>BSBN01000592.1:0-2595000 GCA_027924645.1 Cunninghamia lanceolata
ATCCATGATTTAGACCCCACATGACTATTATTCCTGCTTTTCATGTAGTATATCAAACAAGAAAATGCTTTTCATGTTGTTTGACATATTGAGAATCATTTTTAGATCAATCCACCACCTTTTTTGTTTTTTCAACGTAGAAGAATTGATTTTACATGTTTTTGGAGAAAATTTCATTATTTAAACTGAAAGTTTCATGTTTCATGTGTGATATTGTTTCAAAGCTAATTACCATTGATATATAGATTGAATTTGATGATATATGTTTGTTTTTTTCCATAAATTTCACTAATCCTATTCTAGAGTTATATAGAATTCATAATCAAACTTGCAAAAAAGAAGAATTTGAGGATTTTGAAGCCATATTTTGGAGAATTGGTCAACTCCAATATCAAATTCTAAGGTATGTTCAAGTTATGTCCATTTTAATTCATTTATATATGTTCTTATGTTCTTTATGTATATATGTTCTTTAAATATGTTTTCATACTTAGTCAAAAGTTTTTTACCAAAACACATGAACCATGTATGTATGTCTTCATACATTGCAGCCAAAATCAAAACTATGGCTTGCGATAACAAAGACAACCTTGAGCAATTTCTTCTTATCACTTTGATACCTCAAAACATTCTCTAGAAAATATATACATGTTCTCAATTGTCATTACATGCACTCCAACACTGCCACATGTGCCCTTGCACTACCATACTGTTACTAAATTATGTTTGCAGCCTAATTTAGAAAGGCCTAACATCAATTGTTTAAGAGGGGTTAGAGAATATTTTTTATGAACCAGAATCATCCAGACAATGTCTGATGTCTTGACAAAAAGACTAACACATGATCACTTATCAGGATTATATAATACCTCAAATTGGGTTGTTACACCATCCTGGTAAGTGAAAATGTACTAAAAGAAAGAAAGCAGACATTCAAAGAATGACAGGTAACTATTTGACCTCATGTTTTAGTTGAGATGTTGATTAGTCAGTTTATTTCAGTGCAATTTCAAGGAGGTATTTATAAACTGTCATTTCTTCATCATTTTTTAAACATGTGCTTTAAGTGAGATTCAATTGTTTCATGCTATGTAATTGATTCAGAAAGGAAGAATACATAGAACCCATTACATAAAATGAAATAACTAATTTTATACAAAAGAGTGTTTAAATATGCCCCACACAAGCCGTGGGAATGACTGGAATATGCTGCATAAAAGTAAATTATACTTTTGAAAGAATAGAAATGCATAAGAAAAGCAAAGGGACCCGTCATTGCCTGTGAATGACGAATCCCAAGGTTGAGTTGATCTTTAGCTCCCTCCATCTGCTGAGGTCCAAAGTACCTGCAAAAGATTGTGTTAGAAGCTCTTGGTTCCAATACTTTTCATACACATACAAACAACAAAAGTATAACCTACTTTTATGAAGTAGCAGTCATTTAATGTTCATATAATGCAAAAGAGAAATCAAAAAGGTAGTTGAATAAGCAGATGCAAGTACCAAATCAAAAAAGATAAATCCACACAAGAAGCATCATGTCATGTAACCAAAGGTATGTTTTATGTTCTAACATGTTTGTTGAATGTGCAGGAATAGGGAATAAATGATAACATGTAAAAGATATAGCATGTGGAGAAAATGTGGCTCCCACAAGGGTTGAGCCCAGCATGCTACCCTCTCCTTAACAATTGAGAGGATTCATAGTCCAAACAACCAACATACATGTTAGAACATAACAACATTTGTCAATAAGCAAAATTCATGGTAAGGATGTTCATTGTGTGGAGCACCCATTGGCACATTTAATGCTCATGAGAATATATGTTTATTGTCTCCAAGTGGCATTAAGTTTTTGTGAGCTATAAGAAGAGAAAGAAGTAAAGAATACAAGTAAAATTCCTCCTTGCACAAGTATCAAAGGTACCAATGAGGCTCCACATAGTGGGTATGCCTTTAACATCTAGAACATCTTACAATTGGACCTTGTTATAGGTCAACAAATGAGTTATTATCATAATACAAGGATGCTACAGACAAAGGATAAAGTGCTTGCTACACAGTGAAGGCTTGTGAATGCCTTGGAACAACTCAGTCAAGGAGAAATGTTGTTGATATATCAACCATGTCTATGTTCAGGAAAGAGATGTCATCAAAGGATATTCAAGTCAAGGAAGCTCAATGAGAAGGTGTAGATTGCACAAAACATGCAATGACAGGGTGCAGATTGCACAATGTAGTATAAAGTTTCATTAAACTATATTTTGAAAACCATACAATAAAGCAGTTTATTCAAGAATAGTCATATATAATGGAGAGTGACATCATCATAGCTACCATGGTACAGTTCATAGATATTTCAGTTCAATGAAACATTCCAGCTACATGAAATATTGTATTCTCTAACAAGCTATAGCAGAATTTTTGTGAAATGACAGAAAACTCATCAAATTATTTGAATCACTTTTTGCATACAGAAGGAGACTATCAAGTTACAAGTGATTACATGAAGAACAAGAGATGCATAAAAGGTAACAAAGAGATCTTTCTATGTGCCCATACAATGTTAAGAGCTACAGTGTTCAACAACAAAGATGGATGCAATATTTTATGTTGATGATAGTTATTGTTCATAAAAGACAAACATATTGAAATGTATATGGTAAGAGCTAGTAAGCAGCCTAACACACAGGAAAATCAAAATCAAAGCCTGAGTCTTGTTTTGAGAAAGTGAAAGATAGAATCTTCTTTAGGATTTCATCACAGTGAAGAGAAGTACCCAAGATCTACAGAGTATCAAAGACTTTTGTGCCTTTTTGATCAAAGAGTGCTACAGAAATAGAAAAGTTTAAATGCCAAACTGCAGAGTTTTCTTCTTTCCTTATTTGTTTTGTCATACACTTTTGATAAGAGCTGGAATAGTAAAAAAGGAAAGCATGAATATTTTCTTTCACACAGAGGCCATATGAGATAGGTCATAGCTATTAAGTAGACCCTCATGTTTACAAATAGAAAGGACAGAGTTTGAGGTTTTATTTTTTAAAATATTCATGGAGGAGAAAAGTCAAGTCACATCCATAAAAGGAGAAGACTATATCATTAGTAAGGGCCGTGTACAAGGAAGTAAGAAGTAATTTCTTTTCTTTTTTGTGCAAACAAAGAATGAAATTTTATAGTTCTTTATCACTATTGTATGCAGACTCCTTGAGAACTTCATGAAAAGTCTCAAACCCAAGCCTCGTCGGCCATGGTCTTTCACAGATGCAAGAAAAGAAATATACATAGTAACAGAGAGATTCACATCATTTTTCTATTTTATTTCATCAGAAAATTCATTAAAAATTCAAAGGGAGAAAACAACTCACAGAGGCCGAACCATGCACTGGCCAAGATTTTCGGTCGAAAATGCCTTTGAAATCCATCATAGGGGCTTCTAAAGTGCCTGCAAACCCTAGTTCATGGTGGCACAGCAGAAGGCCGACAATAAGCAAAGCAACAAAATGATATATGTTTTAGGTTTTCATTACTTTTTGTCAAAGTCACCCTAGCCCAATAGTGGGCAATTTTGATTTTGTTTTTAAGAAAATTATTTGCCATCAAATAAGATGAGGTCAAAACCTCAATCTATAGTGAGACGTAATGATGCACAATGAAGGTCTTTTCAAATCATTACAGTTATGAAAATATTTTTTGTGGTTTTATAATGATTCTTTCAAGGTCGATGCATGTGATGAAGTAAAGGTCAAAGGGAGTCATAAGGTGGTTATGTATTTGTTTATTTAATTCACCAAGAGTGAAATGATGAAAATTATTCCCCTTGAGTCTTGCATAAGTGAGAAAAATTAATAATGTAAACAAATAATGAAGTAATAGTTTATAAATTACTTTATTATTTGTCATAAAAATGCAAGAAATTGAGCAAATACATGACACCTAATAAAGTAAGTCATCATGATTACTTTATTATTTGTTCAAACTATTACCTTCATCCCAAAATCATGCAAAATCAAGAGGTGGAGATAACTGAAATGCCTTTGAAGTCCTCAAATCATGTAGAGTTAAAGGTGGAGTTCAACTTGCATTTTGAGTCTCATTTTCAGTTGATGGAGTCTTTTTAGGAGCCTTTTGGGGTCAACCATCATGCAGGATGAGTTTGACCATTTGATATTGTAGTTTACATCAGTTGTGGGCCCCCTTTTCATGGGTTTTCATCTTTTCTCGTGGGAGAGATTCTGGGAGATTTTTTCACTTTTAGTTAGCTATTAGTGCCACCTCTTGGCACTTTGGAGTCATCTTTTGTATATAGGAGAAAAAACTTATGTTTTTTCTTAGTTCTTGCCTTCTTTTTTCTCTCACACATTGCAGAGAATAGGAGTGTTTTGTAACTCATTATTTTCAGATCTATACAGTACAGCAGGTTACAGGTTCATATTTTGTCTTATGCAGTGTTTTTTTCCTTCTATCTCTATTTAGAATACATCAAATTCGCCCTTTTCAGATTAATGCAAGTGCCTTTATGAATGATTTGATAAAATTATTGTATTTTAACCATTAAAGACTTTAAGTTTGTCTCACTCATTATTGTGCATCCATCACAGGTCTCAAGTTGTGCTTGTTTTCATTTTGGTCTTAAAATTGTGAAAATTTATTTTCCTCTTGAAAAAACAAACTGTTTGTCCTGCTTTAGAAACACTTTTGTGATTAAGTCATCATCTCTTAACTATGTAAGCAGTTTCTCAGAGATAGTTGTGAATCATTCTGCAAGTTTTACCATCAGATAGGTGCATCACCACAATTTCAAATTCAATTTATTGTTCCATTGCGATTCTTTCTATCCTTTTTCCTGCAAAGTTAGTTTACCATTAGATCAATCATAAGGGAACCAGCTAACCATTTAGAGGTCTACCTTCACCATAGGGCACCCACAACTTGAAGGTATTCCAATGTTACATAGGATTACTGAGCTTCCCAGCTTTGCATCATGGGTGCAATCTTCGTTGATAATAGTTTTTGGCAAGCCCAATGGGACAGTTGAACTAATTTTTAGTTCAAAAAGAACTTATTCTTTCTACTATTTTGGTATGAGCAGTAGTTATTACAGCCTTTTGGAGGTTTCAATTCAAGTACCTGGTGACTTCAAGTTTTTGGTTTGAATAGATCAGATTTTATAGCATATGAGAAAGATTCAAACAAGACAAAGTGTTGATCCTGAGAAGCATATTCAGCTTTCACCATTAAAAAGGAAGGCTAAGGCAGCAAATAGAGTGGTAAAGCCATCAAGTGTAGAAATGCCCAACCTTCCAAATTCTCATCCTGAATTTGCATCTCATAGAAATCCATTGTTTACAAGTTCTTCATCACAAGTGCCTGTCAATTCTCCACTAGCAAGTCCTACAGTACAAGTACCTGTATTCTAGACGGCAGCTCAACAACCACTGAGAAATTAGCCATTTGTAACTTTTAATGGGGGCAGCCCATTAAATCTACATCAACATAATGATATACCAATGGTTGCACTCAAAAGTTTGCCCATTTTTACTAGTGAAGATGGTACTACACGAATAGAGCATATAAGAGATATAGCTTCAGTTTGCGGGGTTCATCATGTTACATAGGAGAATGTGGCAATAAGACTTCTAGCAGCATCATGAAAAGGAAAACCTCTTCAATGGTTTCAAGGATTGGTTGTTAACTCTATCAGAACATGGGATGAGTTAGGAAGTGCCTTGAACAGGCAGTTTCAAGAGAAATCAGTTCATCTATCTCTGGTTGAGCAAATGACAACCATTAAGAGAGCCCTACAAGAACAGATGACAGACTTCAATTTCCAATTTCAAAGAACTTGGAACAGAATCCCATGAATGGTAAGACCTTCACCTGAACATGCATTTTTGTATTACCTTAGAGCATTAAATAGCAATATAGTTGTAATGATTCAATCAATGGGTGGGGTAACATTACCAGGAGCATTTGACATGGCTATTAGAGCTAAGAATAGTCTTATACAGGTTGGAAAAATTGCACCAAGGCCTCCCATGCCTATTTTCCCTGATATTCAGCCCCTAATACCAATCCAAGTGCCTCATATTGCCTCAATACCTATTGTTCTAGCCTTTGACTATCAAGCAGCTATTCAAAATAATTTTGTTCCAGTGCAATCAAAATTACAAGAAATTAAAGGTAATCAACAAGAGATGGCAAAATTGTTGCAAATTGTTAGCAATAACTTAGTAAGCCTTAAGAGACAACAAGATCAGAATATTAGACCTTACCAAGCACCATTCCAAGCAAATAGAGCACCTTATCAGGCTGATTTCCAAGGATAGAGGAGAAATTATAATGCCAGGCCTAATCAGCCATATAATCCCAACACTATTAGCTCTTCAAGAGAGCTTGTTCCTATCCAAAATAGTATGTCACAAGATGCAGATTGGTGCTATCTATGCAATCAACCTCACAATCAGAGCACTTGTCCTAATGGTATCCAATGCCAAGCCCTTATGGTACAGCATAATTCTATGGCTTCATAGTACCCAGTTCAAGATATAAATGCTCTACAAGGTTCCCAAGTAGAGCAAGGTAATCTTGATGTTGCTTTAATAAATTGGCAAGCTAATGATTTTTGTGGAGTGAATCAGTTACAAGGACAAAAATAGTCTTACACTTCCATTGCAGCCAATACAAGGTCAAAGAAAAGAGTTGTTGATTTAGAACAGCAAGCTGATAAAGTACAATAGACACCTAATAAGGGTAAAAATTAGACTTCTACAGCTCAGCAAGGTCAGATTGAGGCTTCTACCTCTAAAAATGTTCATATTTTGTCAAGAGATCAAGCTATTGCTGATAAGAGATAGCCTGAAGTTCAACCATAGCCAGCAAAGATACATTCAGATGTTGTTGTTCCTAAAGGACGGCAAAAGGTTAGTGGTCCTTCTTTTAACATTGTTGATCATATGAAGAAATCCATTGTTAGTACAATGTTAGATGCATTACATATAGTTCCTGGGCAAAAAGATTTATTGCAAGATGCCTTAGCCAAGTTGTCATTGTCAAATTCAAATGAGCCTCAAACAAGTTAACCCTAGGTTGTGTTTACTAATGAAGGCCAAAATTAAAGTGAACTGCCAAGTCAAATGGTTAAGCCACCTCCATTTTATGTAACTCTGATTGTCGGCAATCATTTAGTTCACAATTTCATGATAGATTCAGGAGCTAGTAGATCAGTAATGCCCAAACAATTGGCTAATAAACTTGGTTTGGCTTATGAACCTGTCTCTAAAGGAGTTGTTCAATTGGATGGCACAGAAGTCAATATAGTGGGAATGTTAAAGAATATTGATCTTTCTTTGCATGCATTCCTGAACTTTGTGGTTCATCAAGACATCCATGTCATTGATTTGCCACCACATTTTGTCATATGTCTCTCTAGGGATTTCACTACAAAGTTGGGGGGATATCATTCTTCTGACTGGTCTCATATGTTTTTCAAAACAAGGTATGGCACCATAGTCACTATAAAGTCAAAACCATTGGCCAATGATCATCTTGAATCTTACACTCCTAATCCCATAAATTCCAATCTTGCCATCTATGATGATCAAGAAGAATTAGTTGTTGTCCAAGATCCCAATACACCCATTGAGGGCATACCTGATGTTAATTTGGATGAATGGGAAACTGAGAATGATGAAGTTGACCCTTTTAGTCATATGGATGAGTTAGGGCTTGGGGTTTATATGATTCATGAGCATGATGCTTTTGTTCCAAATCTGATCAAAGATGAAAAATAGATTGAACAGCAAACTAATCAGCTTTGGAAGTTGTATTTTGATTGCTCAAGAAGCAAGATAGGTGTGGTGGAGGAGCCATGTTAATTTCTCCTGATGGAGAAAAGTATTATTCAACACTTCATTTTGCCTTTAGCTTCTCAAACAACACTGTTGAGCACGAGGCATTTATTCATGGCCTAGAGTGGGCCAAGAAGAAAGGTATTAAATGCCTGCAAGTTTTTGGTGACTCGAAATTAATAGCAAATCACGTAAGAAATATGAATGTGACAAAGAATGATTTTCTTAAGCTTTATAAACACAAAACTTGGGATTTAATTGAAGAATTCGATGCATTCAATCTGTTGTCCATTCCTAGAAATCAGAATAAAGAAGCACATAGATTGGTTGCCTTAGGTTCCCAGTTTGATATTCCAACTAAAATTAAGAATGTGCAGACACAGCAGTATGTCAAAGTGATTGTAAGGCCATCTGTACCTGACAATAATACAAGTTGGCAAGTTTTTGAAAGTGATGAACATATTAAAAACTTTTTAATGGAAGAAGCTGAATTTGTAGCTAGAAACCAACAAAAATGGCTGCAGCAATATGATAATCAGATCTTACAATTGAATTCAAATAAGCTACCTAAAGGTTTGGTAACCTTAGAATCAATTTTTAACATTGATGATCAAGTTAGAAAGGATAAAGTCATCATGTCAGTAAAATAGGAACACTATGAACCCATTGAAATATTCAAAGACAAGCTTCTTAAGCTTGGAAAAATATGCACCAAAGAGGAACAACAAGCTTTCATTCAGCTCTGCCAAGAATTTAGTTATATCTTTGCTTGGGAGTACGGAGATTTGAAGGGTTTTAACCCTGAATTAGCTTAGTACACTATTGAGCTAGAACCCAAAGCAAAACCAGTGAGATAGAAACAGAGACCTCTAAATCCCAAGATGGAAACTCTTATGAAAATAGAGCTGAATAAACTAATTGAAGGTAATATTATCTTTCCAATCAAACATACATCTTGGGTTTCAACATTGGTCCCTGTTAGGAAAAAGAATGGTGAGATTAGGCTATGTGTTGATTTTCGTGATCTAAACAAAGCCTCTCTTAAAGACCATTACCCACTGCCCTCAATGGAGCAAATCTTGTAGGTTGTTTCAGGTTCAGAAATGTTTTCATTGTTAGATGGTTATTCAGGGTATAATCATATTTTAGTAAAAGAAGAGGACCAGTACAAGACCTCCTTCACTACCAAGTGGGGTATAATGGCTTATAGAAAGATGCCCTTTGGATTGTCTAAAGCAGGGGTAACATTTCAAAGAGCCATGGACATGGCTTTCCAAGGCCTCATTAATAAGTTTGTACTTGTTTATTTGGATGATGTTACTAATTTTTCAAAGAAATCTGACACACATTTTTATCATTTGAGGTAGATCTTTGAAAGGTGCAGGGAATATGGGGTTTCACTTAACCCAAAGAAGAGCATTTTTCTGTCCATGAGGGAAAGTTGCTTGGACACATAGTTGTTGGAATTAGGGCAGACAACTAAGAGGGGGGGTGAATCAGTTGTCAAAACTTTTAAAGCTTATTACAGTTAATTCTTCTTTACCACTTCTTAACAGATTAATGACATAATCATGAAAAGTAAGAATTAATAATACATGAGTAGAAACATAAACAACACACTTGACACCAAGATTTTGACGTGAAAACTTGGTTAAGGGAAAAACCACAATAGGGGTTAACCCACAAAGATTATACTCTATTAAAAGTATTACAAAAGGGAAGGCACATGCCTTCGGGCTCACTGCCCAGAGCTCACTGCTCAAGAGAGGCTCACTGCCTACAAGAATGATTACAGATTGTTTGAACTAATGAGTAGCATCTGCCAATGCAAGAATTCAGTTATGATTAAGCACAAAATACTAATCTTACACACTTCATCTTTATTCTGCCCTGTTTACTGCTCTGTCATAATCCAAACCTCAAATCTCTTCTCTTATGCACCTTAATCTACCTTTTTTGCTCTTACTCCATTATCACACATCACTTCCATCCCAATACACTTGAATCCATCAGCTATATATATCCACCTCAAGAAATTCAATCACCTTTCTATCGGCCTCATGAAGAACTTAAAAAATAATACAAGTACTCTATTATGTTAGTTGAATCCATACATTAATATTGATGCGTACCAAAAATAACACTTGCAGATCACCATACATGCCAGCCACTCATACACAACTCACCAAAACACTTCTACTAGATCCGCACAAGGATCTAACACAAGTCAGCATGTTCTTCACTGAATTGTTCTTGTCATATTAGGACCCGGTACTCAGATGCTCATAACTTTTAATCCCTTTGTCATCAGAGGCTGAAATCTTGGATTTAGATTTTCCTAACATTCTTCTACACTCCCTTAGGTTTGCAACACACAATGATTAACTAGATAGAAATACTGAACTCTGCCATATACCTTGTTCCTATCTATCTGGACTGGACAAATCATGGAACTGACTTCCGGTATGATCCGATACTGAACTGTGGATGTGTGGAATGGACTTAGTTGCCATCAATGACAACACATGACATGTCTTGTAGTGTCTCTTGCCAACAATCTCCCCCTTTGGTATTGATGGCAACACTTAGTGTAAAATGACTAAGTGTCATGACTAACTCCCCCTACTGTGTACACTTATATATTCTTCCAATGCTCCCCCTTTGATAGATTCTTCATTTTCTTTCATTTTTCACTATCTCTCACTCCCCCTTTAACATCAATGGCAAAGGATGGAATCCGCAAACTAGAATTCACCAAAAAAAATTCTGTATACAATGCCGCATATGTACAACCAATCCTTAAGTTATATTTACATATACTTAAGTACATCTCCAAAAATATTCCTCAACAGGGCCAACTTTGTATCCCAACTCTTCTTCATACTATTCAAAGTTGTGATGTGGCCATTGAACAAAAATCCTTGTGCTTCAACTTTCCAGAGGTCAATGGGATCACCTGTTTGAGTAGCAGTTTGGGGTTCTGTTACAGCATTGAACATTGCTTCTATCTTAGGGGAAATCAATCCCTAGAGCTCACCCATTCTTGCTTCAATGTTCTCCTTTTCTCTTGTCAAATTCTTTATTTCTTTTATCAAACTGATTGCTTGACACTCCTTACTTGCCACTGATATTGTCAATGGATCAAAAGCTTGGGACATACTTGACAGTTTCTGTTTGGAGTCCTTTATTTTATCTTCTATATTCTCTATGACTTCAAGAGTAGATAAACAAAACTTATATATACTGCCTCCTTCTAAAAGAGCATTTTGAATATTCTTTATACTGTTATCTAGCCCTAATCTGTCTATCCCAATCATGCCTTTAAGTGCATCAAATCTTTTGCTATTAAATTCATTTTGAACTTTAACTTCTATAGATTTTTCAAAGGACTCAAAGTGAGTACTTACAAAATTTACAAGGCTCTTCAGATTTCCAGAGGGAGAATCAGATGGATTCTTCTAGAATGTTGGCATTAACTTCTCCAATATACCAAATGCAAGGTCTAATAGCTCACTGTCCTCTTTGTGAGATTTCAATATCTTTTCTCTTGCCTTGGCTTGTGTGAAATATGTTATCTTCATCATTTGGACTGAAGAGAGAGTATCCAGGTTGAGTGGTCCTTGAATCAATTCTAGTTCATCAAACTCTAGTATCTCTTAACTCAGAAAACTCTTCACTCCATCTGCAGTGTCTCTTGCCACAATTTCTGGACCACCTTCCTTTCCTTGAGTTTTCTCAGTATCAGGACTATTTTGTTTGGGTGCATTAACATTTGCACCATCTTCTTCTGCTTTATCTTCCTTACCTTTAACTTCTTCTTTCTCTGCTTCACCTTTCTCTGTGTCATCTGTAGGGGGATTCTTTCCTTTGTCCTCACCATTTGAAATCTATTCCGAAGGATCTTGTGTAGCAGTAGTATTCTCATCATTGTCTCCTTTTTCAGATTGATCAGGAGGAGTTAGATTATCTCCTACATCATCAGTTTTATCCACCATCTCTATATCTTCCTTGTTTATTTGCTCCACTTTCATAATAGAGGAGTCATCTATTCCATATTGTTGCTCATCCTTCTACTACTCTTCTTCATCTGGGACTGGTGTGTCATCAGCAGGCTCATCTGACACAACAAAGAACTTGTTCTTGTCCAATGCCTTTCTCAAAATTTGTTCAGTTTCTTGAACTATTTAATCTATCTCTCCAATCATTAGTTTATTCATTTTCTTCTTGCTCCTGAATTCATTTTTGACCTCTTTAAAGATTTTGTTTGCTTCTCTACTGGAGATTACCAGACATAGAGTGGTTAGTACATGTTCTCTTAACTCCATATCTTTTGCCTTGGTAGATTCTTTCCTAATTTCCAATATATCCTTCAGACCTTATGGAACTTCAAACAAAATTTCTACCAGTGATCGATTGAACACATTCAAGTACTTGATAGTAGCTTCTTCCAAGAGTCTTTTGTCAGCATTACTGCAGAGATCATAGAATTTAGTTAATGGTTTTAAGTTTCCATCAACATTGATTGTCTTGACAATGTTTTTCACAGAGGGAATTTTCTTCTTAGTATCAGCTTCTAATTTTTGTCTCTTTATTGTCTTCTTGCTTCTGGAAGGCTTTTCTTTAGATACTTTAATAGCTTTAGCTCCTTAAGTTCATCATTTGTATATGTCTTCTCTTCATCCATTTCTTCCAAACTTTCATATGGTATTTTTGCCATTACTTTTGTTCTTTTCATTTCCTTATCGGATGATTTGTCTTTCAATTTTGTAGGTTTAAGGGGAACAGAGGTAGCAGTAGAGCTTCTAGTAGTCCTTGAAGTGGAGAATGGTTCCACCAAAGCATCTTCTTGTTTCTTATCCTGTTTCTCCTTTTCAACCTTTTCAATTCTTTCTCTATTTTGCTTCACTTCTTCCTTGGTTAGGCCAATGCTTTCAGCATACCTTTCAACTTGCCTCTAAACTTTTCTCTTGATCTCTGGTTGCTTGAGCTCAACATGCAATTTTAGACTTAGCTCCTTATATGTTTCGAACCTTTCAATAGAAGTGTCTTTTGATTTGCTCAGGAGATGTTGAGCATACATGTCCAAGATCTTCTCATCAACCTCATAGCCCATAGGCATAATCCATACAGTTCTGGGTTCCATTGCCTCCATTAGGCACTGATCCGTGTCTACCATAAAGTAGATTTCATCCTTGTACTTCTCAACTACTGACTTAGGGATTATTTCCCTAGAATGCATCATATTTTGAAAAAATTTAAAGTAACCCTAGATTGCAGTCTTCTATACACTTGATTCTCCAATGCTGAGTCGAGGATCTCTTATTTGCCATGCGACTGGCCTGTCATTTGTCTAGTACACACCTTGTACTCCAAGCACTTCATTCATAAAATAGAAGAACAAACACATAACAAGGGAACCATATTTGAAGGTGCTTTTCTTATCCTTTTTTATTTTTCTTAAATTTTCAATCAATTGGTTCTGCAACAGCTCACATAGGTCATAATCTGCATTTTCTTTCAACATTTGATATGTTGAATATATGGCAGTTCCAGAGATAGAATTCTCCCTGCTAGAGTGGTAAATCTTATAGCCAATCACCATAGAGGCAAACTTAACATCCGGTTCTATAATATCATTGATGGTCATTGCTCCTTTGTCAAACTTGGCACTAGTAGCATCGATCACAATATAGTTTTTCGTGGCTTTCAGCATGGGTAATCCACCAGTTGAATTTAACCCAGTTACAATCTTGATAACATCCTTTGTAATCTTGAATGGTTTCAATAGCCATATGAACTCATCATGCATTCATCCCAAGATATATTGAACCCACTCATTCTCATCAAATGTCAAAAATTTCATGACTTGCAGAAAATATTTGCTCTCTAGGGCTTTGTATTTTGGTTTTGATTTATAGCTATCATCCCTTAGGTAGTTGTTAAACAAATCCAAGAGTTTCAGGTTTCCAAATTCTTCTATGATACAGTGGATGTATGCCCTAATATCCTAAACATGCAGAACTTCGTATGGAACACCAGAAAATGCTCCTAAAGGTTTGATTTTGACTGATTTGTATAGATGCTTCTTAAATTTTGGTTGGGGCCTTTCAGTAATATCAACAACAAGAGGAGTGGTCATTGCAAAAGATTACAAATTCAAGGCTTCGCAGATAAATACCTTTTTTTTCCACGGAGTTAGGGTTAGCGAATAAATTTGTCGGTCGCACTTCAAATCCTTGAAATCTTAGCTCAAACGCTCTTCCTCTTGCTATCTTCAAATGCAAAGTGATTCAAATGAAGAATGAATGAGCTTTTTATGCTCCGCAAAACCTAATTTGCCTTTGTAATAAATGCTCAGCCCTAACACATCTGGTTACACTATTTCTGCATACAGTCAATCTTCAATTGCTCCGCAAATCGTCATATCCACTTTTTATCTTCCAGAAATCCTTTCAAATGATGTATAATAATCCAAATTATTTTCTCTCATTGTGCCAAATTCAGGCACCCACTTACTAGCTGGGGGATTTTAGATTTTATTGCAGCTCCCCCTAAGCCAAAGCTCCTAATTCAATTCCTGGAGGAATTATCAGCACCAGATTCCAGTGCAAACCCATTACTATTATTCACAACAGTTTTCTTGACCCATGTCTTGCTCATTTCATTCTGGATCTCATTCACATCAATTTTTCCCTTGCCTTTGTCTTGTCTCTGCTCATCCAGTTTTCTATTTACTAGACCTCTTCTTTTATTATTCCTACTTCTACAGAATCTTACAATATGACCAGATCTATTGCAATTAAAGCACACAACATTTCTTTGCTTATATACTTGATTTCCTTTTGATCTACATTGATTAGCCATGTTTCCAAATCCATTACAAGTAAAGTAGTAACCATTGAAAGAGTTGTCATTTCCTCTATTGTTAGAGTTATTCATATCATACTTTTGCATTTATTTGATCTATGACCATACCTCTTACACTTAAAGCATTGACCAGAGAAGAATGGACCATTTTGATTTACTCTTCGTTTGCACTGAGTAGTTCTATGACCAAATTTATTGCATTTGAAACAATTGCCATTGAAGGATGGATATCTTCAAGCATTAGGTTGTCTTATCGAAGGTCTTCTAGGTCTTTTTCTCCCATTCCTTGGTTGAAATTTTTTTTGTCCGGATCCGGAGCTTTCATCTTTCTCACATCCAAGACCATGCTTGTCATCAACCTTTTTCTGACTTTCAAGTAGTGCTTCAAGTTTAGCTAAGCTTGTCATGAACTTCTCCTTATATTCATTTGCAACTTCTAGGTCATGTTTGAGAATGACAATTTATCTGTTAAGTTCTCTCTTATTGTCTATGCTTTCTTGTAGATTAGACTCTAGATGGATAGCTATTCTATCCAATCTACAGCATTCTCCAGTTCTTTATTTTAGAGTTTGATTTAGGTCTTCTTCAGTCTTCTTCCTTTGCTCAATTTCTTTGGTTAGCGTCATTACTCCAAATTCCATCTCATGTTTGAGGATAGAAACTTCTTTTGTCAGCTTCTCACATTCCTTTGCCTTTTCTTCTAAAGCCTCATTCATGCCATTTTCTTGAGTAAGATTAGTTAGATGATGTAGTTCCTTCCTTTTTTGCATTGATTTCTTTAGTTTATCTTTTAACAAATCAATGCAATCATCAGCATCCTTAAGGTTTTCTTTCAAATCATTTATTTCTACTTTGGACTGATAAAGATCTTCTAAAGCTAATTGAATTTATTCTCTGAGTGAACCCATTGAAACTCCCTCCCAGATCCTCCTCAAGCTGTTAGGCTTCTTTCAAGGAACATTGGCTCTGATACCAATTGTTGGAAATAGGGAAGACACCTGAGAGGGGGGGTGAATTAGTTTTCATAAAACTTTTAAAGCTTGCTATAGTTAATTCTTCTTTACCACTTCTTAACAGAATAATGACGTAATCATGAAAAGCAACAATTAATAATACATGAGCAGAAACATAAACAACACACTTGACACCAAGATTTTGATGTGGAAACCTGGTTAAGGGAAAAACCATGGTGGGGGTTAACCCACAAAGATTATACTCTATTAAAATATTACAAAAGGGAAGGTGCATGCCTTCGGTCTCACTACTCAAGAGAGGCTCACTACCTACAAGAATGATTACAAAAGGATTACAGATTGTTTGAACTGATGAGTAGCATTTGCCAATGCAAGAATTCAGTTCCGGTTAAGCACAGAATATTGATCTTACACACTTCATCTTATTCTGCACTGTTTACTGCTCTGTCATAATCCAAACCTCAAATCTCTTCTCTTTCGCACCTTAATCTGCCTTTTTAGCTCTTACTCCATTATCGTACATCACTTCCATCCCAATACACTCAAATCCATTGGCTATATATATATATATATATATATATATATATATATATATATATATATATATATATATATATATATATATATATATATATATCCACCTCAAGAAATTCAATCACCTTTCTGTCGGCCTCATAAAGAACTTAACAAACAATACAAGTACTCTATTCTGTCAGTTGAATCCATACATCAATATTGATGCGTACCAAAAATAACATTTGCAGATCACCATACATGTCAGCCAATAATATTATATCCCATACACAACTCACCAAAACACTTCTACTAGATCCGCACAAGGATCTAACACAAGTCAACCTATTCTTCACTGAACTGTTCTTGTCATATTAGGACCCGGTACTTAGATGCTCATAACTATTAATCCCTTTGTCATTGGAGGCTAAAATATTAGATTTAGATTTTTCTAACATTCTTCTACACTCCCTTAGGTTTGCAACACACAATGTTTAACTGGAGAGATCCGCTGACCAAAATACTGAACTCTGTCATGGGTCATCCCACAATAATGGGTTACATTTTTTGGCCAAACTTGACATTGAAATCAACATTTTGAACTAAATCTTCACTTTCTGACACCTATAGCCACTAAACCGTTAGGAAGTTGAAGATGATGCAAACTAATGATTTGTGAGATTTTGTTTGTAGATTCTAAATGTAAATTTTAAAAAAAATAGAGTTAAATTGTTAAAAAAATTGTCTCCTTTGATAACTGGTTTTTAATAGTAAACAACATTTTTTAAAAGTGATGTGTATTTCGTAGCACATAACTTTTTTCCTACAAAGGATAAAATTCTAATTCTTTTGAATTTAGATTGGTAACACTGATATATAGGGCATGCATTTGGTTTCATAATGTTTTGTTAAATATTTTTTTTAATTATGTTTTGAAGTCAAACCAATTATAATTTAGACATAGGTGCAATTCGTAAAACATAACGTTTTCTGTATGTATCAAAATTTATTTTTTCTTTTTTGTTGAAACAAGGACATCAATACCTAGGGCATAGATATTTTTCAGAATTTTTTTCACTAATTTACTAATTTTCCATGTGTGTAGAACAGAGAACTTGATGTTCAGTGAAAAAATTACATTCACAAAAAATAAAAAATAAATATAATAATCAAATTAAATATATTTAAAATTATACTTTTTGGGAATCTTATAATAAGGACAACATAATTATAAAACGTAAATTTTAAATGAATTCATTTGATCCCTCAAAAGGTAAATAAAAAGTGGTTTTTTATCAGCATTTTGATAAGTGTAGAGGAGACTCCATTTTCAAGGCTTAAATCATTATATTTTCTAAAAATATGTGATTTCAGCAAAAATCAGGATGTCCCAAAAAGTGTAACCCATTATTGTGGCAGCACCCTTGCCATATACCATGTTCCTATCTATTCAGACTAGACAAAACTTGGAACTGACTTCCAGTATGATTTGATACTGCACTGCGGATGTGTGGAATGGACTTAGTTGTCATCAATGACAACACATGACATGTCTTGCAGTGTCTCTTGCCAATAATAGTTTCCAAGGATGGTATATCCATAAATCTAGAAAGAATCATAGCTATTCTAGCATTACCCCTGTCAACTCATAAGAAAGGTTTACAAAGCTTTCTAGGAAGGATCAACTTTGTGAGGAGGTTTATACCTAACATTGTAGCATTATTGCAACCCCTTACAGCTATGCTTAAAAAGAATATTCCTTTTAGCTAGACTAAAGAAGGTAAGAGGAGTTTTGAAGAGATCAAGGAGGCTCTTGTATCAGCCCCGACATTTATTAATCCAAATTTTGATAAAGATTTCATATTATATACATTTGGGAGTGTTGACACAATTTCAGCTATGCTTTGTCAACAGAATGAAGAAGGATTAGAACAACCTATGGCTTTCTTTAGCTAAGTTCTCCATGATTATGAAGTAAAATACTCATTTGTTGAGAAACATGTGCTAGCTGTGGTAAGAAGCCTTAAGAAATTTAAATATTTGCTTTCTAATAATAGAATACAGCTGATGGTTTCCCATCTAATAGTCAAAGATTTCTTGCTCACCAAAGATCTCAATGATAAAAAAGCAGGTTGGATTACAAAAGTAATGGAGTATGACATTCAGATTAAAGATACCAAGCTTGTTAGAGGCAAAGGTTTATGTGAGCAGCTTGCAGGAAGTGAAGAAAATGACAAGAAACTTGTAGATGAAATTGTAATAGTGCTAAAAAAACATGAACAGTTGTTGTTCCAGTCCCATTAGCAAGTTAGATCTAGAAAATGATCCATTATTTACATACAAGTGACTGTCTTGAGGGTTTGGACAAGTCAAAAAGAAGGTATTATACGCTTCAAGCCATCCCTTATGTTGTAATTGATGGAATTTTATATAAAAGGGATTTTCATGGTGTTTTACTCAAGTGTGTTGAACCAAAACAGATTGAAAAGGTTCTAGAAGAATTTCATGATGGGCCTTCTGGAGGCCATTTTGCACCAAGAACCACAGCTCTAAAGATTATGAGAGCTGGGTATTATTGGCCAAATTTATTCAAAGATGCACATGTTTGGGTCAAAAAGTGTAATAAGTGTTCAATATTTGTAGGAAAGTAGAAGCTTGTAGCTATGCCTTTACACCCAATTCAAGTAGAGCAGCCTTTTGGCAAGTGGGGACTTTATTTCATTGGTCCCATTAACCCACCTTCAAGTGTAGGTCATAAATGGATATTAACAGTAACAAATTACTTTACAAAGTGGTCTAAAGCAATTACATTGAAGGAGGCTAATGAGACTTCTATTTTGAATTTCTACCAAGATTTGGTTTCCAGGTTTGGCACTCATAATTCTATCATATCTGATAATGCTTTAGCATTTATAGGTTTAAAAGTTTATGATTGGTCTGTTAAGAACAACATATTTTTGAATAGGTCTCATCTAATTATTACCCTCAGGGTAATGGACAGGCTGAGTCAACCAATAAAAACTTGATTAAAATTATCAAAAAAATAATTGATGATAACCAAAGAACCTGGCATGATAAACTGAAGTTAGTGTTGATAACTGAGAGGGGTAGGGGTGAATCAGTTATCTTAATCTTTTACCTTTTGAACTTCTTTAACAGTTAATGCAATATCAAATCAAATGAGCAAACATAACCATGAAAAGGAAATACCACTAATACACATGACACAGTGATTTTGACGTGGAAAGCTCGGTTAAGGGAAAAACCACGGGGTGATTAACCCAAAATATTATTCTCTGTTAGAAGAATAGAAGATACAAAATGGCACATGCCAATTAGGGCTCACTGCCCGAGCACACTGCTCACAAGAGGCTTACTGCCTACAAGAGACTCACTGTCTATAGAAAAGGAAGGTAACTCAATGTTTGAACTGATGAGAAGCATCCACACATGCTGAGATTCAGTTCCGGTTAAGCTCAATAAACTGATCTGCTGCACTTCATTCTTACTCTCTTTTGATGCAGCTGTACTGTCACATTCCGGACCTCTTTTACTATCTTCACTCTGCTCTTCTACTTTTCTTCGCACCAACACAACACATACACACCTTCACATCTAAATCAATCATGTATATATATCCGCACAAGTGATTTCATCACCTTTCTAGTCGGCATCCTGAATAGTCAATATTTTCCTCAAACTCTAGTCTGTCGACTGAATCCTTGCATACCAAGTAATGCGGATCAAGGATATACTTGTAGAAGTCATCAATCATGTCAGCCAATCATAACTTATGCCTTAAGAACCTTTACCATCATTAGTAACACATCCGGAATAATGTCTGATGTTCTGCCAGTCAGTTCTTCCTCTGTTCACACTGTCAATCAGGAACCTGACACTCAAGTATTCATATCTCTTCATCCTTTCAAAAGTGAAGGCTAAATCCTTGGATTCTATTTGTCAAGGTACTCCTCTTGACTTCCCCAAATCCACACTTCACTAAGATACTTCTTCTGAGAGATCCGGACCTGTCTGTCGGACCTTACTGACTACTCTGTTCTTACTTACTGGACCTCAACACTTCTTCAATCTAACTTCCGGTAAAGACTCATCATGTCCTACGAATGTGTGAGATAACCTTTGTTGCCATCAATGACAACATTCATGAGTCCATATAGTGTCTCTTGCCAACAATCTCCCCCTTTGGCATTGATGGCAACACTTAGTGAAAAATGACTAAGTGTCACACTATACTCCCCCTTGGTTGATGCTCTATTTTTATATACATTTTTTGGAGCTCCCCCTTAGTTGGAGTCCTCATTTTTCACTGCTCCTCACTCTCCCTTTGACATCAATGGCAAAGGGTGGGGTCTGCACACAAAAAAAAATTCTCAAAAACACTTCTATACTTAGCCGCATAAGTATTTATACATGCTATACTTTACATAAACTGAAGGATATCTACAAAAGATGTCTTCAACTGGACAAATTCTGTTACCCAAATCTACTTCATTCTGTCCAAAATTGCAATGTTACCACTCAATAGGAATGCATAAGCTTCTGCCTTTTTCAAATATGTCGGATCATTTGTTCTAGTTGTAGTTTGAGCATCACTTAAGGCCTCATGCATGGCCTCCAAATTAGGAATAATTATTCCTCTAAGTTCATTCAACCTATTGATTCTGTTGTTCTTCTCTTCTTCAAGCTTTATAATTTCATTCAAAACTGCAATCGTCTGACATTCTTGATTTATTATGGATGTGGTAAGTGGATCAAAATTTTGAGAAAGTTTTGTTAGTTTGTCCTCCTGTTCTTTCACTTTCTTCTCATTCTCCACTGTTGCTTTAGACTAGGATATACAAAATTTGTATACATCTCCTCCATCCTTGAGAGCATTTTCCAAGCTCTTTATCCCAATACTCATTACTCTCCTGTCATTTGCTATTAGCCCTTGCAACTCAGAGAATCTCTTATCCAAAAACTCTTTCCTGACCTTCTCCTCAGCTGATTTCTCTAGAGAATTGAAATGTGTACTAATACTATTAATCAGAGATTTGAGATTACCAGATGAGGAGGCTGAGGGATCCTTTTGAAAAGATGGCATGATCTTTTCTAACACTCCGGATGTGGCTGCTATAAGCTCATAGTCTTCCATGTGAGACTTTAGGAGTTTTTCTTTGGCCTTTGCATTAGCAAATGAAGCTATCTTCATTGTTTGTACCAGAGGAAGAGAGTCAAAATTAAATGGCCCTAGCAGAAGTTCTGGTTCATCAATTTCCATTGTCTCTTTGTCTAAGAACTTTTTGATAGTTTCTGCAGTGTCTCTTGCTGGAGACAGATTCTTCTTCTCTTCTGCAGTCTTAGAACTGTCTCTTGGATCTTTTTCTCCTTCTACAACCTTGGTACTATCATCTTCATTTTCCTTCACCTCTGCTTCTTTCTCCTCTATTCTTTCTTCTCCTTTGGATCCGGAGTCAGCAGGGGAAACCGGAGGAGTGATGTTTGTTTGTTCATGGCCCACCTCTTCCGGAGCAAAGGATTCCAAGCCCTTATCTTCACCGGTGTCCATTAGTTCTTCTATCATTTCCTTAGTGGATTCCTTTTCAACACCTGTGGCCAAAGGATCAACGCCCAAGTCCTCTATAACAGGAAGATTGAATCTTTTGAAGGCATTCCTGAGGATCTCTTTTGTTTCCTTGGCTATCTTGTCAATCTCACCAAGCATGAGCTAATTCATTCTGGCTTTGCTCTGGAATTCATCCTTGCAATCCTTGAAGATCATGTTCATTTGCTTTGAGTCGATTGAAGGATATAGCTGAATGGCTATCTGTTCCTAGATCTCAAAATCTTTTACCATGGCATTATTCTATCTTATTTCTAACTCTTTTTCTAGGCTTTTGGGAATAAGAGATATAATTTCAATAAAAGCCTTGTTATATATGTTCAGATACTTAAATGCTGCTTCCTGCAAGATCTTTTGGTCTGCTTCATTGTAATCATCATAGAATTTAGCCATTGGTTGAAGGTTTCCATCCACAGTGACTAATTTGATGACATCATCTAAAGACAGAGTGGGCTTTTCTACAAATTCTTCTGCCTCTTCTTCTTCACCTTGACCGGTAGAGGGTTCACCGGATGTTTTCTTCTTCTGCTTCTTCATTTTCTTTATCTCCTCATCTAATTCAGTTTCTTCATCATCCTTCTGATTAACATAAGACCTTGTGGCCTTTGTTTTAGTTCTTTTCTCTCCTCTACCAGATGATTTTGCTTCCAGTTTTGATGTCATTGAGCTTTTAGCAGTGGCAGGTGTAGATCTCTTTGATGATCTTGTCCGGGTGGAAGATTCTACCGGAGCACTTTCCTTACTTCCCTTTTCTACCTCTTTCTTCTCTTCCTCAGCCCTTTCCATCTTTTCCCTGTTGGCATCAAGTGCCTCCTTTGAGATGCCTAATCCTTTGGCAACTTTTTCAACTTCTTTTCTCACTTTCCTCTTTATTTCCAGTTGTTTGAGTTCCACATGAACTTTTACACTTAGCTCTTCAAAGGTTCCAAACCTTTCTGCCTTTGGATCCTTTGGCTGACTTAGCATGTGTTGAACATGTAGCTCCACAATTTGTTCATCAACTTCATACCCCATAGGCATGATCTGGACTGTCCTTGGCTCTACTACCTCTATTAGGCATTGATCAGTGTCTACCATGAAGCACACTGTATCTTTATATTTTTCAACCAATGATTTTGGGATTCTTTCTCTGATTTGCATAGTATTTTGGAAGTTCTTAAAGTACCCCCATAGAGATGTATTCCTTGCCTTGGCATCCCCAAGTTCATGCAAGTAATCTCTGATTTGAATTGCTACCGATTTGTTATTTTGCCATACCCATCCATTGGATCCAGGCAGCTCATTCATAAAGTAGAAAAATAAACACAATATCAGTCCACCATATTTAAAGGAGTTCTTCTTGTCCTTTTTGATCTTTTATATGTTCTCCATCAATTGACTTAGAAGAAGTTCATAGAGATCATACTCTGCATTCTTTCTCAGCATCTCATAGGTAGTATAAACTACAGTTCCAGACACTGAATTCTCCCTACTGGAATGATATATCTTATACCCTATTATCATAGATGCAAACTTGATATCTGGGTCCATGATATCTTCAATGGTCATTGCCCTCTTATCAAATTTTGATCTGGTGGCCTCAGTTACAGTTTGGTTTTTGATAGATTTGAGGACAGGTGTCCCTCCGGAGGAGTATAAGCCGGTTACTGCCCTAATTGCCTCCTTAGTGATTTTGCAAGGTCTGTTCAGCCATAGGAAGTTATCATCATCCTACTCAATACATACCGGACCCATTCATCTTCTTCAAAGGAGGGGAAATGAATGAACTGATCAAAATGTTTCTCCTGGATGCCCTTATATTGAGGTTTAAGTTCAAAAGCATCATCTATCAATTATTTATGATAGATGTCTCTTAGTTTGAATTCCCTGAACTCTTCAATATTCACGTGTATGTAAACCCTAATATCTTCTGTATGCAACACACCATGTGGAACACTGGAAAATGCTCCTAGGGGATCTACTTCCAAGGATTTGTAGGGATGTTTCTTGAATTTGGGGCGAGGCCTATTAGTGATCTTCACAATATTCGGAGTAGACATCTTTTCAAAAGATTTGCAGAGAGATATTTGAGAACAGAAAATACCTTTTGCGCCTTTTGGTTTCACGGAGTGAGCCAGATCAATTTCTGGAAGAATTGACTTCTACAAATGATCTTTGATGGGCTTGAGGAAATTTGTTGCAGAGCACCTCTTTTCTTCTTCTTGAATGCAGAATGAGCAAATGTTTAATAAGAAGAACCCTTATATTATTTCGCAAACCCTAAAACCAAGTTGTAATAAATGCTCGACCTAAGTCATTCTGGTTTGCCTTATTCGGATGACTTGAAGAACTGGATCAATCTTGATCTAAACATCTTGCGGATCTTCCAAATCTTAACCATAGTTTATTTAGATGTTTCTCTTATGAACCCTTTAATCCGCAACTCTCCTTGTGCCAGTTCTGGCACCAATTGACCAACTGGGGGAAAATGGTTTTCTTTGTGTCTCCCCTGAGCCAGAACTCACTTTTTAATTTCTGGAAGGAATATCAGCATCAGAGTTTGGTGCGGATCCTTCCCCCACATTCTCTATACTTTTCTTTACCCAAATCTTGTTCATCTCACTTTGAACTTCATCTGCATTCACTTTTTGTTTGCCCTTGTCTTGATTCTGATTATGATGTACCGGACCTCTTTTGTCCTAATTCTTGCTTCTACAGAATTTGGCAATATGACTGGATCTATTGCAAATTTGGCAAACAACATTTCTTTGTGTATTTGATTGATATCCTCTTGATCTACATTGATTAGCCCTATGACCCATTCTATTGCATGCAAAGCATCTACCATTGAATGAATTGTTCATTTGCATATAACTGCATTCATGAGATTTGTGACCATACCTTTTGCAGTTGAAACACTGTCCGGAGAAGGATGTATTAGTCTGATTCATTTTCCTTTTGCATTGATTAGCTTTATGACCAAAGTTATTACAGTTGTGGCAGTATCCATTGAAGGATGGATATCTTTGAGCATTAGGCTGCCTTACCAGAAGTCTTCTAGGCCTGTTCCTTGGATTTTTTAATCCAAAATTCTTTTGACCGGATCCAGAGCTTTCACCTTTTTTATATCCCAGGCCACACTTGTCATCTACCCTCTTTTGGCTTTCAAGGAGAACTTCAAGTTGAGCAGAGCTTATCTTGAATTTCTCTTTGTATTCATTTGTTGTTTGAAGATCCCTTTTGAGAGAGACAATTTGATCCTCAAGTTTTTCTTCATTATCTTTAGCATCTTCAAGATCAGATTCAAGATGTCTAATTATTCTGTCCATCTTGTGGCAGTCTTCTAATTTTTCTTTGAGAGATTGTCTTAGGTCATCTTCAAATTTTCTTCTCTCTTCAATTTCTTGGGTAAACTTCATAACTCTTGATTCCATTTCATGTCTTATCATGATGATTTCTTTTGATAACTTTTCACATAACTTGGTTTTCTCTTTTAGATCTCCACTTGTATCATTTGCTTCACCTTGACTTGCTAATTACTGGAGTAGCTCCTTTCTCTTTTGCATAGAGAGACTTAGTTTCTCTTTTAGTTCTTTTATGAAATCATTAGCCTGTTTGAGTCTTTCCTTTAATTCATTGACTTCAGAATTTTACTGCTCAAGATCATCAAGGGCAGACTTAAGTTGCTTCCTCATACCATACACATCCATTTGAATTCCCAGATCTTCCTCAAGCTGTTAGGCTCTGTTGAGAGGAACTTGGCTCTGATACCAATTGTTGATAACTGAGAGGGGGGTGAATCAGTTATCTTAATCTTTTACCTTTTGAACTTCTTTAATAGTTAATATAATATCAAATCAAATGAGCAAACATAACCATGAAAAGGAAATACCACTAATACACATGACACAGTGATTTTGACGTGGAAAGCCTGGTTAAGGGAAAAACCATGGGGTGATTAACCCAAGATATTATTCTCTGTTAAAAGAACAGAAGATACAAAATGGCACATGCCAATTAGGGCTCACTGCCCGAGCACACTGCTCACAAGAGGCTTACTGCCTACAAGAGACTCACTGTCTACAGAAAAGGAAGGTAACTCAATGTTTGAACTGATGAGAAGAATCCACACATGCTGAGATTCAGTTCCGGTTAAGCTCAATAAACTGATCTGCTGCACTTCATTCTTACTCTCTTTTGATGCAGCTGTACTGTCACATTCCGGACCTCTTTTACTATCTTCACTCTGCTCTTCTACTTTTCTTCGCACCAACACAACACATACACACCTTCACATCTAAATCAATCATGTATATATATATGCACAAGTGATTTCATCACCTTTCTAGTCGGCATCCTGAATAGTCAATATTTTTCTCAAACTCTGGTCTGTCAGCTGAATCCTTGCATACCAAGTAATGTGGATCAAGGACATACTTGTAGAAGTCATCAATCATGTCGGCCAATCATAACTTATGCCTTAAGAACCTTTACCATCATTAGTAACACATCTGAAATAATGTCTGATGTTCTGCCAGTCAGTTCTTCATCTGTTCACACTGTCAATCATGAACCTGACACTCAAGTATTCATATCTCTTCATCCTTTCAACACCGGAGGCTAAATCCTTGGATTTTATTTGTCAAGGTACTCCTCTTGACTTCCCCAAATCTGCACTTCACTGAGATACTTCTTAGAGATCCGGACCTGTCTGTCGGACCTTACTGACTGCTCTGTTCTTGCTTACCAGACCTCAACACTTCTTCAATCTGACTTCCGGTAAAGACTCATCATGTCTTGCGGATGTGTGGGATAACCTTTGTTGCCATCAATGACAACATTCATGAGTCCAGATAGTGTCTCTTGCCAACAGTTAGCTCTTTGGGTTGATAGAATAACTTCAAAAAGAGCTACAGGTTATTCACCTTATGTTCTCACTTATGGTAAAGAAGCCAAGTTACCATTTTTTGTTGAATTGCCAACTCTGAGTTACATCAAGGAGCTTGAATTGCTAGAGGAACAACCTATGGAAGTTAGGCTTGCATAGCCAATGGAGTTGGAGGAAACAAGAAAGGAGGCATTAATAAATCTAGAAATTCACCAAGCTGAGATGAAAAGAACATTTGCTAAGAAAGCAATCCCAAGAGCTTTCAAAAAAGGAGATATGGTGTTTAAATGGACTGAACTTAAAAGAAAACCTGGTAAACACACCAATTTTGATGCCATGTGGGATGGCCCATACATTATCACAGAATGCAAACAACATAATGCATTTCATCTTGCAAAGCTAGATGGAGAGGTGTTGCCAATCCTTGTCAACGGGATTCACCTCAAACATTGCTATTAATGAATAAGAAGTTTGCAATAAATAAGTACTTTTAGCACATTCATTTCAGTTATGTTTTTGTTTTACAAGAAGTACAGTTGTACATTTTGCTGATCATGTCCTGAACAGGGTCAGAGTAATTTATTTTCAAGTTTTGTTTTGATGCTGTACATTTCTGGTAGCTGAGTTACAGAAAGTTTTTCAAGATTTCAGGCAAAAAGAGACTCATATGCCTACTGGATTTAGAAGGCTACTGGTCCTGTTAAGTTTAGCAAGGCAAACACCCTTGAGAGGTCACCAAAAATGTTACTAAATTATGTTTGCAGCCTAATTAAGTAAGGCCTATCATCAATTATTTAAGAGGGGGTAGAGATTTTTTTTAATGAACAGAATCATCCAATCAATGTCTGATGTCTTGACAAAAAGACTAACACATGATCACTTATCAAGATCATATAACAGCTCAAATTGGGTCGTTACACCATCCTAATAAGTGAAAATGTCCTAAAAGCAAGAAAGCAAACATTCAAAGAATGACAGGTAACTATTTGACCTCATGTTTCAGTTGAGATGTTGTTGATTAGTCAGTTCATTTCAATATAGTTTCAAGAAGGAGGTATTTATAAACTATCATTTCTTCATCATTTTTTATTTTTATTTATTTTTTTATATATTTACACAGAAAAAATGGGTGCTACCTTTAAATGTTTTTTTTATAAACTAATTTAAATTTTATATAATTAAAAAATTCTTCCAACCACAAATTTTAGAGAAGTTTTTTTCCTCCAAAATTAACATTGTAAAAAGAAAAATAGAAAAATTATTAAAGAAAGAAAAAATTAAAAAATAACAAATATTCATAATATAAACTTTATTTGAAAAAGAAAAATGAACAAATGAACAAATATTTATTTATATTTAAAGAAAAGAAAATAAAAAAGTTATTATAATATATTCTTTTTTATTTAAAATATACATTTAAAAAATAAAATTCAAACTAGTTCCAACTATGTTCTTTAAGTAAAACATGACTTTAAAGCATGAAAGGTTTGTTTTAAAATTAGAAAGTGTAGCTTTTAAAATATAAATTTAAGATAAAGGATTTTTCAAAAGAGAAAATAACCCCATGTCCCCATGTGGCTGCATAAATGAATTTACTGTTAAAATTTGAGCAGCACAGGTGGCCCCATGCAAATTTTATATTATGCATAAAGGATAATTTAGAATCTTTCCCTATTATAGTGAGTGGCTACTTTTTAGGGATCAAAAATAAGCTTTGAAAAAAGGGGGGCTGAAATTATGTAGCAGTTACATAATGAAAAATATGCTATGCGGCTGCATATATTTCCTTCCCTCTTTTTTTTATTTTCTTTTACATCTTATCCCTTGAATTTTATATATTAATAAATAATTCTTTATTGTTAATTTGTTTTTATTTTTCTTAATAAATTAAGAAACTACAATTCAAGATAATTTCTTAAAACAAGCAAAAAAAAAAGGGGGTCACTAGCTCCACAAATATCTCCTTAAAAAATTAAGCAGTGGCTGCTAGCCAAAATAAGCTAAGTAGCTACATGGAGACTTGCCCTAAATCAAGAAAAGAAATAATATAAAATTAAAAAATAATTTGAGTTTTTTAAGGAATTATAATAGACATGTGTGTCCCTAGACTCCCTACTTAACACATGTAGTTAAGTAATTCATATTTATTTATATTTAATTAATTTGCATTATATGAGACAAGTTTTGCTTTTTTAGAGTTTCTTAGGAGGCCCATTTTATATGTAAATTTCCCTTAATGAATAGACCCCAAAAAGAAGCCCTGAATGTGCCCAATGGTATAGTCTTTGTCATCAAGAAGTTGATATCCCTACTAGATACTGAGAACAAATCTTCATTTTTTTCTCCCTTGTGCCCAATCTCCACTATGTCATTTGTTATCAAGTACGGGAGCTCATCAAATAGTTCAATACCACTTCCTCTTGCAGCCTCCAAGACAATTTCCTTTGCAACTTCCTCCTCAAAATGAGATGTGGAGCTTTCCTCATTCCTCTACAAGTGTCATTTGGCCTGAAGAGTAGCCAAGGAATCATCATCATCAAAATGTTCCTCATTTTCCTCATTTGACTACATCTCCATTGTATTCTGCACAAGCTGCCTTTGTGACTGAAGACTCTCACCACACAATCTTTGCATTCTTCTCTCATGCATTTCATCAACAACGTGAGAGAAATCATCAAATGAATTTAGAGGATTCATTATTGAGCATGAATCAACATTTCCCACATGTGCATAAAGCTCACAACTTTATGCTTTTGAAGGGTTTGGTATGCTCTCCTCTTCTCTACCAACAAAGGCAGCTACTCAAGCAACAATACTGAATCCTACCTTTCATCTCGACCTTTTTGCTCAACATTCAGCTACTTGAATTGATCAGACTCATTCTCCTCTTGCAACAGGTCTAATTCTTAAGTTTTCATAGCACATGAGGGCTCACAAATAGCATAATGTTCTCCTTTTGCCTATCAAACCTCTCCTCCTCTTCATCCAACCAACTAGCTCACCAAACAATGGGTCCATCTTTGCTCAATCAAATAGTTCTAGGACAAGAAGGCTGACATGGAATGGGGGTTTGAAGAGTCTTTTGAGTTTCTTTAAGAGGAATAGGATTTTGAGAGGTTTGTTCTTGAACGATAATAGACTGTGCTTGTATAGGAACAGGCTCTTGCATAGGATGGTGGCCTCTAAAACTTAGAATTTTGAATCTAGGGGACTTACATGAAGGTTCAGAAGGCTTCCCTTGCTTGAAGCTTGGGATTTTGAAAGTGTAAGAACCAAACCATTACACTAGAATAAAATAATGTTATTTTATAAAACAATGTGGAAAAAGGGAAGAATTAATTTTTTTTCCAAAAATAACTCAACTCATGAAAATAACTTTCATCAATATATTCAAATAAGATTCAATACATTAGTGAATCAGATAGCATAATAAAATAGGACTATACCTTTACAATATATAGCCATATAGGCTCATACAAAAGAACATTGCCCATACAATGTCTTTGATACCATACTATATCCTTGACACTGAATCTGGTAGAGAGAGACCATCATCAAGGTGATTTACCACCCAACCACGAGGCTCATACCTCCTCAGTCTTCCTCCTAAAGGGAGACTTAGCATGACCCTTCGCGAGGGGTCTAGCAAACTGAAGCTGGCATGCATGAAGGAATTTGGTGTAGCATGATTTATCTATCATCTCTATAGCATGTGTCAAATGCATCTACTGATCTAAATCATGATATGGCAGAGAGAGAAATAAAATGTCAAATAGTAACTATTACTAGGTTTGACCAACAAGCTTTGGCCAAATTATCTTTTAAGTTGTACGCGGCAGATGGATTGCTATTTGGAATCCACCCTTCTCTGTTGTTCCATATTCAGCACCCATCCATGCTCTTTTTCTAACACATCTTATAGAAAAATAGAAGCAACATACATATGCAACCAATCACACATCATCCCAAGGATGCATTCTTAAAACCATAACTTATAAATGCATGAAGATATACATAATACAATTATCCATATCTCATTCTAGAAGCCATTAATAATGAACACTCATTTAATTTGAAAGTCAAGCTTTTAACAAACATTAAGATAGTCTTGTTCCTCAATACAAGGTTTTATTTTTCGACCAATCATCACAAATAATAAACCAAGCAAGAAATTCATTGAATCTTCTGAGATATAACTTTCATCTTCTCAAACATAGTTATAGTTCACAAAACAACCTTGTTCTAAAAGAAGATAGGGAATCAAGGTCTAACCACCACATGACATTCAGAAGACTTCACTATATCGAATGAAGGCATGTTATCCCCTATAGCACTAAAGATTCTAGCAAGTTGACTAAGTTCTAGATCCACTTGCCAAGTAATGCCCAAATCACTATAAGTTCACTACCCTGTTTCTTTGTTTCCCCGATACAAGCTTTATAAGACAAACACTTTTTCAAGAATTAAAAGGGTATATCACAATGGTGCAAGAATTACACAACCCACTTAAGAAGGAGATTCACCTCCACATTCTAGTTCAAACCTAAGGACTCACCAAGCATAGGATACTATAAAATATGAGGTCTTAGATTGATAATTTCATATAATCATTCAAATTCTCACAAAGATTGTTAGGTAAATCAATTACTTTAAACCCTCTTGCCTTTACTTCCAAGTGGCACAAAAGCAACAAAAAGCCACTAGCTAAGATCTCACCAGTTCATGTATTGAAAACGATACAAGCTTACTAGCAGGACCAAGATGATCCTATGACCTCAACATAAGATAAAAATACTAGGTAGGTGTTGAATGAGTTTGATTCATAGAATCAAATTTCTACTAAGATAAAAATAACATGACTAAATACATATTTCCCCCATTCTAAGTTGATCTTGAAAATTATTCATAAGAGTAATGATAAATACACGTCTAAATTCTTCCCTTTAGACAAAAAGATTTACACAAGAACTAAAGACGAGACATTTATATCATGACGTATAGCTTTAATGGATACTACATAAATTGTTAATCTTAAGTCTGCATATAAATATATATAAGTTTATCCTAACATCTTTAAACGCACCACGGTATTATTTGTCTAACTTAAGAATTTGTTAACTATCAAATACCAATATGAAAAAAAAAAAAACTAGGTAACTAAATACCAATATGAAGTTACTACTTTTTAAAGATTTTAATGATGTACCATTCACCTTTTAATTGAATAAAAGTAATACATAATTCAAATGCCTTCTATTATTAACATTCTCGTAAAATCTTTCTAGTTTATCCAATAGAAAAGTAAAACAAAAATTATACATATATATCTAACAGTTTTTAATTAGAAAACATTTAGATTCTAAATAGAAAACATAAAGCTATTTGCTAGATTATCCAAATACTTAGATAAAGAGTTCTGTAGATTCAAGCAAGCATGAAACTCATAATAACATTTAACTTCTAGGCACAGCTTTTATGGATGGATCAGAGGTCAAAAACTAAACAGTCAAAAATTCAAACTAGAAAATGCAAGCTTTTCTTGAGTACCGGGTGCATCATAAATTTTCTATTGAATTACTAAAGTCTTCATTAAATATAACTTTCCTGTATTTAATGTGATCATAATATAAGCTAAGATCTATATTGTTGAAGCATAGCACACATTCTAAAAATACTGGAGATGTATTTAGAAGGAACTAAAATAGAGTATCAGTTTTCTATTCTAGCCGACGCCCTTATAGAGGAAGGAAGCAGATTAATAGTTCCTAATTTGACTCTGACACCTTCAAAAGACTATTGCCATTCTTATAATTTAAACTGAGATGAAATGTTTTTGAGGAAGGAATATAATACCAAGTTTACATAAAAATGCACTGGTAGACATGTATGCAAAATGTGAAAGCATAGACAAGGCACGCTAAGTGTTTGACAGAATGCCTCAAAGAGATATCATCTCGTAGAACACAACAATTGCAGGTTTAAACAAAATGAATTCATTCAATAGGCATTAGAAACTTTCAAGCAAATGTAATCAGTAGACAATAAGCTAGAATCTACAACCTTTGCCATCATCTTCTTGCATGCGCAAAAATGGGAACTTTGGAACAAGGTATGGGCATCCATCAGAGCATAATTTAAGGGAATAATCTTTGTCAGATGTGGAGGTTACAAACGCTCTGGTAAACAAGAATACAAAAACAAAAAGTGGAATCAAAGACAAAGCATGTGAAAGGATGCCTCGCAGACTAATGCATACAAAGTTGTGGTAAACTTCAATTAAATACCTGATTCCAATATACTCTCTGCCTGTGACGTTATAGTCAGTTGGAAGGGGATTGTGAACATTCTCAAGCTTATTGAATAGGTCGTATGAGAAATAATTTAAAGGAATGGAAAACAAAATTTGAAGTCTCCAAAAATATTAAAAGCATTTGCATAAGCTACATAATGCTTAAATCAAAACTAATCATCCTATAAGTCTCATAAAACCCAATTTTGTGAGGTAGCCAGATCTACGACTAGCACAAATTTGGTTTGATGAAAGCAGTTTAAGAAAAACTTCATGGAAAAGTGAAGGACAAGGCATGTGACTTGAGAGGAAACCTCACAAGGAGGTCATTTCATGAAATGTGATGTTTACAGGTCTGCACAAGGCTAAGCAAAATATGGTGGTGCAAACAAAATGCCTCAATATGTAGTCATACAATAATCATAGAATAGGCACTTAATGGATTTGGTGCAAGGAAATAAAATCTTTAATGTAAATGCAAAATGTTGAGGTTTAGAAAAGGCACAAGAACTTGTTTGATAGAATGCCTCAAAAGATGCATCCTTGATAAATACAATAACTGCAAGTTATGCACAATATGGAAAAGAAGTGAACTACTCATAAGTTTTCAACAATAAAATTTGGCAGATTTGAGCCCAATGATCATGTGCAACATACCTCTGGGTTTGGGAGTAGATGTGAATTCGATGCTGAGGAATTGCATTCTACTATGTCTTGAGTTTTGTTGAACTAGACTCCTTGAATGAATTAGAGAAAAAGGGTGAAGAAGGTGCAAATTTTCCACCCCAAAAATGAAAAAAAAATCCTCCAGTTCTCCATAATAAAAACTCCCCTTATTACTCTTCACAATTTTTCCTTTTAAACTTTTAGATCAGCATTCAAAACAAAATAGAAAACATAATCAATGCCCAGTATCTTTTCCTCCCACTCAAATAGGAAAAGAAAAATCAATAATAATAACGAATAACTCCTCTTATTCATTTTCTAAGATTCCTGCATCGCCACTTCTTCCTTGTGGCAAAAATAGAATTTATGCATTAAGAGAATAATTTTAATAAAGATATTAAAATATCTATTGCAATTAATATTTATTTCCACAAGTTATTTAACTTAGTCTAATTCTCAAAATATTTATGCAAATAATAAATGCATTTATTTTGACACACACACACTCACACATATTAATACATTTTAGTCTATATGAAACTATGTGGTGTGTGCACAGGTTCACTTCATCATAAGTTTCCGTCAATCGACTAGACACCCTCTGCCTCAATGATACTCTCTCTCCGTTGAGAGAGTGAGAGAGCATACCTGTCACACACACGGGTCAATATTAGTCAACATTCAATTAAATAATAATATTTAAATTCAAAATTTAATTATTGAAAATAAGGGGTTGCGATAGAAAGTGGAATCCTTTTCTCTTACAAGTTGATCCATGTCTATAGGGGAATTTGTCTAAAACTAGGAATGTATGAGGCTGATTGGGTTCCTTTCCTTTGTGCTTGGGCAAGAACTTGCCTCATCCGCTCCTCCTCTACAATTTGCATGGAAAGATTTTCTTGATAAGCTAGATAAGCAAGCTCCTTATGTGCCTCCATCTCCTAATGGTGAAGATAAGCTTGGTAAGAGATCCTCCTACTACAAGTTATACTCCTCTCTTTTAATCTCATCAAACTATCTTTGGAAGCCTAGGATCATATCTCTAAGACTACCAATCTCCATGTTGTTAGCATTTTTGGGCTAACTAGGAGGGTATCCATGTTGATTTGGAGCAAAATAGGCTTCTTGAGGCTGATTATAAACATGGGTAGGCTACCAAGAAAGTTGAGTAGGGGTGGGAAGGAGGCAAACATTATGAGAATGTTGATATCTTGGTGTGGCAGGGGTATTTGGGATGAAATGAGGAATATTCCTAGTCTGGTATGGCTGATACGGAGGCATAAAAACTACATTTTGATAAAGCAGAGAGGAAGAGACATAACTTCCATAAAATTTTGACATACCAAAGCATTCAAAGGATTTAGAAATTCATTTGAATGTACTTTGAAACAAGAGCAACTGACCCTGCTTCTTGAGAACTAAGTACATACTAGAAGAGTCTCCAAGGTGATTGAAAAGATTCAAAAGTAAGAGAAGATCAAGAATATCAGCTAAATCCTAATCCTTGATAGTCTTTAAGTGCTTGGACTGCTTAAACCAGTAGATTTCATCTTGGAGTCACCATGCTGTTGAAGAAAACTACCCTAAATGACAAGATGCACTAAGGAACACCCTAGAATTATTCAATGGATGATGTTAGGTACATCAAACCGGTCCCAGCAGGCATGCCAGAAATTGTTATCACTTGGATTTGTAGCCTTGCTTAAAACTATTTCAAATTATCCAAAGATACAATTGTAATGACCTCAAGGTGTGGGACCTTGTTGTTTGAATTCAAACCTCTAGATTAAGGGTTGGTTCCCTATTTGAAACATGATTTTAGATGCCTAACCTATCCTATTTTAATGCTCACCAAGGGATGAAAGGAAGAAAGGTACGCATAATAGCTTCCTACACTAATCTAATGAGGGGAGAGATGCAAAATTTTCAATCTTTATAGTAACATAGAAGAGGATACACAAATATGAAACATAAACAACAATACCACAACACAGAATATACATGGGGAAAACCTTTTCAGGTAAAAAACCCCACACTCCAAAGCACGGCCCAATATATTATTTAGTAAACAAAGTGTGATTACAATACAATTGTAGAGCCAAGCTCTTTTAGGAGTTCACCACTATGTAGTATTCTGGAGCAATTCTAGCAGCATAACAATACCTATAAATCAACTATGCAACTCCAACTCCAAGCACCTGTATATAGAGAAGTACTACAAATGGAGGTAGCTTCTAGAGCAATTCAACAGAAGAATCTCATCCAAATCCATATGGCCCAATTTCCAAGGCCATAAAACATACCAATGACACTTGTAAGAGATTCCCTTTCATCCCTTACACCCCCAAACTTGGGTGCCTCAAATTTGCCCAAAATATGTATGACATATGCTCTTACAATGTCATAAAATTTGTCATATATGACAGCACTTACAGTTGTAAGAGAATATGTCATAACTGACTATTAATAACTGATTCTCTTACAACTTGTCATAGTCAAACTTAGGCGCCTACCTTCTCCATGCAAAGAAGCTTTTTGACACTTGTCGCACCTATCATAGAATCTTTTATTTCTGGCTCTTACATGTCATAGATTATGTCATAGGAATTTTTCATAACTCTTACACATCATAGACCTCTTATAACACCCAAAAGATGCTGACACATGGCAAAAGACTTCTACCACAAAATCGGACGCCTAAATCTTCAAATTTTGACTTGACCATCCAAGTCACCTTCCAACTCGAATGACATGTCAACATGCCACCTCACACTAAGTGACAAAACTAAATGACCAATATTGTTAGAAATGAAAGCAACACTACTTGAATGGAAATTTGAATCAAATAAATTTCAGCAATTTTTTAAGTGTGCATTAACAATGGAGATTGTAATCAAAACATAAACCCACAATATAGAAATATACCAAAAGCATAATGAAGCACATAACACAAGTGTTTAATGTGGAGAAAACCCTTTCGGGTAAAAAAACTCCACCAAGAAAAGAGGTCAAGTTGTATTATCTTCACAAAAGGAGATTACAAATACATTCACTTCCTATGTCCTTCAACCTTCACTCCGACAGAACCTGGGTACCTGTAAACTGTTATATACATCTCATCTACTATGCTATGGTTTTTATAGAATTTACATAACCTCAAGACATAAATGACTTCTTACAAGCCCATAACACTTGTCAAGAGTCAACAATACAACCTTGGGTGTCCATTGCCAAGAATAGGCTCTTATGGGGTCATAAATGCTATCATACATGCATCCTACACTTGGAAAAATCTTCCCATGCAAGCTTGAATGACTTGGGGCCAAAAATAGTCACTTACAGCATCTTATGACGCGTCATATGCTATTATTAGTGTCATAAATTCTTATGACAACTTATAGTTGTCATAAAATCTCTTACACCCTCTTACAGCGTCTATGACGTGCATCATAACACTAAAAATAGATTATTCCTCCACATGTGCACCCCACTTTGACCAATTACCATTTACCATAGTAAATGACATCCCGTAACTACCATCGGTAACTCCGGAACTTACCGTGCAGTAACTTCGTAATTATCGTGGACAGTAAATAATTTTTACCACTGTTGGTGAAACTTGTACATCCCTTATGGGTAATTACAAATTACAAATAATAAATGGAATAAATACAATATTGGGATTTACAAGGTTAATGACACCTTATCCCAACAAATATTAATTACAATTTAGGTAAATAAATAAATACACAATTAAATAATAAATGCTAGAAACTTGCAAAGGTTGAGACTCCTTAATTCCCAACAAGGGAAAGGGATAGAAGGAGAATGACAAAAACTAAAATAGTGATGCACTAGATTTAGTTGGAGAACTTTTGTATCAACCCTACATGCATAGGATAAACCCAAACAGATGATGGACATACACAACTCACATAAATCTTTGCAGAGGTAGAGAAACAAATCTAAAACCAGAAGGAATCGATCATTCACAAGATAGAAATCCAAACTACTAGCATTACATAGTTCAAATTGTTAGAATGCACAAGACAACTGAGAGGGGGGGTGAATCAATTGTATGTTAAAACTCTAAACCCTCAAAGTAATTTCAAACATTATCTACTTATAATGCATTACTAGAATGTAAACATATGAAGCATCAATGCAAACACATCCAAACAGATAAGAACACCAAATTTACGTGGAAAAACTAATAAAGGAAAAACCATGGTGAATTAGCTCACATATATATGAATAACAAAGTTTAGTTGTTTGATGCTTGTTGATGTATAAAATTGTGTGAGTTTCAGCACCAACATGAGAGATTTTAAGAATGTGGGATGACTCTCAGAATGACCTCCAAATTTTATAGAAGTTGAATCTTCTATTTTCAATGGGGTTTTGGGAAAGGGGCAGAAAAAATAAGATTACAGATACAATGTAAAACTAAACTGCTAAGTGTTGTACCCAACCAAATTTTTTGCTTCATCAAGGCATTTTGAAACAAGTCTAGAAAATTTTTCGTCAAAAAGTCAAAAAAGCAAAATTTCTAAAAATAGACGTCGAGTTAGGTTTTCTAGGTTTCTTGAGATATGGATGTTGGCAAAACTTTCTAAAAATAGAAAGTTTCTAAAAATAGAATCTCCAAATCAGGTGCCGCACTTGATTCTCATTGGTCAATTTTCCTTCACGATCGACACGGTTCAGACGGAATCTTCAAACGACCAAGTTTTCTCTACTGGGTCATTTTTGCTTTTTCACAAGGTGAAGCATGAGCTCGAAAGTCATCAACACAGAAAAGTTCACCTGCCAAATCTCTTCGACGAGTTTCCAACGCTGTTCCAACGACGCAAAACCGACAAACGGCCGTCGACTCGATGATGCACGCAAAACGATGCAAGATGGATCCAAGGTGAAGTGAAAAGTTGGAAAATCAAAAAATTGGCTAAGTCTGGTGAAACTGGGTGCCCCAAGAGGCTAGGGGCACCCATCCTCTCTAGTGTTAGTTTTTTTTCACGTTTTCTGAGAAACGTCGAAAATGCTTCCGTCAGCTCCTTTCCAGTTGGTCAAACTTGGTCAAAAGTCAGTCAAAGCCAGGATTTCATCTCAGATATGTTTAGACTACTCAGATCACCCTCCGTCCCGCCTCGACAGTCGTCAGAACGACCGAAATCGAAGACCGAACAGGAGTCGTGGGCACGAAAATCGAGAAAAGGTACAAAATTGAAATTTTTTGCAAAAAATGGCTAAGTGTTGACAAAATGGGCGCCCCAGGAGGCTAAGGGCGCCCATCCTCACCAGTGTTAGTTTATTTTTCATGTTCTTCTCAAAAAATGCAAATCTCCTTCCGTCTGCCCACTCCGGTTCAATGTTGATCAGTTTGGCACATTTTTTGAGGCAAACGGAAGGTACGATCAGCTCAGTTTTCATCAGGCTTGCATATTCGCTAGATCATTAGACTCATTTCCATCCCAGTTGATAGAAATCGATAGCCAAACAGGGGTCCTGTGCCTCCGGAACACGCACGCAAACCAAGAAATTGAAAAAGTTAAAAAAAACTAAAAAAATGGCTAAGTGTTGGGAAACTGGGCGCCCCAGGAGGCTTGGGGCGCCCATCTTGTGCAGTGTTAGAATATTTTTGTGTTTTCAGTGTTTTCCGACATGCCTTGTTACCAATCTTTGCCCGTTGGCAGTTTCAGGGAGGTCAAACTTGGTCAAACGATGTCAGATCGTCGAACGGAGGCAGGGGATGGAATCTCAGTTGATCAATCTTCAAAATGTCAGGATCAGTTAGCTTTTTCAATTCATGATGACGTTTTTCCACCTTGTCAAAGTCAGAGACAGGCCATATTTGAGTCAAAACGAGTGTTGAAGTGTCGAAAATGAAGAAAATTTTGTTAACACTTCTTCCAACTCGCGCATTAGATGACATCATCAAAGAAGATATTTTTTGTCATCTTGCACATGAAGCCATAGGCTCCTACAAAATAGGGATTCTTCCTATTCGAAGTTTTTTTGCTTTAAAAGTTGCTTTCTTCATGGATGAGGATGAAGTTTTCTTCTCACATAAGTAAAGCTGCTTTTTCGACCAAAAGATTTATAAAGACAAGCTTTGGGCTTCTTTATCTCATTATTTTTTGCAGGTTGCATCCAGAGGAAATATTTTATTTTTCTTTCAACGGAGATTCGAAGACCCAAACCAAGTGCTTTTTCAGTTTTCTTCATAGATTCGGGTTGAGGAAGAAGAAAGGCTTGCTTTTTTAGGGTCCTTGTTTCAAGGAGATCATTTTTCAGAAATCCAACCAGAGCTTTTTCAGTTTTCGTCGAGATGGGTCCATCCAGATTATCCTCCTCTTGAAGATTGGGAGTTGTGCTTTTTTTCAGGAAACTGCTTTTTTCCTGCTTTTTTGAGAAAATCTCTGCTTTTTCAAAATCCGACAATATGGGTTGCTTCAAAACAGAATTGCCTACAAAACCCATGTGCCAGCTTTTTTCGCTCAGAATCAGCTTTTTTTAGAAGAAATCAGCAAAAGAATATCAACGGATGACGTCACCAAAAAGCAAGAATGTTGATGAGGATGCATTTCAAAAGAAAGCAGCTTTAAAACATATGCTTTTTGTTTTAAAGCATGTGCTTTCATCCTAAGCTCATCCATTCTATATTTAGAAAGAAATCACCTTGTGATAGTTGGAATCTTTTTGCTTTAAAGCAGATTTGTTTATTGTATCTTTGTCTTAGAATAGTAATAAAGCTTGCGAGTTGGCAAGTTAGGGTTAATCAAGGAGATTTTAGGGTTCCCTACTCCTTTGATTTTAGTATAAATAAGGGCATCCTTGCCCATTGTTTGTAATGGTAGTTGTGATAGCAAATTTGTTGTGCCTATTCTAGCCTGCAAACATTGTTATTCCAAGTGTCTGTTCATTTGTGTTCAGTGTTCTCCGGTGTTTGATCGCTTACTGTATGCCTACCTTTTGCTGTAGTCTGGCTGTCCTGGAGTTGTATTAAACTTTCTGATATTGAATAGAAATCTCATGCCTACTTTGCTCTGATATTCTATATCGATTCATCAAGTTTTTGTCGTCAGATGTGTACCTTTTGTGGCTTTCATTTTCAGCTTTCATCCTTAAAGTACTCTTAGTCTTGTGTTGTAAATCTGGAGGAAAACTACTTGAGTTTTTGTGTTAACAATCATTCCCCGTTCACTTTCAACTTCCTTTGCTCTGAATTTACTCAGGAGGTTGAAAGCGTCATTAGTCTATGCTAGTTGTAGTAGAAGTTTTATTAAAAAGGAAAAACCTCTTCTGCAGCATTTAGAGTTTTATAACCTTGTGCTCTGCAGCTGAGAATCAAAAAGAAGATAGGCGAAGTTTCATTCGAGTTATCTTTTCAGCGAACATCAGCAAGAAAGGGAACTCCCCCTTCCAATAGGAGAGCAGTTTATCTGTGTATAGCTGTCCGTTTCCAAATCGCATACCAGAGGTGCGAATTGAAACGCCAACACTAAGGCAATACGCCAGACTTATATTTGATTCAACAATCAACACAGTGACTAAATCTTTATGATTTCTACTATATTAAAGAGCAACAAGCATGGTTTATATAACAAATTATGAATAGATTTAAACTCAAAGGCTAAACTTCAAAGAACTTGTAATAAAGACATAGAAAATACATCACCAAATGGCACAGAATAGAGGCTTTTTCATTAATTGATTCAGTAAGACACATGAGGCACAGATCTATGATGCCTTTATTTTAGAAACAACTACAGAGGTGAAAATGATATATATTCTGTCACACCACAAAATTCTCTTCTTATATATATTTTCTATTTCAGTATCTCTACATACATATCAGTTACAGAATGCCCCTATATATAGCAGGATGACAGGGCTTAAGACATTGATGGCTGTTAAGATTCTCAACTTCCTATAAAACTAAACTAAAACTGGTCACGTGCTAGAAATCTTTCTGAATCTGCTTCTGCATCATCTCGCATTCTGATTGGTTGACTGGCACTGAACATACAGCTTTGTAACTACCAATACCATTGAGACAGATGGCCTCTTTCATGGGCTTCCAAATGGCTCAAAAGTTTCTACATGGCACATTTGCGCTCATTGGGTCAGCCTCTCTTATATTTCTTATACTCAAGACAAGTGGCAACACCCACTAGCTTCAAAACTGGGACACATGGCAGGATGGCACTTCTTCTAAGCTACTTTGTTTCTTTCCTTCAAACGCCCATTGTTGCGACACTTGGCACTTTTTGTTGCAACTAGAAAAACAACCCTTAATATCTTGGGCCCACCATATTTACTTCAATACTTTAATATACCACAAAAAGAGTGACACACGACATATCCCACTCGCACCTGAGCTGCTTTATCAAAAGTTTACCTCTTCCTGTTGTTGCAACACGTGGCGCACTCTGCACAGCTTAGAAACTTTATGAAACCAAAAGGGAAAAGAACGCAACACAAACACGTGGCATACTCGGTGATTCCCAAAATCTTTAGGCTTGGATGGAGACACTTGGTGCTTTCTGCTGCAACTAGACACTGTAGTAGCTTCTTTTGATCACTACGCCACATAGCACATTCACGAACCTTCGTTTCTTCAAAATCCTATCGTCGCGACACTTGGTGATTGTGCGTGGGTGATGACTTACAATAACAGATTACCAAGCCGATAATATATAGGTATTTTTGGTGCAGGAGCTCCCTCCCGGTTCTAGTCATTTTTTGGCTATGTCCTATTTTGTTGTCATGTTATTTTATTTCCTCTAAGGCTTTGAAAGCCATTTTCATGAGTTTGTAATAAGGACTTGGTCCATTTGGTCATCTAGTCCAACATAACCTTGATAAGGTCCATTTTAAATGCATTTTTCCTTAAGAAACATGTGGTTTCTTGAAAATAATGTAACCTCCAACATTTCACTACCCTAGGAGGGCAGTTGTACGGTTGGAGGAGGAGAAGAAATGTTTGCCAAGCCTTCTATAGGCAGGAAACTGTATGACATGCCGAGAAGAATGAAGGAGAGAAGTTTTTGAAGTGCAAAACTATTTTTTTTCTGCGTTTTCTGGAAAATAGTCTTTCTGTACAGCTCTGTACGGACAGGGGAGGATCTAAAAGTTGTGAAATATGTTAATGCATTGAAATACCTTTCTTTTGAGTATATTTAGCCTTCTTGACACTTTTGTGAAGGGAGAATCAATTTGTTTTGTAAAAATTGTTTGAAAACCCTCTAAACTAGGGTTTTGGGCCAAAATGAGGAATTTCTCCTCTGTCCTCTAAAAGATCTCACCCATTTTCAGTAGGATGGAGGAAGGTAGGTTAGGTTTCATGTTTTTTGTTGCATGTCAGGTTGCACTTCTCTCTCCAAGGCATTTGGCATGAGACTAACTAGTCTACATAGTGACTAGTTAGTATGCTAATGGTGGACAGCAGTGTAAATATAGAAAATAGTCAAGTGTTTGACCAAATGGATGATGAAATTGGTGTTTACAGATGATAACAGTCATGTGCAGGTACTTGGTTACTCCTGAGCAAGTGGATTAGATACACTTCCTTCACAAAGCCCTTAAATTAGGCCTATTCCTAGAAGAAGACTGTTTGCTATCCTTGAACGCCTATAGCAGAGTACGGCCCTGCACATTGGAGGATGATTGCATGTCCATAATGGGTATTTGAATATGCATTGTCTTGATGATCTTTTGGAGTTTTGGAAAGTTATCCATGGTTTAGCTAATTTCTAGGGCTACAAGAAATAGGCCTTTCTTAAACACTATCATAGGACAATCATGCTGTAACTTGCTATCCACTATCCTGGAGAGTACATAACCTAGTTATTGGGTCAAAGACCTCATGTTAGTCATGCCCTTGACAAGTACATGTTGGTGGTAGTGTGAAGATCCTGTTTGGTAGAGCAGTTGGTAGTTAGTTGTGTGATCTTGAAGGTGTATTGTGCATGTAGGTTGGGTTGAGTAGTGACTCCCTAAAAGAGAGTTGAGTAGCCTGTGTGGGTGGACACCAAGGTGTGGTCCTAGGCTAGGTCAGCCTCTTGAGTAGCCTTGTGTAGGCTTGTATCACATTACCTTTGGAAACCTTGTGAAGTAAAACTAGGTCTGTTGTGTGGACAAAGCCAAACCTACCAATACCTCTGCATCATATTGGTATCAGAGCCAATATCTGATTGGAAGCAGTGTATGTCAGACGAGGAGATTGAAACTGAGGCTAGTACAATGCCTCCCAAGACAATGAGTCAAGAAGCCATCAAGAAGTTGGTGGAAGAGATGGTTGAAGCAAGATTGCAAGAAGAAAGAAAGTCTAAGGGCAAGACAAAGGAAGATGGAAGTTCCTCTGACACAGATGATGAAGAAGTAGAGGCAGAAGAGAGTCCTCAAGGGCAGGACATGTCTGCAGATCAGAAAGCTTTCTTAAATGCACTTAAGGGTGCCCATGGAGACAGTGGTGATCCCAAGATGGATGTGCCTATCTTTCATGGCAAATTGGATGGGGATGCTCTCACTGATTGGATAGAAGCCATGTGTAACTTCTTTGATTACAAGGAGTTCAATGATAGCAAAAAGGTTAAGTTTTCCAAGACAAGGCTAAGAGGTTCTACACTTGTGTGGTGGAACTATATGCAAAGTGAGAGGGAGAAGATTGGGAAGAGTCCCATCACTAAATGGAGTAGAATAGTGGCTATGCTCAGAAGCAAGTTCATGCCACCTGACTATGAGATTCAAATCATTAGGAGATTCTAGAATTTGAGACAAAAAGACATGGATGTGGCTACCTACACAGAAGAATTTCATAGACTAAGTATGAGAGCCAACCATAATGAAGATGAAAAGGGGATGGTAGCTAGGTACCTAAATGGTCTGAAATACAATCTACAAGATGAGATCAGTTTAGTGATCCCTAGAATAGTGGATGAATGCTTCTTATTGGCCTCTAGAGTAGAGGAAAAGCTGAGAAGGAAGGGTGAACAAAGTGCCAGAGGAAGAGGTGGCAGAAACCAAAGAGGAAGAGGCAGTTTTGGCCGTGGACAATTCCACAAAACTAAAAATAATAGTCAGGAAGAAACACAATCTGAAACAGAGCATAGAGGAGGCTTCAGAGGTTGGAGAAGGCCTAATGGCAGGGGCAGAAATGGTGGAGGAGGTAGAGGACCAGGAGTCTTCACTGGAAGGTGTTATGGCTGCAACTAAGTTAACCATACAATGAACAAATGTCCAGAGAAAGCCAGCAGTTCTCATGATAGTGGAAAGAGAAATTAGTTGGTAAAGGATGATGATTGTGAGAGTGTGAATTCACGAATGGGAAGTGTTGCACCTATCCTAGAAGGAGAGAGTATGATGATTAAGAGGTCTATGTTGAAAGTGCCATTGAAACAAGAGCCCCCTCAGAGAAAGAATCTTTTTAGAACCCAAGGCCTAGCCTATGGGAAACTTTGCAAGATCATAGTAGATTCAGGATCTACGGAGAATGCGGTATCCACTGAGATGGTTGAGAAGTGCAAGTTGAAGAGGCTGCCTCACATCAGTCCTCACAAGATCTCTTGGTTGAACAAGAACCAAAGTTTCATGGTGGAAGAGCAAACTTGGGTTGAATTTGAAATTGGTGAATATAAGGACAAAGTACTTTGTGAAATCATCCCCATGGATGCATGTCATCTGCTTCTTGGCCGCCCATGGCAATATGATGTCAAAGCACAGCATGATAGTGAGAAGAACACTTATGTCATCACCAAGAATGGAAGACCATTCAAGATGGATCCTATGTTAGAGCAGACCGAGAGGAAGAACAATGACAGCAGTGTCATGTTGGTGAATGGAAAAGAGTTTTTGAACCTCTTGAAGTAGAAGGATACACAAGGGAATGCCTTGGTCATGAAGCCTAAGAGTGGATCAGATCAGCAAGAACAAAAACAGAAGGAGATCCCATTGGAAGTGCAGCAACTTCTAGACAAGTATCAAGATCTTGTGGTAGAAGAAGTCCCCAACTCCTTACCACCCATGAGGGACATAAGTCATCATATTGACTTAATACCTGGTGCTACATTGCCTAACAAGGCTGCCTATAAGCTGACACCACAGCAAAATGAAGAGGTGGCAAGGCAAATTCAAGATCTCTTGGAGAAAGGGCTGATTAGGAAGAGTTTAAGTCCTTGTGTAGTCCCAAGTGTACTTACTCCTAAGAAGGATGGAAAGTGGAGGCTATGTACAGACTCAAGGGCCATAAACAAGATCACCATAAGGTACAGGTTCCCAATGCCAAGGATTGAAGATCTTTTGGATTACCTTGAAGGATCATGCTATTACTCAAAGATTGATTTGAAATCTGGTTATCATCAAATCTGGATCAGACAGGGAGATGAATGGAAGACTGCTTTCAAAACTAATGAGGGTCTTTATGAATGGCTTGTTATGCCATTTGGTCCTAGCAATGCTCCAAGTACATTTATGCGCTTGATGAATGAGGTATTAGTTGAATTCATTGGTAAATTTGTCATTGTTTATCTTGATGACATACTAATCTTCAGCAGGACAAGAGAAGAGCATGTGAAGCATGTTGGTCAGGTGTTGGAGAAGCTACATGAGCACAAGTTGATGATCAACTTAGACAAATGTGAGTTCATGAAAACTAAACTTGTATACCTTGGATTTGTCATTTCTAATGGTTATTTGAAGATGGATCCCTCTAAGGTTGATGCTATTCTTAGTTGGCCTACCCCAAAAATAGTGGGAGATGTGAGAAGTTTCCATGGATTGGCGACTTTCTATAGGAAGTTTATCAGAGGTTTCAGTCACATTAGTGCTCCCATCCTCAACACCATCAAGGGTGGAGTCAAATGTAGATTCCAATGGACAAAGGAAGCCGATGATAGTTTTGAGTTGTTGAAAACAAAGGTGGCTGAGTTGCCTACTTTAGTACTTCCTAATTTTGATAAGGTGTTTGTTGTTGAGTGTGATGCAAGTCAACAAGCTATTGGTGTTGTTCTCAGCCAAGAAGGACATCCTGTGGCATTCTTCTCAAAGAAGTTGAATGAAGCCAAGCAAAGGTACTCTACCTATGATTTAGAACTCTATGCAATGGTGCAAGCTCTTAAGAAATGGAGACATTATTTGCTGCCCAAAGAATTTATTGTGTTTACTGATAATCATGCTTTAATCTTTCTAAACAATCAAGAAAAATTGAACCATAGACATGTTAAATGGATGGAACAGTTACAAGTTTATACCTTCACAATTAAGCACAAAAAAGGTGTCTCTAACAAGGTGGCTGATGCTTTAAGTAGGAGGTTGCTTCTTGTTCATGAAATTCAGTTAGAAAGCATGGGTATTGACTGTTTAAAGGAGTTGTATAAAGAGGATTCAAATTTCAAAGAGGCTTATGATGTTTGTGTGAACTTGGCTAACACATTCCATGGAGAATATGCAGATTTTGTATTGCAGGAAGGCCTTTTATTTAAGGGCAATTTGTTGTGTATTCCTAAGTGTTCCATGAGGGACAATATCATCAAGGAGAAGCATAATGGTTATTTGGGAGGACATTTTGGCTTAGACAAAACACTAGAACAAGTTACAAGGTTCTATTTTTGGCTAAAGGTGCAATCCGATGTGAGGAAGTATGTTGCTAGTTGTGCAATTTGTCAAAGGGACAAAGGTGTGTCTTCAAATGCAGGTCTATACTAGCCCCTTCCCATTCCCAACAGACCTTGGGAAAGAATAAGCATGGATTTCGTACTTGGATTACCCAGGACAGCCAGAGGGGTGGATAGGTTTAGTAAGATGGCTCATTTTGTGCCATGTAAATGCACAAATGATGCATTTCATGTTGCAGGTCTATTTTTCAGAGAGGTAGTAAGAATCCATGGGTTGCCATTCTCTATTTTAACAGACAGAGATTCTAAGTTTGTGGGTCACTTCTAGAGAAAGTTGGGCACACAGTTGTCCTTTTCATCAACCTACCATCCACAAACTGATGGTCAGAATGAAGTGGTTAATAGATCACTTGGAAACCTCCTAAGATGCCTCACAAAATAGCATGGTTTGGCATGGGACTTGGTTATCAGTCAGGCTGAATATACCTACAATGATTCAAGGAATAAGAGCACTGGTAAAAGTCCTTTTGAGGTAGTTTATGGTTTTCATCCAAGGGGGCCACTTGAACTGAAGAATCTTCAAGGATGGGATCGAAGGAGTGCACTTGGTGAAGATTTTGCTGCCTCCATGAAAACAGTCCATGATCAAGTCAAGTTGCAATTAGAAAAAACAATCACAAAGTACAAGGAAAGGGCAGATTTGAAGAAAAGAGAAGTGCAATTCAAAGTTGGAGACTTAGTTATGGCATATCTAAGGAAAGAAAGGTTTCCAAAGGGTCAACTAACTAAACTCCTGATGAAGAAGATTGGGCCATGCAAAATAGTGCACAAATTCAGTCCAAATGCATATGAGATTGAATTACCATTCGGCCTTGGTATCTCTCCAATTTTTAATGTTTGTGGTCTTTTTCCTTTCAGACCTCCATTGCATGGTGAAAGTGGATCAGAAATGGTGGATGAAGATGTTGATTGGATCAAGGACTTGCCTCCAAGCAAACCTTTGTAGTTGGAATGCATTCTAGATTCCAAAGTTGTCAAGAAGACTAGGAGAGGTGTCTACAAAGACTACTTGGTGAAATGGAAGGATCTTCCTAATTTAGAGGTCACTTGGATGATTGAAGCAGATATCTTGAAGCATGGAATGACACTTCAACAATTGGCAACTCAAGGGACTTGAGTTCTTCTTGTAGGGGGAGTATGGTGCAGGAGCTCCCTCGCAGTTCTAGTCATTTTTTGGCTATCCTATTTTGTTGTGATGTTATTTTATTTCCTCTAAGGCTTTGAAAGCCATTTTCATGAGTTTGTAATAAGGACTTGGTCTATTTGGTCATCTAGTCCAACATAACCTTGATAAGGTCCATTTTAAATGCATTTTTCCTTAAGAAACATGTGGTTTCTTGAAAATAATGTAACCTCCAACATTTCACTGCCCTAAGAGGGAAGTTGTACGGTTGGAGGAGGAGAAGAAACATTTGCCAAGCCTTCTATAGGTAGGAAACTATATGACATGCTGAGAAGAATGAAGGAGAGAAGTTTTTGAAGTGCAAAACTATCTTTTTTCTGCATTTTCTGGAAAACAGTCTTTCTGTACGGCTCTGTACGGACGGGGGAGGATCTGAAAGTTGTGAAATATGTTAATGCATTGAAATACCTTTCTTTTGAGTATATTTAGCCTTATTGACACCTTTTGTGAAGGGAGAATCAATTCGTTTTGTAAAAACTATTTGAAAACCCTCTAAACTAGGGTTTTGGGCCAAAATGAGGAATTTCTCCTCTGTCCTCTAAAAGATCTCACCCATTTTTAGTAGGATGGAGGAAGGTAGGTTAGGTTTCATGTTTTTTGTTGCATGTCAGGTTGCACTTCTCTCTCCAAGGCATTTGGCATGAGACTAACTAGTCTACATAGTAACTAGTTAGTATGCTAATGGTGGACAACAGTGTAAATGTAGAAAACAGTCAAGTGTTTGACCAAATGGATGATGAATTTGGTGTTTACAGATGATAACAGTCCTGTGCAAGTACCTAGTTACTCCTGAGCAAGTGGATTAGATACACTTCCTTCACAAAGCCCTTAAACTAGGCCTATTCCTAGAAGAAGACTATTTGATGTCCTTGAGTGCCTGTAGCAGAGTACGGCCCTACACATTGGAGGATGATTGCATGTCCATAATGGGTATTTGAATATGCATTAAGTCTTGATGGTCTTTTGGAGTTTTGGAAAGTTATCCATGGTTTAGCCGATTTCTAGGGCTACAAGAAATAGGCCTTTCTTAAACACTGTCATAGGATAGTCATGCTGTAACTTGCTGTCCACTATCCTAGAGAGTACAGAACCTAGTTGTTGGGTCAGAGACCTCATGTTAGTCATACCCTTGACAAGTACATGTTGGTGGTAGTGTGAAGATCATGTTTGGTAGAGCAGTTGGTAGTTGGTTGTGTGATCTTGAAGGTGTATTGTGCATGTAGGTTGGGTTGAGTAGTGACTCCCCAAAAGAGAGTTGAGTAGCCTGTGTGGGTGGACACCAAGGTGTGGTCCTAAGCTAGGTTAGCCTCTTGAGTAGCCTTGTGTAGGCTTGTATCACATTACCTTTGGAAACCTTGTGAAGGAAAACTAGGTCTATTGTGTGGACAAAGCCAAACCTACCAATACCTCTGCATCAATTTTACCACTGTAAATTGATACAACAAAATGTAGAGTTTTAACTCTACAGTTCTTGGAAACTCACACAGGACTCTGTGCTTACATAGAAAGAACTTTCAAGTATACAAAAGATCAAAAATTCAAAATTGCACTACCACAACCCAAAATATTACAACTTCTACAAGGCGGCCTGATACCCAGATGACTCTGAATCTGCCAAACCTTGCCTCTTATGTAAAGCTTGGAAAGCAAATTGATAATGTCCTTATGAGAGAAGGACTCAAGAATTTACACCACTGAATGCAACTGAAACTCAAGCTGGTTCATGGAAATGAGAGCTGATTCCACCTCTTGTAAACTTGACGAGTCACTCAGACTTTAAAAAATAATCTAGTCATTTTGCTTCAACAACAGGAGTGCCTTGATCTAATCAGTCATTAAGACTGTGTTATCATTTGGGAAAGGAGATGGGAGTCTCATCTGGACTAGCTTCTCAATGTGTCCTTTCATGCCTTTGACACCCTCCTTAAGAATATTCAGAAGTGTCTTGCATTTTTTTGTGGTCTCATTGCAACTGAGAACTTCATCCACTTTTTCAACTGCAGTCATTCTTTCACTCACCCCTGCCACTAGAAAATCTTCATCAGTTGCATCATAGAACTTTTGTAGCAAAATTTGAGAGTCTAATACTCTTAAGGAAACAGTGGATAAAGTAGCTTCAACTGAAGACTACTCTTTCACACAGTTACTGAGCCTTGAGAAGAAAACTAAGGGCAAGCTTAAGCTATGTAACCTCATCAGAGATTCTCTACCATGTTGATACATACAGCTCCTTAACCATTTCTAACACTCTCGCATTCTGAGGCCTATGACTTAGTTCAATGGTTAATTGCTTAGTCTTCTCTTGTCAGCCATGAATTGAGCTTGATAGGCACTGATTTGATTCTACTCCTTCAATAGGCTCTGCTACAACTGAGATGCCTCTTGCATCTTATCTTGGTATTTCTTCTCAACAAGGGCCTTTTCCTACTTCAATGTGTTTGTAATGGCCTTTGCCTATATCAGTTCAGTCTGAAAGTTTGCAACTTGAGTTTGTGCTACCTAGTACACTTCTAAAGACACAGTAGATTGCAAATCTTTGTTCAAAGTGTCAATTTCTTGGTTTTTGGCCTTGATCTTTGTAGAAAGGCCTTCAATTGTGGTTTTTGCCTTTGCCAAATCTGTTTCCATCTTTTGCAGCTTCTTTGTTGCTTTGAGATAATCTGTTGTGACTGTTGCGGAAGTCTCATTCATTAACTCAATCTTATCTTAGGGCCTAAAGTGGGCTAATTCCATAGCCATTGTATTCAAGGTATAATCCTCTGGCTTCATCTGCTCAACAGGTTTGACTACATTGGGGGTTAAGTAAGTGATAGTCAGGGATTGTTGGATGGGATCAAAGAGGGACTTCATCTAAGGGGTAGCAGAGCTTTTGCTTTCTTTCATCTTTTCCTTCTCTCTTCTAGCGTCCCTCGCTTTCCTAGCAACATCTGCCTGTGTTTTAAAGCTAGGTGGAGAGGCAATGAGTCTTCACCGAAGGGGTAATCCTATGGTAGGCCATATGGGTGAGGAAAAGCCCTCCTGGGCATGGATGGGGAAAACAAAGGCAATAAAATGGCCTGTGATGATGCTAAGGTTGGCGAACTAGCAGTAGGAACAAAAGATTGTAAAGGCGCAACAGAGGTGGCAGGAGGTGTGAAAGAGTAGGTAAATTGGGTTGCCACCCCCATAAATGAAGAAGATGAAGAAGGATTAAAAGTGGGAGGGATACTTACTTGGGCTACCACCGTAGTTGTGAGAACCTGTTGTTGTGGGGTCGTGAAGACATCACCATCAATCTCTTTCTACAGCACTACCTTACAACTTCTTTTCAGGGGCCTTCCAACTGTGTCTTCAAGGTCTTCTTCCTTAGATGCCTCTTCTATTGACATGAATGTTTGTCAAGAAATTACCGCTCCAAGACCCCCCAATGCCAAAGCTATATGGGCCTCATGAGATGGTGATTGTACAGCTTTTTGATTCTTAATAACACTGAGAGGTTGAGGCCAAGGAGCCCTAGGAGCTTGCTCTATTTTTTTCTTTGTTTCCTTTGTCTCTTCTACCTCTTCCAACTCTTCTAAGTGACTTGAAAGATTGCTTGTCTCTGGGTTTGACACAGGAGTCATATGATAATCATCCCATAGCCTCTCCCATTGCTCATCTGTTGGGACTCCCTCGAAAGTGTGGGTGAACTCAGCAGTTTCTTGCCTATACTTCCAATAGGCCACTATCTTTTCACTGCTCCAGTCCTTATTCTTGAGTGTCAGTCTCAAGCCATGTGTCATGAGCCTCTTAGGATCATACTCCTGCTGGCGAGTGTAGAAATATTCCCATGGCTTGGGGCCTTCATTAGGTAGATCTTTGAGCTCTACATAGAACTCTGGAGTATCTTGTTGTGGTGACCTCCTATGCTCCCAGAAGGGTTGATTCTCATGAATGAAACCAATAGAGACCTTGTTACTAACTATCTAGGGTGTCAAGAAACTGTTTGGATCATAGTTCCATTTGTCCTGAACTATCACGAAACCATAGGCTGCCAATTTTATTAACAAGAGATTTTCAGTTTCTCTCTTCTTTATTTTAAATTCCTTAGTCCAGGGGATATCATAGAACTTCTTCTTCCTCTTCTTATTTCCAAAATTATTGTTAATAATGGACAGCTGGCGGCCCACTTCCAAGGCTACAACTCTAGGAGTTAAATTTTTTTGGGAGCACGACAGGGTCACCAGCAAAACCATGAAGCCTAATAATTGTAAAATGGGCACCAAAGAAATAATCACAAGGAACTTTGGAATTAACTCAAGCTATTTGTCATTTTGTTCACAACAACTTCAAATTCCAATTGTTCAAAAATAGGAGCCACAAAACACTCAGCAAATTCATAAGGGTCTGAAGTTTCTAAAAGGACGTGAGTCCATGATGACACTGGAATGGTTTTTTTGCTACCTACTTCAGGGTCATTCATATCCAAATGCATATGCCATTGGAAGAGCTAAAAATTTTGATACAAGATTAAATGGAAAAGATAGGCTGAGTACCTAAAAGTTTGTACCTTAGAGAAATTGGATAGTTGCTCGATGATGACCCAGGAGATATGTTTTGAGAAATCTGTACTTGGCAGACTTGTCTATTGTTTTGAATCTGAAAATGGTCACCAATTGTCAGTCTTACATGTTTGTACATCTTCATCCTAACAGAAAATGAAAGTTAGCATGGAGAGGGCGTCATGTACATTAGCGTTGAACCGGCCTCATGTCATGGGTAGTGCAGGCAATTGGGTAATGTTGTTATCTAAGTGCATCTCAGTATTTAGAAACCTGAGTTTATTGTTGACAACACTCCATATATTTTGCAACTTGGGTATGGTGGCAAAAGTAGCATTCTAGTCGTGATATAGGCCCAACATGTCCCAAATTGCTTTAGGGCTTATCTGGAGCATGAAACTTCTACTCTGAATCGTTGAGGTTTGCAGGTCAGAAAGATCTACACACATCCAAATCAATTCAAGATAAGGGTGAACGGCAGGGACCAAGAATTGAGCCAACTGGGATGTCCAAATCCTCATGCCAAAAGTTTCAGATTCTCCTTTCTCAACTCATCAGAGACATCTTATATGTGCCTCTTCTCTCAAATTCTTTGGATTTTTGGTCATCTGGGTGTCAAAGATGTCGTTTTCATAATCATTTATCTGTGTAGAGTCAGTACTTCTCCCTTTCTCCAAGACTTTGGTCCTTGGGTAATTGATTCTTTGTTGCGCCTTCGTAGACGTATAGGACTTATTGCTCTTCCACTTCTCTGGTAAATCGAACAGACCCTCTTGTGGTGACTTCCCCTCCATTTCTATATCTCTTTTCAAGGGCTCTAGAAACTGCAGTTGGACTCAATTCATAGCTAGACCCTCCAATAGATGTTGAAACTTCTTTGACACAAGCAGATAAAAATTAAGAGATTTCAAAACAAGAATGGCAACTGCAAACTATTGAGATACTTAACTACTTGACTCAGCAGTGGCAATAATAATGTATTAAATGACCCATCATTTCTAATTAATGACACTAATAGATGCGCTAAAGTGACTGTTAGTATCTCATTCCAACTCTACAAAAGATTATACATCGACTCAACATTAAAGGCGACGATCTTTCAAAATGATTGGTTATCTTCCTTGGAGTACGAGTACTGCCTAACAACTTTGAGGAGTGTGCAACTACTAGGACAAAGGCCAATGCACTATGGACATGTGTTACCAGAACACTTATTCAAAAAGAAAGCAGGAAAAACAAAATAGGGAAGGAAAGGAAACTTGAAGAAAACTAACTAACTATGATATAGGAGTAGAACTAAGTTTATGTGAAGTGTTTCAAGAAGATCCCATTGACGGGAATCTCTTTAGGTTGTCCTTCCATATTTTCCAACTCAAATGTATTATGTTGCTTGCAGGCACGAATCTTAAAAGGGCCAGTCCATAGTGAATCAAACTTGTTGTGTCACCTTGGCTTAGAAGCTCTTTCATCCCATTTCAAAACCAAAGACCCAACTTCAAATTTTGGTTCGGAGGTCTTTCGATCAAACCAGCTCTTTACGGTATGCTGACGATTCATCAAGGATTCATATGCCAACTCTCTTTTCTCTTTTACTTCTAGTAGTTTAGCAAGCCTCACATGTATTAGGCCATTTTCTTCTATCTCCAATTGCTTAGTCAACTATAAAGCAGGGATTTCTATGTTCAGTGGCATAACTGCATTCTTGCCATAAACCAGTTCATAAGGAGACATCTTAGTCACTTGCTTCGGCGTAGTCCTATCTGCCCATAGTGCTGAATTGAGATACTTATGCCAATCTTTCTGATGATCGGCTCCTATTCTTTTGATGAGTCTGATCAGATTCGTATTTGTAGATTCTGCCAAACCATTACCTTGCGGATAATAGTTGGATGAAGTCTTCAAATATATATCATTTTTTAAAGTAAACTCTGACAATTTGGTACCCAAAAATGCCTTAGCATTATCAGATATAATAGTGTGGGGTAGGCCAAATCTTATAGTTATTCCTTCCAGAAAATCTAGAATTACCTACTCGGTAGCTTCTTTAAGTGGGACTGTCTTGCTCCATCTTGTAAAATAATCAGTTGTAGTGAGTATCCATTTGTACCCCATACTTGAGACTGGATTGATCATTCCTATGAAATCTAAACCCCACTGTGTAAAAGGTTCATCTACAATTATGGGATTCAGAGGTAAAGTTGCATTCCTTCTCTTTCCAACATAGAATTGACAAGCCTAACACTTCTTAACCATTTGATGATAATCTGCAAACAACGTGGGCCAGTAGTAACCAGCCTGTGTAATCTTGATGGTAGTAGTTTTTGCTAAGAAGTGTCCTCCTAAGCCTCTGTGATGGAATTCATGTAGTGTATTTTGAGCTTCATCCTTTTCAACACACCTTAGTAGGATCCCATCAAAATTTCTTTTAAACAGAATGTGATCAATCAACACAAAATAACTTCCATGTTGCCTATAGTACCTTCTTTTATTAAGGGAGAGCATACTAGGGAAGATACCAGTCCTCATGAATTGTATCATGTCATTAACCTAAGAGTCATGGTCAGGCTCTTGGAGTTTTAACACAGTTTCATTCTCTGTTTCTTTCGACATTGATGCCGCTGTGTCTTGGACAATATATTGGTAGAGTCCTCTTCCTCTAACTAATTTGGTAGGTCTTACTTCTACATCATATTCAAAGATCTTGGTTATCTAGTTAGCTCTTGTTTCTATAATCTCTCCCTCCATAATGTATTCTCTAACACTCAAATGAGCCACTAATATCAAGATTTCGTTTCCTGTTACCAAGTGTCTGAATTTCTTAAGTGCTTTAACTATGGCATAAGCTTATTTTTCAAAAAAATTGTACCTAGATTCGTACTCTCTTAATGTCCTAGAGAAGAATGCAACTAGATGTTCTCCTTCTTCTTTGTCATCTTTCTAAGTTAGGACAGTTGCAATACTGTGTTCAACTCCATACACATACATTATGAAGTGTGTAGAGAAATCAAGATTCTGCAGTACTGGGACAGTGGAGATAGCCTTCTTAATTTCTTCAAAAGCCTGTCATCCTTCGGTTGTCCATTTAAAGGCTAAGTCCTTCTTTAACATCAGAGTAATAGGCCTGATTAGTCCTGCAAAATTAGATATGAATCTACTAACAAAATTAATCTTCCCTAGGAAAGACTAAACTGCCTTTTTATTGACTAGTAAGGATAAGTCTAGTATATCCTTGACTCTCTCTGGATAAATAGAGATTCCATCTTTTGAAACAATATGCCCTAGAAGCTTCCCTTGAGGTACACCAAAAATGCACTTCTTAGGATTTAAAGAAATCCCAAACTCTTGACACCTCTGAAAGATAACCTCTAAATGCTCAAAATGATCTTTGGCATTTTTTGTAAATATAGTAAGATCATCCAAATAAATCAAAATGATCTTATTTATGAGCCCTTTAAATGTTATATCCATAGCGCACTGAAAAGTGGCACCAGTGTTTGAGAGACCAAAGGACATCTTGGCATATGCAAAAATTCCACATTTGGTTGTGAACATTGTTTTGTGTTGGTCTTCATTTGCCAACCAAATTTGATTGTATCCTAAAAAACCATCAAGCAAAGAAAATCTTTCTGATCCAAATACTATTTGTAAGATCTGTTCCATGGATGGTAGAGGATAATGATCCTTCAATTAAGCTTTATTTAAGTCTCTGAAATCCACACAGAGCCTAATATCTCATTTTTTCTTCCTCACTGACACTAAATTAGATACCCATCTTGAATACTTGATTGGGAAAATAATCTTAGACTCAAGAAGCTTTTGTAACTCATCTACTATTAAAGGTTCAATTCTAGGATTTATCAGTCTCTGCTTCTGGCGAACAGGTTTTGATCCTTCAACAAGCTCTATAGTTTGTTGGATAAGGTCCCTATATAACCATGGAGGTCATCATAAGTCCATGCGATCATCCTATCATATTGGTTGCATAAAGAAATTAACTTATCCTTTTCCTCCTGAGTGGTGGCATTATCTACTTTCAACTTCCTTCCTTCGCTAACCTAAATTTCAGAATAATCTTTTTTACTTGTCATGAACTTCCTCTTATCTAGGCTTGCATCATCTGGGTCAAATAAGTTCTCTAACATTATTAACCCCTCGAAAGCTTATTAGATTTCAATTGAATGATCTAGTCGCCATATGCTTCCTCAATCTTAGGCTACAATTGGTTAGTAAATTCTCTAGATTGTTGTAAAAACAAAAGTACTTGAAGGTCGTTGTCGAAAAATTGCCAGTTTTGAACATTGTCAGGGATTGTTGTTCTGATAATGACCTTCACTGCCTCATTATTGATAAGCAAATCCTTAGATGGGTCAAACTGAGAGTTGATTTGTGTCATCCTGTCTACTTTAGTATTCTAAACTCTAGGTATGACCTCTATATTGAAAGCATTGAAACCATCAATCAGGTCCCAAATCCTGTGGTGATATGACCTCATTCTCACATTTTTTGCCATAGCTTTAGATCTTTGATTTGTCTTACGACTAGCTCTGAATCGCCTCTAACTCTTAGATTATTTATTCCTTTCTTCTTGGCTAACATAAGACCATGTACCAAAGACTCATATTCAACATCATTATTTGTACAAGAAAACTAGAAGCGTATGGCCCGGAGAACTTTTTATTCCTTTGGTGAGGTGAGACAAATACCTACTCCTGCACCATTCTTGCTCCTATCTCCATCAAAGTTTAAGGTCCAGAACTTGGAGTCTTTATTAGAATCTTCCTTTTCAGCTATCTCTTAACTCATTATGTTTGGTATTTCTTGATCTTACTCAAAGATTACATAAGTTCCTGAACCAATAGAATCATAGTTGCCATAAGGATCACTTTGCATCATAGACATCAGCTGATTGTTCTCTTCTTCATTTTGATCATATTCAGTCCATTCCCCTATATCTTCAATAAAAGCTTTGTCCTCTCTATTCATCATAGCATGAGATGATTCAAACCTTGGTGATGATTCCTCAGTGATATGTTCTTTAATAAGGGTTCTAACAGCACCTTCATCTGTGTCCCATATTTAGTTCTCAAGATCAAGTGTGACCAATCAAATGACATATATCCTCCTATTTTAGTAGTGAAATCTCTAGATAAGCATAGTCCAAAAATAGGGGGAATGTCAATGATCACATCTTGCAAGACAGTTATATTTGGACAAGTATATAGCTATAATGGGAATTGTTTGATGATTCCTATGGTTTGGATAGACTTCCCATCTAACTGCATAACTCCTTTAGCTAGTGGTTGGTACTCTATTTTTAAAGCATCAGCTACTTGTTAAGGCATGACTGTGGTACTAGCCCTTGAGTCTATCATGGAGTTATGTAACAGTTTCTTACCCACTATTAGGGTTAAATAAAATGGGTTTGGATTAGACTTACTTATCTCTGGTGTGGAATTTACCAGAGAAGCTGTCTATTGAGGTGGAGCATCTTTGTTTTGAGCCCTTACCTTGTCTATGCTTCCTTCCTTCGGGTTAACAACCTTGGGATCCGTTTGAGACTGCAATGCTTCTTGTAATAGTGACTTTTGTTCAGGAATAGCTAGTATATCCCATATCGACACATTTGCAGGGGTTTTCTTTAACTATTCTACCATGTTTATAGGTCCCAACGTCTATGTCTTAGTATAGTAGGGATATCTTGCTCTTTCCACCACTTGGTTGGAGACTCCTTGATTTTGAGTTGCCATAGGTACCTCTAGTCTTGAAGTGGGGGTATATTGAGCTTGGAATGAAGGAACTCTAGTTGGTTCGTTATTGATGGCTTAAGACTGTTCAACCATTCTTCTCTTTGACCTAGTGAAATAATCAGACTGTACCAAGGGCTTCTTGGAGGTAGATGTTTCATTTATAAACACTGAATCTTCTTCTTCAATCCATGAAAATAGGGCATGCTCTAGGGCAATTTCTTCTTCTTGTTCAATGGACATTCCTTGCATTTGGGCCACCATTACTGCATTCTAAACACCAAGCGATTGATACGGAGGAGTAATAGACACAACAATTTGACCCTCCATTCTTCTTTGCTTTGCTACCCTCTGTTGTAAGTTGCCTCTAGGACAATCCCTAGGCATTTGTGCATTGTTGCACGGGAAACACCAAGCATTGGACTCTTCTACTATGTTATTTTTTCCAGGAACCATTTCTCTGCTAGATTAGCTAGGACAGCTTGTAATGGTGTGGCTACTGGAACTAGCTGGTTTGAAGGTTGAGGATTATTTCGTCTCTATGCCCCTTGGTATTGGTTTGGCTAGTATGGAGGCCTATTACCTTGGAATCTCTAGTAAGGAGGTTTTGGATAAACAGTCTATTGTCTCTTGAGATTAATAATTTCATTTGAAAAGGTTCTAAGAGTATTCTTGACATCATCCATTTCAGATGGAGGAGCAGAAGGTGTTGATGTAGTGGGTTGTTGAGATGTTGGAAAAGTGTACATAAACACAGGGACTAATGGAGTATTAGGAGGTTCTTGTGGCAGTGGAATAGAAATCTATGGCAACATAGGCATGGGAGGCCTTGGGGGCAATTTCCCAGCATTTATTAGGCTATTTTTCGCTCTTACAACTAATTCATATGCCGTTGGTAGAGTCTGTCCTCTTAAGGACTGAATCATCATCGAGATATCAGAATTAAAAGCCTTAAAATAAAATACAATTGCCATACCTACTGATGGCCTAGCTGTGGCAGGGATTCTATCCCAAGTCTTTTGAAACCTAGTGTTGAAATCCATTATGGCTTCTTGGGGTGCTCTCTTTATGGTGATCAGTTGTTGTAACGGGGATGATCTATCACCCTTCTCACTTAATCTTGCAAAAAAAGTATCTCTGAGTTGATCCCAATTAGATATTAAATTTGAGGCCAAGGACCTGTACCAATCCAGAGATTTCCCCTTAAAAGAAGCTACCAATAATCTGATAGCAACATTTTGTTCTGTGATGACATGTACAGCACACACATCTGACACATCCTGGAGGTGTTCTCCTGGAGTCTTGGACTCTTCTCCTGTAAACTTGGGTAAAGATTTCAAAGCATTGGCATGAATTGGATCCCAGGTATCTGGAGGTGTTGGGAGAACAAGGGGGTTGTTGTTCCAATTTGCAAAGTTTCATGGCAGATTAGGAGGATCAGGTGTTGCCATAACTATTACTGGTATTCTAGATGATTGATTTACCCTTCTTCTTGGAGTGGCTGACAAAGGTGGCAACAAGATTCCTAGATTAGCAGTTGATTGGGCTCTAGTGGTTGGTCTACAACTTTGACTCCTTGATCTCTCACTCATACGATTCTGATCAAGAATCTAGAAAAGGTCCCACCGAGCGTGCCAAAAACTGTTGATGTATAAAATTATGTGAGTTTCAACACCAACATGGGAGATTTTGAGAATGTGGGATGACTCTCAGAATGACCTCCAGATTTTTAGAGAAGCTAGCTCTTCTATTTTCAATGGGGTTTTGGGAAAGGGGCAGAAAAAATAAGATTACAGATACAATGTAAATTAAACTGCTAAGGCGATACGCCAGACTTATATTTGATTCAATAATCAGCACAGTGACTAAATCTTTATGATTTCTTCTACATTAAAGAGCAATAAGCGTCATTAATATAACAAATTATGAATAGATTTAAACTCAAAGGCTAAACTTCAGAGAACTTGTAATAAATACACAGAAAATACATCACTAAATGGTACAAAACAGAGGCTTTTTCATTAATTGATTCAACAAGATACATGAGGCTCAGAACATGCACAGATCTATGATGCCTTTCTTTCAAAAACAACTACAGAGGCAAAAATGATATATATTCCGTCACACCACAAAATTCTCTTCTTATACATATTTTCTATTTTGGTATCTCTACATACATATCAATTACAAAATGCCCCTATATATAGCAGAATGACATGGCTTAAGACATTGATGGTCTTTAAGATTCTCAACTTCCTGTAAAACTAAACTAGAACTGGTCACGTACCAAAAATCTTTCTGAATCTACTTCTACATCATCTCGCATTTCGATTGGTTGACTAGCGCTAAACATACAGCTCTATAACTACCGATACCATTGAGACAGATGGCCTCTTCCGCGAGCTTCCAAATGGCTCAAAAGTTGCTACGTGGTGCATTTGCGCTCATTGGGTCAGCCTCTCTTATATTTCTTATACTCAAGACACGTGGCAACACCCGCTAGCTTCAAAACTAGGACACATGGCAGGATGGCGCTTCTTCTAAGCTGCTTTGTTTCTTTCCTTCAAACACCCATCGTCGCGACACTTGGCACTTTCTGCTGCAACTAGCAAACCAACCCTTAATATCTTGGGCCCACCATATTTACTTCGATACTTTAATATACTGCAAAAAGAGTGACACACGGCAAGCTCTGCTCATTTACAACAGAGACACGTGGCATATCCCGCTCGCACTTGAGCTGCTTTCTCAAAAGTTTACCTCTTCCCGCCGTTGTAACACATGGCGCACTCTGCACAACTTAGAAACTTTATGAAACCAAAAGGGAAAAGAACATGACACAAACACGTGGCATACTAGGTGATTCCCAAAATCTTCAGGCTCAAATGGAAACACTTGGTGCTTTCCCCTGCAACTAGACACTGTAGCAGCTTCTTTTGATCACTCCGCCACGTGGCGCATTTGCGAACCTTCGTTTCTTCAAAATCTAGCCATCACAACACTTGGCAATTGCGTGTGGGTGATGACTTGCAATACAAAACAGATTACCAGGCTGATAGTATATAGGTATTTTGCCACGGTAAATTGATGCAACAAAATGTAGAGTTTTAACTCTACATTGCCCATTTGGGAAAAAACTCTACCAGAAAAAGAGAGCAGCAAGTATATATTAATTTGTAGAAATAGGATTACAAATATACAACATACTTCATCTTCTTTATGCTCTATTCAAGTTTATATACCCTGTTGTAGCTTATATGCTCTACAGGATATTGTAAATGACATCATTTTTCTTCTAACAAACTAAGTCTTTCTTCTTCAATTTTTCTCTTGCCAAGTTTTTTTCCCTTTTTCATCTTTTCATAATGGTCATATGTAAAAGGCGGCATTATTCTAAGTCCTTGTAATGACTTGACATGAGATATAGCCACAAGTGTCAATCATGTTCTTTCTTTTTGTCCTATGTCAATAGTGGCTTTTGAAAGAGTCAGACCTTGTGATTTGTGTATTGTCAATGCCCAAGCCAATCTTAAGGGTATTTGAATTGTGTGGCCTCTTTGTATCTGTGTAATTGGAACTATATGTGAAGATTGATCTTCAAATGGCATCCCTAAATAACTATCAAAATCACTTCTAGGTTTTATACTATTTTTTTAACATACCCTAGAGCTCCATTTACAAGACATGCTTCTATCCAAATATCAGAACTTAACCTGACCCTTGCATCCTTAGAAATTAATAACTCGACATCAAGTTCATCATTATGACCTTCTTATACTATGTTCACACTACCCATTTTGTTACAATGCTATATGCAATAAGTTGCTTCAATGAGTATAATGTTTTTTGTTATGATTATGCACATAATCATTTGTGGAAAACAAATGAATACCTTTGTCAAAATCATCATTGGTTGGTGCATCAATCAAAATATTGATTCTTTTCTTAGCAACTTTCAGTCGTCAATAGTAGGATTTACATCTCTTAAATTTGTGAGAAGTTGGTGAAATATTTATTATTGAATCCTTTCTCCTTTTTGTCTAAATATCTTATCCAAAGTAACAACAGTTTTGAATTCTTCCCATAGTAGTTTACCACATCTATTACTATCATATGTTGGTCTATGATTAATAGGAGGTAATTATCCCAAATCTCCAACCAGAATAATAGATATGCTTGTAAAATATTTGAAAATGATGGGTTTTATTAGAGTGTAGTATTGATTAAAAATTTTATAATAATGAAGTATATGTATTAACATAGGAAAGAAATATAAAAGACATATATGTACCTACAAAACTCATATTTGCATTTTCTGGAAATGCCTAATGAAATCAAGAATCTAATCTTCTCCAACATTTTTTTTCCAATGAAGCTCATTTCATTAATCAAAATATATTTTGAGTCAGATTTCTTCTTGGAAACTTATCAGTTTTGTTCCTTAATTGGGTAAAATCTATGATTGGGATTTGAAAATTTGAATGGATTGTTGAGGCTTTGGTATTGAATGTTGCAACTCTAATTGGTGCAAGTATCAGAAGTGGAGAACACCCTGGGAATGTTGCATTTTGAAGAGCTTGACTGATGGCACCAATTAGATATGATTTTCCTGTTCCTACTGTTCCTTGGATTATCATGAATAATGGTAATGCATTTGGAGCTATATGATAATGTGTCATAAGTATATCAAGTACTTTTTTCTGTTTGGCACCTAATGTTGAATAATTGATATTTTGTGGTATATCATCACATATGAGCAATCCATTTTCTAGTACTAACAATTATTAGAGGTGCCAATATAATTTTTGTCCTAAATATGTGGGTTTTTAGAGTAAAACTTTATTTCTGTTAATATAAGACAATCCTACCACATGACCACTGTCACCCAAATCAGAAGACATCACAATACTGTGACCAAGAGGGTAAAAATTTTTTTTCTTGCCCTGTATAGAAAATAATACTTTTATCATCTTGATAGTCAATCATATATACCTTGAAAACATCATGTATTCATAAATATAGAAAATGTCATATAAAGAAATTATTTTTAAAGGTTTGTCAAAATCTCCCCCGTCATTATATATCCATACAACCATCAAATTTAGCAACTACTCTACAATTGCCTCCTACACTAACATAAATGCATGTGTACCAAAGAAGAATTACAATTATAGGAGGTTAAACTAAGTAGGGATCTCAATGCTTGAAGGGATTTTCTCACTCAAAGCAATAGCATATAGTTGCATTTATAGAAAAATGAGAATCGAGTGGACAATAATATCCAACACCAATTGTGCATGTACCAATATAAAAACTGAAAGAATGATAATATTTATTTAATCACCTGTAGGCCCTGAAAGATCATAGTGTGTGAGCATCCTCACTTGGTGAATTAATATTATATTACCTGTTTTTCCCTCTAGTTGTACATGCCTACTAAGTCTCTAATTTTTTTATATTTTTAGTATTCTTATTAAATATGCAAGTGGCTCTGATATTGGCTATTCTCTGACTCCATGAAGTCAATGATTTTCTAGTACTAACAATTATTAGAGGTGCTAGTATAATTTTTGTCCTAAATATGTAGGCTTTTTAGAGTACAACTTTATATCTGTTAATATAGGACAATCCTACCACATGACCACTGTTACCCAAACTAGAAGACATCACAATACTGTGATCCAAAGAGTAAAACTTTTTGTTTTCTTGCCCTGTATAGAAAATAATGATTTTATCATCTTGATAGTCAATCATATATACCTTGCAAACATCATGTATTGATAAATATACAAAATATCATATATAGAAATGATTTTTAAAGGTCTATCGAAATCTCCCCCTTCATGATACAACCATACAACCATCGACTTTAGCAACTACCTCGTAGTTGCCCCCTACACTAACACAAATGCATGTGTACCAAAGAAGAATTATAGTTATAGAAGGTTTAACTAAGTAGGTATTGTTGCAAGTATGTGCTAACTGGTGTTTTCATTGATGTCAACATGTTTGTGTTATCAATAGTGTCAACTGTATCTTTTGATATTGTTGTTTGTTGATTGATTGAGTTGTCATGTTAAGAACACTGTCTAAGTATTTTGCTCTGCATTTTCTCTGTATTGAAGACCGGAGTATGAGATTTGAATATGAAGTAGAGAAGTGTTTGAAGATGCTAAATCCAAAATTTGGTGGTCCAGATCACTGAGCAAAAGAAAGTTCTATTCACCAGTTTGAAGACTGTGCCTGGAAATGTTTGCAGAGTGACATGGAGATAGTATTTTGCCTAGCATTTCTCCACAAGTTGGATTTTGGTCTTGCAATTCTAGACTTAAGCATATAGGTTCCTTATCTATCTTCATTCCAAAGGATTTTTTATTTGGTGCTCCAAAAAGCAAGTTATGGATTAGCAGAGTTTGAAAGTGTCTATTGAGAAGCAGTCTGTGATGTATCTTCAAGTGATATTTGTTGTCTTCAAGTGAGATCTGTTGCGGTTGGATTTGTTAGCTCCCAAGTGATTCTATGTTGTTTTTAGAAAGTCTCTAGAATGTATTAAAGGCATGTACTTGATCCGCAGGCTACAATGAAATTCTTGAAAGCATGTATCTAAGTGTTCTTGATGTGTGCGCTTGTTTTGGCCGACCTAGTTAGTTACACTTGTTGTGGAGGTGGTTCATGGGTTGTAGAAGAGTGTCTAAGCATGTGAAGATGTATTTGGGTCTGAGATAAGCCATGAAGTGTTCATCCTTCATTCATTTTCCCCACAAGTTTGCATGGGTCTAGTCCTAATTTGATTTATGTATGTATGTCGACCTTGGAGATAGTTCCAATGGTTGTAAAATGTAATGCCGACCTTCATGTACATTCCAAGGTTGATGATAGGTATGAATGTATGTAATGAATCTGTGAGTAAGGTGTGATTGTATGAAGATACGAAGATGAAGTGTGAGTTGTAAAAGCATGGCAGAGTAGAGAAGATATATTGCGCTTCAATGGAACTAAACTCAGGAATGTTGTAGATGCTACTATATTAGTTCATCCTGGTAGTGAGCTACCCCTAGATGTGAGCTACCCCTTTGGCAGTGAGCCTTTCATTTGGGCAGTGAGCCTCTTTTGGTATTTTGTATTGTCACTACATTATATTGTGAGCTGACACTCACCATGGTTTTTACCTTTTTAGGGTTTTCCACGTAAAAGTCTAGTGTTCATGTGTGTATGGTGTTGATGTGTTCATGTTTTTATTTTGTTATTCATGTTTAATCTTCATGACAAAATAAGGAATTAAATTAAGTGAATGTGAAAGTGATTTTGTTTGAATAAGTTAAAGTTTTTGATATAACTGATTCACCCCCCCTCTCAGTTGTCTTGTGCCTTTCAACAATTGGTATCAAACGAGGTTCCTTGGAAGAAAGCCTAACATCTTAAGGTAGATCCGAGATGGCACACAAGAAAGACATTCCTCAGTTTGATGGATCTAGCTTACTGGAAGGTATGAATGCAAAGTTATCTTATTTCTATTGGTTATAATGTTTGGGCAATGGTTAAAGACAAATACACAATACCTAAAGATGGTCTGCAGACTGATGAAGAGATTAAAGATTTTGAGACTAATCATAAAGCTAAAAATGCTCTATTAAATGCCCTATCTAACACTGAAATGGCAAAAGTTGTGGATCTGGAAACTGCTCAAGAGATTTGGGACAAATTAAAGAAAATTTATGAAGGTGATGCCACATCTGTCAAGAAGGCTAAGTTGCAGAACTTGAAGACCACATATGAAACCATGCAAATGGCTGAAGATGAGAACATAACAAGTTACATACATAAGATTAATGAAGTTGTCAGCAGCATCAAGGCTCTTGGTGGTAAATTAAAGGATGAGGATGTTGTAGATAAGATACTTAGAACTCTTCCCAAATCTTATAGTCACAAGGTATTTGTCATTGAAGAATTGTTTGATATGTCCAAACTTTCAAAAGATCAATTGCTTGGTAAACTGGCTACTTTTGAGATGAGAGAGTTTGGTACTACTAATGGCCCTATGAAAATTGAGATTGCTTTCAAGGCCAAGGAAGAAAAGACTACTAGATCAGATAAATATGATGTGGAATCAGATGAAGAAGATTTTGCAGAGCTTGAGGCAAAATTTGCAAGCAGAATAAAAAGAGGCAGCATAGGAAAGTTCAAAGGTAAGTTACCTTTCAAATGTTTCAATTGTGGAAAAATTGGTCACTATGCTTCAAGATGTCCTAACAGAGCTTTAAAAATCAATGAAAGTAAAGGAAAGATGGTAAGAAAGAGTTACTATGCTAGAGATGATGATGGGGTAATTGATGATGAACCTGATTTTGATGATGGTAATAGTAGTAAATGCTTGTTTATTGCACTTAGAGAAGAACTTATTCCTGCTAATCTTGTAAGTTGTGTTGAAGGAAGGAAGTCCAGGAGAGATGCTTGCATTTCATGCTAAAAAGGAAGATGAATGGATCATTGGTAGTAGATGTTCAAATCATATGACAGGAGACAAGAGTAAGTTTGTTAAGTTTGAAAAGTATGATGGAGGACTTGTTATGTTTGGTGATGATGCAGCTAGTAAGATTTGTGGAAAAGGATCTATTACTTTTGATGGCAAGCATAATATAGATGATGTTCTTTATGTCAAAGGCTTAAAGAATAATCTTCTAAGTGTTGGACAAATATGTGACAAAGGGTATAATCTTGTGTTCAAGGACAATGGGTGCAAGATAAAGAATAGCTCTGGAACCTTAATTGCTGCTAGTAAGAAGACTCATGCTAATGTCTATCATTTGAAAGGTAATGAAAATTGTTATTTGTTGGCTAAGACAGATGAAAGTTGGCTATGGCATAGGAGAATGTGTCACATTAACTTTAATAATCTGGCGAGAATAAGCATTGTTCAAGCTATAAGAGACATTCCTAAGATTGTGAAGCCTGCAAAAGTTATATGCAAAGAATGTTAGTTTGGGAAGATGGCAAAGACTTATTACTGGTTTGTTGGAGTTGGTGCATGCAGACTTATGTGGTCCTACAAGAACAAGAAGTCTGTAAGGTGAAAGGTATTTCATGCTTCTTATTGATGATTTTTCAAGAATGACTTGGGTTACTTTCCTTAGAGAAAAAGCAGAAGCACTAGATAAGTTCAAGGCATTCAAAGCTATGGTTGAAAATGAATTGGCTTTGAGAATCAAATGCTTAAGGTATGACAGAGGTGGTGAGTTTACTTCAAGTGAGTTCAATGCTTTTTGTGAAGAACATGGAATAAAGAGACATTTGTCTGCCCCATGGACTCCTCAACAAAATGGAGTGGTTGAAAGGAAGAATAGTACTATTCAAGAAGCTGCCAGAACAATGATCAAGGAAGTAGACCTACCAGAAGTATACTGGAAAGAAGCAATACACATTGTTGTCTACATTTAGAACAGAGTGCAAATCAGAGCAGAAGAAACAAAGACACCTTATGAGTTGTGGTATGGTAGAAATCCTACTATCAAATACTTCAATGTTTTTGGAAGTAAACTACATCAGAAGAGATGAAGAATTAGGAAAGTTTGATGCTAGATGTGATGAAGGCATATTCCTTGGGTACTCTACTAAGAGCAAGGTTTAGCGGTGTTATATCAAAAGATTGAGAAAGATCACTGAAAGTGTAAATGTAAAGGTAGATGAAGATATTCAACTAGATGGATATGAGTCAGATGGATCTGCTGATACTGAAAAGGTTGAAAAAGATAAAGAAAAGGAAATTCAGACTGAACTGCAAGCTGCTCCGGAAGAAGAAGTTCAAGTTGAAGCTTCGGTAAGAATTCCTAAAACTCCCAGGTATGTGCAAAGAGATCATTTTGAAGATCAGATTATTGGTGACAAAAGGAAAGGTGTGATGACAAGAAGTATGACTGTAGAGGAATAAGTAAATCTTTGTCTACTTTCAAAGGTGGAACCTAAAATAGTAAATGAAGCATGCAATGATAAGCATTGGGTTAAGGCAATGGAAGAAGAATTACTACAGATTGAGAAGAACAAGCCTTGGGAACTTGTCCCCAGACCTACAAACAAGAATGTGATTGGATCAAAGTGGGTTTTCCGAAACAAACTGAATGAAGTTGGAGAAGTTGTGAGAAACAAGGCAAGACTTGTGTGTAAAGGTTACTCACAAGTGGAAGGAATTGAGTATGAAAAGACCTACGCTTCAACAACAAGAATGGAAGATATTAGACTATTTTTGGCATTTGCAGCACATAAAAATTTCAAGGTATATCAGATGGATGTGAAATCTTCCTTCCTGAATGGTGAGCTAGAAGAAGAGGTCTACATAGAGCAACCAGATGGGTTCCAGTTATCAGACAAACCAGACATGGTATGCAAGTTGAAGAAGGCTTTGTATGGATTGAAGCAAGCTCCTAGAGATTGGTATGCAAGAATAGATAAGTATCTGTTGAGTCAAGGGTTCAGTAAAGGGTCCGTAGATAGTAATTTGTATATCAAGGCAAGCAAATATCAAATCTTGATTATTTAAGTCTATGTGGATGATATCATATTTGGTGGAAATGAAGAGATGTGCAAGAATTTTGCAAATGAAATGCAAAACGAATTTGAGATGTCTATGTGTGGTGAGATGAACTTCTTTCTTGGACTACATATCTATCAGACAAATAAAGGCATTTTCATTTCTCAATCAAAGTATGTTAAGGATTTGTTGAAGAAATTTGGAATGGAGGACTCAAAACTAGTATGCACTCCTATGGTTACTAGTTGTAAACTGAGTAAGAATGATGAATCTCCTAAGACTAATCAAAGCAAGTATAGATCAATGATTGGAGGACTACTTTACCTGACTGCTACCAGACTAGATATCATGCATGCAGTCTGTCTTGTGGCCAGATTTCAATCAGATCCCAGAGAATCAGATGTGATGGCAGTAAAGAGGATATTTAGGTATTTGAAGGGCACTCTTGATCGTGGCTTGTGGTATCCTAAGAACAATGTTTTTTCTTTAAGTGCCTATACAGATGCAGATTGGGCTAGATGTGTTAATGATAGGAAAAGCACAAGTGGAGGTACATTCTTCCTTGGAGATAGGGTAGTGTCTTGGCATAGCAAGAAACAAGAATCAGTCTCCTTGTCTACTACAGAGGCAGAATATATTTTTGTAGTATCATGTTGTACTTAGATGTTATGAATGAAGCAAACCTTGAAGGATATCAAAGTTGAGTATGATGAGCCAATTCCTATTCTTTGTGATAACACAAGTGCCATAAATATTTCAAATAATCTAGTGATGCATTCAAAGACAAAGCACATTTCAATTAAGTATCACTTTTTGAGAGAGAAAGTTGTAGAGAATGAGGTGAAGCTTGAATATGTGCTTAGAAAAGATCAAGTTGCTGATATATTCACTAAGGCTCTTCCAAAAGACACATTTGAGTATCTCCAATAAAAAATTAGGGTTTATTGCCCCTCCTTCCTTGAACTAGATGCATAAGAAGATGTGTCAGTCTAATGTGTTTCAAAGTACATTTCTCCTTTTGGATTGATATTGAAGGCTACCTCTTAGGAGGAGAAGGTAGTGGTTTGAAATTATTGTTGCATTCAGGGGGAGTAAAGAATGATTTCAGACTAATCAGAGCAGTGGTGTGAAAGTATGTACAATAGAAGAGATGTGATGCCCTTTTCCATTGATTTCAAAGGGGGAGAGAGATCATGTGAAAAAATTAGAGGAAGAAAGAGTTTAGATGTGTAAAAAGAAAGGGGGAGTCCTGATGCAGAATTGTGTCTTGATGGAGGAACATGTTATTTAAATTTTCACATCATATTTTCCAACAATGACAAAGGGGGAGATTGTTGCAAGTATGTGCTAACTGGTGTTGTCATTGATGTCAACATGTTTGTGTTGTCATTAGTGCCAACTGTATCTTCTAATATTGTTGTTTGTTGATTGATTAAGTTGTCATGTTAAGAACACTATCTAAGTATTTTGTCTGCATTTTATCTGTATTGAAGACTAGAGTATTAGATTTGGATATGAATTAGAGAAGTGTTTGAAGATGCTAAATCCATAATTTGGTGGTCCAGATTGTTTAGCAGAAAAAAATATATTCACCAGTTTGAAGGTTGTACCTGGCAATGTTTACAGAGGGACAAGGAGATAGTATTTTTCTCCGCATTTCTCTACAAGTTGGATTTTGGTCTTGTAGTTATGGACTTAAGCTTATAAGGTCCTTAGCTATCTTCATCCTAAAGGATTTATTATTTGATGCTCTCAAAAGCAAGTTACTAATTAGCAGAGTTTGATAATGTCTATTGAGAAGCAGTCTATGATGTATCTTTAAGTGATACTTGTTGTCTTCAAGTGAGATTTGTTGTGGTTGGATTTGTCAGCTCCCAAGTGATTCTATGTTTTTCATGGATGTCTCCAGAATGTAATGAAGGCATGTACTTGATCCGCAAGCTACAATGAAATTCTTGAAAGCATGTATCTAAGTGTTCTTGATGTGTGTGCTTGTTCTGGCCGACCTAGTTAGTTACACTTGTTGCGGAGGTGGTTTGTGGATTGTAGAAGCATGTCCAAGCTTGTGAAGATGTATTTAGGTCTGAGCTAAGCCATGAAGTGTTCATCCTTCATTCATTTTCCCCACAAGTTTGCTTAGGTCTAGTCCTACTTTGATTTATGTATGTATGTCGACCTTGGAGATAGTTCCAATGGTTATAAATGTAATGCTGACCTTGATGTACATTCCAAGGTTGATGATAGGTATAAATGTATGTAATGAATTTGTGAGTGAGGTGTGATTGTGTGAATATAAGAAGATGAAGTGTGGGTTTTAAAAGCATAGAAGAGTGGAGGAGATGTATTGCACTTCAATGGAACTGAACTTAGGCATGTTGTAGATGCTACTATATCAATTCACCCTGGTAGTGACCCACCCCTGGAAATGACCCACCCCTGGCAGTGACCCACCCATGGCAGTGACCCACCTCTTTGGTAGTGAGCCACCCTTTGGTAGTGAGCCTTTCGTCTGGGCAGTGATCCTTTTTTCGTATTTGGTATTGTTACTACATTATATTGCACAAGCTAACACTCATCGTGGTTTTTCGCTTTTTAGGTTTTTCCACGTAAAACTTTGGTGTTCATGTGTGTATGGTGTTAATATGTTCATGTTTTGATTCTGCTATTCATGTTTAATCTTCATGATAGAATAAGGAATTAAATTAAGTGAATGTGAAAGTGATTTTGTTTGAAGAAGTTAAAGTTTTTGATACAACCGATTCACCCCCCCTCTCAGTTGTCTTGTGCCTTTCAACAGGGACTTCAACACCTGAAGGGATCTACTCACTCAAAGCAATGGCATAGTTACATTTATAGAAAAATGAGAATCGAGTGGACAATAATACCTAACACCAACTATGCATATACCAATATAAAAATTGAAAGAATGATAATATCTAGAATCACTTGTAGGCCCTAAGATATCACTTTTATGCCCTGAGAGTGTGTAATGACTACAGGATTAATTTTAAATGGATTCATTGAATATTTAAAAAATACAACTATGGATTAATCTTGCGTATATGAAAAAACTTAAAATTATTTAAAATACTTTCATAGAAAACTTAATACAAAATTATCATATGTTTTCCTCTACCTGGACTATTGGTGAAGTTTGAGTTTGATTAATATCAATAAGCCTGAATACTTCTCTAGAATTATTCGTTTCCACTCTATTCCTGTAAAGCTTCCTCTTATCTTACTTAATGACAAAAACACTTCCAAAAAATAAAAAATAAATTCATAACTCTCTCAATAGAAACATTTAAATATATATTTTACTTTTTTAGAGTTTTTCTGATTTTCTCCACCTTTTTTTTCTTCAACCATTTCCATTTTTTTTTTGGTTTTTATTTTTTATTTATTCAAATTTCGTTTTTGGTTTTAATTTTTAATTTTTTATATATTTACACAGAAAATGAATGTTCTCATCTCCAACCCGTTGTGACTGTAGAACGCCTCTCAGCGTAACTAGTATATTTGTATTTTAAAAAATATATCTAAAGTACGCCGAAGGATATCTTTTTTCCATAGTTTCTTTTATTTTCTCACCTTTTTTTTCCTTCAATCATTTGTAATTTCTTTTTTGGTTTTTATTTTTTAACTTTTCCAATTTCATTGTTTTTTGCTACATAAGAGAGTCTGTATTATATTATATCAAAAGGAATTTACATCTTTGCTTTTGCCTCTCTGGCAAATTTCCTTTGAATTGTATCTGTTATCACATAAATCAGACTGAAAACCCTATGCCATTCTACCTAGGGGCTATTCAAAATGATCTCAAAGGGTCTGAGATTTGTTAACAAAATTGCCACGCAGGGCTAACTATAATAGAAATATGTTTTACTATAGAAGAGACTATTGTCTCAAACCCCTATAAACTTTTCATACATATACCCCAACCTAAGAAGGATCATTGTTTATACTACGAACAAAAAGCGCAAGACAGTGATCTATTTACCCTGTTATATTTCTCTCTGATCCTGTAGATAATTCTTGAACTTTGCCACCCAAGCAAAGTCATCCACCACAACCAGCTATAGCATTTTCTTCAAGAACTCACAACCTTTACGATCCCTGTCCTGATGAATGAGCATGTTGCCTCCCCTTAAGTCTAGCAAGAAGGGGAAGTATCTCACAATCTCCTCGGGCATATTAATTTTTCCTAGATCATGCGGCCTTGGAAAACTTGCGTCATAAATTACTTTCTCCAACACCTCCTCAAGCCCTCTGAATAGTTCTGTCTTAAATAGGTTGTGCATCATGATGTTAATTTTTGCCTTAAAGACGTTTAGGTCCAGTAAGGAAGAAACGAACTAGAGGCAATATCTGAATTGACTCTATATCACTCTCCTCCCTCATCAAAGGCCCTACCCAGAATGAGTTTGGTGGCTCCTACCATAAAGGTGTCATTCTACAATAGGACCCTCATGAGGCACTGATCCATGACCTTACCCAAGAATACCATCTGTCTTACCTTGTTGGTTAAGCAGATAGGCATGTCCATTCCACCACATACCAAACTCTCTGGCAACAAGTAGAACACAAACTTGGAAGCTTCTACCATTTTCCAACCTTTCACAGAATTAAAAATATATAAACTTATTGCTTGGTTGTCTCTACCTTCTTAATTAGTATGATTCGTGTGAAGACTTCCAAGCACTCAACCATCTCCACAGTTCTAGCTATTCAAGCTAAATCTGACAGATATTGAAAGATCTGGTGAGTGATGGTTTCCTTTCATGCTCACGATTAAGGAATTAAAGTTCTGACAAAAAATACTCCTTGACTCCTCTAAATGACTTTCCAGCGTGCGAGGTGTCTTCCCAATCTTGTCACCACTCTTGGGAGATCCAATCTAATAAATCTTGCCTTCGGCCCTTACAGAATTATCATTATAGATGGAGACGCTTGGGTGATGTCACCGTACTTCCATGATGAACTGGCAATGTGAGCTCACAAACCCAAGAGCAACCACGAAATTCTTGAAGTGGCTCCTAGCTGGCTAGAAAGTGACTCCAACTCTTTTTCTCATGTGGGACTACCTATCACTTTCTACAGAAGATCATGTCAAATCGGGCCCACTAGATTCTAAGGAACCTATCTCACCAATCATATTGCAGATTCTAATTCCCTAAGCTCAAACCCATCAACTCCCTTATTTGCTTAGGAGTCTAACTCCAAATTACCTTCATGCCAAATATGATTTACTCTGTAGGACTCAAATTTCTTACATGTTATATGGGATATGAGATCCCCTCTATTCGGGGCCCACAAGATTTTAAGAATCCAAGTTCTCCAAACAAATTGAAGTATCAAATTCTTTTATTTCCAGCCCATCAACCTTTCTATTGGCTAGAGCATCTACTTCCAAGTTACCTTCTCGGTAAATATGATTAACTCTATGAAGCTCCAACTCTTTGATGTGAAGGATTGTTGTTTCTAACATTGCACCCAACTGTCAGTTCACCATTTTCCCTACTCTCAAAGCATTTATGATCAAAGTCAAATCCACTTCTATTTACCTTCATTTGTTTGAGTTCGATACACATGTCTAGACCTAGAATTAAGGCTTGCATCTCTATTCCATTGTTTGTTCCTTTAGGGAGGGACTTAGCCAATCTTCCTAGCACCCTTCCTTGCTAGTCCCAAATAAGGCAACTAGCCCCAAAAATGCCAAGGTTACCTCTGGCTACCCCATCAAAGTTCATTTTGAACCAACCTATTTCTGGAGGAAGCCAAACAACTTGACTTGTATCTATTTTTTTATTTCTTTCCTCCTTCCCCTACGAAGGAGGGTACCTTCAACCCATGCCAATTTATGCTCATGACTGCATCCCACTATGTGAAGTTCAAGATCTTTTGGCTTTGCTCACCAATTCTAATATTAACAACTTCTACTATCATAGCTTCCACTTTATTAATCAAGGAGATTAGGGGCATCTCTTTTTGTTTAAACAATCTTTGATTTATTTCTTTCCAAATCTCCCAGACCAGAAGGGAGGGAGAAATTAGCCACAAGATTGAAAATAATGTTAATCTATTTAGAAGTGGCCAAGCCTTGAAGAGGCTTAGAATGTCATGATATAGGTCAGTTTTTGAGTTCAATTTGGCACAAAGTTAGGTCCAACATCTGTGTGTGAAAGGACATTGCAAGAATAGGTGGTTTCCTGATTCCTCTTCATGTTTGCACAGAACACATCTTGAGGGACCGCAGTAACCCATCTTTAAAAGCCTGTCTGCTGTTAAGATTTTGTTTTTCAGCATTGCCCAAGTGAAAATCCCTACTTTGGGAACACAATTCTTGTTCCAACATAATTTGACTAGGAGAGAAGATGCTACCTCTGAATGTTGCATCAAAATTTTATATCCTTCTTTTGCTTTGTATACTCCCATTTTAGAGCCATTCCACCTTAAGATATCTTTGCCTTCTTTGATGAAGATAGACATGTTACTAATGGATGCTTCAAAGACTACTGCTTTTGTGTTGGAGAAGCCTAATGTTCTCACATCCTTCCATTGCCCCTTAAAGCCTCCATTAATCAAAGAAATCTAAAGATAATCCCTCACCTTGTCTCCCCGCACTTGTTTGGTCTTGACTTTGATTGCATTTAGCTCAATTCTATTTGCCAATTTAGGAAACCCTCCCTAGGAGCCTTCCTAAAACAAAGCTTGGCTCCCATCTCTAATATCCCAAGTCAAATGATCTGCAATCATATCTCTACAATTTTTTATGACATTCCAAATTTTGGATCCTGCTGGGAGAGTGCTTGTTGAAAATGCTCAATTCCCCTTCATCTAAATATTTGGCCTTCACTATTTTAACCCATTTGAGATTTAGTTTTGTGTAAATGTTCCAAACAAGTTTTTCTCCTAGAGCCTTATTCTGAAGAGCCAGATTTCTCAAACCAACACCCTCTACCATCTTTGATTTGCATATTTTTGCCAACTAATGAGGGGGAATTTCTTTTGCTCTAACTCACCTTACTAGAAGAACTTCCTCATTCTCTAATTGATTATTTGGCATGCACTAGCTAGGAGAGGGAGGCATGACATCATGTATATAGGGATAGCATCTATCACTACCTTTAGCATCAAAGCTCTTCTAGCCTAGGAAAGCCACCAGCCTTTCCATGAGGCCAATTTCTTTTCTATATTTGAGATTAGGGAATACCATAATTTACCTGATTGAAGGTCAGTGGCTAAGGGTAGCCCAAGTATTTGCTTGGAAGTGTGCCTTTCTTGAAGTCCAACTCTCTAATAATCTAATTCTCCAACCTTGAATCAGTGAAGAAAAAGAAAACCTCTAATTTTTTTCTACTGACCTCCTAACCAGAGGCAACTAAGTATTTTCCTAAGATTTCCTTGAAAATTCTCGCCTCTCTTACCTTACCCTCTCCAAACAACATTGTGTCATCTACAAATTACTAGTGTGAAATGGCTGGACAGCCCCTGGTGATTTGGATTAATGTTATCCTTCCATCCTGGAGTGCCTTATTTAGAGTTCTTCCCAATGCTTCTGCCATTATAATAAACAAAAAGGGAGACAGAGGATCCCCATGTCTCAGACCTCTGGAAGCCCCAAAGTATCCTTTTGGAGATCCATTAATTAGAATGAAAAATCTCAGAGTTGCCACACAATTGAATATCCACTGTAGTTATTATCTTTGAAAGCCAAAGGCCTCGAGAACCTTAAACAAAAACCTCCAGTCTACTCTATCATAGGCTTTTTTGATGTCTAGCTTTATTAGCATATTTTGTTTCTTGACCATTTGGGTGGAGTGTATAGCTTCTTGGGCTATAATTACCCCATCAAAAATTGATCTGCCAGGTACAAAACTAGTTTGTTCCTCTAATATAATGTCAGGGAGGATTCCTTTGATTCTATTTGTTGTTGCCTTTCCTAAAATCTTGTAAATGGTGTTGCAGAGTGCAATAGGTCTGAATTCCTCAAGTGAATCAGGGTTTTCCTTCTTGGGTATAAGCACACTAAATGTGTTACTAATCTCTTTTAGCACCTTCTCTCAACTTCTTGAATCTTCAATAGCCTCCACTACCTCTCCACCTATAATGTCCCAACATTTTAAAAAAAAAGATGCTGGGAATCCATCAGGGCCGGAGGCCTTATCAGGGTGTAATTGAAAGAGTGCTTCTTTGATCTCATCCTTAAAGAATTTTCCTATCAGCACTTTATTTTGTGTCTCCATGACCAATCTGGGAATGTTTGAGAGAACTATTGTTGTTCCTGGAGGTTTGACCCATTCCAATTGTTTAGGAGGTTTTGAAAAAATTCTATTGATTCTGCAATGATTTCCTTTGGTTCCTCAAGAACTCTTCATGTTGAGGATTTGATCTGAGTGATTTTGTTTACTTCCCTTCTTGCCCTAGTAGCATTATGGAAGTACTTTGTGTTTTGTCCCCAAAGTTAAGCCAAAGCTCTCTGGACTTTTGCCTCCATAAAATTTCTTCCTTTGACAAAATGTCTTCTAGTTTGCTAATAAGCTCTTTTTCCTTCAGGTAGCTCTCTGTGTCTATTCCCCTGGCAACCACTATTTCATTCACCTCTTGCAAACTCTCTTCAATTTTTCATTTTCCTCAAAGATATTTTTGAAACAATTCCTATTCCATTCTTTTAGTTGTTGTTTTGTCACTTTCAGTTTTGTTACAATGGTAAACATCTTAGATCCCTTCGGATGTACCTCATTCCACCAAATCTTAATTAGGTCAAAGAAATGGGGGTCTTTGAACCATATATGTTTTCAAACTTGAAGTGACATCTAATAGGATTCCTTTCTCCCTGAATTTCTAAGTTGATTGGCAAATGATCTAAACCTGAGTAGGTTGCTATACTGCTTGTCATAGAATAGAGAAAGCTTCTCAAATCACCTTTGAACAAGAATTTGTCCAGACGTTTTGTAATGTTGCAGAAGCCAAACCTCCTATTTGTCCAAGTGAAAACCCCATTCCCCATCTGAATTTCCATCAGCATGTTTCTTTCCACAAAGTTTTCAAAGTCAATCTGTGATTGAAGCTTTCTTGTAACACCCCCCATTTTGTCTCTAGAATTTAATATCACATTAAAATCCCCTCCCATAAAAAAAATCATGAACTACACTATTGCAACTCTCTTCAAAATGAATGAATTTGGTCCATAAACATTAAAGAGAATAAAGTTTAAATTTGAAGATAGACTTCGCTAACCAATACCTACTTGTTGCTAGTTCCTCCACTAGAACTTTTTGAGGTCTCCAACAGGGATTTTTTTGGTGGCGAATAGTTGAAATCAGAGCCACCAAAAATGGTGAATAGTTTAGGCTATGAAGCCGACTAAATTGCCCCATTTTTACAAAAAAACAAATAGTCTTAGTTAATTCGCCTAAGGTTATTTTTTTAAACTAATAAGTTGAACTATATCGCCAAAAAAATGATGCGTAATTACAGCGGATTTGCTAGTAATTTATAATATATTTAAAAATGTTGATAATATTCGCCATTAATAATATATTTTAGCCATTACTTTTGGATCATATTCGCCATTAATAATATATTTCAGCCATTAATTTTGGGCAATATAGCCATTACTAATAAATTATGATGTACTTTAGGGTTGTTTGTATTTTTAATACAACTTTATTCATTAATGTAGATTATTGTTTTGATCTAACGGCTATTGTTTAATTCCGGGAGACAAAGAGCACATGCCTTTTAAAAGGCTTGTAGAGCCCCAGAATTGATTTTGGGCCACAAGATTGGATTCCGAGGCTCAACAAGCCTTTTAAAAGGCATGTGCTCTTTGTCTCTCGAAATTAAATAGTAGCCAATCGTGCAACTCAAGGCTCAACAAGAAAGGCATGAAATATTCTTATACTTATTTTTTAGTTTAATTTTTAATGTGATATTTTTAAAAATTTTAATTTCTATGTTTTGTATTTTCAAATCATTCTTAATAGTGTATTTGTGCTTAGCTTGACTAAATATTTTGAATAAATATTTTCTAGAAGCATTCAATATTTTATTTCATGAAAGGAAAACATGAGTTACAAAAGGAAATAAGTAAAAGATTTATTCCTTTTTCCCTTCTCAAAAAATACAATCTCTGAAAAACCTTGCATGCAACCCAAAATAATAAAACCCTATACAATCCTCTGCATGCAATCCAAAATAATAAACCATGTACAATCTATGAAAAATCTCTGCATGCAACCCAAAATAATAAAACCTTGTAGATGTAATACAATTGTCAAATAGATCTATGGAAGATTTCTTTTACCTTGCAAGCAAAGGAAAAGGAAAAACATGGACAATAAAATGAGAAGAATAAAAAAATAGGAAGAAAAGAGTAAACCCAAATGAGATCTGTAAAACTAAGATCAGTAGAAATTACCTTCCACTTGCATAACCTTCTTTTCTCATGAAAATAAAACTTCATACCAAAATGATTATGAGAAAAATGAAAGGGTTAGGTAGCAACAAAAATATTTATGCAATATTTTATTATTTTAGCAAGTTTTTAATATAATAGAAATTACATAATTAGCTCATAAAATGTAGTTTACTTTTTTTTGAGAAAAAGGAGTAAAGATTTATTAATAAAATAAATCAACAGTACATAACCAGGAGAGAAACCGCCTCTAGAAAGAAAAGAAGCCCAGAACAAAACACCATCAAAACAACTAGTCGAACCAGAACAAGGGGGACATCTAAAACCCCAAAGCTCCAAACAAGAGCCTCAACTATCCATCCATATCCTCTGAGATCAACCTTTCCAAATTTTGAACACGTTCATGGGACAACTAGTCCCAACTATCAACATTCCAAGCTCCCTCCTGCTCCAAACTCCACTTGGCCAAGCAATCAGTCACAAGTTCCATTCCCTAGGGACATGGACAAATGAAATAAACTCCATCAAGTGACTCAACAAACTAATATGTCGAACCACTAATGCCAATTGCTATTGCACCCCATCCACTATGTGCTCATTCAGAAGATTAATCACCACCTAAGAATCAGATTCATAGATAACCCTACGCCATCCCAAAGCACACCCTTTTTCTAGAGCATAAAGAATAGCAAGAGCTTCCATCAAATTATTAGTTTGGTGTCCCTTATAGATAGAGAAGAAAAAAAGGATAGCACCGTGGCTATCTCTTCCTATCCCTCCAATCCCAGCATGACCAGGATTCCCCCTGGAAGAACCATCTGTATTGATCTTAATAATACTTGAAGGTGGAGGGGACCACCAACCATCTCTCTGAATCTTGCTCTTAAGTTGACCCCTTTTCTTGGACCAAGTAGAGCATGCCCCTCCAACAACTAGACTCGGATTTTGTGCAATCTATAACTCCCCAATGTCTAACTAAGTAGAGAGATCACATTTAGCCACAAGGGTTTCCTGAAGCATACTAAGAATCCTCTACCACACCTGATGGACCACCAATTTCCTCCCTTGAAAAATCCTCTGATTCCTTTTCAACCAAAGCTATCATAGAATAAAAGGACCAATATTCCAAGCCACTTGCAAAAAAGAAGCTTTAGCTGGGGGTCTACCCAAACTTCTCTAAAAATTAACTAAAGAAGAAGCATGAACACAGGCTTGCTTCCAAGAACCCCACCAAAAGTGCCAAATCTCCTGGGCATGAGGACATTGAAAGAACAAATGAGCCTGAGAGTCTAAAGATTATCCCAAGTGAGACAACAATTCTGAGCAACCAACCAAAGGAAGAAATTACATTTAGGCCACCCAAATTTATTCCACACACACTTCCACCAAGGAGATTCCATCTTCCCAAACTTTTGCTTATCAAGCACCTGATATCCAGAAGCAACAGAATACACACCTTTCAAGTTCAGACTCTAGGCCAAAGAATCATTCTCCTTCAAGGAACTACAAACTCTACCAGCTAGAATATGAACTAACTCCTTCTGATCTGCTGGTGAACCCCCTTGCGGCCACTCAGCAGAATCCTTCCATCTAAAAACCTCCACCCAACCCAAAGACTGAGCCGATTTGAAATGACCCACATGAATCCAACCAGCATCAAGAAAGAGGTTACACAAAGGTTGTAAATGAGGAAATTCTGACAAGATAGGCAGATGGTCATCCCAAGAGTCATGTCAAAACAATGCCTCAAAACCCCTATTGCAAATCCCAAATAACCCCTGTTTAACAAGGTTGGCCCCGCTTTTAAGAGTACCCCAAACCATGGATCCTTTACCAGAGAGAGTAATCCTAGGTATGTCAGCACTTTCAACTCCCCCCAAATACTTGTAGTTGAGGATCTTAGCCCAATCCTAATCCTGACAAATGCACCACCTCCAATATAGTTTGGCAGCTAAGGCTTGCCTAGTAAGACTAGCCTGTCGAAGACCAAGACCTTCCTCTTGTTTTGGCCTACAAACAAACTCCCACTTAACCAAACTCCACTTTGAAGATTCCAAATTTCTAGCCCATAAGAATTGTCTGGACAAAGCATTAAATTCCTCAATGAAGCTTGAGGGAGCTCCTCGAACAAAACACCTATAAATGAGAAGAGCTTGAATCATTGATTTTAATAAAGTAACCCTCCCAGCAGAGGACAAGCATCTACAAGTCCAATGACTAACATGCTTACAAAACTTGTCTAGAATATCCTACCAGGAATCCCTAGACACATTGCCAACATTAATGGGGATCCCAAGATAGACAAGAGGAAGAGTCCTAATCTGGTATCTAAGAATCCCAAAAATCCTGTCCTGAATACGCTGAGGAGTATTAAAGAAAAAGATGAAAGACTTGTCTTCATTAATCTTTTGACCTGAAGTAGCCAGATAAATATCCAAAGCCTTTCTTAAGTTAACTGCTTCATTGACTTTAGTTAAACCCATCAAAGCAGTGTCATCAACAAATTGTAAATGAGAATGAGGAGGCAAATTGCTGCCCCAACTCCAACCTCGGATGAAACCTTGAGCCACATGAGATTTTATGAGTCTCCCTAAACCTTCAACCAAGAGGATGAACAAGTATGGAGACAAAGGGTCCCCCTATCGAAGACCCCTTGAAGCACCAAACAAATCAGTAGGCTCACTATTAATAATCACAGAAAAGGAAGTCGAAGTAACACAGCTCATAACCCAATCCACCTAGTCGGATACAAATCCAAAAGCCAATAACACCTTTCAGAGAAAAGTCCATTTAACTCGATCATAAGCTTTAGCCATATCCAGCTTAATGAACATTGCTTTCTCCTTAGACACTACCGTTGAATGAATAGCCTCTGTTGCCACAACCGCACCATCCAAAATTTGTCTACTAGCAACAAATCCCCCCTGCTCCTCTGAAATCAACCTATTGAGCCAAGGGTTAAGTCTTTCTGCGATCAGCTTCATGATAATCTTATAAACCACATTACACAGAGCTATTGGCCGAAAAATATTTAGAGAATTATCTCTTTCCCTCTTAGGGATAAGAACCATGAAAGTAGCATTCAAAGCTTTCAACATATGCTTGCTCCTATGTGACTCCCTAACCACCTCCAAAAGATCAAATTTAATAATCTCCCAAAATTCTTGAAAGAATTCAATAGGAAAGCCATCTGGTCCAGGAGCCTTTCCACGTTTTAATTAAAAAAATAACCTTCTCCAATTCCTTCATAGAGATGGCCTTATAAATGGACTCATTCATCTCATTTGTCACCAAAGGAGGAATGTGATCTAGAACACAATTTTCCTCCTCCATAGCTAAAGAGGTGTCATTCGTAAACAAAGAAGAGAAGAACCTAGAAGCCTCAAATGTAATCTCATAGCCAGAAGAAAATAGAACCCCTTGGGAGGACATCAAGGAATAAATGCCATTCCCATGTCTCCTATCCTTGACGACATTATGAAAGAAAGAGGTATTTCTATCTCCTTCCTGGAGCCAGTCAATCCTCGATTTTTGCTTCCAAAAATTCTCCTCACGCAATTCCCACTCAGTTAACTCCTATAAAGCTTCTATTTCATCCCTAAGATTCTCCATAGTGAGACCAAACTTTCTAATCTAACAAGTAATACGATCCAACTGAGATTAAGCTGCAAAAAATTTAGTTGACTTCACTTTAGTGGAGTATCATGCTTTTTTAATTGTTTTAAAATAGTTGCACTCAGTAGTATTTGTTTTAGAATTAGAAATAAATTTTCATATTTATATTTTATTATTCCATATATAATTGAATTTTAAATATTTATTGTATTTTAAACATGAAAAGGAATTATATTTTACTAGCTTAATTCTTTTGTTAGTGTAATAAATTTTTAATTATTATTATTTTATTTGACTTAGTTGACTTCACCTTTAGTGGAGTAATTGTTTTAAAATAGTTCACTCATAATAGTATTTGTTTTAGAGTTAGAAATAAATGTTTACTTAGTATAATTTTCATATTTGTATTTTATTACTCCGTATATAATTCAATTTAAAATATTTATTGTATTTTAAACATGAAAGAGATTTAGCTTTATTTTTTTAATGTTAGTGTAATAAATTTTTAATTATGCTAAGAGGCATTCTACACTCATATCGGAGTGGAGCTGAGAGCTTTTCTAAGTAAATATATAGAAAAAAAAATGGAATAAATAAAAAATAAAAACCAAAAAAAGAAATTGGAAACCTTGAAGGAAAAAAAGGTGAAAAAAATCACAAAAACTATGAAACCAAAAAGAAATTGAAAAAAATAAAAATTGAGAAATAAAAAAACTATGAAAACTCTAAAAATTAGGGAAAATAACACAAAAGCTATAGAAAACACAAAAATCACAAACAAAACAAGAAGATATTTCTCGGCATACTATAGATATATTTTTTAAAATATAAATATACTAGTTATTATTATTTTATTTGACTTAGTTGATTTCACCTTTAGTGGAGTAAAGTGATTTTTTAATTGTTTTAAAATAGTTGCACTTGTAGTAGTATTTGTTTTAGAGTTAGAAAGTTTACTTAGTATAATTTTCATATTTGTATTTTATTATTCTTGTAGACACCTAAAAATGTCTCGACTACCAAACTAACTCCCGACATCCCTAAACTTACCAATTCCCTTTCCAACTAATTAATTAAATTTTTATTTAATTAATCACCCTTTTCATTTTCTAAATCCACACCATTTTATCCCCAAAATTGAATTAATTTTATTAATTCAATAGTCCAAACCTTAGCCAAGTGATTTAATAAATATGCAAAATTTATTAAATCAATTCCCTATTTTCCCTAAATCCAATTAATTAGTTAAAACTATGTTAACTAATTAATCCAGCCTACTAATTAGTCTATCCCTACCCTAGACAATTAAATAGCTATTATTTAATTGCCTACTCTAGCCTACCCCATCCTAGCCTTAGGATTAATTAATTAAAGCACTAATTAATTAATCTAATCCCTCTACTAATTTATTCCAGCCACATTAATTAGGTTAATCACCCTAATTAAGTAAGTCAAACCCTCATTAGCACATCTCTCCACAATCCCCAAATTTAAAATTCAAATAAATCACACATCACATTTACTCTTCTTACACATCCCTTACACATGTCATATCCACTCTTCCCCAAATAAATTTTTAATTCATTTTACCCTTCCCCATGTGAATTTTTAATTCACAAATAATCCATCTCACCCAACCTCATTTATTCACCCCTTTCCCAAAAATAAATAAAAGATTTACTTTTATTCCTAGCCCTCCATCTTCCAAGATCAAATCTAGGCCCTCCACCTCACTTTCATCCTCCACCATTGATCTCTCCAATCAATCTCCACCCTTGGATCAAAATCCTCTCTAAAAGTCTATAAATACAACCTCTCACAAGTCATTTTCATCATCCATTTTCATGCAAAGTTACCATGCCAAAATCACCTTTGAGTTAATAGTGAGTTGCACAATTGAAGAGCATTTCACATTTGGATCAATAGTCTAGGGATCATCTTAGTCTTAGGAGCTTCTTTTGGGTGCAAAGGCTCCTTCTTTCCCTTGATGGGATTAGGTTGTGTATGTGAGGTATAATCTCTTGTTCTATTGCATTTGATTTAGTGTTTTCTCTCATTTTGCATTATCTAATCTACATTGGCACACCCGATGGGACCCACAAGGTCCAATCTAATCCTTGTTTGTGAGTTGTTGTGTTAGTATTCGGCCTTTTGCAGGATCAGTGCTATTCGATCATCGCAGCAACGCCATCACTGACGTATTTCAGCGCTATTTCTCTTTTAGTGCTATTTCTGCGCAATTTTATTTTATATGCTAACCGTACTCACGTCTGTTTATTGCTTTTCCTATTATTTTCTGTGTTTTTTTGTTCTCTGTTTTGCAGGAAAACAAGGAATTACAGGGGGAGGTTATGGCAAATTTTTGACAAAATCGGCCAAACAGCATCAGTTCCGCGTTTTGACGCCATCCTTTAGATTAGCGCCATTGGTGTCTTCCCCCGGATTCAGAAACTCCCCGCAGTGGCGCCTTCACAACTTCGGATTATCGCTATCCTCTATATTAGTGCCTAACGTAGGAGTTATTAGCGCTATATTGTGTATTAACACCATTAATTTAATTAGCGCTATCTTAGGTTTTAATTAGCGCCATAAATTAGTTTAGCGCCATTTTACATAAGTCGGGTTGTTCTGCCTGCAGTGGCGCCTGTGTATGTCAGTTTTAGCGCTATTTTGCCTTTCTGTTTGTTGCAGGTACTACGGATACTAACGAAATCTTTTTGCAGGATGGTTTGTTAATTAGTTAGCAAATATTTCAATTTGGAAACTAAAACGAACCTTTGTTTGCTTTGTTAGGTCTTAGACAAACATTTCCATTTGGTGTTCTAAAATCAATCCAAACAACTCCTTGATTGAAGTGTGTGATCATAACATTTGCTTTTGGTGCTCTAAAATATACTTCTTTTTGTGTGCCAACAAACAAACAATCAAAACACTTCAATTTGGGCTATAAAAAGAACAACAAATTGCATACTTCATTGGATAAAAAGAACAACAAACTTGCATTTCCACGCATCTAATCAAGACAATCTATAAAATTGTGTGAAGTGTCTTCGTGATTGTGACAAGTAGAGTGAGAAAGTGTATGCTCTTCCCTCGCACCTTTTGGTGATCTTGGGAATCAAAAACTTCTCACAACACTTTGCATTAATCAACCCCCCATCTAATCCAAAGATCTAAAATTGAACCATGTTGAGTGTGATATAATCATAGGGAACACGTATGCTCTCCCCTCGCATCTTGGTATGAACTTGGGGATCAAAAGTGTTTTCGTGATTGTATTGCTTTTGTAATCCTTAGATGCGAGGGGAGAGCATACGTGTTTCCAAGCTCTTCCAAACCGCTATATAAAATAAGGTGTTTAGGACGAAAGTCTCAAGCGACAGGTGTTGTTTTGTTATACCGATAGCCAACCTCCCCATAAACCCTCCAAGGCGCAACCCTTGGAGGCTGGGAGACTCCATAACAGAGAGTAGCGATGCCGCACGTATAACCACCTGAACGGATGCCCTTACTAAGAGCCATTGTTGTAGTAAGCCAAAATCCTTCTATTTGTTGACGCAGAGGGTAAAACCCTTGAAGCGGCCCCGATTCATGCGGTTCTTAGCCGAGGTAGCAGGGACAATCTAAAGGTTTGGAGAGGGTCAAGCCTTATAAGAAACTCAGATCTTGGTATGCGTGAGAAGTGTGTGCAATTGTAAGGAGGAGCCGGTGCTACCAAGATCCTGGAGCTACCCGCTTTGAATAGGTGTAGCTAGGGGATTCAACAAATACTGTCCCATTCTCGCCGTAGGTTGTAAAAATGTGCTTGTTCTAAACAAAGTCATGTCATTTTACAAACAAAAATCATTGCTTGTTTTGTGTTCAAATGTGTGTTAAAGTGCTTTGATTTTTCACAAACGAACTTGCCAAGAGACAGAACACATCAGTTGGTCACAGTCTAAACAATCAGATCCAAAAATTTGCTATCAGAAATCTGTCAAACTCTATTTCAGCGCCATATCTGTCTCATTCTAGCACCTTTTCACCCGTGGATTGGCGCTATTTTGAGATTGACGTGCCTGAGACAGAACAAATCAGTTGGTCACAGTCTAAACAATCAGATCCAAAAATTTGCTATCAGAAATCTGTCAAACTCTGTTTCAGCGCCATATCTGTCTTATTGTAGCGCCTTTTCTCCCATGGATTGGTGCTATTTTGAGATTGACGTGCCTGAGACAGAACAAATCAGTTGGTCACATCCCAAACAGACAAATCCAAAAATCCACCTTCAGAAGTCCCAAAATTTTGCCATCAGAAATCTGTGTAACTTGTTTTAGCGCTATATCTGTCTGATTGTAGCGCCTTTTCACCCGTTGATTGGCGCTATTCTTAGATTGACTTGCCTAAAGCAAAGACCCATTTTATTGTGATCTACACCTTCTGTTTTGCCATAATCCATACCCATCTCATAGAAATCCACCAACCGTCCAGCCATTTTCTTCCAAAGTTTTCCAAATTACACATTCTCTTTGACCTTAGAGGATCACTCACCACCCTTGTTGGACCCCTTTGATACATCATAATCAGCCCAAATACATATCTATCCATCCCCATTCATTCCTTTTGCATATCTCCTTGGACCAATATAAAATCATTTCAAAAATTCACATCCAAATCAAAACCTCATCAAATCACCAATCAAATCTTGTCACCCTTTTGAGCCAAAGTTAGATCTAGATCCTATCATTAACATCACGTTTTCCTTGAAAAGTCATTAGTCTACATTTCAAGAAAAATAAATCACCTCTCTTTGTGTAAGGTCATTAGTCTACCCCAAACAAAGAAAATCATCATCCTTTGTGTGCCAAATCAAAATCTAGATCTTATCCAAAAGCTCAATTCGAGAAACATCAACAATATCATCCTCACCATCCTAAATCAATCAAAAAATCAAAAACATCAAATCCCTTTCTTATCATCCATCTTTGGTCCAAAATTTGTGCAAAAATATCAATATCACCCATTCATATCACCCTTAGGATAAAACCTTTGGAAAACATATCGATCTTCATCATACCCTTCTACTCCATCTCACGACCACATCCATCTTTGGGTCCAACACAATCAATTCGATTCTCTAAGGTCTCCACCTCATCCCACATCTAGAAATCAAATCCGTACGTGTATGCCCACCACAAGATCACAACACAAAAGAAATCAAGAAATGGTGGAACAATGGCCCTTTGGCATGCCTAACACCGACAGTAACAACATACCCATTTATCAAACATACAATCCACCTACATATTCCTTCATCCCCCCATTTGGCGCCAACGACCCTTTTCACTTCTTACCACAAGCACCAACACCACCCCCACCACCAGCACAAAATGTCCCCACCATATCCCAAGATGACCTAGATGTCTTGACCTTCACGCAAGATGCCGATAATATGGACCTACTTGATAAAGTCCTAAGATCGGATCCAAAGAGATATCTCGACCATCTTCTCAAGCTTGGTGCTCAACTTCCCCCCGTCACAACATCATCACAACCATCCACTTCTATAGTTGTCCCAACCCCATCAAATACCCAAGCATCTACATCACATACCCAACCCACCATCTCTCAAATGTCAACACCTAACGTATCTACCACATCCACAACCTCAACCGCTACCACATCTACTACTTCCACATCCACTGCTAACATCTCCCAACCTGTCATCACCTCCACTACCACGACTACCGTCAACCCTTCCGCTTCAAACACAATGGGCATACAAGGCAACATCACACAAGCAAATACCTCCACAAGTGTGCCCCCACCAAACCCTCACACCCTTGCATACCTACGACAACTATTCTCACAACAAACTCACAACACATCTAACCCATCCAACCTCCACATACCCAACGTCAATCTCACAAGTCAACACAATCCCAACCCCCAAATACCCCCACATATTCTCCAACAACTCTACACGCACCAACAATCCCACAACACATCTAACCCATCCAACGTCCACATACCCAACATCAATCTCACAGGTCAACACAATCCCAATCCCCAAATACCACCACATGTTCTCCAACAACTATACGCACACCAACAACAATAGACACCAATCAATCCAAACCCCAACCCGCAATACCAACATCTCAACCAAACTAATCCCCAATATCAAATCCTGCCTCATCTCCCATATCTCACTAACCAACAACCCTACACATTCCAACCGCAACAACCACAGGATCTCAACACCATCCTACAAGGCTTAATTCAAAAGGTGGATGACCTACAAACTGGGGGCAAACGCAAATACTATTCCTTCGAGGATATTTGCCCCTACCCATTTGATCGCACCTTATACATGCCCCCTTTCCCTAAAAACTTTGAAACGCCAAAATTTGACAAATACAAGGGAAAGGGAGACCCTAGGGACCACCTAAGGGAATTCTATATTGCTTGCCTCGAAGTCTCTCACAACGACACGTATCTTATGAGACTCTTCCCAAGAAGTCTTGGCGGCCAAGCCGCTGAATGGTTTGCCCATCTTCCACCTGGAATTCGAACATTTCTCGAGCTTGCGGAGAAGTTTGTCAACCACTTCTCCTACAACTTTGAACATGAGATGTCTATGACTGACCTTTGTAACACCAAATAAAAGAACGGCGAAGCTTTCGCTTCTTTCCTACAAAGGTGGAGGGGCCTAGCAAGCAAGCTCCCATGGCCTATTCCTGAAAAACAACTTGTCACCATGTTCGTGGCCAACCTCAATCAGGAACTAGGATTCCACTTACAAATTCTTTGCACATCTACCTTTGAAGAGGTCATTGACAAAGGCACTACTGTTGAACAAGCCCTCATCGCCAAGGGTTCCATCAAACTTTACGATCCCAAATCCAACAACAACAATAACAACAATCACAAAACCAATCACAACACCCCCAATACCAACAACAATACCAATACGCAACCTAATGATAAATCACGATATTGGGGGAAGAACAAGAATAATCTAAATGACGGCGTCACCGATGTGAAGGCCATCCAACACATCCAAAATCACACACCAACACACACATATGCAACAAACACCAATAACCAAAGAGGACCCAATAAACCCCGCAAACCTCGTCGAAATTTCACACCGTTAGCAGAACCTATTGAGGACATCCTCGATCAATGTCTCAAGCAAGGAGAAATCACACTCCCGCCTGTCAGACCACGCCAAGACAATGACCTCAAGGCAGCATGGTATAATGAAAATGATTATTGCGAATACCACCGCGTGGCAGGTCATAAAACAGCAGACTGCATGCAATTAAAACATTGTATTCAAGACCTAATAGATCAAAATCTTGTCAACCTTGAGCACAGTGCACAGCCATCGCCAAACGCTAACCTTGGAGCTTACAAGGATCCCTTGCCCAACCATAACAAAGCCTCATCATCCAATCAAGTGTACAATGTCACTCCACCACCCACACAATATGACTCCATTGTCGGCCGCATCGAACCCTCATCCCATTCTGTCAACACAATCACCATCCAGGCACAAGCACCCGATTGCGCTGTCACAACCCGTCGAGGCCGTGTCTCAATCCGCACTGCCCCTCCCACTGAACCAACACCCCCATCCACATCTGATCCCCTCCCCCCTCGTCCAAACGCCCGTCCATCACCCACCACTCGATACAACCTCCTAGAGCATCTAGGAAAGATATCCGCGCAAATCTCCATCCTTGAGCTACTTCGCACATCACCCCACCACAAGGACATTCTCGACAAGGCCCTTTTGGAAACACAAGTCCCTGCAAACTTGGATGTCAATCAATTTCAAGCCATGGTCGGCCATATTGCCACACCACACCATATCATGTTTTCTGAAAAAGATCTTCCTGCTTCCGAGCACCTACATAATGATGCACTACACATCGAGGTCCGCATTCACAAACACACCATTAAAAGGGTCCTAATAGATGGTGGTTCTAGCCTAAATATATGCACTCTAAAATTGCTAAAACACTTGGGGTACTCAGATGTGGTGGTGGACGCTAGCGAGTGCATAACAATCAAAGGATATGATGACACCGAAAGGCTATCCGAAGGTACCATAAAGCTTCCTATTCAAGTGGGACAGAAAATCCTTGAAACCAAATGTCAGGTTCTGGATCTTGACCTCCCTTATAACATTCTTCTCGGCCACCCATGGATCCATGCCATGCAAGCTGTCCCCTCCACTTTCCATCAATGTCTCAAATTCCCCCACAACGGCACCGAAGTCACTATTTATGCCGATCCTCGTCCCTTCCAATACTGCAGTTTTCTGGAAGGACACAACCAAACCTTCTGTCCGTACAATAAAGCCACCAACCAAATCACCCCAACAGCTTCCACTTCATACATCGACCCTGCCAACATCGCCACCACTTCATCCCAAACACCTTTACCACCTGAGGTCAAGATCAAGCTCAGCGACCAAGGCTGTGGGGAACACAACCTTCACGGCACCTTTTGCGTGGGCTTATTACCCACTCCTAAGACATTTGGCACTCCGCACACAGAGGCAGCTGACACAGTCATCATCAAATGCAAACCCTCGCCCGTCTTTGAGAAAAAACACCTTCTGGATCAGGACATACTTGAAGATATTTCATCCTGGCTTTACAAGGACGAGGAAATAGAACAAGACATCCCCACCATCCCAGCAAACAGTTACGGCAAAGGTTCTGAGATAGTCAAAAGCATGGGTTACAAAGGACAAGGCGGCATTGGCCTTCATGAACAGGGCATTGTGGAACCACTGCAAGCAACAAGGAACCCCTATACTCAAGGGTTAGGGTATGGTCAACCACAACGCATCCTTAATACCGGCGAATGTATCTTAGCCGAGTTTGCTCCAATTTCTCTAGATGTCGACAATATTAACGAAACGGACCTACAAGACTCCTTTAGCGACTTTGTCGATTTCTTCGCCTCCTCCATTTGCACCATCTACTCTGTCACTACTCTCGCCTCATCATCCAATGACCTACCATTAGTATACCCTGACCTCATCGACTGGGACCAACGAGGACCTCCTATTTTGGATATCGCACCTAATGACGAAGCCATTGCCGAAATGATGGGATTAAGAGACAACTTCCCTTTGGGAGACCACAGAGCTGGATACATCATGGAACTCAATCCGGCTGCCTATTTTGGGGAGACAACCCCTGCTTCTAGTTGCAAAAATACAAAAACAAAAAATGGATCTGATGGTGAAAACCGTTCCACGGCAGTGTCAGATCCTAAAAAAGTAAAAATAAAGGACGTATCTCCTGGTGAAAACCTCCATGAGGCGCCAGGAGATGGAAGCATGGGCCTCCCTGAAATAGATAAAGTATATCCTGACAGATCACCCATCTTGGTTGAACTAGCGCAGGAAATGAATCTAGGGACAGAGGAAGAGCTGAAAGTCACATATCGAGCAGAATCTCTCAGCCTGTTCGAACAGGAGGACTTCTTGGCATTCTTCACACGCAGAAATCGCAACTTTGCATGGACCTACGCAGACATGCCAGGGCTAGATCCTGCTTTGGTTGTACATCATCTTGCAGTGCGTCCTGATGCTAAACCAGTCAAACAGAAGCTTCGAAAGATGAATCCTCAGGTGGCCCTTCTTGTCAAAGCAGAGCTTAAAAAGTTACTAGATGTGGGGTTCATACGTCCAATTGATTATCCCGAATGGGTCTCGAATCTAGTACCTGTTGCTAAACCAGATGGCAGAATCTGCTGTTGCACTGACTTCAGAGACCTCAACAAGGCCTGCCTGAAAGATGACTTCCCCCTTCCCAACATTGACATGATCGTGGATCTTACCGCAGGGCATGAGATGCTATCCCTCATGGATGGCTTTTCAGGATACAATCAAATCAAAATTGCCGAAGAAGATCAGCACAAAAGATCCTTTATATGCCCATGGGGGACATACTGTTGGGTAGTAATGCCGTTCAGCCTAAAGAATGCAGGAGCTACTTATCAACGAGCAATGACTGTCATCTTCCACGACCTCTTTCACCACATCATGGAGGACTACGTTGATGACTTACTCGGCAAATCAAAGACCCGAGAAGAACACTTAGACGTGCTAGCCAAGATCTTTGACAGGTTAGAGCAATATAATGTTCATCTAAATCCAAAAAAATGTGTCTTTGGCGTCACTTCAGGCAAATTATTGGGATACATAGTCTCCAGACGAGGAATCGAGGTGGACCCGACAAAAGTCAAGGCTATTACTGAAATGCCACCTCCTAAAACCTTGAAACAATTGAGAAGCCTGCAGGGTAAACTACAGTCTATTCGTCGATTCATTGCTCAACTTGCTGACAAATGCCAACCATTCCAACATCTCCTCAGAAAAGATACAGCTTTCACCTGGACTACTCAGTGTCAGGATGCCTTCGACCAGCTAAAAGCATATCTGGCTAATCCCCCTATTCTATCTCCACCAAGACAAGGAGAGCCCCTCCTCTTGTATATTTATGCAAACCGACACAGCAATTGGGGCTTTGTTAGCACAACACGATGAACAGGGAAAGGAAAGAGCCATCTACTACATCAGCCGCACCTTGATTTCCTATGAGCTTAACTACACACAAATTGAACGAGCATGCCTGGCCCTCGTCTTCACATCACAAAAGTTAAGACATTATATGCTCAATCATAAGACTAAGCTCATTGCTAAGATCGACCCACTCAAATATTTGCTAAACAGAGCAGCTCTCATAGGAAGGATGGCAAAATGGGTCATGATTCTCACCGAATTTGACATAGAATACACAAAGAGGAAGGCAATCAAAGGACAAGTCATAGCAGATCAACTGGCTGAGGCACCTATTCAGGCAGAGCATCCTACAATAGCAGAATTTCCAGACGAGGCCATCTTGACAATCACACCAGCCACAAATACATGGAAGATGTATTTTGATGGATCCTACACTCACAGAGGCTCGGGGGCAGGCATCCTATTTGTTACCCCTTAAGGTGACACGATCCCTAAATCATTCAAAATCACATTTCCATGCACCAATAATGTAGCAGAATATGAGGCCCTCATCACAGGTCTCCGAATGGCCATCCAATGGAAAATAGACAAACTAACTATGTATGGCGACTCTCAACTAGTCATCAGGCAAGTCAATAATGAATATAAAACCAAGGACGATAAGCTTCTTCCCTATAAGAAGATGGTCGATGACTTTAAAGATTATTTTGGTGACATCCACTTTGAGCAGATCCCAAGGTTAAACAACAAAGCAGCAGATGCCATGGCCACCATTGGATCTCTAGTTGACATGAAGCAAGGCAGCAAGAAATGCGAGTTCCTGATCGAAGAGCTCCCCATCCCGGCATATGACGTTCCCCAATCTGAACTAGTGTGTGAAATCGTTGGTCCTTTATCCCCCTGGTATTAGGAAACGTACCTCTACCTTCATGATAACATCCTCCCCAACAACCTATCCCCATCACAGAAAAAATCCTTCATCCATCGAGCCTCCCGTTTCATCCTTGTAGGAGACACCCTCTACAAAAGGAGTCTTGATGGTACGCTTCTATGATGTTTAGACTCTAGGGAAGCCGAGGCAGCTTTGGAAGAGGTACACGTAGGTATTTGTGGGGCACATTCAAGTGGACCAGCTCTTTCTAAGAAGATCCTGAGGACTGGTTATTATTGACCCACTATGGACAAGGATGCACATCAGTTTATCAGAAAATGCCTCCCATGTCAACAGCACGGCGATCTCATCCATGCCCCAGCACAGGAGCTGCAACCAATCACAACACCATGGCCCTTCTCACAGTGGGGACTCGACCTCGTAGGAAAAATCCATCCTCCATCTTCCAACGGCCATAAATTCATAATCACTGCTACAGAATACTTCACAAAGTGGGTGGAAGCAATACCACTCACCTTCACCACAGGCATCCAAATCTCCAAGTTCATTCTCCATTACATCATCTGCCGCTACAGTATCCCCCATTCCATTGTCACTGATAATGGGAAGCCATTTAAGAACCAAGAAGTTCGCACTTTGTGCGAAAAGTTTGACATCAAACACCGCTTCTCCATGCCATATTACCCCCAAGGAAACGGTCAAGCAGAGGCTTCTAACAAAACCATCCTCCGCATCTTAAAGAAGACAGTCAATGAAGCTGGCCGCGACTGGCACCTCCAACTTAACCCCGCCCTATGGGCTTACCGCACCAGCATCCACACTCCTACTGGACCCACTCCATACTCACTAGTATTCAGATCAGAAGCCATTTTACCTATAGAGGTCGAGCTCCCGTCCCTCCGAGTATCATTGCAAAATATTATCTCTGATGAAGACTATCGCGTCGCAAGGTTGCATCAACTTGAATTGTTGGATGAGAAACACCTGAATGCATTAAATCACTTACAGGCATACCAAAACTGCCTCAGAAGAAGCTACAACAAAAAGATCAGAACCAGAAAGTTTGAGGTAGGTGACATGGTCCTAATGGAAAATCAAAAGACCCTGCAAGAGCATCCGAAGCAAGGAAAATTTGAACCTAATTAGCTAGGACCTTATGTCATCACCGCCGACTATGGGTCAGGAGCTTATCAGCTTGCAACACCCGAGGGGCAGCCTCTAGATGAGCCAATGAACATCTTGCATCTCAAGCGATTCTATGCATAACCCATCTGATACCACAAGTCAAAAAATCAAAAAAAAAAATCAAAAAATCAAGAAAAAATCAGAGTGCAATAAAAACTTCCAATGGTGAAAATCACCTCGGTGACGCCTTGGATAAGTACCATGGTGAAAACCTGTTTCAAGCGCCATGCGTAATGGCCGGTTCTACCATCTAATAAGTCCTCTTTCCAACATAACACTCCATACCCACACATCCCATGGCTTGAAATTCTGAAACATCAAGTTTGTTCGCCCATCCCGCACTACCTCACCCACCCACAACCCCATCCGGGGAACAAGGATCCTTGTAAGCTCTCCTTTGTACAGTTCAGAAAATCAAAAAATCCAAAAACAACAAAAAATTAAAAAATCTAAAAACATCAGAAAATCAAAAAATCCAAAAACATCATAAAATTAGAAAATCCAAAAATAATCACCCCATGCATCAATCTCACATCCCACCACAATCATCTAAACACGCCTCAACCCTCATCACATCACATCGCCAACCATTCCCACATCATCAAGTCTTGCCAGAACTACATATTCATTTCACCCACATCTTAAAAGTACCTTGATCCCGTGGACATAGGGTATGTAGGCAGTCTGGAATACGAAGGAGGTTTCCAGTACTCAGGTATCTAAGATGCGCCCATCCCACCCATTGGGATGGTTCCCACTCTCTGAGCTTTCTAGATCTACGAAACGATATGCATGCTACACATACCGTTGAAACATGGTCCCTTGCGCAAAAATCATCAAGCAATATACCAACTATAATCTTCCATTTGGCCCGAATGTTCTTTTGCCCATCTTCCACAAAACTCTCCAATCAAAAATAGATCTGCGTCCTAGGATACGTCTTTCCTACAATGGACAAAAATCTATCATTCTATCATCACGTCTCTTGGCAAGAGCACACAAAGGCTATTTGTATCTTTCGATTGGTCTTTTTGCTTATTGATTTTTATCTTTTTGTCTCACTCCAAGTAATCTCCAAAGCTACCTTGATCTCATTATATCATGGTACGTAGCGGATAGCCCTTGGAGTAGACATAGTCATTGTTTCGGTATGCTGTGCTTGTGGGTTGGTTTCATTACTCCAAGAATAGTATTCATATCTTGAAGTTCAGGTCGGTTCTAGCATGATGAGTCCTATTTTGCATATACAGGCATCAACACCTTATATGCATTATTCACACTCACTGCTATGAGTCCCCTTCCTCTACTAGACAAGATTATACTACATCAGGCATGCATGAAACCAACCTATTATTTGTGGGTCTAGTCCATGCAATTGTCGGATATACATCATCACCTAGGTCATTTCATACCTTCGTGAATTGTATCCTACATTGTTACATTAAACTAAGAAATGCTCTCAATTAATTTTGTGCAACTACTGATACTAGCTCAACATTATCATCCTAATCACTCAGTCACCTATCCCATATCGGCCTAGATTTGATCGACACTTTCCAACCCCCCCCCCCCACCAATCTAACTCCTGCACTAACCCCATCATCCCAACCTATCTCCACTTAACACATCTTGAACCAAACCAAACCCCCCCCCCCTCAATGACGTGGTATCTTATGACCTAACCATCCTCCAATCCCCCCACCGCCATCCCCTAGACGCTCTCACCCCTATCATCCCCAACACCTAACACGTTCTCCCACAGTCTCACCATTCAGGGTCAACACAAGGAACATCATGTGTATCAAGATTAGGCTACCTCACCTATCACCTAGTTTGCATACCACCTATCACCGATACTGCATTTAGCACATATCATTTAACTACATGTCACCACCATTTGCATCACATTGTAGATTCATTTTAATCCGTTTGCATCTCATGTAGATTCATTTTATCCATTTGCATCTCATTTTTAGGTTAATCCATTTGCATCACATTGTAGATTCATTTTATCCATTTGCATCTCATTTTTAGGTTAATCCATTTGCATCACATTATAGATTCATTTTATCCATTTGCATCTCATTTTTAGGTTAATCCATTTGCATCACATTGTAGATTCATTCTAATCCATTTGCATCTCATGTAAGGTTCATTTTTCATCCATTTCAGTTGCATATCCTTTTAGGTTCATTTTAATCCATTTGCATCTCATGTAAGGTTCATTTTAATCCATTTGCATCTCATCGTAGGTTCATTTTAATCTATTTGCATCTCATTGTAGATTCATTTTATCCATTTGCATCTCATTTTTAGGTTAATCCATTTGCATCACATTGTAGATTCATTTTAATCTGTTTGCATCTCATTTTAGGTTCATTTTTAATCCATTTAAGTTTGCATAAAACACAAGTAGATTCATTTCAGCTGCATATCATTACACATCATATCATAGGTGCATATTAAAAATAGCATCATCACATTGCATTCCATACATATCAACATCTCATAAACATTTAATTGCATTACAACATCACCAACATCACCATTGAAACAACTAGTGGCATATAACATAATCCCATACATTTTCATCCATAATAAATGTTTGTTAATCCGCATATTTAGTTACATCATATAGTCCATAAAATCACAACACCATGCATATATCACAAAAACATAATTGCATCCACCAAATCACACACATCATTTGAAAAAACATCATACATCCACAACATATAAAATATAACATGTGCATCCATCATATAAGCATCATCACAATAGAATATCATAAGCCATCAGAAGTCTCGCATCATATATAATCACCGCAAAAAAATGTACATTGCTCACATCATCAAAAAATAAAGTGTCCTGATACAATGCCTCTAAGGGCTATCATGGTATAACTATCACATTGAGGATCCTCTCTCTGAGGGGGTAGGAGATGATGACCCTGGTCGAGCCTGTGATCCTGGCGGCGGCTGTGGCTGTGGTGCTACTGGTACCTAAGGATCCTGCTGGGGCACATATGTGGGAGGGGGCATCGTCTGCTGAACCGACTGAATAGATCTAGATCGATGTGATCTCGACGCCCCCGATCTACTAACCTGGTTGTAACTCGGTGCTCGCTGCGCTACAGGTACGGCTGCATAGTATAACCCCCGATAATACTCCGTCCGTGCTCTGGCCTCTGCTAGCTCCCCCCGTACCTGAGTTACCTGTCCCTGTGCCTGGCTCAACTGCCCCTGTATCTGATGCGCATGTGTCTGAGCCTGAGCCAGCTGAGTCTGCATCCCTGCCAAGATCGGGGCAAGGCCCCCACCCATAGCCTGTGCACTGCTCAATGCAGTCTCTGCCTGATGTGCTCTTACGAGCGCTGCATCCCGCTCTATCCTCAAATCCTCCATATCCTCTCTGGCCTGAGCCAACTGAGCCTCTGACACTGCCAACCGCCCATCTACTCCCTGCAGTTGTCCCAACTCAGCCTCTCGGCGCCCCAACGCCTCCTCTAAACTAGCCACCTGAGCACGTAGTGTCTCTATCTCCTCCATCTCCTCCCATGACCGTCGCCGAGGCGTCAGCCTCTCAACCTCTACCTCCATCCCTGCCCCTAAGCTCCCTGCCTCGGCATCATGTCTACCGACCCGCAGCTGCTCCACCCGTGATGGGGATAGATCACCCTGCTCTGTCCTCGGCTGTCCACCGCGTCGTCGCGGTGCTCTACCCTGCCATCCGCCCCTAGCCTGGACTTGCTGTGCTGGAACCTGCTGTGCAGGAACCTGCTGTGCAAGAACCTGCTGTGCTGGAACCTCCTGCCCCACTGGCCCCTGTCCCGCTACCGCTGCTGCCACCTCATCCACAAGCTGACCATCTCTAGCGATCACCCTCTCCGACCCATCATCCATCACCTCCACAATGAAATCTGCAATGACCTCATCCCCACCCCCATCTGGATCATCTCCATCCCCATCTCCCTCATCCTCTGATAACGCCACTGTCGGATCTGTCAATCGAGTGGGCTGATGCATCTGCCACCATACATCATAAGCAGGCGTAGTACCTACATCCATCACTGTGCTCCTCCAATCCCACTGAACTGGCCGAAGTGCTGCCCAGTCATTCAGCGCAACCTGTGGCTGTAATGTTGTGGGCCAGTAGGTTGTATCCCGCGGTGTCCGCGCATATATCGCCATCTGCTGAGGCACATCCTGTACCTGTCCAAACTGTCGCATCACCCGTAAGGGTAGGTACATCTCTATAGTACGGTCTGCACGACCCATAAGAAATCTCTGTTGAAATGTGTACGGGAGATGGGTCACATCATCCGGCCACTCCTCATAATCAATATATGGACAGTATACCACGCTAATCACATCATCCAGTATCCTCCGCCAGTGGTGGACCTGTCCAGTATAGGTATACAGTGCATCCTGATACAAAAACACAAACGCCTCAAACGGGCGCCGATAATAACCGCATGTCGGCCGAGTCACGGGGATATGCTCCCAAAGCCATACGTGCAGCAGTGTAACCCCAACAGATAAAGCCCTGTCATGAAGATAGGCGACCGTGTGCATCTCGTGAAGCAGCTATGCTAGCATCACTGGCCCCCATGCGTAGACAGTATCATGACTCACCATCCCCTCTATCATCCCACCCCAGCCCACAGGAAAACCTCTGCCTTGCCTAGCCGGTAGCACCATACCTCCAATCAGCGCACACAAATATAAGGCAAAGGGATCTGCACCCGCCACCAGCGTCCTGTCATAATCCATCTCCCTCCCGTCTGCCGAAAATACCACGTGCTCTGCTCCGAACACTCTGATCAACGCAGTCCACCCCCTCCTCGTGTCATACCTCACACGTCGACCATGAATCGGCAGCTTGAGGATGCGATAAACATCCTCAAGTGTGATAGTCATCTCTCCTGTCGGCAGCAGAAAGCTCGAAGTCTCGCTGCGGTATCGCTCCACTGCGACCGTCATCAGAGCTCTATGAGCTCGCAGCACTGGCATCGCTGCCACTATCCAAAGCCCCAGTCTCGCAAGTCGAGGTCGCCATGCCTCATCAAACAGTGGCATCACGGATCGCACTCGTCGCTCTCGCGACTACAGTATAAACAGCCGTGTATCCTGCATCCACCACTTCTTCATTAGATACAAACTTATTTTCCCCCCACACCCTTTTCTTCTGAATGTCTCACAGGCCCAAATCATGTGGCCCCACATAGACAATCCCTAAGTGCTATTTTAAAAATAGCGCTACTTTCCCCTACCTATCGCGTCAATACAGACAATGGCGCCACTGCGCTCCCTGTATCGCGCTAATGCAGACATTGGCGCTACTGCGCGCCCTATATCGCGCCAATCTAGATGATGGCACAGCACTTCATTTTCGCCTCAATTAAACTTTTAACGCTAAAACTAATTATAGCGCTATTCCCCATTATGGCACTATTCCAGACGATAGCGCCGTTCTACTCATAACATGGCGTCAAAAATGCCATATTTGCTTCGCCCTGAGTTTTGGCGCCAATCCAGACGATGGCGCCAATATTCCTCCAAAATGGTGACAAAATTGCCTTACCCTACCCTGGCGGATAGCGCTAATCCGCAGGATTGCGCTAATCCGCCTTGTCTATGGCGCCACGCGCTCCTAACCCATATCCTGAAACCCAAAAACACGTGCGTAAAAGTAAAAAATCACAAAGTTCGGGTTAGGCCCTACCTAGGGTCCAGCCTCGGGTGACCGCCCGACCTCTCGGAATCGCTCTAAGATGTGATGAAGTTGCGGGAACTGTGGGTTGCGCTCGCCCATCTCTCCTTTGTCTTTTCTACTAGAAGGTCAAAAGTGTGCCAATGTGGCACTCTTTGGGCCCACTTTTCCTAATATAGGGGGCCATGTTCTCCCTCCATCCCTTCCTTTTCCCTCCAGGGTGCAGATCTCAGCCTTTTTCCTCCGTTTTTCCTCCCACCATCTTCTTTTTCCATCACCTCTCCCACTGTCACTTCTATCGCATCCTTTCGAGAGCTTACCTGCAACATTTTTATTTTCCCGCTAACCTCTCGAGGGGGCATCCCCTATCCATCTCATTCCTTCCCGGCAGCTGGGGCATATTTTTCTTCGACCTGACGCCACTTCCCTCTTAGGTCCTGACGCCACGTCAAAGAGGGGCAAATGTAGACACCTAAAAATGTCTCGACTACCAAACTGACTCCCGACATCCTTAAACTTACCAATTCCCTTTCCAACTAATTAATTAAATTTTTATTTAATTAATCACCCCTTTCATTTTCTAAATCCACACCATTTTATCCCCAAAATTGAATTAATTTTATTAATTCAATAGTCCAAACCTTAGCCAAGTGATTTAATAAATATGCAAAATTTATTAAATCAATTCCCCATTTTCCCTAAATCTAATTAATTAGTTAAAACCATGTTAACTAATTAATCCAGCCTACTAATTAGCCTATCCCTACCCTAGACAATTAAATAGCTATTATTTAATTGCCTACTCTAGCCTACCCCATCCTAGCCTTAGGATTAATTAATTAAAGCACTAATTAATTAATCTTATCCCCCCTCTAATCCCTCTACTAATTTATTCCAGCCACATTAATTAGGTTAATCACTCTAATTAAGTAAGTCAAACCCTCATTAGCACTTCTCTCCACATTCCCCAAATTTAAAATTTAAATAAATCACACATCACATTTACTCCTCTTACACATCCCTTACACATGTCATATCCACTCTTCCCCAAATGAATTTTTAATTCATTTTACCCTTCCCCATGTGAATTTTTAATTCACAAATAATCCATCTCACCCAACCTCATTTATTCACCCCTTTCCCAAAAATGAATAAAAGATTTACTTTTATTCCTAGCCCTCCATCTTCCAAAATCAAATCTAGGCCCTCCATCTCACTTTCATCCTCCACCATTGATCTCTCCAATCAATCTCCACCCTTGGATCAAAATCCTCTCCAAAAGTCTATAAATACAACCTCTCACAAGTCATTTTCATCATCCATTTTCATGCAAAGTTACCATGCCAAAATCACCTTTGAGTTAATAGTGAGTTGCACAATTGAAGAGCATTTCACATTTGGATCAATAGTCTAGGGATCATCTTAGTCTTAGGAGCTTCTTTTGGGTGCAAAGGCTCCTTCTTTCCCTTGATGGGATTAGGTTGTGTATGTGAGGTATAATCTCTTGTTTTATTGCATTTGATTTAGTGTTTTCTCTCATTTTGCATTATCTAATCTACAATTCTATAAATAATTTAATTTTAAATGTTTATTGTATTTTAAACATGCAAGGGACTTATATTTTATTAGCTTTATTCTTTTAAGGTTAGTGTAATGAATTTTTAATTATTATTATTTTATTTGACTTACTTTATCATTTTAAATTGCCTTAGGAAAAGGGTTAAATTTTAGAATTTAATTATAAATTTATCTATTAGTTACAAATTTCATTTTAATTTAATTTATTTCTTAAATGCTTAGACTCTAGATGAGACATCATTTTCGTAGGAAGAGTAGGTACCTATGGTTAAATTTTCTTGGTCGAAACTCATTAAACTTTAGTTGATATAAAAAAATTGGGATGCAAACCAAACTATCCTTAGGTGAGAAAACTATAATCTAGTGATAATTATTAGGTTTATAAAATTGTCTCATGTCCCCACTTCAAAAAAAAAAATTTAAAAAGGAATATAGGCTATGGAGTTCACCAAATATGCAAATTTTTAAAGTAAGGATTCACCATTCTAATTAATTTCTTTAGTAATTATCTGCTAAGATTTGCCATGAAAATTAATATTTTTTTCAAAAAAATGAAAGATTTGCCAAGAAAATTAATATTTTTTTTAAAATGAAAGATTCGCAAGGAAAATTAAAGCACTTAACAAGGATTCGCCAAGATTTTATAACTCTTTTAGGGGTCTTTTCTTAAAGTTATCCTTGGTCTCTAGAGAGTTAAGAGTCCACCAGAGGCTCCATTCGCATTGACTGTCAAGTGCTGCCAGAGTTTCAGTCTGTCACAAAAAGTCTTCACTTTTGCCTGAGAGAGTTTGGATTCTTGAATCATAAATATGTCTGCCTGTGACACCTCCAATAGGTGTCGAACAAGGATTTTTTTGTTAGGGGCATTTAAGCCCCTAACATTCTAGGAATATATCTTCATTGGGCCTTAGGAAGGGATTCCCCCTTCCCTGTCAAAAGCATCTCCAAAATCTTTTTTTGCCCAAAGGCTTCTCCATCAATTTTCCTCTTCTCTTGGTTTGAAGTGTCGCCTCTTTTCTTGCTATCCCCATAGTTAGGATTTACCTTTACAGGCTCCCTTGTTGCAATACCTAGTTTCTCCATCGTTGGTTGCAATGTAGAAATGACATTCTAATTTTTAGCTGAGAAGGGGGTGTGTTCCTCTTCTTCCTCATCCAAACCTATTTCTTCCAAAATTGGCCCTGATTCCTAGAGACCTCCAGAGAGAAAATTCTCCCTCATCTCCCCTTTCTTTTCCTTTGCCAATTCCAACAATTCGTTGCCCACTTCAATCAGGGAATCTAGATTTTCTTCTTTGAAATTATCTCCAATCAGATCTATAACTTCTGAAATCTTCCCAATTACCCCATTTATATTTGCTCTTCGATCTAGAATTTCCTTTGCTTCCTAAACACGCCTTTCCCAATTGTGCTCTTCATTCATCATATTCCCTTGATTGGTCTTAGGGTAAAAGCACAATACTATGTCACACTTTCGACTAAATAAATAATTCTGAGTAGATCATTTACACACAATTTATTTACATCTAATTTAGTTACACCCGAAACCACTTTGCACCTATGTGGCACCTACGTGGTTGTACGTTTCCTGGTGGAACCTTATCAGGCGGTACGTTTACACCCAGTTAGGTTTCAAGCGTAACCAAAGAAAATAATTTTTTTTTAAAAAAGGCAAAATTGTCATTTTCACCTGGATTGATATAGTTTTGGAGTGTTCCAACTGGAGCCCACGACGGACAGCGACCCCACGACAGACAAACGACCCCAAAATGGACAACCAGCACTGCACTGCACTGCCACCTCCAGGTACTCTATTGTTCCACAACACCCACGTGCACCATTCGGATATATAAACTATACCCACCTGCATTTGATTTGCATAAATCCTAATCACGTAATATCATGTGTGCTGGGAATGTATAATAAATCTTCATGTAGTTTATATCATAGGTTTCATAGTTTATATCATAGTAGTGTATCAATGATGCAACATCCACACAACTACCATAGGTTTCATTGTTATCTTAAAGATAAAGTTTATGGTGTCCTCAAGATAGCCAACGCGGGCAAGAAGGTCAACCATCCAGCACACACATACTAATCAATTGTAGGTGTAATGCAATAAGGGTTACTCATATGATTGAAGCATGTGCAGCGCTCATCCACTAAACCTACAGTTCCTTGTCTATGATTCCACATTTTCCGTACATGTCGACAAGAGCATTTCCAACTATAATATTTGACAAAAATCCCAAATTCATCAAAATTCATCAATCAAACCCTAGGACAATCATACACAAAGGAAATGTAATATGTGTGTCCAAATATAATTTCTAAGCTTGTTGTAGCAGTCCTTTATAATTGATAGTCTACAAACTTGAAATGTTTGTCATCAAATGTATAATACTTATCCCTCTTCACTGCCTCTATCTATACTTATGCTACAGAACTACTCAATTCTCTTTGTTATGATAACACTGTAATCTTCAAGGTAGAAAATTTATCTTCAATCTGTATGTGTGATAAATGACACAATGATTCAAATGTCAACATAGTCCCAATACTGTATAGCTATAGGAACTCTTCCTCGCCTAGAAATATCATCAATATCGATTGGAGACAATCAATGTTTGGTGTTCTTGATTGATGAATTATCACATAAGAGTGATATTTTATCTTTGGCAGAAGTTGCAACTAATAATAATGGTGTCAAAGGGCTATAAATTCTATAAACTATCACACAGAAATCTATATATATCTATGCCCACGACTTATACAATATTCAATGAAACCACAATTTCTTATTCAAAACTCACAATTGTTATCAAGTATTAAAATGTGATTCGTTCCAGCAAACAAGCTAGAATTATTTGTCATGAATTTTCTCCTATACAAAATAACAATCTTTAATCTGTAATTTAATCTCTCCTTTACAAATCTTGGCAGATATAGTCTTAAACTTTAGATATTCAAATGCATGCATAAAGAGACATATATTGAAATCCTTTGCAAATTTATATTTATTCATAAATCAATAAATTTGCAAAAACCCCCTGAATGAACTTTATTCTCAAATCTGCATATAATGTCTTCAATGAGATGCAATGATCAACAACCTTCAAATACCAACAATAAACCCACATAAAATCTAGAACACACTTTGAAGCACAATTGTGAAATCTAAGATGATTTCACCTCTATGATTCACCAAGGGGTCATCTCCTCGGTTCAGTGAATGCAAGGGGACATCACCTTGTCAATTCAAATTTAAGTCATGTCTATGCCTAAGCGGCTCCATGGAATGCTAACAAATATAAACCTAATTTGACTATCAATAATCCATACTGTGTTATCCATTAACAAGATAATGAGGGGATCTCTTAGTTACAAAATATAAATCCAAAGGTTCACAAGTAGAAGGTGAAAGATGCATGGAAAAAAATAACAACCTTTTGTACCAATATGCACAATGTGAAAGGATAATTAAAATAAATTACTCTCCATGTGATTTTCATTTTAGAAGTAGAGTGTGTGGTTAAAGAAAACTTATGGATTGGTGCCTACTCCTATGTACAAAGTTAGGTATCAAGAAAGAAAATACTAAACAGTTCAGACATGCAACATTATTTGAGTAGTCCAATTTACTAGATCTTGTCTTACAAGAAAGATTTAGACCATTAGATGCCATCTTTCCTATGACATTATACAAATTCTTTTTATTAATTCATTTCCCATGTCAAATGTCCATGTATTATAATTAAAATATTTAGAATATCCCTTGAGTATTAACTAATCAATGCTAGTAATAGTTGTTGCAAATGTGCAACTAGAAACAAGTGTTTCCTATAGTGTTCGACAAATACAAATGGTGACAATTTGAGTGTTGAAATAAAACCAAGTCTTTTACACTGAATTCTCCTGAAGAAGATATGCACGAAAAATTAACACAAAATTACTTGATAATATAACTCAATTTGCTAGTCTTTTATTATTGAGAAGAGTCTATTACACCTTTCAAATATTTTCCAACCCTTTTTACAATGTATGGATATTCTATTTATAGAAAAGTGATAACACTCATCTCACAGATGATTGACACTTGTCAATTCTTACTACAATCTAAAATTAGTTAGGTGGTTAGCACCATTACAAGTGCCACCTAGGTCCAAACTCATTGATGACCAGGGGCTACATATTAGAAAGAGAATCAACTCCTAACTTTATTTTGTTCTTGCAAATGAAAGAAAGTAATTGCCATGATGACACTACTCTTTTATCCTCCCAACATAAATGAAAATAAGTGCATTGAATCTGCTTCAAGAGCCTCTATCAAAATGATGGAGTGGAATGTAGAATTCGGCACCTCTTTCCCATATATTGTAGCTGAAAGCCTTCTAAAACTTGTCTCTAGGCCCAAATCCACTACCCATACATGATATGATATGGATTTTTTTGATATCATGGGATGATAGTTCAAGGCTTCTTGGATCTAGACCTTGAATATGACCATTCACCTCCAAATATGAAGTTAGAGGGAGGAAACATGGGCATGCCCAATATACACACACCCAATATACCACCAAATAAAAGAGGATACATACACACACTGTGAAAACTCTTAGGAAACTTAGAAACAACAAAGTATAAAACATAATAATTCCAAGACCCTTCCATTTCTTCTTGTTAGTATTTATTTCAATAAAACTTGCATTTTTATTCAAGATCTATTCAATCTAACTACATTATTAGTTTGAAAAACTAAACTTGGCTAGATGTATTTGAAATAGATGTATTAGATTGAAGGTATTTAATTTTTAAATTTTAAATGGTTATATAGTTTTGTAAGTTAATTTAAATGTGTAGATTGTTCGTGTGTATTTAATTCTTAGATTTTAAATGTTTTTAGTTTTGTTAATTTAAATGTAAAAATTGAATGTACATATAAATTCATTAAATTATAAATAACATGATTGTAACTCCTCATAAGAAGGAGGATCAATGTTAGAGGCATGCTCAACATAAGAAGTATATTCAGACGATTCTTTATCAGAGGAAGTGGATGCCTCCTTAGATTGGAATATAGACATCATAGTCACGATTTTAGGAATATTGAAATGTGAAGGGTCTGTTTTATACTCTCCAATGAAAGAAGGTGTGAAATCCAGGGGACCCCAATCATCATCGATCCATGTATTTGAAGAAGAGGGAAAACCTTTTGTCACATCTTCAACAAGGGTTGTATTTTGTTGTGAAGATAAAGAAGGAATTAAATTTTGAAGCACTGGCGAAGAATTATGCTTCTGTCCAAGTTCGATTTGCTGACAATATTGTAATGGATCGAGATTTGATTTTATTGTGGAAGTTTTATTCCCATGGATACAATTAATGGACTAATGTAAAGTTGATGGGATGGCACGGATGGCATGAATCCATGGTCTACCTAGGAGGAAATTATAAGAAAGGGCATTGGGATCACATGCACCATAGTGGGTAATGTGATAGGGCCCAACTCTATAGGAAAAGTGATGGCTCCAAGGGCTTGCAAACTTATCAAAGCCCTTAATTGATAAATTAGAAGGATAAATGCATGTTGTGTTGATGTTTAGATGGTTTAGTAGGTCTACCCCATAAGCATTAAGACCAGAACCATTATCTATAAGGGTACATTTCACCATGATAGAATTTACACCAACAACGATCAAGAAAGGTTTGTTTTATTATGTACTTTAATGGAGGGTAACTCATACTACTGTAGCACTGTGTCAATAGTATTTGGTGTAAATGCATTCTAATAAGACAGCTACTTCATTTGGCCTAGCGAAAGATGACACCTAAATTTTCTACAAGGCTTCGTGAAGCATACCTAGGCAAGCAAGAGAAGTTTGAACAAGATCCCAAAGGGAGATTTTATCTAGGGTAGCACACAACTATTCAATGAAGTCATAATCTCCAAGGGTCTTTTGAGACACATAAGGAACTTGAGGTAAAATTAGAGTGGGTGTAGGAAGGGAGACATGAATGGAATTTTGTTGCCTATTACCATGGGTATTATAGGTACAAGCTACTATGTGATAGTGAGGAGGAGGTACCATGTGATAGTCAAGAGGAGCCTTGGGTGTTTTAGATGTGATAGCTCTAGCATATTGATTATAATAATCAAGGGTGTAGGTAGAATAGGAGCACCCCTAATAGTTATTACTAGTTTAGAAGGTTGAGAGGCACCTTGAACAATAATTTTTAGTTTTCAATCCTAGTTGGTAATGTGTAAGGAAAAAAATGAATTAATCATGTTTTCAGATAAGAGTTTTGTTGTCAAAGGGGAAGAAGATTTGCCATGCATGAAGTCATCAAGGGCCTCATCTAGCATGTCAAAATATTGTTGGGAAAAGGGTTTGCAAGATATGTTTTGGGACAAATCAGAAGGTTTAAAAGTGTTTCACGTCAAGTTCACTAGAATGTAGCACATACGATAGCAACTCAGCCTAGAGAGCTGCACCCTCCAGACAAAGTGATCTTACAGGATACTACTCTAGAACATCTAGCTTCAAAGGAAGAGAAGTTTTGTTTAACCTTCACAAAACTATCCTAGATGTTCCAGAAATGCAATTAACTAAAAAATACAACTTTTTAAGCTAAAAGTGAGAACGAACAGGAATGAATTGTTGTTTACAAAACACTGGAAAATATTTTTGATAAATAGAAAAATATAAAAAAATATAGTACAAGATGAACCTATCACTAGAAAGAGGGAGTCTTAGCCAAGCACGCTAATGTGTCATGCAGACCTCTACATATCGCATTGTTGTTTATATGACATTGTATATATGATAGGGTATGACAGTGTCAATCTATGCATGTTTAGTAAGCTTCTTTTTTGTGTGATTTCATGATCAACCTACATGACATAGCGAGGGAAAGAACAATCATAATATTAGAGTAGACAAATAAATCAAATAAATTACAAATAATAGAATCCATAAAAAATAAGATTGACACTCGCAAACCTCCATGCGATTGATGTCCTTCGAATAACCTATTTTTGATAAAGCTAAAAAGAATTTTGGGACTGCTAAGGAGTTTTCCAAGAATGGTCAAACCCCTTCTTTGGTCTCTTAACCTCCATAAGTAGTCAAATGATAAAGATATTGGAAAATGTGTGTGCACCTATCCTAAGTGTGTCTAGTATATGGGATGCAGTGACAAAATGTGCAAGAAGCACATCCCTGGTCTATGGGGAGGACATTAGGCTTAGATTGTGGATTGGATAACTAAAATGGTGGTCTACACCAATGATCTCTAAGATGATATAAAAGGGATTGCTTGAGTACTTTTGAAAAGAGGGTTGATTCACTGCTTGTGCCATGGGATCAACCAAATGATGGAAGGAATGAAACTATTAAGAACAAAAAGGATTCACTACCTTATTCACATGGATTTGAGTGTTGAAGACAAGAAGGGTTTCCAGAGAGTAATTTATTATTCACCGCCTACTGAAAACACCTTCAATGGTAGGAAGAAAGTTGGAGAAATCTTTTGGGAGAAGTTTGTGCTTCTGTGAGAAAATATATCCTTATGATTGCTCTAAATAATTTGCACAATGACCATGAAAAATTGCAAGTAGCACAAGAGAAGATTGTAACCAAGTAAGAGAGAAAATCTATCCACTATGAAAAATCTATGGAGAAAAACCAGAGCTTTAAATAACTAATCTACAGATATTTTGTGAGTCCTAGTTTTCTGGTAAGAGATATCTTCTGGATAATGGTCACATCTCTTCATTGTCCTTATCATGTAGTCAAGAATAGGCAAACGATAGCAAAAGTGTGTTCGTGGGAGCGTTACAGCTGTTGAGAGACATTATGAGGCAACAAAATGCATGAGTAATGTATATTTTGATACATGTTCTATGACACAGGATGCTAATGCATCGTGTAAACATCTGTGCATCATGCTAGTGTCTAAAGGGAATTTTCTCCAATTTGACACACATGCCTAGAAAAATATCAACATTAATGCTCTAATACAAATTTGATAAAAACTTGGTCTGGACGAAGTAATCCAATGTTAATTCTAAGTGGTTCTAAGGCATGCTATAAGAATTTATGCTAAAATGGGTGTAAAACATGACATGAAATGAACTTACTAATGAGTCCCATTACTCTTGAGGAGCTTGAGCATGTGGTTTACTAGACAAAGAAGGGGAAAACTTCTGACATGGATGGTTTTCCTGTTGGTTTTTTTCTAGAATTTTGGGATACCCTAAAGTTGGATCTTTTAGAGGTGATTTGAGAGTCTCGGGCGAACAAGCAAATGCTCAAAGCACTCAATACCACCTTCCTAGCTTTGATTCATAAAGGAAGGGTGCCAACTCTTTTGATTTGTTTTGTTCCATTGCTTTGTGCAATGTTACTTATAAGATCATCACCAAACTCGTTATGGATCACCTGAAGTGAATTATGGCTTCTCTCATCTCTCTTGAGCATGGTGGGTTTGTGAAGAGGCGACAAATCATTGATGGCATCGTGATATTGGCCAAGGTCATTCATTCTATGTCATGTTCCAAAGAAAAAGCTGTGTATTGAGCAGGATATGTATAAGGCTTATGACAAGGTCAAATGGTTATTTCTTAGGAATGCTCTTATGGCCTTTAGTTTTTGTTTAGAGTGGATTGAGTGGGTGATGAGTTATGTGGACTCTCCTTCCTTTTAAGTATTGATTAATGGTACCCCCCCCGTCTTCTTTGTCTCCAAGGGGTTGTGACAAGGTGACCCCTTATCCCCTTACCTCTTCATCTGTATGGATGAAGGTCTGGGTAGATTTCTTAAGAACTAGAGTATTAATGGCTACATTCATGGTTGGACCATTGCTCAAAATCTGGATCCTCAAACTCATCTCCAATTTGTGGATGACATGACTTTGTTGGGTTTTAATAAGATTCAAGAAGCTATTAATTTCAAGAAATCTTTGGATTCCCCTAACCAAGAATTTATACCCTTCCACCATATAGGTGAGATTAGCCTCATTATCGACTTCCCTACCTTTATAACAAGCCGAGAGAGGCCTGAGCTCGCTCGTAGGGTTCTCCTCTTATGATTATAGTTCTTTATCCTTACATAACTATAGCCCCAGTATACTATATAAGGGGGGTGTTATCCACCATCTATCCACATCATTATCAATGGAATGTCAATAAGATTAGTAATTCCCACTTAAAAGAAAAGTATTTTATTTATCAGATACTCTTTGCTTGGAACTTAATCTGAATAATTGTAGGATTAATGAAGACAAGTCTAATACATTCTTCTTCTTCTTCAATAGCCCCTTGTGAATTCAATAGTGAATTGCTCTTATTCTTCATTTTAAAATAGGGCAACTTCTATTCAACTATATGGGTATCCCCTTATCCACAGTTAATCCAAGAGGGATTAATGGAAGAAGATCATTGATAGATTTGGAATGAAGGTTGATCACTAGACCTTCTGATGACTATCCTTTATTAGGTGACTAACTTTGCTCAAGTTCATTCTACAAGCTTTGCCCATTTAGAGAATCCTTGACTTATTTTCTCCCAAAAGCATACTTAATGATTTTGATGCTCTCTCTAGGAAATTTCTATGGCCAGGCAACCTAGATTCTAAAAAATGAGTATTATTAGTTGGGATCATGTAAGCATAATGGTGGCTTGGGTCTTACATAAACTATGCACAATAGTCAAGCATTGACAACTAATCTTTATTGGAGATGGTGTAAGCACCTAGATTAGCCATGGGATAAAATGCTAAATTTCAAGTACTTAGGTGGGGTTGATAATTATGAGCTCCTGAGAATGGATTTGGTTGGAAGAGGCTCAATTGTTTGGAATACAATTAAGTATGGGGCTTTGCTGATCAAGGATGGTCTATTTTAGATTGTAAAAAGGTTTAGAGAGCTTTATTATAGAAGGATGCATAGGATCTTCAGCCCTTGCTCCTCTCTTCTTTTCCTCTTCTTTAGCCTTTGAGCCAAGTCTTTATTACGGTTGGATGGTCTAAAGTTACAGAAGAGGGCTTTTACAGTGGGAAGTTCCTTGACATATCATTGGAAAGACCCTTGCACTTGGTCTATTGGGGGTTATTGATAGAGTTCATAATCTTTAGGCGTGTAAATTAAGTTTTTATATAATATTTAAATTTAAATATTAATGAACAAGTAAAATATGAATAAATGAATACATAGAAACACAAATTTATGGTGGAGAAAAGCATAAGATAAAAATCCCCATAAAGCATCATTAATATACAAACTTACATGATCATCTATAAAATTATAGACAAAAGAACCTGGGCACTCTCTTCCTCTTTCTTCCAAATGGCCTCAAGTATACCTCTTATGCAACATGAATATGAAATTCAAATTCTCTACAATATATTTTTCCCAATGGGAATTCTTTAAAATATAGGGAAATAAGATAAGTAGTTCCCTTGTATGGAAAGTTACCATACCCTTCAAAATTAACATTAGAATTAATTAATATTTAAAGATAAATCTTCAAATATTAATAAAATTATTAATTAATTAAATATTAATTTAATATGTTTAAACCATATTTAAATAACAAGGTTTTGTGTACCTTATATTAGAGCTATATGAATGTTATTTAAGGCCTATTTATAGATATATAGACCCCTAATAAAACTATGCTTTAATAGTTCTCTTAAATCTTAGGCTACCCTATCTTCTATTCTTGCAGATTGACCATGGTGCTATCTAGAGGATATTAATGTTCCTACGTGGGGCCATGATCCTAAAGGAACTTGTATAGTGGCCCTTGGATACTCCTGTATTGACATGAAAAATGGTGGGTGTCATGACTTTCCTTGGTGGAATAAAATCTAGAACAAATTCAGTTGGCCTAAATGTAACTTTTTCATGTGGCTTCTTTGTCACAATAAATGTCTCACTTGAAATAATATTAGAAAACATGGTTTCCAGGGCAATTCAAAATGTGTTCTATGCAGTACCAAGGAAGAATCTTCTACTCACTATTTCTTCCAACATTCTTTCGCTCTTGATATTTGGGGCAATGGTGATAGATCTGGAACTAACCTATTATCCATGTTACTTCCCTGTTTGAGTTCTAGGCTAGTACAGGTTAATCACCTACTTCAACTAGTACTCTCAAGGTGGCTTGGGAGCTTGGGCCTATTTTTATCATTTGGCTTGAACATAATCGTTAGATTTTTCAAGGTCATTAGAGTCTTATCTCACAAATCTAGTTGAAGGCTATGAATTCCATTAAGGATACTATTGGTGCTTGTATGCTCAAAATCATGACTCTGGTTGCTTGGGGCTGTCGGGTCAGATTTTGGCACACACACGGACCCTTCTCTCCTTGCCACAGGGCGATCTGCCACGTCCCTCTCGCTCTCATGGAAGTAGTCAGTCAAGAAGAGGCAAGACACGACAAGGGTCTAGCTTGTTGGAGAGTTGGACTTCACGAAAAGGGGTCAGCAAGTTCTGTGGCCTTTGTTGTTGTGTGTTGAGTTGAATGTTTCATTTGATGGCAGTTGTTGTAGAGATAACCCTATGACCCAAAGGGTCACTAGTTTCTATTCTCTTGTTGGGGTTTCTTCTATTCCACCTTTGTGTGGGTAAGCGGTTTCTTTCATTTATGTCCTCTTGTCTTTTAATGCGTTGAATGAGTTCTTGTTGTATTTGAAGTTGTCTTTGTTCTTTTAGTAATAAGAGGACAAATGGATCTTTTTGTGATAAAGTAAATGCCTCGTGCTGTTGTCGTGGATTGATTTCCTCAATCTCATTGAGGATAGCCCTCACCCACTCTCCTCTCACTCCCAGGCACATTCGTGAGCCAAGATAGAGGTAAATGTATGATGACCACCCTTAACTAGACTTAGGGTTTTGACCTAGGGTTTAGTTGACCTAGGGTTTGATTATGCTTTGATTTGTGTTTACCTTATGATGTGATCAAGGGTTTGGTTGAATTGTTTATCGTGGTTTACCTCGTGACAGTATCGAGGTTTTGCAAGTTATCTATCTTTTCTAGGATTTCTATATGCATGCAAAGCTAAATGAAATGCAAACTTTTTTTTGTCTTTTTAGTATTTTGGAAATGAAAAGTACTTTTTAATCTATGAAAGGGAAATATGGATGCAAGCTAATATGAATTTTCCTAATGCAAGTTTAATCTATGTTTTTGGGTTTTTGATCATTTTGAAATAATCTAATCTAAAAAGGGAAATTTCTTCTTGAAATAATCTAGATCTAAGAATATGAAAACAATTATTCTAACATGCAAGATCTAACTATCAAGGAAAAAGCAAAGATTTACTATTCCCAAGAGCAATTTTTTGGTTTTCTAATTACTATCAATTGATTAAATCAATAAAGGAACCTGAAAGAATGAAGATTTGTGTGACTCCACTACCCTCTGAAATCCTTGATGTTGGCAACCTCGAGTCCTTTTGAAGTAGCGGGAAGACCTCTTGACAACAAAACAACACAAAGAAGCAAAAAGAAGCTTGTTGAAGCTTGAAAGAGCTCAATGGGAGCTTTGGTTGAGCACAATAGCATTGAATGAAGCAACGTAGTGATGCTTGATCAAAGAAAAAAGCAAAAGACACCTTCGTCCTGTGAGAGCATTAGAATGTTGATTTGGAGAGCAAAAACTGGCAAGAGTTGTGTGCACAATGAATTTGCCTCCCTCTGTGCTTGAGGGAGGGGGTATTTATAGGTTTGAAGAATGGGATTGATTGAGAAGTTAACTCATTTAATTGATGAGTTAACAGGATTGATTGGGGAGTTAACAAGCTTGATTACCCAGTGAACTCAGCTAACTAAGGAGTGATAAATCAATAATAGCTTATCACTGAAGAAGAAATGGAGTTGAGAGGATGCATGAGACTGATTAAGTTGTTAATTTTAGATCAAATGGAGTTAATTATGCATGTGTGGGTGCATGAAACAATCAAATCCATATTAGGCATCAAAAATTATGCAAACTAGAAGAAAAACGAGTGAAAACAGAGCTAATTTGAGTGAGAAACTCAAGTTTTTCTGCGACTAGAAACGTGATAGGGTCTCCCCTTTCGTCAGTAAGGTCACCCTTGGGTGACCCTAGCTGAAGAACAACAAAAGGGAGATGATAGAAGAGAGGAAAAGGAGGAGTTCTACCTCTAGAAACATGTCAGTCATGTGCAAGAATCCAAATCTCCACTTGCACCTACAGGATCTCCCAGGGGAGATTTGGAAATAATAGGGGGGATTTGGATTGGTTGAGTGAAACAAAATACTGAAAGTGGGAGATGGATAAGGGGACCTCTATAAGGATTCTAGGGAGTGCAGAGGGTGAAAAACATAGGGGAAAGGTGAAAACACACCTACAAGACACTCACAAGGCTTAGTAACAGGGTTGAAAGCTTAGAAAACGTAAATCGACAAGTGTCACAAAAGTGTTGAAAAGCGTCGAAAACGGGGAGAGAGAAATCAACAAAGAGGAAACAACACAAGACAAGAAAGAAGAAACGTCATCAAGAGGTCTACTACTTATAGGACATTATTTTATGCTTACATGTACGTGACAAGGATTTGAATCATCACAGGGGTCCTCGTGGACACTGTGCGTGATTTTTGTGCTTACATATTTGCCCCCTCATGGACGGTAGTCTACATGAAAGGTAGCTACCATTCTCGAACTAGGTCTTACCTGTTGTCAATTTTCTTGCAATTGTACCTACAATAACCAATATTAGTTTAGCATTTTGAATGTATCAAAATGAAGAATGAAAACTGAAATGATGAACTTACCATGGATCGTTTGAGTTCAACTAGTTGTTTGCCTTTGTCGGTTTAGACTTGTAAGAATGAATGCACGTAAAATGACACATGAAAGAGATGCATAAAAGAAATAGAACACATGCTAAGCTAGAGAGGAGGAGAACATATTCTCCTTTTATTACAGATTTTGAAGAACATATTTGATTTTTAGGGATTTTTGATGTTTTACAATTTTTTTATGTTTTTTTTTTTTTCTAATTTGTATGGTTTTTGTGGAGATTTTGCAAAGGTTTGACCTTGAGACTCCTTGGGGTCTTTGGAAGGCCTATACTTATTAAAGGGATCTCTACCCTTGCCCCCTTGCATGGGGATACTTGTGTACTTGATTACACAGTATTGTTCTTTTGATTTGTTGGAGTGACTTGTGCTCAGACATTGTTTCACACTTTAATGTTACAATACCTAATTTGATGAGATCCATACATAGATTTAGTCGACACCATGTACTTCACTTTCACTTTTTTTTATATGGTTGGATAGAGCTTTTATTTTTCTTAGGAGAATGCATACCTAGGATAATCACACATGGATGATGCAATTTTTTTTTGTCTTTTTCAAAGCATATATATATGAATGCAAGTGACGATATGCAGATGCAAGGACACAAAGATGCTGAAATGAAACTTTTACTTCTATGGAATGCCATGAGTTATGACATTGACTTTATTGTTTTGGAACTCTTTTTCTAATTTTGATATGAATGCATTGTGGAACAAACAACATGACTACTCTCAAGTATGATTTTTAATCCAGGGGATTACAAGTTGTCTTGATATAAGAGACCTATTCAAGGCTATGAGACGGGATTTAGGACTCAAGTGGGGAGCGGGAGTGAAAATGGAGTGCTTCTGATTTTGGGCTTTGCTAAAGGCTAAACACTGATCCTTATCTAGATAAGACAATCTGACAAGCTTTCAACTTAGGCAAGTAACAAATTTTATTGATGTTCGCTAGACTTAGACCATAGATGGCAAGCAAGGCAGACCTAGGGTGAAGGATAAATAGGAAGGAACAAGGGTCCCTAGATAGAAGATGATCCTAGAGACTACTAGACTCTTGGTTTTGCTTAGCTAGTGTGTGTGTGTGCTCTATACCTCTCTCTTTTGTTTCCTCTATTAGAATGTCACCCTCAAGGCTTCAAGCTTAGACTGATCTCCACCCAAGAATATGGACATTCAACAATATTCTCTCTTTCACTCTTTTTTTTGTATCTCTTTTTTTTTTGCTTTTTCACTTTTTTGTTTTTTCCTTACTTGGTTTTCTCATTTTTTTGGATATCGACTTTTTATGAAATGAATGCCTTTGTAACTTTTGATATGCAAGTTTGATCTCTCAACACTCTTATTTTGATCACTCATTTTTTTATGCACTTGAATTTTAGATTGCTTCCTTTAGAGTTGTGATCCTCCTGACGTTTTTGGCTAGGAAAGATAAGGGGTTGAGTGCCACCTAAAGTTTTTGTAATTTGGTCAGACTTCTCTTCTACTAGGGAAGAATTGGGAAGGTCTACTTGAAAGCTTCCTTTGAACACTGTAGGTTTGAATACTGACTTTGTTTAAACCTAACATCTTGACTTATTAAGACCGGGATTAGTGTAAAGCTAAGAGCTAGGCTTTAATTAGAATCACTGGGAATGAAAAGGGGATAATGGCGATTATGAAAAATGGGGAATCTCTAAGTCCTGAAAGGATGACGTATATCTAGGCAACATTAGACTCCTTAATGAAATGAAAAATAGTATAAGAGCAAGTCACTAACTGTAATGCAAGATGAACAAAATGAAGCTGAAATGCAAGAAACAAATTCTTTTTTTTTTACATTTTGACTTTTATAATTTTATTGTGTTTTTATGTTTTATGATTTTTTTATGAGATGCTAAAATCTTCTCCTTCCATAATGCACAAGAGGTAGCGTTGTTTTTTATGTCTTCCTTAACTATGTGTGGACCTATCCAGTTTGGTCTAAACTTCACTTGAAAGTCTTTGCAAGGAGATTCGAAGACTTGGTGTAAAAATGTCTTTGTATTCAGTGTAGGGTTTCGTGTACTCACATGTTTCATTGTTTGATGATTTTCCCCCTAGCTTTATTATTTTCTGTTCTTGTTAAGTTCTTAGATTTGTTTTGAAATTTTGAGGGGAAATTGGAGTTGGTGTTGACTCTCCTAGTTTTTGTGTTGATTTTGGTTCTTCTTTGGTCCTGATTTCAATCATATGAATGTTTATGTCTAGTTCGATTAGAATGGCCACTAAGTTGAATGGAGCATAAGACTTTGTTGAGTGGGGATCAAAGGGGAATTCTCTCGTTGCCCCCTTCCCAATACATTTTGAGGTCTTCCCTATGTTTGTAATTTGTTTTGATGTCTCTCCTTTTTCAAAAATGTTGATTTTTGGGTCACTAGTGGTTTCCATTGTCTTTCCCTTATTTTTGACTTGTTCAACTCTATAATGGCTGAAACGATTAGGATCTCCTTTGATGATGTGGGTTTGTCCCATGTACAAGAAGTGTATTTCTTGAAATAATATGGAGGCAACAACCCTCATCCTATGAATCCAAGGCCTTCCTAGGATCATGTTGTAAGTGGTTTCTTTATTGATGACATAAAATTCAGTTGGGAGGCTTTTAGGACCTAATGTGGTTTGAAGATTGACCTTACCCATGGTTTGAATGTATGGGTTATCATGAATTCTAAGGATGGAAGTTTGTTTTGTGATTTGAGTTTCATCATAACCCATTCTTTGAAGAAGTGAAAAGGAGACCATGTTGATTGCAGACCCATCATCAATCATTACACGTTTAATGGAATAGTCTTGAACTTGGACTATCAGATAGAGGGGGAGATCACCCTATTTAGCTATGTCATTGTTTGAGGGTAAATTTTCAAAATCAAATGTTGAGGAAGAACACTTTTCACTTGGAGTGTTTTGAACTATATGGCCTAGATCTAAGGCTTTGAGGAGAGCGTTCTTGTGTGTAGGAAAACTTTTGATAAGATCTAGCATGTGAGAAAATTTTGAATCATTGGAAATGTTATCTAGTCGTTCTGGTCCTTGTATGACACAAATTTCTTGATCTTTATATAATTCCACAAGGCCTAAGGTGTTTTGATCAAAGGTGTTGGGACTAAGTTCTTCATCTTATGAGAATGTGTCCATGAATGCTTTTTGTTGACGTTTTGGGAGGTTTGATATGAAGTGATGGTACCCTCGACATGACTTAATATCATGCCCCCTTCTCTTGTATTAGCAATATTTATCATGATTGTGATCTTGAGGTTTATGACAATTGTTGTAAGACTTCTTGTTAATTCTCAAGGGATAGTTGGTATTTTTATTTCCCAAATTTGTATGACTATTATAGTCATAATTGTAGTTCCCTGATGGTGAAGTGTTTGTTGATCCATCTATGCCTTGATCGTTTGTCCATGATTTGTTATTTGTATCATGGTTTATCAACCTTCCATTGGAATCATACTCCCTTCTTCCGCTATCGATAGCGGCTTGGTCAATTCTAAGGGCACTTTCAAGTGCTTCTTCATATGATTTGTAAGGGAGTTTTTGGACTTGTTCTCGTATGTCATTGTTGAGAGCATGTAAGAAGAGATCACAAAGTTCGCTATGATCCATGTTTGATGCGCTAGTTGAAGAATAGAGAACTTTCCTCCATCGTGTGATAAAATGTGCAACCGATTTGTTGGCTTCTTGTTTGATTGTTAAAAATTCTCGTATTCTTGTCTTCACCAATTTGTTTATGTCAAAGGCAACCACAAATTGATCAATGAGTTGCCTAAAAGAGTGGATCGATGCTTCTAGAAATCGATAGTACCAATCTAGAGCGATACCCTCTAAAGTTTTTTGGAAAAATCTTTGCTACCACCCCATCCCAAGGAAGGAGTTCTCGCACCACCATGATGTAAGCCTTGATATGAGAGTTAGGATTACCCTCTCCTTTAAATTTTGGAAGCTCAGGGAGAGGTTGTGGTAGTATACCCTGACGAATGTTGTAGTCAAGAGGCTCTTTTAAATACTCGAGGTATATTCCCAGGAGGGAGTTATGTGTACAGGATTTTGTTCCTCTAAACATTAGCCCTTCAAGTGGAGCTTGTTGTGTTTGTTGAAAGGGTATGCTATATTATTAATATCCTGAAAAAGTTGGATGACTAGATGGCGTCATGTTTATGTTTTGAAGATTGGGTGGGATCATTTGTAGTTGATCTTGCATCATAAGAATCCCACCTATTTGATTGAGACTTGTCGTGTTGGATTGTGAGGACAAGGGAGGCCTGAATGCTTCATTATGTGTCATATGAATGAAAGTTTAGATGAGGGGTATTTTGTTTTGCCCCCTGGTTTGATTTGATTTCATCAATGAAATGATTTCCTTGTGCTGTAGGTTTTTCTGTAATGTTGTTTTGGCAAGATTGTTCAACACTCCTAGCCTCAAGGGTCTTGATTCATTGGACCAAACTTTCTATAAGGTATATGTGTGAGGCTTTGTCTATTCTTTGAATTTTTCCACCTTGAGATGGATTGCTTTGCATTGGGGTTTGAGTGACCCTATTTGTTCTTTTTGATGACATTTCACATGTTGTGGACTTTTTGTCTTGATGTACTATGTGGAGTGATTTTTGTACCTCCTGAGCTTCTTGTAAGTTCTTCTCTTGACAACATACTTCATTGTCCATTTCAATGGCCATTTTTCTATGGCTTGTTATGGGTTGATATTCTTGGTAGATCTTAGATTGAATGTTCACATGTTGTGTTTTGATCTGGTCAAAGTTGTGGGGATTTTATTAGATCCCTTTTGGCTTTGTAATTTTACTCGAGGGGACATTCCCTTAGAATTTTTGCATGAAACATTGTAAAATGCATAAAACTGTGAAAGAATCCATCTTAAAAGGATTTGTTGAAGCAATAGAAACACAAAGTGACTCTATCAAAAGTTTTTTTTTCACGTCGGGTTCACCAAAATATGTGGTGAAGTTGATAACATATATGATAATGGTGATGAATGAATATCTGAAGTTGGAATGCAAAACTACTCGTCCTAGAAGGATTTGTAATTTCACGTTGATTTCACCAAAATATGTATGCTCAAAATCGTGACTCTAGTTGCAAAGGGTTGTTGGGTAGATTTCAGCATGCACACAGACCCTTCCCTCCTTGCCATGGGGTGATCCACCACATCACTCTCTCTCTCATGGAAGTAGTCAGTCGAGAGGAGGCGAGACACAGCGGGGGTTTGGCTCATTGGAGAGCTAGACTTTGTGGAGAGGGGTCGGCAAGTTTGGTGGTCTTTGTTGTTGTGAGCTAAGTTGATTATTTCGTTCGATGGCAGTTGTTGTAGAGATAACCCTATGACCTGAAGGGTCACTAGTTTCTATTCTCCTACTGGGGTTTCTTCTATTCCATCTTTGTGTGGGCAAGTGGTTTCTTTCATTTATGTCCTCTTGCCTTTCAATGCATTGAATGAGTTCTCATTGTATTTGAAGTTGTCTTTGTTCTTCTATTAATAAGAGGACAAATGGATCTTGTTGTGGTAAAGTAAATGTCTCCTTTTGTCATGGATTGATTTCCTCAATCTCGTTGAGGATAGCCCTCACCCACTCTCCTCTCATTCCCAGGCACATTTGTGAGCCAAGATAGAGGTAAATGTATGATGACCACCCTTAACTAGACTTAGGTTTTGACCTAGGGTTTAGTTGACCTAGGGTTTGGTTATGCTTTGATTTGTGTTTACCTTGTGATGTGATCAAGGGTTTGATTGAATCGTTTATCGGGGTAAAACAATATTAAATTTTTATCTTCCAACAAAATTAATAATTGAATAAAAAAAATGCATTGTTTGGATTTATTTTTATTAATTATTATTTGAATAAAATATCCATCCAGTGTGATAGATATATATTACTGTTTTAATTCTTTCTATTAAAAAAGTAGAAAAAGTGGATAAGCACCAACAAACTTGAGTTATATTTCATAAACAACAAAATTATAGGAGGGGATTTAGAGAGGTCCAATTAAGAACGTTGATTTAAGTAAATAATATGATATGTTTTATTGAACATCTATTTAATTTTTTTGCTAAATTTTATTGTCATTGGATTTTAATAAAATATATTTCTAAAACACACACACACACACATATATCATTGTTAGTAATTGTTTTAAAGAGAGATATTAAATTGTGTTCAACGCTCTTATAATACTAATTAAGATTTGAATGCAAATTTTTTAAACAAAAATATTACAAAAAAATTATCTACAATTTAACTAGTTAATAGGAGATATAATTCTATTGGCTACTTGATTAAGGGTCTTATTTTCCCTTATCTTCCTTAAATGTCTCCTCCACTCTCCCTATATTCTCTCCATCATTCCTTATTTTATGGGAAAATTATTCTATATTTATATCCACTTACACTTCCCCCCTATATTCTCTCCATCATTCCCTATTTTATGGGAAAATTATTTTATATTTATGCCAATAGGCATTTAACTCTAGGAGGAGTCGAGCTCCCATATGCCGGTCGTACAAGATCCAATGGCCCAGGATAGCCATCAAGTACAGGGAAGACCATTGCAATCATCCTGTCCATTGGTACAACATCGACGTAATTAATGAGTGTTGTGCAAGTCGCTGGAGCGAACCGTACACTGGATACATGTACACAGTCGCCCAAAGTTCCTGCCAAAATATTGCCATGGATAGTGACATTATGACGCAGGAAATGCGTATTAATTGATCTGTCTTATTACGCCGATAGGCGTTCACTTGCATCACGAGTTGATCAGATGGTGGTGATTTTCTACCAAGTACAGGATGACCATCAAATTGATCATGCCCGTTCATGTGTTGTGCCTCGCAGGTGTTCCATACAATGAGATTTATTGAGGTGATTTACTCAGGCAATCTTCTGTCGAAGTTGGTGGAGATTGGTCGCCAAGTTTTCTAGAGACTGCTGGGGGTCGGTGGAGATTGGAGGGCGAGGATTCGAAAGATTTGTATAGCGTACATCTTGGTCGAAGCTCCACTGACATCGGAGATCTCTCGCTTGCTCCATTCTCCTGCAGCATTAATACTTTGTCAGCTATTGTTTCATCTCTCTAAAGATTCAAATATTTACTTTCTTACAATCTCTTATTTCGTCTGTCCAAAGCTTCAACAATTTGCTTACATCTCTCTCCTAGTATCCTACAGCATTTATCCTCTTTTGCTCTTAATGCTTCTGTCGCATTGAAGTCTCTTCTTATCAATTTTCTCAATTGTTGACCTTGCTGAATCGCTTCAAGTCATTGAACCGAGCAATTTGAAGGTGTCAAGGAGTTGCACGGATCGACAATGAAGTAAGTTGGCATTCTGTCTCTCTCATCTAAACTTCATCTAGATAATATATCAATCACTGTACAATACTAACTCTAAGGACTGAAGTTTAAAAGGTTATTTTAGTGGTCCTTATAAAGTGGGTTATGTGAATATGAGTGGCCAAAATTTATATATGCCCAGCAGACGGGATAAGGCTTGGCTGTAGAGATGATGGGCTGAGTTTGGGGTTTAAGACCTTTGGTTGTTCATATCCGAGACCAAAACAAATTCATGAGCAGAATTGCTTACTGTGTAGACTGGTATTCCATCCAACCTTTTAGAAACTTCTTCAGTATGCATACTTCATGTTATTTTTAGCTTTGCTACGCCTGGTATAGGGTTGTTTATGCAGTATTGCTATTGTTAAATTTGTATGATTTCTTCACGCTTAAATCGAAATTATCCAGTGAAAAAAAAATTCTGGTGTTTGGTTTTTTTTTTCTATTTTTGAGTGATTTTTTCTTAATTTTTTCTATAGTTTTAATCCAATTTAATCCTGATAAATTGGAGAAGTCTTTATCTTTTGGTTTGCCTAGCCCAAAAAAAAACCATAAATATACTTCACTGCTTCCATTCATTCAACTACTTCAGCAAGTTGAATCAAGCCTAAGCTATTGCCAAGGTATGTACGTTTATGATTGTTAGATGATGTAGCAAGTTTTCAACATTTTGATTTTCTCTTGTGCTGGCACTTCTTAACAAATTTTTGGCTTGCATTATCCGCCATGCCTGAAAATATCCATTGTTTTACCTTTTCTAGTTATGCAATGAATATCAGAAACCTTCAGAACTTGCCTTTGACTATAAATCCGTCAAAGATATGTTGTAGTCTTCGCTAATTATAGTTTACTGCCCTCTTTTCACAACAATTTTTTTTTAATTTGTTTTTAAGCTATATTTTTGGAGGTAAGTTAAAAGATAAGGTAGCTTATAATGATGCTTCTTTCTTTTTGTTAAATTTGCTCTATACTATACATACTTTCCTTGCTCGCATTCCATATATTTCCTCCAGACCCCATTCGAATTCCCTCTGTAATTTTTCCTTTCCCGACTTTCAATTCATTTCCTACAGTTTCAAATGTTTTCTTCAAATGGGTATATGCCAATATTGACCTAAGGGAAGTCCAAGTCCTTGACCCATGTTGGGTACTTGAATTATTTGATGGAATTGACTAATACAATTGTTGAAATGAGTATGAAAATGGTTGATCGTATATTTATATGTGGGTTCGGTATTCACATGTTTAATTTTCATTTTATTGTCAACTATTTGGTGCTATAACATAAAAAAATTTGGTGTGCAGAATATGACCGTAGATAGCTCCAGGTGTTGGGCACGTGGCTGTGTGAAGCCCAATGTAACGACAACTCTGCCTTTCTGCAAACTCTGTTTTTATTCTCTGTAACTGTCCCTCTTGTAACAGCCATTTCTTGGCCTGCAATATTCCTTTCTTATGTGTCAATGATTCTATCTGCAGTAGGCAGTTGGTGTTCTGAGAGAAGAGAATATATTTGTATTGGAGTTGTGTGCGTGTTGCTGAAATGAATAGAGTTGTAAGAGAACTAGAAATGCAAATTTCTGTATGAAGTTTTAGTGAATGAGAATCCTCTACATCTTTTGTGGACGTAGCCATTAGATATGGTGAACCACGTTTAAACATTGGGTTCTATTTTTCTTATGTGATGTTCTCCTTTTTTCTGTCTTGCATTTCTGATCAGTGTTTTTTTATAATCAACAATTGGTATCAGAGCTTGGTGGAGAACCCTGGTGGAGAAACTTGGTGAAGAAGCTTGGTGAAGAAGTTTGAGGCATGGAAGAATTTTTCAAAGCTTTGGATGAAGCAAATATGGAAGAGAGTCCCAACTGGGATGATTGGGTTCGAGCTCTCATGTCTTGGTCGTGTGGCTCTGAACTGAGTCATGATGAAGTGGGAGCTATTCATCAGATGTTTTTGGATGAATTAATTGATGAAGTTGATTCTATTATTGAGGAGTTTCTTGGCATGATGGAATCTGGGAGTGACATGGAGCAGATGCAAGAAATAAAAGGTGTTGTGGCTCAGTCTGAAGTGAAGAAAAAGGTTAGATTTGATGATGCTCCTGTCTATTTGGCTGTTGTAGAGGATTTGCATGTTTTGGTAGAGGCTGAGAATTAGGATGCTCTGGGTGATGAGGATGTGATTTCGCAGTATCACACCAACGATGTGCTAGCGGAGCATTACTCGTCGATGATGCCGGATGTGGAGGTCGAAGAAGTAAAGTCGACCGAGGCGGTGGAAGAAGTTAAGCCAACGGTGGAGGAATCCGTCCCTCAAGCCGAGCCGGAGGAGGTTTACCTCTGGGGTGTGCCTTTACTTGAAGAGGACGGGCAGAGTGTTATGAGCACCACCAAGGTAAAGGATATTGGTTACCTGATGCATTTGTTGTATTTGTTGATTTCCTGTGCAGTTTGTACGAATGAGAAGGGCTTGCTTAGCAAAGATGTGGGTGGTTTGAATGCTGAGATGCTGCCCACGCACTCCCAAGAGAGAGGAGCAATACAGAGGAGGGGAAGAGTGTGAGGAATTCTTTCACATTTACAGAGAGCTTGTATTTTATGTTGGATGCTGCCAATCCTAGCTATGATAACTGTAGTAACATTGACGCTGATCCATCATTTTGGTTGATGGAGCCTCCTATAAAAGAGCCATAGCAGCAGAAAGTGGCAACAAAGAAGCTTAAAATTGACGTGCTTTGGAGGAGGTTCATCCGAAGCTTTCTTGAATAGAATCTGGTGAAGCTAAAATCTTTGTTGTGGCTGATGTGACAATGTGCTTGATGTAGGGAATTTATCTATTCAGTTCTCTTCCATTCCCATTGGTCTTCAAGTGGGAGATTGTTGGGCACGTGGCTGTGTGAAGCCCAATGTAATGGCAACTCTACCTTTCTGCAAACTCTGTTTTTATTCTCTGTAACTGTCCCTCTTGTAACAGCCATTTCTTGGCCTACAATATTCCTTTCTTGTGTGTCGATGATTCTATCTGGAGTAGACGGTTGGTGTTCTGAGAGAAGAGAATATATTTGTATTGGAGTTGTGTGTGTGTTGCTGAAATGAATAGAGTTGTAAGAGAACTAGAAATGCAAATTTTTGTATGAAGTTTTAGTGAATGAGAATCCTCTACATCTTTTGTGGACGTAGCCATTAGATATGGTGAACCACGTTAAAACATTGGGTTTTATTTTTCTTATGTGATGTTCTCCTTTTTTCTATCTTGCATTTCTGATCAGTGTTTTTTTTATAATCAACACCAGGTTCAGTATTCGCAAGTTTGATTTTCATTTTGTATATACTAGAAACCTTTGCATTTACAAGTCTGCACAATCGATACTCCCACCCAGATTGTTGTCACGCCTTCCTATTGTCCTCATGCCTTTCATGTGTTTTTTTCCCGATTTGCTTTTTTTATTTGGTCTCTTATTTGTTTTTGTTTTTACCAGGAAAAGGTCGGGGCACCCATAGAAAATCTATTAATAAAAGAGTTAAAACATATACAGAAGTTTGAGATGCATCAGCCCAAATATATTGAAAAGATTATACGAAAGATTATTTGGGCTCTTATTTGTTGCAGATATTTATTGCTAGCAGCAACACACACCATGCGTTATGCTCCCAAGATATTGGCAAATAATGTGGAATATGGCGTTATGCATTTTTATTGCTCTATAAAGTTTCAGAAACTTTTTCAACAAATCCAATTTGTACATATCTCGCAATTATTGCATTCCATGGAATGCTTTGCGTATTTTTATAATCTAAACCACCACTTTTATTCTTTCCTTTGTGATAAAAAATAAAATATCTATTGTGGCCGCCTTTTAAAGACCATTCTGTTTAAGTTTCCATATTCTGTAGTGCGTTGAATGAGGTGTAAAAAATTGTTTGACCATTGGAGTGGATGATATTTAAGTAGAGTGATAAAATTGTTTCCAACTATAGGATTGGAATTTTCATTACAAAATAGTAGATTATTACATTCAAGAAATCAGTCTTAACAGCAGTATGCAATGGTAGCAAGATACTTCAAAATGAGATAAATTTCAAAAAAATACAATAAATTCTAAAAATTGATATCTTCAAAATCAAAACATTGGGCCTGCCAGTTAAGTATAGTAAACAACTCTAAAGTTATGTGAAGCTTCCCATGAACCTAAAGCACGACCAGAGATAACACACTGCTGATGATGTAAATATACGATCAACCTTACGTAGAGTATCTTATGAAACTTGAATGCCTTCACGTACACTATTGCATCAAGTTAATGGGTTTCTTCAAATTTGTGATCACTTAGCGTAAGCAATTTTTAGAAGTGGAAGTTAATAACTGAACAATATATTATATATTATTTTTATTCCCCTGTGCTAGTAATGTTTCATATATTAATTTTAGATTAGATTTTTATTGTTACAAGTATTTTTTAAAGTGGAAGTTAAGCATTTTTTCTAAGTAAATGTTAATTAATAAAAATATATAAATAATTGTTGTAAATTTAATTTTTTTTAGTTATATTAATTTTAGATTGGATTTCATTAATATTAAATTTATTTATTGTTATTTTTGGCCAAATATAATAGATATATACAAATCAAATTAATAGATTAGATTTTTAGGACTCTAAATCTTGAACGAAGCTAACTAAACTTTTGGGGATTTTAATGAATTTTTTTTTTTACCAAATTTAGATTAGATATTTATTGTTACAAGTATTTTTGTAAGTGGATGTCAAGCAACTTTTTGAAAGTAGATGTTAATTGATAAAAAAATGTATAAATAATTTTTTAAATCTAATTTTTTAGTAATATTATTTCTAGATTAGTTTTCATTAATATTAAGCCTATGCCATTTATGCACATAATTAACCAAGCCAAATGAAACTCTCACTAGTAAAGCAATGAAATATGGAGCCCGTTAACATTATGGTGTCTAAAGGGAAGTGAGAAATGCATGTGATAGGATAGAAGAGAAAAATCATGAAAGAAAAAAGAAAAAAAAAACAGTAGTAAATGATAACAATTCCAAGGAAAGGCATATAGTGTTGTTAATTGAAATCAATAAGAGAGATAGAGGATTTATTTTGTACATTCACTTTATTACTTACCTTACAAAAAATGAAATAATATTTATGCGTTTACTTTGTAAAAGTAAATTCTTTCGTCTTCTTGAATATATTTACATATCGTAGAATATATATAAATGCTTATCTTGTTGCGTTTATTAAAAGGTACTTTTGTTAAAGAGATCATCAATCTTAGTTTTGTTTTTCCTTTGAATACATAGAAACTCGGCCTTTCTCCTCCATACATTTTAAATTTACTTTGATATTTATCTTTGATTGGGTTTTTGGTTGGAGATTGTCGTATTCCTAGCGTTTGTCCCTAGCTTTAATTTAAGTTTTAATTGTTTCATCAAATACAAGGAAGTTGAGCTTTTTTTCCCCATACATATTAAATTTATTTTAATATTTATCTTTGCTTGGGATTGTGGTTGGACTTTGTCATAATTCTAGCGTTCGTTTGTGGCTTCAATTTTTAGCGATCATCAATATTAGTTTTATTTTTCCTTTGAATACAAAGAACCGCGGCTTTTCATCCACATACATTTTAAATTAGCTTTAATATTTATCTTTGCTTGGGTTTGTGGTTGGAGATTGTCATATTCCTAGCGTTTGTCCCTAGCTTTAATTTAAGTTTTAGTTGTGTCATCAAATACAAGGAAGTTGAGCTTTTTTTCCCAATACAATTAAATTTATTTTAATATTTATCTTTGATTTGGTTTGTTGTTGGAAATTCTCATATTCCTAGCATTTGTCCCTAGCTTTAATTTAAGTTCTAATTGTGTCATCAAATACAAGGAAGTTGAGCTTTTTTCCCCATACAATTTAATTTAATTTTAATATTTATCTTCGATTGGTATTGTGGTTGGAGTTTGTCATATTTCTAACATTTGTTCGTGGCTTCAATTTAAGTCTTTATGTTGAAAGATTCTTTTCACAAGATGCAACAACTTTTGAATGCTTCAATTTGAAAACAAATATAATCTTGCATTAATAGAATAGAAAAAATACATTCCCTTTGTGATCCTTGAGGAAAAAGACATAGTTTAAATGTTCTTAAATGTCTTGGTAGATTGGAATTCATTGCATTGAATTTGCTTTGCAAGTTGTATATAGAGTCATGCTGACATGTTGTCAGTAATAACCATGTAAGCTTTGTTTCTAAGTTTTTAAAATGTTTTTGTTGTTTTTGAAAGTTTGTTTCTATATATAAGCTTGGGAAATGGCAGCTCCTCAGCAACATGTAGAGGTTGTGGAGATCTCGAGTAGCAGCTCAAATGGGAGTGTCACAGGCCTGCTTCGTGAAGAGCTGACTTTTGCCCCAACACCTGATGTGGATGCACCTTTGGGTTTGCATGAATTTTCCCTCACGTTGTCACAGTCCTGCTCTACACTTGTTAACCGTGCTAGGAATGTTTCTCTTCCTAAACATTTGCTAGAAGAGGCTGAGATGCAAGCATTCCAAGGTGCCTTAGCTGATCTCCAATGTGTGTATGACAAACTTGATCATTTGTTCTTTTGGTTTAAAGAGCTCTATTATGACTAGATGTATGTGCATCAGTCAAAATATTGCATGTAGTAGCAGAATATATGGCTATATGTCATCTTATCTTAATTTTTTGGCAGCCTTCCCTTGTCTATATCTTGGTTTACTTGTAAATAGGCTAAGAATCGATGGTTCTCAATGGCTCAATTGCTTCTAAACGTGTATAATCTGTAAGAAAATTGTTTATGTGTTTAGGCTTATATATATAAATGGTCTTGTAAATAAAAGACTCATGTGTAAATGGTCTTGTAAATAAATTTGTCTTTTGTTGTTTATGTTCCTCCATGGTGATTATGTTGCAAGTGAAATCTCGCATACATTTTTGGAACGTAACTAGTTTTGGATTAATTGTGTTTGTTGGGATTCTTCTTTGTTGAAATTGTGTTGTTTAAGTTCCATAATAGTAAAGGTAATAAAGTTTGTTTACCATGGTTGTGTGCCGATCATTCTCTTGCTTGCATTTTTATTAACTCATTTTTATCAATAACCCACTCTTCTCTCTCTCCTTTTAGCATCTCCATCTTCTATAATTTTGCAGTAGCATCGTGAGAATACATTTCTTGTTGGTCTGGTCTTGAGATTCTCCCAAATCACTTTTGTGATTCTTAAAATTATTCATGGAATTGCTGTGGTCATTTAGTTGCTTTGCATTAACCATTTAATATGGGCTCTACTGTATTTGGCATCAAATTGGCATTTCTACACACTATGTGGTGCTTTCTTGCTCTTACCCAATTAAACCTGTTATCCTTTATTCTGCTTGGCCCGCTCTTCATTAGATATTTGCTTGGTTTGGTTGCAGGCTTGTCTCTCTTTTCTCTTTTGCCCTGCCATGGATGCCAACTTAACCGACAGGGCGATTAGTAGCTTGCTTAGTGGCTCCTCTGGCTTGTGCCCGACGTTGCAAGTTGCCTCATTAAACTTGATCACCTCTAGACGTAGCTCTCCCCTTTGTTATTGGGTTCACCTTTCTGACGGAACCCACATGCATGATGCTCTCCTCCCCTCTAAATATAATGAGCTGGTTGTTGGAGGAGGCCTTGTTGAGGGGTCCATTTTGGAACTTATAGGATATGCATGCCAGCGCATCAACAGATCGATGTATGGAAGTCATTAAATCCACCCCTAAATGGTCATTGTCTTTTCCATTTGCACATGTTGTGGTTTCCAACTTCTTGACTATCTCTCCTTTACAAAATGCAGGTCAATTGTTATTAGCTCGATAAAAGTTCTATCTATTCACGCTGCTATTGTTGGTGCACCTAGCTTGCTTCTTTCTATGCCTAGCAATTTGAACTTGGAGGGCCCCAAGGCAGGATTTCCTTCTACAGGCATTGCTTCATCATCATATGGTTCAAGATCCTAGCCTACTGCTGTTGGATCTAGTGCAGGTCATGCAATTATACCAATTGGTGCACTTACTCCTTACCAACACTCATGGACAATACGGGGCCGAGTCTTATCTAAGGGTGCCTTGCACAACTTCAGTAATTGTAGAGGTCATGGGAAGGTCTTTGGCTTCGACATTATTGACTCTGCTGGGAGTGAACTACATTTGACATGTTTCAATGATGCAGTAGATCGCTTCTTTGATGTTGTCGAGGTCGGTATGGTTTTTGATATCTCTAATGGCCATGTTAAGGTAGCAAACCCTGCTTACTCTCACTCCTCAAATCCATGGGAGGTCTTCTTGCGACCTTCTTCAACAATTATCTCTTGTGTCTCTGATGTGTCCAGCATACCCACCCATAACTTCCACTTCACTCGAATCAAAGATCTCCAGTTGCTCGCTGCCAATTCCTTGGTTGATGTTCTTGGTATTGTGGAGACTGTCTCAACCACATCGACCATCCGTAAGCGTGGTGGCACAGAGATAGCTAAACGTGTCGCTCGCCTCGTTGACGCTACATGGTTCAGTATAGACGTGACTCTTTGGGGAACCCATGCTGAGGTCGAGGGGAAGCAGTTGTACGATTTGCACTCCCAGGAGCTTCCACCCATCCTTTTGTTTAGAGGTGGTCGTGTGGCAGTGTGGGATGGAAAGACAATTGACACTCTATGTTCCACATAGCTCTCTATAAATCCTGACATCAAGGAGGCCACAACGTTGAAGTCCTTGTGGAGCTTAGAGGGTTCATTGAATGTTGCATTGTGCTTGACACATGGAGGAGCTCATTCTTGTGATCATGATAGTCGAGCTTTCATCTTAGGTGCTCAATCCATTGCTTGCTTTGAGAAGACCGAGGTTGTAGTTGTTTGTCCCACTGTGACCAAGCTACACCTAGACAATTTCTTCTACCTTTCTTGCCCAAATGTTGTTAACGGGAAAAAATGCAAGAAAAAGGTTGTGCAACAAACAGATAGCCTTTGGCATTGCCCAAAATGTTCCAAAGACCTCACCGATTGTGACTACAACTATATGCTCAAACTTGAATTGCAAGACCATACAGGTGCCTTGCATTGGGTTACTACTTTTGACCAAACTGGGAATGTGTTGATGGGTGTTACTGCCATGGACTTGTAGTTGTTGCTAATTGAAGATGAAGTGGTTCAAGAGATTTTGAAGAATATCGTTTCACATCAATTTGTGTTTAGACTATCTGTCAAACGTGAAACATATGATGATGATGAAAGGATTAGTGTTGTTGTGACTAGGGTTGAACATATTTCCTTTGTGGATGAAAGTAACCAGCTTTTGAATGAAATCTTGAAATTGTCCTCGCTTGTATAGATCTAAAGGCTTTAGATAGTTTCCCTTCCCTTGTCCATGTGGCTTGGACCGTTGAATATTGAAATCCTTGGGACTCCTTTTGAATTTCTGTTGTAAATATGCCTTGTTCTATGTCGATACCATGATGTTTTGATGTCAGGCCCTTGTCTAGCCTCATATATACCTATGTCAAGCCTTCATGCATGATACAGTGTTCACATCTGTGGAAGCCCTATTGTAGATTGTCTTGAATTATAATATTTGTTCTCCCATTCTCATTTTGTTTTCTTGCTTAAATTGGTTTTGCCTTGTGCTCAAAAATAATGCTTGTGATTTCAATTCATCTTTTTCCACAGTTGATCTATTGGTTCATATTTGTAAGGAAAAAATAGATAGATTTTTCCTATGGATTTCATCATACATACCTACAGTTCAATATGCGTAAGGAAATAAATATATAGATTAATTATGGATTTCATCATTCCTATGATTTGATATCTAACGGTAGGGCCTTGCCTATACACCAGAACCCTCGGCTATAAGATGGGCATCTATACGGCATGTGATTGTGAGGTTTGACAAAGTAGCCGACCTTTTATCTGCTTATGCATCAATATAAGCATAATGTTTTTTGCTCATTATATCTGCATTGTTTCCTCTCTAAATAGATTGATTGTAGTTTTGTCGCCTGCTTGAAGCTAGCTATTGTCGTTCCAATGCATGTTCTTGCAAAATTGATATATTGGTTTGTATTTTGCCATTGCTTGTTATTGTTGGTGCTATTTATTGCTAGACTTAGTTGTTTTATACTTTCCACTATAGTTTGCTCATCTCTAAAGTTTGTAGTGCTTTTCTTACATGGTCTCCTTGCATGCCATTCCTTCTACCTAAATTTTTCCCTTCTCTTCAATCAGGTTATCACTCTAATTTGCTATGCACCACCTGAACGTGGCCAATGTTGCATCTAGTAGTCACTCGATGATGCCTTCTTGAAGGAACGAGTTGCGGCGTCTTTGTTACGCAGCACAAAAGGATAGTCTTAATAGAGCGCGACATGAAAAGAGGAGGTTATCAATGCACCATGGACTCCCCACTAGCATCAATGGACTTGACATTCAGTCTAATATCCATACGACACCTTTTTCATTGCATATAGGGCCAAACTTGCCATGACAAGGCTCAATACACTACCCCCAGTTGTCAGAATCAGATGGGCTTGGTGCCAATCTTCACCCAAAAAGTAGTTCTGGCCCTACTCCTGCACTATTTGATGTGGCACAACAATGCTTCTGACAGTAGATATATCACCTCTCATCTATGTCTACCTGCTCAATATGCATGGAATGTTATCCAGGCATCCAGATTCAACGTTCACAAAATTCCAATGCTTGTTCTCGTTGCCTTGTAGAGAAAAATGGAAATCGTTTCTCCAGGTAGAATAATATGGATCCTGGAAGCCAGCCACATTGCCTACAAGTGTTAACACAAGTAGAGGAGATGTTAATAGCACGAGTGAATCCAATCTTGCAAGTTTTCCATGCCCGGGGTGGACAACTGAAATATAGTGGACATACACTAAGCTTCCCGCAGGACATTGCTAGTATTGCTACACACTTGCCAAGACGTATTGACCAATTAGACGTCATAGTTGTGAGAAAGCATAGTGAGAGCTAAGGAAACTACGATTTCTATGTTAGCCAATTGTGCGTCCTTGAAGCCTTGAAGTTCAAAATTGTTCATGACCAGTACTACAAAGATGTCCAACTGGATGAACCTGCCATCTCATCTTTACCGGCAATCCCTACTAATATATCAAGCATGCTGGTCCACTCATTCATTGATCTTCCAGAGCCAACCCTTGGCCCTCATCCCGCTACTGAGGAGGGACAAAACCATCTCCATTAAGAGACTAGGCAACACTCCTCTTTTGCGGCTACTCTACCTCCTCGACGAAGGGATATGGAGGAGGTTCGTGATCTCTTGCATTTGGGGCCTAGTCGGGCCATTGATATTGTTGATTAGCCAACTAGCTCGATGGCCCCGATTAACGAGTACAACATAGAGGGTTTGTTTGCGATGGTGTTCCCAACACTTTACCCTACATAAGTTGTGAGCTTCGGGCAGTCACGATTGAGAGAAGTGAAAATGCATGAATATGTTCTGCACCTAATGAGATACCATGACAGCACCCTCATTTCCGTTACTTTGTGTATAACCTGATGACATGGCACCGTAGCTAGTCCACTACTTCTATCTATGTGAAAAAGGAATAGGAGGATAGCCTCCCATCTACTGTTGGTGAGTTGTGTCAATGCTTGCATGACTTTCCTGATGACAAGCTTGGAGAATACTTGATGCGTTTTGGCTCATCCTTGTGTGGCACTCGTCCTTTTTGGACAAAGTCTAGAGGAGAGCTTTGTGATATGATTATGCAACTTGGTTGCCCTACTCTATTCTTCATGTTGAGTGCAGCTGATACAAAGTGGCCAGACTTGCATGCTGTCATGCCTGGGGCTCCCCCCCTCGAACTAGCTATTGCACATAAATGGAGGGTGTAGAATATTATCCACAATCCACATTTGGCTGTAATGTACATGCATCACCGCTTCAATATCTTCCATGAGGAGGTGCTTGAGAAGCTTCTACAGGTAAAGGACTATTGGTATAGGTTAGTTGCTATATATAACGAATCTTGTTTTGGTTGTTTTGCGATTTTCCCTAGTTCCCTTTTGACTGAGCTCACTTATGGTAGGTATGAGTGGCAGCATAGAGGTTCTGCCCACATTCATGGCTTCCTTTGGCTTGACTGTGCACCTGCCATGGAGACAGTCAATTGGAAGGACGAACAAAATGTGAAAGGTTTTGTTGATTACATCAATAACCATGTGTCTGCTTAGAACCCACGTGGAATTATTGAGAGTTCATCGATGTTCCATCGCTCCATTTTAGATGACCCTTGTTTGTTGGACACAAAGAGAATCTTAGTGGCTAATTCTTCCATGGACTATGCTGAACTAGTCAATCGTGTGCAACGACATACTAAGTGCACAAAAGATACGTGCTTAGCTAAGAAAGGTACCTCATATGTGTGCTGCTACAAGGCTCCTTGGGATTTGCAAGTTGTTTTGACAATGGTTGTTTCAGAAGATGGAGATGCCAAGTATGTCTCAGCTCGGAATGATGATGGATTGAATATTCATAACCCTGCCATGATTTCCATATGGAGAGCAAATGTGGATTGCCAGCCCGTCCTGTCTCGCCATGCAGTCCTCAACTATATTGCAAAATACGCTACAAAGTCTGAGCGCAGATCAGAGACCTACCATGACATGCTCTCTCGCATCGCTGCTAATGTTGAAACTAATAGGCCTACAGCTGTTGCTTTTCGTAAGTTCCTAACTAAAACTGTAGCTGACCGTGATATCAGCGCCCAAGAATGTTACCACTTGTTGTTGAAATTACCTTTGGTTGTTTGTAGTAGATCCTTTGTTTCCTTGAATGTGAATAGGCAGCAATTATGCCGGGTGGACGCTTCTAATGATGCTAGCCTTATCAATTCGACATTTGTTTCTGCATACATGGCACGGCCAGTAGCTCTCGAACATCTTACATTAATAGAGGTTGCAAACTCATGTAGAAACAATCAATGGACTAGACGCCTTGTTCCAGCAATTGTTCAAGTGAAACCTCGCTTCACAAGCATTCCTGCTAGGGGTTCTGAAGCTTTTGTTTCCTTCTGTTGGAGTTGTTGGGACCTAAAATTTAAAATTTTATTGTATTCTCACTTTGCCATATCTGAACAAATCATAGTAAAAAAACTAATACATCCCACAAAAAAGTCTGTGGCAAAACAATGTAAATGGTTTAAGTTTCATACTATCGAAAAGACTTTGTGTTGCTTATACCGATACATGAGAAATCAATGAAAATGACTATCGGCGTGAGAGTAAAAATCGGAGAGAGATTTGTAGGAGTTGCCGATAGGAGGAAATCATCCCGATGGCCCTTTTATCGGTAAGAAAATCTAGCAGTCGCACTAATCAGTATGACTAAGGGTTATCGGGTAATGCTTTGAAGATTATCCCGATGGCACATATCATACCGATGAAATATTTCAGCAAAAGTCTTACCGAACATCCTATGGGGTTAAAGGAAATAAGAGCTATTGGTAGGAAATGAACATTGGAGTGAAAATTTAATAAGTATCCGATACTTCAGCGTCTTGGCGAAGACAACAAAAAGTGCTTTCGGTATGAGTCATACTGATATATACACCGATCGATATGACTAACGGTTATCGGGTAATGCTTTGAAGATTATCCCGACGGCACATATCATGCCGATGAAGTATTTCAGAAAGAGTCTCATCGAAACATCTTACAAGGACAAAGGAAACAATATCCATCGGCGTAACTCAACATATCAGAATGAAGCAATAATGTCTTGCTGACTCACATGTCACATCGATAACAGTGTCAGTGACACTTCGGCAAATTCTCTCCGATGAAAGATACTAAGTGGCCATCGAGGAGATAAACATTGTCGGGTGACTTGAAAAAGGTTACCTCGATGTATATATTACTCCGATAGACATGAGGATTACACACATTTATAAGAAGTCTCACAAATAACGATATCGGTAAAACGTTAAGAAAGTCCTTCTGATAAAAGATATAAAGTGGCCATCGGGAAGACGATGATGATCAGATAAACATAGATATGTTATCCCAATGGCATAAATCACCCGATAATAATTTTCATCACACATATCGGTGAGAATTTCACTGATAGTTATATTGGGGAGATAATTGTGATCGAGTGATCTAAAAAGGATTACCCCGATGGTATGACTCACTCTGATAAAATAAAAATTGTGTATCGGTAACACATTACGGAGGTCTTTCCGATCCAGTATACAAAGGGCTATCAGGAAGATAATAACACTCGGGTAGACATAAATATGTTATCCTGATGGCATAGGTCACCCCGATAACAATTATCGTCACACATATTGGTGAGACTCTCACCGATAGTTATATCGGTATAACTGAATAGATCGGAATGAAATATATATGTCTGACTGACTCACTAGTCACAATGATAAAATCGTCAGTGACACTTCGGGAGGTTTTCTCCGATGAAAGATAGAAAGCGGCCATCAGGGAGATAAAATAGGATCGGGTGACTTGAAAAAGGTTACCTCGATGGAATATCTCACTCCGACAGAAAGTGTAAAGGAAGGCTATCGGGGAGATAACCATTGTCAGGTGACTTAAAATAAGTCACTCCGATCACGCACCGTATTCCGATAGAAACACATTCGCCAACAAATATATCGGTGAGAGAGATGAATCAGGATAAAACCTGCCAATCTCGCTGACACGATAGTCACAACGATGTCGGGGACATGTTATGAAAGGTCTTGCCGATGCAAAATACAGGAACCCTAAAAACAACATTTAAATTTGAATGGTTAATATGCTTTCTAACATTTGAAAAATGGGTTTTATGCAGGATATTCATAGCGGGGATCAAACCATAAAACACCCGCGAAAGGAGTTTGAGCAACTGACAAATCATTGATAAAGGGAGAAATTACTTGAATAAATACATTTGTTCAAATAAATCTGTTTGGATTGTTTGATCATACATTAATTTGTGTTTTATTTGGTCTTTGTAGGATAATAAAGGAATCCTCAAAGGAGATTAAGCAGAATTGCAGTTGAAGATCTTTGTTTGATTCTGAGATGGTTATTCATCTGATGATTAAGACGACTGTTAATCTTTCTGAATTTGTTTGTTTAAACAAATATTGTTGTCCGGTTATCAACCGTCACAACCATTGTAACTGGTTCGAAGCTTGTATGCCTCTCTTTATAAGAGATGACCAAGACCAGAAAAAAAAAAAAAAAAAAAAAAAAAAAAAAAAAAAAAAAAAAAAAAAAGATATTAGATGATAGAGAGGAGATTAGAGATAGAATAGGAAGAAACATTATAGATTAGATTTGAACCGCACTGCTAGTTCATTTTTAATATATTTAATTTCTGGTAGATCATGTGCAAGCTTTCTCTGATGGAATCAAGTCTGTAAGCATGAAGAAGTGACTGCAAATTTTGGTATCAACTATCTGTTAAATTCATTCAATTATATGACTGTCTCCTTTCAAAGTTTTCTCTATTATTCAATTTGAGTTATCAAGTATATCTTCAAGTTGTCTATACACATTTGCTGTTATAGTGTGATGAGATTAATTGGTTTCTGCTTCCAGAATTAAATCCTTTAAATCTATCATAGTAACTGTGAAGGCATTGTCATGGATCTGTAAGAATAGTCATATAATTAGGGTTTGTATTTTGTCTCCAGTTTTGATAAATCTGTTACAATTGTAGTATTATTCTAACAGGTTCCTTCAAGCAAGGATTAAATCCTTTTAGATGAATGCAAGTAATTTGATTTTGTCAATTAGATATATAAGTATGGAATATTAACTACGTCCTTGCAGGGTTGTACAAGTTACATACCTATTCTTTCATGCCAGGTAGTTCGAGTTTTTACCAAATAAACAGTCATTTGTTTCATAATCATACTGACTCTATATTCAATAAGGCACTAGTCTAATATTTTCATTATTACTTATCCGATTTCATTTTAGATTTACTTAGTTAGATTGCATTATTGTTTTAACATTACAATTTAGATTATTCTTAGAATTAACTTGCTGTCTTTTATCTGTTTTATAACTTGTGCCATTATAAATAGCTAGATTGATTCTAATCTTTATCTGCTTTATTAATTAGAGGTTTACCCACCTAGGTCTGGTAGATCCTAAAGCGAAGGGGGTTTAGCCATATCTACCCCGTGTCAGTTAGCCAAAAACGTCAAGAGAGCCTGGCACCCTCTTAGGTATAACAACCTACATTTTTGAGACCTAACAGGAGTGAGCTTCTCTTGTATACAAATTTTTGTTATGTTGAAAGTGACATTAGATCATCTGCTAATGAGATTGTGGCGAGATGGGAGCAGCTACAAGGGTCTTACACTGTATGACATGTTTCCCAAGAAAATCTAGACAAGTCATCTTGTTCTGATGATGAGGACCCCCTTGGTGAAATTGATGCATTCACTGTGGATAGAGTTGAAGAGTGGCAACTTCTTTCTTCCCTATACCCGGGCAACAATATTGGTTTCGATGAACTTGACTTGCTTGGCAGGCGTGACTTTGATATTTCCCATGATTGGAGTAGTTGTTCAATCCCTCAGAGCCTCTAGTTAGTTGTTGTTGATTTCATTGAAGCTAGTCAAGCATCCTACCATCCTGCAGATGCTTTGAGAACAAATTTCCATCTTGGAGTGGGTAGTTTGTCTACAGCACAACGTGTTGCCTTTGATATTGTTCTATCACATTTCCAAACGACCGGAAGCAAGGATCCACTTAGGATGATTGTTCAAGGAACTGTTGGTACTGGAAAGTCATACTCAATTCATATGTTAAAAGATGCACTCTCTCAGGGTCTACCTTCATCCCAATCACCATTATTGTTGCTTGCTCCAACTGGTGTTGTGGCATTCAATATCAATGCATCCACCATTCATGCCACCTTACGCATACCGTTGAAAGATATGGACCTACTGGAAGGCCAGGCATTAGCAACATTCCAAGAAAGCATGTACTTTGTTAAATACATCTTGATTGATGAAATGAGCTTCATTGGCCCAAGGCTCTTTTCACATATTGATAGCCGTCTCCATGAAGCGTTCCCCATGTATAGTCAGATTCCCTTTGGTGGCTAGTCCATTATCCTTGTTGGTGATTTGGGTCAATTGCTTCCTATTAGAGACGTTCCCTTATATGCATGCAACTCATATGGTGCAACTTTGTGGCGCTCCTTCCAAATTGTTGTTACATTGAAGGATGTTTTCCGTCAAGAAGGTAGTGGCGAGACACAAGTCCGTTTCCGTCAACTCCTTGCTAATCTTAGGAATGCTGATGCACGGTTGCTTGATTGGGAACTCTTGATGTCACAGACTGATACATTCTTGGGTGCAAATGAGCTTCCCGCATTTTGATCCTCCATACACTTATTCCCAACAAACGACTTGGTTGCTCAACATAATAAGCATATGTTACAATCTTTAGGGGTTTCCATTGCACAGTACAATGCTGAACAAGCAAGAGGGAGGTTTGTTGTAGATCTGGAAGATGAACAGTTACCTTCCGTAATTCATTTGTGTGTTGGCCAAAAGGTTATGCTCACCTCAAATTTGTGGGTAGCTGTTGGACTTGTAAATGGGGTGCTTGGAACTGTTGTGGCCATTGTTTACCCAAATGGTTTTAATCCTCCAAACTTGCCAAGCTTCGTAGTTGTTAGATTTGACAACTATGTAGGGCCACCTTGGGATTCATGTGACACGAGACTTGTTCCTATTGTACCTGTGACTCGTGGCTCTCAAAGATAGCTCCCGCTTAGGATGGCGTGGGCTTTAACCATCCACAAAGCCCAAGGACTTACTCTTGACAAGGTCACGATAGACATTAGTTATATAGAATGCCAAGGTTTGCTCTTCACAGTTGTCTCCCGCATTCGTCATTTGCAAGACATACGGATCTCACCCGTTTTCACCTTCCAACGTTACGGTCGTATGCAGGACAGTGCCTATGTCTCTCTCAAGAAAAAGGAGGAGTCACGTCTCAGGGCTCTTGAAGGCTCCTTCCCATAGTGGTCTTCTCTACTTATGCACTTGATTGTGCTGCATTTTGTAACATTTTTTGTCGTGTATTTTGGGTCGGCACAAACATCCGACGCTTATGTACCTTTTCCATGTGATTGCTTTCCTGGCAAATGGTTGAATTATATGTTTTTCTCTCCCTTTTGTGCTTTCAGTTTTGGGCCCAGGTTAGATTGTTGAAGGCTTATATATGCAACCTACAATTTCTATTAAAACTAACAAATGCAACACCTTTTGAAACTTGAATAGCCATTGCATCTTTAAAAAGGAGGGCCACACATCAAGGCAATTGAAGCCTTCCCTCCATACTACTCTTGTCTATTTACGTGCTTCCTTATGCTCCATTCCCTATTCTTGCATGTTGTGTTGCTTTCCACATGTACATTGAGTGGACTTGTCATGCATGGGAAAAACTGCGCTTAAATTATTGCTCTTCCCATTTTAACAAATAGACGCTTCTTTGAGAAGTCTATCGGCGTACCCATTGCACAAGTTGTGTGATTGCTAGTTATATCCACTTACACTTTTAACATTCTTATTTTATGAGATAATTTTATGAACTAGGTTTGTGTTTTGGACATTTTAATAAATGCTATTATAATGTGTCAAAAATAATAACCTTATTTTTACAATGAAGAGAATAATATGTAGCATCACTATTTATTGGTTTAATGAAAATATTGAAGAGATCAAACACAATAGTACAATTGTAATTATAGGTACAATATTTTTGGTTTAAGATTATTGAATGTTGATATTAAAATTTTATAGTGGGAATTCCATTTTGGAAGATATCAAATTCATGATCCTCCAAAAAGTAAAATTTACTAACTACTATATTAATTGTTCTATTTCTATCCACTCTTTGTACATATTCAACATTCAATTGAATTATTTCATCAAACATCATACTACTTATAAAAAGCTTAGAATCATACAATTCTCCAATATTATAATTATGTCATTTGTTGGTATTCTATCTCTCATGGATGCATGAAAGATTATCGAAGTGAACAAATATGAAGAATAAACACCACTAAAAAGTGTTTAACAAACTATATACCAAATTGTTTCAACAAGAACTAATATTTCCAAGATTTAAATGAAAATATAAGTGTTAACAAAATGGGTTTTGGTATGTAATTCAATTGTATTTTGAAAATTTCACACAACACAATATAAAATAGATTACTAATTGGAAAGAAATGGACCGACATTATGGAAATATTTATACTACAATCTTATTAAATAGTTATTAAAATTTTTAATATACGATTTTTAAATTTTTTTAAATAAGCAAAGTTAGAACCAAAAAGTTGTAATTTTGGGGTTAAAAAGGTAAGATCCTAAAACAAGGCTAAGAGATCCAAACAAAACATGAGTGATTTGTGGAACTCAAATAACTGTCATATGAATGATTTGTGTAATTTTGAAGGGTAAGAGTATTTGCAAAGAAATAGATAAGAATATTACGTGGACAAATACTATTCTTATGTGTACAAGTACTAGGGTGGCAATGTACATGCCTTGGAATACTTCATATTATATGTTTGTTTTATGATGTCAAATGATGTTATTAAATAGTTACTCCATACCAATGGTATTAATATTAATATAAATGTGGGAATTAATATTGCACCAATGAAAACATTTGAAATGACCCAACCCTAACCCTAAACATAATATCCAATGTTAGAATTAGAGTTAGGATTAGAATTAGGGGTATATTACATATGAAAATGGAAACATAATGGGATTGACTAGGCTGCCTAGGGTGGGTAAAGGATATATCTCAACAAAGCACAAAACTCAAAGAAAATATATAATAATGGAATAAAGATAAGTAAGCATTTGAAATGACCCAACCCTAACCCTAACCATAATTCTAAGTAAGGTTAGAATTAAGGTTAGGGTTTGATTAGGGTTACGTTTAGTGTTAGTAATAGAATTATATTTATAATTAAGTTTAGGATTAGGGTTTGATTAGGGTTACGTTTAGTGTTAGTAATAGAATTATATTTATAATTAAGTTTAGGATTAGGGTTCCTATTAGAATTAGGTTTAGAATTAAGGTGGGTTACTATTAGAATTAGGATAAGAATTAGAGTTACAGTTAGGGTTAGGGTTCAAATTAGAGTTAGGGTTAGAGTTCAATTAGAGTTATGGTTAGTATTAAGGTTAGGGCAAGGGTTTGAATTATAGTCAGGCTTAGGGTTAGAGTTAGGGTTAGGGTTAGGCTTAAAATTAGAGCTATGTTTAGGGTTATAATAAGGCTTACGGTTAGGGTTAGTTTTAAAATTAGGATTAGGGTTAGGTTTAAAATTAGAGTTAGGATTACAATTAGCAATGTGGTTAGGGTTAGAATTAGTGTTATTGTTATAATCAATTTAGGGTTATAATTAGGGTTAGGGTTAGAGTTGAGGTTAAGGTTAGAGTTAGAATTAGGGTTACTAAATTAGGGTAAGCATTAGAGTTTTAATTAGGGTTAGGGTTAGGGATAGAGTCATGGTTAAAATTCATGTTAGGGTTAGGGTTAGGGCTAAATCATAGTTAAAATTAGGATTAAGGTAAAGGTTAGAATTAGGGTTATTGTTAGATTTAAAATTAGGGTTTTAGTTAGGGTAGAATCAGGGTTATGACTAGAATTAGGGTTAGTGTTAGTGTTAGGGTTACAATTTGAAAAAGGGTGACAATTAGAATGAGAATTAGGGTCAAAACTAGGGTTAGGGTTATAATAAGGGTTAGGATTATGGTGAGATTTAGGGTTACGATTACAATTAAGGTTAGGGTTACGATTATGGTTTAGGTTAGGGTTTGAATTGCAGATAGAATTATGGTTAGGATTAGGGTTATAATTAGAATTAAGGTTACGGTTAGGGTTATGGTTAGAATTATAATCAGAATTCAGGTTACAGTTTAAAAAAGGGTGACAATTAGAATGAAAATTAGGGTCAAAACTAGGGTTAGGGTTTTAATAAAGGTTAGGGTTAGGGTGAGATTTAGGGTTACAATTATAATTAAGGTTACGATTAGGGTTATGGTTATGATTAGGGTTATAATTAGGGTCAGGGTTGGAATTGTAATTAGAATTAGGGTTAGAATTACATTTAGAATTACAGTTATAGTTTGAAAAAGGGTGAAAATTAGAATGAGAATTACAATCAAAACTAGGTTTAAGGTTATAATAAGGGTTATGGTTAGGGTGAGATTTAGGGTTACAATTAAAATTAGGGTTAGGCTTAGGGTTCAAATCAGTGTTAGAATTAAATTATAGTTACAATTAGGTTTAGGGTTATGATTAGAATTAGTGGTACAATTAGGGAAAATATATAAAACAAAAAAGCTAAGATTATAGTTAGAATTAGGGTTAGGGATAAAATTAGGGATAGCGAAAGAAATAGGGTTTTTTTTGTAATATAGGTATATTACATATTTTCATATAATATAATATATAACAATAATTATTATATCTAATCTATATTATAATATTATATTCTTATAATTATATAATATAGTTAGAATTAGGCTTGCCTCTGCGAATGCTACTAGCATACCTATATTTAAAAAATATATCTAAAGTAAGAATTAGGCTTGCCTCAGCGGATGCTATTAGCATACCTATATTTAAAAAATATATTTAAAGTAAGTGGAGAAATATATCTAAAGTAAGCGGAGAGATATCCTTAGGCGCCTCGAGAAGGATATCTCTCTGTTTACTTTAAATATATTTTTTAAATATAGGTATGCTAGTAACTAGATAAGCCTTAGCAGATGCAATAGTACAAGGTAGGTACTAATAAAATAACTCTTAAATAAATAAAATAAAATAAGAATAAGAATAAGTATAGCTTGTCAAATAAAAATAAAGTAAACAATATAAATAAAATAAAATAATTATTAAATAAATAAAATAACACTAAATTGATATTTCTCAACATTTTATTAGTCTATAGGCTTTTATATGTGAACATTATAGTGTTCCCAATTGTCTAACACCATAATTTTTTTTTTGTAAAGTTATTAGTTGTTAGCATTAAGAGATAGATGTATTTAAAATATCTATAATAATTATAATTCAACATTAATGACAATAAAATAATTTTTTATATGATAAAACCACAACCCTACAGATTTAAAACTAAAAATTTCCATTTCATATAGAAAAAATAGCAAACCCAAAAAAAATTCCCCGAAGTCCACAAACACTCAATTTGTGTATAAATAAATTCAATTCCCGAAAAATTTCATATATCCACAAGCAGGTAAATTTTTTTTTCATAGCTCCGGGTTTTGTCATCACCGGTATTTCTCCTTTTTTTGTATCGTTATTGTTATCGATATCTTCGCGGAAGTAGAGAAGAGTAAGCAGGCGGGCATCGCCGTCATTTCTGGTAAGAAGCTTTCACTTCTGTTGTTTTAGACCAGTTTCTCACAGGGTTTTTTGTTTTTGAGTTGTTTCGCTTTCGATTTTTTTTTGAGTGGTATATTTACATGAATGCAGTGGTATGAAATAGCTTGTTCTACGGTCTTCTAGGGTTTTATCATTGTTACAGCATAACCAAGGGTCGTTCTGGTTTCTGCCTAGGATTGAGTGTTCGCAGTGATATGTTTTGTATTTTATGTTATTTTTGAACGAGGGTTTAGGGGTTTTTGAGTGGATTTTATCCTTATCTAATTTGGATCTTTTAGGGTTTGTACTGTTAGGGTTTAAAAATGAATATTTTTTCAGTATTAGGGGTTTACGACGAAGATATTCTAGGGTTTAGTGATTCACGTCGTAGATTTTCTAGGGTTTAATGATTTACAACGAAGATTTTGGTAAGAAGACAATTGTAGAGATTGCTTTTGGTAAGCCTGCGTATTGTTGGGGTTATGGGAGGAGAGAATAAGAATATCTCTAGTGCAGCTATGATTCCGTCGGTATAGTTGTAAGGACATTCGACCGATGTTTAAAGTCTGGGGTGTTAAGGAAAAGTGTCGGTCAATAGTGAAAGGGCAAGATTGATAAATTAGGGGTTGGGGGGAACGATGATCTCTAGATCATAGTGTTGAGGTTTTTGAGTTTTTCATAAGATTGAGTTCCAAGCCAAGTCACACAAATCGAGTCAAAAGAGAGTTACTGGTTTTTGGTGAGTACGTTGGCTTTTTGGAATGGAATCTCTAATCAGCAGATTGAAAATTTTGAATTTATTTTAATTTGCTGATATTTTGAAGTTTCTTTCCTATAGTCTTAAAAATCCTAGCTTTTCATCCATATGATTTGGATATTCTAGCTTTGGCGTTAGGGAGCTCTTTTATTATATATCGATACTGCCCAATAAGTATCTTACAGGCGAATATTAACTCTTTCAGTATTTGCCTCATGGGGTCAACTTATGGACTCCAATGAAATAAATTCTTTATTGGTTTATTTTGCCATCCTATCCAATGAATGATTCAGATCCATATGATCTTATGCAATCACAGGTTCCATCGTTCCCATAGCTTTCAAATAGAGGCAAATGGCAGGCATTATTTTTAAAAAGTGTATGCTTGAATTTCTTGATCAAGCTATTGTGGTGGTTCAGGACTGCTCCCTGGATGAACCAGGGAAGAACCCACCAGAGAATTTAAGAAAATTAAAAAAAAAATTAGGAAAAAACCAAAGTAACTCTAAAAATGCATTTTTTGAAGAATTTGGAGATTGATAAAATCTTAAAAGCTGTAAAATATTGAAAAATGGCATGTATCATAAAGGCCCCTGTGGCTTTAAAGGCCTTAGTTTGTGCTTAGAGTTGGAGGCTCTGCCCCTCAACCCGGCTCTATATTGAGAACCCTTGGACTCCATGATGGGTGCTGCCTCTTGACTCTGCTGGGGGCTGTTAACCCCCAGATCCCCACTGTGGTTTTAAAAAGCAAAAGAATAAAAATTGTTTTGGGCTGCACTAGATGGAAGAGCAGGATGTTTGGAGGTTTTTCCCCAGCTTTTCCAACTAAAACCTGACTAACTGAATTCCATTTATACTTTTGGTTCGCTGAGTCAAACCCTATTCCAAGTAATGCTACTTTGATGTAAACCATTTTGATTTTAACATTTATGATTTGACAAGTGAGTTTTCAATTCTGTATTTGAATTTTGTACATTTTGTGCAAATGATGGTTATTTTAATGTGTGTGTTTATAACATAGCAGCAAAAAACTTTTGGGGAAAAAATTGGCAAACCAAAAGCATAGGATTTTTTCAAAAAATCAGGATTTATGTAGAAAAGCACAAAAAGGGGGAGAAAAACCTACTATTTTTAAATTTAAAGGCATTTTAATAGCATAGAGATGTAGAGAGCAAATAAAAATGAGAGTGGGGGTTTGGGGGTGGCAACTCCTAGTGGGGTCAAGGTGCAATGCCCTCAGCGGGGTCAAGGGGCAGTGCTCCTGGCACGCTCCTTGTTGCAATACAGGGTGAGGTTTGAGGGGCGGAGACCCTGCCACCAAGCCCAAATTAAAGCCTTTGAAACCCACACAGACCTTCATGGCGTATGCCATTTTTCATAATTTTTTATCACTTTAACCAATCTCCAAGACTCCTCCAAACCTTTCAAAAAATGCCATACTTTCACCCTTTTAGATTTGAGTGTTTTCAAAATTTTATTCATTTTTTCTGATTAATAATTATATAATAGTAATGTAATAAAATAGGATAAATCATTAAATGCAAACTAAAAAAATTAAAAATAGAATTAATATAAATTAAAAATATATTAGTAGTAGACATGATATTTCCACAGTCCATGATATTGTATAGAGCTTTTGGGAAAACTGTGTGTAGCTGACGTTTCGGATCACACTCCATGATCCATCATCAGGAAGAAAAGAGAGAACATTGAGTTGTAATTGATGGATCATGGAGTGTGATCCGAAATGTCAGCTACACACAAGTTTCCCAAAAGCTCTATACAAAATATATTAGTACATAATTATTAAAATATAATAATTTTATTAATAATAAATATTTAACCTATTAAATTTAAATACTAATAAGAATGAATATCAATTACATGTAGCATGAACTACACTGCAAAAGCTGGGACACAAATTGTGACTAGAATTTGCCTTTAGTATTTCCTTCGATGCCCTTACTCTGAAAATCACGTCTTTTCCTTGGATGGAAACTAGTATTTTGTGGTATTAAACACACAATATTTTCTTCACCTGACTGCAAAAAGGCAACCGCAACTGCATTTACTGCTGGATTCTGCTTCCGACTGTTGAGAAATGCAATCAGAATCCTTCTATCTGCAACTGTAAAAGAGTTTGCAAAAAAAATGACTTTAAATGCATCCCCTACGACTGCAAATGCCCTTAATATTGCGTAAAACCCTAGGTGGACCAAAACTTCATAAATTGAAGTCAAAATCGAAAGGAATGGTCAAGAATTGTTAGAACCCGCGACTACACGCAATTTCAGTGTTTTCATCACAATTTTTTTATGATTACATGGGAAAATTTCGGCAAAAGAACGTTGCTGCGATTTATTCAAAAAATGAGTGATTCACAATTGATATGATTATTATGGCTGAACCCAGCTATACTGATCACCTGGAAACAAAAAAATTCAGAAGCCACCAAACCTGAAATCTGAACCTCAACTGGCAACATAGGAAATAACTAGTCAAACCCTGCAATCTTTAAGATCATTTGATTTTCTAAATAATCTCTTATGATGATTGCTGTTATGCGATGGATTGTTATTAGAAGTAATGTTTAAATGATATATGTCTATTTTTGAACTTGATGATTTGTTGTGTAATGATGGCTCTTTGCATTTTTTAACAGTATAGGTTGGTGTTATGGTGCAGATACTGTTTGTGTATTCAGTGTGTATTTGATCCTCTTGTCAACTTAAACTTGAGCATTTACAATGGTTAGTTTTTAATTATAGTGTTAATTAGCAATTTCTTTTCACCAACAATTGAGAGAAAAGACACCCTAGTTAGCCATTCAATGGGATATGACGGAATAGAAGCTTACACCAGTCATTCACCTATCTGAATGCCCTTTTAATATATTTTGTTGAATGTTTTTTCTATTGGAATTGTTTATAAGCTGACATTTCTGTTGTGTCATGCAGTATATAATTTTCATCTAAAAGTTTGTTACCATGGGAGACCATGATTCTCAATCTCCTCCAGTCATTGACTATGCTTCAATGGACAATAGCAGTATTATGCCTGATGCAAACAAATATGTTCCAGACCATGAGAATGCACTGCCTCAGCGTTCTCCAGCTGTAGAGTATGCTGCAGATGGTGTTGGTTTGCCGGATGGAACTTCTTGCCCCTCCACTGCTTTTGATGGTGGAGATGCTTCTGCTTTATCTAGTGGAATTGATGGAATTACACATCAAGATTCTGTGACAAAGCAAGGTCCTCAACCTGCTGCTTTTGGAGTGGAGGATAGTACTGCTTTTTCCGACGGAAACAAAGTTGTTACAGGACAGGACACTCCCATGGAACAAGTTACTCAATCATCTGTTTATGAAGGTGTGGATGCTCCTGTGAATTATGATCTGAATAAATACATGGGCAATCAGGATCCTACTACAAATCAAGAAGCTGTTAATATATCAGATATAAACCAATATAGTTCAGCAGAACATCATGCGGATGGGAATGGTAATATTGTGGCTGTAGAGAACAAGGAACCTGAGCAAACACAATACGAGGAGCCCCTAGGTAGCTTTTTTATTTATTTAAATAAGCCTTCCAAACTAGTTTGCAAGTTCAGTTGCAATGATTTGAGATTTTTTCTGTATTTGGTTTTTGTATACTAGTGATTTCATTTGGTGAATGGCTGTGGGATGTACAGGTCATCTTATGTAACACATCATGATTGAATATGTTTCTTTTCTCTGTGTTTTGTGAATTTGTTCATATCTGGTATAAGTATGGTATAGTAGAAGTATGTACAACTTGTAATAATTATTTTGATAAGCAATCAGTAGTCTGTATATAATGTGACTCATGATTTTACTCTTCCAGTGGCCATTTCAACAGAAGAGGAACGGTTGTGGGGCATTGTAAGGGCAAACTCTGCAGATTTCACTGCATGGACCTCATTGATCCAAGAGACTGAGAAAACAGCAGAGGTATGTTGATGGCAACTCACAATTTCTTCCTTCTGCACATTGTTTGTGCTTGTTTTCAATATTTTAATGGGACCATATTATGTTAGATTCCTGTTTTGAGGTCTTTAGTTTTTTAAAAAATAATATCTTCCTAAGGTGTTTTTGGAAGCTATGGTTTTCTTTAGTTCTTGTAGTAGGCACTTAATGGTGTTTTTACTCGGGCATTTGCATGGCGTCTTGCTGTGGCTTAGGCAATAATTTCTTTGTAACTTTATAGTTGCTATTCTTTGGGTGTTTAACCTGCTATTCTGCAGCAGATTTATGGACTGTAAACTTATTAGTAGGAGTATCTTGTAGTTGGTTCTTTTGGATGTACTATTCATCCAGTAGGAAACATATTGAACAAGAAAGTGAAGAATATGCTTTATATGGAGCCTTTACTGCAATCTAGAAACATGAACGTCTAATTACTAATAAATTTATATTATCTTTTTGATAAATTTGTCTGGCATTTAATTGATCTTACTTCTACCATTATAAATTCTAGGTGGTTGAATTTTGTGACATGTAAGAAGTTTCCTTTAACTGTGCCACTACTATTAATGGACTTATTATCCATTTGGTTATGTCATTAGATTGTCTGGCTTGTATGGTTACCCCTCCTGGGGTTCTCTTGGAGGCCTGTGCTTTGGTCCTAAATAATGCCTGATTTAATTGGCATTTCTGTCTGCTTAGGAATACCAATGTGGTTGCCATGCTGAACAAATTGATCTGTTGATTTATAATATCAAGTGAAATTTGCAATACTTATACTGATTGTACTGGAGTCTGATGTGCACAATAACCCTGGTAAAATGAATATGTTCAATATGACACGATAATTCTAAGCATAAGTAGAAACTCCAGAGAAAGTGTAGTTGATGGTTTTTGTGATTCAAATATTTGATTGCTGAAAGTTTTTATATAAATTTTTTTTGCGCAGTTTATTTTTAAATATTCTTAAATATTGGTTTTTATTTGCAGGATCACTTGCCAAAAATTTGTAAGGTTTACGATGCTTTCCTAGCAGAATTTCCCTTGTGTTATGGATACTGGAAGAAGTATGCAGATCATGAGGCACGATTAGGCAGTGCTGAAAAGATTCTAGAGGTGTACGAGAGAGCTGTTCAAGCTGTAACATATTCGGTTGATATCTGGATGCATTATGCTATGTTTGCGATGGCGACATATGAAGATCCAGAAATCATTCGAAGGTACATTAATCTCTTTTTAGGTATCCAGAAAATGCATTTGTTATGGTTATCTATTTTGCAATATGCAGGCAGCAGCTTCTGGTGTCCATATTGAAAGTGTTGGTTGGGATAACTTTTGCTGTCTTTTCTTCTGACCTTTTTTTGGTATTGCTGCAGCATTGATTCTACACGTTTATGGCGGAACGGTTTGTCCATTGTGTTTCTCTAGGACTAATTATATACTATTAATAAAAGACAGCCCGAGTCTGATGAAACATTTATACCCTATCTTAATGAATTTGTTTTATTTAAAAACAATATAAATTTACATCTTCATTTTTTGTTCATCTCCATATTCATTAAGCATTGTTGTTCTTTGAATGGTCTCTGTATTTGTCGTGGTCATTTGTTTGAGTGTTCGTTTTATTTTTACTTCTTGACACTCTTGAGGACATCATGGGTGCAACCATACATACAATGCTGCTGGGGAAGATCAAGTTCAAATGAGGGCAAAGAAGGCCTCTGAGCACTACTTCATATCTCGGACATAGTATGGTTTTGGCGGGAAGGTAAATGCAGCATATTTGTGCCTAACTTTGGATGTGTCAAATGATGTTACAGTGAAATTTTTCCTTCTCATCCAAGATTTCCGTCTGTGGTGGTTCTAATCCGATCTTTTATGGGATGGCGACACAAGCACATATGAGAGATTGAGTACAGTCATAACAACAAAAACTTGTCTTTCGCATGTGTTTCAGGTTATTTGAACGAGGCTTGTCATATGTTGGAACTGACTACTTGTCCTATCCTCTTTGGGATAAGTATATTGAATATGAATATTCACAGCAGGAATGGAGCCGCCTTGCTCAGATTTACACACGAATTTTACAGATTCCTATCCAGCAGCTTGACCGTTATTTTAGCAGGTATTTTGCTTTTATTTTCATTTTATAATTTATTTATATTGAGGAGTGAGTGGTTTAATAGAGGAAGCAGACAATTCAGGCTCCTAATCTTAATTGCTTGAGAGGGCTTTTTTTTTTTGGTCGATAAAGCGCCAGAGGCGCGATTGTATTGATTTATCATATAAAATTTACAAAAGTTACATTCTGGCTGAGTATCTCATAAAACCTTGAGCACACAGCCCCATCTACAAAAGAGTTCTACAAAAAACCATACGATTTGCTAATACATATTGAGATATGCTACCAAAAAGAGATCCCTGGAAACACAAGTTAACCATCATGATAGAAATCATCAGCCACTACCATGGCCGCAAAGCCTTCCAGCCAGTCCTGCGACTCTGCTTGAGAGGGCTTATTTTGCAAATGTGTTTCATATCTTGTTTCATAGGAAATTTCATTTCCAATTTACATTTTGGAGTAACCATGCTTTTATATCTTAGAAGAAAAGTAGGGTTAACTAATTTCATATCACCTATTTTTTGACAATAGCTATTAATTTTGCATTTTATATACATAATTTTTTTAACCTCATTTGACTTGGGACGTTGAATTATTTTTGTATCCTTTGCAGCTTCAAGGAACTAGCTGCTTCTCGGCCTCTTTTAGAATTGCGAACCGCAGAGGAAAATGCTGCAGCTGCCGAAGCAGCTTCCATGTTGGCAGGTAGAGAAGGAGGTGAAAAGATAGGAGATGGTGAGGAAGGAGCAAAGCCTGAAAGTGTTAGTCTATCCGAAGCTGATGATCTTGAGAAGTATATAGCTGCAAGAGAAGCAATGTACAAGATAGCAAAAGAGATGGATGCAAAGATTCGTGATTTTGAGAATGCCATTCGCCGGCCGTATTTTCATGTTAAGCCTTTGGATGATGCACAACTAAGCAATTGGCATCACTATCTTGATTTCATTGAGAAATCCAATGATTTTGATCGGGTAATATTCATAAGTTAAATTCATTAAAACATGCAGTATGTGGAAAAAACTCGTTTAGTTCAAAGGCTAAAGCAAGTTGTCTGTTTCACTAATGTAAATAATTACATACATTCCAGATGGTGAAGCTATTTGAGAGATGTCTTATTGCATGTGCAAACTATCCTGAATATTGGATCCGGTATGTGCAATGCATGCAAACTGCTGGAAGCATGGAAGTTGCAAACGATGCACTTGCACGGGCTACACAGATTTTTGTGAAGGTAAATATGTTGGCACTATTAGCTACATAAATTGAACTGCTACTAGACAAGTCTTTCGATGCCTTAGACATACAATGTTTTTGCTAGTAATTTCAGGTTGCGATCTCTGCGTATTTCAGTATGGCTTGGTTTATTTGGATATATTCCTTACGTAACTAGAAATGCTTGCATTCATTGCTTTTTTTTTTTTGGTTCCACTGCTTAAAGTTGGATGCGTCCATGTTCTTTCTTTTTCAATATGTAAAGATAGTTACTAATCAAAACCTTATCTTCCAGAGACAACCAGAGATACATATTTTTGCTGCTCGATTCAAGGAACAACTGGGAGACACTATTGGGGCCCGTGCAGAGTATCAGCTTCTTAATACAGAGATAGCTCCTGGCCTTCTGGATGGTGTAATTAAACATGCCAACATGGAGCATCGACTAGTATGCATATTCAAATCTATATTATTTGTAACTGGTTCGAAACATTTTCAAGGAATGTCAGATTTTGATGATATTATCTTTTGTAGGGAAACTTGGAAGCAGCATCCTCAGTATTTGAAATGGCTATTGCAGCTGAGAAAATAAAAGAGCACTCACAGTCATTACATCTGTTATTTATTCAGTATTCTCGCTACCTTCAGATAGTAAGTTGGATATCCTAAAGGGTCACTAGTGTTCTTGCTAATACTGACAATGTTCTTTTAGATTATTATTCATTATCCTTGTTAAACTAAATACTTTCACCTATGTCAAATATGCTAATTAACTTGTGTCTCTCTGTGTTGAGTGATGTATAAGATGGTTTCAAAAGCATTTCTTGGGAGAAATTTTTCGTGTATCATCAATTTAATACACTAACTATTTTGCAGGTGGAAGGGAATGCAGAGAGAGCAAAACAGGTTTTGACCGAAGCGTTGCAGCTTCTGCCTTATTCAAAGCCTCTTGTCGAGGTATCCTTTGGACTTCTTATTAAATCATATTTTTGTTTGATAGCATGTAAACAAGTGTTGAGCAGCACACATCAGGTTGATTGCAGAATTGATTTATCATTCTTATTCTCAAATGTTCCCAATAGTTATTGCTTCATTAAGCCACTATGTTACACTATAGAGCATAAAGCATTACTCTTGTTTTGTGCCTGATAATTAATATTTTGCTTGCATAAAAAACTATATAAAATATATTCTTCATTTTTTCAACTTTTACTGAAGTTGGATGCCAAACATGGTGAAGGTGATTGAAAACTTTGAAATATAATTATTTAGACTTGTATTTGCAGGTAGCTATCCATTTGGAATCAATAAAGCCAGGTTCCAAGCAAGTTGAATTTCTTGATTCTATTGTAGCACAAATGCTGGCTCCAAAACCTGATGGATCTCATGAATTAACTGCGGCAGATAGAGAGGAGATATCAAGCATATTTTTAGAGGTGAAGCACTTTATTTTGAACTTTTACACTAGATGATGACTTACACCATGTATTACTGTGATCTGCAGTTTTATTTATACTGAGTGCTCTTGTTTGAAATCTGCAGTTTGTGGACCTCTTCGGCGATATTAATGCTATTACAAAGGCAGATTATCGTCACAGGCAGCTATTTTTGCCTCACAAAAACACTGGTGAATCTAAGAAACGTCCTGCTCAAGATAGTCTTACCTCTGACAAGTCTAAAGTAGCCAAGAGTTACACAGCTGTTCCAGCGGCTGTGTCTCCTGCACAATCTGGTGCAGCTGCTTATCCAAATGGCCAGGCTCAGTGGGGTGCTGGCTATGCTCAGCAGTCTCAAAGTTGGCAGCAGCCACCTGCTCAGCAGGCTCCCCAGGCTCAACCTCAACAGTGGATGCCTGGCTATGGTCAACAGGTGAATATACTATTTCTTTTTTGCAGTTCGTTATAATTCAATCTACATTGAATAAGGAGCTCTAAATTGTTGTACTGTTTTGTGTAATATGCAGGGTGGCTATGCTCCCTATGCTGGTTATGCTAATTATGGGCCGCCTCAACAACCAACAAACCCAGCACAGCAGCCAAGTTATGCGGGTTATGGTCAAGGATATCCTACACAGGTTTGTTGCTTGTGATGTAGCCAGACTGAATTATTTGTTGGAAATTGGAGATTTAACAGGCACCGTGTAATTATTGCAGGCATTCCCACAACAAAATTATGGACAACCTGCACCTGCTTACACACCTCCTCAGCAGCAGGCTGCGGCACCACAATATTATCCTGGGTATTATTGAGGTCATTCATTATTTTGGATGAACTTCAAAGTGGCATAGATTTTTTTGCTACCCATGATCCATGTAAAGTAAGATGAATCTTGGAGAATATCATCTTCGAGTTTTTTTGTTTCTTAATGCAGAGAATGTTAATGTGACTATATTGCACGTCTCATTTGTTGTAGCAGAATGAAGAATAGATTTCTAGATGATTTTGTGGAGTATCAAATCTATGGAGCCTTCACTATAACTCTGCAAGTTTTCGTACGATATGAATGCTGATCATTGTTCTTTTCCCAAGAGAGTGGGTATGAGAATTATTACAGAAGTTCAAATTAATATGAAAAACAATTTCCACGGCCAAGTTCTCGTTATCTGCTTAATTGGATTTATCTCTTTTGAGATGAAGAGCATCATAAATTTATAATGAAAGTGGAGAGTAAAGAGAATTTTCTTTTGCCTGTCTTTTCAACAGGCAAGGGGGGTTAGGGTTGTAGATCCTTGATCTGTTAGTACTTGTTCAAAATGAACACGAGAGTGTAATCTTTTTGTTTATCGTCTCAAGCAGCCATAGATGGATTTTTTTATATTTTCTTTCGAATAGTTACTAAATTTAACTTATTTGTTTATGATGGGTGCTTGATCTTCGAGTTACCTAAGTTCCCATTTCTCTTTTTGATTAAACGAGTTCACTTTAGTATGGCTCCTCTTTTTTACTGTGTTAAAGATGCTGAATTTGTGTTATAGCATAAAATGAGTCAGAAAGCAAACTTGGAAGAGATTACTTGTTGAAAATAACGTTCTCAAGTCCGGCCAACTCGTTTTAACCTTGCCATCCCCATTGCGTAATTCAGGGGGATTGAGAACAACACCATGTATATGGAGGAGCAGGAAACCTCGGCAAAGTATAAGCCAGTAGGGGAGGATAGGGCTGGTGGGATTGGATCAAGAGGAGGTTAGGCGCCCTCAAGCTGTGTGAAACAAGCTTGAATTAAGGACGATGTTTGAGTTTCATTCTACACTCTAGCAGGGCCCTGTTTGTGCCTTGAGGAATAGGAAGCCTCTTCTTATACAAAAAAATTAACACGCCTTGCCAATCTTACACGAACTCTACTTGTGAAAAATACGGTTAATCTCAATAGACAAGCTAACCTTAGAATCTTCTTGGAATTATTTGTGACCAATCTTGGCCAACTAATTGTATTTATTCCCCGTGATTATGTCACGTGTTAAGAGTGCAATACGTGAGCTAAATTTATCTATATACACGATGGATGCTGCCTTGTGAGCTGAAAATATCATTATGATCGCCCCCTCAGCTTAGACAACATGACGGATGCTACGATAATTCGAAGACGTTAAAGGTAGCATGGCTATCCAGATAATTTTTAGAGGATTCTAAAGTTGACTTTTGAGATAATTTGAAGAAGGTTCTTAGTTAAGATGGAAGATTTTAAAGTTTACTTGACCATTTAGATATTTTGAAGAACGTTTTGAAGTTTAAACTAAAATGTTTATAAAGTTAACTTGGCTTCAGCAATAAAAATGGGAATGGTGTAAACATATAAAATATCCTAACTTGTCTATATATGCTTTGGCGTAACAATTGTACGATATTAACAAACCCGCTTTTGTTGAAGAAATTTAAAGGATTACAAACCAATGAAACAGGATGAAATTTTGGATTTGAAAATTTTGCCAATGTCAAAGACATTTGTTGGTTTAAATGAAAAGTTTACATATCTTATTTTTCAATGTTATCATCATAGAAGTGGAGTGAGATGTGAACAGATTTGTTGTATGTTGTATTTTTCTGAGTGTGTTCTGTCCTGTATTAATTCCTTTAATGGAGTTTTTTTGTGTTGATAATAATAGAAACGGATCTATTGGGGCTCTCATTCCTTTAATATGAAAAGAAAAAAACAAGAGAATGAAATGGACAATCATAGCTTAGACTTGAAATCCACCAGGATTCCTGCATTGGAACGTAGCATTCCTGTGACACCCAAGCGATCTTGAGGACGAATAATCGTAACTAGATTCAACAAAAAGGAATCAGGGCAGCCAAAAATTGAGCGTAAGCGACGATCTGAGAATCTTGCACGTCAACTCTCGTAGAATACCAAAGAAAACCAAGGGCTAAGATGATAGAAATAGAAAGGAGAGCATGTGTTAGAACACACAAGGGACAGACAAAACGCCTCTCAAGTAAATGCAACAACACAACCAATAAACGAACAAGGACGAGGGATTAATAAACTCAATAAAAAAGGAAAGATAAAAAGGTGGAATAATAAGAACAAACTCCTACAAGTGATAGGACGATGATAAGGTTACTTCAAAAGAGATCGAGGGGGACGATCGTTTAATTGAGGCATCCTAAAAAGAGGCCATGTGTCACTAGAGCCACTCATAAGGGGAGAAAAAGAGCTTAGTTGACCCCAGCATTGATTAGCAGATATGTTGATTTGTTGCCCTTCCTGAAGTAGTGGATGAAAGAGATATTTGAGTACTTTCTACCCACATTCGAATTTTCTAATTAACACAAACTTGTTTTTGAAGTCCAGAAATAACGATGAGCGAATCTCCTTCTTGATAACCTACTTGCAACCGCAATAGTGCCAAATTTAACCAACAGCAGGTGCCACAATTTTGCTTCATTCTTAAAGGCTTTTTTCAAAGAAGAAAGAGCTTACTTAAATAAGAGAGCCTTGGAGTCTCAAATAGAAGAGCGGGGGTTTGAGTGGGTTTGCACAGGTGAGCGAGGGAAGGAGTGGGGGTTCGAGCGGGCTTGCATAGGCGCGCACTTGATGGTTGTGATCTTGATGATGAGGACAATGCTGATGAGGACATTGTTGATGACCTTTTCCTTGTAGGGGAAGAGGAAGATTGGGCTAAGTCTCTTGTAGAGGACGAGGATGTATGTTTGCTAAACCTATGGCTCGAAGCATGGCTCGAAGCTTGTCGGACCGTTTGCTCTAGGAAGTGCTGTGATGATACCCTTGTGGAATCTATGTTGCAAGATGCGAAAACGACGGTTAATGTTGGTGTTGAGGGCTGTGGCCTCTGTGGAGGTTTTCTTTTGCAAGCGCATGAGGATGGAATGAGTGCGGAAGTTTCTTGCCTTGCAAGTGTTGTGAGTAGCAATCCCTGTGTTTTTTCTGAGGGTTTCCCTCCTCGTTCTCCTGGGAAACATAATGTGGGTAGCTCGGGAAAGATTGACCCCTCCCATGTTCTAGTGGAAGGGCAAGGTTCTAAGGCGGTTTTCAACTCGTCTAATTTGGTCATGGTGCTTACTTTATAGGTTGAAGGAAGCTCTTATTCTTTGCAAGGTCAGGGCTCAGTCATTTGTCCTGAGTTGGGCCCCCTGACAAGCGCCTCAAATTGCAGTGGTTTGCCTGAGACCCAAGTTTCAGGGGTTGCTTCAGGGGAGTCTTACATTTGCATCTTAGATCGGGTTATTGACATATCTGTTGCTTGGCTATGGAGCTCTCTAGTTGGGAGATTCTGTGGTAATCACCCTAATATAGACGTGATTAGAAAATGGGTGCTCCGAAAATGGAAGGTTAGGGGACAGGTAGAGGTGATAGCTTTAACGAACAACTTCTTTCTTTTTCCATTTTCAAACCCTGAAGATAGTTTGAGAATCCTCTTGGGAGGTCCTTGGTTCCTTGGGTAAAATGGTCTTTGCTTAAAAAGTTGGTCTCCTGAGAGAGATTGTTTCAACATGTTTCCAATCTAGATTAGGCTGTCAGGGCTGCCATTAGAGTACTAGGATGAGGATGTTTTTATTAGCATTGCTAATACTTTTGTGTAGTATGTTGCTGGTGATGCTGTTACAAAATTCAAGAGACGACTATTGTCTGCTAGATTTTGTGTTGATGTGGAGGCTGATAGGGTGCTCCCTTCTCGGATTACTCCTTCCAAGCTGGGAAATTGGGTGCAGTAGATTGAATTGGAGAATTCTTTTATATGCAATTTTTGGTTCAAAGTGGGTCACGCGGCAACTGTTTGTCCAAACCTCAAAATAAATCACTCTATGTTACTCCAAAGTGGGTCATGCGGCAACTGTTTATCCAAAAAGAGCGAAGTAGGGAGAAGGATTGTGAGGACCCTGTGACTCCTTCAATGGAGGTGCAAAGCGACAAATGAACTTAAAAAAAAAAGAGATTTGAGCAGAAGGATTTCAACATTTTGGACAAGTTGGGTGGGTTTACTGAAAGTTATTTGGAACAATTTGGTTTCAAACCATCTTGACTTTTGGGTTTGTTATTTTTTGGGTTTTTATGCCCTTTTGTTAGTCTTTTGTTGTAGTGCGGCTGTTGTGCTGATGGTGTCTCATGCTTGTTATTTGTAGTTGGTTGGGCCTCATTGCTTTATCTTTTCTCTTGTACAAGGGTCTGGGCCCTTTCAAAATTCTTGCTTACCATAATAAAAAACATAAAGTATATAATATTCACTACATTTGTAACATGCCACTTGTTCTACCAACTAAGATTTACTAAGTTTAAACTTGAAAGTAAATAAATCGTGAATTCAAAATAGGAATAATAAAATTTTCCTCCGAACATTTGATCTAATGCAAATCTGAAACATATTTCAAATTTCTATTGCATAACCAAATTACATTTTCTCAATGAAAGAATTGAATAATCATTTTTTACAACTTTTTTTTCATAAATTACATAGAAGCTTCAAGAGCTTAACTTATAAATAGAATCACATGTTTGTATACTTGTCTGTCTTGAATACTCTCAGCCACCAACTGGATGAGGGGAAGCATCACTCAAGTGATTTACCTTCAACCATCGATTATTTGCGGTCCCCCACAAATTTATCAAACAAGTAAATGGCCCTACCCTTCAATGAAGGGATTGCTATAGCAACCTCAAAGTTAAGTCTAATTTGAGAATGTGTTGTGTCATACATTAACTAGTACTATCATACTATGGCTACAACCATCAAAATGTGACACAGTGAAGCTAGACAGTGTAAACGCTGGTTATTTACATCATTTTGCCCAAAATTTTCTGTCTCATATTCACCCACCCTTCTATCTCGACTGGGAAAGATGACAATCTCTATACTAGGTTATCTTCCTCTTCCATGCATCACATATCCAAGGTTAATCTATTGCATGCTTAGTAGGATACATATATCGAAGTAATACCACTTGAATCCTATTTTCACTATTTTTTCCCTTGTACAATTTTCCTATACAACAAATACCAATCAATGATTGATTCACGATACTATTTAGGTAAAATCCAAACCATAGATACTATCTCACATTCACAATACAAGTTTACTATATATATATTATTAATCAATAGACATTCACATCGAAAATTAAATATTGCAATCATTTAACAACAATACATCACATAATGTTTTGCAAACAAGAAAAACATAGAGAAAGAGAAATAAATCCCATGCCTGAGAATATAGTTCCAAATAGATCAAAGGCTCTTTTGCTTACGTCCTTCCAACACTCTTAACTCGCTCCAAATAAAATAATTTACAAAAATAAAACGACAAACTTTCGACACTAACGCAAAACTCAAATTTGAAATGAGAAGGCTCTTGATTAGAAAAATGTGCAAATAAAAATGAGGGAGAGTACCTCCTTTTATACTGCAACCAATTCAAAAATGTCGATATAATGAAGACATGCTTAACCAACTCAAAAAATGTTGACATTATAAGGGCATGCTTACAAAATCTAAAATTAGTTCATTTTGCACGGCTAAAATAAAAAATAAAAAATAAAAGTGTTTGTTAAAAACTTTAGAGTAAAACATTAACGACCAATATCCTAAGCACTTGCATAGGCTTAAGGATAAGGCACGTTCACCTATTAATATGGCCCCTAATATTATCCTCGCGGAATCCTACGGAAACAATGTTGGCCTCTAACGGCCTAACCTCCTACTCCCACGGTATGTGCTAGTCAACTGCGTTGATTTAAAAAGGTTTAAGGAAAAATGCATAAATTTTATGAGGGTGTTGTCCCTCCCTACCGACCAGCCCACGTGCCTAAGCGCTTTATGCGTTGCCACCAAGCTTAATACCCGCATGCCTTATATGGCCGCCCCCCATAAAAATATTCAACTTTAACATAAGAACTTAAAAGGCTTAAGGGGGCCCGCGTGCCTATAGAGTTTAAAACATATCCATTAAAGCCTTAAACACCATTCAGTTAAAACATAAGAAACATATTCTCTTTTTAAAAAAAAGAACATCAACCTCCTTTTTATTAAAAGCACTTAAAACCTTAATTTTTATTATAATTTAATCACCTTTTTACTAGGATTTAAACACCTTTAATTCTTATTATTAAAACTATTCTTTTATTATTATTTTTTATTAAATCTTATTTTATATATTTATATTCTTCTAATTACCATAGAACAATATTTACGAAAATCAATTTTCGCAAAATGATAAAATTATATTTCTACTATTAAGAGAAAATAATAATAATATTTATATGAAATACATATATATAGAGAGACGATAAATATATAGATACATCAATCAATATATGTATTATCATCGTAAAATAAAAAATAACTCATAACCAAAAATACATTTAATGTCGTAAAAACTTAATAGACTTAACGTCGAAGAACACAAGAGAGACGGCAATTCTTGCATAGTCCAAATCGATATCTTTATATCTATGAGCAATACATTCATGAATATACGTAGGTACGTCTACCTACATAAGCTCATGCTCATATCGATTCATATGTAAGATCGCATCGTGGACTTACATGAACTATAGTCTCCAAAAGTAAACTTGCCGAGACAACCAAACACTTAACAACATGCAAGTTTGAAACTACCAAAATCAAGAATCATGACTCAACTTAAATCACTTACCACTACCCATACTAACTTGACTCATCCTAGGTCAGAAAAGGATGTGTGTGTGTGCTGCTCACTTTAGGCTTCTCTTTTACATTTACCAGACCAAGTCCTCTTGAATGATACCTCCCCTCTTTTTGGAGGGACAACCTATTCCTGCATCCACTTAGATCATTGCCACTGTAGTTAGCTGATCAAAATATCATCATAAATTAACAATAACCACATTTAATACAAGACATTGCATTATTCTTTTTCTCATCATATTGCATTCAAGATAGATAACACACATAGATGCAAAGATTCATAAATACTTCAATTTTTCACAAAATATCCAATCTATAGTAAATGGATAAAAACACATATATAGATGCAAAAATTCATAATCACTCACTTTCTAAACAAATTAACCAATCTAGGTAAATAGTAAGTAGATAGAAACACATGGGGTGTAACATACTCCCTCTTGTGAATCATCATCCCTGATGATTTTTAAGTATCAAGCATTATCATAACATACTAAAACAAAAAGAGTATCATATCACAAACATATAGTTTTTCAAGAACTTTCAAAATCCAGAATAACTTGGGGAAACTTCTGCTTTTATCTCAGCATAATTTTTAGAATCTTCTGCATACTGATCCCATTGGACCTTGCATTGCAGAACCTCTCTATTACGTAAGTGAAGCTTACGCATTTCAAGCACCTTGATAGGCTCGATTGTTACCACCCCTGGGTCTTGTACCTATACAACATTTCAGTCAATAACATGGTTATCCTCTGGAACATACTTCTTAGGATATGACACATGAAAAATATTATGCATCCTAGCAAGAGCTGGTGGCAAAGTAATTCTGTAAGCCATATGATTGACTTCTTCTAGGACCTCAAATGGACCTACATAGCGTGGAGCTAGTTTGGATGACTTTCCAAACTTTACCTAACTCTTATGGGGTTTTACTCTCAACAACACGTTATCCTCAACAGAAAAATTCCTAGGAACCCGTTTGGCATCTACATAACTCTTTTGCTTGTCATTAGCTTCTGCCAACCTTTGCCCGATAATCTTAACTTGTTCTTCCATATTTAACAACATTTCTAGCCCAAGACTTATCCTATCTTCTAGCTTATCCCAGCTTATAGGGGTTCGACATTTCTTGCCATACAATGCTTCAAACGAAGCCATCTTTATTACAAAATGATAAAAGTTATTGTATACAAACTCTACCAAAGGTAAATAATCCTCCCATTTGTACTGTTCATCCATGCAATACATTCTTAGAAGATCTTCCAGTACTTGGTTTACTCTTTCTGTTTGCCCATCTGTTTCCGGATGATAAGCTAAACTTATATTTAATTGAGTTCCTAGTGAAGAAAACAAGGTTTGCCAAAACCTAGAAGTTACACGAGCATCTCTGTCAGAAATAATCTTTTCAGGAATCCCATGCAATTTAAACATCTTTTGAATAAACTTCTGAGCTATTACTAGAGCTCCATCTGAAAGATTACCTAGTATGAAATGCGCTACCTTAGCAAGCTTGTCTACGACCACAAGAATGGCATTGTGCTTATTCCTCGACATTGGAAGACCTTGCACAAAATCCACGCTAATAACTTGCCACTTACTTTCTGGTATACCATGAGGATATAATAAACCTGCAAGATGATGATGTTCTACTTTTACTCTTTGACATTCTAAACAACTTGCCACAAATATTGCGACATCCCCTTTCATCCCCTTCCAGAAATATAATGGCTTTACATCTGCTAACATCTTGGTAACACTAGGATGCCCTGAGTATGGTGCTTTATGAACTTCTTTCCATACCAAATTCCTTAGTTCACCAACATCAGATACATAAATTCTTCCATTAAATCTCAATAATCCATTTGGTTCAAAACTAAATCCTTTATATGTCTTATCTTGCAAATCTCTCGAGAGTGCTTGCTTGACTTGTTCATAGAACTTGTCACCCTTGGATCCTTGCAATACTTGACTTTTGAAGTTCGACTGAATTACTACCAAAGAAGATATATGCCTCCTTCGACTTAAGACATTAGCAACTCTGTTTTCCTTTCCCTTGATATAGTTAATGTCAAAATTATAGTCTGATATCAACTCTAACCACCTTCTTTGCCTTGCATTAAGATTGGGTTGTGTAAATAGATACTTCAAACCATGATAGTTTATTTCAGTTCAAAAGGTTTACCCATCAAATAGTGTCTCCACACCTGCAATACATGAACTACTGCTGCTAACTCTAAATCATGCGAAGCATAATTTTGTTCATAAGGCTTTAGCTTCCTTGACTCATGCTATGACTTGCCCTCCTTGCATCAATACTCCACCTAGACCTTCTTCTGATGCATCTGTGATTACTACAAAATTACCTTCTAGATCTGGCACTTTCAAAATCGAAGCCATGGTCAACTTCTTCTTTAGGAGATCAAATGCCTCTTGACATTTTTTGGTGCAATCATATTTTTTCCCTTTCCTTTGAAGAAATGTGATAGGAAAAACTACTCTAGAAAAGTTTTCCACAAACTTACGGTAATACCCAGCTAAACCCATGAAACTTCTCACTTCGGAAACATTCTTTGGCACTGGCCACTCAAGTATTGCTTTGATCTTGGCTGCATCAATTGCAATCCTTTTGGCTGGAATCACATGACCCAAATACTATACTTCCTTTTGAAAGAAGGTACACTTGGAAAATTTCTTGTATAGATTATGCTCTCTTAGCCTTTGGAGTACCATTTCTAAATATTGAAAATGTTCTTCTTCATTCTTGGAGTAAATCAAAATGTCATCCAAGAAGACCAACACAAACTTATCCAAGCAGTCTCTAAATACACTATTCATAAGGTTCATGAATACTGTAGGTGCATTTGTTAACCCAAAAGGTAAGATTGTAAACTCATAATGGCCATACCTTATTCTGAAAGCAATCTTAGAGATGTCTTCGTCCTTGATTCTCAATTGGTGATATCTTGATCTTAGATCAATTTTAGAAATCACAGTTGCACCTTGCATCTGATCAAAGAGATCATCAATACGTGGCAACATATACTTATTCTTCATCATTGTTTTATTGAGCTTTCAATAATCTATACACAATCGCAATGTTCCATCCTTCTTCTTGACGAAGATCACTGGGGCTCCCCAAGGCGAAACACTTGGCCTTATTAATCCTTTGGAAAACAATTCTTCCAACTAATATTTTAACTCCATCAATTCAGTTGTTGTCATTCTATACGGTACCTTGGAGATAGGTTCCGATCCTGGAATAATGTCAATGGAGAAATCAAACACTCTTTTGGGATGTAATCCTGGTAATTCTTCTAGAAACACATCTGCAAAATCTCTAAGGATTGGGTATTTCTCCATATCCATCCTTTCTGTATTTTCTATTTCTCCATCGTCAACTTCACTTTCCTCAAGTTTTTCCATTTTTACTGTAAAGAGTTGACAACCCTTCTTCTTTTCCCTATGCATTTGAACAGTTGAGATCTGTCGCAACTTAACTTCTCTAGGTGTCCCTTGTAAAGATACCCAATTTCCAAGATCATCTAAACATTCCATAGTTTTTGCATGACAATCTACCTTAGCCCTATGCCTCCATAACCAATTCATCTTTAAGATGACATCATAAGACCCTAAGGGTGCTACATAGAAATTGACTTCCGTAGAGAAAGTAGGAAGTTCAACCCTCGCTTCAAACATGCATTGGTCCACCCTAGATTATAGCACCAGTATCTATTAAAATAGAAATGGGTATACAAAATATAGTACCTGCTATTTCCATTGGAGTGATCTGGTATTCATCCTGTCTATTATTTACTGCAACGTGTATCCTTTGCTGAAATGCCTCCCGCTGTGGTAGAAAAGAATTACCACGAGGTTGCGATCCTGATGGTTTGTTGAGGCATTGGCTAGCATAGTGATTACCACCACAGTTGAAACATCCTTTAATTGGCCCCTTCTTTCCAGGAGCTCTCTCTAAATTGGTGATGTTCCTAGCAACATTGTTGAAGTTACTGTTGTTATTTCCTTTCTGGTCCTTCTTTGGTTCACTCCAATTATTCTAAAAATTCTTTTCTCCCTACTTTTGAAATCCTTGCACCTCATTAGGTTTTCCAAAAGTTTGCTTATTCTGAGACCAATTAAACTTTTTCAGATTCTTTTCATGGTAGTTGGCGATAGACTTCAATTTTTGCTCTTGCTTTAGAGCTTTCTCGTATACAAGGTCCATGGTGGTAGGACCATACATATCCACTTCTCCACCTATCTAATTGTTCAACCCCATAATGAACTTTCTTATGAGGAATCACTCATCAGCTTGATACATAGGCACGTACGTCAGAAGACGTGTGAACTTCTCCTAGTATTCACTAATCGAGGAGTCTCCTTGCCTCAAATTCTAAAAATCTAAGAGCTTTTGATCATAGAAAAGTTGGGGTAACCAACGTTTCTAGAATATTTCCACAAATTCCATCCAAGTGAGTTGAGTTGAACTAATTCCTAGTTCCATCTTCTTACTCATCCACCAACTTGATACTTCTCCTGATATCTAAAATGCTCCCCATACCGCCTTAGTAACCTCATAATAGTTTCTGATCTCAAAGTATTTTTCCATTTCTACAAGCCATGCCTCAACCACATCCCCACTAGTGCTACATTCAAACTTTGGAGGTGTAATTTTCCTCATATCCTGAGATAGCTCCTTTGCCATCCTCCTTTTAGTCCTTTCAGTATATGATCGAGATGAGGACTGGGTTTGGGATTGTGATCCCTCATTTTCATGTTCACTTGCTCGAGTGTGAACATGAGAATCTTCTCCCTCTTTCTCACCATCAAGGACTTCTTTTCTTGCTTCATTATTTTATTTTTGCTCTAAGATCCCTACTCTTTCCCTGGTCTCTATCATCATTGCAAGAATACGATCTAACTTTGTGTTCATGTCCCCTAACCCTTGTCCTACTTCTTCACTCCCTCCAGGGTTACTTCTGGTCCGAACCATTCTTTCCTATAAAGTTTACCTTGTAGGTTCCATTAAGGTCAGATTCTCTGATTATTTATTTATCATTTTTAAATCATCTAATTTTTCCAAAAGGAACATTTATAATCATAACATTTTTCCAAAAGACATATAACACAAGCTTTTGATAAGATAACTTTCTTTTATTTGAAGAGATAAGGATTTCAAATATCCTTGGATTTACATTGAATGACTATTAAGATAGTCTGAAGGAGAGTATCCATCAGATTCACTCTCATCTACAGGGGTGAGTGGAGTATATCCCTCTAATTTTTCTTCAAATACATAATCTCGGGGTACATATCCCTCCGACTCATCACTAGAGGAAATTACAATTATCTCAGACAAGGTAGGAATACGTGGATCCCTAAACAACATAGCAGGGCCCACACTATTTTCTGAGGGCATATCCCAAGAAAGTGGTGAGGATGCTGACTTGGTTGGAGACATTGATGGCAGATGATTAAAGTTGGCATCATCCCTCATTCTTATTTTCTCTTGGCTAACCCGAGAAAGTGCATGACTCAAGGTTTCCTCATCTCCTAGCCATATGTCATTAACATCGTTGGTTCCCTCGGTGGTTTGAACAAGGGCTTCCCTTTCTTTCTTGGCCATGAGGTAGCGCTTGTTCCTGGTGACTGATTTCCTTGCAGTCATCCTGAGATGCACCATCCTAGCACAAGAATTCCAACATTAGATTCATAATGTTGGATAGGAAATCATAGTGAGCACATAAGTTCCAGAGTTGAAACCCAGACTTTGATACCAAGTGTAACATGCCACTTGTTCTACCAACTAAGATTTACTAAGTTTAAACTTGAAAGTAAATAAATCGTGAATTCAAAATAGGAATAGTAAAATTTTTCCTTCGAACATTTGACATAATGCACATTTGAAAGATATTTCAAATTTTTATAGCATAACCAAATTACATTTTCTCAATAAAAGAATTGAATAATCAACTTTTACAACTTTTTTTTTCATAAATTACGTAGAAGCTTCAAGAGCTTAACTGATAAATAGAATCACATGTTTGTATACTTGTCTGTCTTCAATACTTCTGGCCACCAACTGGATGAGGGGAAGCATCACTCAAGTGATTTATCTCCAACCACGGACTTTCTGCAGTCCCCCACACATTTACCAAACAAGTAATGGCCTTACCCTTCAACGAAGGGATTGGTATAGCAACCTCAAAGTTAAGCCTAGTTTGAACAGGTGTTGTGTCCTACATTAACTAGTACTATCATACTATGGCTACAACCATCAAAATATGACATCTCTACTTAGTAATGCAAACCTAGAACACAGTGAAGTTAGACAGTGTAAACGTTGGCTATTTACACCACTTTGGCCAAAGTTTTCTTTGTCTCATATTCACCCACCCTTCTATCTCAATTGGGAAAGATGACAATCTCTATACTAGGTTATCTTCCTCTTCCATGGATCACATATCCCAAGGTTAACCTATTACATGCTTTACTAGGATACATATATCGAAGTAATACCACTTGAATCATATTTTCACTATCTTTCCCCTTGTACAATTTTCCTATACAAATACCAATCAATGATTGATTCACGATACTATTTAGGTAAAATTCAAACCATAGATACTATCTCACATTCACAATACAAGTTTACTATATATATATATATATCAATAGACATTCACATCGAAAATTAAATATTGCAATCATTTAACAACAATACATCACATAATGTTTTACAAACAGGAAAAACACAGAGAAGGAGAAATAAATCCCATGCCTGAGAATATAGCTCCAAATGGATCAAAAACGCTTTTGCTTACGTCCTTCCAACACTCTAACTCGCTTCTCCAAATAAAACAATTTACAAAAGCAAAATGACAAACTTTCGACACTAACACAAAACTCAAATTTGAAATGAGAAGGCTTTTGATTAGAAAAATGTGCAAATAAAAATAAGGGAGAGTACCTCCTTTTATACTGCAACCAATTCAAAAAGTTGATATAATGATGTCATGTTTAACCAACTCAAAAAATGTTGACACTATGAGGGCATGCTTACAAAATATAAAATTAGTTCATTTTCCACTGCTAAAATAAAAAATAAAAGTGTTTGTTAAAAACTTTAGAGTAAAACATTAATGACCAATATCCTAAGCACTTGCATAGGCTTAAGGATAAGGCACATTCACCCATCAATATGGCCCCTAATATTATCCTCACGGAATCCTAGGGAAACAATGTCGGCCTCTAACGGCCTAACCTCCTATTCCCACGTTATGCGCTAGCCAACTGTGCTGATTTAAAAAGGTTTAAGGAAAAATGCATAAAGTTTATGAGGGTGTGGTCCCTCCCTACCAACCACCCCATGTGACTAAGTGCTTTATGCGCTGCCACCAAGCTTAATGCCTGCGTGCCTTATAAGGCCGCCCCCCCTAAAGATATTCAACTTTAACATAAGAACTTAAAAGGCTTAAGGGGGCCCGCGTGCCTATAGAGTTTGAAACATATCCATTAATGCCTTAAACACCATTCGGTTAAAACATAAGAAACATATTCTCTCTTTTTTTAAAAAAGAACATTAACCCCCTTTTTATTAAAAGCACTTAAATCCTTAATTTTTATTAAAATTTAATCAGCTTTTTACTAGGATTTAAACACCTTTAATTCTTATTATTAAAACTATTCTTTATTTTTATTTTATTAAATCTTATTTTATATATTTCTATTCTTCTAATTACCATAGAACAATATTTACGAAAATCAATTTCTGCAAAATGATAAAATTATATTTCTGCTATTAAGAAAAAAAAATATTAAATACATATATAGAGAGAGACGATATATATATATATATCATCGTAAAATAAAAGATAACTCATAACCAAAAATACATTTAATGTCGTAAAAACTTCATAGACTTAACGTTGAAGAACATAAGAGAGACGACAATTCTTGCATAGTCTAAATCGATATCTTCATATCTATGAGCAATACACATGAATATACGTAGGTATGTCTACCTACATAAGTTCATGCTTATATCGATTCATACGTAAGATCGCATTGTGGACTTACATGAACTATAGTCTCCAAAAGTAAACTTGCCTAGACAGCCAAACACTTAACAACATGCAGGTTCAAAACTACCAAAATCAAGAATCATGACTCACAACTTAGATCACTTACCACTACCCATATTGACTCGACTCAACCTAGGTCAGAATAGGATGTGTGTGTGCTGCTCAGTTTAGGCTTCTCTTCTACGTTTACCAGACCAAGTCCTTCTCCTGAGTGATACCTCCCCTCTTTTTTAGAGGGACAACTTGTTCCTGCATCCACTTAGATCATTGCCACTGTATTAGCTGATCAAAATATCATCATAAATTAACAATAACCACATGTAATACAAGACATTGCATTATTATTTTTCTCATCATATTGCATTCAAGTAGATAACACACATAGATGTAAAGATTCATAAATACTTCAATTTTTCACAAAATATCCAATCTATAGTAAATGGATAAAAACACATATATAGATGCAGAAATCCATAATCACTCACTTTCCAAACAAATTAACCAATCTAGGTAAATAGTAAGTAGATAGAAACACATGGGGTGTAACAACACTTTTTAAAGTAGAAATTAAGTTATTAACTTTTAGATTACTTTAATGTGTGTTGGGTTGTAAAATATTAATTTACAAAAAATTAATTACAAAATTGATAAATTGTATCCAAAATTGTAAATAGTAAGGAGAAAGGAACTTGACATTAAAGGATGAAGCTCACTATCTTTGAAGATATCGTGATGCATCAATGTTTGTGCAATGCATGTCATCCAAGTCTCGCATTGTGAAAAATTGCAAAATTTAGTTTTTACTAAATTTTGAACCCACCTTCACAACAATAAATAGAGACAACAAAAGTATCAAATCAAGGGATACTAGATAATACATAAACAAAAAAAATAAAGTTGAACTAGTTAAATCAATGGAATATTGAAATGACAAGAGAGTGTGTAAACCAATGTGTGAATTGATTCTCAAGAAACTTGTAGCTAGGACAAGAAAAATGGTTGGGACTGTTTGGGAGCTTGCCAAGAATGGTTAAGCTTTTAGTTTGGTCTTTCGAACTCCATGGGTAGTCAAATAGAAAAGAGATTGAAATAATGTGTGTTTTTAGCCTATGTGTATCTAGGAACTAAGAACAAAAATAATAAAGTAAAGCTATGAATATCAAATCCTAGGTATACAAAAATTAATAAACTAGTGTATGTATAAGATTGAATAAAGAGTGGTGATTGTTGTTATATGGATCCTAATTAGACTCGGAGGTTAAATTTACCCCTTTTATTGGTGCGGTTTCCCCCCAAATTATTTAATGGGCTCAAGGGGCAGCGCCCCTTGTGGGGGTTTGGGGGTAGCGCCCCCAAGACGGGGTCAAGGGGCAGCGCCCCTGGCATGCTCCCTGTCGCGATACAGGGCGGGATCGAGAGGCAGCGCCTTCGCGGGGGCTCAGGGGTAGGGCCCTTAAAACCTCCAACGATTTTTTATTATTTTACTAAGGCGTTAGGAGTTATTTTTTCTATTGGCTGCCATAAAAAAACCCTAAATTTGTAACCAACATAAGGCTTGATAAAAGCGACTAAGGGTTAGGGTTTCTGTTGATGTATTGTAGCATTTTGCAGCGATATTGAGTTGCAAGGATTGTTGATTGTAATCAGTTTGATTTACTGGATAATAATATTGGACTCTCTATTGGTGGATGTAGCCTGGGTTTGGGTGAACCACGTTAAAACTTGTCTCTCGCTATTATTATTTATGTGTATTTCCATTCCTCTGTTTAATATTTATTTGCATTTAATTGATATCTTCTACCAGCTAGCCCTAACAAGTGGTATCAGAGCGGGTTGTGTTTGATTATCGTCTGCAGGAAAGTCTCATGGTTGAGTGGGAGTCTCACGGTTAAGTGGGAGCAGTGGCGGACGAGGGTAAATTGAAGGTCAATAAATTCAATGGGCAAAACTATCAGTTATGGAAGATGCAAATGGAGGATTAACTTTATCAGAAGGATTTATGGAGGCCGTTGGAAGGAGTAGCCAAGAAACTGGCAATAGTGACTAATGAGAATTGGGAACTTCTGGACAGAAAGACACTGGGAACCATTCGGTTGTGCTTGACACCATCTGTGGCATTCAATATAATAGAAGCGAAGATAACAAGTGAATTGATGAAAGCTTTGGCTAAATTACATGAAAAACCCTCAGTGTCAAATAAGGTATTTCTCATAAAGCGTTTGTTTAATTTAAAAATGATTGAAGGTGGATATGTGACAGATTTTTTAAACGAGTTTAATACGATTACCCATTAGTTAACTTCTATAAAAGTGAAATTTGATGAAGAGGTGAGGGCTCTCTTGGTTTTATGTTCTTTGCCAGAAAGCTGGAATAGCTTGGTAATGACTGTAAGCAACTTTGTCTTTGGTTCAAACACTTTGAAATTTGATGATGTTGTTGGTGTTATCCTTAGCGAGGAAATGCGACGGAAAAACTCAGGAGGGTCCACATCAGTTAGTGTTTTGGGTGTAGAAAGCAGGGGTAGATCAAAGAAGAGAGGAAAAGGGTCTGGAGGTCATGGGAAGTCACAAGGAAAATCAAAGGACAAGAGATCCCAATCCAAAGGACAAAATGATTGCTGGTACTGTGGGAAACTGGGTCATCTGAAGAAAGATTGCTGGTCTCGAAAGAATAAAAGAGACAAACAAAAAGGCAATAAGGAGGCAAATGTGGTAAGTAATAAATCTGAAGATGATTATTTGATTCTTTCCCTAGATAATGCTGATGATTCATGGGTTTTAGATTCAGGGGCCTCATTTCATGCTACGCCCCATAGAAGTTATTTTCTTGATTATGTCCAAGGGGATTTTGGGCTGGTTTATTTAGGAGATAACGAACCCTGTCAAGTTTTTGGAAAGGAAATAATCAAGATTAAGTTGCAGAATGGGAATCATTAGCTACTACAAGAGGTAAGGCACATTCTAAGGCTGAGTAGGAATTTAATTTCAGCAGGGCAGCTAGCTGATGAAGGTTGCATTGTTACATGTACTGATAAAAATTGGAAGGTTTCAAGAGGTGCCTTAATAGTAGAAAAAGGTGTGAAAGTAGACACCTTATATCTTTGTACAAGTCATACTGTTCCTTCTACTTTAGTTGTTGTAGAGAAAAACCAAACAGGTTCAGGAATAGTTGCTGCAGGTTCGCAGGAAGAGACTGAAACAGTTGCTGCAGGTTCTGAGACAACATTGTGGCATAATAGACTTGGGCATATGAGTGAAAAAGGTATGAAGTTACTTCATTCTAATAAAGTTTTACCAGGCTTGAAATGTATTAATATAGATTTCTGTGAAAGTTGTGTGTATGGCAAACAAAAGAGAGTCAATTTTCTCAAGGATGGGAAGCAAAAGAAAGATGAAAAGTTGGAGTTTGTGCATATAGATGTATGGGGACCAGCTCAAGTATCTTCTCTCGGTAGCTCTCGATATTATGTTACATTCATAGATGATGCAACTAGGAAGGTTTAGATTTATTTATTTACGCATAAATCTGATGTATTTGAAATATTTAAGAAATGGAGAAGCTTGGTTGAGAATGAGACGGGTAAAAGATTAAAATGTCTTAGATCTGATAATGGTGGTAAGTATTGTAACAAAGAATTTGAGGATTATTGTTCCTTTAATGGAATTCGTAGGAGATATATATGGAACAACCCCAAGGAGTTAAGGTCAACGGCAAGGAGAAACTAGTGTGCAGATTGAAGAAGAGTTTGTATGGCTTGAAACAAGCACCTCGACAATGGTATTTGAAATTTGATAGTTTTATGGTTGAGCAAGGCTATAGCCAGTGTAATTCTGACCATTGTGTTTATTTTAAGAGGTTGGATAATGACAACTACATTATTTTATGTTTATATGTTGATGACATGCTTGTAGCAGGGTCTAACATGGATCACATAAGAGAGTTAAAACAACAGTTAGCACAATCATTTGCTATGAAGGATTTGGGGGCAACAAGACAAATCCTTGGTATGAAAATTTGTAGAGATAGGAAGAACATAAATTTGACTCTATCTCAGGCTGATTATGTTGAAAAGGTGTTGCAGAGATTTCATATGGAAAATGCAAAAGCTATCAGCACACCTTTGCCTAGTCATTTGAAATTGACTAAGGAGATGTGTCCTAAGACACAAGAGGAGGAAGAAAAAATGTCCAAGGTACCATATGCTTTAGCTGTAGGAAGTTTAATGTATGCCATGGTATGCACGAGACCAGATATTGCACATGCTGTAGGAGTTGTAAGCAGGTATATGAGTCATCCCAAATCAGAGTATTAGAATGTGGTAAAATAGATTCTTAGATATTTGAGAGGTACATCCAGTAAACACTTATGTTTTGGGGGCTCTAATACTGATTTAGCAAGTTATGTAGACTCAGATTTGGCAAGAGATATTGATACTAGGCGGAGTACTATAGGTTATGTCTTTACTATAGGTGGGACAACAGTGAGTTGGATCTCATGGTTGCAAAAGGTGGTTGCTTTATCCACCACAGAGGTAGAGTATATAGTTGCAACAGAGGCAAGCAACGAGATGATATGGTTGCAATCTTTCATGGAAGAGTTGGGCAAACAACAGGCTAATAATTATTTATTTACGGACAGCCAGAGTGCTATACATCTTGCCAAGAATTCTGCCTTGCATTCAAGGACCAAACACATATAGTTGAGCTATCATTTCATTCGATTGTTGTTGGATGATGGACAGTTACAGCTGGAAAAGATACATATAGATGAAAATCCAGTGGATATGTTTATGAAGGCAGTGACAAGGGAGAAGCTGAGTTCCTCTTCAGCTTCGGTTGGTCTTCAAGACTGAAAACAAAAAACTAGAACAACAGAGTCCAGGGTGCTTATTTCTAGTGGGAGTTTGGGTGAACCACATTAAAACTTGTCTCTCGCTGTTATTATTTCTGTGTATTTTCATTCCTCTGTTTAATCTTTATTTGTATTTAATTGATATCTTCTGCCGACTAACCCTAACAGTGATGGTCACCAAGAGAGTTGCCAATATAAAAGTAGAAAGAAATGATAAAGAAGAGTTGCAATATTATTCAAATAAGAATAAATATTTATTGAAACAATATTATCATGTTGTAGAAGAAACAAGTGAGCACATATAATTGTCAATGACATGGAGGTATTTTTAGCCAAGCATAACTAGGAGGAGGAGAGAAAAATATTGCATGAGTTTTTTTAGTTCAAAGGTTGCTTTTACATGAAGCTTATGAGGGAGGTGAAGATTAGATTCAGAGTAGAAAGATATTTTTCTGATAGATGGGTGTTACAACATGTGATACTAGGTAGTTGGGTAGGAATAACCAACGTTTAAATTTAGAAACTTGTTGGATGTGAGCACATTTTATGGACATTCGTGCATTTCACTGACATCTTAAAGAAATCACTCTAAATTTAACACGTGGTTCCAAGTCAACGAGAAGAATCGAAATGTGAGAAATTTGACAATCTGGTGAAAAAAAGGTCGATGATAGGCTAAAATGATCCTTAAAACATGTTATAAGGGATGTACACTAAAGCAAGGCTAAAATATAGTGTGAATGGTGACTTATTCAAAAATAAAATTAGTCAAAAGAATTAACAAAATAATGAATAGTAGCTTTTTCAAAAATAAAATTAATTTTTTTATAAAAAAATATCTCTTCAAATAAAAATAAAGTAAATGTAATAAAATAAAATAATTCTTAAATAAAAATAAAAATTTAATATAATAAATAAAATAATTATAAAATAACTTCGTATTTATATTTCTTTATTTCTTAATATTTTCTTAAATAGATATCTATATTAGTTACTAACTCCTGCCCATGAATAGGGACCTTTGATGGAGCATTAATTCTAATGGATCATTATTAATTTTTTAAAACAAGACTAAACTAACAATTGGACCCATAGGTTCAATGGGCATGCTGATAATTTTTAGAAAAAAATGTAGAATTTGTTAGATGTTTTTTATTATATTAATTTATAAGTTATTTAATATACTAAATTATGTTATCAATTCTTTTTGAAATTGAATCTTTTTTCACTTCACATTCTTGTATTGTTGAGTTTTTAAGCTTAAAATTTGCAATAATGGTGGAATCAACGGATTGCCTAAATCATGCTTTCCCTAAAGAACATGGTAGACATTTGTTCATTATTTTTTGATTAGCTTCTATAATCAAATCCTTGACGCTAATGGCTATCTTAATTCTGTATGTGGTTATGTTTATACCTCTAAGTGTAGAACTGTCTTAGTAATTTCGATAACTAAGAGGGTTGCTCCTCAAGTTTCACAAGTTTCCAAATGTTAAAGGTGCAAATTCAATCCAAAGAGCTTGGACTACAATCCATAGAGCTTGGAGTGCATGTACATTGTCTTGTACAATAGTTTTGACAAGGAAATTTGTACTACTTTAACCCCTTCTGGAACTATGTAGGGTAAAGTGTGCATCAATTGCTTTCAATTGACAATGTTTAGTGTTTTTATTGTTCATTCTTGTTCATGAATGAATTGTGCAAATGATTTTATTTGACATAGAATGTGATCGACATGGTTGGTAGATATGGTTGGAGAGTTTTTTTTTACGGTTGAACAATGGTAATAGTCTATGATATAATTTTCATTGGCCTCTAAGAGTGGCTTTGTCTTTAGATTGAGGATTGCCCTCCCAAATGAACAGTTTCTTCTCTTTTCTATTTATTCATTTTCCTAGCTATCCTATTGCCTATGCCCATTTTGCCTATGATGATTCTGGATTTGACTTTATACATCACCTCTCAACTATGTCAAGTGTATCAAGGTCCTCATTTATTTTATTCCCTCCAAGATGTCTCATTGCATGATCATACACTTCTAAATCATCTAATTCTCTGATGTTCATGATAGGCACAATAGATAGAGATTCCAAAGTGGGAAGATCTTTTGGATTTGATTATGAACATGCCTAGGATTGTTGAGAATTATTTCCTTTGTTGTATCTTTAGTATAGAAATCGACAGTTGTTCTTGTTTTCTAATTGTGTTGGTTTTGCTACTTATGCCAAACCCACTTCTTATCTTTTCAATGCATTCTATGGTGGAATGGAAGTTGCTTTTACAGACACCACAATATTTGTTGTGTCTCCACATCAACGTTTTGTGTCCATTTGCCATTTTTTGATTCAATCATTATGTTAATAGGTATGTCATGTTTCTTTCTCCTTCTACAAATGTGAGCATATATTCTAGAATCCCTATTCAAGACTTCATTGTCCATGCATAAAATAGTCTCCACCTTTTACCAATCTGTGCTGACACTTTAGAGGTCCAATATTCTTTTGATAGACTGTAGTCATGCACACACAAAGATATCTCAGAATAGGGCATGAGTGCGGATCAAAATTAAGGAACCATTTTTGTGTATATAGTCTTGCACCATCCATATGATTCCATGATCTATTTTATAGAATGTTTCCCTTTCTTAGCCTATCATATTTATTGTATTTGATTTGAGGTGGAGAGAGTGGAGACCAAACCACAAACATACATATTTGGCATCGATTTCTACATTCTATTCAATGAAATATTTATTAGATCTAATCTAAATCTACCAATTTAAAATATAACTTTACCAACTACTGCATTAACAAAGGTTATACAAAATTTAAATTTTGATGAGGAAAAACGATATTGTAGAGAGCATCATGACCAAATATAAATTTATAATATATTTTTTAGTTTGACTTATAAATGGGAGAAGTTCCAAGTAGGAAAAATATTATATAATTCAATTTATTTTGTCGTATAATCTAAACTTTGTAAGGATTATAGAATGCATGGAACACTTTATTTATAGAAATTATGTTAAGCCTATTTGTGCTTTCTCCACTGAGTTATTTAAACACCATATATTTTTGCATAGAGCATATAACAATATCTTAAAGCCCAATCTTTCTCTATTTCCCAAGCTAGTTCATTTTTGTGTCTAGTAATTTAATTAGCTTGCAGAAAGGTGTAAAAAACAAGTACCATGTATTTTAATGAACTCAATTTTCTTTCTCAGGTGTTGAGTAGCTAAGTAATTTAAAAATCATGTATAATGTATCTGAATAGTTTCGTCGTATCACATATAAGATACCACAAATCTCATGTGTTTCAAAAATTTATTCTGGCTCAGATGTTGTTTTTGTATATGCATGAATCTTGTGCACTTCCTACAAACAACCACTAGTATGTCATGCCGCACAAAACAATAACTACTTGGAACACAAAGAATTGCATAGATTGTGATTTTCTGTGTAAATAGTATAATATTTTCAAAATGAAAGTTTCCTTTCATTTTTTTCAGCCTTACATAGCTCTGAGTGCATGAAGTAGAATTTACTGTTAGATTTAGGGCAGACAACTGAGAGGGGGGGGTGAATCAGTTGTCCAAAACTTTCTTCATTTTCAACACTTATATTCACTTAGCAATATAACAATAAATCAAACATGAAACTTAATGCATTTAATCAAGAGCAGAAACACATCAACACATGAGACACCGAGATTTTGACGTGGAAAACCCGGTTAAGGGAAAAACCACGGGGTGACTAACCCAAGATTTTATTCTCTGTTAGAAGAATAGAAAGAATAAAATGACACATGCCAATTAGGGCTCACTGCCCGAGCACACTGCTCACAAGAGGCTCACTGCCTACAAGAGACACATTGTCTACAAAAGAATAAGTATCACATACTTGAACTGGTAAATAGCATCTTCATCATGCTTGAGTCAATTCCATTTAAGCCCAAACCTTCTGCTCTGCCTTTCGCTCTTTTCCTCGCTATCACATATTCATCTCCACACAACACACTTCAAAATGACTTCGCAATCCCTTAGTTATATATGACATCAACTTAGGAACAACCATCTAAGTTGGCAAACATCCATAAGAACATCCGCAAGATGTATAATTCATCCAGTCGGCCTGTCACAGAAAGAACACCATCATCTGGAAGTTATTCCTCATTTCTAGGATCCCAATTCTAATGCGGACCAAAAACATGAACTGAGCACGATCCAAGGACCTCCACAAACTTGCCTGAAACACCAAGAGCATCCGCACTTCCTCTACTTACTGAAACCCTTCTCTCCTTCATCCGGAACCTCAAGAACACAGTCTGCCATTACTGTCACAAAGGAATAGATACTTCCAGACCTTCAAACTATGAGCCAATCGAGTTGACACACCACACAGACTTCCCCAACACTTCCTGAAATCTGCAGAACCGGAGAATGCATTTCCAGATCTCACTGGACCTATCTGTATCACTCTGTCACTACTGAACATCTGCTGGAACCGGTTTCACTTGAACTGCCATAACTTCTTCATATCTTCATGTGGACCTCTAAAATCTCTATTGGAACATCTTAAGACACATATCTACAAACCCTTTAATCCACATCCTCTGATCCGCAACCTATCTTGGACTTTTACCTTGTCATCACTGTTCTTCACTGTTCTTGATTGAGACTAATTTTCTCAATATCCTCAGCATACAGCTCATCCAATCCTTCTCATTAATGCAACATGAGTATGTTGACATCAATGACAACATCGGTTAAACCCATACTTGCAACAATCTCCCCCTTTGTCATTGATGGCAACATATGATGTGAAAAACCATCAAGACAAGAACTTCTCCTTACTGTCACAACTCCCCCTATCAACAACAACTATTCACATGTCTTCTCTTCCTGTACTACTCCCCCTTTGGTCATCAACCACTTGTTTTTCACATGTCTTCTCTCCCCCTTTAACATCAATGGCAAAGGGTGTATACTTGCAACTTCAGAATCACACCTGCTGCTCCTCCTGAGAAGCAGCTCCCCATCATCAATCCAGATCACAAGATATGACTATGATATCCACCAGACTGATGCACATTAGTGCATCTTAGTTCACCACCGGAGGGGCAATAACCCCTAACTTCTCCCTGAGATACTCAAAAGAGTCCTTGGGAAGAGGTTTAGTAAAGATATCTGCAATCTGATCCTTGGAGGGCACATACTCTAGTCTGACTTCATCCTTGTTCACTTACTCTCTCAGAAAGTGAAACTTGATAGATATATGCTTAGTCTTAGAATGCAACACCGGATTCTTAGAAATATTTATTACACTTGAATTATCACAGAAAATTGTGATAGGCTCCTCGAACTCTACTTTAATATCTCTTAGCATCTGCTTCATCCACAAAACTTGAGTGCAACTACCTGCTGCTGCAATGTATTCTGCTTTAGTTGTAGATAGGGATATTGCCTCTTATTTCTTGCTTAGCCAAGAAACCAATCTCTTCCCCAAAAAGAATACTCCACCACTGGTACTTTTCTGGTCATCCACATCTCTTGCCCAATCAGCATCTGTATATGCATGAAGAGAGAAATCATGATCTTTAGGATACCACAACCCATACTCAACTGTCCCCTTTAGATATCTAAAAATCCTCTTGATTGCCATAACATGAGATTCTCTAGGATCAGCTTGGAATCTAGCAACAGGACCAACAACCTACATAATGTCTGGTCTAGTTTGAGTGAGATACAACAACCCTCCAATCATTGACCTATATTTTGTCTGATCAACCTTGGGAGAGTCATCATCTTTGCTCAACTTGCATCCGGTTGCCATTGGAGTGTTCATTGGCTTTGAATCTTCCATCCCAAATTTCCTCAACAATTCTTTCACATATTTTGACTGAGAAATGAAGATTCCTTTCTTTGTTTGAGTAATTTGTAGACCCAAAAAGAAATTCATTTCTCCAAGCATGGACATCTCAAACTCACTTTTCATTTGACTTGCAAAATTTTTACACATACTATCTCTTCCTCCAAAAATGATATCATCAACAAATACTTCAACAATTAAGATATTTTTATGATCAATTTTGAAATACAAGTTACTGTCAGCAGTACCTTTGTTGAAACCAATCTTCAAGAGATGCTTGTCCAATCTTTCATACCAGGCTCTTGGGGCTTGCTTCAGTCCATGCAGTGCCTTTTTCAATTTGTAGACCATGTCACCATGATCAGACAATTGAAATCCATCCGGTTGCTCAATGTACACTTCTTCTTCCAAATTACCATTTAGGAAGGTAGATTTGACATCCATCTGATACACCTTGAAATTCTTAAAGGCAACAAATGCAAGAAATAATCTGACTGCTTCAATTCTTGCCACCGGAGCAAAAGTTTCTTCAAAATCAACTCCTTCAATCTGAGAGTAACCCTTGCAAACAAATCTAGCTTTATTTCTGATTACTTCACCAGCTTCATTCAGTTTGTTCTGGAATACCCATTTGGTTCCAATCACATTCTTGTTTCTAGGTCTGGGAATAAGATCCCAAGTGTAATTTTTCTCAATTTGCATTAGTTCTTCCTCCATTGCTTTTGACCAATTTTCATCATTGCAAGCTTCATTCACTGTCTTAGGTTCAATCTTTGAAATTAGACAATACTCATCTAAATTTTGAGCAATTCTCCTCCTTGTTTGCACTCCTTTGCTTTTGTCACCCATGATTTGATCTTTAGAATGGTTTAGGGTTACATACCTTGGAACTTTGGGAGTTTTTTGCACCACTAACTCTTGATCAGTCTCATTGAGATTTATCTCTTCTTCCTGACTTACCGGATCAACTTGACTTTGTTTGTCAGAAGAGGCTTGGATACTTTGAATCTGAACATCATTCTAATTATCTTCATCATACTCATGAATTCTTGAGGGTCTTTCAACTTCTTCGTCAACCTTCACGCTTACACTTTCTATAATCTTTCTCAGTCTCTTGTTGTAACACCGGCATGCTTTGCTTTGAGTAGAGTAACCCAAGAATATTCCTTCATCACTTCTAGCATCAAACTTTCCTAGATCTTCATCCCTTTTAATGTAACATCTGCTACCAAAAACTTTGAAATATCTCACAGTGGGAGTAATGCCAAACCAAAGTTCATAAGGAGTCTTATCGGTATTATTTCTAATTTGAACTCGATTGAGAGTGTAGACTGCAGTGCTGACAACTTCTCTCCAATAGATCTGAGGAACATTTGCTTCCATCATCATGGTCCTGGATGCTTCCTGGATGGTCCGGTTCTTTCTCTCAACTACTCCATTTTATAGTGGAGGTCTAGGGACAAACAACTGTCTCTTTATTCCATGTTTCTCACAGAAGTCTATGAACTCACCGGATGTGAATTCTCCACCTCTATCAGACCTCAGACATTTCAATTTTAATCCAGTTTCATTCTCCACCATGGCCTTGAATATTTTGAATTTCTCAAGTGCTTCTGATTTTTCTTTCAGAAAAGTTACCCACATCATCCGAGAATAGTCATCAATTAGCAACATGAAGTACCTATCACCTTGGATACTCCTAACTCTTGCCAGACCACAAAGATTAGTATGAACTAAGTCCAACAGTCTGGTAGAAGACAGTTCCTTACTTTTGAATGTGACTCTACCCAATTTGCCCAACTGACATTCTTTGCACAAGCTATTAGTAGGTTTCACTAATTTTGGAAGATCTCTTACAGCCTAAGTATTGCTTATCTTGATGATATTATCAAAATTCACATGACACATCCTCCTATGCCATAACCAACTCTGATCAATTTGAGTAAATAAGCAACTTTTATCAGTACCAACCAAGTGGAAGATATTACCTTTAGTTTGAGTACTGGATGCAATCTCTGTTTCGAAACTTTCAAAGATCTTGCACTTTCTATTCCTGAATCTGAGATCATAGCCTTTGTCCACCAGCTATCCAACACTGAGAAGATTGTGCTTTAATCCTTCAATATACAGTACATTACCGGTTTTGTTCTTTCCATCAAGAGAAATAGTTCCTCTCCTCTGATTCTGCCAGTAGAATTATCTCCAAACTTTACAATTCCTCCTTCATACTTTTCCAAACTTAAGAACTTATTCTTGTCACCTGTCATATGGTGAGAGCATCCACTATCAATGACCCAATCATCCTTTGTTTGAACTTGGGCAGCCAGAGCTCTTTCTTCAACTTTACGATTGATAGATACAGAGGATATTTGTTCCTCTTCTTTGATGGCAATAAACACCCATTCATTACCAGATTTGTTTCCTGTCTTTGATTCATCATTTGTTACTCCTTCATTGTCATCTTCTTTATGAACATAGTAACAATTCTTTTGAAACCTTGGTTTGTTAGGATTTGGTCTTGAAAATCTTTTCGGACATCTTGAGGCAAAATGACCAATTTTATTGTAGTTAAAACATTTAAAGGTAGTTTCCCTTCATACTTGCTGGATCCTCTTGGCAGTCTTTTTGCAATAAGAGCTTCAAGATGAGCAGTTTCAGCTTCTTCTTCTTCCAAGTCTTTTCTTGCTTTTTCATACCTGATGGGCTCCTTGAAGAATTTTCTCCCGGATCAAACCTTTGTTTTCCTTTTATAGAGGCATTGGCTTTGAATGCAGATTCAGTCTTTGGAGGATCATCTCCAAACTCAGCCATTTCAAAAGCAGCCAACTTACCAACCAATTGATCTCTTGTGACTGTTGTGTGAGCTCTGAATTCTTTGATTGCAAAAGCCTTGATTTTATAAGACTCAGGAAGGGATCTGAGAACTTTGCCAATGATCTCATCTTCACTCAGAATTCCGCTTGCATTTATAATTCCACAAACTAGCTCGTTCACTCTTGGCATAAAAGAGGTAATATTTTCATCATTTCTTATCTTTAGTTTTTCAAATTTCCCTTTTAGACTTTGTAACCTTGCACATTTAACATACTGGTCTCCTTCATGCAAAAGTTCTAGTTTATTCCAAATCTCAAAGGTAGTTGGTAGATCAATAACATTTGAGAGTTCTGAGTTAGATAATGCACTTAAAAGAGCCTCTTTGGTCCACAGATTGTTTCTAGCATCTGTGATTTCATTTAGGGTTGTCGGACCACCCTGTGGAGGTACATAAGCTTTTGTAACCATGGACCAGTATGCAAATCCCATACACTACAAGTGACATTTCATGCGACCTTTCCAAAGAGCAAAATTAGTTCCATCAAACTTTGGACTATCCTTCTTGTAGGATGACATCCTGGATCTCCTCAAGCGGTTAAGCTCCTTTCAGAGGAACTTAGCTCTGATACCAATTGTTAGATTTAGGGCAGACAACTGAGAGGGGGGTGAATCAGTTGTCCAAAACTTTCTTCATTTTCAACACTTATATTCACTTAACAGTATAACAATAAATCAAACATGAAACTTAATGCATTTAATCAAGAGCAGAAACACATCAACACATGAGACACCAAGATTTTGACGTGGAAAACTTGGTTAAGGGAAAAACCATGGGGTGACTAACCCAAGATTGTATTCTTTGTTAGAAGAATAGAAAGAACATAATGGCACATGCCAATTAGGGCTCATTGCCTGAGCACACTGCTCACAAGAGGCTCACTGCCTACAAAAGATACACTGTCTACAAAAGAATAAGTATCACATACTTGAACTGGAAATAGCATCTTCATCATGCTTGAGTCAGTTCCATTTAAGCCCAAACCTTCTGCTCTGCCATTCGCTCTTTTCCTCGCTATCACATATTCATCTCCACACAACACACTTCAAAATGACTTCGCAATCCCTTATTTATACATGACATCAACTTAGGAACAACCATCTAAGTCGGCAAACATCCATAAGAACATCTGCAAGATGTATAATTCATCCAATCGACCTGTCAAAGAAAGAACACCATCATCCGGAAGTTATTCCTCGTTTCTAGGATCCCAATTCTAATGTGGACCAAAAACACAAACTGAGCACGATCCAAGGACCTCCACAAACTTGCCTGAAACACCAAGAGCATCCGCACTTCCTCTACTTACTAAAACCCTTCTCTCCTTCATCCGGAACCTCAAGAACACAGTCTGCCATTATTGTCATAAAGGAATAGATACTTCTAGACCTTCAAACTACGAGCCAATCAAGTTGACATGCCACATAGACTTCCCCAACACTTCCTCAAATCTGTAGAACTGGAGAATGCATTTCTGGATCTCACCGGACCTATCTGTATCACTCTGTCACTATTGAACATTTGCCGGAACCGGTTTCACTTGAACTTCCATAACTTCTTCATATCTTCATGTGGACCTTTGAAATATCTACTGGAACATCTTAAGACACATATCTACAAACCCTTTAATCCGCATCCTCTGATCCGCAACCTATCTTGGACTTTTACCTTGTTGTCATCACTGTTCTTCACTGCTCCTGATTGAGACTAATTTTCTCAATATCCTCAGCATACAGCTCATCCAATCCTTCTCATTAATACAACATGAGTATGTTGACATCAATGACAACACCGGTTAAACCCATACTTGCAACATTTACACTTGCATGAAACCATTTTACTAGTTTTGAACTTCTGGTTGTGATGTCATAGTTCTTATATGTAGAGAACATAATCTAAGATCTTTAAAAAATAGAACATATGCAAGGTCGACCTTATAAATTTCATGCAACATCTCACAATTCTCAAAGCAATAAACAAAAAAGTATATGAGGTCAGGTCCTTGAAATAGAACTACAAAAAGTATATGAGGTCAGGTCCTTGAAATAGAACTACATAGGGCTTACCAAATTAAATTCACCCACAAAGAAAGGCCCAGATCATCAAACTTCCCCAAAGCATTTTCCAAATAATTGAAGGAAGGCACTGTCATAGTTGGGAAAACAAAAATATCAATTTATCATTCAAATTCATCATAATATATCTAAGATAGAATATTATAGATTAAGAGTTTATCTATATCTATAAGAAATATTTTTCATACCAAGTGCTTCTGGTGCCTGGGTTCTATCTTCACTTATGTTGTGTACCCCATTTTTAAAAAAATGTCTGTATGTTTTAGTAGTTCAATTGCAACTTCTTTTTTCACAATATCCTGCATAATTCTAATGGATTCACACGTTTCAACAGAATTGCTATTTAAAACTTTAAAGAAATTGCTTGCCAAGATAGTAAAGGCAATGATCTACAACTCCTCTACAACCCTTAAAAGTGAAATGCTTCCATTAGTTTTGTTGCTTGCCAATGTCACTAGAATGAACAAATAATGGGTGCATAGGCATTTCAATATGGTGATTTAACTTAAGAAATGAATTTACATTATAATAGTAACAGTAAAAACAATTTAAGTGGTCTCAATGAATGATCTAAACTATGTATTCAAAGATTTCATTAAAATATGTATAGATATGTTTATCTTGGATTTTGATATGGCTATTAAAATTGTGACATAGAATAATAGTAAAGGAAATAACTAGTTCAAAAGCATCATATATTGTGGGAATGAGTTTGGGCATGAGGTGGGCAGTGGTACCTCCATAATCAGTAGAATGCTAGCCATCAAAATTTACTCTCTGTAGACTGTACGTGAACCTCCTCTATCACAAATTAAGACGTGCACTCTCAACAATGGGAGATGCTAGACTTTTTACATTAAACTCGATAAGTTTGTGATACGCTCACCACGTGAGGCTCGAACTCACAACCACAAGGTTAAGAGCCTTGCACTCTACCAACTTAGCTAGACGAGCTCTTTTTCCTATTTATCTATGGAGACCTGAATTTAATCCCTAGCGTCCACAATATTGTCGTCTTTTGTTTTGCTGAGCTTGGTAATTCAGTGTATTTATAAATTTTTGTGCAACAATGGGGAAAAATGTAATTTAAACTACTCCTTAATGTGATTTTCTAATTTTTATATGCCATTTGTTGGGTTAAACTAGCTCTTGGGTTAGAGTTAATGAATTAACCATAAGTGGTCTTGAGCAGATAGTTTTGTGCTAGTTGTATTGGTCCATGGTTTTGGAGCTCATGGTTTTGCATGTATGGAAGTCTATATAGTGGCTTGGTGACTCCATTGTATGTGTGGCTGGCTGAAGCCTCCAGGCTCAGTCTGGTTGGGGCTGAGGGTTAATATGAAGATCTTCATTGCTGGTTTTTCCTCAGTTTGGGGTTTTCCAAGGTAAATCATGTGTAGTGGTTTGTGTTCTTGTTGCATGCCTGTGTTTGTTATTTCCGCTGCATTCTTGGCTGTGTATGGGCTGTGAATTTTTTTTATTGTTCAACAATTGGTATCAGAGCCACTGGAAATTGATGATGCTGCAACTTAGAAGAATTTAATGTATATAAAGCAGGCTTACAACGTGTGGAGATAAGGCAACATTTATTTTTTGATCTGGTATTCTTACTGAAACAGAAGGTTTGAACGTGTGTCTCAGCGCTCTGGCTCCCGAAAGAAGGTTGAGCAGGTCTATGCAAGATTGATTATGGTTACTGCTATAGGCATGTTGCCTAGTTGTAGCCAGTTGCTGCATGTAAGGTGCTGTAGGTCCAAGGCTCGCTGTAGCAAGAACAAAAATATTTGTAATGGAGTTGTAAATTTAATACATGTATATGGGCTGATGGTTGTAAGACCTGGTATGGCTTGCTTGATCCCTGAAATGACCAAGAGGGCTTTGCACTTGGGGCTTGTGGAAGGGGGGTTTGGTGCTAACCCCAAGACCAAGTTTAAAGGGGCGATTGTTGGGTTAAACTAGCTCTTGGGTTAGAGTTAGTGAATTAACCATAAGTGGTCTTGAGCACATGGTTTTGTGCTAGTTGTATTGGTCCATGGTTTTGGAGCTCATGGTTTTGAGCCCATGGTTTTGCATGTATGGAAGTCTATATAATGGCTTGGTGACTCCATTGTATGTGTGGTTGGTTGAAGCCTCCAGGCTCAGTCTGGTTGGGGCTGAGGGTTAATATGAAGATCTTCATTGCTAGTTTTTTCCCCAGTTTGGGGTTTTCCAGGGTAAATCGTGTGTAGTGGATTGTGTTCTTGTTGCATTCCTATGTTTGTTGTTTCCGCTGCATTCTTGGCTGTATATGGGCTATGATTTTTTTTATTGTTCAACACCATTAAGTAAATTCTAGTGATTGAAGCTTGGATAAGTCATTTACCACTTCCAATGCCATAAAATTAAAACATGTCTTCGTCTGGTGCCAGAAATCTATGGAACATATATAATTTATGGAAACATATATAAAATATGGAAAACTCCATAATTCATCAAAAGAACATTAAGTGTTGTGATGTTTAAGATCTAGTTTACAGTTCAACATGAGGGCCTTTTTAGCAAATGTTAGCCCCAACAAATGTTTAGATGTGGTTGTCATAATTCTTCCTGGCACTTGTCTTATTCCTTGTTACATGTTACATATGACTAGAAAACCATAGGAATCACAAGATCAAGAAAACAACAGTGGTAGAACTAAATCAAAACCCATATCCAAAATCTTGTAAAAAATCAAAGCCCTAACAACTCATTAATATTGAGTCATATCATTGGAAAACCCTCATTAAAACAAACAATTTTTAGAAAACTTCAAATATTGACATAGATTGTTAGTAGAAGTTACAAATTTCATCACAAGCATCATTCAAAACATTTCATTAGGCAACAGTCACTCACGTCAAAACATAAATAGTTTCATTGAAAGCATGTTTTGCAAGGCTCCCATAGCATCTCCACAATGGGAGATGCTAGACAGAGCCACCTTGTGTAATGAAGATGCCTTCCTGATCACTGATTGACACTGCCAAAGTTAGTATGCTTCTCCGTTAACCCTCTCTTACCCCATCTACTCACTCTTCTCCCTTCTTTTCTTCTTCTCACACTTGTGGGATCATGTAAACAAATGCCAACACTTCTCACCAAACCATTTACTCGATTGGGCAGCGTAGCAGTAAGAGAAATGTCTCCATGTATTGCATAGTCCCATCCACTGTACACCATGTTGCAATTCTAGATCTCATTAGCAAGATACAAAAGGAATGATGAGGGATTACAATTTGGAGAGAAAAATAGGATGAATGTGACTCTATTACATTGAATCAAACAATTAAAACCTAATGTAGACTTGTAGATACAAAATTTACATGTGTAATAAAAATTTACTAATACCATCCAATAGTGAGGTAGCATGAGAGATTCAAACTCTGACGGGGAAGCAACACCCCACCTCTGTAATGCTTGCATTTGACATTAATGATTTCACATTTGTTTGTTTTCTTCGGTTCATTGTCAGGATAGAATTTATAGAATTTGATAGATATTTTTATTTTATGTCTGACTTTGGTAGTGAAATACAGAGGATATTTTATTTCAAGTTCATCTTTAGGTCATAATCATAATTTTTTTTGTTTCTTATCATTTATGATATTGTATGAAAAAATCAATGGCCAAAATCTATTTCATGGTAGTCCTTTTAATCTAGACCATTGACCTATATATTTCATCAAGTGTTCCTCACTAAGGGAACTTATCAGCATAATAAAGTTATAGACAAGAGCTAATTAGACAATATTTGGGCACTCTTTTTACTATGTGCTAAGATTGTGACTAAAATTTAACATTTTGTTTTGAAGAACAATGATGATAATAGAACTAAAAGATACCATTAATAAGTAAAGTATACATCATAAAGAGTAATATTGACCCTTGGATATGGAGGTTTTTGATGTTAGATGTAGAAACTCTCACTATAAACATAAAAAATACAACTGACAATATTTATTTATTCTTCCATTCTTGCAGCAATATAGTCAATATACAATCGTACATATCTCACACAAAATGGATTGACTACCTTCTTAATTACCACATAACTATCCCTTTGGTAATAGTGCGGAGTAAATAAATGTGAGCATATATCTAATGAACCTCTTTGCATTCCAAAGTCAAAGTAGACTTAGGATTAATGTATGAGATATGCAAACATGAAACAATCCCTCTTCCAAAGCTTCAAATCACGTTCCAAAGGATGAATCTATCCAATGAATCCATCTCATCACCATGTGCCAAAGAGAGAAAATAATCTTGATAAATCAGATGCATATCAATCAAATAATCCCAAATGCATAAAATAAATGCTCTACATAGTTATACACTAATACATCTATGGACATATGAGAGTCCTATCATAAAAATCTCCTTCATTAAAGGTGCATGTTGACACAAAAAAATGTAACTATGGTAGAAACACATATTTGATCCTCAAAATATGAAGACTTAGGTCATTGTGTGGCCATCAATCAACTACTCAAATGATTGCATTCCTCTAGTTGATGCAACCTCAAATATAGGTGACACTTTCTTTGATGTTGCCACTCCAAAATGCAATGACCATTAAATTGCTATGCAGAGACATCCTCAGAAATGGTGAATCACAATCACAATCATTAGTGCAATCACTCTCCAAGCAAAGATGATCAAAATGAAGGCTGACCATTGGTGAGTCACTCTCACCACTAGTGCTCACTCCAAATTCACAATGTGGTTAGGTACTGTCACTGACCATCTCCACTCAAAAATCTAGAATTAATGTCTAGAATAATCGTAATCCAATGTCCAAAATCAAGAGACCCAAATGGTGTCTCATCATCAAGATACTTAGTTGATTGATCTTACTTTGGAAGAAACTAGTCATGAAGGTGTATTTCAACCATCTATCAACTTCTACTATATGCATAAGCTGCAACTAATGTGACCTATCATTGGTGGCCAATCCTTGTTTTTCTATTAGTCTCCAGTGCTCATCATTTATGGGGCCCTTGCAACTTAATTATAAAAAATACATAAAAAAGGCCAATCTCTAAATGTGGCCTCAACATCAAAATGTAGCCAAGCGATAGGTGGCTAGTATGAGCAGTCTCCAAGTAATTACTTTGGGACAATTCTGCATCATCACCATCTTCAAAAAATGTGTTAGTCACAAGGCAGATATCTAACTAATTTGAAGCAACATCCACTACAACAATGTTGATCAAGGCAATCACAAGCACTAATCAAGTGCAAACATAGGTTCAACCAACTCAATTATTAGGAATAGGTACATATCAACTGTCCACAAACAAAATTTATAATCAATCATCATGTACAATCATCATGTGCATTAAGTGAAGTCTCAATATTACATCACTTATTTTAATCAACGAGGAGTAGGTAAATCATCTATCGACCAACCAAAAAAATATTTGAGAACCAAGATAATGTGTCACAAAGCATGCTTCTAAAGCTAACTCTTGAATAGACACACTAACAATCTCTACAAAGAAGCCAATCTTGAAGCAGTGATAACACAACCTTTGCTCAACATGCAATAAGACATCATCAAATGCAACAAAGCATCAAGTAACTTAAGCTTACAATATCAAAATCTATAATAGGTGCAACACAATCAATATGCATCTTTGAAGAGAGTAACATAATTCCTCGATAACATCATTCCTCTAAAGTACTTAGTAGCAACATAATTTATCAACTTTGCTCTATAAGAACTCGATGTGCAACAAGCCATCATCAAATGTAACAAATCATCAAGTCCAACTCAAATACTCGTGAATTTACAATAGGTGCAACACAATCAATCTACATCTCTGAAGAGAACAACACAAGTCATCAACAACATCACTCCTTTGAAGTACTTAATAGAAACACAATGTATCAACTCCATGTTGGAAAAAGTGTCTCAACCTTGCGATTACAAAAGTATGATTTTTCAGCTTGTAAAAATGAATAAACTTAATTTTTGGGCTATAGAGTTGGTGTTTTAGCCTAAATAATTGTTCTAGGTTGCTCGACACCACTTCTAGGAGTGCCTGATGCATAGATTGCTTCAAACTCTATAATTAAAAAAAAAGAACTCAATCGGCCCCCCAAATCAAAAGTTATGGCCTCTAGAAGTTAGGCCTCTCGCATTGAAAAATATAAAAATGTGTTGGACACAAAAAAGAGTTGTAAGATGGAGTTACATGTGTTGAACAACAAATGATACATGTTATGACCCATAAGACATTTTTGATTGGAGATAATGGAACCCTAAGGATTTGGGCGCCACTTTTGGGTGATTTTGGCTTATGGTTTTCTAATTACCATTTAATGATTTCATGTATTGTATCTTCTATATATTAGGTACTTGAGATGGAGGTTGTGAGTGAGAGTATTATAGATATTGTTAAGCTACCTCCAGATCTCTGGTTGATGATACTCCTATGAAGGCTTGATCTGCAAGTATATTGTAATCTTGTTACGATTTTTGAATAATATAGTGGAAGGCTTTTCGAGTGGGGTTTTTCTCCTGAAAGGGTTTTCCCCATGTAAATCCTTGTGTTGTGGTATTACTTCTATTTATGTTTTCTTCTATATAATTTATATTTGTTATAAAGATTTGAAAAGTTTTACATAATTCTCCTCTCAAGATTAGTAGGAAGCTGTTCCACTACCTTAGCTTATTTATGCTTGATCACCTTTGGTTTCAATTATGTGTTGTTGGGTTTTTTGAACTAATCCAATTTGAGTGGGAACTTGTGTAGAAGATATTTTGTAATCTTGTTGCAAGAATTTTTAGATGACAAACACATTAGGGAAAATAGAGGTAGATAAATTTTTTGGTAACAATTTTGAGATGCAGACACTGAAGATGGAAGATTTGTTAATTGATCAAGATTTGTGGGATGCTATTGATAAGAATGTTTCAAGGCCTGCAGATGCTACTTTGGTTGCTCAATATGATGTTATCGATCATAAAACTAGGGGTCTAATGAGATTGTGTTTGGCATACTTTGTTTTAATCAATGTCCATGAAAAGCCCTTTGTGAAGAAACTATGGAAGAAATTTGGTGAGATATATCAATCCAAATCTTTAGTGAACAAGATTTTCTTGGGGAAGAAGTTGCATTCCTTCAGAATGGAAGAGGGTGGATGAATTACAAACCACCTAGAAGCATTTACTATGTTGGTGGCTCAATTATCATCAATTGGTGTAATAATGGATGAGAAGGAGAGATGTCAGATCCTACTTTGTTCTTTTCTTGATTTGTGGGGTTCTCTTGTTATGGCTATTGGATGTACTTCATTTGTCTTGAAAGTTGAAGATATGGATTCTTTTCTTTCTAAAAAGATGAGGAGGAAGATATCCATTAGTCCTAAAGAGGCCCTGAATGTTTATGGAAGACCTAAATAAAGAGGCAAGAAGATTAAGGAGCATGACAAATCAAAATTCAAGTCTAAGGGGAGATCCAAATCTCTTGAAAATTCTAAAGTTATTTGTTAGAATTACGACAATCTTGGACACTTCCATAAGGAGTACAAAGAATAAAAGAAGAAAAAGAAGAAATTTGATTTTGATTATGAATTTGAGAAGGAAGATGGTGATGCATTCATTGCAAATTTGGCCACTTGTATAAATAATGATGCATGGTTAATTGACTCAGGTGCATCTTTTCATATGACCTTTAAAATAGAGATCAATTTTTTGAATATGAAGAATTTGGAGGTAAGATGTACTTGGGTGATGATTCTTGCTTAAATATTGTTGGCCATGGTAAAGTTAAATTTGATTTCCTGATGGTAGAGTAAAAATTATTAATGGTGTGTTGCATATCCTTGGGTTAGCATAAAAATTATTATTTATGAGCAAACTAATAGATACGAGTGTGCAGGTAGTCTTTGTTGATGTAGGATGCAAGATGGTTAGAGGTGCTATGGCAATTTCTAGTTAGATTTGGGACATTATATAAGCTTGATGCATACACTATTGAGTGCAATAGTACTTATGTGAAAAGCAAGTCTATGACTACTTCATTGGAAAAAGAGAGTTTCCTCTTCAACAGATGGTCGTGGCTTCTGGGTACCTAAAGGTGTTCTTTCTTCTGAATCAAAACTACATGTAGAGAAGACTATGTTATGGCACCAAAGACTTGGCTACATTGAAGAGAAGGGTCTAAGGACCTTGAATTATAAAAACTTTGTTGAATGGTTGATTGATTATAATCTTGATTTTTATTTAGCATTGTATTTATGGTAAACAAAACCATATTCAGTTTTACTCTAGTTCTCATAAACCTTGTGGTGTATTATATCTTATTTATTATGATGTAATTGGTTCTATAGATGTTCCTGTTGTCACATAGAATTGTACCCTGCTTGGAGAGAGTCCAAGCATTCTAATGACACAATGGGAATGATCTCAAAGTGTGGGACCTTGTGAACTGAGATCAGACCTCCAAAGAAGGCTGGTTCCTCATTCTAAGCCTAATGCTTAGAGAAATATATCTAAACCTAGTGCTAATGCTGCAGGGGAAAAGGGGTAGAAGGAAACATAAATAGAAATTAGGTGATACACCAGGTTGAATAAAAGAACCCTCACAGAACTGAGAAAATGTACAAAATGACTAGATACAACCAATGAACATACACAGATCAAGCTGATTTTAATAGAGGCAAGGGGCAAGAGATGATTAGAAGGAATTAAACATTCACAAACACATCATTCTTAGATCACACAGAGTCAAAATAGCATGAAGAGGTAAAATAACTAGCATGTATTTAATCAGAAGGCAAGGTTACAGTAGAGGAATACTCTAATTGGAATCAGAAGAATAGATTACTAAATCTTCCAACCCCCTTTACATCTCATGTTCGTGCATATATAGCATTTTTCATTTGACCTAAGTCAGCTACAATCAATTTGCCCCATGGGCTCTGTCAAAAAATATTTGCGTCTGAAGGGAGTGCTGACCTGCCAGAAGTTATGGCGTGGAAAATGGGAATAGAGTAGATGAGAGATATTTCTGGTCATCAATGCGAAATAGATGAGTTGTTTGATTTGTAGCAATGAATGCTACAAATATCTGGAAAGGGTAGGTGAGGAATCAGATATGCATTGCACACAAGCAGGATGCAAACCCTCGAACAAAGTTTTACGACACTGTAGATTCCTGAGTCGTCTAAATTCAGCATCTAATCACTTGAATTTGCTGAATGATCAGGCCCTACATCTGATACAATTGGCCCCTAAATTCCTTGTTTAAAACTACCAATTTGAATGCATGCCGTCAAATTTATCTTTGCTACAAAAGGGCTATTGTTTGTATGCATACAAACATACAAAAAATGGATACACTTTGAAAATCATGATTACGTCATCATCCTAAAGAACTTGGTCGAAGGGGAGATCTGGATGACTTCACCTGCATATCGGGTTCTTCAAACTATTCAACTTTGCACCTATGCGATTTCTTCATTTGCTTTTTGCATATGCAAATTTTTGTATATATCGGGCTGTCGGGGCGACTTCAATTGAGTCATACCAATATACAAAGGTCTTGCTGAAATGTCCATTGTATGTGCTTTTGCTTCAAAATTTTAACTGGCCTTTGAATCACCTTTTGTATATGCTTTTGTATATGCAAATGTATATACAATACAATTGCCTACATACAAAAGCGGGCCTTTACTTTTGTATCACCCTTTGCACTTGCCTTTGAATTAGCCTTTGGATCGGCCATGACACATGTCATCATCTGATTTGCCGCTAAGCTGAACCTAGGACCCATCGCTGAACATTTGCATCTCCCTTATCAGCTATTGGAGAGACCTCAAATTGAGCCGCTGATAAGGCCTGTCTTGCCAAAATCCTTTATATGTGACTTTGTATATGCGATTGTATATGAGATACAATCGCATGTACATACAATTGCAAAACTCAAAGGATTATCAACCATATTGGATCATCAAAAAAGGTCTGGCTTTGTATCCCTGCTTTTTTGCATATTGGCATATACATGCACTTCAACATACAATTGCAGACCCCACCACTGAGTTTGCCAAATTTAATTTCCCAGTCGGGTCCACATTGTATATCCTTGTTGTATCTAACCTTTTGTATATTGCATATACAATGCGAAATATACAAACAAAACTGCATACAATCACTTGTACCTACAAACATTGCATCTGACCTTTGTATGTGACCTTGTATCTACCCTTTGTATTTGCAAATATACAATGCGAACATACATACAAAGATGCATACAACCGCATCTGCCTTTATAAACCAAATTGCATATTCTTTCGGGTCTAGGATTATATCTCAGGATTGTATATGCCATTGTATATAAGATTGTATGTGCAAAGATACAATCGCATATACATACAATAGGTGGACCCCAACTTTAGTATCTCCCCCTTGTATATTGACTTTGCATCTTCCCTTTTGTATCCCACCCTTTGTATATACAATTGTATATGTGATTGTATATGAGATACAATCACCCGATATATAAAAGCGGACCTCATATTTTGCATAAACTCTTGTATATTGCATTGTATATGCAATATACAAACGAAGATGCATACAACATAACCTACAATGAACCCGATGTACATTCACTTTTGTACATGACCAAGATACAAGGAAAAATTGTATCTGAGATACAATTCGACCAAATGACATAAAACCCCAAAACAAGGATGATGTCATCATCATATACATGAAAAATGGCTAAGTATAAAATTAAGAAATCTCTGCGATGGAAGGCACTTGAAGACAAAAGATTTCTGGGTTTTTCTGAGTTTTTGGCAAGGATTCTCTAGGTGAGATTTTGGGATTTTTGGAATGGATGAGAATGGATAATTGAAGGATTTAAGCTTTGTAGGGTCATTTTCTAAAGGATATTCAAGGAATATACAAGGTGAACTATTTAACTCTGGACAGAGGAAAATAGGTCAACATTTTAGTGACTTCTCAGGGATGTTTGCCTGCTAAATAATCAGACCAGTGGCCTTAAGTATCCATTGGGCATGGAGTCACATAGAGACTTAAAAAAAACTTTTGACAAACAATCTTGACCTTAGTAACTCAGCATATCATCAATGAAGAACACTAGAAGACCAAAACCAAAACAAAGTGCTGAAAGCAACTCATCTAACTGTGCTAGTCAACACTTAGGGAAAATAAAAGGGATCTAAACTATTGTGCAACAACACTTATTGAAAGCAAGAAACCTAATCTACTGCTTTACAAGGCAACTCATACCTCAAAACACCTCTTCAGGTGTATCTCATTGACTAGTATAGGCAAATTTTCTCCATCCATTTTTGATAACTAAAATGCATTGTGCTCCTTGCATTTAGTAATGATAAATGGGCCACTCCACATGCTGTCAAACGTGGAGTGCTTCCTTGGCCTGCTTTTCAACTCATCCCATTTGAGTACCATATCACCCTCCCTAAAATTTCTGGGAGTGGCCTTCTTATCAAAAATTCTTTTTGTCTGAAGCTGATGATACTCCATAGCCTTCATAGCTTTATCTCTCATTTCTTCAAGCTCCATAAGTTGAGTATATTTGACAGCCATGGAGTCTTCTTCTTCAAACATCTCCAGTTGATTCATGATATCAAGTGCTGGCAGCTCCAAAGACACAGGCAATCTTGCCTCTTTTCCATAAACTAACATATATGGGGAGTTTCCAATAGACCTCTTGGGAGTTATTCTATCTACCCATAAAGTAGATTTTAGATTGGTGTGCCAGGTTCTCTGGTTGTCCTCCATTGATCTTTTGATAATCCTTATGAGATTCTTATTTGTGGATTCAACCAAACCATTACCCTGTGGGTAATAATTTGATGAAGTGTTCAAATAGATTCCATCCTTCACAGCCTAGTCAGTTATCTTCAATCCAACAAAGGCTAAAGCATTGTCTGAGATAATTGACTCAGGTACTCCAAATCTAGATACCAAATCATAATAAAAGTTCTAAACAACATTCTCATTGGCTTCCTTCAAAGCCACTACTTTAGTCCACCTTGTGAAATAGTTTGTTGCTATAAGTACCCACCTGTGGCTTGCACTTGACGGTGGGTTAATGGGACCTATAAAATCAATGCCCCATCTCATAAAGGGCTGTTCTACTTGAATCAGCTGCAGAGGTAAAGTTGGTAGCCTTTCTTTGCTTGCAAAAATGGCACACTTTACACACTTTCTGGCCCATGCATGAGCATCCTTGAATAAGCTGGGTTAGTAATATCCAACTCTCATTATTTTCCAAGAAGTAGTCCTTGGGGCAAAATGACCCCCTGCTGTTCCATCATGAAACTCATGCAACACCTTGTCAGTCTGATCATTATCAATGCATCTTAACAACACACCATTAAAATATTTTTTGAAAAGGATATCATTTATTAAAACATATGGAATAGATTGCAGTCTAAAATATCTTCTCTTGGTTCTATCTAAACCTGTTGGACATTCACCAGTTTGCAAAAAATGAGTCATGTCATTAACCCAACTTGTTCCAATTGCTGTTGTATCATCCTGATGTTCATCTTCAATGATCAGAAGCACCTCTTCTTCCTTCTCTGTTTCATTTTCAGCCCTAGTAGCAAGCTATTCACTGAGTCCTCTACCTCTGATGAGCTTGGTTATCTTGATATCTACGTCATATTCTATGACTTTGGTAATCCAACCAGCCCTTTTCTCATTAACATCCTTACCTAACAGAAACTCTTTCACACCAGGGTGAGCAACCATCAAATGTACCTTATTGCTAGAAATAAGATGCCTAAACTTCTTGAGACTCTTTACTACTGCAAGGACATGTTTTTCAATGAAACTATACCTTTGTTCATACTCCTCTAGTCCTTGACTAAAGAAAGCAATTGGCTGCTCAAAGCCTTTACTTTGTTGCTATACCAGAATTGCAGAAATTGTATCTAAACTGCCATAAGCATACAAAATAAAATCTTTTGAGAAATTAGGATATACCAAAGTTGGTGCAGCTGATAACGCTTCTTTTATGGACTCAAAGCTGAGTTTGCCCTCTTTTGTCCAACTGAAAACTGTATTTTTTAACATAGAGGTCAATGGCTTCAATAAATTTGCAATGTCAGGTATAAATCTTTGCAGAAAATTAATTCTGCCAATAAAATTTTGCAGTCCTTTCTTGTGACTAGGTAAAGGCAGCTCCAAAATAGCCCTTACTCTTTCTGTATCAATGGTAACTCCCTCTTTTGACACACTGTGTCCTAAAAGCTTGCCTTCATGCACAACAAAAATGCACTTTTTGGGATTGAGAGATATCCCAAACTCTTTACATCTCTCAAATGCTTGTTTCAGGTGGGATAAATGTTCAACTGCATCCTTAGAGAAAACTGTGATGTCATCAAGGTACACAAGTACCAATTTATAAAGCAAACCTTTAAAAGCCATATCCATAGCTCTCTGAAAAGTAGAGCTAGCATTTGATAGACCAAAAGGCATCCTTTTATAGGCCATGGTGCCCCATTTGGTGGTAAAAGCAGTTTTAAACTGATCTTCCTCCTTGACTAATACTTGATTATAACCGGAATATCCATCAAGTAAGGAGAATCTTTTTAAACCAGCCACTACTTGCAGAATTTGCTCCATTAAGGGCAGAGGGTAGTGGTCCTTTAGGGAGGCTCTATTAAGGTCTCTAAAGCAATGCACAACCTAATCTCTCCATTCTTTTTCCTCACAGGAACAAGATTCGAGACCCAAGAAGTATGCTTGATCAAAAAAATGATATTTCCCTCGATTAGCTTGGTTAATTCCTTAATCATCAGAGGCTCAAGTTTTAGATTTAAAGGTCTTTGTTTCTGCCTTACAGGTTTTCCACTTGGCTCTAACTCTATAGTATGCTGGGCAATATGAGGGTCAAACCTCTTTAAGCCTGAGTATTCCCAAGCAAAGACAACCTCAAATTCTTGACAAAGAGCAATAAAAGCTTTCCTATCCTCAGGTGAACAGATTTTACCAATTTTGAGAAGCTTACCTTTAAAAATTTCTAGCTCCTCATAATGTTCATCTTTGACCTGCATGCTGGTTTTGCTCTTTTATAGCTGATCATCAGTACCAAAAATGGATTCCAAGGTTACCAACCCTCTGGGCAGCTTATTAGTCTTTAACTGAACAACTTGATCATCACCATATTGCTGTTTGAGTTTGTTCTGATTCATCACAGAGAACTCATCCTCTTCTAACAGGAAATGCAGAACTTGCTTATCACTCTCAAAAACCTGCTAATGAATATTATTGTTAGGGATAGAGGGCCTATCAACTATTTTCACATGAGGCTGTACCTTTTCTCTTTGAATATCACTGGGGATATCAAACTGAGCCCCAATCACAGCTAACCTATTTGCATGATTGTTCTAATTTATTGGAATAAAGATTAGATTGAAAGCGTCAAACTCCTCAATCATATCCCATACCCTATGTTTATAGCATTTCAAAGCATCATTCTTTGTAATATACATTCCCCTCACTTGATTTACAATAAGTTCACTATCCCCATACACCTGCAAACAACCAATTTTCCTCTTCCTTGCCCACTACAAACCTTGAATCAACTCTTCATATTCAGCAGTGTTATTTGTACATGAAAAAGCAAAATGGAAAGAAGAATAATATCTGTCACCTTGTGGAGACACAAGCATTGCACCACCACCAGATCCATTCCTATTCCTAGAGCCATCAAAGTACATTTTCCATACCCCACCTTGCTGTTCTATCTACTGTTCTGCATTCTTTACAAGGTTTGGAATTGCTGTTTCAGGTTCGTGCAACATGTAAACCCCCATACTAGTTTCTTGAATGTGTCCCTCAGGATCATCTACAATATTTTCTAAGGCCCACTCCTTTAACAACACTTCTGGTATTCTCTCAGCTTGCAGTTCTTGAGCAACAACAAGCTTAGGATCATCAGAAATAATGCAATTTGTATTAACAACACTTGGGACATAAGACTCTATGTGATTTTTGGCAAGCAATTTGGATTTTATGGTCACTTTTGTGCCATATCAGGTTCTAAAAAATATGTGGGACCCATCTTGGCTATGAACTCTCTTGACAAACACATGGCAAAATAAGGAGGTAAATCTATGATGAACACCTCTAAAGAAATGGAAACATTTGGATAGGTACGCAAAGTGAGACCTAGATCTTTTATCACATCTATAGTGTTAACAACTGTGCCATCTAGCTGGAGCACACCCTTCTCAAGGGGCTATTATTTCAATCCTAATTGGTCTGCAATCTGTTTGGCATTACGGAACTACTTGCACCACTATCCACCATGCAATTATGTACTAACCTGTCTCCTATTATTAATGATACAAAAAATGGAAGTGGTTTAGCACTCTTATTTGGCTGTTTACTGTTGTCCTAGGATGAATTGGTAAGAACAACCCTAGCTAGGTCAACAGTTGCCTCATTTGACACTTTTAAATCAGACAAGGCAGATTGTAACATGTCCTTTTGACATGGGATGGCTAAGGAATCCCACATAGATATTGTCGCATTCATTTTCTTCATATTTTTAATGATATTAAAAGGTGGAGTGACTTTTACCTGCTAATGTGACTTTGCAGCAGCAATATCAGCCTGCAAATGAGGCTGTTCCCTGGCAGTTGCTTGAGTATTCCTTTGCAAAATATGGGGAATCTGGGATGTAGAAGGATCAACAAGTCCTTTTCCTTTATTTGCTGCTTGATCCATCTCATAACCCCTCTTTTTAGCTCTCGTATTTGCTGCAACTGAAGTATCATCTCTATTTACACCACAAAAGTCATCTCCCTGCCAGTTTAGGAAGGCAATATCATTGTGAGGCTATTCTTGCTGCTGTATAGCCCCATCATTTAGTGTGTTTGGCTATGAAACTACAACATTTTGTACCATTAGAGCCTGATTTATCACTCCATTTGAACAGGTTGCCTGACTGTGTGGCTGATGGCATGGAAAACACCATTCATACTCGATTGCAAGGTTATTTTGAACAGGGACAAGGTCTCTAACTGCATTAATGGGTACGGGATTGTAAGGCTGGAAAGGCCTCTAGTTCACATTCTACCTAGCTCCTTGGTAATTGGTTTGATATGGAGGCCTATTGGCTTGATATGGTTGGTTTTGCCCCTGCTAAGGCTGATTTTGCCCTTGGCTGTGTGGCTGATAAGGCTGTCTATTCTGGAACTACTATTTTTTGATGTTCACCAACTCATTCCCAGAAGTTTGCAATATATTCTCTATTTTCTGTTGGCTATCTTTGATCTCTCTTAATTCTTGTGATGGGCTAGACACAATAGTCTCAGGATTGGCAGTACTTGGCAATGCCGCTGCAGCAGGTAAAGGGGCAAAAGACGGGATCAATAAAGGCATTGAAGCTTGAATCTCAGGAAAAATGGGCATTGGTGGTCTAGGTGCTATTTTCCTAGCCTGGATTAGGCTATTTTATGCTCTAATAGCTATTTCATATGCATCAGGTAAACTTGTACCTCCCAACGATTGTATCATTACTAAAATGTCACTATTTAGAGATTTCAAAAAATATAGAAATGCATATTCTGATGAAGGCCTTACCATGGCAGGAATTTTGTTCCATGTCTTCTGAAACCAGAAATTGAAATCCATCATTTGCTCCTGGGGAGCTCTCTTTATTGTAGTCAGCTGTTCAACTAGCGACAAGTTATCTGACTTATCTTGAAATTGTTTGTTCAACTTATCACCCAGATCATCCCACGTTCCAATGGTTTGCATTGGTAAACTCCTGAACTACTATAATACTTTTCCTTTAAACGAGGCAGCCATCAGCCTGATGGCTACATTTTCTTGAGTTACATGATGAACACCACATAGAGAAGCTACATCTCTAATGTGCTCGATTGGGGTAGTTTGATCCTCCCCAGTGAAATAGGGCAAGCTCTTCAAAGTTGCCATGGGTATATTATCATGCTCTATCAAATTCAATGGGCTACCCCCATCAACAGCCACAAACGGCTGATTCCTTGCCATTGGAACAACTGGAGCTAAGTTTGCTTGGACCGGTACAAGAACTACAGGTAGTACTGGCTTGAAACTTGGTGGGGTTGATTGTATTCTTTTTGAAACTAGCGTCCTTACCACAGTTCTACTCTGTCTTCTAGGTGGAGACAGCTGTAAATAATCAAAGGGACTCGAACTCCAAGTTTGTATTTTTTTCATAAAAATATAACATCACTGATCTACTTGTCCTTTCTTAGTATGAGTCGCTAGATATGCAGAAAACTACCTCTTAAAAGCTTGATAATGTTGGTAGCATATCATAACCAACAATATGATTGTAATGTCCCACCGGACGTGCCAGAAATTGTTGTCACATAGCATTGCACCCTGCTTGGAGAGAGTCCAAACATTCTAATGACATAATGAGAATGATCTCGAAGTGTGGGACCTTACGAACTGAGATCAGACCTCCAAAGAAGGCTGGTTCCTCATTCTAAGCCTAATGCTTAGATGAATATATCTAAACCTAGTGCTAATGCTGCAGGGGAAAAGGGGTAGAAAGAAACATAAATAGAAATTAGGTGATACACTAGGTTGAATAAAAGAACCCCCACAGAACTGAGAAAATGCACAAAATGACTAGATTCAACTAATAAACATACACATATCAAGCTGATTTTAATAGAGGCAAGGGGCAAGAGATGATTAGAAGGAATTAAACATTCACAAACACATTATTCTTAGATCACATAGAGTCAAAATAGCATGAAGAGGTAAAATAACCAGCATGTATTTAATCAGAAGGCAAGGTTACAGTAGAGGAATGCTCTGTTTGGAATCAAAAGCATAGATTACTAAATCTTCCAACCCCCTTTACATCTCATGTTCTTGCATATATAGCATTTTTCATTTGACCTAAGTCAGCTACAATCAATTTGCCCCATGGGCTCTGTCAGAAAATATCTGCGTTTGAAGGGAGTGCTAACCTGCTAGAAGTTATGGCATGGAAAATGGGAATAGAGTAGATGAGAGATATTTCTAGTCATCAATGCAAAATAGCTGAATTGTTTGATTTGTAGCAATGAATGCTACAAATATCTAGAAAGGGTAGGTGAGGAATCAGATTTGCATTGCACACAAGCAGGATGTAAACCCTCGAACAAAGTTTTATAGCACTGTAGATTCCTAAGTCCTCTAAATCTGGCATTTGATCACTTGAATTTGCTAAATGATCAGGCCCTGTGTCTGATACAATCAGCCCCTAAATTCCTTGTTTGAAACTACAAATTTGAATGCATGTCATCAAATTTATCTTTTCTGCAAAAGGGCCATCGTTTGTATGCATACAAACATACAAAAATTGGATACACTTTGAAAATCATGATTACGTCATCATCCTAAAGAACCTGGTCGAAGGGGAGATCTGGATGACTTCACTTGCATATCGGGTCCTTCAAACTGTTCAACTTTGCACCTAGGCGATTTCTTCATTTGCTTTTTGCATATGCAAATTTTTGTATATATCGGGATGTCGGAGTGACTTCAACTGAGTCATACTGATATACAAAGGTCTTGCCAAAATGTCCATTATATGTGCTTTTGCTTCAGCATTTTAATCGGCCTTTGAATCGCCTTTTGTATATGCTTTTGTATATACAATACAATTGCCTACATACAAAAGTGGGCCTTTACTTTTGTATCACCCTTTGCACCTGCCTTTGAATCAGCCTTTGGATCAGCCATGACACATGTCATCATCTAATTTGCCACTGAGCTGAACTTGGGGCCCATCATTGAACATTTGCATCTCCCTTATCAGCCATCGGAGAGACCTCAAACTGAGCTGCCGATAAGGCCTGTCTTGCCGAAATCCTTTGTATGTGACTTTTTATATGCGATTGTATATGAGATACAATCGCATGTACATACAATTGTGGAACTCAAAGAATTATCAACCATATTAGATCATTGAAAAAGGTCCGGCCTTATATCCCTGCTTTTTTGCATATTGGCATATACATGCACTTTGACATACAACTGCTGACCCCACCACTGAGTTTGCCAAATTTAATTTCCCAGTTGGGTTCGCATTGTATATCCTTATTGTATCTAACCTTTTGTATATCACATATACAATGTGGAATATACAAACAAAACTGCATAAATCACTTGTACCTACAAACATTGCATCTGACCTTTGTATGTGACCTTGTATCTGCCCTTTGTATTTGCAAATATACAATGCGAACATACATACAAAGATGCATACAACCACATCTACCTTTATAAACCAAATTGCATATTCTTTTGAGTCCAGGATTGTATCTCATGATTGTATATGCCATTGTATATAAGATTGTATGTGCAAAGATACAATCGCATATACATACAATAGGTGGACCCCAACTTTAGTATCTCCCCCTTGTATATTAACTTTGCATCTTCCCTTTTGTATCCTGCCCTTTGTATATACAATTGTATATGAGATACAATCGCCCGATATACAAAAGCGGACCTCATATTTTGCATAAGCTCTTGTATATTGCATTGTATATGCAATATACAAACGGAGATGCATACAACATAACCTACAACGAACCCAATGTACATTCACTTTTGTACGTGACCAAGATACAAGGAAAAATTGTATCTGAGATACAATTCGACCAAATGATAGAAAATCCCAAAACAAGGATGACGTCATCATCATATACATGAAAAATGGCTAAGTATAAAATTGAGAAATCTCTATGACAGAAGGCACTTGAAGACAAAAGATTTCTGGATTTTTCTAGGTTTTTGGCAAGGATTATCTAGGCAAGATTTTGGGATTTTTGGCAATGATGAGCATGGATAATTGAAGGATTTAAGCTTTGTAGGGTCATTTTCTAAAGGATATTTAAGGAATATACAAGGTGAACTATTTAACTCTGGATAGAGGAAAATAGGTCAACAATTCCTTCCATTGAAAAATCCACATACTATGTTTCATTTATTGATGATTATAGCAGAAGGACATGTGTATATTTTCTAAAGAGTAAATCTAAAGTTTTTAGTCAATTTAAAGAATTTACAACAATGGTTGACTTGCAAACTAGAAAGAAAATAAAATGCTTGAGGATTGACAATGGCGATGAATTTTTCTTTAATGATTTTGATTGATTTTGTAAATATTATGGCATTTTGAGATAGAAGACAATTCCGTATTATCCACAACATAATGGAGTTGTAGAAAGAATGAATAAGACACTGATGGAGAAGGCTAGGAGTATGCTTAGTGGTGCTGTTCTAGAACAAAAGTTTTGGGCTGAAGCTATTTCCACTTCTTGCTACCTAATTAACAGGTCTCCTACATTATCTCTTGTTGATAAAATGATTATGGAGGCATGGTTGGGTCGCAAGCCTTCATTGAGACATCTTAGAGTTTTTAGTTGTGAGGCATATGCACACGTGCTATAGGAGAAGCGAACATAGTTAGATAATAAGGATATGAAATGTATCTTCATCAATTATGGTTATGGTGTGAAAGGATACAAAATTTGGGATCCTATTGTACAAAAGGTAATATATAGTAGATGTGTGATTTTTAGAGAAATTAAGCATTCTTTTGTTATATTGAATCTAGAACAAAGTGAATAGAAAGATGTGATTCAATTGCCTTCTATGCTTGATAAAATTGAATCAAGGCTCCTAGATAGACAAGAAGTTGAAAAGAGCTCATCTATCTTTGAATCTTTAGAAGAGGAGGAAGAACGTCCACCCCAACTTGTTCAAAGGTCTACAAGGCATATACAACTACTTAAAAGGTATTCATCTGATGATTGGAGATGTATTTTTTTCTTTGAATACTAACATGGATGAATTGAGATTTGTAGAAGAGGCATTAGGTATGAATGATGTAGAGTCTTGGAAGATTTTCATGAATGAAGAAATGACAACTTTGAAAAAGAATGATACATGAGACCTAGTACCATTTCCTGAAGGACAAAAACTTGTTGATTGCAAATGGGTGTTCAAGAAAAAGATTGGTGTATATGGAGGTATTAAGAAGTACAAAACATGATTGGTTATGAAAGGTTACTCTCAGATCGAGGGTGTTGATTACAGTGAGATATTTTCTCCTATTGTAAAAATGACATCCATTAGATTCTTATTTTCTGTTACTACAACTTATGATTTATAGGTTGAGAAAATGGATGTGAAAATAAAATTCCTTCATGGTGATTTGAATGAGGATATTTATATGACATAGCTAGAACACTATGTGGTGAAAAGTAAAAGTAATTTGGTTTGTAAATTGAAGAAATCCTTGTATGGCTTGAAACAGTGTCCTAGGATGTGGTACCAGAAATTTGATACATATGTGTTGAGTTTGAGATTTGAGCGTTATAAATTAGATCACTGTGTTTATTATAAATTTGATGGTGTTTGTTTCCTATTTATTTCATTATATGTTCATGATATGTTATTTATTGGTAAAGGGAAATGAATGATTTCAAAACTAAAGTCGTAACTTGTAGCTAAATTTGAAATGAAAGATTTTGGTGCAGTTAAACACATTCTTGGGATGGAAATTAGAAGAGATAGAGTGAACAAAAAACTATGGCTTGGCCAAAGTAAGTATGTCAATTCAGTTTTACAGAGGTTTAACATGCAGGATTGTAGACCACCGTGTGTTCCTTTTATAGTTTGAATGAAGTTATCTACTTCAGAATGTCCAACATCTTCATCGGAGATGGAAGACATGAGTAAAGTGCCTTATCAAAGTGTAGTTTGAAGTTTGATGTATGCTATGGTATGTACTAAACCAGACATTTCCCAAGCACTGGGATTTCTTTCTAGATATATGTCTAATCTTGGTAGAGTTCATTGGAATGCATATAATAGTCTTTAGATATTTGTGGGGTACCTTAGAGTATTCCTTGTGTTATCATGGTAATTTTATAGGAGATAAGCATCCCTTGATATTCATGGTTATGTAGATTTAGATTGGGCATGTGATGTTGACAACAAAAGATCCACTAGTGCTTATGTGTTTACTTTATTTGGTGGTACAATTAGTTGGACAAGTATGCAACAAGATTAGGTTGCTTTGTCCACTACTGATGCCGAGTATGTGGTAGCGAATCATGCTTTTAAAGAAGTCATTTGGGTTAAGAGATTATGTTCAAACATTAGAATAAAATAGGCTACATTGATAATTTATTGTAACAGTTAGAGTGCAATCTACCTACCCAAATTTTCATGCTAGGACCAAACATATTGATGTATAATATTATTTTGTGAGAGATATGGTTGAAGATGGTAGGGTGAAGTTAGTAAAGGTAGAGACTTTGATGAATGTTGTAGATTCATTAACTAATCTTGTAAGCACATAGAAGTTCAAATGATGTTCAAAGTCTATAGGCCTTTTGGCCCCTAGCAATTAAATAATGGTGTTGATACTCCCTTTTTACTCTTGCAAGATGTTTGACAAGTGGGAGAATGTTGGGAAAAGTGTCTCAACCTTGTGATTACAAAAAGTAAATTTTTGGGTTATAAAAATGAATAAACTCAATTTTTGGGTTATAGGGTTATTTTTTTTGGCCAAAATAACTGTTCCAAGTTGCCTTCCACCATGTGCAAGGGTGCCCAGTGTGTAGATCGCTTTAAGATCTACAGTTTAAAAAAATGGTTCAATCCTCCCAAATCAAAAGTTATAGCCTTTGGAAGTTGGGCCTCTCGCATTAGAAAATGTTAAAATGTTTTGGACACATAAAATAGTTGTAAGGGAGAGTTACACATGTTGACCAACTTATGATACATATTAGAAACATCATAAGACATCTTTGATAAGAGATAATGGAACCCTAAGGATTTGGACACCACTTTTGGGTGATTTTAGCTCATGGTTTTCTAATTACCATTTGACAGTTTTATGTATTATATCTCCTATATATTAGGTGCTTGAGATGGAGGTTGTGAGTGAGTCTAATAGATATTGTTAATTCACATCAAAATTTGTGGTTGGTGATACTCCTATGAAGGCTTTCTCTACTAGTATATTGTAATATTGTTAAGATTTATGATTAATATACTGGGCTGCTTTTGGAGTGTGGGGGTTTTCTCCAAAAAGTGGTTTCCCTACGTAAATCCTTGTGTTGTGGTATGACTTCTATTTATGTTTTTTTTTATATTTTAGTGTAGGAAGTTGTTCCACTACCCTAGCATACTTACAATCCACTCTATGAGAAATCAAGGCATGTGTAAGTCTCCACTTGAATTTGACATGCATATAGAATTCTCCCTTGGTAGATGAGAGGAGAATTCCAACAATATCCCCCTTGGAGGAGGAAAGAGTACATAGCATATACCCCCCTAATGGGATTGATCAAAACACATGTTTAAAATAAAATGATCACAAGTGCATTAACTCCGTGATGCCCTTTTAGGGTTTCATCATGAGTCTCCACTGAGACACCCTTTTAGGTTTCAATTTAATGGGAAGTTTTAGTTAAGCCATCCTTTTGGGTTTTCAACTTAACACAATAAGTGCACACACAAATAGATCATAATTGGCAAAAAAGAGGCCATGCATAAATCACCAACATCAAACAGACATCTTTAAAAACTAATCACATGCATCTCCATCAAGTGTTACTTTTTGCATCCTCACAATGTCAAATTGAATTAGGAACAACTATGGATCTTGCATAGTGGATTATACCCCCCACACAAACAAAGAAATATGCGTCCAATCTCAAATGAAAATAAGATCATCTACATCAAACTTAGGAGTATAAGCCATATCGATTGACATATCAACACTTGGCACAAGCTTTGGGATAGGTGTCAAATTTGAAGTATCTATAGTAGCATCCCCACCAATAGGCACAAATAGGTTATTAGTGACACACACCACATGACTTGACACATTCTTTTGGAAAAAATGGGAAGAAACAAGTGTATGTTGACCATATAATGAACACAGGTTCAAGTTAAAATAAAGAAAAAAATATTTTTTCTGATAAGTGCAATGTGAACACAACTTAAGTTGATCTATGGATAACCTAGGGGTTTGGAATTCATTAACATGTGGACTCAATTGGACATAGTTGAAGGGTTCCACCAGAAACAAATTGGATTGGTTTGGAATACTTAGGAACATAAGACCCCACAAAACCCTTGAATTTGAGACCACATCTTTTGAGCCTTGTATAGTTCTTTGAGACTCCCATTCCTACACAACGGGTTTTGACTAATGAGTAACAAAGTAAGATACAATGTTATGACTGGATTTAGACTTGAACATAAAATTTTGCTTTGTATGGGATATTGTGCTTTTGTGACACACGTTTAGACACAACATTCTTTTATGTGACATGACATCTTATTTTTTGGCATAGAAGAGGGATATACAACATATTTGTGTTTGGTAGTAAGAGACATAATATGAGATGAGGACACAAAATAATCTGTCTATTTTACATCCTTTTTTGTACTAAGTTTCTCAAGGAAGATACACTAGATGTATGATATTTTTACTCTTCTATAACTTAAATTACAAAAAGATCAAATTATTGGCATAATTTAGAATGAACCGAGTACAAAAATGTAAAAAAGGATTTGAATTCATGTCAACACTCTAATTATGCCTCATTCTTACTAACATTTATCTATAATGTAGCACATTTTTTAATAATCAAATGCGGGTTCTATTGAGGTCCTCACCCATGCTAAAATCATGTATGAAGATTACAATAAAAATAATATACATTAGAACATAGAACAAACTTAAAATAACATCTACTACATAAAATTAAGGCTCAAATAATATAAAATAGAGTTACTACCCATCTACACGCAAAAATTGAGAAGAAAATATCACTTACAAGACCCCCTAACCAACCACACCACCCATGACATCAATAAATAACCTCTCACACACTCCCTCTTAGCCACATTCTTCCAAGTTGGATAATTAAATACTATTTACCAATTATTTACACTTGGTAGCCTTTCCATACACACCACCTTCTCAAGTAGGAGTATACAAACTACAAAATTTTGATGATGCTAAGAAACTCATGAATAAATATAGTGAAGGTATATGACTTGTCTACAAATATGATTAAATGAAAATTTGGTTAACCATTAAATTTGAAATAGAACTTGGAGAAGTATGTAATCAACAATATCGGCAATAAAATTAACACATAAAATTAAACACATGACACTAGATGTTTGTGGAGAAACTCTTTCGGGGAAAAAACTCCACCATCAAAGAGAGCACAATTATGTATTAATCACAATAACAATATTACATCAACACATTAACTCCAACTATTTAGTTTGACAACATTCTAACTCTATAGAAAGACTCAACTTAAAAGACCATAATGATTTCATTGAATATAATGCATCCAATTTATAGAGAAGTGAGAAGAGAAAATCACAAGTGGTTTCCCAAAATTAGAGGCACCCAAAATTAGAGGCACCCAAAACCATGGTCTTTGGAAAAACCCATGCTCCCATGTGCATTAATGATAGTACTCAAGATGGAAATCCACTCACAAAGGCATCTTTGACTTCATTACTTTAATAGGCACGCATCTCCAAGTCTATTGCTCCACTATAGAGAGGCCGACTAATGTGGACTCCACCTATCATAGCAAGATCCTTTGCTCTTCTCATTGTAACTCTCAAGCACTACATAAATGAGATATGCTCAATAACTCATGTGATGATGAATATTGTAACTCCTACCAACTGTAACCTTCCTTGTTAATGCCACTATAACAATATTTCAAGTTACAAAGAGAATAATAATAAAACATTAATCTTTCAACCACCTACTTGGGCATCCAAGCACCCACTTCCAAGATGTTAGAAATCCATATGTTAGTACATGGGATTGATATTATACATTGCAATGATATAAACAAGAAACATAAAAGGAATCAAATACACAATACAAGGCCCATGGCCTCCTTGCACTGAGAGAACTTATCCATGCTCACTGGTTTTGTAAGTGAATCTACAACATTATCTTGAGTATCAACCTTTTGAATCATGACCTTACCACTCTCCACCATCTTGCAAACAGATTGATATTATACCCTTATGTGCTTAGTATGAGTATGGTACATGGGGTTTCTAGCCAAACAAATAGTACTCTTTCACATCTACTCTTAACTACCTTGCAATCAAAACCAACTCTTGAACATAGTCTTTGTGACCATACTAAATCCTTATAAGCATGTGTAGCAACCATATACTCTACTTTAGTAGTAGACAATGCAATTGTAGGTTCTCTCTTACTCATCCAACTAACAACACCACCAAATATATAAAACACGACCACTAGTGGACCTTTGACTATCCACATCACATACTCAATCTTAATCAACAAAACCCTGTATGTCCAATAACCTGCCCAATCCTTAGAACTATGATAACATAAGAAATAATCATGAGTTCCTAGAAAATATCTAATAATCCTCTTAATATAAGTTGAATGCTTTTTACTAGGGCTAGACATAAACCTACTAAGAATTCCCATTGCTCGGTCAATATCCGGTCTAGTACATACCATTGCATACATTAGGCTCCCTACAACACTAGAATAAGAAATATTATGTATATATCCTCCAAATCATTAGCTGACTTAAGGACACACATCTATTGAAAGCTTAGTGCCTACAGGTAAATGAATACTCATTTGTTTGGAATTGTGTATAGAAAACTACTACAAAAATAGTGTCAGCATATAAATACTTTGATTGAACCAAAGCTTTCTTTGAACTTGGTCCCTATTGATTTACGTTCCCAAAATGATTTTTTTTACCCTTAAACCATTTATGTCAAATGTAATAGAATATTGGGGTTTAAACTCCCTAATCATTACCTTTCTATTACCAATAAACAAGTCATCAATATACATGCTAATAATTAGAATATGATCATCAATACATTTAGTGTATCGTAAAAAGTAGATGAACCCAAAGATGATAAGGAAAAGATACAATGGATGCTTAAACATACTAAAGCACTCAGATGTCTTTGTAGTTACATTTCCATTGATCTTATGTTTCAGATTGAAGCATGTACAAATTCACATGATGCTTGGAAAAAACTTAAAACTCTCTATGGTAAAATTGATGAAGTTAGAGTCTATTTGATCAACATTGAATTGATGAGCCTTGATCCAAAATGTTTTGACAACATCCAAGATTACATCACAAAGGTCAATGACATTAGAGAACAATGTAAAATAGAGGGCATTGAGAAAAAGGAGATTCAGTTGGTATTTAGTGCCCTTAACAAACTTGGCCTTGAATATGCAAATTTTGTTTGTAGCTTTCACACTCATAGGTTGACTATGGGCTCAAAATATACTATGCATGCCTTCATTTGCATTATTCTCTGAGATGTTGATGCATGAATAGGGGAAGCTAATTTCTATGGGTCTCCTAAGGTCATCTCAGTCTCAAGATTGGCTTATTGGTCAGCTGAAGGGACAAAAAGAGTTAGGTCAATCTGACAAGAAACACAAGAGGTCCAAGAAGAAGCCACATTAAGATCAAGCACAATCCTTGTATTCCTCTAAAGTAGATTCCAAATCCTCTTCATCCAAGGGGAATTAAAAAATGAAGGAAAGAACAACTTGTTGCTACTGTAGGAAGGTTGGTCATGAGGAGCATTCATGTCATGAGAGAAGATCAATGAGTTGAAACATCTTCTGAAAAGGAACAACATTAATCCGCCCTCCTTTGATGCACAACCATCTTTCACTCCTTCAAAATTAGGTAAAGGGAAAGCAACCACACTTGTTGCTAATGCAGATTCTTCTAGTAAGTGGATTCTTGACTTAGGTGCTTCGCACCATATGGGCTCTGATAGAGACCATTTTATCTATTAGATCTTTGTTCTATGCCTCACATTCTCATCTGGGATGATTCTCCTATATATGTCATTATGAAAGATACAATTGATGTTGGCATTGGTAAATTTGAGGATGTTCTCAGTGTGCCTAACTTGTTATCAAACCTTCTCTTTGTCTACCAAATCACTCATCTCTAGAATGGAAGGAAGGTCAAATTCACTCCATATTCTCTTGCAATCAGGGATCTTGAAGATGATGCACTATTTTCAATTGGAAACGCTAACCGTCAGTCTCAAATTTATGCTTTCTCTTACTTTGTGCCTGATGCCCCCACTACAACATTACTCACCCATTCAGATTTTGTGAGTAAACTATGCCATGAGCAATTTGGTCATCTCAACTACCACTACCTTCAACAACTCAACATATAGGACATGGTCACAATCTTCCTTGGATTGGTTTTTCAAATGGTATTTATTCAAGTTGTGCCTTGGAAAAGCATCGCGAGGATAATTTTGACAAAGGGAAGACTTGAAGGACTTAAGAAGTTCTTTAGTTGGTTCATAGTGACTTGATGGGACCCTTTTCATCCTTGTATTTAGCAAGGCTCTCTATTTGCTAACTTTCATTGATGACTATTCTAGATACACATGGGTCTTCTTCCTTTAATAAAAGGTGAAGTTTTTTTATAGGTTTTAGGAGTTCAAGGCTTGTGTCAACAAACAATCTAGAAAATTTGTCAAGATTCTCTGTACTAACAATGGAAAAGAATATGTGAACCATCACTTTGAATAATTATGTACTCTTGAAGGGATTGATATTCAACATTAAATTGCCTTCACACCTCAGCAAAACAGTATTGGAAAGAGGAAAAATAGATCCTTGAAAGAGATGGCTAGATGCATGATACATGCTCATTCCCTCGCACTTGAGTATTAGGCCAAATCTATCAACTATGTTTCTCACATCTAGAATACGATTCCTCGTAAGGCATTGAATGACATCACTCCCTTTGAAGCCTAGTGTGGTAGGAAACCTATTGTGTGGCATTTCCAAGTTTATGGATGTATTGCATGGGCTCACATTCCTTCAGAGAAATGTTGTGAGGCCCAACTTTTTCCAGTTACTTTAGTTCAAACTATTTGACTATGTTATTTTAATTACATGCTTTATGTGTGTGAGTTTTTATGCTACTATGCTATGGATATTATGTTGTAGATGCTATATTGGAACTCTATGGATATTATGTCATAGATATTATGATTGAACTCTATGGACATTATGTTTTAGAGATTATATTTGAACTCATGATTAGATGTTTAATGGATTACTATTCATGTGTTAAAATAATTTATTGGATGAGCTAGATGCATGTATGATAGCCATTAAATAAATTCATTGATTATGTGATCATGAATGAGTTATTATTTAAGTTATTCTCATTTATACATTATTCATATTGCTTTGGCTATATATTTCTTGATATACTGATATTCATAAATGGAGTGTGCAGTTGGGTGGCCAAGATCAATTAGTTTCAGAGACTTTCAAGAACCTATTTTTTGATAACCTGTTAGCCTAGTCTGACCCATGGAAGGGGTGAAGACTAAATTGTTGTGTGAATTAATTAATTATTGGTTTTAGTCTATAGTTGGTTTCAGTTTTGTTTTATTAAAATTAAAATTGTTAATTGTATGAGTTTAATTTTATTTTTAATTAATTTATTGTTGTATTATTTTGGATGACGATAAGGGATATGTATTTATTGTTTTTTTAAGAATTGTGGGGTTGGAGGGAAATGAAAAAGATGGAAGTTTCCTTTCTTTTTGGTTTCTCTTAGTTTTTGGTTATTTATGGGAGGTAGTTGTCTTTTGGGAATACATTTTGATTTGCATGGTTTTTGGAGCATAATTCTGTGAGAAGTGTGTGGAAGAAAGGAAGAGGAAAGATTGTGAGAAGAATTGAAGGGATTTTTTCTTGGAAATTGGAAGAAGTAATTTTCACAGTGGATTCTAGTTCAAAGGTTTTGCATTCTGAGGTTTGGCTCTCTCTAACTTGGGGAGCTGAGGATATTTACAAACAAGAGAGATAACATCAACAAATTTGTCAGTGATTGTGACACCTAAGGAAGCTATAGGTAAAATTGTAAATTAGTTTCAAGTTTAATTCAAATTCTTTATAATTTTTTTCCCCTGTTTATGCTCACTTGTATGGTTAACATGCAGGTGGACATGACATTTGGTATCAGAGCTAGGTTTCCAACACTTTGGGAACTCTGGGGATTTAATTGTATGCGACTAAACTTTTGAAATTAACTATTTTATTAGGATGCATCCCATGCGTAGATGCACTCACTCTCACTCTTAGCCTTCGCACTTAGATTCCATTCATCAAGATGTACCTATAGATTAGGGTCCTTAGATTTTGCAAGTTTTACAGCAACTGGTTGATGTAGTTTAGACTGGCTACCACCTCCAGTTCAGACACCGCCAAGAGCATCATGAGGAAGGGGTAGGTGAATCAGGGTACCATGTTCCTTCAGGGTCAATCGGTTAGAAAACTTTGAGGTACATGGGGCACCACTAGACAGAGATAGACAGATCAGAGACTTTCTCCACCTTCAATCCCCACATTTTTTTGGAACTTCCGAGGGTGTAGAGGCATAATCTTGGCTACTGAACCTTGAGGGTTGCTTCAAAATCAAATGATATGAAAGCAATCTCAAGGCAATTTTGGCCATACACTTACTCAAAGGAGTTGCAACCACTTGGTGGCACCAAGAAGAGAGAAAAAACCATATTGTAGTAGACACATTGACTTGGGAAACTTTCCTTGAACGGTTTAGAAAAAGGTATATTTCAAAACAATTTAGGCAGAGAAAGATTGATGAGTTCCATGACCTTTAGCAGAAGGGGCTCACGGTAGCGCAATATGAAAATAAGTTTCTTGAATTGCTGCAGTACGTGGACTGTATACAGGAAGAAAAGTTGATGGTCAATTGATTCATTAGGGGACTAAATCATGTGATATCTAGACCAATACGTTTGGCAAAGCCTCAGACTTTACGAGATGCAGTAGAGAAGACCTTGATTGCAAAGGAAATACACCCTAGAAACTAGGAGAACTGTGATCAATCCTAGCAAAACCCAAATTTCTCTAGACCACCCTTACCTCAGAGAGGTGGATTTAGGACTAATACACTCCCATCCAGACCACCTCTGCAGCAACAGTAATAGAGTCAAAGACCTAGGACTATACAGGGGGCACCTTCTAGGGCTTGGCAGGCACAACCTCAGCATAGAGATCAGAGACCACCGACACAGAAATTGGGGCCAGCCCATTCACAATAGACTTTCAAGGGCAGTCAGGCTAGTTCTAGCAGACCAACTTTTCAATGGCAGACTCAATAGAGGCCCATGTTATACTTGTGGGGGCATTAGACATATTGCCTGGGAATGTCCTCAAAATTTTTTAGTAGTAGGAGGCCAACAACCAACGTATTTAGAGACTACAGTTGGGGATGTGGGAAAGTCTCACAAGGTTTTTACAACTACCGATAACCATCATGCTATAGTCATAGAGACTCAAGGTAGAATTGGTGATGTTTTAGTGTCTATACTTTTTTATTTTAGGGCTACAGATTTGTTTGTATCCTTGCCTATAGTGAAGCAATGCAGGTTGGTGGCAACTAGGCAAGAAGTGGATTGGGATGTAGAATTAGCCACATGAGCCAAAATGTTAGTTAACTCTTTGGAAAGAGATTGTAAGATAGAACTAGGGGTTTTCACCACTTTGGTGGACCTTTGAGTTCTTCCCTTAGGATCTTATGACATAGTTTTAGGCATGGATTGGTTGAATGCCCATGAGGCTAAGTTAGATTGCCGAAACAAAATAATTGAATGCCTTGACAATGTGGGTAATCCAATGAAAATTTAGGGGTTTAGAGACCAGTGTCATTAAGAATGATTTCCCCAAAGCAGCTTAAGCATAGCATGCATAAGGGTTTCCAACTCTTCGCTATTTCTATTAGCGATAGATCAAAAGGACTCAAGACATCCTTAGATGATCATCCTATCCTATAGGAATTCACTAATGTGTTTCCTTCAGAGATTTCTGGGATGACACCTCGGTGAGAGATTGATTTTCATATAGATTTGTGCCAGGGGTAGAACCTATTTCTAGGGCTCCTTACCGAATGACTACTCAGAAGCTTCAAGAGCTTAAAATTCAGTTAGAGGAACTTTTGGAGAAGGGCCACATTCACCTAGTGTTTCTCCTTGGGGTGCACCTGTTATCTTCATCAAGAAGAAGGATGGGTCACTTCACCTTTGTATAGATTACAGACAGTTGAATAAATTCACAGTGAAGAATCACTACCTAGAATTGACAACTTATTTGACCAAATTCAGGGAGCTAAGGTATTCTAAAAAAATGAACTCAAATCAAGATACCATCAGTTGAGGATTGCAAAAGCAGATATTCACAAAACAACTTTCTGCACTCACTAAAGCTACTATGAGTTTACTGTAGTTCCCTTTATGTAAGGCCTAATCATTATCCAACAATATCTTATGTATTTAATAGATTTAATTATGATGTTGTGATATAAGTTATACTAGGAATTAGAATTTGGTAATAGGGTACTTGTTTATTCATAAAAGTTATATTTTAGAGTTGTTCTAACCCATTTTTAGTTCACAAGAAAATAGGTTATGAGAATGGCAGATGAAGAGTCATCCTCTTGGAAGACAAAGAGTTAAGATGTTTAGTTTTTAAAGATCAAGAAATATATGAGGTGAAAAAAAAGATACATTCGAAAAAAATATAATGATATGGCAGGGAATAAAATTGATGGCTCTGGCTTTTTGAGAAGAAAAGACTTGGGAAAAAATGGATGCGAGCTGAGAAATTTTGGTGAAGATTGGATAGTAGTAATATTCTAGGTATGCACTGAGTTATGGAATTGATTTGTTGTTTGAAATAAATTTCTATTATATGCAAGCTTTATGTTATTTTGTGAATTCTCTTCTGCATATTCTGTTCATTTTTTAAATTCCTTAGGGATCACTTTCTTGAAACTAATTTCCAATCATATATCAGGATGTTAATTCAACCAGTTTGAAGATTCTAAACCCTAGTATGTTGCGTCAGAAATAACTTTATTTTTAAGAATTGGGTTTCTCAGGAATTTTGATATAAGGTACACCACCTAGTTATTGAAATCATATCCAAAAATCAGCCTTACCTAGTTTGTCATTATGGAGATATGTAATGTTTAGTGACCATCTATTTCTTACCTATTTCGTCTCTGTCAAAATAGTCTGTTGCATCACCAATAACTCTATATTTTCAAACTAGGTTTCTCTAAAAAAATTTATAAGGTGCGCCACTTAGTTATGTAAATCATATCCAAAAATTAGCGTTACTTGGTTTGTCAATTTGGATATATGTATCAATTAGTGACGGTCATTCCTACACCCTCTTTGCTGCTACTATTAAATCTGCAAATCCTTGACTCTTTTCCTCTAAAACCTAACATATCCCTGATGCTTGAATTCTTCTCAAGAGAATAGTTGTTCAGGTTAAAACATCCATCATTGGAACAAATGTCTATATATATATATATATCCTCACACAGGCCATACGGATGGTATAATATAAAACTTGTCTTTTGATTATCTTACCAAATCCATATTTTATGAATTATCTTGTTAATTTGAGTTAATTTAGAAGGAATATTTGGGAGGGAGAAAGTTTAAGAAATAAAATTGTTTTTAGGAAGTTTTGCATTATTTCATCAAATTACTTCCTTATTAGTTTGTATTAATTTGTTATTGACAAGATGATTTAATTGATGTAGAAAATGGTATGATTATGTGACTCTTATTAAATGGTTTAATTTAGACTATAGTTGTTACAATTTTAGCAAAGGGTTGAAATCGGGGAATCATTTTATCTTATGATAAATGTATTAGTAATATGAATTTGAGGGAAAATCATATGTATGCATGTTTGAATGAGTTTATAAATACATAGATATGTATGTATGTACATATAAGGTCTAGTTATGTGGAATGTGTATGGCATTACAAATGCATTAGGTTGATGAGCTTAATTGAGCATAGAGTTGAAGTATCATTGTTACCATTTCCTAGGAAGTATTTCAAGTACTTGCATTTTAATCATAGTAAGTTATTTGAGATCTTGAGAGTACTTATAAGGTAGTTAGTCTTATACCTAGGTCTCCAATTATTTATCTTTGCCACCTAGTAATGAAGTACTCAGTTGTTCTTAGATTTTGACCTAGAGTGGTAATGAGGTTATTGACTTTAACGCTGGGGAAAACTAGAAGATACATCCTTAGTTGATCTTGTAAATTGACTCTAGACTTGGATAACAACCAAAATAAATATCTCTTTTAAAACTTATTGTGTTAGATACACAACATGACTACTTTTGTGCTAGTTGAGAAATACCTGAATAGTCTCATATCATGATTATATATTACTTGCGATTGTAGAAATAACTATATTATCTTTCCCTAGCATATATTATGTGGAAATATTGAAATTGATAAGACTGACATTGTGTTAGCTTTGAACCTTATTTTGTTTGAAGTGCAATAACAAATCTAATTTCTATGGTAGTGTCTAAATTGTATGAGATAGCATCCGAGATGAAGTTTATCTATTTTATCACTGGTTGAGATTGGTCTTCATTGTATATATGTGATTACACATTAGATGATGTATGGGTATATATGTCATTGTATATGTGTCTTTGTGCATAAACTAATGGAGATTATTTTAGGTCTTTCATGTTTCTACTCTTCTATTCTTTTGTTAAATGTAATAATTATTTTTATACCAAGCAATTATCACTGATAGCTTTATCTTATTGAATAGCTATTATTATCGTAAAATTGAAGATTGTGGCTATATTGTTTGCTTTATATTAAGTTAGTACTTCATATGGGATTCTATTATTTGAAATGATTGATTTTTCATGTTCTTAGAAGTCAATTTAATGCTTGCAATACATTTTATATGGGATCAAACTCTAAGTTGTTTATTTAGCTTTTATGATACTTTCAAAATTATAATACTATTAATTAGAATTATATTAGAAAACTAAATCTTTAATGGCTTGTCTAGAATCTTCATATATTTAGATATAAATGGAATTTGATTTATTTAGTAAAAGTAATTTATATATTATTTGATTAGAGAACTTTAACTTGATAATGTTAACTAAAAAGGATCTATTTCTATGTTGATCGAAGCTCTTTTAAATTTTCATTCATACTCTATCTTTCGTAATGTTTTGGTTAAGAATATTCTCTTATCATGTTAGCCAAGTTAGAAATATGGTTTTGACTAATAACAAGAATATATTGAGTTACCCTACCAGAAAGTTGATCATATTTATTTTCTCCTAAATTATCTATATTATAGGTCTTTTGATATGATTGTCATTTTGATAATTGAATGAAAGTATATTAATTGGTTAAGTAATATTTAAGTAAATGATTAGTTAGGAAGAATATGTTTTCTTAGAGTAATGGATCTCTTTTCTTATATGCTTTCTTAGTTAAAATTAGAAATGTGGCTAGAAAATGATTTATGCTCTTAGATCTTAGTTCTTGGTGGAAAAAAACATGTTTCAGTCATTATAGAATTGTGATAACCTAAATGAATGATTTCTATGTTATGTAAAGAATATATGTGTTGGCTTTAAATGGAAGAAGAACCCATTTTTTAAACAATATACTTGTGTTATTTCAATAGAATTAGGTGAAGTAATTTGACAATATTTATTGGAAATAGAAGAAGTTTGAATCCTTTCCTTAATTGTGTGAGATTGGCTAAGTGATGAATGATGTATATGACTAGTTAAAGACTTGTTTTCTGAATTGGTGAATTACCATGAAATATCATTGTAGATGGATTCATAAATGATGTATGAGTGTACTCATGATGAGTGAATACTTATTGAGAAGAAATATGTCATTTTTTCACATGTCACAGCCTTCTTACGATCTCGCATGCATATTTGGAAGTCGAGTAAAAACATTGTCTATTTTCTGCATTCTGTATGATGTGTTGAGATAGAGAATGGTTGGAATATTTTTGTTGTTGTCATAACTTCCTTATTTTACCCCTGTAGGGATTACTCATAAATATAAATATTGCGTGTACTCTCTAGAACTTGAATGATACTCTAGAGAATATTATGTGATAAACTAGATTCCTTATGAGTTATTGTATCTAAGTCAACCTTATTGTTGCAAGACTAGTTACGTCAAACTATGAAGTCTCTGCGCTGCACGTATATAGGCATGCTCATCATGAGCCCTCGAGACATTAGGTCTGTCCCTTAGGGCCTATAGTCTCGTCATCTTGTGCAATTGATATCTATTATGTATAATTATTGACTTTGCAGAACTAATGTTTACATTTAGTTGTGTAGATCTAGGTCTATTAACCATGCAAGATACTGAAGCTAAGAAAGCATTTTCTCACTCTGCGAATGGATAATCATATGCCATTTACTAAAAATTTGTATAATTGTATAAAAATGTTTATATCCTAAATTTTCATTTACAATGAATGTTACAAATCTTATATTTAATAATTTATTTATTAGTTTAGAGTAAGTGAATTTTTCTCATGTCATCGTAATTCTTTCATTATTTCTTATTAATTTAATTTATTATTGTTATTTATTGATCTTTTCATGGGTAGGCATTACACTTTAGACTAACTAATGCCCCAATAGTGTTCATGAGTCTAATGAATGGAGTTTTTCACACTTTCCTCGATTGGTTTGTGGTCATCTTCCTTGATGATATTTTTATATACTCTCATACAGAGGAAGAGCATGAGGAACATTTGCAGATGGTTTTGTAGTGTTTGAGAGAAAATTAATTGTATGTGAATTTATCCAAATGTGACTTCTTTCAGGCAGAGATTCAGTACTTAGGCCACATCATTTCAGGGAATGGAATTGCAGTGGATCTATCCAAGATTAAGGCTATCTTAGAATGGCCTATTCTGACTAATGTATCTAAGGTTAGGAGATTTATGGGTTTGGCCGGTTATTATTGAAGGTTTCTCTAGGATTCTTCACCTGATCACTTCACTTCAGAAGAAAAGGAAAAAGTTTGTGTGGACGGAGCAATGTGAGAGATTTTCAGATCTTGAAGGAGAAACTCATTAGCACCCCTATTTTAGCTATACCTAACCCTATAGCTAATTTTGTGGTGTGCACTGATGCTTCAATTGAGGATCTAGGTGCAATCCTTATGCAAGAAGGACACGTGATTGCCTATGAGTGCCGTAAGTTGAAAGTACATGAGCTCAATAATCTGACACATGATTTGGGGCTAGTAGTTGTTGTTCATGCATTAGTGAGATGGTGACATTTCCTCCTAGGACATCATTTTGAGGTCCATTTAGATCATCGTTGTTTGCAGTGCATTTTCACATAGCCAAATCTTAATGCTCATCAACAACGATGGATGGAATTCCTTTGTGAATATGATTTTGATGTACAATATATTAAGGGAAAGGAGAATGTGGTAGCTAATGCTTTGGGCAAAAGAAAGCATGGATTATCCTCCTTGGTTTTGCAAATTGATTTGCGAGGGCGTGTTCTAGAACTTTTTCCTCAAGATCCTTGATACAATGTGGTAGTACTAGAGTTTCGACTCCATGGTTCCTTGAAGGACAAGTTTGAGGGTTATTCTCTAGATTCAGATGGTTTTCTTAGGCATTGCAAATGTATTTATATTCCTTCTTTGGGGGATCTTACATCATTTGTCTTAGTAGAGGCCCATAGAGATCCTTATGTAGCTCAAGAAGATGCACGTGGACCTTCAAAAATTATACTTTTGGGCTGGTATGCAGGACATAGCCAACCTTGTAGTCCAATGCCTCGAGTGTCATAGAGTGAAGGCTGAACACCAACATCCAACATGAATGTTGTATCCTCATGCTATTCTGGAATGGGAGTGGGATGTCATTTCGATGGATTTTATTGTAGGTCTCCTGATGTCAGCTTGGAGGCATGATGCCATTATGGTCACCGTGGATAAGCTAACAAAAGTAGCACATTTTTCTCCCATGAGATCTTCTTATAACGCAACTTCAATAGCAAGGGTTTTCCTGAATGATATTGTTAGACTTCATGGTATCCCTCGTAAGATTATTTTAGATAGGGATCCATTTTTTACATCATCTTTTTAGACTGCTCTATAACAGGCCTTAGATACGCAGCTAAATTTCAGTACAACATATCATCCCGAGACGGATGGGCAAATAGAGAGGGTGAATCAGGTGATAGAGGACATGTTGAGAATGTATGTTATGGATCAACAGACTAAGTGGGAAGACTATTTGTACTTAGTAGAGTTTGCTTACAATAATGGTCATCATAGCTCTTTAGGCATGGCTCCATATGAGGCTTTGTATGGTAGGCCTTGCAGGACACCCTTGAGTTGGGATCATCTCGAGGACAAAGTTGCGGTGGGACCTGATTTAGCTCAGGAGATGGAGAAGCAGGTGATCCAGATACGAGAACAATTATAGAAGGCATAGGATAGGCAAAAGCATTATACATATTCTAAGAGGGTAGATAGGACCTTTCAGGTCAAAGATAAGGTGTTTTTGTCAGTTCGCCTCAATAAGAGCCCGATTTGTTATGGGAAAGGCTCCAAGTTAGTTCCTAGATTTGTAGGCTCTTTTGATACCCTAGAGAGGATTGGCCTAGCTGCTTACCGCTTAGCGTTGCCACCCAACCTATCTTACATTCATGGTATTTTCCATGTTTCAATTCTTAGGAAGTACATGCCAGATTTATCTCATGTTATGGATTCAGATGCCCTACATGTAACACAGGACGGGTAGTTATCATTGGAGCCCATTTGCATATTGGATCATTGAACCTTGGCCCTGCGAGGACAAGTGTTGGACCAGGTCAAGGTCCAATGGGACTACCTTGATGAGATTACAACTACATGGGAGGATATTTCTCAGATGAGGACCTTATACCCTCATCTCCTTGAGGGCTTCCAACCTATTATTAAGAGGGGGAGGATGTGAGACCTAACTTTTTCTAGTTACTTTAGTTACTTCAGTTCAGACTATTTGACTATGTTATTTTAATTATATGCTTTATGTGTGTGAGTTTTTATGCTACTATGCTATGGATATTATGTTGTAGACATTATACTAGAAATCTATGGATATTATGTTATAGATATTATGATTGAACTCTATGAACATTATGTTTCAGACTTTATATTTGAACTCATGATTAGATATTTAATGGATTATTATTCATGTGTTAAAATAATTTATTGGATGAGCTAGATGCATGTATGATAGTCATTAAATAAATTAATTGATTATGTAATCATGAATGAGTTTAAGTTATTTTTGTTCATGCATTATTCTTGTTGCTTTGGCTATATATTTCTTTATATACTGATATTCAGAAATGGAGTGTACAGGTGGGTGGCCAAGATCAATTAGTTTCAGAGACTTTCAAGAACCCGTTTTGTGATAACCTGTTAGTCTAGTCTAACCATGGAAGGGGTGAAGACTATATTGTTGTGTGGATTAATTAATTATTGGTTTTAGTCTATAGTTGGTTTCAGTTTTGTTTTATTAAAATTTAAATTGTTAATTGTGTGAGTTTAATTTTATTTTTAATTAATTTATTGTTGTATTATTTTGGATGAGGATAAGGGATGTATATTTATTGTTTTTTCTTTAATAATTGTGGGGTTGGAGGGAAAGGAAAAAGATGGAAGTTTCCTTTTTTTATGGTTTTTCTTAGTTTTTGGTTATTTATGGGAGGAAGTTGTCTTTTGGGAATACTTTTTGATTTGTATGGTTTTTGGAGGATAATTCTATGAGAAGTGTGTGGAAGAAAGGAAGATGAAAGATTGTGAGAAGAATGAAGGGATTTTTGCTTGGAAATTGGAAGAAGTAATTTTCGCTGTGGATTCTAGTTCAAGGGTTTTGAATTCCAGGGTTTGGGCTCTCCCTAACTTGGGGAGCTGAGGATATTTGCAAACAAGAGAGATAACATCAACAAACTTATCATTGATCGTGACACCTAAGGAATCTATAGGTAAAATTGTAAATTATTTTCAAGTTTAATTCAAATTCTTTATAAAAAAAAATTCCCCTGTTTATGCTCACTTGTATGGTTAACATATAGGTGGGCATGACAAACGTATGGATTTTAAACCTCAAAGTTGACCTAGCATCTTTGTTGGTTACTTCGATGGTGTTAAAGGATATCAAATTTTGGATTTTAAGACACACGAACTCTTTATTATGTGAAGTGTGCATTTTGAGGAAATCTATCCTAGCACATCCTCTCACATTCTTCCTCCCTCCACAATGGATTCAAATGATAATGGCACAAAGGATTTTCCTCTAGCTTCTTCTACTTACATGGTTGATTATCAAGTTCCATCTCCTCCTTCACAGAGTTCACATTTGGAAGATGAGGATTGTCCTCCTACATCCCTTTCTTCTATGCCTCATTGGGCTCAATAAAATCTCTAGTCTGTAGACACTCTTGTTGGGGATCCTTTAGACACTCAAAGGACTTGATCATAACATCAGGATATTTTACATTCCTAAATTTCTAGAACTTTAGATTCATAATCCTTTAGTGATAGAATGTATTTTTGAGTGGGATATAGCCATGGAGGAAGAGTATAACTCTTTGATATGGAACAACACATGGGAGATTGTTCCACTTCCTAAGGGAAAAAAATGGTTTAATCTAGATAGATCTATCAAACCAAATTTAAAATAGATGGAACTGTTGACAAGTATAAAACATGGATTGTGGCCAAAGGTTTCTCATAGGTTCTTGGTGTTGACTAAAATAGGACCTTTGCCCTTGTCACCAAGGTGAACTCCATTCACTTACCTCTTGCTATTATTGTAGCTCATGATTGGGATGTACATCAGATGGATGTGAAGAGTGCATTTCTTCACAGGGATCTACATGAGGAGATTTACATGGAACAAACACAAGGATCTGTTTAGGATTATTCATTAGTTTGCTAATTGAGGAAGTCTCTCTATGGATTCAAACATGACCCATGGGCTTGGTATGCCAAGATGGACTCCATTACTCTCTTAGTTGGGTTCTATAGATGCCACTTCTAGATTTGAATGTATACATCTTGAGATAGGAGGATGCTCTTCTTTTCTTGGTTCTCTACATTGATGATTTGATTGTCACATGGGACACCTCATCCATCATTATAGAGTCAAAACTTCTTTGCACGACAAATTTTCCATGATTGACTTGGGTCTCTTTCACTACTTTCTTAGGATCAAGATCACTTAAACCTCTTTTGAGATCTCTCTTGTACAACCCAAGTACACTCTCGATCTTCTAGCTATTTTCATCATGGTTGATTGTAATCCTACACCAACTCCCTTTTTGTCTCAAGTCAAACTTGAGGTGAATTGTTTCACATCACTTGTTGATACCACTTTGTATTATCAACTTGTTGGTAGTCTCATCTAATTGATTCATACTCACCTCGACATTTCATTTGCAGTTGGCATGGTTTCATGCTTCATGATGGAGCCACATGAGCTTCATTGGAAGGTAGCCAAATGCATTTTGCACTACATACAAGGTGTAGACACCTAAAATTGTCCACTCTTCAATTCATACCTAAACATCCTTAATTCATCCCTATTCATCCCTAAACATCCCTAATTCATTGCTAAATATCCTTAATTCATCTCTATTCATCCCTAAACATCCCTAATTCATCCCCAAACTCCTCTAAATCATCACTAATCATCTCTAGACACCCCTAAACTGTATTTTCTCCACAATGAACTAAATAAACACATGTTTAGATGGTTAATTGATCAAATCCCCTTCAATCCATGATTTTACAATATTTTATTGTCAAAATCACTATTCATGTACTATTCACTATTCATTAGTACCCATGTCAGTACCTGCATTAGCATTTATCCCTAGTCAAAATGATTTATTAATTATTGATCCCCTTTCTCTATAGTCCAAACATTAGATAAATTTAATTTATCTAATATCTACTTAAAAAAAAGTGCCTGGTAAACTTTTTAACATGACCGGTGATGCTGGTGCGACACAACCTCTGAATCCATGGTAACGCTTTTACCTGGAGCTATGAACTGGTGAAGCCACAACATGGGGGACCTCATCCCCTAGAAAGACCACTTCAAACCTACAAGCTCGTTGGCCCAACAAAGGCATAAAGCCCGTGAGCTCATTGGCCCAACGAAGGCATAAAGCCTGCGAGCTCGTTGGCCCAGCGGGGGTTTGAACTCTGGTGGCCACCACTACAACCGAACAACTTAACCACTGAAACACACCCTTATCAGCATCTAATATCTACTTTTACCCCATCCTATGAATTAAATAAATATTTGTATTTATTTAATTCTTATTTTCTACACTTTTGGTTAGGTTTTTCTAAACATAATTAACTAACCTAATCCCCCACTTGCACAACCTAAATCCTAATATAATCTTGGTCAAATCCTCTCCATTGCCCCAAATGTACAAAGGCATGGTCTCTTGTACATGTCCAGATGGCCTTCTTATAAGAGGCATGGCAAAGGTCCTTTGTACAAAGGTCCTCTTGTCCTCCATCCCCTTTTCCTCCAATTTTAAATTGGGCATGTACCCATGCTTCCTGATTTTAAATTCAAATCAAACCCAACCCATACTTCCCATTTATCAAGTCAATCTCATGCATCTATCTTCCCAAGGTCAAATCTCAACCCTTGATTTGTCCTCAATCCAAGGACATCCCTTCTCATCTAATCTCATCATACCACTTGGCAAGCTCTCCTTGCTTGAGAGCTCTTAACAATCCTCCACCCTTGATCTTTCAGTCCAATCTTGACCATCCAATCTCCATCCAAAAATCTATAAATTGACCCTCAACCCAAGTATTTTCAAGACTCCATGCATTGTAAAGTTATGCTATCCATATGAAGAGCCACCTACATCAAATCATCCAAGGAGCACATCCACTTAGCAAGGTTTGCACATGAGGTTTATTGTTTAACTTCTCATCTTGTATATGCATTCCTTTACGCTCAATCTGAGGTAGCTTAGGATTTGAGTGAAGTAGGTTATTGTTTAACTTGTTTCTTGTAGTCCTTTTCTATGTTATACATTTTGGCATGCCTGGTGGGACCCCCACCCTTCTAATCTAACAATATTGTGAGTTTCTTGTCAAGTGCTTTCGTGTAGGTTACAACCGCACCTGCAACTACGGATCAGCACTTGTGACCCTTATATCAGTGTCTGTGACCCTTCTGTTAGCACCTATGACACTTTTGTCAGTGCCTTTGTATCATCCTATAGCGCTTGTGTCTGCCAAATCTCTATTTTTCTAGGTCACTCATAGATTAGTGCCTATGTTCTACCAATTAGTAAATGTCTTTTTATGCTTTCATCTTTGAAATTTGACATCTAATAGGCCCTAATTGACTTGGTTACATCCATAACAAGTGGACTAACAACAAATTTTGTAGGTTTAACACTCTGTTTGTAGGTTTTTCATCATATTGAAGGTCCCCCATCATCTTAATGTTGGATCAACATTTGTGTAGCCTAGATTAGTGCATGTGTAGTCAGGTTCAACATCCCTACACTTAGGTATATCTTCTCTTTCTTTTAGCACCCATGTTAGAGATATTAGTGCCCGGGTCATAGCAATTAGCGCATGTATTTGCTTGTTCATTGATTGACACATGTGTCATAAGGATTAGCACATGTGTTTTCCTGATTAGCACCCATGTCATATGGATTGGTGCATATGTCTGCATTAGCACATGTGTCTCTTCCCTTACCACCCATGTTTGCTTATTTAGCACCTGCATCCTAGATCAACACTTGTGTAGCCTCTGTCAGCGCCTGTGCAGTATCTGTCAGTGCCTGTGTCTGCTTCAATCTTGATTTTTGATCTAACATCTTTTCTTGGGCAAACTTTGGTGATTACAACACTTTTCATGTTAGGGCTCATGCAAATCAGAGCAATAAACATTAACAATTATATGCAGATTAAATAACCCAAATATAACAATGAAGAATAACACAAAAGAGATCAACATAGAATTTTAACGTGGCTCACCCAAAATGGGCTACATCCACAGAAACTCAGCCATCCAATGATTTTATTATCTAGTGCAAAACATATTACAATCTTACGAATTCCACACCCGCAACATACATCTTGGCCGCTTATAACAAGCTTTTTGGAAGCTTCTAGAATTAGGGTTTTACAAAGTCATTTTTCCTTTGTTGGTTAACAAAAATTAACTACCAAACCTTGACAAGGATACGTTATGAGTGTACAATATTTGCACGATCATTTTCCACATACCAACATTTCAATCGTCCAAGACACTTCCAAGACCACTAATCTTGTGGTTTTGCAACCCTGCTTGTCGAAGGATTCATCTATTTATCACTAAATCTAGGGACATTTCTTTTTTGGGATTAAAAATAACTTTTTTCTTTGTTTAGGATCATTCCAAGGTACATATTCTCTCCCCTTGCACTTCACATGATCTTGGGGATCAAAAACCTTGATTGGATCCAATCTTTGTTATCTTTGTTCATCCCAAGGTCCTTGGTGTGTATACTCTCTCCTCACACAATTTGGTGATCTTGGAGATCAAAAAAACCTTGGATTCTTTCCTCTAGGTGGATTTCCTTGTATTTCATCACCAAGGGGATGACCTCAACCCTTGTGTTCTGACGAGGTATACAAATTTGGAAGAGAATTGAAAGACTCTTCCATTGGGGGACATTTACTATTTGGGCAAAGCTTGCAAGAACTTTATACCTTCCAAAGTAAAGGAGGAGAGTGGGTTACCATCTTGCACCATGCCATTAGACATACCCCTCATCTCATGGGCATAGGATTCACGCACTTTGTGTGTATCAAGGATATCCCCTAGAAGCTTATACATCCTAGCTTAAGACCCTTCAACCATCATATCTTGTGGTGCACCGCTACAGTAGGAGGGGAAGACCCTCACATGTATCATCATACTTGAGATAGGGTCTACTTTGGGAAAGATGAAAGTCTCCAAAGGGGTATAAGGTGGTACATGACCTTATATTACCTATCTATCCAAGCTGTGGCACTATGGTATTAATGGGGGTGGGAATCACTTCTCTATTTTGAGTTGGGATTGACCCACGACCATTTAGTGAGATCCACAAGATATGTCACACCTATTTTACTAAATCTGGGTTGTTGGTGTGTCTTCATTGTTGAAACCCATGAATCTCCTCAATCCAAATCAAATCAAAATCCTTTGCAAGAATTGTGCATGTATGTGTGTGAATTTTATTTGCAAAGTTGCCTAAAATCAAGCACCTAGCCATCCTTAATCACCTCTTAATCCCCCATCCTAATCCTCATCCAAATCATTCATTTTACTAATCCAAATCTAAATAATCCATTTTCCTCTTAATCCACATTATCCTAATCCAATTTCTTGCTAATCCACCTTATCTCAATTCAATTCCTCCTAATCACTCATCTAATTATCCAATTTCATCCTAATAATTATCCTAGTCATCCAAATCCATCCCCAATCCATCATCATTGCACCCTAATCCAAACCAATTTTCCAAGTCAAAACAAGGTCCCAATCCTAATCCATTATCCACCTCATCCATTTCCTAATCATCATCATTATGCTTAATCATATACATTTCCTAGTCACTTTCTAATCCAATATCCATTATCTTCCTAATCCATATCCTAATCCACTTTTCATTATCCTAATCATCTCATCCATTTCCTAATCCAATTATCCATCTCCATCCTAATTCAATCCTAATCACTTCCTCATACTATTTATCCAAATCCCTTATCCACATAATCCCAACTCTCTTCCAAATCTAATCCAATCCATTATCCTAACCATCTTATACTAATCATCTATCCATCTAATCCTACATCCATTATCCACCTCATCCATTTCCCAATCATCACCATTATCCTAATTAGTTCCCATCAATTGAGCTTACCCCAATCCCACTATTTGAGATTAATCAAGTCTCTCATAATCCACTTCATCCTTAAGCATAATCCATCTTCATCATCCAATCCTAATCCATTCCATCCTTAATCTTAATCCAACCCATCTCCCTAATCAAACCTATCATCCATTCTAACCTAATCCCATCAATTATCCTTAATCATCTCATCCATCAATCCCCCTAATCCTAACACCATTATTGAGCTTAATCCACATTCATCAAAATCCCAACCTCATAATAATCCCTCATCCTAAATCAATAATCCATCATTCATCTATCCATCCCTAATCAAAATCCAATTCCAATCCTTAATCAAAAAATCCTCATTTGCAAATCTAACTTTGGTTAATGACTTAACCTCTTTTAGCCTTCACCAAATCCTAATCATACTCCATCAAATTTCATTCAAATGCTAATCATTTTCCTCCAAATTATCATCCAAACCACTATCCAAAGGGCCCTTGGCCTAATCATTAATCCAATCCAATCCAATCCAACCATCAAAGGGCCCTTGGCCTAATCCAAAATCAAATCCGGTCAAGTGTCATATATCATTGACCTTGACTAATCAAACCAAAGCAAATTCATCCTAAGATCAAGTGTCATATATCGTTGACCTTGATCAATCCAAATCCCAAATCAGTCCAAAATCATCCAATCCCAATTAATCCAAATAAATCCCCATCTAATCCAAAATAAAAATCAATTTCATCAAGTCATCCTACATCACATCATCCTAAATCCAAATCCAATCATGACTTCATATAATGATGTCTTTGACCAAGCTAAACTCAAAATCCTTGATGAAATCATTACAAGCAAGCTTTCCATAAATATGCAAGCACCTTATGACCATGCATTCGCTAGCATAAGCTACGCCCCCACACCTCATTGCATATCCTATGGTCATCCTTATGCTACCATTGGCAAGGAAAACCCATTATATCCCCCATCCACATCTCGACATCCACTCTCGTATGAAATCCCCATCACCTCCACCTCTTATCTTCCATCTTCTTATCTGTATCCCACTTATTCAAATCCATCCTCTCCTTATCCAAATTTGTCATATTCCTATCCACCAACCCCTCCATCTACTTCGTCATCCAATACACCATCTACCCCACTATCCAATTCTCCTACTAAATCCAAATCATCCTTTCTCTAAGGACTCCTCGCTAAGAGTATAGAGAAAAATCATGAAAACAAACTTGTGGAGTCAAGCCATCCAACTCCTCCCCAAACACCTCAATGTGTCATTGATGACCCCACCATCTACCTCACACCCATCAAAACTAAACCATTATCCATCCTATCCAACATCCTATCAAAACAATATCTCACTTCTCTATCCACCTTGTCCAAGGAGCCTATTCTAATAATTGAAACTACATGCTCCTCCCCACCAGACCATCCATGCAAACCCAACTATGTTAAGAGCCTAGTCTAGAGCATGTAGAAACATCCACCCCCCTTTCTACTCATGATCCAAGCATCCCATCTCCTCACTCTCTCAATCCCATACCATCTATTATTGATCCCCCATCATCCCTAATTGTTCCTTTACCATCACTTATTGATCCCATCCCAAATCCATCATACTATACTCTTGGTCCTGGTACCTTCCTCCATGGTGGTTCTTTCATAGGAGAGGAACAACTTTCTTCCACCACTTATCCCCCTCCATCTAATAATGGACTCATGTCTTGTTTCCAAAACATTACCCATCCTATCACACAACATATGCTCCAAAACATGATTTATCATTGTAAAGGCTTAGGCCTTCATGAAAGTAGCATTTTGGAGTCTATCCATGTCAAAATCCATCTGCATGCACATGGACTTGGTTATAAATCCCAAGGAAAATAATCCAAACATGTCAGTACCACCCACACACCTCCCAAATCTACTTCTTCCAATCCCAAACCCAATGCATCTTATCTCACCTCCAAATCATATACCTCCATCCCTCCTCCTTCATCTTATTTCATCCATAAATCTAAAAATCATGTGACCATACATCTCCCTAAACCCACACTTCCTCCATTACTCCCAACTCCTAATGTCCCCATCCTCTAATCCCCTTATCCCCCATCCTCAATATCCCTATTTATAAATCTTGATCCCCCAAAATTCCTAATCAAGCTCAACGAATACACACATCATCCATACATGAAGCTATCAAACACCCCATGGATTCAAAAATAATAATTTGGATGCCTCCCTACATAAATCACAAAATATATCAAAACCTAAAGAATATCATGTCAAAGGGCATCAATACAAACATCCAAGAAAAATCCATCTAAAAGGCTACATAATCCCACACCCTCAAAAATAAAAAACAAAAATGGTGTGGGTCCCTAAACAAAACGTGATAAATCCAAGTAGAGCATCCACATCCCATTCCATCCCCATATCCCAAAATCCTGCTCCCATTAAAAAATCCTAAAATTTCTAAGTTCATTTGGGTCCCTAAATTCCCAAATCGACAATCCCAAAATCCCCCATCCATATCCTACAAATCCATCATGAATCCCAAATCCCCATTACTCCCCACTGCCCCTCCAAATCAAAAGCTTAAAAATCCATTATAGTGTGTGCAACCATCAGTCTTGGTTCTCCTTGACCCCACGTCATTCCCACATATCTTCATCCCTCCATCATATATCCCCTATCTCGCATTTACCCCCATCACATCCCTATGGTCCACGCTTTCGCATAATCCCACCGTCCATCCACTATCACCATCCATCCATAATCCACTACCGCCATACCATCCATAATCCATCCACATCATCCATCTCCATCTCACGTTGTCCCCTACCAACATACATGCATGTATATAACATTTGAAATGGTCCACATGCAACATCCATGCAACATGGGACACTTCCACCATGTATGGAAACCAATGCTTGATCCCCCCTCATCCTACATATCATCCTCGCCCTCTATCCAAATTTTGATTTTTGTCCTTGTACAACTCAAACTTGGTCCATTTAAATTTTCTTCCCTTGCCTTGATGTTATGTCTCTAAAGTGTAATTCCTTTTCCTCTTTATCAACAAAATCATTATTTCTCAAACCTCACGTTTTAGTTCTTTCCATTCTATTATTGGTATTTTTGTACTTTCCCGAACTTGATCTTTCTTCCTGCCTTATTAGAGAAATCTCTCGTCGACAAACCTTGTCAGAAGATTCTTAAGCTCACTAACTTTATCAAGAAAGTTTTAGGTTCGCAAACCCTCTAGTTTCCTGATAACTTTTCTTTGGATATTGCGTTGTCATTCTTTTTACAAATGAGTCTCCTTATCGACTTTTCTCACCTTTGACAAACTTAACTTATGCTATCATTATTCACTTTTATTTCCAATAACCCAATGTTTGTAATTGTTTTGTGTTAAGTTCATTTTTTCTGATAAAGGGGAAATCTTGTTTGTCGTGGCCTTTATTTAAAAGTTTGTGAAATAAAGGTTTCACTGACTATTGTTATAAACTTTGATGCTCTTGCAAAGTATATTAGAGAATCACTTGGTTCTCAAGTTCTTAAGATTGCCGATAAAGTGATAAACATACACACCTGGAAGGAGATCCACTTCGCAAAATTAACATTTTGCTGATATGTAAACACAAAAGCTTGAGATTTGGTTCACAAAGTTGAAAGTTTGCCAATGCTTAGGTTCTGTGATTGCCATTTTTACTGACAAACTATCTTAAGTAAAATGGGTGGTTTGTGAAAAGCTAAGATACCCGATAAAGGGGTTTGGTATAATGAGTTGTGAAAGTATTTATTATGAGGGAGCATTTATTGAAACGCCCACCCAATTTATTTACCTTATAAAAGGAACATTTCTTAAGGCATAATTTATTTGTTGTTTGGAATGTTATTTCGAGCCCAAGTTATAGTTAATTTAGTTTCTTCCTCTCCACAGGCATCGTGGTTAAGGTGAGTGCATTGCCACCCATTAATTGTAACCCTCTCTCATCAAATGTAAACCCTCTGGTCCTAGTCACTATCAAAAACTCCATAGACTGGTTACTCTGGTTCGTCAAAATGAAATACAAATATAAAGGGCTCGATATCTCCTTCATAATTGAAAACAAACTTTTGGGGGTTAAAGACATAGATTTGGGTCATATTGATCTTAAAGAATTCTGGGTAAGGATGAACACCAACCTAAGGACACCTATAGCTCAGAAAAGCTTGGATAGTGGTTTGGCGCATGCAAGCGGTGTCCCTCTAGCAGGTCAGTGCACAAATTTAATTATGGATTGCATTCACAATTACCATGCTGAATCCCATGAGATTAGGACAGTCAGTGGTAAAACAATTCTACATATAAATGTTGATACCATTAGCGATAGACTTGGGTTACAAGTGAGAGATGAATACACTAATGTTTCACAACAAACGGGTTAGAGTTTCTTCATTGATGACAAAAAGATGTGTAAAGATGCCATTGCTACCACATGACTCAAGAAAAAAAAGAAAGGGGGGTAACATCTTCCCAAAAACTTAGAGTATTGTTCAAAGATGATATTTCAGACATTATCACACTGTTACATAGGGTGGTTGGGAGTGAAGATTCAAATGAATTTGGTCAGTGGATGTGCTAGATCTTATTTTGTGATGAATAGAAGTCAATAGTGGCTAAGATCTAAGGTGAATGGTCATGGTGCAGATTCTCCTTCACACATGTAGAAAGTCCATTGCAGTAGATTGTTATCAAACAACTATGGATTAGTAATCAAACAGCTACAGATTAACATGTAGGAAGTCCATTGTGGTAGTTTATAATCATTTAGGATTTGAATTCAATAAAGATTATGTTACTATTCCATTAAGTTTTGTTACACACATTGTGTTTTAAGTTTTTAGTGCATTGTTGGATTGTCCTTCATTAGATCCTCTATCCATGACTGCATTAAGTGGTATCAAAGCATAAGGTTTGAATCTTTAGGAGAAGTTCTACTTGTGAATAGATCGCTAAATTGAGGTAGCTTACAAGAAGCTTGTCAATAAATCATGGATTGAGAGGTAGTTGCAACGAGTGATTATAGGTAGATCATCGACTTGAGGAAGTTTGCATCAGATCCCAGGAAAGATGCCACCACAAAGAACCCTAAGTGTTGTTAACATTGTTGGAAAGTTAGATGAGGTATTGAAAGAGGTAAGGGAGAACATAATTTGATTGGAGGATTTGGAGGAAGATAGAAAAAGGGATCGAATCCCAAGGGATAATGATGAGAGTGATGTGGAGGAAGGCACAAGAGAATATGTGCAAGATCTAGAAGACTGTGAAGACTAATCAGAACAAATAAAGGTGTTAAAGGCCATTTCTAAAATTAGTAAGAGACCTAGGATAGAAATTTCTAACTAATACATTGATCTAAACCCTGAAGAATTGATTGATTTGATAAATTATTTGGATGAATATTTTGAGTATGAGGAAATTGAGGACTCCAAGAGGGTTAGGTTTGCAAAGACCAAGTTGAAGGTACATGTTGATGTTTGGTGGAAGGAGGTGCAATTGGAAAGAATAGGAGGGGAAAGGAAAGAATTACAAAATGTGATAGGATGGTTGCAAAATTGAAAAGGCAATTCATACCAATGGACTTTGAACTTGAACTATTGAAGAAGTTGAAAAGTTTGAGGCAAAGGGATAGGACTATAAAGGAATACATTGAAGAATTTCACAAGTTGATTATTAAGATGGGGCATAGTGGGACAGGCAAAAAAATTTGCAAGATACATCAATGGATTGAGAGAAAGTATCCAAGAAGAGCTAAGTCTGGTTAAGTTGACCACCATAGAGGAAGCATACCAATTTGTGATCAAGGTAGAAGACAAGTTGAACAAAAGGTTTGAGAGCCAACATAATCGATAAGGAGGAAGAGAGCAAAAACTCTTGAGAGAGATCATGATGCAGTGATGGAAGATCATACCAAGAAGATAAGAGAGTTGACAATTTCCACCATAGAGACAGTTGCACTTACCACAATCAAAAAAGAAGTCACGACACTTATCGCAAGGGTCATGAAAATGGCAACTACTATAACAAAGATAAAGGAGAATGTGATACATACCGCAATGATGGATACTAGAAGGGAAGAGGAAGAAATAAGAGGAATCAGAAAAGACCTTTCAAGGGAACATGTTTCAAGTGTGGAGAAGAAGGGCAAAGGACATTCAAGTGTTTTCAAGGCCAAGGAAGTGGAAGAAGGTAGTGCCAGGTTGCCTTTTGGGAGGAGGAACCCCAGAGATCATGGGTCAAATGATGATCTCAAATATGGAGAATCACTAATGATGAGAAGGGCTTTGTTGAAGAACCATGAGGAAGATAGATTGGTATAAAGAAATAAATTGTTCAAAACTAGATGTAAATCTAGAAGCAAGTGTTGTAATATTATTATTGATAACAAAAACATAGATAACCTAGTATCTGAGGAAATAGTTGAAAAGTTGAACCTGAAGAGGCAAAAACTTTCAAACCCTTATGCGATCACTTGGTTGTAGAAGGAACATAAGTTAATGGTCAATGATCAATGTTGGGTAAGATTCAAGATAGGGGGTTACCATGATGAAGTCTTGTGCAATATAATGTTGATGTATGTATATCACCTACTATTAGGGAAGCCATAACAGTTTGATCATCACACTATACATGATGGGAGGGAAACTACATATATTATAACTAGGGATGGCCAAAGACACAAGTTGATACCATTGAAAGACAAAGAAGATCAAGTTTGTAGCAATTCTAGGATATGCTTGGTGGATGGAAGTTAGTTCTTGGATGGACTAAGTGTTGCAAGGTGTGGCCCTTGGTCTCCTTCAATGCAGTGCTACGGTGGTTTGCGACAAGGGCTTAATTGCCTCCCATGCTTGTTAAGTCAAGTAGTTGTATCAGGCATTAATAGGTCAATCTTTTGGTGCAATGACAACTAACAATTGGTATTAGAGCTAAGTTCCTCTAAAAGAGCTTAACCGCTTGAGGAGATCCAGGATGTCATCCTACAAGAAGGATAGTCCGAAGTTTGAAGGAACCAATTTTAATCTTTGGAAAAGTCACATGAAATGTCACTTGCAATGTATGGGAATGCAGTACTGGAACATGGCTTCAACGAAGTATACTCCTCCACAGGGTGGCCTGAAAGCCCCAAATGAAATCACAGATGCTGAAAATAATCTGCGGACTATAGAAGCTCTTCTAAGCACATTATCTGATTTAGAGCTTTCAAATGTTGTTGACCTACCAACTGCTTTTGAGATTTGGGAAAAATTGGAACCTCTGCATGAAGGAGACAAGTATGTTAAATGTGCAAGGCTACAGAGTCTGAAAGGGAAATTTGAAAATCTGAAGATGAGAGAAGATGAAAATATCACTACTTTTATGCCAAGAGTAAATGACCTTGTTTGTGGCATTAGATGTGCTGGTGGAGTTGAAGATGAGATTGTTGGCAAAGTTCTCAGATCCCTTCCTGCTTCTTATAAAATCGAGGTTGCTGCCATTGAAGAATTCAAAGCCCATACAACTGTCACAATAGATCAATTGGTTGGTAAATTGGCTATATTTGAATTGACTAAGTTTGGAGATGCCCCCCAAGACTGAATCTGCATTCAAAGCCAGTGCCTCTGTAAAAGGTAACCAAAGGTTTGATCCGGGAGAGAACTCTTCAAGGAAACTATCATGGTATGAAAAAGAAAGAAAAGACCTGGAAGAAGAAGAAGCATAAACTACTCAACTTGAAGCCCTTATTGCAAAAAGACTGCCAAGAGGATCTGGTAAGTATGAAGGAAAATTACCTTTTAAGTGTTTTAACTGCAATAAGATTGGTCATTCTACCTCAAGATGTCCGAAAAGATTTTCAAAGCCAAATCCTAACAGATCAAGGTTCCAAAAGAATTGTTACTATGTTCATGAAGAAGATGATAATGAAGGAATAATAGATGATGAGTCAGAAATAGGAAACAAATCTGGAAGTGATTGGGTGTTTATTTCCATCAAGGAAGAAGATCCAGTGCCCTCTGAATATGTCAATAATAAAGTTGTAGAAAGAGCTCTGGCTGCCCAAGTTGAAGAAAAGGATGATTGGGTCATTGATAGTGGATGCTCTCACCATATGACAAGTGACAAAAATAAGTTCATAGATTTGGAAAGGTATGAAGGAGGAGTGGTAAAGTTTGGTGATAATTCTATTGGTAGAATCAGAGGTAGAGGAACTATTTCTTTTGATGGAAAGAACAAAACCGGTAATGTACTATATGTTGAAGGATTGAAGCACAATCTTCTCAGTGTTGGATGGTTTGTGGACAAAGGCTATGATATCTGATTCAAGAATGGAAAATTCAAGATCTTTTAAAGTTCCAGAACAAAGATTGCATTCAGTACTCAAACTAAAGGTAATATCTTCCACTTGGTTGGTACGGGTAAAAGTTGCTTATTTGTTCAAGTTGATCAAAGTTGGTTATGGCATAGGAGGATGTGTCATGTGAATTTTGATAATATCATCAAGATAAGTAATACTCAGGCTGTAAGAGATCTTCCAAAACTGGTAAAGCCTACAAATAGTTTGTGCAAGGAATTTTAGTTGGGAAAACAAAGTAGTCTCATTTAAAAGCAAGGAAGAATCTTTCACCAGATTATTGGACTTAGTTCATATTAATCTTTGTGGTCTAGCAAGAATCAAGAGTGTGCAAGGTGATAGATACTTCATGTTGCTAATTGATGACTATTCCCGGATGATGTAGGTAACTTTTCTGAAGGAGAAATTAGAGGCTCTTGAGAAATTCAAAATATTCAAGGCTATGGTAGAGAATGAAACCGGATTAAAATTAAAATTTCTAAGGTCTGATAGAGGTGGAGAATTCACATCCGGTGAGTTCATAGAATTTTGTGAGAAACATGGAATAAAGAGATAGTTGTCTGCTCCTAGGACTCCATAGTAGAATGGAGTAGTGGAGAGAAAGAACCGGACCATCCAGGAAGCATCTAGGACCATGATGATGGAAGCAAATGTTCCTCAGATCTATTGGAGAGAAGCTGTCAGCACTACAGTCTATACTCTCAATCGAGTACAAGTCAGAAACAATACTGGTAAGACTCCTTATGAACTTTGGTTTGGCATCACTCCTACTGTGAGATATTTCAGAGTTTTTGGTAGCAAATGTTACATTAAAAGAGATGAAGATCTAGGCAAGTTTGATGCTAGAAGTGATGAAGGAATATTCTTAGGTTACTCTACTCAAAGTAAATCATACCGGTGTTATAACAAGAGATTGAGGAAGATTATAGAAAGTACTAATGTGAAGGTTGATGAAGGAATTGAAAAACCCTCAAGGTTTTATGAATATGATGAAGATGATTAGAATAATGCTTTGATCCAAGGAGTCCAAATCCCTTCTGAGATTTAGATCCAGAATGATCTGGTAAATTAGGAAGAAGAGATAAGTTTGAATGAGCCTAATCAAGAATCAGAAGTACAAGAAACTCCCAAAGTTCCTAGGTATGTAAGACTAAACCACTCTGAAGATCAGATCATAGGTGATAAAAGAAAAGGTGTTCAAACAAGAAAAAGGATTGCTCAAGATTTAGAAGAGTATTGTCTGATTTCAAATATTGAACCTAAGACAGTGTATGAAGCTTGCAATGATGAAAACTGGACTAAAGCAATGGAGGAAGAGCTGATGCAAATTAAGAAAAATCACACTTGGGATCTTGTTCCCAGACCTAGAAACAAGAATGTGATTGGAACCAAATGGGTCTTCCGCAACAAACTGAATGAAGTTGGTGAAGTAATTAGAAATAAAGCCAGATTGGTCTGCAAGGGTTACTCTCAAATAGAAGGAGTTGATTTTGAAGAAACTTTTGCTCCGGTAGCAAGAATTGAAGCAGTCAAATTATTTCTTGTGTTTGCTGCCTTCAAGGATTTTAAAGTGTATCAGATGGATGTCAAGTCTACCTTCCTGAATGGTGACTTGGAAGAAGTATACATTAAGAAACTGGATGGATTTCAATTGTCTGATCATGGTGATATGGTTTGCAAGTTGAAGAAAGCACTATATGGACTCAAGCAAGCCCCAAGAGCCTGATATGAAAGATTGGATAAGCATCTTTTGAAGATTGGTTTCAACAAAAGTACTGCTGACAGTAATTTGTATGTCAAAATTGATCATGAAAACATCTTGATTGTTGAAGTGTTTGTTGATAATATCATTTTTGGAGGAAGAGATAGTATGTGCAAAACTTTTGCAAATCAAATGAAAAGTGAGTTTGAGATGTCCATGCTTGGGGAAATGAATTTCTTCTTGGGTCTACAAATCACTCAAACAAAGAAAGGAATCTTCATTTCTCAGACCAAATATGTGAAATAATTGTTGAAGAAATTTGGGATGGAAGACTCAAAACCAATGAATACTCCCATGGTAATTGGATGTAAATTGAGAAAAGATGATGACTCTCCTAAGGCTGATTAGAAAAAGTACAGGTCAATGATTGGAGGATTGTTGTATCTCACTCAAACTAGACTTGACATTATGAATGTTGTTGGTCTTGTTGCTAGATTTCAAGATGATCCTAGAGAATCTCATGTCATGGCAATCAAGAGGAATTTTAGATATCTAAAAGGGACAGTTGAGTATGGATTGTGGTATCCCAGAGATCATGATTTTTCTCTTCATGCATATACAGATGCAGATTGGGCAAGAGATATGGATGACTAGAAGAGTACCAGTGGTGGAGCATTCTTTTTGGGGAAGAGATTGGTTTCTTGGCTGAGCAAGAAATAAGAGGCAATATCTCTGTCGACTGTAGAAGTAGAATATATTGCAGCAGCAGGTAGTTGCACTCAAGTTTTGTGGATGAAGCAAATGCTAAGAGACATAAGAGTGGAGTATGAGGAACCTATCATAATCTTCTGTGATAATTCAAGTGCAATAAATATATCTAAGAATCTAGTGTTGCACTCAAAGACTAAACATATATCCATCAAGTTTCACTTTTTGAGAGAGCAAGTAAACAAAAATGAAGTCAGATTGGAGTTTGTGCCTTACAAGGATTAGATTGTAGACATTATTACTAAACCTCTACCTAAGGACTCTTTTGAGTATCTCAGGAAGAAGTTAGGGGTTATTGCCCCTCTGGTGATGAACTAAGCTGCACTAATGTGCATCAGTCTGGTGGATATCACAGTCATATCTTGTGGTCTGGATTGATGATTGGAAGCTGCTACTCAGGGGGAGTAGTTGGTATGATTCTAAAGTGGTGGAATTGCAAGTATGTGCCCTTTGCCATTGATGTCAAAGAGGGAGAGAAGACATGTGAAAAACAAGTAGTTGTTGATCAAAGGGGGAGCAACAAGGGAGAGAAGACATGTGAATGGTTGTTGCTGATAGGGGGAGTTGTGACAGTGAGGAGAAGTTCTTGTCTTGATGATTAAAACAATTTTTCACATCATATGTTGCCATCAATGACAAAGGGAGAGATTGTTGCAAGTATGGGCCTAACCAGTGTTGTCATTGATGTCAACATACTCTCATTGCATTAATGATAAGGATTGGATGAACTATTTTCTGAGGATATTGAGAAAATTGGTCATAACAGGAACAGTGAAGATAGTAAGGTAAAAGTCCAAGATAAGATGAGGATCAGAGGATGCGGTTTAAACGGTTTGTAGATATGTGCCTTAAGGTGATCTAGTAGAGATTTCAGAGGTCCGCATGAAGATCTGAAGAAGTTGTGGTTGCTCAAGTAAAATTGGTTCTGATAGGTGTTTCGAGGTGACTGAATGATACAGATAGGTCCAGTGAGATCCGGAAATGAAATATCCTATTCTACAGATTTGGTGGAGTGTTCAGGAAGTCTTTGTTAAGTGTCAACTCGATTGGTTCATGGTCTGGAGGTCCGCAAGCATCTATTTCTTTGTGACAGTGATGACAGACTGTGTTCTTGAGGTTTTAGATGAAGGAGAGAAGGGTTTTAGTAAGCAGATGTAATGTGGATGTTTTTGGTGATTCAGGCAAGCTTGTGGAGGTCTTTGGATTGTGTCCAGTTTGTGTTGGTGGTCCGCATTGGAGTTTGAGCTTGCAATTGAAGAATTACTTCAGGATGATGGTGTTCTTCCTGAGATTGGCCGACCGGATGAGTTACACATTCTGCGGATAATCTTGTAGATGTTTGCCAACTTAGATGGTTATTCCTAAGTCGATGTCTTGTATAAATAAAGGATTGTAAAGTCATTTCAAAGAAAATCTTATGGAGAAGAGAGTGTCAGAGCGAGGAGGAGAGCGAAAGCTAGAGCAAAAGTATTGGGCTTAAATGGAACTGATTCAAGCATGGTGAAGATGCTATTCTCCAGTTCATGTATGTGATACTTATTATTTTGTAGACAATGTGTCTCTTGTAGGCAATGAGCCTCTTGTGAGCAATGTGCTCAGGTAGTGATCCCTAATTGGCATGTGCCATTTTGTTCTTTCTATTCTTCTAAGAGAGTATACGATGTTGGGTTAATCACCCCGTGGTTTTTCCCTTAACTGGGTTTTCCACGTCAAAATCTTGGTGTCCTATGTGTTAATGTGTTTCTACTCTTGATTTAATGCATTATGTTTCCATGATTGATTTATCATTATGCTACTGAATTACAAAGTGGATTTAAGTGTTTAATTGGAAGCAAGTTTTGTACAACTGCTTCACCCCCCCTCTTAGTTGTCTGCCCTAAATATAACAATTGGTATCAGAGCTAAGGTCACAGGTTCAAACCCCGCGCTTGTGCTGGGGGGGTTGTTGCAAGGTGTGGCCCTTGGTCTCCTTCAACGTAGCGTTACGGTGGTTTGCGACAAGGGCTTAACCGCCTCCCGTGCTTGTTAAGTCAAGTGGTTGTATTGGGCATTAATAAGTTGATCTTTTGGTGCAATGACAACTAACACTAAGACATGAGAATTTTTGTTTTGCATTAATTCCCAAGGTTTGCAACATCACTGATATAGAAAACATCACTACAAGTGACAAGGAAGCACCATAGGAGATTTCAGAGTTGTTGACAGAATACAAAAACATCATATTAGACAACATGCGATAAAGGTTGTTGCTAGTAAGGGGTATTAGTCACCACATGAACTTGATTCTAGGAGCTAGTTTTCCAAATAAAGCACCACAAAGGATGACACTAGTAGAAAATAAGGAAATAAATAGACAAGTACAAGAATTATTGAGGAGGGACCTAATCTAGGAGAGTTTGAGCCCATGTGCAGTACCAATGGTACTAGCACCTAAGATAGACGATGAGTAGAGAATTTGTATTGATTCTAGAACAATCAATAAAATCATTGTAGGATATAGATTCCCATTTCCAAGGATGGATTGCATAATGGATTGTCTAAGTAGAGCAAAGTACATTACCAAGATTGACTTGAAGAGTGACTATCATTAGATTAAAATAAGGGAGGAAGATGAATGGAAGAAAAAATTCAAGACTAATGAAGGATTTATGAATGGATGATTATGTACTTTGGATTGACCAAATGCACCAAGTACATTTATGCAATTGATGAATGAGGTATTAAGGAATTTTTTGAGTAGTTTGTAATAGTTACTTGGATGAGATTTTGATTTTCAGTAAGACAAAAGAGGAACGACTGTAGTATATTAGGTTGGTACTACAGAGGTCAAAAGAAGAAAAGTTGTTGATCAAATTGAAAAAGTGTAGCTTCATGAAGGGATAATTGGTATTTGTGATCTCAACTGAAGGTTTGGATTTGGAGAAAATCAAAGCTATTATGGAGTGGCATACACTAGCAAATGTAGGGGAAGTAAGATCTTTTCATGGGTCGGAATGTTTATATAGGAAGTTCATCAATAATTTTAGTATCATTTGTGTGCCGCTAATTGAGATAATGAAAGGGGACAAGAGGGAATTCAAGTGGACTATTGAAGTAGATAGGAGCTTTGAGTTGCTGAAGAAGAAGGTAATAGAATAACCAATCTTAGCCTTGCCAAATTTCAATAAGATATTCCTAGTGGATTGTGATGTAAGTGGAAATGCAATTGGGGTAGTACTAAGCTAAGAAGGAAAGCTTGTAGCCTACTTTAGTAAAAAGTTGAATGATTCCAAAAGGAGGTATTTAATCTATGACCAAGAATTTTTTGCATAGTGCAAGCATTGAAGAAGTTGAGGTATTACCTATTACCTAAAGAGTTTCTATTGTACATTGACCATCAGGCACTACAATATTTGAATAACCAAAGTAAGTTGAACTAGAGACATATACAATGGGTAGAATTCATGCAGAGTTACACTTTTGTGTTAAAACATAGGAGTGAGAAGTCAAACAAGGTTGTTGATGCATTGAGTAGAAGATATAATCTGCTAATGGACATAGGGTAGAAGTAGTTGGTTTTGAAGAGCTAAAGCATTTGTATGAAGTTGATCTTGATTTTGCAGAGGCATGGAAGGACCCAGTAAGCATAGATTATATCAACCATTACTAGTATCAAAGAAGCCTTGGGAGGACATAAGTATAGATTTTGTATTGGGACTGTAGAGGATACAAATGGAAAATGGTTCAATATTAGTAGTGGTGGATAGTTTCTTGAAGATGACACATTTTATTCTCTACAAGAAGAACAATGATGTACACATAATAGACATATTTTTAGGGAGGTTGTTAGGTTGCATGGTTTATCGAGGAGCATAGTTTCACATAGGAATATCGAGTTTGTGGAATATTTTTGGAGAGCATTATGGGAAAATATGAAGATGAAGTTCAATTCAACATACCACCTCCAAGACTGATGGGCAAACAAAAGTTGTGAACAAGAGCTTAGGGAACTTATCAAGCTGCTTGGTTGGGGGACATGGTCCTATCGCAAGCAATGTTTGTATACAATAATTGAGTAAATAGGAGTATTGGAAAGATGTCATTTTAGATTATGAGTGGTAGCATCCAAGGGAATGTATCAGAACTAAGGGACATTAGTAATGAAGATGAGATAAGTGTGGAGGCAAAGGAGTTTGCATAACACATGAAGTGCATGTAGAGGTAAGGAGCCACTTGGAGAAGATGAGTGAAAACTATAAGCACGAAGCTAATAAAAAAGAAGACATATAATAAGTTGAAGATGACGAAGTTTGGTCCTTGCAAAATTGTGAGAAGATTTGATTCGGGAAATGCATATGAGGTGGAGCTACTGGAAGAATTAGGTATATTTTTAATGGTCAACATTGTAGACCTATACTTGTATTATGAGGGGGACTCAAAAGGAATCAAGACAAAGGATCAAGGACAAAATCCCATACCGCCACAACCAAAAGAAAAGATTGAGGAGATAAATTAGATAGCATAATTGGAAAGAGCACTAAAAATAGATAATATGAGGAGCATTTGGTGAAATGGGGAGGAAGATTGGAAGAAGACTCAAACTAGATTTCTAGGGTTGAGGTAGACTATCTCGATTTCCCTCTAATCATTAGAAAGTGAGGGACTCACTTTTCAAATAACCTAGAGCGTCTAATGCAAGAGCATCCTTGGGGGACAAGAGCAATCCTGCATCAACAAAAAATATTTTCGTTCACTTTGTTTGTTTGCAAGTTTTCATTTACTAGTTAGTTGTAGAAGAAGCCACCACACTTTATTGTAATTTGCATTTTGGTGTTGCAATTTTGAGATAATGTTTTACAGAAGTATTTGGATGTCATATCCATGTTCGGGAATAATTGGATGCATATATCAACATAATTTGGTTTGAAGACTTACACCAAACTAATAGACTATCACAGTTATAAATTTACCATTGGCACTAGAGCATTTGAAGTTTACAAAAAATAAGGAACACGTGAAGATTTATTGAGCCTAGGGGAGCAAACTTTGAGTACAACACATATTTCTTTTCTATTACCATTGTTTTGTTCAAGGAATTAGTTTTCACCAACCAACCACACATTTCATGGAGTATTAAACTTTGTGCCACCTTACCAATCGATGCAAATCATTTTGGAGGTTTGAGATTGTTATATATTCATTACTCACAATCATTTGAGGGCATCAAAAAGAGTTAGAGAGAATTCAACAAGAAGTTGGAGGTTTGAGCATGAACATAAAGATGAAGGTTTAGAATGGAGTTTGATGATGAGGATGTAGATGTCATTGAATTGTACTAAATTTCATTTGAATGTAGTAATCTCCATAGCAGTAATCAAATGATTGCAATCTAACATGTAGGAAACCCATTGTAGTAGATTGTAATAATTTATAATGTGAATTCAATAAAGACCATGTTGCTTTTTCATTAATTTTTATTGCACGCATTGTGTGTTTCAGATTTTTGCTGCATGGTTGGACTATCCTTCCTTGGATCCTCCATCCATGATTGCATTAGAAAAGGAGCTCCAACACATCAAGGAAAACCTTAACAAAGTGGTGGAGTTAAGTGTACCATAAAAAATAGTGCTATGGGAATAAAGTTGCTAAGTGAAAAATTGGAAAAGTCACGAAAGGACGCATGACTCCCTTAGGCACAGGTGGAGAAGAAAAACAACACCATGGAGCCTAGTTCTAGAACCAGAAGTAGCAAAATGAGGAATCAAAATGATGAAAGAAAGGAGCTTCATGTATTCGTGAACCTTCATGATAGATTCTACTAGAAGGAACTGGAAGTAGCAGAGGCACTCCATAGTCTATGATAGTTACTTGATTAATGGTTTTCTTGGTTGTTTTGTTTGTTTTTGGTTTGGTTAGTTTATGTTGTTAGCTTGTGACTCTTTTGTCAACTTTGTTGTAATCTCGTTGTTGGCTGACTGATGTTTAGCTGATGTCATTTTGGTTGTAATAAGGTTTCAGGGCCTTACAAAACCTATTTTACCCTTTAATAAAAAGTTAGTTAAAGGACTAGCAAATATTAATTGGTCTAATAACCCATTTGATTAGGTCAACTACCAAAAGTTGTCAATAATGTGAGAGTATAATGAAGAAGATAAGGAAAATAATAAGTTTTATCAAATAGCAATATTAGCAAATTGAGATGGAAACAAAGGGATGTTGTGAGAGATTGAACAAGCTACTAAATGGTTAAAAAAAATGGAGCATGATAGATTTATATATCTAGGTAGTTGGGAAACATGAGGCACCCAAACTTCCCCAACCAACTAAATTATATTGTTAGTTTTGCGGTGTCCATAGTATTTTATTAATATGACCATGCAGGAGTGGTTTTAGATATGGTTAGACCTTTTTTTTGGGAATTTACAATAAATACCTAGGTTTGATCATAGTTTGGAGAAAGTTAGAGTGAAAATAATAAGGGGAAAAATAATATATTGCATACTTCAAATATGAAAAAAAAGATTATCTTTTTCGTTATTTTTAGTCTAATAAAAATTTTAAATTGCAATTTCAAGATTGATAATAATAAATATGTGATTTCAAATATCTACTTTAGTTATAGGGCTTGGAGACCAACAATGAAATCCTCTCTTTCCTCTGGAAAAGAACACCATTGCACTCAAACCATTTTATTTTCTAATATTTTGAAGCTTGTTTCCAAACTTAGGGGAGAGGACCCAATAGTTGAGCATGTTCCAATAGTTGTGATAGTATTTGTGGATTTAAGGCCCAATACTTTTAAAAGTTTAGCACTAGTAGTTGTGACTTTAATGTTGTTAGTGTTGACTATAAGTACTTATAATTGAATGAAATGTGTTTGTTAGATCTAAAAAATAACAAATCATGTGATGCCACATCAATGTACCAACAAAACATGACTTAATGCACAACTATTGGCCTACCCTATTATGAAGGTTTTTTTGGACACCTCAACAAAAAGCATGTTGATGTGGCAATTTGATGATGTGGACCTGAAACCTTAGTTATAAGCAAAGGCCTTGCCAAGTAAGTTGTAAAATTTTTGGAGTGATTCAAAATTGCCACGTATGATTTTGAGAGGCGTGAAGTTAGGGTGATCAACTACTAGGTCCTCTCCCCTAATCCTCCATGAATCTTGAAAACAATGTAGATTTGGAAGGAATAATTTCTAAAGTTTGAGTTATGTCCCAATGTCACTACCAAATAGGGCTCTCTATTTCCTCCTTGCCTTTCACATCAATTTCTATCTCTACATAAATTCTCATAAGTAGATTGCATATGGCGTCTGTTCTAAAAGCTACAACCCCAATGATACTCCTGAGAACTTGTACTTTTTAATATTGTCTTCCATAGTAGTTGGGAGGAAATAGGAGAGAGAGACCTCCATTTTTGTGTGGAAAACTAGGAGGCCATACAATACCTCGAGGAGTGCAAAGTAGAAGCAATGTATTTTGGTTGGGCAATGAAAACAAAAAGTTGTGCAAGGACAAAATAGAATCCCATTCTTTACAAACTATGTGAGACTGGGAGATTGATTGTAATGGAAGCTTTTCAAATATGCATTATTTTATATCCTGAGGCAGCTTAGATATACCATGCTGCTCTATCTTCTTCAACCACTGAAATAAGTTCTCCCTCTATTCTTTTCAGCTTCCATTGTCTCACTTTGTTGTGAATTAGGATAAAAATAAAAATAGATAATTAAGAGAAAAATAAAAAGATAAAATGATAATATTTATTTATATAGAGAAAGAAGGAAATAAATTATTAATAATTTTAATAACATTAAAATTTTGAATAGATAGTGTGGAAAGCAAATTAAGACAATCAAACATGTATGCATAAATTCTTAAAACAAGATATCTCACAAATATTTTCCAAGTGCATGAATAAAATATGTAGCCAGTGGCTCTTATGCCTATCTTGAATTTCTTGAGGTTTTATACAAGTGAAGCAAATAGACAAATGCAAATAGTCCCATGATATAATATTAGTGATATGTAACTATATTTAGTATTTCAGTATTAATTCAATTCTTATGAAAAAACTGTAGATAACTACTCAAAGTACACAAGCAATTTCTATACCAATTTTGACAAGAGTCAAGGTAGTAGAATCTTTCTGAGCCTCACTAATGAGCTTATCTTGAGAAAATAAGCTATTGTTTTGAGTTCAATATTAAAGAGAATTTTTTGACCCTCATTAAAGGAGAAGCTATTGGTTATATACAATAACAAGAGCTCTGAAAGAGCTGGAGTCCCTGCCCAAGGGAATAAATAAGGTAATAGAAATTTGCAATAGATATAGTTAAAATTAGTGCTTAACCTAATTTAAGCAGCGTTAGTTTATTAACTATTATGCAAAATCTTAAGTTTCACTAAACATGGACATTTTGAGGTAAAAAGTTATTTAGATTTGTTTGGTTTGTATTTTTAATGGAATAAAATGCACTCAGAGTTAAAACTAGTGTATATAATTGAAATTTGTCATTTGCTTATCCTTTATGCAATTACTATTTGGGTATTAGTGAAAGTCATCATGATCGCGTTCTTAGTCATTACATTTTGTGAAATCAATAATTGTAGTTCCATTGTGGAGTTAGAGTATGCTAATCGACTCAGATAAACTAAATGAAATATAAATTAGACATGTGTTGAAATAAAATAGAAATAGATTGGGGCTTATTTAATTTTGATGTTTAATAGAGAGTTGTTTATTATTTTGACCATAATTTTTAACATGGCTTAAAATCACTTAAAATTAGATGGTTGGAAGCAAAAAATTGAAATTTAAACTAGGTTGCCCTCAGAATTTTAGAGGGACATGACCATGCATGATTTGTCCTTCTCACACAATTTTTTGCTCTATGGAATCTGACCTTTAGTGCATGTGGAAGATGGTTGGCTAATGTATATCTCTATAATGAAAAACTAGGTGGTATGTTCAATAGAGAGTTGTTTATTATTTTGACCATAATTTTTTAACATGGCTTAGAATCGCTTAAAATTAGATGGTTGGAAGCAAAACATTAAAATCTAAACTAGGTTGCCCTCATAATTTTAGAGGGACATGACCATGCATGATTTGTCCTTCTCAAAAAAAAATTTACTCTATGAAATCTGACCTTTAGTGCATGTGGAAGATGGTTGGCTAATGTATATCTCTATAATGAAAAACTAGGTTGTGCTAAGAAGCATCACCGAGACCTACTATTACAATGGGGAAAGCAATTGACTTACTTTTTAGTAGTCAAGATTGATTCACCAATGAATAAAGAATAAACAAATGTGTTGGATGATGTCTTTGAATATACAACGCTATACATGTTCCTTAAGGCCTTAAGGAGTGAAGGCCACTTAATAGAAACATGGAAGCAAATTGCTCAAGTCTAGAAGGGCATCCATAAGAACATAAGCATGTGTGCGAAGTGGTTTAAAATGAGAGGAGCAATTACAAGGCCTGCACTTTTATCCTATACATTTTCCCCACTTTGGTGTATGTGCAAGGTGGTGTAAAATGAAAGGGGAGAAAACTGAAAATAATTGTGATACAAAGGATATGAAGCTTTTGGAATTTGAGTTGCCTGAACAAGTATATGCTCCTAACCCATGAAAATTGTGCATGAATTAAAAATGAAATTAGTAATAATATGCCCCCTCAAATTGTGAATTGCAAAGTAGTGCACATAAATCAAGGAAATAAAATGATTAATGTCATATCTATGCTTTTTTTTGTAAAAAAATATATTGGTTGCTAGACAATGAGCTTTAGATTCGTTCATATAATTTCCTCTATGGAACCTAATGATGCAGAGGCATCCACACTAAAACCTTGACATACAGCATGTATGTCCACAACCCTTCATCATCATCATATTTTCTCTGCCGACCGATATCCTCCTGCAGACAAACCTTCGACCCTTTCGCCTATCGGCAGCATCATCACATTCGGCAAGCGCAAACATCCTCCTGATGTTCACTGTTCATCTTACCACCAACCTCTATCTACAGCATCATGATGTTCAACATCATGTTCATCAGCAGGATATAAAATATCCGGTTCCCTCCATATATCCTGATGACGACACTTCACGCACCTTTCCTTCAATGCTTACGTCACCCTGATATCCTGATGACGATTATCTTGATGACGATGACGTCATATGCAGCTCCTCCAATATCCTGCTGTCGGCCAAACTTAACATTATCGGCCGCGATGGTTTTATCAACCTGATCTTCTACCTTATGCCGATACGCTCCTCCTCGGCAACACCTGATGATGATCACCCCAATGCACATTCACCTTATGCAATCTACTGCATCATGTTCACCTCCTTCTACTCGGATGACGCCCGAAGTAACTGCAGGATATACATAGAAATATCCTGATGATGCCGTTGCGATGGATTTTCCAACCTTAGCGAATTTCCAATCCGCCGAACCTCCTAAGGTGACCCGATCCGCTTCCTGGACAACTTTCCAGACTCTAACAACCAGCACGACCTAGCACATACCCATGCTAGGGTTCTCAACACATCTCGACTGCGATCCTGCACACTTGCATGCAAACAAACAGAAAATGCAAACTAAACTCTAAGCTATTATACATGGCCATTCCACCGATTCGACGAATCAACCGGTGGAATGGATCAGCGAATCCATGCAACCACCAGAACAGCAAATCGATCACACAATGGGATCCAAACAGAGAATTGACACAACAGGATCTCTTTATTGATTTCAAAAGATGTAAATACAATACTCAGTCTCTCCTTCTATCTCACTCTGTCTCTCCTTTTCAATGCAATGTCTAAAATCAACCGATCCTAATACATAAATAGGATCTCCTGCGAGTACTACCGACCCGACTCCAAGTGGCTGGGAAATCTCTCCAGGCGGCTGGGAGATCCAACCGAACATACAGCATAACAGCTGTCCTAACAAACTACCTAAAAATAGTAAAGCATGGTCAACATGACCTTATTACATGCATTGGTCTTATAAGACCTTCTTGGAAACATGAACAAGACTCAAAACAAACTAACTGCCTCATGGAGGCCAGCTGTCAGGTAGGTGCTCCTACACCACCTAACCTTTAGTGCATGTGGAAGATGGTTGGCTAATGTATATCTCTATAACGAAAAACTAGGTGGTGCTAAGAAGCATCATTGAGACCTACTATTATAATGGGGAAATCAATTGACTTACTTTTTAGTAGTCAACATTAATTCAATAATGAATAAAGAATAAACAAATGTGTTGGATGTTGGTGTAGATAGAGTAATTGATAGTGGAACCTACAAGTATTAGTGATAAATATGTGAATGTATTGTCATATCTTGGTTAGATGCTCTCCATATATTCCATCTCTATGTGATCATGTGATAATTGAAATACTATGATGATGTCTTTTAATATACAACCCTATCCATGTTACTTAAGGCCTTAAGGAGTCAAGGCCACTTAATAGAAACATCGAAGCAAATTTCTTAACTCTAGAAGGGCATCCATAAGAACATAAGCATGTATGTGAAGTGGTTTAAAATGAAAGGAGCAAGTACAAGGTCTACACTTTTCTCCTCTACATTTTGCCACCACTTTGGTGTATGTGCAAGGCGGTGTAAAATGAGAGGGGAGAAAACTAAAAATAATTGTGATAAAAAGGATATGAAGCTTTTGGAATTTGAGTTGCTCGAACAAGTATATGCTCCTAACCCATGAAAATTGTACATGAATTAAAAATTAATTTAGTAATAATATGCGCCCTCCAATTGTGAATTGCAAAGGAGTGCACATAAATCAAGGAAATAAATTGATTAATGTCATATTTATACTTTTTTTTTTGTAAAATTTATATTGGTTTCTAGACAACGAGCTTTAGATTCATTCATATAATGACATTGCAAATAAAAATGTAATAGTACTATGTGAATACTCCGATAAGAAAATGGATGAATGGCAAGAAAAATTGTTGAGACATGGACCAACTAGGACTCGAACCTAGGACCTTCCATATGTTGCTGGAGTGCTCTACCACTGAGCTACTGGCCCCTCTTGGACCAGTCCATCATCGGTCTGGGTGTGGCTTATTTCCAACACCAACACCCCCCTTAAGCCACACCTCTCGTGTGCTTGGGGCTTCTACCTGGGCCTGGCTCTGATACCATGTTGAGACATGGACCAGCTAGGACTCGATTCTAGGACCTTCCATACGCTGCTGGAGTGCTCTACCACTGAGCTACTGGCCCCTCTCGGACCAGTCCATCGTCGGTCCGGGTGTGGCTTATTTCCAACACCAACAAAAATAATTACAATATTTTTGTGGACTATTTATTTGGGCACAATTTGTATGTTTATAAAAATTTCTCAAGTGTCCATGTGAAAAAATCAAAGGATGCCATAATGCAATAAGGTGAAATCAAACAAACATTCTATGAATATTCATATTAAAAAATATTTGAACATAGATATGATGACATAACTTTTGTAGAAATAAAAAATATGATATTCCATAAATGACAATGAAATATGAAATATCTAATTTATAGAATTTCAAATAGTTTTATGTACATTGAATCACCCAATCTCATGGATTTAGAAATAATAATTTCATTGCGATCATAGCAACGTGGATATGTGATGTCTATAACAGGATTAGAAGCAATAAGGGAATCTGTGCAATGTGTAATGCCCACTGGCAAACTTCATTCATGATTTTGGAAGGTGGTAATATGGTATCAACGAGCGCTAACTGAGTTGCCTCAATAACATACCAACTACCATGGAGACTGGTATCATTAGTTGTAGCATCTGGATGAAGACTGAAGAACAGTAGGGCATCCCCTTTTCTGGGATTTACTGCATACCAAAAAGAGGTTTGAGATAAGCAGAGAACATTGAGCGCATTTGATAAATGTTACTGAATAATATATATGTTAAATTAGGTATTAAATTAAAACTTTCAACAATAATACCTGAGTGGCCATGGTTAGCACATTGTGACCACAAACCATCTTTTGGCTAGCTCTGCTTTGTCTAAAAATTCAACATATGTATTAGCAATACTTGGAGAGTGGAATAAATACACTTTGGAATATAAACAAAACATCTAAAAGTTATTAAGTGCTTGGAATATGTGATTTCAGGATGCTAACCTCTGAATTAGGAAACATTAGATAAATCCATGGCTTGATTGAGTTTATTGTGAAAAAAATCAAAATGAGGTTCATATTTCTGGCCATTTTCATAAAGCAAAATCTTCATTGCCTCTCCATTTTCTAAATACAACATTTGCAATACAAATAAGTTGATAGTATGATATGAAACTTAGAGTAAAATCTATAACAATCTCATTTCAGTGTAAGTCCGATAAATAAAACCAATTGACTAGCATTAAGAAGAACACATTTCAAGAAGCAAGTAAAACACTTGTCACCTTTTGGGAGAAAGGTCCAACCTACAATCCTATCTTCAATGCTTGCAACAATTTCATCCTAACAGATGCAAACACACTTTGCAAACAAACAAATCTACTATTAGTTAAAAGATATGCTTAATAATCAAGAGTCTTAAATTTTAGTTTTAACTCAAAAGCAACCCAAAGAATAAATTTAGGAGGTATGAAGTTTTTTTTGCATAAATCCCTGTTAAATTGTTACATATATATATTGATCATGACACTTCACATAACAAGCAAAACTGCAAGTTACTGTGAGTGAATGCTAAAAATGGTGCCATGCAAAAAAGGATGATGATTTGAACTAAACAAAACAATAACACAAACCTAAATCCTAGCATGTTACATAGTCACACGGTCTTTACTCAAGAACATTCTTGAGCTTACTTAGATTTTAGTCATAACACTTTTCTCTGATTTATTGTCTGCAACCATGGATTTCTCCAACTTGTTTCTTGACTGTAGTTACATAATACAAACATTATGGAAAACAAATGTGAGATATAATTTTATAAATATTTTTTTTTGCATGAAACAACTTGGAATAATTTACTTGCCAATTCAATGAGATAATCACACTCTTCATCTGCAAGGAAATTCTTGTACAAAAAGGCCCTGGTTCAACCACAAAGCAAATCCAGTATTTAAATGACAATGCATAGAACAAATTGAGTTGCAAATCCTAGTATATGATCAAAACAATACCTAATGTCAATTGAAAACTTTTCAATCCTAGTAACCCATCTAATTTGTATTTCACAGACCTGGGATGCCAAGACAATTGAGTTAGTTGGGCTAGATCAAAGCCAGGAGGTGGGCCAAATTTCAATATGGAAAGTTTAGAAGCATGCTTTTCAGTTTTTAAGGACATACTATACCTACACAAAGGATGTCATGCTCACTAAAAATATAGAGAATGTTCACATATCACAATAAAACCAACCTCTACAAGGGGAACATATATGCAGTCATTTCAATATTCATTTAACTTGGTGTTATAGAAATTGAATGATTCACAGCTTAATTAGTTTTGATAGATTATGCACCAGATGCAAGGTGTAATAAGTGTTGTGAACTATACAGGTAAAGGACAACTTTTATAGATCTAGGTCTTGCGAACACCCCTGCTTGATCTAGGAAACCCCTTAAAAAACATGAGGACTTTTTAATTCTAACGTATATATTAAACCAAGACTTATCACTCCACCTAGACTGCCTAAGGTTAGAAAATCACTTGTAATGGATTCAAAATGCAATGATAATATAAAGCATCATGACTTGATAAACAAACACATATTAGTCAATGATCACTGCATTGGCTACAAGAAGAAAAACATCAATAGTGTAGTAAATACTTGTCACAAAGCAAGTAGGCTATTTCAGAAGTTTCATAAAAAAGAAGTAACTTACACTTCAACATTCAATTTACTAGGCCCATTTGATAAAAGGCAATAGTGCACAAAAAACATTAGTCTTTGCATCAGTAATTATTACAAACACTATGAGCAAGTTATGAAAAACCTTTTTGAGACCCAAAACATGGTTAAAACAACAAACGTGATTTAAAATGATGCAAATATATTTGTTACAGTATGCATACCAACATTATAGTTATAAATCCTTTCAACAAACACATATTTTACATAGGGAGATTTTGCAGTTATTTAGATCTGATTTTCATTTGATAGATTGAAGTGCAGTTGGCATGCATGCGTGTAGATAAAAGACTAGTTTCATTCTTAATCGTGGCCAATAGAGAAGTCAACATTAATGAATTATGGTGTTAAGTCTTTAACCTAACAATAGAGACTAACCCATAGAAGCAGTCAAAGATAGGGAAGAGTAGACATTAACCCATAAAATGCAGAGAACAACAAACAATAGACATTAACCCATAAAATGCAGAGGTGTAAAAAACTATAAAACGACACTGTAAAAGATATAGGAACTTCAATAGACACAGATTTCACTGCCATCAAACAATCTAACCAAATGAATAAGCAACACAAAAATGACAGTGTAAAAGATATAGGAACTTACAAACACCTACTTTTTCACCTCCAATACAATAGATATAAACCCTCTCAATAGACATAGATTTCACCCTCATCAAACAATCTATGCAAATGAATAAAAAATGCAAATAATCCTTTGCTTGACAGACTTAAAAGTTCACGCCATAAGCCATTGATGATGCCTGCACTTCAGTCTATTCACATCAGATAAAAATTAGAGACTAATAAATGCACAATGTCCTCATTAGAATGCCACACATTAACATTTCATTTCATAGATTGAAGTATAGTTGGAATGAATGCGTGTAGAGAATAGATTAGTTCCATTCTTAACCATGGCCAACAGAGAAGCTGACATTAATGAATTATGGCATGAAGTCTTTAACTCAACAATAGAGACCAACCCATAAAAGTACTCAAAGATAGGGAGGGGTAGACATTAACACATAAAATGCAGAGAACAACAAACAACAAACATTAACCCATAAAATGTAGAGATGAAAAAAACTATAAAATGACACTGTAAAAGATATAGGAACTTACAAATGCCTCATTTTTTGCTTCCAATGACATATACATAAACCCTCTCAATAGATACAAATTTTAGCTTCATCAAACAATCTGAGCAAATGAATAAACAACACAGGTAATCCTTTGCTCGACAGAATTAAAACTTCACATCATAAGCCATTAATGAGACCTACACTTCAGTCTATTAACAATAAATGAAAACTAGAGACTAATAAGCATGCAGAGAAAAGATTAGTTCCATTCTTAATCGTGGCCAACAGAGAAGTTGACACTATTGTATTAGTAATTGTTACAAACATAATGAGAAAATTATGAAAAACCTTTCTGAGACCCAAAACATGGTTAAAACAACATAGGTGCTTTAAAATGATGCAGAGATATTTGTTACAGGATGCATACCAATAGCATAGTTAAAAATCTTCTCAACAGACACAGATTTTGTATCAAAAGATTTTGCAGTTATTTAGATCTAATTTTCATTTGATGGATTGAAGTGCAGTTGGCATGCATGTTAGGGTTAGTCGGCAGAAGATATCAATTAAATGCAAATAAAGATTAAACATAGAAATAGAAATACATAGAATTAATAACAGCGAGAGACAAGTTTTAACGTGGTTCACCCAAACTTGGGCTACATCCACCAAACAGAGAGTCCAATATTATTATCCAGTAAATCAAATTGATTACAACCAGCAATCCCTGCAACTTACTACTATTGCAAATGCTACAATGCCATATCAAAAAACCCTAACCCTTAGCTGCTTTTTATCAAGCCTTTTTGGCAGTTACAAAAATAGGGTTTTCTTATGTCGGTCACAAAAATAGGAGGATACATGGCTAGTGTATAGTACTTTCCTGATCAGTCGCCACCTACCAACAATCTCCCACTTGGAGACTGATCAGGCTCCACACCAAACAATCTCCCACTTGGAGATTGATCCTAGACGACACCACTGCGCGTGCAGCTCCCACTGGAAATAAGCACCCTAGACTCTACTATTCTATTTTTATTGTTTTCAGTCTAGAAGACCAACTGAAGCCGAAGAGGAGCTCAGCTTCTCCCTTGTCACTGCCTTTGTAAACATATCCACTGGATTTTCATCTGTATGTATCTTTTCCAGCCTTAACTGTCTATTATCCAACACCGACTGAATAAAGTGATACCTCAACTGTATGTGTTTGGTCTTTGAATGCAAAGCATAATTCTTTGCAAGATGTATGGCACTCTGTCTGTCTGTATACAAAGAACTATTAGCCTATTGTGTGCCCAATTCTTCCATGAAAGATTGCAGCCATATCATCTCCTTGCTCACCTTTGTTGTAGCAACATACTTTGCCTCTGTGGCGGATAAAGCAACCACCTTTTGCAACCGTGAGATCCAACTCATTGATGTCCCACCTACAGTAAAGACATAACCTGTAGTACTCCACCTGGTATCAATATCTCCTGCCAAATCTAAGTCTACATAACCTGTTAAATTAGTATTGGAGCCCCTAAAACATAAATGTTTATTGGCTGTACCTCTCAAATATCTGAGAATCCATTTTACTGCATTCCAATGCTCCAATCTAGGATGACTCATATACCTGCTTACGAATCCTACAACATGTGCAATATCAGGTCTCGTGCATACCATGGCATACATTAAACTTCCTACAGTTGAAGCATATGGTACCTTGGACATTTTTTCTTCCTCCTCTTATGTCTTTGGACACATCTCCTTAGTCAATTTCAAATGACTAGGCAAAGGTGTGCTGACAGATTTTGCATTCTCCATGTGGAATCTCTGCAACACCTTTTCAACATAAGCAGCCTGAGATAGAGTCAATTTTCTATTCATCTTATCTCTGCAAATTTTTATACCAAGGATTTGTTTTGCTACCCCCAAATCCTTCATATCAAATGACTATGCTAACTGTTGTTTTAACTCTCTTATGCGATCCATGTTAGACCCAGCTACAAGCATGCCATCAACATATAAACATAAAATAATGTAGCTGTCATTATCCAACCTCTTAAAATAAACACAATGTTCAAAATTACACCTGCTGTAGCCTTGCTCAGCCATAAAACTATCAAATTTCAAATACCATTGCCGAGGTGCTTGTTTCAGGCCATACAAACTCTTCTTCAATCTGCACACCTATTTCTCCTTACCTTTGACCTCAAATCTTTGGGGCTATTCCATATATATCTCCTCCTCCAAATCACCATGGAGAAAGGTAGTTTTCACATCTAGCTGTTCCAAATGCAAATCTTCAGCAGCCACAATACTTAAAATAGTACGAATAGAAGTCATCTTGACAACTAGAGAAAATATCTCATCAAAATCAATGCCCTTTTTCTGTGCAAATCCTTTTACAACTAACCTGGCCTTAAATCTTTTCTTACCTCCATCTTCCTCTTTCAGCCGGTAAACCTATTTGTTTGGTAGAGCCTTTTTACCTACAGGTAAATTACATAATTCCCAAGTATGATTTTTCAGCAAGGAGTCCATTTCTTCTTTCATAGCATGCTCCCACTGAACCTATGTATCCACCTACATAGCTTCATCATACCCTTCTGGTTCACTAGCATCTGTTAACAAAATAGAATACAAAGAGGGAGAAAACCTTTCAGGAGGTCTACTTAGCCTTGTTGACCGTCTAACATTCACTGGAGTTTGTGGTATTTCTGGTTGTTGTTGCGGAGCATGAGGAACCACTGGAACATCACTATTTGGAGTATCATCCAGCACCACATAATCTTTTTCTTTCTTCTCATGCTGCTGCAACTGATCTTCGTACAACACCTTCTCATTGAATATAACATCCTTGCTTCTCACAATTTTTTGATTTTCAAAATCCCAAAGCCTATAACCAAATTCATCAATGCCATATCTAACAAAGGTACACTTTTTTGATTTTGCATCCATCTTGGTTCTATTTTCAGAATCTATATGTGCAAAAGCTTCACAGCCGAAGGTTTTTAGAAAAGAATAACTCACCTTCTTACCTGTCCATGCTTCGTCTGGAATACCACAGCCCAAAGGAATTGAAGAACTTCTATTAATTAAATATATAGCAGTGTTGACAGCCTTTGCCCACATATTTAAGGGCAGCCCAGCATGCAATCTCATGGTCCTTGCATGCTCCATTATTGTCCTATTCATGCGTTCATCCACTCCATTTTCCTGTGGAGTCCCTGGAACTATTTTCTGCCTACGAATTCCATTAAAGGAACTATAATCTTCAAATTCTTTGCTGCAATACTCACCACCATTATCAAATCTGAGACATTTTAATCTTGTACCTGTCTCATTCTCAACCAAGCTTCTCCATTTTTTAAATGTTTCAAAAACATCAGATTTCTGCCTAAGGAAATAAATCCATACCTTACTAGTTGCATCATCTATGAATGTAACATAATATTGAGATCCACCAAGAGAAGATACCTGAGTTGGTCCCCATACATCGGTATGCACAAGCTCCAACTTTTCATTTTTCTTTTGCTTCCCATCCTTGAGAAAACTGACTCTCTTTTGTTTTCCATACACACAACTTTCATAGAAATCCATATTAATACATTTCAGACTTGGTAAAACTTTCTTAGAATGAAGTACCTTCATACCTTTTTCACTCATATGCCCAAGTCTGTTATGCCACAGTGTTGTTTCAGAACCTGCAACAACTTTTCCAGTCTCTTTGTGCAAACCTGCAGCAATTGTTCCTGAACCTGTTTGTTTTTCCTCTATGACATCTAAAGTAGAAGGAACAGTATGACCTGTACAAAGATATAAGGTGCTTACTTTCACACCTTTTGCTACTACTAAGGCACCTTTTGAAACCTTCCAATTTTTATCAATAAATTTAACAGTGTAACCTTGTTTAGTTAGCTACCCTGCTGAAATTAAATTCTTACTGAGCCTTGGAACATGCCTTACCTCTTGTAGTAGCCAATGATTCTCATTCTGCAACTTAATCTTGATTCTTCCCTTTCCAACAATCTGACAGGGTTCGTTATCTCCCAAATAAACCAACCCAAAATCCTCTTGGACATAATCAAGAAAATAACTTCTATGGGGCATAGCATGAAATGAGGCCCCTGAATCTAAAACCCATGAATCATCAGCATTATCTAGGGAAAGAATCAAAGCATCATCTTTAGATTTATTATTTACCACATTTGCTTCCTTATTGCCTTCTTGTTTGTCTCCTTTATTTTTCTGAGACCAGCAATCTTTCTTCAGATGACCTGGTTTCCCATAGTACCAGCAATCCTTCTGTCCTCTGGTTTGGGATCTTTTGTCCCTTGATTTTCCTTGTGACTTCCCATGACTTCCAGAACCTTTTCCTCTCTCCTTTGATCTACCCCTGCTTTATGCATTCAAAACACTGCCTGATGTGGATCCACCTAAGCTTTTCTTACGAATTTCCTCACTCAGAATAACACCAATAACATCATCAAATTTCAAGGTATTTGACCCAGAAACAAAGTTACTAACCGCCATTACCAAACTATCCCAGCTTTTAGGCAATGAACATAATATCAAGAGAGCTCTAACTTCTTCATCAAATTTTACATTTACAGAAGTCAATTGACTGACAATTGTATTAAATTCATTTAAATGCCCTGTCACAGATCTGCCTTCAACCATTTTCAGATTAAACAAACGCTTCATGAGAAATACCTTATTTGAGGCTGAGAGTTTTTCATACAATTTAGCCAAAGTTTTCATCAGACCATCTGTTGTCTTCGCTTCCATTATATTGAATGCCACCAATGGTGCCAAGCACAACCGAATGGTTCCCAGTGCCTTTCTATCAAGAAGATTCCAATCCTCATCAGACATTGTTGCTGGTTTCTTGGCTATCCAACGGCATCCACAAATCCTTTTGATAGAGGTAATCCTCCATCTGCATCTTCCATAACTGATAGTTCTGCCCATTGAATTTATCAACCTTCAATTTACCCTCGTCCGCCATTGCTCCCACTCAACCATGAGACCTTCCTGCAGACGATAATCGAACACAACCCACTCTGATACCACTTGTTAGGGTTAGTCAGTAGAAGATATCAATTAAATGCAAATAAAGATTAAACAGAGAAATGGAAATACATAGAATTAATAACAGCGAGAGACAAGTTTTTAACGTGGTTCACCCAAACTCGGGCTACATCCACCAAACAGAGAGTCCAATATTATTATCCAATAAATCAAACCGATTACAACCAGCAATCCTTGCAACTCAATACCGTTGCAAATGCTACAATTCCATATCAAAAAACCCTAACCCTTAGCCACTTTTTATCAAGCCTTTTTTTCGGTTACAAAAATAAGGTTTTCTTATGTCAGTCACAAAAATAGGAGGATACATGGCTAGTGTACAATACTTTCTTGATCAGTCGCCACCTACCAACAATGCATGTGTGACAGAGAAAGGATTAGTTCCATTCTTAATTGTGGGTAGTAGAGAAGTTGACATTAATGAATTATGGTGTTAAGTCTTTAACTCAATAATAGAGACTGACCCATAAAAGCACTCAAAGATAGGGAAGAGTAGACATTAAGCCATAAGATGCATAGAACAACAAACAATAGACATTAACCAATGAAATGCAGAGAGGTAAAAACTATAAAACAATACTGTAAAACATATAGGAACTTTCAAAGCTCTTGTTTTCTGCTTCCAATACGATAGACATAAACCCTCTCAAGAGATAGAGATCTCACTGCCATCAAACAATCTAAGCAAATGAATAGACAATGCAAAAATGAAAGTGTAAAAGATGTAGGAACTTACAAATGCCTCCTTTTTTGCTTGCTATAGCTTTTGTTTCATCATAAACATGTATTAGCATGATAAGCATAGAATAGAAAACATTACACACAAAAGAGTACTAAATAGACAAATTTCACGCTTATCAAACAATCTGAGTAAATGAATAAACAATGCAAAAAATGACAATGTTATAGATATAGGAAATTACAAACACCTCCTTTTTTGACATATTTCACCCTCATCAAACAATCTTAGCAAATGAATAAACAATGCAAATTTTCCTTTGCTGGACAACCTTAAAACTTGACACCAAAAACCATTAATGGCCAGTGCACTTCAGTCTATTGACAATAAATAAAAATTAGAGACTAACAAATGCTAAATGTCCTCGGTGAAACACCAAGTGTCAACAGAAACACTTAGTGTGAAGACATGACTATATCAAAGAACATTACAAAGCCATGAAATATTCCCAGTAGCAGCAAAACATTACCAATTGATGAAATGATTTTATACACAGACATTTTGCACTTATGTAGACCTAATTTTCATTTTGATTTCATAGATTGAAGTACAATTGGCATGCATGCGTGCAGAGACAAGATTAGTTACATTCTTAATTGTGGACAGTAGGGAAGTCAAGATTAATTAATCATGGTGGCAAGTCTTTTACTCAACAAGAGAGACTAACCCATAAAAGCACTCAAAGAAAGGGAAGAGTAGGCATCAACCCATAAAATGTAGAGAACAAAAAATAATAGACATTAACCCATGAAATACAGAGATGTAGAAAACTATAAAACAACATTGTAAAACATATAGGAACATACAAATGCTTTGTTTTCCACTTCCAAAATGATAGACATAAACCCTCTCAATAGATAAAGATCTCACCACCATCAAACAATCCAAGCAAATGAATAGACAAAGCAAAAATGATAGTGCAAAAGATGTAGGAACTTACAAATGCCTCCTTTTTCGCTTGGTACAACTTTTGTTTCTTCATAAACATGTATTAGCATGATATGTATAGAATAAAAAACATCACACAGAAAACACTACTAATAACTATTTTTGAAATGCCAAGAAAAGTCTTCTATATCCATAGCATGTATGTTTGAAACAAATCAATAGCCAATTCTGAAATTACATAGTGCATGTAAGAAGTTAAAATAAATCATCATATTAGTCTTTATTAAAGTATCAACATCATTGTCTTGTGATTAAAATCATTAACAACAGCCATGCTACGCAGGTTCCTTGACATCTTGCTTCTTGACATTGTTCTACACTGCTATGTTGTGCTGCTTGGATCCTGCATCACAAACAATTAAAATTATGCTTTTCAAAATGTAGTTGTCACAATATGCTAAGAAAGAATGAGAATCAAAATTGCAATATTGCAGGGTAAGCACCTCTACTAAGCTGCAAATGTTGGTGTTTCCTTCTATGACAATCCCTACGATGCAATTATCTATTGCAAGTGTAAACGTTCCTTGTAATTGAAACTTCCGTAACAAGAACATTACTACAGACATGTCTTTCTTGTAATTTTCAAATTATATTACAGCTAGCTGAGGAAATTTGTTTCATAGCAGTTGTCTATGCAAATAACAGTCCACAACTCCATCTGTTGTTTGAACAGTGCATTGAACAAAATGCATGTATTCAAATTTTGTGTCAGCTGCACATGTTGTGCATTGTGCAACATCAGTGTTTGATGTTTGTGTAAAAAAACCCTTTGTTTACATGATGTGCAAACTAGTTCTTATGAGGGCAAGCGGACATTTTTAGGCCTCAATGTTCCAGTCACCTGGAATGGCAATGGAGATGTAATTAGTAACAAATTAGAACAATGCAATCTCAAATGTTTTTACAGAAGCTGTAGACAACATCACAATAGCAGGGCACACATGACAAGTGCTTTGAATTAGAAGCCTATACTATTATGTAAGATGTAAATGTTTTAAATGTTTACTTCCATGCTCGAGGACTTAAGTGGTTCTAGGGCGGCTTTTGTAGATGCATCATTAAGCTCATCAATGAAGCTGGATGGCATTGTTCTCATTAGACATGTGCCTTTTGCCCTAGTACATACAATATTCTTGAACAATATGAGGGGGGTTTTTGCTGATGCCAGCACTAGTTGAAGCGTGGCATAGAGCTTCGCATGGCTGGTGGGGACTATAACCTGTAAAATACAGAATTGTTCAAATGGAAAATTCCAAAGAAAATTAGTTTAAGAATTCCATAGCAGTAAATTAGATTAAAAATTGTATGTTCTAAAATACGTACATCAATTTAATCAAAAGGACATTGCTAAAATGTAAAAGTTGTCAATGCAAAAATGCATTCTACAAGCAAGTTAGCTCTATTAGAGACAAGTTTTAAAAAGTCTTCAGAAAATTCAAAAAAGAAAAGTGCTCAAATTATACGATGCCAACATTAATTGTGACAAACATCTTACAATAGCTAAATCATCTTGGGACTCTCCATCCTTAACTTGCAGCTCATATTGCATTAGCACTTTATGGTGACCAGTAACAATAGCAGCAAATGTTTCAATAGGATAGCTATTGTCTGATTGGATGAGCTACAAGATGGTTGTGTTGGGAATCAATCTGTGTTCCTTACAAACTTTGTCAATGGGTTGAATGGTGCTTTAAGGGGTTAATACAAGGGAATAATCAGCATCTCCTCTTTCATATTGTGTTTTTTTCTAATGACAAAATTTGTGATACGCACACTTGTATGAGGCAATAACTACAACAGAAATGTGTCAATTAGTTTGTTGTTAATGTTTGTAGTAATTATCATTTGGCCATGGCTGTCAACCAAATCAACATCGACAATTGTTGCTTTTGGTTGTGTTCCAAGATTTCTGGTAAGAGCAGGGCCATAAATGAATAAAATATCACCTTCAAATGCTAAATCTGATTGTTTTGTGCAAAAGTTGAGGATGCTTGATGGTTGTACAGTTTCTACCTTGAATATTTACAATACAATTTGAGCAATGATAGAAACTAAGTGGATAATTAAGCATACATAAATTCAAGTTATATATGACACAAATGGGATACAACACTTGCCTCTTTTGTTCTTGTTTGTTGTGTGACTGGTCCATTCTGTGTTGTGTAGGAAATGTGCTTGGTGCCTTGCAAGTGTTTTTGGCAACACATGCAATGAGATATTTGTGTCAAGAATGGATTAAAACAAAGTGAAAATAAAAGATTAATGAGATCTAATATGGTTTTGAAGTTTGTTGGTGTCAATTGTTAAGCATTTACCTATTTGTAGATGGGTTGAATGCTATGCCATAGGTTGGAAAATCTTAAGATATATGTTCAATGAACTAGCAAGACATTGGTATCCTGTAACTATCAATAAAAAAAGTTGATATCCATAGAATAAATATTATATGGACCTGCTTCAAGCTAGTTCTGTGATGCATAACAATTTTGACTTTGTAATTATTGTCATGAAGGATTGCGCCCTGAATGCTAAGCCTTTACAAGCTTGGCAATACTGTGCAACATGGGAACATTCTTAGACTTTGGGTTTGTCTGTTTCGAGAATGAACCTCCGAAAGAGACGGCTCCCCTTAAATGCCCTTTAGATCTGTAAATTGATGGAGGAAAAAGATAGAAGAAAACTTGCATAAATTGAAAACTAAATAAAAAATCTATCTAAAGGGGGTGATGCGCCAATATTTTGATTTAAAACTGCAATATAACTCACAAACATTCTCCAATACACATGTTCTTACAATCCAAACTGATCCGATTAACCACATAAGTATTTCACAGAAAGGCATGAATAATCTTGCACAAGTTGTGACCTGTAATAAACTGAAATTTGTATACTTGCATCTAATAAATGAGACAAAGAATTTAGAGGCTTTAGTAGTATTTTGCATAATAACATACTTGTTTCAAAATAGGTGCCTAGTCATTTGCAACAACATAAGCATGAGAGAAATTTCCAAGAGTATAATTGGCAGCGCTCTCTCGTAGCAATAGCTAAAGCTAGAATCTACATAGGTAGAAAACACAAGCAGTGAATGGGAAGCTTATAGTGACTAAAGTAGACAATATAAACAACAAATCAGAAATTACCCAGCATAAGTTATAGAATCAATTTAAAAAGTTCATATCCATAAATTAAATATTATCTGGATCTACTTGAACTCAGTTCTACAATTCATAACAATCTTGACTTTGTAATTTGTTTATAATGAAGAAGTATATAATGTGCAAATGTTTAGTACAATTAATGCATGATAACATACTTGTTTCAGAGTGGGTATATAGTCATTTGCAATAGCATAATCATGGGAGAAATTTACAAGAACATGGTTGATAGTCCTCACCAAGAACAATAGCAAAGCTGAGATGTGCATAGGTAGAGCAGTGGAAAAACAAGTATGCTGGTTAGAGGCACGATCAGGATGAAGAACAATTAATAGATTGAAGTGTAGTTGGCTTGCATGTGTTCCAAACAAAAGATTAGTTGCATTGTTAATGGCGACCAACTGAGAACTCAACATTTATGAATTATGGTGTCAAGTATTTAACTCAACAACATACATCAAATAATCTCAGCAAATGAATAAACAATGCAAAAATGACAGTGTAAAAGATATAGGAAATTACAAACGCCTCTTTTTTGACAAATTTCACCCTTATCAAACAATCTAAGCAAATGAATAGATAATGCAAATAATATTTTGCTCAATAGCCTTAAAACTTGGCACCACAATCCATTAATGATGATTTCACTTCAGTCTATTGACAATAAATGAAAATTAGGGACTAACAAATGCTAAATGTCCTTGTTAAAATGCCAAGTGTCAATAGAAACACTCGATGCAAAGACACGGCCAGATCAAAGAACATTACATAGCCATGAAATATTTCCAATAGCAACAAAACATTATCAATTGATAAAATGATTTTATACTGAGACATTTTGCACTTATTTATGCCTAATTTTCATTTTCACTTCATAGATTGAAGTACAGTTGGCATGCATGCGTGCAGAGAAAAGATTAGTTCTATTCTTAATCATGGTCAGTGGAGAAGTCAACATTAATGAATTATGGTGTTAAGTCTTTAACCCAACAACACAAATTAATCCATAAAAGCATTCAAAGATAGGGAAAAATAGACATTAACCCATAAAATGTAGAGAACAAGAAACAATAGATATTAACCCATAAAATGTAGAGATGTAAAAAACTATAAAACGACACTGTAAAAGATGTAGAAACTTCAACAGACACATATTTCACTGACATCAAACAATCTAACCAAATGAATAAGCAACACAAAGATGAGAGTGTAAAAGATATATGAACTTACAAATGCCTACTTTTTTGCTTCCAAAAAAATAGATATAAACCCTCTCAACAAACATAGATTTCACCCTCATCAAACAATCTAAGCAAATGAATAAACAATGCAAATAATCCTCTACTCAATAGACTTAAAACTTCACACCATAAGCCATTAACGACGCCTGCACTTTAGGCTATTCACATCAAATGAAAATTAGAGACTAATAAATGCACAATGTCCTCGTCAAGACGCCACGCATTGACATTTTGCACTTATTCAAGCCTAATCTTCATTTTCATTTCATAGATTAAAGTACAGTTGGCATGCATGCGTGCAGAGAAAAGATTAGTTCTATTCTTAATCGTGGTCAATAGAGAAGCTGACATCAATGAATTATGGTGCTAAGTCTTTAACTCAACAACAGAGACTAACACATAAAAGCACTGAAAGATAGGGAAGAGTAGACATTAAATGCAGAGAACAACAAACAATAGACATTAACCCATAAAACGTAGAGATGCAAAAAACTATAAAACAACAGTGTAAAAGATATAGGAACTTACGAACGCCTCATTTTTTGCTTCCAATACGATAGACATAAACCCTCTCAACAGACACATATTTCACTCTCATCAGACAATCTAAGTAATTGAATAAACAATGCAAATAATGCTTTTCTTGGCTGACTTAAAACTTTACACCATAAGCCATTAATGACTCATGCACTTCAATCTATTCACAATAAATGAAAACTAGAGACTAATAAGTGTGCAGAGAAAAGATCAGTTCCATTTGTAATCGTGACCAGTAGAGAAGTCAACACTAACGAATTATGGTGTTAAGGCTTAAACTCAACAACAGAGACTAACCCATAAAAGAACTGAAAGATAGCGAAGAATAGACATGCCATAAAATGCAAAGAACAACAAACAATAGACATTAATCCATAAAATGTAGAGATGTAAAAAACTATAAAACAACATTGTAAAAGATATAAGAACTTACAAATGCCTTGTTATTCGCTTCCAATACAATAGACATAAACCCTGTCAATAGACACAGATTTGACCCTTATCAAACAATCTGAGAAAATGGATAAACAATGCAAAAAAGATAGTGTAAAAGATATAGGAACTTACAAATGCCTCATTTTCTACCTCCAATATGATAGATATATGGAAATATGTGTCAATAGATTAGAATTATATTCCCTAAGACTAGAACTGAAGCGATATTTCAAAGTAGTATGACCAATATGTATCTAGTATTGTGAACTTGACAATAGCAATATCGATGTTACGTATCCAAAAGTGGTCCAATAGACTGCCTACATATATTGTTGGCTTGTCAACAATCAGTGACAGTTTGTGTTGTTGTTGCATAAATTCAAGAAGTGCTTTTGCTCTTGTGGATAGTAACATGTCAATGTGAAAGTCTCCAGCAATAATCAATTTCAAATTAGGTGGCAATGAGGTAACAGTGGTTTGTATTAAATTAAATAGATCATGAATGGGTACGTTTGGTGTCAAGTATAAATTTATGATGCGCAGTGTAATGTGCACATGCAATAGGTCAATGGTTATTGATTCTAGATATTTTGTCAAAAAACTGTGAAAGTTTTGCACTGGAACTGTTTTCCTGTAGCATGTTAACAGGCCATGAATACTTTTTGTAGTATAGCAATTGGATGTTTTGTCAAGGAAACCAATGTGATCGAGCACATTGTGTTTGGTCTCTTGGAAGCAAAGGACAGTTGCTTGGAGCAAATCATGGTCATGGGCTATTTCTTGTCCATGCAATGCAAAGCTATGTGTATTTAAAGAGCATATGGTAAAATGACTTGGAGAGATAGACAAAAGGCTATGTTGTACTTTCCACTGTGCCGAGGTCAGAAGGCGTTGCATTTCACTATTTACTTTTCCTGAGACTTTGAAGTTTTGTTCTTGTAGTTTATGCATGAGATACAATGACTCGATGTTTCTTACACATGACAAGGCAATGTACACAAGACCATGTTGATAGACCTTACATGGGTCAAAAGCAACTGCATCTATTGTGAGCCCTTGTGCTCTATGAATAGTTCGTGCACATGCAAGTTGCAAGGGAAACTGTGCTTGAGTAACTATTTTTGTGCCTATCTTGACTTTTCTAATGATTCTCGTTATAGGTGTCCAAGAAGGCATAATACAATTTGTATATAGACTTTGCATTCTTTGTCGACACAATTTGCCAACAGTGGGATCATTGAATTCTATCCAAACAATGTCTTCCTGCTCGGTTGAATGCAATTTGAAGATGCCATCTGCACCATTCACTAGCCCATCTTGTGTATCAATGTTGCTAGCAATCAATTCAACCAAAATGTCTTGTTTGAGAAGAATTGTGCTAGGCAATGATGACTTCTCAGGTTGAAATTGATTGCGATCAATCGCTGTGTCCTGTTTATCGATTGCTTGTAAAACATAAAGCTTTGTTGGTAAGTAGTCTAGCGTTTTTTTGTTGTGCATGTCGACTGTTGTATTTCTGTGAAACAAGTATGGAAACCATGGATCATTTGGAGGTGTTTTATAGCACATTGCATTCAAGTAGTAGATGTCTTGATTGGTTTTTTGACCAATCCTAGCACGATTAAGTATGGAAATGAAATGTTGATTTGTTTGTCTAATTACAATATGCAATTCAAAGCACTTGACATTGTCGATCCAAAACGTATATGGCATTTTCTCCTTATCTATTATTGGTTCTTTGAATATCCAAGTATCGCACATAGGCTGCGCCTGGTAGAATTCACCACAAAATATGATATCTATGTTTCCAAAAGGTGTTGTTGGTGTGTGCTTGATTTGATAAAGTCTTATGTCAATGTTGTAAAGCATGTTTGAACCAATCAATGACACTTCATCAACAAGAAGAATTTGCAATTGATCTAATTTTTTGCTTAAGGAATCAATTGTGTTTGAATCCAAAGGTAACATTTTTGAAGAATTGCATGGCAATTAGAAGATTGAATGTGTAGTAATGTCACTTGTATTGAATGCAACTTTTCCCGTTGAAGCAACAATAATGCCTTTAGGCTTGAGTGGATCACTATCTAGTTGTTTATCATAGAATCTAATCGTTGCTTCAAAAATTGTCTTTGCTATGAAGGTTTTGCCTGTGCCAACTACACCTGTCAAGAACAAGTACAATGGTTTTTTCAGAGCAATCTTTTTGTCATGAGTATGTCCTTTACTATTGATTTTTGTTCTTTGTTCAATTGTCTTCATAGATTGTAGTATTTTTCATTGCTTAGTAGAAATGGATGTGCAATCTCTGAGAATAGTTTTTTGCTAATGGAATCCTTGAGATTTATATTCTTCATATGGTAGAAGTCACTTATGATGTCATAGTTTTCCATGCCATTCTGTTGTTTGCATCTATCGATTTCATCTCCAATGTCTATTGCTGGGCAATTGTCATTTTTAGCTTTTGTGGAGGCTTCATCAATGTCACCCCATTTAGAAACAATTTGTGCAGTGAACATCTTTTTGATATTTGAAATTTGTACTTTATTTGCATTGAATGTTGCACTCCATCTTTTATATCTAGTTAAAAAGGTTTGCTCACTAGATCTGAAAGGCACATACAACATAAGTTTTTCTCTGCAATATTTCTCAGGGTCAATATGCGGATTGTATCTTACATAGTGTATGATCTATGGAGTTGCTCTTCTTTTTAGTTTTCTGAAGTTTCCAGAGTAAAAAGCAACGTATTCAGCGAGTGACAAGTTGTCAAGAGCTTATGGCCATTGTGTGTATTTTTCTATTATAGATGCACACATGATGTTTTCAGAATCGTCTTGCTCTTTTGCTAATAGCTTAGGGCTTTTTAACATGTAAACTTTGCTTTCTAAAGGTGCAGTATTGATAAAAACAGTTTTCCTTGAGCATTTATGCAATGACAATGAGAGAATGATACGAACAACTTGACGACTAGACATTTGTTGATAGTTAAGTAGTGTGTTGCCAAGTTTCTGTATAAATTGCACCTTTTCATCATAAGCAGCAGTGCATTGCTGCCACAATCTTCGAAATACAAGAGACAATGTTCTATCTTATTTCGTCATATACGAGCTACAGTAAGATGCAATAGCATATGCATCTAAAATAAATTGTGTATCTATATTTGCATACCATATTTCAGGCACTTTCTTTGCAAAGGCATTTATCCAAATGTTAGATGGGTCTCTTTTCAACATGACAATTTTGCGTGACAATGTTGATTGAAGCATTGTAATGTAATCGATTTCATCCATTTGCAATTCATGCAAGAAACTTTGAAATGAAAGTTCCTTTGTGTAATGTTTGTTTTCCAATTGCTTAAAAAAAGTTTTTGCTCTCTCCTTTATTCTAGCATCAGGCACTGGAAGTGGTTTTAAAACTGTTGGTTTGCTCATTGGAGGCAAAGGGAAACTAAATCTACAACTTGAGTTTTTGTATTTCTTGCAACTCTTTGCATGATGATGCATTTGCATTTTGGCAAGGTTTGTATCAAGTAGCAATGAGTCACATGAAATATACTTTTCCACAAAGATTTCTATTTCAGTATTTGAGCAATTGCCATATACATGTGCATCTTTTATCCATATCAAAAAGTGAACATGCTCATTGCCTCGGTTTTGGAATTCTGTAACAAAAGAATAGTTTGTGACTTGGCCAAACAACTCATGGTTTTTTAGCATCATTTTCCAGAATGCATTGACCCTATGGTTGAAATAACGGCTGCAAAGTACTGGATTCTTTCTGATTTCAAAGTCTAGGTCTCTATCTTCTATAGTTTCAATAGACTTGGATTGTTGCGAAATAGATTTTTGGTGCAAATATTTACACAATGGCTCCCAAAAATGTTCAACACTTGTTAATGTTAAAAAAAAAAGTTAGAGGTCCCAATTGTCTTATCATTGCAAATATAATTTTTAGTGTTTTCTAGATAATCTGGTGAGGTTCAAATGCTTTTTAATGTTCTATAGCCCAATGGAGATCTTAATATTTTTTTGAGCTTTGCTGGATTACGCACATCTTTTGCAAGTAATTTTTCACCTTTCAATTCAGTTTTTCGTATGCAAATCCATGCTAGTGAGGATATTTGGTGAATAATAATTTTAATAGCTTTAAAAAATATATTTGTTATGTGTGTTGCAAAGTCATTGTCTTTATGCATAAGCCCCCATCTTGCTATTTTTTGGTATGTCAGATTTTTAGTAACGTCACTTGGTCGAGCCGAACCATAAAACAAAGTCGGGAAGTTCATAACCTCTGCATACATGTCCTAGAAAATACCAAGAAGTTTAAACCCTTCTAATGGTACAATTTCAATGATTGTTGTGTCAAGGTCTTTGATTGAACGTGTTTCATTAAACTAGTGTATAACTGATTTAGTTATCGGTTCTTCATCATCTTCAGATTTGCCATCTTGCATACTTGGTTCTATTTCAAAATCTGTTTGTATTTGTGTTGTCTTCTTTGCCAACAACTCATGCCACTCTTTATTTATAGTGATGTTCTCTTTTGTGTACAATGGTGTTTTTGATAGTGAAATTAAAGCATTCATGACTATAGCAGGTCTAACATTGCCTTGTGCATGTGCATTATCGTATTCTATCTTTCGCTTCAATCTAACTGTTACTGTTGTGGTTTCATCTGGTTGCCTAGGCAATGCTTGTTGTACCTTATTGAAATCCACAGGAACATTGATGATTGTCCCAAGCAAGCCATATTGTGCTCGTCTATATCCTAATTATCTGATCTATGCAAAAGTTATGCGCAAAGACACAAACCTTTCCTCTAGAGTAGTTAAAGAGTAAACAACATCTATTCGTGCATTTCATTTTCTTCTTGAAGGCATGGCAAAATATGGATCTTACCATCTAATGTGGCTTTTATACATTGTTTGCAAATGGGTTGCCCTATTGCTATATTTTTTTCATCCATTTGAATACAAAGTAAGGACAAAGCTTGTACAAGTGCAGCATCAACTTTACGAATGTTGCGATGGAAATGAAGCATGTCGCAAAGAGAGCATGGTTGAGTGGGTGTGTCATTTATCGTTTGCAAGTATGAGTTAATAGATTTTTGGATTGTATTGTTTTTTGTTCGTGTGTGTTTTGCTTTTGGTGATTGATAACTAGCATTTGTGTTCTAGACCATAGAATTTGTATATGGCCTATGTTTCAATTTTGGCAAATGTAAAACAAAAGCCTTTTGTGCACTTCACATTTATTTTTTCAAAGCATGTAATGATTGTTGTTGCATTGGATTTTGGCTACGATTGCAGAATTGAATTTTACTTTGTGTATGCAAATCATAATGTGTTTTTTTACTACGCATTTGTTTTTTTAAAGAATGTAATGATTGTTGACACATTAGCTTTAGGGAAGCCTTGTAGGATTGAATAATTCTTGCAACATTGGCAGGGGATAGGACATAACTGGATGCTACGATGTGTGAGACATCTGCATGGGACACTTGCGCATTGTGGATTTTCACTTTTAGAGAGTGCAATGTCTCATGTGATTTTAACTTTGTTTCAATTGGTGTATGTATTGTTGTAGCTATTTGTTTTTTATGAGAATTAATTATATTATTTATTGTTTTCAATTCGAAAGTGCTTGTCATATATTGAATACAAAGTGGATCCTTGATGTGCATGTTGTGAGTCAATTGTTCTTTTGGTTGAAGTGGTTCATAATGACAATGGTTCAAGCTACTTGCAAAGCAAATCAAGTCCAATTTTTTTTGGGCTTCATGCAATTAGAGTATGTCTTGGCTCTAGGATATGGAGATGCTTGCCATATGTGTATTGTTGCAGCAAACATGTGGGAGAACTATAGTGTACAAAACTCAAACACTTCAAGGCCACTTTGCAAGTATGGCATTCCAATCTTGGAAACCAATGATTGTAACTATAATAGACGATTGTTGCTTCCTATGCTAGATTGATCAAAAGTGACAAAACAAGCCAATGCATATTTGTTTTCAATTGTCAGTGTATTGGCCAATGACTGTGCCATAAATAATCGCAAAGCAACTGGATCAAATTGTTTAGCAAGCAAAATGCTATAGCAACAAACATGCTTTTTCCACATGTAGTAGCAAATGTAGCTACTCTACAAAGTCCAAGTGTATCAAACGCATTTGCTATTGTGTTCTAAGTGTTGTCCAAATTGCAATATGTGATTTGCAAATCTGGTTGAGTGTTTTGGATACAACTGTATGTATTTAGCCGTGAAAACATAGGCTCATAGTGCCCAATAGTAGGATTTGTATCATGGAAAAGAATTGATATTACATGATTACATGCATCCTTGTTGAAATGTAAGTATATTTTTTTGTATGCTAAAGACCAAATGCATATTGGTATGTTTATCCAATATGCTAGTCATTTTTGACAGAATATGTCACCCCAAAGCCCAGTTTCACCACTATCATTGACCTCTGTGGCTGAAAGCCTCATCCTTCGTAGATACGTGTTTTTGTCATGTGTATTATGCAAATCGCTTAAGATTGTTAGGTGCAAGTCATTTTTATAGGAGCCTAAAGCTATAGCACAACGATTTTGAAGGCAATCTAAGAAATAATCCACAAGACCATCGTGTAGCTGCTTCAATGTATAACAACAATGAAGCAAAACATGCAATGTGTCAAATAGGCAATCGCCAACTTTGTAATTGAATGAGTCAATTTGAAAACAATATGCATGGTCGAGAGCTTTATCAATCGACATGAAAGGTGCCTTGACACTTGGTTTGTAGGTTTCTACTACAATTGACTCTTGTGATAGTTTTGGTCTTTTAAGATGATTGTTTGTAAGCATATTGTTAGATTTCATGTCAAAGGACAGAAGACATAAATTGTATTGACGCTACCTAGTACAATAATGACTATAAAACAATGTGCTAAGCTTGGAACATTGAATACATAGAAAGAAGAATTGAATAAGCAATTACTCACCGTGATTAGCAACAGTGTAGACTTTGTAACTATAGCCTTTGGTTCACCACTGTGCATTAGAAAGCCTACAAAACAACAACAAATTCTTAATATCAATTCATGTGACTAAATTGAAACTTGTTCTAGGACTATTGAGCACGATAGTGCATATTTCAAAACAGGCAAAAGAGAAATAAGCATCATAATATATTACTCACATTAACGAGAAACAATGCAAAATGTGTCATGATATCACGCAATTGGAAATGCTCTGTTGTCCAGACCCTACAAAAAAGAAAAGAAAATAACTTGAGTAATAGCAAATGAATTGAGCAAAAGCAAATCAGCTGATCAATTTTGGTAATAATCTTATTATAGTCTTGAAGTCCATGTGCAGTTTGAGCTTAGATACATATATGTGTACACACACACACACACATATATATACATATGTATATACATACATATATATATAAAAGCAATAGCAACCTTAGAACTTCAAAGCAAATTTTGCTTTATCAATCTGTAAACAACAGAAACTTTGCCCAGAAAAAAACATATTATGCTTTATCCATTTGATGCAAGAAACCAAAGGACAATGTGCAACATCCAAGAACAAAAGGATATTATGTTATATCTATGTGCTGCGGCAAGTGAAAGTACGAAGTGCAATATGCAAGAAAATTTTGTTCTATCAATTCTTAAGGAGTAACAATTTTGCAATGTCCAAGGCAATTCCACTCTACCAACATGTAACTAGCAACAATGTTCCAAGGGCCATGGAAACTATGCTTTACCAAATTCTTACAACAAATTTGTATTTGCAAAATTACAATTTCTCTTGTTACGATTAGAAACATTAACGAAGCTTTGTAATACGGATTTTGGTGACTACTTAGTAGTAACTAGAACAAAGTAGCTGTGACCAACATCGATGCATAGATAATCATAGAGGTTTCCAATTTTCTGAGGCTGGCCAATTTGTATAGGCTCCATTTTGTGACTGTGAACACCATCCCGACAAAGGTTTTTTCTCTATTGCACTTGATTCCTAAAACACAGTCCATTACAAGTTGAGTGGAATTGTTGAGTGAAATGGAACCCAATTGGTATGTTGAAAAGACAAAGCGTGATAAAATATGTGTCATAAAGGATGAAATATGACACGCAAGAAACCAACTTTAGATGAAATGCATCCCATGAATATATAACTAAATGATTTATTAACGATTGATCACGCTGAATCATGTCACTAGGATGATTAGATTTGATTTGCATGAATATACATGTAGGATGATGAAATCTCCTAAAGATGACAATGCAACTAAAGATTTTTTATATTTAAGCACAATAATTTTCTTGCATAAAAAATAAGCCGTGATTGTGTGAAAAAGGAATAAAAAATAGAGTCAACTTGTAAAGTTAGACTACAACACCTCATAAACTTCATCTCCTACGAATTCACGTATGCAACAGATGATCCAAGTAACAACTGCCACCTAACAAAAACAAGGCACCTATCAATCTTAATAATAAATAGAAAATCTGTATAAGAATGCATTCCAATTTCCAACACTCAGCATTAGCACCATTTTTAGCCAAGGCATGTGAAATACAATGAGCAACACCACCTATCCATAGAAACATTTTTAGTCAAGAGACATGTATAGCAATAAAACATTAGCAATGGATAAGCCTGTCACAATTTTCTATGCAACAATGAGATACTCACAATAACAAAATTTGAACAATATACTTAAAATTAAATGGTAAAGAATAAATATATTACATGAGTATAATCTACTGAAAGTCTCTATTTTAAGATGGAATTTCGAGTATTTTGCTCATGCTTCTATACTCTCCCAGTTGCAAATCACTCTTGCAAGCAAGAAAGCGAAAAAATTCATCAATTCCTTATGTTTTGTTGCTATTGGAAATATTTCATGACTTTGTAATGTTCTTTGATATAGCCATGTCTTCACACCCAGTGTTTCTCTCGATGCATAGCGTATCAACGACAACATTTTGCATTTATAAGTCCCTAATTTTCATTTATTGTCAATAGACTAAAGTGCAAGCGTCATTAATGGCTTATGGTGTGAAGTTTTAAGTCTGTCGAGCAAAGGATTATTTGCGTTTATTCATTTGCTTAGATTGCTTGATGAGGATGAAATTTATGTCTCTTGAGAAGGTTTACTCATGTTTTTGTACTCTCCCAATTGCAAATCACTCTTCCAAGTAAGAAAGTGAAAAATTTCATTAATTCCTAATGTTTTGTTACTATTGGAAATACTTCATGACTTTGTAATGTTCTTTGATATAGTCGTGTTTTCACACCCAATGTTTCTGTCAACGCATAACATATCAATGAGAACATTTTGCATTTATAAGTCCCTAGTTTTCATTTATTGTCAATAGACTGAAGTGCAAGTGTCATTAATGACTTATGGTGTGAATTTTTAAGTCTGTTGAGAAAATGATTATTTGTGTTGTTCATTCATTTGCTCAGATTGCTTGATGGTGATGAAATTTGTGTCTCTTGAGAGGGTTTATATCTATCATATTGGAAGGAAAAAATGAGGCATTTGTAATTTCCTAGATCTTTTACACTGTCATTTTATAGTTTTTTACATCTCTGCAATGGCTTAATTTCTATTGTTTCCCATCATTCAGTGTTTGTATAAGTCCAGAGTTTTTTTTACAGACATCAAGCCATAAAAACACTCAATGATAGGGAACAACATAAATATTAAAAATAGAAGAGTTTTATGTATTGGAAGCAAAAAAGGAGGCATTTGTAAGTTCCTATATCTTTCACACTGTCATTCTATATTTTTCTATGTCCCTGTAATGGTTTAATCTTTGTTGTTCCCTGTTATTGACTGCTTTTATGGGTTAATCTCTGTTGATTAGTTAAAGACTTATCAACACAATTCATTTATGTCAATTTCTTTGTTAGCCACCATTAACAATGCAACCAATCATTTCTCTGTCACACATGCATGCCAATTGCACTTCAACCCATCAAATGAAAATTAGATCTAAATAACTACAAAATCTCTCGATGTAAAATCTGTGTCTGTTGAGAGGATTTATAACTATGCTATTGATATGCATCTTGTAACAAATATCTCTGCATCATTTTAAAGCACTTGTACTGTTTTAACCATGTTTTGGGTCTCGGAAAGGTTTTTCATAATTTGCTCATGGTGTTTGTAACAATTCCTGATGCAAAGACTAATGTTTTATGTGCACTATTGCCTATTGATGCATTCGTCGGAGATCGTACCACAAATGTTTATGCTATAGTTTGTGGCATTATTTTATTAATATGGAATTCGGGGTTTTTTTGCAAATTTCTCATTGGTTGGTATTTTTCTCATGGTTTTGTATTTTCCCAATCCGAATTAATTGTGTCCATGAAATAGTGATAGTCATTGAAACATGTCTATCTGATCAAAATACACATGATGTCCATGGATCAAAACATACACGATACATGAGGTATGTCTTGAATACATAGACATCTTACAATGTCACAGACAAGAATCCTTTGCTTGATAGCCATAAAACTTAACATCATAATCCATTGATGGTGACTGCATTTGAATCTGATAATGATAAATGAAAATTAGATCTAAATATATGTAAAATGCGCTCACAGACACAAGGCACATGAACTACTATCAACAATGCCATGTGTGCACAGAAACACTTGCAGTGAAGACATGTCTATAGCAACAAAACATTAGGAATTGATAAATTTTTTGCCTTCATTATTCTCAAGAATAACTTGCAATTGGGGAAATACAAAACCAGGAGCAAAATATGAACAACCAACGAGAAAAATGCAAAAAATAGCCCAAATTTCATTTTAATAGTTTCAAATAGACATCTTCAACACAAGTCTTCTTTCTTGAAGATATGCATGATGTCCATGGATCAGAACATACACAGAACATCAGGTAAATCTTGAATAGATAGACATGTTTTTTACATCTTTGCATTTTATGGGTTAATGTCTATTGTTTGTTCTTCTCTACATTTTATGGGTTAATGTCTACTCTTCCCTATCTTTGAGTGCTTTTATGGGTTAGTCTTTATTGTTGAGTCAAAGACTTAACACCATAATTCATTAATGTCAACTTCTCTGCTGACCATGATTAATAATGGAACTAATCTTTTCTCTGCACGCATACATGCCAATTGCACTTTAATCTATGAAAATGAAAATGAAAATTAGTCTCAGTATAAAATCATTTCATCAATTGGTAATGATTTGTTATTTTCCTTATGGTTTTGTATTTTTCTAATCGATTATTATTTTTTAATTAATCGATACATATCCTAATGTTTTGTTGCTATTGAAAATATTCCATGGCTTTGTAATGTTCTTTAATATAGTTGTGTTCGCACGCAGTGTTTCTGTTGATGCGTGGCGTTTTAACAAGGACATTCTGCATTTATTTCGTTTATTGTGAATAGACTGAAGTGCAGGCATCTCAAATTTGTTTTCCCTATTGTTTGTATTATGTAACTATAGTCAAGAAATAAGTTGGAGCATTTTCATTGTTAAAATGGAATCTTAGCTCTTTTTTACAATTTTCTCATTGGCACCAGATATTTTTGGCCATTGTTTTCTATTTTCCATATTGCAAATTATTGTTGGGATCTATCTGTATACATTCATTGCCACGATGAATGGCAAGTGAAATAATTACAATATTTTTGTGGACTATTTATTTGGGCACAATTTGTATGTTTAGAAAAAATTCTCAAGTGTCCATGCGGAAACATCAAAGGATGCCATAATGCAATAAGGTGAAATCAAACAAACATCCTATCAATATTCATATTAAAAAATCTTTGAACATAAATATGATGAGATAACTTTTTTTCGATAAGTTTTATCAACATGAGGATAAATATCCTTCAATGAATCATCTAAATCTAAACTATGATATTATATAAATGACAATAAAATATGAAATATCTAATTTATAGAATTTTAAATAGTTTTATGTACATTGAATCAATCAAACTCATGGATGTAGAAACAATAATTCCATTGCAATCATAAATTGGAATGCATCTATACATAGTTTTTATTTACTATTAATATTGATAGGTGCCTTGATAACAGAAGCACTAGCTTACTGCTATGCTTGTGATTTTAGTTACCTGTTTGAGTCAAAATTTTCCAATGTTTGAGGAAGCAACACTAACAACTAGATTCATGTGAGCAAGAGAAATATCTCCCCTAGTATATAGCACTGTCATAATCATGAGTCCAAAAGTAGCAACAACTGCCAAATGAGGTAACATGTTGTCTCTTGCATCCATCATTACTCACCAACACCCAACCAACATTAGAATAAAAGTTGAAAGAATGTCTGATGTACTTCACACAGATTGCATCAATTTCATTAGATAATATCTAATAAGCATATATCTATAACACATAATAAGTATGAATTGTATTCTAATCATAGAATATGATCCCAAATAAATATGAATTGTAATCTAATACTGAATCTATGCATTGGAAAAACCTAGAAAGCTTCATTAGATAAATGGTAAGTTTGTAATACTAGATTCATAATCTTGTAAGAAGCATAAGGAGAGTAAATGATCAAAAATGTGAAAAAGATATTGCATTGTTCATTTTAGCTTTAATCTTAATCTTCATACTTCATATGATCCAGGGAACATTTAAAAATTAATATATAAGATGAAATAATAAAAATGTTACGCACATATTAGTTGAACTTTTCAATGCTTGTCTCTACTTCCTCACTAGTGGACATTGTTACAAATGCAAATCCTTGTGCAATTCTAGTTTCCCTATTTGTGATCAGCTACAAAACTAGTTTAAAGATAAGGTTACAAACATATGTTATAATGCATTAAATAGAAGTGTTAAGCCTAGAAAAGGATTCTAGTCACAATAGTTGTATAGTTGTTTGGATCTATCTGTATACATCCATTGCCACTTAAACAGACAAAGCTGACATTTGCTTGTGGAAAGATGCTTTTGAATTAGCCTACACTAATCTCTATTGGTTTCTGATCCTTTTTTTCAATCTTAAAATATTTTAACCTATTTCCATTTGATGGATTTATTCATGATTTAATTTACATATATACAGTAAAACCAAGGCAGATAAAAAAAAATATTTTTTTCCACAAACATCTTACAATGACATAGTTGAACTATTACAGAATTGATTCTTTGTATAGAACAAATTGAGATCAATTGGTTATGTATCAATGAATATGCCCTATAACTATAAATGTAAGATGAAAAACGCTGATTAATTAAATATTTAATTAAGTTATGGACTTTACGTAAAAGGGATATGTCTTATATTAATTAGGACTAGTTGATGCATTTAGCTATAGATGATGAAGTTGATGGATTGGGGATTAGGTGATGAATAGGCCTAGGGAATATTTTAGTTCTCTATATTTTGTTTGTCTTTGATACAATGCAACTAAGTGGCGTTGCATGAAAGAAGCATTAAAAGTAGGATGGAATGAAATGAAGCTTAAGTGGCAACTTGCACCAATTGCTTAGCGATCGTCATGTAATTGATGCCCCCTCAAGAGAATTGTTGAGTGAAATGGAACACAATTGGCACGTTGAAAAAAAAAGGGTGATAAAATATGTGTGATAAAGGATGAAATAGGACACAGAAGAAACCGATTTTAGATGATATGCATGCCATGAATATACGACTAAATGTTTTATTAATGATTGATCATGTTGAATCATGTTGTTAGGATAATTAGATTTTGACAATGCAACTAAATGGCACATGATGATGGATAAATGGTGAAATAAAAAATGGAATGGATAAATAAGACATGTTGTCATAGTGACTTCATGTGCAAGTAGGAACCTTTATTTTGTTGTAGCACTTAGTGTTATGCACCATGATATAAAAAGACCATGATGACTATCAGTCACATGAACATAGACTGACACACAAATAGAATAGTGAGCCAATGGACACATTATCTTTAGCACGCAAACATATGAATGATGAAGACAATTGTGGCAATATGATTGGTGCATCACTAAGACTAGAAGCAAAATAAAACATAAATCAAAGATAAAATAAATTAGAATATGTAAAGGTAATGCATCATATATTGGAAAAAAGAAATGTGTGGCACAATTCCAAAAACCTATGAAGGGAATGGCACCATAGCAAAAGCTATGCTTCAAGCACATATAATTGATATGAAAGTTTTGAAATGAAGTATCCTACATACATAGTGTGGATGTAATTGTTAAAGCTATTACAACAATCATTGTGCATAAAATATAATGTTCTCTTCCTTCCAGATTTCATGTTATAGTATCCACAAATGCATAAACCGGTTTAGAACATACCTTTTCACATTGTTGTAGCAATAGATCCATGTCACCAGTGGAGGTGGGATGCCAAACAATAAACAATTGCAATAGCCCCCTGTAAAATCAAGGGTCACTGCAGAAAACACATTGTGCCATGCTTCTAAATAAATAGGTCTTGAACACCACGCGCGTATGTGAAATGTGGTTATAAACAATATACATTGTGCGCCAATTCTATTTAACAACTTCTGAAATTGCCTTCCCTATAGCTTCCTTGTTTCAAGGGCTAATAATATTCAGTATTTGCTTCACGCAACTATGCATAAATAACAGGCAGATGCCTTTGCCCATATATAGACATATATATACATACATATATATTTAAAACAATTTGCAGTATGCAAGTTTGTGCAATGATGAACACGCAAATAGAAGTATTATCTGTTCAAGATATACATGATGTCCATGTATCAAAACATCCACAGTAGATCACGTATATCTTGAACAGATAAACATCTTTCAATGTCTATCACTATATATATATATATATAACAATTTGCACTGTGCAAGTTTGTGCAATGATGACCACACAAATAGAAGTATTATCTGTTCAGGATATACATGATGTCCATGGATCAAAACATCCATGGCAGATCACATATATCATGAACAGATAAACATCTTTCAATGTCTATCACTATTTGATGAACACTCCCAAATTAATCAACAAAACCTCAAGAAGATACAAAAGTTGCAGGGTTGGACTTGTGATTTTGTTTTAATAGATTGAAGTGCAATTGGCATCCATGCATGGCAGACCAATGAAAGATTAGTTCCATTCTTAATCGTGGCCAGCAGAGAAGCCAACATTAATGAATTATGGTGTTAAGTCTTTATCTCAACAATAGAGACTAACCCATAAAAGCACTCAAAAATAGGGAAGAGTAGACATTGACCCATAAAAGGTAGAGAACAACAAACACTAGACATTAACCCATAAAATGCAGAGATGTAAAAAACTATAAAACGACACTGTAAAAGATATAGGAACTTACAAACGCCTCATTTTTCGCTTCTAATATGATAGTCATAAACCCTCTTGACAGACACAGATTTCACCCTCATCAAACAATTTGAGGAAATGAATAAACAACACAAATAATCTTTGCTCGGCAGACTTAAAACTTTATACCATAAGCCATTAATGACTCCTACACTTCAGTCTGTTCACAATAAATGAAAACTAGAGACTAATAAACGTGAAGAGAACAGATTAGTTTCATTCTCAATTGTGGCCAGTAGAGAAGTTGACACTAATGAATTATGGTGTTAAGTCTTAAACTCAACAACAGAGACTAACCCATAAAAAAACTCAAATATAGCGAAGAGTAGACATTAACCCATAAAATGCACAGAACAACAAACAATAGACATCAACCCATAAAATGCAGAGATGAAAAAACTATAAAACGACACTATAAAAGATATATTTCCAATAGCAACAAAACATTAGGATACAAATCGATTAATTAAAAAAAATCCATTCGAAAAATACAAAACCACGAGGAAAATACCCACAGCCAATGAGAAAATTGCAAAAAAAAACCCTGAATTCCATATTAATAAAAAATTAAAAAAATAATCCCTCAAGCTATAGCATAAACATTTGTGGCATGATTTTTGATGAAAGGATAAATAGGCTTGAGTGCATCGAAAATATTAATGACGACTGCACTTCAGTCTATTGACAATAAATAAAAATTAGGGACTAACAAATGCTAAATGTCCTCGCTAAAATCGCACGTGTCAATAGAAAGACTCGGTGAGAAGACACAACTAGATCAAAGAACATTACAAAGCCATGAAATATTTCCAATAGCAACAAAACATTACCAATTGATGAAATGATTTTATACCGAGACATTGTGCACTTATCTATGCTTAATTTTCATTTACACTTCATAGATTGAAATGCAGTTGGCATGCATCCATGTAGAGAAAAGATTAGTTCCATCCGTAATCGTGCCCAACAGAAAGTCGACATTAATGAATTATGGTGTGAAGTCTTTAACCCAACAACAAAGACTAATCCATAAAAACACTCAAAGATTGGGAAGAGTAGACATTAACCCATAAAAGACAGAAAACAACAAACATTATACATTAACCCATAAAATGCAGAGATGTATAAAACTATAAAACGACACTGTAAAAGATATATGAACTTCAACAGATGGATTTCACCGTCATCAAACAATCTGACCAAATGAATAAACAACGCAAAAATGACAGTGTAAAAGATATGGGAACTTACAAACACCTACTTTTTCGCGTCCAATACGATAGATATAAACCCTCTCAACAGACACAGATTCCACCCTCATCAAACAATCCGAGCAAATGAATAAACAACGCAAATAATTCTTTGCTCAACAAACTTAAAACTTCACACCATAAGCCATTAATGACACCTGCACTTCAGTCTATTCACATTAAATGAAAATTAGAGACTAATAAATGTACAATGTCCTCGTTAAAATGCCATGCATTGACATTTTGCACTTATTTAGGTCTAATTTTCATTTTCATTTCATAGATTGAAGTACAGTTGGCATGCATGAGTGCAGAGAAAAGATTAATTCCATTCTTAATCGTGGCCAGCAAAGAAGCCGATATTAATGAATTATGGTGTTAAATCTTTAACTCAACAACAGAGATTAACCCATAAAAGCACTCAAAGATAGGGAAGAGTAGACATTAACCCATAAAATGCAGAGATGTTAAAAACTATAAAACGACATTGCAAAAGATATAGGAACTTACAAACGCCTCATTTTTTGCTTTCAATACGATAGACATAAACCCTCTCAACAGACATAGATTTCACCCTCATCAAACAATTTGAGGAAATGAATAAACAACGCAAATAATCCTTTGCTCAGCAGATTTAAAAATTCACACCATAAGCCATTAATGACTCTTGCACTTCAGTATGTTCATAATAAATGAAAATTAGAGACTAATAAGCGTGAAGAGAAAAGATTAGTTCCATTTTCAATCATGGCTAGCAGAGAAGTCGACACTAATGAGTTATAGTGTTAAGTCTTAAACTCAACAACAAAGACTAACCCATAAAAAAACTCAAAGATAGTGAAGAGTAGACATTAACTCATAAAATGCAGAAAACAACAAATAATACACATTAACCCATAAAATGCAGAGATGTAAAAAACTATAAAATGACACTGTAAAAGATATAGGAACTTACAAATGCCTCGTTTTTCGCTTCCAATACCATAGACATAAACCCTCTCAACAGAGACGAATTTCACTCTTATCAAACAATCTGAGCAAATAAATAAACAACGCAAAAATGATAGTGTTAACGATATAGGAACTTACAAACGCCTCCTTTTTCGCTTCCAATATGATAGATATAAACCCTCTCAACAACACAGATTTCACCCTTATCAAGCAATATGAACAAATGAATAAACAATAAAAAAATAACACTATAAAAACTATAGAAACTTACAAACGCCTCATTTTTCGCTTCCAATACGATAGATACAAACCCTCTCAACAGACACAGATTTCACCCTCATCAAACAATCTGAGCAAATGAATAAACAACGCAAACAATCCTTTGCTCGTTGGACCTAAGACTTCGCACCATATGCCATTAATGTCGCCTGCACTTCAATCTATTCACAATAAATGAAATAAATGCATAATGTCTTTGTTAAAACACCATGCGTCGACAGAAACACTAGGTGCGAACACAACTATATCAAAGAACATTACAAAGTCATAAAATATTTCCAATAGCAACAAAACATTAGGATACGAATTGATTAATTAAAAAATAATAATCAATTTGAAAAATACAAAACCATGAGAAAAATACCCACAACCAATGAGAAAATTGCAAAAAAAACCCTAAATTCTATATTAATAAAAAATTAAAAAAACAATCCCTCAAACTATAGTATAAACATTTGTGGCACGATTTCCGACGAAAGGATAAATAGACGGGCGCATCAAAGACATTAGTCTCCGCCTTTATAAGGCAGGGACTAACAATTCGGAACAAATTGGCAGATTAAACAATTGTATTTACTAACTCATATAAATGTTGAAGCAGCAATAATTTGACTAGCTAAACTATAATCTCTATCATACAATGAAAACCTTGAATTCCATCCATGTAAGACAATTGTTAAAGGCGCTGAAACTTAAGCACGTGTGAACGGATTGTTTGGAGAAGAATATTTATTGCGGTCTTTAGGTGTGTTTTTTTAACGGGTTTTTTTCAACGGTTTAAGACTTAGGGCAATGAATCTAGAAAGCTCACTTGATTTCTGTAGTATAACCATTTACTATGCAGTTCCTTCAAATCCTATTCTTCTTTGTTGCTGCATGTTTTGTACCTCTGGGTCTCATAGATTTTGGTCTCGTGGACGTCATTAAAAACTTTCATTCATTCATTTTGTCATGTTCACCAGAATCTAAAATATACTAACTAAATAACGGGTAAGCAAAACATATGTTTATTAAATAATATTCCAGCAAGGAAAAAAAAAATTAATAATAGTCATATCATTTAGAGCAAATTATTTTAAGAGAGTCAGCAATTGATTGTGAATTTGTGAAGTTTTAGGAGAATGTTTAAATTTTAAATTTAGTAAGAGAAAAAACAAATGAATGTGATTAGTGGTTTGAAATTTATTAATTAAAAATTCAATCTAAATTAGTTGAGAATAATATGCCAAGTTTTTCATGGAGACATGTCGATAAAAATCATCTTATTGTTCCCCAAATAATAGGAATTTCACTTTAACATTAGAAGATTGGTTTTGAAACTTTACGAAGAAGAAAAATAAAACAATGCCATTGATTGATTGAGTCCCAATTATTATTTGTAGTATTCTTGCCAAGGAAGGGACTAAAAATAACATTGGAAAACCTGTTGTATATAGATGATTAGAAGGTAATAGCTAATGCAACATAAACTTCAACTGTTCACCTCAAACAAAACTAAATAAAATAAAAAGATTGAACTTAAAACTGGGTCATTTTGACTTGTAAAAAGTAAATCCACACCAAAAGATTAAAATAATTTTCCTCTTGAGGCATTTATTACCACTTTTACATGAAAAATTGATTGAAAAATAGACACCTGAAGAAGGATATATCTTGACATCTTTTACATAGATTTTTTATTACCCTCCCATATGAGTAGACACAACACTTGCATTCTAAATATGTTGATTTCAAAGGGAGCAATGCTACACACTATATACTATAACAAACCGTGTACATGAGCATGAAACAAGACAGCACAAAACAATAGTCACAACTCTCTCTTTGGCACCCAACTTTGTTTCAGTTGTAAATATGAAGGGGCAAAAAGGCAATGAATTATCAGGATCAAATTGCTTTCACCCAAGAAGATAGCCAAACCTCGTGCCTTCCAAAAGGGAAAAGGAAGAAACCAAATGCTTTGGTTAAGAAAGAAGACGTACAACTCAGGCCTAAATTTGATGGCCATATTTAGTAGTTTTTGCTGTAAATAACAATTAAAATTTTGGTAAGACATCATCACATAAAAAAGAAAATTTTGGACAAACTGTCAATATTATATAAGATCATAGTAAAATATATATCTGATCTATAATAAGCTTTTTTAAAAATAAAATATATTTTCACACATCTGAAAGGCAACTCTTAATGAATAATCATCACAAAATATTGACTTGACAGAGAGGGTCCACCATCAAATTTAGGCCCAATGAAAAGTTTGGGCCACAATCTTTAGTGTCCTGAAGTAGTTACAAACAGCCCTTCTACCTATAATAACATAGAGATTTTGTTCCCTATAAAAAGAACTCTTGCCATTAACATTTGTTCAGTAGAATCCTGTGTTACATTGATATTCTCAAAGTCAAGATACAAAATTGTCATTTGCATCCCATGATAACTCTTACCACAAAAACCCATTCCAAAAACTAAACTGGCAATTGTCCAATGTTTCTACATCCCATATACACATCTAGACTACATAACAGAGCTGAAAACTCAGATTGGATGGCAAAAACCTATAACTAGGAATATTGTACAATATAGAAAGTTTCTGTCTAAATCTGATTGCCGCCTTTAACAGGAACCAAGAATAAATAGTATACAGCAATTTTGTGACCCTACAGCTTCCTCGAGGGCTTAAATAGACTTTAAACGTCTCTGAAAATTAATACTTCCACTCTTGATAAAATACAACCCCCTAGCATATTAAGGAGCAACCTAATCTGACGTTCGGGTTATTAAAAACGAGGGCTTCAAATACCATTTGACCGTGACCCCAGTGGAATGCATTCCACACACCAGCTGAATGGTATTTAAATTCTTATGGCTTCAACCACAAAAAATTGCTCGCAATCTAGACACAACATAACATGCATACCTCAACGAGCTGATACCTCAGAATATACCTCTGAACTGCTGAAAACGGAGGTCGTTGTGCCTCTTGAGTAATTGGACGTGGATGCACCTTCATGCCCTGATGCTGGGGTCAAGGGCTTTTGTGATGGACGTATTTTTAAATCTGTTAGGTCTGAGATGAAACCAGGCCGTGAGAGCTTCTCAGAAAAGGTTTGTCCTTCTGACAGCATTGTTACCACTTGAGACATGGTCGGTCTGATTTTGGGTGTAGCTTGAGTGCACAAAAGAGCGACCTTGATGAAACGCAACGCTTCTTCCTCTGAGTACTCCTCTAGCCTTGGATCTACCAACTCTAGCAATCTGTTTTCCTCATATAAACGCCATGTCTGTAAAACAATTGTACAACGATGACCATACATAAATCCTTTCAATTGTAGATCATCAAAACCTAATCAGAGAAGTACACAGAATTTCCAAACAAAGACTTAATGAACCTCAGATAATTGTTTCTCTTCTAAATTCATCTTCCAAGTACAAACTTTACTCGTAGGTATGTTGCTATTTTATTATTGAACTGAAATTGATATAGAGGTTTTAGATTCTGTTACCAATCCTGTACATTATTTTACAAAATTGCTGAAACCATGTTAAGGGGTTTTGTCTAAATGAGCAACTAGCAAAACATAAATTTTAGCACTTGCCCTTAACTAATAGAAACATTCAAACGTTTAGAGGCATATTGTGCAGATTGTTTTATAAGGTTACTAAAGCTAGCGAATTTTTCCTTCAGTTGAACACCATTTTTCTTTTAATTTACTTATCTAAAAATAAATGGCACTGCACGAGTACCTAAATCCAAGTTTGTCAAGACGGATGTGATCAAGAAAATTTTTAAGTGATGCAACTTGTTTTACAGTTATTAGAAAAATTGGCAAATCTTTCCATTTCACAGATAAGGAATATAAGTAATCACGTATTAGTATCTGAGGAAACACACAAAATTTACTATTAATGCTGGCAAATTTTGGTGAACTGAATTCATACACATTTTATTACTATAAAAAAATGATAGCATTTCTTAGAGAACTTTCTAGTTAGCAAATATAATTTTAAGCAATTGTATGAAAAGATAATCTGCTGTAAGTAAAGCCCATAAATTCTTCCTTCAATGCATATATATAGATATTTCTGTTATCATGAGGACTATGAAGCTCATAGATATCCTCTATAGTGAAAAATGGCATGATGATTGCCATCAATTCTTATGCCTGATTTGAATAAAGATTTTGGAATGGTGACCTTTCCTAAAGGGAATAGAGGTTGGATTAAAACTTTTATTATGTATGTCATTTTTTGTCTTATCAATACTTTGTTCATGTCTCGAATATGGCTTTGGCATGTTGATTGCTTGGTTGACAACTCTACTCTCTCATTATATGGTTTTTTGCAAGCCCAATACACTAGAATAAATTATCCTCCTTTTAAGTGTGATCAATAATTGTTTTTTAAGGTTCCTTCAATCTGATCTTGCCCCTAGATTTCCTATCTCAATGTTTTCTATGAATTGTTTACAAAAATTTTGAGATTCACAAATGCTTGTGGACAAGAACCTAGAATTTTATGGTCAGTTTATGAGTTTGATTGGGAATATGACCATAATGTATTCTCCAACCTAAGTTACTGGGTATGCAGGACCCAGCCCCCATACCTGGCTTCAATGGGTCCAGGTCTAGGTCCTGGTACCTCCGGGTATGTACACCCGGGAACAAAATTAATAATGTCATAGGGCATGTTGGAACCCAATCTGAAAATTTCCAAATCTACTTAAGTCCTTGCTTATTTTGTGAATTTTTCCTTTTAATATCCCTCATGATCCTTTAATGTGTTGAGAATTGCAAAATCCAAAATTATTTCAAGTCCGGGGGGTTTTTCCTTTGCTTTTTTTAACTTTTCCGGGTTTTCAGAGGTTTCAGAGACATTGGAACCTGTCCTTGGATCCTCAGGTTCCCTAAAAGTCTGATGTCCCATGGGGGTATTTGGGTCATTGGTCTTCTTTTCATTTTATTTCAGGTTTGTGGGGTCATGTCATAAATCTTGGTTGGGGATTTCATTTTAAATTTGTTGGACTTCATGCTAAAATTTTCTAAGTGTTTCGGGCCTTGCTGGGCCATTTTTTACCTTGGCGGAGTTTGCTGGAACCTTTGGAAAGGTTCCCCCAGGTCCTCATGTTCCCTGGTTCCCCAAAACCCCGAAGTTCCCAGTTCCTCATGTTCCCTAGTCCCCCGGAACCCCAAACTTCCCAGGTCCTCAAGTTTCCTGGTCCCTTGGAACCCTGAATTCCCGAACTTCCCAGTTTCAATGTTCCCTGAAGCCCCAAAACCCTGAACTTCCCAAGTCCTCAGGCTCCCTAATCCTCCGAAACCTCAAACTTCCTAGTTTCAATGTCCCCTGATTCTCTGAAACCCTGAACTTCCCAATTCCTCATGTTCCTCGTTTCCCCAAAACTCTGAACTTCGCAGGTCCTTATGTTCCCCAATTCCTCGATCCCCTAGAGGTCCAAATTCTTGAAAATGCCCAGAATACTCAAAATCAAGTGAGTGATCAGAATTTCGAAGAATCTTTGCACTTTTACACTTGGTTCCCATGTCCTCAGGCTCCCTAGTGCCCCGAAAGTTTGAAATCCCAAAAATCCCTCAAATGTTCCAAAAAGCTTCAGAGCTCACCGGCAATTTTGTGGGTCGTCATTAACGGTCAATTTGATCTCTACAACTACTCATTGTGGGCAAGAGACTCATCCTTGCTTCTTCTAGTTCGCTTAGCACACATTTTAAGACAAATTTTAGGGGATTTCTTTATGTTGGCATTTAATGCGGTGGTTGAGTTTGAAATTTCAGTTGTGCGACGGATTACTATAGGTAGATTAGAGAACGATTTTTCAAATGCTATAAAGGCAAGGTTGCTTGTCATTCAAAGGGTTGGTCATTGGGCCAATTTTCTGGTCTGCAAGTGCCTCGCAATGGTTCTAGAGTATCAAGCAAAGCTTGTCTAGTCTATAATGAATTGGAATGCATCTTGTATTCGTAGGAAGGGTCTTCAACACACATCTGTATGTAATGGTATGTTTTCATGGTAGTTTGTAGTGATTCAAGGGAATATGTAATCGCAATTATGCATTTTCTCTCACCACATTTGATGGTGTGATTGTAATGAGGATTTGATGTATGTGTGACGGCATCTAATGCATTGCAAATTTTTTGTACTGGTCATTCCTTTGTTGCAAATGGGTTATTATAGTTCAATTCTGAATTATTAAGTATGTCCATTGTATGAGATGTAATCTTTGATTTGTATGTAAATGCAATTTGATTCTATTGATGTTTTGCTAGATGTAACTCCTTCCTCACTGTTCATAACTCTGTTGCCCAATGGAGTAAGCATCAATCCATATTGGTGAGGGACAAATACATGCATTTTATCTATCCTCTATCTTGTTAGTTGTAGGAGTAGATTAGGGTTTCACATGTATTTCATGATTCATTATTATAACTAGGGAACAATCTTAAGCGACCTCAAACTATAAAATGTTAGAGAATCATGTCATGTATGCCTACACCTTGTAGTTTGTGTATGAAATGTAAGTGGATTTATCTTGTCGGGATATCATAATGTTGTCGTCTATGGGTGCATCTGCAAGGTGTAGTTTTAGCTCAATTAGAGGTTTTATGTGTAGTAGATTAGTTTGTGGCCTAGTGACAATCTTTGGGATCCAGTGTACATTGGATACTACTACAGAGTTTCATCTTGTTCATCTTCAGTTGTGATCAAATCCTATTAAGGATTATCTCTAAGAACACCCTCCTGAGTCTAGCTAAGCTCAAAGTGTAGGAGAAATTATCCATTCTCATCAATTGACCTTTAATCATCCACCATCTATTGATGAGCCCTCACCTTACCTTCTTGAAGACACCCCCAAGCTTTGAAGTTAGGAAATACTCTAAGATTGTTGAGTTGCAGTTTCAGGACCCAACAAGGCATGAGAAAGCCCAACTGTGGTAGACCTTGAGCACCCTTCTACATTCGTCCACCTCTATTGTCATGCCTGCCACACTCACATAAAACTAGAAGCTTTTATGTATGCTGACCTCAAGACCAATCAAGGACAAACAAGAGTTCATTTGTACATATCAAGAACATGTATGCAATATCACCTATTCATTTCCTTTGGGGAAGCCTGCTTCAGATTTACAATTAAGTGGATAATGTTGCTATTACCAACAGATGAATATTTTATTCTCTTAAATGAATATATTATTCTATTAAAATCGTCACCCAAATTTTGATTTCAATTAATACAACTTCAAGAGTTTTCTTTCTCTATAAATTTATTTGTTGTCATGCAAGAAAATTCCTAGCTTTTAACCTACTCTATACATTGTAAGCTAAAAATAGACAAGTTAATCTAATTTAATTAAAGATAAAATAATTACAAATACTTACCTATATTTATATTGGTATATTTATAATATTATATTTATTTATATTCAGATTTATATATTTTTTATATTAAATATAACTAGATATTGTTATTAACTCCAGACTTATTTTTCTTGGAATAGCATAAGGTTCACCAAAGATCTAGTAGGGGGCTTCTGTCTTTTTCTGGTACGATAATTATCAAGTTGAAATGATATCTCTGTTTTTAATGGCCACCTAGGTATTTCTAAGGTTGAAATAGCAGACCTTTTGCTAATGAGTATTGGATGATTTTTCAGTGTGTTATGTACATGAGGATGTTATTCATTCTGATCTTATGATGGATAGCTGGCTGCAACATACAGGTGACTTTATTAATAGAGTACACAATACTGAAAATGAAATCCAATAAGCCTTAAACTATAATTTGTTTGGGTTGAGGAATGTTAAATAGTAAATCTTCAACGATGGTATGCAGAAAGATTGTACTCAGTTGCATTAAAAGGCTTGATTTTCATAAATGGCATACCAGTTAGTTTGGTTCGGCAACACTGACAATTGACGCTGTTTCTTCATACTATACTTTTGTTTAACAAAATCCTAACTTGTGTACTTGTATATTGTTGCTAGAATACAAAGATTTATAGGTATTGATTACAATCAACTCTAATTTTTACAATACAGATATTGGCCAAAAGAGTGATGTTGCTTCCAACTGTTACAATATTGAATGAAAAGTAAAGATAGACACACAGAATTGGGCAAACTCAATGCAGCATACTTCCCTTTATTCATTATCTTCCACATATAAATACATTACATACTACAACTACCTGTAAATAATCAGGTACAACCACCTAGACATCAACTAATTGTAAGATAACAAAAGTGGTAATTTGAGTACGAATTAGGAACTTAAGTATTATAACGATGTGGTAAATGTAGAATTTAGTGCTAGGAATTTAGAATTAGATACATGCAATAAAGTATTCTAACAAACACACCCTTTGATGGAGTCAGGTTGTCATTGATGTCAAAAAGGTATTGATGGTTCGGAGTTGTTGCTTCATGATAGGATGTGTGTCTTCACTGAGTTGTTTCTTGTTTAGAGATGGTTTCGAGAATGTTTCAGGGATGCAGAGTGTTTCAGGAGGGTCATATTTGTTTGAGTTAGTCATTTCAAAAAGTTCAAGCATTGTTGATGTAGGATGCTCAAAGGACATAAGTTTGTCATGATTTCATCCAAAGAGGCTACATAATATAGTGTATATCTCTCATGTGATGTGTTGTTTATCAGTGGTATTGTTGATACAGGTGATGGAGTTCATTTGACATCATGTTGTTTACAAGTGACAGTGGCTTGATACAAATAACACGGAATGGTCTTCATAGTGACAGTTGTGGCATGATCTTCATTTGATCTCAGTTGCTTTCAAGTCATGGTTTACAGTAGCATGTTCTTCATAATAGTATACACTGGCTTGGTCTTCTAAATGATAGTGGCTTAATGAGATAGACAGAGATCTTCACATGATTTACTCATGGACTTTACTTGATCTACATACAGCATCAAAAGATTTGAGAAAGACATCTTATGTTATAAGCATTTAATAAAGTATCAAAAATGTTTAAGTTGGAGAACACAGGTGGAACTTGATCAGTATTGAAAATTATTTTAGTCCATAGGGTTATAGTCTAAAACGCTAAAGCATTCCTAATACCCTAAAAGTCCTAAAAATCCTAGCATAAAACTCTAGTATTAACCATATGTATTTTTGTTCTATTTAAAGGTTGACTGGTGTTTGTAGGTTAAGTCACTTAATGTGACCTTCTAATGTGTTGTTAAAACATTGTAAACCGGCCACTTTCTCCTAGCGTTACCGGTGGTCAAGGTAATGTTCTTTAAAAAGAACATCGATTGCTTTAGATACTTCATAAGAAAGTATATGGTTGGAGCGGTTTTTAAAATTTGAATTTTTTAAGACTTAAAAGAGCCCCGTATATGAAGAGTATTAAAAAGAGCCCCGATTATGTTATTTGGTGAAAAAGCATTTATAAAGCTTTGTAAAGGTTGGGGCACGTTTTGTGCAATGATTTTAGAAGTGTTTTTTTTAGGAAATTTTTTTAAAAAAATTTTCTATTTTATTTGCCTTTTAAAAAGGGCATGAGATCCATTATAGAATGCATAGGAGTTTTTCAAGGAGTTGGTGGATTTTTTTAAAAAGGCAATTTTTTAAGAAAATCCATTCTAGTTTTAGTGAAGAATTTAGTGAAATTTTTTTTGAGAAGATTATGTTTTTTTATGAAGATTTTTATCAGAGAAGAGAAGGTGAAAGGTTTTCATTGACAAAATTGAATGGAGAAGATTTGTCTTGTGAGAAAGGATTTTATTTTATGAGAAAAATATCAATCAGGGAGAAGAAGATAATAAATAATATATTGAAAGATTTTTTTGAAGAAGACAAAGGAGATTTTCTTTTGCAGAGAAGATGAAAGTTCTCAGAGATTTTATTGATCAGATTTTATTGAAGATGTTTGGACTTCTTTCATGATTTTGTTTATGCAGGGCAGATGAAAAAAAATACAAGGGCAGATTGAAAAATAAATTGTTGAAGGAGAAGAAGTTGAAAGGTTCTTGCAGATTGTAGAAACTGAAAGAGTCATTGAAGTACAGAGAGAAAAAGATGAAAAATGCAGAATATACAAAATGAAGAATATGAATTAGAAGAATGTGAAAAGGCATTTGTATTCTATATAATGGTCTTTCAGGTACATTGACTGTGTGTGGTGTTGTGCAGATCAACATGCAATGGTGAAGACAATGATCCAGAAAAATGTGAACATTAATTTGTAGTGAAAAAGATATATTTCCCTGATCAGGTGAATTAAATGATTTCAAAGATAAAATGTCAGAAAACTTGAATGATGGAATATATGATGCAGATGAGTTGATTTGAATGGTGCAAATCAGATTGAACAGCAATCACTTCTTGCACATGAGATTTTGTTTTTGATTGATTGAGAAAAGCCAGTGAGGCACAGTATGCCAGTGAGGCTTGTGGTCAGTGAGACCTTTCTATGCCAGTGAAGCTTGTGGTCAGTGAGACATTTGTAAGAAGTTTTTCATTCAAGCCAGTGAGGCAGTTTTGGAGTGGTTTTTCTACCCCTGATGGGTTTTCCACTCATGCATATCTTGTGTCATGATTCATTTGATCTTCTTTGATAGTGTTTGATTTACTTATGAAGTTTTGTTCTCTTTCTGTATTCACAGTCATGTGCATATGTATTTTACAAATCAATGATATCTTTCTTTTTGAGCTCTGAAAGTTAAAGTTTAAAAAAGATTTGAAAATTCACACAACACTGATTCACCCCCCCTCTCAGTGTTGCCCTTGATTCCTACACCCTTAATCTTGTCATGAATCAACTGTTTGTAGTCAATCATCTTTAATCAGAATTGGTGTGAATTGAAGAGGTATAATCTTCTATTTGGTACCTCATGTTGATGATCACAGGTCCTAAACTCTACAAAAAATCCATGTCCAATATCTCTACTCTGCAATTGTATTTGATGCAGGTCATTGACTCCAGAATGCTGCAAATCTACTAAACGATTGGTAATCATGAGTCTACCAATGTCTAGTATAAACAAACTCTTATATTTCTTGGGGGAATTATAGTTCCCACCCAACCCGGGAAACTCTAGTTCCGGGTGGTATTGGCCTCGGCAAGTCGAGGGATGTTTCAGCATTAATTACCACGATCGGCACCTACCTTCCTTGGGGGGAATCTTAACTAGTACCGCCGGAGAAGGCGGTACTGCCAGCATTCTCTACGTAATAGAGCCCTATCTCTCCGCGGTTGGGCCGGAACCGAGCCCGCCCTGCCTATATCTAGTAGGGGCGCCCCTCGAATCAACTCTCGTGCCGGAGTCCAGTGTGTGCCCAAAAACAGGGGTTCACCCGCCGGCCCGCCATTTCATTTCATTATTTTGATAGCGGCGACGGGCCTATAGTCCTCGTCCTCCCCCGCCCCCTCTTATTCCATTAGGTAGGCCAGTAGCAGTCGCGGTAGCGGGATCGAATGAATTGACCCGGCCATTATTCTATAGGCATGGGTTGCATCCGATTTCCCGGGGACGGATGGGCTTCTCTCGAGGGATAGTGAGTTGAGCGGGGAAGGGAGATGTTCGGTGGTCATCTCTATTAGATACGTAAGATGATGGTCATAGTGGTGTCTTGCCCCGCGGTAAACACCTAAACTCGAATCTCCTTTCCATGTTCCAATGATTGGTCCCCAAGGTCTCGTTCCCCCCCTTTCAAAGTGAGAGCAAACCATACACTGTCATAGTGGATTAGTTATACTGTAAGTCATAAATATCCATGAACTCAACCAATCACTGCACTATCAGATTACCCATTCTTCATCATAGTCAAGAGTCTGTATAAAAAGCCTCTCTATGGGAGGTGAATCTCCTCTAAGTTCTCTCTACACCTGTGAGTCAATGACTCATAGAACTGGCAAAGTTGACACACAGAAAGCTGCTCATGGAAGAAAAACTGTATCATTAATTATTTCAATGTACCATAATCTGTGAATAAACCAGCTGTCACTATTTGGAATTTCATCAACAAACCTGTCTCTCCATCACAACTCTGCATCTATTATATACTCATCCTGAATTTTATAAACTGTGTATATGTCCTATATCCATGTCTAAAAATCAACTCAATAATGTAGGTCAGAATTTGGTGTATCGACACAACATCAAATGATCTTGATGAAGCAAATTTGGTTGTACAAAATTGCAACAATGTGCAAGTATGCAATATAAGCTCTAATCTCTCTCAATCAATAAAGCTAGATGCCTCAAGATTTCTAACAATGTGAAGTATTCTAAACGACATCTCCTGCAAATGATTCAACTGACCATGCAATGGCTCAAAACAAACTCTAGCAATGTTATCACTCAACCATAGTAAGATATCAAACTTGTGTCCCTCAACTGCAAAAGTTGTTGAGTGTTATCAACAAATGACTCTAAAACATCAACTGCAAGTCAACAAGACCAATACTCTCAATGAGGCATCATCATAGAAGAATCAACAAAACATCCTAGAGAAAGTGTCCAGTGCAAAGTGATCTACAATACAAGTATCCACAAATCATCTAAGACATCCAATTCAACACGAATTTAATTTCAAAATTTCCCCCCTCTTACATAAGAGTTTGACAATGCTATGAGATGAAAAGATATGAATGATGTACCCTCCCTAAATCAGAAAGAAAATAATCCATAAAATGTTTCTGATGTATGCATGAAGTAATCCTTAAGCGCTATGTATAAACCTAAAATGATACTCGATATCAATATAAGTGGGACTATCTTTATCTGTATTTGGCAATATCTAAGCCAAGGCTGCAAAACGATCAACAAGTGGCCTACTATTATCCTCTGGGAGATTCTGTAATAGAGTATAAGTATTCTCTAACTAATCTACTTGAAGTATGTCAACGACAAGATGGATACCAAAATCAAAATTTGGTGAACTAAGAAAGGTCACAATAACATCAGCATAGTCATCAAGCAACTCATCATTTTTGGCAATAGAAAAGTAATGTCTGGTATGGTAAAGATCAACAAAGAAGGAATGATATAATGAGGACATACCATGTATTTAGAAAATTAACCATCGCCCACATGCAAGTGGGCTGATAGAAATATGGTAAAATTAAGACAGTTGTATAGCTAGCAAGAGAGAATATTTTTAAGTAGGTGACAATCAGAACAACTGGAACAACTGTAAAGGGTAGATAGAAATAAATAAAAGTACATAGACAGCTAAAAATATTCAATGACATTCTAAGATTTTTTAGCCTATAGATATAGGCTTTTCCTATGTAAATATTCCCTGAGAAACACAACTAGCAATATAGACATATCAATTGGTAGTGAACCCTAATGATCAGGCTTTCCCATATCTAGAATCTTCTGCAAGTTTCAAATTTCAGATTACTCAACCTTCCATATACTTGTGTAAATCCAGGACACTACCTAACAATCAGGCCTTCCCATATCTAAAATTTTCCTCATGTTTTAAAATTTTAGATTACATCACGTTGGATATACTCCTTGTGTATATCCAGGGCAACATCTAATGATCAGGCCTTCCTGTATCTTATAAGTTTCTGCATGTTTTCAAATTTCAGATTGCTCAACCTTTGATATACTCCTTATGTATATCCAGGACACCATCTAATGATTAGGCCTTCTTGTATCAGAAATTTTCTGAATGTTTTCAAATTTCAGACTACTCAACCTTCGATATATTCCTTGCATATATCTCGCACACCACCTAATAATTAGGTCCTTTGCATTTCTAATTTTTTTGTTTGTTTCCAAATTTTCATATTTCTACTCAAGAGTCTCTGTCCTGCCGCCAAAGCCAAGATACACATCAATATGGCTATTTACAAGATTTCAGATTATTGATTCATTTGCCTCAAAATGACCACGCAATTTCTTGTTTTAAAAAATTTTACTATCAAAATCTGCAATCAATTTTCTGCTGATACTATTTTGGCTTTCAATTTTCCTCCATAAAAATTGGCTCTCATTTCTCATTGTTGTTGTTCTACTACTGCTTATAGACTGTTGATCGTAATAGTAGTAGTTTCTATTTGTATAAATTTCTTGATGAATAACTCAAGTCGTCCCCCACACTCCACACAAAAGACTGATTTGGCCTAGTTGCTCACCACTGAGCTACACAACCAAAGACAAAAGGAAAAAGGCATTTTAACTACTACTTATGCAGCAGAACTAAGCATGTTCCAACAATTCATGGAACAACAATTGATGCTCCATTCTTTTAATCAGCACAAATTCCCAACCTGCTTTTAAGCTGGACTCTAAGATATTCATTCTCTATAATGATGGCATAGTCAATGGGGGTAAGTTCAATGCTTAGGTTTGCAGTTTGGAGGTGTATTTTGAGATGCAATTGCATCTCACAGAGCCACAACAAATCACAATAGTGAAGGTTCATTTGAACAATCAAGTTGTCCTGGGGCGACAATCTCACGTCCAACTTCTACAAGTGACAAACTAACAAGAAATTGATACTTGGATAGATTTCAAGGCAACTATTTGGACTCAACTTTACCCCCACAATTATAAAGAAGGGCTATTGGCACAATGTCTCCATCTTCACCAAACTATTGGCCAATCAGTCCACCAATTCATAGAGTCGTTCTGTTAGGTCTCAAAAATGCAAGTTACTAATCCTAAGAGGATGCCAGGCTCTATATTTGGATTTGCAACGTTTTTGAACTAACTTGACGAAATCAACCTTCAAGGTTTGATGATTTCCTACACTTTAGGTCCTGCTACACCTAGGCGGGTGAACCTTAAAATATTAAAGCAGTCTGAATGTGGAAGAATGGACTAACTAGGTCTATCTACAATGGCATAGGATGTATGATAGATGACAAAGCTGACTAATTAATTCTATATGTAATGTTTAATAAGTGATTGGCAGAAATTGTATAAGCAATATCAAAAGGTTTTAATTAATGAGTTGAGTGAGACCAGTGCCTTGTTGGGTAACAGAGTCGATTTGAAGGACTGAGAACAGTAGTTTCTAAATGGTAATAATTCTAGATATTTGGCACAGTTCTGGTTTATAGCTTGTATAAACGTGCAAATAAATGACTGACAGACTCTTCTTGATAATCCAACCAAATAAAATCAGAGATCTTATAATTCACCAGAAGGTACTTTAATCCTTACTTGAAGGAGCCAAATGAAATGAAAAGACAAGATTACAGATAATATTTTACTGGAGACAGTGTGTCAATCCTAATTATATGGCTCTACTTAGTAATCCCAACTTACTACTTCCAGGTTACTGTGAATAAATCAGAAGGGTTTAATTCCTTAGGATGGATACCAACCGAATTGATCACACAGATACAGCGAATGTGTATTGACAGATTAAATGTATACTTGATAGTTTAATCTGAATAACAGGGAAATGCAGAAATGGAGACAGCCACACAATTGAATAATTTCAACAAATAACTGATACCCAAATGGAAATACTGAATCTGAGAACTTCAAATTTCTTCTTTAAAATAAAATATGCAACATGATCATTCTGGAATATTATGTATATGTATATCTAAATATCTTCTACTGCTGATGATCCTTCAGCATAGATTGTTTGAACTTATATAGATATCTTCAAGAAGAGATACAACTCTTCAATAAGTCTCTTGAGATTTTAACAAACAATAATTACATAATCTTAACTAGGCTCTGTTTAGCCATAAATAGACTTTTGTTAGATGATCCAAGTACTCCTGCGCACGGTGAGAATCAGTAAGCTCGACTGCACTCCTGGTGATTATATCGAGGGTGATCATTTCCTCCAGTTGCTTGCAAACTTCTGTAGATACAGAGGCTTTATCTTTTAGGGCTCCTGTGGCTTTGTGTAATATAACTTGACAATCAATAGTCCACTCTTCTTTGCTCTTTACCTCTCCATTATCTTTGAATATTCTGGGCACCCCTGCGTCTGATGCATCAGTCCCTTCCTTAGCATCAGCTTTGAGTTTATCATAAAAATTCTGGTGCCTTTTGAGTAATGCTCTTGCCTCAGAGACATCTGTGCTATCAGGGGTACCTCTGTTTTGCAACTCGATCACCTTTTCTTGTATCCTCTGATCAAGCCTCTCATGTTCTTTGACTGCTTTATGATTTTCCGAGTAGTTATCCCAAAACTGGTTTAACCACCGTACCATGTTCGCATACCTGCTCTGCAGTATTGTAACAAATGCATCTATTTGAATTTGTTTGGCTTGATCATGGGATATCTCTTGACTACTTTGTGAGCTTTCACCTTGAGTTATTCTCTTCGTAGATTGCCCAAAGGTGCTCTTAACAGCATCCTTCAAGTAGTCATTCTCCTTTGTTAATCTTTCACAATTCAGCTTGTAGGCATCCCTTTCCTTGATTAACATCTGAGCTTGTGCTTTATTCAATTTTGCAACATTGATACCAATGTCTGCAGTAATTATGGGGTCAGTCTCACCTGCTCTAAAAGTCATAACATGGCCAAAAGTTTTCTCAGTGTCTATTATGGCCGTCTTCTTATGGGGAGGATACAATGCCCATATCATTAAAGAATTTTCATCATTGTTGTATCTTGTTCCCATATAGACTTCATTAACTCCTTCTGGAGTAAGCTTATACTTATCATCAGCATTATTCAAAAAACTATCAAAAACCAGAGCAGAATTTAGATCTAAGCCGGGAAAAATCATAACCCCCGCATCTTTAAGCAGCTGTCTGCCTCTGCTTGGTGTCATGTCCTGCATTTCCTTGTCCACTGTCTCCTTTAACATCTCCAATAACTGTTTTTCATTGTCAGCAGAAACATTATCTACTGACTCTCTAATTTCCTTTCCCTTGTATTTATACAGGAATGATTTAAATTCCTTTGAATGAATGAATGTATCATCTGACACAAAAGAATCATAAGCCTTTTGGCGTGGATCTTCATCAGCAGATCCCTCCTCATCATGTATCACAACTGGAGGCTGATATTGTTGCATTTTTCTTTTAGACATTTCTGTTGTCTTATCTTGTGGCTGTTCAGTCAATTCTTCCTCTTCAGAGGATACCACTTCAACTTCTGCCAACTGCTTTTTCTTTTCATTCAAATCTCTGTTATATTTCTCCACTACCAAATCGACTTCAGCCTCTTCCAAATTTCTAATGACATCATCATGTGGATAATGTATGTGCATGTATCCACTGAGATTTTGTTTTCTTCTTGCATAGTCAATGAAACCCTCAGGGTCAAACCCTTTCCTCACCTCAGCAGTCACCATGTTATAATGCATTAGTTTATCCAAAATGAGATTATACCCTTCTTTTGAAACCACAGTAAAATCTCCAAAACACAAAGTACTAGGCATGAATGATTGTTTATCATGCGAACTTAGATGCATGACATTGGAACAATGCATTTGCCTAATTATTTCCAGATATGCAATCCTGTCAGGGACAGTTTTAGGCAATATAAAGGGGGCATCCTCAAAACCATACACTCTGATCATGGTAGCGTCCTCAAAACAATACCAGTCTCCCCAATTATGAGTGACAGCAGGGGGGCCACCAAAATCTTTTGGCCTGAGGAATCTTTTTATTTCATCTGAAATTGAATATTCACAGGGGTGGTTGAAATACCTATACTGCACTTTAACACAATGCTCCTCAAATTGAGCATAGCTGGAGTTAGCATACCTGCTATCCCAGATTCTGGTCCACATTTGTACAGGTATCTTCTCCCCTTTCTTACCTGCAGCAACAACTTGAAGCTCATTTGGCCACAATCCTACTTCCTGGCCGTAGTATAAGACCATATGCATGAGCATCGAGTAATGCTCAAAAGAGCATGCTGGAGCATTGTTTTTCATTGCAGATAGACCAGAGTCTATTCTAGTAGCAACATAGGAGGCATAATCAAACTGTCTGGCATTGTGACATTGAATATCAGAGGTTATGACCATTAGAGGAATAGCCATAAACTCAGGGACCTCTGAGCCAAGGACTTGACCTACAGAATAGTAAGTATATTGAATGTATGGTTCAAAAATGGATACATGAAAGGGAGGGCCATCATTCTCAGTCAAGGGTATCACTTCTCCTTCAATCCTGGGTCTATGAATGGGTAACCTCCATCCATTGTAGGTTGTATCCATTCTCCAGTATTCTTTATCCAAATCTTCATAAACAACAGGGACAGTGCACAAATCATCCAAATCATACACCTCACAAATAGCATTTTTTGATAGGTGTATAATTGGTTCTCCCTGAGGGTTGCAGATAGCTTTCAGGCCTGAATTGTAATGCCTGGCTAATAGTTGCAGGAGTTCTACATTCAAGAATACATTAGGTACAACCAGTTTGCCTAAATTCATGTGCCATGGGTTTGACACAGGGGCATTTCTAAATCTTCTGTTGTAATGAAACCTGAAGAGTTCATATCCCCTAATTGGGGTCCAAATATCTCCCAGGCGCTTATGTTTGTCTTCTAATTTTTCTACTTCTGCCCTGAGTTGGGCAGACCTCCTGGCCTTGGGAGCAGACCCAGGCAACTGATCAATCAAGTCCTGATTTAGTTTCCTGTCTTTCACTTTTTCTTCAGGGGTTTGATCAGTTTTTTGCTTCTTTGGTTTACTGGTTTCTCCTTGTGATTTTCTTCCTTTTCCTTTCCCCGAAGTTTCCATTTGTTTTGAAAAATTTGGCAGGAAATTCAAATACAGGTAATATAGTGGTTTGTGTATGTGTACCTGTCGCTCGATGACTGGAATTGGAAGCCTTTGCTTTTGCCCTGAGAATTCTTCTGTATTCTGCTCTCGGACGGTTTTTTGCAATTATAATGATCGTATGAACTTTGTAGCCGTTTTGTATTAATTATCTGATCAATTCAATGTTCATCGCTGTGAAGTGTCACATCGCCATAACTCTTCCTATCGGCGTGCTTTTTGAAATGTCTGGACGACCTCAACCCTTTTTTATGGCGCGGACGGTCAATCGGCGTGACCCCTCAATTGTATCCCCGATGCCATGTAGTATCATATTTCAAGTGGGTGTGACCATCGGCATGATTTCCTTCATCGCCAAGGGTTTTAGATCTCTCCGCGATATGGCAAGTCCCACCGATATACTTTGCTTATCGGGAAGATTGAGACCATCGGGATACTAAAATTATGTCTCCCCGATCTTTATTGTCTTACCGATAGTCTGTTTATGTATGAACTTTTATCTTTATCGGAATGACATTCTCTATCGGGATAGCTTTCTCAAGATACCCCGATCGAAATCATTTCCCCGATGCCCTTTATCACATCCTTCATCGGGCAAAGCTTAGTAATGTCCCACCGATATCTTTTGATCGCCGTGACTTATGAATCGGCAAGACTTGCTTCTTTTGTTCCGATGTGTCAAGCTATCCCGATGAAGATGCATCGCTGTGAGTCTCGCCGATAACTTTCTTATCGCCAGGACTTTTGATCGTCGGAGACTTACTTGTTTTCTATTCCGATGGTTCATTTCTCACCGATGACTATTGCTTTGTTACCCTCGCATGCTGTTCGGTGAAACTCTTGCCGAAAGTGCTTCATCGGTATGATATATATCGTCGGGGCAACTTCTAAAAGATCATCCGATAGATATTTGTCATACCGATCGGCATGACCTCTTGCCTTTCTTGCCGATGTAAAGTCATCGGTGTTGCTTACTCCATCGGTGAGCTCCATGATTCTTCTTCCGATCTCTATTTTTACGCCGATGGTTGTTTTCAAACAATTCGCTGTGTATCGGTGTAAGCCACACGACCTTATGCCGATGGATTGATTTTGATGATTTTTTTACACTGTTCATCCCTAGACATTTTATGAGATACAAAAATTATATTGTGGTCCTTTTGGGATATTCCTTTAGGGTTTATTCAAATATGATGGAATAAGGGAATAGTAAAATTTTGAAAATTTTACTGTGCTAACACGTTCAATCACCACTCCATCAAGTTGCAGGTATAGGACATTGATGAAGTACCTTCATCTGCATGCTACAGCACAAGCTTGCATGTTAGCCTTGGTCACTTGCGCAATAATATACAACCTTGCATGCGCACAACTCCTTCATAAATGCGCACAACTCCTTGCATCATGCACCACCCATGCAGCCCCGAGAAACATGCCATGCAGCTGTGTGCAGCTCCTTGCTTCATGCATAACTCACACAGCACCAAGAACCATGCCACACAGTGCAAAAGACATCCTACAACTCTTGCACAGCCCTTTCGTCAAGCACCACTCACACAATGCCAAGGATCATGCCACACAACTTCGACAACAACTCTAACTAAGTTCTACACCACATCTTGCTGCACATAGGGGGCACAGTCCAAATCTTGATGCAAGACTATGCGCAACAACTCAAACAAAGTGCAACATTTAAGTTCACACAAGTAACCATTGGACACAACTTCTGAAGTTGTTTCATGACAAAGACACAAGTGAGCCCAACAAGCGACTAGGATTTAAGTCATTGGAAGATTAAGAGTCACATGCAAGAGTTCAACTATCACAACCATTCAATTACCATAACAAACTTTTCTCCTTTTTCACCTTGTAAATCTGTAAGTACATATTTGTAACTTTAGTTAGAGGCAAATATAGGATACATAGGAGAAAATACATAGCCATACATCTCCCTCGAGAGCATGCCATACACAAAACACATAGATTAATAAAACTTATGCTCTAGTTCTAGTATTCTTCTTTGTCTAAATTCTTGTCTCTTTATTGCTTACACATACCTACAACACATCTATATCCTCATCTAGGGCATTGTCCCCCAAACAACCCAGGATCCAGATCATGCCTCTCATCAAATTAATCTCCGGGTTATTTTCTATCTTGATAGGATTTAGAGTTCTAAACCATTACTTCCTCGTAGCATGCTTTCCAAGCTCGCTTTTGAAGGTGGAAGCTATGCAATAGAAGGCACAACCAAAGACAAGTTAATATTTTTCTTTTCTGACAAGAAGTTATTCCTCATCTTCGATTCTCGCCACTCCTCTCATAAAACCTAATCATCATCCAAGAATGGACATTCTTCACAAATGGATCCATTAAGGGCCCAAGGCCCTTATATGGAAAATAAAGTAAGTATTGTGCTTACAAAAAGCACACAGGGCATTCTATCAATGAAATTCATATCCTCAAATCAAATATGGAAAAGACCATTTTTGCTCAGCAAACTTCACAATGTGAAGATTTAGAGATTTAGGTAATGAATTCAACACTTTTAATCCTTAGCTCATTCTCACAGTCATTGACTATTTTGTCAACAATAGGGAAGTTCTATTCACTCATAATTGTCAAACTGAGAATAGATTCATCGAGCTTATCCTTGACAATGACAGCCAGAAGAACTTGATTTAACAGAAGTTGGTAGATGATCTTTAGTTGCCAATTTCAACACATCCACACCCCACCCATAGCACTTGGGTGGGTAAAGGAGGGACATTCCACACTTCTAATTGTCTAGCAAGAGTGCCATCACATTTTCCATTAAGCCATTCCGAGAACAGTTGATTGTGATGTCATTCCCTTGAATTGCTGCAATTTGACACCTGAAACACCTTATCAATATGACCACAAGGTTGTATTTGATGACTTCCACAAGACCTATCAAGTATACAAGGCTGGTAAAGTGTATAAAACCATTTCTTCCTCTATTAGTCTTTCCTCTATCTCTGGTAGGCCAGCAATTTAACAGGTTAATTTGCGTAAGTTTCTCACTCTTTGCATCATTTGGGAAGCCAAGGTAAATAATGTCGGCAGGTTTCCTCCTAAAGCAATCAAAACTCTTGTTGATACATATTCTGATATTTTTGATGAGCTTAAAGGGATCCCTCCTTTGAGTTTCATTCAACATTCTATGAACTAGCATCAAATTCTCAATTGCCCAATTGATTGCCTTATCACACTATACCCATTGAGAGTGCTGAGATAGGTAGACAAATCAAGCAAATGCTCAAAGAGGCAGGATCCAAACCAGCACTTCTCCTTGCAGATCTCCTTCTCTCATTGTTTCAAAGAACAAGGATAATAAGTGATAGTCACAAATTATCAATCTCAACAAAATCATTGTGAAGAACTAATACCCACTTGCCAAGATTGATGATCAATTCAACTAGCTCCAAGGTGCCAAGTACTTCACTAAGCTTGATTTGACTTTACTAAGCTTGATTTGACTTTTGGATATCATCAAGCCCACATGGAGCCTTGCAATGTGTGGAAGACATCTTTTAAGGCCATATTTGGACTCTATTTGTTGTTGGTCATTCTTTTTTGTCCTCATCAATGCACATGATACATTCAAGTGCATCATAAATGAGGTTTTTCGACCCCATCTTGGAAAATTGTGTCTACCTTGATTACATCTTGGTCTAGAAGAAGTCTTGAGATGACCACTTGGCCAATGCACCAACAATTCCGAATATTCTTCTTCAACATCATCTCCAAGCAGAGATGTATAAGTCCTTCTTTGGTCAAACCTTGGTTAAGTACCTGGGTTCCTCGTTAATGTGCATGGAATACACGTGGTCCCACATAAAGTAAAGGTCCTTGGAGAGTGGTCCATTTCATCCAACATTTCAACTCTGAAGAGTTTTCTACGAGGAATGAACTTCTATAGAAAGTGCATTCATGTTAGGAAAGGTGTCTCAACGTTGCACCTAGTGATAAGATTACATACAGTGCGATTTTCAGGTTGAAAAATAGAAAAGTTCAATTTTTGGACTATAGAGTTGGTTCCCCAAACGATGATGCAGAAAAAGAAAGATGTATTATCACATACTTCCCCAACCTTTGTGCTCACAGGGGATTATTTATGTCAAATTCATCAATTCACTCTATCATTGTTTGTTTGTCTTTTGTTGGTTTTGTTTATGCTTGAGACAGTGGCTAATTCAATCCCTAACATATAAATGATCACAAGATTTGAACTTGAACCTTTATTAGATTATTTTAAATCTATGCAAGTTCATTGAATCCTTCTCTAAATACAAAAGGATTTCTAGTCATAACAAGATTGAAAAATATGAAAAAAACAAGAATGTATCCCAAGTTTATCTTAACAATCAACCATATGGAGCACATCAACAATCAATCCACATACATTTAAAACCTTTGCTACACTTTCCCAAAAATTGTTGTTTAAAATTATTTGCTCTATTCTCTTCCCCTTAGCACCTGTAGAAAGAGCTGAATTTTCCAACTCATTAGAACAAATAACCAACCTTGGAGCTGCCTTCTCTTCAACCACTCTTTTCAAAGTGATATAAAATGAAGCAAATCTTGTTTCACAAGGCCTCAACAACTCCCTAGATGCATGCTACTTGTAAAGTTTCAATGTAAGGGTGATTTCTTATGAAATTTGCAATTGCTCTTCCTCTATCAATTGCTTCAAGTACCCATGGGAATTTAGCCAAGTCATGAAGCAACAAATCTAAACAATGGGCTGCATATGAGCTCCAATATATTTGTGGGTACTTCTCTACTATCAACTTCCCAACTCCCACACAATTTTCTACACTATCAATCATCACTTGAACCACATTTTCCACCTCTACATCAAGGATGGCTTCCTCTAATATTTTAAAAATATTCTCTAAAGTTTTCTTATGGTTCATGGTGTCAATCACCTTCATGAACACAACACCTTGAGGACAAGCCACCAAAACATTAATCAATAGTCTCTGACATATATCTAACCATCCATCACTCAATATAGTGCAACCTGTTGCCTTCCAAGAGGCTTTGATCTCAGCTAATTGTGTCCAGTCACCCTATCTTTTGACCGCTGCAAAAGTGTTGTTTTGAAAGCCTTTGAAGAGGGAGGTGTGTACCCTTTGCCAAACTCTGCAACTCTCTTAATTGCATTTCGAAAATGTGGATTCTTGGCTACATTGAATGGAATGGCACTTGAATAAAACAAATCAGCTAATGCATCATTCACATGTTTTTTCTGCTGGTTTCCAAAAGTTGTTCAATGTTCCACTCTCTCTCGATCCACTTGTCATGACCTTGGCCATACAGGGAGAGGAAGACATAATAGATGTCGTGAATCTAGACACATCCTCTTTGATTCTCTGTTTCTTTTGTGTCTTCATCTTTCCTACAATTGAAGAGGATTGCTCTTTCTCTAGAGCAGCTCTAATCCCTAGAGTCACTATATCACATGCAGTAACACCTCCTACACCCCTTGAAATGCCAAGCAAGTGGTCCATTACCCTTGTTAAAGTTCCAATAAAAGGTTTCTAACACAAGTTACATTTGAGCTCGATACCATTGCGGGTCACATTTTTTTGGAGCCATTAAATTACAATCTGCATTTTCAAAAAAAAAAAAAATTAACATTTAAAACATTAACTAAATTTTACTTTAAAAAACAAAATAAAAAAACATACTAATTTTATTTTTAAAAACATAAAAATGTAAATATAAATTTATGGTTTCTATTTTAAGTTTAAAAAACAAAATTAAAAAATTACTAATTTTATTTTAAAAAACATAAAAACAAAAATATATTAAATTTATATTTTAATTTAAAAAAAATACTAATTTTATTTATAAAGTATAAAATAAAAATATATTTAATTTATATTTTAACTTTAAAAAATAAAATAAAAAAATTACTAAATTTATTTTAAAAAACATAAAAATAAAAAATATATTAAATTTATATTTTAATTTTAAAAAATACTAATTTTATTTAAAAAATATAAAAATAAAAATATATTTTACATTTTAACTTTAAAGTTTAAAAAACAAAATTAAAAAATCTAAATTTTATTTTAAAAACTTAAAAATTAAAAACAAAATAAAAATATAATAAATATTAAATTTTATTGTAAACTTTAAAGAAACCTAAAAACTAAAATGAGCACCTACCTTTGCCGCAATCTAGAGATGTTCAATGAATTGGTCTTGCAGTGTCATAGACTGTGCCCACCTCACGAACCAGGGTTTTCTTGAAGCTCAAAAATGGTCACGAAATTTCATTGCATGGGTTCACTAGCTCCAGAACGGTCTCCAAATTTTGTTGTATGAGTTCAGTAGCTCCAAAACGGTCCTCCTCAAGTTGTCGTTGAGTAGGGAGTTGGGACTACACTAGCAGTCAAACGTTTGAGGGCGAAAGGAAGCGCATGCCAAAGAACTGTGTGAAATGAGCTCGTTCGAGTGGTTTTTTAAAGTGAAAATGGGGAAAAATACTTAATAAAACGCTTTATACAGATATAATTTTTTTAATAAAACTTACCGTACAAATTTATGGAGAATTTCAACAATTTTTTTAGATTGTTTATAAGTCCAATTTTTGAATCTCATGGCCGAAATTCAACGAATCCTATGACTTAGACCACAACAAAGAAAACAGTAATTAATACTGCAATGATAAAGCAAATGGATATCAAAGGGGTAGAGAAAGATATGGCAGAAGTGAGGGAAGATCTTTCAGAGGTACATGTTTCAAGTGTGGAGGGGGACATCGAGCATTTGAATGTTATCAAAGCCAAGGAATCACAAATAGCAGAGCAAAAGGTAGCGCAAGAACTACATATGTAGATGAAGAACGCAAGAAATCACCTAACTTAGAGGATGAACCGAAAATGGAGAATCACTTGTCATGAGGAGAGCTTTGTTGAGATGTGATGGTGAAAAAGAAGTAGAACCAATACAAAGAAGAATTTGTTAAAGGACTAGATGCAATGCAGGAGGTAAGTGTTGTAAAGTTGTTATTGATAGTGATAATATAGATAACCTAGTGTCTAAAAAAATGGTTGACAAATTGAAGTTGAAAATATTAAAACATCCAAATCCATATAAGATTGCTTGGTTACAAAACGAACATAAGGTGATGGTCAATGAACAATGTTTGATGAAATTCAAGATAGGAACATATCATGATGAGGTCTTGTGTGATATAATGCCGATGGATGCATGTCATTTGTTGTTGGAGAGACCATGGCAAATTGATAGAAGTGCTATACATGATGGGAGATCAAATACTTACACTATAACAAAGGATGGTAGGATACATAGGTTAGTCTCATTAAAAGATAGACAAGGTCAAATTTGCAGTAACCAAAATTTGTTTGGTAGTTGGGAGAAAATTCCTAGATGGTTTGAGACATGAGAATGTATGTTTTGCATTGATTCCTAAGATACGTGACACCGCAAGTGCAAGAACACTATTGTAGAGGTTGAGGAGATACCACAAGAAGAAATATCAGAATTGCTGACATAATATAAGGACATTGTATCAAACAATATGTCAGATGGATTACAACCAATAAGAAGTATTAGTCATCATATGGATCTAATTCCAGGAGCAGGTTTGCCAAATAAAGCACCGAATAGAATGACACCAACAAAGAATGAAGAACTGAACCAATAAGTGCATGAGCCATTAAGAAAGGGGTTAATTAGAGAAAGTTTGAACGCATGTGCAGTACCCACGATACTAGCACCCAAGAAAGATGGTGAGTGGAAGATGAGTACTAATTCCAAAGCAATCAATAAGATCACTATAAGATATAGATTCTTGTTACCAAGGATGGATGACATAATGAATTGTTTGAGTGGAGCAAAGTACTTTACAAAAATTGACTTGAAGCGTGGTTATCATCAAATCAGAATTAGAGGAGATGAATGGAAGACAATATTTAAGACTAAGAAGAGTTGTATGAGTGGTTGGTCATGCTTTTTGCGTTAACCAATGCATCAAGTACATTTATGAGGTTGATGAATGAGGTATTGAAGAAATTTTTGGAGAAATTTGTGATTGTTTACTTGGATGACATTTTGATTATTAGTAAAACCAAGGAAGAACATCTAAAGCATATCAGGATTAAAAGAGAAGTTGTTGATCAATTTGAAAAAATGTAGTTTCATGAAGGAGTTGGTATACTTAGGATTTGTAATTTCAACTGAGGGATTGAAGATGGATCTGGAGAAAGTGAGAGCAAATGTTGAGTGGCCTACACCAGCAAATGTCAGAAAAGTAAAATCTTTTCATGGTTTGGCAAGTTTTTTTAGGAAGTTCATCAGAAATTTTAGTGGTATTTGTGCACCATTAACTGAAACAATGAGGGTAGATAGGAAGGAATTCAAGTGGATAGTAGGAGCAGATAGAAGTTTTGAGTTGCTAAAGAAGAAGGTGACAGAACAACCAATGCTAGCTTTGCCAAATTTCAACAAGGTATTTTAGATTGATTGTGATGCAAGTGGGAATGCAATTAGAGTAGTATTGAGCCAAGAAGGAAGACCGGTAACATATTTCAATGAGAAGTTGAATAATGCAAGCAAAAGATATTCAATCTATGACCAAGAATTTTATGCTATAATTCAAGCATTGAAGAAGTGGAGACATTACTTGTTGCCAAATGAGTTCATGTTGTACATCGATCATCAAGCATTGCAATATTTGAATAGCCAAGGTAAGTTGAACTAAAGACACATGATATGGGTTGAATTTATGCAAAGTTATATTTTGTGTTGAAACATAGGACTGGAATATCAAACAAGGTTGTTGATGTGTGAATAGAAGACAATTTACTGACACAAATGAGAGTAGTAGTTGGATTTGAACAGCTAAAGTATTTGTATGAAGTTAATTCTGATTTTGCAGAGGCATGGAAAGCATGTACGAAATTGGTAAGCATGGATAAAAGTAAATGGTTAGATTACTTGATTCAAAAAGACATGTTGTTTAAGGGTAGTCAATTGTGCATACCAAGAAGTTCAATGAGAGAAAATTTGATTAAGGAGAAACATAGTGGCGGTTTAGCAGGTCATTTTGGAATGGACAAGACAATAGTGTTGGTGAGTGAACTATTTTTGGCCACAAATATATAAGGATGTCAAGAAATTTGTTCAAGGTTGCAAGACTTGTCAAGTTGCAAAAGGAAGTAGTCAAAATGTTGGTTTGTATTAGCCCATTATCAATACTAGAGAAACCTTGGGAAGATATAAGTATGGAATTTGTATTAGGACTACCAAGAACATAAAGAGGGTATGATTGAATATTTGTAGTTGTGGACAGATTTTCTAAGATAGCACATCTTGTTCCATGTAAGAAGAGCAATGATGCGGTACATATAGTTGATTTACTTTTCAAGGAAATTGTGAGGTTGCATGGTTTTGATGCAGGAGCATCACCTTGAATTATGTTTTTAAGGTCATTTTGATGTGTTTTGATCGAATAAGGTCATTTAAGACTATTTGGGGTCATATTGGATTAATTTTCGGTGATTAGGTGCAAAGTTGTCAAAAAATGCAAAAGTTGTCAAAAGTTGCAAAAACTTGTCAAGGAAATTGTGAGGTTGCATGGTTTTGATGCAGGAGCATCACCTTGAATTATGTTTTAAGGTCATTTTGATGTGTTTTGATCGAATAAGGTCATTTAAGACCATTTGGGGTCATATTGGATTAATTTTCGGTGATTAGGTGCGAAGTTGTCAAAAAATGCAAAAGTTGTCAAAAGTTGCAAAAACTTGTCAATGTTATCAATGAAATTTTGCAAAGTTGGTTTGGGAAATTAGGTATCAATTTGAACGATGGGAATGAATGTAATGGCATAACTATGACATGTACACACGAGCACCAAGGTTGGAGAAGGTCTGAGAACCTTTTGGAATGGAAATATTTCAATTTTGCATGTTCTCCTTTGCATTTTCTATGTGTAACATACTGTAAATTGGATTGTACGGCCTTGTACTGTATTGTACGGCCTTGAAAGTGACTGTAAAAGTTGTAGGACACTTTATTCTTCCAAATACTTTTTGTCTCATGAATTTTCATTGAGTTTTGTAGAAGTTATAGCAAAAACAATGCAAAAGAAAGTGAATTTTCTGCAATTTCAGTTAAACAGTAAATTGTACGGACTTGTACGCCCTGGTATGGCTGGGGCAGTCATTGGAGAAGTTAAGGCTCTGTTTTATGGTTCAAATGCTTTTGGTTTGGGTTCATTTGGAGTTAATTTGAGGAAGTTATGGCAAAAATGCTCTAGACAGTCATTTTCAGAAATTAAGGTTTCCAATTTGAGAAAAAAATCCATTTCTCTTCTTTGGCACGGTGGAAATTTCTGAAATCTTCATGAAAGGTCTGTTTTAATGTGTTCTACAAGATTATCAAGGTTTGGGCCTGAGATCTTATGACCATGAGAAGTTATGATTGATTGTTCCTCTCAAAACTCTGCTAAAACAGGTTTAAAACCCTAGTGGCTTAGGGTTTGATAGAATAAGTGTATAAATGCGTTTGTCTGATGCAAGGAGGAGTTGTAAGGCATTGAATTGCATTATAGAATGTCTTGAAATGTCCAAGTTCACATTGTATCAAGTTGAATCCTTGTTGAATGCCTCTTAGGCTATTGAAACCAAGTGTTAGGGCGAATCAAGGTGTGCTTGATCATTGTTTGAGTTGCATCATTGCAAGAAGTGTATGAGAACAGTCTTGTTAGCTTGAAACAGTCCTTTCTCTGCATCAGGTTTGCCAAGGAGTATAGTTTCAGACAGGGGCACAAAGTTTGTTGGATACTTTTGGAAGACATTGTGGAAGAAGATGAAGACAAACTTTAAATTCAGTTAAGCATATCACCCACAAACTGATGGACAAACAAAAGTTATAATTAGGAGTTTAGGAAATTTGTTGAGATGTCTAGTTGGAGGAAAAGACAAGAAATTGGGACATGATTCTATCGTAGGCAGAGTTTGTGTCATGCCTCGTTCCTAGATATTATTTAAATTAAAGATTTAAATATAATAGACAGAAAATATAATTAAAAGCAAAAATATTAAAATGAAAGGAATGCAATTTGAATGCTGGTTGACTTTAGTATGGAATTCAAATTTAAGATTTAAACTGTTTGCTGGCCGACTTATTATGGCTGACTTCCTCCTAAGGCGCCTCATATATATAAGCTTTTGTCTTATTCAAAATAGATATGTAGTGGTGCGATTTCTTATTAAGAGGCAGCGATTGGTTTAAGGGAAGAGTTATATGTTTTTCAAAGGGCAGCAATTCTTATGAGAAGGTATGACTCTTTAAAGAGTTGTGTCTATAATAGAGAGTAGTGTCTCTCAAGGAAGAGATATTCAGGAAGGAGATATAAAAAAAGATACTGAACGCTTTATTAATCAGATTAGAATTTAAGGTGTTAATATTCCAATCCACTGGGGTAATATAGAGATTATTATTTAGTTTTATATATGAATCTATTGCACATCTCTGCCATATGTTAATAAGCATTAAAATATACATATAACACTCCAACAGTCTGTCAAAGGGTAAGGAAGGAAATCTGCTTTAAGGGAGAACAGCTTTAGGGCACCTTGCTAGAGTGGCAAGTAGGGAGAACAACTATTAGGGCACCCTATTGCACTGTGAAAGGGAGAGAACGGCTAAGGGCACTGTTGTGACCTAATCACACATCGCCCCATTGCAAATGGGGACCCCCTTTTTTTGAGCTCCAATGCTTTGCCATGAGTCTTGGATGATGTCTTAAGATTATTTCATGGATTCAGTGGTGCGTGAATGACAATTTCATGTTCTGGACTTGAATAAAATCTCAACAAGTGGTAAGCTTAAACCAAGGCGCCCTGCATGAGATTGATGTTTTGATCCTTGAAATCCTTTAAACATTGAAAATGTTGCAAGAAAATGCCCTGAAAACTCTAGGCGCAAATCTGCATCTAAAGAACCACCATAGTGCGCCTAGGCTTAGTGGAGGACAAGACATCATCTAGAGACCCACTTTTGCGCCTAAGGATGAAATATGAACTATTTGACTTAGAAAATGTTGACAAACACCAAGGGTAGTTAGGCGCAAATTCACTCTTGTACATGTCAAGATGTGCGCCTAAGGATGAGATATGAAGTGTTTAACCTAGAAAATTTTGAAATCACCAAGAGAATCAAGGCGCATTTTATCATCTGTAGAGCCACAAATGTGCGCCTTGAGAAAAGATGTTAGAAGTTGTGAAAGAAAGTGGCGCCTTGAAGAGTTAGACTTCCCAAAGACACCTACAATTGCATGAGTCAAAAAATTTGCTCACCTAAGCTAAGGCGCCAATTTTGCACCAGGACAATCACTGTTTGCGCCTTGACATGAAATGAATGTCTAAACCTATAGAAGATGGCGCCTTAAGAAGAATAACTCTCCTGAGGTTTCCAAGGTTGATTGAAGTCCACAAAGTACTCATCTCTAAGGCTAGGCGCATTTTTACCTCTGAAGAAGTCCACTTTTGCGCCTAAGTCAAAAATATGCTTGATTCCATGAACTTTGAGGAAATTTAAGTGTCTTGAACTTCTCCTTGAGTTTACACCATGTTTTGAAGTTGTGAAAGTTGAAGTGAACACCTATCTATAGCTAGGTGTAATTTCACACCCGGAGAGTCACCAAAGTGCGCCTAGGCAAAAGGAGGTTTGGAATCATGAAATTTGATATCACCTTGAAACAACAAGTCCTGTAGACATCAATACACTGAGTTGAAACCATAGATTGAACAAGTTTACTATCTCTAAGTCTAGGTGCAACTTTGCTCCTGAACAGTCACCTTTTGGCGCCTAGAGAGCATAGAGTTTGAAATCATAAGAGTTGGCACCTAGTAATGGAGAGTCTCTTGAAAGCTTTAACATGAGTTTGAAACCACAGAATGCCAAAAAACAAGCCAAAGTATGTTAGGCGCACTTTTGCACTTGGACAACCATAAATTTGCGCCTCAATTGTAAAGGTATGAATCAATGTTGGGGAGACCTTACTTTGTCAAAAATAAGCATTTTTAAGCATCCACAAGAGTTTGAAATCATAAGTTTGCACCAAGTATGTTAGCCACACTTTCACCTCTCTGCAAACCAAAATCTGCACCTAGACTAAGTAAGATGTTAAATATGCTAGAAAGTGCTTAGGGATGATTCCATTGTGCTCTGAAATTGAATATTTATCAATGGTTTAATATGTCGCTTTCTTTGTGTTGCAGGAGAATTGATGGAGCTAAAGAGTCATACAAGGAGCCAGGCACCTGGAACCACCTTCAAGCAAGGAATGAAGTCTAGAGGCAGTCACTGCAAGGGAGACATCACTTCAAGTTCATCATCCCAGTACACTTCATCATCTGCATCATCGAAGACATTCATTCATCAAACTTCAAGTTCTTCCGGAATCTTCAAGTCTCTGAGAGAAGTCTCCTATTCCATGTTATGAAGGGAGCATCATTACCTACACTACTCTTTATGAAGAAGCATCCAAAGAAGATCAACATATATCCTGCCAAGAGAAGAGGTATCACAGAGTTAGGCAAATGAGCAACATGTATCATACACATCCGACGTACAAAAGACACAAGGCAAAATCAACAAGGATACATCCCCAAACATTCAAGTTCATCAAAGTAATCACATTTGAAGACATCACACAAATGATGCAATTTGGGAATATGCCCAAAAGCAAATTGAATTAACTGTTGGAATCCATAAGAGTTGTTGAGGTGGCACCTACGTGGCATGCACATCATCCTCACCAATCGAATGTTGCCACGTCATCCTTGTCTAAGTACAAGGTACTTGCATGCACAAACAAGAGGATAAAGGGTGCTCTAAGGGAGAGGTCTTCCAACTCATCATCTTTATTACCTTGGGAAGCGTGCCTTCATTCCTTTTATATGTACAAAATATGTCCACTATATTTGAAAAATACTAAAGATAGGCATAATTGCCTTATTGTAAAGATCTAGGCCGTCCATTCCAAATCAATCTCGGTCGTCGGTTGTATTCTGGAAAACTATATAAAGGCCTTGTTGCCTCATTTGTAACAGTTAGTTAGTGGGAAGTAGAGTAGAGGAGTAGAGTAGGAAGAGACTCGAAATTCTCTGAGAGTATTTGAAAATTGTTGTAAATATTTCTCAAGATTAATGCAAAAACATTGGAGCTCGCTTGGTGTTAAGTGTTGTCTTGTGGAATAACATGGTTTCTTGTATCTTGATAAAATGGAGAGATGTTTCTAAGTAGATTAGAAGTAGAGTAATAGCTCATTGATGTAATGCATATATGTATTGAATATTTGATCAACTCCTAGCTCATGCTTTTGACATCCATCGCTAGTGGAGTGTTGTGTAAAGCTAGTCTGAACTTCATTATAATTTGCTTAAGTTCGATTGTGGATGCTTGTTTGAGTTGCGTCGTCTAATGGGTGCTTATATGAGCTTTCATGATTTGAAAACCATTCGCTAACCTTAGGAGATTGCACCTACTCCATGTAGTTGTAGGCATTCTTGGCGAAGTGGAGTTAGGTTTATTTAAGGAGCTTGTCTATTCATGCATCATCATTGCCTCATTGACCTTAAGATGAGTTTCTCTGAACCCTTGTCTTTTTTTTCCCTTTCTTTATTATTGAAGCATCGTGCATACATCATCCACACTAAAAGGAGAAATAAACTGAGTGAAGCAAGAAGAAGTCTATGTAAGTCTCTTTGAGGAAACAGCAATATCACATCGTACCAACTGAGGCTATCCTATGAGCAAGTTGAGAACCAACATACTGGAACCTTGGAGATAACCCACTAGATCACATTGTTTAGCTTTTGGGTATCTTTGTTCAAGAGAGGATAGATTACCTTAGTAATTTATTTCAAGTTGCATGTGCATAAAAAACACATCAACATGCACCCTATTGCAATTTCCCTTCCAAACCCTACATTGAGGGACTATTGATGAAATTGGAGATTCACATACAAATCAAACTTGTTGCATAATGATGAATATATGATTCCCTTGCAATAATAATAGGATTATTTCATGAACTGTGTTTGCAATGTTACCTAATTGATTGTAGGCTTTCAGAACATAATTAGTTCATCTTATTCCCAAGTAAAGAGATGTATCCCTAACTACCTTATATGCTTGTTCCATTTGGTTTTGTGAATTTGGACATAATAGAGATGGATCCAGCAAAGGGACATTATAGTTTGCATACAATAATTTAGTAAACCAAAGTATAGGGAGAACACCATTTGAGATTAGATATGGCAACAAACCAAGGAATGTATTAGAGTTTAGAAATATTAGAGATGAAGAGAAATGGAGTGTAGAAGCAGAAGAATTTGTAGAACATATGAAGTGCATGCAGAGGTAAGGAATCACTTGGAAAAGATGAATAGTAGATATAAGGAAAAGCCTAATGAGAAAAGGAGACACAAGGAGTTTGCAGTTGGAGAAGAAGTGATGTTATATCTTGGGAAGGAAAGATTTCCAATTGAAACATACAATAAGTTGGAGATGAAGAAATTTGGCCCTGGTAGAATTGTCAAAAAATTTGATTCAGGAAATGTATATGAAGTAGAGTTATTAGAAGGATTGGGCATATTACCAATATTCAATGTTGTATATCTATATCAATATCAAGAAAGTGAGTAAAAGGATAGTGACACAAAAGAACAATGGCAAAGTCAAATGCCACAACAGCACAAGGAGGAGATCGAGGAGATTTTGGATAGCAGGGTTGAAAGAAGCACCAGAAACAAGTTGTATGAGGAGTATATGGTGAAATGGAGAGGAAGGCTTGAATAAGATTCAAGTTGGATTTCTAGGGCTGAGGTAGACCGTCTAGGTTTCCCTCTAGCCATTGGAAAGTGAGGAACTCGCTTTTTCAACAACTCCAGATCATCCCAAGATGTAAGGGCAATCTTGCATCAATCAAAAATATTTTTCTTCACTTTCTTTATTTGTTTGTGGGTTTTCAATCATCAATCAGTCACCACAGATCCTATTGCATTTGCACATATCACCCCGCAACAAGGAATAAATGTTCCACTATGATCTTGCAACATCATATTCACTTTTCAGAAGTTTGTGATCACTGTTGAGGCATAACTTGCTTTGAATCTTACAGAGCTTTATAGGCTTGCACAATTTTACTGTTCATGGCTTGTGATAGCTTTCCAGAGTTTGTGGTAGCAAAGAAACACATTTCTAGATCCACCAGACCTAAGAGTGCTTATGGTGAGCACCATATCAAGTTTTATCAACCTTTCATCACCACTTTCAATCTAGAAGATTCCACTACACATTTGCCCAACTACACATTTCATGAGGTGTCACGTTTTAAGCCACCTTGCGATTGACTGATATCATTCATAAGGCTTGAGACTACTATATAAACATTGCCATAACCATTTGGAAGCAGCTCGATTAAGAATTAAAAGTCAGATTAAGATAAAGATGATATAGAGAAGATAATTCTATTTGAAGCTCAACATGTGGAATTGTATTGTAATATCATTTGAATTTTGTAGTTTGCATGTTTATAATCAAACAGTTGAGGCCTAGCATGTTGGAAGCCCAATGAGGCAGATTGTAGTTCATTTATGACTGAGAATCAATAAAGTTAATGTTGCAGTGTCATTAAGTTTTCTGTTGTTGTTTGTGTGTTGTTTCATTTCATTGCATGGTTGGATAATCCTTTATTGGATCCTTTGTCCATGACTACATCAAATATCTTCTTTGTGATTAGAAATGTTGAAATTTTGTTTTGAGATTCTTATAGAGGCTAGCTTATGCCTAGCATTAGCTTATTAGTTACTAATTGTCTTGTGTTTTGCATTTTCATTTTTCTTAGCCATATTGGTTAGCAAGGGAAACATCATGGCCAATTTCTTACAAGTTAACAAGTTGAGTGTGACAACCTATAAAATTTATATAGATTAGTCAACAATGAGCATTTCAAGGCAGCACTTTTAAGATGCACAGCATATGTATGGAAATTTATATGATTTGCACGAGAAAGCACACCACGGGTTCTTCCAGGGTCAAAAAGCTTTACTGAGTTTTTGGATACTTTAAACAATGGGAAATATTCTATTTCTTTCAATTGGCTTGGAAGAATTGCTTTCAGGATATATGGTGGAACTTGGAAGCACTTTTAGTTGTTACTTCCACCATTAGAGATTGCATTTTTCCTGAAGGATACCACAAATGCTTATTATGGGAATCTTCTGCAAAATTGGAATACGGTTAAAATTAGAATATATCTTTGCCGAAGGGCTTCATATTTGAGATCTCTACAATGTTTGACAGGGAAAATGAGTTATTTTGATTAAATTGGTTTCAAATCTGCAATGAGTTGCTGACTACTTTCTTCTTTCTACGATTTTATGCCACTTTTTTCTATAATGTTGTAATTTACTGCATGTGCCTCTAGCTCTACCCAACCCATGGCAGTTGCATTGCTTTGAAGAAACTGAGGCATTGACTGTTTTTATTGGGTGTATATGCTTCTATAACCACATAATTTGTGGCATATCTGAAAACAGTCTCTGAACTTGACCATGTCTTGCCTATGCTCATCAGATGCAAGGTTTCCATAGTCATAAAGTAAGAAATCATTATTTGAAGAAAAGGGTCATTCGTTGCCCATTACAGCTAAGCATTGAATACCCATCAAGTCAAAGACCAAAGAGATATCAATATTCTTGTCAAGCCTTTCCTTGCCTGTAGAAGCAAGAAACTGAATTATGTTTTCAAATTGCACATGTTGCTGTACCATTCCAAACATGAATAATATTGAGTCATTGGAGGATTCTGTCAGTAAAAGACCCTCTTCCCCATCCCCTCAACACCAAAAGAGGAAACTGTTGATTAAAAAATAAATCCAAAAATGTACCTTTGATCATCTATTGCAGAAAATGAACTGAAAATCAGTCCAACAGATTTTTTTTTTAAAAAAAAAAAACAGCTTCATTCCAAATACAGATTCATTGAGAAAAGGAAAACAACAGCTCCAGTGAGGAAATATTAATAGTTAATTCTTAATGTGGTTAGATTGCCAATTTGTTTCTTCATTGATAAATTTTGACAAAATGCAAAATGTTAAATGACAGGGAGGACATTTGAGCGTTTTCATGTACCCCAGCTGCATATAAGGTAGATCTCCCTAGTTAGGTAAATGATGTTCCTTCTAAGCTGTTGTTTGCTTTAAGATTTTATTTTTTATGCTTATTTATGAATTTGCTTGCTCTTACTCTGTAATTATGAATTTGCTTACTTTTGCTCTATTTTTATGAATATACTCGCTTTGTGAGTATGTAGTGCCAGTTTATATTGTTACATGGGCAGTAAAGTGCACAAGGATCCAGACATATCCTCAGCTTACAATCTTCAGCTTCTTACTGCTGCTTATGATAGAAGGTTGATGCTGACAACACAATTCCATGCAAATAATTTAAGCCCAGATTATATCATTTTCAATTCTGCAATGCTAAAATTGTCTGTCATTTAATCAGCCCTGCAGTTCTAGGCAGGGACTAATGTTATAGTGAAAGAGAAAATTGTAGAAATTTTTCATAATGCAAGACCAAGAATTCAAAGAAAAATTCTACAATTTTCTAGTCCTTTCATTAAATGCTCTTAAGGTCATGCGACATTTTTTTTCCATTTGGCATGCCAATCAACTGTTTTTTAACTAATATATGAAGCAGTTAACAGTATGAGGAAATATCCTTGATAAAACTTTTAATAGATATTTCCAAAATCTAGAAGACTGTAAACATATATTATATTTAGTCAATTTTTCTTATAGAAAGCTGAATTGATATCAAATGTACTTGTAGTCAAATAATACATTACCATATAAATGCTGAATTTTTGTGCCCATAGTCACCCATACTTTTTGAAGCACAGTTTTAAACTTAAATGTTGCCGCCAGAGTGCTTATGATAAAATATATCCCATTCTTGGTATCTAGGACTAGCATCTGAGACTGCTCAATCATATTTTATACCTTGCAACTTAATCATTATTGACACGATTAAATCCTATTTAAAAACAAATAGCTTATTCCTTTTGTAGTACTAAGTGTGCACTACTTTGTTTTTTTCACTTCTCCCAGCATCACAACATAACATGTCATATTTTTTAAATTCCCACACTGAGGATAATTTAGAAAAGAAAATTCAGATGCTAAAATTCATGAGCAGAAAGGAATCACATAATGGAAAACTTCTTTTCATTACCATTTCCAAAAGGATTTGCTCTTCAACTGGTAGGCTTGTGTTCATATTGCCTCTGCCACTGATAATTTCAAGTACAAGTACCCCAAAGCTATAGACATCTGCCTTTTTTGTTAATTGTCCACGCATGGCATATTCTGGAGCCAGATAACCACTAGCCAGGAGACAACCAGAAAATACATATTTATTTGTTAGTCTTTACACTAGTTCTATGTCATTGATAGAATTACTTTTCTTTCATGCATTTTGCATAACTAGATTTAAACACTATGCTCCTCGCTGTATAGCATTTATTCTATAGGTGATTTAGCATCTCATATTTGTGATGAAATTAAAGTAGGATAGAATGAGAATTATAGACCTCAAACTTTATTTTGAGTTCTACCATATGCATTAATTGGATTCACTTTTTTCTGGCATCTTTATTGTAATTGAAATAATTAACTAAGAAAAACAAGCCCATTAATGTATAGCCAAGATATTATTTTTGAGGCTTCATTTCTATGTAAGACTAAAAGTCTAAACAAGACTTACATTGTTCCAGCAACTCGTGTACTGATATGTGTTATATTATCTGGGAAAAGTTTAGCCAGACCAAAATCTGCAATCTTAGGATTGAGATCCCCATCAAGGAGTATGTTGCTAGCTTTAATATCTCGGTGCACAATATGAGGTGAAACTTCCTCATGAAGATATGCAAAACCACGTGCAGTTCCGATGCAGATTTTGGACCTTGTTTGCCAATCCAGGTTTAATGCACCATTACTGGAACCTGACATGTTGCAACCAATGTCATTTTCACAGAAATCTTCCTTGCATTGGCAAATAAGATTGCCATTTTCTTTCTTAATTTCAAAAATACATTTTTAATCTCTCTCTTGAACAAACACCCAATTGCAACCAATGTCACTTCCACGGAAATATTCCTTGCATTGGAAAATAAGATTGTCATTTCTTTCTTAACTTCAAAATAGATTTTTAATCTCTTTATCCAACAAACACCCAGAGAGACATAGCCAGACCCTGCATACCATCTTTTAAAATTGATCTATTTTCACATACTCATAATAGCATATCATCTGCTTAAAGTAAGAAAACAATCAATAATATTTCTCAAGAACGTAGTTATACCAAATAAGGCATGTGAGATGCTATTATTCTCCAGGTATCCATACACTAAAATTCGATGATCTCCTTCTATGCAACACCCATGTAGCATGACAAGATGTTCATGTTTGATTGCAGAGATTGTAGCTATCTCAGTTAAAAACTCACGAATACCTTGTCTTGATTCAGCAGAAAGCTGCTTTACTGCAACCTCTGTGCCATCCTTCAAGATTCCCTGCAATTCAATGGGGGTGTCAGTGGAATAAATGAAATCACTAAAGCAAAATACTATTTCCTGCAAGAATTTCTTCATTGTCTCTGCAATGTAACACAGTCCCCAAATGCAAAATTTATATGAATACCTACAAATGTATGCTCATTAGTAGTGCTATTTAAATAGGTTGGAAATGTGAGCATTAATTTCATGCTGGATCTTCAGGTAATTAATCAATTATCTCCTCAAGGTTTTAGTTTCATGTCAGAGAAAAATGATAAATTACTATTTTAGAATGTTAAGAGTTGGTTTTCTCAATAATATATAGGCTCTTGTTCTCCATCAGAAAAAAAATCTTTAGAAGGTGTCCAATTCCTGGCTTTCTCCATCCATGTGACTGGCACTACTCAGTGAAATTCCAAAGAAAAGTTTGAAGGTGAGGATTTTATGCACAACACATATAACCTAACAAAGTTGACTCTACCTCAAGCGCATATTCCATATCATACTTCTTATGAAAGGTGCAAAATATCTCTCAACTAAGTTCTACAAGTCTTATCTTGCTCAAAAACAAATAGGGGCATATGCCTGTTGGTACCAGAAACTTGAAAGGGATAAACAACATAAATAATAATATATATCTACCACAAGAAGCTCAGAGCATAGTTATGATTGCAAACAAAAGCCTTTCAGAAAATTTCTGACCTGTTATTACTGAAAACGAAGGTTATCTAGGTGTGCATACCTGGCCAAAATTGGCTCACACCCAAAACACATTTGTACTGGGTACACAAGTGTGGATGAAAAGCGCACGCCTTTCTGCACCCTAGACATGCCAGCTGCAGCCCAGTGCATTGGGTATTTTCTATCCTAATTAGAGCACACATTCCATTGAAAAATAGAATAAAAAAGTAAAACCAAAAAAAGTTAAAAAGTAATACAAACACACAAAACAAAAAACATGAAAATGTCAAATGACAACCCACAATTTATCTAATATTTATTATATTTTATTTGTTCCACTTATCTCTTATTCTTAACCACCATTCTTCTCTTTGTATTATTCACAACAAACAACATTTTTCAGCGAACATCCGACAAACAAAGCTGGAAGGCCTCAACTTCCAGCCAACAAAGAATCTCAGCCTGCAAAAAGAGATTGACTTGTCTTGATTCATAACCCTTTTATTTTTTTTGTCAAGGCCTGATTTCATATGACAGCTACATGATTTTGTAAGTTTGATTTACATGTAATAAATAATGGTTCTTGAACTCTTTGGATGTTACGTTTATTTTATAATTGGGTCATGTTTAGTGATGCATTAAAATTTATAATTTATCAAAATGATATGATATTATGTGATTTAAACTTTACTATAATTCATGATGCTCTTAGGGTCCAAGATTCAACTTTTAAGTTTGATGTTCTCAGTTTTAATATTACCCTGCCTACCAAATTGTTAAGGTCAGCACCCAAATAGCCAAGTTTTTGAATTTCACACCTAGTGCTGCATATCCATACTGTGCATCACTGCATACTACCGCACCAGTGCACCCATGTAATCTTGGCAAACACATATTAAGAAAACATGTCCAAATGCTAAGATCATTTGAATATTGTTGATTTGGTGAGTCCTTAAAGTTATATGCAAATCAATTTTCATTTTGTCCTACACCACAACAGAATACAAAATTGACAAGCTACCTGTCTATAAAATGCAAACATCTATTAGCACAAGTTAGGTACATCCTAAGCATTGAACATGTTCTTAGATAACATTCTAGGTTTTAATATACCTTGTACACGGTTCCAAATCCGCCAGCACCTATCTTGTTGTCTGGATGAAAATTCCTTGTTGCCAATTTGAGATCCTTATAGGAGTAAACGTTAACACCTTGAATGATAGAGAAATCTTCTTGAAAGCAACATCATAGAAAGTGCTATATATTAGTATGCACTCAAAAGAAGAATATTTGTGCTAAGACCACATTATAAAAGTAACAGTCTAGACCAATAATACAACAAAATACTCTAATTTAACACTGCTCAAGAAGAATAAAAACATGCCATAACATGCAAATGAAAATGCAACAAAGTTAATACCTTCTCTCCTGTTCCCATCACTGTTTTGGGCTTGTCTATCCCTTCTGAACATTGCACCAAAACAATTCAAAGATGCAAACATATCTCTAACCATCGCTTTACTAACTAGGAAGGATGTTGTTCTAAGTATCCTTGAATTGAAGGCTGCCAAAGAACATCACAAGAAAATCAATAGACGTTCATAAGTAATTAGAAAAAAATGATCCTAAATTTTATCCAAGCATCAATATTGACAAAGGAAAAGCAATTACATTTCCAGCATCCATGCACAGGGAGGTAACCACAGAATAATTATACACATATAATTTCACAGAAAAAAAATAGTCTCTAATAATAATGAAAGAAAAACAAAATTGAATTCTACGTCCTATTGCTCCAAGCCTCCAACAATAAGCCAATAATTGGCAGGTTTGGCTAATGGTGGTAGCTTTTATCTTGACCAAGGCAAATACCCAAGCACCTCTCAACGATGCAAATAGAGATTACTAAAAACTGCCTGTGATTACTAAAAAGTATTCGTCAAGGCTTTGAACCATTATTGTTTCTGGGATCTAGGCACTCAATCTATCTAAGTAAATATCGACTGAATGATGAAATTCAATAGTGTTCTTAGATCTGAATTTCATGCTTGTGATAATGAAATCCAAAACAATTCTAATATTAAAATTTGACTCTTGGGAAGTATTAAATTTCTTTCATGGACTTCTAATGTTTTTTAAAACATGAAAATACAAAAACATAATTTTATGTACTTTTGTGCCTTTTGTATCAACAATTTTTGCATTGTGCTTGCATTTTTTTAAGTCGCTATACCACATTTGCTTCTCATACCTTGTAAAGACTGAACCTACATTGGACAAAAATGGGTGGCGAGAAAGAGGCTCAGACTAAGTCAAACAAGGGCACACATGTGATTCATATGAGCAGAACGTAGAAAGCATCTCCATGAAAGGTGCAACATTTTGGCCTTATCCCAACATCCTCCCTTTTTATTCTGATTTGATGCTACCAACTCTTCAAAGCTATTTGGCAACATCATTGATAACATCTGACTAATCATGAGAAAAGGAAAATGATTCTTCTCTCTTACTGTCACTTTATTGAGAGCCTGATAGTCCAGGCACATGCACATTGATCCATCGTTCTTTCTACCTATGTTGTATAGCAGATATGAAAGGAAGCCTGCAAGGACTGATGTCGTTGCATAGAAAGAACCTAATTTGATAGCACTGCTTTACAGATTATTTTAAAGGTTGTGCAGTATTCTCTAGTTCAAAACAAGTTTTTTAGCTACACAAGTATAACAGTACTCCTGACAGTAACAGAAATGCTCTCTATATCTCTGGTCAAAATAATCATGTGTTCCAAGCATTGATGCACAGCTTCAGATGGCTTCATAATTAAAGTGTTGGTATTTAGTATTTTATCAGATGTTTAACACAGATAAACTGTCTGTTTATAACCAAGATGATCCAGACATTATTGATCATAGTAGCACAAATCTTTAAACACCCATTAGAGTCCAAGGCCCCAACTGAGGAAATTCTGAGTCCAATCCGAGCAAAAGATTCAGTTGACATCAAAATGTAAAAGGCTTCTAACTCAGTGAAAACTCTCTTTTATTTTTTGCTCATTGCACTCAGGCATGTCAATGCACAAGCACAACCCATCTAGGGAAAATAAATTTGTGGGCAAGGGTTTATACTCATAGCCAGTGATTTGATTTTGACCAATTTCTCTCAGATTTTCAAATGTGGGCAGAGGGACAGGCACACGGAGAGTCTTGTGCAACATATCTGCTCCCAAGTTATGTTTGAGGTCGAAGGGAGGTGGGCCAAGTGTCATTGTGCAAAGTAGTCCCTCTCATTCAATGTTCCTTTAGTATCCTTTATGTTTTTTATGCAATGGAAATCATTAGAAACCATGACTTTTAAATTGTATACTTTGTTTTTGGGACTTTACATACAACTTAAATATTTTCTTCTTTATCCGGGGTTTGCTTCAGCTGACAGGAAGGTGAAGTGTGAGAGAGCATCGACACTGCAGGCGACTGTGAGCAGAGAAAATGGTAAAGCAGGTGGAGTTGATCCTGTTGGTAGAACTAGATGACGAGGTAAAGTAGAAAGCACTAATTTATGAAGAAAAGGCACTGATTTCCCGATTTATTAATTTATGGACGAGTTTACAGGATCTGTTTGAATGGGCTAGGACCGTGTGGCAGTCTCTTTTATCTGGTAATTTGAATATTTTTCCATGTGTACAAGGTTTTTTCACAGTGGTGTTTGCTTCAAAGAACAACAGAGATATGGTTTTGGCAAAGGGCCCTTGCGTCTGGAGAAATGCCTTGCTTTTTCTAAAACCCTGGTTTGCAGATTTTAATCCTTTAGTGGAAGACTCTCATGTTCTTCCAATCTAATAAGATTACCCAATCTTCCTCTTCATTTTTGGATCCCTTCTGCTCTGGAAAGCCTAGGTAATTCTTTGGTTATTTTTGTTTCCATATCCTCAGAAACTGAAAAAGCTTTCACATTTCATTTTTGCTTGCATTTTAGTTGAGAGGATTTATCAAATGGAGTTCCAGGTGAAATTTGGTTAAAAGTGGACAGAAATATATGGAAGCAGCATCTTAACTATGAAAATCTAGCATTTCGATGTAGAAACTGTTTCAGTATGACATATGTCTGCTTCTTGTCCAGGTACATCTAGAAATGGTAAGACATCTTGGTGGCCTAAGGATGAAATGTTGCAGAATGCAGAAAAAAATTCTCCAAATGAGGAGCATATAGTGGTACAAAAGCAGCCTGATTTTCTGGTACTTACAGTAAATAAGTTGTTGGTTTCTGAGGAGCCAGTATGTGCTACTGTGGTGCAAGCATTTTCATATAAGTCTATTGTTATTGCAGGATCTGAAATGAAATCTTCTGGAGTTAAAAGTTTGCAGGAAGTTCCTCAATAGGAAAAGAAGGTGGAAGAATCTAAAGAAATGCACCAGCCAGTTTTAAAGGTTTGGGAAGAATCTAAGTTTAGAGATTGGGAAAGGAATGCTTTGGAATAGACAGAGTGTGAAAGTTGGAATGTGGTAAAATAAATAAATCCAAAATATCTTTATAAAATGTAATCTTGTAGTGACAGAGGTTGATTTTAATTCAGTCTTGTTATGGTTATGAAAAGATTGTGGCATTGTTATAATTTATGTAGTTGTCTTTGATAATGTTGAAGGGCTGGGACCCCATTAATCGAACCCATATATATCAGTGTACCCCGGGGACGCGTCCCCGGGGGTTTTCTGCCGCTCCAGACGTTCTGGACGTTCTGGGGACTCGGGGACGGGCACAAAACGTCCCCCCGACGTCCCAAAAATAAATCATTTTTAGGGGATGCCCCCTCCACCAGGGGAACGTCCCCTGGGAACATCCCACTATTTAGGGTCTGTTCAGCGCTCCGGGGTTGGCAGGAAGACCTTTCGATTTTTTTAAAACATAAACTTCCACTGCTAAAAAACTAAAACGCGTGGAGACAAAACCTAAAACCCATACGTGTGGAAAAAAACCTAAAACTTAAAACACGTTTTACGAAAAGCATCGAAAATATTGTGAAGACTGAAATACGTCTTTCACCATTGCAGGGAGTAATCTGAAGACTGAAATACGCACAAACGAGCGGAGGTATTACGCAGTTTAAAGTTTAAAGTTTTGGTGTTGTTAGCGCCGAGCGGAGGTATTACACAGGGGTTATCTCCGATCCGAATCTGTGAAGTTTGAACTGCCCCAACTGGGTCAACAACTTCCTGAATACGAAGAGGTATTTAAAATTTTACTTTTTAGTAATTTTACTGTGTACTATTTAGTAGTTTACCATAGTAATTCTCAGCGATTATAATTTATTTCACATTAGAGTGTATACTGGTAACTGTATAGTATAAACTATAAGGAGTCTGGGGTTTAATGATTTTAATTTAATATATTATTAATTTATTTATGCGTTGGGCTCTGCCTATTAGGCTATTACTAATTTACTAATGATTCAACATATCAATATATTTAATATTACTAATGATTTAACATACCAATATAATAATATATTAGTTATTAGTTATTAGTTATTAGTTATTAGTTATTAGTTATTAGTTATTACAGTAAATACTAAATAATATATTATACTGTAGTAAATTACTAAATTGTCAACTAACACCTAGGTATAACTAGACCAAAACAACTTAAATGCTATCTCCAGAATAGAGATTGCTCATGCAAAATGCCTGCATCATTATAGCTTATGTCATTGTTTCCAGATAAATGCAAAAGATGGCCTTACAGGCAGGCCTTTCCTTTTCTTATATTGAGCTCAAGACATGCATTTAATATAGAAAACTTACCAGGGAAAACCCATCAAGTTATAGGCTGTGGGTATGCAAGACAAAAGAATGAGTGACTCAAGAGCACCATGTTCATTACCTACAACACCAATATGTTTACATTCTCAACCCAGAAATGCCCTTATTAGCTGTAGACAAAGGTAGAAACCATATATTACTGGCCCTCTAAGATAAAACAAGACTTGCATTTCCTGCTTAGTGTGAGGATATGAATCCTCCAAAGGCCAACAAAGACAAAAAAAGAATTCTGCCCAAAACGAGATGGCATTTAAAAATCTATTGCCCCCAAAGTCAAACAAACCTCAAATCGTAGTAACTTAAACCGTTTATTGTGACCAAAACAGAGCAGCTTGAGCTTTAAACTTTGAATAAATAACTTACAATGGAATCCAGCAAACTATGTTCTCCATGCCATCCATGCGAGCTCATGGTTCAACTTATTTATTTCAATAGCTCCAAATGAAGGAAACTAACAGAGCCTGCATGTTTCTTTACTCATCCTCTTAAAAAAATTTAAAATACAGTATACTTTACAAAGTGTTTAAAGTTTTAAACTTTACTCCTATATAAAAATAAAACACATGCTAAGAAGAATATTTATATTGCTAATATTATTTTTCTGTTTGATGCATTCCAAGAAAACAGTAAACACATGCTAAGAAGAATATAATATATTGCTAAACAGGAGTCACCGATAACAATCCTAGCCTTTGTTGGTTGAAAGATGAAACCACTGTTTCTTCCAGTTTCTAGAATCTGAGAATACTAACTTCACTCCTACAGTTTACAAACTCACTGTTTATATTATATAATATCAATATGGGAGAATATATGTATATGAGACTCACTGTATAAGACTATAAGTTTATAAATTATTAAATTATAAGACTTGCTGTTGGATCATTTAATTTAAGAATTATAAGACTATAAGACTCATTGTTGGATCATAAGTTTATAAATTTATTAAATTATAATCATTGTATAAGACTCTAAGTTTACTGTTTAGTGTTTTATAAGTATAACTGTATAACTAAACCTTTGTATGGCTGAATGTAGGTACTCCTCAAAGTTCATATTGATATTTGTTCAGTGAGGAATCCGAATCATTAATCAAGATGGATCCATTCAATGTGATTGCTGATTTAGATATGCAGAATGAAATAGAAATACCAATTGATGAGAATGAAGAATCGGTTAGCCTAACAGAAACTCCAAGCACAGGCAGTTCAGGTACAGCTGCAAGTGTATTAAAATCTGATTGCCCTTCAGAGTTGTTGTCACGATATACCAAAGGGCCTTTTAGCAAGAAAAATCCCTTACAACAGTTTGCAACAATACAGGACAGAAATAAAACACCTCATTCAGGGGGAAGTCGATTATGGAAATGCAACATTTGTCCAGAGGGTAAGTGGTATGGTAGCATAACAAGGACCAATGCACACTTTTTGCATATCCCTAATAAAGGAGTTGGGGGTTGTAAGGCTCTCGATCTTCAAATGAAGGCTGAAATGATAAAATTATATTCAGGGGAAATCTCTTCACCATCAGCTTCTACTACACCATCACGAAGAGGTTCAAGTTTGCCACCTTCATATCCTAGTCTGTCATTTGGGGTGAGTGCAGTGGAGTCAAGGGGGAAACGGAAAGCTACAGAATCATCCTCACCAAACCCAATCACAGATATGTTTAATGTGCAAGCAAGGGAGGCTGTAGATGAGGCCATTGCCAATTTCTACTTTGGCAACGACATTCCTTTCCATGTTGCTCGATCTCCTTTGTACAGGGAAATGCTCGAGAAGGTAAGGCAAGCTGGTCCTGCTTATGTGGGTCCTGGTGAGACTAAATTGAGAACCACACTCTTGGATAAAAGTTATTCCAAGGTTAACTTGTTGATGGAGGAGATGAAGGCCAAATGGGTGAGATATGGTTGTAGCATAATCATGGATGGGTGGACGGATATTAGACACCGTCCACTCATCAATGTTATAGTTTCATGCATTGATGGACCTTACTTCTTGCGAGCAATTGATTGCTCAGGAAAACGCAAAGATGCCGAGTTTCAGTTTCAGATCCTGAGAGATGCCATTGAGGAGGTTGGTCCTCAAAATGTGGTGCAAGTGATTACTGATGCAGCAAATGTTTGTAGGGCAGCAGGTATGTTGGTTCAATCTACATATAGGCACATCTATTGGACCCCCTGTTGTGTGCATGCTATGAACAATGCACTCAAAGACATTGGAAAGATAGAGTGGGTGAAACAGGTGGTGGCAGATGCAAGGGAGGTGCAAATGTTTATTTGCAACCACCACATGTCATTGGCATTGTTTCGAACCTTTGCAAAGAAAAAATTCCTCAAACCAGTTGAGACTCGATTTGCTTCCTATTTCATTCTACTAGAGAGGATGCTTGAGTTGCAAGAGCCATTGCAACTTATGGTTATGACACAAGATTGGAACAGGTGGATGGAGTCAAAGACTGAGCAGGGGAAGAGGGTGAAGGAGATTGTGGTTACTGATACTTTTTGGTCGAATGTGAGATACATCACATCTTTTGTACAACCTGTTTTCACTGTTATCAAATTTGGGGATTCTGATAGTCCTAGCCTTGGGGAGATGTATGAGTGCATTGATAGCATGCTTGGCCAAATGAAGGCAGCCATTCGTGAGAAAGACCCCACCCTAGAGTTGTACAATGAGCATATTCACCCCATCATCCAGAAAAGGTGGAGTAAGTTGAACACCCCTCTACACATGGCTGCGTATGCTTTGAATCCAAAGTGGTATGTGGAAAGAGTTGGTAGAATTATTCCTATTAATGATGATGAGGTGAAGAATGGCATCATAAGAGCCTTCAAAAGAATGTATAGTCCTGAGGAAGCTTCATTGATCAGAGTTGAGTGGATTAAGTTTACAGAACTAGATGGCTACAAGAGTTTAGCAAGGATTGATAGGCTCACCCTGGCACAGGATAAACCAGTTAGTTGGTGGACACTCTATGGACCTCCAGGACCATTGCGCACACTTGCCATTCGTCTTCTTTCACAGGTTTCTAGTTCCTCAGCTGTTGAGAGGAACTGGTCCACATATAGCTTTATCCACTCTCTAAAAAGGAATAGACTTACCTCTACGAGAGCGGAAAAGCTTGTTGCAGTGCATAGTGCCTTGCATCTGGTTGGTCGCAAGGCAGCTCAGTATAGGCAGAGCCCAGCGCAGAGGTGGGATGTAGAGCCCGAGGACCCAGAACAAATTGATGATGACCACAATGTGCAGGTGGCATTAGAGGATGCACTTCCTTCTGACAGTTCCAGTTCTGAGGAGTTTCCTACATATGCCGCTGCTGATGATGATGATTCTGATTATTGAGTTTTCATTGTTCATTTATAGTCTATAGATATCGTTTTTGGCAATTTAATTTTGTCATTTTGATGTTTCAGTTTTTCACTTGTGTAATGAGATTATGAGACTCTAGTAGCTACTTTGTACTTTGAACTTTCAAAGTTCAAACTTCTTATAAGTTTTAAAGTTTATAACTTACTTGAATATTAGTACATTTCAATTTGAAGTTTGAAATGGATCATGATTTTCAGCTATTGGCAACTGCCTACTATGAGTATGACTATGAATTTGATTGTTGAATGATCATTGATATAATATTTGTTCAATTATTCAATGTTTAAAGTTTATTGTTAGTGTTTACTATAAGTTTAAGTTACCTCAACATGTATCTCCTTTTAGATTTTAACTTTTTAACTTATATATATTTTTATTAAAATATATTATAATAGCCGTCCCCTCGCCGTCCCCTCGCCGTCCCCAAAATTTTGGAAATTTTTTGCCGTCCCCGGAAACCCGTCCCCCCGTCCCCCCGTCCCAGAAACCTGAGAAACACTGATATATATATTCTTCATCTGTTACATTTTGATATCTCGTACATATGTTAGCACAAATCTGTATAATTCTCTGTTCCACAGTGTTTCGGGGACGGGGACAGGAACGACAGGGACGCATTTCAAGGATGGCAGTCCAGGGGCCACTTTTTTGGGATGGTGGGGGGATACTCAAATTCCTATAAGACTAACTATTAATGACATCAAAATTTATGTTTAGACATTTATATAATGTATTGAATTCAATATTAATTTATTAAAATTCAATCAAAGATTGAAAAAGTAAAAGATTTAAAGAAACAAAAAATTTTAAATATATTATGATTCAGATTTAAAAAGAACATAATTGGATAATGGGGAGAATAAAATCACCTTCTAATTGGGGTACCGGGTATCCATTTTGTGAGTGTATCACTTGGGAGCTGCTTCTAAGACACCTAATTGATCTAAGTTACTTAGAGCAAAAAAGAACAATTTGCCCCAAAAACCTCATCAATCTAGACATTATGCCTCCAAATTTCTACAAGGCGACATACTCACAATGGGAAAAGTTTGAAATTCTCTGTGCCAACTTTCATATAAAAATAAATGGATCAAACACACCATATCAGACATCGGCAAATCACTATAACTACTATTTCAACAGCCAAGAACCTTAATGTAGTTGTTTTCATAACAAAAATCCATCATCATCAGGCAACACTGTTTAGAGTGTGGTTCAATAAATGATTCTGCTCGGAGTCAGAATAGTTAAAATTTTAAACAATATTGGAAACAATATATCCATCAAAGTAAATGACTTCTTTTTGTGGTAACCATCCATCAGAACACATCACAAACTGCTAAATTTATGCATAGCCCCTTTTAAAACTGTTATTTTTAAAAAAATTTAAGTATTTTTTTAAAACATGTGAAATTGCCTTTTTTTCATCCAATATGCCTGGACGTCCCTGGGACAGTCAAGGGGCATCTCAGATGTTCCCGGCCATCCCAGAGACATCTTGCAGACGTTTCCTAACATTTCATGCCGTTTCAGGGACATGTTGAAGTTTTGGAAAAAAAAGAATTGGGGATGGCCAGAGGACGTTCCCTGCTGTCCCACCATCTCAGAAACGCCATGGGGACAAGAACACCAGTTTGAGGGCCGCGTATGTTTCCCCATGGAACATAGGAATATAATTTGGATATCAATGAAGAAAATTTCTGCCAAATGCAAATACATATATGCAGTTTCTTAAAAACTTCCTAAGTAAAAAATATAATTTGTCATAAGTTTAAATCCTAAGTAATACATATTTTTCAACGTGGCATCAGATCCAAGCAATGTCACTATTAACCAGTTTAGCTTCAAGTTCTCGCTAGTCCATGTTGTTTAAACATAGTACGAAAGCCAGGCAAAGTAACCACATACAGCTGTGCAGTTTTAGGGGCTGTTTGAAGGTCAATCCACAGTTCAGCTAAAAGAGAATTTGGGGGTTCTAAGTTCGAACCCTAACTGATTTTCCAACAATATCAATAGAGACGGAGATTTTGTCATTTTTAGCAGTCATCTTCCACTGTAATTTTTTATCCAAGTTTCATCACGGTGCATTCTCCATAGAGTAAGTCACACAATTGATGACAAGAAGGTATAACTTAAAGAATATTTGTTTAAAAAAGAACAATTTCCATGGCATTAATAACAGAAATACAGAACCAGCAAACAAAAGCAAAGGCCAGAAATGAAAGAAAGATCATCTTTCTAAAACCTCCGTTACAATTCATCCACAATTTTACAGGCAATTATAATTGGGATTTAAACATAAACATTCAGACATCTAAACAGCAAAAAGAAGGGATCCGTGATACTTACAATTGAATTTTTCTTCGATAAATTGTTATGTAGCGAGAGATCCTACAAAAGATTTTATAAAAGAAAGGAGGAAAAGTCCAAGGCAGGGACTTTGTCAATGCTCGCACCATACATAAAGATATGAAGATCAACGTATCATTGGTCCCTGGCCGGGAGAGTTGCAGTAAGTCAAAATGATGCTGAATTTCTTGATTATAAACAAATTTGGCAAAAGTTTTCACCTTGTAAAAATTAATTCTAAATTCTAAATGCTGATCAAACGTTGGATTACCCAAAGCATTATTTGGTGGGGTTTTATTTTCACATGTTGAGAATGCCTATAATCACTTTATTTAAAGGTTGTGTGTAATCAACCTGAATTTATTTTTATAATCACTATATTTAAAGGTTGTGTGTATCAACCTGAATTTATTTTTATAAATAAAGTTTAAGAAAATTTCAACTTGTCAATTGGTTGTTTAAAAAAATTTCAAGTTGTCAAGGGGTGGTTGGTTTATTGGTGAAATTGAATGGTTTATAAAAGATTCATAAAAAATATGTCTTTTTAGGCTAAAGGTTTAACTTTATTTGAAGAGGTATAATTTTTTGCGTTTTGAAGTGGACCCTACTACGTGGGAATCAATTTTTTTATGACAATTATCTATTTAAATTTACCTTCCAAATGTCAAGATATAATCTTATATATATATATATGATAGAGTAGATATATATGTGTAATGGTGAAATTTGCATACCCATATTATTTACCATTTACTTGTGTCCTTGTTTTGAGAGAATGTCTTAATACATGTACATACCAACAAATTGTGCTACCTTATGCAAAGTTGGGCCCATTCCCTTAGCCTTTTACCTATCCTCATACACACACATCCCCATATATTTATTTGCACCTTATCTATACATGCACACATTCAAATCCATTCACTAAAACCATCTATCCCAATACATCTATTATTATCCTAATCTGATCATTTCCATGTCCCAAATCATTTCGGTGGTCACAAATTTGATCCCTAAATTTTTAAAAGTTGAATTCAAATTTAGCTAATTCCCACCCATTCTACTAGTTATTGTGAGCCAACTAAACTCACATTTGTGCAATTTGATGGTATGTGTTTGTATTTAAAGGCATGCATTTGCATCCATTTCACATCCTTGCACATCTTATCATCTTCTCATATCCTAGAGGCATTTAAGGAGCAATCAATAGTGAAACACTTCAATTTAGTGATTAAAATGAATCTACATATTCATTCTAGGGCATTGTTTATTGTTTGTTGATCTTTTACACACTTTTTAGGGGGTTGATCTAGAAGAACATGTATCCTTGCAACATACTAACAATCCTCTAAAGGTATTTCTAAGTACCACCAATATTCAAAATAGAGCAAAGGGTAAAGCAAATAAAGGAAAATAAGGTGAACCAAAGAGCAAGAGTGCAAAACTAGGAAGATCATATCCATGTGGCAAAAGGATGAATATATAGACATGGAAGAGACCCTGAGGCGTAAACTCAACCCCATACAAAGCTTAGGGCTTGATCAAAATTTGAGGCATTATAAAGACAAAGAGGCATCATTTACTAGTCCAATGACAGTCAAATCTAGTATCTACACTATTACACATTGTCAGTTATTGAGCGAAGTGCCCCCATCCTCTTTGTATTTACTTTTATAAATTAATATTAATTACATAATTACTCACACCCACATCTCATAATTACTAGTATAGGTTGATTTTGTTGAGCTATGAGCATTTCATTTTATTAGTCTAGACTAAGCATATGAGGAAAAAATTTCCCTTTACAATATGTATCTATAGTCTATGAATTTTAGCAATCTGTGTTCCCTTTCATGTCATACAGTCTTCCTAAAATTTTGATTGTATTTTACAAAAAAAATATCTAAATACAATCATATAGCCATCAGAGTTAGGCCCTATTTGGAAAGAGACGTTATACATGTTAGAAGTAAAAAGGTAATTTCTTTTCTTCTAATTGTGTACTCCAAACCTTCGAAATAATTCACTTTTTGGGTAAGTGTGGGCTCCATATTTACTAATGACATGTGACAATGGACACATAAAGCTTGGAACTTGATGGTTTGTGGCATATTTTTATCCATTATTTAAATTGAAGAGAGGTTGTAGATTAACATAGATAATAAATCCCCTGTTCATGGGGTTAGTGGAGTGAATTCCACAAACAAGTTAAGAAAAGAAATGAAATGGCAATCACCCCTAAGTGGCTAGGCCAAACTAAACTTTGATGGAGCTTCTAGAGGAAATTTGAGCCTATCTACGACTAGAGGTATCATAAGAGACTTAGAAGAGATTCTAATCACTACTACCTCAAAGAAAATTAAAGAATGAACGAATAATGAGGCTAAGGCACAATCGCTAGTGTTGGGCCTTCAAACATGCTACCAATTCAAATTAAAGAATGTCAAAATTGAAAGTGATTTGATGATCATTATTAATTCAATTAGTAAATGAAAATCTAAAAATTAGCAAATTAATAACATATTATTGTAGGCTTGGTTGTTTATCAATTCTCTCAACTCCTTCACTATTCAACATACTTACAAAGAAGCCAGTGTAGCAACGGATTACTTAGCAAACTTTGTTATAGACATGGTCAAGGACAAGAAAGTTTCAATTTTGTTAATGGTTGGGAGAATTACACTCCCACATTAATAATAAAGTACAACATTGACTCCATCCATCACGGGCATGGATTTTTTTTTCCTCATTTTGATAAATATATACTTTTAAATAAATCTTAAAGTCTCGTGTATTGAAAATGTAATTGTTTCCATGTTCTTCCACTTTTTATCTTAACTATTTATCTAAGATAGAAGATGATTATCTTCACATGAAATTTCTCTCATTATATTTTTTTAATAAACTTTAATATTTTTTCTTGAAAAGATAATCAACTTGCTATGACCTACTTTTATTAAAAATGAAAAAGAACACATAAATACTAATTAAAATATTAAAAGAATTATATTTTTGAAAACTACACTAATTTTAGTCAAAATTAATTTTCAATTGGAAATGCTTATTGTGTTGATAAGTTAGAGCATAATTTTTTTGGTCAAAATTAATTTTCAATTAAAAATGATTAAGTTGGGACACAATTTTGAACTTTCACTTATTTATAGAATCTTATAAATGTACTATCAATTATAAGACTTAAGAGAAGAAGTTATGCCATTAAATTAACTTAATTACATGTATCTTGAAAAATATGTACCTTAAAATATATTTTTTCTTTGTTAAAAAATAGATATTCAAATTACAGCTACTATATAATTATTCAATAAAAAAATTACAAAATTTTACAAAATATTTTAAAATATTAAAAAAATTAAATCCCTCTTAAGCACCCAAATTTTAAAGCACCATTAAAAATTAAGAATTTAAAAGCAAAAGTGACAATATTAAACACACATAGTCAAGTATAATTAGGTAATAGTTAGACATTTTACATCTTTAAAAATCTTCTAGCCTAACTTTATTTACAAAAAAAAAGATTCTTAGTTCACTTAGTAGAATCTCATCCACTCTTCATAGAAGATAGTGTTGCAAAGCAAATTGTGAGAATGGCTATGCCTAGAATAGGTATAAATTTTTTGAAAATTTTTAAATAAAAGTTTTTTCCAAAGCTTTAATTATTTTTCTTAGGAAAATAAATGTATATTTTTTCAAAAAATATATATAATTCTTATGTCCATATTTTAAATTTATTTCTATAATAATATTTATTTATACATTAAATTAAAACAAATTAAATGTTCAAATAATAACATCACATAGAATTATTCTTATATATAATATTTTAAATCTATAAAAGAAATTAAAATAAATAACTAATGGAAGATACTTCACTAACATGAATAATGAATTTTTGATTAAATAAAATTTGCTTAAATTTTAGAACTCTTTACTTTTTTAGGCATAAGCCCATACTTATATTAGTAGAAATATGTGTTCATAATAATATAAAAAGAATAATCATTACACAAATAAATCAAGATAATTATGGTATAACATTTAAATAAAAAAATTTGTAACAAAGAAATTATAGAAAATTTTATTAAGCTTTCTAAACAAATGACTTGATATGATCAATCTTTCAAATATGGATTGAGTTTCCCCATCTTTTCTATCTAGTGGAATTTATTCATCCAATCTAATGACTCTACCCCTTACCTTTAATAGGTAACTCAAGGGTAAAAGGATGTTCAAAAATGGTATATAGAATTTTATACATTTGTGGATTCTCCTAATTTTTTATGGAAACCTTGGGGATAATTACAAGAAGACTTTAAACTTGTTTCCTCTCATAAACATATTATTTTGAAAATATTACTACCATGCTACATCAATCTCTTATAATCAAGATGTCTACAATTGGCCTCTACAATGTTTTGAAAGTTTGGAGATTACCTAATGGAAACAACATTGATGTCTTCCCCCTTAGATTCATGATCGCTTCTCTCTAGTTTGACTAGAAACTTAACACCTAGTGTTACTACTCCTTATCCAACCCCAAAAGGTTGAAACTTGATGCCTCTCTTTGGAGATCTGATATTGACTCCTAAGCTCAACTTACATCCTAGAAACTTCTACACTTCCAATTGCCTATAGGTATTTTCATATGCTTCCTTCAAATGCAACCCTTCCTTTGCCCTATTTGCAAATAAGAAAGTCATGTAAGCATGTCTTTTAGTTTTTCCCCTCAACACGCCACACTTGGCTCACTCCTTTTAGGTGCCACCTATCCTAGAAAGTTGCATTCCTTGGCCTCTATATCTCATAATGGTGTCTAAAACTTGTATACAAGCTATTATTAAGCATATGTGGAAATTGAGATACATAGTAGTTTTGTGTAATATATATGAGGTTAATATTCAACTACTTTACGATAACCTCATTTTTCATATAGAAAACCTCACTTGCATTTTGTAGTATTCCCTACATGCTCACTCAAGCCTTTCCAAACAAGTCTCCAACATCTAGAAACAACTATAACAATTAGAGAAAAATCAAGATGGTATAACCAAGAAGATTAAAGTAATCCCACCTCTATGGAACTCTTGGTACCACTCTCAACAACAAGAAAATCATCAACATACCTATCACACACCAAATTGAAGAATTTGAATGATAGTTATTCTTGTATATGTTTTATTGACCTCTAATTCAACAATCAAAAGTAAATTTTGACCAACAAAAAAAGACAACTATTTACCACTTTTTAATGTGGAAAAATGTAAAATTATTATTACAATGAAAGGCATTCTACAATGACAATAAAATTAAAATAGTAGACATAATTAAATATAGAAATAAAACAAATATATATTTTTATTTTACTTTGTCAACAATAAAAATAAATATATATTATAAAGTAATTAATTTTTATTTAGTAAAAAAATATTATTTATTTTTTTAATATAAAGACATCAAAATTAAAAGTATATAACAAATGCCTACAAATGACAATATTAAAAAATAACATATAATATACTACACTTTTCAAAATAAAAACAAAACAAAAAAATTCCCTCACCAAAATAAAATTAAAAGTTAATTAAAAACAATATAGAATAAAATACTTCTACAAGTTCAATCAAAAAATTAATAAATCATGATACAATACTCTTACATCACAATAGTCTTTACTATAACTTGTATTCAACAGAAGAAACGGCTAAAAATATACAAATTCCAAATCAATGTTATTGACCGATTCTTTTATAGCTACCATATTAGAATACGACTTTAAAAAATAACAATATATTTATGCACGTTGTCCCAAACGTGCATCAATTTAAATATTATATTATTATTATAGTCTAATCCGACCAATTCCGCCCTCATAGATTTTAATTCGATTTACTTCAATTATCAATCGACACGTAATGCATTAATAACTTTTTGACTGAGAAAATCTAGCATTTTTCACACTTAAATTGAACAAAAGGTGTATGAATAACTGCCTCTAGAATAATCACCGCTCACTTAAATCTTGAAGTTGGAGTGGATTTATTTTTTAACTTTTCAGAAGTCTTTAAACTAGCAATGGCACCTTGGTGTGCAATGGGTACGCCGGATAGTTGTGGAAGTTCAATTTCCATATCTTTAAGTGAATGAGGATTGTCTTGTATCCGTATGGATCATTTTTTGTGTTCTTGAGTGTCATGAATTAATTTACATAATCTTAATGGATTTCAATATCCCTGTATTTCAAGATCCATGTATTTTTCTTAGTAGGTATTGCAAATGTGTGAGCTTCTGTGATTAGTGTCTAGTCTCTATTTGCATGCATCTTCCATTAATCATCACATATTATATTATTTGAAGTTTGTATGTTTGCTTAGCACAAGCCTCATTTATGTCCTCTCTCACTTTTGATCTCTATATTTCTCTTTATCTCTATCTATCTGTCTATCTTTGTATATGTCTCTCTATCTCCCCTTGTCTCTTTCTCTATCTCTCTCTGTGTCTCTCTCCCTATTTATCTCTCTATGCCACTCTATATATATCTTTGTCTCCCTCTTTAGCTCTCAATTTCTTTTTATCTCTCTATATCTCTATTTCCCTATCACACACTTCCTCTCTCTAAGATTTCTCTCTCTCCCTATGTTCCTCTCTCTCCTCTTAAGATTTCTCTCTCCCTCCACATAACATCTTAAGAGTAAATTGACTAAGGTGGAAGATGTGCAGCATTTGACAAAATAAATACTTGATGAAATAATTAATTCAATCGGAGGTTTCGATTTGATAATAGGTGGAAGCCTGGGCTATGGTAATTTAATAGGAAACAACAATCTCTCTCTCTCTCTCTCTCTCTCTCTCTCTCTCTCTCTCTCACACACACACACACACACACACACACACACATCCTCTCTATGAGATCTCTCTCTCTCTCTCTCCCTATGTTTTTCTCATGTTTCTCTCTTCCTATGTTTTCAAAATGATACTTTAAGAAGACTATTGGTGCACGAGAGAGATTCCCAAAGAATAAGTCAATACTCTTGCATGGAGAACGATGATGTCTCTATTATTTTATTTATCACTTGTAGGCAAATCAAAATATTGTTTTCAAACACAAGCAGGTAAATTAAACCATTAGTTATATAATTCTATTAATAATGTATATAAATAATAACAAATGACAACACCTAGTAACAAGAAATCAACCTATACAATGAATATATTCTACTCCTTTTATTCTTCTAGGTGAGTTGATATGAGTGATTTGTTGGTTCTTTTCCCTTAGCCCATTTGTTGCTTTATGGTGTATTAGAAATGCTTGTTAATTCATTGGTAGTCACACTTCTTTGTATCCCTAGATATTAAGAATCATCTTTTTCTTGTGGGTTGGGACATTTCCTATTGTGTCTTGAAGTTTGTTATTAACTATGAAGAGTTGCTTTGATTTAGTTTCTTTCAAGAAAACAAAGAGTGGAATAGAAGATAATGTAATTTGCAAATGATAACCTATATATTGAGTTCCTCCATTTACAGATGGCTGAGCATAGATTTTGCTTTCTTTTTAGTGGAAAGCTATATTTCTTAGAAGTGTTTTTTCCATGATAACAAGTAGTTAGGAAAACAATATAGAATATATTAGATTTTAATAGTTTTAGTATAATATTTATTCTAAACTTGAGTATTTAAATTATATATATAGGAATTATGCATGACACAAATTAAGAGTAAACATATTTCTAATATAATATAAAATATATCAACTCTCTCTCTCTCTCTCTCTCTCTCTCTCTCCAATCCTTGCAAAATGAAACCAGGGTTAGAATGAATATATGTGCATATATGTATCTCTCTCTAATCAATTCCTTATTTCTTCCTCTATGTCAAAATAAATTCTATTATCTACCATTTAAAAATTAATTTTTAATAGTTATTATTATAATTAATTAAATAGCATTAAAAGAAATAAATGTTTTATATCAAATATTTCTTTGAAATAAAGTGTAGTAGAGCTTGTCCAATCACTGTTTTTTTTAAATGGAATCAAGCAAAAATAATAAATAAATATTAAATCTATAATGTATTTACTATAAATATATGATTTTATAATATTATATTATATTAGATATATTTAATAATTTACATTACATCACAATTTCTTACATCACCTTAGCTTACATCATGATAGTCTAGGTTTTATATGGATAACAAAATTTAATCTATTTTCTCAATAGAATTAGTGTTTTACATAATTAATAATTATAATTCAATCGTATAGCTTTCAAATTTTATAGTTAATATATAAATCCAAATAATTAGAAAAGAATGAATATACGAATCCATATCATTAGTAAATAGAATGATTAGTGAAAGTTACAATGGTGAAATGTGTGCAATGTAAATGAAATATAAATTATATAATAAAAAGTATGGCTAATGTACAATGGTGCATTGGTAGTGGTACAAGGCATACATCTAGCAAATGAAATGATTTTCTGTTGTGATGGGTTGTATAAGGAAGACTTTAGGATTGTACTTGTTAGTCATGAGTGTAGATATCAATATGAAGATGGTATAATAGGGAGAGAGAGAGGGGGGGTGATAGATAGGGATAGAGAGAGAGAGAAGGGGAGGGGGAGAGAGATAAAGATATATTAAGAGAGGGAGATTGATATAGGAATAGAGAAAGAGATATACCTTAGGCATTACCACACTATACAAATTCAATCATCATCGACATACTCATTGCATAGGAAGGATGCAAGATGATTGAAATGGTTCTAGTTGTTCTGCATTTCATTCATTAATAGCTGAACAAATTGAACATATGTAATGCTTGCCCTAGACACCAACATAGCCTCTATCATGTATGGAGTAAAGCACTCAATGAATACAATCTTTGTTGGCATACCCATTGATAGTTGTTTTATTTCATCGGGTTTATTTTTTTTCACCATTTTTAATTTGACATCGTTGAGAAAGCGATTTATCTGTCGTGGCTCTTTCACTAGGGATGACTTCATTCATGCACGTTCTTAAGTCCCATTCTTCATTGCTATCGTCATCCAATCATGCAGTGTAATGTTAGGAAACATAAACATGGTTTAATTTTTTTGTATTTTACAAAACACCTCTTCAATTGTCATGGGTGGTAAAGGTAAAATCTAAAAATAATTATTTACAGGAAGGTTATTCATGTACCCATGTTTTCTACTTGAAAATGAAAAGTAATTTGAATCCACAAATTTTAGTTCAAAATCATACATAAATAAGTATATGGTTTTCTCATACACCCTTTGGCATACTATATGCATATTCAAAATAAAAGTATGGTGGGTCTTGCTCAAACTCTTTGAGAGAGAGAGAGAAGGGAAGGTGGAGATGGAGAAATATAGAGAAAAGAAGGGAAGACAAAGATACACAGAGATATATAAAGAGAAATAGAGAGATCAAGAGAGAGAGTGAGAGGAAAGGAGAGATAGAGGAAGAAAGAAGGGGAGATAGAGTTATAGACAAATCAAGAGAGAGTGAGAGAGAGGAAGAAAGGAGAGATAGAGACAAAGGTATAGAGAGAGAGGGAGATAGAAACCAAGAGAGATAAAGAGAAATGAACATATAGAAAGGGAGACAAAGATATATATGTATAAAGAAAGATAGAGATACAGAGAGAGGAGATAGAGAAAGGAAGAGAGAAAGAATGGGAGATAGAGACAGATAAAGAAAAATAGAGAGATTAATAGATAGAGTGAGAGAGAGTAGAGATGGAGGAAGAAAGAAAGGGAGATAGAAATAGAGAGATAGAGAGATCAAGAGAGAGTGAAAGAGAGGAGAGATAGAGGAAGAAAGAAGGGAAGATAGAGATGGAGAGAGAGAAAGGAGTAGAGAGAGATAAAGAGATAGAGAGGTAGATAGGAGAGAAAGAGAGATAAAAGGAGATGATGAGAGAGATTAATTCATATCAATCTCCCTCTATCTCTCTCCATCTCTCTGTCCTTCTCTATTCTCCCTCTCTCTTTCTACTCTTTCTACTTATGTCTCTTTGTTTGACTCTCTCTCTCTCTCTCTCTCTCTCTCTCTCTCTCTCTCTCTCTCTCTCTCTCTCTCTCTCTCCTATATTATATTTAAAATATCTAACAAATGAAAAAAATCATTGGCCATCCAAAACTAAGCTTAATTCCATAAACATCCAGTGGCAGAAACTATTCTATTGTGTGATAGATTTGGGGCTATGGTCAAGCATTCTAATGGAAAACCCTACATTAAAGATCAAGATATGCTACTTTTACAATACAAAAAGTGGAGCTTGGTATGGGTTGGTCCATATCATCTAGCTCCAATAGAGCCTCATGTAATGGTACATTTAAAAAAATAGAGAGAAAGATAAAGAGGAATAAAGAAAAATAGATAGAGTAAGAGAGAGAGAGAGAGAGAGAGGGATAAGAAATAAGGAGTGACTTTCAATTAAAGTCGTTTCATACCAACAATCCAAAGATGACATGTACCCATTGCATAGTAAATTGTAGCTATCTTTAATAGTAGCAACAACCTGTCTCCAACCTTCATTGGTGCATACATGGCATGACCTATACAATGGAAAATAATGTCACATATTGAAGTGGCCCAAACATGGGCATTTGTAGTATCTCAAAAGTCCAACAAATGGAAAGAACGCTACATCTCTAGATCCATTGATAGACAGTGATGATGAAGCTCCTTCTAACTGGGGACACGTAATGCTACAAGAAGAAATACTTGATCAATGGGAAGCCTTGTCAAGTCTATATCTAGGCCTGTCATTTCAACTAGATGGGCTCAACATGCTTGGGAAAGAAGAAGATGACTGATAAAGGTTGCTATCACTTTCAAATAATTGACTTAAACAAAAAATAAACTTTACAAGCGTACTTGCTTTTACCCACTACTATTCAAAAACAACTTTACTTGCATGCATGTCAACACATTTTATTTACTTCATTTCTTTTACTACATTCTTTCAATGTTCAACTAATGGATAGACATCAACCATTCACCAAGAACAAAACTGTATGCTCTCTTCTCAAGAAAATTCAATGTTTAATGTGAAATTATAAAGGAACAACTAATTACTTTTATCTACATGCTATTTCACCATACCCATTGCACACTAACTATATTATATTTATTGTACATGTATAAAATCTATATTATAATTATATGTATTATTATATATTATATTTTATATAATATAAAATATAAATATAATATATTAAATAAGTAACTATATATTTATTTTATATTTAAAATCTATATTATAGTTATATGCATATTATATATTATATGGGGACTTCTGAGGTCATCCATCCAATTACTACTCTAGCTCAAATGTGCTTAACCATAAATTTTCTCCCAAGATCAAGTCCACTTAGCTTGCTACACCATTTACAAAACCTTTAGCAAGTGTTGTGCCTCCTACTTATTATTCATATTCAATTAATCAAATACAAAATAAATACTATACAGAAATTCTTCTTGAACGTTAATCTTTCCCTAATGAATGTTAAAATCTATGTAATAATATCTCTTATAATATCTCTTAATCTAAACTCTAGTGATATATAATCATTTCTTGTAATCATCTAAGAGTGGATCTCTATCTCCTCTAGAAACATATAGTAAGAGATATAGTAACATAGTATAAAATTTTGCTCTCTCTTTATAATTATTTCTCTTATATAATTACATATATATTACTTATCTCTATCTAATTATATAATAAGCTAAAGATAAAAGGAGAAATCTTAATGTTTTAGATTTTATAATATAAAGATGTTTATTTCTCATATATATATAGTGATCGGACACAGTGATGATTAATCTCTATATTTAAGACTAATGTATAAATATCTTTATATATATGTTAGTGTGTGATTGTTGACATACACAGTGATCGGACGGCTAAAGTTTCACAAACACCCAACACACGCTAACAAAGTTGTTACACGGTAGCAAGGTTTGATTGGATTACGAGGAAGTGAAAATGACAAACGAAAATGAGACACGACAATGCCGTGTGGCCATCAAACCAGAATCTGCTGTTTTTTGTCCTGCAAATTTTTAATATACGACAAACAACTCATACCTTCGATTGAGGAAGCAAAAACGGTGAAAAACGACAATGGGAACATAACGAACAACCAATTTCATTACATCGTCTTGCATCCTCTATTAGACATTTTCTGTCGTCCATAGAGCACACCAGGCCAGTTCACCTCATAGAGGGAACGCCTTCGGCATAATAATCCTTAATCATTATAATATCCATACACAAATTACTCACAATGATATTACTTGGCTTCCTTTGTCTTTCTTTTATTCATATAAAAGATGATTACTTTTTAGATATAATTAGGCATTCTACAGTCACAGGGTGGAGTTGAAAAGCTGAAAAAGATTCAAAGATTCCAAGATTCCCTGTAATTTTATAAGATTCCAATCTAAAAAAAGAGATTTATATGCATGAGATTATTAAGATAGAGGATCATAATGATAGAGGAACATAATGAAATGCCACAATAAATACACCACTAAACCTCACTCTCAAAGATGCTTTTGCTATTTAAAACCAAAATACAAATATTCTAGTTGTTAGTAATTTATGAATGTCAAGAATAAGAAATATATTTAATGGAAAATGAAAGGCTTGCATTCTAAATGCCAGTAATTTATTAAAAAATAAAGCAAAAAACAAATTGGAAGATAGATATTTTTTTTAAATATAAATATACTAGTTATGTAGTTTTTTATTAATGTTTATGTATCATGGCATGTGATTGGAAAACATTCTAATAATAAATTAATTATAGAATGTGATTTATACTTATATCTAAAAATATTTACTAATAGTAAATAATTTTTAACACAATCCATAAACATGAATTAGAATTTTTAAATTTAATTGTATAAATTTTGTTTGCATCAACATTTCCAATTAAAAAAGTTATAAATTAGAATATTGAACACAATAAAAAAAGAGATAGGAAAATGAAAGTTCTAAAAGATAAGACTTTTTTTTATATTGAATAAATGCAATTACAAAAAGTAAGCAATCAACAGAGAGGAACAACAGTAAACTTAATAATAAATTAAATAACACTAAATAGAAACAATCAGAATATGTTTAATGGAATAAACCATTATACATAGGGAGCACGCCTCCCACAACGTATGTAAGCTGGGGCTGAAAACCGAGTGTGAATGGGTTGTATTTCAAAATTTAGACGTGAAATACAATTAAATTTTTGTTTGCATATTTAGATATTTGTACAAAATTGAGGTTACAACAGCATGTGGGTACATTTTAAAAACTGATATACATAGTTTGTTAGTCTTAGTCTCTAAAGTTTAGACTTTTGTCTTCTCATTAGCCCATAGGTTTTTATATGTGAGCATTATAGTGCTTGGAATTGTCTCAAACACATGTCGTTTAAATGTCCCCCTAGGATTTCTATTTTTTTTTCAAAGAAAAAGGAAAGGGAAAACAGTTGTGATGAAGTTAGTTTTTTTTGGCATTCTTTTTATTTTTGGGAAATAATAGAACTTTTTCGAGTTGACAATTCATTAATTTTGGAAGACTTGCCTATACCGATAGCCTCTAATTTTAGATTTGTGGCAAGGAAAATTTACATCAAGAAAGAGTACAAAAATAGATGTAATAGATTGGGCATTTGCAAATTACATAATACCATTCAACAATGTGTTTACTAGAGAATGCATCTACTAACTAAACAATGGGCATTTAATAATAACCTAAAAATTATGGCAAGGAATTCACTTGTCATGGGGGAGGGAAACCAACCTACAAAATCAATTTATCTCAGTGGAAGGTCACGAAGGAGAAAAAGTAATCAAGTAATATTGGTTTTATTACAAACATGGGATGATATATATCTGTAGACACTTAAAGGAATCTTTACATTAATTCCCGTAAGACGTGGATGCCATACATATTTAAAGTCAAAATTACAAGTATTGTAATTTTCTTCACAAACATCAGTAGCAACAAGAACATCATGGTTCCATTAATTCACATCATAAGGTAACAATCCAATTTTAAATTGTAGCTAATTTTGCCTTATAAAAGACTTAAAAATAGTGTGTGTTCACACATAGTCCTGTAACTAGTGTTTAATTGATAACGAATTAGCTATTAAAAAAGACTTGCAAATAGTGAATGCTCTAACAAGTGTTTAACAAGTAAAACTTACCAATTTCTATTGCAAATTATTGATCTTAAAAACCTTGTATTTAAAGCCACTTTTGATTTAAATTAGATGTTGACCCTTAAGTAGTCTAAATTGTAGTCTCAATGGGAAGTTAAGTGAAATGGTGCATTTGGACTTATTTGGTTGTCATCTCCGTAACATAAGACCATAGTTATTGTTCAAGCCTAATTATTTGCAATGATTGGAACTCTGCAGCTCTATAGATTAAATCTTCAGTAAATCTCTCGAGCACATGTTAACATAGATGAATAGCCTCTATAATGGAATTGACTTGTGAAAATATTTTGGGATTGTCAAGGATATGGGAAAATGGATCGCCTTACTTGACACACAAGTCTTGGGAGGGTTGAATAAATAGATGCCATTACTTATCAAAATACAAATTTGTAGTCAAAGCATGTATAGATTTATTGTTATATAATTAATTATGTAATATTAAAACATTAATTCTCAATATTTATAAATTGACTTAAAAAATATATTTAAATGTTACTTTCAATTTCCTATAGGTGTATCCCTTGAACCTCGTATGGGTGCAAGTGCTAGTTTTATATATATTTAGTTGACTCTTTTCATATTTGATAGTGAAAGAAAAATTATTTATTTTTTAAATATTAAAATATATATTAATATGAAATTATTAAAAATAATATATAAGTATATAATATTTATTTGTAAACAATAAAAACAAAATTAAAGAATTATGTAAATGGATGGAGCTTTTGAAAATTAAAAGTTTACATTAAAAATTAAAACAAATGTATTACTATTTTTTTAAAATAATGTAGATAAAATAAAATAATTTTTAAACAAAAATTAAAATTTATGTATTATAAAATAAAATAACTTTTAAGTAAATATATTTTTGGACAATTTTTAGATAAATGTATTTAAGATATCTATACTAGTTATTATACAATTAAATAATTATTTATTGATTTAATAAATAAATAATTAATTATTTGATTTAAAAATAAATAAATATTTAATCATTTATTTATAAGGTTTTAGGGAGAAATGAACTCCCAAAGTACTTCATGTAGGGATTAAATAATATGTATGGAGATTTAAAAAAAAATAGATTATGAGACATGATAGATGGTAAAAATATAGAGGCTCCCAAAAATGATAGATAAAATTGAAAGACCAAACACACAAAAAAAATCAAGAATCAAAAGTTAGAGGGCATTTATTCAACATATATTATTAGGTTGATGATGTGTACCAATTAAATTTGAAAATTAAACATTTTTTCTACGTGTTTAATTTTTTTTTAAAAATATTTCACATGCCTTAATATTGATTAATTAAAAAACATCATAAAGTCTCATATACATAATTTCAAATGTAATGTGACTTTATTATAAATCACAACAATGTCATCTTAGCACATTAATTAATCTAGTAGCTCATTCAAAAACAACAAACAACAATGTAAACAAATGTAATTTCATTCTTACCAAGCAATCAAATGCATTGTTTTTTTCTTGCAACATCAACAATTGTTTTTTAATGTGAATATTCAAATTTGTTAACCAAAATTTTTTAAATTGTTTGATTAACCCAATTACTAAAGGTTATTTGTTTTAGTTCATAGTGTAAATTTTAGAAGAAATGGGTAACTAGAACAATCAATATTTGCTAATCCTTTTACAAGTTTTTTTATTAGTATAGTGAGGGATTAGGGCCCTCTCCTATAATTAAAAAAAAAGAAGATCAAGATAGTCTAAGGGGACTTAACCCTTTACAAAAATATATTGAATGCAACCCTCTACTTGGAGAAAGCTAAAAAACTAAGTTCTACCCAAATAATGTTGAAGAATACATCAAGCTACCATAGGTTCTATAGACCACTCAAGGCTAAAGAAAACAAGTAAGCTTGTGTTGAGTCATGACTCTTCAAGATTGTTTTGTTGATTGCTTCCTCCTACTTGTGGTGAGGAAAGAATCTGCAGTCCGCTAAGTGTCTTCGTTAATTGAGTCATGAACTTTTGAGAGTAGTTTTTATGCTTCTACTTTCCATTCTTTCCCCTTACCTAAAGCTCCACGATTTGGTTTAGTGATTTTGCTTGTTGTTTGGGAAATAATTGTACATTTGGGGAAAGGGACCGAATCATTTGCATTTTCAAGGAAGTCTTACACCTCTAATTCCTTCTTTTTTGTAAGGGTCTAGATGTAATGATCCTCATCTTCCAAACTTTGCTCCAAATAATGCTAAAAATATTTCTCATCCTTTAAGAGTTAATTTAATCCAAATAAATCTTCTTTGTGTGGCCATTGAGTGGGGGCAAAGGGTGTCAACTCCATATGTGTTTGCAAGGATCTCAAACTATGCCTCACGCCCTTAGATCAAATCAAAAAATTGTTCCATGTACCCCGTGAGGATTGGATTATAACATAATGGATTAAAGATTTAGAGATATCGATCAAGGCACATATCCTAACATATATGTTTTTCAAATCCATCAACTTTGTGTCTAGTTTCACAAAATTATCCACCTGTTCAATCAATATTTTAATAAGCCTAGGATCTCTCATGATAAGATATGGGTTGTGCAAGTGTATTCAAATTGGAACACTAGTAATGGTGGTAGCTATGGGATTGAAAAAGGGGGACCATTGGGAAAAACTAGACTGACCTTTCCAAAGAACCAATAGTCATTTTGTAGTAAGGAATTACAATCTTCAATAAAGAAAAATTGTAGAAGAAAAAAGTTATGATCTAGGCTCTCCACTAAAGGTGCTACCAACTTGTTCCAAGTTAATTTTCTCCAAGACATGAATTCCTCATATGGTGGGTGCTTCCCCAAGCATCTAGTTAGAAGAGTGATTGTCAATGACATCTGATATTGCATGAATATAATTATTGGGGAAACATCGAAGTTGATAGGATTATCCACCAAAACAAGCTCAATGTCGTTAAGGGAGACATAAATTGAAGTATTAGCCAACTAAGGTGAAGAATATGGGGGAACATGGTTAGAAACACCTTCCACCACATCTATTGTGGAAGTCATTCATTAACCATGTTGATGTGTTTGTCATTGATGTCAAAAGTTGATGTTGATGAGATAGCTTGAGTTGATGGTTTTGTCATACATGATATGATTTTTTGCTTCACTTGTAGTTCATCATGATCTACTTAGATGCTCTTCATGGTTTAGTTGATTGGATGCTCACAATCTTCCACAGTGGATGATCACTGTCTTCAACAGTTGATTTAATGTTGCTTATGATGCTCATGAGTTGATGTTGGTTTGCTTCATGATATGATGATGTGTTGATGCATTCTCTGTCATTGAGGTACTTGGTATTGACTTGGTGCAATAAGTTTTGGTGCAGTCAATTTAAGTTGGCATGATGTTTATCTTGGTTCAACAAGAGTTCCCTTGATGATCATGCTAATGGTGTTGAAGGCTTGAGTTGATGACCATGCTTAAAGTTCATGTCTTGAGTTGATGATGTTTGACATGGTTCTTGATTCAGGGTGTGTTTATTCTCATGGTGGTCCTAGAAATCCAAAGGCATAGTTGATATTGTTGCAATAATGGGATTTTGGCTTCAAAGACACAATCTCAAGACACAATGTTAATGCAAGTGTATTTTTCAGTTAATGTTGATTGAACGTAGTGGTTGGTCTTATGCTTGAATGTGTTGATCATCTCAAACTCAAGGTTACAAGAGTCAGTTTTTGGGTCAAGTCCTTTGAATGCTTTAAGTTCTTTTGTCACATTAGGGTTTATTAATTCTTTGAAAACCTAATCTTCAAAGACCTAATGTCTAAACTATGTGATAGTTTACTCTTTTTCTTATAATTGAACAATGACTAGGAGCGCAGGTCGAAGGTCACTTAAGTGACAATGTTTTGTCATCAGCATCATTAGATGACTAGTCCCAACTCCTAGGAGTTACCGGCAGCAACGAGTCTTTTTAAAGATGTGAGCGGGGTTTACTTGTTCAACATCCATCCAAGGGCACCAAAGTCCATATCGAAGGTTGTCATTCAAACAAAATTCAAATGGCAATGGACATTTTGTGAAGGTTTTTTAATAGTTGGATGGCCATCATAACTGCTAAAAAGTAGTTTCTGCAGTTTGTGTGTTGGTTGTTGAGCCCGAATGTAATATATGACTTGGTTATTTTTTAGTTTTGTATCTTCGGAGGGTACGTGTGTGTGGAGAGTGTGTTTTGATCAAAATGATGCAGTTGTGCTCCTAAACAGTGACAGATTGGAGGTTTTGAAGTGCTGAAAAGAATCTTGATATGAAACAGAAAAGAGGAGAGGCAGTTTTGAGATTTTGTTTTTGAATCAATATGGTAATATATGTGAATAAGGGAAATGTATTTTCTTGAAGAACTGATGAAAAGATAGAGCAATGAATTGTCTAGAAACAAAGTAACCCTCTGATTTTTGTTTATATCTTTTGAGTTCATTGAAAGTGATGTATGTTTGCCAATGAGGCATTTTATGTCTGCTAGTGAGGCATATTGCTTTGTCAGTGAGACACTAAATGTAACCAGTGAGGTTTTGTTTTGCCAGTGACTCTTAATGAAGTGAATTTTCAAGAGTAGTTTTTTATCCCTGTTAGGGTTTTCCACTCATAATTCTTGTGTTATGTTTTCTCTTGATTGTGTGTCAATTTGCATTTGATAAGACATTCTTGTTCAAGTGTCTTGCTCTGATTAATATCATTGTGATTTACTCAACATTTAAGATCAAATTGTTTGAAGTGACTTAGTTCTCTCTGTATTATCAGTCAAGTGAATTAATAGGTGAAAAAGTTAGATAGTTTAATAGACCACTGATTCACCCCCCCTCTCAGTGGTCCTGTACTCCAACAAGTGGTATTAGAGCCTTAGGTTCCTTTCTCAAAGATTAATAAACTTAGGAGATCCTGGAAGTGTAGTACTATGGGAAAGTGTAAATGAAATAGAGGAAGGAAATATGCCAAGCAAAAAGTTGTAAAATAAGCCCCAATCAAGTCAAGTAATGAGTTGTTGCATGAATCACCCCTAAAAATTGACACAAAGTGTGATAAAGAGAATGGTCTTGTAGTTGAGAGTTTTGATAAAGAAGAAGACCTCATTGTGAGTGAAGATGAACTTGAACAGGAGTATGATGAAGATGATTGTGAAATTGATGTTGAAGGAGAACTCATGTGTGCCCTAGGTGAGATTAAGAAATTCAAAAAGGAGAACCAAAGATTAGAAGTACAACTTCAACAAGAAAATGACTCCAAGGCCAAGGTACTTTTAGACCTTGCAAAAGTTTCTTTAGAACTCAAAGAAGCAAGAAATCTGATTAGCAAGGTCAGTGAGTCTGAAAAATTAGTTGCAGACCTAAAGCTTCAACTTGAAGAGAGCAAGAGGGTTGTAGAAGTCACCAAAATGGAGTTAGACACCAAAGAAAAGGAGTGTCATGCTTTAGAGGCAGAAGTTGTAGCCTTGAGAAAAAGGCTTGATATGTGTAACAACGGTGACAAGTTAGTAGATCTCTTGGGAAAACAAAAACTCTACAAGGACATTATTGGCTTGGGATATGATAGAGGTCAGACTTCTAAAGTCAAAAATACACCAAGGAAGAAGATAGATTTGGGTCATCATGTTGTTGCTCCTGAAGATAAGACAGAAGATAAATGTGTTGACGAAGGTAGAAGGACAAGTAGATCCTCAAGATATCCACCTATCAGGAAATACCATTCAATAAGGTACAACTACTCTCGATTTCATGGTTGGTATTATTCATGTTATGTTTATGGTCGTAGAGCTAGAGACTGTAGAACTCATTCAAGAAATGATTTTGGATGGAATAAGGATAAAGGTTCTTATAAATTGTCAAATCAGGATTATAATAATGTATGTTATAACTATAATAAAGTTGGTCACCTAGCAAGAACTTGTTGGATGTATGAAAGACATGATCATGTAAGGAAAGTCAATAGAAGTTCTTACAAAATGCCTAGAAGAAACTATCTTTTCTTTGGTCTAGATAACAATATTATATGTTATAGATGTAATAAGTTTGGACACGAAGCACAGTGGTGTAGAAGAAGTTTGATGAAACCATCTAGAGGCTACATGTTCAAGCAAAAGCAAGAGAATGCCTTGAGCAAGGTGAATAAAGGTCCTATGCCTGTTTGGAGAAGAAAACAAGGTCAAGAAGAAGAAAAACTTAGTCTTGTGCATACTACACAAGAGACATCACTTGTTGCATAAAGAGATCCACGAAGTGAGGGGGAGTTGTTCAATGTTCTATTATTTACCCTCAAGATGAAAAATAAGGAGGTTGTGGTAGTCAAGGAGTAAATGGAGACATATCGCATAATAAGAAATTAAATGCTTCTCTCTTCAAAGATCAGGTACTTCTGTAAACCATGTCAATATTTGTGTTAGTTGAAGTGGTTCCAAACACATTAGCATGATAACAGTGGTGGCAACAGTGGTATCAATTTATTCATGTTCTTACATCAGAATATAAGTCTTCTTATGCTTGAATTTGATTGTCAATACATTATGCAATACAATACAGTCAAGGTACAGAAATATTTTCGTTAGAAAGCAAGGTTATTTAGTGCAGGGTGTAGAAATGTTAAATTTGTCAGGTTAAAAACATGTTTTGAACAGTGAACAAGTTGCCAAGTAAAACTCAGGTCAGTATGATACAATGTTGACAGAGTTTGAACAATAAGTATGATCTTTTAAGGTATTAAGCTGCATAAACAACAGAGATGCCTCTTATGAACAGTGTAATGTGCACTTATATGATGCTTTGACCAATATCATGTTTGGTGGCTCATAGTAATATGTGTTATAGTTCAGTGCTATGCAGTGACAACCAAAAATGGATAAACAGTGATTTAGACAGTGGTTCTCTATTCTATTTCTCTCAAGGTTTAACAATAATGTTTGACATATAAAAACAATGATGTGATACAGGGAGAGTAACAGTATCTATAACATTTGTTTGTCTTGTTGTTGACAATGGTGTGGCATTTCTTTGATTGACAATTCTATCTTGATGTTTTGGTATCAGTACTATGCTATTGACAATAATCTGAACACCATCACATTACTAGTAATATGTATGACATCATCTTAACAGTGGTATATCTGGTCAAGATACAAGTTTCTAGCTCTCAAGGGAAGTATTTCTTACATTGAAATAACAATATATGACAGTCCTTTAGTCCAAATGTATAGACAAGGTAACAAAACGGGGGAGCTTTATTTGATAGCAGATTATTTCATACAAAAGATGTTATGGCGTTAGGGCTTGCAAATGCACAAGTTCATGTTGAAGATATAAAGACAATGCTTGTGTACCCCTGTAAGAGTTCATACAAATATCTCAGTCAGATAAGAAGTCATTGAATACAGATAATGATAGTGCTATCCAGTATTGACATCATATGACAGTGTTATAATATCTTTGGTTCAAATATTTGTTTCACATTTGATATATGTTGGATTCTTGGTATATTTCTTGAAGCATGGTAAAAGCATTAGGACAATAATATGCTTATACAAAGTATTGATGCTTCTTTCCTTGGTCATGGTTGGAACAACTTGCAAGAGTCCTCAGTCACATGAGACAGTGATTCACATTAGAATCTTGACAATGGTGATGAATTGTTATTGACAGAGCAGTATAGGTCAAAGGACTATGGTTTGTTTGTTAATGATACGTGATCTCAAAGATTTCTTTCTAGTGTATTGTTTTCATGACAGTAGTTCCTGTCAGTAATACTCTTACAGACCCTGATTGTCTACTTCATTTCAAGATTCAATCAATCAGTGATGGTGACCATCAGTGCTAATTTGGTTGTAATAGTACTAATGGTGTTAAGAACTCAACCAAGAGCAATTCCTCACTATCCTCTGTTGTCCAAATGGAAGTCAAGCATCCAAAAGATTTGTAAGTGGTTAGGACTCAGTGATCTACATCATTTTCTGTATCATATCTTCATCTATTGATAAGACAGTGGTATAACTGATAGAGTTTTAGTTGTTTGCCAAAGTTTCTAGCATTCATGCATATGTCTTTTTGCAAAAACAGTATAACAGTGTTTTGGTAAATAGTATATCTCTTGATTGGTTGACAATGTCAGTAAAATGTTCTTGATGATATTATCTTAATGACAGTCAGTGATGTCTATAATCCACTGTGGTTTGTGTTTAAGATCAGCATGATAACTTCTTGGGAAATAACTTGGTGCTAGTCCTTAGTTATGCTTCATGACAGTGACAGTACAATACTAGTAATATGGTTGATGACACTCTTGAACAAATTCTTGGTAGGGGAGAGGACCCAGTAGTGGTGTACCCTAACTTCACGCCTCTCAAAATCATATGTGGCAATTTCGAATCACTCCAAAATTTTTACAGTAGCTTACTTGGCAATGCCCCTGCTTATAACTAAGGTTTCAGGGCCACATCATCAAATATGATGCCACATCAGCATGTTTTTTATTGAGGTGTCAAATAGTTCCCAAAAAAAAGGGCAGACCAATAGGTGTGCATTAAGTCATATTTTGCTGGTGGGCTGATGTGGCATCACATGATTGGTTGCTTTTTAAATCTAAAGGGCACATTTCATTCAATTATTAGTACTTATAGTAACACTAACAACCTTAAAGTCACAACTACTAGTACTAAACTTCAAAAATATTGGGCCTTAAATGCACATATACTATCTCAACCATTGGAACTATCTCACCTATTGGGTCTTTTCCCCTAGTGATACCTGTGGTGCAGTGTATTGATCATTGACTATGACAAGGTACAGTATCAATAGATGGTTGAGATCATTTTATTGGCTGGATCTCCTCATTTGATTATACACTATGTTGCTAGTACTTTGAATTAACCTCTGATAGTGAAGTCTTCGGTAAGGTACATATATCAATAATACTTGATTGTGGAAGAATGTAAATAGATACATGGAATTTTATGCTATAGCAAGATTGCATCAAATTAATAGAGGTACAGTGGTACTAAGTTGTTTTTGCTTGTACAGTGATGACAATATTACAATGGGTGAGATCTCTACATTAATATTTTGGTTTCAGGGGGAATAAAGCCATGTGATAGTTTGGATGATGCTTGTATCAGGTTATGTTGTATGGATATGCATACAATTTGCAAAACATGAAATGACCTCAAAATAAGATATACATTTGTATAGTTACTTGTGATCTCAGAATACACTATATTATGGATTAGAAGGCTTATTTCCTTTGTCATATGATGTCAAAGGGGGAGAGAGAGAACGAAGGGCTTGTTTTGCCATCAATGACAAAGGGGGAGTTTGTTGATGTGTTTGTCATTGATGTCAAATGTTGATGTTGATGAGATAGCTTGAGGTGATGGTTTTGTCATACATGATATGATTTTCTGCTTCACTTGTAGTTCATCATGAACTACTTGGATGCTCTTCATGGTTCAGTTGATTGGATGCTCACAGTCTTCCACAATGGATGCTCACCGTCTTCAACAATTGATTTGATGTTGCTTATGATGTTCATGAGTTGATGTTGGTTTGCTTCATGATATGATGATGTGTTGATGCATTCTTTGTCATTGATCTGAGGTACTTGGTATTGACTTGGTGTGCAGTCAGTTTTGGTGCAGTCAGTTTAAGTTGACATCATTTTTATCTTGGTTCAACAGGAGTTGCCTTAATGATCATGCTAATGGTGTTGAAGGCTTGAGTTGATGACCATGCTTAAAGTTCATGTCTTGAGTTGATGATGTTTTACATGGTTCTTGATTCAAGGTGTGCTTGTTCTCATGGTGGTCCTAGAAATCCAGAGGCACAATTGATATTGTTGCAATAATGGGATGTTGCCTTCAAAGACACAATCTCAAGACACAGTGTTAATGCAAGTGTATTTTTCAGTTAATATTGATTAAACGCAGTAGTTGGTCTTATTCTTGAATGTGTTGATCATCTTAGACTCAAGGTTAAAGGAGTCAATTTTTGGGTCAAGTCCTTTGAATGCTTTAAGTTCTTTTGTCACATTAGGGTTTATCAGTTCTTTGAAAACCTAAGCTTCAAAGACCCAATGTCTAAACTAGATGACAATTTGTGCTTTTTCTTATAATTGAACAATCACTGAGAGTGCAGGTCGAAGGTCACTTAAGTGACAATGTTTTGTCATTAGCATCATTGGATAATCGGTCCCAATTCCTAGGAGTTACTGGCAGCAACAAGTCTTTTTAAAGAGGTGAGCGAGGTTTACTTGTTCGATGTCCATCCAAGGGTGCCAAAGTCCATATCGATGGTTGTCATTCACAAAAAATTCAAATAGCAATAGACACTTTGCGAAGGTTCTTTTTGACAGTTGGATGGCCATCATAACTGCTAGAAAGCAGTTTTTACAGTTTGTGTGTTGGTTTTTGAGCCCGAATGTAATATATGACTTGGTTGTTTTTTAGTTTTGTATCTCCAGAGGGTATGTGTGTGTGGAGAGTGTGTTTTGATCAACACGATGCAGTGGTGCTCTTGAAAAGTGACAGATTGGAGGTTTTGAAGTGTTAAAAAGAATCTTGATATGAAACAAAAAAGAGGAGAGGCAGTTTTGAGATTTTGTTTTTGAATCAATATGGTAATATATGTGAATAAGGGAAATGTATGTTGTTGAAGAACTAATGCAGAGATAGAGCAATGAATTGTCTGGAAATAGAGTAACCCTCTGATTTTTGTTTATATCTTCTGATTTTATTGAAAGTGATGTATGTTTGCCAGTGAGGCATATTGCTTTGTCAGTGAGACACTAAATGTAACTAGTGAGGTTTTGTTTTGCCAGTGAGGCTTAATGAAATGAATTTTCAAGAGTGATTTTTTTAATCCCTGTAAGGGTTTTCCACTCATAATTCATGTGTTATGTTTTCTCTTGATTGTGTGTCAATTTGCATTTTATAAGACATTCTTGTTTAAGTGTCTTGCTCTGATTAATATCATTGCGATTTACTCAACATTCAAGGTCAAATTGTCTGAAGTGACTTAGTTCTCTCTGTATTATCAATCAAGTGAATTACTAGGTGAAAAAGTTAGATTGTTTAATAGACCACTAATTCACCCCCCTCTCAGTGGTCTTGTACTCCAACAAACCATGACTAGATTCCTTGTCATCAACTCAGGGGAGATATTAGGGTTGATTTACAAAATTAGTTTCCTACAAAATTTATTGCACTCATGGAAAATTTATTCAAACTTTTTACATTTTTGTAGACTTGTTTTGCCAATGAAACGTCATCCATGCTAAGTTGAGTTGCCATCATTCAACCTAGGAGAGGGGCAATGGAGAGGAAGCCTTGCTTAAGCCTACCCAGGGTGTTATCATTAGCCTCATGTGATGCTTACTATTTCCTAAAGGAATCAAAACCCCTAAATCCATTTCATTTCACACTAATTTTATTCATCTTCCACAACAACTATATTCTTTGATCCTGCATTCCATCACTGGCCTTGGACATTGTCTCCTATCTTTCAGAATCCCTCTAATTGGTTATTATCAACTATACCTTCAACTATACTCCAATGACAGGGACTAGTCACTACCCAACACTTGTTATAAAATATAATTATTAATTAGTTCTTCCATAGGAGAATGATCTAGGAATTATTCCTAGATTTGCTTAACTAACTAGTATTTTATGTACTTTTGGGTTAATTAAAAGATTTTTTATTTTTCTTTGTCTTTCTTATAATATTGTAAGGGAATAAAATCATTTTTACATAAATCTAGGTTAATATGGAAAGTGATATGAGAAATATTATGTTCATTAATGGAAATGCCATATGGCATGTTTTATATGACTATGTGACTCTAATGAATTATGGTCAAATGTGATGTGACTCCACTCAATATGGAAAATACAATGGAACTTCACTCGATTGTAGGGAATTGGGGTTGCAAGGATTAGGATGCCAAGGAGACAAGTAATGAAAAATATTGAAAACCCACAGGAAGAGGAAAAAAGAACAACAAAGTGTAGGGCATGGGAAAAGGGGTTCCTTTTGACTATGTACTTAGGTAAAGGAAAGCTTATACTCCCAACAACGAACACAAGGCAAGGTATTGGGGAATGGGGAAATGAAGGAAGAGGTGCCAAGGTAAGAGAAAACTCAAAAACTCGCCCAAGGCCAAAAATGGACTTAAAAACTTCCATACCTAGATATTTTTGAAGTTTTACAATTTGGGCACAAGACCAAGACATGAGAGGGTGCAAAGCATAACACTTGAGCACAAATTGACTGAGGGGGACCACCAAAAGAAATATATGATCAGATACCAATAGCAGGTTGAATAAGGCCAAGGTAATAAATGTAATACAAGAGTTAGAAGATTTTTGCATTTCTAGGGCATACAAAATATATTGCCAATAGTGTACACATGCAATTATTAGCTACCCCGCTGAGAAAAATTAAATATTCCTAATATATAGGAAGTAAACTTAATTAACTAGATGTATTATTGCACTTATGATAAACATTATCATAGTTGAAGTTACACTTTGGAGGAAATAGTAATGCATCCCAACAACAAGGCCATGCTAGGTACCCATGTACAATAATATAAACCCCCGAAAGAAAGAAATAAAAGAACCCCCCCAAAAGAGACTAAGTAGCCTCTTAGATGTGTTGCCTCCTATACCAATGAAGACATAATGATACTATAGGTTGATAAAGATCCATGGTCATTGAAAAACATTCTTTCACTTAGAAAGAAGTAGACCCAAAGATGCATGTGGGTCTTCCCAATCCATGAAGGAAAAAAGAGTAAAACTCAAAATGTTGTCTTTAAAAGCTGCTAACGATCCCCATATTAGTGATGAGTGGTGCCAATATTAGATCAAGAATCGTAGGCCTAATTGAAAATGATGATTGCTTGAGATCGAGTAGTAAGTGATGTACAACATATACCAAAGAAGTAGTGTATAGATGTGGAATCTCAATGCATGCCATGTGTCTACATTGCTCATCTCATGAGATGTCTTGCCTCAAGGAATCACTTGAAGCCCTTGTTCAAGCATCTTTGAATTTTGGATAAGTAGTGGGGAAGCTGAAATCTTAGTGCATGCAATGTGAGTACACTAGTCATCTCACAAGACGTCCTATTGCAAAGAATCAATGGAAGCCCTTAGTGAAGTAACTTTGAACTCGATACTAGTGTTAGTAGGAAAAGGTGGAATCATAGTGCATGTCATGTGACTACATTGCTCATTCCACGATATATGTCCACATCAAATGCCTAAGTGCAAATAAGTGGTGAGCCTACTAGTGGTGATGGAATCTTAGTGCATGTCGAATGACTACACAACACATCTTATAAACTACTCACATGTGAGTATGAATGGGGCATCAATAGGAGGATCATTTGATGTTTCAATTATATTCACATTTGTAATGTTCTTTAAGGGAAAATTTTAGTCTATCGAAGGTTCAAGATCTCCATATATCTACTTGATTATGGTCATCGTAGTGATATGGCACTCAATGTGCTCTATGCGATGTAGGATGTTTTAAGAAATTGTAAGACATATTAGTCTATAGACCATGTCATTATAGTTTAACTAGACATGATTTTGTTCATGGTCACTCGGCCCATGAACAAGTCCATGGAGATAAGGTAATTGATCCTACTCATGGTAGTGATTCTTTATCCTTCTTTTTAGGATAAATAGTTCCCTTTATCCAACAAAAGAGTGAAATAAGGTGCTAAAAACATGTTTACAAACCCCTCAAAATAAAACTTTATCTTAGTTCATCATTACAATATCCTCAAAAAAGATTTGCATAACCCCCTCAAATATATACAAGGTTTGATACTTTATCATTATTGTGTGTTTACAATGCATGTTTGCATAATCGTTCCTCTCTCCCCCTCAACAAATAGACGATGACACTTTATAATAAATGAGATCACAAGTCTATATAGAGATGCACAGAAAAGTCCTAAAAGTCTAATTTCAAAACATGTATTGGAACCAAAAATAAAATCAAATTACACCATACAGAAAAATGAACAACCACCTTTCCAACACCTATAAAAAATAAAAAATAGGTAATAAGAACAAACAAAAAATATACCCATTTCCATATAGGGGAGAGGAGCCATTAGTTGAATGGGGTCCAATTGTTGTTATAAGATTTAGTCTCGCAACATGTTTATACTATATATGGTCAATGATTATTCCACATGTAAATCAAAAAATGACCAAATGTTAACATAAGTACTTATAATTGAATGAAATGTCTAAAAAGCAACAAATCATGTGATGCCACATCGACACATCAACAAAACATGACTTAAAGCACAACTATTGGTCTACTCCTTTTTTTAGGGTCTTTTTGGACACCTCAACAAAAAGTATGTTGATGTAGCATCATATTTGATGATGTAGCCCTAAAAACTTAATTATAAGAGGGGCCTTACCAAGTAAGTTGTAAAAAAATTGAAATAACTTGAAATTGCTAAGGCACAAAGTTAGGCGTTTTTTTATAAAAGAGGGCTAAAATTTATTAATAAAGAAACTACCAATACAAGACCAGGAGAACAACAGCCCACATAATCAACATAATTCCCAAACTAACCCACAAAACCCCAAACCAAAACTGGGGAAACACCCCCAAACCACAATGCCCCAAATAGGGACCATAGCTAGCCATCAATATCCTCGGAGATCAACCTTTCTAAAATTTGAACATAATCCTGGGACAAAAGATCCCAATCACTAACATTCCAATCCCCCACCTATTCCAAAGCCCATTTTGCCAAGAAATCAACCACTATGTTCCAATCCTTAGGGACATGGACAAAGGAGACAAAATCCATTAAGTGACTCAAATGGAGAATTTGTCTAACCACTGAAGCCAACTGCCAATGCACACCTTCAACAATCCACTCATTTAACATGTTAATCACAATATGAGAATCAGACTCACAGATAACCTTATGCCAACCTAAAGCACATCCTTTCTCCATAGCACAGAGGATAGCTAGGGCCTCCATAAAGTTGTTAGTATGTTGCCCCTTATAAATAAAGAAGAAAAATAGGACATCACCAGAGCTATCCCTCCCTAATCCCCCAATCCCAGCATGACCAGGATTCCCCCTAGAAGAACCATCCGTATTAATCTTAAAAACACCTGGAGGTGGGGGAGCCCACTTTCCATCTCTCTGAATCTTACTCTTGGGATGGCCCCTTTTCTTGGACCAGGAAGGGCATAAGCCATCGTCAACTAAACTCAATTTCTAAGCCACCTGCAACTACTCAATATACAACTTAGTAGAAAGGTCACACTTAGCCGCTAAGGTTTCCTGGAGCAAGCTAAGAATCCGCTGCCACATATGCTGACCACTAACTTCCTCCCCTAAAAAATTCTTCGATTCCTTTCACAAGATTAAAGAGGGACCAATACTCCAAGCCACATGAAGAAAAGAGGCCTTAGTCGGGGGTCTACCCAAGCTTCTCCAAAAATCCACCAGAGAAGAAGTATGGACACAAGGCTGCTTCCAAGCACCCCACCAAAGATGCCAAATCTCTCTGGCTAGGGAGCACTAAAAGAACAAATGAGAAAGACATTCCTCACTACTATTACAGAGGAAGCAAATAGAAGGACCCTGAAAACCCCTCTTCCATAGATTATCCCAAGAGAGGCATCGATTATGAGAAACCAACCAAAGGAAATAGTTACATTTGGGCCATGCAAACTTATTCCACACAAACTTCCACCAAGGGGAGGCACTCTCCCCAAACTTCAGTTTGTCCAATCCCTGATATCCAGAAGCATCTGAATACACACCTTTCAGATTAGGACTCCAGGCAAGAGAATCACGCTCTCTTAGAGCACTGCAAACTCTGCTAGCAAGAATCTTAGCTAACTCCTCTTGATCTTCCAGTAACCACCCCCCCCTCGGTGGCCACTCAGAAGAGTCTATCCATTTGCAAACCTCTACCTAGCCTAAAAGCTGAACTGATTTGAAGTGCTCCACCTGATACCACCCCACTTCAAGAAAAAGGTTGCACAAGGATTGTAAGTACAGAAACACAAACAAGATAGGCAGGTGACCATCCCAAGAATCATGCCAAAAGAGAGCTTCAGAGCCCCTGTTACAAATCCAAAACAACCCCTGCTTAATTAAACTAGCTCCCCTTTTAAGAGTGCCCCATATCATGGAAGCTTTACTAAAAAGGCTCATCCTCTGAACATCAACACTTTCCACTCCCCCCAAGTACTTATAGTTAAGGATCTTAGCCCAATCCTAGTCCTAACAAGTGCATTACCTCTGATACAACTTAGCAGCCAAGGCTTGACCAGTAAGACTAGTCTGTTGAAGCCCAAGTCCCTCCTCTTGTTTTGGCCTACAAATGGAATCCCACTTAACTAGACTCCACTTCGAAGACTCCAAGTTACCAGCCCATAAAAATTATCTAGAAAGAGCATCAAATTCATTAATGAAGCTTGAGGGAGCCCCGAAAACAAAGCACCAGAAAATGGGGAGAGCTTGAATCACAAATTTTAATAAAGTGACTCTCCCAGCTGAGGAAAGCCATCTGCAAGTCCAATGATTAACCCGCTTACGAAACTTGTCTAAAATATCCTGCCAAAATCCCCTGGACATGGTGCCAACATGTATGAGGATACAAAGATAAACAAAAGGAAGGGTCCCTGTACGAAATTTGAGAGTCCCTATGATCCTAATCTGAATAAGCCGAGGAGTATTAAAAAAGAAGATAGAGGACTTCTCTTCATTAATATTTTGTCCTGAGGCATCCAAATAAATATCTAAACCTTTCTAAAGTTAACTGCCTCAATGACTTTAGCTAACCCCATCAAAGCAGTGTCATCCACAAATTGTAAGTGAGAGTGAGGAGGCAAGCTATTTCCCCAACTCCAGCCTTGGATCAAGTCCTACCCCACATGAGATTTTATGAGTCTACCCAATCCTTCAGCCATAAGGATAAACAAATACAACGAGAAAGGGCCCCCTTGTCGAAGACCCCTAGAAGCTCCAAACAACTCAATAGGCTCATTGTTAATAAGAACAAAGAAAGAAGTTGAAGTAACATAGCTCATAACCCAATCCACCCAATCAATCCCAAAACCAAACGCCAACAAAACCTTCCAGAGGAAAGTCCATTTGACTCGATCATAAGCTTTGGCCATATCCAACGTAATGAACATCACTTTCTCCTTGGACAACGCCATGGAGTGAATAGCCTCAGTCGCCACAACAACATCATCAAGGATTTGCCTATCAACAACAAAACCACCCCGCTCTTCCAAGATCAGCTTGTTGAGCCACAGTTTAAGCCTTTCAACAATCAGCTTCATGATGATCTTATAAACAACATTACACAGAGCTATTGGCCTAAAAAGATTCAGGGAGTTAGCTCCTTCAATCTTAGGGATAAGAAACAGGAATGCAACATTTAAGGCTTTTAGCATTTGTTTTCTCCTTTGTGACTCCTTAACAACCTCTAAGACATCATATTTGATGATCTCCCAAAGTTCCTAAAAGAATTCCATCGGGAAGCCATCTGGCCTAGGGGCCTTCCCTCTTTTCAACTGAAAGACAATCTTCTCCAATTCAACCATGGAGATGGGTCTGATGAAAGCGTCATTCATCTCATTTGTCACCAAAGAGGGGATGCACTCTAGAACCTTATTTTCCTCCTCAACTGCTAAGGGGGAATCCTCCATAAACGAAGAAGAGAAGAACTGAGAAGCCTCTACCGAAATCTCCCGACTAGAGGATAACTGAACCCCTTGAGAGGACACCATAGAGGTGATCCCATTCTCGTGTCTACGGTCTTTGATGAAGTTATGGAAAAAAGAGGTATTTCTATCACCTTCCTGGAGCCAATCAATCCTCGACTTTTGCTTCCAAAAAATTTCCTTGCGCAATTTCCATTTCACCAGCTCTTTCAAAGCATCTAATTCATCCCTAAGATTCTCTGTAGCGAGACCAAAGCCCTAATCTAATGGGTAATGAGGTCCAATTGGGATTGGGTAGCTGCCTTTGCCAAAAAGATATTACTAAAATACTGCTTATTCCACTTCTTAATCTGGAACTTCACATGCTGCAAACTCTTAACAGAAGATTACATAGCCACGTATCAAATGTTGACTTTCCTTTACTCCACCAATCCCCCATAAACTCCTGAAGAGAAGGATCTCTGAGCCACATAAGCTGAAACTTAAAAGATGGATTCTTAGAATTTCCAAACAAAGAGGCTAAAAGTTTAATTGGCCAATAGGCTGAACCTCGCCAATCCAGGATCTAAGAACTCGTAGCCCAACTGTTGCCAATCCAAAAGCTAGAAACCAAAAACCTGTCCAGCCTTTTAGAGATATAGTTCTCTCCACGTCTTCTGTTACTCCAAGTAAACAAGCCATTGGAAGGCTTTATGTCTACCAGGTTCAAGAGACGAATATTATCTCTACACAATGTGGAAGAAGGTTCCAACATGTCCAAATCCCCTTCTTCTCATCTAGGCTAACAATAACATTAAAATATCCTGCCATAATCCAAGGCAAATAAGGAACCAAGGAACGAACACAACCAATATGAGACCAAAGAGAAAAGTTTCCTTGAGCATCAACTGCTTGGCATACACATTGGTGAAGAGAATAACTTCTCCAGAGGCATAACTAGTCACAACCACCAAAATAGAGAATCTGCTAGAGAGCCACCAAATAGGAAAAACCTTGCGCGGCTCCCATAAGCAAGCAACACTCCCCGCACTGCCCTAGGCCCTGATACACTAGTACTGCCCTCTACCCCATAATCTAGAAGCTATGCTAGACATACCCTCCACAAACAACTTTGACTCCTGAATGAAGACCATATCAGGCAAATGAGCTTTAATCAAATCATGAACAACCTTTTGTCTAGGGATGCTGTTCAACCCCCATGTATTCCAAGATAACATGATCTATGAGAAGTTGGGAAGTGGGAATCAATGGTTTTAACTAACCCTGATTCCACCAAAGTCTCACCTGTCATCTTAACTTTCTCCAAATCTTTCTTTTTGCCACAACTTGGGAGGCTTCTCTAGGGAAGCCTTCTTGAGATTCTTTTGCTGAATCCCAAGGGTAAGTTGGGCTCTACTGCCAACCCTAGGAGATTGGCCTTCCTTCTCAACAAGCAAGCCTGGTGGCATTTGAGTCAAACCAACCTCTGCATCCACCACTCCAACTGGGTCCAGACAACTAGACACCACATGAGCCTAATTTGTGTCCATCTGAGCACCTATGACCTCCACCTGAATGTTATCGCAAATGCCCTCCCCCCTTAAACCTTCGTGATCCATCCCCATGAGACCTAACCCATCATGCAACTCTTCGGGTATCATCCCTTGATCATCACCCTCATCTAGGGTATCAAATCTGTTGAATAACCCATTGGCTTGTCTATCCCTGAGAGTCCTCTTCTGGCCTCTCCTTTTATTATGAGATTTTATTGGGATAAAACCCTCTTTATCTGTCCTGTCTACTGCAGTTAGGGCTTTCCCCTTATCCATCTTAGGAGTAGGCCGAGGAGGTTTATTAGTCTGAGATCCTACAGGGTTAATTCTGGGGCACTTCTTTTGCAAATGACCATACTCATGACAAATCTAACATCCAATTGTTTAGTCCAAGAGGAAGATCCTAACCGAATTTCTAAAGAATTTGGCAAAGGATTGTTTAAATCTATTTCAACACAAATGTGGGCAAAAGAGATTATCTTTTTTATCCAATGTCTGCTTCGAAGGGCCCACCGACTTGCCTAGCAGTAACGCAACCATATGCAAAATATCATTCCTCCAGAATTCCAACAGGAACCAGGGGAGACATACCCAAACTGAAATCTTGGAAGGGAGCTCCTCAATCGGATTAATCCGATATGCCACAAGTTGATAAAAAGACCAACCTGGTTGTAAAAATACGACCCCCCTCAAAGGCCTTATTGCAATCTATCAAATTTGAGAATACCACCAAAAAGTAATTATTCATTGTCAACATTACCTCCATGCCACCTTCAAGATTCCAAGTATGTCGAACCTAGGATTCAATAAAGGGCAAAGAAACCCAGATCCCCAATAAACTTACAAATTAGGGCATGATTGTCAGATAAGACACATCCTCCTCCACCGACTTCGGCTAAATCACCAAAATCGACCTTTCATGGCTCCTCTCGAGGCATCCATTCACCTTGGAAACGCGAGGGCCTCCGAACAAAGCTACACGCTCTTCATTCAAACCCTGCAGTGACTTTGAAGAAGATGGATCTTCCCTTACGAGAGCCTCCCAGAAAGACACCTTAGGTCCATCAAGCAGACCCGCAATAAACCCCATGGCTCCGAGGCAACAAAAACCAAACCTTGGCTAAAAAGCAGAGAGCCCTAAGGCTGTCCCATGAACTAGAGATCAAGAAACACAAAAGAAAAAACTCCAAAACGAAACTGCCGCACCCCACCACAGAAACCGGCCTCCCTGAATTCCGAACAACAACCACATACCACCAAAAACCCCACGAAATCAATAAAAAACTCCCTTCAATCCCAGTCTGCTCTCAACAGTGCCACAAACTCCCTTGATTGCCCCTTCACGCCCAAGATCTTGCCAAAAAACCATGGCCAAGGCCACACTCAGGCATACCCTAGCCCACCCGACTCAGCGACACCCAACACAACCATCATTCACGAAGTTAGGGTTTTCAACTAATGGCTCCTATTCATTTTGTCAAATCATTTTACTTTTCTTTGCCAACATTTCAAATCACTTTATTTTGTTTGGCGACATTTCAGTAGGTACTTACAAAAGAACCATGAAGAAAGCGGGGGGAAAAAAAAAGAAAGATCTCTAGATCGTACCCACATTAATGGACTGATCCCATCTTTTTGAGACCACATAGGACAAAAACTAAAGAAGAGGCCCACTTGAAAAGTCTTCAAAAAAAAAAAAAAAAAAAAAAATCCTTTCAAAAACTTTTAATCTTAAATAAGAGTGATTTAAAACTTTATGACCTTTTAATTTGCCCAGTGGTCCGAATTTCCTGCCGAACATATTGTACGGGACTTTGTGTACACAGTACTCCAAGCTGGCTCGATTTGAATTTGGAATCTCTACTTTACAGTGGTCAATTATTTGAGCTGCTTTGTTGTACGCTCGCTCGTGGTATCCGTACAAGGAACGACATAGCATTATTAATAAAGAAATGAATGCCCTTTGGGGTACGCCTTTGTTGAACTGCCACAACCATTTAGCGTAAAATTACTCATACACGACCCCTGTTGCCGACAAAAGTACATCAGGGAAATTCATTCCTCCCGTACCAATTCTTCTGTCACACGAAAAAACTTTTTCTTTTCCACAAAACCTGCTCGAATACCGACCTCGTATAATGAAGTGAAATGTCCAAACCTCAGCCTCAAATGAAAAATCTTTCATATTACGTGACAACAATCTGGACAATGAATAGTACCTCGGAAAATACAATTTGTACGAGGTATATTACCTCGATCGGTGTGAATAAAACAAACTATGTAAGCTTGTCTAACATTTTTAATGCTTATGGATGCAATGGTGAGATCTCTTTTCGCTAAGAGAGTCCTCTAAAAGTAGCCTACACAAATAGGCAAAATATTAGCAAACGACAATTAGTTTCTGGTTGTTAAATTCGAACAAGATAATAGTAGATCCTAGTTAATTCAGTAAATATGCCAAAAGTTAGAGATGCATACTTTCATTGTTTAGAAAAGGATTAGTTTTATGATATCATGGCTTTGAAACTATATTAAAATTTATCATAAGAATAATAAATTCGTCTCAAACCTAATGTCTATGAGCTAATGTCAAATGAGAGGAAAAATAAAAATATTATGTAATCAGTGTAATGGAGCAAATTACCAAAAATATATAGGCCTCTTAGGGCATGTCTCCATGTTGCTGCTTAGCTTATTTTGGCTAGCAGCGATTGCTCAATTTTTTTAAGGAGATATTTGTGGAGCTAGTGACCCATGAATATTTTTTTTTCTCCTTATCTTAACTGTTATCTTAATTTGTAGTTTTTACTATATAAAAAATAAAAACAAATTATCTTAATTTAGAAGAAAAATTAAAAAAGGAGGGAAGGAAATATATGCAGCCACATGGCATATTTTTCATTATGTAGTGGCTGCTTATTTTCATCCCCTTCTTTTTTCCAAGGCTTATTTGCAATTCCTAAACAACAGTTGCTCCATAAAAATAGGGAAAGATTCTATTTATCCTTTTCCCATAATTGTAAATTTCTATGGGGCCACTCCAACCACTTAATTTTAAGTAGAAAAATAATTTAAGCAGTCACATGGGGACATGGGGTTAGATACATGAGAGAAGGAAGTGAAGGAGGTCATGAATTGACTCTCAATCACTCCCAATTAAGAGGTAAGTGAACTTAGTGAGGCCGATGTAGCCTTGATTAAATAGAGGTGGCACCTAACTGCCATTAATCAAGGATTGATGAGGTAGTGGTGGCACTTGAGTCCTCAAAACAAGGTGTACACATATTATTAGCTAACTAGGTGAAGAAAATTAAATATTCCTAATATCTTAAATAAACTTAATTAATGAGGTGCAATATTAAACTTAAGACAAGCACTATCATAGATAAAACATAATATTTACACCAATAGTAAAGGCCTGGACTATCTTGAGGGGGAGTTGGTAGTGACTACCACAAGTAATCAAAACAAACAGTATTAGTTGTGGGCAACCCGATCTCAAGGTGGGAAGAGATTAAGTATCTAGCTGGTTGTATTTTCAACCTTAGTCAAAATAAAATTGACTAAAAGTTGATAAGTTTTAAATGTGCACATGCAGACTAGTTCACAACCTTGTCAATGTGCAAAAAGATGGTTTGATGGTTGGAACTTGACAAGGTCTTTTTGCTCATCTGACACAATAGTTTGAATAAAGTCGACATGTTGCAAATATAGAGTATGACTATATTTGTTGCTCCTCACAAAGGGACTTGATTGATTGGACAAGCTATCATTACACGAATAATCAGAAGTTTGCAAAAATTGATCAACACATTTGGCAATGTTATACTCACCATAATATAATCTTGCTTTATTGCTTTTGTGCAAAAATAACTAGTAATAATTCAAGTTGTCTATAATTAATGATGCATAATTACTTAAGTTTAACAATATGCTAATTATGCAATTCAATTGTAATAGAGAAATTATAGAAAATCCTACTAAGCTTTCCAAACAAGTGACCCAATATGATCAATCTTTGAGATATGGACTTAGCTCTCCCACCTCTTCTATCTAGTGGAACTAGTTCATCCAACTTAATGACTTGCCCCTTGCCCTTAACACGCAACTCAATGGTAAAACAACGTTTGAAAAAAGGTGTATAGACTCTAAAACATCCATGGGATCTCTTGAATCTTTGAAGGAAATCTTGCAGATAGTTATAAGAAGACTTTAAAGATGATTCCTCTGATAGACATGTTATTTCAAACATTGTTTCCATGCTACATTAATCTCTTATAATTAAGATGTGTACATTTTCCCTTTTCAACTTTTTCAAAGTTTGGAGACGGCCTAATGGAAACAACCTTTATGTCTTCCCCCTCAGATCCATGCTCCCTTCTCTCCAATTTGACCAAAGATTAATGCCTAATGCCACTACTCCTTATACAACCTTGAATTGTTGACAATCAATGCCTCTCTTTGGAGATCCAATGCTAAGTCCCAAGCCGAACTTACATCCTAGAAACTTTTGCACTTCAATTGCCTACCTATAGGTAGTTGCCCACACTTCCTTCAAATCCAACCGTTCTTTTTCACCATTTGCATTAAGGAAAAGTCATGTAAGCATGTCTTCTAGTTTTGCCACTCAACACACCACACCTGGGTCATTCCTTTTGGGCATCAACTATCCTAGAAAGTTGATTTTCTTGGCCTCTTTGTCTCATAATGGTGTCTAAAATTTGTATACAAGCTAATATTAAACATATCTAGAAATTGAGATGTTCAATAGTTTTGTTTGAACTTATATATATCTACATGAGGTTTGGATTCAACTACTTGACACTAATTCATTTTTCAGATAGCGAACTTCACCTGCCTTTTGTAGAACTCCCTACATGCTCACTCAAGGGTTGCTAAACAAGTCTCAAGCATCTAGAGACAACTAAAACAAGTGGAGAAAAATCAAGATAGTATAATAACAACAAAAATCGAAGTAATCAAGCTTGTGTGGGAAATCTATCAACTCTTGGTACTACTCTCAAGAAGAAAGAAATCATCAATATATTTGTAACACACCCCAAACTGTTAATTAGATTATTGACAAAGTCAACATTAAGAAATACATACATAATTGAAGAATTTGAATGGTAGTTATTCTCATATATATACATTTGACTAATGTGATAAAGACATAATGACATATGTTCTCAATGATGTAATACTCTTACTATAACTTTTATTCAATTAAAAAAGTATAGAGAATCAAACTACAAAAGTTAATTTCATAAATCACTTCAAGAATATCACTACTAATTGTCTGCTATTCTTAAACATCATTTCATTCAACAATCAAAATTTTTAACCAATAAAAATAAAACAATTATTTATCACTTTTTACTAGAAATGAATTGTAAATTTAACCATTAAATTAAATAATGTTTACCTAGAACACTAATTGTATAACATAACAGTTTAAGCAAATACCAGATTAAAAATGACAGATTACAACTGTCCACCTAACAAAGACAGAATAGCAGAATCAGTTCAGCAGAAGAAACAGCTGGACGGACATACAAAACAGCTAACATTGAGATTGACTGGATAACTATCAGAACACAAGAAACAAAAAAAAAAATCATATAAAAAATATACGGATAACAAATCAATGTGATTGACGGATTCCTTCATAACAATCATTTCAGAATACAATCTAAAAAGAACACTGATGTTGAAGACCTATCCGTGTCAAGACTTGTTCTTGCACTGGTGTGCATATAATGTGGATTTTAATTCCATTTATTCAAATTTGCAATTGACACGTAATGCATTAATAAGCTGACTTTGTTATTCAAATACCTCATTCTACTTAAAAGTCTTAGCATTCCCACCTAAATTGAAAAGGAAAAGGATTATTTTGTAGCTCATGAGTGACAAAACGGATAATAATTTTTTTTAAAAATTCATAAATAAAAAAATAAATCTAACAGTCTCTGTGTTGTAAAGTGAGTTTTTTTATTTTTTCAAACTGGTTTGATTCGTTAGTATCTATAATTTTAAGGATATCTTGTTATTCCTCGCAATGCCTGGGATATATAGTAATCAATATAAATAAGTAGACTAATCAGTTTATATTGTTAGTTGCTTTTATGATAGAGATATATAATAATTTATACTAGCAATTGGATTATATTAAAGTTTTGTTAGAGAAAGATATTTTTTGTATAGTCAATTTTTTAATTACATTTGTTAACTTTTCAATATGTTGCATAGATGCTTCCATCTAATTTACATTTCTTTGTTCTTCTTTTCATTGCCCGTAAGAAAGGAAAATACAGATAAGAAGGGTGGGGTATAATGAATAATAAAAATGTTTGACAATTGTATTGGATGAAAAAAATCTAGTTTAAAAAAAAGTCAACAATTTCAATGACTAACAAAAATCTAGCGAGTGGAAAGAAAAACTGACAATGTCACAATGTATTCATTGCAAATTCCATGAACAAGATCTTTTTGATGGTAGTCCTTTTAATCTCCATCATTGATCTATACATTTTATCAAGTGTTTCTCAAACATACAATAGTAGCTCTAGAAAACATGAAAGTGTAGAAAAGTTCCATTTTCTTTGTTGATTTACTCATCAATCCATTAGACAATATTCAAAATAAAGGTTTTAAACCTATGCCACTAATAGCAATAATATCAACCATCAACTACTAAAATATATAGGTCATGGTATATTAAATGAGAAGTTCAAGTAGTACCCAAAATTGTTTCAAGTGTGTTCCATATTTGCTCATGTTGACCCACATATGAAATGATGCTTTCAAGTGAAAGTTGTGCACCGATAGTAATATGGGTTAAAACTAATTACAAATTGAAAGAAGAACCGAGATCCTTCCTTTCCTAAAAGCACTTAAATTATGCCTTCATCTCCATTATCACCTCAAGTCAATCATTGTGACATTGTACCACATATTGACCTCAACTTCTTGTAAGGTGGTATCTCATCTTATTTATATCCCTGTAACTACCAATATTGAATACACCTCCTTGTTTGTAAGAGAAATGTGACACTAATATTGGATACTGCCTCCTTGCTTGTAAGCGAGAGGTGTCCTTTGATGTGGGTACAAGTCTTCATTCAAATAGGGATGTGGGAAGTCTTCCTAAAGTGCATTTGATAGGAGATATGTCCCAAGGGATGGTGGAAATCATACCTAGTAGATGTAGAAACATCTTAAGAATATCCTATGCAATAACTTTTATAGCAAAACAAAAGAAAAATAATTAGAACTAAAATCCATGTATCATAGTTGAAATTCTATCCCATTTGAAATTTATTTGAACTAAATCCTTAATAATTTATTAGAACTAAATTCTATCTCACTTGAAATTTTATATATGGTATCATGATGATCTCAAAATGAATGTATCTTTAGGGTGTGTAGGAATTAAAATGCACTTCTTAATAGAATTTAAACTTCCATCATGAAGGGACAAGTGGCTTAGTGGTGGAATAGCTCACTAGCCACAAGTAGGTTCTAAGTTTCTATGTTAGCCTATCTAGTATTCTCATTAAAGCAACTGTAATCCTTTGTAGAAACAAACACAACCCTTATCGTAAAGTAACAAAAAAATAATTAAAATTAAAATCCATGTAAAAATGCTGACAATGGCTCAAATAACTCCTGTACATGATGGTGTTCATGAACTCTAGAAGTTCTTGGGAATGAATATACACCTTACATTATTCAATAATTTGAGTTCTTTTAATGAAAGCCATTTCATTCAATATCTAGGAAAGAAATGCACTTCATTAATTACCAATACATGCATCCAATATGTTAACACCAAACCAAAACTATGTTTATGGACAAAAACATAGACCTACATGCATCAAATTATAGGTAAAATCCAAAAAAATCCTTAACTAGCCTACACGTAAAACCTTCAAAACCCTAGAGTAAGCACATTACACTTTTTCATCCTTATCTCCACTATTATTGTAGATTTTCTTCGAGTTGCAGTACATAAAGGTGGTACCTACAAATAACATAAATGTAGCCTCCGACAAAGGTGGTAGAACCATGGTTAGTGCTCCTACTCAAATAAACTGTAAAACTCATAAATGTCAAAACAATATAGTGCAACCTAAATCCACCAAAACATGTAGACCCCAAAACATGCAAATTCAAACCTGCATTAATAGTTTAATTGAATCAAGACACAATGTAGACTCTTCCCATGGAACGAACATTTAGATGTCCAAGACACAATTCTATCCAATATGTCAAAAATCTACAACTCCAAGACAATCACAAGTCAAGAACAAGATATCAATGAACAAACCTGTAACCATGCTAGAAAGTACACATGAAAATCTAAAACTATCTCTATCAAGAAAACCCTCAAGAATCAAAATTTAAAAATAATCTTCCACAACTCTAAAAAACTATTCTAAAACACTACATATTTTAGATGGAAAACTTGCAAAACCATCCATACTATAAGCATGCATGCAAAAACAAAATTGTCTCCATCCAAACAACCCTTGGAATTACAATTTAAAAAATAGTCTTCAATAGATTTGCAAATCACATATTTTGATTAAATGCAAAACTTACCAATACCATACATGTCAAAGGCATACATGCAAATTTGAACATGCATTAACACATCCAAAACACCTACAAATCCCAGAATCAAATATTCAAATTTTGAATGGTACTACATTTCAATGCAACACATCTATTTGTAGAATATCCATGTATCCCATGATAAGCACAAAAATACTTATCCCTATGTAGTGCAAGCTTAGACTTATCCATTGCCTTAAGTAGGTGTAAAGTAATAAGATCATATTCCAAAATTTGTTCTAATACAACATGTGGAGGATTCTCCAATTTAGTGAATTCTCTAAATATCTTTGGTTTGATATGTGTTTGATGCTTAGTTCTTTAGATACATCCTTATTACCTCCATTATTCAAATCTGGCAATGGCATTAACTTATGAACATAAGGGGAAGTGCTAGAAATATGTCAATATAAAAGAGTGTCTTTTAATAAAGTATTCTTAAATATACATACACTAGTACATAAATATAAAAGTGAATGAATACATCAACTAATAGCATGCATGTTTCACTCATAAATAAATGTGCTTTTACATCACACTTGTACCCACCTACTCATGCAACAACTTCCTTTAATTTTGTTTGTTTTTATTTACCTTTGAATTTGCCATTAATTCTTTGAACCCTTTGCCCATCTCAGTCTATTCAATTATCTCAATTTTCAAATAATTGTTGTATGTGATGGTATACATGCATTCCAAGAAACTATTTGAAATGAACCTACACCTTAAATTGTGTGTATTTTAGCCCCTTTACCAAACACCCAATTATTTTGCATTTTCTGATAATTATCATTTAAGTAAATAAATTATGTTGTTTCTAGTAAAGTAATGAATTTGCACCTTACATGTTTGGAAATTTGAGCCACTTTAGTAGTGAATGCCCATTCCGTAGAGCTTGGATTACATCTATATCATGCCATACAATATGTTTGATAGGAAATTTGAGCTACTTTAGGCAATTCTACAAATTCAATCTATCTTATCTTTTTATGGGATAATATATTTAACTATACTTTGGCTTTATTAAATTAAATGTTATAAGCATATTGTCAAAATTAGTTTTGCTTTGAACAATACTTAACTTGTCATGCTAATAAAATTTGTTTTTTACATATATGCTCGATCTAAATAGAATTGTCATGTCATGCATTATATTAAGTGGTGCAGGAGCACCTACCTGACAGCTGGCCTCCATGAGGCAGTTAGTTTGTTTTGAGTCTTGTTAATGTTTCCAAGAAGGTCTGATAAGACCAATGCATGTAATAAGGTCATGTTGACCATGCTTTGCTATTTTTAGATAGTTGTTAGGACAGCTGTTATGCTGTAGGTCCGGTTGGATCTCCCAGCCGCCTGGAGAGATTTCCCAGCCTCTTGGAGTCGGGTCAGTAGTACTCGCAGGAGATCCTATTTATACATGAGGATCGGTTGGTTTTAGATATAGTATAGTATTGCATTGAGCAGAGGAGTTAGATTGCAGAGGGAAAAGACTGAGCATTGTATTGCATCTTTTGAAATCAATAAAGATCCTGTTTAAGTTCATTTTCTGTTTGATCTCCATTGTGTAATCGAGTTGCTGTTTTGGTGGTTTCATGGATTCGCTGATCCATTCCACCGGTTGATTCGTCGAATCGGTGGAATGGCTATGTACAGTAGGGTAGAATTTAGTCTGCATTTTGTGTTTGTTTGCATGCAGGTGTGCAGGATCGCAGTCGAAAGGTGTTGAGAACCCTAGCATGGGTATGTGCTAGGTCGTGCTGGTTGTTAGAGTTTGGAAGATCACCCTGAAAGTGGATCGGGTCATCCCAGGAGGTTCGGCGGATCGAAAATTCGCTAAGGTTGGAAAATCCTTCGCAACGGCATCATCAGGATATTTCGGTGTATATCCTGCAGTTGCTTCGGGCGTCATCCGAGTAAGCGGAGATGAGCATGATGCAGTCGATTGCATAAAGTGAAAATGCATTAGGGTGATCATCATCAGGTGTTGCCGAGGAGGAGCGTATCGGCATAAGGTAGAAGATCAGGTTGATAAAACCATCGCGGGCCGATAATGTTAAGTTTGGCTGACAGCAGGATATTGAAGGAACTGCATGTGACGTCATCGTCATCAGGATAAACGTCATCAGGATATCGGAGCAGCAGGATATTAGAGGAGCTGCATGTGACGTCATCGTCATCAGGATAATCGTAATCAGGATATCGGGGTGACGTAAGCATCGAAGGAAGGGTGCATGAGGTTGTCATCATCAGGATATATGGGAGGAACCGGATGTTCTTTATCCTGCTGATGAACATGATGTTGAACATCATGATGATGAAGATAGAGGTTGGCGGTAAGATGAACAGTGAACATCAGGAGGATGTTTGCGCTTGCCGAATGTGATGATGCTGCCGATAGTCGGATATGATGATGCTGCGGACATGCGAATGGTCGAAGGTTTGTCTGCAGGAGGATATCGGTCGGCGAGAGAGTAAATATGATGATGCTGACAGTGTTAAGGAAAATATGATGATGATGATGAAGGGTTGCGGACATCCATGCTGTATGTCAGGGTTTTAGTGTGGATGCCTCTGCATCATAGTGGTATCAGAGCTCAGCAAAAGGTCTGGGCTGTTGTGTGTTGATTCTGTCACCGAAAGGGCAGAGGTAGAGTTGATTCTGTCAGCGAAAGGACAGAGGTAGAGGAGTGAGAGGTTAACAAAATGCCTCCGAAAGGTAGTGGTACTGCAAGGGAATTACAGGAGATGAAGGAAAAACATGCCAGAGAGATGAGGAAGATGAAGGAGCTTGCTGAAGCACTTCAAGCCAGGCTTGTAGCCCTGGAAAAGAACAAAAAGAGGGAAGTGGAAGACAGTGAGTCTAAAGAAGATGAAGATGCTGTTGAAGAGTATGAAGAGGTAGCTGAAGATCTGGATGCTGAAGACCAGAGATTTGCAAAACTGTTAAAGGCAGTGCAGAGTGATAAACCTAAGGTAAAGGTTGATGTTTCCAAGTATAATGGAAGTTTGAATGAAGATGAGTTACTGGATTGGATTGCTGCACTTGATAATCACTTTGAATGTGAAGATGTTGCTGAGGATCAGAAGGTAAAGATTGCAAAGACCAAGTTAGGAGGTCATGCTTTGGTTTGGTGGGATTATGTACAATCCGAGAGAAGGAAACAAGGGAAGTCAAAGATCACTTCATGGGATAAGATGGTAGCAAGGATCAAAGGTAAATTCTTGCCAAGGGATTATGAGATTCAGATGTTTAAGAAGCTGCAATTTCTAAGGCAGAAGGAAATGGATGTGAAGGCATATACTGAGGAGTTTTATAAGTTGAGTATGAGATCTGGTCATCATGAGAATGAGGTAGAAAAGGTGGCTAGGTTCTTGGCTGGTTTGAGATTGAACATACAGGATGAGTTAGTTTTAGCTAACCCTAAGAGTGTGGAGGATTGTTACCAAATGGCAATCAGGATTGAAGAAAAGATGAATAGAGGACAAGATAAGTCCATGAGAGGAAGAGGAAACAATATGAGGGGAAGAGGAGCAGCCCCTACAACAAGGCAAACCAATGAGGGTCAAGAAGACACTGGTAAAGGACAGGGACAGTCTGATTTCAGAGGTGGATGGAAAGGTAATAGAGGAAGATTTGGAGGTGGTAGAGGTTCTACTACATTTTCAGGAAAATGTTACACCTGTGGTGAGTTTGGTCATCCATTTTTCAAATGTCCAGAAAGCAAAGGTTCATCATCCAGAAATGATAGAACAAATGACAAGAGAGTACAACTTGTGCAAGAAGAGAAAGTAGAGCAAAGTGTGCAAAGTTCAAACACTTATCAAGGAGATAGAGTTCCTGACAATTATGCATATCCTGAGGATGGAGAAGCATTGATGCTAAGGAGAATTAGTTTGCAGGCATCAAAGGATATGATGCAAAGAAGAGCTCTTTTCAAGACCACATGCAAGAGCAAAGGTAAAGTATGTAAGGTTGTCATTGATACTGGTTCAACAGACAACATGGTATCTCAGGAAATGGTGGATAAACTGAATTTGGAAAGGATTCCACACCATCACCCTTACAAGGCATCTTGGGTGAGTGATAGTCAATCACTTTTTGTCTATGAACAGGCATATGTGGATTTTCAGATTGGAGCATATCATGATAGAGTTTTGTGTGACATTTTGCCCATGGAATGTTGTCACCTACTATTGGGTAGACCATGGCAATTTGATAGAAGGGTACTGTATGATGGGTATGCTAATACCTACACCATCAAGAAAGATGGGAAGACTATTATGTTGATGCCATTACAGGAAGCAGCTGCAGCACAGGGGGCAGCCAAAATCATTTTAGTGGGAAAGAAGGAATTGGTGCAGATGCCTATAGGAGCAGGCATAAAGGCAGTTGAGGATACTGCAGGGAAAGAAGTTGTTAAGGACAACAGGTTGAAGAAAGTTTTAGTTTTGATTGACAGAGGTCAGCAGCAGGTTCAGAAGCAGGTTTGCAAACAGCAACCAGTTGAGAGGAATGACAAGGATGTTGTCATAGTTGGGACTATTGTTTGTCCTATAAAGATTGAAAGACAGACAGAGTTGAACATTGCAGAAGTTCAAGAGGCAGTTCAGACAGAGGTTCTAGTCAGACAACCTGACAAACACAAGGTATGTGAGAGAAGGGCCTACATTGACAGGCATGAGGATTTACTTGCAACAAGGCAAGTTACAGTTCAGAAGTCTTGGAGCAGCCAAGAGCCAGCAGAGGACAAAGCTGGAACAGGTCAGAACACTGACATGACAAAGTGTAAAGGTGGAGGACTTCCACAACTAAACTCATGGGACATGAGTTCTTTTCTGTTGGGGAGTATGGTGCAGGAGCACCTACCTGACAGCTGGCCTCCATGAGGCAGTTAGTTTGTTTTGAGTCTTGTTAATGTTTCCAAGAAGGTCTGATAAGACCAATGCATGTAATAAGGTCATGTTGACCATGCTTTGCTATTTTTAGATAGTTGTTAGGACAACTGTTATGCTGTAGGTCCGGTTGGATCTCCCAGCCGCCTGGAGAGATTTCCCAGCCGCTTGGAGTCGGGTCAGTAGTACTCGCAGGAGATCCTATTTATACACGAGGATCGGTTGGTTTTAGATATAGTATAGTATTGCATTGAGCAGAGGAGTTAGATTGCAGAGGGAAAAGACTGAGCATTGTATTGTATCTTTTGAAATCAATAAAGATCCTGTTTAAGTTCATTTTCTGTTTGATCTCCATTGTGTAATCGAGTTGCTATTTTGGTGGTTTCATGGATTCGCTGATCCATTCCACCGGTTGATTCGTCGAATCAGTGGAATGGCTATGTACAGTAGGGTAGAATTTAGTCTGCATTTTGTGTTTGTTTGCATGCAGGTGTGCAGGATCGCAGTCGAAAGGTGTTGAGAACCCTAGCATGGGTATGTGCTAGGTCGTGCTGGTTGTTAGAGTTTGGAAGATCACCCTGAAAGTGAATCGGGTCATCCCAGGAGGTTCGGCGGATCGAAAATTCGCTAAGGTTGGAAAATCCTTCGCAACGGCATCATCAGGATATTTCGGTGTATATCCTGCAGTTGCTTCGGGCGTCATCCGAGTAAGCGGAGATGAGCATGATGCAGTCGATTGCATAAAGTGAAAATGCATTAGGGTGATCATCATCAGGTGTTGCTAAGGAGGAGCGTATCGGCATAAGGTAGAAGATCGGGTTGATAAAACCATCGCGGGCCGATAATGTTAAGTTTGGCCGACAGCAGGATATTGAAGGAACTGCATGTGACGTCATCGTCATCAGGATAAACGTCATCAGGATATCGGAGCAGCAGGATATTAGAGGAGCTGCATGTGACATCATCGTCATCAGGATAATCGTAATCAGGATATCGGGGTGACGTAAGCATCGAAGGAAGGGTGCATGAGGTTGTCATCATCAGGATATATGGGAGGAACCGGATGTTCTTTATCCTGCTGATGAACATGATGTTGAACATCATGATGATGAAGATAGAGGTTGGCGGTAAGATGAACAGTGAACATCAGGAGGATGTTTGCGCTTGCCGAATGTGATGATGCTGCCGATAGTCGGATATGATGATGCTGCGGACATGCGAATGGTCGAAAGTTTGTCTGCAGGAGGATATCGGTCGGCGAGAGAGTAAATATGATGATGCTGACAGTGTTAAGGAAAATATGATGATGATGATGAAGGGTTGCGGACATCCATGCTGTATGTCAGGGTTTTAGTGTGGATGCCTCTGCATCATTAGGTTTAGATAAATGATGTGAATGAAGTTGAAATGTTACAAATATAGAGTGACTACATTTGTTGCTCCTCACAAAGGGACCTGATTGACTAAACAATGTGTCATTACATGAATAACTATATGTTTGCAAAATTTGATTCATAGACTTGACGATGTTATATTCACTATAATCTAATCTCATTTCATCACTTTTGTGTAAAAATGACTAGAAATAATTCAAGTTGTCTATGATTAATGACACACGGTTACTATAATAGTACACTAAATATGCAATCCAATTGTAATAGAGAAATTATAGAAAATCCTACTAAGCTTTCCAAAAAAGTGACCCAATATGATCAATCTTTGAGATATTGATTAACTTTCCTATCTCTTCTATCAGTGGAACTAGTTCATCATATGTAATGACTCACGTCGCTTGCCTTTAACAAGTGACTCAATGGTAAAATAATGTTTAAAAAAGGTATATAGACTCTTAGACATCTGTGGGATCTCCTAAATATTTGATGGAAATCTTGTTGATAGTTACAAGAAGAATTTAAAGTTGTTTTCTTTGATAAACATGTTATTTCAAACATTGTTGCCATGCTACATGAATCTCTTATAGTTAAGATGTCTATATTTGGTCTCTGCAATTTTTTAAAAGTTCAAAGATGGCCTAATGGAAACAACATTTATGTTTTCCCCCTTAGATCCATGCTCCCTTCTCTCTAGTTTGACCAGAGATCAATGCCTATTGTCACTACTTCTTATCTAACCCTAAATGGTTAGAAATTGAACACCTTGGTTTGGAGATCCAATGTTGACTCCCAAGCCCAACTTACATCCTAGAAACTTTTGCACTTCCAATTGCTTGTAGTTAGTTACCTATGCTTCCTTCAAATTTAACCCTTCCTTCAAATTTAACCCTTCCTTTGGCTCATTTACAATAATGAAAGGTCATGTAAACATGTGTTTTGGTTCTGCCCCTCAATACACCACACTTAACTCACTCCTTTTGAGTGTCAACTATGCTTGGTCTCTCTGTCTCATAATAGTGTCCAAAACTTGTATACAAGCTGTTATTAAGCACATCTAGAAATTGAAGTATTTGATAATGTTGTCTAACTTTTATATATCTACATGAAGTTAATATTCAACTACTTAACACTAACCTCATTTTATCAGAATGGCTGCGCACTGTGCTTACATCATGATTATGTTTGAGGCATGAGAGAAAGGATTCTAGAATATTAAGACCCGTTGCAGACAAAACATCAACATAAGAGACCAAAACCAATCTATACCATAAAAAATATACAGATAACAAATCAATGTTATTGACTGAGTCCTTCACAACAACCATATCCGAATGCGATTTAAAAAGAACACTGATGTTGAAGACGTGCATATAATCCTACCAAAACCCGTAGTCAAGACTTGTTCTTGCATAGGTGTGGATATAATGTGGATTTTAATTCGGCTTATTCAAATTTTCATTTGAAACGGAATGCATTAATAAGTTTTTGTTATTCAACTATCTCATTCTATTGAGATGTTTTAGCATTCCCACCTAAATTAAAAAGAACGGGAATATTTTTTAGTTCTTGAGTGACAAAACAGATGATATTTTTTTTTTAAAGAATCCATATAAGAAAAAATAAATCTGTGATATAAAGTGATTATTTTTTACTTTTCCAAATTAATTTGATTCGTTTAGGTAGTGATTAATTTAAGCTAGCAATGCATTTATTGTGTAATGGGCAGGCCGATAGGTGTCTACAATGAGGGTACTATGTAAATAAACATGAAATTTTTAAAAAATGTAAACTTTGTTATAATTTCATAATGAGTAGTGTATAGAGTGTAGTCAACAAAGGGTTGGAGTAGATTGTTAATTGAAATGTCTAGCAATAAGAGGTTGTCAACATGTATAGAGGATCATCCTCCCTCTTCCTGAGAGAAACATGCACTCTTGTATGCGAGCAAACCACCAATAGCCAAAAGTCAAGGAAATGCATAGATCTACCAAGCGCTAGACCCACCAAATTGAAGTGAACATGAGACCTTGACGATCAATGCCTCTGATGTCTATCGCTACTCTTTCAAGTATGAAACGTTGAAACTTAAGGATTGTTAAAGCACATGCCATCTTTAAGCAAGAGTTAGTGGAAACCACCATGACTAACCAAAACAATGGTGAAAAGATGTGGATCATGTAGATCCCAAGATGGGCCGTCACAAGGTTCAAACTTGACTCCAACAAATATTAGCAAATCTAATGCGCTGCCATCACTTTTGTAAACAATAGCTACAAATTTCCCTAGTGCTCCATTAACAAGATCTATAGGTACCCATGAATTTGAAGCAATCATAACCAATTGGCCAATGCACAAGACCATTGTGCAAGCAGTTGTGAGGCAATTGCTCACCCACAAAACTTCATACAGGTCCCCCCTTGTTTTTTATGCATTACATCGTGCAATTGGTACCCCCAAGGACTTTAACATATGTTTATTATGCAAAGCAACCAAGTAATTTGTTGGAAACAAATATGTAAGAGCACTAGAATGCAACTTAATCTACATTGGTAAGAAAAGAAGTATTGTGTGACAAGTAGCTCCAAATCGGAAAGTTTTGGATCTACACCTTTTATATTAATAAGAAGGCTTTGAAATTCAAGTTGGGATGGTTTCACCACTTTGTGATGAAATATATCATTCTAGGTAACAATTATGTTGTGTTTAAAATGTAACAATTGTATGGAAGTTATGCCAAAGCGTTGTCCCATAAGATTACCCAACATATATATGTATGTTTTTTATAGGGGGGTCTTGTCCCAAATCACTAATGAAGATGATGGAGTGACCACCAAGTCCCTAGGAGGCCTAGAAGAATTTTTTTGCAACAAATATTGTTCCTATTAATGTGCTTTCTCCAAGCTACTTTTGGTCCCAAGAAGAGGATGAGCTCTTGAGGTCATCTCAAAACTCACTTACTTGAACTCATAGCTTGTAAACGATAGTCCATGGTGCAGGAGCACCTAATGGACTTTATGCCTCCATAAGGCCATTTTGTAAATATTTGCTTTATGTTGTGTTTGAGTCATTTCATAAGGTCTTAAAGACCATTTCTAATGTGTGTAAGGTGTCTTGAGTCATTATTAAGTTTATAGGTGGTGGTTTGTCAAATTTTGTAAATCTTGTAAAAGTTGTCATATTGTAAAGTTGCAAAAAGTGGGAAGGTGAAGAGTCATAAGTTGTAAATGAAGGAATTATAATGGTTGTAGTTGGAAAATAAGTTGTAAATGGTTGGTACATGTTTAAATAGCTTTGGGGAGGTCAAAACTAAGGTGGGTTGTTACATTTTGAAGTGAAATCAATAAAAGACATCCTTGTTTCTGTAATTTCTGAACGTTAAATTGATGTTGCAGAGCTTGGTATGGTCATTTCATGATGTGAGACCAATTGGAAATGAAATATAATTGAATCTACTTTTTATTGATTTTTTTTTCACTCAATTTCATGTTGTTTTGAGAAAGTTATGTCTATTTTACTACAAACAGGCTTGAAACCCTAGTTAGGGTATAGTCAGTAAATAAATTAATTTTTGAAGGGTTCCGTACAAAGTAACCTACCTTGATTCTGGGATATGTTGTATAAAGTCCAAATGGGTGTCTGAAACTATGTTTGCATTTTGGATATCATGTTTATAATGAAAGTTATGGCTGAAAAACCTTATTTGTTGCTCAACTTCAAAACCTAGGCAAGAGCAGAACAGTCAACTTTTGAATCTTTCCTTCCAAAGTAACCATACCCCATTTCAAGATATGTTATCGAAGGGATTAATGGGTATCCAAATCCGTTTTTATATCATGGGTTTGAGTTGTCTTCTAGAAATTATGTCAAAATTACCTTATTTGTTGTTCTCATCAAAGCATAGTGGAAGATTGTAAGAAAAGTCATTTGTTGAAGTGTGTTTGTTTGATTGAACCCTCTATGCTCTGCATCAATCAAAGATGTGTTGGAGTTACAAAATCAAAGTTGTATGGACGGGTAAAAGCACAAACCTGTGTCACACTTTATAAAAGAATCGACCAACAGCAAAAAAATTCTGAACTTCGACCACATAAAAGTGGTCTTTATGTTTTGAATTTTAAAATGATGTAAACTAATGAAATGTAGATCTTTTGATGAAGTTTATTCCTATATTTTTTTAAATTTTTTAAAAATTGTTTTCAATTTTTTTATTAGTTTAAGAATAAATTTTGGAATGTTGAAAATTTAAGGAAAAAGTGACGTTCATGGGACGTCAAGAAACAAATTAAAATAAACTTCATTTCTCCCTAATTTTTTTTTCCAAATATGTAACTTCAATATGTAGTGCATGGAAAAAAAATCAAATTTTGATGTATATTTTTCTTGTAATAACGTTTTAAAGTCAAATTTATTAGAATTTGATAGTTTTCATGGGACGTCAACTATTGTCTATTTTTTTTAATGATTTTTAAAAACAAATTATACCCTTTTGAAGAGGACTCTCTCATCTAGTGCACCATATTTTTTTTTAAATGTTTTAATATGTTTTACTATTTTTTAAAAAAATTATAATCAACCTCTTTTTTAACTTTAATAGCCTATTTGCAGTATTTTAAAAATAAAATATATTAAAACTAATCAAAATATGAAAAAAATTACATATTTGGATTTTCCACTCTAAGCTCTACAAAAGGGTATTTTTCTTTGTTGCAAAAAATTCATTCTGAAAGGAGAAATACCCTGTTAAAGTTCAATGTTTCATAAATTTGTGAAAAAAAGTGAGTTGGCTACCATGTAGGCAGCCAACTAGACATACTCGGCCAAGTACTTTACGGCCGACTGTGTTTCAGGCATAACTTTATCGAGCGATAACTTATCAACTGGTACACAGTCGGCTGATAACGTATCGACCGAAAATTGTTCATATATATACAATTTTTTTTAATAATTTTTCAATTCAAAAAAATCCAATTAATAGAAAAGAAGACAAATTTCAGCAAAGGAAGACTTATTTCGACAAAAGAAGACTTATTTTCAACAAAAAAAGGTTTATTTCATATCACGTTTTTTCTCTTTCACATCATATAAGTCTTTAATAATGATATATATTTAAAATAGAGACATCATGTCTTTCCCCCCTCATGAGTAAATCATTATATATACTATCCTAGGCATCTAGGGAAAACTAGTTTTATGTATGTGCACAATCATGTTTTCCCTTGCACCTCTTATCTTCTCTACTTTTCATTTATTTCTTATGTGTGGGTTCCATCCCTTGTTACAAATTAGTATTTAACAAACAAAATCAATTACATAGTGTGATTTTATTTACATCACATCCTTGCATTTAAGGAATCATAGGTCTTCCCCTTTGTAATCTTATCCTTTCATTGCTATATACCTTTTCATAGGATCTATATATCATGTTTTCTCTCTTTCACATCATATAAGTCTTTTATTACGATATATTTAAATTAGAGGCATCATAATATACCAAATATGTTTATGATACCAAATTTGCTCATGATATATTTGTAATTTGAATGTTTTTTTAAACTTTGGATTTAACAAATTAACAATTTATAATTTAGTGTTCTATTTATGCAATATTAACTACATGCATTCATTGAAAGCACACATGTGTGTACACTTGTATGCAGGTGAATTCAAATTTGAGTGTAATTTGTGATAGGGAATCAAAGGTGATGTACAGGTACAAGAACAAACTGAACCTAGTAATAGAAATGTTTTCTATGGTATGGAAAATATGATGGAGATGGATGAGGATTCTCTTTTCAATAATATTTCATTTGAATATATGTTACTTAAAAGCATAGTAAAATTACACTCTAAAAGAATATGGGATGATTTTTTTGAAGAAAAATCTCTAATTGGAAGAGTACAGTTAGTTGCAAAGTTATTTAGACAAAAATAAATGACCCCTATTTTGGAGTTGTTAGGGGTTAATAATAGGAAAAAGTCACCAGGTTCATTAAAACAAACAATTGTTGAAAACTTGCAAAAAACATTGAATTGTATTGATAACAAGAGTCGAGCTAGTGATCCAACTGCTACACGTAGAGCATTGATGACTGTAATTTCTAGTAAGAAATTATCACATAGAAGACAAGTTACAGCAATTTCTGAATTACTAAATGATCCTAGGAGAACTGTTCAAAGGTATATTGAAAAGAGAAATGAAATAGATAAAAAATTTGAGAAAAATTGGGTAAATATTTGTAGGGTTCCCCAAAAAGATAGAATTTCAGAAGATGTAAAGAAATAGGTGGTTGAATATTGGACCAATCACTCTTGTGTTTCTTCCAATATAATGGATACTAAACAAATAATAGGTGAAGATGGTACACAAATTTTTCATCCAAAACATTTTATAGATACAACACAAAGTAAACTTTTTGAAACATTCAAGCAAGAATTTTCCAATGTGAAGATTTGTCAAAGGATGTTTGAGACACTATGACCATCATTTGTACGTATAAATAAAGTACGTGAAACTTGTTGTCAAAATCAAGTTGAATTTGATCTACATCTACAATTATATAAAAAAGCTAGGACATTAATTGATCAAAATATAGCTATCCCTGGAAGCACAACACAATTTGTGAAGTCTCTTTTATGTGAAAAATTAGAAGATTCAGATGAATTCAATGTTTAGTGTATAAAAAATATATGTAATGATAGTGAAAATTTGAAGAATCTTAAATTACAAGATGACAACATTGAAATCCAAGTTATTTGGAAGAGATTTGAATATGAGACATACTTAACAAATTTAGGAGTCGAGGCCAGAAAAATTATTCTCAAAGAGAGTGGATTGCCTTACAATGAATTTAAGAATAAATTTTGCAATATCATATATCCACATATCTAGCATTGTCATGGTGCAAGATGGCAAGCTAAGCAATTTCATCATTCAAAGAATTGCTTTCCACCAGGTTGTATTCTCTCTATTGTAGATTTCTTTGAGAACTATACATTTAGTCCTCAAACTGAGTTTCAAAGTCAGTATTATCATTCAGAGCAAGTTGCAATTTTTGTGCAAGTTTTCTATAAACATGCCGAGTTTTAGGTAGATGGTCTACAAAGTAGCAAAGATGATCAAATTATCATCAAATAGGTTCACTTTTATATCAGTGATGATACGGGTCATGATAGAAGTTATGTAGCTCATTGTATGAAAATATTTTTTGAAGACTTGAGATGGCGTGACATAAATCAAGAACAACATTGGATATAGTCTGATGGATGTGCTTGTAAGTGTACATTGTTAAGGGTTTAATTTTAAATTTTTATTTACTTTTAACTTTGAGACTTAAATTGTTCAATTACTTATAATATATTTAATTTATGTCAAGCTTTTTTAAGCTAATTTGGTTTGAGTGTAATTATTTGTAACTTCATAGGACAATTTAAGTCTGCAAAAGCTTTTTTTTGGTTAAGCCATCAACATGCTAGATGCAACACCAAATTCTTGTAGAGTTTTTATGAGAGTGGACATGGAAAAGGAGAGCACTATGGAGTAGGAGCATGTGTGAAGCGTGCACTTCATCAAAATGAACTTGCAGGTAGTTCATGCTATATGGAATCAAGAGATATTTTAAAAAAAATTAGATCTATATTTAAACTTTAAATTTTAAATTCTTAAATAAACCTTGAAAGTAACAGGTAACAAATAAATTACCAACATGTGTACTTGTAGGTAATGCCATATGGAATGCAAATAAAATTGTTGAATGGTGCAAAAGTTATTTTTCTGCTCACGACTCAACATACAATACATGGTATTTTTGGGAAGTTACAGATACATCTAGTCTTGAAATTTATTTAATTTAAATTTCAAAGTGTGTGTACACATCATTTTTAATTGAATTTTTAAATTTAAATTTATATATATAAATTAATCACTTGGATGTTTACATAATTTACAGATATTGATCGATCAAATGCTATTAATTGTCAAATAATTAATGGTATTAGAAGCATGCATCAAATCATGACAATGGAAGGTAGCAAGCTTTATGTAATTAATGTTAGAAAAATTATGTTTTTGTGTTGATTGCATCGAGGACAATGCAAATATTGTTCAATGTGAGAATATTAGAGATGGGTATGTTTCACGATGGGAAATGAAACAATTAATATCAATGCCTCCTTTTGAAGAAAATGATAATGTCGATGTCTATGATCCTCTATATTTAGCTGATTATGAATGTGTATTTGATTTAGTTGTTACAAGTATGTATTTAATTGATTAACTTAAAATTGATTTATATATTCTATGTACAAGTAAGTTTGATTGAAGCATTTTTCTATATATTTAAATTTATATATATTAAAAATATATATTTATAACTTTCCTAAACTCTACATGGTGTGTATGTATATATGAGATATTTTCGCTGTTGTTGTAGATCTTGACAATATGGAAGGTGTAGATTACTATCTACTAAGATGTACGCAACCAAAAAGCAAATTGGTGGAATCGATGATAGATGGTGATGGACAAGAGTATCTCATTGGATCAGTCATTATTGAAGGCACATATTATCAACAAATAAATATAGATAGACATGGTATTATATTTGTTGATTATATGCCAGGACAAAAGGTTCTACATTATAGTCACTTAGTTATAGCAACAAAAATAAATTTAGGAACTTTATCTAAAAGAGGACCTGCCAAACAAAAGTGGAGGTTGCCTATTGAAGATCATGAAAAGATTTTAGAGATAATTAAAGATAGAGAGGATCCAGATTATATGTACCAGGAGCTTTAAGTTGTTTTTTGGATATATGTACATACATATGATTGGATATATATGTATGTACTCAAACTTTTTATAGACCTATCTAGATATCTATATTGATTGGACATGTGACATGATTTAGAATGTATTTTTTTAAAGGCTTGGTCATTTATTTCTGTCCAATTGTATTTAAATTTGTTCCATGTGGAATTCATAATGTACATATGTTAGATTGAATATATATGCTTTCAATACAAAACCTAGTGACTTTATCTATCATATATTTTGCCTTTAAATTCCTTTTAAAAATTAGTATCACTCATACCTAAATACTGACTAAACCCAAATCTAATCTTCATCTTCTGCCTCATTCTCAGCAATGTTGAAATAGTGTAGCTTGTATACATTGCGATCCTTATTGGAAGCTATCACTTGTTGCCAATCCCTGACATTATCCAAGTATTGGAATGTATCTAGGCATGTTGTAATTTCTTTTCTTTTATTTAGAGTAGCAACCATGATTTTCTATGTATGACATTTATAAGAGAATTGCAGTAGCTAACTCTTTATAGTTTAAAAAATTAGTATCACTCATACCTAAATACTGACAAAACTTAAATCTTATCTTCATCTTCTGCCTCATTCTTAGCAATGTTGAAATAGAGTAGCTCGTATACATTACGCTCCTTATTGGAAGCTATCGCTCAGAGCCAATCACTGACATTATCCAAGTATTGGAATGTATCTAAGACATGTTGTAATTTCTTTTCTTTCATTTAGAGTAGCAACCATGATTTGGTATGTTACTTATGTGTATCATTTTTGTGAATTGTTAACGTGTATGGGTTCTCTAAATAGTGGGGCAATTTTAATTTTGGAATTGAGTTCAAGAGAGAAGCTGAGTGTAATTTATACTATTTCTATGTGTTGAAAGTGATTTGAATATGAATTTAGATTATTGTTATCTGTATGATAGTGATATTTAAGGATATTGATTGTTATTTTCATCTAGGTTTTTTTCTTGGTATGTGGATAGGAGACTTGTGTGTGCAAGTCTGGTGATTTTGTTTTGAGTAGCCCGATGAGCATTTATATTGGTTTCTAGCTTGTTGAGTTTTATGAGGTTATATGAAATACATGTTTATTAAACTTTTGAAGGGTTGTATTGGATAATGCATTATTGGCATAAAGTTGTTATATAGACTTGAACAATCTTGTCAACGATAAATTATAAGTCATTATAAAACCCCCCCCAAAAAAACTCATGTGTATTGTTCAAGTCTATATAACATACATTTTTTAGGTCACTCGCAAAATTTTTTGAACATTTGAGCCCATTAGAATAGTTATAAGATGTGATCAAGAGGTCAAGACACTCAATCCTTAAAATTTTTAAGTAATTTCATAAAACTAAATCATCAGTGCCTCTAGGGTCACTAAACTAGCATCCCTACCTTAGCATCTAAACTCAATGGTCTTGTATCTTTGACATTGTGTCTAACAAATCTAAGAATCTAATAATATTCTATTATAGGTCATGGAAAGATATTTCCCATATACTAGCAGTACTGCATTTACCCTAGGGTAGGTGAGCTCCTACCCTAATACTAGCACAACTATTTTTCACACACCTTAAGAAAGAAGAAACTTTGTTTTTCTATCTTAGAAAAGAATCTAGATATTCAATCCTTGACTCTTAGAAAATAATCTAGATGTTCAATCCTTGACTCTTAGAAAAGAACCTTTTATATTCTTTGTAAAGTTTTATACAATGTGAAATTTCCTATCAATGTGAGGTTCAATACTAAAATATTAGATGATATAAGATGGACTGATGGATCATCCCTATCCAAGGTGTCTCCTAAAAGGATACATCTTATGTTATCTAACAAAAAGGATATATCTTTATCTAACAAATCTCTTATGTCACTTCATAGTATTTAACTAAGCACAATTCACAACTTTAATTTTTAAAAATTATTTGATTAAAAAATTTACATGTTGACATTAGGAAAACAAATAATCACATTACTAATTTTTTTAAAAATTTAATTGGTTGAAAGGTAGCATGAAAGGAACTAATAAGATAGACAATAGAACGCATATTTTTAGAAATATTTAGAATCAAAGTTAAAAATGAAAATCTCATATAAGAATTACCTAGTCAGTTTGCTACTTCTAAAAGTGGAGATTTAACTAGTCAGAATAAAGGTGTCTAAATGGTTTGATCGTTTAATGAGGGAACCATGATGCCTTTCGCACCATTAGATCTTTAAAAACATGTCAATAAACCTCATAATTTTAAAGAAGGCTTTCCATTGTGTCAGATCAAAAGTATGTGCTATTAACCACTCAAGGTTGAGTTAGCAGTGGCCTCGACTTGGAGGCTACAAAATAATATAAAAGTATTAAAATTAGTTTTCTCCTCAAGTCTCTCAAAAGATATGAGCTTTATTTGAAGATGACATCAAAGGACTTTTAAGGTAAAGTCATTTTCCCACATGATAACTATTTACAAATTATATGACATAAAAACTTATAAAATGATAACTTTATAAGTGACATCAAGTTTATAAGGTAGGAGATTTATAACTATCTTTTAAAATTTGATACCATGTCATAAATGGTTCCCATAAAAGGTATTATTCCCTAAATGTTATAAGGAAGCTCACAATGTTTGAAAATTAAAATGCTAGCCATGGAGGTTTTAAACCAATTTATGGTAATGAAGATAAAGGAGAGTGTTGGACTTGTAAAATATTTTCTTAAATTAAACCCTATTCGTAAGCTATAAGTAACAAGGAATTTAAATGCAACATGGTGTTTCTCATTTGGGAAGAGTAAAATATGGATTCTTCTAAAAATCTTATGTCCTTAGCTATTGTATAGCCCATCTTACCTTTTTCTAAACCTATAAGACCCCTAGATTGACTACAAATCTAATTAGTGGATTGATTTTCCTCCTAAAAATCTTGGGAACCATATGCTTGTTCAGGAGTTCTTGAGTGCACTAACATTATGGATTTCATGCTAATTGGATAGTATCATTTATTTATTTTTTTTGCTTATTTAAGCTCTTTTGGCCACTTCCAAATTTTTTTCTTATACAAATAGGTTGGTGTAGTTATTTGTGAATCCAATCTAATTGTGACTTGATATTTAAATGAACTGTATTATTCAAAGTGTCACAATCTGGTTGATTCTTAGCTCTCTCCAATTTTCTATTTATGTAGAGTCATTTGATTTGAATAAGTTTATTATTGAATTTTCTATGGCTTGCCTATAAATTTCTAGTTTGCCCATTCTAATATACACATCTATAGTGTTAAATATTGAAGGAAACTAGGTTTGAGGATATTCATATACTTTTTAAACTTTTGATAAAGGATACAATCATGTAAGTGTTCTTCAGCCTAAGTGTCTCCTTATGCTAGATATACGTTCTAGGAAATATTTGCTATCTTTGATATCTCATTTGCAATCTTTGATATCTCATTTGCATATATATGTATTGTTTGTGGTTGGTTGGCTTTAACATAAACTATAATATTTCTCTAAGGTTTCTTTGAGTGTGCTATTATTGCAATATATGGCACTCGTAAGTTAGCCCATGGATTATTAAAGTATTCGTAATATATTATTTCTTACAATATATTTTGAAAGCATTTTGACAAATATATAGAAGGGCTTATGCCAAGTTAGATGCAGTCTTGGTTTCTCAATTGTTACTTGAGTCACATTATGCTAGGAAGGCAAAAAGTTTACTCTACATGAGTACTTGGTTAAAGGTTTGACCCTATCACCCATATCAAATTAAGGCATTGGTCTTATTGTGACCACTTTTCCCACCACAACACACCAAAAAATTAGAAATCAAAACTCATTTAACTTTATGCTTAAATTTTTACTTGTGTTGACAACTTACATAGCTTGATAAATCTAAATCTTTTATATCTTATGAGAGCCAATACTAGATAATTCTACAAATGGTTATGTTAAGTTGCTTTCTTGATTTGTCATGCATGCGGTTTTAGAAAAAAATTAGGTTGGACATTAATTCTAGATCATTGTATAGGATTGTTTTCACAAATTAATTCAAAGTTTTCTTAAATTTTATTAACCATATAAAAACTTGTGACAAAACTATCAAATTCAATGTAGTGGACACATCCAATAAGCTCGACTATATATTATAAAAAACTATATATTTAAATTCACAAGATTCAATAGATATAAATTAAATTAAATTCACATTCCCAAGATTCAATCATTAATAGTTCATCACATCTACAAGTATTTAACATATATACACATTTAAACTATTTAAGTTAAAACTTGAGTTTATCCAAATTACGATCCATATATTCAAAGGAAAACATCCATACAGATCTATATAACTAAACATCTAAATGAGCATATATACATATCATATATATAAAGTCTAAATAACATAAAGTCTAGCTGCAACATGTAAATGCAACAACATAACATCAAGTCTAACTGCAATATAACATCAAGTCTAATTGCAATATAACATGTAAACTCAATATAACATCAAGTCTAACTGCAACATCACATGAGAGTTCGGGCAAACATAACAAAGAACACATGAATACATCTAATTGTGCACAACATCATGACTCCTGCCTCCTATGGGTGGAACGGGCCTCACTCAACCCAGGACTAGAATGATGAGCTAAGCCCTGTACTGATCCTCATCCTGAGCCTTGTTCTAAACCATGTGTATCTAATCCCATCCATCTATGAACATCTGAGTGATGTGTAGATCCCTAAACATAAAATTATCTCTATTAAATTAAAGTTAAATATATATTAAAAAAATATGGAATCTCAAGTACGCATGTTCTAAAAATTTTAAATGTACAATTAAATACTAAATACCTCGCATCCAACCTCATCCGCATCCACTGTTTGCTGCACAGTGTCATGTCCTAGCACCTCTCTCGTTGGTCCCTAATGTAAGATTGATTAAATAAGAGTCAACACGTGCATGATAAACAAGACTAAATTTTATAAAATTTAAAAATATATAAATTATTTATTTAACAAATAAATTACACTAGAGATTAAACACAAAATATAAAATATATCTACCTCGTCATCAACAACCTGTGTAGCTCCATGGATGACCCTCCCAATCCCACTAAGCTTAGATGAATCGAGAGTCATCGCAATGTTATCATCAAACAAAAGTCCATGGAATGATCCTGGTGCGTAAGGTGGTACAATACCAGCATTAGGCTGTGATGGAGTTTGTTGTGAAGGCATTGATGGGTAAGTGCAAGAAGATGGGGGGCCAAAAAGGGTTCTTAAGTGGCCACTTTTTTTTTTTTTGAAATCACGAAATACTAGCCTTGGATGAGAGATTGAGCATAGTTACACTCAAAATTTGGAGATGCAACCAAAACAATGTTCGTAGTGCTCCGAGTCTACTTTCTAAACTACTATTTTTTTTTGAAAATGGCATAGATTAAGGGGTTCAAAAGAGGGAGCCATAGAAATTTGTGTTGTTTCTGTCAAAAAAACATAACATAGCATGTTTTATGGCTCCCTCAAAAGGTCAACTTTTTTTTGGTATTTTTAAAATCGCTTTAGTGAGAAATTAGCTAATAGCATGTAGTTTATGCCCGATTTTTCTGATAATTTTTTGATGAATATTTGATTTTTAACTAATTTTCAAAGTGGACACATCCTAAAAAATAGAATTTTGGCCATGCTACCCCTATAAATTTTGAAAATTAATTAAAAATCATTTTTTTAATTTTTTAATATTTGTAGAATGGAGTCTAGTTTCTAAATATGTAATTTTTTGAAATTTCAATGAATAGTTAATTTACAATGAAAAAATGACCAAACAGTGGTTTTTGCCCAAAAACAGACACAAACAAAAGAAATTAAAGATGAAAGGCTTAACATTGTTAAAATGTGAAAAAAATCACATCATCAAATAACTAAGAGAAAGCCTAACATTACCCAGGTGTTTGATTTGTTCGACCTTGAAACATGTGCAAATCTGAGGGTTAGCACGAATGAAATTATGTGAAATCTTGAAGAATATGGAAAAACACGGCTGTGACTGTTCAAAAGGCACTCCAAGCCTTTGGGTTGGAAATCCAAAGCAAATCCAAATCCCAAGGCTTGGGATTCCTAAAGCAAAACATAATGCAAGCGCATTTTTTGCTTTGCATTTTTCCTTTTTTGCAAAATTGTGTTGTTTGTCATGTTTGATATAACACGAGCGCGTTATAACGCGCTCACGTTATGTTCCCCTTAAATTTTTTTATGTTCAAGGCTATTAATCATGTATATATGTATGTATGCCTATATGTATGTATGTATCTATGTATGCCTATATGTATGTATGTATCTATGTATGCCTATATGTATGTATGTATCTATGTATGCCTATATGTATGTATGTATAGTGTCGAGGGCAGAGGAGGGTAGAGATGGGAGTGAGCCAGATAGGGGAGGAGAGGGGTGGATAAGGATTGAGTGATTAAGCTTTAAGGTTGAGGGTTGAGAGTTTAGGGATAGGATTTAGAGTTTAGGGATAAGGGATTAGAGTTTAGGACCTTGAGGGATTAGGGTTGAGGCTTTAGGGATAGCGTTTAGGGTTAAGGGTAGAGGGATTAGGTTTAAGGTAGAGTGTTGAGGGTAGAGGGATTAGGGATAGGGTTTAGGGTTGAGGGATTAGGGTTTAAGGTATAGTTTAGTAGTTCTTGTGGATAGAGCCAGTAAACAATGGGAGATTATTTTCTTGTTTCATAACAATATACCTTCCCTAAGTGCGGGGTGGACAGTAAGAAACATAGATGTACCCCAATACAAATCTTTTCTCATAATGATCATCCTTCTGATTTCAACTGTTAATTACTCACTGTGGATGTACCATACACAAATCTTTTCTCATATGGTTTAAGGTATAGTGTCGAGGGTTGAGGGTTTATTGATAGTGTTTAAGGTTGAGGGTTGAGGGATTAGGTTTTAGGGTTGATGGATTAGGGTTTAAGGTATAGTGTTGAGGGTTGAGGGTTTAGGGATAGGGTTTAGGGTTGACAGATTAGGGTTTAGGGTTGACAGATTAGCATTTAATGTCGAGGTTAGGGTTAGAGTGTCAAGGGTAGAGGGATTAGGGATAGGGTTTAGGGTTGAAGGTTTAAGGATTGAGGGTTGAGGCTTTAGCGACGAGGGTTTAAGGCTTAAGATATAGTGTCAAGTGTTGAGGGTGTAGGGATAGGGTTTAAGTTTTAAGGGTTAAGGGTTGAGGGATAGGGATTAGGGTTTAAGGTATAGTGTTGAGGGTTGATGGTTTAGGGATAGGGTTTAGGTTTGAGGGATTAGGGTTTAGGGTTGATGAATTAGCGTTTAATGTTGAGAGTTGAGGGTTGAGGGTTGAGGTTGAGGGATAGGGTTAATGGTCAAGGGATTATGGTTAAATAAGAGTGTTGAGGGTAGAGGGATTAGGGATAGGGTTTAGGGTTGAAGGTTTAATGATTTAGGGTTGATGCTTTAGGGATGAGGGCTAAGGGATTAGGGTTTAAGATATAGTGTCGAGTGTCGAGCGTGTAGGGGTAGGTTTTAGGGTTCAAGTTTTAAGGGTTAAGGGTCGAGGGATCAGAGTTAAGGGTTGAGGGATTAGGGTTTGACGTTGAGGGTTGAGTACATTGAGGTTCGAGGGTTAAGGGTTTCGGGATAGGGTTGAGGGTCGAGGGATTAGGGTTAAGGGATAGGGTTGGATGGTTTAGGGATAAGGGATTAGGGTTTAAGGTATAGTATCGAGCCCGTTGAGGGTCTAGGAATAGGGATAGCGTTTAGGGTTTAGGGATGAGGGATTAGAGTTGAGGGATGACAGATTAGGGTTAAGGGTTGAGGGATTAGGGTTTAGGGATAAGGTTTAGGGTTGAGGGTTGAGGGATTAGGGTTTAAGGTATAGTGTTGAGGGTTTAGGGATAGGGTTTAGGGTTGAGGGATTAGAGTGAAGGGTTGAGGGATTAGGATTTTACGTTGAGGGTTGAGGGTTGAGGGTTGAGGCTTTAGGGTTTAGGATTTAGGGATAGGGTTGAGGGTTGAGGGATCAGAGTTAAGGGTTGAGGGATTAGGGTTTGACGTTGAGGGTTGAGGGTTGAGGTTCAAGGTTCAAGGGTTTAGGAATAGGGTTGAGGGTCGGGGGATTAGGGTTAAAGTAGAGTGTGAAGGGTATAAGGATTAGGGATAGGGTTGGAGGGTTTAGGGATAAGGGATTAGGGTTTAAGGTATAGGATTGAGTCTGTTGAGGGTTTAGGAATAGGGATAACATTTAGGGTTTAGGGATGAGGGATGATGGATTAGGGTTGAGGGTTGAGGGATTAGGGTTTAGGGATAAGGTTTAGGGTTGAGGGTTGAGGGTTGAGGGTTGAGGGATTAGGGTTTAAGGTATAGTGTTGAGGGTTTAGGGATAGGGTTTAGGGTTAAGGGATTAGAGTGAAGGGTTGAGGGATTAGGATTTGACATTAAGGGTTGAGGCTTTAGGGTTTAGGGATAGGGTTGAGGGTCGAGGGATCAGAGTTAAGGGTTGAGGGATTAGGGTTTGATGTTGAGGGTTGAGGTTCGAGGGTCAAGGGTTTAGGGATAGGGTTGAGGGTCGAGGGATTACGGTTAAAGTAGAGTGTGGAGGGTCTAAGGATTAGGGATAGGGTTGGAGGGTTTAGGGATAAGGGATTAGGGTTTAAGGTATAGTATCAAGTTTGTTGAGGATTTAGGAATAGGGATAACATTTAGGGTTTAGGGATGAGGGATTAGAGTTGAGGGATGACTGATTAGGGTTGAGGGTTGAGGGATTAGGGTTAACGGTTGAGGGTTGAGGGATTAGGGTTTAAGGTATAGTGTTGAGGGTTTAGGGTTGAGGGATTAGAGTGAAGGGTTGAGGGATTAGGATTTGACGTTGAGGGTTGAGGCTTTAGGGTTTAGGGTTTAGGGATAGGGTTGAGGGTCGAGGGATCAGAGTTAAGGGTTGAGGGATTAGGGTTTGATGTTGAGGGTTGAGGGTTGAGGTTCAAGGGTCAAGGGTTTAGGGATATGGTTAAGGGTCGAGGGATTAGGGTTAAAGTAGAGTGTGGAGGGTATAAGGATTAGGGATAGGGTTGGAGGGTTTATGGATAAGGGATTAGGGTTTAAGGTATAGTATCAAGTCTGTTGAGGGTTTAGGAATAGGGATAGCATTTAGGGTTTAGGGATGAGGGATTAGAGTTGAGGGATGATGGATTAGGGTTGAGGGTTGAGGGATTAGGGTTTAGGGATAAGGTTTATGGTTGAGGGTTGAGGGATTATGGTTTAAGGTATAGTGTTGAGGATTTAGGGATAGGGTTTAGGGTTGAGGCATTAGAGTGAAGGGTTGAGGGATTAGGATTTGACATTGAGGGTTGAGGCTTTAGGCTTTAGGCTTTAGGGATAGGGTTGAGGTTCAAGAGATCAGAGTTAAGGGTTGAGGGTTGAGGTTCGAGGGTCAAGGGTTTAGGGATAGGGTTGAGGGTTGAGGGATTAGGGTTAAAGCAGAGTGTGAAGGGTATAAGGATTAGGGATAGGGTTGGAGGGTTTAGGGATAAGGGACTAGGGTTTAAGGTATAGTATCGAGTCTGTTGAGGGTTTAGGAATAGGGATAGCATTTAGGGTTTAGGGATAAGGGATTAGAGTTGAGGGATGCCAGATTAGGGTTAAGGGTTGAGCGATAAGGTTTAGGGTTGAGGGTTGAGGGATTAGGGTTTAAGATATAGTGTTGAGGGTTTAGGGATAGGGTTTAGGGTTGAGGGATTAGAGTGAAGGGTTGAGGGATTAGGATTTGACATTGAGGGTTGAGGCTTTAGGGTTTAGGGTTTAGGGATAGGGTTGAGGGTCGAGGGATCATAGTTAAGGGTTGAGGGATTAGGGTTTGACGTTGAGGGTTGAGGGTTGAGGTTCGAGGGTCAAGGGTTTAGGGATAGGGTTGAGGGTTGAGGGATTAGGGTTAAAGTAGAGTGTGGAGGGTATAAGGATTAGGGATAGGGTTGGAGGGTTTAGGGATAAGGGATTAGGGTTTAAGGTATAGTATTGAGTCTGTTGAGGGTTTAGGAATAGGGATAGCATTTAGGGTTTAGGGATGAGGGATTAGAGTTGAGGGATGATGGATTAGGGTTGAGGGTTGAGGGATTAGGGTTTAGGGATAAGGTTTAGGGTTGAGGGTTGAGGGATTAGGGTTTAATGTATAGTGTTGAGGGTTTCTATTATCAAATACAGATTTATGGGTTTGATTATATTGATTTCCTCTCCAGGTTTGGGGTGTGGATGTTTTGGAATCAATTAGGAAGTCTTCAGGAGACTTTTTAGAAGTGGATTGGTAATCGCTTGACATAACCCCTGCTATTTATGCTTGGCTAAGGATTTGTTCACAAACTAGAACTTTTGCTTCCAAAGAAGATCTGTCTTTCTTCCTCGATGGGTATTTTCTATCAAGAACTTGATTATGAGGCCTTGCCCCTTCATTGTTATGCCTATCATATGGCGGAGCATCTGGCAAGTTCTTGCAGGAAACAGAAAAAGTTCTCCCTCAAAAACCTTGTGGTCATTCAAGTCTGAAGGGGAAGGTTTGGAAAGAGAAATGCACAGGATGTGATCAATCTATAGCAGGACAAAATGTGAGCATGTTATAACGCGCTCACGTTTTGTCTTGCTATAGAAATGGTAAAAAAGTGTTGACCCCTGTGATCCAGGCCCACATGCTCTGTTTTCATATTGATTCTGTGTGTGCTCCAACAAAAAAGAAGTGCTTTCATGCTGTTGGGAAGTTCACATGCACATTTGACACATTGTACCACCTTTGCATGATCTTTCCACCACCTTTTCTGCTTTGCCAACTTGAGAAGGAGGAAATAACATAGTTTTCACACCAAGTTTGATATATATCTATTCAAGTTTCAATTTTTGTAGTGTTGCAATGTTAATTGTGATTTAATTTTAGGAATTTAACATTATAGATTGGTTAATAGTATTGTTGTTAGTAATTATATTTGAGTGTTATTCAATTTAACATTGAAAAGGAAGCAAGTGGTGAAAAACTCAAATTGTTGAGGAGTTTGATGTAAGAAAAAAACACTACATAATTGGCTACTCTCTCCATTCGAATCTTCATTTTTTAGGTATGTCAAGTCTTTACATGCATGTTCTTTACAATTTCCTTAATTCGGATTGAATTACTTTATCATGCTTTATCATACATGTTTAAAATAGACACATTCCCAATCAAGAAAGCAGCCTACAATCTCACATGATGCCATGTATATTTTCTACACTTGGGCTATTTAATAATTATGTGTAATAATCAAACCTTAACATACCATGATGTCAAACTATACAAGAATAAATCCTTACAACATAATAAAAATACTGTCCCACTATTATCTTGTATTCATTTCTTAGGAAGTAATATTGGTCTCTTTATCATGCTACAGACAAATTCTCTGTCTTGTCGAGGAAACAATCAAGAATTAAACCAACACATGAAGAGATGGAAGCTAAGAATGTAAAGAAAGCAGTGGCTATGAGGGAACTTCGTGAGAAGAGGAAATTAGACATGATAAATGAAGACATACCAATTGAAGAGGAACCACAACCATCACAAAGAGATATGGTATTGGCGGCACAAAGAGAACGAATGCAAAAACTTCGTGCTCTGAGAGATTTGAATACCATAGTTGGAGACACGTCGTCTACGGCAAGTCAACATGTAGGGACACCATCTACCACATCTCAAGTTGAGAGTACATCATCACTCAGATGTGATAAAGGAGGTACGCCATCATTCCCACCTCAACCTCAAGGTATGTCATCTATTCCATCTTCAATCGAAGGTATGCCATCTAGCCCATCTCATTTAAATATTGATGAAATTCCTACTGTTGAGATGAATTTACCTAACTTAACACCGCCTAGAATTTTGCATTGAAAGCCAAAGTATTTGATTGAAATCGATGAGAATATTTTGTAGCCAATGGAAGGTAAGATTCTAAAATGCACTTGTAGAAGATATGCTCATAAGATTTGGAGATTGTTCTTTGAAAAGTTAAATGAGACTGCAAGATGTCAACTATTCATTGAAATGATGCAAAGTATAAAGTATAGGTCCATCATGAAGATTCTTGGGTTGAGAACATCAAAGGCTTCAAGTGAAAAATCTATTGTCAAGAATCTAATGAGTGCGTATCAGAGTGTGGGTAACACCTCACGCACAAAAGATAGTAATGCAACACGGTGTGTGATTACATCGACTATAGTAAGTAGTCAAATGAGGAAAGATCGTCTCATTAGAAAGACGAGTCAAGAATTGAGAATTAATAGGAAAACTTTATCAAGAGCCGTTGGAAGATGCCAAAGAATTAAGGACACTAATGCCAATGAATTATGGGCATTCTCGGGGAGACTACCACAAAAAGGTAAACCAATTGTTGAAGCATTGAGATCACTAATTAAAGGCTTTTGGAAGAATTACACAAGGGTATCTCCGAATCAAAGGGATGTGGTAAGAAGGAGAATTGGTAGTCAGAACCGTGAACCACATCCAAAGCATTTTTTAGATGAGACTCAAACACAGTTTTATGGTAAATTTCTAGAGAAGTATCCTCAAATTAAAATTTGTCAAAGATATTTTGAAATGCTAAAACCTTTCTATGTCAAGATAAATCACACACACACTACTTGTTTTTGTAGATTACATATTGAATTTTCTAACCATTTTGATGCTTATAGGTCTATATGTTTAGATATGCATACTAACAATGATTTGCAGGGTTGTGCCATATGTGCCCCACCAACATCTTCAAGAGACTTCATATCAAGAATTTTATGTGAAAGAGAGGAAGGTCAAATATTCTACAAGAAATTATGCTTGGATGGCATATGTCATCGTTGCGGTGGCTTGCAACATTTGCCAATATGTGAACATATGGAAAGAACACATGCGGTTGGAAATGAACTAGTAGAGTTTGGCAAGTATAAAATAGTGGCATACAATACAAAAGATGGTAAAGAAGTAAAGAGGTGTGAATTGGTTATTGAAAAGATTCTAGTGTATTAGTTTATGCCTATATTTCGTGACAGCATAGTGTATGAGTATGCAAGACATGCCCATAGAGCTCGATGGTTGGACTTGCAATTCAAGTTATGCAAGGACACATTTCCGGTTGGTAGCATTGTTTCAGTCATCGACTTTGCAAAGAACTACAGTCTACAGCCATAGCGTGAGGTGCAATCACAATATTACAACTCCACACAGGTTTCTATATTTGTGCACATCACATTCATTCATGTGAATGATAGTACAGAGGATGACAGAAAGATCATAAGGGAGTATAATTTCTATATTAGTGATGATCGCATGCATTCTACAGAGTTCGTGCAAGGTTGCTTTCAGGTGTTCTACAATGATTTGGCTAGAAGGGGAATATCGTTCAGTCAGCATATCATATGGTTGGATAACTATGCGTCACAATTCAAGAACTTGCAGAATTTCTATTGGCTGAGTAGGCGGCATAATTTTATAGGTATTCAACATATGTGGAACTTTTGTGAGGTCGGGCATGGAAAGGGGGAGCATGATGGTGCAGGAGCATGTATCAAAAGAGCCATAGCACGAGAAGAGTTAAAGTATAAAGACAATGCAAAGTTGACAGATTCAAAATCGATTGTCGAGTGGTGTAATGCTTCCATGGGTCTAGGTAATGAAGGTAAGTCTTCAGTTCATAGATTTTTTTGGTTGATAAATGATACTAACATTGCACCATATGAGGACTGTTTTACACTAACAGGATCAAATGAGATGCACTCTTTCAGAAACTCAATTGCAGGTTCATGGAGTATCCATACGCAAAAGATGTCATGCTTTTGTTCTTCCTGTACAATTCAAGTCTGGGATGAGTGCGAGTCAAAGGAGTGGGTTGACGAATGGCAGTTAAGTTATCTTAGCCCACTTGACACGTATCGACCCCTGACAGCATTGGAACTAATACAGATGGAATCATCAGTTGACTTTGACCACATATTAGATTTAGTTCAACCAGGTAATATAGGGCACGTATATGCATGTAATTTCATCTAGTTCAACCAGGTAATGTCATCTTACTTTGTAGTGTTTTTGTAATGTTGACTAATTTCATCTAATTTGCTACACATATCAATGTAGGGCACGTATATGCAGTTATTGCAGATTAAGATAATGAAGAGGGAACATATTATTACTTATGTCGTTGTGTTGAGGCCAAAAAGAAATTGGAGGCCCCTATTACAGATGGAGAAAACATTGAATACCCTACAGGTTCAGTGGTTATTACTGGAACATGTCTTAGAAGGTACCCACATAAGAGTTAATATTTGGCTGTTTTAGGACTTTGACACACATTGGAAGATTCTTCATTACTCAAACCTTGTCGTGGCATCCAATGTTCATTTGATAAAGTATCGGGGTAGACCTTTGAACAAAATCTTGTGGAAGGTGCATGGGTCTGACCATGAAGCAATACTTGACACAATAAAGAGTAGAGTAGACCCGGATGGTTCATTGGATTAATTTGTAAGTATTTACATTGATTTTGTAAAGTCATGTTACATTGAGTTGTAAGTATGCACATTAATTTGTAAGGTTTGTCTTTTTTTTATTTCCTCCTACATTTTTACACATATACACATTCTTACATCATCATGTTATGCATTTTTGGTTTCCTGCTCCTGATGCGACCAAACTCATAACTCACCCTACTTCCTCTAGACACCATTTGATGATATCTCCAACACTTTAGATCTAGGGCACCCAATCATGATGATGACCTATATACCATTCTCCCAAGGCACTCATAATGAAGGAAAAGAAGACCAAGGGTGCCCAAGCTTAATAGACTTATTTCTTTCAATTTTGATGATCTAAACTCTTGCAAAACGACATCCACTTTCATGCCTTTAGATCTTCCTTCACATACAGGGCGCCAAATCAAGTTGAAAAATCTACATAAGGGTGCCAAAATGGATGAAAGGAGACATGGAATGTGCCTTAGGACTCCATGCTAAGGTTTGAGCCATTAAAGTCTCTTGATATTAGGCGCTCATGATGATGAAACTTAGAGTTTTTCCCTTTCCTAGGTGCTCATCTAAGATGTTTGAATGATAAGGAGTGCCTAGACCTCTATAATGTACATTGGGTGCCAAAATCAAGGTGATTTTAAGTCACATTGAGTCATTTGGGGTCAGTTTGAGTCTTTGAGTCATGTTGCAAAAAAGTGTCAATGTTGTCAAGTTGCACAAAGCAACTTTTGCATTTTTGGTGTCCTACTCCTGATGCAACCAAACTGATAGTTCCAATGCATCCGGATGGGTACGTTTAGGCTAGGCATGGTTCTATTTTTCACCCAAATATGTTGAAACAGTCCAAGCTACATTGTGCCGGTGATATCCCTGAAGAGTCTAAAGTGTAAAAAGGCAACAATCTTTGACGCGATGTTACTCAAAAACTGTGTCACTTAGAAACATTCTGTCTAAGGCAACGTGAACACATAGAGTGCATCTATAATAACCTCTCTCAGTTTTTTATATCTCTGAGGCATTTGCCCATGGTGAAAAGTTTTCTGCTGCCCTAAAAATCGTCAGAAGGAGGCAGTGTAAAGTTGCAAAGAGGTGTAACTTTTGTCCTGCTCCTGATGCGACCAAAATGATAGTTCCAATGCGTCTGGATGGGTACATTTACACTAGGAATGGTCCTATTTTTCACCCAAACATGTCGAAACAGTCTGAGCTACATTGTGCCGACAATATCCCTGAAGAGTCCAAAGTGCAAAAAGGTAGCAATATTTGACGAGATGTTGCTCAAAAACTGTGTCACTTAGAAACATTCCATCTGAGTCAATGCGATCACATAGAGTGCCTCTACAATAACCTCTCTCAGTTTTTTATATCTCTAAGACATTTGCCCGTGGTGAAAGGTTTTCTGCTGCCCCAAAAATTGTCAGAAGGAGGCAGTGTAAAGTTGCAAAGGGGTGTAACTTTCGTCTTGCTCCTGATGCGACCAAACTGACTATTCCAACGCATCTGTATGGGTACATTTATGCTAGGCATGGTCCTTTTTTTCACCCAAACATGTCAAAACAGTCCGAGCTACATTGTATCGATGATATCCCTGAAGAGTCCAAAGTGCAAAAAGGTAGCAATCTTTGACAAGATGTTACTCAAAAACTGTGTCACTTAGAAACATTTCGTCTAAGGAAACGCGATCATGTAGAGTGCCTCTACAATAACCTCTCTCAGTTTTTTATATCTCTGAGGCATTTTCCTGTGGTGAAAGGTTTTTTGCTGCCCCAAAAATTGTCAAAAGGAGACAGTGTAAAGTTACAAAGGGGTGTAACTTTCATCTTGCTCCTAATGTGACCAAACTGACAGTTCCAACACATCTAGATGAGTACATTTACGCTAGGCATGGTCCTATTTTTCACCCAAACATGTCGAAACAATCCAAGCTACATTGTGTCGACGATATCCCTGAAGAGTCCAAAGTGCAAAAAGGCAGCAATCTTTGATGAGATGTTACTCAAAAATTGTGTCACTTAGAAATATTCTGTCTAAGGTAACGTGATCACATAGAGTGCCTCTACAATAACCTCTCTCAGTTTTTTATATCTATGAGACATTTGCCCGTGGTGAAAGGTTTTTTGCTGCCCCAAAAATTGTCAGAAGGAGGTAGTGTAAAGTTGCAAAGGGGTGTAACTTTCATCCTGCTCCTAATGCAACCAAACTGACTATTCCAAAACGTCTGGATGGGTACATTTATGCTAGGCATGGTCTTATTTTTCACCCAAACATGTTGAAACAGTCCGAGCTACATTGTACTGATAATATCCCTTAAGAGTCCAAAGTGCAAAAAGGCATCAATCTTTGACGAGATGTTACTTGAAAACCATGTCACTTAGAAACATTCTGTATGAGGCAACACGATCACGTAGAGTGCCTCTACAATAACCTCTCTCAGTTTTTTATATCTTTGAGGTGTTTGCCCGTGGTGAAAGGTTTTCTGCTGCCCCAAAAATCATCAAAAGGAGGCAGTGTAAAGTTGCAAAGCATTGCTAAGAAATCCTCAATACTCAAACAATCCAATGAACTGAAGCAACTTCTTCTTAGGCACAAATGTAAGGGTACACAAGGGGAAAATGGCACCTAGATGACTTAGTGCATTTCTATGACTTCATTCACATGTTTAAATGTTTGAGAAACTCTCCTTTACTAAGTGCTTGTCCTCATGTCAATGTTAAGCTTTATACCTCCTAGGTACTCAATTAGGTGATGTAATTAGATACAACTTACCCTTAGGTACCAATGTAGCTTCTTCAATCCATCACACTTCTAGGCTCTCAAATTTGAGGTCTTGGACTTATATCTTATTCCTAGGCGCAATTGGATGATCTTCCTAGATCTAGGTGCTCATGATGGTGGGAAATTACATGAAGGGGCGCCTAAGTCCAATTTGACTTTGTATTTGATATTTTATAACTCCAATTGACTAGGAATGGCTCAATTTCTAAAGTGCTGACTCAATAATGTAAGTTTAAGGTCTTTTCCTCCTAGGCGCCAATTAATGAGTTCACTAGATGCAATTTCTCCTGGACTTGAAGATTGTGAAAGAACTTGAAGATTGGATGGATGTCTTCGAATGTTTGATGAAGAAGTGTTCCAACTTGAAAGGTCCTTTGAAGTGTAGATATTGATGATAACACTTTCCTTTATATATGAAGTAGATGACTTCTCAAGGAGGCTTCAATGTATTAGAGGGACTTGAAATTGAATGGATGTCTTTGGAATGCTTGATGATAATGAGAAGTTCCTTTGGAGCGGCTACATGCTGATCTTGAAGCGATGATTGATGAAGAATCTAGTTGATACTTGAAGATGAATGGAACTTGAAGTGATAGATGGAAGTCTTCGAACATGATGCAACTGGTGATGTCGTTGATGAAGAAGACTTGAAATATATCTTGTTGTGACCTCTTGGAGCAACTACCTCTTGAAGTGGTGTTTCCTTGGCAGTGATTACTTCCATCTTAACTCTCTGACATGAATGAATGTGAAAGGCTCCTTTGGAGTAGCTACATGATGACTCTAGGCGACTCCAAGCTCTTGCTCCTACCTTTTCCTTCAATCTTCCTACAATACAAACCAAGAAACACATCAATCCTCATGATAAACATTTTATAACACAAAGGAATCCTCTTTAAACATGGAATAATCTTACTACAAATCTAGGCACATTTATAGGTAAAAAGAAGAGCAAAGGGTGCCTAACACAAGTTGGTCCATATTTATCACTTTAAATGATTTCAAACAATTGTAATGGCTTAAAGAGGTTAGTCTCCCTTAAGAGATTCATTCAAAAGGTGTCTTTCAATGCAATTTCTCCCTTAGGTACCATAATGGGTTTGTACTGATGGAGAGTGCACCTAGATTTAAATGTCTTTATACTTGCAATTTTGTAATTCTAAATGATGAGACATGTCTTAGAATGAATTCTATCTTTCAAGTGCTCACTCCAAAAGGTCATCTCATGCAATTTCACCCAAGGTGCTCATTGAGGTGTTCTGAGAGGCTAAAGTGTGCCTAACTCAATTGCCTTTATCTTTATCATTTTTGTGCTTTCAATAATTGAAAATGACCTAGAGTGATCCTTTCTCTCAAGGCACTCACCTATTGATATTAAATCAAGTTATTTCTCTTAGGCACAATTTTAGGCTTGTATGGGTGAAAAGTGCGCCTTACATCCTTAGGTGGTTCTTTCTAATTCTCAATGATTTCAATCAAATGCCAAGTGTCTAAGGAAGCTTTTGTCTTGAGATGATTAAATTTTGAGGTTCAAATCCCTTCCTCAATCAAGGCACAATCTGAGGGTTGTATAGATGAAAGTTGACTTCAACTTGGGCGCTCATTTGAGTTGGGAGGAGCTAGAATTTGCACCTAGATTGGAGATAGATATTTTGGCTTATTTGATGATGGTCTCAAGTCTCTCTACCAAGGCGCATTTTGATGATGTTCTTATTTAAACTCTTATGAAGACTATCTCATCCCTAAGTGCCCATCCTCATTATTTTCATGCACTTAGACTTCAAGGCGCCAAAACTAGTAGGAAAATTCACAATGAGTGCCTTTGCTTTGGAAGAATTTCTTATTGATCATTAGGCACACTTTGGAGTTGATATGTACTTCCTTTAGTTCCATGTACTCAATTCATCATAATTATTGTCAAAGACTTCTCCAAGTTGATTGATAACATGCTTCTTGATGTTAAGATCCTTCATTCACTCCTTCTTCTTAGATCTAGGCGCTCATGATGGTGGAAAATTACATGAAGGGTGCCTAAGGTTCAAGATAGGTTCTTTCCACTTATCTTAACTTTCAATCATTGTAGTTAATATCAAAAGACATCATCCAAAATGAGAAACCTCCAAGACTTGTCATTGTAAGTTGATTTCCTCCAAGGTGCCAATACAAGGTTCTTTTGAAGGCAAAGGGTGCCTAGGCTTATGGGGCTAAATTTGATGTATTTATTAAAAGATAAAGGTGAATTGATGCTTATTGAAAATGCCACTTAGTCCTTCATTTGTATTATAGGCACCATTTCCTATTGACTTATATACTCCTCATGCTAGGGTGCCATAATGAAGTGGTTTAGACAATAGGTGCGCTTCACTTACTAGAGGCTTGTTCTCCTTCCACCTTAGGTGCACTTTTATGGTGGAACAAGTGTCAATGGGTGCCTTGTCTTAAATGAATGCTCTCTCCGAGTTGGGTACCCTTTTGAGGCTTTATGAGTTGCAAATTGCGCCTTAACCCTTCATGCTTGTTGTTCAATGTTTGAATGTTTAAGAAAGTCTCCTTTAGGCGCTCATCTTAATGACTTTTTCTCAAGGCGCAATCATCCTAATGACTTGGATATTCATCCTAGTGTTTCAGGATATCAGGCTACCAGACTTACTCATTTTCAGGATCTCAAACATAAAGAATAACATGATGATTCATTTTTTTGTATTGCATATAGTTGACATTGTATGCTACTCATAAAGAATATTAATATTTTTTGTTCAACATGATGATTCATTTTTTTTTAAATACAACTTTTATCTTTTAGTTCCAAAATGAGGTTTAGGTGATACTTGAATAACAATAGCTAGCTTATTGGATCAACAAACATCCTATGTAATACAATTGGACTTTAAATATTTGAAGTAGCCGTCTACAAATATCCATTCAAATGTGGATTTATAATGCAAGTATGGACGCCATCAATAAAAAAGATTTGTATTAACCAAATATCCATATAAGCATACATCAATATCTGTCGATATAAGTATAACATATGTACAAAATAGCCATATAGGCTTACAAGAATGCTATATAGGCATATAATGTCAACTATATACAATACAAAATATATGTCCACAAATGCCATATAGGCATACAATAAAGGAACACAATAAAAAGTGATTCCCCTCTGGCTGGTGAAGAGAATAGATCACAAGCAACCTTTGATCTTCTAGGGGATAGAGACGTGCATGTGGGTGGTCTACTACGAACCCGAGGGCTGCTCCTTCTATTTAGTTCTTCCTACATCTTTAGCTGTTACAATAAAAAGTATAGACATTAATACATAGAAATTACATGTTATAAAAAATGAAACATTTAACAAAATAATCACTTACCGCTACCATATAATCCGTCTTCTCACTTGCCTCAGTAGCAGGAATAGGCCGTGGTGATGCCATGTCCTATAGAAACCATCCAGATAGAAATTAAACTTCAAATCAATAATCTTTTGATTTTTCAAAAATAGACAACTATAACAATGAATGTAAATTGAAATTTACTAATCTACCTCATACCCCTGTCAATGCCATGGAGCTATGAATCGCAGAGGCCACACCCTGCTCCATTGCCCTATGAACATGGGGAGGTGTCTCCGTAGCCTGCATCATCTGGAAATAAAACAACATTATTCAATTACAAAGACTATAATAGTGATGCAAATCATGGCTCCTAACATACACACACATTCATCTAAACATGGAAGTACACACAATAAAGCACACAAGTCACATACAAAAATCTAGTAAGTACAATTCATTCATTAAACTATTTATTTTATTACCTCCGTAAAGCTTTGAAGTCCACCACTGCTGGTAGGTGTTGTCGTGAAATCTACAATATTAACCTATTCAACATCCAAAATCAGATATTATAATACCATTCATATAACGATGCTATTCACATGTAATATTTATAATTGTTTACTAGTTACACACCCCGATAGTAGATGATCTAGTGTAAAATGCAGGTGGAGAACCACTGAAAACTATATCGACGCTATGACCCTAAAATTTCATTAAAATCATCAATTTAAATTAGTTAATCTTGTATTTCAAAAATAAAATTTAATAAATTAAATTCAATAAACTTGCTAATATTTACCTGAGTATCAAGGCCAAAAGTCTCACTCAGGAGGGTATCTGTCATCACCATCTGCTCAGCTGCAGATGTAGCCTATGCACCTGCGTCCTGACTATCCATGGGGTCATAACCACAGGCTGACCCGCAAGCCTGACAAGCATGGGGTGGGACCCTACTCCTCGCACTATCTCCCAACCCACTCTGTACTGCAGGACCGACATGCTCTATGATGCTTTGTGTCAAGGCACTAATGGACTGAAGTGTATTAACCTCAACACTCTCCTTCACAATGGAAGGGATAAAAACATGCTCATGGGCTGGTCTACTGATTACTCATCTCACTACCCGCTATGGGTCAAGACGTGCCCCTAGTCTATCTTGTGCTGACCACCCACCTCTACCCTGGAAGTCCCGCATATCAAAATAGTTTGGCACTTTATTGAGGACAAACTCGCAGTAGAGTTTTCTCAAAAAGTATTGCGGGACCTCATTATTATTGCATGGAGGATTGTCAAAAACCATCCACGACCTCTGCCCAAAATTTTCCCTTATCACTTGGTTGTTGCACCAATGGATAGGGAACCTCTTGCATGTAATGGGTGGAGGTTGATTTGTTTGTGGGTTTGTGAAAATTGAACACAAGTCTAATTTTGTGATTTGTAATTTTTTCACATCTTGGTATGATAGCTTGTCTGCATAATAATCTCTAAACTCTCTCCTCTTATCTGTCCAACTAGTTACTTACTTGCTAATTGAATCTAAATTTGATAACATAGATTCAAGAGATTCAACAAGCGTGGACCTATGCAAGGTTGAAGTGGAAGGATCTTTCAACTTTGCAATTATATCTTCAATTTCTTTTTTGTTATTTTCAGTTTGCCCCATTATATTTTCTTGTGTTTCAGGGGCATGTTGAGGAATGGATGGAGGAGGTTGTTGTTCTGCAAGTATTTCCTCCTCAGGATTTTGTGGATTTTTAGGAGGAGGAGGTGCATTAACATTTCCTGACAATTAATGAAATATACATCAAAAATCAACTCAAACCTACCTATTTAGAAACAAATTCAAACAAAAAAACAAATATAACTCACTCCTTTGGTGTGCTCGATGTCGTGGCGGCATTTTGGCGACGAATCGATAAGGTTTTTGTGTTGAATTGAGTTTTGCAAAATGCGAGCGTGCTTTCTAGGGTTTGCAAGATGCGGGCATAGAGGAGAAGAAAGAAATGAAATGAGATATAAACCTTTTTTTTTAATTTATAGCAAGTCAAAACGTGCTCGCATTATGGCTTGGTTTTGATGAGCCTTGGGCTCGTCATTACCAAGCCATAACGCGAGCGCATTATAACGCGCTTGTGTTTTGTATTTTTTTTTTTTGAAAATAATTTGGCCACTTTTTGGCCCCCCATCTTTTTGCACTTACCATGTGTCAGTCATATGTGTAGCTCGTTGATCACTGCACTGACTGACAAATGTGGACATGGTCTCAAGAGGGATGCCATACTTAGAACTGACAAACTGATATACATAAATTAGATCCTATGCTAGACATGTGCTCAATCTACGTGAAGCACTCTTTCCAGAAGTCTGCGCCACATCACGTGATGAAACTATCTCAGCACGTATGTAAAGATCATAACTAGTGAAAGTTGAATGAATTGATCCTATGCTAGTGAGTGGACGCAACATATATCTACCAACACGATCTGATGTCAAATGGTCAACGTCACTGGCAATAGATCCTAAACTCTCAAAAATATGTTGTCTCAATGATGTAACTGTTGCCTCAGCTAACTGTCCTAGATTCAACTTTTTGGGAAGTACCAAAAGGTTGAGACCCACTAATGCCCTCTTATTTTCAAGCGGATCTTGATTAGGACGTCAAAATTTCTCTAAAAACCTCCCCTGACCCTGTCTCACATATTAAGGGATGGATGTGAAATCAACATCAAGTCGTAAATGAACAATAGAAAATAGTTGTTTGCAAAAATACAAAGGCAACTAATCATTGTGTGGCCATCTATGATGTGCTGCTAACCACTTAGGATATATAAGTCATGCAATAACAAAATCTGTACACCTGGTGATAAAATAGCCCCAAACTCTGTCATGTTTGTGATAATGTGGAAACATACTATGCACCATATTCAATGAAACAACCCTATTAACTTCTGGCCATTTCACTGTCCCAGTAACAGTGCTAGCAAGTGACACATAAAAATCCTCAATACTCATATCATCATAGGGATTGTATGATTTGACTATGTCAATCATATGGGAAAACTCTGCTCTAGTCCCCACCAACTTGTCTCTATTAGACATGTTAGGCATATTATGGATTGTCTAATCTAAATGTGTCAGAGCATTATCGAGTCTATCAAGAGTGGCAGCATATAACTCACTCCTACTTACACTATTTGCATCACCACTATTATGCTCAGTATCATGGCCATCACTATGATGAGATGCCATGTTAGATGCCATGTATGTGCAAATTTCTGCATTTAAAAAATTTTAACATACATTTAATTTATAATTTAATGAATTTATATATGTACATTCAATTTTTACATTTAAATTAACAAAACTAAAAACATTTAAAATCTAAGAATTAAATACACATGAACAATCTACACATTTAAATTAACTTTACAAAACTAGATATAAAAATTTAAAATTTAAAAATTAAATACATTCAATCTAATACATCTATTTCAATTACATCTAGCCCGTGAAACAAATTCAATGCACTTATTTTCATTCATGTTGGGAGGATAAAAGAGTAGTGTCTTCATGGAAATTACTTTCTTTCATTTGCAAGTTCACAAAATAAAGTTAATCCAAGTTGGGCTAATTTAATACAAATAATGGACTTAGGAGGCCAATACAATTGTACTAGTTGGTAAGATCAGAAAGAAGTTGGTACTTGATTGATTAGGTTAAAAACCTAGTAGGCAACATAATCCAATCCCTTATGAGGTTGAAAACCTACAAAGCTATCGTAACAGAGACTTGAGGTAAAAAAATAAAAGGGCACAACAAGATAATCTACATACAAAGATCCCACACCCATCAAATATTGAAGAAATTCTATAACTAATACCATAGAAGTTGGAAACTAGACATGAAGTCAAAAAGGAAGTTGTGTGACAAGTGTAGAAGAGTGAAACTATATGAGGAATGTGTTAGGGACATATCCCTACCTCAAAAAAATACATAAAGATGTAAATATACTACATATGAGAGATATCATATGATAAATTAGAGTAATAGTGGAGATATGCAATGGATGAATGAACAGATTATATGTAATAGGTATAAGATATGTGAATGTCATAGACTTTGATAAATGTATGAAAGACATTGGATATGGTATTGAAAGAAATATACATGACCTTATCCTATATGTATTGGTGTATGAATGTGTGTATTTTCTTTTGATTTAGTCTATTATTATTTGCATATGTAAGCTCCACTTCTCTAATTGCATCACACTAAATCACAACATTAAACATATTACAATCTAGTCTCATGTATAGGTTTTATGTCAATATTTGGTTCCATTGCTAGGACATTAATTTTTGGTGCTCTGGGAGAAGGTGCACACTATAAAATGTAATTTGTGATAATGTAGACAAGAAATAAGTGTAATTAAAAGATATTTTTATACAAGATAGTGGAGATCATGGAATGGTGTGGTAACACTCACTAATATGTAGCCCTTAGGGGGGCTAGGCACCTAGGGGTGACACAGGAATAGGGGATGATCGTAGAAAGATATGAGTGCTAAGTCAAATATGGTCTAATGGTTGTGGTTGTATAAAAGAGATTGGTTTACAATGACTAAATAAACTAAAATGACCAAACAAGATACAAAGAAGGTAAGATGATTCATTATTGAGATCAAGATGAGTTAAAAAGAGTGTAAAGAGAACACTACTTGAGAAAGAAAGGGACTTCAAAAAAGAGAAATAAAAATAAAAAATAAGAAAGAGAGGAATGGTATCATAAATTTATGGATAAAGGAAAGATGTAGGAATAAGCATTTGTTAACATGGAAGAGCATGCTAATAGGATATAAAATCATCTTTAAATAAATATTCTAAATCAATTAGGTCTTATAATGACATGGTGATTATAGATATATATTCAAACCAAATAAATAAATAACCCTCATTAGAATTTCTAAGAAAAATATACAAACTATGGTTCAAACTTTAGGAGAACATGAACCATCATTGATTATGGAAGGCTTTAAATCATTAATGAGAGATACTATAGTGGGCAATGGAGAGAGAGGTTTAAAACCGATAAGGCTTAGTCATTGGCAAAATTCATACCTGATGAACAAGTGATAGAGGATGATCTTAATAGGCTATAACCTACCTTTATAGTCCTAGAGGGATATAATAATTTTATGAAACCAACTTATTAATTCATGAGCCTGACCAATAACATAAACTAGTGGAATACTATACTCACTAGGTACATTGATTCAAAGAGATGGGAGACTATGAAAAGACTAGGATTTGGAGAGATAGAGTAGATCCTTAGAAGACATACTAGAGAATAGTATTAATGATAAATTATAAAATAATAATGAATTATAAAATGCCACGTACCCAACCAAAAAAATACTATGATAAGGATTTAAAAAGAATGTATCAATTGTGAGTAAATGAAAAGACTTGAGTAGGCAAGATTGAGAATTGGGCATAAGAAAGAGTTTGTGAAATATTTGGAAGAGATTTTCAGAACAAAATAATTCAATATAGATTTGATTCCATATTTCATTTGCATTTAACATATAGTAATAAAGTTATGTGTTTCTTCCACCTAGCAATTAAGTTTTGGTTGAAATACATAATTGTATAATAATTTATTTTGAAAATGAATTTGATTGAAACACATTACTATATATATATTAATATGTTTTGAAAACAAAATTGAAACATAGCTCATATAATTGTGAAAGTTAGTTAGGAAACAATTACAAGTTATTAAATATGATCTTCTAGTAATTGGAGGTCTGATTTCTTGTATTGAACTCAATCATTCTTACATTCTTGAATCTGCTATAAGATTTGTAAAGGAGAGATTAAATTACATATTAAAGATTGTTATTTTGTATAGGAGAAAATTCCTGACAAATATACATATGAATAGATAGAGGTAGTGAAGAGGGATAAGTATTATACATTTCATGATAGGCATTTCAAGTTTGCAGGCTATCAATTATAAAGGACTGCTACAACAAGCTTAGAAATTATATTTGGACACACATATTACATTTCCTCTGTGTATGATTGTCCTAGGTTACTCATATGATGAATTTGGGATTTTTGTCAGATATTATAGTTGGAAATGCTCTAGTCGACATGTATGAAAAATGTGGAAGCATAGACAAGGAACTACAGGTTTAGTGGATGAGCGCTGCACATGCTTCAATCATATGAGTAACCCTTATTGCATTACACCTACAATTGATCAGTATGTGTGCATGGTTGACCTTATTGCTTGCGTTGGCTATGTGGAAGCATTTTTGGTTGTGATAGTTAGATAATATTTGTCTCATTTTTTACATCTGGTTGTTAATATTGGTTGTTAATGTATGGAAAATGTGGAAGCATAGACAAGGAACAACAGGTTTAGTGGATGAGAGCTACACATGCTTCAATCATATGAGTAACCCTTATTGCATTACAATTGATCAGTATAATGTGTGCATGGTTGACCTTCTTGCCCGTGTTGGCTATCTTGAGGACACCATAAAATTTATCATTAAGATGCCAATGAAACCTATGGTACTTGTGTAGATGTTGCAGGATTTCAATACAAAACTATGATATAAGCTATCATTCAACCTATGATATAAACTATGAGAAATATATTATACATTCCCAGCTCATTTGTGATTAGGGTTTATTCAAATCAATTGCAGGTGGGTATTGCTTATAGAATGGTGCACGTGGGTGTTGAGGAACAGTAGAGTACCCAAAGGAACAATAGAGTACGTGGTTGTGTAGTGCAGTGTTGGTTGTCCGTTCTGGTGGTTGTCCATCGTGGGGTCACTATCTGTTGTGGGCTCCAGGTGGAACACTCCAAAATGACATCAATCCGTGCAAAAATGACAATTTCAACTTTTTTTAATTTTTATTTTCTTAGGTTATACCTGAAACTGAACCAGGCGTAAACATACCGCCTGATAACGTTTCGCTAGGAAATGTACAACCACGTAGGTGCCACATAGGCGTCACGTGGTTTCGGGCATAACTAAACCAGGTGTAAATAAATCATGCGTAAATGATCTGCTCAGAATTATTTATTTAGCCGAAAGTGTGACACACTATTGTGCTTTTGCCTGGACAATCTTCTCTTGTAAGAAATGCCTAAACCTTCAAAAGCTTATGTATGAAACTGTGACTTGTGCAAGAATTGCATGCACAACATCATGTGAAAGTGTAAAGTGTGTTCCACTTTTTAAGAAGTCATTATAATTAGACAAAAAATAAAAATAAATAACCAAGTTTAAAAAATAATAAAAAATATCCATCCAATGTAATATGATTATCCTTTAAAAAATTGTAAGTAATGAAGTTTTAGGAAGTAACTAAAATCTCAAAACACTAAAAATAGAGAATAATAGAAGGTGGTGCAACTTCAAATAGGTATAAAGAAAGAAACCAACTAGATCTTAGAGACATTCAACTAAATCTCTATTTTTAATGGCAATGAAAGTATCCCAAGTAGAACACAATTAACAAGTGTGAAGCCAAAATCCACAACCTTGCTAGCATCCTCCTTGACCATGCCAAAATGAGAACTTCAGATCAACATACTGACCCTTAAAAGATTCATTAAACTTTGATTAAGTTGTCTTCTCGTGTCTAACATTGTCGAGCTTGGAGGTTCAAGGAGATTTTTGGATAGACCTGAAAGCATCTTAAGATGAATTTTATATTAAGCTCATGTCAAAGATCTTAAAGCCGTGAATTTGTAATAATAGTGGATGTAGCCTAACTTGATCAATCAGATTGTATTTGCTTCCCCATGTTTAGGGAACTCAAAAATTGGCTAAAGGATTGATAAAAGTTGATAGAGATTTCCATGTGTCTACTCTGGATTTCCTTGATCCATAGTCCATGTCACCACTAAGTCACATGTCAAAAGTTAATTCATCTAAGCACCATATTATAATTATGGAATTGAGTATAAATACCATAGATACGAGGCCACTCATAGAGCTCTATTGCATAAGATTTTTTAGGTCTACTAGGAGCATGGGCATGGAGAAAAGTGAACATCAAACATGAGGTACCCTCTAGAATTTGATTAATGAAACTCTTGGGTCTGCCAAATGTGGGCCCAATGAACTTGAAATTAATATTTCATGCCCCAAACATCCATAGAAGTTAGATCTACAAGAAACAAGCCAAGTGAATATTGGATGCAAAGAGCCTTTTAAGTTTCACTTATTAAAAGTTCATTTCATGTGTAGAATATTTGTATGTATCTGGGCCTAAACTTTACATTGATAAAGTATATCAAATTTTTATAATGTCTTACATGTTAAATAGACAAGGACCTGAGCTCTTGTATATATCATGGCTCATCAATTGGTTGACCAATAATTTAGAGTATGTTGCAACACGTCTACCACAACACATTGATTGCTTATAGATAATGTAATCAATCCACCAAACATTTCAAAAGGAAATAGCAATTTACCACAAGAAATATTGATTTGCCACTAAGCATACATAATGCTGGAAGAGAACCATAGTAGAACATGTGTTATGAAGATGGAACTCAGAGATATAAGTATAACCCATTCTGTGAGCTCTACTATTGCCATGGGATATTGAGCAATCCACAAAAAATGTCTCGCATGGGAATGCTGAGCAAATTTCTAGCCTCTACATTTTTTGGGATATTTCATTAGATGATTTTTTTACACCTATATTGGTTTTCTCTCCCTCTTAGATTTCAATGGCTAATTTGGATGGAATATTAACTTACCAAAATACTTGTTTGAGGTTTCCTTCTATAATGAGAATTATAACATCCCTTATACTTTTTAAGCCATGCAAATATTTGGCTTCTTCTAGGTGGCTTGTTTTATAGTATTGTGTATACATTAGAATTTTTCCACGTTTCTCACATCCCACTATTTCTTAAATGTCACGTACCATCCTTTCTACTGATCACTAGTTTGATTCATGCTACTCACAACATTCTCCCAAACACCTCACAAAATTCCACAACCATCCAAGTTTTTTTACCTTTAGATTCATTAACCTTAATTTCTGCCTCTATCAAATGCATTAGGCAATCTAGTTACATGCATTATCATGGCAATTGGAAGCTATCCTCCTAGTTTCTTTTGCTAATGGTTTCTATAATTGCTTTACTAGAAATTGGTTCTAATACATTGAATTGCTAATTAATTCACTCTAAAATTCAACTGCTTTATATCTAAAATTAGACAAAATAGAGTTAACTGTTAGGGAAATTATTATCATGATTATCATCCAAAAATTATAATAATTGTAGGTATTCAAGCAAATGTTGATCAAATATTGTGTGCAAAAGTTATAGACATTATGAAATCTCACCAATAATGATTTCCACATGCCACATATAAGGTGGAACTATTTCGTATAAACAAATGCAATGCAAATATAGACAACATAATTTGAATGGAAAAAGACTGATCAAATTATTCACATATTTATATAAAAAACACATTGCATATATTTCAATTTTTTTCATATGTTAATTAATCTTCACTCTAAAGTTAATAAACACAGCTACTTCATAATCTAAAATTGAAGAACAAAACAATTTTCATTGCAATAATTTTCAATTATAAATCTAGCTAAGTTGTGTTGTCCGCTTAGCTAGTGGTAGGTATCAATATAACAAATGTATCCATAACATTTCACACCATAAATTGTAATACCCTATATGTAAATGATGTACCAAATATAACAACATATGTTTTCAATAGTTGGTCCCAATCCAAGTCACTTGATATGTTTTTTACCTGAATATTATCTCTCAAAAGTTCAAAACCTTTCTATGTTGCTTCACTCCTCCCTTTCCCAAGCCCTTTCTATATCCCATACATTTTTCACCCCGAGACAAAAAAAGGTTAAAAATTTATAGAGAAAAAATTGGATTCCAAAAATATTTTGACCAAATTCTACAACATAACCCCATAAGCTACTGAGCAGCATAGACAATTTTAAACAAAAAAGAGCTTTTAAAGAGTAAAATAGGGTTTTGATGATTTATCATTGAATTCAACAACAAAAACCTAGAAAAAATTTAGGGCTTTGTTATTTTTTCCAAACTTGAAAAGAAAACCATAGAAAAACATGAGTTTTGATTGATTTTTTAGAGTTTAACAATAAAACCCTAGAAAATGTAGGGTTTCAATTGATGAGTCACTGAATAATAATAAACACAAGAAAAAATTAAGGTTTTGACTGATTAAACACAGAACTTGAAAACAAAACCCTAGAAAACTTAGGATTTCAGTAGAATTTTTAGGGGATTTCAAAACTAAAACTCAAGAAATTTTCTAAGTAGCTAAATGACCTGGTATAGACATACTTGTGGAGAGGAATTTTCCTTTGATGTATCACCTACCCCATGCAAGTGATGACTCCCAAATCTCATGGTTCGATATGCCGATAAGTGCATGGAAATGGGAATGCATTTATTCACACAAGCGTGAAAATTTGTTGCACAAGATGCTCACTCTTGCCGTGCCTATTAGAAAAATCATTAATCTAGAGTCTTTCCATAGAAGTGACAAATTAATGCTCTTGCATTTTGATGCGAACATGTTGGATCATTCCAATGTGAAAAATGAAGTTATTGATTCTTGCATAACAAGTTTTTGGTGACACAACGTGAGTGGCTTGGATCTTTCTAATGGTTGTCCTTGTACCTAGGACAAAATGCCAACCATTGATCCAACCCTGACTGTATGGGAGATCGTGAGTTTCAAGCTTCCTCAGAATTGTATTGAGGGATACTGTTCCTATAATTTGACATGAGCGGCCAAGATTTCTCTAATGGTCTTCTTGTGTCCACAAGACAATTGGTGTCATTTGATTAACCCCTGCCACTATACAGACCTTGACTCGCTCCATGAGTGAAACACCTATTGACGTAATAAGTAATTGGATTCAATAAACAATTATATTATATTATTAGTTTATATATATATGTGTGTGTGTGTATACACACACACACACACACACACATATATATATTTGGATAAGTCAGTTTGGCTTTAGGGATCCATACCCATATAAAAGATGTATAAAATATAATTTTATTACCTCGCTACTCCAAAAGGATGGCCTTTCTATAACTGCCCACCTTTTATACAAAATTCTACAATCTACCAGCAGATAAACCCCTCCTAAATATCTATCAACATATATTTCTTCTAATACATAATATTGTTCTTTGACAAAGAAAGAGCAGTTGAGAAAGCCCCCAAAATTAATACATATTAAAATATCATTTCAAACTATGAGACATGTTTAAAATTTAGCATCTTCATCCCGCAGACCATCCTCGTCCATTTCTAGGGAGTCCTCACTGGCAAATCTTAGCTCCTCAACTGTGAAAAACCCCTCAATTTCATCACCCGACTCCATGCCTATGATTGCTTTGAGGAAAGTAATACCCCATTTTGTAGTGTGCCTTATAGCATCCTCTAAAACACCCCTCGCTGGAATAATTAAAGGATTCCAGGAGCCACAATACGTAGGAATCACCCTCAGCCATAAGCTGTCCCCTGGAGGAAAACCACTTCCAAGAATAACATCACTAATTACCTTGGTGAGCCCTCCCCTCCATTTAGCCTTCACAAGAGTTGCACCTAGCGCATGAATCATAGACTTCTCCTCACCAACATCCAATAGGACAACAATGAACATTCTAGCTATATCTGTGTTTACCCAGTATCTATGTTGTGCATTGAGGAAAGACTCCCAAGACCAGTTTGAAAACCTTACGAAGGCATAATTCAGTGATCTTCCAATAGAAATCCATTTTCCTCATCTTGCCTTCAAACAAACCAGAGAATCCATGAAAATGTTTTCCATCCACAGCTCAACTAACATGTTTAAAGCCATCTGAGATAACCAAGAAATGAATGCCATTGTCCTTCAGCATGCTTGAAGATTAATGCCACTCATAGTACTCATTGTGCCACCTTTTCTCAGAGACCCATACTAGCCATGACATTCCAAGGTGATCGATTATGGGGATGCAATCAATATTGTCTCCTTCTCTCTCCTTCAAAGAATAGGTTACAATAAATCACACATTACCTATAATATTGGTACCTGTTTAATATGAAAAAGGAGGAGGGTTTGATTTTGTTGTATGGGTGTTTTAGTTTGAATCCTCCTTTCCACTAAACATTCCAAGGGATTTTCAATTGAGTTGCCTCTCCACTCGAGAGGAGAGTCACCTATCAGGTTGGGTTGCCACAAGGGAACCTAGGAAATTCAAAAGTTATCACACAATGTCTCTAATTAATGCTTTAATGCTCTTGAAACCCTAATTTGAGAAAAATAGTAAGTAAATCTACAAATTATGATAGATGCTATTGAAATAAGGCAAAGGGCAGAGAACCTTAACTCATTATTTTTTACAGTCTAGAAAATGGAAACATCAGGGACAATGGTGATGGCACCCTAGTCCAAGATGCAACTTTTTCTATAGAATCCTGATCTCCTTCTGACACTGATCTCCACTATACCTTCAGTTTCTGGTAATTTAGATGTAGAGGACACTATTGATGGCACCCTAGTCCACTGAGGAATCTTCTGTTGGATGTCGAAAGCTTTGCAAACCCTGATTATCATTGTTCAGTATGTTTCTGTAGATTCAGATGCGAAGGACAATGTTGATAGTGCCAGTGTCCCAAAATATTGCACAGTGTCCGCTTCTTTTTGGATCCTGAATCTTCAATGTCCTCCAATCTTCCCTGCAACTCCACTTTCTCCAGATCCAATACCTATAACATGCAATCACAAGGAGTGTGGGAGGGGGTTGTGGTGTTTAGAGGCTTGCCTCGGTCAAGCCCCAGAGAGACATTCAAGTCTTCCAAACATCATTGTTAGAGAGAGTGCGTATCCTTGTGGGATAGAGGTAAAAATCCAAATGATAATGATGATAAAACACAATAGATGTCACCTTGATGATGAAGCTCTCATGGAAGGAAGATGCTCTTCAATGCCATGAGGAGAAGATGTAATCCAACCTACAAAAATAAACACAATAACAATGTTATGCTCTACAACACAATGAAAATCCCAAGTTTGCCAATAGGTTTCAATCATAAGCATCTTCTAGTTTCTAAATGATAACCTACACATGCTTATATATGCAACTACTAAGATTCCTGCCAACAATTTCATAATTAAAACTTATGATGTTTGCCTAGGAGCCAAACAACGGTCACAAACCTGACATTTGAATTTAGGGTAGACCCAAAAGAGGGCTAGACTAGGGCACTAGCACCCAAGTCCACCCCCTGTCTTTGTTTTGGGATCATCAAAATAGTCCTCCTTAGGACCCATTTATCACAAGGCCCAAGGGTTTTCTCATCAGGAGTCTGAATTATTATGCAAGATACTCTAAATGCAATCTAAAGACCTGGGAGCTAAACCTTAAAAGGAAAAAGTCCCCAAGGGGACATTTTTCTGACATAATAGCACCCTTATAATTCACAACAATGCAAATACTTAAACCATTAGAAATATTGATCTCCTTGCCATATTATGTCCTAAAACCCTAACAAAAAAATTCTACATTATAAATAAAAAAACCATTTACAACATGATCCTAGGGAGACCCTAGATTCACAAGATGAAGGCCATTCCCTCCACCTTATCTCAAGAGATCCATTTCCTTCATGCATGGGTCAAACCCATATCATCAAAAGAGACTTGGATCCCTTCATTGTTTATAGGATCGAACAAGCCAAAAAGAAATAACATTTGGCCAAACCATTAACAACTCAATAATTATAGTTTTAAAAAGATGAGAGACATCTAAACAAGTCATGAACATTGTCAGGAATTCAAAATCCACAAGGGATGAGACAACATGAGAATTCCCCTTTGATTCTCACTCAAAAAATATTATGCTCCATTTAACCTAGCAACCATTTCCCTCAAGCCATGTATGAGCATCCATGTGGTTGAGATCACTATTGAAGAAGAAAAGGAAGAACTATAGCCCACAAGGGAACTAGGAGATTCATAAAAAAATATTTTGAAACCAATACTAGTCATCCCTCAAAAGTTTGAAATAAGGCTAAGAACAATACAAATGTAGGACTCTACTTAGAACACATAAGAAAGAAACATAATAAAAGGCCATCCATATGCCATTTAAAGTTGGGGACCTGGTGCTCAAAATTAACAACCTTATTGACAAAATGCTTGCGAAGGCCATAAATTTAGACCAAATTCGATAGGTCCTTATGTAATTAAAGAAGACATTAGTAACAAAGCTTATCTCTTATGCATAATGGAAGGTGAATAATTTAGTGAAATGGTTAATGCCTTTCATTTGAACAAATAGTACATTTAAAAAGCAAAAAAAAATTAAAATAGTTTAACAATTCAAAAAAATCAAAAAGCATTAAAATCATATATTTTGCATTACATTTTGTTCCACCATTGCATTTGTTAATGGTTTAATCTTGTTCAAATTTTATCTTAGTAAGGAGTCTAAAGTTTCTAATATAGGTTTCCTTACTAAACCACAAGTTCCTCAAAATCACCATTACCATTTCCCATTTACATTCTCAATAATTTCAAAATAAAGTTAACTTCTAGGTTTAATTTGATCCTAGTCTTAGTTGTCATTAGTTGAGTCTAAACAATGTAAGTTTTCAAAACCACAGTACCCTATTGAAGCTAATAGGTAGGTTCCCCCAATTCTTATCAGCAAAGGTGAAGTCTTAGGAGTTGGCTACCCTTTTAGTTGCACGTAGGTAGTCCCTTACTCACCTTGCCTAACCTTCGATGGTGAGTCTTCGCTTCTTCCTTGTAGCATGGGGTTAGGTTTGTTGCAAGTATGTACCTAATCGGTGTTGTCATTGATGTCAACATATTTTTGTTGTCATTGGTGTCAACTGTATCCTATTTTTCTATTTGTTTAGAAGCTTTATATGTTGAGGATATTAAGAAAATTTGCCCCTCTGGAAGAAACAAAGAGTTGCAGCGAATTGCATTGAAGACAGTGTGTTGCATACTGAAGAATAGTCCAAAAGATTGCTCCGCATTTCTTATATATTGAAGATCTTGGTCTGCGGATTGGAAGTTATTTAGAGGCATCTCTGAAGATGCTAAATCCTAAGTTTGAGCCTCCAGTATGAAGAATTGAGTGAGTTACATTCATCAGAGTAAAACCTGCTTCTTCTGATTATTCATAGGTGATAAGGAGAAAGTATTTTGCTCCTCATTCCTCTACATTGAAGTATTTTGCTCTGCGGTTCTAGAGGGAAGTCTGGGATGAGGATAAGTACCTACAACTCCAATGGTTCATGATTTGATGGTCCACAAGCTATCTTTATTTTATGACAGTTGAAGACAGTGAAGTTCATGTGCTTTGGTATGAAGAATCTCATGGATAAAGTGGTTAGATTTTGTGTGGTTTCTCCTGGTGACTACAACATGCTTGTGGAGGCCTCATGATCATGTTCCTACCTTTGCATTGGTCTACATTAAGGAATTGAGATCATGTTTGAATATTATTCCCAGATAACATAGCATGTAAGTAGTCTTAGCTAGCTTGGTTAATTCCAGTGATTGCAGAGATCTCTTGAACATTGTAGAAGCATGTTATGGCATGGAAGATCATGTTTGAGTCCCAGCTAAGGCGTGGTGTAATCCGCATACATCTTTACTATATCTCAGCATAATGTTGTGTTATGACCTATCTTGTAAATTTTTGTAATGCCAACCTTGGAGATTGTTCCAATGGTTGATGAATGTAATGCCAACCTTGATGTACATTCCAAGGTTGATGAATAATATATATACTTGTAATTGAGTCAAGGAAAATATGTCTATGTGTGAAAAATGTGAAGATAAGTGAGGAAGAGAAAAGGCAGAGTAGGGCATAAGAGTTGTGTTGCGCTTCAATGGAACTGTAATCAGGCATGGTGTAGATGCTATTATAACAGTTCACCCCTTGGTAGTGATCCACCCTTTGGTAGTGAGCCATCCATTAGCAGTGAGCCTTCTTATGAGCAGTGAGCTCTGGGTAGTGAGCCCTAAAGGTAGTGAGCCTTCTAATTTTTGGTATTGCGCTTTACATATATATCTTGTGGGTTAACCCCCACCATGGTTTTTCCCTTAATAGGGTTTTCCACGTAAAAATCTGGTGTCTCCTGTGTTTGATCTTGTAACTGTGTTCAAGTTTCTGATTTCATGCTTCCATGGTTTAATCAAAATATCAATGGACAAGTAATAAATGTTTTAAAGTGTAGAAGTAGTTAAGATTTTGGGACAACTGATTCACCCCCCCTCTCAGTTGTCTAGTGCATTTCAACAATTGGTATCAGAGTAGGTTCCTTAGAAGAAAGCTTGACTGCTTGAGGCTGATCCAAGATGTCATATACGAAGGAAATCCACGATTTGATGGAATGAACTATTCCATATGGTAGATCCACATGAAAACCCATCTCCTTTGCTTAGATTATAGTATTTTGAAAATCATCAAAGATGAATATGAAATAACAAAGGATGGTCTGAAAACTGAAGATGAGATCAATCAATTTGAATTGAACATAAAAGATAAAGATGCCTTGGTAAGCGCCCTATCCAATATCAAAGTAACAAGGATCATGGAGCTGGAAACTGCTCATGAAATCTGGGATAAGCTAAAGAATCTATATGAAGGAGATGAATTTGTGAAGAGCACCGAGTTAGAGTTTGAAAGCAAAATATGAATGTTTGAAGATGAGCGAAGATGACAACATAACATCCTTCATGCAAAAGATTGACAAACTTGTGAGCAACATTAGAAGTGTGGGTGGAAAAATTGAGGACATTGAAATTGTAAACAAAATTCTTAGATCATTGCCTAAATCATATAGTCACAAAGTGGCCGCAATTAAGGAAATAATGACAATAACAAAGATTGCAAAAGATCAGCTGCTTGGAAAATTGATAGCCTTTGAAATGAGAGAACTTGGTGATTCCCTTCCTGAAGATAGAGACTACTTTCATGGCCAACACTTCAGAAAGAACCCCCAGATCTAACAAGTACAAGGTGGAACCGGATTATGAGCTTGAAGAACTTGAAGCCAACTTTGTTAACAGTCTGTCCAGAGGTACTGGTAAGTTCAAAGGAAAATGACCTTTTAGATGTTTCTGTTGTGGTAAATTTGGTCATTATGCCTCTAGATGCCCCACAAGAGTTCCTAAGCCAAGACTTGATAGACCTAGGATCCTGAAGAAATGTTATTATGTTGAAGATCTTGATGGTGATGAAGGAATATCAGATGGTGAACCAGATAATGCTAGTACCTCTAGAAATGAATGCTTGTTTATTGCTATTAAAGAAGAGCCTGTGTCTACTAATCATGCTAGCTGTGTGAAGGAAGAAAAACTAGTAGAAAGTGCCTTGGCTGCGCAAGTTGTTGAAGAAAAAGATGAATGGGTTACTAATAGTGGATGCTCTCGTTACGTGATTGGTGACAAAAGTAAGTTCATAAATCTGGAAAGATATGATGGAGGACTGGTTAGCTTTGGTGATGATACAACTGGTAAGATTTTTGGAAAAGGATCCATTTCTTTTGATGGAAAGCATAACACTGATGATGTCTTATATGTGAAGGGATTAAAACACAATCTCTTGAGTGTTGTTCAGATGTGTGATAAAGGTTATGATCTTAGATTCAAGGACAATGGATGCAAGATCTTAGAAATCTCCATAATAGTGACTGCAACTGGTAAGAAGACAAGAGGTAACATTTATCACTTGAAAAGGACTAATGAATATTGTTTGTTGACTCAGAATGATGAAAGTTGGCTATGGCATAGAAGGTTGTGTCATATCAATTTTGACAACATTGTGAAGATAAGTTCCTCTCAGGCTATAAGAGATCTACCCAAGCTTGTGAAGCCTGCTCATACTTTGTACAAAGAATGCCAATTTGGAAAATAGACAAAAACAAGTTTCAAGAGTAAGGACCAATCTGTTGATGTACTACTGAAATTAATATATACAGATCTATGTGGACCTACCAAAATAATAAGTCTACAAGGAGACAGGTATTTCATGTTGTTGATTGATGATTATTCTAGAATGACTTGGGTTACCTTCTTGAAAGAAAAGGCATAAGCCCTAGAGAAGTTCAAAGCATTCAAGGCAATGGTTGAGAATGAGCTGGATTTGAAGATAAAATTCTTAAGGTTTGATAGAGGTGGAGAGTTAACATCAAATGAGTTTAACTTCTTCTATGAGGAACAAGGGATAAAATGATAATTATCTGCACCTAGGACTCCACAACAAAATGTAGTTGAAAGTAAAAACAAGACAGTTCAAGAGGCTGCTAGAACAATGATGGAGGCTGATTTACTGGAAGTCTATTGGAGAGAGGCAATTCACACTGCTATTTATATCCTAAACATAGTCCAAGTAAAACATAACAATTCTGAGACTCCTTACGAATTATGGTATGGTAAAGTTCCTACTGTGAAATATTTTAAAGTTTTTGGCAGTAAGTGTTATATCAAAAGAGATGAAGATCTAGGTAAGTTTGATGCAAGATGTAATGAAGGTATCTTCTTTGGATACTCCACAAAGAGCAAGGCCTACTAGTGTTACAATAATAGGTTAAAGAAGATCATTGAGAGTGCAAATGTTAAAGTTGATGAAAGCAAGGAAAAGGTGTCAAGTGGATATGAATATGATGAACTGGATGTCCCTACAAGCCAAGCAATAGTACAACAAGAAGAAAACTTAGAAGAAGAAGAAGAGCAAGCTCCAAAATTCATTACTAAGACACCCAACTATGTGAAGTTGAATCACTCAAAAGATCAAATCATAGGAGATAAGAGTAAGGGGGTTCAGACTAGAAGAAGGGCTATTGATGAACATGTTAATTATTGTTTAATTTCTCAAGTGGAACATAAAAATGTAAATGAAGCATGCAGTGATGAAAACTGGGTAAATGCCATGAAAGAAGAGTTGACGCATATAGAAAAAAATAAACTTGGGATCTTGTCCCTAGACTGACAGACAAGAATGTGATTGGTACCAAATGGGTCTTTAGGTACAAGATGAATGAGAATGGTGAAGTGGTAAGAAACAAAACAAGGTTGGTATGCAAAGGATACTCTCAAGTTGAAGGAATAGATTTTGAGGAAACATTTGCACCTGTGGCAAGGATTGAAGCAATAAGAATGTTCTTGGCATTTGTTGCCTACAAAGATTTCAAGGTATATCATATGGATGTGAAGTTTGCATTCTTGAATGGAGAATTGGAAGAATAAGTCTATATTGAACAACCGGAAGGATTCTAGTCATCAGACCAGAGTGACATGGTGTGCAAATTGAAGAAATCCTTGTATGGACTAAAAGAAGCCCATGGGCCTGGTATGCAAGATTGGATAAATATCTGACACAATTAGGGTTCAGTAAGGGTACTACCAACAATAATCTCTATTTCAAGATCAATGATGAACAAATCCTAATTGTTGTAGTCTTTGTTGATGACATTATCTTTGGAGGCAATGAAGGTATGTGCATGGTTTTTGCTGGGGAAATGCAAAATGAATTTGAAATGTCAATGTTTGGTGAGATGAATTTCTTTTTAGGTCGGCAAATTAACCAATCAGATAAAGGTATCTTCATTTCTCATTCTAAGTATGTGAAAGAGTTGTTAAAGAAGTTTGGGATGGGGGACTCTAAACCGGTAAGCACTCCCATGGTAAGTAGTTGTAAGTTGAGCAAAAATGATGACTCACCTATGGCAGATTAGAAAAGGTATAGATCTATGATTGGAGGATTACTTTATCTGACCCAAACCAGACTTGACATAATGCATGTAGTTTATCTTGTGGCAAGATTTCAAGCATAACCTAAAGAGTCACATGTGATGGCAGTCAAAAGAATACTAAGATATTTGACAAGCACAATGGATGATGGTTTATGGTATCCAAAAGACAATGATTTCACTCTCAGTGCATACACTGGTGTAGATTGGGTTAGAGATGTGGATGACAAGAAAAGTACAAGTGGAGGTGCATTCTTCCTGGGAAAAAAGGATGGTATCCCGGTTAAGCAAAAAATAAGACTCAATATCTCTGTCTACTACAGAAGCAGAATACATTACAGCAACATTTAGTTGCACTCAAGTGTTATGGATGAAGCAGACATTGAAGGACATTAGAGTTGTGTATAAAAATCCAATTGCAATCTTTTGTGACAATACAAGTGCCATAAACATATCCAAGAATCTGGTGATGCACTCAAGGAAAAAACACATATAAATAAGATATCATTTTTTGAGGGAAAAGGTGACAAAGAATGAAGTCAAGTTGGAGTATGTATCTACAAAAGATCAGATTGCATACATTTTTACTAAGCCTCTGCCTTAGGATACTTTTGAGTATCTTAGAGAAAAGTTAGGGGTCATCACCCCTCCTACTCTGAATTAAGATGAACATAAGTGCATCAATCTGATGGTGCTTGCAGTTTCATTCTTTAAACTGGATTGGTGATTTGATAGCTACATCTCAGAGGGAGTAGCTAATGAAATCAGTAAGTATTGCAGTATTGTTGATAGGGGGAGTAATAAAGAAAAGTAAGGTCAGAGTAAAGTTTGGTTCTATCAGAGTAGTAGAATGCAAGTATGTGCCCTTTGCCATTGATGTCAAAGAGGGAGAGAAATCATGTGAAAAACTCAAAGAAGGAATGCAAATGTGTCAGGAGATAGGGGGATAATCTTGTCTTGATGATTGTTATAGTTTTTCACATCATATGTTTCCATCAATGACAAAGGGGGAGATTGTTGCAAGTATGTGCCTAATTGGTGTTGTCATTGATGTCAACATATCTTTGTTGTCATTGGTGTCAACTATATCCTATTTTTCTATTTGTTTAGAAGCTTTATATGTTGAGGATATTGAGAAAATTTGCCCCTCTGGAAGAAACAAAGAGTTGCAGCAAATTGCAATGAAGACAATGTGTTGCATACTGAAGAATAGTCCAAAAGATTGCTCCGCATTTCTTGTATATTGAAGATCTTGGTCTGCGGATTGGAAGTTATTTAGAGGCATGTTTGAAGATGATAAATCCTAAGTTTGAGCCTCTGGTATGAATAATTGAGTGAGTTACATTCACCAGAGTAAAACTCGCTTCTTCTGATTATTCACTGGTGATAAGGAGAAAGTATTTTGCTTCACATTCCTTTGCATTGAAGTATTTTTCTCTGTGGTTCTAGAGGGAAGTCTGGGATGAGGATAAGTGCCTACAACTTGAATGGTTCATGATTTGATGGTTCACAAGCTATCTTTCTTTTATGATAGTTGAAGACAATGAAGTTCATGTGCACTGGTATGAAGAGTCTCATGGATAAAGTGGTTAGATTTTGTGCAGTTGCTCTTGGTGACTAGAACGTGTTTGTGGAGGCCTCCTAATCATGTTCCTACCTTTGCATTGGTTCACGTTAAGGAATTGAGATCGTGTTTGTAGATTATTCCTAGACAACATATCAAGTAACCAATCTTAGCCGACTTGGTTAATTCTAGTGATTGTGGAGATCTCTTGAAGATTGCAAAAGCATGTTATGGTGTGGAAGATCATGTTTGAGTCCCAGCTAAGGTATGGCATGATCCACATACATCTTTACTATATCTCCTTAGCATAATTTTGTATTAGGACCTATCTTGTAAATGTTTGTAATGTCGACCTTGGAGATTGTTCCAACGGTTGATGAATGTAATGCCAACCTTGATGTACATTCCAAGGTTGATGAATGATATATATACTTGCAATTGAGTCAAGGAAAATATTTTCATGTGTGAAAAATGTGAAGATAAGTGAGGAAGAGAAAAGGTAGAGCAGAGCAGAAGAGTTGTGTTGCGCTTTAATGGAATTGTAATCAGGCATGGTGTAGATGCTGTTATAACAGTGCACCCCTTGGCAGTGAGCCACCCTTTGGTAGTGAGCCACCCATTGGCAGTGAGCCTTCTTATGAGCAGTGAGCTCTAGGTAGTGAGCCCTAAAGGCAGTGAGCCTTTTGATTTTTGGTATTGTGTTTTACATATATATCTTGTGGGTAAACCCCTACCGTGGTTTTTCCCTTAACAGGGTTTTCCACGTAAAATCTAGTGTCTCATGTGTTTGATCTTGTAAATGTGTTCAAGTTTCTGATTTCATACTTTCATGCTTTAATCATAATATCACTGGACAAGTAATAAATGTTTTAAAGTGCAGAAGTAGTTAAGATTTTGGGACAATTGATTCACCCCCCTCTCAGTTGTCTAGTGCATTTCAACAAGGTTAAGGGGATTGAAACTCTAATTCTACAAAGTTAAAAATAGCATGCCCATTCTTGTCTAGTCTAATCTTCGGTGACAAGCCCTTGCATCTTACTAGTTGCATGGGGTTAGACTATGGGGGTGATGTAAAAAAGTAAAAAGTAAAAACAAGAAAAATATATATAATAAATTCTCAAATGTTCATACTCTCAAGTTGAGATCCAAAAGGTTGAAGTTATGGGCTTTACATTCCAAAATAAAAGGAATTATAAGCTAAGGACACACACACAAACTAGGTGAAACAACCAAGAGCCTAACCTTCTTTCTAGGACCATCCTTGTTAAGAGTTAAATCATTTACCCCAGGTCTGACCTATTGGTCATCTCTTTTGGTCTATGTCCAGAAGGTACCAATAATTTTTTTTCTTGTCTAAGTTGTAAGCTAGTCTAAGTGTTTAGTCTAGATGTAAGGATCAGTTTTTAGCCTTTGTGTAACTTAATAAAAATTGTTTCATGTCCTCCCCACTCCCAATTGATTCCCTAATAAATCCCATCTTCAAATTTTAGTGGGTCACCCTATGCTAATCAACCCGAAATCCCCCAAGTCAAAAATCCTACAAAAGAGACACCACATTGTTAGTCTCATATGCATATCATATAAAGAACATGAGCAAAAAGTTACAAAATTACATCCATCATAAAACATCAAACATGTTGCATCTATATAATGCATGACATCTATATAGTCTCATACATCTTGGAATTCATACAAAATTCACATTATATCCATCTCATATATATGTGGAAAAACAAGAAAAATCGTTAGTGCACTAGTATAGAGCCATCTATAAGCATAAACATCTATAGCTAAATCAACATTAAATTCCAAAACCATTCATGTGCACAAATGTGAAAGTAATGTAAACAATGTCAACTCAAGCTATATAGACCAATGCCAATCTTGATCTCCACAAATAAGTGCCAAAATAAATATCTAATAAACTCCATCAAGAGAGACAAAAAGCAAAAGTGTGCACAAATCTCCCCATGGAAGGGGGCAAGTAGAAAATCTTAAGCAATAAATACAAGTCTCTTAAAGACCTCAAGGTTGACTTCATTGTCACAAGTGAAAATGACCTTAATTTTATTTAGTTTTCTTTTATATAGGGTAGTTTTTTCTCCTCATTTTTCATTTCTTTCATCATCTTGGTTGGTCATATTGAAATTCATTTATCAAAGGTACATTCTCTGATCTTCATTTTATACTTATTTTAAGCAAATCATTTATCAGAATGCACTTGAATCAGTTGTCAATGTTCATTTTGTAGGTTCAAATGCAAGACAATGACAAAGGTAAGTGTGGGTCCCACAACACAATGTTTCAAGAATGGTACCTACCTATCATGTAGACTATTGCACTTGAGGGGGAAATATGTAAGTACTTAAATGTGTACAATTTGACATGGCAATCTAATTCAATGATTTAGTAGTCTAGCTCATGACCCTCAAAGGCATGAATTACACTTCTCTTAGTAATTTCACACTTGATGATTCATCCACCAAGTTATGTAGCCCTGTATCCATGTTTTCCAAACTCTAAACTAAGTTCCATGACCTTACACCTTTTGAGAAACCCTTTGTAGATCCTTAGTAGGAGGGTCACCTAAGAGACCTCAAGGTCACCTGGGTGACCTACTCTTAAGTTCTAGGGTCACTTGGTAACCTTCTCTAGCAAAAGAGGTGACCTAGTTCTTGAAATGGGTGAACCTATCATCTTTTAGCATGCGTAAAGTCTTTCAATTTCGACTATTTTTCTTTGGTTTTAGTTCATGATTGAGAGTCTTCTTCTATCCTAACTGATCCTCCTCTCCCTTTGACTCTCCATCAGACTATTTTTCACTTCCAATCAGTCCCCAATGATCTTCCAATTAGTCCCTTGTTCTCTTCCCATCATACTTCTATGATCTCTCCAATCAACATTAGTTATCTCCCAATTAGTCCCTCCTTTGGTGTGGCTTTCCAAAGATATAAATAACCCCTCCTCTCTTATTTTAGAGGAGGTTGATTATCATATCTATAGTTTTATTTCCTTACTAAGAGCTCTCATTCTTGCAATGAATCACTCTAGAGGATCAAGCTTGTGCATTTTAGCCCTCATTAGCAATTTTATGCTCATACAAGACTTTGAGAGCCTTTTGCTTTTTGTTATTCCATTAATATTTTCATGTTTGTAAAGGACTTAGAGAGCCTTTTGATTTTTATTATCCTAAAGCTTCTAAGCTTCTTGCATTTAATTCCTATTTTTCCTTAAATAGGTTGATTATCATATTTGCATTTTGCTTTCCTTTCTAAGGGCTCTCATTCCCATAGTGAATTGCCTCTAGAGGATCAATCTTGAGCATTGTAGCCCCCATTAACATTTTTATGCTCATACAAGACTTCTAGAGCCTTTTTATTTTTGTTATTCCATTAGTATTTTCATAATCATACGTGACTTCTAAAGTCTTTTAACTTTTATTATCCCCAAGCTTCTAAGATTCTTGCATTCAATTCCTAGTTTATCTTAAAGATGTTGATTATCTTATTTGTATTCAATCCCCCATTAACATTTTTATTCTCATACAAGATTTTGAGAGCCTTTTCCTTTTTAAATTATTCTATTAGAATTTTCATGCTTGTACAAGACTTTGAGACCCTTTTAATTTTTAGTATCCCTAAGATTATAAGCTTCTTGCATTCAATTCATAGTTTCCCTTAAGGAGGTTGATTATCATATTTGTATTTTGCTTTACTTGCTAGGAGATCTCATTCCCACAACAAATCAACTCTGGAGGATCAAGCTTGTGCACTGTAGCCCCCATTAGCATTTTCATGTTCAATACAAGACTTTGAGAGAATTTTTCTTTTTTATCCAATCTTCTAAGCCTCAATCATCCCATTACCAACTTCTCTTGAATGCTTGTTTTTCTTTCCTATCATCAAGTGGAGGACCCATCTACTACAGAGGAGGATACTGAACAAGCCAGATCCTTGAGGACATATGCTTGCACCGATACTGATTATCATTACAAGTTCTTTATTTTCTTTGAAAAGGTAGATTAGATTAATAATATAAAATTCTCTTACCCTTGGGAAAGTAAAATTATTATTTTATCTTTGTTAGATTAATGTTTCATTGCTTTACTAGATCTATACTTCATTTCTTGTTTTGATAGATTAGATGCAATTTGCTTCTTTAGATTATCTTATATTTAAAAATTGAAATACGAAAAGATCAAATATAGTAGAAAAAATGCATCAAGAAAAATCATCTTAGATTTGCATCCACAAAGAAGTTTTCATTTTTAGCAAAGTAGTAATTAGATCACATTAAAAATTTGGGAAAATACAAAAAACAAAGTTGCATTCATATAAAAATAATTGCATTAGAAACTGCATATAACATCAAAAAATAAAAAACAACAAGAAATCCCTTGATTCCATCACGAGGCACACAACACACAACATTCAACATTCAAATCACAAAGTAGAACAACAACAACAACAAAAAAAATTCATCCAAGTCTTAATATAGAAGTGGATGTAATATTGGATGTTTTCAAATCTATGAATTTGGAAAGCCTAGGAGAATGTCTCTTTTGTTATGTTAGGAAGAATTTCCTCATTCAAACCCTTGTAGTTTTCCTTTAAAATCATATTTTTCATGGGAACAAATCTTTGTGTTTGTTCCTCTTTTTCTCATAATCTATTCTTAGTTTATGAGAAAAGTAGGTTATTGGCCCCATGTTAGCCTTACCTATGGTTTTCTCTTTTTGTTTTATTTTTAGTTTGTGTGCATTGCCTACTTTTTGGTTAAAATAATACCCTAAATTATATCTTATGAGGGAGTTTCCCCTCTCAAACGTGGAGGAAGATCACTAATCTAATATCAATATCTCCAACTATGGTGAACTTGGTCACTGCCCCTTGGATGAGTCAGGTTATTTTTAGAGAAATATTGAAGTGGCAAATCTTTTTACCAACAACTTTATAGACTATACAGATCCATATGGGAAAAATTGATGCCATCCAAAAAATACTAGATCTACAAGTTCACTGAACCCTATCAAGTTTATTGTCGATCCATATAAGTTTGGGCATTTTGGACTCAACGGTGAGGTTAGATTTGTGCCAAGATGCACTAGGTGAAAAATATTGGCAAAAATATCCCAAAAAAAAGGTGCTTGTAGACCTAGAGCTTTGATACCATGTTGAAGTCACCAAAAGGACTCATAGGAGAAAGAATTGTCTACAACACCAAAATAACCTTCCACACAAGAGAGAGAAGTAATGAAAATGTTATAATTCTACTACTAGTACAATAAATAGTATACAATGTAGTGGAATGGGATGTACATAGAGGCCCTTGTATATATAGTGTTGGTTCCCAAAATAACTATAAACGAAAACCCTAAAACATTTTACAATCACATAGGCTAGGGGTGTCATTAGGGTGATTAAAAGAGGTTTATCAATAGGTTAAGGGTGATTTTGGCCAACTGACAGGAGTGGGTGGGCTCCTCTACACTTTGATCTCAGCTTAGACTCTAGAGGGATATTCCAAGGGGTATATCTTGACAAGTATTAATTTCTAAACCAAACGCACAACTAAAACAAATGAACAACCAAACCCAAATCATTCTCTTGGCCCCAAATTGTTGGGAATTAAGGTGTCTCAACCTTGGTAATTCTCTGCATTTATAATGTTTGTATTTATTATTCAATTACCTATGTTGTAAATAATTGGAAATTCCACTTTGTCATATTGTGGGATTTGGCACGGTGATGTGTCAATCCTACATGGATTATGACAACTTGTCATTTTGTCCTCACATGAGGAGATAGGCATCCCACTTAGTGGTAGGAATATTCTTCCATGTGTCGGCATCTTCTATGTTGTGTAAGGAATGTTTGACCGAAACAGTTATGACGGATTCCTATGACGAATCTATGACATGTAAGAGTCGAGAATAGAAGGTTGTAAGACAGGTAATAACATGTGTCATGTAGCATCTTTGAAGGAGGCATATTTGGACGCCCCAAGGTGGAATATGATGTGTTGTAAGAGAATATTCTATTTATAGCATGTGTATGACAAATTCTCTTACAACTGTAAGTTGTAACCGCTATAACAGATTCTATGATGGTCGTAAGTGTCGTAAGAGCATCTATCATAGCCCATTTTGGAAATAGGTGACCTCTTTGGGATGGGAGTTGTGGACAAGTGTTAGACACATTCTACAATGTTGACCAAGTGTCCCTAGGTGTGGGTTTTGGTCCAAGATGCCATATTGGACGCCCATTCCAAGAAAGGTCCAAAATTGCCTTGTATGTTCTATTTAAATAGGTGATTGGAGATGGAGTTTGTGTCACAGGTTTACAGGTACTATTATGCTGCCAGATTGACTCCAAACATGAGTGTCAAAGACCATTGAAGCTTTCATTGTAAGTGTGTTGTAAACATTCTTTCAGATTTGTTAATACATTGTGCAAGTTTCTGAGTGTGGGGTTTTTCACCCGATAAGGGATTTCCCCACCGTAAATCTTTGTCTCTCTTCTTCTGTCTTCTTTCTGGCTCTTGTGTTTTTCTGCTATATCTCATGTTAATGGTTTAACATTGTTGTAATATATAGGATAAAGTTGAATTTGCATAGCCCTCTCCTCAATAGATTAGTGTAGGAAGCATTTTCCTCACACCTAGCTTCCTTTCAGTTGGTATCAGAGCTTGATCACCTTTGGTCCTAGTTGTTGGGTAGGGGTTTTTTGAGATAATCTTAGGTTGAGTGGGAGTCTATGTAGAGCATTCTATATCTTATTGCAGAAAGGAGATGGCAAGCACATCGGGAAGGTTTGAAGTAGAGAAGTTCAACGATAGTAATTTCGAGCTGTAGAAGCTCAAGATGGAAGACATGTTAGTTGACCGAGACCTTTGGGAAAGTGTGAATGGAAATAAACTAGCTAAAATGACTCAAGATGAGTGGGATCTCAAGGATCAGAAGGCTAAGGGTCTCATAAGACTTAGTCTTGCTGATTCTATGTTGTTAAATGTCCATGAGGAGGCTACTGCAAAACTCCTTTGGAAGAAGTCAGGGGATGTGTATCAATCCAAATCCCTTGTCAATAAACTTTTCCTGAGAAAGAAGTTGTATTCTCTTCGAATGGAGGACAGAGGATCCGTGGCTAATCATATGAATGCCTTTAACATGCTGGTTGCACAATTGACATCTATTGGTGTAAAGATGGAGGAGGAGGATCGGTGTATGACCCTGCTTTGTTCTCTGCCAGACTTATGGGATCATCTTGTCATGGCAATCAGAAGTACCACATCCACATTCAAAATGGAAGAGGTGGTTTTTTTGCTATTATCTGAAGAGATGCAGAGAAAGTCTTCTAAGGTAGCCAAAGAAGCCCTTGTAGATCGTGGAAGACCTAGGGAGAAAGGGAAGAAGAAGGACAAGAAAGCTGAGAAGGGTAGATCCAAATCTCCTAGAAATTCCAAGGCTCTTTGTTGGAACTATGGAAAGACCAGGCATTTCTGAAAGGAATGCAAAGAGGAGAAGAAGAAAAAGAAGAAAGCTCCTAATTTAGATTTTGACAAATCACAAGATGACGGTGATGCCTTCATCGCAGCCCTAGCAACCCATGCATCTAATGATGTGTGGCTAATCGACTCTGGTGCATCATTCCACATGACCTCGCATCAAGACTGGTTCACTAAGTATGAGGAGTTTGATGGTGGAAAGGTGTATCTGGGTGACGACTCTCATCTGAAGATTGTTGGTCGTGGAAGAGTCTCTATCCGATTCCCTAATGGTCGAGTGAAGGGGATCTCTGGGGTTATGCACATCCCAGGCTTAGCATGGAACCTGCTTTCTGTAAGTAGTTTGAATGATGCAGGTGTGCAGGTTGTCTTTTCGAAAGAAGGATGCAAGATGACTAGAGGATCTATGGTGCTTGCTAAGGGTACTCAGAGAGGTACTCTATTTTAGTTGGAGGCATGCATTTCACAATGCAATAGTTCTTCTAACTCAAGGAAGAGGGAAACAGTCACTTCATCTCCACCATCTAAATGAGCAGTGAAGAAATCTGTTGTTTCTAGTCTTAATGGTTGTAATCGTGCATTGGAAGTTAAACTTCCTGTAGAAAAGACAATGTTATGGCATAAGAGATTTGGCCACATTGGTGAGAAGGGTCTGCGTACCTTGAAAAATAAGAACCTCATTGAGGGGTTAGATGATTTTAATCTTGAGTTCAACTTTTGTGAACATTGCATTTATGGAAAACAAAACCGTGTTCAGTTTTACTCAAGTTCTCACAAGTCTTCTGGTGTGTTGGACCTTATTCATTCTAATGTGTTTGGTACTGTTAATGTTCCTTCATTATCAAAATCTATATACATTGTATCTTTTATAGATGATTACAGTAGAAGGAAATGGTTTATTTTCTCAGAAGCAAATCTGAAATCTATAGCAAGTTTAAGGAGTTTAAAGCCTTTGCAGAAAATTAGACTGGTAAAAAGATTAAATGTTTGAGAACTGACAACGGTGGTGAGTTCTGTTCTATAGAATTCGATAAGTATTGCAAGGAACTTGGGATTGAAAGACATAAGACAACTCCATACACACCGCATCAAAATGGAGTTGCAAAGAGGATGAACAGGACACTGATGGAGAAGGCTAGGAGTATGCTTAGTGGAGCTGGTCTAGAACAAAAGTTTTGGGCTGAAGCTGTTGCCACTGCTTGCTATCTGGTAAACAGATCTCCTACATTAGCTCTTGTTGGAAAGATACCCATGGAGGTGTGGTCTGGTAGAAAGCCTTCAGTAAGGCATCTTCGTGTTTTTGGTAGTGAGGCATATGCACATGTGCCTAGGGAGAAGCGGTCAAAGTTGGAGAACAAAGCTATTAAGTGTATCTTCTTCGGCTATGGTGTTGGTGTGAAAGGATACAAGCTTTGGGACCCCGTGGCTGAAAAAGTGTTGTATACCAAAAGTGTCATCTTCAGAGAGCTTACACCTTCTTCCACTATTTTGCAGCTAGAAGAAAAAGAAAAGAAAGAGGATGTTGTTCAGTTTCCTCTCACCCCTGAGAAGACTGAACATAAAGACAATGTTGGACCTGATGATGAGGAGAGCTCTAGCAGCTCTGAAAGCTCAGAAGAAGAAGCTGTCCCTCAACCTTAGCTCTTAAGGAGGTCTACACAGATAAGGAAGCAACCTGAAACGTTTGGTTTTACATTGCTTGATTCTAGTTGTGCTTATGCTTTGCTCACTAATGGTGATAACCTAGAATTGTATCAGAGGCCTTGGATATGAAGGATGCAAGTTCCTGGAAGGAGGCCATGGAGGAAGAAATGGCTTCTTTGGAAAAGAATCAAACTTGGGACTTGGTGCCTTTGCCTCTTGGATGGAAACCCGTTGGATGCAAATGGGTGTTCAAGAAGAAGATTGGTGCAGATGGCAGTATTGAGAAGTATAAGGCCAGATTGGTTGCGAAGGGGTATTCACAAGTGGAGGGTATAGATTATGGTGAGATCTTCTCTCCTGTTGCAAAGTTGACATTTGTTTAATTCCTGTTGTCTCTCACAATAGCTTATGACTTGGAGGTAGAACAGATGGATGTGAAGACAACTTTCCTTCACGGTGACTTGGAGGAGGAAATCTACATGTCACAGCCAGAGCATTACATGGTAAAAGGTAAAGAAAATTTGGTTTACAAACTTAAGAAGTCTTTGTATGGTTTGAAGCTATCCCCTAGGAGATTGTACTTGAAGTTTGATGCCTTTGTGTTGTCAATTAGAATTGTGAGATCGAAATCGGATCACTGTGTTTATTATAAGTTTGATGGTGATCGTATTCTCATTGTTGCACTGTATGTTGTTGATACGTTGCTCATTGGGAAGGGTAAGAATATGATTTCTGATTTTAAATCTTAGTTGTCATCTTAGTTTGAAATGAAAGATTTAGGGGCAGCCAGGTACATTCTAGGAATGGAAATCAGAAGAGACAGAACCAATAGAAAACTCTAGTTAAGTTAAAGTAAGTATGTTAAGACCGTGTTGGACAGATTCAACATGGGAGATTGTAGACCATTGTGTGTTCCCGTTTCCTTGGGGACAAAGTTGTTTGTTGAGGATTGTCCAAAATCTCCTAGTGAGGTGGAGGACATGAGCAGAGTACCTTATGCTAGTGCTATTGGCAATTTGATGTATGCTATGGTCTACACAAGACTAGACATTGCCCCAGCAGTGGGAGTCCTTAGTCGATTTATGGCTAATCCTGGATGGGTTCATTGGGATGCAGTTAAGCGAATGTTTAGATATTTGAGGGGTACTTCCAAGTATTCCATTTTCTATCATGGTAATGTTTCAGGACCTCCGCATTCTGTTGATATTCATGGATTTGTGGATTCAGATTGGGCAGGTGACATTGACAGCAGGAGATCCACCAGTGCCTATGTTTTTACACTGTTTGGTGGTGCTATTAGTTGGATGAGTAAGTGACAACCTATTATTGCTCTGTCCATGACATAAGCTAAGTATATGGCAGCAACTCATGCTTGTAAGGAAGCCATTTGGCTTAAGAGATTGTGTTCTGATATTGGTGTTGATGCAGGTCAGATCACGATCAGTTGTGACAATCAGAGTGTAATTTGCCTTGCAAAGAATCCAACTTTCCATGCTAGAACCAAGCACATTGATGTTTAGTTTCACTTCATGAGGGACATGGTTGAGGATGGAAAGGTAAATTTGGAGAAGGTAGATACTTTGAAGAATGTTGTAGATGCGTTGACGAAACCAATGGGCATAGAGAAGTTCAGATGGTGTTCGAAGTCTATGGGCCTCTTGGCCTATAGCAGTTAAATCCTGTTTTTCTATTAGCTCTTACAAGGTGTTCGACAAGTGGGAGAATGTTGGGAATTAAGGTGTCTCAACCTTGGTAATTCTCTGCATTTGTAATGTTTATATTTATTATTCAATTACCTATGTTGTAAATAATTGGAAATTCCACTTTATCATATTGTGGGATGTGGCATGGTGATGTGTCAATCCTACATGGATTATGACAACTTGTTATTTTATCCTCACATAAGGAGATAGGCATCCCACTTAGTGGTAAGAATATTTTTCCATGTGTCAGCATCTTCTATGTTGTGTAAGGAATGTTTGACCGAAACGGTTATGATGGATTCCTATGATGAATCTATGACATGTAAGAGTTGAGAATAGAAGGTTGTAAGACAGGTAATGACATGTGTCATGTAGCATCTTTGAATGAGGCATATTTGGATGCCCCAAGGTGGAATATGATGTGTTGTAAGAGAATATGCTATTTATAGCATGTGTATGACAGATTCTCTTACAACTATAAGTTGTAACCGCTATGACAAATTCTATGACGGTCGTAAGTGTTGTAAGAGCATCTGTCATAGCCCATTTTGGAAATAGGTGACCTCTTTGGGATGGGAGTTGTGGACAAGTGTCAGACACATTCTACAATGTTGACCAAGTGTCCTTAGGCGTGGGTTTTGGTCCAAGATGCCATATTGGATGCCCATTCCAAGAAAGGTCTAAAATTGCCTTGTATGTTCTATTTAAATAGGTGCTTGGAGATGGAGTTTGTATCACAGGTTTACAGGTACTGTTATGCTACTGGATTGACTCCAGACATGAGTGTCGAAGACCATTGAATCTTGTATTGCAAGTGTGTTGTAAACATTCTTTCAGATTTGTTAATACATTATGCAGGTTTCTGAGTGTGGGGTTTTTCACCCGATAAGGGTTTTCCCCACTGTAAATCTTTGTCTCTCTTCTTCTGTCTTCTTTCTAGCTCTTGTGTTTTTCTGCTATATCTCATATTAATGGTTTAACATTGCTATAATAGTTAGGATAAAGTTGAATTTGCATAGCCCTCTCCTCAATAGATTAGTGTAGGAAGCGTTTTCCACACACCTAGCTTCCTTTCACAAATCTATCACTGAACCAAGAACAACTAGTTGTCACAAAACCCCTATATAGCTGATGAGAGCAATCCTACATAGTGAGGATACCTATGGAACTACTACTGTATTTAAGATTTGATATATTGTTTTGATTTTAATGAGTTTTGGTGATCACAGGCTTTTCAGACTGGTGCGTATCCAATGGGCTGTAGAGTCTCATGTTTGTCAAAGGAAAACAATTACAAGGAAATGTATAACTACCTACTTGAAGATTCAAATGCATCAAACCAATATCAAACCATGAGACTACTTAATAATCTAATACCATACAACATTCTTCCATATGCAATACTGAAATGACCATTTACAAAAGCCTAAAAATGGATTAAGAACTGTCACATTCATTCAAATCAGATTTTACAATCATACCACTAAACGTGGCAAGAGAAAGCTATAATAGTGATTATGGTTTTTTGAGAAGAACACTTATAAAAGTGGACAAAAAAAATGATTCAATATATAGATTACAACATACTTCACATACACTTCTGATAATTACATCTTGAAGAATACAACTTAAAAACTGGTCGTTTCCCTAACCGCCTCTGGATCTCTACACTTATAGAGAAAATTTCCTAAAATGACCAACCCATAAAACATCTCTAAAATATGTATATATAGCATTCTATTTATTGTGCATCTCTAGGCGTTGAACTTAATCAACACATACATCCATGCTGCATTAAATCTAGCCCATGGCCTTGTTATAAAATCTACATGATTGAAGGAATGCCCATACCCTGACATGTCTAAAAAATTATAGAAGAAGATTTCCCACATGCCTTAGGTACCTGGAGCATTAATGAAGTAAGGTTGAATCCATATCATGGTACTTGTAAAATCTATTTTATCCATTTTGTCCTCCATGTGTACTGGCACATTGAAGACCTTCACTATTTAAACAACTTGTATGACCTTGGCCTGCAACATTAATTGTTGGGTACCAATCCACCTACACTACCTTGCAATCATGGCGTGATTTCAAGCAATCTAGGGAATCACACCCATTAAAAGCCTTTATAACACTTTAAGAGTGATGATATTCAATTCTCCCTTACATGCCCCCTTTGAATCTGGTTGCACCCTGAAGAATTTATGGTTGGCTGATCTTCACCTTTCATTTTTGACTTTATGCCATTTGAATTTTGGTTTTATCTTCTTTTCTACATTGGGCGCCTCCTTTCCTTGTCAGCCAATTTGCTAGTTAGCAAATTGTTCAGTGGGTGAACCATCAAGTTTGCAAACTCTCAATTTATTTGACAAAGGCTCTTTATTTCTTTTCCCTTGTTTTAATTCTTAGTTTCCTTTTTCAACAATTTTTCCTTTTGACGAACCATGGAATCATCCTCTTTTCTTTCTTTGCTTATTCATCCTTTGCACTTTATCTCTCCTTGTTGCCCCTTTTGCCTTATCGGCAAATCACCCTCGTAGAGAACTAAAACATTGGCGAACCCTATTGTCATGTCCCCTCTCCCAATGAGCTAACTCCCCTTTGAGTAGATAGAATTTAAATTGGAGATTTAAATTGTAATTTACTAAGACATGATATGCACTCCAAATAAGACAAATAATTAATATCAAAAGGCATTGAAGATGGTGCATTCTTTGTAATGGTACAAAGGTCTAAGAAATTGGTTTATGTGTTATGAAATGGCAGCAAGTTTATTGTAAGAAGTTGCTTGACTACCTTGAGGAAGTACGCCTCTCACGTAAAGACAAAAGTGTCCACTAAAAGACAAATTTGTCTTATACAATGATTTGTTAAGGTAGAAAATATTATACATTAATGACAACGATTTATATTAGATAGCATTTGATTAGAAGAAAGGTAACAATTTAATAACAACGATCCATATTTGTTATATTAAAGACAAGGATTATACTTCAAGAGGTAGTGATCACTTAGTAAAGAGGTGCGATCTCTTGAAGAGACACACGTTTTGATAGAGACATATCTTTTGGTAAGATATAAAAGGAAATAGAATGAACATCAATCAGGCATCATGGAGTGGTAGAATATAACAGAGAATATTCAAACTACATCTGTAGAGATTTTTATTTAGTCGTATAAACTATTTTAATAGCAAAAGGATATCAATAAGAATCATTCTTGAATATACATTAGGTCAGATCATTATTGCCTATCAATTATCTTTACTTATTGCATATCACTGTCATATATTAAAATACATAAAAATACTGCAATAAACTGTCAACATGGAGAAGGGGGGGAATATGCACTATGGGAGAACAACTAAAGGCACCCTTACATTGACAGGTATGGAGAACAACTACTATGGTATCCTACTGTCATATAAAGTGAGAAATAGATAAAGGCACCCAAGGGCATAATTATCTCCCTAATCCTGACGTTGAGGGTTTATTGGCACACTAAGATTCACCAGTCAGAGAAGAATGGTGAGGGGACTGCTTGGAGGGAGAACTGTTGTTAGAAGGCACCCTGCCATGTCTCCCTATACCTCCTCTTCTATGGATGAATGTTGTAAACAAATGGAGCTATTTGCATGATAATGAGTGTATGATTTCTCAAATAGTGATATTATTTATGAGTTTGAATATAGTGTAATTTGACTAACCTTCATGATTGAATATATACATATATCTATGCAGAAAATTGTATATGTTGATTATATTTTGACTGCAAGATTCAAATTTAGAATCATAGTATTCAAAGCAATATTTACTTTGGTAAGATGTAACCCTAACCCTAATTTATTGCAACTGTTATTTTAGGGCAATTTAGGAAGGGGGCATTACAATTGCTATCAGAGCATCCTTCTTTCCATCCTGTGAATAATAGTTGATGCTACATATATTCATGTGTATACTTCATGACTTACATGTATTCAAGTGTATACTTCATGACTTACGTGTATTTCATGACTGACATGTATTCATGTGTATACTTCTTGTCTTACATTCATGTATATGCTTCGCGACTTACGAGTATTCAAGTGTATACTTCAAGACTTACGTGTATTCATGTGTATACTTCTTACCTTACATTCATGTATATGCTTCATGACTTACATGTATTCAAGTGTATGACTTACGTGTATTTATGTGTATACTTCATGACTTATGTATATTCATATGTATGCTTTGTGACTTATGTATATTCGTGTGCATACTTCATGTATTACATGTATTTACATGTATGCTCCATGCTTCATGTATTTATGTGTATACCTTGCCTACTACATGTATGGTCCATGATTCTTGTATTACATATACTTTGTGTATTGCGTGTATGCTTTATGCTTCGTGTATTACATGTATATATGCGTATACCTTGTTTATTACTTGTATGCTACATAATTTTTATATTACATGTACTTATATGTATATTTCATGTATTGCATGTATGCTTCATGATTTGTATATTACATATATTTATGCAAATACTTTGAGTAGTAGGTGTATGTGTATGCAGCAATATAAATTTCTATTAAAAAAGATAAGAAACTATTGCAAACCCTAGAAACTTATATCAAATGCACCACCAAATAGATCAAAAGATATGATAAAATAAATGTTAGCAAATACACTTAAAAATGTGGTTGCTTATTGTATTTGCATAACTCCGATATAATTTTGGCCAAGGGGTAAATGAAAAAATGAAATTGATTTTATAAGGTTTGGGTAGTTGAATGGTAAAAGGTGGTTAGGGTAAAGGTAGGTATTTTACAGGTTTGATTTTAGTTATGGTGAACATGTTTTTGAACGAATTTTGGATTAGGTTTAGGTTAATAATAAATTAAAGTTGTTAAATTTAATTTATTATTAACGAGATGGGAAATGGGTAGAAAGGGAGGATTTAATTAATTTATGCAATTAATTAAATCTCATGCAAAAGGATATGGTATGTAAATAATAAATTAATTGTTTTAATTTTAATTTATTATTTATGGAAAATGGTGATAAAAGGTAAACTAGGGAATAATGTGGAGATGATTTAGGGATTTGATAGGAATGTGATCAAGGATGAATAGGAATGTGTTGTGTGGTCAATTTTTGATGTCTACATTTTGCCCCTCTTTGAGATGATGTTGCAAAGCAAGATGTTGTGAAGCAATGTCATTTCAAAGAAGATTAAAATAAAGGCTTTGGATTCTAATTAGATTGGATAAAGTTGGATAGGATGGGGCTCATAAAAATGAAGGATTGGATAGATGATGCTCCCTCAAGAGGATATGCAAGGATGAAGGAGCTGGATAGACTCTTGAAAAAGGAAAGGAAAGGAAGGAGGTGGAGTTATGCGGATTAAAATTTGAGCAACCTGATGTTTGATATAGCACCTGACGTTATACACCAAGGTATAAGGTCCAAGGTGACGATGTGTCATGTGTACCCAGCGTAATACAACCTTGTCTAATGTATGAGGAAGTAAACTTAGAGCATTAGAGTCCTAATGCACAAAAGGTATGATATGACCTTAGATGCAAAGGATAATGCAAAAAGCTATTCCAGCACACACAAGATATGAATATTAGTTGGAATGATACGGATGTGATTCAAATGCAAGATGAAATGATGACACACATAATTAAGCAAGCAAGCATGTGCAAATGATTCAAAAACAAACAAGTTATTGCCCTTGTCAAGCTAAAAACTGATGATCGATGAGATTGATTGATGATGATAATGATTGATGATTGATTAATAGCATTGTTGATTTGGGAACGATTTATCCCGAGAACAATGTGATGATTATGTTGTTGATGTGGGAATGATATATCCCAAGAACAACACTAGGATTGGGAATGATGTATCCCATTGATGATGATGATGATGATCAATCGATCAAGTTTACAACAAGGCTAGGAACAAAAACCATGGATGCAATTGGATATTTTGGCAAGATTGATTGACTTGATTGATATGGATTAAGGATACTTGTATTTGGATCATTGTTGTTTGGATTGAATGTGGATTGATTGATTTTTTAATTTATTTTTGGTTTGTTTTAGATGTTTTTGGATTTTTAACATGTTTTGGGATGCGTAGCATTGGATTGTGCTTGGATAGCCTTCGAATAGATACCAATGACAAGGGAAAACCAAACCAAAAGGAAAGGATCATGATAGGATGTGGATGAGCAATAATGGATAGGATAGATAAAAATATTAGATGGATGGATAAGAGGATGGGCGATAGGATAAAGGTAGAATTGAAAAGATTGGCAATGGGATAAATGTAGGATTGGATGGATGGATACAAGGATTGGCGATAGGATAAAGGTAGGTGTATGGATGGATAATGTATGGGAGATATATCATACATGGATGGAGATAGCCTAGGATGCAATCTTCAAGGACTACATTGCATAGGAATAACTTACCCCCACTCTAGATATTATGCCTTAGGATTTAACGAGGTGATTCTGATTAGGATGCATGATGGAGATAACGTTGGAAGGAATGAATAGACTAGGGATGTAGATGGACGTATGGAGGATATTTTTAGAAACAGATGGATGGAATTTGGAGTATGACAAGAGGTGTCCAAAAATATTTTTCAACAGTTTGCTCCTACACTCATTAAGATCAAAAGGAGGAAGGGAGGATGGAAGGTGCAATATGGAAGGTATGATAGATATGATGGGTAAGGATGGAAATATAGGATGGAAAACAATAGGATAAAATATGAGATGGGTAGATAAGATGGGATAGATGTGACAGCATGACCCCAAGTGTAAATCACATAGATAATCACCTACACATGATGCTTGTTTGCTAGGTTTTCATCATGGTACTTATCCAAGGTGCATGTTTACCATGTTTTCACCATTGGATGAAATGGTTTCTCTTTACTATTTTGATTTTTTTTGACACTTTTGGGATATTTTGAATGGAATAGGTAGGGACTCAAGAGTTTATTGCCATAGCAAGGTGGTAGTTCCATTAGAGATGGATATCATTGCACATGGACCATGTCAAGTCATTATGTGTATGGATGTTGGTAGAGAATTGCATGAGAGGGAAATATTGTAAGGAGATGGTATATGATGGATGGATGGATAGTGGATTATGTATGGATCATGGATAGTAGATGGAGATTAGAATGGAAGGATAGTGGATTGGGATAGAGATAAAGAGATAGATAGGGCTTATGCAAAAGCATGGACCATAGGATTATGATGGAAGAAATAAGTAGGATAATAGATGGGAGATGGGAAGATGGATGTATGTGGGAATGTTGTGGAGTGGAAGGGAACCACAACAAATAGTTGCACATACCAATTTAAAATTTGAAGCTTTTTATTGGAAGGGGGATTTGGGAGTAATGGAGATGTTATCTTAGGGGTTTGTCTATTTAGGTCTTTAAGAAACCAAATGGACTTTTGAACTTTAATATTTTATGATGGGGAACGGATGGATTTTAAGATGGTGGATGCTCCATTTGAATTGGGTGCTTTTCCCTTAGGGATCCAAACCATTTTGGTTTTGAAATTGTCCTTTTTAGATATGGACTTGGATAATCTTTTCGAGTTTTGATTTTTCTGTGATTCTTTGCATTGATGCCATGTGGCATAAAAATTATTAGGATGTTTTACTTTGTGGGTGGAGGCATCCAAATTTTTATTTTTGAATCCCATGGGGATGTTTTGGATAGCTTCATGTTTAGTCGATGTGTGCATTGTTGATCATGATTAGGAATTGTAGGTGATTTATAGGAATAGGATGTATGGATGGATTTGTGGCTAAAGTGATAAGGGGATGCGAGGATATGAATATTAGGAGTTAGAAGGAGGGGAGGTAAAGTAGATGGAGGGATGTTAGGAGTTGGAAGAAGTGGAGGTAAAGTGGATGGAGGTAGATGAATGGTCACATGCTTTTTGGGTTTATAGGATACCGGAGGGGGGATGGAAACATATGTTTTATGAGTACGATGAGGTGCACCTAGTTTGGGTTTGGATGAAGTGGATTTAGGAGGCGAGGATGTGATATCAACATCTTTGGATTGACTTCCTTCAGACACATAACCAATACCATATGGTTTGGGAGAGACTTTGACATAGACGGGTTCCAAGTTACCTTGCTCATGAAGGCCTAAGCCTTTACCTTGGTAGTTCATGTTTTGGAACATACGATGCGCAATGGGATGTTTATTTTTAAGGATACAAGACACGAGTTCCTTGGATGAGGAAGGTTAGGTGGCAGACAATGGTTGCTTCTCTCCTAGGGAAGAACATTCATTTAGGAAGGTAGTAAGACCGCGAGGATATGATGGTGGATTTGAAATGGGATCAATATGAGATGATGAAAGAGTAATAGTATCTTGATTATGCTCATTAAGATCTAACGTATTTGTTTGATCATCTATATGCTTGTGGGGACCAAACATCTCATCAAGGGAACTAGATGTGGTGGGATGATAGATAGGAATGGTGGAGGTTTCTTGATCATGGATATTATTGGGGCCATGAGTGGAAGGAGTGACAGGCTCTTGATCATAGACAATATCTTGATCATAGAAAAGATATAGGTTATGAATAGGTTGAATGGAAGGGTTTTGATCTTGATTTTGTAAGGAGAAAAGTTGATCATGCTTTGAATTTGACTCTTGACATAAATCTTGAATTTGGATGGAAATGGAGGTTTCTTGGATAGGTTCAATGAATGGTGGGGAATGAATTAGGCTTATGGTAGGTGGATCTTCAAGAACATTTGAAGGTTCAGTTTCAAGGATAGTTTCAAGGATAGGGATTTGATGGCCTAAGGGTGGTAGTTGATTCCTTGCTAGTATCCAATGGATCACATCCTTCATTAGTATATGGGTGGATGCACAATATAATGGTTGGATAATAAGGGTGGAAGGTGTAGGATTAGGATGCAATGGAGGGATAATGGAATTGGGTGTGATAAGAGTGGGATTAGGATCGGGTGGATGGACAAGAGGATTGGATATAATAGGATTGGGATTTGGGTTAGGTGGGGGGATGATAGGATTGGCTATGATAGGATCAAGACTTGGATTGGGCTTAGGTGGAAGAGTTGATGGTTTAGACTTTAAGTGTGTTGGGGATTGTCTTAATGAATGAGGATTTGGAAGGTTGGAAGGATTATACGATGGAGGTTCCATAAGGATGGATGGATGAGGACGACTAGTAGATGGATTGGTGTATGATTCCAAACTTGAGGTGGTATTTCCCTTGTCAAGAGTATCATTAAGGTGGCTTAAGGATTCTTTATCTTGGTGTGAGGAGTGACCAATACTAACATGCTCATGATGTGAGATAGTTTGAGATGGATATTGAGAAATATTCATGAGATTGGTTGATGTGGAGGGACTAGGTTGGCATGATGATGGTGGTGACTTGTGGAATTTAGATGGAAGTTGTTGATGTTGTATGGATGATGTTGGTGAAGTTAACAAAGGAATTGATGAATTAGATTGTTGGGGGACTAATAGATTAGGATCAAGATTAGATGGAATTTATTGTTGTTGAAGGAGGGCTTGTTTATGTTGGATTTGTTGTTGAAGATATGAGGTGAGGGGATTTGGTATGTGTGAAGATGAAGAATGGGTAGGAATTTGAACTTGTGAGGTTTGAGGTAAAGTTATTGTTGAACAGGTTTGGGGTAGGCATTCGATTGGGAAATATTCAAAAGGATTTGGGTTTGCATAAATGGTAACCTCTTGGTCATTAAATGGAAACTTGATGCATTTATTATATATGTAAGGAACAACTTTCATGGCTTGAATCCCTGGGCATCCTAGGAGGATATTATATGGGAGATTGAGATCTATGACTTGACAAGTGATTTTCACTAGGTTGGACCTAACTGGATGGGTAATTGAATAATAACTTCAGTTCTCCTTTCAGTTTCATCATAAGTTTTAATAGTGATGGAATGGTATTTTTCAATATCTGCGATAGAATACCCTAATTGTTCTATTTGTTTAAAACACCTTAGAGTGCACAAGTTTATCCCCTAGTCACATTCTATTAGGACCCTTTTGACTAAACACCTTTTGATCATAACCTCTATGTAAAGGGGTTTATTATGGGATGAAGGTTCATATGAATTTGATGGGGATGTTGGTGGAAGTGAATATGGGGGGGTATATTGTTCATGAGTATCAAAATATGCATCATGATCTATGAAGTTCTCATCATCATTAGAAGTGAACTTTGGCCCACCTCAGAGTATGATTTTGGGTTTGACAAAGGCCTTATTGATGGTTGTAGGACTAGGAGTTCTACTTTGCCTGATAAACTTTTCAAACAAGGAATCCCTATTATGCATGATGAAGAATTGCAAAAGGTATTTTGAGGCAGCTAGGAGCTAGGATGTGAATTTGGACCTGGTAGGTTTGGTATGAGACTAAGATGGACTCTTCACAAGATGAGCGTAAGGTTGGTTTGACACCAAGATTTGGATATGTGCAAGGTTTTGTTTGCAAGAGTTGAAATGTTATAGATTACAGGTGTGATGTGATGTTTGGTTTAGATTTGTTTCAATAACACACATCAATCATAGAAGACACATGGCAATCAGATTTGGCTATTTTTGATGACATCTTGATGTTTTGCAAACACTTGTAGACATGCACAATTCTAGGCTAGGAAAGGACAATACTTGCTGAGTTCCCACTTGGTTTTACCCAGCCGCGCCTACTTATGGTGTATAGCTCCAGGAACTTGGGGCACGAGCTCCCCCTTACAATGCACTCACTTCTCAGGCACACCAAGTTCCAAGTCCTTAAGACGTGCAGATCTTAAGATACTTTACTATCTCTACCATAAGCCATAAAAATGTGGGACGGCTATCAGAGTTCGATCATTTAAACTCCTGTATCAGCAAGAAGAGGGTTTTTGTCCACTAAATAAAGAGGTTCTAGTGTATATCCGGGGGACTGACACCTTACGAGCATCCAACAAGCCACTAAAGGCTTTGACTAACCCTACTAGGAGTTTTTATATACACAAAGGTATGCCTCCTTTCGAGCTAGCATTGTACGGTAAGTGCTAATACTAGTTTGGACTTGGCTTTTGCCTTATCCTAATTTGTATAGTGGATCAGACAAAAATAGCATTTCACAAATGAGTTCTCCTTGCGGATGTGTCTTAAGAGCAGGCCCAGTCTAAAGGGTAACACAGAAGAAAGATAAGTACATGTTTTTGATCTCTAAGCTCATACTAAGATGCAAGGAGAGAGAATACACATGCAATTTACTCACACTCGCATGGGGTTCATTTTAATTCCAAATCCAAATCTGTGGGTGATTATACAAAATGTCAAAGGAATGCTTTTGATTCTTAAGATCACCGAGTGGCGCAAAAGAAGAGCATACGCATTTAATGACTAAAATGCAAGCCACAAGACATGGCAAACACTTTTTAATTTTAACCCTTTCTTATGATGAGACAAACACTTGAGTTTATTTTTAGAGCAATGAATCCAAATGTGATCTAATTTATAAAAAGAAAACACAATGTTTCAAGATTAGATTCTTTGACAATTGAACCTACAACACACTGATTAGTAATTTGCAAAATAGTCTTTGAAAGGCGTAAAGTTGCAATGAAAATGTTAGGACAAGGCAAATGAACCTGCAAACACCCACAAAATGTTAAATGTACTGTGAGAGGAAAATGTTTGATGTTTGCAAAATGAAAGTCTGAATTTCAAATGATTATACCTAAAAATCTAGGCAAAATCTAGAGGAATTGATTGTATTGTTGTGAAGCTCTCTGAATTCTCTTTCAGACGCCTGTAAAAATGTGAAAATCTGATAAAAATTGAAAAAGTTATGTCCGTTTGATTGAGACAGCCTCCAAGGGCTAGAAATAGGCACTCAGGGAACTAATCATCCACTGGCTATTTACAAGAAATGTATTACATGTGATAGTTTGCCCCACTGGCAGTTAATTAGTTGCATGTACGAGATTTGTCTAGCGGTTAAACACTATGCTTGATGGTTTTACAAAATTTTGATGATTCCAAACTGGTTACAATTTAGAATGATTGGTCACCTGTAATAATCTAGCAGTGAAAGTTGATGTAAAATGTTATACCCAATAGTTTAAGTGACCTCTAACAAAAAAGTCTCTCCTATTTACATGAGAAAGATTTGAATCCTAGTGGTTGAAAGAAAGACTAGTTGCTACACTTTCTGGAATGGAGTTTTATGTTATTGCTATTACTAGTGGCAAATTTCACACAACATGATCATACCAATAGTGATAACAACTAATGAGAATTGCTAAAATTAAGAATTTAAATCTCGTTGATAATGTTAGAGCTTTACACTATCCTTAAAAACTAGAATTTAAAACATCACAACCATATCATGGGATCCAACATAATTGTCATTGTTAACATATAAAACATTAAACTAAAAACCCTAATTGTTGATCTACCATAATGCTGATAGCCACATACAAATGTGCACAATGGTATGTTGATAACTGAGAGGGGGGGGTGAATCAGTTATCCTAATAATTTAACTTTCTGTGCTTTCTTAACTGCTAATGCAACATCAAATTCTATAAGCAAGCATAATCATGAAATGTAAGTAACACCAATACACATGACACAATGATTTTGACGTGGAAACCCTGTAAAGGGAAAAAACCACAGGGTGATTAACCCAAGATATTATTCTCTGTTAGAAGAATAGAGGATACAAAAATGGCACTTGCCAATTAGGGCTCACTGCCTGAGCACACTGCTCACAAGAGGCTCATTGCCTACAAAAGATTTACTATCTATAAGAAGAAAACTTGAACTGATGAAAAGCATCCACACATGTTGAAGTTCAGTTCCGGTTAAGCTCAGAAGACTGATCTGCAACACTTCATTCTGACTCTCCTTGAGTGCTGCTGTCCTCTTACATTCTGAACCTATTTTTCTACCTTTTATATAATCTTCTACTTTTATTCGCACTTCAACACACACCACACACACCTTCATATCTAAATCAATCATGTATATATATCCGCACAAGTGATTTCATCACCTTTTTAGTCAACATCCAGAATAGTCAATATTTTCCTCAAACTCTGATCTGTCAGCTGAATCCTTGCATACCAAGTAATGCGGATCAAGAATATACTTGTAGAATTCATCAATCATGTTGGCCAATCATAACTTGCACCTTAAGAACCTTTACCATCATCAGTAACACATCCGGAATAATGTCTGATGTTCTGCCAGACAGTTCTTCCTCTGTTCACACTGTCAATCAGGAACCTGACACTCAAGTATTCATATCTCCTCATCCTTTCAACATCAGAGGCTGAATCCTTGGATTCTATTTGTCAAGGTACTCCTCTTGACTTCCCCAAATCTGCACTTCACTGAGATACTTCTTCTGAGAAATCCAGACTTGTCTGTCAAACCTTACTGACTGCTCTATTCTTGCTTACTGGACCTCAACACTTCTTCAATCTGACTTTCGGTAAATACTTATCATGTCCTGCGGATGTGTGGGATAACCTTTGTTGCCATCAATGACAACATTCATGAGTCCATATAGTATCTCTTGCCAACAATCTCCCCCTTTGGCATTGATGGCAACACTTAGTGAAAAATGACTAAGTGTCACACTATACTCCCCCTTGGCTGATGCTCTGTTTTTATATACATTTTCCGGAGCTCCCCCTTAGTTGGATTTCTCATTTTTCACTGCTCCTCACTCCCCCTTTGACATCAGTGGCAAAGGGTAGGGTCCGCACATCAAAATTTTCAAAATTTCAACTATACTTGGCCACATAAGTATATACATATAGCATACTTACATATACTGAAGTATGTCTGCAAAAGTTGTCTTCAATTGGACGAATTCTGTTGCCCAACTTTGTTTCATCCTATCCAAAATTGAGATGTGACCACTCAATAGGAATGCAAAGGCATCTGCCCTTTTTAGATCTGTCGGATCACTAGTCCGGGCTGTGGTCTGAGCTTCTTTTATGGCCTCATGCATGGCCTCTAACTTGGGGATAATTATCCCTTTGAGTTCACCCAACCTGCTTATTCTATTTTTCTTTTCTTTCTCCAGCTTCTTGATTTCATTCAAGACTGCAATAGTCTAACATTCTTGATTTATTATGGAGGATGAGAGAGGATCAAAATTCTTTGATAGATTTGTTAGCTTGTCCTCCTGTTCTTTTACTTTCTTCTCAATGTCCACTGTTACTTTGGACCATGATAAACAAAATTTGTACATTTCTCCACCATCTTTAAGAGCATTTTCTAAGCTCTTTATCCCTATATTCATGTTCCTCCTATCATTAGTTATTAACCCTTGTACCTCTGCTAATCTTTTTGTCAAAAATTCCTTCCGGACCTTATCTTCTGCTGACTTCTCTAGGGAATCAAAATGTGTGCTAACACTATTGACTAGAGATTTGAGATTACCGGATGAGGAGGCTGAGGGATCCTTTTGAAAAGATGGCATGATCTTTTCTAATACTCCAGATGTAACTTCTATTAGCTCACAGTCTTCCATGTGAGACTTTAGGAGTTTTTCTTTTGCCTTTGCGTTAGCAAATGAAGCTATCTTCATTGTTTGTACCGGGGAGAGAGAATCAAAATTAAATGGCCCTTGTAGAAGTTCCGGTTCATCAATCTCCATTGTCTCTTTGTTTAAGAATTCTTTGACAGTTTCTGCAGTGTCTCTTGCCGGAGACAAATTCTTCTTCTGCAGTCTTAGAGCTATCTCTTGGAGCTTTCTCTCCTTCTACACTCTTACCACTAATAGCTATTGTCTTCTCTATTGAAGTCTTCTTTCCTTCTGCAGCCTTAGTACTGTCATCTTCTTTTTCTGTCTCTCCTTTGGATCCAGAGACTGCTGGAGAGTCCGGATTTACTTCTCCTTGGATTTCTTCTTCCAGAGCAGATGAATCTAGGTCCTTTTCTTCACCTGTCTCCCTTACCTCTTCTACCATTGTCTCAGTAGATTTGTCTTTATCATCCATGGCAGATGGTTCATTATTTATGTCCTCTATAATTGGAATGTTGAATCTTTTGTATGCATTTCGGAGGATCTCTTCTGTTTCTTTGGCTATTTTGTCAAATTCACTGAGCATAGGCTGATTCATTCTAGCTTTGCTCCAGAACTCATCCTTGCAATCTTTGAAGATCATATTCATTTGTTTTGGAGTGATTGAAGGAAAGAGCTGAATGGCTATTTATTCTCTAATTTCTAAGTCCTTAGCCTTGGCATTTTATTTTCTCATTTCAATTTCCTTTTCTAAACTTTTAGGAATCAGAGAAATGATTTCAATAAATGCTTTATTGTATATATTCAAATACTTAACTGTGGCATCCTCCAAAATCTTTTCATCTGCATCATTGTATGCATCATAGAATTCTGTTATTGGTTGTAGGTTCCCGTACATAGTGACTACTTTAACTACATCATCCAAGGACAAAGTTGGCCTTTCAACAAATTCTTCTGCCATCTCTTCCTTGTCATGACCAGTAGAGGGTTCACTAGATGTTTTCTTTTTCTTTTTCATTTTCTTCACCTCTTCATCAGATTCTATCTCTTCATCCTCCTTTAGACTGGTATAAGACCTTGTGGCCTTTGTTTTAGTTCTTTTCTCTGCTTTATCAGATGATTTTGCTTCCGGTTTTGATGTCTTTGAGCTTTTGTCCGTGGTAGGTGTAGACCTCTTAGAGGACCTTGTCCGGGTGGGGGCTTCTACCAGATCACTTTCCTTTTCAGCTTCTTCCTTCTCTTTCTCTGCTCTTTCCCTCTTCTCCCTGTTAGCATCTAGTGCTTCTTTTGATATGCCAAATCTTTTGGCAACATCTTCTACTTCTTTTCTCACTTTTCTCTTCATCTCTGGTTGTCTAAGTTCCACATGGATCTTTACACTCAACTCCTCAAAGGTTCCAAACCTTTCTGCCTTGGGATCTTTGGGCTGACTTAGCATGTGCTGAATATGCAGCTCCATAATTTTCTCATCCACTTCATACCCCATTGGCATGATCCAGACTATCCTTGGCTCCACAGCCTCCATTAGGCACTGATTAATTTCTACCATGAAACAAACTATATCCTGATATTTTTCAACTAGAGATTTGGGAATTTTCTCCCTTGCTTGCATCATGTTCTAAAAGTTCTTAAAGTACCCCCAGAGTGCTGTATTCTGTGCCTTGGCATCAACAAGCCCATGTATGTAATCTCTGATCTGAATGGCTACTGGTCTATCATTCAGCCATACCCAGCCACTGGATCTTGGAAGCTCATTCATGTAATAGAAGAAAAGATAGAGTATCAAACCGCCATATTTGAATGAGTTCTTATCCTTCTTTATCTTCTATAGATTCTCCAAGAGTTGGTTCAGAAGGAGTTCACAAAGATCATAGTCTACATTCTTCCTCAACATTTCACAAGCAGTATATATAGCAGTTCTGAAAATAGAATTCTCCCTGCTGGAGTGATATATCTTATATCCAATTATCATTGGTGCAAACTTGATATCCAGATCTGTGATATCCTCAATAGTCATAGCTCTTTTATCAAACTTTGATCTAGTAGCCTCACTGACAATTTGGTTTTTGATAGATTTGAGCGTAGGCATTTCACCAGTTGAGTGTAATCCAGTTACAGCCTTAATGGCATCCTTAGTAATCTTAAATGGCCTACTTAACCACATGAAGTTGTCATGCATTCTGCTCAAGATATACCAGACCCATTCATCTTCTGGAAAATAGGGGAAATGGATGCACTATGCAAAATGTTTCTCCCGGACAGCTCTATACTGAGTTTTGAGTTCAAATGAGTCATCTATCAAATGCTTGTGATAGATATCAACCAACATAGATTCCCCAAGTTCTTCAATATTCACATGAATATATGCCCTAACATCTTCTACATGCAAAACTCCATGTGGAATACTTGAAAAGGTGCCTAGGGGATCAACTTCTAGGGATTTATATGGATGTTTCTTGAATTTGGGTTGTGGCCTCTCAGCGATCTTTACAACATTCGGTGTATCTATCTTTTAAAGAGATTTGCAGAGAGATTTTTAAAAATAGAAAATACCTTGTGCGCCTTTAGGTTTTCACGAAGCGAGCCAGATCGATTTCTTGATGAATTGACTTCTGCAATGATCTTTGATGGGCTTGAGGAAATTTGTTGCAGAGCACCTCTTTTCTTCTTCTTAAATGTAGAATGAGCAAATGTTTAATAAGGAGAACCCTTATATTGTTCCGCTAACCCTAACACCAAGTTGCAATAAATGCTCAACCTAAGTCATTCTGATTTGCCTTAATCGGATGACTTGAAGAACCAGATGAATCTTGATTTGAATATCTTGCGGATCTTCCAAATCTTAACCATAGTTTATTTAGATGTTTCTCTTATGAACCCTTTAATCCGCAATTTTCCTTGTGCCAATTCCGGCACCAATTGACTTGCTGGGGGATAATGTTTTTCCTTGAGACCCCCTTGAGCCAGAGCTCACTTTTTAGTTTCTAGAAGGAATATAAGCACCAGAGTCTGGTGCGGATCCATCCCCTATATTCTCTATACTTTTCTTCACCCAAATCTTGTTCATTTCACTTTGAACTTCATCCACATTCACTTTTTGTTTTTCCTTGTCTTGCTTCTAATTATGATGTGCCGGACCTCTTTTGTCCTGATTCTTGCTTCTATAGAATTTGGCAATATGACTGGATCTATTGCAAATTTGGAAAACAACGTTTCTTTGCATGTTTGATTGATATCCTCTTGATCTGCATTGATTAGCCATGTGACCCATTCTATTGCATGCAAAGCATCTACCATTGAATGAATTGTTCATTTGCATATTTCTACATTCATGAGATTTGTGGCCATACCTTTTACAGTTGAAACACTGTCTGGAGAAGGATGTATTAGTCTGATTCATTCTCTTTCTGCACTGATTAGCTCTATGACCAAAGTTATTATAGTTGTGGCAGTATCCATTGAAGGATGGATATTTTTGAGCATTAGGCTGCCTTATCGAAGGTCTTCTAGGCCTATTCCTTGGATTTTCTGATCCAAAAATCTTCTGACCGGATCCAGAGCTTTCTCCTTTCTCATATCCCAAACCATACTTGTCATCTACCCTCTTTTGACTTTCAAGAAGAACTTCAAGTTGAGCATAACTTATCTTGAATTTCTCTTTATATTCATTTGCTGTTTGAAGATCCCTTTTAAGAGAGACAATTTGATCCTCAAGTTTTTCTTCTTCATTATCTTTCGCATCTTCAAGATCAGATTCAAGATGTCTGATAATTCTATCCATCTTGTGGCAATCTTCTAAAATTTCCTTGAGAGATTGTCTTAGATCATCTTCAGTTTTTCTTTTCTCCTCAATCTCTTGGGTAAACTTTATAACTCCTGATTCCATTTCATGTCTTACCATAATGATTTCTTTTGATAACTTTTCACATAACTTGGTTTTCTCCTTCAGATCTCCATTTGTATCATTGGCTTCACCTTGTTTTTCCAGTTGTTGAAGTAGCTCCTTTCTCTTTTTCATAGAGAGACTCAGTTTCTCTTTTAATTCATTTATGAAATCATCAGCCTGTTTGAGTCTTTCCTTCAATTCAGTGATTTCAAAATTTGACTGCTTAAGATCATCTAGGGCAGACTTAAGTTGCTCCTTCATACTATATGCATCCATTTGAATTACCAGGTCTTCCTCAAGCTGTTAGGCTCTGTTGAGAGGAACTTGGCTCTGATACCACTTGTTGATAACTAAGAGGGGGGGTGAATCAGTTATCCTAATAATTTAACTTTCTGTGCTTTCTTAACTGTTAATGCAACATCAGATTCTATAAGAAAGCATAATCATGAAATGTAAGTAACACCAATACACATGACACAATGATTTTGACATGGAAAGCCTGTTAAGGGAAAAAACCACGGGGTGATTAACCCAAGATATTATTCTCTGTTAAAAGAATAGAGGATACAAAAATGGCACTTGCTAATTAGGGCTTACTGCCCGAGCACACTGCTCATAAGAGGCTCACTGCCTACAAAAGATTTATTGTCTACAAGAAGAAAACTTGAACTGATGAAAAGCATCCACACATGCTGAAGTTCAGTTCTGGTTAAGCTCAGAAGACTGATCTGCAGCACTTCATTCTGACTCTCCTTGAGTGCTGCTGTCCTCTTACATTCTGAACCTATTTTTCTGCCTTTTATATATTCTTCTGCTTTTATTCACACTTCAACACACACCACACACACCTTCATATCTAAATCAATCTTGTATATATATCCGCACAAGTGATTTCATCACCTTTTTAGTCGGCATCTAGAATAGTCAATATTTTCCTCAAACTTTGATCTGTCGGCTGAATCCTTGCATACCAAGTAATGCGGATCAAGAATATACTTGTAGAAGTCATCAATCATGTCAGCCAATCATAACTTGTGCCTTAAGAACCTTTACCATCATCAGTAACACATCCGGAATAATGTTTGATGTTCTGCCAGACAGTTCTTCCTCTATTCACACTGTCAATCAGGAACCCGACATTCAAGTATTCATATCTCCTCATCGTTTCAACATCGGAGGCTAAATCCTTGGATTCTATTTGTCAAGGTACTCCTTTTGACTTCCCCAAATCCACACTTCACTGAGATACTTCTTCTGAGAGATCCGGACTTGTCTGTCAGACCTTACTGACTGCTCCATTCTTGCTTACCGGACCTCAACACTTCTTCAATCTGACTTCCGGTAAAGACTTATCATGTCCTACGGATGTTTGGGATAACCTTTGTTTCCATCAATGACAACATTCATGAGTCCATATAGTGTCTCTTGCCGACATGGTAAAATTCACGTCGAGTTCACCATTGTATGCAACAATATAAATTTCTATTAAAAAAGGTAAGAAACTTATATCAAATGCACCACCAAATAGATCAAAAGATATGATAACATAAATGTTACCAAATACACTTAAAAATGTGGTTGCTTATTGTATTTGCATAACTCTGATATAATTTTGGCCAGGGGATAAATGAAAAAATGAAATTAATTTTATAAGGTTTGGGTAGAAGTAATTTGGTTAGTTGAACGGTAACAGGTGGTTAGGGTAAAGGTAGGTATTTTACGGGTTTGATTTTAGTTCTGGTGAACAGGTTTTTGAACAAATTTTGGATTAGGTTAAGGTTAATAATAAATTAAAGTTGTTAATTTTAATTTATTATTAACGAGATGGGAAATGGGTAGAAAGGGAGGATTTAATTAATTTATGTAATTAATTAAATCTCATGCAAAAGGATATGGTAAGTAAATAATAAATTAATTGTTTTAATTTTAATTTATTATTTATGGAAAATGGCGATAAAAGGTAAACTAGGGAATAATGAGGAGATGATTTAGGGATTTGATAGGAATGCAATCAAGGATGAATAGGAATGTGTTGTGTGGTCAATTTTTGATGTCTACAGTATGCTTCATACTTCTTGTATTACATGTACTTATGTGTATACTTCATGTATTACGTGTATGCTTCATGCTTATTGTATTACATATATTTATGCGAATACTTCATGTATTATTTGTATGCTTCATGCTTCGTGTATTATGTATATTTATGCAAATACTTTGTGTATTAGGTGTATGCTTCATGCTTCTTGTATTACATGTACTTATACATATACTTCGTGTATTTATGCATATACTTGTGTCTTACGTACACTTTATGTATCACGTGTATTTATGTGTATGCTCTATACTTCACATTTATTTATATGTATCTATGTGTACGCTTCATGCTTTGTGTCTTGCGTGTGTACTATGTGCATCATGTGTACTTATGTGTATGCCTCATGTATCACGTATAACTATGTGTTTGCTTCATGTCTACTATTTTTTTCAACAAGTTTACTCTATTACTTTATGCTTAAAAAATATGAAAATGCCAAAACTATCAAAGCTTTATCTATCAAACGCTTCTTGGATTAAGAAACACTAACAAATTAACTTATGTAATAATGAAGAGTTGTAACTAGTGAAGTGAAATAGTGTGACTCCCTCAAACTTGAGATATAAAGGGAGAGAACATTTCATTTGACAAAGACATCCAAACATCATTAAAGAATTCAATTGAGAATAGAACCCTAAGATATTTTACAAGTAAATTAAATTAGGAATAATGATGATGCGAGAAAGGATGAAACCCCAAATATGAAAAGTGCGACCCTTCAAATGTAGGACTACCTTAACAATAAAATATAAAAGGGGAATCATTTCCTAGTGAAGAAACCATCAATAGGAAATAAATCTAATAATCAACTCAAAGGTAAATTATTATTCTTGAAAAAGGCAGCCAAGAAGAGTAGTGACTCCTTCAAGAAATAGATATAAAGGACAAATCAATTCATTGACATAAGCAACCATAACTCATCTATTCATCAAAAAATCAAGCAATCAAAATATCAAAAGTTTCCCAAGGAAGGAACAATCAATCATAACCACTCAACATAGTTGAATCTAATGATATAATTTGACTTCTAATTCTCAAACGAAAATCCAGTTGTCACGGAAACTTAGGCATAACTAAAGATACGAAGATAGATTAAGGTTATCTTCCAAAACTTGAGATTTAGGAGTACTGAGGTATCATCTGGACCTAGGATGGTCAATCTCTTAAAAACCAAAACAACAATTTTGAGAGAATGTAATAACTCAATTCTTTAGGAACTTACAAATTTGGATAAATGTTGTAAATTTATCATAAGATATAATCATCAAGCTTCATGAAAGAGGAACATCATTGAAAATAAATTGTTCTATTCCTATGGACAAGAGCCAATATAGAAACAAATGATCTATCCCACACTCATTGAAACAATGGCATTACAATCCAGTCTGTACCCCATGGATCTACCTTGTAAACCTATAAAATTGATTTAATGAACTTTATCTGGGGACCAAATTCACTTCTATTTGTAATCTCTAGAGTATATCATTTCATCTAAGGATCTAAGTTCTTTTTCTTGATTAGAGTAACTTAGATAAATTTGATACACCTCAAGTTACAACAAAGTTGTGGCATAAGCCTATGTTAAGTTATATCATGGGCCCATAACCCACAAGTCCTAGGATCATGCTCACCTGTCAAACCTTGGGATAAATTGATATTGTTTAAATGAGTTAGGTACTCTCCCAAGATATGAAAATAATTTTAGTACCAAACATGGAGATGCTTTTGGTGTTCCTATGTGTAGGATGAGACTCCTTTGTGGTGGCTTCTATTTAAGATGAAATTCAACTATCCTCAGTTTGGTTTTTGAAGTTTTTCTTAGTTTGGAATTCTATGAGAGGCATATGACATGGCCTAATTACTAAGAGAAATTTACTCTTGTTCTTAGGAATCTTCCTTGCAATCTAGTATTTATACTAGGTGAAGTTAATAAGTTTTCACTTCATTTACTTAACCTTTTCAATTAGGATCAAATATCTTCTATGTACTCTATCTAGTACAATCACTGTACATTGTTGATAAATCTACCTCTGTTCATAGTAATCTTGTACTATAGTTTCATAATATAGTCCTAGTTTTTTAGGATTCCTCAATATCATTGTGCTAAAATTTTATTCCTTATTACGTCACCATGTCTGGACAATTCATCACAAGGCAATTTATAGTATATTCTAAGGGCTAAAACATAGTCTCTAATTTGGTTGATTGTGTTACCTTTAAGTAACAATGCTTCTAAGACTTGGTTGTCCCTTGAGTAATGTAACAAACTTTAAGAATGATAGAATAATTTCTATAACAATCCTTAAACTATTGACCATCCTATCTACCTTATGACAGTAAGGTTGAATCTAGATATTTTTATCATGATATTCTTCCTTGTTTTATGACAATGCTCCTCTTGTCATGATTGTCCTTTAGTGGCAAATGATTCACCTAAGAATATGGTTGTCCTCACTACTGACAAGTCCTTCTAGGTGACTTGATGACAATCCATGGACCATATCATTTTAGAAAAGAACATTGCATTTGATGTCATAGATGTGTACCATGCTTCTAATAAATGGAAAGCTCACTTTCCTACTTAAACTCAAAGGGATATCCATGTGCATTGAAGATGTAGTTGATGCCAAAAAGAAGTTGATTTTTGGATTGATGCTTCCTTTACTTGGTTTCAAACTATAATAATGAAGATGTCTTTTAGTTTCTTCTCCCTAAGATGAGAGGAAACTTATCTGAAGTCACAAACCTCACTAGTTACCAATTCTTGGTTTTATTGTTGAGAGATATTGGGAAATACAAGTATATGAACCAGAAGGATATTAGACAATACATTATCCTCATGATGTAGAAAAGATTATGTAGACAAGTAGACTAACAATTCTTCAATAAGGATTGATTTGGGATGTTGATTATTTTAGGAGCATCCTAGTTATGATTGTATGAGGACAAGCAACCTTGGGTAGGGTGGATTGTCATGTCCCCTCTCCTTATGAGCCAACTCCCCTTTGAGTAGATAGAATTTAAATTAAAGATTTAAATTGTAATTTCCTAAGATATGATATGCACTCCATATAAGACAAACAATTAATATCAAAAGACAATGAAGATGGTGCATTCTTTGTAGTGGTGTGAAGGTCTAAGAAATCTGTTTATGTGTTATGAAATGGCAGCAAGTTTATTGTAAGAAGTTGGCCAACTACCTTGAGGAAGTACGCCTCTCACTTAAAGACAAAAGTCTCCACTAAAAGACAAATTTGTCTTATACAACGATTTGTTAAGGAAAAAATATTATACATTAATGACAATGATTTATATTAGATAAAATTTGATTAGAAGAAAGGTAACAATTTAATAACATCGATCCATATTTTTTATATTAAAGACAAGGATTATACTTTAAGAGGTAGCGATCACTTAGTAAAGAGGTGCGACCTCTTGAAGAGACACACGTTTTGATAGAGACATATCTTTTGGTAAGATATAAAAGGAAATAGAATGAACATCAATCAGGCATCGTGGAATGGTGGAATATAATAGGGAATATTCAAAATACATCTGCAGAGATATTCAATTAGTCGTATAAACTATTGTAACAACAAAAGGATATCAATGAGAATCATTCTTGAATATACATCAGGTTAGATCATTATTGCCTATCAATCATCCTTACTTATTGTATATCACTATCATATATTAAAATACATAAAATTAATGCAATAAACTATCAACATGGAGAAGGGAGGGAATATGCACTATGGGAGAACAACTAAAGGCACCCTTACATTAACAAGTATGGAGAATAGCTAGTAGGGCACCATACTATCATGTAAAAGGGAGAAACGGATAAGGCACCCAAGGGAAGAATTCTCTCCCTAATCCCCATGTTAAGGGTTTATTGGCACACTAAGATTCACCAGTCAAAGAAGAATGGTGAGGGGACTACTTGGAGGGAGAACTATTGTTAGAAGACACCCTGCCATGTCTCCCTATACCTCATCTTCTATGGCTAAATGTTGTAAACAAACGAAGTTAACTGCATGACAATGAGCCCATGATTTCTCAAATAGTGATATTATTTATGAGATTGAATATAGTGTAATTTGACTAACCTTCATGATTGAATATATACATATATCTATGCAGAAAATTGTATATGTGGATTATGTTTAAACTGAAGGATTCAAATTCAAAATCACATTATTCAAAGCAATATTTACATTGGTAAGATGTAACCCTAACCCTAATTTGTTGCAATTGTAATTTTAGGGCAATTTAGGAAGGGGACATTACACCTATGGTTCGTGAACTCACTATTTTGTCAATGGAAATTATCTTTTCCTTCCTTCGCAACTTTGTTTCCTTCCCCTTGTTGGCAGAAACCCTAGTTGATGAACCACATGGTTCATGAACCATTAATTTTGCCAACAAAGGCTTGCCGCATTTTTATTTTTGCCTTAGAAAATTTTCACTTCTTTTGTCATTGATCCAGGCCATCAGCAAATTTGAAGGTTCAAGAACCAAAAGACTTCAACTATCATTATTTCCTTTATCGGCCAATCAACAAAACCTTAAATTGGCGAACTATTGTCAGTGAAATCGGTGGTTCGAGAACCAACCAGTTTGCCAAAAAAGACTTAGTTTTTTCTTTCTTTTGTTTCCTTAGAAACTTTTCCTTCACCCTTTGTCACTAACCGAGGCCATCAATGAACTCTTTTTGGGAAGAACTTCTCGTCGACGAACTCTACGGTTCACAAACCAAAGACTTTGCCAACAGAAGACTTCACTTGTTCCTTCTTTTTTCTATCTTTCAAACCTCTATCTCATCCTCTCTGCCTTGTTGGAAATTTGACAAATTATGGAAAAGGAAAACCAATGAACCTTAGTCGGTGAAATCAGCGGTTTGTGAACTAATCGATTCATCGACAAAGACTTATACTTAGAATGTTTTCAAAGGAGGTAAAACATAAAGGCTTGGGGGATTTTTACTTAGAATATTTTTGAAGAAAAACCATGGAAAATAGCTCAAATTGGGTATAAACGATGGGTTTAGACTGCAAAGGCACAAGCTGGGTTTTTTCGATGGATTTGGGGCAAAAAGATGCATGTTTGGGAACTAGATTTTTTCATGTGCCAACATTGGCTCTAGTTGGGGATGTGTGTCAAATAGTGGCATAGTGAGGATCTTATATCTCTAGGTAGACCAAAAAACACACAAAAATAGTGGTTGAGACTACTCAAGGCCAAAAAATGAAAGATATAATTTGACTGCATCATTCAAAATTTGAAGGGCAACATTACTTACAAGAAGTAAAGCTTTAGATGTTGTCCATGAACATGCAGCTCCAAAAGTTCTCCCTCCACATTTTTGATATAAAAGGTGTCATGGCCAGCCTTTTCACCAATTTGATATGGGCCCATCCATAATGGTTCAAACTTACCATGCTTTCCCTTGTCTTCAGACTTTGCATTCCAAAGGAGAACCAAATCACCAATCTAAAAGAACCTTTTAACTATTCTCTTAGTAAACAAATGCTCAACCTTTTGTTGTTGTAGCAATTTTTTATCATGTGCCACCCTTCTATCTTCATCCAATTCTATCAATTCATGCATCTGTAATGCCAAAGAATCATCCCCATCTTCTCCTATTTATTACAATAGTTGATACATAGGAAATTCTAGTGACATTGGCATCTTGGATTCTAACCCATATACCAACTCAAAAAGGGCTCTTTCCTGTAGTGCATTTGTAGGTGATCCTATCAGCCCATACTGCATATTTTAGCTTATCATCCCATCTTTTCTTGTTCATATCTAGAGTCCTCTTCAGAATTTTCATGAGGCTCTTATTTCTGGACTATGGATGGTATGGTGATGAATGAATCATCTTTATCCCATATGTGGAACACATACCTACTATGTATTGAGATATGAAGCACATGGCATTGTCTGCAACAATTCTAGATGGCACGCCAAATCTGATTATAGTATTGTTCACAAGGAACTCAATCACTACCTTGGACGTGGCATTACGAGTTGGAACAACCTCAACCCACTTTGTAAAATAATCAGCCACCATCAAAATCCATTTATATCCATTACTTGATCTTTCTTGAATTTCCTCTATGAAATCAATGCCCCATTGCTGAAATGGTGCCTCACTAGTAACAGTCATAAGAGGAAGAGCACCTTAAATTTTAACTTACATGCAAACCTTTGATAGGAATCACATTTTATAATTTATTTTGCAACATCTTTAAAGAGACTTGACCACCAAAAAACCACCCTAATAATCTTTTGTGTTGTAGTTTTAACATGGAAGTGCCTACCACATATTCCTTGGTGATATTCTTCAATGACTTTCTTAGATTGTTGTTGGTCCAGACACTTCAACAACAATCCCTCATGATTTTTCCACATTAAAACACCTTAAATAAAAACATATCTCTGATACTAGAGCTTAAGTGTCCTTTGTTGAGTTACATTCATACCTAGGGGACAATACATGTTGACAAGATAAAAGTTAATATCTTTGTTCCATGGATCATTTGTCAATGTACACACATTAGTAGATGGAACATCATTCACCTCATTTATTTCATTTGCCTCTAAGTTGGAATTAGCCATCAACTTAGCTAAACCCTGGCCTCTAACCAGTTTGGTGACCTGTATCTTAATGTCATACTCTTGGATCCTATTGATCCATTTGCATCTTCTCCTAGAAACCTCCTACTGCATGAAAATATATTTCACAGCTGAATGGGGCATATATGCAATTATCTTTGCACCCATAAGATATGGTTTGAAGTTTTTTACTGCCTTAACCAAAGCATATACATTCTTTTCCATATTTGAATAATTTAATTCAACAACTTGCAAGGACTTGCTAAATAATCATATTGGCTGCTCAAATCCATCACCATTCTTTTGTAGCAATACAACAACAATAGTATAATATGAAGCAAAAGAGAAGAGTTGGAAAGTCTTGGAATAATCTAGGCTTACCAACACAGGTGCATTCTTGAGAGCCTCCTTTATGTTAACAAAATCTTCAGTTGGTTCATTTCCCCATGAAATAGACTACCCCTTCTTGAGCATCTGGTCGGCCCAAGTTAAAGAAAAGCAGGTCGGCCTTATGAAGAAAAATAATAAAACATTAACTTTTCTTCCTAGGTCATCCAAAGTGAGGTCAAGTGGTGAGTCGGCTCATTTGAAGGACATGAGATTGATTTTTGGTGCCAAGACTAGCTTAAAGAGGTCGGCCTTGTTGAGGACAAAGGATAAACCTTGTGATTTTTGGTGCCAATCTTTCCTTGAGGAAGGTCGGTCCTCTTTGAGGGAAAAAATCAATAAAATAAAGGTAATAAAGGGTTGTTGGCCCTCTTGGAGGGAAAATATCAATTCAAAAACAAATAATATGTCTCTAGGTCAGCTAAGAAAGGATGGAGGAGAAGCATGTATAAGTAGAAGGTGTTGGAGGCATCAAAGGATTCATTCTAGCATATGTGATTCATTCATTTCAATTCAGATTTTGGGAGATTATCTATTGGATTGGAGCTTGAGACGAAAACCTTGAGTTCTAAGGAGGAGTTGGATGAAAACCTAACTCTTCTATTGGCGAATTCTGTGATAGGAGTTCATTTGTGCATCATTGGAGGAGCAGATCTGCAAAATCAGATTCAAAGATCATTGTGAAGGAATTCATTGGAGTGGAATTGATATTTCTTTGCCTAGTTGTGTGGCAATGCTAAGTTAATCTTACTAAACCAAAACACTATATACATATTTGTCTCAGGAGTTGTATCTAAACCTATTAGGTTTTGCCATTAATGACAACACCATATCAGCAGTGTCTCTTGACTATTTTGCCAACAATATCCCCCTTTGGCATTGATGGCAACACTTCATGAAAAATGTTTATCTACTCCCCCTTCCCATATACACTCTATTTTTCTTCTTCCCTTGATATGTTTAGCCATTTTTCACTAGATCTTCTTCTCCCCCTTTGACATCAATGGCAAAGGTGTATGTACAGGTAGTAAAATTGCGTCTAGATTTCAAAACTGTCATATTCTATCGCATATGTACAGGTGCAATCTTTAGCTGGATTAGTTAGTTGTAGGAGGTAGAATATCACTATAAATGGTCTTTAGCAGAGCTAACTCTCCATCCCACCTATTTCTTGCATTCTCCAAAATGTTGACATGGCCATTTATTAGAAAGACTAGCTTTTCAGCCTTCTGCACATCTGATGGTATATTAATTAATGCTTGTGATTTCAAGGCTTCATCTGCTAGATTGATCATGGAAACAATTTTTGGACTTATTTGTCCCCTTAGCTAGCACAATCTGTCTTTGATTTCTCCTCTTTTCTTCACGAGAGTGTTTAAATTATTGTGACTATTTACCACTTGTGCCTCTTTGGCACTTATTGTCTCAGCTACCGGATTGAATGTTTTAGAGATGTTGAGTAGTTTGAGTTCCATGTCCTTGATCTTCTCTTCTATTTCCTTAGTGACTTCTGGCCAAGATAAGAAAACTTGTATATTTCACAGGCTTCTTTGATGGCATTCTGGATAGCTTTTATTTTGTTATCTTATATGGTTCCATCCTTTATTAACATAGTTTTTAGTTGAACCAATCTCTTTTCATCAAATTCTTGCCTAACTTTTGACTCTGCAGATTTTTCAAATGATTGAAAATGTGTACTTACTGAGTTCAATAGACCCTTGAGTTGATTAGTTGTGGACAATGATGTACCCTTCTGGAAGGTTGGCATAAATTTCTTCAAAAATTTAGGAGCATCACTGATCAGTTTGCTGTCCTGTGCATGGGATTTCACCATCTCCTCCTATGCCTTGGTTTGAACAATTGAAACTAGTTTGAACTTTTGTATAGGAGATAATGAGGCCAAATTTATTGGTCCTTGTAGGAGCTCAGGCTCATCCAAATCTTGTTGTCTCTCCAAAAGTTCTCCGGTAGAATCAACTAGGGCAGTAGTAGTGTCTCTTGTCACTTCTTCAGACACTTCTTGATTTTGTTCTGGAGTAGGGCTCTCCTCAGTTTGTTCAAGTTCTTGTTTATCAACTTTGATCTGCTCATCAATTTTCTCCTTGTTTTCTAGATCATCAGTCTGTTGTCCTAGAGGAAGACTTGTTTTAGTTTGATCCTTTTCAGCTGTGTCTTGATCATTAGCAGTAGAGTTTTCATCAGATTGTTCCTTTTGCTCTTCTGTTACTCTGTCTTTTATCAGAGGATTTGTATCAGTTTGTTCCAAGCCTTTATCCATGCTGACTTCTGGAATAGATGTGTCATCTCCAACACTTGTTTCTTCATTGTCATAGATGGTAGGGATATTATATGTCTTTAGTACCTTTAAAATGATCTCCTATGTTTCTTTGACCACTTTGTCAATTTCTCCTATCATTAGTGTGTTCATTCTTTTCTTTAATTTGAACTCATTGTTGATTGCTTTGGAGATTTTGGCCTTTTCTTCTAGGGTAATCTCCAGACATAATTTTATCAATGCATTTTCTCTAAGTTCTATGTCTTTAGCCATAGCAACTTCCTTCCTAGCTGACAAAATACTTTAACTAATGATCTCAATGAGAGATCTATTGTAGATGTTCAAATACTTTATGGTTGCTTCTTCCAAAATCCTTTTATCAACATCATTGTAATCATCATAAAATTTAGCCACAGGTTTCATATTTCCATCAATAGTGACAGATTTTAATACATCTTCAAGTGTTAATGTGGCTTGAGGTTCATCTACCTTCTATCTTTTGCTGGGGATCTTCCTTTTAGAGGGCTTCTCCTTGCTATTTTGAAAGGCTTTAATAGTCTCACCTTTCATTTTCTTGACATCTTCATTTGATTTTGTTGCTTCTTCATCAACTCCTATACTTGCATTCTTTTTGCTTTTGTCTTCATTCTTTTGTGGCTTGTTGTGGGGGATTCCACACTTGTAGAAGGTGTGGGACTAGAGGATTTAGGTGTAGTACCGGATGCAGTTTGTGAAGTAGAAGCTCTTGTTCTTTTCTTAGTAACTGCAAGCTCTTTTGATTTTGTCTTAGGCTCTCTTGGAGCCTTCATAGGTTCATCTTGTTTTTCTCTAGCTGTCCTTTCTGCTTCTGCTCTTGCCCTTGTTTCTTTGATTTGTTCTTTGAAATAACCTTTCTTCAGGGCATAATCTTCTGCCATCTTCTTGGCTTTCTTTGATAGTTCTGGCATTCTTTGTTGAACAAAGACTTTTGTTGACAATTCCTCATAAGTTCCAAATCTCTCTTCTTTAGAGTCCCTAGGTTTGCTCAGCATATGTTTGGCATATTTATCCAATACTTGACCATCCACTTCATATCCCATGGGCATGATCCAAACTGTCCTGGGCTCAATGGCCTCCATCACACATTGGTCTTTAGTTACAATAAAGCAAATGTCATTTTTGTATTTGTCAACAATTCCTTTAGGAATCCTTTCCCTAGACTGCATAATTCTTTAAAAATTCTGGAAATAGCCCCATAGGGTTGTGGTTTGATCCTCATAGCTTCCTATACTGCTTAAATGATTCCTAATTTGCACTGCCATTGGTTGATTGTTTAACCAAAATAAGTTTTTCATTCTGGGTAATTCTTGCATGAAGTAGAAGATTAGGCAGATGATCAACTTACCAAATTTGAAGGGGTATTTGCTTTCCTTTGTCTTCTTTAGGTTTTCCATTAACTGTTGTTGCAGTAATTCACAGAGGTCATAGTCTGCATTCTCGTTAATCATTTGATAGGTGATGTAGATAGCAGTACCAGAGATAGAGTTTTCTCAGCTGGAGAAATAGACCTTATATCCTATCACCATTGATGCAAATCTTACTACATGATCTATAATATCATTTACTATTAATGCTCTTTTGCCAAATTGGGCTCCGGTTGCTTTCATCACAGTGTTATTATTCATAGCTTTTAACAGGGGCACACTACCGGTAGAGTTTAATCCTGTCACAGCCCTAATCGCATCCTTGGTGATCTTGAAGGGACTTTCAAGCCATATGAATTCATCATGGATCCTGCTCAACACATATTGAACCCATTCATCTTTCACAAATGTAGGGAAATCTTTGTACTGAATGAATTTCTTCATTTCCAATGCCTTATATTCTTGCTGCAACTCAAATTGGTCACCAGTTAGATGATTTAGGTATAAATCTGTGATTGCATTGTTACCATGTTCTTCTAGGGAAACATGAATGTAAGACCTAACATCCTCTGTGTGCATCACACTATGTGGTATACCTGAAAATGCACCCATTAGATTGACTTCTGTTGATTTGCAGGGGTGTTTCTTGAATTTTAGCCGAGGTCATTTAGTGATATCTACGACTTGTAGAGTTGCCATTTCAAAATTTTTACAGATTTGCAAATGGGGTATCAATGAAAATACCTTGTTTCACTGTGTTAGGGTTTCCTTTCTTCAAATTTCTCCAAACGCTTCAAATCTTGGTTGTTGTTGCTCAAATTTTGCTTCAATCTCTCTGAACACTTGACAGCTTTGAGTGCAAAGTGATTTTGAAACTAAACTAGTTCCCTTTTATCCTCCGCATGACTTAACGTAACCGTCATTAACTCTTGTTGCAAAAAGCTGTCTGTCTCCCTTTTGATAGATACTGTTGACAAAAATTGCTCCACAATATTTTGCATTAGCTTATTCTCTTCCAGTTTTTATTTCAGAGGATTTATCTTGTTAGATTTCATCACATATCTTCATGCTAGATTCTAGCACCAACTTTTTGGCTGGGGGATTTAGATTTTTAACATTGCTCCCCCTGAGCCAGAGCTCTCAATTTACTTCCCGGAGGAAGTATTTGCACTAGAGACTGGTGCGGATCCATCCTTGACCTTGGCAACATCCTTCATGATCCAGATCTGACTCATCTCTTTCTTAGTTTCTACCGGATCAATCTTCTTTTTGCCTTTGTCTACTCTCTGCTCTATTTTCCTCTTTTATGTAGGATAGTCTCTTTTTATATTTCTGCTTTTGCAAAACTTTGCAAAGTGTCCAGATTTTTTGCAAATGAAGCAAACAACTTTTCTCTATCCTTGATTCCTCATGTTATTATAGATTGGTCTTGATCTACACTGATTAGCCATATGCCCAAATCTATTGCATGAAAAACATTTTCCATTGAAAGATTGACCATTCCTTGAATAGTTTGGCACATTTCTTGACACACTTCTGCACTCATTTGCTTTATGATCAATCTTCTTGCAATTGAAACATTGACCAGAAAAAGTTGGAACATTTTGATTTATTCTAATTTTACACTGAGTAGCCCTATGACCATACTTATTGCATTTGAAATAATAACCATTGAAAGATGGTACTTTTGTGTATTTGGTTGCCTGATCGGAGGTCCTTTAGGTCTTCTTCTTTGATTCCTTATGGGATGGTCTCTACCTTTTCCTTCTTTAGATTTGTCTTGTCCTAAATTTAAACTTTCTCCCTTTTCAAATCCCAAGCCTTGCTTATCATCTGGATACTTTTGACTAGTCAGTAACTCATCAAGTTTTGTAGATCTTATTTTGAATTTTTCTTTGTAGCTATTGGCTGCTTCTAGATCAAATTTTAAAGAACTTCTTTCCCTAGTTTTTCATATTCCTCTGACTTGTCCTTCACAACTTGATTTAGATGTTCTCCATTCTTGATTTTTTCTTCAATCACCCTGAGAAGACTCTCTATAGATTCATTTGCTTGTTTTAGTTGCTCACATAATTCCTTCCTTCTTTCCTGAGATTTACTGATATGTTCTTTTAATTTTAGAATGCAATCATCAACTATTTTGACACTCTCTTCTAAACCCTTGATATCATCTTTGGAGTTGTCAAGATCTTCTAGAGCTACTTCAAATTGTTCATTATTAATATATACTTGATTACCAATCTTAATGCTACCAGTAGGATTCACTTCAGGATAAGTAAGATACCTTTGTGCTGCCATGAGTAAGCCTTCCTAGATCTTCCTCAAGTTGTTAGGCTTTTTCCAAGGAACCTTGCTCTAATACCAATTGTTGAATACAAAGAATATTGAGAGGGGGGTGAATCAGTATTCTATAAAACTTTTCTATCACACATTCATTTATCCATTTACCAACTTCAATAACATGAAAGTAAAGTAAGCATAAGAAGAGCAACCACAAAGTCATTGAAAGGAAGCTAGGTGTGCAGAAATCGCTTCCTACACTAATCTAATGAGGGGATGAGAGTGCAAATTCAATTTTATCCTCAATATTATAGAAATGTTAAACCACTAACATAGATATTGTAGAAAACACATAAATAAGAAAGTGAGATAGAAGAAGAGAGACACAAGATATATGTGGGGACAACCCTTGTTGGTTGAAAAACCCCACACTCTAAAACCTGCACAATGCATTATCAAAACTGAAATGGTTTACAATACACGTGAAATGTAAGCTCTCAGGAGTCTTCAACACTCGTATTTGGAGACAAACTGGCAACATAACAGTACCTGTCAAAACTATAATACATCTCTCAAAAGCACCTGTTTATATAACAAATACAAGGCAAATATGGCTCCACATAGGGATGGGCATCCAACATCGCCTCGTGGCCCAAAACCCACACCTATGGACACTTGTCCAACTTTGTAGGATGCTCCTAACACTTATCAAGTCACCCCATCCCAAGGAGGTCTCCTATTTCCAAGATGGGCTATGACAGATGCTCTTATGACTCTTACAATCGTCATAGAATTTTACATAGCTGTCATAACTTACAGTTTTAAGAGAATCTATCATACACAGGCTATAAATAGCATATTCTCTTACAACGTGTCATAGTCCACCTTGGGGTGCCCAAAGATTCCTTTTTCAAAGATGCTCTTCGACACATGTCTTCACCTATCATAGAATCTCCTATTTCTGACTCTTACATGTCATAACTTCATCATAGGAATCTGTCATGACTGTTTCGGTCAATATTCCCTTACACAACATCTAAGATGCCGACACATGGAAAAATATTCCTACCACTAAGTGGGATGCCTATCTCCTCATGTGAGGACAAAAATACATGTAGTCATATGCCATGTAGGATGACACATCACTGTGCCAACTCCCACAATATGACAACATAGGATTTGCATCCAATTAATACAATAGGCAATAAATAAATGAATACAATGTAGAAATACAAGGAATTACCAAGGTTGAGACACCTTAATTCCCAACATTCTCCCATTTGTCAAACACCTTGTAAGAGCCAATAGAATTAACAGGATTTAACTGCTATAGGCCGAGAGGCCCATAGACTCCAAACACCATTTGAACTTTTATGTGCCCATTGGCTTTGTCAATGCATCTATAACATTCTTCAAAGTATCTACCTTATCCAAATTTACCTTCCCATCTTCTACCATGTCTCGCACGAAGTGAAACTGTACATCAATATGCTTTGTTCTGGCATGGAAAGTTAGATTCTTTGCAAGGTAAATCACAATCTGACTGTCACAACTGATCATAATCTGTCCTCCATCAACACCAATATCTGAACACAATCTCTTAAGCCAAATGGCTTCCTTACACGCATGAGTTGCAGCCATGTACTCAGCTTCTGTTGTGGACAAATCAACCACAGGTTGTCGCTTACTCATCCAACTAATTGCACCACCAAACATAGTGAACACATAGGCACTTGTGGATCTCCTGCTGTCAATGTCACCTACCCAATTAGAATCCACAAATCCATGAACACAAACTGAATGCGGAGGTCCTGTAGCATTGCCATGATAGAAAATGGAATACTTGGAAGTATCCCTCAAATATCTAAACACTCGTTTAACTGCATCCCAATGTACCTATCTAGGATTAGCCATAAATAGACTAAGGACTCCCATTGCTTGGGCAATGTTTGGTCTTGTGTAGACCATGGCATACATCAAACTGCCAACAACACTAGCATAAGGTACTCTGCTCATGTCCTCCACCTCAGTAGGAGATTTTGGACAATCACTAATAGACAACTTTGTCCCCAATGAAACATGAACACACAATGGTCTACAATCTGCCATACTGAACCTGTCCAACACGGTCTTCACATACTTACTCTGGCTTAACCAAAGTTTTTTGTTAGCTCTGTCTCTTTTGATTTCCATTCCCAGAATGTACCTGGTTGCCCTAAGATTTTTCATCTCAAACTGTGCTGACAACTAAGACTTCAAATCAGAAATCATATTCTTACCATTCCCAATCAACAACATATCATCAACATACAATGCAATAATGAGAATGTGATCATTGTCAAATTTGTAATACACACAATGATATGATTTCGATCTCAGATATCCAATTGACAACACAAAGGCATCAAACTTCAAGTACCACTTAGGAGACTGCTTCAAACCATACAAAGACTACTTTAACTTGCAAACCAAATATTCTTTACCTTTCTCTATGTAATGCTTTGGCTATGACATGTAAATCTCTTCCTCCAAATCACCATGAAGGAAAGTTGTCTTCACATCCATCTATTCTACCTCTAAGTCATAAGCGGTTGCAAGAGATAACAGGAATCAAATGGATGTTAGCTTTGCAACAGGAGGGAAAATTTCACCATAATCAATTCCCTCCACTTGTGAGTACCCCTTCACAACCAATCTAGCCTTGTACTTTTCAACACTGCCATCTGCACCGAATTTATTCTTGAACACCCATTTGCATCCAACGGGTTTCTGTCCATTAGGCAAAGACACCAAGTCCCATGTTTTGTTTTTCTCTAAAGAAGCCATCTAATCCTCCATGGCCTCCTTCCAGGAACCTGCATCTTTCATGCCCATAGCCTCTTTCACAGTTCTAGGCTCATCAATGTTAGTAAGTAAAGCAAAAGCACAACTAGAATCAAGTAATGAATAACCAAACCTATCAGATTGCTTTCTCATTTGTGTAGACCTCCTCAATGGTTGAGGTTGAGGTTCTACTTCTTCTTCTGAGCTTTTAGAGCTACTAGAGCTCTCCTCATCATCAGGTCTCACAGGGTCTGTTTGTTTAGTCTTCTCAGGGGTAGAAGGAAACTGAACCACATCTTCTTTCTTTTTTGTCTGTTTTGGCTGAAGAACAACAGAAGAAGGCGTTAACTCTCTTAAGATAACACTTCTTCTATACAACACTTTTTCAGCCATAGGATCCCAAAGCTTGTATCCTTTCACACTGACACCATAGCCAATGAAAATACATTTAACAACCTTGCTCTCTAATTTAGACCATTTCTCCCTAGGCACATGTGCATATGCCTCACAACCAAAAACACAAAGATGTCTATTTGAAGGCTTCCTACCAGACCACACGTCCATAGGTGTCTTACCAACAAGAGTTGATGTAGGAGATCTGTTTACCAGATAGCAAGCAGTGGCAACAGCTTCAACCCAAAACTTTTGTTCGAGTCTTGCTCCACTAAGCATACTCCTAGCCTCTCCATTAGTGTCCTGTTCATCCTCTCTGCAACTCCATTTTGCTACGGGGTGTATGGAGTTGTCTTATGCCTTTCAATCCCTTGCTCTTTACAGAACTTATTGAACTCTGCCGAACAAAACTCACCACCGTTGTCAGTTCTCAAACACTTAATCTTTTTACTAGTTTGATTTTCAGCAAAGGATTTAAACTCCTTAAACCGACTAAAGACTTCAGTCTTGCTTCTGATAAAATAAACCCATGTCCTTCTACTATAATCATCTATGAAAGATACAAAATATATAGATTTTGAAATCGAAGGAACATTAATAGGACCAAACACATCATAATGAATAAGATCCAATACACCAGAAGACTTGTGAGAACTAGAGTAAAACTAAACACGGTTTTGCTTTCCATAAATACAAAGTTCGCAAAAGTCAAACTCAAGATTACAATCATTTAACCTCTCAATGAGGTTTTTATTTTTCAGAGTACGCAAACCCTTCTCACCAATGTGGCCATAACTCAAATGCCATAACATAGTCTTTTCAATAGGAAGTTTAACTTCCAAAGCATGTGCACTACCATCAGAACTAGTTACAATAGATTTCTTCAATTCTCGTTTAGATGGTGGGGATGAAGTGATTGTAGCTCTTTTCTTTGAGTCAGAAGAACTATTGCACTATGAAGTGCATGCCTCCAACTGAAACATAGTACCTCTCTGAGTACCCTTCGCAAGCACCATAGATCCTCTAGTCATCTTGCACCCATCCTTCGAAAAGACAACCTACACACCTACATCATTCAACATATTTATAGAAAGCAGGTTCCATGCAAGGCCTGAAATGTGCATAACTTCAGTGATCCCCTTCACTCGTCCATTAGGGAATCTGATTGAGACTCTTCCATGACCAACAATCTTCAGATGAGAGTCATCACCCAGGTACACTCTTCCACCATCAAACTCTTCATACTTTGTGAACCAATCTCGATATGAGCTCATGTGGAATGATGCACCAAAATCAATCAACCACACATCATCAAATGCATGGGTGGCCAGGGCTACGATGAAGGCATCACCATCATCTTGTGACTTGTCAGAATCTAAATCAGGACCTTTCTTCTTTTTCTTCTCCTCTTTAAATTCCTTTCAGAAATGCCTAGTTTTACCATAGTTCCAACAAAGAGCCTTGGACTTTCTAGGAGATTTGGATCTCCCACGGGATTTGAATCTTTCCTTATCACCTTTCTTGTCCTTCTTCTTCCCTTTCTCTTTGGGTCTTCCATGAACCACAAGAGCCTCTTTGGCTGCCTTAGAAGACTTTCTCCACATCTCTTCAGATAATAGTGAAGATACCACATCTTCCATCTTGAAGGTGGTAGTGGTGCTTTCGATAGCCATGACAAGATGATCCCACAAATCTAGCAAAGAATAAAGTAGGGTCATGCATCAATCCTCCTCCTCCATTTTCACACCCATAGATGTCAACTGTGCAACAATCAGGTTAAAAGCATTCATATGGTCTGCAACAGATCCTCCATCTTCCATCTACAGAGAAAACAACTTCTTTTTTAGGAAAAGTTTATTTACCAAGGACTTGGCCTGATAAACATCACCCAACTTCTTCCAAAGATCTTTCATGCTCTTCTCCTCGTGGACATTCAACAAGATAGAGTCAGCTAAATAGAGTCTTATGAGACCCTTAGCCTTCCGATCTTTGAGGTCCCAATCAGCTTGTGACATTGCTATAGGTTTCACACCGGATATAGTTTCCCATAGGTCATGATCAACAAGTAGGTCCTCCATCTTGAGTTTCCACAACTCAAAATTAGTGCCATTGAATTTCTCAACCTCTAACCTTTTGGATGTGGTTGCCATCTCCTTGCTACAACAAGATAAAGAATACTCTGTACAACATTCCCACTCAACCTAAGATTATCTCAAAAAACCCCTACCCAGCAGCTAGAACCAAAACTAGCTAGGCTCTGATACAAACTGAAAGGAAGTTAGGTGTGTTGAAATCACTTCCTACACTAATCTAGTGAGGGGAGGAGAGTGAAAATTCAATTTTATCCTTAATATTATAGCAATATTAAACCACTAACAGAGATATTGTAGCAAACACATAAACAAGAAAGTGAGACAGAAGAAGAGAGACACAAGATATACGTGGGGAAAACCCTTATCGGGTGTAAAACCCCACACTCCAAAACCTGCACAATGTATTATCAAAACTGAAATAGTTTACAATACACTTGCAATGCAATCTCTTAGGAGTCTTCAACACTCGTATCTAGAGACAAACTGGTAGCATAACAGTATCTGTCAAAATTGTAATACATCTCCTCTCAAAAGCACCCATTTATAAAACAAATACAAGGCAAATATGGCTCCACATAGGGATGGGCATTCAACATGGCCTCATGGCCCAAAACCCATGCCTATGGACACTTGTCCATCTCTGTAGGATGCTCCTGAGACTTGTCAAGTCATGCCATCCCAAGGAGGTCACCTATTTCCAAAATGGGCTATGACAGATGCTCTTATGACTCTTACAACCATCATAGAATCTGTCATAGCTGTCATAACTTACAGCTGTAAGAGAATCTATCATACACATGCTATAAATATCATATTCTCTTACAACATGTCATAGTCCACCTTGGGGTGCCCAAAGATGCCTTTTTCAAAGATGCTCTTTGACATATGTCTTCACCTGTCATAGAATTTCCTATTTCTAACTCTTACATGTCATAACTTCGTCATAGGAATCTGTCATGACCGTTTCGGTCAATATTCCCTTACACAACATCTAAGATGCTGACACATGGCAAGATATTCCTACCACTAAGTGGGACACCTATCTCCTCATGTGAGAACAAAAATACATGTGGTCATATGCCATGTAGGATGACACATCACCATGCCAACTCCCACAATATGACAACATAGGATTTGCATCCAATTAATACAATAGACAATAAATAAATGAATACAATGTAGAAATACAAGGAATTACCATGGTTGAGACACCTTAATTCCCAACAGTCATAACACATGAACAGCAATATTTTTACGTGGAAAACCCCAAAAGGGAAAAACCATGGTGGGGGTTAACCCACAGAAATTTATTAGTGATAGTAATACTGAATTACAAGAGGCTCACTGCCTTAGGGCTCACTACTCATAAAAGGCTCACTGCCTGAAGAAGGAAATGAGAAGGTAGAAGGAATGGATCACTTCCAGGAGAAGACTACTACAAGTGCATCTATAGAATGCTTTAAAGTGTAGTTCCAATTATGGCTCAGTATATAGATTCAAATGTCTTCATAATGTTTACCCTACTTTTCTACTCTATTTCACATATACTCTATTTCTCTGCCCTTATTACTCCTATCTGGTCACAAGACTATCTCAAGTTGCACATACTTCAAATTCACACTACTTTCACACACATTCCAAACCCAATACTGAAATCTATCGAGTATATATATTCATAACAAGATTTAACTCAAAACTAGGTCAGCTTGCCAGTGATGAAACGTGTACACATGAAGCTATGTTCTGTCGGCTTGAATCCCTTACACGAAGTTATGCAGACCAATGTAAACCTTCAAGAATATTCATATAGGTGTGGACCTATTTTAGTACCACTTAGAACAATGATTCAAGTAGTATATCTTTACCGCACAATGATCCAACTGAGTGTCGACCTCATTCTTGAGTGTACTCTTAACCTTGTTGACTGTCATAACATAACTTGTAATGCGGACCAAACTAAACTCCAAAATTCATATCAACCATTCATTAGACATCACCAATCATACATCTATAACCGCAGATCATAATATTCTTATGCGACAAGATGCAGATCTCTGAACTGATGACTCTATCTTTGTGAAACACTATCAAACTAAATGCTGATACTTGGAAGCTTGCAGATGATCTTTTGGTGAACTTCAGAATCTGAAAATCTAGAATTAGATACTTCTCATATGTGTTTACAACACCTCCAAACTGCAAATTGAAACAATCAATACCAGAGGAATGTGGACCAAAATATTCAGGTGTACTTCGCTATTTATGATTTAACTTTGTTCACATGGACTTAGGCATTTCACCATATGATTTTCAGAGGGAGTTAGAACTTGAATATTGGAACATGACATCACCAAGGGGTTGATTAAAACATACCAGAACCACATACCTTCATCTTCAACTGCGGAGGAGTACCAACTGAATTACTGTCACTGTCTCAATGTGTTTTTAATGCTTAGTCAATTTGGCTAAGTTAATCTTACCGGACCAAAACACTGTATACATCTTTGTCTCAGGAGTTGTCTCTAAACCTACTAGGTTGTTGCCATTAAAGAAAATAGCATATCAGTAGTGTCTCTTGACTATGTTGCCAACAAGTACAATATATTCTTCCATGAAGTACGAGTTAGCTAATTGTATTTTTGTTCTCAGTTGAATGGAATCTCTACAAGGCTTAGGTAATCTAGGCATTGGAGTAATTGTAACTACATAATATAGTGGAGCCAAAAAGTAGTCCACAAAATGATTGTAGTTCTTTCCAGCATAATGCATCCTTATCTTATGGGTCCAATCATGTAGTTGAAACACTCTTTTCGCGTCATCATTTACGAAGGGCTGAATTTGAAGCTTATTCACCACAAATGTTCCAGTAAACTACACTAGAAATAAATAACATAAGTAGGTCGTGAACCTAAAGGTCTTAGTGTTGTAACTGGAAGTGGAACCTCCTTTAATCATTAAAAATTGTTTTTGCATGGATTCTGTAATGTGCTCTACAATTCTATATTTAACAGGGGGAATAACATAATGGATATTGTATATCATTTCAAGGAGGCTTGCATCCACTTACCTATTACTATCCAATCCAAGGCAAAATGCTAGCATAGAAATAATATCTTGAACCCATGGTTTAAAAATTTCAATTTGATAAGGAGTCTTCTAATTCTCTTTGGATATGGAACTATCCATTGCTATTTTTCTAAGACTGATTACTTTCTCATTTAGATTGATTACTTCATAATCGCTAGCTATCTTTTCTAGGTCAATGTGGATTTTTCCAAAATTTGCAACTACAAACCCTAATAGTCTACTAATTTCCATTGTAGTAATGGTTAACATTTCATTCTGGCTATCTTTATTAACAATTTATTTTATATTTTCATCATAATTATGGGCACAAACCATGATAAATTTTGGGCAAGGGAAAACCTCAGGGAGCATCAGGCATCCCAATACAAGCACCCATGGTATAGTGACACTATTAATTGGTAATGGATTTCCTGGGTTAGCATGCATTTGCATTTTGGCCTTATTCTCACATGAAAATCTAAGTTCTGAGGTAAGCCTACGAAAGATTACAAGATCATAAATATCATGGTATTCATCATGAAACCTGGGGTTTTAAGCAGTCCAATATAGTTTATTTTGTGTATTGCTTTGCCTTTTCTAATTAGTGGTGTGGTAGTGGTGGTAGACATTCTTGTAAACCCTCAACCCTAAATGCCAAGATTGAAAAATTTTAAACTAAAGGCTTATAAATTAAGATGAATTTGAAGGAATGTAGGATTTTTATATTTCACATGACACATACCTAGAATTTGAAAAGATGACTCTCCTGGTGCACTACAATCTCCCTGACCATATCGCTTCCATAATCTCATTTAGCAGTTGCAACTTTAATTGCCTTTGTGCAATACTACGATTTAAGTTTTTAACTTCATAATTTTCTTCTTATTCTCAAATAATTACCAAGTGCCAAGTAATAATAAAGTGAGTGAAACATGTTACATTCTATTCTTATAAAATCTATTATATTCTAATGGAAGTTAAAAGTTATTCTATTCTATTCTTCAGTACAAGTTTGTACTCCCACTTCAAACAAAATTTAAGGATGGCCTACAAGTATGCAACCTGAATTAATACAACACGTACACCGAGAGATGGCATTGAAAACATATTGTAAAATCTCAACTGTTGATCTTTGTAAATATAATGGCTCTAGGTTGATTCTAGAGGTTTGAGTTCACAAGTCTAGCACTTCATACATTTCATTCCAGAATTCAACTATAGTCATCCATCAAAACATTCATCAAACGGTGAAACATCGCACCGAAGCTCCCTTTATATGAAGTCAAACCCACTTCGATGACTCATATAATAATAGTAAAATCAACAGTGGTGTTTTAATTTGTTATACCAAGAGTGATCCAATGGTGAGCGCATCACGCATGCTTCCAGATAGCAGCAAGTGTTGAGGCTATGATGATGCAATATGGTGACACTTGTCTATTCCAAATAAGTAAGATCAATGATGGTGTTTTAAGGTACTCAACTAATAAATATTTGATGGTCTAGCACATTGCACAAATTCAAAGTTTTGGTCCTTCGATCGAGGTTGCAATATGGCTTTGACTTGTAATCACTGTTGATTCAAGGTCCAATCTTGATCGAACGATTGATATTCAAAAGAGGTGATCATTTGTAGCATGTGAATGCAAGATGTGTTTAATTGAGAAATTAATGAGGCAATGATAGGAAATAAAAGGATTTCATCCTCTATTTTGAAGTCCATTCAACAATTCTAAGCATAATGAAGACTTTTATGAGTTGAAGCAAGTTGTGACTAAGTAGCTAGTGATTGTGACTTCAAAGTTTGGGTGCCCTAATCACTAATAAACTACTGTGACCTACATTGAATGTTTGTGGTAGTATTGTAAAGCCCCTCCCAAGTTATTAGAGTTGTCAAGCCCTCACCCCCTTTTTTCCTTGTAGCCTTTCCTTTTGCATGTAATCATGAGTCAGAGGTTTGGTTGTGGAGGTAAGATCTAGAGGGATTTATCCCGAGACCTTATAAACCAACTCTTGAGATATTCTAAAAATAATAAACATGCCTAGGGTACCAAGGAATTGACAGATAGGTTTCAATATTTTCAAAAATTCATTAAGGATACAATTCTACCAATAGGAGGGTGGGAGCTATTTGATTTTGGATATAGCTGTTGTGCCCTAGAAAAAACCATTTCACACATTTGGGAGTTAGATTTAGGGAAATTAGTTGTCCCCAATATATTTGTAAATGTGGACATCATCCAAGAAATTAGCCAAAGCTATAATCCAAACACTTAGGTGCTATCAAATTACAAGGGTGAGCAAATGTTCCATCTAAATAGAGAATTGATAATTGAAGTGTTTTTTCTGAATCCCCTGGCCCGTGAAAGAATTGATGTTGAGGAGTTAAAGAAGGAATACAATAGAAATAGGCATGCTTATAGAACATATAAGTTGCCTCTTCATAGGCCAACTAACATGGGTAAGTATTTGAATATATGATCATGAAATGGAACCTTTCAACATTGATATGTTTGAAGACTACTTTGCGAAGACTTACTTTGCCCTCTGTCAAGTTTTTCAGATTGATTTTAATCCCTAATACCAAATCTTTTATTGGTCATGATTGTTGATATACAAGATAAATACTAGTATAGAAGGTTTGATTATGCTACATTTCTAGTTGAACAAATCGATAAGGAATTGGTAGGATGCAAATAGGGAGGTCTTACCCCCACCTTTTCTAGGCATTCCTTGTTATGGAATTTTTTGTTGCATGTAGGAGGGGGTTCTAGGGTAGTGAATTGTAGATCCAACATCAGACAAAGGATGGAGAGCCTATGCCAATTCAAGTAGAGTTCACTTATGGGACTCATTTTGCAACAATGCAAATTACTTAGTGTTTGAGGAGTATTTTGTACAAAGGGTGCTGGAACTATTAGGGTAGCAGAGGCCTAGACTCTCCAAGGAGATAATGGATTTACTAAGGCCTTTTGAGAGAAAACCAAATGGTGTGAGGGATCACAATTGGGGTGATTGGTGGTGAAGGAGCACCTAGATGTTTAAGTTTTGGTTAATGTTCAAGTTGTCTTATTTTGTTCTTTAAGGTCTTGGAGACCATTTATATGTTGTCATAAGGCTTGAAAGCCATATTTGTAATGGACTTTGTCCAAATGTAAAAAAGAATCTTTTGTTATGTTGTAGGTCCTAGTTAGGATAGTCATGTTGTCTTAGGTAGTTTACAAGAGTCATTTAAGTTTTAATGTTTATATAGGATAGTCTTTAAAGTCTTAGTGTTTGTAGCCTTTTAAGGCATGTCATGGGTTTGGTAGTTTGTTTAGAACATTGCCAAAGGTTAATCCATAGTGTTAAAAAGCAAGATTAGTCATCAAACAAATGGTGGAGTCCAAGAAAAGACAAGTTTCTAAAAATAGTGAAAAGATAACAGTTACATTTCAAGAAGGCAACCCGATGGTTAGGAAGTTTTTGATCAATCCCAATGTTTTCATGCATTGTTAAGGCTTGTTTTAAGCCAAGGAAGGATTTATGGTAAGAGGCATTCAAGAGATTTGAAAAAAATAATAGAAAAACCATTGTTTTCCTGCTTTTTTCTGTGTTTTCCTATATTCTTGTGCTTTGAGTCCGTACCACTACATAGTATGGCCCTTTCATGTACGGTTGGATGTTTGGAAGTAGAGATTGGTTGGTTGGCTATCCATTACAGTAAGTTTGAATCCTTGAAGTTAACCATAAAGTACATTGGCAATGTGGATTTATAAACTATCTCTTTAAATTGTTGTTTCCTTTTAGAAATTCACTATTTTTCTGTGTTGTCTTTACCTGTACGGAACAGTCAAAGCCCTAGTTTATAATGGATAGTTAGAGGGTTGAATCAACTTTGTTTTGAAACTTATTTGGGCTCTTGACATCCATTTTTACTTCTGTATTCCCTTTTTGTTTGGAAGTGGTTTAATAACCCTGAGTTAAGGTTCTGTCAACGAATTCCTGATGCTTTGCTCATTCCACTGAACCACCATGTCTTATAATTAGTGGAATGAGTCTTGAGGAGTCTACTTTAATGTCTTGTGGAGGTTTGGGGAGGTAGGAGGACAATTTAGACTGATGTTTGTCAAGTAAATGACCCTAAAACAGTCTTGTGTTAGAGCCTGGAGTAGAGGACAGCAACAAGTTATGTGTTGGCCACTGTTTGAGGAAGTGGAGTTGTTTTGAAACACCAAACATCAGCACTGATGCAAGTTACCTCATGATCTAGAAATGATCCATTGACAAGAAATAAGGAGGTAGTCACTACAAGAAGGTGATAGGCCTCTTGATGATAGTCATTGCAAAGAAGGCTTGTAGACAACCACTATCAAGAAGGTAAGAGATTAGTTTGTCATGTTATTGCTTTGCTAATGAAGGCATTAGGGTAAATGCATGTTATAGATTTGGAAAGTGGCATTTGAGATTGTGTTGTACAGAGGGAGATCATCCCAAGGTGGATGTTGTGACTGTCTTGGAAAGACAGAATGAGACTATTGTCCTGCAGGTTTGTGTAGAGGAGTTGAAGGAAGATTAGATGGAGTTAGGCATCTTGGAAGGTGTAGAATGAAGTTATTGGGTCAGAGACCATGTGTTGGTCATGTTGTGTTGTGCAAAATGCTAGTATGAAGTTGATTTTTACCAATATCCTCTGCATCATATTGGTATTAGAGCCACTAGTAGGTCCTTGAGGGGTAGAGGATCTTGTGAAGAAGATAGGGGTTTGTGAGTTTGTGAAGATGCCTCCTAAAAATTAGATGGCAAGAGAGAATTCTGAGTTGAGAGAAGCCTTAGAGGTAAGGGAGAAGGAGTTGAGGGATAGAAAAGAATAGGATGCTGCAAGAGACAGAGAGCTAAGGCAAGTAAGAAGGGAGAATGCAACAATCTTGGCAAGATTGGAAGCATTAGAGAAGAAACCTAGAGGGGATGAGCAAGATGATCCTGAAGGAGATGAGGATACTGATGAGAATCCTCCTGAGGATGAGTTGGATGCTGAAGAAAAGAAGTTTGTGAGATTCTTGAAGGCAGTCCAAGGAAGTGGAACAAAGGCAAACATAGAGTTACCTATCTATTAGGGGAAGATGGATAGTGAAGAAGTGTTAGGGTGGATAGATGCCCTAGAAATTTTTTTTGAGTATGAGGAGATGAGCGATGAGAAGTAGATCAAGTTTGCAAAGACAAAACTGAGAGGAACAACACTTACATGGTGGAGTAGTGTGCAGATAGAAAGAATGGCTAGAGGTGCATCAAAAATCACTTCTTGGAGTATAATGAAGGACATGATGAAGGATCAGTTCCTTCCATTTGATTACTCTATTCAGACAAAGAGAATGAGATAGAATTTGAAGCAGAAAGACATGGATGTTATGTCATATACTGAGCAATTTCATAAGCTTAGTATTAGAAGTGGATTGGAAGATGAAGAAGAGAAAGTGGCAAGATACCTTAATGGGCTTAGGTATAACTTGCAAGATGAGATTGGTTTGTCAGTACCAAAAACACTTGGGGAGTGTTTTCAATTAGCCATCAAGGCTGAAGAGAGAGTGAAGAGGAAGCAAGAAAGGCAAGGAGGTTATGGAAGAGGAAATAGAGGTAGGGGCAGACCTACTAATGAAGTTCAAAATAACAATGAGAAGGGTAAGGAGATGTCTACAGAACAGAGAGGTGGATATAGAGGTGGAGGTAGATTTGGATCAGGTAGAGGAGTGTTCACAGGCAGATGTTATCACTGCAATGAGGTGGGACACACATCTTTCAATTGTCCTAAGAAGGATGGTGTTGACAAGACCAAGGAAAGAAGAGTTCACTTGGCACAAGAGGAGGAGAAGCCAGAAGAACCAGAAATGTCATCAGCCTCTCCAATGATGGATGGAGAGATGCTCATGGTGGAAAGAGGTAAGATGCAGCAACCACCATAGGTATCTATTTTTAGAACAAATTGTTTAAGCCATGGAAAGATATGCAAGTTGATTGTAGATTCAGGTTCTCATGATAATCTAGTTTCTTGGGAAATGGTGAATAAGTTGGGGTTGAAGACTTTTGATCATCCCAGTCCTTACCATGTCACTTGGGTGAGTCAAGAGCAATAGGTAATGGTCACTAAGAAGGCTTATGTTGATTTTACAATTGGTCCATATCAGGACTATGTTTTGTGTGATGTTATTCCTATGACATGTGGGCATGTAATCTTGGGTAGACCATGGCAATATTTGAGGACAATTCATGATGGGTATACCAATACCTATGTAGTGCACAAAGATGGTAAGAAGTTCAAACTGATACCTTTACCTTGTATGGAGAAGAAGGAACATGTCACTATTTGCTTTGGAGAGAAATTGAAGTTGAGTATGTAGGTTGAGGATGATGGGAAGCAGCAGGAACAGATGCAATAGGAGGATGACAATCCTAGAGAGCAGTAGGCTTGGGACTTGAGTTGTGTCAAGGTTGGGGAAATTGATTGGCCTATAAGGACCCAGAAGAAGGAAGTCAAACAATAGAAGGTACAGGGAGGAATGAATCGGAAGTTCCAATTGAGAAGAGCTGAAGCATTGCTGCAACAAGGTCCTGGACAAGGACACCAAACCAAGTTTTATGGTACTAACACTGTTTATAGGAACCATGCAGGTTGGAGAAGGAGGAAGATAACTCTTGGAGAGTTCATGTTCCCTATCACCAGTCAGAGGAACATCCCAACAAGCTGGAAGAGTGGATGGAGCAGATCCCCTAACTCTTGGGACAAGAGTTTTCATCATGTCAGGGAGTATGGTGCAGGAGCACCTAGATGTTTAAGTTTTGGTTAATGTTCAAGTTGTCTTATTTTGTTCTTTAAGGTCTTGGAGACCATTTATATGTTGTCATAAGGCTTGAAAGCCATATTTGTAATGAACTTTGTCCAAATGTCAAAAAGAATCTTTTGTTATGTTGTAGGTCCTAGTTAGGACAGTCATGTTGTCTTAGGTAGTTTACAAGAGTCATTTAAGTTTTAATGTTTATATAGGATAGTCTTTAAAGTCTTAGTGTTTTTAGCCTTTTAAGGCATGTCATGGGTTTGGTAGTTTGTTTAGAACATTGCCAAAGGTTAATCCATAGTGTTAAAAAGCAAGATTAGTCATCAAACAAATGGTGGAGTCCAAGAAAAGACAAGTTTCTAAAAATAGTGAAAAGACAGCAGTTACATTTCAAGAAGGTAGCCCGATGGTTAGGAAGTTTTTGATCAATCCCAAACGTTTTCATGCATTGTTAAGGCTTGTTTTAAGCCAAGGAAGGATTTATGGTAAGAGGTATTCAAGAGCATTGAAAAAAATAACAGAAAAACCATTATTTTCCTACTTTTTTCTGTGTTTTCCTGTATTCTTGTGCTTTGAGTCCGTACCACTGCACAGTATGGATCTTTCATGTACGGTTGGATGATTGGAAGTAGAGATTGGTTGGTTGGCTATCCATTATAGTAAGTTTGAATCCTTGAAGTTAACCGTAAAGTACATTGGCACTGTGGATTTATAAACTATCTCTTTAAATTGTTGTTTCCTTTTAGAAATTCACTATTTTTCTGTGTTGTCCGTACCTGTACGGAATAGTCAAAGCCCTAGTTTATAATGGATAGTTAGAGGGTTGAATCAACTTTGTTTTGAAACTTATTTGGGCTCTTGACATCCATTTTTACTTCTGTATTCCCTTTTTGTTTGGAAGTGGTTTAATAACCTTGAGTTAGGGTTTTGTCAGCGAATTCTTGATGCTTTGCTCATTCCACTGAACCACCATGTCTTATAATTAGTGGAATGAGTCTTGAGGAGTCTACTTTAATGTCTTGTGGAGGTTTGGGGAGGCAGGAGGACAGTTTAGACTGATGTTTGTCAAGTAAATGACCCTAAAACAGTCTTGTGTTAGAGCCTGGAGTAGAGGACAGCAGCAAGTTATGTGTTGGCCACTGTTTGAGGAAGTGGAGTTGTTTTGAAACACCAAACATCAGCACTGATGCAAGTTACCTCTAGATCTAGAAATGATCCATTGACAAGAAATAAGGAGGTAGTCACTACAAGAATGTGATAGGCCTCTTGATGATAGTCACTGCAAAGAAGGCTTGTAGATAGCCACTGTCAAGAAGGTAAGAGATTAGTTTGTCATGTTATTGCTTTGCCAATGAAGGCATTAGGGTAAATGCATGTTATAGATTTAGCAAGTGGCATTTGAGATTGTGTTGTACAGAGGGAGATCATCCCAAGGTGGATGTTGTGACTGTCTTGGAAAGGCAGAATGAGACTGCTATCCTGCAGGTTTGTGTAGAGGAGTTGAAGGAAGATTAGATGGAGTTAGGCATCTTGGAAGGTGTAGAATGAAGTTATTGGGTCAGAGACCATGTGTTGGTCATGTTGTGTTGTGCAAAATGCTAGTATGAAGTTGATTTTTACCAATATCCTCTGTATCATTGGTTCCTTTATAGGAATGTAATCATAATCAAGGTTTATGGGGCAAACATCAAACCCCACTTATTTCCTAAGAGTAAACCAAATAGGGTTGTATTTTTGGAGATTATGTGGCAGTTGAATGAATCTGATAAGTTTCATTTGATAAATATTAAAAAGGGGACTTTCCTTACTTCAACAATCTAGTTCCTTGGTTTCTTTATTAGTGCTAAAGAAGGTTTGGAGGCATGCTTAGAAAAATTGCAAGAATACAGATTGCCCACAACAGGGCATAGGAATTATGACCCTAAGCACTTTATTGATAGGGTAAGGAGAGAGAAACAAAGAATGGGGTTCGAGCATTGTTTCAATGAGCAAGAGGATTTGCTTAGAAATTGTGTTTTAGATGCAGATATGAAATTGAGAAGAGAAACTTGGGGTCTCATTCTCCTTGGAAAAAGGCAGAGGAAGCTGAAGAACCCTACATACCATGGTGCCTTTAATAAGATTGTTGATCCTATTCTTAGGATGCGAATGATTATGGAACATGCTGAGGAACTCAAGTTTGTAGCCAAAAATAAGCTCACCAAGCCACAATCTCCTGAGAAGCAATAATTATCTGAGGAAAATATTGAAGAACCTACTCAACCTATGGTTGAGGAGGTTGTAGGAGATGCATGGAGGTCACTTCCTCTTCCTGAACCAACTGTTGAAAATCAACCTTTAGTTGATTACTCCTTGATAGAGGAGGTTGAGGAAAACCATTCTGAATTGGATGAGGTGCAACAAGTGTTAAGGTACCCTCCTAGGAATGAAATATGGATGGCTCCCCCATCAAGAACTTTATTGATCCTACAAGAAAGCAGTGCAGTTGTGAAAGATGTCAGAGCATTGGCTTGCAAGGAATTTTTATCTGATGACGAATTCATTAAATCAAAGGAATTTAGAGCTTTACTTATGAAGAGGAAGTCTAAGATGTGCTTGAAGAAGTTGAATGAGGAACATGGTAAAGTTGAAAATGAGGATAAGGTGGCAATAGCTCAGAGGGTTTTGAAGGAAGTTGACATGGATGTTAGTAGCATTACCCCTGAGGAAGCAAGAAGGTTAGTAAAGAAAAGTGATTTTTTGTCTTTCCAAGATGGGATATCTCATCCGCTATTGCTATGGATACTATTAGAAGGAAAGATCACATTGATATCTGATGAAGTATTGACACAAGAACAAGCAAAAGAATTGTTTGGATCAGGTTTTAGTCCTGGTCATGAGACTTTTGAAATTTAGGCTATGACTCCTTGTAATAATAATGCAAAAGTGGAAAGGGATATAAATGAGCTCATAGGCTAGTTAATTGTGAGAAGATTAACTGACACCACTTCCCCTTAGGCTACATCGTTGGTGGTAGCTACAACAAAATCTAGTGAAGTTGCAACAAGGAAGCTATAAGAAGAACTAGACAAATAGAGGGAGGATTATGGGAAGCTATTACATGAGTACAACGAGCTCAATGACTTGTTCAGGTTCCAGTAGAATTGAAGTATTCTCAACACCTTCTGTGTCTAGTCCTAAGAGTTCATTAGAATATGAAGGAGATTTTATGGCTGTTACTAAATTACAAGAGAATTTGAGAAGGAGAAATAGTCTGATTGACAAACTCAAAGAAGATCACAAAAGTGAACAGGTAGCTCTGATTAAAACTTCTTGGATCATCAGATGAGTAAAGTGTTGAATAAAGTAGATGATGCATGGGTTTGTCTGAGTAATTTGAAAAAGGCAATTGAAATTTACACCGTGAATGAGTCTACATTAAGGGATATTCTAGGTACTTGGATTCTCCATGTGCAGACAATGAATCATATTTATAATAGTTCTAACATAGGTTTTGATGTGCCAGATGGAGTGATTAGCACACATGAAGTCATAGAACTTCTAAATGAAGTATTTACTTTTCATGACAAACTTGACATAATGCTGAAGACAAAATTAATAGCTTTAGGTTTCTTGAAAAGTATTCCCTGCCGCCAGTTTGTACTAATAATGGCACTGAAAAGTCTCTGTTAGATTAGAAAGTGAAATTTGGTAGCATAGTCCCTTTCTCCATCAAATCAATCATCGTTGGGAGAAAGATTGATCATGTGCAATGTAATGCTAAAATGGACATGCTACTAAATTTAGAAGTCAGCTTGAGTAGTTTCATAAAAGAAACTAAAATATCGTTAGACGCCAGGTTCGTGGCTTATATGCAAAGAGTTGATAAAATTTTGAAGTACAACTGGCTGACAAAGAAGGAATATAATGCATGGGTGCAGAAGTATGTGATGTAATCATCATCTATAAGGTTAACAAAATTGAATGAAAATCCTTGTCAATCATCAATTTTTTGTAAGTGGCTCCCTTTTCTTATAAAGGGATGCACTCATTTTGCAAAGGGTTGGTGGGAAAATACTCAGGATGTAATTTTATGTCTATAGTCTATGTTTAGGAGTAATAAGGGATTTTGGTCTGTGAATGTACTTTTGTGTGATGTATTCTCGCCAATTGAAATAAATGACAAAATGCAAATTGTTTATGCATCTTATCTCCATTTGTGTTTTTTGTAAGTGACGATTGAGAATTAATACAATCAAGTATTTATTACTTCTCTCATGACACGTTTGTTGTTATGCATTACTGTGTATGTTAGTTTCTGAAAGGAAGCAAGGTATGCGGAAAATGCTTCCTACACTGATCTAATGAGGAAAGACTTACGCAATTTTTATGTACATTAATAGAAAGATAATAACAACTTCAAAATGCAAACACAAAACTCACAACACAAGATATACGTAGGGAAAACCCTTTCAGGTAAAAAACCCCACACTCCAAATCCGCCCAATATATTATTCAGAAATCACAAAGATTACAATATACTTGCGGAGCAAGCTTTTACAGGAGTATATCCAACCAGAGATCTAGGAGGTAATTTGACATCTATAAGATTCTAAATGCAACCTCCATCTCAAGTCCCTGATATATAGGAGATACAATACAGTACATCGCTAACGGTAATTACAAAACCATGAGCTAAAACCACCCAAAAGTGGCACCCAAATTATCTCCAATCAAAGATGCATTGTGATGTGTCCAACTACACACCAACATGTGTAACTCTCCTCTTTACAACTCTTTTATGTGTCCAACATGTTTTTACATTTCCCAAAACTGAAGGTCCAACTTTCGGAAGCCATAACTTTTGATTTGGGTGTTCGATTGATGAACCATTTTATGTGTCAGAAAGCTCATGAAGTGCTCTATAATCTTGTAACCCACTTCATTGGTTACGACAATTTTTAGTACATTTAGAGAAGTTTTGATACCTGATAATTGAGTTTGGAACTTTTTCGGCAGTTTCAAAAAATAGAAACTTTAATATCTCACAATCCAGATATGATCTTGAGTTGAAACTCACCCGAGATGTTTACTTAACTATTCCGCACCTTTTGGGAAAATTTTTGGTCAACCCAAAGTCAATTGAAGGACTTACTAAAAATAGTAAGTCTCACTATTTTTAGCTCATTTGGAAACTTTGAAGGTTCCAAACCATTCTCCAAGATAATGGGTATTCAAAAAAACCAAAACTAGGAATAATAGTAATCTTTCGAAGTTGTAAGGTTGACACACTTTTCTGAACATTCTCCCACTTGTCAAACACCTTGCAAGAGCAAAGGGAGTATCAACACCATGATTTAATTGCTAGGGGCCGTGAGGCCCATAGACTCTAAACACCATCTGAACTTCTCTGTGCTCACAGGTTTTGTCAAGGAATCTTCAACATTCATCAAAGTTTCAACTTTTTCCAAGTTTACCTTCCCATCCTCTACCATGTCACGAACAAAATGGTACTGGACATCAATATGCTTAGTCCTTGCATGGAAAGTAGGATTCTTAAGTAAACATATGGCACTCTGACTGTCACAACAAATAGTAATCTTCCCTGCATCAAACCCATCATTAGAACACAATCTCTTAAGCCAAATGACTTCTTTACAAGAATGAGTTGCTGCCATGTACTCAGCTTCAGTAGTGGACAAAGTGACCACAGATTGCTGCTTACTCATCCAACTAATAGCACCACCAAACATAGTGAACACATAAGCACTGGTGGATCTCCTGCTATCAATGTCACCTGCCCAATCTGAATCTACAAATCCATGAATACAAAGTGAATGCTGAGGTTCTGTAGGATAACCATAATAACATAAGGAATACTCAGAAGTACCCCACAAATATTTGAACACTCTCTTCATTGCATCCCAATGTACCTATCCAGGATTAGTTGTAAATTGACTAAGGACTCCCACTACTTGGGCAATGTCTGGTCTTGTGCAGACCATCGCATACATCAAACTGCCAACCACTAGCATAAGGAACTCTGCTCATATCCTCTATCTCGGAAGGAGACTTTGGACAATCTTCAACAGATATCTTTGTCCCCATTATAATAGGAACAATCAAAGGTCTGCAATCCTGTTGAGTACTTGTGACTCAGATTACAGGCATCATCTTGAGCTGCTCTTTGTCTCAGTGATCTGTTTGTTACTCTGACCATTTGTGTCTTCCCGATGGTGGTGTTCTTGCAACATGCTATCAGTGAAATGGAGGTCTTTGGCGTAACTTGTTTGTGTTCTAGTGATGGAGCATGTTTCACCGATGGTGTTCTGTCCATCAAATTGACTATTGCTGTCGGCCTTGTCTTAAGTTCTCTCTCCGATCACCTGTGCTGCACCGATCGGTGTAACTAAAACTATCAGCGAAGTTTTGTGTAGTCTCTATGATAGTTGGTGTCTCTTCGATGAGCTTGGTTTGTCCAATGGAGTTTGGCATCGGCAAAAGGAACTTTGTCAGCGAAGAAGGATGAAGTCACACTGAAGGTCTTGGTCACTCCGATGGTTCATTGATGATTGACCGGCTAGGGTCGTCGGTGGCAAAAGTGTCGACGATAGACTTACCGCGTGTTCGTGGATGTATACTACTGATGTATTTGTCAACTGATGCATGTGGGACTATTTAGTCCTCATGAATACGAACGTTGTGAATGGTTAAAAATGAACTGTTGACCTTTTGGAAGTTGTAACGGTCTGAGATAGTAACCGATTGTTCTATTTCTGTAATGTGAGATGTGACTAGAACAAAGGAGTGAGAATAGAGTTCGAGAGAAGGGGATTCAGGCCAAGAGGGAGAAGAATATCTCTCTCTGGGTGATGTCTTGTATTGTATGCTATTTGTGGCATGATAACAGTATGAAGGACTAACTCGAGTGCTATGATTAGAATTGAGGAGAACTTTGTGCAGGGTTATGCTATCAATTATTCTTCCAGAGGAGCAAGCTGTAAATCTCCGTGTTAAGGCCTTGAGCCTGCAAGTGTATTGTAACATGTTTGTTGTTGCTGATGAATACAATGGTTTGATGCTTTGGAGTGTGGGTTTTTTTACTCGTAAGGGTTTTCCCCACGTATATCTGTGTCTCTTGTTATGTCTTTCGTTTTAACATTTTTGTTGTTGAAATTAGATCTTGTTGCTTGTATTTCCTCTAAGGGTCAATGTTGGAAATGTTCTGTCTGTTTCCACTTTGTGGCATAGTTGTGCGTGTTTTTTGAAGCGATTGAAAAGAATTTAAATCTATTGAAGACACCACTGTTCTTAGAAATACATTCTGACATGCTCTCATTTCCTTACAAGTGGTATCAGAGCATTCTTATGGGATCTGCTTTGTTGCTCACATATGTACGTTTGTGTGCTACATGTGTTTGTATGTAAGTGTTCATGATGTATAAGTTCTAGGTATTCCTTCTGTGATGATTTCTTAGTGTGACAGGCTTGAGGAAATCTGAAGGAATCATCTGTTGTTTGATCCTTGTTTTGAGTGAAGTCTAGCAATTGATCTTATTTTCCTATTTTAGCAGTGCTTGAAGGATGGTGAAGATGAAGAGACTGGAGCTGGTCATGATGTGGCCTGAGGCTCTTAGTTGACAATGTATAATCCTATTGCATGGGGTGGATTATGCTTTGTGGTTGTGTCTCTACAATAACTTTCATATTGGGTGTCTGTGTGAGAGGCTTCCTTGTGATATGAAGAAGTTTGTGTTGCTACTCAGCCATGGAGAAGTGTGCGTATGTTAGATATTTGTTCCTAGTATTGGAAAGCATTGTTTCTATTGCCCCAGTTGCATAAAGGCTATGGAGTTGATCATTGGAAGATTTGGGAGCTCCTGTAATAGCCTAATTCTCTCGAATGCATGTGCATGTTGGTGGTTGAGGAATTGGTCTACAAGTGGGCCTGAAGCTCTTGAACTGTTGTTTCCTTAAATGGATATTTTGTACTTGCATGACTCAGATTCATGTTTATTGGATTTGAGGGGTTTTATAGTTTTTCCTTAAAATCTATGGTTATGCATATTCATGATGATCCATTATTCTGGTTTAACTACTATGTAATTTATGTTGCAGACTTTTGAGTCATCCATATGTGAAGTGGATATGGATGTGCATGGGTGTTTCATATAACACAGTGATTTTGTAGGTTTTACACGGACAAAAAAAAACTTGTGGTTTTGTTGAAGCTGTAGTTAAGCTATTTTCTAGACCCTATTTTTTGGGGTGTTGCTGGATGAGATAGTTGCAGTCTTGTGGGAGTGTTGGTATGTGATAAGTCACTTAGCATTTCTATGGTGATGCTTTTATGGATTCCTTGACTATGATGCTTAGGTCATGGACTGGTTTGGTAAATCAGATTGTAAGTAATTTGGTGTTTTTTGTCATGTTGTCTACATGGTTATTTACCTCTTGAGATCTCAGTTTTGTAGTTTTTCAGTACGATAGTGAGTTTGTTTGGTGCATTGATTGGATCTACGAGTTATGTAGTTTTGTGGGCTAGCCACCTATTAAGCTACAGTGAGATGACTCGGATGTGGACTGCCTATATTCACAAGATCGTTCAGTGTTTATGCAGACTTGTAAGCTGGCCTTGTTTGTGGTCACTTGTGCATTGGTGTGATTGCATTGGGATAAAAGGGTGGATAGTGTAAAGTACTTGAATAGTGTTGATGCTTAAAATTGTGCTATTTCTAACACCAACATGGGAAGTTTTAGGAATGTGGGATTTGCAACCTGAAACAACCTCTAGATTTTAAAGAAGCTGGCTCTTCTTTATCTCAAATATGTTTTGGGAGAAAGGGATAGAAACTAAACGGAATCACAAATGCAATGAAAGGGAATTTAACTAGGGCGATGCGCCTGAATATGATTTGTTCCTTAACACCAAGCACAACAAAGCTATCTTTAGGATTCAGTTACATTAAAGAGCAAACAATGCATGATCAATGTAAAAGATGAAAACAAATAGAATCAAAGGCTCACAACTTAGAAGATTTTGCAATAACACAGAAAATATCAGCAAAGGCACAGAACTCAGTCTTCTTATTAATTTTCTAGTCACATAAAAGGCACTGATATATGCACAGTTATACAAACTTTCTGAATCAAGAAAATAGAACAAAGGCAAATGATATTACTGGCCACAGCACAAGTCTCCCAAAACTTCTCGTAAATCTCTTATAACAATCTATATGCAGAAAACTCGCTATATCCCTAAATCTGCTATCTAGACCCATATTATAGCACAGGACTGGCTCAAGATTGCCCGCACGATCAAATCCCAACGGTCTAACTGAACTGAAACTTAACTGGAAGTGTCTGATAGAGATATCTTTCAGATCTGAAACAGTTAGCCTCTCTGCAAGTTCATTGGCTGAAATAGATACACGTAACGCTCCTTCCTGTGAAATAGACGAGGACACTTGGCAGCTTCCGCAGGTCTTTGCGACTATATACCCTTGAGACAGATGACACGCATACGCGCCCTTTACTTGAAACTCCTTCATCTTTCTGGAAGAACATGAACTTAGCACGTGGCAGCTTCCGTGACATTGAGAAACAAAAACCCATGAGACAGATGGCACCTTCTGCTAGCCTTACTTGAAAACTGTCTCATAGTCCGGAGACACCAGAAAATGACACTTGGTAGCACCTACGGTATTGCTAATAGATACGTGGCGGCTTCCACAACATTATACTCTTTATTGTGTCTTTGCATTAGGAGTGCTTGGCCTTTGCCATCTGTCACAGTCCGTTGCCTCGACACTCTACCAATTTACAAAAAATGGGACCCACAACACTTTTGTCTCAAGTAACTTCAAAAGGTGGAAAGGGGACAGGTGGTGCCTTCCGCTAGCCTATCAAGGGATACATGGCAATTTTTGCGTAACCTTAAAGAAACTTATATACCTTTTGAGAGTCCTGCAGAAGATGGCACATGGCGGTCTCCACTGAGCTTTAGAAACACTATAGAAACATTTGGGACTCATTTAGATTCATGCGGACGATGACACTTGTCACGCCTGCGTAACTTTGAAACTTCACCGGGGCCCACCAATCAGTCTTTACTCAACAATGAAACAAAAGGGAAGAAACTATGGATGATGACACTTGGCGTGCTCCAAAAATATTACCAGGGACACGCGGCACTTTCTGTGTAACTTAAAGAAACTTATACCTTTCTGTAGCTGCCACTTGGCACCTTCCGTGCGCACTGAAAGAAGCTTAAAAGGGGCCCGCTGGACTCTCTTTGAAACATTAAAAGTGTCTTGAAACTGCAATGTGGAAGATGACACATGGCATGTTCTGCCTTAATGCAAAAAACACGTGGCTCCATCCGCGTTACTTAGAGAAACTTAAGAATGTGTCCCGGCTGATGACACTTGGTATGTTCCGCGTGACTTTGAGACTTAGGTAAAACTTAGGTGAAATGAAAACCTGAGCCCGTGCTCTGTGTCAAAACCCTCACTGCCAAAACAAAAATGCGCAGAAACAAAATGGAACTCGCACAACTGAAACTCAAAACAAAATGTAGAGTATTTTACTCTACAGTTCTTGGCGACCCCGAGGACTTTTGAGCCTGCTCAAAAAGAATCCAAAAATGTATATATACAACAAATAAAAATCACAGATTATGTAAGGCCGTCTGATATACAGACCATTCAGCATCAGAGAAGCCCTGTTTATTTTGCAAATCCTGGAAGGCTAGATCAAGGTTGATGATATCCTTGTGTGAAAAACTCTGCAAAACATGAACTGCAGCCTTTAATTGGAAATCAAGCTGGGCCATGGGAATCAAGACAGCTTCCACTTCTGGCACTGATGAGGCATCTGTTAAACCTTGGAAAACTGACTGATCATTTTGCTTGGCTAACAACAAAGGCTTAATCTCATCAACCATTAACACAGTGTTGCTATCAGGAAAAGGGGAGGGAAGACCCAATTGCACCAGATCTTCAATATGTTTTTTCATGTCTTTTACTCCCTCTTTGACCACATCTAGGAGCTCTTTGCAAGTAATTGCAGTAGAATTGCAACTGAGAACTTCGTTCACCCCTTTTGCAGCAATCATTCTGTCACTAATCCCTACTACTGATAATGTTTCATCAGATGTGTCATACAGCTTCTTTAGCAGTAGTTGAGAATTTGAAACTCTCAAGGAAACAGTGGACAAAGTGGCCTGAACTAAAGTCTCTACCTTCTCACCAATTGTTGTGCATGTAGCAAGAAAGTTAAAGAAGGTTTGAGCTGAATAATCTCCTCAGAGATTCTTTTCCATACTGATACATATAGCTCCTTGACCAGGTTTAACACTCCTACATTCTTTGGCCTATTAGCCAACTCAAGCATCAACTGTTTTGTTGTTTGTTGCTCAGCTTGAAGTTGGGCCTGCATGGCAGCAACATTATTTTGTTCCTTCAGTAATTGCTGCTGAAACTGTGTGGCTTGTTGGAGGGAACCTTGATGTCTTTTCTGTAGCATGGCCTTTTCCTGCCTCAGGGCAGTCACTGTAGATTTTACTTGTACTAGCTCTTCTTTCAAAGAGGCATTTTGGCTCTGTGTAGCCTAATGAATCTGACAAGAAACAGTATTTTGCAACTGTTTATTGAGATTCTCTATTTCATCATTTTTTGATTTAAGCTCTATAGCAAGGTTGTTACAATGTGCTTTTTCCTGAGCTAAATCAACCTCCACCTTCTGTAACTTCCTTGATAATTTCAAATAGTCAGTAGCTATAGCAGAAGTGGTTCCATTCAGTAGCTCAACCCTGTCCTGTGGTCTGAAAAGTGACATATCCATAGCCACTGCACTCATTTTATAATCCTGAGGCTGCATCTGTTCATTGGTTCTGATTACATTAGGTGACAAATGAGTCACAGTTAGTTGCTGCTGGATTGGGTCAAAGAGTGACCTCATGTGTGATACAGCCTGAGCTTTATTATCCTTCTTCCTCTTTTTATTCATCCGGGCTTCCCTAGCCTTCTTAGCAGTGTCTGCTTGAGCTTGGAAGGTAGGGGGAGAGGCAATATACCCACCCACAAAAGAATGACCCTGTGGTAAGCCATAGGGAATAGCCAAATGCTGGCTAGGGGGAAACTGGGGAGGTATTCTCTTTGGAAAAGAGGGGGAAAAGGGAGGCAATGATGTGGCCTGTGATGACATGGCCTGAGTAGTAACAGGTGGGGCAAATTAGGAAATTGGCACAGCAGAGGTGGTAGGGGATAATATTTGGCCAGTTGGGATTGCCACCCCTATCGAAGAAGAAAGAGACTGAGAAGGAGAAGGAGGAGTAGTACGTACCTGAGGAGCAACAAATGTACTCAGTGGTTGTTGCTGTGAAGGCTCTGCTTCCTCATCTGAATCAGGCTGAAGTTTCAGCTTCTTATGTTTCCTTGGCCTCTCTTCTTCTTGTTGTGCTTCTTTCTCTTCAACGTTTACCACTGCTGCTAGTGGCAGTTGCATAAAACTGGAAACTCCAGTCACTAAAACTGATGGAGAAGCTCTGGGTGGTGATGATACCACACTCTTTTGTTTCTCTATGGCACTGAGAGATTGGGGCCAGATAGTTACCGCGGCTATAGATGAAGCTTGTCCTGGGGCCTGCACTATATGAGTGGACTCAGGTTCTCCCTCTGACTCTCCACCCTACCTTTGGATTCTACTTGTATCAGGGCTAGAAACTAGAGAGGGATGCCATTCGTCCCAAATGGACTCCCATTTTTCATCTGTATCAACCTTGCTAAAAGAGTGAGTTGTCTTAGATATTTCCTGTCTATATTTCCAATAGGCTTCAATTTTATCTAGCTTCCATTCCCTATCCCTTAACAAATTTTTCTTCAACCCAGTGCCCATTCTGAGCTTAGGGTCAAAAACTTTTTTCTTATTATAAAATATTTCCCATGGCTTGGGACCCTCAAAGGGAAAATCTGTTAGTTCTACATACAAATCAGGAATATCCTCCTTAGGGTTTCTTCTGTCTTCCCAAAAGGGACAACCCTCATGCACAATTTTAGCACTGACATTGTTGTCATTAACCCATAAGGTTATGAAACTGCTTAGGTCATATTTCCATTTATCTTCTATGAGGAAGAAGCCCAGGACAGCTAGTTTCCTTAGCAACAAGTGCTCAGCATCCCTGACTAGTAGGGCCATGTTTTTTGTTACCCATGGGATGTCATACATTTTCTTTTTCTTCTTCCCAGTGCCATAGTCATTATCAACCATAGACACTTGCCGGGTGACCTCTAAGAATGCTAACCTGGGAGTCAAAATCTTGGGTAGCAACACTGGTTCTCCATTAAAACCATGGACCCTAATAATGGTGTGATGGGACCCAAAGAAATAATCACAGGGAATAGGGCAATTTGCCATGAGGCCTTTCATGCTTGGTGTTAACCTATTTTCTACAGACTCGGGTCCTAGGTGGCAAAAAGCAGGGGCAACAAAAAGTTCCCAAAATTCATAGGGGTTAGATGCTTTGGATAAGACATGTGTCCATGTGGACACGGGAATGGTCCTATTGTGACCAAAACTTGGGTCATACATGTTCAGATGCATATATTGCGAAAAGATGGCAGGGTTTTGATATAACATGAGGTGAAACAAATAAGAAGAATACCTGAAAACCCCTGTTGATTTGAAGTGGGTGAGTTGGTCTGCCATTGAATAGGTAATCTGCTCAGAGAAATCTAGCCAAAACTCCTGAGACTTGTCCACAGTCTTTAATCTGAACAAAATGGCAATCTGCCAGTCGTATACAATAATGTCCTCCTTCATTCCAAAGATAAATGCCATAATAGACAATGCTTCCTGGCTAGCCTGAGCGAATTGTGCCCTTCCTGTTGGTAGCAATGGCATTTCGGTGTTTTCATCTCCCAACCGCATCTCTGAATTGAGAAACCTCAACTGATGATTGGCGTTCGCCCATGTTTTCTACATTTTGGCAATGGTGGGAAATGTGGCTGTCTTGTCATGGTATAGGGCCAATATGTCCCTGACAGCCTTTGGTGTAATTTGAACCATGAAGGGTCCCTTTTGAATGGTGCTTGAGGGTGCATGAAACAATTTTGCACACATCTCAATCAGGTCGGGGCATAGATGCACACTTGGGACAATAAATTTTGCCAATTGGGAGGTCCATATCCTCATTCTGAATGTTCGGATTGTCCGGCCTTGGCCTTCTGGATACATCTTTGGTGTGCCCCTTCTCACAGAGCTTTGCCAGGCTTTTGAAGGGTTGGGTCTGCGATACCATCTGCGAAATCCCTCACCTTAGCTGGGTCAACCGAATAACCCACCTCGGGGACCCTAGTCCTTGGATAGGTCCTTAAGGGTTGTGCAGGGGCCGAAGCATATGATTTGCTGGTGAGAAGCTTATCAATGGACTCATAAATTCCCAGCCCCTGCTATGAAGAATGTGCCTCTACCATATCTGTGTCTATACTGGAAACAAGTGAACTTATTGTAACAAGGATGAAAGCTTTGCAATAGGAAAAACACTCTTACCAAGCATGTTTCGCTAGGAATTCACGAGCAACAGGGATTTTCTTAGCAGAAGTAGAAACAAATGATGTGGTTAAGCTTTAACTCCTAATATCAGGGTATTTTAATGACACATCAAGTCTCATAAATGGCATTAAAACCAGAAAATCGTTAGTAAATCTTATGAAATCTGCGTGGGACAGAGTGTCAAACACGTCATAAAAGTGGCTATGCAAAGGTACCTTGGGGAATTTTGGGGATTGGAAAAGATTTAGTGAATGCAAGGGTTTCAAAAATTGAAGAGACTTGACCTGTGGCCACATGTTCATAAAACACTTATTTAAAAGAAAGAGTGGGAAAACAAAGCAGGAAAACCAATCAACAAATGAAAGGGAAACTAACTAACTATAATACACAGGAAAGACTATCTAATTGAAATGATTCAAATAGATCCTGTTCATAGGAATCTCCTCAGGCTCACCTTCCATTGTTTCGAGCTCAAATGAATTTTCCTGTTTACAAGAATGAATTTTATAGGGGCCAGTCCATAGTGATTCAAATTTGATGTGTTGACCTGGCTTAGCATATCTCTCGTCCCACTTCAAAACAATTGATCCTACTTCAAAATGGGGATTTGAAGTCTTCTTATCGAAACAATCATTGATTATTTTCTAATGTTTCATTAATGACTCATGTGCTCTTTCCCTTTTTTCTTGAACCTCCAGGAGCTCAGCAAGTCTAACCTGCATGGGGCCATTCTCTTCAATCTCAATCTGTTTTAATAACTGGAGAGCAACAATTTCCAAGCTCAGGGGCATCACAGCAGGCTTGCCATAGACTAATTCATACGGGGACATTTTTGTGACTTGTTTAGGTGTAATTCTATCAGCCCACAGTGCTATATTAAGCACTTTATGCCACTCTTTGTGACGATAAGCTCCTATTCTCTTAACAAGTCTAATCAAATTCTTGTTGGTTGATTCTGCCAAACCATTACCGTAAGGGTAATAATTTGAGGAAGTTTTCAGATAGATTCCATATTTTAGTGCAAAATCAGATAATTTTGCCCCCAAAATTGCCTTAGCATTGTCTAAAATTATGGTATGAGGGGGGCCAAAATGAGCAGTGATACCTTCCAGAAAATCTAAGATCACCTTTTCTGTTTCTTCCTTTAGTGGTACTACTTCGCTCCATCTGGTAAAGTAATCTGTGGCAGTTAGAATCCATTTGTGTCCCATACTTAACACTGGATTGATCATTCCAATGAAGTCTAGACACCATTGAGCAAAGGGTTCATCAATAATTATAGGACTAAGGGGCATTGCTGCATTCCTTCTCTTCCCCACATAATACTGACAAGATTGGCACTCTTTGACTAGTTGATAATAGTCTATAAATAAAGTGGGCCAAAAGTAACCTGCCTGACTTATTTTTATAGCTGTGGTTCTTGCAGAAAAATGTCCACCTAGGAGTCCATGGTGCATATCATGTAGTATTCTTTGAGCCTCATCTTTCTCTATACATCTTAGGAGTATCCCATCAGTATTTCTTCTGAAAAGAACTTGGTCAATTAAAACAAAATGGACCCCTTGCTGCCTATAGTATCTCCTCTTGTCCTGAGAGAGCTCTTTTGGGAAAATCCCATGTTTCATAAACTGGATTCTGTTTGTGACCCAGGAGTTCTGATCAATTTCTTATATCCTCAATACATTTTCTTTCTCTATTTCTTCAATTATCATTTTTTCCATGTCTTGGGCCATGTATTGGCACAATCATTTGCCTCTGACAAGTTTAGTTGGTCTGACCTCTACATCATATTCAAGAATCTTTGTTATCCAGTTTGCTCTTTTCTCAGTGATCTCTCCTTCCATGATGTATTCTCTAACGCTCAGATGAGCTACTAGTATCAGAATCTTATTTCCTGTGACCATGTGTCTGAATTTCTTGAGGGCTTTTACCATAGCATATGCCTGTTTCTCTACAAAGTTATACCTGGCTTCATACTCCCTAAGAGTCCTTGAGAAAAAGGCTATTGGATGCTCTCCCTCTTGTTGATCATCTTTCTATGTTAGGACAGCAGCAACACTGAACTCTCCTCCATAGATATACATTATAAAAGACTTAGAGAAATCTCGGTTCCTAAGTACTAGGGCTGTTGAAATTGCTTTCTTGACCTCTTCAAAAGCCTGTCTCCCTTCCATAGTCCATTTGAACACCAGGTCTTTCTTTAGCAACAATGTCATTGGTCTTATTAGGCCTGCAAAGTCTGATATGAACCGACTGACAAAGTTAACCTTTCCCAAAAAAGACTGAACTGCTTTCTTATTGACTGGCAAAGATAGGTTCATTATGGCAGTGACTCTCTCTGGATCTATAGAGACTCCTTTAGACACTATATGCCCTAATAGTTTACCTTGAGGTACTGCAAAAATGTATTTCTTAGGATTTAGGGATATTCCAAACTCTTGGCATTTCTTAAAAATAGCTTCTAGATGGTCAAAATGATCTGCAACACTTTTAGAGAAAACAGTAAGGTCATCTAGGTACATTAGAATGATTTTATTGATAAGCTCTCCAAATGCTACAGCCATTGCCCTCTAAAATGTAGCTCCAGCATTTGAAAGACCAAAAGGCATCTTTGCATAGGCAAATTTTCCCCATTTTGTGGTGAAAGCAGTCTTATGCTGATCTTCATCAGCCAACCAAATTTGGTTGTATCCAGAGAAACCATCCAATAAGGAGAATCTCTCTGATCCAGCCACAGTCTGTAAAATTTGTTCCATAGAGGGCAAGGGGTAGTGATCTTTCAGAGATGCCCTATTTAGGTCTCTAAAATCCACACATACCCTTATGTCCCCATTCTTTTTTCTAATTGGTACTAGATTGGATACCCAAGTTGAGTGTTTAATTAGAAAAATGATCCTTGATTCTAAAAGTTTCTGCAACTCGTCCACCATCAGAGGTTCAATCCTAGGATTCACTAGCCTCTGCTTCTATCTGACCGGTTTAGATCCTTCAGTCAGCTCTATAGTGTGTTGAATGATATTTCTATCATAACTATGGAGATCTTCATAGGTCCAGGCTATGACCCTATCATATTTCTCACATAAATCAATTAACCTTTTTCTTTCCTGTTGAGTGGCAAAATTCCCAACCTTCAATTTTCTCCCCTCACTAACCTGAATCTCAGTGTAGTCCTCTTTGTTTGCTTGAAATCTCTTCTTTTCTAGGCTAGCATCTTCCGGGTCAAACAATTTTTCTAGGGTAATCAGTCCTTTAGGGAGCTTGTTTGACTTTAGTTGAATAATTTGATCACCATATGCCTCTTCAATTTTGGGTTGTAACTGGTCAGCAAATTCTCCTGACTGTTGCAAAAATGAAAGTACTTGAAAATCATTTTCAAAGACTTGTCAATTTTCATCATTGTCTGGGATAGTTGGCCTCACAATAACTTTGACTGACTCATTATTGACCATTAGATCAGTTATTGGATCAAACTGTGAACCAATTTGTGCCATCCTGTTTGCCTCAAAATTTTGGGCTCTAGGGACTACTTCAATATTAAAAGCTTCAAAACCATCTATTAAGTCCCAAATTCTGTGCCTATAAGATCTCATCCTTACATTCTTGGCCACTGCCTTCTCTCTTATTTGCTTCACTACTAGTTCAGAATCACCTTTCACTATTAGGCTCTTTACTCCTTTCTTTTTTGCCAATATGAGTCCATGCACTAAAGATTAATACTCAGCATCATTATTGGTATAGGCAAAATGAAAGTGAATGGCTCTTAAAATCTTTTCACCATTAGGGGCAGTAAGACAAATTCCAGCTCCAGCTCCATTTTTACTTCTATCCCCATCAAAATTTAGGGTAGATTCCTGAATCATTTATTGATTCTTGGGTCTGAGAGGGCTCATTTCTTAAGACATTAGGGATCTCCTGGTCTTCTTCAAATATGACATAAGTGCCTAGCCTTGTTGAGTCATAGTTTCCAAAGGGGTCACTCTGCATCATAGTTAACAACTAGTTATCTTCTTCTTGTTGATCATGTTCAATCCAGTCCCCTATTTCTTCAACAAAAACTCTTTCCTCTTTATTTAGCATGGCATGGGCTACTTCTAACTTTGGGGTTGGTTCATTTGTGATATGGTCCTTTGACAATGGTTTGGACAGTACCTTCATTTTAGTCCCATACTTGGTTCTCAAGATGAGGTGTGACCAATCAAGTGACATATATCCTCCTATCTTGGCTATAAAATCTCTAGATAAACATAAGCCAAATATGGGGGGAATATCTATGACTACAACATCTTGATTTACAATTATATTGGGACAGGTATATAGCTGTAGTGGGAGTTGTTTAATTTTCACTATTGTTTGCACAGACTTTCCATCTAACTGCATAACTCCTTTTGCAAGTGGCTCATATTTTATCTTCAAAGCATCTGCTATTTGCTTTGGCATCACTGTGGTACTAGCCCCAGAGTCTATCATTACATTGTGTAACAATTTCTTCCCAACTATTAAAGTTAAATAAAAGGCATCTGGCTTAGATCTACCTACCTCAGGTGTGTTATTCAAAAGAGTTGTTGTCTACAGAGGAATAGTGTCTTTGAGATTTTCTTTATCAGCAGGTTCTCCTTTGATACCAGTATGTTTAGGCACTACTTGGCCCTGCAAAGCTTCTTGCAACAGTGTCTTTTGCTCAGGAATAGCTAACATGTCCCATATTGACACATGGGCTGGGGTTCTCTTTAGTTGATCCACAACATTTACAGGGCCTAGTGTTTGGGTTCTTGGATAATAAGGGTACCTTGCTTTTTCTTGAACTTGTCCAACAACTACTTGGTTCTGAACTGGCTGAGGTATTTCTTGTCTAGCAGCTGTATTTTGATGATCTTGAAATGGAGGAATCCCCATAATTTCATTATTTGTGACTCCAGGCTATTCCATCATCCTTCTCTTGGCTTTAGTGTAGTAATCTAATTGTACCAATGGCTTCTTAGAAGTAGAATCTTCATTTAAAAATATTGACTCTTCATCTTCAATCCATGAAAACAACCCATGCTCAGGGGCTATTTCTTCTTCTTGCTGTAAGGACATCCCTTGCATCTGAGCCACTAGGACTAAATTTTGCATACCAGGGGATTGGTAGGGTTGAGTGTCAGAAGTATTTGCAAATTGTCCATCTACTCTTCTTTGCTCTGCTATCTTTTGCTGTAGATTACCCCTGGGACAGTCTCTGGGCATATAAGCATTATTACAAGGGAAACACCAGACATTGGTGCCATTTACATAATTATTCTGCCCTGGGACAACCTCTCTATTTGGATTAGGAGGAACAGTCTGCAAGGGTGTAGGAACTGTAACTAATTGGTTTGATGGCTGAGGGTTAGTTTACCTTTGAGGACCCTAATACTGATTCGGCTGTGGTGGAGGTCTATTTCCTTGGTAGCCTTGATATTGGGGTCTAGGATAAGGGTTCTACTATCTTTTTAGGTTAATTATCTGATTAGAAAATGTCCTTAAGATGTTCTTGACATCATCCATCTCAGAGGACTGGACAGGAACAGTAGCTTTAGCAGGTTGTTGGGGAAATGTATACATAGACACAGGTGGGGCTATGGGATTAGGGGCTTCTTGAGGCAAAGGTAAGGTAATCTCTAGAAACATGGGCATGGGAGGTCTTGGGGGCAATTTTCCAGCATCTATTAAGTTATTTTGAGCTCTAACTGCATAGTCATAGGCTTCTGGCAAAGTCTGACCTCCAAGTGACTGAATCATTACTGATATATCTGAATTTAGGGCTTTAAGATAAAATACTATAGCCATATATGGTAATGGTGTTGCTGTAGCAAGAATTCTTTCCCAAGTCTTTTGAAATCTTGAATTTCAATCAGTCATTGCTTCTTGTGGTTCCCTTTTGATAGTAATCAATTGTTGCAACAAAGAAGATTTATCACCTTTTTCTTTAAATCTTGCAAAGAAAGCATCTCCAAGCTGATCCCATGTAGATATTGTATTTGGGGTCAAAGATCTGTACCAGTCCAGAGCCTTTCCCTTAAAAGAAGCTGCTAACAATCTTATAGCCACATTTTGCTGAGTGATCACATGTATTGCACATACATCAGACACATCCTGTATGTGCTCTTCAAGTGTTTTGAAATCTTCCCCACTGAATTTGGGCAGAGCCTTCAAGGTATTTGCTGGAATAGGATCCCAAGTGGCTGGTGGTACTGGGAGGATCAGGGGACTGCCAGTGTTCCAATTTACATAATTCCTTGGGACTACAGGTGCTCCCATGTTAGCTCTTGGTGGCGTTGTAAACTGATTGACCCTTCTTCTTGGATTAGTTATCAATGGTGACAAAAGAATACTTAGGTTCTCAGCAGATTGAGCTCTTGTTACAGGTCCACAGCCCTGACTCCTTGTAGCTCTCTGGTTCATACAGTCTTGACAGAAACTTTAAGAATGGTCCCACTGGGTGTGCCAAAAACTGTTGATGCTTAAAATTGCGTTGTTTCTAACACCAACATGGGAAGTTTTAGGAATGTGGGACTTGCAACCTGAAACAACCTCCAGATTTTAAAGAAGCTGGCTCTTCTTTATCTCAAATATGTTTTGGGAGAAAGGGATAGAAACTAAATGGAATCACAAATGCAATGAAAGGGAATTTAACTATGGTGATGCGCCTGAATATGATTTGTTCCTTAACACCAAGCACAACGAAGCTATCTTTAGGATTCAGTTACATTAAAGAGCAAACAATGCATGATCAATGTAAAAGATGAAAACAAATAGAATCAAAGGCTCACAACTTAGAAGATTTTGCAATAACATAGAAAATATCAGCAAAGGCACAAAACTCAGTCTTCTTATTAATTTTCCAGTCACATAAAATGCACTGATATATGCACAGTTATACAAACTTTTTGAATCAAGAAAACAGGACAAAGGCAAATGATATTACTGGCCACAACACAAGTCTCCCAAAACTTCTTGTAAATCTCTTATAACAATTTGTATGCAGAAAACTCTCTATATCCCTAAATCTGCTATCTAGACCCATATTTATAGCACAGGACTAGCTCAAGATTGCCCGCACGATCAAATCCCAACGGTCTAACCAAACTGAAACTTAACTGGAAGTGTTTGATAGAGATATCTTTCAAATCTGAAATGGTTAGCCTCTCTACAAGTTCATTAGCTGAAATAGATACACGTAACGCTCCTTCCTGTGAAATAGACGAGGACACTTGGCAGCTTCCGCGGGTCTTTGTGACTATAAACCCTTAGGATAGATGGCACACATATGCGCCCTTTACTTGAAACTCCTTCATCTTTCTGGAAAAATAGGAACTTAGCACGTGGTAGCTTCCACGACATTGAGAAACAAAAACCCATGAGACAGATGGCACCTTCCGCTAGCCTTACTTGAAAATTGTCTCATAGTTCGGAGACACCAGAAAATGACACTTGGCAGCGCCTGCGATACTGCTAATAGATACGTGGCAGCTTCCGCAACATTATACTCTTTACCGTGTCTTTGTATTAGGAGTGCTCCGCCTTTGACATCTATCACAGTCCGCTGCCTCGACACTCTACCAATTTACAAAAAATGGGACCCACAACACTTCTGTCCCGAGTAACTTCAAAAGGTGGAAAGGGGACAGGTGGTGTCTTCCGCTAGCCTATCAAGGGATACGTGGCAGTTTTCGCGTAACCTTAAAGAAATTTATATACCTTTTGAGAGTCCTGTGGAAGATGACACATGGCGGTCTCCACTGAGCTTTAGAAACAATATAGGAACATTTGGGACTCATTTAGATTCACACAGACGATGACATTTGTCACTCCCGCGTAACTTTGAAACTTCACCGGGGCCCACCAATCAGTCTTTACCCAACAATGAAACAAAAGGGAAGAAACTGCGAATGATGACACTTGGCACACTTCGTAGATATTACCAGGGACACACGGCACTTCTGTGTAACTTAAAGAAACTTATACCTTTCTGCAGCTGCCACTTGGCACCTTCTGCGCGCACTGAAAGAAGCTTAAAAGGGGCCCGCCGGACTCTCTTTGAAACATTAAAAGTGGCTTGAAACTGCAATGCGGAAGATGACACATGGCATGTTCCGCCTTAATGCAAAAAACACGTGGCTCCATCCGCATTACTTAGAGAAACTTAAGAATGTGTCCCGGTTGATGACACTTGGCATGTTCCGCGCGACTCTGAGACTTAGGCAAAACTTAGGCGAAATGAAAACCTGAGCCCGCGCTCTGTGTCAAAACCCTCATTGCCAAAACTAAAACACGTAGAGACAAAATGGAACTTGCACAACTGAAACTCAAAACAAAATGTAGAGTATTTTACTCTACAAATAGTCAGTAATCTGTAGCATGTGTATCATGATGTCATGTATAGCTTGGATACACAGTTCAGTGTAAGCTTTTGATAGTAATGTTGTATTTCCTTGGTTTGGAGATCTTGGTGCCATTTGTTTTTATTATGTTAATATGTGGACCTGGAAGATTTTCAGATGAGAAGATGTTTGGTCATGTTGCTTGGAAAGCTCGGTTGCCACAGTTCAGTGGGAGCTTTAGCAATGACTGCAAATTCCTCACTTAGTGATGGATGATCTTCTTTAGTGTTGCAGATGTTACTAAGAGGAGCTCTTAGATCCTGTTGTTGCAGAAGGGTTCTTTCGCATTTGCAAGGGCACTACTTGAGGATGGGTAACATCTTGGAGCTATGAAGGACTCACTCAATCTTTGGTTGAGGTGTTGATTGGTGCTTGACAGGTGAGAATTTGTTTGGTCATGTCATGATATACTCTTGTTTAAGCATTTGAGTTTTGGTATGATATGTTGCTCTTGAGACTTTGGTTAAGTTCACCTGAAGCATGGAATCTCCTAAGGGAGATGATAAGATCATGATGTCTTGATAAGTTCCCTCTATAGCTTTGTGGAGCTTTGACAGTGGTCTGGTAACTTCTCTATGTTTGGGTACATTTATTATTTGCTTGATTACTTCATAGTGGTGTAGTGATGTAGTTGGAGTTCAGCATGAGGTGATTGTTTGTAGTTACTCATGGATACATGGATAATAAGGTGAGACTGTATATGCTGTGCTTAATTAGAGCTTGCAACAGGAAGTTCGAGGAGTCTTTACCTTTGTTGAATGTGAGTTCAACAAAAGATCTAGAGGAGATTGTTCTTGGAGAAAGTCATTGGGACTTGGATATCTTGGAAGAACATTCTCATTCCCCACTCTTGGTCTGCTCGACAGTTTATTACTTGAGAGGTTTTGCCCATTGTTTCTCTCAGGTGTTTTATGCTTTCTTTCATAGACATGGATCTTGAACTGCTGATATATGGTTCTGGAGGATTCATTGTGAGAGATGGATAGCATGATTATCTCCTTTTGAGTTTAAAGATATCATTCATTGATGAGAATTGTTGGGAGATGGTTTTATGTGCTGATTTCCTGAAACAGGAAATGGATTAGTTTGATCTTCTTTGGTTTGAGAAGCTTACATCCATGTTAGTTGCATGATTACATATGTTGAATTTGATCTCTTGAGATTGAATGTTTGTTTGGGTGTTGTTATGTTGTTCTCTTTGGGGGTGTTGTGAAGGAGATCATACTTTACACAATTGGCATTTAGAGGTGTATGTAGAAGGATTGTCTATAGGTATATGATGTGCAGAGTTACTCTCTATGGTCCTGGTTATCTTCCTGAATGGTTTGTTTCACACTACATTGGTTTGAGGTTTGATTGGAGCTGAGGTGATCACTAGTTTGTGGTCATGTGTTTTCACTTACGTTCTTGAGTGATGACATGGAAGTTATGTTATCTCTTTCCTTTGTTGGGTGTGGAGAACTTGGGAGAGTTCTAGACTGGTGGTGAGGAGTTGTTATTTGATTACAGGTGTTGTGTATCATTGTGGATGTTTCCTTGGTACTACATGATGTTTACACTTTCTATGTGATGCTATTGGTGGACTTTGTATGCCATGATCTTTTTCAGATCTGCATTACCCATGCAGTGGGAGTTCTTGTATGTGTTTGGTCTTGTTCGACTGGTTGACACATGGAGCTTGTATTTGCAGTTGATGGGTGTATATGTAGGTGGCATGAGTCTACTGATATGAATACCTACAAGGTATAGATGATTGGATGGATTAACACTTGATGTGTGTGCTATTTTCAGTCACGTGGGTTTTGTTCAGTTGGATGGGTGCAGTTAATTTTCTGATTGTTGTTCTAGCTAATGTTCTATCTTATTTCTGGAGGATGATTTCATGGCTATGTTTTGGAAGCTTTGAAGTTGGTTATGTTGGAGCTTCTGTGTAGCTTGTGCACACAGTGGAGTGGAGGTAGTATCAACTTTGGTTTTGTAACTTGGAGCGTTGATGGTTTCCCATAATTCCTTTGTCAAGTGGGAGAATGTTGAGTACTTGTGACTCAGATTACATGCATCATCTTGAGCTACTCTTTGTCTCATTGATCTATTTTTTACTCCGACTGTTTGTGTCTTCCCGATGGTGGTGTTCCTGCGATGTGCTATCAGCAAAATGGGGGTCTTCGGTGTAACTTGTTTGTGTTCCAGCGATGGAGTATGTTTCACTGATGGTGATCTGTCCATCGGCTTGACTATCACTGTCGGCCTTGCCTTAAGTTCTCTCTTCGATCACCTATGCTACACCGATCGGTGTAACTATAACTAACGGTGAAGCTTTGTGTAGTCTTTATGATAGTTGGTGTCTCTCCGATGAGCTTGGTCTGTTCGATGGACTTTGGCATCAGCAAAAGGAACTTTGTCAGTGAAGAAGGATGAAGTCACACTGAAGGTCTTGGTCACTCCAATGGTTCATTGATGATTGACCAGCTGGGGTCGTCGGCAGCAAAAGCACCGACGATAGACTTATCGCGTGTTCGTGGATATATACTACTGCTTTGTTTGTCAACAGATGCATGTGGGACTATTTAGTCCTCATGAATATGAATGGTTAAAAATGAACTGTCGACCTTTTGGAAGTTGTAATGGTCTGAGATAGTAATCGATTGTTCTATTTCTGTAATGTGAGATGTGACTAGAACAAAGGAGTGAGAACAAAGTTTAGGAGAAGGGGATTTAGGCCGAGAGGGAGAAGAATATCTCTCTCTTGGTGATGTCTTGTACTGTATGCTATTTGTGGCATGATAACAGTATGAAGGACTAACCTGAGTGTTGTGATTAGAACTGAGGAGAACTTTGTGCAGGGTTATGCTGTCAATTATTCTTCCAGAGGAGCAAGATGTAAATCTTTGTGTTAAGGCCTTGAGCCTGCAAGTGTATTGTAACATGTTTGTTGTTGCTGATGAATACATTGGTTCGATGCTTTGGAGTGTGGGGTTTTTTACTCATAAGGGTTTTCCCCACATATATCTGTGTCTCTTGTTCTGTCTTTCGTGTTAACATTTCTATTGTTGAAATTAGATCTTGTTGCTTGTATTTCCTCTAAGGGTCAATGTTGGAAATGTTCTATGTCTGTTTCCACTTTGTGGCATAGTTGTGCATGTTTTTTGAAGCGATTGAAAAGAATTTAAATCTGTCGAAGACACCACTGTTCTTAGAAATACATTCTGAGATGCTCTCATTTCCTTACAAATCCATCATGTTGAATCTCTCCAACACAACATTAACATACTTACTTTGACCTAACCAAAGTTTTATATTTGCTCTATCTCTTCTGATTTCCATTCCCAAAATGTACCAAGCTGCCCCTAGATTTTTCATTTCAAAATGTACTGACAACTGAGACTCTAAATCAGAAATCAAACTTTTACCATTTCCAATGAGTAACATATCATCGACATACAATGCAATAATGAGAATGCGATCATCGTCAAACTTGTATTAAACACAATAATTTGATTTTGATCTTTGAAACCCAATACTCAACACAAAGGCATCAAACTTATGGTACCACATCCTAGGAGACTGTTTCAAACCATACAAAGACTTTTTCAACTTGCAAACCAGATTTTCTTTACCTTTCACCATGTAGTGATCTGGCTGTGACATAGATTTCCTCCTCCAAGTCACCATGAAGGAATGTTGTCTTCACATCCATCTGTTCCATTTCTAGATCATATGTTGTTGCAAGAGTTAATAGGAACCAAATAGATGTCAGCTTTGTAACGGGATAGAAAATCTCACCATAGTCAATTCCCTCCACTTGAGAATACCCCTTTGCAACCACTCTAGCCTTATATTTCTCAACACTGCCATCTACACTGGAATTCTTTTTGAACACCCATTTGCATCTAATAGGTTTTCATCCTTCAGGCAAAGGCACCAAGTCCCAAGTATTATTCTTTTCCAAAGAAGCCATCTCCTCTTCCATGGCCTCCTTCCAGGAACTTGCATCTTTCATACCCATAGCCGCTTTCACAATTCTAGGCTCATCAGTGTTAGAAATCAAAGCAAAAATACAACTAGAATCATGCAATGAATAACCAAACCTATCAGGTTGCTGCCTTATCCGCGTGGACCTCCTCAAAGGTCGAGGTTGAGGTTCTTCATCTTCTTCTGAACTTTCAGAGCTGCTAGAGCTCTCCTCGTTATCAGGTCCAATAGCTGAAAGGAAGCAAGGTATGCGGAAAATGCTTCCTACACTGATCTAATGAGGAAAGACTTATGCAATTTTTTTCTTTTACAGTTACAGATTGAGATGCATATTAATAGAAGGATAATAACAACTTCCAAATGCAAACACAAAACTCACAAAATAAGATATACGTGGGGAAAACCCTTTCAGGTAAAAAACCCCACACTCCAAAGCCGCCTAATATATCATTCAGAAATCACAAAGATTACAATATACTTGCATAGCAAGATTTTATAGGAGTATATCCAACCAGAGATCTAGGAGGTAATTCAACATCTATAAGATTCTTACATGCAACCTCCATCTCAAGTTCCTGATATATAGGAGATACAATACAGTGCACTACTAATGGTAATTACAAAACCATGACCTAAAACCACCCAAAAGTGGCGGCCAAATTATCTCCAATCAAAGATGCCTTGTGATGTGTCCAACTACACATCAACACGTGTAACTCTCCCCTTTACAACTCTTTGTATGTGTCCAACACATTTTTACATTTCCCAAAACTGAAGGTCCAACTTCTGGAGGCCATAACTTTTGATCCGGGTGTCTGATTGACGAACCGTTTTATGCGTTGAAAAGCTCGTGAAGTGCTCTATCACCCCATAGCCCGCTTTGCCAGTTATGACAATTTTTGGGATGTTTAGAAAAGTTTTGATACTTGATAATTGAGTTCAGAACTTTTCTAGCAGTTTCAAAAAATAGAAACTTTAATATCTCACAATCTAGATATGATCTTGAGTTGAAACTCACGTGAGATTTTTACTTAGCTGTTCCACACCTTCTGGAAAATTTTTAGGTCAACCCAAGGTCAATTGAAGGACTTACTAAAAATAGTAAGTCTCACTATTTTTAGTTTGTTTGGAAACTTTTGGAAACTTTGAAGGTTCTAGACCATTCTCCAAGATAAAGGGTATTCAAAAAGACCAAAATTGGGAAGAATAGTAATCTTTCAAAGTTGCAAGGTTGAGACACTTATCCTAACAGTTTCTATTATAAGAAAATAAAGGAAATATTTCATACTAAGTGATATTGTCATTTACAATCAAAATGGATAATTAAGGATGATTTGTATATTGTTTGCCATCATTTTAAGATCAATATCAGTGTTCAAGCTCTAGTACCCTTAACAGGATAAATTGATTTTCAATTTGTGAAAGCTTCATTACAAGACCTAACAAATCATATTGAATATGTTTTCCTAGAATAGGCACCAATCTTGAAATCGAGTCAGTTTCCTAACCACCCATATATATGTAAAATGATAAATCTTCCTAGTGGTTTTAATTATTTTTTATAACTTATAACTTTCACATTCACTTTTAAGCACTATAAGAGATCATACTTGTAAACTAGTTGAATCTTGTTATCTCTTAGAATATTTTGTGGAAGTATCTGCTATTTGACATTGTGATAAAGGGGGTTTTAAAACTTGCATTGGTGTCAATTTTAAGGGAAACCCACCTAGGCTCTACAAAGCCTAAAGTACAAAGGAGATTGTTCTTAACAACATCTCCTATTCATTGGCCAATTTGTCATTATTTCTTTGAATTGAGTATATAGCTTCAAGCAAATATGATAGTCAAATTGGAAAACACCAACATGGTCAAAACCAAGCTTAGATTATAATTAGGGTTTTGCTTAGGGATATAGTTAGGGTCAGGGTTATAAATAGGATTAGATTTAGGGTTTTAATCATGTTTTTAAATTATGGTTATGGTAAGGATTAGAATTAGGCTTAGGGTTATGATTAGGATTAGAGTTATGAGATTAGGATATTTATTTTAGAGAAATCTATGCTAAGTGTAAATTTAGGAATTAGGATCATGGTTAAATTAGGGTTAGGGTCAGAATTAGGGTAATGCTTAAAATTAGGGTTAGAATAAGATTTTAATCTAATTAGTGTTAGAACAATGTTTTATTCTAATTAGAATTAGGGTTTTTTTAGGCTTAGGCTTATAAATAGGGTTAGATATAGGGTTAGAATTAAGTTAGGGTTATGAGTAGGATTACAATTAGGGTTTAAATCAGGGTAAAGGTTAGCATATCTATTTTTAGAAAAATCAATGGTAAGTCTTTGCAAAATTACAATTATGGTTTAGGTTAGGGTTAAAACCAAGGCTAGATTAGAATTAGAGTTATGCTTAAATTAGGATTAGAATAAGCTTTTAATCTAATTAGGGTTATGGTTATGTTTATACTTTATAAATCTTGTTATGTTTAATGTTTTATTTATGTACCAAATTATGGTTAGGGTTACGGTTCCATGTACGATTAGGGTTATAGTCACGATTTAAATCAGTGTTACTTGGTTAACATATTTATCTATAAATATACTTTTTGCTTATATGCATTTCATTTTAGTGTTGATCCAAAACAACTCAAATATTACGTTGCCAATTATAAATTTCATAATTCATAAGGAATATATATACTTTTATTTTAAACAAATATTCAAGTTAGATTTATTTTTTCTTCCAATAAATTAATAATACTATTTGCGACATAACAAGATCTTGACACGTAGCATCATTGGACAAGACCACCCTTGATGTCATCATTAGAATATTTGCAGCAAATGATAAAATACCACATGTTAGTAAAGTACCTTTAGCAAGACCATGGAATTCCTACCATAGTCAACGAGACACATGGCACCTTATCATACCATCATAGCTTTAAGTTTTTAGCTTAAAGCTAGGCTGCGATGAGGTAAATCCTCATGATAAGACAATAGATGACCGCCATATGTCAGGAGGAGATACTCCTGACAAATATATATATATATGAAAATAATATTAAAATATATCCAAGGTTACTATGGCCAAAGGGACACATGATGCCTTATCGCACCATCGCATCTTTAAGTTTTTGGCTTAAAGCAAGGTTGCGATGAGACAAATCCTCGCAACAAGACAATAGATGACCGCCACATGTCAGGAGGGGATAATTCCAACAAACATATTTGAAAATAATATTAAAATAGATTGGGACTACTATGACGAAAGGGACACATGACACCTTATCACACCATTGCAGCTTTAAGTTTTCAACTTAAAGCAAGGTTACGATGAGGTAAATCCTCACGACAAGACAATAGATAACCACCACATGTTAGGAGGGGATACACCCAACAAAAATATATGAAAATAATATTAAAATAGATGAAGACTACTATGGACACAGGGACACATGGCACCTTATCGCACTGTCATAGCTTTAAGTTTTTAGCTTATAGCAAGATTGCAATGAGGCAAATCCTCGCGACAAGACAATAGATGACTGCCACATGTCAGGAGGGGATATTCCTGATAAACATGTATGAAAATAATATTAAAATAGATTAGGGTTACTATGACCAAAGAGACACATGGCACATTATTGCACCATTGCAACTTTAAGATTTCAGCTTAAAGCAAGGTTACAATGAGGCAAATCCTCGTGACAAGACAATAGATGACCGCCACATGTATAAAAATAATATTAAAATAGATGGGGATGATTAAAAACAATCACCCACAAGGGACACATAATGTCTTCATGCACCATCGTAGCTTCAAAAAAATAGGCTTAAATGGAGGCTGTGATGCCCACGATGAAATCAAAAAATAACATCTGACAAATAAACATTGTTTATAAAATATTCAAAGATAAACGTCAATGTATTAGTCAGGTGAATAAAATAAAGGGGCTTGGGGCCGGTAACTCAGAACACTTGGGTGGACAGGGGGCCTAGTTCGACTGGCGAGAGCTTCCTGTGGTAGGCATGAGGTCACGAGGTCCAGTCGCCCCCCTGCCCACCGAATATTGTACCCAGTTCATAGCTTTGGTCAAAAGTGTTTACCCATGTTGAATAAAAAAACACTCAGGGTCGGTAAATCAGAACAAAGGGGTTGGTAACTCAATGACCACCAAGGGGATAAAACGATGATTTAATATTGAGAAACTGGATACACAAATCAAAGATCAATTAGAAGGATAAACCATAACCCTCTTAGACAACACCAACTATAGGGTTTTAACTTGGGGATTTTGTAGAGTGAATCATGATAACATTGAAACCCTAAAATTTAAACTGACCTAACACATCCATTTATCTTTGCCCTATTTATACATTTCTATACATTGCCATTAAGCTCATTTATCTTTTCCATGTGATGATTTTTATTTAATATTGAACCATCTGTATACATTGCCATTGAACTCATGTCAAACTATAATTATTTCTATATTTTTATTATCATCACCGCCAACAAAATTGGGGAATTACATCACACATGAACATCTAACCAAACTCAAAGTTCCAAACAATAGTGAACACTAAACACAGAGAAGAGACCAAGAGTCAAGACATTCAATTAACATCATACTCTACTATCTAGTTACATATAAAACTTTTATCCTTCGACCTTGATTTGGTCCTCCAAAAAAAATTTGGTTCCTCTTTTTGATGATGTCTAATGAATATTTCATTGTATTTCATAACCATCCTATTAACAGACAATATCTACATTACAAATTCAATTATGTAGTCATTCATAATGTCAATAAATGATTTTCCATGGAATCTTGCATTGTATGTGTAATAAGCTACTAGGTATTGGTAACAATAAGGCCAGTATAGGAGAATTAAGTTGATGTTCTCTAGATTACTATCAATTGAGTTGCAATACCAATTCCATGTTGAAAACCTAGAATATTGAGAAGGGGGTGAATTAGTATTCTCTTAAACCATACACTCATTAAATCATTAATCTATTTACCCATTCAACAACATTAAATCAAATTAAACATAACATGAACAACCACAAGACATGACACATGAACACCAGGATTTTTACATGGAAAACCCAAAAAGGAAAAAACCACGGTGAGTGTTAGCTCACAATATATTATGTAGTAACAATACCAAATTACAAAGAGGCTCACTGACCAAAAAGGACTCATTATCCAAGGATGCTCACTACATACAGGCTCACTACCTAAAGAAAGAAAGAGATAGAAGGATGGCTCATTGCCAAAATGAATTGCTAAAATTGCATCTGCAAATGCATGATTACAACTCCAATGATGCTTAGAAAATTGTCTCAAAACTCTTCATCTTGAACTACTCTGCTACACTACTCTATTCTTACATGAGAACAAGATCTCTCTTCTTCTACACTTGTCGCCTTCACAAAATCATAATACTTTGCATGTCACACACACACACACCTTCATATTCACACTTTAATCATCGAATTGGATCTCATATATATATATCTGCAACACTTAAAATCTTCACATTAGGTCAGCCTACTAAGATAAAAAATGTAGTTAATCAACATGTAGCTTGTTGGCCAAATTCATTCACCAAAATGCTTTGCAGACCCAATTTACATTTGAAAGACATTCTCATATGTCATATCCAATTATAGAACCACTTAGGATAAAGTTCAAATCAATAGAACTTGCCGCATACAAATCAAACTAACAGGTCAACCTCAAACACATAATATCATTGGTTCAGTATAACTGTTAGATCAGAAATTTTGCTGCAGACCACAACACTTTCTCAAATTCATATGAAAGACTCTTTAGACATCCCCAAGATTACCTTTAGAACTATAGAGCATAATATTATCTTGAGGAAAAATGCAGACTATCAGAACACATCCCTGTCTCAGTCAAACATTGTCAAGGCAAGTAGCGATACTTAGATACTCACAAATATCTTTTCGATCGACTTCAGGCTCTACAACTATAGATTTAGAGACATCATTTATGTTTTTACAACACCCTAAAACTGCATAACAAAATATTTAACACTGGAGGAATGCAGACCAAAACAAATGTGTGTTTTGCTCTTATTACCTTTAATCTCTGCAATGCCGAACTTGTGCAGCTTGAAAATACACTTTTAGAGATGATTAAGGGATGGAACTCTGGATACAGGATCATCTAGGGATTAGGAATATCATACCAAAATTGTACAACCTGATCTTCAACTGCAGACCAATCCCAATCAAGATACTGTCTCTCTGTCGCTATGTCTATACTCTGCCAATACTTAGCCAAAATGTCTAAATCTTCTTTTCCTGACTAAAATCTCTACTCCGACTTTGTTCCTTTTCTTGATGTCATCAATGGTAGCACCATCAAACATCATGCTCAACCAAACCAACTCATACCAGTAGTGTCTCTATCAATGGTGTTTTCCAAGTTGCCAACAATATCCCCCTTTGGCATTGATGGCAACACTTAATGTGAAAAACTGTTATACTGCTGCCCCTTACTCTTTCCACACTGCTCCCCCTAACTTCACGCTTCTCTCCTTATTTTTTAGTTATTTTTCTTTGTGTTTTTCACATGCTTCATTCTCCTCTTTGACATCAATGGCAAAGGTGTATGATATAGAAATATGTATAGGTGACCAAAACTTCAAAATTGTTTGTACTATCCGCATATTTACAAGTGAAGACAAATGCCTTACTGATTTCCAAGGTGAATATCTTTGTACATCTTCTTTAGTTGCACTAAATGTTCATCCCATCTGACCTTAGCATCACTCAAAACTAATATATGCCCATTAACCTGGGACACCAACTCTTCTGCCTTCTTCACAATGGTAGGGTCCTCAGTGATTTGCCTAGTCTTATCTGCTATTGCTACTAGCTTGGTCATGGATGCAATCTTGAAGCTTGCTATCTCCCAGAGCTAGCTCATTTTATGTTTGATGACCTCCTTCTGGGTCTACAACTTATTTATGTTAGAATGGATGGTTTCAATTGTAGCCCTTTGATTCCCAATAACATCTTTCACTAGATCATAAGATTTGGATATTTTAGTGATCTAGGCTTCCCAACTATCTATCTTGTCCTTTAGATCCTTAGTTTTCTCAGGATATGTTAGACACAACTGATATAGATTGCTAGCTTCTTTGATGACCATTTATAAATACTCAACTCTCTTATCTAACATAACTTTGTCTTGAGAATATTTATCATTCAACTCAACCAATCTCTTGCTATCAATTTCAGCCCTTACCTTCTTTTCTATAGCTTGTTCAAGGGACTCAAAGTGAGAGTTGACTGATTCAATAAGTTCCTTCAACTAACCAGTAGGAGCAATGATGTATCTCTCTTTTATTCTAGGCATAATATTTTCAAAAATTGTTGATGTATCTCCAATCAGCTCACTATCCTCCATATGGGATTTTAAATATATCTCTTCTTGTGATGTGGTTTGAAAACTTATCCCAAGTCTTATCTTCTATAATGGGGACATTGTGGCAAGGTTAATTGGTCCTTGCAATAGCTCAGGTGCAGTCAAAATCTGAGCTTCCTTTTGCTTCTCCAAAAACTCTCTCAAGGAGTCAACTGACTCATTCTCAATAGTGTCTCTTTTGTCTTCTTCTTCATGAGAGATCTCAGCATCATGCCTTTCTGGAGGGTCTTCTTGAATGAGTTCGTGCTCATTTCCTTTTGTTTCCAGAGTAGGATTGTCAACTATTTGTTCATTTGCTTCTTATCTTTGTTCACCTTGATCTTTAGACATTTTTTTTTAGATACTATTATGTTGGAAAAATGCACCCTTCGGGGCTTTTTCCTAAAGATTTAGCTCATAGGGCTTTAGATTTGCATTTAGAGTGTTTTGCATGTTAAATCAAACTCCCAATGAGAAAACCCTTGGGTCTTGTGACAAATAGGACCTAGGGGGCTGCACTTCATTAAATTTTGAGCAAAGTCAGGGGGTGGACAAGCGCACTAGTGCCCTAGTCCAATCCTATTTTGGGTCTGCCCTAATTTGTTATTTGGTCTCTAGGCAAACATCATAAGTTTCAAATATGAAATTCTTGGTGGGAATCTTAATAGTTGCATATATAAGCATGTTTAGGGTTTCATTTGCAAACTAGAATATTATGATGTTAGATTATGATTGTGAGCTATTGGCATACTTGTGATATCATTGTGTTGCAGAGCATGGCATTGTTATCATGTGTTTTTACAGGTTGGATTACATCTTCTCCTCATGGCATTGAAGAGCTTCTTCCTTCCATGAGAGCTTCATCATCAAGGTGACATTGATTGTACTTTATCAATCATTATCATTTGGTTTTTGCCTTTGTACCGCAAGGACACACTCTCTCTCTGACAACAATGTTCAAAAAACTTGAATGTCTCTCTGGGGCTTGACTGAGGCAAGCCTTTTAACACCACAACCCCCTCCCACACTCCTTGTGGTTGTAGGTTACAGGTATCAGATCTGGAGAAAGTGGAGTTGCAAGGAAGGAAGGCAGACATTGAAGATTTTGGATCTAAAAAGAAGAGGACATTGTGTGAGATTTCAGGACAAGGGCACCATCAACCTTGTCCTCCATTTCTGGATCACAAAAGATAGAAGACACAACAAAGATCAATACTAGAAGGAGATCAGGACTTTGCAAAAAAAGTAGCAAACTAGACTAGGGAGCCATCACCATTGTCCCTGACTTTTCCATTTTCTAGACTACAAAAAATAGTGAGTTAAGGTTCTCTACCCTTTATCTGATTCATGTAGCATTTGTTGTGATTTGCAGATTTGATCATTGTTTTGCTTAAATTAGGGTGTCAAGAGCATAAAATCATTGGTTAATAATCTTGTGTGATCACATCTGAATTTCCCAATAGAAAACAAAGTGGCAACTCAAATCTGATGGTTGACTCTCCTCTTGATAGGAGAAGCACTCAGTTGAAAAGCCCTTGGAATGTTTTGTGGAAAGGAGGATTCAAACTAAAACAAATAAACCCCATCACATCATCAATCCCCCTTTTCATATAAAACATTTTGATAAACCCATGTTTTTGGACCTTTTGGCACCTTTCCAAGTGTTGTTTGATAAATTTTCATTCATTCATTTCATTGCATTCGAAAATTCACAAAAAAATTGATATATTTGGAAAAATTAAAAAAATTGCATTCTAGGGTTTGATTTTTGACATAGTTTGCATTCATTCAATTGAATTTAATTAAATCTCTAACTTTTACATCAGATATGAAATTCATTATCATTCAGTTCATTATTTTCAATATTGTATTCGAAAAAATAAAAACAAAAAATTGAAAAATTCAAAAAATTTGGCATATAAGGCTTGCATTTTTGTGAAATTTGAATTAATTGTCATATAATTTAAATTATTTTATGTTATTTGCATTGTATTTGATCCAAAATACAAAAATCCATCATTTACAATTCATTTGTATTGTATTTGCATGCTTGATTTGTTGGAATTTGCTTGAAATTTTGTATTTTTCATGAAAACCTAGTTTTGCATGAGCTAGGGTTGTAGTTAAAATATTGTTTCAGATTTTACTACCTTGTTAAAACAATAATTATGTCTTATCTCTAATTTTAGTTTTGCACCATAGTGGCCTCCTTGTGAAATTTCATGCCTAGGGTTTGAAAACTTGCATTTTTTCACTAGATTTGAGCCTATTGTCTTGCTAGATTTGCACTCCAAGCATGTTGTAAGGGATTTTATTGCACTAATTGGCTGTTATTATCCTTATTATTTCTTCCCCTTCTCAATTTCCTTACAACACCCTTTATTCTAGGCTTTTGCATTCAAATTTTGGGAAAATTGGCATATTTTTGTTATCTTTGCACTAGGGTTTGGTCTAGAGAGGCACTACATGCGTGTTGTAATGGATTTTTTGGCATTAGGTGGCTGTTATTACTATTATAAGTTGATTTCCATCATCATTTTCCTTACAACACCTGCTTCCCTACTTTGTTGCATTAAGATTTAGTGAAAAATTGCATATTTTGGCCTATTTTCACTAGGTTTTGGCTTATCGACTCTCTAGAGTTGCTTCAAAAGTGTGTTGTGAAAGGTATTCTTGCATTAGTGGACTGATATTAAGCATATAATTTTCTGTCCCTCTTTAATAGCTTTACAACACCTTTTCTTTCATTCATTTGCATTGCACAAAGTTGAAAAATCAAGGATTTTTAGAGCATATTCGACATCACTTTTGCATTTGTTCTTGCATAAGTTTTAAAAACCTTTAAAACCTGAATTAGAATTCATTTGAAAACATATATCATGGATACTTCCTTGGAAGCTCTATTTGCATACATCATAGACATGGATCATTTCTCTAAATTTACTCATGGATGTCCTCAAGTCTTGGAACAAATAGCGTACATTCATGATGTTGATCTCTCTATGTGCTCCACATATGAAATCCTTTGTTATATATCTGATTTTAATAGCTTCAAAAATCTCATGGGAATATATCCTTTGATATTAGATGATCTCACTAAATTCATGATCAATAATATATATACTAGTGATGACCTCAAAATGTTAGATGAAGCCTTAGATGACTTTATGGAACATTCTACTACGACACCTATTGCTAAAACATGTGATGATAACTTAGTTCTACCTTATGACCTCTCTCCCAAAGTTGTTCCTCCTCATGAGGACAGTTTGATGTAAGAGGATAATTTAATTGACACGTCCCTTAAAATCATACCACCAAATCTTCTTTCTAATGCTCACTCTGGCCAAGATGAAGCATTCGTAAATGAAGAGCCATCACTTTTCCATTCCAATGCTCACTTTGGCCAAGATGAAGCATTAGTGAATGAGGAGCTCCATTTAACAAAGAACATTCTAGGGGTAGACAGTGAGCATTCATTTAACAATAATCAAAATCCTACCCTATTGCATGAAACCTCTACAGATCATCTCATTAACCTCCCTCCTTTAGTTGATTGTTCACACACCTTGGATATCACTAGGGAAGAGAAGACCTTTAATGTCCCTCCTTTGATTGAATATTCAAGTCATTTGAACATCACTACAGATATAAAAACATCAACTATCTCTCCTTTAATTGCATATTCCTTGAACATCAATAACAACACTAACTTTCCAAAAGATACAACACTAGTTAATGAAGAAAATGTTCAACCTAATATTGAAAAAAATGAAAAAGAGCTTAAAGATGAAAAAATTGAAAACAAGAACAATAGGTGGGCTATGGTACCTTATACAACTCTCCCCTCTAGCATTAGAGATTGGGAAGATGGTGACCCTCCTCGATGATGACTTCTACCATGAACCTCTCTACAGGTAAGTATCTCCAAACCCTTTATCTCTTAGTGATGTGCTTCCCCCGTGATGTGCTATGTGTTGTTAGGCCTCCTAGGATGACCCTTGATTCTCTTGTAAGGTCAAGGATACTAGGAGATTGCCTCTATTGTGACCTTCTTCTATTTGTCTCATCATTCTTCTATATCTACTCTCCTCTGATTTCATTGTTTTGTGTTGTGTCTTACGGACATAGCATTGCGGTTGGTGAATTGGGGGCACCCTCCTATGTGACTGTCCCTAAGGCACTGGTTCTCCTCTCTAATTTATTGTTTACCTTCCTCTAGTGTTTCCATCTAGCTGGCAGATGATGAAAAAATATTTATACTGATGCGGACCTAGTGTCCCTTTTGAGAGCAATCAAAAAATGGACTTAGTTCCTATATGACGATGGGGTTGTAACATTTTATCCGACAGTTGGCTAGTGCAATCACTCTGTGATTTCTCTATCTTGATGCTGATGTCAATGTTATCTTATCTTGCTGACAACACTTTAACAATACTGCTGCTCTATGCACTTTGTTTATCATGGATATCGCCTTGCTTGGCTCTTTCATGTAGTTGATCATATGCATTGTTGTTTATCATGATTATTTAGACACTAACACCTTTCTTGCAGGGATGTGTTTGTGGGATCATTCAGCGATCGTAAAGTACATATCACCTCTGGGGGGCATGCGCCTTGTGAGAGCTCGTGTCCCCTTGTGTGTTTTCTTCCTACTTTAACGTACTTGATATCGGTACGCAATATCAACCACCTTAAGGTGGGGGCATATATAAGGTAGGCTGTCTGCTTTAGATCATAGTAATGCATGTTTGAACAATCTAAAAATCAAATCAATCATTTAAGCCCTCTACAGAGGTGGGATATCAAGCATATCCTTTTATCTTAAGCTCTCATCGTGAGGTGGGGATGGTGTATTTCTAAGAGAGATTACATTATCCTGTCATTTTCAAAAGTCCTCATCGTGAGGCGAGGAGTAGTTCTGTGACTAACTCAACCCTTAAGCATGTTTTCAACAGTTGTTGTGGTGAAGCCCAATCATCAGTGTGTGCCTGTAATGTGCCTGAGATGGTGATGAACCTAGCAATAGGAACACTCCATCGCTTGTCTGCCATGTTTTCTCTGTGTCTTCAAGGTGTGTGTATGTGTATGGTGTGTTTGTTCTCAAAGTGCAAGACCGGTGGTGACATTTTCATCTTCATCTGAGCTCCCCAATACTTTGGGATTTGTTTGGTGTGTTTGTTCTCAAGGTGTAAGACTAGTGGTGAACAACTCCTCTACACCTTAGGATTTTGTATCATGTGTCTGTTCTCAAAAAGTACAAGACCAGTGGTGAATAGCTCCTCTACAGTTTTTGGGATTTATTTGTTTAATTTCCTTGTACTTGCATTATGCATTTCATATGGAAAAATCAAAAAGAAAATAATCACTGCATTCATTGTATTCTCTATGCTTTTCGTGTCTTCAATACTGTATTCTCCATGTTTTGTGTGATTGTAATTGTCTTCTCCATGTTTTGTGTGCCTGTCATTGTCTTCAATGTGTTTGGCATGTCTTCTCCATGCCTGGCATGTTTGTTGACCTTACTTTAATGCATGTATTGGCCTTGCATTTAATACATACATTAAAGTGGGGGCTAAATGTTATGTCAGAAAAATGCACCCTTGGGGACTTTTTCCTAAAGGTTTAGCTCCCAGGTCTTTAGATTTGCATTTAGAGCATTTTGCATGTTAAATTAGACTCTCGATGAGAAAACCCTTGGGTCTTGTGACAAATTAGACCTAGGGGGCTGCACTTTATTAAATTTTGAGCAAAGATAGGGAGGTGGACAAGGGTGCTAGCACCTAGTCTAGCCCTATTTTGGGTCTGCCCTAATTTTAAATGTCAGGTTTGTGATCGTTATTTGGTCTCCAGGCTAATGTCATAAGTTTCAAATACGAAATTCTTGGCAGGAAACTTAATAGTTGCATATATAAGAATTTTTAGGGTTTCATTTGCAAACTAGAAGATTATGATGTTAGATTATGATTGTGATCTATTGGCATACTTGTGATATCATTGTGTTTCAGAGCATAGCATTGTTCTTGTGTGTTTTTGTAGGTTGGATTACATCTTCTCCTCATGGCATTGAAGAGCTTCTTCCTTGCATGAGAGCTTCATCATCAAGGTGACATTTATTGTACTTTATCAATCATTATCATTTTGTTTTTGCCTCTGTCCCACAAGGACACACACTCTCTCTCTAACAATAGTGTTCGAAAGACTTGAATGTCTCTTCGAGGCTTGATTGAGGCAAGCCTCTAAACACCACAACCCCCTCCCACACTCCTTGTGATTACAAGTTACAGGTATCAGATCTGGAGAAAGTGAAGTTGCAGGGAAGGAAGACAGACATTGAAGATTCTAGATCTAAAAAGAAGAGGACATTGTGTGATATTTCAAGACAAGGGCGCCATCAACTTTGTCCTCCATTTCCAGATCATGAAAGATAGAAGACACAACAAAGATCAATGCCAAAAGGAGATTGAGACTTTGTGGAAAAAGTAGCACACTAGACTAGGGCGCCATCACCATTGTCCCTGACTTTTTCATTTTTTGGACTGCAAAAAATAGTGAGTTAAGGTTCTCTACCCTTTGTCTGATTCCTGTAGCATTTGTCGTGATTTGTAGATTTGATCATTGTTTTGTTTAAATTAGGGTTTCAAGAGCATAGAATCATTAGTTAACAATATTGTGTGATCACATCTAAATTTCCTAGCAAAAAAACAAGTGGCAACTCAAATCTGATAGTTGACTCTCCTCTTGATAGGAGAAGCACTTAGTTGAAAAGCCTTGGAATGTATTGAGGAAAGGAGGATTCAAACTAAAACAAACAAACCCCATCACATCATCAATCCCCCTTTTCATATAAAACAGATACTAGTTTTGCTTCTTCAGAGTTCTTTTGCTCTACAAACTCTTTCATCTCTTCATCTTGCCCAGAGCTTACCAGAGGAGGTGTTCCACCTTGATCCAAACTCTATCCTATATTCTCATTCAGAGCTATATTGGAATTGTCAACATTAACATTTTGTTCCTCTTAATTAGTGTCTACCACAGTTGAGATTTGCAGTTCATGTAGCACATGTAGTGTTATCTCCTCAGTCTCTTTAACCAATTTCTCAATATCTCTAGATATTAGAGTATTGACTATCTTCTTGGTTCTAAATTCATCGCTGAGCTTCTTAGTGAATTTAATCTTTTCTTCACTTGTGATATTTGGGCAAAGTTTCAACAAAACATATTCCTTTATCTCAGCATCTTTGTACATGGCCCCTTCTTTTCTTGCTGTCATGATGCTGACTAAACTGTCTGGTAAATCATCTATAACTTCAATCAATGCTTTATTGAACATAACCAAAAATATTACAATTGTTGTTTCAAGTATCACTTTGTCTGCATTTGAGATTTCATCATATATACCAGCAACAGGCTTCAAATTCCCATGCTAAGCTATTGCATTGATTGTGGCTTCCAAGGGAATTTTTGCTTCATCTTCTTTGGTCTCAGTCTTCTCCCCTTTCTTCTTTTTCTTGTCCTTAACCTTTCCGGAGAGCTTATCCTTTTTGCTTGTTGTGGTCTCGTCTTATTTTTCTTTCTTTTCCTTGATTTCTTCATTAGTGTCTGTCTCTTCTTCTTATTCTCCTCCACTTAGGCTCACATACACTCTTTTGGTGGCCATTGCTTTCTTTCTTTTCTACCTTCTCTCTATAGGCTCTGTCTTTTCTTTCTCAACCTCAGCTATAGGGAGTGGACCAAAGCTCTTAGAGGTATCTGTAGTAGAGGAAGAGACTCTTGTTCTTCTTCTTGAGATGGAAGTAGGCTTTTCTTATTCAGATTTCTCTTCTTCCTTCTCCGGAGCCTTTGATGTTTGACCTTCCAAAGCACTTGCAACCTAGGAGGCTTTAGACTTGGCTCTTGCTTCATCTATCTATTCTTTTTTAAAGACTTTACTTTTTGGAAACTCTTCAACATACTTTCTTACATTTCTCTTGATTTTAGGTCCATATGCACTGTTGGTTTTTCTTCTGAATCAGTGTCAGGGTTTGCCAGTTCCTATGCGCGTGCAGATTCAGCCAACTAATACAGGAGGTTGCGTGAGCTCCTCCCCTTCACTTTTGGTTCTACTGCACCAAGGGGGGTATCCCTATAACTAAAGATGTGACCTTGACTAGTCCAATGACAGAATGATTTAGCTTGACAACAACACATAGAATACTCTCATGTATGGACCAAGATGTGTATGATACATCACAAGTTTGGCAACTTTCTTGGACATATGTGTCTGGTTGGGTATGAGAGTATGCAAGGGTCCTAATCCTACTTCTACAACTAACAGGTTGAAGTGATGAAATGGGTGGACATAATGTCCTGGATGCAAGACAAGGGGTTTTGGCTCATAACTATTGACCCAGGAGAAGACTAGTGCCTATCCATTGGGGAAGGAGTCAACTAGACATACAACAGATGGTTTGCAACTTGTCATTCAAGTTTCAAGGGGTTAAGCTTGATGCTTGCCTTACAAACATCACCCAAGGATGGGTATTTAGCTGCCTCTACTTACAGATATCCCTATTGGCATGCAACCTTCCCCATGCTCAACCTAAAACAATTTAATCCACTCCTTGAATGGAAGTTAGAGATCAAACATGTGATACAGAAAACCATACCCTAGAACCTGAGAAACCCTTAGCAACCAGATTCAGAAGAAGGAGAATAACATGTAGCAAATGGAGACAAGTAGATAAACACATGCAATGAAGCATTTTTTATATAAAATCAACATTGAAACTGAACATATGTGCAAAATACATTCATGTTGCAACTCATAAACTCCAAAATGGGATAGAACAACCAGGATCATGACCATTTCTTTGTTATTTACACAAAAATGCCCCAGGCCTTCAACAACAACAAATGAGAAACACAGCCTGCTATATACAGCAAGGTAGGTACTCAGCATTAAACACTGGGTGACTCAAAAGTCTGCCAGATACAATTCATTCTGAGGAAATGGCGCTCAAACATTCAATGTAGTGGGTGGAAGAGGAGACAGGGAAAGGTCTCGAGCCTTGTGCCGCCGTCCGTGGATGTACAACTTCAGTCAGGTACTAGATCCATCCACACCGTTGCCCATACCCTGTAAGATCTGCCATTAATGGCGCACCAACTCGCAGCCTTGGGAAAAACATCATATTGAGCATCGCAACCGTTTCCCGCCAAGATTTATCACCCTGATATTTCAAATCATGTAGGAACAAATTATTCCACATGCACCCCACAGTGACCCCCTCAACACTTTATATACTGGGCCATGAGCATATATGATGTTAGTGCTTTTGCTCCTGACGACACCAGTATAAACCTCATCATCTTCCATCAGCCAGACCCTCCTCATCAGCAAACCACTTGCTTGTCCTCCGGACATCACATATCTTGCCGATGAACATCCTTCATCGGGAGGACCCAACATATCAGAGTGACACATTCCTAACACACTGATGACCAAAGTCATGCCGACGGCTCTCCCTGCACACATCCTCCGATATGGAAAATATCACCCCGATATTTCACATCACCCTGATATGAAATATCACCCCGTAGAAAATATCACACTGTGGGAAAGCATATTCAGACCTCATCACCTGATGAAAATATCACCCTGACGTCAGCATCATATTGCAATATCACCCTCATGATAATCGCCTTCATCGGCACAACCTGATGCATCAGAGGAAGATCCTCCTGCTTAGCTGATACCAAATGTCTGGCCGATGAAAATCTTGTATGTCCACAAAAATCCTAATGACGTCAGCATCATATTTGCATACCATGCACCCCCTCATATCCAGATGACTTCACCATCACATTCATATATCAGCACTGGGGTGATATTCGTAAGATGACCCGATATTTAGAATATCATCCCGTTTCAAAAAAGAGATGATGCAGACAGGCAAATATCACCCCGATAAAAGAATGACGTCAGCAGCACCGGGCAATAAAGCAAACATGAAGTGACAGAGTAACATCAAGACGATCTTAACCAAGATCACCTGATGATTATCGGGTCATACTTAGAACCTTGCAGCAACATCATCAGGATGATCTTAACTTAAGATCACTTGATGTTAAAATGCTGAGGAGGCCCAAGGACTTAGAACTTTTTGGATTTCTTGGTAAGGTGCTTGCATATACATATTTAAGCACCAACATAGGCTCTGTCTGGGGACGTGCAGGTGCAAGACTGTAGCGAGAACCTCAGATCTCTAGGATGTAGACCAGTCCCTTATCCATTGGGCATAGAGTCAAACTTGCACCAATCTGCATCACCAAACACATTATTTCAAAATAAACATGGTGGCCCAGGGCCACCAAAAAGGAAAAACCATAATTTTCCTTTGTCAGACACATGATTTTCTTTTGATTTCTTCAAATGAAGCCTAAAAGCATTTAACCACTTACAGCAACCTTCTTTGCAATTATTTGTGCTGCTCCTCCTTTCTTTTTCTTCAACAAATCTACAACTAGCTTCATCAGCACACATTGTCATCAGTTGTAGAATGTCATCATCATATGAGTCACTGATGTTGCTTAGAAAAATAATAGACTCACATGAAACAAATGAATCCACATCAGAATTTTGCCCTTCCTCAAAAAATAAGAGCTCCTCTGTATCAAACATGCAATATTCAGGCACAAGCAACATCTCATAATCAAATTTATCTTTATAGACATGCAGATATTCATCATCACTGTGCTTAGCAATCATATCATTTATGTCCACTTGGAATGTCTCAAAAGAAGGCACAAATAGCCCATAATGCAACCCTTCATTAAAAACTTCATAGTTACCCCTATAACCAGCACTATCCCTAACTGTGTGAGCACACACATCTGTAACTTGTCCATTCACCTCTAAATAGTGACCCTATTTTTTCTCTTCACCACTACACTGACAATTAAAAGCAATTTTTTCAACCTCTACATTGTGATGGTAGTCAGAATCTTCAAGGAAACACTCATACTCAGCATCCATGTATATTTCATCATCTGAAAGGCTCAGACATGCATCTGAATGCTGGCAATCACTAACATATTCACTGTCATCCCTTGAAGCAACATATTCTATATTCAGAGTGAAGCTTTGCATATCCATCTCACATAAATGGTCAGGAATAATTGGGATATGAATATTGCTGCAGGACACAACTTCATGTATGTCTTTCAATTGATCATTTGAAGGGCATCTTGTGTCTGCAGGCTTCTCTTCTAGAGGCTGATAACAATCTTTGTTTTCATTATCATAGGATGTGCCTATATCTTCTACAACATTTTCTTCATGCATCACATCATGGCTGCACACATTATTCTGAAATATATTTCCCTCTGCAAAATCATCCTTTAATGAACATTGTGGAAAAGCAGAAATACATTCACTTTGATAACTTTTTTTACAACTTGTAGCCATGAAACCTACTGGCATTCCATATTTCTCATTGTTTTCTATATCCATAGCAAATTGGAAAGCTTGGTGAAGTGTGACTGGTTCTTTATCTCTCAATAGATAACTCATTTCTTCATCAAATGCAGCCAAATAAATTGTCAAGCACAATGCATTATTGGGTCTCATATACTCAGGGACTTGCTTAAGCAACTTAATAAATCTAAGATTAAAGGCTGGAACCAATTCCTCATCTCCCCTTTGGATATTCATAAACTGTATGATCAATGAGGCCACATCAAATCTTTCACCAAACTGCCCTAGGAATGCAACTTCTAAATCTATCCATGAAGAAATTGAACAAACAGGCAGGTCTGAAAGCCATATCCTAGCATCATCTTCTAATGACTGAACAAAGAGTCTCATTACAACATCTTCATCCTCTACCTCATAATCTTCTATTAAATTACAAAAATTTTGTAGATGTTTGTTTGCCAATTCAGAATCTAATCCACTATATCTTGGCAAACATTTCCTAATTTTATTCGGAATAGCATTTGGGTAACCATATATCCCTATGAAATTTAGGGCTTTATATCTTTCAATAAAGAATGATCTTCTTTGAGAGCACACCTAGGTTTGTTGTTCTAAACTCAACATTTTGAATCAAAGATGAATACCTGGATATACGTTGCAACACTGATAGGTTCTTTCAACAGAGTCGCCACCTCTCACAGAGAGGACATAAATTCAACAAGGCACATTTATAATTATGGATTCACCACCCCAGTAGAGTCACCATTTTGTTGGTTTTTCTTCTGAATCAGCATCAAGGTTTGCTAGTTCCTATATGCGTGCAGATTCAGCCAACTAATACAGAAGGTTGCGTGAGCTCCTCCCCTTCACTTCTAGTTCTGCCGCACCAAGGGGGGTATCCCTATAACTAAAGATGTGACCTTGACTAGTCCAATGACAGAATGATTTAGCTTGACAACAATAGGCAGAATACTCTCATGTATGGACCAAGATGTGTATGATACATCACAAGTTTGGCAACTTTCTTGGACATATGTGTCTGGTTGGGTATGAGAGTATGCAGGGGTCCTAATCCTACTCCTACAACTAACTGGTTGAAGTGATGAAATGGGTGGACATAATGTCCTGGATGCAAGACAAGGGGTTTTGGCTCATAACTATTGACCCAGGAGAAGACTAGTGCCTATCCATTGGGGAAGGAGTCAACTAGACATATACAACAGATGGTTTGCAACTTGTCATTCAAGTTTCAAGGGTTTGAGCTTGATGCTTGCCTTACAAACATCACCCAAGGATGGGTATTTATCTGCCTCTACTTACAGATATCCCTGCTGACATGCAACATTCCCCATGCTCAACCTAAAACAATTTAATCCACTCCTTGAATGGAAGTTAGAGATCAAACATGTGATATAGAAAACCATACCCTAGAACCTGAGAAACCCTTAGCAACCAGATTCAGAAGAAGGAGAATAACATGCAGCAATTGGAGACAAGTAGATAAACACATGCAATGAAGCATTTCTAATATAAAATCAACATTGAAACTGAACATATGTGCAAAATACATTCATGTTGCAACTCATAAACTCCAAAATGGGATAGAACAACCAGGATCATGACCATTTCTTTGTTATTTACACAAAAATGCCCCAGGCCTTCAACAACAACAAATGAGAAACACAGCCTGCTATATACAGGAAGGCAGGTACTCAGCATTAAACACTGGGTGACTCAAAAGTCTGCCAGATACAGTTCATTCTGAGGAAATGGTGCTCAAACATTCAATGCAGTGGGTGGAAGAGGAGACAGGGAAAGGTCTTGAGCCTTGCGCTGCCATCCGTGGATGTACAACTTCAGTCAGGTACTAGATCCATCCACGCCATCGCCCATACCCTGTAAGATCCGCCATTAATGGTGCACCAACTTGCAGCCTTGGGAAAAACATCATACTGAGTATTGCAACCATTTCCCGCCAAGATTTATCACCCTGATATTTCAAATCATGTAGGAACAAATTATCCCACATGCACCCCATGGTGAGCCCCTCAACACTTTATATACTGGGCCATGAGCATATATGATGTCGGTGCTTTCGCTCCCGACGACACCAGTATAAACCTCATCATCTTCCATTGGCCAGACCCTCCTCATCGGCAAACCACTTGCTTGTCCTCCTGACATCACATATCTTGCCGATGAACATCCTTCATCGGGAGGACCCAACATATCAAAGTGACACATTCCTAACACGCCGATGACCAAAGTCATGCCGACGGCTCTCCCTGCACACATCCTCTGATATGGAAAATATCACCCCGTAGAAAATATCACCCTATGGGAAAGCATATTCGGACCTCATCACCTGATGAAAATATCACCCTGACATCAGCATCATATTACAATATCACCCACATGATAATCGTCTTCATTGACTGATGCAGAGTGGCACAAGGGAAGCAACACACAAAGGTTTACTCTATTGTCCTTTGCCCACTCACCCACTTCAAACAGCCTTCAACCAAGCAACCAAAGGCACATTCAAGGGTGTATGAAGGATTTGGTATCCTAGTGATGGCTTCACCTTCTAGGATTCTCCAACACCTTAAGACAGATCAACAAACACTTTCTATGTAGTTGGTTTGATCTCCAACTTCCCAAAACTCTTCAACCTATACCTTGACTAGTAAGGCTACTAGCCCTCCAAACTAGGTTTTCTCAACAAAACTTGACAAAATCCCAAAGGTCTAGGCAAACAAATGATGGTTTTAGATACACTCTATGGAACCCTATCAAACTCCCAAGTCTCCTGTTCCAACTCTACTCCAGCAATCCAGAACACTCATTTGGTCTTCTAGGCCTAATTGATCAATTTAGGCTAGGTTACAAAGGAAGTGCTCAAAATTGGGGTCATAAACCTAGGGTAGGAACTTGGATCTCTTCTATGACCTACAAACAACTCACAAACCAACTTTCATTCACCCACCTATCAGATTTTGTCATCTACATCAATAAATTGCACAATTCTGGGTAAATACATAGGAATACTTGACCTAGGGCATCAAATTAAAAATAGAAGACTGCATTTTCAAACAAAAATCTTTTGGAATCTTATAGTACATACCCCTAGCCTCCATTTCACCAGTTTTTGCAAATTTTCAACGGTGGGAATACATTCTAGGGCCGGATTTCTATGGCTGCCCTAGAAAACAGGGTTTTTGGACCTGTTTTGAAAGAAAAATCTATAACTTTTGATCCCGACCACTTCAGGACCTCAAACTAGTTGCATTAGAACTTTGACTCCAAGAGATTTTAGTAAAAGTACATTTGCACTCCTAAAAAATCTGTACAGTCCGTACACAGCAATAAACATAGTGAAAAACAGTCAGTTTTCTTGATTTTTGTGCCCAAATTCCGTACAAAAACTTTCTCCTCCGTGTTGGAGCAATATTTCCTCCATATCAACCTATCCAAGTTGGTTTCTAACTTCCAAAAGGAGATTCAACCGCCCAAACTAAGTTTTGAACCGGCCAATGTGTCATTGGCAACATTGGCAACTTGTTACACTATGGAGTTTTTGCATTTTCAAGAGGATGGCGATTAGGTTTGCTTGTCAAATGGAATCAAACCGCCATCTCACTCCTTAGACCATGCTAAAACACTAAGACAACTCAAACAAACTCAAAAAGCCAATATTAGACCTTCTAGGCCTAAGTGGCACAACTAGGTCCAAGTGGACTAAGAAGGATATGAGGTTTATAAAGTTACCCCAGACCTCTTGACCACACAAGAATAGACCTTCCAACATGGCTATGAAAAGCCTTATTACAAAACACATTAAACAAAAATCACAACCTTTCAAAAAAATGCAAACAAAGTGACTTTAGGAACCAAGGTGCTCCTAGGTGCCCTGCACCATCGACACAACCTGATGCATCAGAGGAAGATCCCCCTGCTTAGCCGATACCAAATGTCTGGCCGATGAAATCCTGTATGTCCACAAAAATCCTGATGACGTCAACATCATATCTGCATACCGCGCACCCCCTCATATCCGGATGACGTCACCATCACATTCATATATCAGCACCGGGGTGATATTCGTAAGATGACTTGATATTCAGAATATCACCTGATATTCAAAATATCACCCCCTTTCAGAAAAAAAGATGATGCAGACGGGCAAATATCGCCCCGATAAAAGAATGACATCAGCAGCACCGGGTGATAAAGCAAACATGAAGTGATAAAGTAACATCAGGGTGATGTTAACCGAGATCACCCGATGTTCAAATATGATGACCCCAATGAATATCGGGTCATACTTAGAACCTTGCAGCAACATCATCAGGATGATCTTAACTTAAGATCACCCGATGTGAAAATATCACCCCACGGAAGATCATGCTGACAGAAAATATGATGACCCTCGCAAGCAACATCAGGGTGATGACCAAAAATATGATGATGATGACCTCCTTGGAAGAAAAAATGATGTTGAAGTTGAAAAATGCTGAGGAGGCCCAAGGACTTAGAACTTTTTGGATTTTTTGGGAAGGTGCTTGCATATACATATTTAAGCACCAACATGCACTTTGAGAGATTTTTCTTCAAATGTTCCAAATCTTTCCTCCTTAGAATCCTTTGGTTTGCTCAACATTAGATTAGCTAGGCTAGTTAGAACATCCTCTGGAACCTCATATCCCATTGCTAGGACCCATATAGTTCTTGGTTCTACTGCCTCCATGAGGCATTTATCTTTATATACCATAAATACAATCTCTTTTTCATATTTCTCCACAAAATTTTTAGGGATCCTAGCCCTAGCCTGCATTTTCTTTTGGAAATTCTTAAAGTAACCCCATAATGCTGTATTTTATTTATCAACATCTCCTAAACTCTACAGATGATTTATAATTTGAATTGCTACTGGAGAATGATTTAACCAAGTAATGTTACACATACCTGGTAATTCTTTCAGGAAGTAGAATAGTAGGCAGATGATCAGAGTACCATATTTGAAGGGGTACTTTGTGTCCTTTGTCCTTTTTAGATTTGCCATCAATTGTTGTTAGAGCAACTCACACAGGTCATAGTCTGCATTCTTCTTCACCATCTCAAAGGCTGTGTAGATAGCCATAACCAAGACATAGTTCTCCCTGTTTGAAAAGTATACTTTATAACCAATCACCATGGAAGTAAACCTTATTGCTGGATTTTCTATCATTGACAGTTAGTGCCCCTTTGTCAAATTTGGCACCTATTAACTCTATCACTTTTTTATTCTTTACAACCTTCAAAGCTGGAACAACTCCAGTGGAACACATGCCAATGACCGCCTTAATGGCATCTTTAGTAATCTTATGCATCATGTCCAACCACATGAATTCGTTGTGTATTCTTCTTAGAGCATATCAGACTCAAGCATCTTTAGAAAACTCAGGAAACTCAATCCATACATCTAGGTTCTTCTCATGCAACACACTATACTCTCCTTTTAGCTCACACTTATCATTAATTAGTTTATCTTGATAAATTTGTCCTAATTTTCCATGATCATACTCTTCTAGGTTTTCATGTATATATGCCCTAACATGTTCAATATGCATGATGCTAAACAGAACCTCAGAGAACACACAATCTAGATCTGTTTCTAAGGATTTGAAAGGGTGCTTCTTAAACTTAGGTCGGGACCTCTCCATGATCTCAACAACTTGTGGGGTTGACATATTTTACAACTTAAAAAAGACTTTACAAGAATGAGAATTGTAAATACCTTTTGCTCCGGTTAGGGTTTCTTTACAACAAGTGCTTGAATTTACTTCAACTTCTCTCCTCAGATCTTCTTGGTTGCTTGAGTGTTTGAATGTAATGTGAATTTCCTTTGAATAAGATTGCCTATAAACCCTTTTTCATCAAAACCTATTCGCCATAAATGCTAGTTTTAAAAAGATGTTAGACACTTTCTTTGTCATTCACAGTAGATCTAAATTGCTTTGCAATCCACCGCATTAGGTTCTTTCTGTCGAAGTTTTCTTCAAAAGATCTGTCAAAATGTTTTTCAACTTATATCTTCATGATGAATGTCAGCACCACTTTTCTGGCTAGGGGAACAAGATTTTTCATTGAACCTTGTTAGAAATGAAAGCACAACTACTTCAAATGGAAATCTAATTCAAATATGTTTAATGATCTTATACCAGTGTATTTTCAATGGAGATTGCATTAAAATAGAAAACCCACTACATAGAAAATATCATGCATAAAGAACTAAACATAATGACACAATGTTTACATGGAGAAAACCCTTGCGGATAAAAAAATCCACTAGGAAAGAGGCACAAGTTTGTACTAATCTGTAAAAGATTGTACAATACATCAACTACACAACTCTCTGCACTAGTCTTCAATCCAATAGCATTCTTACAGTACTTGAGTACCTAAAATCTATATTGCAGCAACAAATACAATGGCAAATACTTATAGAAGTGTTTTCCCTCCATTCTAGGTGTCCACTTTCTCTCTCCTAAGATTCCCCCACATGCAAACATTAAATGTTGTCATACATGCACTTTCCACTTGTCCAAAAACAACCATGCAAGGTTGGGTGCCCAAGACTAAATCTAGCCTCTTACATCATCTTATGATGCGTCATAACCATCATAGATTGCACAAAAGAGTATCTTTCCAAGATAGGAACCTTGGGCTAAACATAGTAACTTACAACTCATTAATACCTGTCATATGTGTCATAGTGTCATAGAATCTTATGACAACTTATAGCTGTCATAAATTCTTTACATGCACCCACCAAACATTATGACATGCGTCATATATGCTAAAAATAGTAGATTCTCCCAAGGTGGCACCTACACTCATTTACTCATGAGTTTTACAATTGCCAACAATAAATATCAATCCTTAATTACTTTTGGTGACTCTGGAATTACCACTACCTGTGAAACTACCTCATTCCCTTATGGGTAATTACAAAATTACAAACAATAGATGGAATAAATACAATATTGGAATTTACAAGGTTAATGGTACCTTATTCCAACATTCTCCCACTTGACATTATACCTTGTAAATCAACCCATAGGAAATCAAAAGAAATAATCAGGTACTAGAAACAAGGCCCATGGCCTCTCTGCACCACACAAACTTCTCTGTGCTCACAGGCTTGGTCAACATTCTCTTGAGTGTCTATCTTCTTCAGCTCAATCTAACCATTTGCAACCAACTCTCAAACAAAGTGATACTGAACATCAACATGCTTAGTTCAAGCATGATACATAGTCTCTTCAACCAAACTACCTCCTTAGAGACATAAGTAGTAGCCATAAACTCTATTTCTATGGTGGACAAAGCAAATGTGGGCTACCTCTTACTCATCCAATTCACTGCTCCTCCAAACAGAGAAAACACACAGCCACTAGTGGACTTTTGACTATCCAAGTCACCTGCCCAATCTGCATCAACAAAACCCTATATGTCCAAAGATTTATTAGCACTATAAGTACCAAATTAAACCAAACAACAATCAGGAGTACCTACAAGATATTTAAGCACCCTCTTCGCATAATTCCAATGCTGTCTACCATGGTTAGACATAAATCTGCTCAAAACTCCCATTGCTTGGGCAATATCTGGCCTAGTGCAAACCATTGCATACATCAAACTCCCTACAACACTAGCATATGGCACATTAGACATATTCTCAAGATCATCCTTAATCTTTGGACACATATCTAATGAAAGCTTAGTACCAATGGGTAAAGGAACTCTAACTAGGTTACAGTCCTACATACTAAATCTCTGCAAAATGGTATTCACATACTTACTTTGTGACAACTAAAGCTTTTTGTTACCTATGTCCTTTCTGATCTCCATTCCCAAAATATACCTAGCAGTTCCAAGATCCTTCATGTCAAATGCACCTGGGTCATCCCACAATAATGGGTTACACTTTTTGGCCAAACTTGACAGTGAAATCAACATTTTGAACTAAATCTTCACTTTCTCACACCTATAGCCGCTAAACCATTAGTAATTTTAAGATGATGCGAACTAGTGATTTGTGAGATTTTGTTTGTAGATTCTAAATATATAATTTAAAAAAAAATTGGAGTTAAATTGTAAAACTTTTTGCGTCTCCTTTGATAACTAGTTTTTTAATAGTAAACATTTTTTTAAAGTGATGTGTATTCTGTAGCACATAACTTTTTTTCTACAAAGGATAAAATTCTGATTCTTTTGAATTTAGATTGGTAACACCGATATATAGGACATGCATTTGGTTGCATAATGTTTTGTTGAATATTTTTTTTAATTAAGTTTTGAAGTCAAATCAATTATAATTTAGACATAGGCCTATTTCTTAAAACATAACTTTTTCTGTATGTATCAAAATTTAATTTTTTTTATTCAAACAAGGACATCAATACCTAGGGCACAAATATTTTTTAGAATTTTTTTTCACTAATTTACTATTTTTCAATGTGTGTAGAATAGAGAACTTGATGTTCGGTGCAAAAAACCTACATTCACAAGAAATAAAAAATAAATATAATAATCAAATTAAATATATTTAAAATTATACCTTTTTGGGAAGCTTATAATAAGGACTACATACTTAAAAACCATAAATTTTAAATGAATTCATTTGATCCCTCAAAAGATAAATCAAAAGTGGGTTTTTATCAGCATTTTGATAGGTGTAGAGAAGACTCCATTATAGGTATGGTTTAAAACTAGTGGGGTTCTATCCAAGGGGGTTTGAATCTAAGGAGGTTTGATCAAACCCTCTTCAATTAAAATCTTTTAAATAGAACCTTTCAAGGTTTAAATCATTATATGTTCTAAAAATATGTGATTTCAACAGAAATCAAGATATCCCATGAAGTGTAACCCATTATTTTGGCAGCACCCGGTCTAAAAGTTAGGCTTTAAGCTCATTGGTCATTCCCTTAGTATTGTTGAAAAATAACATGTCATCAACATACAATGCAATAACCAATATAGAATCATCAATACAATGAATGTAAACACATTGATTATCCTCACTTCTTAGAAAACCTAATTTGAACACAAATGAATCAAACTTTTGATACCACCTTCTGGGGGACTATTTCAAACCATAAAGTGACCTCTTCAACCTACAAACCCAATGTTCTTTTTCTTTTACCTCAAAATCTGTAGGCTGTTGCATATAAATTTCTTCCTCAAGATCTCCATGCAAGAATGCAATCTTAACATCCATTTTCTCAATCTCCCAATCATAAGCTGTAACAATGGATAAAATAAATCTAATAGAAGTCAATTTAGCAATAGGAGAGAAAATCTCACCAAAATCAACTCCCTCTCTCTGGTAGAGTAGCCCTTGACTACTAGTCTAGCCTTGTACTTCTCCAATGAACCGTCTGCTCCAAACTTCTTCTTGAAGACCCATTTACAACCTATGGCCTTTCTTCCTTTGGGAAAACAAACAAGATCCTAGGTGTTATAAGAGTCTAAAGCCATCATCTCCTCCTACATGGCTAACTGCCAAGACTCACTATCATCTGCAAGAATAGCTGCCCTGTATGATCTAGGCTCATCGTCAGTACTTAATAAATCAAATACACAACGAAAATCTAGTGGGCTATACCTGTCAACTAGATTCCATTGTCTTGTGGATATCCTGAAGGGTGGAGTAAGAGTTTCAAGTTGTTCTTCAGCATGATCATCTGTACCAACTTCTTCTATAACAACATATTCATCTTCATTAGAACTACTTGAATATTCTTCTTCTTCACCACCCAATCCATCATTATGTTATTCTTGAGGTGCATCTTGCTGCTCTAAATCAAAGTGCACTCTCTTTACCTTTTCATCTTTTTCTTTTAGGTGCTAAGGTTCAGAAATAGCTCTAAGTTCCCTAAAAATAACATCTCTAGAAAAGATAATCTTATGGGTTAGTGGATTCCAAAGCTTATAACCTTTGACATTATCACCATAACCAATAAATGTACACTTTTCAGATTTTGGATCCAACTTAGATCACTTTTCCTTAGGCACATGAACAAAAACTTCACAGCCAAAAAGCGTTAAATGTGAAACAAGAGGTTTCTTACCTGTCCACACTTCATAAGGTGTTGAATCAAGAACCTTACAAGGAGATCTATTAATCAAGTAGCAAGTAGTACACACAACCTTTGCCCAATATTATTTATCCAACTATGCATCACTCAGCATACTTCTAGCTCTTTCCATGATTGTTCAGTTCATCCTTTCTACAACACCATTCTGCTATGGTGTATACAGAGTTGTCTTTTGTCTGATAATACCTGCATTCTTGTAAAACTCATCAAATTCCTTAGAGAAATATTCCCCTCCATTGTCAGATCTTAATATTTTTATCTTCAATCATGATTGGTTCTCTACTAAGACTTTAAATTCCTTAAACTTAGTGAAAACTTTAGATTTGTGTTTCATAAAATAAATCCATGTAAATATAGATACATCATCAATGAAGATGACAAAATAATGAGATTTTCTGATAGAATCATTATCCACAGGTCCAAACACATCCATATGAATAGTTTCTAACTTCTCTTTTGCTCTATTACTACCTAGAGGAAATAATTTTCTATTTTGTTTACTAAACACACAATGCTCACAAAAATCAAAGTGCTCATCAGAATAAGAGGAACCATCCAAGAAATCTTTATTCTTAATAGTTTTCAAAACATTATTACTTGTGTGACCCAATCTACGGTACCGTAACATAAGTATATTTTTAATACTGGCCTCAGATACATAGGAGTCAGTACAAACTGTAGTGGCTTCAAGCTTGAACAGGTTTCCCAATCTCTTCCCCTTCACTACCACCTAGTTCCCTCACCAATCTGTAACCATGCTTGTCAAAAGTCATGCATTCCCAAATCATTCAATTTTGAAACAAAAATCAAATTTCTAGCTAATCCAGGAACATGATAAACACTAGGGAGGGTTTTAATCCTCCCATCACTAAAACACAATAGTACCTTACCTTTCCCAACTATCAGATATGCAGAGTTGTCCCCAAGGTACACATTACCTCCATCATATTCTTCATATGTGGAGAACCATTCCTTATGAGGGTCATATGGAATGAGCATCCTGAGTCAACCAACCAGTGATCATTAGAAACAACATTACATGCAGAAAGAAAAACATCTTCACTTGCATTTGAGGACTTATCTGAAGTATTCTCCCACTATTTCTTTGGGTTTCTACACTCCTTGTTCACATGTCCCCTTTTACCGCAGTTCTAACACTTAACTCTGTTCTTCTTCCCAGGAGTCTTAGAATGACCCTTGGACTTGTCCTTAGCCCCTTTCTGATCTCCTTTCAATCCTCTTTCCTTAGACCTTCCCCTGACACTGAGAGCATCCCCTGAACTATCCAAATTCTTCTTCCTCAGTTCCTGTGATAGTAAAACGGCAACAAAGGCATCCAACTTGGGATCTGCAAGGTTAGTAGTGATAGTTAGTATAACATTCTCCCAAGACTCAAGTAAGGAACAAAGAAGCAAGATACATTTATCTTCCTCATTAACATCAACATCTACTTAAGCAAGCTGACTCAACAATAAATTAAATGTATTTAAATGCTCTACGACAAATTCACCCTCTTTCATTTTCAAGGAAATTTTTTTTCTTTAGAGTTTATTTACCATACTCTTGGATTGATAGGTCTCACCCAACCGATTCCATAATTTATGCAGTCTCTTCCTTTGCGACATTCAACAGGACAAAATCTGAAAGACACAGATGGATGGTTCCTCGTGCCTTCGTATCCAACCTATCCCACTCATTCAGAGAGACATCATTGGGTTTCTTCTCTTTTTGGACAGCCAACCACTAGTTTCTTTCTTCCAACAAATCCTCCATTTTTAGCTTCCACAACTCATACCCCATTCCCTTGAACTTCTCAATGTCCAAACGAGAGGTTGATGCAATGGTGGATGCAACCATAATAACAACTCAAGATTTGCAAAATAAACACAATCAAATCTCTCACTGCAGCTATAGCTTCCACACTACCACCCAAGAGTCAAAGCTGGCTAGGATCTAATAACAATTGTTAGAAATGAAAGCACAACTACTTCAAATGGAAATCTGATTCAAATATGTTTAATGATCTTATACCAGTGTATTTTCAATGGAGATTGCATTAAAATAGAAAACCCACTACAAAGAAAATATCAAGCATGAAGAACTAAACACAATGACACAGTGTTTACATGGAGAAAACCCTTGTGGGTAAAAAACTCCACTATGAAAGAGGCATAAGTTTGTATTAATCTGTAAAAGACTGTACAATACATCAACTACACAAATCTCTCTACCAGTCTTCAATCCGACATCATTCTTGTAGCACGTGAATACCTAAAATATGTATTGCAGCAAAAAATACAATGGCAAATGCTTATAGAAGTATTTTCCCTCCATTCTAGGCATCCACCTTCTCTCTCCTAAGATTCCCCCACATGTAAACATTAAATGTTGTTATACATGTACCTTCCACTTGTCCATTGGGTGCCCAAGACCAAATCTAGCCTCTTAGAGCATCTTATGATGCGTCATAATTGTCATAGATTCCACAAAAGAGTATCTTTCCAAGATAGGAACCTTGGGCTAAACATAACAACTTACAACCCATTAATACCTGACATATGTGTCATAGTGTCATAGAATCTTATGATAACTTATAGTTGTCATAGATTCTTTACATGCACCCACCAAACATTATGATATGCATCATATATGCTAAAAATAGTAGATTCTCCCAAGGTGGTACCTACACTCATTTACTCATGAGTTTTACAATTGCCAACAGTAAATATCACTCCTTAATTACCTTCAATGACTCTGGAATTACCACTGCCAGTAAACCTACCTCATTCCCTTATGGGTAATTACAAAATTACAAATAATAAATGGAATAAATACAATATTGGAATTTACAAGGTTAATGGCACCTTATTCCAACAAAGCTCCCCTTGAGCCACATCTCCCAATTCACTTCTCGGAGGAAGTATTTGCACCATAGGCTAGTGCAGACTCATTCTTGACTTCATGTACTTCCTTCTCAACCCAAATCTTGTTCATCTCCTTCTTGGTCTCTCCTAGATCAACCTTTTGTACTAGTTTCTTCATCTTTGCCTGATTATCCTTCTTCATATTCTTGTTTTTGCAGAACCTTGCAATATGTCCAAGCCTGCTGCAATTAAAGCATACAACATTTATCTGACCATTGTTCCTTCTATTCAGCCTTGATCTGCATTGGTTAGTCTTATGTCCAAATCTATTGCATGTAAAATAATTACCATTGAATAATTGAGCATTCCTTCCATTGTTATAGTCATTTTTATATGATTTCTGCATTTACTAGCTCTATGACCAAATCTCTTGCATGTAAAGCAGTTACCTCTGAAACTTTGAGCATTCCTTCCATTGTTGTAACTATTCCTTATCTAACTTCTACATTCATTAGCTTTATGACATACTTTATTGCAAGTGAAGCACTAATCAAAAAATGATGGAACATTTTTGACTCACTCTGCTCCTACATTGAGTAGCTTTATGACCAAACTTATTGCATGAATTACAATAACCATTGAAAGATGGGTACCTTTGAGCATTTGGTTGCCTGACTAGTCGTCTTCTAGGTCTATTTCTTTAATTCTGGATCTGCTTGCCTTTGTCCTTCTTGATCTCAACATTCTTTTCTTGACTTGTTTTAGAACTTTCACCTTTCTCAAATCCCAAGCCTTCTTTGTCATTAGGACTCTTGTGAATTGCAATTATTCTATCAAGTTTGGTAGCACTCACTCTAAATTTATCTTCTTGAATCCATGCATGTTTCAGGTTAGTTTTCATATCCACAACTTCTTGTTCAAGCCTTGTACATTCTTTAGATTTGTTTTTTATTATTTCATTTAGGCTTTCTTCATCTTTTGCTCTTTCTACAACTTCCACTTTTAGATCATTCAAGGTTTCATTTGTTGATCTCAATTGTTCACTAAATCCCTTATGCTTATGCTTTTCCTTGAACCTCTTGACTTGCTCCCTCAATTTTTTGATGCACTCATCTGTTTCCTTGACATTTTATTTCAGATCCATGTTTTCTATTTCAGTCTTTTCAAGATCTTCAAGAGTAGCCTTGAGTTCTTCTTCACTGAAAACCATGCATTCTTCTTCTATAGTTTCAGTTGAATCAATTTCTTCAGGAGGAGTAGAATGCCTTTTACCTACCATGTGTTCATTCTCTAAGATCTTCCTTAAGTTGTTAAACTTCTTCCAAGGGACTAGGCTCTGATACCAATTTTTGAACAATCAAAATACAGAAGGGGGGGCTGAATCAGTATTCTCTTAACCATACACTCATTAAATCATTAATCAATTTGTCCATTCAACAACATTAAAGAAAATTAAACATAGCATGAATAACCACAAGACATGACACATGAACACCAAGATTTTTACATGGAAAACCCAAAAAGAGAAAAACCACAGTGAGTGTTAGCTCACAATATATTATGTAGTAACAATACCAAATTATAAAGAGGCTTACTACCTTAGGGCTCATTGCCCAGGGTTCACTACCTAAAAATGACTCACTATCCAAGGATGCTCACTGCCTAAAGAAAGAAAGAGATAGAAGGATGGCTCACTGCCAAAATGAACTGCTAAAATTGTATCAACAAATGCATGATTATAGCTCTAATGATGCTCAGAAAACTATCTCAAAACTCTTCATCTTGAACTGCTCTACTACACTGCTCTGTTCTTACATGAGAACAAGATCTCTCTTCTTCTACACTTCTCACCTTCACAAAATCACAATCTTTTGCATGTTGTTACACCCCAAAATTTTCACTCTCAAGTCTTGTATTTTTCATCATTTTTGGCTGAGTCTTGCTGCTTTGTCTTTCCTTTGTTTTCTTTAGCCAAACTTATAAGTCACAAACTTATAAGTCGCATGTGTTAGAGTTATTTTAACTCAGTCGCTGGATTCTTGAAGTTCGTAACCTTTGTCGCATAGTTTTGAGGTTCCCTAACTCACTAACTTCCTAACCATGTATTATACCGCTAAGTCTTAACCTTGGTCTTGTGGTCACTAGGTCAGAGGTTCTCGAAACTCCCAAACCCCAACTTAAGGTTCTAAGGTTCCAGTATCTTGTGACTTCGCAACAAGCTGTGGATCAACTGATTCCCGAGCCTCATAATGATCATTAAATGACGATCACGGTGCACGAAAGGAATGTCTTTTAAGAATTTTCAAGAATTGGGTAAATCTAAAGGCTACATCCTCGAGGCATGCATTAAGTGCCACATCAACTCAACATTTAAAAGACTTAGTAATTTCCCTCCAACACACGCAGTCTATTTCATTTTCTTGTGGAGATTTTTCTAAGTGATGCAGCCACTATTTCTCCAGTACTTTGCTATTGTTCTTTGTGTACTTAGCTATTATCTGCTTGGTGGCAGTGATGAAATTCAAATACTAGGGAGCCCCCAATAATTTTGGAATAAAAAATAGTTGGTCTTGTATCAGCGATACTAAGCTTGGTCACATTGATCTAGAGGAGTTCTAGTCCCGACTATAATGAGAAGATAGGTCACCAATTGCAAAGAAGATACTAGAAAGTGGTTTGGCACATGCAGGAGGATTCCTAGTCTCTATTCAAAGTGAAGAGTTAGTCGTGGCTTGTGCTAGGAGATACGTCCCAGAAACTTCTGAAATCAAAGTTGAAGATGAGACTGTGTTGGGAAGAATTTGTCCAGAAAGCATCATCCGCGCATTGAAAATTCCTGAAAGGAACGAGTTTGAAGAGGTGTCTGTGGCTATTGAAATGGAATTCTTTCAAGACAATGAAGACTGGTGCAAGAACTCCATTGCGCAAAATTGGTTGAAGTTGGAAAAGAAAGGTAAGTCCCAACTGCCTCAAAAACTTAAAAGAGCCCATTTCAAGGATGAAATTTTAGATATGATTAATTTATTGCATAGAGTGGTAGGAAGTGAAAATATAGACTCTTTTGAGGAATGGATGTGCCATTTCATTTTGTTAATATCTGGTGAAGATACATAAATTGGGCCAAGATTATCAGTTTTCATTTGAATGAGTAGTTAATGAGATTTTAGGAGACTTTGACCTTTCATATGTGTTCATACTTGATTTACATTCTAGCCAGTCAAGAGGTTGTTTGGGCTAGGTTGAGGCCACATGGGTCTCTAACTCCAAGCACACTTGTGTTTAATTACTTTCTTCAGTTGAAAAAGGATTTTGGAATGAAAGACTACCGTTGTGTAAATGATGCTTTTCTGATGTATATAGTGCAAAAACTAGATGGAAACCCTGAACTGAGGATCTCACCAGAAGCCGCTTCCCTAATTATGCAATATGGAAGTTTCTATATTCAATTCGATAGGTTTACCTATCTAAGAGTAGGGGGTTATGAAAATGCCCAAACAAAATTGCCAAGATACCCTAGTGATTTTATCATTTTTCTGGAGGTGTGCAAACAAATGTCTGTTGTGAATGTGAAATATCACAGTATGAAGAAAAAAGAGTATGATTTTCCATTGAAGTTATCCTCCTACTCATGTAAAACAAATGAGGTTGCAAGGGGAGTAGAACATATTTTAGCTAAATTTAATTTGCATACTTTGTCAATGAGATCCAATTTTGATAGTAAAAACTATGTGAAGCAGAACTTTCATGGCTCTTATTCCTATGAGCATTGCCCAAATCTAGAAGATTGCATGGATGATAGGGAAGTCTAGAGAAGAAATTATATGAGGCTCACTTTGAGTCAAATTAAGGTTTTTGGTCTCTCTATTTACATACCAGAGGGGGTGGAGGAAAGTTTTGAAATTATTGATGAAGAGTATCAAGCCTTGGCGACCATGCCACTTCCCCAAGTGAATTGGTCTGAAAAAGAAATTATTGATTTGAAGGTTCACTCTTCTACTGTAATAAAAAGAACTGAAGATTGGCGAGCTGGAAGATGGCATGGAAATGCTAGCTCACCTCATAGCCAAGGAAACCCTAGAGCTAGTGAACAAAGACCTGCACAAAGTTTTGGTGCACGTGTTACTTTAGGGAGGCAAGAAACTCTACATCCTAATTCTAATTCTCAATCAGGAGGTGATGGTGAGAGGCCCAATGACGTTATCATATTGAAATCAGCATGTGAGTCAGATAATCCTCCTTTGTCTGCAAAGAAAAATTCTTTAGCTAGAACAGTGCCTGTGAATCCAGATCCCATTTTTGAATAGATAGTTAATGATGGTTCTTTCCCTACTTTTCTTGAAATTCCTTCTTCTCCTAATGATGAGGAGATTTATGCTCCCATTTCAATTGAGAATCAGAATCAATCTACGTCTAGCAATGTGGATACTAGTGTGGTTGCTTCTTCCCCGAGTTGGTTGAAAAAGGTGGTGGAGAAGAAAAGGAAAAATGCACCTACTGCAGCAAAAGAAATAGACACAGTCGCTATGCTTTTACAAGGTACTTCTAAACCCAAAAAGGCCAAGAGAATGTCAAGAATGGTCAATGATGCCACTATTGGTCACCAAGTGTTGGAAATTGTGGACCTTGTAAAGGATTTGAATGAAGAAGAGATTACTGAAGTTGATTATAAAATTAGCCACATTGATTTAGGTCCTACTTTAGAAGGAGATTCATAACATGCTAATTTTTCTATCAATGCTTTAATTAAAAGGGCTAACGAAGAAAGGAAAGAGAATGTAAAGCTTCAATCTCAAATCTTATCTCTGAGAAAGTTCATTCAATCCATTGTGTCACCCACATCGCAGGAGGCATCTAGCTCAGAGGTTGTTGGAATTGATGCTGGTACTATTTAGCAAATTAGAAAAAGTCAGAATTATGCCAAAGCTATCTCCAAGTGGGTTGAAAAGTTATCTTGTGACATTATGTTTTTCTTGACCAAAATGATATAAAATTATTCTCAGGTGCATAACAAAAGAAAAGAATTGATCAATGAGCTCCAACAAGTAAGAAAGGAGCAAGGGAGCACTTATGTGCTTTCAAGAGAAGCTTCTGAGTTGATAGCCTTAGATTCTGCAACACTCCTAAAGGAGAACTTGGCCAATGACCGTCTTGAGATTGACCCATCTTGGGCTAACTCGTTAGACTGGAAACTGAATATGTATGATAATCTTATTGAACAAATTAATAAGGCTTTGCAAGAGTATCTAGATTTAATGATTGGTATTCAAAGGGACTGCTAAACACTAGAAGTGAGCATCTTAGATGAATTTGGGGAGAATTTACGAGACCCCAAAGAGATTAGTAAGGAAGTCAAAGACATGCTATATAATGAACTTGTTGATCCTGAGGTAGTTTCTGGAGAATCATTGGGAAAGATGGGCCTGATACAGATGTATCTCAATGGTTTCAAAAATAGAGATGAGCTAATCTAGGAGTCTATGGAAGGAGTAATTAAAAATTTGGCTAAGTTTAAAACTAGATGGTAGATCACTACCATCCCAGGGAGCAAAAGAATCACTACTGCTATAACTAGGTACCCACAGTATAAGCTGAAGATCAAGGTACGAGAAAAGATGGCAGAAGATCAAACTATGGAAAGCATAGAAGACCCCAAAGAAGATGAGGGGGTGGTGACTTCATTTGATTTTCTTTTATGCATTTCTAATATCTAGCTCTTGAACTTCTTTAAAAGACTTTATTTTAAAATGGTTGTCCTCAAGAAACTGTTCTATTTCTAAAGACAATTATTTTATGTATGGTTATAAATATGCTATAGGGGAAGTAGTATGCATCTTTCTTTTTGGGAAAAATTTGAATTTCTCAATTAAGTTAGATACTTTTGATACTTATTTCTATCTCTTTCAATATAGAAAAGATATACTGTTGAATGGTTCGAGCATATATGGTCTTTGTGCTATGGTGTTTCAGATCATTATTCTTCTTATGTTGAATGCTATGTCGATGGTTTTCTTTCTTCGTATTGGAAGTTTCCATTGGTGATCTTATTGCTATGGATATTTATCTTTGAATGGACATGTCATGGTGATGAGAATTTGAATTCTTTATTTAAATTGATATTCGAAGTCTTTGAGCTTATTATAATAGTGTAATTCCTTTAGATGTGTGGGATTTCCTTTCAAAGCTTTCTGGTTAAAAGAATTACCTTTTCTTGCTTTCTGGTTAAAAGAAACATATAATTTAATTCATTGTATATCATCTGAAGGTAGCTGCCACCTTGTAAAATAAGCAGAGAGTTGGTTATAAAATACCATTGTAACTGACTCAACTGTGGTTACATTTGTCATTGTTTGGGCGTAAAAATATAGAGTTGAATGACAAATCTATCAACCAACACATGTCTATGTTGTTTTATTTTCTTTTATGCATTTCTAATATCTGGCTCTTGAACTTCTTTAAAAGACTTTATTTTAAAACAGTTGTCCTCAAGAAACTGTTCTATTTCTAAAGACAATTATTTTATGTATGGTTATAAATATGCTATAGGGGAAGTAGTATGCATCTTTCTTTTTAGGCAAACTTTGATTTTCTCAACACACACACCTTTTTATTCACACTTCAATCATTATATTGGATCTCATATATATATCTACAACACTTTGAATCTTCACATTAGGCTGTCCTACTAAGATGAAGCGTGTGGTTAATCAACATGTAGCTTGTCGACCAAGTTCATTCACTAAAATACTTTGCAGACCCAATTTACATTTGAAACACATTCTCATATGTCAGCTCCAACTGTACAACCACTTTCAATAAAGTTCCAATCAATAGAACTTGCCGTATACAAATCAAACTAACAGGTTGGCCTCAAATACAGACTGTCACTGGTTCAGTCTAACTATCAAATCATAACTTTTGCTGCGGACCACAACACTTTCTCAAATTCATATCAAAGATTCTTTAGACATCCCCAAGATTACCTTTAGAACCACAAAGCATAATATTATCTTGCGGCAAAATGCGGACCATTAGAACACATGCCCTGTCTCAGTCAAACATTGTCAAGCCAAGTAGCGATACTTAGATACTCACAAAACTCTTCCTGGTAGACTTTAGGCTCTACAAATTTAGATTTAGAGACTTCATTTATGTGTTTACAACACCCCAAAATTTCATAACAAAATATCAACACCAGAGGAATGCGGACCAAAGCAAATGTGCATTTTGTTCTTATTACCTTTAATCTCTACAATGTTGAACTTGTGCAACTTGAAAATACACTTCCGGAGATGATCAAGGGATGAAACTCTAGATACAGGATCATCTAGGGATTAAAAATATCATACTAGAACTGCACAACCTAATCTTCAACTAGGGACCAATGCCAATGAAGATACTGTCTCTCAGTCGCTATGTCTGTACTCTGCCAATACTTAGCCAAAATGACTAAGTCTTCTTTGCCTGACTAAAATCTCTACTCCAACCTTGTTCCTTTTCTTGTCACCATCAATCACAACACCATCAAACATCATGCTCAACCAAACCAACTCATACCAACAGTGTCTCTATCAATGATGTTTACCAAGTTGCCAACATTCCATGCATGCATTCAAATTTTTAGTTTATCATACATGCATGCATGTGTGAGAGATTCAACCCACCACCTAGAATACATTAAAAGTGTCGATTCTTGAAACAATTTTTTCCACTTGATGATAGTTTCTATTTCTTCATTCCAAGAACTGAAAAGCAATAACATCATGCATAACCACACACTAATAAAATTGTTTATCATACTGTTCTACATATGTAAACTCTGTCACACAGTTAAATTCAAAATCATGAATGAACACAAAAAAAGTACTTGATAACTTACTTTCTTCACATAGTTACTATAATGAAATCCATTACTTTTACAATTTATCATTCTACTATCTAATACTTAGTAATGCAATATAAGGTTGAAACAATAAACACTAATAAAGATATGTAAATGACACATGTATTGCTGAGAAAAATGGCTAATGACTAGCAACTCCATTTAATTGACTCTACTGTCATCTAGAATGTAATCATTATTAATCTAAATTTGTATTGGCTAATCTAGGTGGTTTGTCACTTGCCATTAATGAACTTAATTGGCATTGGATAATCTAGCTGGTTTGCCACTTGACCTTCAAAGTAAGTGTAGTTAGTCCTATCAATCATATGACTCTAATTAATGATAAAGGTACTACAAGTGCAATCAGTCCTATCAATCGTGTGACACTATTTTGAATTGATCCCATTTTCCCAATTGAGATCACAATTAACTCATGGTATGATGGCAATAAATGCTAGTGTTAGGTGGTGTGGTTATTCTACATTCTCACACATGACACAATAAATATAGCCCTAAGCCTCTTCTATAAATTTATTAGGCATCTTCCTTCTTTTTTGGTTGTTTATATTTTCATTCCTAGCGAATTGCTATCATTGATCAAGATGCGTCATTTGATCTCTCACCATGTTTCTCTCTTGCCTTGCAAGTGCGAAATGGTCGTTTTGGATAGATTTGATGAGCAAAAATTAGGGAAGGTGTTTTTGATTGACTCCGCCCTAATTGACGATGTTATTCGGGACATTATTGGCTGTGATATTATTTTAGAATAACCTCAAAAAAATCTATTTAGTGACATCATCTATGCATTTCTATCGAATAAAATGAACCTTCTTGATGACCTAGGTTTGGTGAAGATGATCTAGAAGGAAATGATTCAAGAATCCCTTATCCCTGGGGATAAGATTGATTTAACTTTAAATGATTATGATTGTGATGTCAAACCATGGGATAAGGTTGGAATTTTCCCTTTACATTTGTTAGAGTGCTCAACTGTAGCTAAACACATTCTTAAGATGGCAAGGAGGGCAATTGTTAGAGGCTCATTGGAGCACTTTAACATGGCTCTTATTATACATAATGATTTATCTGACTGTTGCTTAAGAAGGGAAAGGTTTATTGTCTATGCTACAAATTTTCTTCTTTAGGTGGCGGTTGTTAGAAGACACATCAACAATGACCACTAACAAATTTGGTTTTAGTTTTCAAAAATTTAAATTAATTTGAATCTTCCCTTTTCTACGTATGCCTTTATCTAAGGTTTGTGTTAGGGTACCTTGGCTTAGGGCTATGTAAATATCCTTTTTAGATTGTAAACTCTTTTGTTTAATATAATATTATAATTTGGGTTATCGATGTAGATTACAATTGTTGTCATCCTTTTAAATTTGTCTTATTATCTATTATTTTTCATTAATAGCATAATTCTAGAGCTTTTATTATTTATGGTTAGATCCATTGGTTGATTCTAAAAGTATTATAATTCAGAATATATATAAAAACTAAGTTTAATCTAAATCATTCCTTCATTGACACTTGTTTCTATTCCAGATACTTTATGTACAAATATGGGTGATTCAAAATTGCAGACTAGAATAGAATTTAGGTCGTTGATTTGCTAACATCTGATGAATGAAATTTATTATAATATTATAATTACATCGATGTAAATTCTAATAATAGTAATTATTTTGAATTTTTGTTTCATTATGTATTATTTTTCGTTAATTTGAACTTGAAGTGTTCACCATTTAGTTGTTGACACTTGTCTCTATTTAGGAGACTTTATGTAGAAATTTTTGTGTGTCAAAACTTTGGCCCAAAGTAGAACTTATGTCATCAATCTGCAATCATCTAATGATCAAAATTATTAGAATATTATAAGTACATTGATGTAAATCTTAAGTCTAGTCATCCTTTTAAATTTTTTTATTAAATTATTATTTATTAATTTTCATTAATCTGAATCGTTCCTTCATTGACACTTGTCTCTATTTTTAGAGACTTTATGTACAAATCTTAGTGTGTCAGAATTGTGGTGCAAAATAGAACTAATGTCGTTGATCTATGATATTGATTATCTGTCAATCTAAATGTAAATATTTTTTCATATCTAAATTCTCCAAGTAAATTAATTATTATAATTTAGCATTTGATATTTTTGCTAGCCACATTATGATTTTTCAAAAACTTGCTAGCACATTCGTCAAACAATTTATTTTATATTTTTTAATATTTATATAATTCGCCAACAAACTTATTTTATTTTTTGTCACACCCCAAATTTTGACTATGTTTTACTTTTTACTTTTAAGTAATTAGTAGATAATTTTGCAGTATTAATGATTTAATGTTAGTATAAATGTCAAGATAAATCAATGATTTCATGAATTTGAGTTTATATTCTTAGAATTTAGACATGTGATTATTTGATGATAAGATTATTTATTTATGTGGTTATGGATTTACTAATGACGCACTAATCCTAGTTTGGTGATTGCAAGTTGTAACCAAGAAAACACCTTCTGAGAAAGAGAGGGAGAGAATCATCAGAGAGAAGAGAATAGAAATATGGAAAGAATAGATTGGTTTGCCATTTGAGTCTTGTGCCTTCATAGTTTCAGTGAACTGCTAATGAGATTGGTAAGTTTTGTTTGACCAAATAGTTTAAGTTGGTTTCAACTAGACAATTATCGATTTAAACTATTAAGTATAGGTTTTGTCGAAAGATCCCATTAGGCCAGTATATGACCATAGACTAGAAATAGTCGATAATAGCTAAATTATTTTACTATTTGAAAACCCAATTGGGACCCTAGCATGTTATTTTCGACCCTAATCTCATATCTCATTGAATGCTTAAAGCAATGTGAGTATACGTTGTATATGTAAACAATATGTTGTTTCTTATATATATATATATATATATATATATATATATAATTTAAAGTCTAGACTCTTACTATGTATTCGGTTTAAAGAATACATATTAAAGATCTTAATTTATTGCAAACAACTTTTTTGGCTATGCTGGCTCAACTCCTTAGTCCTTAACTAACTTAGAGATTATGGAGGAGCTTTAAATCCAAACTGTAGAGTGGTCTTTAAGACCATTATCTCCACCAAGTTTTGCAAGCCTTCATGTGATCTTTAATAGGCACATTTTTTTAACTAGTGCTCCGCGGTATGTAGAGAGGTAAAGCCTTTAAAAGGCTACACCATTAAAGAGAAGGCATGCAAAGATTAGACTTGGGGTGGAGTAGATTAAAGTGCAGGAGAATAGTAAGGTTTGTGTTTGATACTGGCTCAAACTATGTGATTTTTCCTAGTAAGTATTCACATTGAAGACTGTGATATCGTCTGCAAGAAGTATTCATAGTGAGGACTGTGATACCGACTACAAGAAGTATTCATAGTGAGGATTGTGATACCATTTTCCAAGAAGTATTTTCAAGTGAGTTCAGTGTGTTCATCCAAGGAAATATACTCAGCATGCACTGTCGATAAAAGCGAACCATGAGCTTATTTCTTCATTAGTCAAAGGAGAAAATGCAAGAGGTAGGAGGTGATACTTCCAAATTATTGTTTAATTGTTTTCTCTGCAATAAGTCTATCTCTTATAAACTTGTATGGAAGATTTTACATAGATTCATTTAGAATTACGCCAACCAAGAGAATACATTAGTAGTGGCTATGAAATCATAGGATGTTTGACTAAAGTTTTATCCTTTTGTTTTAATCCATAGTAGCATTCAAAGTGCAATAGACTTATGAGTCTTAAATCATGTTAGTGGGATATTGTTTTAGCTGCTAAACAACTTAGTATAATCAATAGGATACTTTAAGAATACCTTCTCTCTAATGTTTGATGCCTTCAAACTGATAGTAAACTCTGTTGCTTTGTTAAATCATAGTTTATTGTGATATAACTCTTGTAAATCCACCAATGTGTCATATGTTTCATTGTGTAAATATATAGAAAGCCTGTCTTGGGTAGACACCTTATATAGTTAAGAGATTTGGCTTATCATTATTATGGACCTCTATTTGTAGATAATATATTTTACTCTTTTTATATGAGTGAACATACAATGCAGTCGCTGTAGTAAAACCATAACTTGTGAAACTATTTTGTAGAATATAAAACTAGAATTTCTTTAGATATCTGTTGTAGTCTTACAACTAAATATAGAGAGATTAATTAGAGAGGGATCTATATCTCAAGTGTTTTTATAGTTTCTACTATAAGATTTTGAGATAGTTATTCTTTATTGTAGAGGATATTGAAAAGATATTGATATCACTAACAAGCAACTAAGGTTAGTGACCTATTATCATTTATGTAACTATGATAGCAATATCACTATAATCAAGGAGGTTTGATATAAGTTCACAACCTTGTCTTTAATAAAAGTTGATGGACCTAAAAGGACCAAGAGATCGAAGTTATTATACTTATATTATTAGTGAAAACCCAAACCTATTAAGGTTAAAAGTTCAAACTTAGTAGAAGAGTAGCTTGAATAATGATAGAAATCATTATAGATCTTATAGGATAAAGATAACTCGTGCTCTATGTTTGATGAGAAACATGAATTTAAATAGTGCCTAAGCGGTCTAGAGAAGATCAAAGGACATTGTATTCATGTTATATTATTATACACTCTTATCTTCTGATGACAAGAGTTTTTAACAACACACACATAAATATATATATATATATATATATATGTACATACATACATATATATAGGGTGCCATTGCTGATGCTTCGTAACGACTGCCATAATCCGATATCCCATACCCTGCGCCAAACTAGATATTCCATAACCTTTACCCAGGGGTCAATGTATCTACATAACCCACCCAGATCTTTCAAAACTAGGTGCGTGATTCAGAGTCTGATGCTTGTAATTGGGATCCATATTCGGCCCATCCAGTATATCCAATCGATCCTATTGATTACAGTGACTTAGTCAATCCAGTGGATGGACTGGAAGAAGCACCAGTAACGGAGTCCTCAGTACCGGATCAAGAACCAGCCTCTTCTGATAGAGAGCCAGACGCCCCTCGTGTTCGTGATCCCATCTCTTCATTGTCCCTACTACCGTATATTCATTTGACTAAGAAGCAGCTCCATGTGTGAGGCCTACCTTTTTCACTTCTGTTCATGAGACTATTTGCAGTGCTATTGCTATTACTTTTATGTTGAGAAACTATTGATCCTGGAATCTTGTTTATTAAACCTAATTAATTTTTAAGAAAATAATTGTGCAATGTTAATTAGATGTTTTTTTTTAAGAAAATGATGAATGGATATGGAACTTTAATGTGATTTTAGTATGATTATATGGTAGAATATTTATGTATGCTTGTATTGAAATTGCTTTGGCTATGATATCTTTATGTGTTATTAACTTCAAGTTTGAGTATGTAGGTATTACTAACGAAACCACAAATACAAGAGATCATTCCATACCCTATGTTGTATCCCTTGTGAGCCGATCTAGTTCCACGAGGAACTAAGATCAACCTCGTGTTTTGTGAAATGTTGTAATGTTGTAATGTTGTAACGTTGCATGAGGTCAAGGGAGTTAAGTCTATCTTCTGATTTACTTATATTGTGATATGTGTTGTAAGAAATGTTGTTTTGAATCTTGTTTAAACTTTATTTCTTTTAGACCCTTGTCTTGTGTTTTTATTTGACTCTGGGAGTCCTAACTAGGTAAAAATCAACCCTAGGTTATACCCCATAGGTCTAGGGACCCTTTTGACTAGGATAACCTTGGGAAAACCTCCATATGGTCACTTAAACTTCACAGCGAAGTTAAGTGACGAATTTGGAAGCATGGGGATAATGGGATGAGTGGAATCCACACTCAGGCCCACTTCCAAGTCATGGAATGACTCCATGATTCCCCAATAATGGAGTGCCTTGTCTCTTTGTGCCTCTCTTTTGGTGGGGGTTCCCCATAAAAAGGGTGGTGTGTCATCCACTCCCTTTTTTATTTTTATTTTACTTATTATATTTTATTTCTCCATGTGTTGTAAAAGGGCTATAGTGGGGGACCTCTTGAGTGGGGTTAATTGTTTTAAGTCCACTAGGATAATGGAGGAGGAGGGGGTTTAGTTTTTTAATGCCACTTAGGAATAAGGAAATGGAGGGAATTAGTTTTAAAAGAAGAGAAGGGAGAGGGTAATGGGGTTGGATTATTGTGGAAAGAAGGAGATCTTGGAGGAGGAGACTAAGGGTGGAACTCTTCTTCAAACTACATCCATAATAGGGCTTGTAAAGGTTAGTGAGCAAGTCTACTCACCTTGTATGATCTGTTACTTGTTGATGAATGTTGTTTGCAAAGATTGTCTATGTGTTATTTTTGTTATTTGGGGTTTGTGATGGGTGTTTGAAAGAGCTTCTTGCAGTTGGAAGACAATGCTCATCATGTATGGGGAAGGGAAGGTGTGAACCTCCTCAGGTGCATTCTTGTACTTGTATATGGAAGCCTTGAGGGCATGTTGGTAATTTTGAGCCAAGATGGCTATAAGGCTTGAGAGCCTATTTGGGATATCCCTGTGATTTTTATTATTTGGATGGCTTGAGGCCATGAGAAAGAATAATTTTGTTGGCTTGAGGCCATGAGAAAAGCTGTGATAAATGTTGAGAAGAATGACACCTTGGAGTTGAGTGAGTCTACTTCCCTACCCTCTTTAAACTCATCTCAGCTGAGTTTTTGTGTTGTGAGTAAAACCATCGGTGTTGTGTGTTGTTTTGTTTTCTATTGTTGTGAAGTGGTTCTGGTATATTCTACTCTGGGTGTGTGGATGATCTCCCTAGCTCGGGGGTGACCCTCTTGCGGGTCTACGATAGGGAGGAGAGCTTGTTGTGTGGTGTAGTCTTCCTTGTTTGTTATGCAGTTTTCTCTTGGAGCATGTAGTAAAGATTGGAGGAGTTTATCTTGTTTAGAGAAAATGTTCATTCCCCTTGCTTGTAAAGAGAGCTTGTCTCTTAAAGTTTCATCCTGTAAGAGTTTTAGAGGAGAGATCTTCTCTCTCTGAAATAGTTGTAAAAATTGTTATATTGGGAGTGGAGAGAAAATCCTCCCTTATTATGTTGTTAGTTGTGATTTTTATTGTTTATTTCATTATATCATTTGTGTGAGCAAAAAGGAGAGAAAGTTATTTTATCCAAGGAGTAGATTGTTAAGATTGGTTATAAAGTTATATAGTTATAAAGTTGTGAAAATTAGTTGTGGATGCATGCCAAGTTGTTAAGATTTATCCATTGTATTGTTTAGTGGAAATGATACATTCATAAAATTTTATAAGAGGTAAATTTGCCCCTTGGAAAAGGATTAAGATTGATTTAATTGTGCAATAGAATTTCCATCAAAAATGTTTTTACATTTCTGCTATAATAAATTTAGAAGTGAAAGATTTAATAATTATTATGTATTTATTCTTGAATTCTTCTTTACATTGCATTGGATAGATACATGTGAAAAGATGAATTTTTAATTGACAAATGTAAAATTGGAAACTATATTTGTTTCTATTTTATTTCAAGTACTTGTTAAATTTATAAATTGAAATACTGAAGAAAATGATGAATTTATATAGTTCCTATGACATGTATATAAAAAGATATATATATATATATAACTAATTATAGATATTTATAAATAAACTGAGAATCTGAGATATATTCACATTGTGAATATCTTTTGTTATATATATATATATATAATTATTTAATTGTAATTAAATTAAGAACTTGTGCTAAGATTATATAAATAAATATATATATATATATATATCCATATTTATTTTAATTTAAAATTATGAATTTAGAAAATGCATTGAAGATAGAAGTTCGCAGTCTTCATTTTATACATAGTCGAAGCTTATGAAATGGTGGGGGTTTGAATTCCCCCCACCGAACCTTAATACATTGGGTGTGGGGAGGCGCGGAGCCCCACCCACACCCCATGAAGTGGTATGTGGGTGGGGCTCCACCCCTCCCCACACCCCCGTCGTGGCTAATAAACCTCCGCACCCTACTGCAGACTCCCCACAGTGCCGCCCCCTGCAGCCCTCCTCCATCACTCCCTCTGTCGTCCACTACATGCCGCCTCTGCGGCCACCCTACACTCTACCTCTACCCACCTCCATGGCCTTGGCCTCCCCTGCGACCAACGCCATCCTCCAACGCCGTCGCCATCGCCTTCTTTGCCCTGCAAACATATCTCTCACAACAAAAAAATTAGGGTTATTTAACCCCCATTGCTATGAGTTGGAATTTCATAATAATATGGTATTAAAATATGAGTGGAGTTTCCACTAGCAGGGTTTAAAATATTTTTTAAATAAAAATAAATGTATGTGTGTGTGTGTGTGTGTGTGAGTGCATATATATATATATATATATATATATATATATATATATATATATATATATATATATATATATATATATATAATATTGTTATATAAATGTGGGGTTTCAATTAAAAAAGAAATTTATTTCATTAGTGATATTTAAATGAATGATTATATATGTGTGTGTGTGTGTGTGTATAAATAAATAATTGTAATTTATTTAAAAATGTAAATATATAATTAAACGTTTATACATTGTGAAAGGGGGATTTTTTTTAAATATATATATATTAAAAGAAAAATAAAATATTTAAATATTTATCTAAAGAAATAATGAGACAATTAATTTTGACATTTAATATTTAAAAATTCAACAGATCGATCTGTAATAGAAATTGCGATCTCAAAGTTAAATTATTACCAAATGGTAGACTATGAAAATGAGACAATTTATTGAAATAAATAGATAATTAAATAAATAGACGATGGAATGTAATAAAAGTAGAAATGCGAGCCAGTATTGAAATAAACTGGGAAATCTAATTAAAGGTCAACCACCTACCGAGGAATTCCTAAACGTGGAAAAACAAACCTGAACGTAAATGTAGTGAACGTCATCCAGCAAATAGTAAGTCCAGCATAGTGAATGCACACGTGTGTGGAATATTCCGAAAACACATTTATCATTGACGTCTTAAACATACGCAACCGAGTACGCTCACGCGTGCGAGGGGGAAATTTCAAGTAGTAAGGGAAAATTTTTGATAGTTTGTATCATGACCACATGTCGCATGTGGACATGACACGCGTGTTTGCGTGTTGTGACCGCATGTGAAATGTGGGCATGACATTTGGTATCAAAGCCTAGGTTGTTTTAAACACTGGGCTTGTTTAGGCACATTATCACTTCCATGACCAAACTGATTGGCAGTTACCTCATTTTGTAGGATGCCACCCAGATGAGTTCAGTGAACACTGACCCACCGTACTCCACCCACTGAGGTGCGCACTGATTCTTAAGCTATGGGACTGGATTAGCCAGTTCCACCAGATCAACCAATTCCATAGGTTCAGCCAGTTCTACAAACACAACCAGTTCCTCAGATACCGCAGGCACTACCAGCCTCACCAGATATGGGACCACAGATATTACAAGCCTTACAGGCTATCTTAGATAGGCTTCCATCAGCTACAGTTGAGCCGCGCATAGAGCCACGTGTCGAGCCTCGTGATGTTTCGCGATTGGAGCCACGCGTGGAGCCACGAGCTGAGACTCATGTCGAGCCACGTGTGGAGCCCCGCGTAGAGCCGCAGGGGGTACCACATGTAGAGCCTTATGTCGAGTTGCCTGATACAGAGGTGGTTGGTTCGGCTAACAGGGCCCGTAGCAGGAGCCCCACACATCATGCCAGGCATGACAAGATAGTGCGAGTAGAGCAATTTGGCCCCAGGCCTTATGATTATCATGCAGATGAGCCTATCAGGGGGTGCAGTGATAGAGGAGATCCCATTAGGGACATATTGAGGTTAAACCCTCCTACTTTCATTGGAACCACAGAGGGAGCTGAGGCAGAGGCCTAGCTTATCAGTTTAAACAAGTGCTTCACGTTGCATCCAAACACGGGCAATACGAAGGCCCGTGTGGCAATACACTTATTACGAGATGCAGTAGCTACCTGGTGGCACACTAAGGAGTGCAAGCGTTGCCTCTCCTTAGACACCCTCTCATGGGAGACCTTTATTAAGCGCTTCAATGTGCGATACCTATCAGACTATTACAGACAGCGTCGGATAGACGAGTTCCATGACCTATAGCAGTGGGGACTCTCAGTGGCACAGTATGAGAGTAGGTTTACGGAGTTATCCAAATATGCAGAGTATCTCCATGATGAGAAACTCCTGGTGCATAAGTTTATCAGAGGAATAAACCACAGTATCGTAGGACCTATTCAGATGGCAGATCCCTAGACTTTGAGTGATGCTATCGAGAAGGCTTATATCACTAAGGAGATTTAGGGACAAGGGTAGAGTTCTCACCCTCAGTTCCAGGATCGGGGATAGCAGCAGCATCAACAGAGTTTCCATAGGCCAACACTACCACCCCCTAGAGGAGGATTCAATTCAACATCATTACCTCCTAGGCCCCCACAACATCAGCAGTCACAGCAACAACAGAAAGCTAGAACACAGCCGAGGTCACATGGGGGAAATAATAGAGGTTGGCAGTAGCAGGGCCCACGCAGGGATCAGAGACAGCAGGGACCACCTGCGGAAACCGCGAGGCCGCAGCAGTCGTATAGGGGCTCACAGGGGTCCACTGGAAGATCAGGATAGCAGCAGTCAACAGGACTCAAACTATACAGGTACAAGTCAGGGGCCCTTGTTATGTTTGTGGTGAAGCTGGACACCTAGCTAGAGAGTGCCCATAGGGTTTTACAGCAGGGGGACAGCATCGTGCAGGAGGATCCAAGAAGATAAAACCCTAGGATCAACCCAGGTGGGTCTAGTAAACTTAAATCTCTCAAGTCGGTTAAGACATTGATTCAATCTAGTGTATTTATTGTCGACAGTGAATAGTTGAAAATCCATATATCAGGATGATATAATTTTGAAAGAGTCTAAGAAGCTTTTTATAAAGTATTATTGATTTGTTGAAAGAGTTGAAACATGACATAAAGCAGAAGAATGCTTAATTTTTGAGTTGATGAGTAGAATGACAAGAAGTCATAAACTTTGATGTTTGCAAGAATGCAACGAAGGACTCTCCAAAAGGTTATTCAAGACAAAAATTCAGGATTAAATTCTAAGTCAGATTGACTAAGATTGAGTTAGTCAAGACAAAAATTATGTCTAGAGTTATTTGACAAACAAATCAACTATAGGATGAGATAGTTCCCAAGTCAAGTTAGAGGTGTGTGAACACATGACTACATTTATTGCAAATGCCTATTTATATAGAAACTTTGGCCAAAGTGATGCATTTGTCTCTGCATGCATTAGTCGGTTCACAATTTCTAGATGGCATAACTTGTCAGTAGGATCATACTTAGCTAGAAGATATCTACAGTTGTGTGGTCGATTATGTTACATAGGACACAACACTAGAACTTAGATGGAAAACCTATTGGTTCCTTATTTATATACTCTTCATGAAGGGTAGGGCCACTTCCAAGAAGGAAGGTGTGTGGGGGACCGCCGGTGTGTGGTTAGAGGTAAAGCACTCAGATGATGCTCTCCCTCTATAGTAGAAGACTCATCGCGACTTGAGTGATAGATATCAAGATTCAACATGCATCATTCTTTATGTTATGATGTAAAATTATTCTTATTTCCAAATGTAATATTTATTGTAAATGTAAAGTGAAATGATTGTACTATGATTTATCTTTGAATATATTGTATTTCAAGGTTGAAAAGTATTCAGAAAAGATATACTTTTATTTTTTTGTAATTAAGCAAATGTAAAAAAACATTCTTCCATGTTTATCATGTTCATTTACTTTTCCATTAAAATGGGTGTGTAATTCTGAGTACTATGAGATGGCATGTTACATATGGTATCAGAGCTAACCGAGTTCAACAGATGGACCTAGGTGCTCACTATGAGAAAACTTGTCAACATTTAGTAGATTAGCTAATGTTTGAAATTGGTTTTATGCCAGAAAGTCTATTCCCCAGCATTTACCTAAAATAGAGGTTAAGAAAGAACCTAATGAGGAAGTAAAACTTACAGAGCACATTAACTATGATGAGGGTGCCTAGCTGGAGGATTATGAGACTTTGGCTAATGCTCTTAAGCATATACAGATAGAAAGGAAACAATGTATCAAATTGACCAAGAAACCTATTGTTCCTACTTGTGTAGTTAAACCAAGTAAACTTTCTCCTAAATGCGACAAGCCATTTGGGTGTGGTCATGATACCCCTATTTTAGGAAAAAAAAGGTAATAGAGGAGTGCATGTGTGTACATCCAACCTCTAAGTTTGTTTTACTAGATTCTGATGGGGAAGAACCTGAGGAATATCATTTAACCGACAGTGACATGTAGTCTTGTTGAGTTATTTATCTAAATAAGGATGTATTTATACCTAGAATAAACTATAATAAAGATGAGAGTGTTTTTGCACAAATTTGAGTTTTGTGAATGGATTTTATTGATGAATTTTGAATTAATGAGATGCATTATTCTGAATTCTAATTTATAATTTGATACAAATATCAAATGTGATATAGAGTATCATCATGGTTTGAACTTGGACAAATCTTGAAGATATTCAAAGATAAATGAATCCCTCTGAAAACCCAATGGCTAAGTTGTATCAGATATTGACCATGCTGAATGAAACCAAGGAAAGGCTTGAAAACCTAGAACATGAGGTTAGGGGTCAAGGTAGATTTGAAGGAGGAAATGAGGACTTACATCAAGGAGATGATGAATATGTCCATGAATCTAGTATCCATAGTGATCAAAGGGAGAATGTTGATAAGACTAAGTCTCAAGAAGAGAAGAGAAGTAGACTTGCCTCTGAGCTATCTAGAGATATGATGAAAGTCACGCCACCCAAGTTTGATGGAATAGAAAGTGGTAAGGATGTAGAATCTTGGTTGACAGAGATGGAAAAGTATTTCAAGATCTAAAATTACTCTGAGATAACCAAGGCAGTATGGGGCACCTTTCAGCTGGTATGAGAAGCATCAATGTGGTGGATGAATAAGAAAATGGAACTAGGGTTAAGTTCTTTGAGCCTAACTTGGGATCAATTTGTGGTCTTATTTCACCAGAGGTGGTTACCGCAACTTTTCTTCAACCAAAAGCTAACAAATTTTCAAAATCTACGGCAAGGGGATATGTCAGTGGTGGAATATTGGGAAAAGTTCACTTGTCTCCTGAAGTATGTGCCACAATATCAGAAAGATGAAAGGTTTAGAATCAGGAAATTCATCATGGGTCTAAATACCCATATTGGTGGAGAAGTGGATGTGCATGGTCCTACCACTATGGACCAAGTTTTAGAGAAGGCAATCAAACAAGAGCAAAAATTGAAGTTAATTTTTCCATACCATGAGAAGAATCACAAGAGGTTTAATAAGACACCAACTTCTTAGACTTTCAAGAAAAGGAATGGCAAGAAGAATGTGACTAAGAAAAGTGACAAGGGCTCCAGAAATAACAAAGATGGACACAGAAATGAGACGAAGAACAATGGCAATGCCCGAAGGAATGAGAATAATTCAGGTAAACCCACTGAGAAGCGAGGACCTCCTAGAGTATGTTTCTCTTGTGGTGGAGATCACTATGCAAATTAATACCCAACCAAGAATCAAGGAGTTCAACAATGTGGCAATGATTTACCCACCCAACAAGTAGCTTTTCAACAAAGGATTCATGCGGCATTGGACAATCGGCAAGCGGAGTACCAGATTACTCCCATAGAGACAACAGGTAATTTGTTTGGAGTTCCTATTTCTATTTTGATTGATACTTGAGAAAATGAAAGTTTTAGTTCTCCAAGAGTATTAAGTAAATTTCCTAGAAGAGCTATATATATGGTAAACCCTGGTTAGTTGAATATGCTAACCAGACTAAAGCTCAGTTAGAGCAATACCTGTTTGAAGCTAAAATTGATCTTCCTAGTTTTTTGACTGAGGTGAATTTGTTTGTAGCCCCCCTTAGGTTCCTATGATGTTATTGTTACTAAATTTTGTTCACACTAAATTTAGTTAGACCTATTTGTAGTTGTTTCAGAAGGAGTAAAAGAAAACTTTTAAATTTTTTGAATTCAGTGAATATTTGATGTCTTAACAAAGCAAAAATAATGATTAGTTGTCATGATAACCCAACAGTCCAATCAAGACTGTCAAATCAACATGACAAGTGAGTTAGATTGTCAAGAAATCAAACAGTCAGGGAAGGCAATTGATCTAAATTATTTTTTATCTTTCAAGAGTTATAAGACAATTTGATTATTCAGATGATCATAATTGAAAGAAAGAAAGAAAGATATTCATTTAAACTGTCATTTCATATCATATTTGGAACAAACATTCAGTTTCAGTTATTCTATCCTATGCATTGATTGAAAAGGAAACATACATAAATCAATTGCATAAGGTAAATTAACTTATCATGTTTAAAAGTGTCCCACACAAGCCATGGGAGTGACTAAATTGAGCAATGCAAACATATGCAAGCTATAGATCTGATGATAAAAGAAATGAGAAAGAACACATGATAATATGAAATATCCATCATTGCCTGAAAGCAAGGTTGATATCCTTTGTTGGTTGATGTACTTGTTGATAGCTAATCTTTATATCTTCATCTTTAGCTCCAGTCATATCAAGTGAACCTGCAAAAAAATTGGGGAAAGTCCTGTAAGAGCTTTGCATATTTAACACTATCATATGCTTTTATCAAACAGACATATCAACTTGCCACATCATGCATTTCATATGAAAGAGTCAAATCAGACATGTGCCATATATTAGAACATCACGAGGAGGATCAATCAACTCCATAAGGTATGTTTTTATGCTAACTTGTTTGTTCACTATGCAGGTATAGAAGAAGTAATGCTGCTGATTTGAAGACATTAAAACATGTGGAGAAAATGTGGCTCCCACAAGGGTTGAGACCATCATGTTCCCCTTTTCTAGTCATGTGAGAAGGATATCAGAATAAAAGACAAGATGCATCATCTAAGAAATATCATGCATCATAAAATCAACTTGCAGAAAAGTGTGTCATCATGATCATGAAAAGGAGCAGTTGCTCCTATAAACTATGTTCACCTTGTTAACAGTTGATTAAATTAGATCAGATATATTCAAAGTGCCTGAATCAAATTGATAAATTGTAGAACACAGAAATGCAGCTATGAAAAGATACTTTTCTTTATTTCACTATTATAGAGTGCCTTATTGCTATCATGTTTCATGCCACAGTCATCTAGATAAGTCAAATTTCAGAAAACTAGACTTAAGGTATCACAGAAGATGTCAAAGCTTTGTATCATTTGATACAGTTGAGGATAGATTATATAAAAGCATCATTTGACTATGACAATCATAAAGAAATGGAGGATAATATATCAAAAGAACAAGAAGACAAGTGCAGATTACAAATTTAAATAACATCAAATATAGGTGGGCAATAATCCATGGCATATAGGATAAGAGCATTTGACAAGTGATTGGGTCTAAGATAAAGGAGATCAAATGTCAAGCTACAACTCCATGGTCAGGAAAGAAAAAGAATATATAGCTACATGATCATTTGAATGAAGAAAAGGATACATGATATCCAGTATATGCTACAAGAGGTTCTTAATGCACAAAAGAAAAGTAAGAAGATACAGTTTCAACTTTTTATAAAATCACATGTTATAAAGAGTTACAATCATGCTTCTGACTAATACATGTTGAGTATTCATAAAACCTTCTATCAGTTACAGTCAAAGTAAAAATAATGATCAAGGATCAATATCAGAAACAGCTACAGATATCTTTTGAAGTCAAGGTAACTGATGAAAAGAAAGAGTGCTTGTATGGAGTGACAATATGCAAAGGGTAACACAGAAGGTAATTGATACAAGGTGTTCATCTGAAATAGAGTTTTTCTTTATTTTAAGAAGTTATAGGCATGTTATTAAGCATACAACAGTGTCATGGACAGATTTCCATCATAGCATATATAGAAGAAAAATGTACAGAAAAGAAAGAATATATCATGGCCATGATAATGAAGGCCTTGTATATACAGAAAAGAGCAAACCCTCTTCATATTTCAAAAAACCCTAAGTGCCATTCTTACATATGCAGTGAAGAAAATAGGAGAATGCACCGTAGTGTTACAGAATGATGGTCGTGATAGTTATAGAGTTTTTCATGTAGGAAAAGATAAAAACCCTTGTTTCATATTTAGAAACCCATTTCTTTGTTTCATCCTTGTGTATAAAAAATGTAGAGAGAAGATAGCCGTGGAGAAAATAAGGGTTACTATGTAAGAAAAGATAAAACCCTTGTTTAAAATTTGAAACCCTTATTTCATTTTCTTTCATACAATGAAGTGAATGTTACAGAGATGCTATATTGTCATGGCTATGACAAAAAAGGATTCTTGCATATATGAAATGAAATACCCATTTCAAGTTTTCAAACCCTTGTTCCATTTTTAGGATGCAATGTCAAAGAATATACAGCAAAGAGAGAGCAAAGAGACTCACCTTTTTCATTTATAGGAAAGAAGAAGTTGTTGGGAATTAAGGTGTCTCAACCTTGGTAATTCCTTGTATTATTTCATTGTATTTATTTATTTATTGCCTATTGTATAATTTGGATGCAAATCCTTTGTTGTCATATCGTGGGAGTTGGCACGGTGATGTGTCATCCTACATGGCTTATGACCACATGTAATTTTGTCCTCACATGAGGAGATAGGCATCCCACTTAGTGGTAGGAATATTTTGCCATGTGTTGGCATCTTGGATGTTGTGTAAGGGAATGTTGACCGAAACGGTTATGACGGATTCCTATGACAAAGTTATGACATGTAAGAGTCGAAAATAGAAGCTTGTAAGATAGATGAAGACATGTGTCGAGAAGCATCTTTGAAAAAGGAATCTTTGGGTGCCCCAAGGTGGACTATGACATGTTGTAAGAGAATATGCTATTTATAGCCTGTGTATGACAGATTCTCTTACAGCTGTAAGTTATGACAGCTATGACAGATTCTATGATGGTCGTATGAGTCATAAGAGCATTTGTCATAGCCCATTTTGGAAATAGGTGACCTCTTTGGGATGGGGTGTGTGGACAATTGTTAGAAGCATCTTACAATGTTGACCAAGTGTCCATAGGTGTGGGTTTTGGGCCATGAGGCCAAGTTGGATGCCCATTCCAAGATAGAGGCAATTTTGCCTTGTGTTTTCTATATAAACAGGTGCTTTGAGGAGGAGTTGTATTATGTGATTGACAAGTACTATTATGCTGCTAGATTGAATCCAGACACGAGTGTCAAAGACTATTGAGATCTTGCATTGCAAGTGTATTGTAAACTATATTCAGTTTTGATAATACATTGTGCAGGTTTTTGAGTGTGGGGTTTTTCACCCAATAAGGGTTTTCCCTACATTATATCTTGTCTCTCTTCTTCTGTCTTCTTTTTGGTTCTATGTGTATTACTACAATATCTCTGTTATATGTTTCATGTTGCTATAATTGTAAAGATTAAATTGAATTTGCATAGCCCTCCCCTCATCAAATTAGTGTAGGAAGCGATTTCTGCACACCTAGCTTCTTTTCAGTTGGTATCAGAGCTTGATCAGCTTTGGTCCTAGTTGTTGGGTGGGGGTTTTTTGAGCCGATCTTAAGTTGAGTGGAAGTTAGTGTAGAGTATTTTGAACCTTATTGCACCAAGGAGATGTCAAGCACATCCAAAAGGATAGAGGTGGAGAAATTCAATGGTACTAATTTCGAGTTGTGGAAGCTCAAAATGGAAGACATGCTTGTTGATCGAGACCTCTGGGAAACTATTAGTGGAACAAAACCTACGACAATGTCACAACCTGATTGGAATCTCAAAGATCGGAAGGCTAAGGGTCTCATAAGAATTAGTCTTGCTGATTCTATCCCGTTAAATGTCCATGGTGAGAAAAATGCAAACTTGTTTTGGAAGAAGTTGGGAGATGTGTATCAAGCCAAATCCCTGGTTAACAAACTTTTTCTAAGAAAGAAGTTGTATTCTCTTCAAATGGAGGATGGAGGATCTGTTGCAGATCACCTAAATGATTTCAACATGTTGGTTGCATAGTTAACATCTATTGGTGTGAAGATGGAGGAGGATTGGTGTATTACCCTGCTTCGTTCTCTGTCAAATTTGTGGTATCATCTTGTTATGGCTGTTGGGAGCACCACATCCACTTTCAAAATGGATGAAGTGGTATCTTCGGTGTTGTTTGAAGAGATGCGGAGAAAGTCTTATGAGGCAGCCAAAGAGGCTCTTGTAGTTCGTGGAAGACCCAAGGAGATAGGGAAAAATAAGGACAAGAAAGATAAGAAGGGTAAATCCAAATCCCGTGGGAGATCCAAATCTCCTAGAAAGTCCAAGGCTCTCTATTGGAACTATGGAAAAACTAGGCATATCCAAAAGGAATGCAAAGAGGAAGAGCAAAAGAAGAAGAAGAACCTAGATTCAAATTCTGACAAGTCACAAGATGATGGTGATGCTTTCATCGCAGCCTTGGAAACCCATGCATCTGATGATGTGTGGCTGATTGATTCTGGTGCATCATTCCACATGACCTCTCATCGAGACTGGTTCACTAAGTATGAGGAGTTCGATGGTGGAAGAGTGTACCTGGGTGACGACTCTCATCTAAAGATTGTTGGTCGTGGAAGTCTCTATCTAATTCCCTGATGGACGAGTGAAGGGAATCTCTAGGGTTATGCATATCCTAGGCTTAGCACAGAACTTGCTTTCTGTAAGTATGTTGAATGATGTAGGTGTGTAGGTTGTCTTTTCAAAAGAAGGATGCAAGATGACTAGAGGAGCTATGGTGCTTGCTAAGGGTATTAGGAGAGGTACTCTGTTTCAGCTGGAGGCATGCATTTCACAATGCAATAGTTCTTTTGACTCAAGAAAGAAGGCAGCAGTCACTTCATCCCCACCATCTAAACAAGCAATGAAGAAATCTATTATATCTAGTCCTGATGGTTGTATTCATGCTTTGGAAGTTAAGCTTCCTGCTGAAAAGATAATGTTATGGCATAAGAGATTTGGCCACATTGGTGAGAAGGGTCTTAGAACCCTACAAAATAAAAACCTCGTTGAGGGGTTAAATTATTGTAATCTTGAGTTTGACTTTTGCAAACATTGCATATATGGAAAACAAAACTGTGTTTAGTTTTATTCGAGTTCTCATAAGTCTTCTGGTGTGTTGGACCTTGTTCATTCTAATGTATTTGGTCCTGTTAATGTTTCTTCATTATCAAAATCTGTATATTTTTTATCTTTCATATATGACTACAATAGGACATGGATTTACTTTCTCAGAAGCAAATTTGAAGTCTATAGTAAGTTTAAGGAGTTTAAAGCCTTTGCTGAAAATCAGACTGGTAAAAGGATTAAATGTTTGAGAACTGCCAACGGTGGTGAGTTATGTTCTACAGAATTCGATAAATATTGTAAGGAACTTGGGATTGAAAGACATAAGACAACTCCATATACCCCATAGCAAAATGGAGTTGCAGAGAGGATGAATGGGACACTAATGGAGAAGGCTAGAAGTATACTTAGTGGAGCTGGGCTCGAATAAAAGTTTTGGGCTGAAGCTATTGCTACTGCTTGCTATCTTGTAAATAGATCTCCTACAACAAATCTTGTTGGTAAGACACCCATGGAGGTGTGGTCTAGTAGAAATCCTTTAATAAGGCATCTTCATGTTTTTGGTTGTGAGGCATATGCACATGTGCCTAGGGAGAAGCGGTCAAAATTGGAGAATAAGGCTATTAAGTGTATCTTCATTAGCTATGGTGTCGGTGTGAAAGGATACAAGCTTTGGGACCCTGTGGCTAAAAAAATGTTGTATAGAAGAAGTGTCATCTTCAAAGAGCTAACACCTTCTTCCCCTATTTTACAGCCAGAAGAAAAAGAAAAGAAAGAGGATGTTGTTCAGTTTCCTTCTACCCCTGAGAAAACTGAACAGAAAGACAATATTGGACTTGATGATGAGGAGAACTCTAGTAGCTCTGAAAGCTCAAATGAAGAAGCTGAACCTCAACCTTAGCTCTTGAGGAGGTCCACATGAATAAGAAAGCAACCTGAGAGGTTTGGTTATACATTGCTTGATTCTAGTTGTGCTTTTGCTTTGCTTACTAACAATGATGAACCTAGAACTATATTAGAGGCTATGGATATGAAAGATGCAGGTTCCTGGAAGGAGGCCATGGAGGATGAGATGGCTTCTTTAGAAAAGAATCAAACTTGGGACTTGGTGCCTTTGCCTACTGGACAAAAACCTGTTGGATGCAAATGGGTGTTCAAGAAGAAATTTGGTGCAGATGGCAGTGTTGAGAAGTATAAGGCCAAATTGGTTGTGAATGGATATTCACAAGTGGAGGGTATAGATTATGGTGAGATCGTCTCTCTCATTGCAAAGTTGACATCCATTCAATTCCTGTTATCTCTTGCAGCAACTTATGACTTAGAGGTAGAACAGATGGATGTGAAGACAACTTTCCTTCATGGTGATTTGGAGGAAGAAATCTACATGTCACAGCCAAAGCATTACATGGTGAAAGGTAAAGAAAATTTGGTTTGCAAGTTAAAGAAGTCTTTGTATGGTTTGAAGTAGTCTCTTAGGAGGTGGTACTTGAAGTTTGATGCCTTTGTGTTGTCAATTGGATTTGTGAGGTTGAAATTAGATCACTGTGTGTATTATAAGTTTGATGGTGATCGTATTCTCATTGTTGCATTATATGTTGATGATATGTTGCTCATTGGGAAGGGTAAGAATATGATTTCTAATTTTAAATCTCAATTGTTAGCACAGTTTCAAATGAAAGATTTAGGGGCAGCAAGGTACATTCTAGGAATGGAAATTAGAAGGGACGGAGCTAACAAAAAACTTTGGTTAAGCTAGAGTAAGTATGTGAAGACCGTGTTGGATAGGTTCAGCATGGCAGATTGTAGACCATTGTGTGTTCCTATTTCTTTGGAAACAAAGTTGTCTATTGAGGATTGTCCAAAATCTCCTAGTGATGTGGAGGACATGAGTAAAGTACCTTATGCTAGTGTTGTTGGCAGTTTGATGTATGCTATGGTCTGCACAAGACTAGACATTGCCCAAGCATTGGGAGTCCTTAGTTGATTTATGGCTAATCTTGGACGGGTACATTGGGATGCAGTTAAGTGAGTGTTCAGATATTTGAGGGGTACTTCTAAGTATTCCATATGCTATCATGGTAATTTTACAGGACCTTCACATTCTATTGATATTCATGGATTTATGGATTTAGATTGGGTAGGTGACATTGATAGTAGGAGATTCACCAGTGCTTATGTGTTTACACTGTTTGGTTGTGCTATTAGTTGGATGAGTAAGCAACAACCTACGGTTACTTTGTCCATGACAGAAGTTGAGTATATGGCAGAAACTCATGCTTTTAAAGAAGCCATTTGGCTTAAGAGATTGTGTTCAGATATTGGTGTTGATGCAGGTCAGATTACAATCAGTTGTGATAGTCAAAGTGTGATTTGCCTTGCGAAGAATCCAACTTTCCATGCCAGAACAAAGCATATTGATGTATAGTTTCACTTCGTGCGAGACATGGTAGAGGATGAGAAGGTTAATTTGGAGAAGGTAGATACTTTGAAGAATGTTGCAGATGCACTAACGAAACCAGTTAGCATAGAGAAGTTCAGATGGTGTTCGGAGTCTATGGGCCTCTCGACCTATAGCAATTAAATCCTATTATTCTATTGGCTCTTACAAGGTGTCTGATAAGTCAGAGAATGTTGGGAATTAATGTGTCTCAACCTTGGTAATTCCTTGTATTATTTCATTGTATTTATTTATTTATTTCCTATTATATAATTTGGATGTAAATCCTATGTTATCATATGGTGGGAGGTGGCACAGTGATATGTCATCCTACATGGCATATGACCACATGTAATTTTGTCCTCACATGAGGAGATAGGCATCCCACTTAGTCATAGGAATATTTTGCCATGTGTCAACATCTTGGATGTTGTGTAAGGAATGTTGACCGAAACGGTTATGACAGATTCCTATGACGAAGTTATGACATGTAAGAGTCAAAAATAGAAGCTTGTAATACAGGTGAAGACATGTGTCGAGAAGCATATTTGAAAAAGGCATCTTTGGGCGCCCCAAGGTGGACTATGACATGTTGTAAGAGAATATGCTATTTATAGTCTGTGTATGATAGATTCTCTTACAACTGTAAGTTATGACAGCTATGATAGATTCTATGATGGTCGTAAGAGTCGTAAGAGCATCTGTCATGGCCCATTTTTGAAATAGGCAACCTCTTTGGGATGGGGTGTGTGGACAAGTGTCAGAAGCATCTTACAATGTTGACCAAGTGTCTATAGGCATGGGTTTTGGGCCATGAGGCCAAGTTGGACGCCCATTCCAAGATAGAGGCAATTTTGCCTTGTATTTTATATATAAACAGGTGCTTTGAGGAGTTGTATTATGTGATTGATAGGTACTGTTATGCTGCTGGATTGACTCCAGACACGAGTGTCAAAGACTATTGAGAGCTTGCATTGCAAGTGTATTGTAAACCATATTCAGTTTTGATAATACATTGTGCAGGTTTTCGAGTGTGGGGTTTTTCACCCGATAAGGGTTTTCCCCACGTTATATCTTGTCTCTCTTCTTCTGTCTTCTTTCTGGTTCTATGTGTATTGCTACAATATCTCTGTTATGTGTTTCATGTTGCTGTAATTGTAAAGGTTAAATTGAATTTGCATAGCCCTCCCCTCATCATATTAGTGTAGGAAGCAATTTTCGTACACCTAGCTTCCTTTTAGAAGCATGCCAGCCGCCTCTTTTGAGGGTTTATCAATTTTTATCATAGTTGCAAGAGAAAAACACAGATAGATCAAAAGAAAGAATGTCAAAAGATTGCAGAGGAAGAAGAAGTCATCATGGCCACTGCCATTTGAAACAAGAAGCTACAAAAAGTAATGCAAATGCCAATCAAAACTTCAAACACCATACTTACCATGTTTCAGGCTTCCTTCTTACGTAGAAAATGCAAGGTTTCGACCACCGAAGAGCCAAGAAAATGGAGAAAAAGACCAGAGAGTATCAAACCCCAGCAGCGACATGGAGAAGTTGCAGAGCCTAAAGATGAAAATACAAAGTGAAAATGAAGTTTCTTTTAGGGTTCTCCTTGTTTTGCCCGATAGAAGCTTCTTTTCTTTTTTGTTTTTGACTTAACAATACAAACATCATTACCTTATCCGAATGCAACCATGGTCCAAAACTTCAAGCTGATAATTCCTAGTGATGATTACTTGGAGGGGCCCACACCATAGATAACACTTATGCATTTATGATTTTATTTGTTAAAGTCAAAGGGGTGATTGATATCACAAGGAGGTAAGGCTTATGCCTTATGTATTTTCAAATACCTTTATTTCACATGTGATCAACTATAATATGGTAAAGGTTGCATTCTTTGAGGCTCATACATGGTGAACAATTATACCTTTGTCTTCTTGCAAATATTGAAAAGTCAAAGCGTCCTCTTCATTATGCATGGTGATCAACAAGGTGGCTGAATATGGCCAAGGAGGTATACATGACTTATACATTTCCTAATGTTTTGAGTGGCAGAAAGGTAAAAATCATATGAAGACAAGATAAGAACAAGGTGGTTGGGCATTGTTTGCCTTAGTGAATGTGAAGTGATAAGGAGTATCTTTTGGCCTTGTGTTTTGTAATACCTTCTTTATCTCATTTGACATTGTAAATGGAGTAATAAGGGTGATTTTGTTGCCTTAATGCATGTGAGGTTGAATTGGGAGTTTTTCTTGCATGGAGATATAAAGGGATTTTGTTTTCTTCTAAGTCCTATTTTTGCTCAAATAATGCAAATTAGGCAAATATAATTGGAGACATAAGGTTATTATTTTCTCTTTCATCATGCATGTTTTTACAACTAAATCAATGTAAGTGAATAATAAAGTAACATTTTACAAATTACTTTATTATTTTTCAGAAGTTGTAAAATCATAAAATAATGAAAATTGTAACTAATAGTAAAGTAATTATCATATTACTTTATTATCCACTCACATCAATTTTGCAAATGTAAAATCATGCAAATTGATGAGTTGAGTTAACTGAGGCCATTTTAGGGACTTTTTACATGATTTGGAGAGCAATTTGAGGAGTTTTAGTCAACTTCTTGGTCAAACATATGGAGGGGATCAACTTGAAGCTATTTTTGCTCAATTTGTGATAGTTTGGACCCTTATTTTTAGGGATTTCTTGGTTTGCTCGTGGATCACTTTGGAGGACTAATTTTTAGAGAGGCAGTTAGCTACAGTTCTATTTGTCATGCCTCTTGGAGAGAACAAGCTATATATTGTAAAGAAAAACTTAGTTTTTGCTAGTTCTTACATTCTTTTCTCTTTCACACATTGAGAGAAAGAGTTTGTTTTGTAACTCATTTATCAGTTCTTGCCTTTTGGCTCTTTACACTTTGAGAGAGAAGGATGTTTTGTAACTCATTGATTATAGATTTTATAGAGATTACAACAAGTTACAGGTTCCATTTTTATCTCTCTTGCAATATTTTCCTTTATTTTTCATTGAAATCAAGTGTTTGACTTTCCATTGATGCTACTTGTTTGGATGATTTGATGAAATTTTAATGTGTTTTAATATCAAAACCTTTAAAATTATTGTCTCATTCTTACTTGAAAGTATTAAGCATATTGATATCACAGGTCTTAGGTTGTGTTACTGAACTCCTTTATTTCATGTTGTGAAGAATCCTTTTCCTTCATAAAGAATAGTTTTTCCAGCCTTCCTTAGAAACATTTATGTGATTATTCTGTCAAAAGTGAATTGTGTGGGTAAGATTTCTGAAGTCTATTGTGAATCAGATTTGCAATTTTTCCATCATTACTAAGTGCATCACCAAAATTTTATAGTTTTATTACCTTAGAGATTCCTTCTTACCCTTTTCCAAATCAAAAATCATAGTTTCAAATTAAACATTTTAAGGGAACCAGCCCATAATCTAGAGGTTCAAACTCATTATAGGTCACCCACAACCTGCATTTGTCCCCATGTTTCAAAGGATTGTAGAGTTTCACAGCTTTACATAAGGGTACAATCCTCATCGACAACAGTTATCTTAGGAATAAATTGGCTATGGATACATAGGGCCAATGTTGACTATTTTGTAAAAATAGTGGAGTGTCTAGATGATGTAGTAAACAAAGTCTTTTTGCAAGGCACTCAAAGAGAAATCAAGATAAGATCAATCTCTACTATGCAATTGAAGAGGTCTAGCAGAAAAGGTTTTCAACTTTTTGCAGTCAAAATGGAGCAAGTAGAAGAAGACCCTGATAAATAAAGTGTAACCCTAGAGGACTATCCTTTCCTTTGAGATTTTTGGGATGTTTTCCCAGATGAACTTGTGGGATTACCTCTGAAGAGAGATTTTGATTTCTCTATTGATATAATACTTGGATCAGAGTTAATTTCAGAGGTACCTTACCATATGACTACTACAAAGTTGATGGAATTAAAAGACCATCTTTAGGAGATGTTGGCTAAAGTGTTGATTAGACCTAATGTTTCTCCTTAGGGAGCACCTGTGATCTTTGTCAAAAAGGATGGAACCTTACGTTTGTGTATAGACTATTGTATGCTTAAAAAAACAACAATAAAGAATAAGTATCCTTTACTGTGTATTGATGATCTTTTTGATTAGATGTGTTGTACAACTATATTCTCTAAGATTGATTTGTGATCTGGATACCATCAGCTAAGAACAAAATATGAAGACATTCATAAAATAACCTTTAGAATAAGGTATGGACATTATGAGTTCAAAGTTATACCTTTTGGACTTAGGAATGCCCCTGCTACATTCATGATTTTGATGAACAATGATTTCTGAGATTGCTTGGGTAAATTTGTTCTAGTGTTTCTAGATGACATTCTTATTTATTCTAAGAATGAGGAAGAGCACCTGCAACATCTACGGTTACTTCTACAGCGACTGAGAGAGCATAAGTTGTTTGGGAAGCTTTTCAAGTGTACTTTCTTTGAGAAAGAGATACAATATCTGGGACATATTATATCAGCTGAAGGAATTTTAGTAGATCCTACAAAGATCAAAGCTATACTTGAGTGGCCTATTGCTAAGAATTGCATGAAGTGTGCAATTTCATGGTGTTAGCTAGATATTATAGGAAGTTTGTTTTGAACTTTTCTAAGATTGCAAGCCCAATCACTTCGCTTCAAAGAAAAGGAAAGCATTTTGACTAGTTAGAAGAATGTCAAGAGGCATTTGATCAGTTAAAAGATAGGTTGACTACTCCACCAACATTAAAAGTTCTTGATTCGGAAAGTCAATTTGTTTTCATCATTGATACCTCAAGGGAAGGTTTAGGGGGAGTGATTGTGGAGAATGGGTGAGTGGCAGCATATGATTCTAGAAAATTGAGAGCATATGAGTAGAATTATGCTCCTCATGACTTGGAGTTAGCAGTAGTTGTGCATGCTTTGCAAGTGTGGCGACACTACTTGCTAGGGAACCCTTTTGAGTTGAAATCAGATCATCATGGTCTTAAGTATATATTTTCCCAACCCCATATAAATGCTCGATAAAGGAGATGGTTGGAATTGATATTCAACTATGACTTTGAGATAAGTTATATCAAAGGCAAAGAGAACTAAGTAGCAGTTGCTCTAAGTCGACGGAGGCATAACTCTTCAATTGTCTCTATCCACTCAAACTTCAAGGATTTAGTGTTACAAGATTCTACAAGTGATGAGTACTATGAGCAGGTTAAGTAGGCTCTCACGATAAATTTTCAAGATTCGAGGTATGATGGGTTCTATTTTGAACCAGATGGGATTCTATATTTTGAACCAGATACGCTTCTAAGGTTCAAAGGAAGGAAGTATGTTCCAAATTCAACAAAATTAAGAAACCTTGTGTGGAAGGAAGTTCATTCCACACCATATTTAGGTCATTAAGGAGTAACTAAACTCCTAGCCGATGTGAAACCTCTTTATTTCTGGAAAGGAATGAAGAATGATGCTGCAAGATTTGTAGCAAGTTGCCTAGAGTGCCAAAGAGTCAAGGCAGAGCATCAACATCTAGCAGGATATGTATCTGTATGATATTCCATAGTGGAAGCGGTAGGTTATTAGCATGGATTTTGTGCAAGGTCTTCCAATGTCTCAAAATAGACATGATGCTATTTCAGTGGTGGCATACAAACTCACCAAGGTAGCTCACTTTATACCTAGAAATTTAATAGATGGAGCACCAGTCATAGCTCGCAAGTTTGTCCAAGAAGTGTTTAGATTGCATGGAGTTCCTATAGTGCCCCTCATTTTGCTTTCTGATAGATTGATAGTTATTTCATTTAGACATAACGACATTTTTGGATATATTGTTTGATGATGATACTTGTCTATTGCTTTGATGATATTGTTAGAACTATTGTTTTATGCTTATATTATGACTGGTTATGTGGATCAATCTTATCATGTGCTTATGTAATTATTTGATGATGTTTTATCTAGTTGTTTAGTTACTGATGAACATGCATGATGTGGTTACTTGTTGATGTGATTGGTGGAAGGGACAGTGTCGCATTACTCACGCGTGAGTACCCTACTACGCTACAATTCTCTTCCACGGTGTGTTGATTGGATGATTATATGTATATATATGTATGCTTGACCATTTTCATCAGTTGCAGGTTGCAGGTACAAGCATCGACTCCACTTGAATCGACAGGTTTGAGCGTGCCTTAAATCCAATGGAGAATTGTTGATCAGAGATGACACAAGGTCCCTCAACTTGACATCATCCTTGAAGAGGATGAGTTTTCATGTCCTGTGATCTGTTAGTCTATTTGGTTGGGCATGATAGTTAGTCACCTTCCTTGAGGTATTGTTTAGTCATGATTGGTCGTTTGTTATTGTTTGGCATTAGACAGTTTCAGTTGTAATAGTTTGATTATGTTTTGTTCCAACATGATCGTAGCATAAATCTTGTCTTGGAAACACATTGTTTATAATAATAATAATAATTTATTAGAAAATATAATGTTTTGTATATATAAGAATATGATTGTTAAAGTTGAATAAACAATTTTTTTTTTGGAATAATTAATTTTGGGCTTTTTGAATTATCACTTATCCGATGAAAGGCTATAAGTAAATTACGGTTGAGAGTTGATTTAAATATATCCTATCTCTAATTTAAGATTCATAAATAAAAGATATGGGTGTCAGAAAATCTTATATGGTATATTTTAAATAAAATAGTTTGGAGTCATTGCTGGGGTAGTGGGAATTTATAGTGAGGTAGTGGAAGCTCTGTATGGGAAAAGGGAAACTATTGTATGGCTATTTTTATGTTTGGGAAATGCATATTTTTGGGGGGGAAATCTAAATGGGGGCTCTCTCACGGGAATTTTGGAAAAAAAATTATGGTGGAAGATTGTTGGGGAAGAGAACCAGGCAGAGAAGAGTTGGAAGCTCGGAGACCAATTAGCATTCTCAGCAACAGGCTTGCATTTTAAATGGGTATTTCTCTATGATAAATATTGTTGAATGTATATGTTTATCAGAAATGTATATTTTCTCTTGATGCCTAGACAATAATTATCTCTAATGTTTGAATCTACATTATAGTTATTACCTGCACCTAGCTTCCAAACATTTTATTTAATCTTTAAGAATGATTTCTTCTCTTCACTTTCAATGTCCTGCTCAAAACACCAATCGGCCTTAATTGAATGGATTGGTTGTGGTCCCTTGATCCATCTATACATAATTCGGCTTCATGTTATGGTTGCCAATCTTGCCCTTACTTTTGTAGCCTTGGATCCAATTCATCTGTGGTCCTTGAATGCTCACAAAGTCCCTATTGATTTTGTTCAAGACACGGCTTGAGATTTTAATCTACCTCTTTTAAATCTTGACAGAGAGTTAGCCCTGAAGCTTTGCATTTGGTCTGAATTCTTCCTTTAAATTCCTTTCATTTGTGAGTTAAATTAGCCTCATTTTCTTGATAATTGTAGCCTCTTTTGATGAAGCTACATGCAATCTGCTATTTTGCCTTTGCTAGAAAAGATTGTAACTTAATAAATGATTTTTTGAATGACATCTACGGGATGCATTCTTAGATCCGCTATTGCTATCATCTTTCAACAATTTCTCCCACTTTTCATTATTATACTTGATCCACAATGTAATTTGGCTCCTTCATCAATGTTTTTTTTTTATGGGTATCCTATGCTACAATCTTATGTTATCTTCTAGCACCAAGAAAATTACTTTCATGCACGTATATCCGTCAATTCAGAGATAAAAGAATTAAGATTGTATGAGACTAATGTTTATCAACTTGGCCACATGCTTCAACTTGCATAAACCTTGCAAACACTCTGTCTCTGGAATCTCCACCCTCTGATAAATTTGATCATCAGCTAATGTGCCTTCCCTAATCTTCCACATGGTGTATACACGTCTACCTACATTCTCTCTTTCTGAATTGTTTGTGCCAATATATCTACATTTCAATAGATGAAAATGCTATATACATATCTACATTCGCCATCGGTGTGTTATTCATCTATTGATTTGCATAGAAAGTTATAAAGAAATTTTAACAACTTTGCAACAGGTGTATACGCCTAAAAATGACACAACTAGGTCTAAATAAATATTCTTAATATTTATTTCATTCTAATTCTTCTATCAATAAATAAATAAATAAACAAATTTATTTATTTGATTCATATTCTTCTAAATTAATTAAATATAGAAATATTTAATTACCTCTTCTAAAGTCAAAATTAAATAAAATCCTTTATTTAATTTAAATTCTTCCAAACAATTAAATAATTCTTAATTATTTAATTAAGTCAATTCTTCTTCCAAATTTGAATAAATCAATCAAATTTATTTAAAATCTTCTCAATCTCCAAAAATAAAATATAATCAAATATTTTATTTATTCTTCCAAATCATGCACAACGATTAAAAAATAAATTTATTTATTTAATTTGCTTTCTTATCTTCTAAATTCTTCAAATATGTTCTAAAATCTTCTAAAAATAAGTCTTCTTCTCCATGCACACAAAATTAAATAATTTATTATTTAATTTCTCTCAAATCATGCAAAAGCAAATCTCAAGTTGAGTTAACTAACTCAATCAACCTTGTTTTTATCAATATCTCTTAAATTAGAAAAAAGCATTCTAATTTATGAAAAGTAATTCATATCTTTATAAAAGAAAGTAGTTAACTCAAATAAAATAGCTTTTGTGTGACACTTATCTTCTTTTTATTCGCGCACGTTCCTCAAATGTTCTATACCGTTAATCTTCTCATTCTTTCTATACCATTGATATTCTCTTTCCCAACTCTATAAATTGAACCCTATTCTTCCATTTCATTCATCCAAGCTTTAAGTATTGTTACTCTACAGGAATTACAGCGTGCCTTTGGCACCCACGTCATTCCTTTTTCTTGCGATCACACTCGTTACTACACACTACTATCATTGTTGTGAAGCTCATCTTCATGGTGAAACTGTCATAGCCATTCCCATTTGAACATCTTGGAATCATAGCAAGGAAGTGCACCTTGTGAGGGCCATATTGATAGACAAGATCATTTGTGATAGGTGATCAATGGAAGCTGAGAATTAAAGGATGTTTGCTTTTGTATTGTTCATTGTTTGATTGATCTCTTGTTTTCATTATTTCATTGAGTTTTGGGTATTATTGATATACTATATTGATTATTCATGTTTAGATCCAATTTTCCCTTAACATTTTTGGTGCCCACCGTGGGGCCCAGTCCCAATTTTTAACCCAAAAACTAAGTTTTTAGGTTTTAGAAAGTCGTACATAGGAGGAAACCATGCATCTGACACATCCTAACACACATCTGCTATCTATTCTGGAGCATACATTCTTTTGGCACATACAAACTCTGTTCCGGTCTATCAATCCTATGATACGACGCATCTGTTAGTTCGTTACATATATACTATTTTCCTGCGCTTTTGACCTCTATCTTAGCGCATATGTACTGCGGTGCTTCTGAGTTCTATTTCTAGGCATTCAAGCTCTAAAGCTGTGCATCTGATCTAGGCAGTGATTTTTAGGGTTTCCTTGAATTTTTCGCTAACGCTAATGTCCTTTTGTAGGAACACTCTTGATTGTTTGCAGGCTAGGTACTGGTTTAGAATCATATAGTTGCACTTGTTAACTCACACTTTGATTTCTAAATGGGAAAGTAAATGGATGCTCATGCAAATCTCACATAGTCTTAACTAGGAAGGTAGTAATTGAATCATTGCTATCATGCATATCATTGAATCATTACTATATTGCTATCCTTCAAAGTTAACAAACTCATTGCTATCTTGGTAAAATTAAACCATTGCTATCTTGTTATCACTTCAAAGTTAGCAAATCACTACTATCTCAGTAAAATTGAACACATCATTGCTATCTAGGTAAAATTGAACCATTGCTATCTTGTTATCACTTCAAAGTTAACAAATTTTTGTGCTTGCCCAAGTAGATAGCTCATCTAGTTTTTCTCATTTTAACTAGGGGAAAAGAACCACTATCTTCTGTGTTTTGGGAATGATACCGGGCCTATGCTCTCCCCTATCTTGGGTGACCAAAATGCCAGATATATCATTTTCGCATGTGTTTTTCCTTTAGAGGGGCCTGCTCTTGGATATCATTCATTCAAGTAGGAACGACGCTAAGCCCTACCAATCCACTATAAATAAATTGTGTTTGGAGTGAAAGCTTCAAACAACAAGTGAAGTTGTATTATACCGATAGCCAACCTCCCCCAAAACCCTCCAAGGTGCAACCGTTGCAGGCTGGGAGACTCCATAATGGAGAGTAGTGATGCTGCATGTATAACCACTCGAATGGTTGCCTTTATTAAACACCTTTGTCTTAGTGGCCAAAAACCCCTATAATCTGGTGCAGGGAAGGGTGATTATCACTTCCCAAAGATGCTTCACTAGAGATAGTGAGAATTTGGTTTTATACTGTCCTTTGAAACCTAGGATTGTACTTGCTTTCTTTTAGTCCATAAAGAGTAAAAAAATCACAAAAAAATAAAAAAACCATAAAAAACATTCTTTGTGTTTGTTGTGTCTTCTTGCCATAATTTTAGAAAATTAGATCAAAGAGGCCATCTTGCAACAAAAAGTACCAAAAAAATTAGAAAAATTGCTAAAAATTTGTAAAAATACTGAAAAAGCCAGAGCTGTGCATTTGCTATCTGAAAATGCACATTTATACTGACTTGTTGCACATCTATACTGACTTATTGCACTTTTAACACTTGTTGTTGTGCGTCTAAAGTTTTCCAGTTTTGCGCATCTATACCAACTTTTTGCGCATTTACCAGTTTATGCGGCACATCTGTTCCAGCGCATGCGTGACAATGAGTACTTCCACAGTCTTTGAGAGGAAAATTTTACCATTTTTGGGTACCCATTTCAGCTTAGTTCCAAGTTTTGAGATCAGATCTTACCTCGCAGTCACTTTTCCATCCATTTTGCATCAAAGTCTCTCTTTCATTGGTCATCTCATTCACCTTCTATCAGGTCTCCCTAGTCCAAAGTCAAAGTATCCCATATAATATTAGCATAGGCCCCTTTTTTGAATCATTTTGGATTCAAGTAACCCTAGTAAGTCGCAGAACTTCGCTAGTGGTCTTGGTGCATGACTAGTCCCTACACAGTAAGATAGGTATCGAGTACCCTTGCTAGTGGCTATCATCTTGTATCGGCCATCTTACTTGGAATCATTGATCGAGAGAGTCCCTTGTCCAAATCTTGTCATAAGTATCCTATTCTCAACAGTCTCCACCAATATCTTGCCAAAATCTCTAGTTTCATGCCACCACATCCCGTGTCGCCTTGCATGGTTCTTACTAGATCTCAATACCAAAAGCAACTTGAAATGGATGAATCATCTTGCTGTATTGTCACCCCTCATGATAGTGATGAGGAAATCTCTCACGAAGATTATCAACGACACGTCCAAGATCAAAAATTCCAACGCTTAATAGATAAAGTGCTCCATGAGGACCCTCACAAGTATTTTATTCATCTTGCAAATCTTGGACTTAAGCACCCCACTGATTTCGATCTAAGCAAACTCAAAGAGACCATAGAGGATAATCATGAACACCACACCAGGGAGGACAAAGGAAAGAAAGTCATGGACCCAAACACACCTATAGAAGAAATGAGGAAACAAATTGAGGGTCTAACACAACAAATGACAGATCTCAAGACAGGTACAAACACTAAAACATAGTCCTTGGAAGAAATTACACTCTACCCCTTTGATAAAATTTTGAACATGGTACCATTCCCCTTTTTATTTGAACTTCCTAATTTTGACAAGTACAAAGGGAAAGGGGACCGTAGAGATCACATTAGGGAATTCAATGCCACATGCATGGAAGTAGCTCACAATGAGACTTTCTTAATGAGACTATTCCCTAGATCTCTAGGTAGTCAAACCATGGAGTGGTTCTCAAGACTCCCATCGGGTATCAAAACTTTTGATGAGTTAGTCAAAAAATTCATCACACTTCTCATACAATATTGAACACGAAGTCTCCATTCTTGACCTATGCAATACCAAGCAAAAGAATGGCAAATCATTCACCTCCTTCCTACAAAGGTGGAGACAACTAGCAAGCAAATGCTCATATGATGTACCCGAGAAGAAATTAATGGAGATGTTTGTCCACAACCTCAGCTCTGATCTAAGCGACCAAATCCAAATTCAGTGCCCTACCTCATTTTTGAAGGTCATTGAAATGGGATTATTCATCAAAAAGGCTACGATCGCCAAAGGATAAATCAAGTTATACAAGGACACACCTACCTCCAACTACATCACCAACAAATCAAAGTTTTGGACTAAGAATAAAAATGTCATCAATGATGGAGTAGTTGATGCCAGGGTGGCGGCTCCCAAACAACAACCAATATTCACTCTCAAAGGAGAGGCAAGCAATGTTACGCCCAACAAAACATTCTCTTGGGAGCCAAGACCATGGTTCAACTCAAATCCAAGGTGAAAGTTCACACCACTGGGTGAGTCCCAAGAATCTGCATTAAGGAAGCTATTGGCCAACAATGAAATCACTCTACTGCCAACAAGCGATTATGAAACTCAAATAAAACATCACTATTGGAAAGACAACAACTTTTGTGAGTATCATAGAGGAAGAGGACATACAACCAACAATTGTACCCATCTCAAACATGTTATTCAAGACATACTTGATCAAAATCAAGGAGGTGCTCAACAACATACCTCTAATGAGACGCATGTGGCTTACAAAGATCCACTTCTCAATCACGATAGGTCGTATAACAACAATGGCAACAACAACAACAACCACAATAGGAAACAAGCAAAATCAGAATAATGGGAATAGTAATGCCAATTACGCAAGTGTGCCATTCAATTATACCATCAATTGCATATCAGAGCATGTCCCACAAATGAATGTAGTTACGTCTAACCAACAATCAAGACCCAACAAAACTGATTGCGGCATCATCACCCGCAGTGGTAAGGTCACGTTGAATACCCTCCCTCCAAGGTCATCACCTTCTCAATCCAACTCCCATCAGTATAGTGTCATAGACCATGTACGGAAGACTCCTGCCCACATTTCTATCTTAGAGTTGTTGCGTCTATCTCCTTCCCATAAGGAGATTCTCAATAAAGCCTCGGTGGAAACAATTGTACCCACTAACTTGGCCCAAGAGAAGTTTCAAGCCATGGTAGGTAATCCAACCTCCTCTAGTACCATATCATTTACCAAACAAGATGACCTCTCAGTGTCTCAACCTCATAACACCCCCTTACATATCATGGCCTTCCTCCATAAGCACCGCATCAAGAGGGTTCTCATTGATGGGGGAGATGGTTTAAATATTTGCATGCTCAAGCTAGTCCTTACATTGGGGTTCTTTGAAAATGCATTTGATCCAAGGAAGAAGATTACTATCAAAGCCTATGATGAAGAGGAGAGAACTACCAAACGAACAGTGGTATTGCCCATACAAGTGGGGCCGGTGATAAAAGACGTTGTATGCCAAGTCCTAGATAGGGAGCTAGCTTATAATATTCTCCTAGGTAGACCATGGATCCATGCCATGAAAGTTGTGCCTTCAACCTACCATCAATGCATAAAATTCCTCATAACGGCAAGCAAGTCACCATCCAAGGTGATCCCAACCCCTTTCAGTATTACAATACTGTCTGCTCAAAACTTGATTACATCATACCCAACAACAGAGCATCTACATCCCCTACCCCACAGCATGATTCTACCTTCGAAGCTTCCTCATCCAAGCCCAAAGAGTCTCAACTTGGCCAAATTACCTCTATCTCCTAGATCCTTCAGGCTACCCAAGCATTTTCCAAAGCCATCTGCTCCTCCTACACCTCCCACAGCTCCCTTTGTAAAATGGGGGACCCTATCAGATGAAACAGAGGAAAGAGGTGTCTTACAATGGCTTTACACTGAAGAAGAAGAGAACATACAACAAGAACCACCTAAGCTCCCAATAGAAATCTATGGGCAAGGTGAGTCTATCCTACACAGAATGGGTTATGAAGGACAAGGCCCCATTGGCCTAAGAAAAGAAGGAATTAGAGAACCCATTCAACCCTCTTCATCCTCATTGGCTAGAACTACAAAAGGTCTAGGATATAAAGATAAGGGCAAAGCAAAAGCAAATGCTTGTCTCGTGGAAATGATCCATACCCTTCAAGAGGACAGTGACACAAACTCCAATGAATATGAGTGGGATGAGCTGACAGAGCATTCCTATGATGACAAGGAGGTTGATACCATTCAAACTTATAGCCCCTACCATGAGGGACAAACGCTACCGCATAGGCCATTAGAGTGTGATTTGCCTATCCCTGAGAATATGACTTTCGAGGAAGGTTTGAGTTCTATCGCAATAAAAAATTTGGAGGAAAGTACCATCCCGAACACTCTCCCTACCAATACTCTTAGCATATCCATTCAAGCTATCAATGAATCAGATCTATCCTCTGACTCCCTCCCCCTTGTGCATCCTGAGCTTATTGAGTGGGATCTACAAGGAACCTCGAAACTAGATATGTTCCAAAATGATGATGCCTATATTGACTACATGGAACTTAGGAACCACCTACCTAAAGGAGATCATAAAGATAGCTTTGCCATTGAACTCAATACCATGCCTTATTTTGGAGAGGGTGCCAAGCCTTCCAGTCCCAAAAATATCAAAATAAAAACTAGATCTGATGGTGAAAACCGCACCGCGACTGTGTCAAATCTAAAAATAGTAAAAAGAAAGGACGCATCCGATGGAAGTCTTGACACTCTCCCCGATGACATGCACTAGGAGAAGTCTCAGATTTTTGTGGAACCTACAGAGCTTGTTAAAATTGGAATAGAGGAAGAGCCTAAGATCATTCACTTTGCTAAGTCTCTAACCCCACCAGAAAAGACAAAGTTTGTACCATTCTTCAAGAAAAAGCAAGTCAATTTTTCTTGGTCATATGTAGATATGCTGGGATTAGACCCATATTTGATTCTACATCATCTTCCACTAGATCCAAGAGTGAAACCAGTGAAACAAAAGCTTAGAAAGATGCATCCACACATTGCACTGCTAGTAAAAGAGGAACTCAAGAAACTACTAGATGTAGAGTTCATCAGAGTTATAGACTATTCAGAATGGGTCTCCAACATAGTACCAATATCCAAACCTGATGGCCGAGTCAGACTATGTAATGATTTTAGAGATCTAAACAAAGCTTGCCACAAGGATGATTTTTCGTTGCCAAATATAGATATCATAGTCGACTTAACAGTGGGACATACCATGCTATCTCTCATAGATGGCTTCTCTGGATACAATCAGATTAGGATAGCACTAGAAGACCAACATAAGATAACTTTTACTTGTCCATGGGGCACTTTCTGCTGGAATGTCATGCCATTTGGGCTAAAGAAAGCAGGAGCCATATATCAACGTGCTATGACCACTATATTCCATGATATGATGCACGTCACCATGGAAGACTATGTAGATGATATCCTTGCAAAGTCACTCACAAGAGAATCACACTTGGATGTGTTAGATAAATTCTTTCAAAGACTAGAACAATTCAAAGTTAGGTTGAACCCAAAGAAATGTGTGTTTGGGGTCACCTCAGGAAAGCTCTTAGGTTTTATTGTATCAAAAAATGGAATAGAGGTGGACCCTGCCAAAGTCAAGGCTATTATGGACATGCCACCACCCAAGAATCTTACTCAACTAAGATCTCTATAGGGCAAGCTACAAGCAATCCGTAGGTTCATATCACAACTGGCAGACAAGTGTCAACCCTTCAGTCATCTCCTACATAAGAACATCCCATTTAGGTGGGATGAGAAATGCGAAGAGGAATTGAAAAAAATTGAAAGAGTATCTTATGAATCCACCTATTCTCATGCCTCCTATCCAAGGGAATCCATTGTTACGATACATATTTGCTACACCAACAACTCTTGGGGCCCTTCTAGCACAACAAGATTATGAAAGTAAAGAAAGAGCCATCTACTACATCAGTCATACATTGGTGGGCTATGAGTTGCAATACTCTCAGATAGAAAGATCATGTGGTGTGGTAGTTTTTGCTTCCCAAAAACTCTAACATTATATGCTAGCACATCCAGTCAAACTTATTGCAAAAATAGATCCACTGAAGTACTTACTAAGCAAAGTAGTTCTAATAGGTCTCCTAGCCAAATGGGTAATGCTCCTAAGTGAATACAACATTGAGTATGTAAATAGAAAGGATATAAAGGGGCAAGTCATTGCTGATCAGTTAGCAAATGCACCACTACAGGACACTACACTAATGCAATCTGAGTTTCCAAATGAATCCTTATTTAATATATCAACACATTCCTACAAACTCTACTTTAATGGGTCCTACACAAACCTTGGATCGGGGGCAGGAATCTTGTGTGTAACTCCTCATGGTGACACCATACCGAAGTCTTACCATCTATTATTCCCATGCACCAACAACATAGCAGAGTATGAGGCCTTGGTCATTGGTCTCAAGATGGAAACAAAGTGGAAAATTAAAGAGCTACACATCTATGGTGATTCTCAACTAGTGATCAATCAGGTCAATGACGATTACCAAACCAAAGATGAGAAGCTTGTCCCATACAAATGGATGGTCAAGGACTTTAAGGAATACTTTGTGATCATCTCTTTTGAGCAGATTCCTCACATTGAAAACAAAGCAGCAGATGCCATGGCAACCATTGCCTCTCTCCTCGAAATCCCAGAGAATGAGTCACAGTACGAGTTCTTAGTGGAATTAATTCACCAACCAGCTTATGATCTTCCTAAAACCCATTCCATATGCCTATTAGTTGGATCTGATTCACCTTGGTATGGTTAGGTTTACACTTACCTCAAGGACAACACCCTCCCACCTGACTTATCTTCAAACCAACGATGAACCTTTATATGCCAAACCTCTCGTTATACCATTATTGCCGACACCCTATACTGACGTGGTCTAGATGGTACTTTACTCCATTGTTTAGAATGAGAAGAATCCCAAACTACCTTATAAGACATACATGAAGGGATCTGTGGAACACACTCTAGCAATCCTTAGCTAAGAAACTCATGTGTTTGGGTTATTATTGGCCGAACATGGAAATAGATTCATATCAATTTGTGAAGAAGTGCAAGCAGTGCCAGATACATGGGAACCTAATACATGCACCAGCTCAAGAGTTGAGACCTTTAACAACACCTTGGCCCTTTTGCCAATGGGGACTCGACCTTGTGGGCAAAATCCACCTGCCCTCATCCAACAGCCACAAATTCATAATAACCGCCACCAAGTACTTTACCAAGTGGATTGAAGCCGTCCCCCTCACCACCATCATAGGTAAACAAATCTCCTCATTCATCCTTAATTAGGTCATCTGTAGATATAGAATTCCCTCATCCATTATCACGGATAATGGAAAACCCTTCAAAAACCAGGATGTCCAAGAACTCTGTGACCGATTCAAAATCCAACACCGTTTCTCCACACCCTATTACCCCCAAGGCAATGACCAAGCAAAAGCATCCAACAAGACCATCTTGAAACTCCTCAAGAAGATAGTCAACGATGCTGGTCGTGTTTGGCACATCCAACTCAATCCCGCTCTGTGGGCCTATCGAACCAGTATACGCACTCCCACATGTGCTACCCCTTACGCCCTTGTCTATGGCTTAGGAGCTATCCTGCCCATCGAGGTCGAGTTACCATCTCTAAGGGTGTCGTTAAAAGGTCTCATAATAGATGAAGAGTACAGAGTTTTCAGATTGCAAGAACTAGAGTTCCTAGAGGAAAAGAGACAGAAAGCATTTGATCATCTCAAAGCATACCAACAAATGATGTCACCAAGCTACAACCACAAAGTCCGCCCAAGAGTCTTTAAAGTTGGAGATCTAGCACTTAGAGAAAATCCTCGCAATCAATAAGATTGGGAAAAGAAAGGAAAATTTGAGCCCAACTGGCTTGGGCCTTATGTGATCGTGGCTGCCTATGGATCGGGGGCATATTAGTTAGCAACATCAGAGGGTGAGCTATTCAATGACCCAATCAACAGTATGCATCTTCGTCGGTTCTATACCTAAGAGAACCCCAATGTAAGGGGGGCACAAAATACAAAAAAATTAGAAAAATAGAAAAAAATAAAAAAATCAGAAAAATAGAAAAAAATCAAAAAATCAGAAAAATACAAAAAAATAAAAAAATTAGAAAAATACAAAAAAATTGTGCTTTGGTGAAAACCTAGCAAATAGGCACCTTGGATAGGTATCATGATGAAAACCTGGCAAACAGGCGTCATGCATACTTTCTAGCTTTCGTGCAAATAAAAGCGAGTGGTGAAAACCTGGTAAACAGGCGTTACTGATGATAAATCGCTTCCTCCATCTTTGGGAAACCAATCACCTTGTGTCCATTCTTCCTTCACTCATGTCCCATTCAATCCATATTTGTTCCATAATAAAATCCTAACGATAACCTATCATAGCTTGATACTCTATCTCTTTTGTCACCTTGTCAACCAAGGTCTCATCCAGTATCCCATCCGTAGTGTTAGCCTAGCATAGTGTCTGTCGTCAGTATCCACGTGGTCTAGCGTCCATTAACTACATTGCCTCTGCATTGTCACGTAGGCAAGGCCATTATTCAAATGCACCCCCAAGGCTCCCACTATCCCATCTGTCACATGTCTAGTCCTTCTATCTATCTGAGTCCACACCACTTTCTATCACCTAGGTCTTAGGTCCATTAGGGTTCACCCCGAACTACGTTGCCTCTACGTCGTCACGTAGGCAAGGCCATTTAGCAATGAGCCCCCGAGGCACTAGGTCAGTCCCTTAGAGTCCTTGTCACCAATAAGGATTGTGGAATCTTTCACCAGGCAAGCAAGCGCAAGCAAAACCCACTTTTTAAGCAAAAATCTTGACACAAAACATCAACCTATCCAAGGCAAAGCAAACAAATGCCTTAAGCACTCAAACTGATTCTATCCAATTTATGGCAAGAAAAACACATCTAAATGCAAGAATGTTTTGTGTTTGTGATCGAGTTAGGTTAGGACATCTTGATCTTTGTTATCATGTCTTTCTATGCTACTCGAGGATGCCAAAAGCTAGATATGCTATGATGGGGGTGTTGGTGCCTGCATAAACATTTAGATTTCAAGCATTCAAATCTGCAAGCCCCTCCACAAAAAATTCAAAAAATTCTAAGCCCCTCGGCCTCATGCATGTATCCTTGTATATACATTGTTGTTTGCATGTACAGTTCAAATGTATAAGTGCAGTTGTAAGGTGGTGGGCCTGAAATAATGTTCAATTGGCCTCAAAAGATGCAAAAAATAGTTGTATGCATTTTGTATGCATATCGGGTTATACATTGCAGGCATATTCAAGGAAAGATTCCTTGCTTGTATGTAAAAGGTTTTGTATGTTCGCGTTGTATATTCGACATACAAAGGAAATGTGTAAGGGTCTTATACATTCGCTACAGTGAAAGGGTCATCGGTGTAACTTGGGTTATCGGCTGAGCTGTGTGATGTCTGGCTGATTGTGGTGGTCTGTCCGATGGCGGTTTGTTATCGGCGAGAATGTATGCATCGGCAACCAAGCAAAATATTTTCGCGATGGCTGATGCACATACAATGGAAATATACATTACCAAGATGCAAGGCAGAATGTACATTGGTGGCAACATACAAAGGAGATATGCATTGTCAATGTGCAAAGAAGAAAAACAAAGGGTTAGGCCCACCAGTTGCATACAAAGGCGATTGTATGTTGGCACATGCAATCGAATATGCAAGGCCCGGACCCGAGAAATTATAAATTCTGGTTGATACAGGTTTGAGATCCGCATTGTATATTTTGTTTTGTATATCCGCATTGTATGTTTGCGATATACAAAACAATGATACGAAGAAAAGAATATACAATCCGGACGTGAAGGAGAATATGTTTTGGCAGATTTCAAGTTGAAGTCTGTGGGTTGCATGTTATGCGTTGTATATGCGATATACAATGAAAAGATACAATGAGAAAGATACAACGCGGATTCCAAAAGATGTTCCAATCTAGTAGATAAAGTGTTGAAGTCCGCAGCTTGTATGTGTGTGTGCATTGTATATCACGGATATACAAAGGAGGTAAAAATACAATGCCCGGACCCGATTCAAATTTTGATTTGTTCTATAATGGCTTGAAGTCCGCATTGTACATTGCATTTGTACAATGCAATATACAAAGAATATGTGCATGGGGGAGATACAAGTCAGACCTGATGGTGAGTTTGAATGTGTTTTATAATGTTTTGGGATCTACCTTGTATGTGAAGCATTGTATCTTGCATATGCAAAAGGAAAAAATACATTGGCTCATCGGCAAGACAATGCATATCAGCGGATGCCTCCAGAGTTTCCCCGATGGTCGATGGAGATGGAAATGTCACAGCGATGCACATCCAATAGCAGGCTGCCACGCGTCCAGGCACAGTTGCATGTATATGCATTCTGCATATACAAAGATTTAAAAGGCAATTGAGGTGGAAAAGGCAAAATGTATGTTGCGAAGGGAAAAGTCAATGATAGGGAAAGCTGCCTACGTGGCGCGATCCGATTGGCCAACAGCTCGCCCATTCAAATTTGAGGTCACAGATCTCAGCGGCAAAGGGGAAATCGACGGTAATATTTCAAATTTTCAAAAGGGAGGGGATTTCCTGTGTCTACAGTGGCATTCTTGGCAGGAAAAGTTGCAAAGCATGCAGTCTGTTGCATTTCCAAGGCCACGGGTAGATTGGCATTAAAGGCAGAAGTTACAGAGGTATGGGTCTGATTGACCGGCCAAATACCAAATTCATGAGGAAAATTTTCAGGTGGCGCTACAGATCTTGATTTCACCAGCTTTCTCCTCTATTTCTCTAGGCTGCATTGAATGTTTTAGGTGCCATTCTGAAGGTGCAGTGCATTTGGCAAATTTTGAAATGCCATGTAATTAATTGCTGAGTACATGTTCTTGCTTTAGAAGCGAACTGTGTTACTCATTGTATGGTTGTTGAAGACTTGGGCAAAATTTTTGGAAAATAATGAACAATAAAGCCTTTCTTGGTTGTTCTGTCTCATTTTGGAGTTTATGTGTTTCATTTTAATGCAGGTTGCACATTTTTCAGTTTCATTGTTATTTTTTATGAAAAATGTACTCTTCCATGTATTTAGTTGCTTGTCTCCATTTGCTGTATGCATAGCTTCTTTTAAATCTGGTTGCTAAGAGTTTCTCAGATTCTTGAATATAGACCGTCTGTATTGCATGCTTGATTTGTGACTTCTATTCAAGGAGTGGATTAAATTGTTTTAGGTCAAGTATGGAGAAGAATGTATGTCAGCAGGGATATTTGTAAGTAGAGGCAGCTAAATACTCAGTCTTGGGTGGTGTTTGTATGGCAAGCACCAATCTGACCCCTTGAAACTTGAATGCCAGTGCAAATCATTCATTTGTATATGTCTAGTTGACTCCTTGCCCTGAGATAGGCACCAATCTGCTCCCTGTGTTGTGTTATGTTTCCAAAACCCATGTCTTGCATTTAAAACATTAAACAAATCATTTCATAATTCCAACATGTTAGTTGTAGGAGTAGGAATAGGACCCCTGCATGCTCTCATACTCAACCAGTTAGATATGTCCAAGAATGTTGCCAGCCTTGTGATCTATCATGCATCTCTTGGTCCAAACATGAGAGTATTCTGCCTGTTGTTCTGAAAAGCTAAATCTTTATGTCATTGGGCGAGTCAAGATTAAATCTTTAACTATAGGGATATGCCCCTTGGTGCAGCAGAACTAGAAGTGAAGGGGAGGTAGCTCACGCAACCTCCTGTATTAGTTAGCCAAATCTGCCTATGCATTAGAACTGGCAAACCCTCTGCAGATTCAGAAAGAAGAACCAACAGGGGGCATGATTATTTTCTTTGTTTGTTTTTTGTGGAATAAACTTTAGTAATGTGATGTCTTGTCTAACGACATGATCAACAAAAGATCATCGAGGACATCAAAGGTCTAACATGAACGGGGGCAATCCTTGTTTGTTGATATGCAAGCGATGCTTAGGTCATCTCAGTTCAATTATACCTAGATGCTTGTATTAACTTGCTAAATCAAAATCCATGTAAGTGATGCTCAGGTCATCTCGGTTCAATTATACCTAGATGCTTGTATTAACTTACAACATTTGGAAAAAGTACCAAAAAAATTGCCCAATGATGAAATAAGCAATTCAAAATACTTGCACCATCAAGATGTCAAAAGCAAAGCATCCATCATACATCCATTATACATCCATACATCTGTATCACATGTAATAAAAGATCCAAACAATGCAAAGTATCAATACAAATTGAATCTTGTGAGTCTTTCTATCGAGTCATTCTTTCAATCAATCTTCTATCTACCATTATGTCATCTCTGTGTCGATAGAGTACATTTGGACATCACAAAAACATAGCATACAGTTGCATATCATATCACATGAGATAGTCATTTACATGATTAAATCAATTGCATACATAATAAGTGCATTAGGTCATCCATATACATTTTTGCAATCATCACATAATGTCAACAGAAAAAATCAAAAACATAGATAAGTGCATCACATAAATTGCATAATCATATAGATAACATTTGCATTTACACATTAGAGGCATATCAAGTAAAACATCTAAGTTTGCATTAAGTCACAGAGCATCATAAGCATTTAAGTCTTCATTAGATCAGATAACATCATAAACATCTAAGACTGCATTAGATAAACATCACATAGCATCATATAAAAGTCTGCATTAGATAAACATCATATAGACATAGTCAAAATATGCATCACGAGTACCATCATACAATAGAGATGCATCGATAGCATAGAATGAACAAAGTGTTAATAGTTGCATCATCATGTAAATATCATAAACATGTCCAAATGTACAAATATCAAAAGGTCCCTCTCTGAGTCAATGTCATATACAATATATACATCTCAAAAAATAATGATACATGTCTCAAAGTGCAAAAGTGGTACATGTACATGTCTGACTATCTGAGCCATCAAAAGGGTATGTACATAGGGGTCAAAATCTATCCAAGTGTCTGCTAACCATGCTGTTGTGAACTGCTACTCCCAGCAATGTCCTATGTCTCCCCTCCTCTGCCAACCCTAGACTATTGCAGGCCCATCACAGAGGCTCTAGACCGCGATCCACCTACACTCTATGAGGCCATGGACTGGCTCCTATAGTTTGGAGCCCTCTGATCAACTAGAATAGCACCATGGTATAATCCCCAGTAGTACTGTGTATGGGCCTGCACTCTGGCAAGCTCACCTTGTACTTGCGCTAACTGTTGCTGCACCTATGCTAATTATGTCTGAGCCTAGGTAAGCTGTGCCTGTGCCTACTGAACTTGCCCAACCAGAAATGTGCTCATCCCATTTGTCCCAAGGGCTGCCACTGTTGTGTCTCTCTCTACTTGGATAACTCGTATCCTCACCTCTGCCATATCTTGCTCTCTAGTGAGCCCTGAGATAACACCTACATCTGTCTCCTGCCGAGCCTCGGCCATCCTAATTTGTGCCTACAGCTATTGAACCTATCCTATCCTATCAGCACGGCAATGGCTCTCCCCTGGACATCTGGCTGTGCTGGATCTTGGGAGGCCTGTGCCTGTCCCTGCCCCTACAGCTGAGATACCTGCTGCTGCACCATCTGTTGTGATGGTGGCATCTGTCCCTACTCTGCAACCTGCAGTTGTACTACCTGCTAAGCATGGGAGGATCCCTCCCTAGCTCTCCTCCTTTGCCTAAGTCTGCCTCCATCTCCCCCATCTCCACCGTCTCCTCTGCCTCCTCCTCCATCTCCCCCATCTCCACCATCTCCTCCATCTCTCTATCTTCCTCTCCTCCTCTTCCTCCTCCTCCTCCTCCTGCTAACCCTACCCTCATCATCTAAATCTGCCTCGTCTATGTGAGGAACTAGCTCTCCAGGCCTAGAGTATCTCAGAAATGGATGCTCTGTGAACCATTCCTCGTAGTCTTGTGTCATCCTTGCATCTGCAATCTCTCTCCTCATCAGCCAGGCAATATAGGGAATCTGTTGAAACTCTGCCACTACCTCCTCATAGGATGCCACTGGGCCCCATCTCAACCTCTCTGCATGTGTTCGTGCAAACAGAGCCTGCCCCTGTGGCATGCCTTGTCTCCTCCAAAATTGCCTCCAAACCCTGCTAACAATCTGTCTCTCCAAGATAAACTGTGTCCCGCCTATAAGCCACTGAGTCTGATAGCAGTATGGTAGCTCATCTACCTTGTCATCCAAGGGCTCACAGTCTAGATATGGTCGCTAGACGACCACATCTACCCCATCTAGTGCATGCCTCCAGCACTCTAGCTTCCCCAGTCTATGCTGGGAAATCATTTTTGTGTATCCATAGTTGTAAGGCTCTCCCCTTTGTCTCTAAAACATAGATATCAGTCTGGTAATGGTGATATGCTCCCACAACCAAAACTGTAACAGTGAGACACCTGTTGATAAACTAGCAGCCCTATGGTATACCACCGGATGCATATCATGGTATAGGTGTGCCAAAACATAGACACCCCAAGCATAGCCAGTGTCCTCTGAGATCATCCTCTCCATAATCTGTCCCCATCCAATGGGGAAACCATGTGATCTCCTATCAGGGCATACAACGCCTCTGATCAATCCTACAACTATCCCAAGGAAATAGTCATAGTAATCTTGTATATCCTACCAAGAGATAACCTGACAGTCTAGCTCAAGGTTGTCGAATACCCACCTGCACTCTATGAGTCCTGCATCCCGCTGTGGATCATACTCCATGAGCTCTCCCTGAATCGGCAAGTGAAGTATCCTATATACATCCTCCAAAGTCACTGTCATCTCACCAGTCGGGAAGTGAAAGGTCCCATCCTCACTATGAAACCTCTCCACTGCTATAGTCAGTAAGCCATGGTTCACTCGAACCTTGGGCATAAAGCACAACTAATCTAATCCCATCGCGCCGAGCACCTCTTGATCTATCTCTGTCAACATGTTGTGCTGCAACATCGGCATGGGAAACTACTCCCTCAACATCAGTGTATCTTGTATGTCCTCTTGCAAGCATGCAAAGCAAGGCGTCAACCTAAAGCTGCACGTACCATGCTCAACATATCTATAGAATCATATCAACTAACTTAACATATCAAATTGATCAAAACAGTACACTACATCTCTTGACTAGATTCCTACAATCTCAGAGATAGCTTATCGATTGATGCATCAAATAGGATGCCAATCGAGTCAATTTTGTTAAGTAAACTGACTATCCTATGCATATGCGCTAGAAAAGAAGATACATGCGCCATTTCTCAGCAAATGCACCACTTCTATCATATGCACCACAACATTTCATAAATGCATCATCCCATACCGTATATGTGTTGCCCATGTGCATGTGCCACCAAATAATACATGCACCGACCTTCCTCATGCATGCGCAGCTTCATATCCTACATGCGCCAAACTGTGATCTTGCGCATTTGTTTTGCCTAATTTTACCTAGCATTTAATGCACTCAAAATCAACCCTAGGTGAAATTTTTTGAGATACATATCGGGGGTCCTACCTCTGCTGGTCGGTCGAATCATTGGACTCGCTCAAATCGGTGCTCCTCATGTAGAATATCCATCCTAGTGCTGACTACTCTGTGCTTTGTACTCTCCTAAGCTCTCAAAGACAATCCAATAAAAGCCAAGTGTGCAAATGACTTGTCTTGTGGACCCAGCTCCTATATATAGCATGCAAACCCTAAACTGATTATGTGGTGACTATGACTACTTCCCGCACTTGTTTTCTTCCCGTTTCTCATAAACGCATCCTATTTTCTTCAATCCTAACCAAGTTTTCCCTTCGTCTTCATGAGATTGTCCATCTCACGCCTTCTACCTTCTTCCCATCCAATCTCCCAAGGGGACATCCTGTTGTTAAACCTATACTAGGGGCAAATTGGTCATGTATCATTGTCAGACTATTTATTCTTTGAAGCAATGCCATAAACTGCATTGCATCAAAGAGGGGTAAAATGTATACGCCTAAAAATGACACGACTCGGTCTAAATAAATATTCTTAATATTTATTTCATTCTAATTCTTCTATCAATAAATAAATAAACAAATTTATTTATTTGATTCATATTCTTCTAAACTAATTAAATATCAAAATATTTAATTACCTCTTCTAAAGTCAAAATTTAATAAAATCCTTTATTTAATTTAAATTCTTCCAAACAATTAAATAATTCTTAATTATTTAATTAAGTCAATTTTCTTCCAAATTTGAATAAATCAATCAAATTTATTTAAAATCCTCTCAATCTCCAAAAATAAAACATAATCAAATATTTTATTTATTCTTCCGAATCGTGCACAACGATTAAATAAATTTATTTATTTAATTTGCTTTCTTATCTTCTAAATTCTTTAAATATCTTCCAAAATCTTCTAAAAATAAGTCTTCTTCTCCATGCACACAAAATTAAATAATTTATTATTTAATTTCTCTCAAATCATGCAAAAGCAAATCTCAAGTTGAGTTAACTGACTCAATCAACCTTGTTTTTATCAATATCTCTTAAATTAGAAAAAAGCATTCTAATTTATGAAAAGCAATTCATATCTTTATAAAAGAAAGTAGTTAACTCAAATAAAATAGCTTTTGTGTGACACTTGTCTTCTTCTTATTTGCGCACGTTCCTTAACCGTTCTATACCGTTGATCTTCTCATTCTTTCTATATTGTTGATCTTCTCTTTCCCAACTCTATAAATTGAACCCTATTCTTCCATTTCATTCTTCCAAGCTTTAAGTATTGTTACTCTATAGGAATTACAGCGCACCTTTGGCACCCACGTCATTCCTTTTGCTTCTGATCACACTTATTACTACACACTACTATCATTGTTGTGAAGCTCATCTTCATGGCGAAATTGTCATAGTTGTTCCCATTTGAACATCTTGGAATCATAGCAAGGAAGTGCACCTTCTGAGGGCCATATTCATAGACAAGATCATTTGTGATAGGCGATCAATGGAAGCTGAGAATTAAAGGACGTTTGCTTTGTATTGTTCATTGTTTGATTGATCTCTTTTGTTCATTATCTCGTTGAGTTTTGGGTATTATTGATATGCTATATTGATTATTCATGTTTAGATCCAATTTTCCCTTAACATTTTTAGCGCCCACCACAGGGCCTAGCCCCAATTTGTAACACAAAAACTAATTTTTTATGTTTTAGAAATCCGTACACAGGAGGAAACCACGCATATGACACATCCTAATATGTATCTGCTAACTGTTCTAGCGCATACATTCTTTCAGTGCATACAGACTCTGTTCTAGTGCATCTATCCTATGATATGATGCATCTGTCTGTTCGACACATATATACTATTTTCCTACGCTTTTGACCTCTGTCTTAGTGCATATGTACTGTGGTGCTTCTGAGCTCTATTTCTGTTCATTCAAGCTCTGAAGCTACGCATCTGATCTCGGCAGTGATTTTTAGGGTTTCCTTGAAGTTTTTGCTAACGCTAACGTCTTTTTGCAGGAACACTCTTGATTTGTTTGCAGGCTAGGTACTAGTTTAGAATCATATAGTTGCACTGGTTTAGAATCATATGGTAAAATATATCCTTTTGAGTTATTTCTTTCACTTGAAATTGAATAACTCCATATTAAGCGATCAATTTAGATTCGACAGCTAATAAAGTAACAATGTTACTGTCAAGGTTACTATTCTTAGTATAAAATGCAGATTAGTGATAATAAGTTATTTGGTTGAAACAAAATATTGCTATCCATTAATTTATCATATTTATAATTATAATCATTATTACTGGTTTTTCTTTTTTTTTTGAGAAAAAGTGGCATAGCCACTAAAATTTATTAATTAAATACAAAAAGCCTGATTCAAAGAGGCATACCGGTAGGAAAGAATTAGGTGAAGAAAACCTCTGGTTGTAGCCTTTTAAAACTTCACTAAATACAAAGATGACTCAACAGGATGAGTCTGCCAAGGAAAAGTCTATGACTGCGATACAAAATTGAATTTTGTGTCACATGGGAACTGTTACAAAATTTTCATCTAATACATTACAAAATTTATAGAAATCCACAAAAACCTCCCAATAAAGAACCTAACCATCAGTTAACATCTTGCCCACCATCAGCAATTAAACCCTGTTGTCGATGATCCTCCTCTTCAGTTGGCTGAGGGGGCGACGATGGAGGAGGAGGATTATAATGCAGAAGGAAAGATAGAGCATTAAAAGCCCTTGTAGCATCATCTATCACCTGCCTGCATAGCTCTTTCCTATGACAGTGAACAGAATTGTGAAAGGACAATACATAGTTATTTTGAAGACCATGCAGCATAGCATTGTAAAGGCAATGAAGTGCAGGTCAACAGAAGAAATCCCTGTGAACAAACAAGCCACCCACAAGAGTAGTACCCTCATACAAATCGTATTCCTCTATACTTTCATTAAAAACACCACAGAAAAATGATCATCATGGACAAACAGAAACCCCAAATTCCTTACCAGGTTGAAATTTTGCAATAAGTCCATAACATTAGAAATAAAATGTGATATAGCTTAGGAAGGATATAGAGAACTAGGAAAATGTAAAACATCCTGACCACAAACCTGTATAATCGCTCTCTTTACATCTTCCTCATTAATCTTGAAAACTTCATGCATAGAATTCAAATTGAGAAGGCCTAAAGAAGGTCGTTCCCAATTCTAGATGGGCAAATGAATTCTTCTATTTCGTTGGGCAGAGGCCATACTAAAAAACTTATCTCATACAAACACTAGATTAGAAGACGGAAAAAGAGCAAATAAGGCTAGAGAAGGAGATGACAAAAGAGAAGCAAAGAACAAGAATATAATAACTTATTCCCCCAAAATATAATGAATGAAATCATTACTGAAAAGATATACTGTTATGCAAGAGCTGCCACCCTACGTGCAACATTAAAATAGAAGGACTACTCACCATATGCAAACTGCCCATAGGACTAAGAACAACGTCAACTATCAAAATGGAGCCGCCGCAAATAGAGGACTCTCAATTTAGCGGCAAAAACTAAACACTTTGCCTTTTTAAGATACCTTCTACTAAGTTCTTCATAATTAGCCTCCAAAATTAAATAGTACTTTCTTTATCTAAAATGTAGTTAATCCCCGGAATCAAAGAGATGGAGGTGGAATCCCACTCAGTGTAAGAATCATTTATACAAAAAGCGTAATTCACTAAAAAATCCGCTAAAGAATTACCTTCCCTGTAAGTATGAACTATATTAAAAGATTGAAAAAGATCAAGCAAATTCCTTCCAGATTGTAAAATATAATCAATTTTCCAATTTGGCGAAGACTTAGAGGAAAATGCCCTTACAATATTCAAAGAATCCCCTTCCACAATAATATTAGGAATCTTACATTTTATTGCAAGATTAAGGTCTGCTAATAAAGCTAAGGCCTCTACCTCATTATTTGAACACAAACCAATTTTAATTGATAGAGCTCTTAGAACTAAGCCATTGTGATCTCTCAAAACACAACCAGCACTAGATTCACCAAGATTCCCCTTAGTTGCACCATCAAAATTTAGTTTAACAAAAGAAACAGGCGGAGGGATCCACTTAATGGAAGATCTATCCAATTTACTATCCGAAATGAAGCAATTTGAATTAGGTAAAAGTAAAAATTTCCAACTCTTTAGCATAAGATCATCCCAAGAAGTAAAAACTAGGGACCCTAACTTTCTGAATCGAAGAGAGACTAAGACTAGCTCCGAATCAACTTCTCAAGTTTAACAATAATTACATCAAAAGGATTGTGAATGTTTCTAAAAATTCTACTATTTCTTTCAAGCCACAAAATCTAAATAACAATACTTGGAGAGACCACCCATAAATCAGAGAAGGTGGAATTTGAGAACAAGATAGGCCATCTTTGAAACACTTGAAGGAGAGAGGAAGGAAGGGTGCCCTGTCAACACAACTTTGAGAATAACCAATACCAAACTTTTGAAGACAATTGACAATTTAGCAGCAAATGATCCACAGTTTCCTCCACTTCAGAGCAAAAAGGACAAAAGAAGGGATTAGCAATCCTAAGCCTGACTAACCTATCACTAGTAAGGATTCTATAATTCAAGGCTAACCAAGCAAAAGCCCCTACTTTAGGCAGGCAAGGACCACTCCAACAAAGTTTATAAGGCCAATCAATTAGAGAAATAGAATCTTTATTAATGATACTTAGATATCCTTGCTTGACTGAATATTGACCAGACTTTGAAGGAACCCAAATGAGTTTATCTCTACCTCCTGATAAAAAAAATCTTCTTCCCTTCAAGATATTCCTAAGCAAGGCCTTCTGCTCTAAAGGAATCAGAAAATCATCAAAAATTTTCCACTTAACTTGACTAGTTGCCATATCAGAATCTACTTCAATATAATCTTTAACTTTAGTTCCCCAAACTTGACATAAAAATAACCTAATTTCCTGGAGACCTTCTATATTATTTAGCAGCTGATAACTATTCCAAGAATCATCCCAAAAAAGAGCTGAGTTTCCATCCTGAATAACCCAAGATAGAAAAGGAGAGATCACCTCTCTACATTTTAAAAGAAAATTCCAGATCTGAGAGCCCATCTTTGGATTTAGAATAGTAAAAATTCTTTGAGATGAAGAAGAATCTAGATATTTAGCTTGCATAATTTTTCCCCATTTAGAATCTAATTTTTCATATAAATTCCAAACCAACTTGGCACCAAGAGCCTTGTTATGAGCTTCAATGTTATGAATCCCAGTTCCTCCTTGCTGCTTTGGAGAACAAATTTTATCCCAAGAAATTAAAGAGATCTTTTTTCCCTTTAGGTTGGATCCATTCCACAAGAATTTCCTCAAGATATTAACAAGGCAGGGAAGAATGGCCTTGGGCATCATAAGCACTGAAAGCATATACACAGGCATTGCTGACAAGATTGATTTTATCATTAGAATTTTACCTGCCAAAGTTAACCATTTACCTTTCCAAGAAGAAATTTTAGACTTAATACTCTGAATAAGTTTTTCCCAAAACATGTTTTTAACACAATCATTATTACTGTTATTAGTAATATTATAGTTATTATTGCTTCAAGTTATTCGGTTACTAAATAATATCATGGATTTAAATGTCTTATTTTTCTTGAATAGATTTGTTATAGGATAAGTAATCTTATAAGATTGAATTTCAGTTGTATGGGTGTACATTTGAATAGAAATCCATAGGTACTAAATTTAAGTATTGATAAATTAAAATTTAGATTAACATTAGCATTTCAATATAAAGGTAATATTGTTATTGGAATAAATGTCCTTGTGTTATATAAAATAAATGATCTTATTAGAATTAAGATTTATTGCAATTTTATTTGATTAAAAATATACGCTTGAATTTAAATTTAATTTAGGATTCTTAGTGCAAGAAATTATTATGCATAAACATTGTATTTGGTTGTTTTAGATAATTGGTTAATTATAAGTGAGTCTTGTACAAGTCGTGTCTGAGGTCATAGTAGAGTCAGGTTAGTTCCAGAGGCATAGGCTTAGTTTTCATGTTTATGTTATATCATGTAACTTGAGTTGGATATTTATTCCTTCTATTTGAGGTGTGTTCATTTTTGTATTGTGTTGATTTTTGTAACGGGGAAACATATATAATTGTAAAAGGGATGTATGTGGGTTATGATGGTTGTATCTGCATCTCTTGAAAGTTTTGAAACAAGACCTTAGAATTGATCCTTGTGATTATGTTCAGCATGCGAGATGGTAAATACCTTTCATTGTTATGGTTAGCTTGTAGGTTATGTTTTACTTGATGTGAGGGGTATTCTAGATGCAGGTAGGGGAGTGGATCTCAATGGGGGCTGGAGCCCAAAGTGGCGTCTTGGACAACCCATGTGAGAGTTTCCTTAATTAAGTGATAACCTAATTAATGAATTTAGGGGTTGGGTAGTAATCACATTAAAACAAGATAATTGGATGCCTCACTCATAGCTCAAGTGCTCGTTTAGGCTTGAGATGAGATGGGAAGGCCTAGAAAGCCAAGATCAACTACCTTGTCCACTTGAAAGGTATGTTGATTCTGCATGACCTTGTATGGGGGCCAAGGGTCGAGAGAGGCTACCAAGATAACCCAGGATGGGGGCTGGGGCCTAGGAAGGCCTACCAGGACAACCCATGATAAGCCACATGATGACACTCATGCCTACTACTGTCTGGTATTCCCTAGTTGTCCTCTTTTCATTTGTTGTGTGGTTCTCTCTGGATTTTGATGTCTGAGTAATATCCCATGTGGATTGTGTAGTCCCTGTGTTTCAAGATGATTGTTCTGGTAGTGGGACCTTACTGTTATCTCCTAGCACGGGGGGTGGACCTCAGGGCTTCACATGGTCCGGTGGTTGTGCATTTTATCTATTGGTCTCCTTGCTATTGATCAAGTGCATGAGGATTTATCTTGTAGCGGATCACTATCCTTGTCCAATTCGATGTGACAGACACTTATGATTTATATACCAAATTTATCATGTACCATTACATTGATGTATGCACTTTTATGTATACAAGTGGGAAGAGTACCTACCACTTGTGGAGATTTCTTATAACAACTCCTATAATTATGCTATCAAGATGTCTCTATTTGAAGCATTACACAGAAGAAGATGCTAAAGTCCTATAAGCTAGGCTAAGCTAGAAGATAGGATTAGCATTGGTCCAGAAACATTGTCAGAAATGGAAGAACGGATCAAGATGATCAAAAATAGATTGGCAGAAGAAAATGATAGATAGAAAAGTTATGCTGATGCCAAGCGTACACCAAGGCAATTATCAGTTAGAGAAAAAGTTATTTTGAGGGTCAAGCCTAGAAAAAGTTCCATAAAGTTTGGAAAGTCTTCCAAATTAGCTCCTAGATACGTAGGACCCTTTGATGTTCTCAAAGTTATAAATCTAGTTGCCTACAAAATCATTCTACCACTAGCTCTTACTAGGATGCATAATGTTTTTCATGTATTATATTTGAAAAAGTATATAACAGGTGATAATCATATTCTTGATTGGAATGTTTTAGAGGTACAGGACCCAGGAGTGGTCATGATTGAGTCTCTCAAGGTGCTCAAAGTTCGTAAGATCCGCTTGCATAACATAGAGGTTACTTAGTGCAAGGTCCAGTGGGACCAATATGTAGAGGATAGTGCTACATGGGAAGATTACCATGATTTTTATCAGAGATTTCCTCATTTGTTTTATGCTTTTCAAAGTTGAACAAAAACTTTATCATGTTGTAAATTTTGGATACATTGGATCATCGAGGATGATGAATCTTATGGGGAGAGGTATGTTACACCCCAAATTATGACTATGTTTTACTTTTTACTTTTAAGTAATTAGTAGATAATTTTGCATGGATTAATGATTTGACGTTAGTAGAAATATCAAGATAAATCAATGATTTCATGAATTTGAGTTTATATTCTTGGAATATAGACATGTGATTATTTGATGATAAGATTATTTATTTATGTGGTTACAGATTTACTAATGATGCACTAATCCCAATTTGGTGATTGCAAGTTGTAACTAGGAAAATAGATTTTTCCACCCTCCGAGAAAGAGAGGGAGAGCATCATCAGAGAGAAGAGAATAGACATATGGAAAGAACAGATTGATTTTCCATTTGAGTCTTGTTCCTTCATAGTTTTAGTGAATCGCCAATGAGATTGGTAAGTTGTGTTTGACCAAATAGTTTAAGTTGGTTTTGACTAGACAATTGTCGATTTAAACTATTAAGTATAGGTTTTGTCGAAAGATCCTGTTAGGTCAATATATGACCATGTACTAGAAATAGTCAACAATAGCTAAACTATTTTACTATTTGAAAACCCGATTGGGATACTAGCATGTTATTTTCATCTATTTTGGCAAGATAGAGAGAGGAGGAGAACACCTCAACCCCAATCTCGTAGCTCGTCGAATGATTAAAGTAATGTGAGTATACATTGTATATGTAAATAATATGTTGTTTCTTTTATATTTATATATATTTATCTATTTAATATATTTTAAATTCTAGATTCTTACTATGTATTCAGTTTAAAGAATACATGATAGAGATCTTAATTTATTGCAAACCACTCTTTTGGTTATGCTGGCTCAACTCCTTACTCCTTAACTAAATCGAAGATTATGGAGGAGCTTTAAAGCCAGATTATGGAGTGGTCTTTAAGACCATTATCTCCACCAAGTTTTGCATGCCTTAGTGTGATCTTTAATAGGTAGATTTTCTGCCTAGTGCTCCCTGGTATGTGGAGAGGTGAAGCCTTTAAAAAGGATATATCATTAAAGAGAAGGCATGTGAAGATTAGAATTGGGGTGGAGTAGATTAAAGTGTGGGAGAATAGTAAGGTATGCATTGGATAGTGGTTCAAACTATGTGAGTTTTCCTAGTAAGTATTCACAGTGAGGGTTGTGATACCTGTTGGCAAGAGACACTATATGGATTCATGGTTGTTGTCATTGATGGCAACAAAGGTCATCCCACATATCCGCAAGACATGATATGTCTCTACCGGAAGTCAGAATAAAGAATGTTGTGGTCCGGTGAAGAAGAACAGAGCATGTGGCAAGGTCCGACAGATTGGTCCGGACCTCTCAGAGGAAGTGTCTTGGTGCAGTGCGGATTTGGGGAAGTCAAGAGGACTACCTTGAGTGGTATATTCCAAGGATTTAGCTTCCGGTGATGGACAAGGAAAAAGATATGAATGGTTGAGTACCGGATTCCTGAGAGACAGTGAAAACAGAGGAAGAACTGACTGGCAGAGTATCAGACTGCTTTCCGGATGGGTTACTATTGATGACAGAGGTTGTGAAGGCATGAATCATGTTTGGCCGACATGATTAATGATATCTACAAGTATATGCTTGATCCGCATTGCTTGGTGAGGAAGGATTCAGCCGACAGAATGAAAAGTTTATAAGAAACTAGACTGTTCCGGATGCCGACTAGAAAGGTGATGAAATTACTTGTGCGGATATATATAGAGGATGGATTTAGTTGTGAAGGAGTAGTTGTTGCGGAGAGATATGCGAATAAGTCTAGATAAAGAGCAGAGGTAGCAAAAAGGATCCGGTATGTGAAAGATAGCAGAATAAAGAACAGAGGAAAGATGAAGTGCAGCAGATCAGTGTACTGAGCCTAACCGGAACTGAACTCCAGCATATGCAGATGCTTCCAATCAGTTCAAGACTGTGATTCTCATCACTTTGTAGACAGTGTGTCTTCTTGTAGGCAGTGGGCCTCTTGTGAGCAGTGTGCTCGGGCAGTGAGCCCTAATTGGCAAGTGCCATCTTTGTAATTTCCTATTCTTCTAACAGAGAATAATTTTGGGTTAATCACCCCGTGGTTTTCTCCCTTAACAGGGTTTCCACGTCAAAAATACTATGTCATGTGTTTCTTGTTTTATGGTTAATGTTTTATGTTTGATTTTATGCTGCATCAATTAAGAGGAAAGTTCAATAAAGGAAACAATTAGGATAACTGATTCACCCCCCCCCTCTCAGTTATCAACAATTGGTATCAGAGCCAAGTTCCTCCTAATAGAGCCTAACAGCTTGAGGAAGATCTGGGATTTCAAATGGATGCATATGGTTTAAGGGAGCAACTCAAGACTGCTCTTGAGGATCTTGAACAGTCGAATTCTGAAGTCAGTGAATTAAAGGAAAGACTCAAACAGGCTGATGAATTCATGAGAGAATTAAAAGACAAATTAAGTCTCTCTATGAAAAAGAGAAAGGAGCTGCTTCAACAGTTGGCAAGACAAAGTGAAGAAAGCAATACAAATGAAGAATTGACTGAGCAAACCAAGTTATGTGAAAAGTTATCAAAAGAAGTTATTATGTTAAGACATGAAATGGAATCAGGAACTATAAAGTTTACTCAAGAGATTGAAGAAAAAAGAAAGGCTGAAGACAATCTAAGACAATCTCTTAAAGAAAAATCAGAAGAATGCCACCAGATGGACAGGATTATCAGACATCTTGAATCTGATCTTGAAGATGCCAAAGATAATGAAGGAAAACTTGAGGATCAAATTGCCTCTCTCAAAAGAGACCTTCAAATAGCAAATGAATATAAAGAAAAATTCAAGATAAGTTCTGCTCAACTTGAAATTCTTCTTGGAAGTCAAAAGAGGACAGATGACAAGTATGGTTTGGGATATGAGAAAGGAGAAAGCTCCGGATCCGGTCAGAAGAATCTTGGATCAGAAAATCCAAGAAGCAGGCCTAGAAGACCTCCGGTAAGACAGCCAAATGCTCAAAGATATCCATCCTTCAATGGATACTGCCACAGCTGCAACCACTTTGGTCACAAAGCTAATCAGTGCAGAATGAGAATGAATCAGATTAATTCATCCTTCTCCGGACAGTGCTTCAACTGCAAAAGGTATGGACACAAATCCCATGAATGCAGAAGTATACAAGTAAACAAATCATTCAAAGGTAGATGCTTCACATGCAATAGAGTAGGTCATATGGCTAATCAATGCAGATCAAGAGGATATCAGTCAAATATGCGAAGAAATGTTATTTGCCAAATCTGCAATAGGTCCGGTCATAATGCTAAAGTTTGCAGAAACAAGAATCAGGACAAAAGAGGTCCGGTGTATAATCAGAATCAAGACAAGGGTAAACAAAAGATGAATGCGGATGAGGTTAGGAATCAGATGAGCAAGATCTGGGTGAAGAAAAGTTCAGAGAATGTAGAGGTTGGATCCGCACCAGACTCTGGTGCTGATATTTCTTCCGGAAATTAAAAAGTGAGCTCAGGCTCAGGGGGAGACTCAAAGGAAATCTTGTTCCCCCAGCCAAACAAGTGGTGCCGGATGTGGCACAAGATGCGGATCAAAGGGTTTGTAGATATGAGTCTTGAGATACTTCAGTCAAGTTTTCAGAGGTCCGCATGGAGTTATGAAGAAGCTATGATCGATCAAATAAGACCTGTTCAGGGAGATGCTCCGGTATGATAAAGGATTACAAAAGGGTCCGGAAAGATCCAGAAATGCACTATCTTGTTCTGCGGATTGGACAGAGTGTTTGAGATGATCTTGTAATATGCTACCTCGATTTATTCATGATTGAAAGATCCGGATGATATCCACAGATCAGGACTAATCCGGGATACTCCAAGCTATCCAGACAAGGCAAACCGGAATGATGTAGGTGAAGCATTTATTGCAGACAGGTATTAGGGTTCGCGGAGCAATTTAAGGGATTTCTCAAAGGTCATTTGCTCATTCTGCACTCGAGAAGAAGCAAAAAGTGGAGCTCTGCAACAAGGTTCTTCAAGCACACCAAGGATCTCCTGCCAAAGCTATTGGATAAAGAAATCAATCCAACCACTCCGTGCAAACCGAAGGCGCATAAGGTATTCTCCATTTTTTCATTACCTCACTGCAAATCTTTGAAGAATGGCTACTCCAAACATAGTCAAGATCTCCGATAGACCTCGCCCCTCATTCAAGAAACATCCCTACAAATCATTGGAGGTAGACCCACTAGGAGCCTTCTCTAGTGTTCCTCACGGAGTTTTACACACCGAAGACATTAGGGTTTACATACATGCAAACATTGAGGAATTTGGGGAATTCAAATTAAGAGACCTCTATCACAAGCAGCTGATTGACAATGCTTTTGAGCTTAAACCAGAGTATAAGGATATTCAGAAGAAACAATTTGAGCAATTTATTCATTTCCCCTGCTTTGAAGAAGATGAATGGGTCCGGTATGTACTGAGCAGGATGCATGACAACTTTCTATGGCTAGATAGACCCTGCAAGATTACAAAAGAGGCAATTAGAGCAGTAACTGGTCTATACTCTTCCGGAGGGATACCTATCCTCAAATCTGTCAAGAACAACATTGTAACTGAGGCCACCGGATCAAAATTTGACAAGAGGGCAATGACCATTGAAGATATTTCGGATCCGGATATCAAATATGCATCAATGATAATAGGATACAAGATCTATCACTCCAGCAGGGAGAATTCTGTATCCGGAACTGCAATATACACTGCTTATGAAATGTTAAGAAAGAATGCAGAATATGATCTCTGCGAACTACTACTAAGCCAATTAATGGAAAACATACAGAAAATCAAGAAGGATAAGAAGAATTCCTTTAAGTATGGTACTCTTATTGTATGTCTATTCTTCTATTTCATGAATGAGCTACCCGGAACAAGTGGATGGGTATGGCAGAATGACAAACCTGTTGCAGTCCAGATAAGAGACTACTTGCATGGACTTGGGGATGCAAAAGCGAGAAATTCAGCTCTATGGGGATACTTCAAAAACTTTCAAAGCATGATGCAAGCAAGAGAGAGAATTCCCCAGTCTCTCATTGAGAAATACAAGGACTCAGTATGCTTTATGGTTGACACTGATCAGTGCCTAATGGAGGCAGTGGAGCCAAGGACTGTCTGGATCATGCCCATGGGGTATGAAGTTGATGAACAGATAGTGGAGCTGCATGTTCAACACATGCTAAGTCAGCCCAAAGATCCTAAGGCAGAAAGGTTTGGAACCTTTGAGGAGCTGAGTGTAAAAATACATGTAGAACTCAGGGAACCTGAGATTAAAAGAAAGGTAAGAAAAGAAGTAGAGAACATTGCTCAAGGCCTAGGTATCTCAAAGGAGGCACTTGATGCCAGCCGGGAAAAGAGGAGGAAGGCCGAGGAAGAAGAGAAAAGCAAAGAAAGTGCTCCGGTTGGAGCTCCCACCCGGACCAGATCAACAAAGAGATCTGCACCTCCCTCAACCAAAAGTTCAAAACCGGAAGTCCAGGCATCCGGTAAGAGATCCAAGACAAAAGCCACAAGGGCTTATGGAAGCCAAAAGGATGAAGAAGAAACAGAATCAGATGAGGGAGTAAGAGAAGTAAAGAAACAGAAGAAGAAAGGATCCGGTAAGCCCTCCACAGGCCAAGACAAGGATGAAATGGTAGAGGTAACTATTGAAAAGCCCACTCTGTCACTAGAGAGCATAATCAAGTCGGTCACGGTGGATGGAAACCTTCAACCAATGACTGAATCCTATGATGACTTCAGTGAGGCAGACCAAAAGACTCTGCAGGAAGCCACAGTTAAATATCTGAACATATACAATAAGGCTTTCATTGAGATCATATCTCTCATTCCTAAAAGCCTAGAGAAGGAAATGGAAGTAAGAAAGAATAATGCTCATGCCAAAGATCTTGAGATCCGGGAGCAGATAGCTATTCAGCTATATCCTCAAATTGATCCCAAGACAATGAACATTATCTTCAAGGACTGCAAAGATGAGTTCAGAAGCAAAGCCAGGATGAATCAACTCATGCTTGGTGAGACTGACAAAGTGGCCCAAGAAACAGAAGAGATCCTCCGGAAGGCCTTCAAAAGGTTCAATCTTCCTGTTGTAGAGGACTTAGGTGCAGAAACAGCTGCTGATTTGGAATCTTCTGTTCCGGAAGAAGTGAGCCCTGAACAGACAAGTGAGGACTTGGGACCCTCTGCTCCAGAAGAAGTGGCCCATGAACAAGTTAGCATCTCTCCTCTGGTTTCCCCTACAGTCTCCGGATCCAAAGAAGAAGAGCAATTACAGGAGAAGGAAGCAGTGGTGAAAGACAAAGAGGTTGACAGTTCTAAGACTGCAGAAGAGAAGAAACATCTGTCTCCGGCAAGAGACACTGCACAAACTGTTCAACAATTTTTGAGCAAAGAAACTCTAGAGATTGATGAACCGGAGCTTCTAAAAGGCCCATTTGATTTTGACTCTCTCTCTCCGGTACAAACAATGAAGATAGCTTCATTTGCAAATGCCAAGGCAAATGAAAAGCTCCTGAAGTCTCATATGGAAGACTGTGAGTTGATAGAGGCTGCTTCCGGAGTACTTGTGAAGATCATGCCATCAATCCAAATAGATCCGACAGCCTCCACTTCCGGTAATCTAAAAACCTTAGTCAGCAGTGTTGATACACATTTTGACTCTCTAGAAAAATCAGCTGAAGAAAAGGTCCGGAAGGAATTTTTGGATAAGAGATTTTCAGAGATATTAGAATTAATTTCTAAAGATAGGAAGATTGTAAGCATTGGAATAAAGAGCTTAGAGAATGCTCTTAAGGATGGCGGTGATATCTATAAATTTTGTATATCCTGGTCAAAGGCAACAGCAGCATTTGACAAGAAAATAAAAGAGGAACAGGATAAGCTACAAAGCTTATCTCAAAGTTTTGATCCTCTCTCTTCCTCTATAATAAATCAAGAATGTCAGACTATTGCAGTCTTGAACGAAATAAAGAATCTTGAGAAGGAAAGGAAGAACATCACCAACCGGATGGGAGAACTTAGAAGGATTATAATCCCTAAGTTGGAAACCATGCATGAGGCCATCAGTGATGCTAGGACCACCGCCCAAACAAAAGATCCGACAGATCTCAAGCGGGCAGAAGTGTTTGCATTTTTGTTAAGTGGTCACATTTCAATTTTGGACAGAATGAAGCAAAGTTGGGCTACCGAAATGATTCAATTACAGACATCCTTTGCAGACATTCTTCAATATATGTGAGTATGTAAATATGCGGACCCTACCCTTTGCCATTGATGTCAAAGGGGGAGTGAGGAGCAGTGAAAAATGAGGAATCCAACTAAGGGGGAGTTCCAGAAATTGTATATAAAGACAGAGCATCAGCAAAGGGGGAGCACAGTGAAAACACTTAGTCATTTTTCACTAAGTGTTGCCATCAATGCCAAAGGGGGAGATTGTTGGCAAGAGACACTATATGGATTCATGGTTGTTGTCATTGATGGCAACAAAGGTCATCCCACATATTTGCAAGACATGATATGTCTCTACCGGAAGTCAGAATAAAGAATGTTGTGGTCCGGTGAAGAAGAACAGAGCATGTGGCAAGGTCCGACAGATTGGTCCAGACCTCTCAGAGGAAGTGTCTTGGTGCAGTGCGGATTTGGGGAAGTCAAGAGGACTACCTTGAGTGGTATATTCCAAGGATTTAGCTTCCGGTGATGGACAAGGAAAAAGATATGAATGGTTGAGTACCGGATTCCTGAGAGACAGTGAAAACAGAGGAAGAACTGACTGGCAGAGTATCAGACTGCTTTCCGGATGGGTTACTATTGATGACAGAGGTTGTGAAGGCATGAATCATGTTTGGCCGACATGATTAATGATATCTACAAGTATATGCTTGATCCGCATTGCTTGGTGAGGAAGGATTCAGCCGACAGAATGAAAAGTTTATAAGAAACTAGACTGTTCCGGATGCCGACTAGAAAGGTGATGAAATTACTTGTGCGGATATATATAGAGGATGGATTTAGTTGTGAAGGAGTAGTTGTTGCAGAGAGATATGCGAATAAGTCCAGATAAAGAGCAGAGGTAGCAAAAAGGATCCGGTATGTGAAAGATAGCAGAATAAAGAACAGAGGAAAGATGAAGTGCAGCAGATCAGTGTACTGAGCCTAACCGGAACTGAACTCCAGCATATGCAGATGCTTCCAATCAGTTCAAGACTGTGATTCTCATCACTTTGTAGACAGTGTGTCTTCTTGTAGGCAGTGGGCCTCTTGTGAGCAGTGTGCTCGGGCAGTGAGCCCTAATTGGCAAGTGCCATCTTTGTAATTTCCTATTCTTCTAACAGAGAATAATTTTGGGTTAATCACCCCGTGGTTTTCTCCCTTAACAGGGTTTCCACGTCAAAAATACTATGTCATGTGTTTCTTGTTTTATGGTTAATGTTTTATGTTTGATTTTATGCTGCATCAATTAAGAGGAAAGTTCAATAAAGGAAACAATTAGGATAACTGATTCACCCCCCCCCCTCTCAGTTATCAACAATACCATCTACAAGAAGTATTCACAGTGAGGACTATGATACCGACTACAAGAAGTATTCACAATGAGGATTGTGATACCATTTTATAAGAAGTATTTTCAAGTGAATTTAGTGTGTTCATCCAAGAAGATATACTCAATGTGCACTATTGATAAGAATGAACCATGAGCTTATTTCTTCATTAGTAGAAGGAGAAAATGAAAGAGGTAGGAGGTCATACTTCCAAAACCTTTTTTCATTGTTTTCTCTACAATAAGTCTATCTCTTATAAACTTGTATAGAAGATTTTATGTAGATTCGTTTAGAATCATGCCAACTATGAGAATAAATTAGTAACGGCTATGAAATCATAGGATGTTTGACTAAAGTTTTATCCTTTTGTTTTAATTCATACTAGCACTCAAAGTGCAATAGACTTATGAGCCCAAAATCATGTTAGTGGGATATCTTTTTAGCTATTAAACAACTTAGTATAAATAATAGGATACTTTAATAATACCTTCTCTCTAATGTTCGATGCCTTCAAACTGATAGTAAACTCAGTTACTCTATTAAAACATAGTTTTATTGTGATGTAACTCTTGTAAAGTTGCCACTGTGTCATCTGTTTCATTGTGTAAATAGATAGCAAGCTTGTCTTGGGTAGACACCTTATACGATTAAAAGATTTGGTTTATCATAATTATGGACCCCTATCTATAGACAGTATCTTTTACTCTTTTTATATGAGTAAGCATAAAATGCAGTCATTGTAGTAAAACAATAACTTGTGAAACTATTTTGTAGAATGTAGAACCAAAACTTCTTTAGAACTCTGTTGTGGTCTTACAATTAAAACTAGAGAGATTAGTTAGAGAGGGATCTATATATCAAGTGTTTTTATAGTTTCTATTATAAGATTTTGTGATAGTTATTCTTTATTCTAGAGGATATCGAAAAGATATTGATATCACTAACAAGCAACTAAGGTTAGTGACCTATTATCATTTATGCAACTATGATAGCAATATCACTATAATCAAGGAGGTTTGATATAAGTTCACAACCTCATCTTTAATAAAATTTGATGGACCTAAAAGGACCAAGAGGTTAGAGCTATTATACTTATATTATTAGTGAAAACCCAAACCTATTAAGGTTAAAAGTTCAAACTTAGTAGAAGAGTACCTTGAATAATGATAGAAATCATTATAGATCTTATGGGATAAAGATAAACTCATGCTCTATGTTTTATGAGAGAAACATGAATTTGAATAGTGCCTAAGCAGTCTAGAGAAGATTAGAGGACATTGTATTCATGTTATATTATTATACATTTTCATCTTTGGATGACAAGAGTTTTTAACAGCGTATATATATAGGGTTAGAGAAGATAAAACCTTAGGATCAACCTAGATGGGTCTAGTAAACTTAAATATCTCAAGTCGGTTAAGACATTGATTCGATCTAGTGTATTTATGGTCAACAGTGAATAGTCAAGAATCCATAGATCAGGACAATATAATTTAGAAAGAGTCTAAGAAGCTTTTGACAAAGTATTATCAATTTCTTGATATAGTCAAAACATGACATAAAGCATAGGAATGCTTAATTTTTGAGTCGATGAGTAGAATGACAAGAAGTCATAGACTCTGATGTTTGCAATAATGCAATGGACTCTCTAAAAGGTTAAAATCTTCTAAACCTATTCATCATATATATATATCCTATAATTCATGATTAAATTCTAAGTCAGGTTGACTAGGATTGAGTTAGTCAAGACAAAAATTATGTCTAGAATTATTTGACAAAAAAATCAACTGTAGGATGAGATAGTTCCCAAATCAAGTTAGAGGTGTGTGAACACATGACTATGTTTATTGCAAACATCTATTTATATAGAAACTTTGGCCAAAGCGATGCATTTGTCTCTGCATGCATTAGTTGGTTCATAGTGTCTAGATGGCATAACCTATCAATTGGATCATACTTAGCTAGAAGATAGTCTATAGTTATATGGTTGATTGTGTTATGTAGGACACAACACTAGAAATTAGATGGAAAACCTATTGGTTCCTTTTTTCTATACTCTTCATGAAGGGTAGGGCCATTTCCAAGAAGGAAGGTGTGTGGGAGACCACTGGTCTGTGGTTGGAGGTAAAGCTCTCAGATTATGCTCTCCCTCTGTAGCAGAAGACTCACTGAGACTTGAGTGATAGATATCAAGATTCCAAATGCAATATTATTTATGTTATGATGTAAAATTATTCTTATTGCCAAGTGCAATATTTATTGTAAATGTAAAGTGAAATGATTTCACTATGATTTATCTTTGAATATATTGTATTTCAAGGTTGAAAATTTTTTAGAAAAGATATGCTTTTATTTATTTGTAATTAAGAAAATGTAAAAAAAAAATCTTCCATGTTTATCATGTTCATTTACTTTTCAAATAAAATGTGTGTGTAATTCCAAGTAATATGAGATGTCATCTTACATTTTTTTGGATTACAAGTATATTTTCCAACAAAATTATTTTTTTACCAATTATTCATTAGGATTCGCCATGGTTTTATAAAAATTATAATAACGAACAAATTTGCCAACAAAATTTTCAAAAAAAAAAGATTCACTAGGAAAATTAATATTAATATTGGACTTTCTAGGAGATTTGGATCTCCCTTTGGATTTGGATTTGTCACACTTCTCGCTCTTCTTGCCTTTTTCTTTGGGTCTTCCATGAGCACTTAGGGCTTATTTGGTACTAATAGATACCTTGCTCCTTATTTCTTCAAAAAGTAAAGAACCCACAATATCTTCAACTTTAAAGACAACAAAAGTACTCCCAATCACCATAATAAGAGAATCCCATGAATCAGGCAAAGAACAAAGCAGGATTTGACATCTCTCTTCCTCATACATTTTTACACCAACTGATGCCAATTGAACCACAAACATATTGATTTCTTCTAGGTGGTCTACAATTTGTCCACCCTCTTCCATTCTCAAGGAATATAGTTTCTTTCTCAAGAAAATCTTGTTCACTAAAGATTTGGCTTGTTTCTTCCATAGCTTCTTTGCAGAGGGCTCTTCATGGACATTGATTAAAACATAGTTTTCCAGGCACAATCTGATTAGACCCTTGGATTTACGGTTCATAACATCATATTTAGTAGCCAAAGTAGCATCTATGGGCCTTTAAACATTCTCATCAATAGCATTCCATAGATTTCGATCAATTAACAGCTCCTCCATCTTCAACTTTCACATTTCAAAATTGTTACTAGAAATTTTTTCTACCTCTATTCTCCTTGATGTGCTCACCATCTAAAAATCCCTGGAACAAGATCACGAAGTATCTTCTAAACAATCTCCCACTCAAAACTAGATTAGTTCAAAAAACCCAACAAGCCACAACTGAAACCAAATGTGATCAAACTCTAATACCACTTGTAAGGAAGCTAAGGTAGCGAAACAAATTCCTACATTAATATTGAGTGGAGGGATATGCAGAACTTTTCAAATCTTTACAACATTTGCAAAAGTAAACACGAATAACAATCATACCACAACATAATAATTACATGGGGAAACCCTTTTGAGAGAAAAATCCCACACTCCAAAGCCGCCCAATATATTATTTAGGAATCAAGAAGATTATAATATACTTGTAGAGATCACAAGAGTATAACCAACTAGACATCCAAAGGAAACTCAACATCTATAAGACTCTTACACACAACCTCCATCTCAAGCTCATGATATATAGGAGATACAATATAATAAACTGTCAACAGTAATTACAAAACCATGAGCCAAAACCACCCAAAAGTGGCACCCAAATTATCTCCAATCAAAGATGCCTTTTGATGTGCCAAATAACACATCAACTTGTGTAACTCTCCCCTTTACAACTCTTTTAAGTGTCCAACATGTTTTCACATTTCCCAAAATAGGAGTTCCAACTTTCGAAGGTCATAAATTTTGATTCGAGTGTCCGATTGACAAATTGTCTAATGCATTGGAAAGCTCATGAAGAGATATATCAAGATATAACCTACTTAAATGGTTAAAACAACTTTTGGGGCATTCAAGGACCTCTAAGAGACTCAAATGTGAGTTCAAAACTTTTTTAGGAGTTTTAAAAAATGAAAACTTTAATATATTGCAATCCAAGTATGATCTTGAGTCCAAACTCACCCAAGTTGTTTACTTGGAAGTTTCACACCTTTTGGGAAAATTCTAGGTCCATCTGTGCTCAAACGTAGAGTTACTAAAAATAGTAAGCCCTGCCTTTTTTATCCCTTTTTGGAAACTTTGAAAGTTTTAAACCACTCTTCAAGATAAATGGTATTTGAAAGACCAAAATTGGGAAGAATAGAAACCTTTTGTAGTTGCAAGGTTGAGACACCTTTCCTAAAATTCTCCTACTTGTCAAACACCTTGAAAGAGTAAAGGGAGTATCAATACCATGATTTAATTGCTAGGGGCAGAGAGGCCCATAGACTTTGAACACATATGAACTTCTCTATGCTCACATGCTTAGTTAATGAATCTGCAACATTCATCAAAGTCTACCTTAACTAGCTTCACCCTGCCATCCTTGACCATATCTCTAATAAATGATATTGTACATCAATGTGCTTGGTCCTAGCATGAAATCTTGGGTTCTTATCTAGGCAGATCACATTCTGACTGTCACAATAAATTGTCACTGCACCTTGTTTTATTATGATATCTAAACATAGTCTCTTAAGCCAAATGGCTTATTTACAAGCATGAGTAGCTTCCATATACTTAGCTTCAGTAGTGGAAAAAGTAACCACAACCTGTCGCTTACTCATCCAACTAATTGCACCACCAAATAAAGTAAATACATAAGCACTGGTGGATCATCTTCTATCAACATCACCTGCCCATTCTGAATCCACATAACCATGAATATCAAGGGAATGCATGTCCCGTATCAAATTACCATGATAACATAAGGAATACTCTGAGGTAGGCTACAAATATTTGAAGACTCTTTTAATTGCATCCCAATGAAATCTACTAGGATTAGACATATATCTGGAAAGAACTCCCACTTCTTATGCAATGTCTGGTCTAGTATAGACCATAGCATACATCAGACTTTTGACTGCACTCTGGTAAGACACTCTTCTCATGTCTTCCTTCTCTGATGGGAATGTTGTACATTGTGAAGTAGATAAATTTGTTCCAATTGTAAAAGGAACACATAATGGTCTACAATCCAACATGTTAAACCTCTATAAAACTGAATTGACATACTCTAACCAAGCCATAGTTTTTTGTTCACTTTATCTCTTCTTATTTCCACCCCAAGCATATGTTTAGCTACACCAAAATCTTTAATTTAAAATTTAGCTACAAGTTGAGACTTTAGTTCTAAAATAATTCATTTCCCTTTATCAATAAATAACATATCATCAACATATAATGGAATAAACATAACAATCACCATTAGATTTATAATAAACACAGTGATCAAATTTAGAATGCTCAAATCCCAAACTCAACACATGTATGTATCAAATTTCTGGTACCACATCCTAGCACTTTGTTTGAGGCCATACAAATATTTCTTCAATTTACAAACCAAATTACTTTTACCTTTCACCATGTAGTGCTCTGGCTATGTCATATAAATATCCTTCAAATTACTATGAAGGAAAGTTGTTTTCACATCCATTTGTTCAACCTCTAGATCATAAACAACAACAATTAAAAGCAAGAATCTAATGGATGTCATTTTTTCAACAGGAGAGAATACCTCACCGTAATCAACACCCTCAACCTAAGAGTAACCTTTCACAACCAACCGTGATTTGTAGTTCTCAATACTTCCATTTGAACTAATCTTTTTCATGAACACCCATTTACAACCAACAGGTTTTCATCCTTCAGGCAATAGCACTAGGTCCCATGTATCATTCTTTTTTTAAAGATGCTATTTCTTCATCCATAGAAATCTTCCAAGACTCTACATCATTCATACCTAATGCCTCTTATATAGATCTAGGTTCATCTATGTTAGTATTCAAAGCAAAAATAGATCTCCAATCATCAGGTGAATATCTTTCAAGTGGTTGTCTATGCCTTGTAGATCTCAAACAAGTTGAGTTGGAGGTTCTTCCTCCTCTTCTAAAGATTTAGAGCTAGATGAACTCTCCTCAACCTTGTGTCTATCAAGGGCCCTTGATTCAACTTTCTCAGGTGTAGAAGGGAGTTGAATCACATCTTTATGTTCACTTTGTTATGGCTACAATGTAATAGAAGAAGGCTTAGTTTCTCTAAGAATAACACTTCTACTATATATTACTTTCTATGCAATAGTGTCCCAAATCTTATATCCTTTCACACCATTACTATATTTGATGAAGATACATTTCATATCCTTGTTCTCCAACTTTGTTTGCTTCTCCTTTGGCACACATGCATATGCCTCACAACCAAAAACTCTAACCAAAAACTATAAGATGTCTTAATGAAGGCTTGTGCCCTAACCACACCTCCATAGGCATTTTATCAACAAGAATTGATGTAGGAGACCTGTTAATTAGGTAGCAAGCAGTAGCAACATCTTTAGCCCAAAACCTTTTTTCTAGACCAGTACCACTAAGCATACTCCTAGCCTTCTCCATCAATGTCATGTTCGTTCTTTTTGCAACTCCATTCTGTTGTGGAGAATACAGAGTTGTCTTTTGTCTTTGAATGCCACAATCTTCACATAATCTATCAAAATCATTAGAGAAAAATTCACCGCCATTATCCATCCTCAAACATTTTATTTTATTTCCAATCTACAACTCACCCATTGCTTTAAATTCTTTAAATTGACTAAAAATTTTAGATTTATTCTTTAGAAAATATACCCATGTCCTTCTACTATAATCATCAATAAAGTGTGGATTTCATAATGGAAGGAACATCTATAAGACAAAACACATCAGAATGAATAAGATCCAATACACCACAAGATTTATGAGAACTCGAGTAAAACTAAATGCGGTTTTGTTTACCATAAATGCAATGCTCACAAAAATCAAAATCAAGATTACAATCAGTCAACCCTTCAACAAGGTTTTTATTTTTCAAGGTCCTTAGACCCTGTTCTCCTATGTGGCCTAATCTCTAGTGCTATGACATAGTCTTCTCTATAGTCAACTTTGATTCAAAAGAAAGAGTGCCCTTAGGTACCCAGAAGCCATGAACATCCATTGAAAATGAAACCCTCTCCTTTTCCAATGAAGTAGTCAAATATTTTTTTTTTTAGAAGTACTATTACACTCAATAGTGCATGAATCAAGCTTATACAATGTGCTAAATCTGACACCTCTAGAAATCACCATAGCACCTCTTACCATCTTTCATCCTGAATCAAAAAAGACTACCTGTACATCCACGTCTATTAGTTTTCTCACAGATAATAAATTTCATGCTAATCCAGGGATATGCAACACAACATTATACATTTTTATTCTACCATCAGGAAATCTAATTTTAACTTTACCACAATCAACAATATTTAAATGAGAACAATCACCCAAGTACACCTTACCTCCATCAAATTCTTCATATTCAGAAAGCCAATATCTATTGGGGGTCATATGGAAAGATGCACCCAAGTCAATTAACCATTAATCATTACCTCCATGAGTGACCAAAGCTGCAATTAACACATCACCATCTTCCTTCTCAGACTCAAAATTAGAATCAAATTTCTTCTTTTTCTTCTTATTTTCTTCTTTACACTCCTTACAAAAGTGTCCAGGTTTACTGCAATTCCATCAAATAACTTTGAACTTTGTAGGAGATTTGGATCTCCTTTTGGACTTGGATTTGTCACGCTTCTCACTATTCTTGCCTTTTTCTTTGGGTCTTCCATGAACACTTAGGGCTTATTTGACACTAATGGATAGCTTCCCCCTTATTTCTGCAAAAAATAAATAACCCACAACATCTTTGACTTTCAAGACAATAGAAGTACTCCCAATCACCATAGCAAGAGAATCCCATGAATCAGACAAAGAACAAAGTAGGATCTAACATCTCTCCTCCTCATCCATTTTTACACCAACTAATGCCAATTGAACTACCAACTTATTGAATGCTTCTAGGTGGTTTGTACTTTGCCCACTCTCTTCCATTCTAAAGGAATACAATTTCTTTCTCAAGAAAATCTTGTTCACTAAAGATTTGGCTTGATATATCTCACCGCGTTTCTTCCATAGTTTCTTTGTAGAGGGCTCTTCATGGACAATGATTAAAATAGAGTCTATCAAGCACAATTTGATTAAACCCTTGGCTTTATGGTCCATAAAATTATATTTAGTAGCCAAAGTAGAATTTGTGGGCCTTAAAACATTCTCATCAATATCATTCCATAAATCTCGATCAATTAACAGATCCTCCATCTTCAACTTCTACATCTCAAAATTGTTACTAGAAAAATTTTCTACCTCTTCTCCTTGATGTGCTCACCATCTGAAAATCCCTGCAAGAAGATCACAAAGTATCTTTTGCACATGCTCCCACTCAAAACTATATTAGTTCAAAAAACCCAACAATGCACAATTGAAACCAAAGGTGATCAAGCTTTGATACCACTTGTAAGGAAGCTAAGGCAGCAGAACAACTTCCTACACTAATATTGAGGGGAGGGTTATGCATAAATTTTTAGATCTTTACAACAGTTATAGAAGTAAACACAAATAGAAATCATACCACAACATAATAATTACGTAGGAAAACCTTTTCCAGAGATAAATCCCACTCCAAAGCCACCCAATATATTATTCAAGACAAGAAGATTACAATATACTTGCAGAGAAATATTTCACAAGAGTATAACCAACTAGAGATTTGGAGGCAACTCAACATCTATAAGACTCTTACACACAACCTCCATCTCAAGCTCCTGATATATAAGAGATACAATATAGTAAACCGTCAACAGTAATTAGAAAACCATGAGCCAAAACCACCCAAAAGTGGCACAAAAAATATCTCCAATCAAATATTCTTTATGATGTGCCAAATTAGACACCAACATGTGTAACTCTCCCCTTTACAACTCTTTTAAGTGTCCACATTTTCACATTTCCCAAAATAGGAGATCCAACTTCTAGAGGCCATAACTTTTGACTCAGGTGTCCGATTGACAAACCGTTTAATGTGTTGGAAAGCTCATGAAGAGATATATCAAGCTATAACCTACTTCATTGGTTATGACAACTTTTGGGGCAATTATAGACTTCTAATTTTCTCAAATCTGAGTTCAAAACTTTTCTGGGAGTTTTATAAAAATAGAAACTTTAATATCTTGCAATCTAGGTATGATCTTGAGTTAAAATTCACCTAAGATGTTTACTTGATGATGGGACCATAATTTGTCTTTCTTTTACTACTTTAATTACTTATTTCCCAAAGACATTTCTAGACTCATATATGTATTAATTATGTCCATGTTTATCCTTAAGACACTAAAGTATGAAAATGGTATATAATATGTTGATAATTAATTACGTGTGGATAATACATTGTTCATGTGATATGTTAGTATTTTATGTTGATTCTGAGTGGTAATGATGCATAAATATTATATAGAGTACTAACTCCTCATGCAGCAAAGGCTTGGCTTCATATCATGAAGAACATTGTACAACCCACAGCCAAAGGAGATGCTGATATCTGCAAAAGATGATACAAGTACCTACAACTGAAGGAAGAAGATCCTGAATTAACTGGGATGAGTCACCCATGAATCCATAATGGTTATATTTCAATAAATGATGTAGTTGAGGAACCCAGATCATTCTCTATGATTCTATTTCTAAGTTTTGATTCTTCTTTATGGATAATGAAGAGGTAGAATTGTAGTAGGATTGTGTTATCTCTACCACCTCCATGTTAGTTTTCTATTTTTAGTTTCTCTGTAATAAAGTCCCTTTTCCTACAATGTGGGATAACGGGCAGTTAATACATTTATTATTCAGTCATCTTATTCATATAAAGACAATGTTGATCTCAGTTAGCTAGATCAGAGGTGAATAGATTGGATTTTATTACACATAGTTTGAACAAATATGCAGTAGCAGATTTTGTTGTATCCTTGTTACTTTTAACATTCAATAAAAGAGTATATGTTTTTGAGTTCTATTTATGATTACAAACATTTAGTCGAGATTTAGTGAGATTTTGTGGGATCACAGCCACTCAAGTTGACCACTTGAGGTACTATGCTTCTCCACCTTGTTCATATGTTCAGTTTATAAATTGTATGTTTATATGTGTGTGTGTGTGTGTGTGTGAGATTGATGTTTATTTTTTATGAATCATGTGAAGTATTTTAACCTAGGTGGTTTAAGTTGTCAAGTCCATTGAGCCAAGGTGATCATCGACTGAACCACTTGTCAAGTCCTCTTTTATAGAGAAGTTACATAAAGACACTTGATTATTGTTGTGATTAAATAACTTAGTTTCTTTCCATATTCCTATTTAACTTAGAATATTGTAATTGCTTCATTTCCCTTACACAACCTCTAGGATAAACTCATAAATCCTTAACTGTACACACAGTACAGGCATCATCCAAGAAGAATACTATTCCCTAGTTTGACAATGTAAATGTAGCACGTTATGTAACCAGCAGATTACTTGATAAGGGATATGTTGGTCCATTGAGTAGTATGTATGTCCTTTCTACATCAATGTATTGGTAAATAACAGAGTTCCATATTTTTGGTGTCATTGTCGGGGATGGTGCTAAGGTTTAGAGTTTATGAGTTCTTATTGATTTATGTTTGTATTTTATTTATTAGGACATAATACTTTCTTTTCAGCATTTAGGATTACCTAGAAATTCCATATGTCTCCAAAATTTTCACTAACACTATGCAAGAATAGAGCCACTAGCTCATACATTATTGTATGCGATAGCCAAGAGACCATAGAGGGAGGTTTCTTCCAACTAGTTCAACAAAAGAAGAAGAAGAACACTTTGAATCATCCCTTGGTCTGGAGTACACTGAGGATTTTGAAGATATTATAGTTCATAACCCAGACATCATGGCAGATGAAGAAGTAGAGAATGTAGTTGAGCTAGTTACCTTTGCCTTTCCTATTACCAATAAGGAGAGAGCTAACACTATGAAAAATATCCTTCCTTTTGCTTTACCAAATTTTCATGGGCTAATCACTGAAAACCCTGATACATTTCTCTTTAAGTTTGACGTAATCTATAGGAGTTATGATTACACTACATATGTATACATGCTTAAGCTTTTCCTAGCCACCCTCAAGGATGCTGCATTAAGATGGTTCATTGGTTTGGGAGAGAATTTTGTAACTACTTGGGCCATCATGAAGGAAATTTTTTTGTAGAAATATCAAGACTATTGTCATGGTAGAGACATGAAGGGGGATGCCATCTTTAGGATGTCACAAAAAGAAGAGGAATACCTGGAAGATTATGTTGAGAGATTTCAATTTTGTCTTGAAAAGTCAAGGCAGAAAGGCTCTCTCTCCAGTGACACTCAAGCTTGCCTTCCTAAGAGGTGTGAGCGAGGAATGTATGGATGCACTCAACGTAATTGGAGAAAGAGATATCTCTAAACTAGGATTTGATGAAATTTGTCAAATCTGCATAAACTATTCATGTTTTGCTCTAAAGAAAAATAGAGGTTTTAGAACCTTGCCTTCAAGTAAAACATCCATTGGAGTCTCCAAAGTAGAACTCAGCAATCTTCTGTCTCACATGAAAGAGGATATCATAAGTCACCTGGCAACATAGCTAGACACCCTACATATAAAAAAGAAACAAGTGGCATTAGAGGTAGCTTTGAGTGAGTATTGTCCATATTGTCAACAGAAAAAGGCTAACTACCGATGCAAGGGACTTGCTAGTATTTCTGAGGGTAAGAATGAGAAAGTAGATTTCAAAGCCATAGAAGATGAAGAAGTTCAAGTGTTCTACATTGCACAATGAAGGCCATGGCAACAAAAACAAGGTATGCCTCAGGACCCCTTGACCAACTCCATGCCATTTGCACCACCTGTCTCAAATTCGCATAATTGGAACAATACACCTTGGTATAACTAGCCACAATAGTAATGGGCAACCATGACACCTAGTTGGACCCAATAGCAGAGGGGTATGGCCACAACAACCACCTCAATCCTCCAATTATAATCCACAATGGCAAGCTAATCAAAACCCATGGCCACAATAGTGGTGTGGAGACCAATCTTGGCAAAATCTAAATATGAACTACCTGTAGCCCTAGCAAACCCTGCCTCAGTAACCTGCTCTTATGCCAAATACAACCTCACCTACTCTTGCCTAGCCTAGAACTACTCAATTGTCATCATAACCTACACCTAACCCTAACAACAAGCCTATTCAATAGGCCTATACTAATGAGGCCATCCAATACCCCACCTATATGGTTGAAGTTAGTGGCATGCACTTGCGTTCAGGAAAGATGCTTGCTAGACCATCATCACATCTCATTACAGAACTTCCTGATGAGGAACAACCCTTTGTCACATCTGAATAACCAACAAAAGCCTCCTAAGCAAATCTCTCTGCAAGAAGAAAAAATTACCAGAAGCCCTCCATTTCTAGAGAGATTTCAAATGCACCCTAAACAAACCCCATCTGAACCTGATTTTGATTTCATGGGGCAACTAAAAGATCTCTGTGTTAAAATTCCCCTCATTCAAGCCATCAAGGATGTGCCCATTTACACTAAAGACATAAGGTATTTATGCCTTAAGAAACCATGAAGAAAGAGAAAAGATCCTCAAACAGTCCATGTTATAGGACAACTTGCTGATATCATGTTAGGTAGCTTGGTTATCCCAAAATATGTAGATCCTGGAAGCCCTATGGTTGATGTAAACATCAATGGTACCCTCATCAAAAACACCTTGATTGACCTAGGTGTAGCCATCAATGTAATGACAAAAGAAACAATGAGTAACCTTCAGCTAGATAACCTAAGACCTACCCCCACAGTACTCCAGTTGGCAGATAGGTCCACAATCAAGCTAGAGGGGATTATTGAAGACCTTGTTATCACATTGAATTCATGGGAATACCCTATAGACTTTATGGTTTTGCAGCCCAAGGCTAGCCTAAGAGGATATCCACTTATCCTAGGGAGACCCTAGCTAGCAACAACAGATGCCTTCATAGGATGTCGGTCAGGAAATATGATAATTTTCAATGGGAATGTACAAATAAATTAGTCCTTTATCCACTTGCTCAACCTTTTGCTGAAATGGAGCAATCCATTTGGCTAGACCTAGGGAATCCTAACCAATATTCTCTTCAGACATTAATGACAATTGAAAGAGACCCACTACTGGCTATTCAGGATGAAGATGAAGTACTTTCCAATGTCATACAAAACAATTATGGAACATACATATAGCAAGACCCATGTCTAATGTGTATGGCATGTCCCCTTCATAGTATTTTGCCTAGAATAAATACTCCAGCCCATGCCTTCATCAAAAAAATGTTGTTGCCTCATAGTTGTAGTCTCAACTTATCAGGGTTGGATGTTGCCTCTGTCATGCCTATGGTAGCACCAATTGACATTACACCTAGGAGAACACTCAATATCAATAGTGAATTACCATTTGTCCAGAGGCCTGAGCTAATTAAAATGCTACAAGCTCATAAGATAGCATTTGCATGGGACTATCATGATATGAATGGAATTGACCCCAATCTTTGCATGCATAGGATATACATTAATGAAGGATGTAGACCAATCCTATAGTAAGAGACATAGTGAAGCATGAATTGCAAAAATTACTGGATGCAGGATTCATATAACCAATATCAGATAGCCAATGGGTTTCTCCATTGGTAATAGTGCCAAATAAAGGAGGTAAGTGGAGAGTTTGTATAAACTATAGAGAATTAAACACTGCCACTAGGAAATATCATTTCCCTCTTTCTTTCATTAACTAGGTCCTAGACTCCTTGGCTGGTAAAAAGTATTTCTCTTTTCTTGATGGATTCAGTGGGTATAACCAGATCAAGATAGCCCTAGAGGACCAGGATAAGACCAAATTTACATGCCCATGGGGGACATATGCTTATTTTTTCCTTCTATTTGGACTCTGCAATGCTCTTGCTACATTTCAGAGAGCTATCTTAAGCATTTTTGTTGACCTTTCTCATGACTTTATGGAATTTTATATGGATGATTTTACCACTTATGGAGAGTCTTATGAGGAATCCTTGAAGGACCTTGAACAAGTATTGCAGAGATGTCAGGATCATAATCTATCCCTTAGTCATGAAAAATATTTTATGATGATGCAGGAAGGAGTAGTGCTTGGTCACTTGGTGTCCTAAGAAGGTATTCAAGTAGATCCACACAAAATTGAAATCATTTCTACCTATTCCTTAGAAACAAAAATATGTCAGAAGTTTTCTAGGTCATGCAGGGTATTATAGAAGGTTTATAAAGGATTTTAGCAAGATTGCTGCTCCTTTGTTTCTCTTACTCTCCAAAGTTGCAAAATTTCATTAGATAGCTAATTGTCAAATGTCCTTTGACCATCTCGAAGAGTCACTAACAAAGACACTTGTACTCAAAGGACCTAATTGAGCAATACCTTTCCATATACATACAGATGCTTCTAATTTTGCAGTAGGAGCTATGTTGGGACAGAAAGAAGGTAATGTGGAATATGCAATTTATTACATCAACAAAATATTCAAGGTGTTGAACTTAACTATATTGTTACTAAGAAAGAAATGTTAGCTATTGTTTATGCAATAAATAAGTTCAAGCATTATATCACTGGTTATCCTATTTTCATTCACACTGATCATGCAGTAATAAGATATATTATGAATAAATTAGTGGTAAGTGGTAGATTGGTTATATGGTTACTGCTACTTCAAGAATTTGATATCATCGTTGTAGACAAGCTAGGGAACGCCAATGTTGTTGCTAATTTTCTCTCTAGGCTTCCCACTTATAATGAAGAACCAGTAATTAATGATTCTTTTCCAGATGAACACTTATTTGCATTGACTGTCCAAACTCCATGGTATGCAAATATAGAAAATTATCTTGTCATAAGGAAAACACCTCTCACCTAGAGAAAGACACTACCTTGTAGAAAAAAGATTTCCTTATTCATGGGTATCTGGTTATCTCTTCTATACAAGACCTGATCATATTATGAGAAGGTGTACCAAGGAAGATGAAGTGTATGACATTCTTAGAGCTTGTCATGATGAATCCTGTGGTGGACACTTTGTAGCCAAGAGGACGGTAGTCAAATTTTTGAATACTAGATATTATTGGCAGACATTGCATAAAGACACAACTCTATACAAGAAGATGTGACCATTGTCAAAGAATGGACAGACCTACAAGAAGTGATGAAACACCCCTACAACCACAACTGTGTTGCAAGTATGGGCCTAACCAGTGTTGTCATTGATGTCAACATACTCTATTGCATTAATGATAAGGATTGGATGAGTTGTGTGCTGAGGATATTGAGAAAATTAGTCTCAATCAAGAACAGTGAAGAACAGTGATGACAGTAAGGTAAAAGTCCAAGATAGGATGAGGATCAGAGGATGAGGTTTAAAGGGTTTGTAGATATGTGTCTTCAGGTGGTCCAGTAGAGATTTCAGAGGTCCGCATGAAGATCGGAAGAAGTTATGGCCGCTCAAGTAGAACCGGTTCCGGTAGATGTTCATTAGTGACAGAGTGATACAGATAGGTCCGGTGAGATCCAGAAATGCAGTATCCTATTCTGTAGATTTGAGGGAGTGTTTAGGAAGTCTTTGTGAAGTATCAACTCGATTGGTTCATGGTTTCAAGGTTTGTAAGCATATACTCCTTTATGACAGTAATGACTGACTGTGTTTTTGAGGTTCCGGATGAAGGGGAGAAGGATTTCAGTAAGCAGATGAAGTGTGGATGTTCTTGATGATTCAGGCAAGCTTGTGGAGGTCTTTGGATCATTTCCAATTCATGTTGGTGGTCCGTATTGAAGTTGGAGCTCGTAATTGAGGAATAACTTCTGGATGATAGTGTTCTTCCTGAGATTGGCCGACTGGATGAGTTACACATCCTGCGGATGTTCTTGTTGATGTTTGCCGACTTAGATGATCATTCCTAAGTTGATGTCTTGTATAAATGAGGGATTGCAAAGTCATTTCAAAAGTGTCCTTGTGGAGATGAGTGTGTGGTAACAAGGAGGAGAGCGAAAGGTAGAGCAAAAGTATTGGGCTTAAATGGAACCGATTCAAGCATGGTGAAGATGTTATTCTTCAGTTCAAGTATGTGATACTTATTTCTTTGTAGATAGTGTGTCTCTTGTAGGCAGTGGGCCTCTTGTGAGCAGTGTGCTCGGGTAGTGAGCCCTAATTGGCATGTGCCATTTGTTCTTTCTATTCTTCTAACAGAGATTACAATCTTGGGTTAATCACCCCATGGATTTCCCCTTAACCAGGTTTTCCACGTCAAAATCTTGGTGTCTCATATGTTAATGTGTTTATGCTCTTGATTCATTGCATTATGTTTCCATGATTGATTCATTATTATGCTGCTGAATTACAAAGTGAAGTTAAGTGTTTAATTGGAAGAAAGTTTTTGTACAACTGATTCATCCCCCTCTCAGTTGTCTACTCTAAATCTAACAATTGGTATCAGAGCCAAGTTCCTCTAAAAAGAGCTTAACTGCTTGAGGAGATCCAGAATGACGTCTTACAAGAAGGATAGTCTGAAGCTTGATGGAACCAATTTTAATCTTTGGAAAGGTGGCATTAAATGTCACTTGCAATGTATGGGAATGGCATACTGGACCATGGTTACAACAAAGTATACACCTCCATAGGGTGGTCTAAAAGTCCCAAATGAAATCACAGATGTTGAAAACAATCTGCAGACTATAGAAGCTCTTCTAAGTGCATTGTCTGATTTAGAGCTTTCAAATGTTATTGACCTACCAACTGCTTTTGAGATTTGGGAAAAACTAGAACTTCTGCATGAAGGAGACAAGTATGTTAAATGTGCAAGGTTACAAAGTCTTAAAGGAAAATTCAAAAATTTGAAGATGAGAGAAGATGAAAATATCACTACTTTTATGCCAAGAGTAAATGAGCTTGTTTGTGGAATTAGAAATGTTGGTGAAGTCTTGGATGAAAATGAGATTGTTGGCAAAATACTCAAATCCCTTCTTGCTTCTTATAAAATCAAGGTTGCTGCCATTGAAGAATTCAGAGCCCACACAACTGTCACAAGAGATCAATTGGCTGGTAAATTGGCTGCATTTGAAATGACCAAGTTTGGAGATGCCCCTCCTAAGACTGAATCTGCATTCAAAGTCAGTGCCTCTATGAAAGGTAAACAAAGGTTTGATCTGGGAGAGAACTCTTCAAGGAAACTCTCATGGTACGAAAAAGAAAGAAAAGACCTAGAAGATGAGGAAGTAGAAACTGCTCAACTTGAAGCCCTTATTGCAAAAATACTGCCAAGAGGATCCGATAAGTATGAAGGAAAATTGCCTTGTAAGTGTTTTAACTACAATAAGATTGGTCATTTTGCCTTAAAGTGTCCGCAAAGATTTTCAAGGCCAAATCCTAACAGACCAAGGTTCCAAAAGAACTGTTACTATGTTCATGAGGAAGATGATGATGAAGGAGTTTTAGATGATGAATCAGAATCAGGAAATAAATTTGGAAGTGATTGTGTGTTTATTGCCATCAAGAAAGAAGATCCAATGCCCTCTAAATCTGTCAATCATAAAGTTGTAGAAAGAGCTCCGGCTGCACAAATTGAAGAAAAGGATGATTGGGTCATTGACAATGGATGCTCTCACCATATGATAGGTGACAAAAACAAATTCATAGATTTGGAAAGGTATGAAGGAGGAGTGGTAAAGTTTGGTGATAATTCTACTGGCAGAATTAGAGGAAGAGGAACTATTTCTTTTGATGGAAGGAACAAAACCAGTAATGTACTATTTGTTGAAGGATTGAAGCACAATCTTCTCAGTGTTGGACAATTGGTGGACAAAGGCTATGATCTCCGATTCAAAAATGGAAAATACAAGATCTTTGAAAGTTTCAGAATAGAAATTGCATCCGATACTCAAACTAAAGGTAATAGCTTCCACTTGGTTGGTACTTTTAAAAGTTGCTTATTTTCTCATGTTGATCAGAGTTGGTTATGGCATAGGAGGATGTGTCATGTGAATTTTGATAATATCATCAAGATAAGCAATACTCATGCTGTAAGAGATCTTCCAAAATTGGTGAAACCTACTAATAGCTTGTGCAAAGAATGTCAGTTGGGTAAGCTGAGTAGAGTCACATTCAAAAGTAAGGAATTGTCTTCTACCGGATTATTAGACTTAGTTCATATTGATCTTTGTGGTCCGGCAAGACTCAGGAGTGTGCAAGGTGATAGATACTTCATGTTACTAATTGATGATGTGGGTAACCTTTCTAAAAGAGAAATCTGAAGCTCTTGAAAAAATCAAAATATTCAAGGCTATGGTAGAAAATGAAACTGGATTAAAATTGAAATGTATGAGGTCTCATAGAGGTGGAGAATTCACATCCGGTGAGTTCATAGAGTTCTGTGAGAAATATGGAATAACGAGACAGTTGTCTTCTCCTAGGACTCCACAGCAGAATGGAGTAGTGGAGAAAAAGAACCGGACCATCCAGGAAGCATCTAGGACCATGATGATGGAAGCAAATGTTCCTCAGATCTATTGGAGAGAAGCTGTCAGCACTGCAGTCTATACTCTCAATTGAGTTCAAATTAGAAGCAATACCAGTAAGACTCCTTATGAACTTTGGTTTGGCATCACTCCTACTGTGAGGTATTTCAGAGTCTTTGGTAGCAAGTGTTACATTAAAAGAGATGAAGATCTAGGAAAGTTTGATGCTAGAAGTGAAGGAATATTCTTGGGTTACTCTACTCATAGCGAAGCATACCAGTGTTATAACAAGAGACTAAGAAAAATGATTGAAAGTACAAATGTGAAGGTTGATGAAGGAATTGAAAAACCCTCAAGGTTTTATGAATATGATGAAGATGATCAGAATGGTGTTCTGATTCAAGGAGCCCAAGCCTCCTCTGTAAGTCAATTCCAAACTAATCTGATAAATCAAGAAGAAGAGATGAGTTTCAATGAGCCTGATCAAGAATTAGAAGTGCAAGAAATTCCCAAAGTTCCCAGGTATGTAAGACTAAACCACTCTGAAGATCGGATCATAGGTGATAAAAGCAAAGGAGTACAAACAAGAAGGAGAATTGTTCAAAATTCAAAAGAGTATTGTCTGATTACAAAAATTGAACCTAAGACAGTGAATGAAGCTTGCAATGATGAAAATTGGACTAAAGCAATGGAGGAAGAGCTAATGCAAATTGAGAAAAATCACACTTGGGATCTTGTTCCTAGACGTAGAAACAAGAATCTGATTGGAACAAAATGGGTCTTCCAGAACAAACTGAATGAAGTTGGTGAAGTAATCAGAAATAAAGCTAGATTGGTCTGCAAGGGTTACTCTCAAATAGAAGGAGTTGATTTTGAAGAAACTTTTGCTCCGGTGGCAAGAATTGAAGCAGTGATATTATTTCTTGCCTTTGCTACCTACAAGGATTTCAAGGTATATCAGATGGATGTCAAGTCAGCCTTCCTAAATGGTGACTTAGAAGAAGAAGTGTACATAGAGCAACCGGATGGATTTCAATTGTCTAATCATGGTGATATGGTCTACAAGTTGAAGAAAGCACTGTATGGACTGAAGCCAATCCCAAGAGCCTGGTATGAAAGATTGGATAAGCATCTTTTGAGGATTGGCTTCAACAAAGGTACTACTGACAACAATTTATATTTCAAAATTGATCATGAAAACATCTTAATTGTTGAAGTGTTTGTTGATGATATCATTTTTGGAGGAAGAGATAGTATGTGTAAAACTTTTGCAAGTCAAATGAAAAGTGAGTTTGAGATGTCCATGCTTGGTGAAATGATTTTCTTCTTGGGTCTACAAATAATTCAAACAAAGAAAGGAATCTTCATTTTTCAGACCAAATATGTGAAAGAATTGTTGAAGAAATTTGGGATGGAAGACTCAAAACCAATGAATACTCCCATGGAAACTAGATGAAAATTGAGCAAAGATGATGACTCTCCTAAGGCTAATCAAACAAAGTATAGGTCAATGATTGGAGGATTGTTGTACCTCACTCAAACTAGACCAGACATTGTGCAGGTTGTTGGTCTTGTTGCTAGATTCCAGGCTAATCCTAAAGAATCTCATGTCATGGCAATCAAGAGGATTTTAGATATCTAAAAGGGATAGTTGAGTATGGTCTATGGTATCCTAGAGATCATGATTTCTCTCTTCATGCATATACAGATGTGGATTGGGTAGGATATGTGGAAGGCTGGAAGAGTACCAGTGGTGGAGCATTCTTTTTGGGGAAGAGATTGGTTTCTTGGCTAAGCAAGAAACAAGAGGCAATATCTATGTCTACAACTGAAGTAGAATATATTGCAGCAGCGGGTAGTTGCACTCAAGTTTTGTAGATGAAGCAGATGTTAAGAGATATCAAAGTGGAGTATGAGGAACCTATCACAATCTTCTGTGATAATTCAAGTGCAATAAATATATCTAAGAATATAGTGTTGTACTCAAAGACTAAACACATATCCATCAAGTTTCACTTTTTGAGAGAGCAAGTGAATAAGAATGAAGTCAGATTAGAGTTTGTGCCTTCCAAGGATCAAATTGTAGACATCTTTACTAAACCTCTACCTAAGGACTCTTTTGAGTATCTCTGGGAGAAATTAGGGGTTATTGCCCCTCCGGTGATGAACTAAGGTGCACTAATGTGCATCAATCTGGTGGATATCACAGTCACATCTTGTGGTCCGGATTGATGATGGGGAGTTGCTACTTAGGGGGAGCAACAGGTATGATTCTGAAGTGGTGGAATTGCAAGTATATGCCCTTTGCCATTGATGTCAAAGGGGGAGACAAGACATGTGAAAAACAAGTGGTTGCTGATCAAAGGGGGATTAGTAAAGGGAGAGAAGACATGTGCATGGTTATTTCTGATAGGGGGAGTTGTGACAGTGAGGAGAAGTTCTTGTCTTGATGGTTAAAATAGTTTTTTCACATCATATGTTGCCATCAATGACAAAGGGGTAGATTGTTGCAAGTATGGGCCTAACCGGTGTTGTCATTGATGTCAACATACTCCTATTGTATTAATGATAAGGATTGGATGAGCTATGTGCTGAGGATATTGAGAAAATTAGTCTCAATCAGGAACAGTGAAGAACAGTGATGACAATAAGGTAAAAGTCTAAGATAGGATGAGGATCAGAGGATGTAGTTTAAAGGGTTTGTAGATATGTGTCTTAAGGTGGTCCAGTAGAGATTTTAGAGGTTCGTATGAAGATCGAAAGAAGTTATGGCCGCTCAAGTAGAATTGGTTCCGACAGATGTTCAGTAGTGACAGAATGATACAGATAGGTCCGGTGAGATCTAGAAATGCAGTATCCTGTTCTACAGATTTGAGGGAGTGTTTAGGAAGTCTTTGTGAAGTATCAACTCGATTGGTTCATGGTTTGAAGGTCCGTAAGCATCTACTCCTTTATGACAGTAATGACTGACTGTGTTCTTGAGGTTTTGGATGAAGGGGAGAAGGATTTCAGTAAGCAAATGAAGTGTGGATGTTCTTGATGATTAAGGCAAGATTGTGGAGGTCTTTGGATCATTTCTAGTTCATTTTGGTGGTCCGCATTGAAGTTGGAGCTCAGAATTGAGGAATAACTTCTGGATGATGGTATTCTTCCTAAGATTGGCCAACCAGATAAGTTACACATTGTGCGGATGTTCTTGTTGATGTTTGCTGACTTAGATGATCATTCCTAAGTAGATGTCTTGTATAAATGAGGGATTGCAAAGTCATTTCAAAGGTGTCCTTGTGGAGATGAGTGTGTGGTAACAAGGAGGAGAGCGAAAGGTAGAGCAGAAGTATTGGGCTTAAATGGAACTGATTCAAGCATGGTGAAGATGATATTCTCCAGTTCAAGTATGTGATACTTATTTCTTTGTAGATAGTGTGTCTCTTGTAGGCAGTGGGCCTCTTGTTAGCAGTGTGCTCGAGTAGTGAGCCCTAATTGGCATGTGCCATTTGTTCTTTCTATTCTTCTAACAGATAATAAAATCTTGGGTTAATCACACCGTGGTTTTTCCCTTAACCGGGTTTTCCATGTCAAAATCTTGGTGTCTCATGTGTTAATGTGTTTCTGCTCTTGATTCATTGCATTATGTTTCCATGATTGATTCATTATTATGTTGCTGAATTACAAAGTGAAGTTAAGTGTTTAATTGGAAGAAAGTTTTTGTACAACTGATTCACCCCCCCTCTCAGTTGTTTGCTCTAAATCCAACAATTAGTATCAGAGCCAAGTTCCTCTAGAAACAGCTTAACTGCTTGAGGAGATCCAGAATGACGTCTTACAAGAAGGATAGTCCGAAGTTTGATGGAACCAATTTTAATCTTTGGAAAGGTCGCATGAAATGTCACTTGCAATGTATGGGAATGGCATATTAGACAATGTTTACAACAAAGTATAACCTCGATAGGGTGGTCTGAAAGCCCCAAATGAAATCACAGATGCTGAAAATAATCTGCAGACTATAGAAGCTCTTCTAAGTGCATTATCTGATTTAGAGCTTTCAAATGTTATTGACCTACCAACTGCTTTTGAGATTTGGTAAAAACTGGAACTTCTGCATGAAGGAGACAAGTATTTTAAATGTGCAAGGTTACAAAGTCTGAAAGGAAAATTCAAAAATCTGAAGATGAGAGAAGATGAAAATATCACTACTTTTATGCCAAGGGTAAATGGCCTTGTTTGTGGAGTTAGAAATGCTGGTGGAGTCTTGGATGAAAATGAGATTGTTGGCAAAATACTCAGATCCCTTCTTGCTTCTTATAAAATCAAGGTTGCTGCCATTGAAGAATTCAGAGCCCACACAACTGTCACAAGAGATCAATTGGCTGGTAAATTGGCTGCATTTGAAATGACCGAGTTTGGAGATGCCCCTCCTAAGACTGAATCTACATTCAAAGCCAATGCCTCTATGAAAGGTAAACAAAGGTTTGATCTGGGAGAGAACTCTTCAAGGAAACTCTCATGGTACGAAAAAGCAAGAAAAGACCTAGAAGATGAGGAAGCAAAAACTACTCAACTTGAAGCCTTATTGCAAAAAGACTGCCAAGAGGATCAGGTAAGTACGAAGGAAAATTGCCTTTTAAGTGTTTTAACTACAATAAGATTGCTCATTTTGCCTCCAAGTGTCCACAAAGATTTTCAAGGCCAAATCCTAACAGACCAAGGTTCCAAAAGAACTGTTACTATGTTCATGAGGAAGATGATGATGAAGGAGTAACAGATGATGAATCAGAATCAGGAAATAAATTCAGAATTGATAGGGTGTTTATTGCCATCAAGGAAGAAAATCCAATGCCCTCTAAATCTGTCAATCATAAAGTTGTAGAAAGAGCTCCGGCTGCACAAATTGAAGAAAAGGATGATTGGGTCATTGACAATGGATGCTCTCACCATATGACAGGTGATAAAAACAAATTCATAGATTTGGAAAGGTATGAAGGAGGAGTGGTAAAGTTTGGTGATAATTCTGCTGGCAGAATCAGAGGAAGAGGAACTACTTCTTTTGATGGAAGGAACAAAACCAGAAATGTACTATATGTTGAAGGATTGAAGCACAATCTTCTCAATGTTGGATAATTGGTGGATAAAGGCTATGATCTCCGATTCAAGAATGGAAAATGCAAGATCTTTTAAAGTTTCGAAACAGAAATTGCATCCGGTACTCAAACTAAAGGTAATATCTTCCACTTGGTTGGTACTGGTAAAAGTTGCTTATTTGCTCATGTTGATCAGAGTTGGTTATGGCATAGGAGGATGTGTCATGTGAATTTTGATAATATCATCAAGATAAGCAATACTCAGGCTGTAAGAGATCTTCCAAAATTGGTGAAACCTACTAATAGCTTGTGCAAAGGATGTTAGTTGGGTAAGCTGAGCAGAGTCACATTCAAAAGTAAGGAACTGTCTTCTATCAGATTATTGGACTTAGTTCATATTGATCTTTGTGGTCCAGCAAGAATCAAGAGTGTGCAAGGTGATAGATACTTCATGTTACTAATTGATGATGTGGGTAACCTTTCTAAAAGAGAAATTAGAAGCTCTTGAAAAATTCAAAATATTCAAGGCTATGGTAGAAAATGAAACCGGATTAAAATTGAAATGTCTGAGGTCTGATAGAGGTGGAGAATTCACATCCAGTGAGTTCAAAGAGTTCTATGAGAAACATGGAATAAAGAGACAGTTGTCTACTCCTAGGACTCCACAGAAAAATGGAGTAGTGAAGAGAAAAAACTAGACCATCCAGGAAGCATCTAGGACCATGATGATGGAAGCAAATGTTCCTCAGATCTATTGGAGAGAAGTTGTCAGCACTGCAGTCTATACTCTCAATCGAGTTCAAATTAGAAGCAATACCGATAAGACTCCTTATGAACTTTGGTTTGGCATCACTCCTACTATGAGGTATTTCAGAGTCTTTGGTAGCAAGTGTTACATTAAAAGAGATGAAGATCTAGGAAAGTTTGATTCTAGAAGTGAAGGAATATTCTTGGGTTACTCTATTCATAGCAAAGCATACCGGTGTTATAACAAGAGACTGAGAAAAATGATTGAAAGTACAAATGTGAAGGTTGATGAAGGAATTGAAAATCCCTCAAGGTTTTATGAATATGATGAATTTGATCAAAATGGTGTTCTAATTCAAGGAGCCCAAGCCTCCTCTGTAAGTCAAATCCAAACTAATCCGGTAAATCAGGAAGAAGAGATGAGTTTCAAATAGGCTAATCAAGAATTAGAAGTGTAAGAAATTTCCAAAGTTCCCAGGTATGTAAGACTGAACCACTCTAAAGATCAGATCATAGGTGATAAAAGCAAAGGAGTACAAACAAGGAGAATTGTTCAAAATTTAGAAGAGTATTGTCTGATTTCAAAAATTGAACGTAAGACAGTGAATGAAGCTTGCAATGATGAAAATTGGACTAAAGCAATGGAGGAAGAGCTGATGCAAATTGAGAAAAACCACACTTGGGATCTTGTTCCCATACCTAGAAACAAGAATGTGATTGGACCAAAATGGGTCTTTCAGAACAAAGTGAATGAAGTTGGTGAAGTAATCAGAAATAAATCCATATTGGTCTGCAAGGGTTACTCTCAAATAGAAGGAGTTGATTTTGAAGAAACTTTTGCTCCGGTGGCAAGAATTGAAGCAGCTAGATTATTTATTGCCTTTGCTACCTTCAAGGATTTCAAGGTATATCAGATGGATGTCAAGTCTGCCTTCCTGAATTATGACTTGGAAGAAGAAGTGTACATAGAGCAACCGGATGGATTTCAATTGTCTGATCATGGTGATATGGTCTACAAGTTGAAGAACGCACTGTATGGATTGAAGCAAGCCCCAAGATCCTAGTATGGAAGATTGGATAAGCATCTTTTGACATATAGAACTACATGGAAGACTATGACAGGATACGCACCTCATGAGTTAGTTTATGGAAAGAAGGTTGTACTTACTATTGAGTTTGAATATAAAACATTGAGAACAACTATCCAACTTGGTATGGACTTGTCAAAAGCCCAGGAAGAAAGATTGCATAAGATTAATGGATTAGAGGAGCTTAGGATGGAAGCAGTTCATCACTCTGAATTAGTCCAAAACCAAAGAATCAAATGGAATGATCAGTACATCAAAACTAAGAACTTTCAGGTAGGTGATTGGGCACTTCTATATGACTCTAGATACAAAGATCATAAGGGCAAGTTGTAGACCAGATGGCTAGGGTCTTATGAGATCAAGGAGGTTTTCACAAATGGTGTAATCCAATTAACCACTATAGACCAAGTTAGATTTTCACTGATGGTTAATGGGCATTGATTGAAACTGTATAAGAGCCTTTGGATAAAACTGCATTTCTTCACCAATTACAAGCAAATATGACTCAATATTCCTAAGCCTCTTGGCTCAGATGAGGTCTCCAATCTGATAGCTGCTGACAACACTATTCCAGAAATAACCGTAGCTACCAAATTGGATGGCATTTCACAACCCTCTATATCTAGAGAGGATTCCAACCAAGTATTAAATGATAATGCTATTTCAGTTTTAGGTCAAGCTACAATTGGTATCAGAGCTAAATTCCTCCAAACAAAGCCTAATAGCTTGAGGAAGATCTGGGAATCTCAATGGATATGTATGGTATGAGGGATCAACTTCAATCTGCCCTAGATGATCTTGAGCAATCTCACTCTGAAGTCAATAACCTGAGAGAAAGACTCAAACAAGCTAATGATTGCATAAATGAACTAAAAAGAAAAACTGAGTATCTCTATGAAAAAGAGAAAGGAACTTCTTCAACAACTAGAAAGTCAAAGTGAAGCCAATGATACTAATGAGGATTTAAATGAGAAGAACATGTTATGTGAGAAGTTATCAAAAGAGGTCATTATGGTAAGACATGAAATGGAATCAGGGGTTATGAAGTTCACCCAAGAAATTGAAGAGAAGAGAAAAATTGAAGATAATCTAAAACAATCTCTCAAGGAGAAGTCAAAAGACTGCCACAAAATGGATAGAATAATCAGACATCTAGAATCTGATCTTGAAGAAGCTAGAGACAATGAAGAACAACTTGAGAATCAGATAGACACTCTTAAAAGGGATCTTCAAATAGCAAATGAATATAGAGAGAAATTCAAGATAAGCTCTGCTCAACTTGAAGTTCTTCTTGAAAGCCAAATGAAGGTAGATGACAAGCATGGCTTGGGGTATGAGAAAGGTGAAAGCTCTGGATCCGGTCAGAAGAACTCTGGATCAGGAAATCCAAGGAACAGACCTAGAAGATCTCTGGTAAGGCAACCAAATGCTCAAAGATATCCATCCTTTAATGGATACTGCTACAATTGCAATAACTTTGGTCATAAAGCAAATTAGTGCAAAAGAAGAATGAATCAAACTAATTCATCCTTCTCTAGACAATGTTTCAACTGCAAAAGGTATGGTCACAAATCTCTTGAATGCAGAAATAAGCAAATAAACAATTCATTCAATGGTAGATGCTTTGCATGCAATAGAATGGGACATATGGCTAATCAATGCAGATCAAGAGGATATTAGCCAAATATGCAAAGAAATTTCATTTGCTACAACTGCAATACATCCGGTCATATTGCCAAGTTTTGCAGAAGTAAGAATCAGGATAAAAGAGGTTCAGTGCATCATAATCAAAATCAAGACAAAGAAAAAAGAAAAGTAAATGCGAATGAAGTTCAAAGAGAGATGAATAAGATTTGGGTGAAGAGAAGTATAGAAAATGTTGGGGATGGATCTGCACCAAAATATGGTGCTGATATTCCTTCTAAAAATTGAATAGATGAGCTCTGGCTCAGGGGGAGTCAAAAAGGAAAATAAAATTCCCCCAGCCAGCCAATCGGTGCCTGAAATTGGCACATGGAAAGTTGCAAATTAAAAGGTTCTCAGAGAAATATCTAAACAACCCATGGTAAAAATACGAAAGATCCGCATGTCTTGCTGAAACCGTTACAGCAAATGCTAATTTGTCTCAGTTACATCGGGGTGATAAACGATAATTGATACTGACAAAGATCCATCGGGAGAAATCGGCTAGCGGCAAGAGATCTTAAGGTTTGGCTGATAGCATTCATTTGGCTAATAAGTGATCAAAGTGACTAACATATCAGAGACACAAAAAGGAAGTTCGCTGAAGGTTGAAGTCACGCCGATGAGTGGTTGGTCCATCAGATTAAGCTGGTAAGTGTTCACCGATGATAAGGGTCACAGCGAAGAGAGAAAAGTGATCATGTATCAGAACTAATAAAATGATGTAGAGTCTCACTGAAGACAAAAGTCATTGGCGTATTGGCGTAGTAGAATCTAAAGTAGCCGATAGCGCTTTTCTTGCCGATAGGTTTCACAATCATCCTGTAAAAGCAAGACTCTCACAGTTAGATTTGGTATGATTCAAAATTGAAAAATCTTGATCTGCGGATAGATGAAATGATTGGAGAAGGGAAGATAGATTGTCAATAATCACTGAGAATAACTCTAAGTGCATCTCAGTGATTTGAAAAGATCTCTCTTAGGACAAGGAGAACAAGGCAACTAGAATGACTTAAGTTGTGCATTTATTGCAAAATGGAATTAGGGTTTGCACAAAAATATAAGGGTTCTTTTGTTCATCATTTGCACTTTGCATTCGAAAAGAAGAAAGAAGGAGCTCTACAACAAGATTGTCTCAAACCTCTTGAAGATCAACCGCAGAAATCAATTTAAACAGCAATCTTATCCGGCGCATGTCATGAACCCTAGAGGCATAAAAAGGTATTTTTTTTCTTGAATATCCCTCTCTGAATCTTTTGAAAGATGGCTACTCTGAATGTTGTCAAAATCACTGATAGGCCGCACCCTAAGTTCACAAAACACCCTTACAAATCTCTAGAAGTTAATCCTTTAGGCGCATTCTCTAGCATTCTGCATGGGGTTTTGCATGTAGAAGATGTTAGGGCATACATTCATGTGAATATTGAAGAATTTGGGGAATCCAAGATGATGGATATCTATCACAAGTAGTTAATAGATGAATCTTTTGAACTCAAACCTCAGCACAAGGCCATTCGGGGTAGCATTTTGGACATTGCATTCATTTCCCCTATTTTGCTGAAGATGAATGGGTCCGGTATGTTCTAAGCAGAATGCATGACAACTTCACGTGGTTGATAAGGCCGTTCAAGATCACTAAAGATGTCATTAGGGTGGTAACTAGATTGCACTCATCCGGTGGGTTGCCTACTCTCAAATCAGTCAAAAACCAAACTGTAAGTGAGGCTACCAGATCAAAATTTGACAAGAGGGCAATGACAATAGAAGACATTATAGATCCGGATATCAAATTTTCTTCTATGATAATTGGTTACAAAATCTATCATTCCAGCAGGGAAAACTCAGTATCCAGAACTGCCATATATACTGCATATGAAATGTTAAGAAAAAATGTTGACTATGATCTTTGTGAGCTTCTCCTGAACCAACTATTAGAGAACTTATAGAAAATCAAGAAGGACAAGAACTCATTCAAGTATGGTGGGCTAATACTATGTTTATTCTTTTACTTTATGAATGAGCTACCTAGATCCAGTGGTTGGGTATGGCAAAATGACAGACCGGTTGCCATTCCAATCAGAGATTACATGCATGGGCTTGGTGATGCCAAGGCTCAAAATATAACACTCTGGGGATATTTCAAGAACTTTCAAAGTATGATGCAGGCTAGAGAAAGAATCCCCCAATCATTGGTTGAGAAGTACAAGGATACATTATGCTTTATGGTAGACACTAATCAATGTCTAATGGAGGCAGTGGAGCCAAGGATAGTCTAGATTATGCCAATGGGGTATGAGGTGGATGATAAAATTCTGGAACTGCATGTCCAACACCTACTAAGTCAACCTAAGGACCCTAAGGCAGAAAGGTTTGGAACCTTCCAAGAGTTGAGTATAAAAGTTCATGTTGAACTAAGACAGCCTGAGATCAAGAGAAAAGTGAGAAGGGAAGTAGAAGAATTCACCAAAAGACATGGAATATCAAAGGAGGTAGTTGATGCCAATAGAGAGAAGGTGGAAAGGGCAGAGAAAGAAAGTGCTCCGGTGCAAGCCCCCTCCCAGACCAGATCCTCTAAGAGCTCTGCACCTGTCACTTCTAAGAGCCAAAAAGCCTCTAAACCGAAAGCCAAGACATCTGGAAAGGGTGAGAAGAGAACAAAGAAAAAGGCCACAAGGTCTTATACAAGTCAAAAAGATGATGAAGAGATAGAAACAGATGAGGAGGTTAAGAAAATAAAGAAGAAAAAGAAAACTTCTGTGGAATCCTCTACTGGTGAAAACAAGGAAGAAGCAAAAGAATTTGTTGAAAGGTCCACTCCTTCTATTGATAATGTTGTCAAGGAAGTCATAGTGGATAGAAATCTACAACCATTGATAGATTTCTATGATGAGTATAGTGACATAGATAAAAGGATCTTGGAAGAAGCTACAGTTAAGTACTTAAACTTATACAATAAAGCATTCATTGAAATTATCTCTCTAATCCCCAAGAGTTTAGAGAAAGTACTTGAAATCAAAAAAGACAATGCTAGAGAAAAGGATTTGGAGATCTGGGAGTAGATTGCTATCCAACTCTATCCTTCCATTACCCCTCAACAAATAAACATGATCTTCAAGGACTGCAAGGATGAGTTACGAAGCAAAGCAAGAATGAACTAGCTTATGCTTGGAGAGACTGACCAAGTGGCAAAAGAAACATAAGATATCCTCCGAAATGTTTTTAAAAGATTCAATCTTCCTATTATAGAGGACTTAGGTGATGAACCTTCTGACATAGATGTTGAAGGATTAAGTGTCTCAAAGGAAGATTCTACTGAGAAAACTGCAAAAGAATCAAAGGAGATAGGTGAAGAAAAGACTAAGAACTTGGATTCCTCTGCTCTGGAAGAGGAATTCCATGAAGAAGTAAACATATCTCTTCCAAATTCCCTAGCAGACTCCAGATCTAAAGGAGAAGAAAGAATAGAGGAGAAAATCAGTCAAGAAAAAGAGGTCAAGGGAAGAGAAAAGGATCAAACAGAGAAAACTCTAGATGACAGTTATGAAGTTGCAGAAGGAAAGACGACTCTGTCTCCGGCAAGAGATATTGCAGAAACAGTTAAAGATTTCTTGACAAAATAAATGATGGAATTAGATGAACCAGAGCTACTTCAAGGACCATTCAATTTTGATTCCCTCTCCCCGGTTCAGACTATGAAGATAGCATCCTTTGCCCAAGCAAAGGCAAAAGAAAAACTTATGAAGTCTCACATGGAAGACTGTGAGCTGATAGAGATTGCATTTGGTGTATTGGAGAAAATCATGCCATCCTTCTAGAAGGATCTTTCGGCCTCTTCATCCTGTAATCTGAAATCTCTTGTAAATTTTGTTAGCACACATTTTGATTCTTTGGAGAAAGCAGCAGAAGAGAAAGTTTGGAAAGAGTTTTTGGGTAAGAGATTCTCCGAGATACAAGGACTTATAACAAATGATAGGAGAAATTTAGACATTGGGATAAAGAGCTTAGAAAATGCTCTTAAAGATGGTAGAGACCTCTACAAATTTTGTCTATCTTGGTCCACCGTGACAATAGATATCACCAAGAAGGTGGAAGAACAAGAGAGCAAACTATCAAGTTTATCTCAAAATTTTGATCCTCTCACCTCTTCCATAATAAATCAAAAATGTCAAACTATTGCAGCTATAAATGAAATAAAGAAGCTTGAGAAGGAGAAGAAAAATAGAATAAGCAGGCAAAGTGAACTAAGAGGGATAGTTATCCCTAAGTTAAAGGCAATGCATGAGGCCCTAATTGATGCCCAGACCACAGCCCGGACCAGTGCTCCAGCAGATTTAAAGAGGCAGAAGCTTTTGCATTTTTGCTAAGTGGTCACATCTCAATTTTGGACAGGATGAAGAAGAGTTGGGTGACAGAAGTGGTACAGTTGAAGACCACCTTTGCAGATATACTTCAGTATATGTAAGTATAACATGTATATATACTTATGCGGCTAAGTATACATTGATTTTTAGAAATTTTAGTGTGCGGATTCTACCCTTTGCCATTGATGTCAAAGGGGGAGTGAGGAGCAGTGAAAAATGTGGAATCTAGCTAAGGGGGAGCTCTAGAAAAATGTGCATTAGAATAGAGCATCAGCCAAGGGGGAGTGTAGTGTGACACTTAGTCATTTTTCACTAAGTGTTGCCATCAATGCCAAAGGGGGAGATTGTTGGCAAGAGACAATGTGTGGCTTCATGAGTGTTGTCATTGATGGCAACAAAGTTCATTCCACACATCCACAGGACATGGTATGTCCATACTAAAAGTTAGATTGAAGAGTATTTTGGTCCGGTGAGCAAGAATAGAGCATGCAGCAAGGTCTGACAATCAGGGCCAGATCTCTCAAAAGAAGTATCTCAACAAAGTGTGGACTTGGGGAAGTTAAGAGGAGTACCATGACTAATAAATTCTAGAGATTGAGCCTCCAGAGATGAAAGAGTGAAAAGATATGAGCACCTAAGTGTTGGGTTCCTGTTTGGCAAAGTAGACTAAGGAAGAACTGACCGGCAAAGCATCAGACCTTAATCTGGATGAGAAATTGAGGGTGATCAAGTTTCTTGAGGGATCATTCATGGTTGACCGACATGATTGATGACTTCTATAACTATCTTTTTGATACGCATCACTTAGTAAGCATGGATTCAGTCAATAGACCAAAGTTTGGAAATATCTTGAAGTTTTCTGGATGTCGACTAGAAAGATATTGAAATCATTGATGCAGATATATATACTAGATTGATTTCAGTATGAAGGTGTGTGTTGTGTGTTGTGAAGTGCGAAGAAAATTAGAGAGTAGTTTGAAAGCAGCAATACAGGTCCAGTATGTGACAAGACAGCAGCACTCAAAAGAAGGAAGAATGAAGTGTAGCAGATTAGTATATTGTGCCTAACCAGAACTGAACCTCAGCATATGTGGATGCTTCTCATCAGTTTAAGTACCTAGTTACTTTTTATATACCTTGTAGACAGTGAGTCTCTTGTAGGCAGTGAGCCTCTTGTGAGCAGTGTGCTCGGGCAGTGAGCCCTAATTAGCAAGTGTCATTTTGTACTTCTATTCTTTTAACAGAGAATACAATCTTGGGTTATTCACCTCGTGGTTTTTCCATTAACAGGGTTTTCCACGTAAAAATCCTTGTGTTATGTGTGTTGATTTATTTTCTACTCTCATGTTCATGTATGCTTATATGCTTTGATACTGCACTAATTGTAAAAGAAGAAAAGAAAGTCAAATAACTAAGATAACTGATTCACCCCCCCTCTCAGTTATCAACATATACCACTCCATCTACTAGTCCTCCATCACCATCCCATAGAATGACTATCCCAAAGAATACTAGTCCTACACCAACACCACCATCAAACATCCCAAGCTCTAATCTGTTGATGAGTGTTTTAGCACACAACAACGTAGGTGTGATTGTTGGTTTCACACCTCTCGTGAAAAGTATCCTACCCTAGCTAAGACTACTCCAAGGATAATACAACTAGGTCTTAGCTTGCTTGGGATCTCTTAGTTGGTATGTTCTAGTTGTGCCTACAAAGGGTCTTACATCCAATCTACAAATCTTCAAGTTGGAATAGCAAATACACATAAACCCTTTTGTGATTTTTAGCTGATAAAAGTAAGATGCTGCTGAAATTCCTAATCTAATAATGGTTTTCAAAGAAAATACAAAAGAGGTCAGGTTTTTAGAGAAATCATAGGTGACATTCATAATGTGTAGGTTACTTTAAGTAGACAAATACTCTGAAACTTAACTAGTTTTCTAAGTTACCAAACTAAAAATTGATGTTACAACACTACAGAAAATGATGCTATCTTCAATGGAAATTGAAAGATTTTTAGATTACATTCATTTGTTAAGTACCCAATAAACGACGCAATTTAACTTGTGAAATGCAATTAAACTTTTAGCATAAATGATCATCCCAGACAAACTTTGAACAACTATCTACCATCAGCAAATAACTAAAAGTATGGGCCTAGAGTATTCATCAGATACTTTCAGCAAACCATGAACATTATAAAAGCACAACTAACTAACTATGGGAGAGTAAGAAGTAAACCATGAAAACCAAATAAGAAACACAATACACAAATTCTTAGAAACACTGCAAAAACTTGCTTTGTATTACTTCAAATGGCAGAATGTCAACAATTTGACATCAAATCTCTCTTACAAATAGTGGAAATGGCAGCCCTTTATATAGGAAAGCGGCATACCGAGTTTTCAAATGAATGATGGAAATTAACTCAACACCGATGGTCCAAATTACATCAATAAATGCCCAAATAACAGCTCACATCAAATTCTGGATTACATTTTGTCTTTTATGAAAAAGACAAAAAATAGCCCCAAATACATTGAATCTAGTCAATTTGACTACCCAACTCAATATATTAATAGAAAAGATCATTTTTAAAGCACAAAAGAGACAAAATAGAGTCACATGCTGTCCTAAATATAGCAATTTATGATTATTGCGGGATTACATCTCAGAATATTCAAAAAACACATCAAGGCTCTTCATCCAAATTGATCTCGTCCTGTTTCGCTAGCTTGTTACGGTAGTTGAGCCATGCTTCAAGGGCTGGATTGATTTCCAAGAGATCCAGTTCTTCAGATGGTTGACACGATATTCAAACATTTCCATCTCCTGACTGAATCTATTATATATCTTTTCTATTTCTACCCCATCCTTGTGGAATGCCTTGAATTCAACTCTGAGGTCACTAACTTTATCCAATCTATCTTCCATAGCCAATTCAATACTCTCAAAAATGACCCTATGTAACTTGCCTTTGCATTTTTGAACATCATAAGGCGCATAGTCATTATAAGCCTCCTCTAAGCAATCTCTTAGAGAGTCATTAATATCATATATTACAAACCGGAGTTCCTCATCTGTTGGCTTGTAGGCGTCTTTTATGTTTTCAAAAGTTTCTTTTCTTAAATTCAACTGTTGATACCACTCAATTGCATTTGACAATTTGTCTCTAGTCAAAATATTTTCAACCACTAATGTTTGCGTTGGCAAATCTCTGATGCTCTTTACTCGAGGAAACATGTGGGAGTAATATTCATCAAAGGAATCACATTCTTCACGCAGATCCTTCCATTTCTTATGAAGTTCAACTAACTTCTTATGCTCCTGGGCAGAGGCAGCAATAGTTTCACATCCCTTCTCAAACAATCTGATTGACCAATTTTTAGTCCCATGTGACTTGGCTCTTACCTCGCCAAGTTTTGCCATTCCATCTATAGATAGGAAAGTAGGCACTATCCTTATATCTCCTCCTGCATCAACTAGTTTGATCAGGAATTGGAGGCATGTCAGAAGCTCTTCATTTTGCTGCTTCAATTCCTTTTTTGACAGTTCATCCTTATCCAATTGTTCTAGGATCGAGGTGACAGATCCCTTAAATTCATCAACCCTCTGAGCATGAGTAGTTGGTCCCAGATCAACCATTGAGATGACATAGTCCTCAGCTCTGACATGTTCTCTATTTGTATTCACTGGTGGGACAGCTATCTCTAGAATTCTGGATCATGTCTCATCTTTATATATTCTTGATTGTACTTTTGCTTTCTTCTATTTCTTTGGTCTTTGAGCCTCTGATAGGATGGTGCTCAAGTCTAATTGCATTATCTCCACTTGCGGCTTGGGGTATGCCACTCTATTTTGTAACCACTCAGGTGCTGAAGACTTACTTAGTTCAATGGCTTTCTCACCATCAGTTTTGGTGGGCTCTTCAAGCGATTCCTGCTCTTGCCCTGACTCTTTATCCATTTCCTTATCTCCTTCATCAGTTAGGTTCCTCCAGTTTACCATTACATTCTCTTGGGCTGATTTGAAGACCTCCCCTATTTGACCCTTCTCTGGTGGACTTTCAGATATATCCACCACTTCAATACTGATTGCCTTAGCTAAAGATTCATCTGGTATTTCATTACTTACCTCAACAAATGTACCCCTCTCTGCCTCAGGCAATGATTCTGTTTCTGGCTCTTGCAGACCCAATTCTGCACAGACTTTGTCAATTCCTAGCAATAGAGGCACAACCAAGGAAGTTGAGTCTTGATTAACAGGCATTTGAGAGATAGGATAGGCAGAGGATATGGGTAGTGCAGTCAAGTTTGTTTGTGTTAAATTAGCCAACACTGCTGACAGAGTGGAAGAAATGACAAGGGGTGAGGGAATAGATACTGAGGGCAAGGGAAGAGAAGGTGAAAGAATTGTAGAGATGGGAGGCAGTGTTGTGGTAGAGGATAATTGAGTGAAAGAGATGGAAGGTGAAGGTGTGGTAGTGGTAGAAGAACATGGGGTGGCAGTAATGGAGGAAATAGGACTGCTAGGGGCATTGGAAAACACTGCCAATGAGCAAGAAACAGTTGAGATAGTAGCGACGGGTGCAGTAGCAGCAAGGGTAGCTTCTTGAACAATAGAAACTGATGTCATAAGTGAAGCAGGTGCAGCAGCAGTAGAAGTAATGGAAGGAGAAGTAGCAGTAGTAGCTATAGAAGTGGAGGCAGCTATGTTTTCACTTGGGACAACAAGAGATGGGGAGGCTGGCAGACTTGTATCATCTTGAGTTGTAGCTCCATCTTCACTGACCTTCTTCACTTTGATTTTCTTAGTTTGGGAGCCTTCTCCAGAACCACTTGGCATATCACTTTTCTTGGAGGCTCTTGTTCTTGCAGGAGGGGGCTGATCTTTCTTAGGAGGCTTTGCAGGAGGTTTCTTAGCTTTCTTCACCTTCTCTGCCAGAGGTATATGCTCTTCGCTATCTAATTTCTACTTTTGAACTGGCTCTGCATCATCTGTGATGTTAATCAACTCATCCTCTTCACCTCAAGAGTCTTTGTCTAATTCTAGTGCAGTGTATGTAAGTTGCACTCCTTGTCTCTCCAAAGTAGCTACCTGGCCTCATACCTAGGCCTTGCTCAGCCTGATTGGCTCTTTCATTATAATATCCAGAGAACTTTCCTTTACATTGGCCCAATTTGGCAATGGGATTGGTTGACAGTATTGGGCTTCCCAGTTCCTCTGACCATCATTTGTTCGACATGGTCATTATTGTGTGCCATGGAATGTCAAAAGTCTCAGCTAGAGAGGGTGGACTTAAATCAGCCAGGATATCCCCATTGGTGGTTTGAATTGTCCTTGTCATGACATCATACCTATCTACACATGTTACTATCAACTCTGCACACTGGACTGAGGTGGGGAAGGCAGCAGCTTGTGCAATACCACTATCTTTAAGTGTTTTGGCCCTAGGAGTTGGATTTGGGCCAAAGGTTCTCAGTCTGAAGTCATCCAAGTCTATGTGACCCAGGTCTGTATCTCCTACATCACTCCATCCAGAATGAATATTTGTCTCTGAAGGAATGCCCTTGAATTCGTACTTCATGATTTGAGCTTGGGCAGTCATCTAACCTGCAGGACTAGACCTTATAAGTTTGATACCTTGAAAGATTTCACCAACTCCTAAGTTTAAGTTCTTTATTGTCAAGTGGATTAATAGACTTCAACCTTATCAAAACTTAATGGATTTGTATTGCATTTGCTAAGTCGCTGGATATGCTCTTTGAAAGATAGGAATTTGATATTTATCATAATTACATCCATTTCATAGCCTATCTTTAATTCAATTCAGCATAAATGCATGCAATAAACATTTCAAAACTACACGATCTCATTTAAAGCATGTAAAACATTAACATTTATCATTTACAGCCATTACCACATCTCATCAGACATTTCTCCTTTTGAAAATTCCTTAAAAACAATCATTTTTTAGTATTTGCGTTGATTTCAGGGTCAACCAACCTGTAAATAGGACAACGCGACTTTTGAGGTCTACCGACTTCAGCGGGGAAATCGGGTCCATTCGACCACTTGTTCTTTCAATACTTATGCGTTTTCAATATTTTGTGTGGGTTTCTTGATCCATTGACTTGCACAGATCTTAAAGGTTACTAACCTCAAGTTGTTCGTCATTCAGTTAGTCGGTTGGGTTTTCAACACAAGACAACTAGGGCAACTTTCACTATATTTGTGCTAGATTTGGCCTTGTTTGACCTGCGCGGGGTTTGGCCTTGTTAGACCTACGTGGGATTTGGAGTCAACTGACTAGGTCGGTGTTGGCATGTCTTAGTGCAAGGTCAGATGATCTTAGTTTTAGCGCAAAGTCACTTTCTTTGCTCTCAGCGGGAGTTTTGATGTTTACTGACTAGCGGAGATTTTCTAGGAATCTGACCAAGTTGAAGAAGAGGTCTTTTAGCGCGAAGTCAGTGCTAGGTGATTTTAGCGCAAAATAAACTTCAGAATTTTGCGGGCCTTTTGGATCCTACCGACCTAGTCGGTTAAAATGGGAACTTTTGCGGGGGTTGGAGGATCAAGATTTTAACGCTAAATTTTTTCAAGGCTTCAGCATGGGTTTTGATGACCTCTGACCGACTAGATGATTTAAAGTTTTGCAAGTCGGTCGGACTCCTTTTTGGCGCAAAACCTAGCTGTTTTAACTAGTTTGGGGATAGGTTCAAAATGTGCTCAAATTTTGGCTAAGTCTTGTGAGTTATTCAATTTCACCTATGGTGATCAACATCACATTTCACCCAAAGAGTTTAAACTAGGGTTTGAAACAAATGAACACTTCTAAATATAAAACCCTAACTGTATGCCCAAAATCTTCGCTGGGAAAGAAAACATGCTTGAATCAGAAAAAATGAAACCCTAACTACAAGAAGTGAAACCCTATGGCAAATTTGGAACTTACTTGGTTTGCTGAAGGAAATTGTGTCTGAGGTGCGCAAGTAGGGAGCGGTCACTGGATTGACTTCAGGGAATCAACGCTGGCGAAAAATGCTTAGACAAATCAGCGGGAGCTCCGAAAATACTTGTTCAAGTGCAGAGAGTGAATCCAAATGATGAGAATTCCTCTTTTATTCCTCTACTTAATTGTCATAAATGCGTGACGTACATAGTGTCAGTTGGCATATTAGGGTTACGCAGATTTTGACAGGCTCTGACTAGGCAGGAATTTGAGGTGCATTAGACTTGGTCAGAGGATGACACTTTTAGTGTTGCGAAAACAAGTTCAATGACATGCACTTTGCGGGGTTTTAAGGTTTCACAAACTAGCGAGGATTTCACCACCCTCCGACCTAGTCGATGATCAATCATTATAGCACAAGGTCGGAGGATGTGACAAGTAGCCCCAAGGTCGGATGGGCAGCAATTTATCGCAAAGGACTATTCAGAGCCACTAGAAGAAATACAAAGATCCTAACTTAGCAAACTTTTGAAACGATTTTCAACATCATCATTCAAATATGGCAGAAGCGCATTTTGACCACTTGACTACTCAGGAGATGAAAAATCTACTTGACACTCTAGACCAAATTTTGAAGAGGGGGTCCCTATTTTTTAAATGGGGCGTGTGTGTGAGGCACAACAAATGGCAACTCTACTGGGAAATGCTCCCAAGCATTTTGATGATAAACTTTTAGTTCGAGCCCAAAATCTCTGTGTTTCCCACATATTAAATGAAAAAGCAAGATACCCTATCAAAGAATCCAAGATCACTAACTAGTGCAACCCTCCACATCCTGAAAACCTCAGTGTGTGCAATTGTATTCATTCCCATCCTTTGGCGACTAAGTTCATCTAAGATTCTTTGTGACAAGCTATGAAGTTGGGATCATTCTACCACGAAGAAGTGCTCAAATGTTGAGATGTGATGAGCCTTGGGGGAAGTAAAGAGATTTTCCCATAGTATTTTTGATGCAATGGTAATTGATGGTAATCATTTTTTAACAATATCTTTTGTGAGAATTTCCAATTGGTAATCTCTTTTCTGATGCATTGTAATGGGTCTAATGTTGAAAAACACCTTTTATTTTTACCCAATATAGGCTAGCAACACTTAGTGTCACCTGTCCTCTTTCAGGGTTGGTAGTGCATGTGGTAGAATAGGAAGCCAACCCTTTCACTTAACACAAAATCACTCAGACTTTCTCAGCTACTTCAAGATCATTTAGAGTATGAGAGATATATGGTTAGAAAATACTTCAAGCGCACCAACGAATGACTCATTTTCCATGAACAAACATCATACCCCTTAGCATAACAGTGAAACCCACAGCGAGACTTAAGTAGAACCTTGGTTTCTCAAAGAAAGACTTTAGATTATCTACCCAACCAAGAAGCACTTGCAAGTCCACATAACTGGCACCACTCTCTAGAAACAAAGACCCTGTGCAAAAGCAAGCACAACAAGCGAAAACAAAGGCAAAAGGACAACTAACCTAAGCCAAAACATCTAACAGCTACAAAAAGTGAAGGCAGGAAAGCAAACCTAATCAAACAGCAACCCACTCTAACCAAAGCAAACAAACCCCCTAACTATGTACACTAGGACGAGGCATGATTACCTCTCAAGCCTAGAAGTAGTGCTTTAGGAACTGACCATTGATAGGCAATGGAAGCTCCTCACCAGTAAGGCTCTTGAGTCGATATGTGTTGTCTCCAAGGATCTCATAGATCTAATACAAACCTAACCAAAGATTATCAAACTTACCATGTTCTCCTTTCTTCTCATGGGTTTTATCCCAATACAGAACCAAATTAGAAATGCAGAAGGCTTTGACTTTGGCTCTCTTGTCGAACCATCATTTCACTACACCTTGGTGTTTAGCAAAATTTTCTATGGCAGCGTTACATTTCTCTTCAAGGTGCAGCAACTGGGCTAATCTAGAGGACATTGATCATCAATTTCAAGATAGTCCTACATAAATTGTAGTACAGGAATCCTCAAATGAATAGGAAAGATGGGCTCAACCCCATAAACTAGGTGATAGGGTGACGTGCCCAAGGCAACTTTGTGTCAGATTCTATCAGGCCATAAGGCAAATTTACGCTGAGTGTGCCAGTCCCTAGGGTTTTTGTCTAACAGTTTCTTAATGACCTCAAGCAGATTTTTGTTCATTGATTTAGCTACCCTATTCCCTTGTGGATAGTAATTAGATGAGAACTTGAGAGTGATTCCATAATCAAATGCCCAGTTAGAAAAATGCAATGATGAAAAGGCAAGACCATTATCACAAACTAAAGAAAAAGGACATCCAAACCTAGTGACAATGTGCTTTTCAACAAATTCAATAACTACCTCTGTGGTTCATTGTTTACAAGCTATCGCTTCAGACCATCAGGTGCAGTAATTAGTAGCAGTTAGAATATACCTATGGCCTACAGAAGAGGGCAGATTGATCATACTGATAAAGTTGAGGCCCCACTAAGCAAATGGTTGTACCTCCACTACTGGTTGCAAGGGCATGGCAGCGTGTCATTCTTAGTGTACAGCAGACTGATAGATATGACATGTTCTTACATGTGAGTGTGCATCTTTGAACAAGGTAGGCCAATAATATCCAGCATGGAGAATCTAATTAGCAGTTGAGTGAGCTGATCCATGACCTATCCCAAACTTCTCATGAAAGTTGGTTAATACCTGGTCCACTTCTGTCTTGTCTAAACACCTCAGATAGATCCCCTCGTGGTTCTTCTTGTAAAGGACTATTCCTTTTATCATATAACTAGTACTTTTCAGTCTGAGCACTCATCTTTGAACCAAATTTAGCTATGGTGTACAGCTTTGATTAAGTAGATAAAATATGATATCTCTGTACCATTCATCTTTTGAAACATCCTCTAATAGGTACTACTAAGATACTAAACCTGGCCCTACCTCTGCTATTGTTCTGGTCAGTGCCTGGCCTCTTACCAATTTCATGGGCTGAATATCTATATCCAACTCTTGCAAGATAGTGACCCATTTTCCTCTCCACTCTCCTAATTCACTTTGCATCAACAGTGCTTTAACTACTACATCTGGGACTATGGCTATTACTTGACTTCTTAGGATGTAGTGATGGAACTTCTTTACTGCCTATACTAGAGCGTAGGCTTGTTTTTCTGCATTTGGATATCTTAACTCTACTTCTTTTAATGGAGTACTCATGCAAGCGATGGGTCTTTCATCATCAACTGATCTCTTATGCATCAACATTGCAGCACAAGTATGCTCAGAAGCAAACAAGTAAATCTGAAATGGTAAAGTGTAATCTGGACTTACCAAGACAGGTGCATTAGCTATAGCTTGTTTAATTTCTGCAAAGGCCACTTTAGCCTCTGGAGTCCAATCCATTTTAGCATCTTTCTTCAACATGGCATTAAGAGGTCGAACAATTTCAGAAAAACCTGTAATGAACTTGCACACAAAGTTAATCTTACCAAAATATGACTTGAGTTCCTTCTTGCTAGCTGGGGGAGGTATTTTGAGTATGTCTTGTATTCAGTTTGGATCAATAGATATTCCTTGCTCAGATATCACATGTCGCAGCAACTTCCCTTCAGTCACTCCAAAGATACATTTCTTGGGATTGAGTGATATACCATAGTCTTTGCATCGCTGCAACACTTTCCTCAAATCGGCCACATGCTCTTCTTGCCTCTTTGAGAACATAGTGAGATCATCCATGTAGATAATAATACACTTTCCAACCAATCCCTTGAAAGCTATGTCCATCACTCATTGAAAGGTGGCACCAGCGTTTATTAGACCAAATGGCATTCGACGATATGCATAGATGCCCCATTTGCCTGTGAAAGATGTCTTCAATCTATCTTTGTAATCAACCATTACCTGGTTGTAACCTGAATATCCATCCAAGAAAGACATCATCTGGGATCCATTAACAATCTGTAATACTTCATCCAATGATGGCAGTGGGTAATTATCCTTCTCAGATGCCCAATTTAATTTTTGAAAGTCAACGCAAATCCTGATTTCTCCATTTTTTTCAGACTAGAATTAAGTTTGCTACCCATACGGAATGTCTGATAGGAAATATTATTCTTGCTGATAACAATTTCTAAACTTCTTTGAAAATCAGTGGTTCCAATAGGGCATTCATTGGCTATTGTCTTTGTCTAAATGGTTCGCTCCTGGCTTCAATGGGATGGTGTGAGTGATGATTGACATGTCGTATGTCTTGAGGTCTTCATAGCTCCAAGCTATAACCTCATGGTAATCACTTAATGCATGAATGATGTCTGTCTTTTCTTTTTCAATACTAGCCTTCCCAATGAATACATTCTTAACATCTTCTTCTGTTCCCAAGTTAAACGGATCACACTTCCCCTGTGGAGATTCTCCTTCTTTCCTTTGGGTTCCTAAGTTGTCCAAATCAAATATTCTTTCCAGTTCTACCATTCCTCATGGAATTGTATTTGTTTTCAGGTTCAGTAGCCCTTCTAAATCCATTTCAGCAGGTTCCATTTCTTCTTCATCTATTATTTGAGCAGTGAAAACATCAAATGAAGTAAGGAAGTTAATTATGTGTTGATCATCCTCAAAGACTTGAAAATTTGTAGCGTTATCTGGTATAGATTGGGTGGCAACAAATTCAACAGAGAATTTGTTCAACCCTGCCATGGATGTCAGCTCTAATGTACTTGATGTTTGAGCTAGAGCATCTGCGACATGATTCTGTCTTCTAGGGATCAATTGGATATTAAAACCATCAAAACACTCTATCAAATCCCAAACCTTATTTCTATACCTATTCAACCTCTTATCTTTACATGAGTATTGCTTCCTTACTTGTTTTACCACTAATTCAGAATCACCAAACACCTGGATAATTATGACTTTCTTCTGGAGTGCCAGCAGCAATCTTTGCACCAATGCCTCATACTCAGTTACGTTGTTTGTGCATGGAAATTGCAATCTATGTGATGCTAAATATGAGCTCCCAGTAGGATTGATCAACTCAACACATGCTCTGAATCCTTGTCTACACCTAGATCCATCAAACCTCAAGGTCCACAGACAGAAATCTTTACTATTTTCACCTTGTTTTGGCATTTTTTTCTTGTCAAGCTGAGGCTCTAGTTCTTCCTTTTTATAGCAACTGGTACCTTTTTTGGGACAATGGGAATTTTCAGTTGTCTTTGCACTTGTTCCACTACCTCTTGACAAAGCTGGCAAGTAAACTTACAATGCGATGCATCTTGTATGCGGCACCAATTGGGCAGTAATAACTCCTCCATCTGAATCTGCTTTCCAACAGTAGTTTGATCCCTTACAAATTTGGCTACGAAGTCATGGAATCCTTCAAATATACCTGGTTCATCTTCTTCTAAGGAGTCTCCTGAATCTTATTGAACATAGGCTTCTGTACTTTATGGTTTTTCTGTAAGTGGAGGATCAGGGAATCTATGGCAACTTAACATCAGAATCCCCTTTGTTTGATTGGCATGAGGCAAATAGACTCTCAAGTCAACTTCTAAAAACAAAATCTCGTTGGGCTAGTTATACTCTGTAATCATATGTTTCATCTTTGGTTCTCTTTCAATACATATTTGATTTGCCAACCCCTTCCATGGAAGCCACATGTGAGAAAAGTCGGTTGCCATGTAACCATTCAAAGTTCTAGACCAGTCCCTACTCAAGAGCATACCATACTGATCTCGGATGTCCACTACTTGAATATCTATATACTTTTGTACCCTTGGATCAGAAGCCAGTTGCATATGTATCCTATTTAACTTGCCTACTACATTCACCTCAGTCTTGTCCAATTGTGTCACCTTCCTAGAAGACTTGGCTGGAGTAAGGCCCAATGCTTTACAAACTGATAATGGCATTACATTAGTGGAAGCACTAGAATCTACCAAACAGTTGTGAAGGTTCTTGTTGAATATCCTGAGTGTCAAGAGGAAAGGGGGGATTTCCCTCTTATCCTTGTATAATGTCATCTTTTGTTCCACATCAGTCATATGCACTCTTTCCTTTCCCTTATTAATGTTATCCTTAGGGATGGTTTCCTTTTGTACATAATCAATTTTGATCCCAGCACCCATATCTTGGAAGAAAGACAATCTAACCTCGGGTATCCTAAGCAACTCATAAATAGAAAGGCTAACCTTCGTATTCTTAAGCTCTTTAGCAACATACTACCCCATTTTTGCTATGTCAGACCGTTGAGAACTTTCAGCAGAGGTTCCCTAATATACTGGTTGATTTGTGGCCTTTGGGGGTTCAGGATTATTGGAAGCTTTTGGATCTAGCAGAATTTGGTAGCTATTCAGAGGAATAGAGGTGGTAAAAGGACCTTTGGGTTTACTACTTCTTAGGTTATAAGGGGTTTTATTATACTATTGATAAGCATTAACCTCTTCAAACTCTTCTTCCTCAGGCTGATTATCATCTTGAAATGGAAATGTATAACTATCAAGTACAAGAGCAGTGTCATACCTTTGAGAATGAACAATTTCATACCCTGTTGATGGGATCTCCTGGGTTTTAGCATTTTGAATCTCCATCTGAAAGATACTGGATGTTATCTAGAATTCTAGGCAGTCTAGTTCAAAATGAGCATTCGTATTATGCAGTCTGCACCAAGTAGACAAAGCTGCCTCAAATAACATCACACGACCAGGGGGTCTAGTATCATTGTTCTGATTCTCCAAGAGAAATGGTACCCCTCCATTATTGGGTCTTGTGTTCCAAGATCAATTTGACCGTTGCTGAAAACTCTAGTTTTGATACTGATTCTGGCCTTGGCTTTGAAACTGATTTTGATTTTGGAACGAGTTCTAATTTTGACCTCTCTACTGAAGATATGCGTTTTGATTTCTAAGGTGGGTAACTTCTGTAGTGAGCTTCTTCATTTGCTCGACTAACTCTCTGATATCATCTCTATCTTCTTTTGCCTTAGCTGCCTTTGAAGATTATAAGAAAGGCATTTGTGCAGGAGGCACTTCAACCACTGGGTTTCCTAGATGGATTACTAAAGCTGTGTTGCAGCTAGGTTAGGAATTGGATTCATCACTGGGGTATGGTTGGCCAAGGCTTGATTAATCATAGGTATTTGATTAGGCATAGCTATAGGACCTATGTGATTCAGTGGACCAATGGCTGTTTGTCCCAGTTGAGTACTTACAGTGACAGCCTCAGAATATGCTTGAGCTAAAGTAGCAGGAATGGGGTCGTCTCTTCTTGCGAACATGGATGTCAGTTTGTTCAGAGCTACATAGTAAATGGGCAAGGTTGCAGCTTACCCTATGGCATAAGGAGCTTGCAAATGACTAAAGGCTTTCTAAAATCTATTGTTAAAGGAACTTATCATCTCGTCTTCACCTCGACGAATCTCCACAAAAGACCGGTAAAGATCAGCTAGGGTAGTAGGCATTCGAAATTGGTCCAGAAATGTGTTCTTCAGGTTCAGCCATGAGTTTATGGATGTTGTAGGGAGGTTAGCAAACCAATAATATGCTTCATCCTACAAAGAATAAGGGAACAACCTGCATATCACATCCTTGTATTGTACTTGCAACATAAACATGTTACTCTCAAAGATTTTAATGTGCTCATCTGCAATCCTATCTGGATCGTTCACTCTGAACTTCAAACAGAACTTATCTGGGTTCTTTGGCATGTCATGTAAGCATTGAACTAAAAAGGAGACTAGTTATTTCCTGTGAAAAAGGCCATGACTAGGGGATTGAAAGGTGTTGCAACCACGTTGCTTGGGGCTTACTGGGCTCTTGGTCCCCTTGGTATCCCTTGATCCCTTCTTGTTTGTCTAAATTATGTCAGAGGCAACAACTCTTCTCCAGTTGAGCTGGATCTGGCATGTCTTTGTCTAGTCCCTAGACTTGCTAATTTTGTAGAGGAAAAAGTTTTTCGCCCTCCTTCTAGTGCCAATTCTATTGATGAGTGTTTTAGCACATAGCAACGAAGGTGTGATTGTTGGTTTCACACCTCTCTTGAAAATTATCCTACCCTAGCTAAGACTACTCCAAGGATAATACAGCTAGGTCTTAGCTTGCTTGGAATCTCTCAGTTGGTATGTTCTAGCTGTGCCTACAAGGGGTCTTATGTGCAATCTATAGATCTTCAAGTTGGAATAGTAAATACACATAAACCCTTTTGTGATTTTTAGCTGATAAAAGTAAGATGCTACTGAAATTCCTAATCTAACAATGGTTTTCAAAGAAAATGCAAAAGAGGTTAGGGTTTTAGAGAAATCCTAGGTGACATTTGCAATGTGTAGGTTACTTTAAGTAGACAAATACTCTGAAACATAACCAGTTTTTTGAGTTACCAAAATGAAAATTGATGTTACAGCACTACAGAAAATGATGCTATCTTCAATGGAAATCAAAAGATTTTCATATTACATTCATTTGTTAAGTACCCAATAAATGCTGCAATTTAACTTGTGAAATGCAATTAAACTTTTAGCATAAATGATTAGCCCAGACTAACTTCGCACAGCTATCTACCATCAACAAATAACTAAAAGTATGGGCCTAGAGTATTCATCAGATACTTTCAGCAAACCATGAACATTACAAAAGCACAACTAACTACGGGAGAGCAAGAAGTGAACCATGGAAACCAAATAAGAAACACAATACACAAATTCTCAGAAACACTGCAGAAACTTTCTTTCTATTACTTCAAATGGTAGAATGTCAACAATTCGGCATCAAATCTCTCTTACAAATAGTGGAAATGGTAGCCCTTTATATAGGAAAGCGGCATACCAAGTTTTCAAATGAATGGTGGAGATAAACTCAACACCGACGGTCCAGATTACATCAATAAATGCCCAAATAATAGCTCACATCAAATCCTAGATTACATTTTGTCTTTTATGAAAAAGATGAAAATCAGCCCCCAGAAACATTGAATCTAGTCAATTTGACTACCCAACTCAATATATTAATAGAAAAGATCATCTTTAAATAACAAAAGAGACAAAATATAGTCACATGCTGTCCCAAATATAGCAATTTACGATTATTACAGGATTACATCTCAGAATATTCAAAAAACACATCAAGGCTCTTCATCCAAATTGATCTCGTCCTGTTTCACTAGATTGTTACAGTAGTTGAGCCATGCTTCAAGGGCTGGATTGATTTCCAAAGGATCTGGATTCTTCAAATGGCTAACACAATATTCAAACATTTCCAGCTCCCAACTGAATCTATTGTATATCTTCTCTATTTTTGCCCCAGCCTTGTGGAATGCCTTGAATTCAGCTTTGAGGTCATTGACTTTATCCAATCTGTCTTCCATAGCCAGTTCAATACTCTCAAAAATGACCTTATGTAACTTGCCTTTACATTTTTCAACATCATAAGGCACATAGTCATTATAAGCCTCCTCTAAGCAATCTCTTAGAGAGTCATTAATATCATATATTACAGACCGGAGTTCCTCATCTACTGGCTTGTAAGCTTCTTTTATGTTTTCAAAAGTTTCTTTTCTCAAATTCAGCTGCTGATACCACTCGATTGCCTTTAACAATTTGTCTTCAGTCAGAATATTTTCAACCACTAAGGTCTGCACCGGCAAATCTCTGATGCTCTTCACTCGAGGAAACATGTGGGAGTAATATTCCTCAAAGGAATCACATTCTTCATGTAGACCCTTTCATTTCTTATGAAGTTCAACTAACTTCTTATGTGCCTGAGCAGAAGCATCAATAGTTTCACATCCCTTCTCAAACACTCTGATTAACTAATTTTTAGTCCCATGTGACTTGGCTCTTACCTCGCCAAGTTTTTCCATTTCATCTATAGACAGGAAACTAGGCACTGTCCTTATATCTCCTCCTACATCAACTGGTTTGATCAGGAATTGGTGGCATGTCCAAAGCTCTTCATTTTGCTGCTTCAATTCCTTTTTTGACAGTTCATCCTTATCCAGTTGTTCTAGGATCGAGGTGATAAATCCCTTAAATTCATCAACCCTCTGAGCACGATTAGTTGGTCCTAGATCAACCATTGAGATGACATAGTGCTCAACGCTAACTTGTTATATATTTGTATTCACCAGTGGGATAGCTATCTCTGCAATTCTGGATCCTATCTCATCTTTATAGATTCTTGATTGTACTTTTTATTTCTTCTATTTCTTTGGTCTTTGAGCCTCTAACATGATGGTACTCAAGTCTAATTGCATTATCTCCACTTGCGGCTCAGGGTATGCCACTCTATTTTGTAACCACTCAGGTGCTGAGGACTTACTTAGTTTAATGGCTTTCTCACCATCAATTTTGGTGGGCTCTTCAAGTGATTCCTTCTCTTGCCTTGACTCTTTATCTTTATCCATTTCCTTATCTCCATCAGTCAGGTTCCTCCAGTTTACCATTACATTCTCTTGGGCTGATTTGAAGACCTCTCCTATTTGACCCTTCTTTGGTGGACTGTCAGATATATCCACCACTTCAATACTGACTGCCTTAGATAAAGATTCATCTGGTATTTCATTACTTACCTCAATAAATGTATCCCTCTCTGCCTCAGGCAATGATTCTATTTCTGGCTCTTGCAAACCCAATTCTTCACAGACTTTGTCAATTCCTGGCAAGAGGCACAGCCAAGGAAGTTGAGTCTTGATTCACAAGCATTTGAGAGATAGGACAGGCAGAGGATATGGGTAGTGCAATCAAGTTTGTTTGTGTTAAATCAGCCAACACTACTAATAGAGTGGAAGAAATGACAAGGGGTGAGGAAATAGATACTGAAGGCAGGGGAAGAGAAGGTGAAAGAATTGTAGAGATGGGAGGCAGTTCTGTGGTAGTGGATAATTGAGTGAAAGAGATGGAAGGTGAAGGTGTGGTAGTGGTAGAAGAACATGAGGTTGAAATAATGGAGGAAATAGGACTGCTAGGGGCACTGGAAGACACTGCCAATGAGCAAGAAATAGTTGAGATAGTAGCTGTGGGTGCAGCAGCAGCAGGGGTAGCTTCTTGAACAATAGGAACTGATGTCGTAGGTGAAGCAGGTGCAGCAACAATAGAAGTAATGGAGAGAGAAGTAACAGTAGTAGATATAGAAGTGGAGGCAGTTGTGTTTTCACTTGGGACAGCAGGAGATGGGGAGGCTAGCAGACTTGTATCATCTTGAGTTGTAGCACCATCTTCACTTTGATTTTCTTAGTTTGGGAGCCTTCTCAAAGACCACTTGGCAATCCCTTTTCTTAGAGGCTCTTGTTCTTGCAGGAGGGGGATGATCTTTCTTAGGAGGCTTTGCAGGAGGTTTCTTAACTTTCTTTGCCTTCTCTGCCAGAGGTATATGCTCTTCACTATTTGATCTCTATTTTTGAACTGGCTCTGCCTCATGTATGATGTTAATCAGCTCATCCTCTTCACCTCAAGAGTCTTTGTCTAATTCTAGTACAGTGTATGTAAGTTGCACTCCTTGTCTCTCCAAAGCAACTCCCTAACCTATTACCCAGGCCTTGCTCAACCTGATTGGCTCTTTTATTATAATATCCAGAGAACTTTCCTCTACATTGGCCCAATTTGGCAATGGGATTGGTTGACGATATTGGGCTTCCCAGGTTCCTCTGACCATCGTTTGTCCAGTCATTACTATGTGCCACGGAATGTCAAAAGTCTCAACCAGAGAGGGTGGACTTAAATTAACCAGGATATACCCATTGGTGGTTTGAATTATCCTTGTCATAACATCATACCTATCTGCACATGTTACTATCAGCTATGTACACTGCACTGAGGTGGGGAAGGCAGCAGCTTATACAATACCACTGTCTTTAAGTGTTTTGGCCCTAGGAGTTAGATTTGGGCCAAAGGTTCTCAATCTGAAGTCATCCAAGTCTATGTGACCCAGGTCTGTATCTCCTACATCACTCCATCTGGAATGAATCTTTGTCTCTGGAGGAATGCCCTTGAATTCGTACTTCATGATTTGAGCCCAGGCGGTCATCTAACCTGCAGGACTAGACCTTATAAGTTTGATACCTTGAAAGATTTCACCAACTCCTAAGTTTAAGTTCTTTATTGTCAAATGGATTAATAGACTTCAAACTTATCAAAACTTAATGGATTTGTAATGCATTTGCTAAGTCACTGGACATGCCCTTTGAAAGACAAGAATTTTATATTTATCATAATTACATCCATTTCATAACCTATCTTTAATTCAATTCAGCATAAATGCATGCAATAAACATTTCAAAACTACAAGATCTCATTTAAAGCATGTAAAACATTAACATTCATCATTTGCAGCCATTACCACATCTCATTAGACATTTCTCATTTTGAAAATTCCTTAAAAATAGTCATTTTTCAATATTTGCGTTGATTTCAGGGTCAACCGACCAGTAAACAAGACAATGCAACTTTTGAGGTCTATCGACTTTAGCGGGGAGATCGGGTCCGCCTGACCACTTGTTCTTTCAGTGCTTATGTGTTTTCAATATTTTGCACAGGTTTCTTGATCCACCAACTTGCGTGGATCTTAGAGATTACCAACCTCAAGTTGTTCGTCATTCAGTTAGTCGGTTGGATTTTCAATGCAAGACAATTGGGGCAACTTTCACTATATTTGTGCGGGATTTGGCCTTGTCTGACCTTCGTGAGATTTTTCCTTGTCGGACCTGTACAGGATTTGGAGTCAACCGACTGGGTCAGTGTTGGCATGTTTTAGCGCAAGGTCAGATGATCTTAGTTTTAGAGCAAAGTCACTTTCTTTTCTCTCAGCGGGAGTTTTGATGTCTTCCGACTAGTGGAGATTTTCTAGGCATCCGACCAAGTCGGAGAAGAGGTCTTTTAGCACAAAGTCGGTGCTAGGTGATTTTAGCACAAAATAAACTTTAGAATTTTGTAGGGCTTTTGGATCCTACTGACCTAGTCGGTTAAAATGGGAACTTTTGCCTGGGTTGGAGGATCGAGATTTTAACGCTAAATTTGCTCAAGGCTTCAGCGTGGGTTTTGATGACGTCTGATCGATTGGACGATTTGAAGTTTTGCAGGTCGGTAGGACTCCTTTTTGGCACAAAACCTAGTTGTTTTAACCAGTTTGGGGATAGGTTTAAAATGTGCTAAAATTTTGTCTAAGTCTTGTGAGTTATTCAATTTTGCCTATGGTGATCAACATCACATTTCACCTAAAGAGTTTAAACTAGGGTTTGAAACAAATGAACACTTCTAAATATAAAACCCTAATTGTATGCCCAAAATCTTCATTGGGAAAGAAAACATGCTTGAATAAAAAAAAATGAAACCCTAACCGCAAGAAGGGAAACCCTATGGCAAATTTGGAATTTACCTAGTTTGCTGAAGGAAATGTGTTCGAGGTGCGCAAGAAGGAAGCGGTTGCTGGATCGACTCTGGGGAATCAACGCTGTTGAAAAATGCTTAGACAAATCAGTGGGAACTCTGAAAATACTTGTTTGAGTGCAGAGAGTGAGTCCAAATGATGAGAAATCCTCTTTTATTCCTCTGCTTAATTGTCATAAATGTGCGACGTACGTAGTGTCAATTGGCAAATTAGGGTTACATGGAATTTGACAGGCTTCGACTAGGCAGGAATTCAAGGTGCATCAGACTTGGTCAGAGGATGACACTTTTGGCGTTGCGGAAACAAGTTCAATGATATGCACTTTGTGGGGTTTTAAGGTTCCACAAACCAGTGGGGATTTCACCGCCCTCAGACCTAGTCGGTGATCAATCATTATAGCACAAGGTCGAAGGATGTGAAAAGTAGTGCTAAGGTCAGATAGCCAGTAATTTAGCATAAAGGACTATTCAGAGCCATTGGAAGAAATACAAAGATCCTAACTTAGCAAACTTTTGAAATGATTTTCAACATCATCATTCAAATATGGCAGAAGCACATTTTGACCTCTTGACTACTCAGGAGGTCAAAAATCTACTTGACACTCTAGACCAAATTTGGAAGAGGGGGTCCCTATTTTTTAAATGGAGCGTGTGTGCGAGGCACAACATAATCCATCAACCAAAGAATCCTTGAATGATTTTCTCCAAAGACTCTTTGCAAAATCTAAAATCAAAATAAAAGCTATGGAGAAATCCAAATCCACTCATCCAATTTCATCCCCATCTAACATAAGCAATCCTAACCTTAATCATAAGCCTACGCCCTCTACCATTATTCTCCATCTGTTATATTGTCCATCCACCTATATACTCATGAAGGATGTGATCCAATGGCTATTAGCAAGGAGTAAATCATCCTCATGCCATCAAATCCCTATCCTTAAAACTACCCAAGAACCTTCAAATGTCATGCCTATTTCTCCAATCCCATCATGTAGTTCATAATCCATTGAACCTATTGAAGAATCTCCCACCATGAGTCTAAGTCAAGATATATTATACTCTCATGTTGTTGAGCAACTAGAGCCTTTCAAGCCTATCTAAGAGTATCTGTCTTCCACTTCTATTCAAAACCAAGAGATATGTCAAGAACCAAATCCTAATCATGTGGAAACATCAAGCCCCCATCCTAATCAAGATCAAATCACTTTCATTCAACCCATTCATAACATATATCTTTTCTATGATCAAGATATTATTCATGATGAAGAATATATCCACAAGAAACTTGATCCTATTCATACCCCCACAACCATCCATAAACAAGATACCCAAGACCTACATACTCCATTTAATAAAAGTCTTGTTGACATACTTGATCATTCACCTCGTTTCATGGCCTTCCTTAAAAGCAAAGAAACTTATTCTTCATCTAGCCCTACCCATGATCCACAAACATTCATTTCCCTTGATGAGACACTTGGCTCCCAAGTACACATATATGATCAAACCAATACCTTGGATCTTAGTGAGCATAATGATAATCAAGATCCTAATGATCCTCCCTCATCCATTATCGCCATGTTGCAAATCCCCCATCATATCCCCTTGGTATCACCAGCTTCATCCATGAATGTTCTTCCTTAGGAGAGAAACAACTATTATCCATCACCTCACCTTCCCCATCAAATAATGAGATTGCATCTAATGTCCAAATCACCCATAATCCCATTATCCACCGCATACTCCAAAAAATGAACTATCAAGGAAAAGGCTTAGGCCTTTATGAACAAGGTATTTTGGAGCCCATCCATGTCAAAGTCCCTCCTCACTCATATGGCCTTGGATATACACCCCAAGGCAAACAATCTAAAGATGTTGGTACTTCCTCCATTCCTTCTAAGTCCACTTCTTTCCATCACAAATCTTATCATATTCCAAAAACATATGTTGCCATTCCAGCTTCATTATCATACAAATCCCAAAATCATGTGACCATGCACCTTCCACCATCCAGTTTGCCTCTGCTTCTCCCAACTCCTAATATCCCTCCATCCACTTTACCTCCACTACTCCCAATGCCAATTCCATCCATTTACACATTCCCTCACATTCCTAATCATGACCAATCAATGCACACATCGTCCAAACATAAAGCTTCCACTCATTCCACCTTCCCCATGGGATTCAAAAGCAAAAAATTGGATGCCTCCATTCATAAATCCAAAAATCCTAAGGGTTCTAATGCCTTAGGACATCAATGCAAAGCATCATAGTCAAGTACATTCAAAAGGCTACCCAAGCCCATACCTCCAAAATAAAAGTCAAAAACTAAAATGGTTTGGATACCTAAACAAGAAAGCAATTCAAAAGAGGCATCCACCTCTCAAAAATCCCAACCATCCTTTTCCATCCAATCCATTTAAAAATCCCATTCCATATGTAAATCCCACAAGTCAAGCAAAAATCATAAAAACACTAAGTACATGTGGGTACCAAAATTCCTAAATCAACCGTCCCCTAAGCAAACATCGCCATTACTTCTTACACCTCCTTCCAATAAAAAGCTTCCATGTTTAACATAGTGCGTGCAGCCATTTGTCATGATTCCTTTTTCATCCCTCCATCTTCCCATCCTTCATCCATTATCCTACATATTTCACCCCTCACCGCCCTATGGTCCATTCTTTTGCATAAGCCTTTCATCCATCTCCTTACATGAGTCCTACATAATCCACATCATAATCCACTATCTTCCCTACATAATCCACATGTTATCACATGGATTTGCACCCTGTCCAAACACTTAGTTTGGCAATCCAGTGAAACATGGAAACACTCTAGGGCCTGTGGGTTGCCCGAAGGTTGGAGTGAATCTCCAGAGAGGGTTGGTTCCCTTGGTTTAACACCTAAGCTAATATATCCTACTACTGAACACAAAGAAAAGGGATAGAGAAAAACACAACCTAAGCCTAAAACTGGAAAAAGGATGATACACCAAAAGTTTATGACTTGCTCTTGCATACAAGATACACGATATGACCAATAATTTCAACTACAACACACACAACTTAGGTTTGAACATGCTTTGCATAAGTGTTTCACAGAGAAGTTTCAATGTTTTGGACAGAATTCAGAAGGAATGCCAAATGGCCTTTTTGAAGCTCAAATAGTTGGTGTATACACCTAAAAATAACATGACTCTAGCTAAATAAATATTTTTAATATTTATTTCATTTCAAATTCCTCTATCAATTAAAGAAATAAATCAATTTACTTATTTGGTTCATATTTCTCCAAAAAATTAAATAAAATCATTTATTTAATTAAATCATCCAAATTCTTCTAAAATCATTCTAATTTAAATAATACCAAATTATTTAATTAATTCTTCTAATTCTCTATATTTAAATAAATCCATATATTTATTTAAATTATCTATTTCCTCCAAATTGAATTAATACCAAAAATAATTCAATTAATCCACGTGCACATGTAATTAAATATTTTCAATATTTAATTAGCTAATATTCTCTCACCCACATGTCCTATTTCTCCTCCAGTCAAATTAGTTAACTCATCAATCAAATCTGTTAACTAATTGGTCATCTGAGTTCATTGTTCAATCATCTCAGTCAACTCCCCAATCAGCCCACTTATCTCTCCAATCAATTATGCTAACTGATCAATCATCTCAATTAACTCCTCAATCCATTTTGTTAACTCCCTTGATGCATGAAGGAGCGGGACACTTGTCCTCTCCCTATTTGCGCACATCCTCTCAAATTTCCTCAACCATTGATCTTCTTATTCATTCTACACCATTGATCTTCTTTCTCACAAATATATAAATACAACCCCTATTCCTCCATTTGAAACATCCAAACTTTTTATATACTTACTCTGCAAGAATCACAGTGCGCCTTTGGCACAAATAACTTCATAGATTGAGATCAATTGTCACACTATTATCACCATTATCATTGCATTGTGACGATCCTCTTCATTGCAAAACCTATCAACAACCATTCTCCATTGTCATCTTGGAAAAAAGCAAGGAAGTGCACCTTCTAAGGGCTCTATTCATACACAAGATCAATTTGAGATAGGCAACCAATGGAAGTCACATAATAGAAAGGTTTGCAAGGTATTGTGTTCTTTGTGTTTGATCTTATTTATTTCAATTTCATCAAGATTATAAGATAATTAGTTGTTTATGCTATTGTTCACATTTTCTGATAACATTTATGGCGCCCACCGTAGGGCCTTTGCCCCAAATTAACTTCAAAATTCAGTTTTTGTGTTAGAATCCGTACACAGGACGTTTCTATGCATCCACTCATTGTTACAGTGCATCTACTCACTGATATTGTGCATGTGTCAGACCTGCGCATCCACTCACTGTTCTGGCGCATTATCCTATGTTATGGCACATCTATCAGATCTATGCATTTATTCACTATTTCAGCGCATTTATTCTCTGTTATGATGCATCTGTCATATCTGTGCATTTATTCTTATGTTTTTGTGTATACATTCTCTGTAACTGCACATCCATTTCTGCGCATTCATTCACTGTATCTGCGCATTCATTCTGCTAGGGTTTTTAGGTTATTTCTCAGGAAATTTCTAAGGCTACCATCATTTGCAAGAATATTCTCATATCCACCTTGCAAGTTAAGAGCTAGTTAGACATATAGTTGCATGGTTAACTCTCATCTAGATCTAAATAGCAAAGAAAGTAATTAAACTTGTTCATGCAAATTTCACTTAGATTCTAAATAGGAGGGAAGTAATTTGTAGTTGTTGCATCACAACATGAACATAGTCCCAACTACGAGGATTAAAATTGAATAATTGCTTTCAAAAGCTTTTTCATAGTCAACAAATCTTGTGTGTCCAAGTAGAGTAACTCATCTAGTTTTTCTCTTTTTAACTAGGAGGAAAGAACCAGTATTTTCTGTGATTTTGGAATGATGATAGGACTATACTCTCCCCTTAACTGGGTGACCAAAATGTCAGAATCATCATTTCGCATGTGTTACCTTTAGAGAGGCTTGCGCTTGGAATTCCTTCCTTCCAAGTGGGACGACCTTAAGTGATAACGGCTAAAGCTAAGTACTTCCAAGTCACTATAAATAAATTGTGTTTGTGACAAAAGTTGCAAGTGATGGGTGTTGTTGTATTACACCGACCAATGTTTTCCCCAAAACCCTGTGCAGCGTAACCTCTGCAGGCTAGGAATCCTTTTTATCGAAGTGAATGGTCGCACGTGTAATCACCTGAATGGATGCCTTGACTAAACTCCTTTTGTTGTAGAAGGCCAAAATCCCCTATTCAGTGACACAAGAGGAAAACATTCTCTAGAGCCATCCAACGTCATACACTCATTCAGTGTAGAGATAGAAAAGTTCAACTCTTCAAAGGAACTATAACTTGGTATGTGTGAGAAGTGAGTGCCATGGATAGGAGCCGGTGCTACAAAGTTATTAGCTATCCTCCTTTATGCAAGTGGTTGGTGTAAAAACCAAGTTGGAACTCATTGAATAATATCCTTGCCAACCTTAGGATTGTGCTTGTATTGTAATCAAAAAAATAAAAAAATCAAACAATCGTGAAAATATTCTTTGTTTGGGATGTGTCTTTCTTGCCATAGATGAAGAAACAAATCAAAAAAAGAGTAACATTCAAACAAAGAACCCAAAAACATTGAAAAATGTGCCTTTACCAAGTCAAAATCAAGCAAAACAGACAGATCTACGCATTTGCTTCATCCTTCTGCGCATTTGCTTCACCCTATTGTGCATTTGCTTCACCCTACTACGCATCTACTTTTCACCAGACCTATGCTTTTGTTTCCTACAGCTACGCATTTACACTATGTTCTGGTGCATCCACTTTTCACCAGATCTGCGCTTTTGTTCCATGTTGCGCATATACACTATGTTCTTGCGCATATGTCACAGTGAATACTTCCGTACAGTTTGTCAGAAAAACACCTACCTTTTTGAGCACCCATTTTAGTCTTGTATCAATTTATGAGGTCAAATTAACCATACAGTCACTTCTCCAATTCATTTCCACAGTGTACCCTCTTTTCCATCGTTCACCTCATCAAAATTTCACCAAAACTTCCCAAGAGAAAATCAAACTATCAAAACCAGGGAACTACAAGCCAATTTTTGATCTTATCAGACTTAAGCATCACTAGTAAGTCTCCACTAACATGATCTATCATCCTTCTCTCTCAAAACTTCACTAGTTTGTTTTGGTGCAAAACTAGACTCTACCAAGTAATCGGAGTTCAACCATCCTTACTTTTGGCTACCGTTTTGTATCGATTGACTTGTTTGAAACCATTGATCAAAGAAAACCCTTGTTCAAATCTTATCACAACCAATATCCCCTTCACTACAACCTTCAAACACATCTTACCAGAGCATCCAATTTCACCCCACTCCATTCCAAATCACATTGCATGGTACTAACTAGATCACAGAAGCAAAAACAAATTGAAATGGCTGAAACATTCAACAAAATTGTCCCCTCCCCTCATGATAGTGATGAGGAAATATCTCATGAGGACTTACAAGAAGCTCTCCAAGATAGAAAATTTCAACAACTGATGGACAAAGTACTCCACCAAGACCCTATAAAGTTCTTTCTCCACATAGCAACCCAAGGAGTTAAGCTTCCCGCTGACTTTGACATCATAGTGTTAAAAGAAACCAAAGAGGAAAGAACTCATGAAGACAACACGTGAGGAAAGAACCCTTGGCACAGACAAAGGCAAAAAAACCATAAACTCAACCACACCTTTAGACATGTTGACAAAACAAGTTCAAACCCTACAATGACAATTAGTGGACATCCAAATAGGGACCTCCACTAAACACTATTTGTTGGAGGAAATCTCGCCATATCCCTTTAATAAGAGCTTGAACATGATCCCCTTTCCCCTTAGATTTGAAGTTCCTAAATTCGACAAGTATAAAGGAAAAGGTGACCCTAGAGACCATATCAGAGAATTCAGCACCGCATGTCTAGAGTTTGCCACAATGAAACTTTTCTCATGAGACTCTTCCCTAGATCTATAGGAGGGCAAGCCATGGAGTGGTTCTCTCGACTCCCCCTGGGTATCCATACCTTTGACGACTTAGTGAACAAATTTGTCATGCATTTCTCATATAATATCGAACATGAGGTATCCATGCTTGACCTTTGCAACATAAAACAAAAGAGTGGTAAATCCTTCATTGCTTTCTTACAAAGGTGGAGGCAACTTTCCAGCAAATGTCCTCATCATATACTAGACAAAAAAAATGCTTGAAATGTTTGTCCATAATCTCAATCCCAATCTTAGCTATCAAATTCAAATCCAATGCCCTAACTCATTCACAAAAGTTATTGAGATGGGGTTATTCATCAAAAAAACTATGATCACGAAAGGACAAATAAAATTGTTCAAAGACACTCCTAACTCAAACTATACCACGAATAAGTCAAAATTCTGGACCAAAAATAAGAACATTGTCAATGATGGAGTGGTTGATGATAAAGTAGCGGCTCCTAAGCAACCAATTTTTAATCTCAAAGGAGCATCAAAGAATGCAACACCGAGCAAACCTTCGTCCAATGAATCAAGACAACCATACAATTTTCCTCCTAGACAAAAATTTACACCACTAGGGGAGTCATATGAGTCCGCCTTGAGAAAGTTAGTAGCAAACAATGAGATCACCCTTCCCACTGTAAGAGACTATGAACCGGCTGTCAAACCTTCTTGGTGGAAGGATACCGATTTCTGTGAGTACCATAGAGGAAAAGGTCACAAAACTGGTGACTGTATCCACTTGAAAAACATCATACAAGACTTATTAGATCAAAATCATGTGGGCACAAAAGATCATCCCTCTAACAACTCACATGTGGCATTCAAGGATCTGCTCCTTAACCATGACAGGTAGAACCCTCATAACAACAACAATAACAACTAGCAAAAGCACAATAACGGGAACAATGATGCTAACTACATGAATGTGTCATTCGACTACACCATTAATTGCATATCAGAGCATATCCTGCAAATCAATGTGCTCATATTTAACAAACAATCAGATTCTAACACCAAATCTGATTGCAATATCACCACCTGTAGTGGGAAAGTCACCTTACACACACTCCCTCCAAGGTCATCATCCTCATCATCTACCCCCCACAAGTACAACGTCATTGACCAACTACAAAAGACTCTGGCCCATATATCCGTACTAGAGTTGTTGCGTCTATCACCATCCCATAGAGAGATTCTTGATAAAGCCCTAGTGGAAACCACTGTGCCCACCAACTTGGCCCAAGAGAAATTTCAAGCCATGGTAGGTCATCTTACCTCACCTAACATCCTATCATTCACTGAACATGATGATCTATCCATATCTCAACCCCATAATGCATCATTACATATTGAGGCCTTCATTAATAAATATCACATCAAAAGGGTTCTCATTGATGGAGGAGCAGGTTTGAAAATTTGCACGCTAAAAGTAATCCTTACATTGGGGTTCTCAAAAAATGTAGTGGATCTAAGAAAGAAGATCACAATAAAGGCATATGATGAAGAAGAATGGACAACCAAAGGAACTGTGGTGTTACCATTAAGAATTGGACCAGTAGTGATAGAAGTTGTTTGCCAAGTCCTTGACAAGATCACTTATAACATTCTCTTAGGTAGACCTTGGATACATGCCATGAAAGTTGTGCCTTCCACATATCACCAATGTATCAAGTTCCCTCACAACGGCCGAGAGATCACCATCCAAGGTGACCCTGTTCCTTTTCAACACTGTAACACTATCCAATCAAAGCCAAATTTCAGCATCCCTAATAATAGAGCTTCCACATCTTCCACCCCCCAGCATGATCCTATCTCCCAAGCTTCCACATCCAAGACCAAAGAGCAAAAGATCAAGATTAAAGAAACATGGGTAGGAGAGTACTCCATCGAGCATACCCTTTGCTTAGCCAAAATGCCTTTATCTCCAAATTCCTTTGGGTGACCTACACCCTTCTCAAAACCATCTGCTCCTCCTAAACCTCCCAAAGCTCCCTTTGTCAAATGGGGCACCCTATCAGATGAGAGAGAGGAAAGAGACATTCTATAATGGCTTTACATAGAAGAAGATGACACACTGCAAGACAAACAACCAAAGCTCCCAACAAAAATCTATGAGCGTGGTCAATCTATCTTACACAGAATGGGCTATGAAGGACAGGGTCCCATCAACCTAAGAAAAGAAGGAATAACTGAACCCATTCAACCCTCTTCATCCTCATCAGCCTGAGACACAAGAGGGCTAGGCTACAAAGACAACGGTAAAGGCAAAGCTAAGGCTACTACTTGTTTTCTAGAACAAATCCATCATTGTAGACATAACGGTTGGACACATTATGCTCTCTCTTATGAATGGTTTCTCTGGATACAACCAAATTAGAATAGCGCCAAAGAATCAGCATAAAATGGCATTCACATGTCCATGGGGTACCTTCTGCTGGAATGTCATGCCATTTGGGTTGAAGAACGCAGGAGCCACATACCAAAGGGCAATACTATCTTCCATGACATGATGCCCGTAACAATGGAAGACTGTGTGGATGACATCCTTGCCAAGTCACTTACAAGGGAATCTCACTTAGATGTCCTAGAGAAAATCTTTCAGCGGCTAGAACACTTCAAGGTTTGATTAAATCTGAAAAAGTGTGTGTTTGGAGTCACCTCCAACAAACTCTTGGGTTTCATAGTATCAGCCAATGGGATTGAGGTAGATCCTACGAAGGTAAAATCTATCATGGAGATGCCACCACCAAGGAACATCACCCAACTGCTATCTTTACAAGGAAAATTACAGGCAATCTGTCTGTTTATCTCACAACTGACAGACAAATGTCAACCTTTCACTCATCTATTGCATAAGAACATTCCATTTAGATGGGATGAGAAGTGTGAAGAAGGATTTGACAAATTGAAGGAATATCTCATGAATCCACCTATCTTGATGCCACCTATCCAAGGCAAGCCACTACATCTTTACATATCTGCAACACCAACAGCTCTTGGAGCCCTTTTAGCACAACAAGACTATGAAGGCAAGGAAAGGGCAATCTACTACATCAGTCGCACATTGGTGGAGTATGAATTGCAATATTCTCAAATTGAAAGATCTCATCTTGCTGTGGTTTTTTCTTCCCAAAAACTACGTCATTACATGCTTGCACATTCCATCATGTTAATTGTAAAGATTGATCCACTCAAATACTTGTTAAGTAAAGCAGCTCTAATAGGCCACCTAGCTAAATGGGTAATGCTACTAAGTGAGTATGACAGAATATGTGGAACAGAAAGCTATCAAAGGTCAAGTCATCATAGATTAGTTGGCTGAGGCACCATTGCAAGATACTACTCCAATGACATTCAAGTTTCCTGATGAATCAATTTTTAGTATCACAACACATTCATGGAAGATCTACTTTGATGGATCTTATACAAACCATGGATCGAGGGTAGGAATCTTATTAGTCACTCCTTAAGGCGACACAATACCTAAGTCCTATCATCTACTTTTTCCTTGCACAAACAACATAGCAAAGTATGAGGCCTTAGTCATTGGTCTTAAGATGGCGGCAGAGTGGAAAATGAAAGAGCTACATATTTATGGAGATTCGCAACTCATCATCAACTAAGTAAATGATGACTATTAGATGAAAGATGACAAGCTAATACCATACAAGTGTATGGTAAATGACTTTAAAGGATACTTTGTGATAATCTCCTTTGAGCAGATTCCTTGCATAGAGAACAAAGCAACAGATACCATGGAAACCATCACCTCACTTCTCGATATACCAAAAAATGAATCACCTTTTGAGTTCTTGGTGGAGACAGTCACACAACAAGCTTATGATATCCCCGAAACACAATCCATTTGCCTCCTAATAGGATCTGATTCACCCTTGTATGGTAAAATTTACACTTACCTCAAGGACAACACCTTATCAGCCAACTTATCCAACAACCAACGTCGAACCTTTATCCGCCAAACATCCCATTATACCATTATCGCCGACACCCTCTACCACTGAGGTCTGGATGGTACTCTACTCAAATGTCTTGAACGTGACTAATCTCAAACCGCATTACAAGAAGTACATGAAGGAATTTGTGGAACACACTCTAGTGGTCCTACCTTAGCTAAGAAACTCATGCATTTGGGATACTATTGGCTGAACATGGAGACAGACTCATATCATTTTGTCAAGAAATGCAAGCAGTGTTAGATTCACGGCAACCTCATCCATGCACCAGTTCAAGAACTGCGGCCTTTAACGACACCTTGGCCCTTTTGTTAGTGGGGACTTGACCTTGTGGGTAAAATCCATCCTCCATCATCCAACGGCCACAAGTTCATCATAACCGCCACTGAGTATTTTACCAAGTGGATTGAAGTCGTCCCACTCACCAATGTCACAAGAAAACAAATTGCCTCCTTCGTCCTTAATTACCTCATTTGTCAATATGAAATTCCCTCATCCATAGTCACGGATAATGGAAGACCCTTCAAAAACTAGGATGTCCAAGAGCTCTGTGACAAATTCCAAATCCAACACCACTTCTCTACCCCATACTACCCATAAGGCAATGGTCAGGCAGAGGCATCCAACAAAACCATCTTGAAAATCCTCAAGAAAACTGTTAATGACACCAGTCGTGATTGGCACATACAACTAAATCCTGCTCTATGGGCCTATCAAACTAGCATACGCACTCCCACAAGTGTCACACCATATGCCCTTGTCTATGGTTCTAAAGCCATTTTGCCCATTGAGGTCGAGTTACCATCTTTCAGGGTGTCATTAAAAGGTCTTATAACTGATGAGGACGACAAAGTTTCCAAACTACAAGAGTTAGAACTGTTGGAAGAGAAATGACAGAATGCTTTCAACCATCTCAAAGCCTACCAACAAAGAATGTCCAGAAGCTATAACCACAAAGTTCGTCCAAGGGTCTTTAATGTTGGTGATCTAGTGCTTAAAGAAAACCCCCGCAATCAGTAGGATTGGGAGAAGAAAGAAATGTTTGAACCCAACCGGCTTGGTCCTTATGTAATAATTGTTTCCTATGGATCAGGAGTGTACCAGTCGACTACATCAGAAGGTGATTTGTTTGATGACCCAATCAATAGTATGCATCTTCATCGGTTCTATACCTAGAGAACCCCGATGTAAGGAAGTCAAAAATAGCAAAAAAATTTAGAAAAATAGCCAAAAAAATCAAAAAAATAGAAAAACAACAAAAAAATCATCCTCTGGTGAAAACCTGGTAAACATGCGCCTTAGATAGATACCATGATGAAAACCTGGCAAACAGGCTTCATGTGTATTTTGGCTACCATCGCAATAAAAGCAAAGTTGTGAAAACATGGCAAATAGGTGCTCTTTGCGATGGAAACTGCTTCCTCCATCTTTGGGAAACCATCACCTTGCGTCCATCCTTCCTACCATTATCCATCATCTGATCGTATCTGTTTCACCAAACCACCTAATGATAACCTATCATGGCTTGATACTTTATCAACATTGTCACCTTACAAACCTAAGGTTTATCCAATACCCTATCCATAGTGTCAGCCTGTCATAGGGTCCGTCATCAGTATCTTATCATCTCAAACTACGTTGCCTCTGCGTCATCACGTAGGCAAGGCCATCATTGATGGGCCCCCAAGGCTGTCCATCCACTCCATACCTTATCACCCATCCTCTGGTCCATCCGCATCTGCGCCAATTCCCATCACCTAGTGTCATGTCCCCTCCAAATCGATCACTTTCATTCCAATTAAAGTTTGGAATGATAGAGTAAAGAACAAAAAAGATAATGTTAGGAAGAACTGAGCAAGGAAAAATTCTTAGAATGATCAGCTCATAACCAATCATGTTTCAAACACAAAGAGATTACAAGATAATATACATGGCCAATATATATATATATCAATGCATATATGATAATGCTAACTACCAAAGCATCGATTTGGAGTAAGTCATCAACTCAGATCCAAAGAGGCAATTAATGATAACTAATACTTGATAGTCTTTGCAATGTAAGTGGACAAGGAAATGCGATCTAGGAGATAGCGCTTAAGATAAACAACGAATATGAATAGCGCTTATCTGGAATAAAGGACAAACAACAAATATAAATAAAGTGATATCAAATATGTTAAGAGTTTAACTAACAATAACTAAAGGTGGTAGCGTGTCATAATCTGTTGCTTTCAAGATTAAAGAACATCTCAAATGAGGAAAAGAGTGAAATCAGAGCCATAACATGGTGGTAAGAGATAATCTATCTTCATAAGCAAAGCCGATAGTGAAGTTGGAAATAAATCACATCATAGAGCATCTTAAATAACCAACGAATGGTTAATGATAAATGATAAGCAAGAAATAAGAGTCGATCCATATTATGTTAAGATAACTAATGGTAGATTAACCAAAAGAGACGACCATCATGAAACAACATGTCATCTCAAGAGAAATCCATCATATAAAAAGGGGTCGAATGGATGGTAGGAGGGCATTCAAGTTTGCAATTCAAAAACACATCAATAACACAAGCATCGAATCATAAGAGATCGATCACCAAAAGAGAGCCGTGATCCTTCCATCAGCAGATATCATTATTTACTCATTATTACAGTAGATAACAAGTATAAGTGCCAGCAAAATGCATCCATAACATTATAGTGAAAGCACCCCTGCCACCTATTCGGCCACCTTTTCATAATTAGAAATTAAATAATTGTTGATCATTGTTATAGCATATATACATATATTATCATTATTTTTGCAGGCCGAACCACATCTATTCAGCCACAGAGTCATATTGACCATAACAAGGTATGTAATTTACATTCAATATCTCTTTGTTGCATTATATTGTTTGATGTCTAATTCAATGATATGATGAACATAGATGAGTGAATTTATTATAATGAAAAAGCTAGATATTACATGAAATAAGACATAACAGTTGTAAGCATATTGAGCAATGAAACTAATACATTAACTTCATAGGAGAGGGTGAGTATGAGATGTCCATTTAGCCAACCATGGGTAATTAGTGGCCCTTGTCTTAGCTAGTACAAAAGGTACCCCTTGAGGCAAGTGGATAGTGGCCTTTGTCATAGTTGGTACAAAAGGTACCCCTTGTGCAAAGGATTATTATATCTAGTGGCCTTTGTCACAGTTGGTACAAAAGGTACCCCTCGTGCAAAGGATTATTATCTAGTGGCCTTGGCTACAGCTAGTGCAAAAGGCATCCCTCGTACCAAGGATTATCATAGTGGCCTTGACTCAGCGGGTACAAAAAGTACTCCTTGAGTCAAAGGATAAAAATAGTGGACCCATAATGGTAAGTGGCAAAGACATCATATCACTCCTCTCATATGAAATTAATGATTAATGCATGGATAATGATAGAGACTGTGAAATGTAAATTGATAGTGATCATGACATTTAATGATAGAGAATATGAAATATATATTGATAGTGAACTTAATATTATTGAGGGAACATGTGAAATATATAATGATAATGATTATAAGATTAGTAATAGAAATGTGTAGTGATCATAAGATTATTGTTAAAAGATGTGAAATGTATATTTGTTGTTAATCATAAGATTATAAGAGTATTGTTACTATATGATTTGAATACTTCTTACATCTATTGCAAATAGTTGAAAATCAAAGAGGGTTTAGTGTACTAATGTTCTCTTTTTTACAAGTTGAAATTTGTGAACAAAGTTGAGAAATTTTGATTTGTGACAAGGGGACATTACGCCTAGGTCTTAGGTCCACAAATTCCACACCCTGAACTACATTGCCTCTACGTCGTCACATAGGCAAGGCCATTTATCAATGAGCCCTCGAGGCACTAGGTCAGTCCCTTAGGCCCCGTCCCATCGAGTCTACCATAAGCGTCTCATAGTCTTTCATCCATAATAATCTAGAATCCTTTACCTGACTGGGGGCAAGTCCTCAACCTGTTTATGGAGTTGGATCCTACAATGCCACATGTTCTAAGAGGGCACAAATAAGGATTGTGATACCTTTCACTAGACACACAAGCACAACAAAAGACACTTCCAAATAGAAATTTTGATGCAAGACATCAACCTATCCAAAACAAAACAAACAAGTGCCTAAAAGACTCAAAATGATCTTATCTAAATTATGGTAAGAAGACAAATCTAATGCAAGAAAGTTTTGTTTTGATTGGTTGTGCCTAAAATCTTAACTTTTGTTATCATGTCTCCTATGCTACTCAAGGATGCCTAAAAACTAGAGATGATATGATGGGGGCATGATTATTCTTATTTTTTTGTTGCTTATGGGTTTAACTTTAGTAATGTGAAGCCTTGTCTAAAGGCATGATCAACATAATGATCATCGAGGAGATCAGGGGTCTAAACATGAAACAGGTGTAATCCTTGTTTATTGACACACAAGAAATACTCAGGTCATCTAGATTCAATTTTGACTAGATGCTTGTATTAACTTGCTATATCAAAATCCATGTAAGGGATACTCAGGGCATCATGGTTTAATTATACCTCGATGCTTGTATTTTCTTACAACATTTTAAAACACAAAAAAAAAGCCCAATGATGAAATGAAGCACTTCAAAATACTTGCAATATTAAGGTGACAACTATCCGCATCCATAACACATCCAATTACATTTCATATACCATCCATAAATAAAGATTTTGTTCATAGTACCAGTGTTTACAAATAAATAAAATCTTGTGATTCCTCCATTCACATTTCTTCTGTCAATCACATTTCTATCTATCACTGTATCTATCATTAAATCTCTTCTACATTGATTGAGTACACTTGGATGAACAAAAACATATAGTCATATTGCATTTCATATTAGGTGAGATAGTCATTAAATTGATTAGATCATTTGCATACATATAGGTGCATTCAATCATCCATATACATTTGTAACAACATAACATAGAATGCATACATGATATCTCATCAAAAAAACCATCAAAAACATAGCTGTCAGTAATCATCTCATACCATTTTTTATTTGCATAACAGGTGTTGCACATTAGATATCATAACATTTGCATAAACATTCAAACATAACAAATAGAGTGCATCCATGATTATCACATAAGATAAAAATGCATGTAGGCGATGAAGCAAATGTAGTACAATCCAATCGCTCCAAGCACTAGGTGATCCGCCTCTATGAGCATGTGTCATCGCCGCATCATAACTGAGAACTGCTCCCGAGACATGAGGTAGTCAAAAATATCCTCCTGCAATCAACAATGCAAGGCATCAACCATAAACATATCAATGCAAACCTACTCAACTATCAAACCTATCAACATCACCTACTTAACATACCAAATTGATCAAACCAAGCATATCATCTCTTGTCTAGATTCTATCAATCTTGGAGATCGCTTATCAATTGTCACATCAATCAAGATGCCAATTGAGTCAATTTCACTAAGTAACTGAGTATCCTAAGCAAATGTGTCATTCCAGGTAGCATTTGCACAATATTAGAGAAAAAGCGTAGATTCGCTATGTATGCGCCGCACAATGGAGTATATACGCAGCACCTAAACATATGCGTAGTATCTAAACACATGTGCAACAGCCTAAAGTAAATGTGCAAACATTACAAATGCGTAGCAAATAGACCTATATGCGCTGACATCTATCACAAATGCGTTGAACTAATGTATGCGCAGCAACATGACTTGCATGTGCCGCAATGCTACACATGCGTAGTTTCAGGCCACAGATGTGCCAAAACTCAAAGTTGCGCATATGCTCAAGCAACGTTGACCCATATTTATTGCACTAATAAATGCACCTAGCCTAAATTTTTTGACATACGTACCGGGGGTCTTGCAACTGCTGCCCGCCTGAATCACCGAACCCACTTGAAATGATGCTCCTCGACCGGAATATCCATCTCTTTGCTGATTGCTCTGGCTCCTACGCTCTAAAAAGCTCCTAATAGCTCTCACAAAAAGACAAGTGTGCAAATGACTAGGATTGTGGACCCAGCTTCTATATATAGACATACAACTCTAGATAACTATGTGGCAACCTTGCCTGCTCTCCGTACCCTTTCTCTGCCCTTTTTCCAAGCCCTAACCTAGTTTCTCTACCTCTTCGTGTGTTCTTTCACCTTCTTCATCATGAGATTGTGCGTCTCATGCCCTCAAAATTTTCTTCTCGTCCAATCTCCCGAGGGTGCATCCTACTGTCGTTAAACCTGTACCAAGCACAAACCTGGGGCATGTATCAAATTGTATAAAAAATTAACTTTCTTTGAAACAACGTGATAAAACGCATTGCATCAAAGAGGGGCAAAATGTATACAACTAAAAATGACATGACTCTAGCTAAATAAATATTTTAAATATTTATTTCATTTCAAATTCCTCTATCAATTAAATAAATAAATCAATTTATTTATTTGGTTCATATTTCTCCAAAAAATTAAATAAAATCATTTATTTAATTAAATCATCCAAATTCTTCTAAAATCATTCTAAATTAAATAATACCAAATTATTTAATTAATTCTTCTCATTCTCTATATTTAAATAAATCTGAATATTTTTTTAAATTATCTATTTCCTCCAAATTGAATTAATACCAAAAATAATTTAATTAATCCACGTGCACATGTAATTAAATATTTTCAATATTTAATTAGCTAATATTCTCTCACCCACATGTCCTATTTCTCCTCCAGTCAAATTAGTTAACTCATCAATCAAATCTGTTGACTAATTGGTCATTTGAGTTGACTGTTCAATCATCTCAGTCAACTCCGAAATCAGCCCACTTATCTCTCCAATCAATTCTGTTAACTGATCAATCATCTCAGTTAACTCCTCAATCTATTTTGTTGACTCCCCTGATGCATGAAGGAGCAGGACACTTATCCTCTCCCTATTTGCGCACATCCTCTCAAATTTCCTCAACCATTGATCTTCTTATTCATTCTACACCATTGATCTTCTTTCTCACAAATCTAAAAATACAACCCCTATTCCTCCATTTGAAACATCCAATCTTTTAATAAACTTACTCTGCAAGAATCACAGTGCGCCTTTGGCATAAATCACTTCATAGCTTGAGATCAATTGTCACACCATTATAACCATTATCATTGCATTGTGAAGATCCTCTTCATTGCAAAACCTATCAACAGCCATTCTCCATTGTCATCTTGTAAAAAAGCAAGGAAGCGCACATTCTGAGGGCTATATTCATACATGAGATCAATTTGAGATAGGTGACCAATGGAAGTCATGGAATAGAAAGGTTTGCAAGATATTGTGTTCTTTGTGTTTGATCTTATTTATTTCAATTTCATTGAGATTATCGGATAATTAGTTGTTTATACTATTGATCACATTTTCTTATAAGAGTTGGTTTCACAACCAAAACATGCATAAAACTACTAAAACATAGACTATGACCTACAAAATACATGTATTTCTACATAAAGGTAATGAGAAATCAGACTAAATCCAAGGACAAAAACTATCATCACAAGGAAATATCAATAATTTTATAACATCTCACAATATCCATCTCTTGAGAAGGCAAAAAATAGCATGATTTTATTGATTGAAAGGTACCATTACAACTGATTACAAGTCTCTTCCATCCTTTCTAAGTTACAATACATAAGAGAACTTAGAGAGAATTGAAAAGTTATAGTACTAAGCTTTTAAAGCTAAAGAACTCCCTTGAAAATGATGCCCAAGGGTCCTATATTGCATCATAGCCCTAGAAGAGAAAATAGGGACAATTTTTTACTAAGTTACAAGGCCCAAAAATAGGCCAACTCACTTTGCACGCCCATGAAGAGTTCTATTTTGACTTGGTCTTCAAAATTAGTTGTTATGACTTCTTCAACTCCTTGAAATGCTCCACTATGGCTTGAAGAGTGGAGGTAGTTGGGATGTGCATCCCTGAAAAATGGAACTACTCCCTTGCATACTCCTAGATCAGCTCCATAATCTCCTAGATACTTACATGATGGTGAAGTTGCCCACAATGTTGTCATAACTGGCCCAACTGCTCATTACTTCCTCAATTGCAACTTGCAAAGATAAAGGGCATGTGTTTTTAAGAGTTTGAGGTGATCAAGATTCCTTGGGGAATGTAGAAGAGAGATCGAGTCATTTAAGGACCTCAACTGCATCAATGACGATCATTTATGGATTTCAAACACTGTTGTCTTAAGCAAAACATATTCTAACCACATTGAGCACTCCTTAGACAATCTCTGAACATCACTATCCTTAGTTTTTCACTGCTAAATTGTACCTTACCTCTGTCTTTGTATAATCCTACTCTTGTTCCCTATGCTATTACTGCCCAATGGTCTGGGTCTTCAAGTTAAGAATCCTCATACATTATCTTTTATCATCCATGTTCACTATTCACTTAGACTGTCAAGTCCTTTGTCTACATATCACTGCCTTGTGTCCACTTATCTCAGACTTTTCTTGTTTCTTGCATGTAGACTGCTTAATGACATTGCTTTGTTGATAACTACCCCACATGGAATGATATTGATCTTTCAAAACTTTGCTCAAGGTTGTTTCACCTTGCCCCAACTATCTAAAGTCTAAGATCTACAACTCAAGTTAGGGCCTTCAACTGGTACACCATCCATCTCTTCTATTTTTGGGTGTCATGACTACTCCTCTTGATTCTCTTCATAGTCAAGCATGACCAAATTTATGACTTCTTCTTCTCTACATACTTGTACAATGAGGAAACTATGTCTACTATTGGAAGATTCCTTTGAAACTAAGGCATAGATCTCTGAGAACACAACTGTCAATAGTTAACCTTAGTTGTTACTGCCCTTTAGACCATCTTCTTGACTACTAGGAAAATCTTTGCATGATTGTTCTTATCTTGGACTGCTCCTTTGAGAACACCTAAGACTATCCCTTATGAAGACTTAAGACTAGTCCATCACATGCCTTCACTGTCATTACTGACATCCTCTTTGGCTCATGCTGCTGCTCCTTCATGACAGCTACAAACCTCATTTAAAACTTAAAAGGGATCCACTGAGTTTGACATATCTCATGACTGTTTGGTAGAGCTTTCAAGTCTTGGCAAATCGTTAGAACCACTCTGATGCTCTATAATGCATCACTGAATTTTCAAGAAACCTTAAAACTTCTCATGATCTCACACAGGCTTTAAGCACCTTTTCACTATCCATCCTTTAAAGTTTCTTCAAAATATGTGACTGATGTATCTCGGATGAACTTTGTTGGATCTTGAACAAAACAAAGGAGACCCCTACTATCTCTCCTAGCTCTACATTAGACGTCTGCACACTACCATGACTGTAACTCTTGGATTGGTTGTGACAGTCCTTTTATTGATTGTTCCTGCTTCATTTGCAAACTACAAATAGCTACTCTCTTGACTGTCATTTCCTCTTGTAGCCTTTGATGATTGTCTCCTCACTAGCTTAAGACTATAATAGTCCTGTATTGTCCATATCTTATCTTGTCATAGTCTTTATGACTGTCTTCCTATATGCTAGATCTACATACTTGCTCTCTTTTTGACAACTCTGTCAAATGATGCTAGGCTTGATGGAATTTGTGTATAGTGAAATGGATATCTTTCTCCTTCAAAATAATAGGTTTATATGACTAATCTCAATCTTCAACATATTAGGGGTTTTCTCAGCTCAAAAAGATCTCTCTATGTATGGGATACACTTCATCACTGTCTTAGTGAACAACCTCATGCACTTTTCATGTGCATACCTTTGACATACATTTCTAACACCTGTTGTCTTTCATACCAAACCCACTACCACTAATCTTTTAGGATAGTGACCTCCTTATGTAAGTCTTGACCTTGACACTTATGTATCTCAAATGACAAAACCTCGCTAGTTTTTCTGGCCATTGTCATTCAACACTATCTCTGTGTCTTTTCTTGGAGATTGATTGTCTACAACTGTATCACTGCCCACTGCACCTTTTGAAACAATCTATGTAGGGTTTCATCAGTCTGCTCATGGTCTTGCACTACCCATAGGAAGATGACTGCTTCATAGGTCCTAGTGACTTTTGTCATTGGTTTTCCTCTGTTCCTCAATGAAGTAGTTGTTCCTTCACATGATTTCCTTGAACTCCATGATAGCTTTAGAAAAAAATTGCTTTTCCAATCTTCATAGTATTTTCTTATCAGTCATAAATGGATGCAAACTCCTTTCAACCTCGTAGATCTCTGTCATATCCATGCTTCATGCAGGTGGAAAAAAGAGATAACTTCACTAATGCTAGAATCCTTAGATAGTCATCTTTGAACTACTCATGGTTTGCATGGATGTAATAATGTTGAGCCACATAAAAACTTTCACTGCACAAGTCACACTTCATATTGGGGGACATTTCCATCTTTGATACTCCATTGATCTTGTGGCATTATCTTTAAAAACCAAGGTTTTTTGTTGCTCAAACCCTAAACTCTTGACTCAAAACTCTCAAGACTAACTCAAAACCTAAAACCTAACCACAACTCACTCAGCTCAGGTCTTTAACCACAGAAAGACTCTCTATAATATATTTTCAAACATAGAAACTCCATCCAATGATGGTATGAACCTTTTGGAGATAATAAGGTATATGAAACGTGGCCAACTCATCATTTCGACCTTTGACTACAAACATGGCTACATGAAACATGAAGTTTGGAGATTTTGAAGTAATTTTAAGAGTGCTTTAAGGTTTGTAAATGCCCTTCTATACCCTTCAACATATCATCTTGACCTCTTTTAACATTTCAAAACATATGTGCACTATAAATGTTAAAATCCCCTTGACAAAGACTCATAGAAAGACTAGTGCACTTGTCAATAATGACCAAATACTAAAGCTTCATGATCCAAAACAAGGCATAAGGATCAATAACCTCAAATTTAAAACCCTATAATACCTCCAAGAGACCTTTGGTGATTTTTGAGCCCTATTGGCTATGAAAAATGTCAACATTTTTGGCGACCTCTAGGGGTTGCTTGCCTACTAAGCATCGAAGACCAGTCACCTGAAGCTATCCATTGGGCACAGAGTCACTTAGAAAATTAACAGTCTTGAAAAATAGTCTTACATATTGCAGCAAATCATCACAACAATGCATGATACCTTGAAAACCCTACTCCACCTACCAAAAACTAGAATTAACTAACTATGCAAAAATTGCACTTGGAGGAAAAGAAAACTACATTTACCCTACATCTAACCAGCAGAGGTGGTGCTCAAACATGACCATTTACTGGTTCTTTGAAATAGTTTCCCATCCTCAACAATTTACAATATCTCACATGCTTATGAATAGCCTCAAGGAGGTGGATAATTGACAAAAGTATAACCAACTGCTGTAATGAGATTTGGAGAAAGAGAACAAGTCCACCTACCTCATGATTTTGATCATGCTTGCTGTTGTTTTGAGGCATATAGGCAGATTGAACCTATTGCTCCTTAGTTTCAATCTTCTCCTCAGGTGCGAGCATGACTGGGAACACCTTGTTAGGTTTGATTTGAGCTAGATGTCTGATAGGACATCCATTTGAACTGATGAACCTCAATCTCTCTTTGCTGGCTTCTTGCTCATGTACTATTGATTCCTCATCTTGCTGATTGGAGTGCTCCATTTCTAGTGATTCCTTTTGAACTATAACCTCCTCTACAAGTTGTTCCTACTGCTCAAGACTTACCTTCTCCAAAGATGTTGTTTCACCTTCTAATCATGCGAAGGATAGCTCAATGTTATCCTCAAACTGGTCTTCTTTGTAGTAGCCCTCTTGAGGAAACAAAACATGAATGTGTTCCTCATGTTTGTTTACTTCTTCCTGCTGCTCCAACTCTTGTTCAAACTTGTGAACTTGTTCTGATTTATCATGATTGGCAACTTCTTCCAGCAGGTCTAATTCTTTATCATCCAATTTGGAGATAAAAACTTCAAGGTCATCCCAAAATGAATCTTCCTCACACTCTTCATGAGATTCTGATGGAGGGGAATTGATCTCAACTTTATAACAACGCTTTTGAAGACTTTTAGAAATATCAAAATCTTATACTTGAAGCAAAAAATTAGAGACGATGTTTTGTTCTTCCTTATAGTCAAACTTGTGCACATCAACGTTTCCATGTTCCAAAACAAGGTTGCTCTCATTTTGCTCTTGGTAGACCAGCACCCTATCAAACTTATTTGCATCTTCTTATTATCCCAAACCTGTTGTTGTTGTTGGTATGTTCATGCTTTCTTCATTTTGTTCAACAAAAGAAGATAGCTCATCGAACCAAAGAGTAGACTTTTCCTCTTCACCATCCACTTCTTGCTTTTCCAACTTCTTTTCAACCTGCTATCTCAGCTGATCATGCTCATTTTCCCCTTGCAATAAGTCTAAGTTTTCCTTTTTTGATTCATCTACAAGTGTATGAACAACAAGAGATTCTTCTTGTTCTTCCCCTCATTTTCTTGCTTACTAAACCAAATATCTTGGTAAACAATGGGACCATCTTTACAAAGACGAATGGTGATAGTAGAAGAGGGCTGATCCGGCAAAGAAAAATAAGAAGTTTGATGGGTACTTGGAATAGTAATAGGCTTTTAAGGAGACTGATTTAGAGAAACAAAGGGTTGAACTTGCATAGTCTCAGTTTCTTGCTGTTAGTGAACAAATTTGTCCTTCAAAAATAGTTTTTAGAAAATGACTTAGAATACCCAGAAAGAAGAACAATCAGTACTAACAGTTGGAGAAATTGCCATTGAGTTGGCAAATTTCCTTTGAATTTTAGAGGTATAGCTCCCTCTTAAGATATACAATGAATAAGAATATAGGGTATGCTTTTAACCAGAAAGCAGAAAAGGCATATTAACATCTACTCATCACTATGAAATAGATGCGCATGACCAACTTAAAAAAGAAATGAATGCAGATAAATGATACACAGCCCATCTATCCCACATTCACAAACAAGGATTAAAGATACAGTTATATTCCACCTTAACGTAAACCAACATAAAAGAAGCAATATTGAAGACAGATTACTAATTGACATAAGAACAATTGCAATCAGAAGATACTTGAAGACACAAAGTTCTGTAAGTAATTCTTCATTTCTTCAATATAACAAAACTTAAAGTTTCTACAACGCCTCTATACATAAGCTGAGTTAAGAAAAATATAACTGGAAAGTAATATAGAATAAACTTGCTCTCCTTCCCCTGCTCACAATCAGCCCAAAAAAAGATCCTTTCCTTTTGAGAGCTCTTCCCCATTTATAATTTTCAAAACTTCCCCAAAAATTATGACTGTTCGAAACAATCTTTTTCGAGTAGCCGTTATCAAGAAAGTGAACTAAAAACGAAAATGGTTACATTACATCAAAATTGTAATTATTATCACTAATTACAAAATAAATCCATACATGCAAGACAAGTGGCATTAATCTTCCCCCAATTCCAGGCGTATTTCCATAAAAAGTTGGTGCAGTTCAGCATGCTCTTCTTCTTCCTCTAGGACGTTAATTGTCCTGTGGTATTCAACATAGCTGGTTTTCTCCTTCCAAGCAACTGTGCACAATTGAGAGATGATATTGATCTGCTCCTCCTCAGACCAATGTAAGTCAGGTTGTAAAATAAGCATAGGTTCATCATCCCAAATTTCATTGTTTATAGGGAGTCCCATTCTGAAAAATAGCTTGGCTGACAAGAAACACTAAACTCAGAGAGCACGGCCACCTTTACTTAATTACGCCAGTGAGTAATGATGGTTTTTAAACTTGTTAATGCCATGCTACCACCTTGGTGAGCTCCGTTACACTTGTCATTTAAGAAGTAATTAATGCATCATTGATTCTACATCTTGAAAAATGAGTTTTAAGATTGAGCTTACATTTCATAACTTCTAAAAAGACAGTCTCACCGCATACCACATGAATAATTAGTTGAGCTGGCGATATCTCAAAAACTAAGAAACACAACCATCAGATAAGAATTTGCGGATACCGTGAAAGTGTTGATTAGTCGGGGGTCAAGACAGATTCTGAACCTTGAACATTAAGGAAGAGTTCACAAAATTTGAAAACTCCCAACAATGAGTGAAGTCGCGGCATCGGAGCTCTTATGATCTTTCGAACTGCGAGAGTGACATTCAAAAACTCTGAACTTTCCCGACATAAAGGAGAAGTCAGGAAATCAGTCATTTTGTGACCTTAAGAACTTAAGTTAGGGAAACAAAGGGATTCGTGAACTTGAAAAGTGCCTAACAACAAAGATTCATACAAATGTTTTCAAGACTTCAAATATTTTGGGACGGAAAATGACCGGACTGGGGCAAAGTGATGATTGCATCAATCCTTAGGCACTAAAATTTCAAAAATTTTGGGTTCAAATTTTTAGGGCAACAATAGGGTCTAATTGGGGATAAGGACTGCAAAGGACAAAGCAAGGAACCCAGAATTACAAATGAAGACCAGTGCATTATCCATTGGGCAATAGAGTCAGAGAGCACATGGGACAAAGAAACCAGAACAAGCCAAAAATAGGGCAAATAGGAAAGGAAACTAGACTACCAACACAACAAAAACTCCTAATATGTACATGGTAGGAAGATCCTACCTCCAGATGACTCCAGAATGGTTATGCAAATCCATTAACCAACTAGGAGAAATAGCTGCCTATGCAAAACAATGTCGGATGAGTGAATAGTCCACAGGCAACCAACTGCCAACTTGTGATCACCATGATCAGGCTAATAAAAATGACTTCACATAAAAACCCTCTGGATGTGTCTTGATGTCTGAGAAGCTATTTTTCATTGTACACTTCTTCAAACTGATGGCTCATACCAACGTTGCCCAGCACATGACTACCAACACCTGCCTGTATGACCGCATGTGTAATGTCATAATGCATTTGATTTTGTAAGCACGGATGAACTAGCCCCAAGATTGGACAACCCATACACAAATCATAAGAACCTTCTCTAGTTGCTCCATCACTTCTTTGCATATAATCATCTCTCTCTGCAATAGATAAACTAATATCCCATTCCTGAAAATAATCCTCAAGTTGTGCATGTAATAGAAAAACAACTTCACTTTCATCTTTTTCTTCACATAATTTCACTGCTTCTTCAGAGGGCATTTCAAAAGAATTTTTGGCCTTCATATCATTATCTTCTTTTTGCAAATAATGCATCATGGCATGAGATTCTTCACCATATGTATATTTCTCACAAACTAAAGTCACTTCATGACTGCAGTCAAGAAAAGGTGCATCTATCCTCTCCCTCTATTCAATTTTTTGCAAAGTTCTAAGCAAAGTTGGGTGTACCTTATTAGATTGAAATTGCATATTACCATAAAAACTCCCTAGAAATCTTACTTGTGCAGGATCATTAGGTCCCTGATTATTTTGAGAAGCAGATATGGAAGAGGTGGAGTTTTCATTGTTACTGAAAGGATAAGTAGATTCTTTACTAGGCTCTTCATTGTCTGCTTTATCAGATGTTGAATCAAAAACTTCTGTATCTAAACTATGATCTAAAAATTCTCTTTTAGTCTTATGAGAACTTCTTTCTATCATTTGATCTTTTTCATCCATGCCAAAATTAAGTATTTCTGATTCAGGAGAAGATATGGAAACATTCATACCTTCTTTCATGGTACAAAAGGTTGCCGTCTTTTCAACTTCAGTTATGGGACCATCCTCTTATAACGATACGCCCATATTGTTTGACTCAAGGGATGTGAAGCTTTCGCACTCAACTTGCATTAATATCAAGGAAAAGGTATTCAACACTTTTTCTTCATGTTGTATAATTTCAGGTTGCTCATCTTCCATATTGCATGGGAAAACTACATATTTATCATTGTCCTCTTCATAATGTAAATAATAAACTTCAACTCTCCTATCCATATGAGATTTAATTTCCATAGTATTTACTTCACTTCTACCAAAATGTTTAGAAAAAATAGAGAGATTGAAGCATTCAAGAGAAGGGGTTTGAGTATTATGGAAATATGTAGGCTGAAAATTCTATCTATGCATAATAGGCTTGTTTACAGGTTTGCTACCTACAACCTGATGTGCTTCCCATAACCCACTTAATATTAAATCATCTTCTATCTTCACAGCCTCTTGTTGAGCAATTTTAATATCATTTACTTTACTTCTTTTTTCAACTCAAATTGAACATTCGAATGCAAAGAGGAAACAAAAGTACAAAGCTGGAGTTGCTCACTTGGTTGGAGAGGAGCTGGAATCTTTTTGAGTAGTCAGTTGAATCTGTCCATGAAGTCTCTGATGGATTCATCCCTTTGCTTTTGAATGTGGAAGAACTGATATAATAGAGTAGCCTCATCGATAAGGACCTTGAATCTTTCTAAGAACTTTTTTTCAATGAATCCCAATCAATTATACATTTCCCTTCTAAATGATAAAACCATTCTGCTGCAGTCCCAATAAGAGATTCGATAAACAGCTGAATAAAAACATCTTCTTTACTTACCCCTAAAATCCCACATGCAACCGTGAATGCAAGAATGTGATTTTCATCATCTTGAGAACCTTCTCCACTGAACTTCAGGAAATGGTGAATATACAGGCAGAGAAAGAGGTCCAAAATGATTCCCCCATGGCTGGGAAGAAATCAATGTCATAGTATAAATCAGCAGGGGTCTTCACCAAAATAGAACACTTCTGAATACATTCCATTTCATAGAGTCACCAGCCTCTGTCCTTGGGGAGGCACCTTCGAATTTCTAGGAAAACAGTAGCACTAGTCTTCAATTTCGAATTCCCCAACAGAGTCACCAAAAATCTATTAGTGAACAGATTTGTCCTTCAAAAATTAGTTTTTAGAAAATGAATCAGAATGCCCAAAAAGAAGAACAATCAGTACTAATAGTTGGAGAAGTTGCCATTGAGTTGGCAACTTTCCTTTGAATTTTAGAGGTACATCTCCCTCTTAAGATATACAATGAATAAGAATATAGGGTATGCTTTTAACCAAAAAGCATAAAAGGCATATTAACATCTACTCATCACTATGAAATAGATGCGCATGACCAAGTTAAGAAAGAAATGAATGCAGATAAATGATACACAGCCCATCTATCCCACATTCACAAACAAGGATTAAAGATAAAGTTATATTCCACCTTAACGTAAACCAACATAAAAGAAGCAATATTGAAGATAGATTACTAATTGACATAAGAAAAAATTGCAATTAGAAGATACTTGAAGACACAAAGTTCCATAAGTAATTCTTCATTTCTTCAATATAACAAAACTCGAAGTTTCTACAACTCCTCTATACATAAGCTGAGTTAAGAAAAATATAACTAGAAAGTAATACAGAATAAACTTGCTCTCCTTCCCTTGCTCACAGTTAGTCCAGAAAAAGATCTTTTCCTTTTGAGAGCTCTTCCCCATTTATAATTTTCAAAACTTCCCCAAAAATTATGACTGTTCGAAATGGTCTTTTTCGAGTAACCGTTATCAAGAAAGTGAACTAAAAATAGAAATAGTTACATTACATCAAAATTTTAATTATTATCACTAGTTACAAAATAACTTCATACATGCAAGACAAGTGGCATTAATCTGCCCCCAATTCCAAGAGTATTTCCATAAAAAGTTGGCGCAGTTCAGCACAATCTTCTTCTTCCTCCAAGACATCAATTGTCCTACGGCATTCAGCATAGCTAGTTTTCTCCTTCCAAGCAATTATGCACAACTAAGAGATGGTATCGATCTGCTCCTCCTCAGGCCAATGTAAGTCAAGCTATAGAACAAGCATAGGTTCATCATCCCAAATTTTGTTGTTTGCAGGAAGTCCCATTCTGAAAAATAGCTTGGCTGATAAGAAAAACTGAACTCAGAGAGCACCACCACCTTTACTTAATTACGTCAGTGAGTAATGATGGTTTTTAAACTTGTTAATGTTGTGCTACCACCTTGGTGAGCTCTATTACACTTGTCGTTTAACAAGTAATTAATGCATCATTGATTCTGCATCTTGAAAAATGAGTCTTAAATTTAAGCTTGTTTTTCATAACTTCTGAAAAGACATTCTCACCACATACCACACGAATAATTAGATGAGCTGGTGATATCTAAAAAACTGGGAAACACAACCATCAAATTAGAATTCCTAGATACCGCAAAAGTGCTGATTAGTCAGGGGTCGGGACAGATTTTGAACCTTGAACATTAAGGAAGAGTTCACAAAAGTTGAAAACTCCTGACAATGAGTGAAGTCACGGCGTCGGAGATCTTATGATCTTTCGAACTGTGAGAGTGACATTCAAAAACTCTAAACTTCCCTAACATAAAGGAGAAGTCAAGAAATTGGTCATTTTGTGACCTTAAGAACTTAAGTCAAGGAAACAAAGGGGTTCGTGAACTTGAAAAGCACTCGACGAAAAAGACTCATACAAATGTTTTGAAGACTTCAAAATTTTTGGGATGGAAAATGACCAGACTGGGGCAAAGCGATGATTGCATCAATCCTTATGCACTAAATTTTTAAAAATTTTGGGTTCAAATTTTTGGGGCAACACTTGCAAAGGATGAAGACTCCTAAAACTTGGAATTTTAAACTTACTTGAAGATTCAGGAAGCTTATCTTGCTTAAAACTAGGCATTTTGTACTTGGGAGACTCTTACTTCACATGTTGATCCAAAATGAAAGAGGTCGATTAGGCTTTCATCTTTTGTGCTTGGGCAAGCAATAACCTCATTTGTTCTTGTTTGGAAGCAATCTCTTTTGCAAGAGACTCTTCATATTGCTCCCTTTGGTAATCAATTTCTTCTTGATAAGGCAACCTTTCCTGGTAAGCCAGCTCTTGTTGGAAGTCATACTTTTGGTGTCCTTCAACTCCACTCATTTGCCTTTGAAAATCCAACATGATGTCCTTGATGCTTATGTTATCAACATTTTAAGGTTGGTGTTGGAGACAAAATGGCCTTGTTGTGGTTGTTTAAAAGGCTGCCAAGAGGGTTGAGCAGGGGTGGGTGAATGGTAAGCATGATAAGAATGCTGATGAACTGTTGTTATAGGGTCATTTGAGACAAAACTAGTAGCATAGTCTACTTGGTATGGTTGATAGGAAGTGGTATAAGCAAGATTTTCATGGAATGGAGGGTTGTAAAACCTATCTTCACTAAAAGAAGACATTATGCAGCATCAAACTAGCTGAAAATTTATGAAATGTTCTTATAATCAGAATAACAAAAACTATTTTTTTGCAAAACTTGAACACATACCAGCATTTTTAGTCCTTTTGAAACCAGTACAATAACTCAAAGTCGCCAAGTGTGTGAGAAACTTGCCTCCAAAGGCAGATATTGCTGGCATACACACTAAATACCAACAATTATAGAGCGGATTTTGAACTAAGATAGTTCAATGGTCCCACCACGTGTGCCAAAAATTGTTATCACATGGATTTACACCATGGCCAAACATTCAGTTTGGCAATCCAGTGAAACATGGAAACACTCCAGGGCCTGTGGGTTGCCTGTTGTTGTCGATGAGGATTGCACCCTTATGCAAAGCTGTGACACTCTACAATCCTTTGAAACATGGGGACAAACTCAGGCTGTGGATGACCTATAGTGAGTTTGAACCTCCATATTGTGGGCTAGTTCCCTTAAAATATTCTATTTGAATCTATGCTTTTCTTCTTTGGAAAAGTGGAAGAAGGAAACTATTAGGAAATAAAGCTATAAAATTTGGTGATGCACCTAATAAGGATGGAAAATTTGCAATCTGGTTCACAATAGAATTCAGAAATCCGACCCACACAATCCAATCTTGGCATAAATATCACAAAATTATTTCTGAGGAAGGCTGGAAAAACTGTTCTTTATGAAGGAAAAAGATTCTTCACAACATGAAAGAAAAGATTTCAGTAACACAACCTAAGACCTATGGTATCAATATGCTTAACACTTGCAAATAAGAATGAGACAATAATTTTAAAGGTTTTGATGTTAAAATACATTAAAACTTCATCAAATCATCCATACAAATAGCATCAATGGAAAGGCAAACACTTGAATTCAATGAAAAATAAAGGAAAATATTGCATGACGAACAAAGAAATTGAACCTGTAACCTGCTGTAATCTCTATAAAATATGTAATCAATGAGTTACAAAACCTCCTTCTCTCTCAAAGTGTAAAGAGCAAAAAGGCAAGAACTCAAAAAAATGAGTTACAAAACCTCTTGTCTTTCAATGTGTTAAAGAGAAGAATGTAAGAACTAGCAAAAACTAAGTTTTGCTTTACAATATATAGTTTGCTCTCTCCAAGAGGCATGCAAAAATGAAATTGCAGCTAACTGCCTCTAAAAATAAGTCCTCCAAAGTGATCCACAAGCAAACCAAGAAATCCCTAAAAATAAGGGCTCAAACTACCACAAATTGAGCAAAAATAGATCTAAGTTGGTCCTCTCCATATGTTTGACCAAGAAGTTGACCAAAACTCCTTAAATTGCTCCCCAAATCATGCAAAAAGTCTCCAAATAGCCTCAGTTAACTCAACTCATCAATTTGCATGATTTTGCTTTTGCAAAATTGATGTGAGTGAATAATAAAGTAATTAAGATAATTACTTTACTATTAGTTACAACTTGTACTCTTTCTGATTTTACAATTTGTGAAAAATAATAAAGTAATTTGAAGAATATTACTTTACTATTTATTTGCATTGGTTTATTTTCTAAAATCATGCATGATGAGAAGAAAAATAAAACTCCTTATCTCTCCAATTTACAATTGCCTAATTTGCATGATTTGAGCAAAAATAGGACTTAGAAGAAAATAAAATCCCCTTATATCTCCTTGTGCAATATCAAAAATGCCTTAAAAGATAATTAGGCATAGAAAATATCCCTTATCACTCCACATGTACAAACAAATAATACAAATAATGTATTTTGTCATTATATGTATTGTCCATCTTTTGCCACCTTGCATTTCTTTACCTATACCCATTTTGCATGTAGTTGACTATCTCCTTGTATCTTCCTTATCCATCATACATTGCATTCATATACCTTGCCTTTTGTATGAATACCACCGTGTCAAAACTTTACTCTGCCATCTCTTCATCCAAGTATTGACCTATCTTGTCTTTATATGATTTTACCTTTTGTTTATTGTTGACCAATAGTCGACTACAAAGGGACAAAGGTATTAAAAGTTTATAATGCATTTAGACTTTCTTTCTTATGATGATGATCATTGACCTTATAAAAATAAATGCAAAGAACATGTGAATGTCGACCCCTTGAAACATGATCACTAGGGAATCTTCCTCCTTGAAGTCTTGACCCCATCAGCATTTGGATAACAATAATTTCATTTGATTGAGGTCAAAAGATCCTTGTGATTTTGACTCGGGCATTGAGAAAAAGGAAGTAAAACCTAATTTTCACTTGTCAGTTTCACTCTCTCCTTTCGCTGCCTCTTGAGTTGCTACTATGGTATGCTAGGGTTTGAAGTTTCTTTGCAACTTTTGAAGGTTTATTTCTGCTCCTTTGATGAAATTTTGATAGGAAAGAAAAGGTAAGCTCATTTGTATTGGTTCTGAGCTACTTCTAAGCTTCTCTTTACTGGTCTTGTTGATATTTGGCAGGGGCCATATAGTTATTTTTGAGTATTTTATAACCCTGGTATTTTTATTTGGCTTCATCACCTTACTACGATTTGTTTGCTTCTCTGTGTTCCTTTTTTTTGTGATGGATACTTGTAAAATAAAAAACTCTGTCAAACAAGGCACCTGTGGCCTATAGCTCCTCATTCTTGTAAGAATACAAGGTATGGCTCCATTCTCACTTCACTATTCTAATTTCTTTTGACCATATACTCTATTCTGGAAAGGGTTTTGAATAAATGACAAGGGTATGTGATTTTCTTGAAGAAAGAACTCTTCTCTGCTACAGCCATGATCATTGTATCTTCTTTATTGGTTTTCTTCATATAGTTAGTGGTATCTTCTAAAAAATGAAAAGAGTTTTGAACAAACTTTACATGGGTTTTAAAAAAAAAAAACTGTCCTTCTAACCACGACCATCATTGCCTTATACATATATTTTTGTTTCTTTAAGAAAGAAAAAGACCCATGTAATGAAGATCCTGATGTGTCAAAAAAAAAATACCTTGGTTGCCCTTGTTGCAAGAAAGAAATAGATTGAACTCTCTGTGTTAATCATAACATGACAAGGGTTTGAAAAACTTTTGTGGGTTTGCATTTTTTTGGAGAAAATCTCTTTCTTGGTCATGGCCATGATTACTATACATATATATTTTTGTATTTCTGTATATGCATTATCTGGTATATTTTTCATTAAATAACTGCACTTTGGAAAATGGTATCATTTGATATTCACCTAGTATTTATAACTGAGAGCTACATGATTCCATTTCTCCTATCTTCTTGTCTACTCATAATGCAATGTTGTTATGATCATGACTGCTCCAAGTACTTGTTGTGCTTGCTGAAACTGTCACAGCATGGAATGACTTCTCTTTAGCTCTTCTTGACTTTTGCATTTATAATATCAAAGTTTGGCTTGCCCTTTTGACAGTACCTATAACTAGTCTTTGTGATCTTTGTCATGATGTTTGAACTTACAAAATGACTGTCCAACACCCTCCTTGTTTAAGAAATTTTCTGCTTCTTGTATCTACATGATGAATTGGTGTTGTTCCTTCCTTTGTCACTGTGTTCTTTCTTCTAACTGTTGCTCCAAATCATGTTTTGATATATTGCTATGTTTTTTATGACTACTCCAAAGCATATGATCTTGAATTAACTCTAGCTACTGCATATTTCTACCTTTGCTTTTATCTAAGCTTGTAATTTGTAGTGTAAAGTAATGTAGTTCTTGATGTGACATGTATGTTGAATGCTATACTTTCACCTATGATTGCACACCATTTGGCATGTTATCCCTCTTTTGAGTATTTTATTTGATTCTAGAAATAACGTATAACTGTCCATAGCATGTATAAGTGCAATGTGATCTAAATTCACATGCTACAATGATCTAACAATTCCATACACTCATTACAATCTTGTCTCAAATATATTTCATATGTTCATATTGAAAACATTGTTGCCTTGTATCATACACCTGTACCTATATTCAATACCTCAATCTGCAATCATTTGATCATACATGTACTATATCTCATTCACTCGAGCATTTGATCTGGAACAATGAATGTAAAACTACTCATACTATCATGTAGCTATTCATCATGCATGTAATTTTCACAATGCATGAATTGCCCTTGTATCTAAATACTTGACAAATATTATCATGTTTGTTGTTCCACACTCGTATTATATGAATGTTGTAAATGTGAGTTATGTTCATTGTGAACAGTTATAGGATAGTGTTAGTCTGAATCTATCTTTGTACTTCTCTTTACTGTTTCTGCATATGAAGCATAAATGCTTCTCTCTTAGACATGCTGGGCTCAACCCTTGTGGGAGCCACATTTTCTCCACGTGTTTTAATGTCTTCAAATCAGCAACATTATTTTTCCTATACCTGCACAGTGAACAAACAAGTTAGCATAAAAACATACCTGATGGAGTTGATTGATCTTCTTCATGATATTCTGATTTATGGCACAAGTCTGATTTGATCCTTCATATGCAATGCATGATGCAACAAGTTGATATGTTTGTCTGATGAAAGCATATGATAACATTAAATATCCAGAGCTCTTACAGGTTTTTCCCCAAATTTTTGCAGGTTCAACTGATGCAACTAGAGCTAAAGATGAGGACTAAAGATCAACTATTAACAAGTTCAACAACCAACAGAAGACACAACTTTGCTCAAGCAATGATAGATATTTAAGTTTATTATGTGTTCTTCCTCATTTCCTTTATCATCAGATGTATAGCTTGCATATGTCTGCATTGCTCAGTTTGGTTACTCCCACGGCTTGTGTGGGACACATTTGAACACTTCTTTTAAACATGACCATTTAATTTATCTTATGCACTTCATGTATGTATGTTTCCTTTTTGATCAATGCATAGGATAGAGTAACAGATACTAAATGTATGCTCCAAACATGACATGAAATAATAGTTTAAATAAATGACATGAAATAACAGTTTAAATTTCTTTCTTTCTTTCTTTCTTTCAAATATGATCAACTAAATAATTGAATTGTCTTATAACTCCTGAAAGATAAAATAGTTTAGATCAACTATCTTCCTTGAATGTTTGATTTCTTTGACATTCTGATTCACTTGTTATGATGATTCATCAGTCCTGATTAGATGGATGAGTTATCTTGACAACTAATCTATCTCTGCTTTGTCAAGACATCAATTGTTCAATGAATGCAATAACTTAAAGTTGTCTTTTATTCTTGTTGAAACAACTGCATTTAGGTCTAATTAAATTTAGTAACACCCGAAGGTTAGAGTGAATCTCTAGAGAGGGCTGGTTCCCTTGGTTTAACACCTAAGCTAATCTATCCTACTACTGCACACAAAGAAAAGGGATAGAGAAAAACACAACCTAAGCCTAAATGGGAAAAAAGGTGATACACCAAAATTTTATGACTTCCTCTTGCATACAGGATAAACAATATGACCAATAATTTCAACTACAACACACAACTTAGGTTTGAACATGCTTTACATAAGTGTTTTATAGAAAGGTTTCAATGTTTTGGACAGAATTCAAGAGGAATGTCGAATGGCCTTTTTGAAGCTCAAATAGTTGGTTTCACAACCAAAACCTACATAAACTAGTAAAACATAGACTATGACCTGTTAAATACATGTATTTCTACATAAAGGTGATGAGAAATCAGACTAAATCCAAGGACAAAAACTATCATCACAAGGAAATATCAATAATTTCATAACATCTCACAATATCCAGCTCCTGAGAAGGCAAAAAATAGCATGATTTTATTGATTGAAAGGTACCATTACAGGTGATTACACATCTCTTCCATACTTTCTAAGTTACAATACAAAAGAGAACTTAGAGAGAACTGAAAAGTTACAATACTAAGATTTTAAAGTTGAAGAACTCTCTTGAAAATGATGCCCAAGGGTCCTATATGGCATCATATCCTAGGAGAGAAAATAGGGACAGTTTTTTTACTAAGTTACAAGGCTCAAAAATAGGCCAACTCACTTTGCACACCCATGAAGAGTTCTATTTTGACTTGGTCTTCAAAATTAGTTGTTATGACTTCTTCAACTCCTTGAAATGCTCCACTGTGGCTTGAAGAGTGGAGGTAGTTGGGATGTGCATCCCTAAAAAATGGAACTGCTCCCTTGCATACTCCTAGATCAGCTCCATAATCTCCTAGATATCTACATGATGGTGAAGTTGCCCACAATGTTGTCACAACTGCCCCAACTACTCATTAGTTCCTCAACTGCAACTTGCAAAGATAAAGGGCATGTGCTTTTAAGAGTTTGATGTGATCAAGATTCCTTAGGGAATGTAGAAGAGAGATCGACTCATTTAAGGGCCTGCATCAATGATGATCATTTGTGGTTTTCAAACACTGTTGTTTCAAGCAAAACAAATTTTGACCGCATTGAGCACTCCTTAGACAATCTCTGAACTTCACTATCCCTATCTTTTCACTGCTAAATTGTACCTTACCTCTATCTTTGTATAATCCTGCTCTTGTTCTCTATGCTATTACTGCCCAATGGTCTGGGTCTTCAAGTGAAGACTCCTCATACATTATCTTTTATCATCCTTGTTCACTGTTCACTTAGACTATCAAGTCCTATGTCTGCATATCACTGCCTTGTGTCCACTTATCTTAGACTTTTCTTGTTTCTTCCATGTAGACTACTTAATGACATTGCTTTGTTGATAACTACCCCACATGGAATGATATTGATCTTTCGAAACTCTGCTCAAGGTTGCTTCACCTTGCCCCAACTATCTAAGGTCTAAGATCTACAACTCAGGCTAGGGCCTTCAACTGCTACACCATCCATCTCTTCTATTTTTGGGTGTCATGACTGCTCCTCTTGATTCTCTTCATAGTCAAACATGACCAAATTTATGACTTCTTCTCTACATACTTTTACAATGAGGAAACTCTGTCTAATGTTGGAAGATTCCTTCTAAACTAAGGCATAGATCTCTGAGAACACAACAATCAATAGTTAACCTTGGTTGTTATTACCCTTTAGACCATCTTCTTGACTACTAGGATAGTCTTTGCATGATTGTTCTTATCTTGGACTGCTCCTTTGAGAACACCTAAGACTATCCCTTATGAAGACTTAAGACTAGTCCATCACATGCCTTCACTATCATTACTGACATCCTCTTTGGTTGATGTTGCTGCTCCTTTATGACAGCTACAAACCTCATTTAAAACTTAAAAGGGATCCACTGAGTTTGACATATCTCATGACTATTTGACAAAGCTTTCAAGTCTTGGCAGATCGTTAGAACCACTCTGATGCTCTATAATTTATCACTAAATTTTCAAGAAACCTTAAAACTTCTCATGATCTCACATAAGCTTCAAGCACCTTTTCACTGTCCATCCTTTAAAGCTTCTTCAAAATATGTGACTGATGTATCTTGGATGAACTTTGTTGGGTCTTGAACAAAACAAAGGAGACCCCTATTATCTCTCCTAGCTTTGTATTAGACCTCTGCTCACTACCATGACTGTAACTCTTGGATTAGCTGTGACAATCCTTTTATTGACTGTTCCTGCTTCATTTGCAAATTGTAGATAGCTACTCTCTTGACTGCCATTTCCTCTTGGAGCCTTTGATGATTGTCTCCTCACTAGCTTAAGACTATAATAGTCCTGTATTGTCCATATCTTATCTTTTCACAATCTTTATGACTATCTTCCTATATGTTGGATCTGCATACTTGCTCTGTGAGGCTCTTCCTTCGTGATAGTCAAAATGACTTTTTCCTACCTTGACTGGGTTTTGCTTCTTCATGACTATAACCACCATGCTTTTTCTATCCCTGCTATGTTTACAAACCATAGGACATTCTTGGAGCTGTGAAGAGGGATTTACTATGCGATTATTCCATACCTTCTCACACTAATCATCTGCATCATCTATTTGAAACCTGCAGGGATCTCTTTTTGACAACTCTGTCAATTGATGCTAGGCTTGATGGAATCTATGTATAGTGAAATGGATATCTTTCTCCTTCAAAAGAATAGGTTTATATGACTAATCTCAGTCTTCAACATGTCAAGGGTGTTCTTAGCTCAAAAAGATCTCTCTATGTATGGGATACACTTCATCACTGTCTCAGTGAACAACCTCATGCACTTTTCATTTGCATACCTTTGACGTACATTCCTAACACCTGTTGTCTTTTCATACCAAACTAGCTACCACTAAGCTTTTAGGATAGTGACCTCCTTATGTAAGTCTTGACCTTGACACTTATGTATCTCAAATGACAAAACCTCGCTAGTATTTCTTGCCATTGTCATTCAACACTATCTCCGTGCCTTTTCTTGGAGCTTGACTGTCTACAACTGTATCACTGCCCACTGCACCTTTTGAAACAATCTATGTAGGGTTTCATAAGTCTGCTCGTGGTCTTGCACTACCCACAGGATGATGACTGCTTTAGAGGGCCTGGTGACTTTTGTGATTGGTTTTCCTCTGTTCCTCAATGAAGTGGTTGTTCCTTCACATGATTTCCCTAAACTCCATGATAGCTTTAGAAAAAAACTACTTTTTCAATCCTCATAGGACTTTCTTATCAGTCATAAATGGATGCAAACTCCTTTCAACCTCGTAGATCTTTGCCCTATCCATGCTTCATACAGGTGGAAAAAAGAGATAACTTCACTGATTCTAGAACCCTTAGATAGTCATCTTTGATCTGCTCATGGTTTGCAAGGGTGTAATAAGGCTGAGCCACGCAAAAACTTTCACTGTACAGGTCACACTTCACATTGGGGGAAATTTCCAGCTTTGATACTCCATTGAACCTACAGCATTAGCTTTAAAAACCAAGGTTTTTTGCTACTCAAACCCTAAACTCTTGACTCAAAACTCTCAAGACTAACTCAAAACCTAAAACCTAACCACAACTCACTCAAATTGGGTCTTTAACCACAGAAAGACTCTCTATAATATATTTTCAAACATAGAAAACTCCATCCAATGATGGTATGAACCTTTTGGAGATAATAAGGTATATGAAACGTGGCCAACTCATCATTTCGACCTTTGACTACAAACATGGCTACATGCAACATGAAGTTTGGAGATTTTTGAAGTAACTTTAAGAGTGCTTTAAGGTTTGTAAATGCCCCTTTCTATACCCTTCAACATATCATCTTGACCTCTTTTAACATTTCAAAACATATGTACACTATAAATGTTAAAATCCCCTTGACAAAGACTCACAGAAAGACTAGTGCACCTATCAATAATGACCAAAGACTAAAGCTTCATGATCCAAAACAAGGCATAAGGATCAATAACCTCAAATTTAAAACCCTATAATACCTCAAAGATACCTTTGGTGATTTTTTGAGCCCTACTGGCTGTGAAAAATGTCAACACCACCATCTTCAAAAAATAAAAGAGAAATCCTTTTGTCCGATGGTGAAAACCTGGTAAACAGGCACCTTGGATAAGTACCATAATGAAAACCTAGGAAACAGGTATCATGTGCAGGTTGATCTTCTATGACACTTACACTTGGGCGCACATTGTCTCATCCAACCTATCATTTCCATCCTTATCCATTACATACATATTCTTATCGAATCCATTCATCCTCCCTTCATCCTATTAATCTTGATAAAGATAGGGGGAAAACATTGAAACAAGCTTTGGACAACTCTTGATGTACCTAATACTTCCAAACATATCTTCCCATCATATCATTGCAAGCATTGTAATGCTATATCATGAGTCCAATATCTTGAATAAGACATGTTATTCCTAAGAGACATAGTCCTTGGAGATCATATCTTGAATTCTCCTGTCTATCTCTCCTTCATGCATTTCTGATCCACTATCTCCTATTGTCCATCCTTCTACCTAAATATCCATTATCCACGATAACCCATCCGTCTACCTATCCATGATGTTTTCTTGATATCGGTATCTAGCATTTAGGCTATCCAAAATTGTTATACAATATCATCCCAAAAACATCAAAACGCATCACAAATACTTATCATGGCTTGTTACTCTCTCGCTTTTACTGCCTTATCAAATAAAGTTATCCATCTAGTCTATCATCCATCTCGTCATTTATCGCAACTCCATCACCAATATCACTGATCAAACTACGTTGCCTCTGAGCTATCACATCGGCAAGGTCATCATTGATAAGCCCCCAAGGCTTCCCATCCATCCATATCCCTCATCATATCATAAACCTTTGTTACACTATTTGTTCAACCATCACCATTGTCATTCCCATTTCCAAAACTACATCTCCTTTGAGCTATCATGTAGGCAAGGCCATCATCGATGAGCCCACGACGCACTAGGTCAATCCCTTAGGGCCCTTCATATTGATTTTGCCATCCATTCAATCCATATGTTTCATCCATAATAAATAGAGCCTTTGCTTGACTGGGGGCAAAATCCTTGACCTAGTTATAGAATTAGATTCTTGAATGTCACAAATCTCAAAGGATAACAATTAGGATCGCGATACTATCTCTAGACAACATGCAGCACTACATGAAAAACATTTTCAACAAAAACTTGACACAAAGACATTGACCTATATCAGACAACAATGAGCCTAATCTATCAAGATGATTATATTTGTTATCATGGCAAGAAAACATATCTATAGCAAGAAGATTTGATACTTTTTATAAGTTAAAGTCTTAGGTCTTGATTTTTGTTATCATATTTTCCTATGCTACTCGAGGATGTCTAAAACTAAAGGAGCTATGATAGGGGCATGATTATTTTCGTTTGTTTTTTGTTTGTGGATTAATCTTTAGTAATGTGACGACTTGTCCAACAACATGATCAGCAAAAGATCATCAAGGACATTATGGGTCTTAGCATGAAAGAGTGCAATCCTTGTCTGTGATACATGCAAGACATACTCAGGTCATCTAGGTTTAATTTTGCCTAGATGCTTGTATTAACTTGCTAAATCAAAATCCATGTAAGAGATAATCAGGTCTGTTGATAAGTGTTTTAGCACACAGCAATGCAAGTGTGATTTCCAGTTTCACACCTCTCTTGAAAAGTATCCTACCCTAGGTAACACTACTCTAAGGATAATATAGCTAGGTCTTAGCTTGCTTGGAATCTCTCGGTTGGTATGTTCTAGTTGTGCCTACAAGGGGTCTTACATGCAGTCTACATATCTTCAAGTTGGAAAAGCAAATACACATAAACCATTTTATGATTTTTCGTTGATAAACAATGTAAAATGCTACTGAAACTCCTAATCTAACAATGGTTTTCAAAGAAAATGCAAAAGAGGTTAGGGTTTTGGAGAAATCCTAAGTGACATTCACAATGTATGGGTTACTTTAAGTAGACAAGTACTCTGAAACTTAACCAATTCTCTGAGTTACCAAACTAAAAATTGATGTTACAGCACTACAGAAAATGATGCTATCTTCAATGGAAGTCAAAAGATATTCATATTACATTCATTTGTTAAATACCCAATAAATGGCACAATTTAACTTGTGAGATGCCATTGAACTTTAGCATAAATGATCAGTCCAGACTAACTTTGCACGATGATCTACCATCAACAAATAACTAAAAGTATGGACTTAGAGTATTCATCAAATACTTTCAGCAAACCATGAACATTATAAAAGCACAAATTACTAACTATGGGAGAGCAAGAAGCGAACCATGAAAACTAAATAAGGAACACAATACACAAATTCTCAGAAACACTGCAGAAACTTGCTTTGTATTACTTCAAATGGCAGAATGTCAACAATTTGGCATCAAATTCTCTCTTACAAACAGTGGAAATGGTAGCCCTTTATATAGGAAAGCGACATACCGAGTTTTTCAATTAACGGTGGAGATTAACTCAACACCAACGATCCAAATTACATCAATAAATGCCCAAATAACAGCTCACATCAAATCCTGGATTACATTTTGTCTTTTATGAAAAAGACGAAAAATAGCCCTCAAATACATTGAATCTAGTCAATTTAACTACCCAACTCAATATATTAATAGAAAGATCATTTTTAAAGCACAAAAGAGACAAAATAGAGTCACATGCTGTCCCAAATATAGCCATTTGCAATTATTACGGGATTACATTTCAGAATAATAAAAAAAACATCAAGGCTCTTCATCCAAATTGATCTTGTCTTCTTTTGCCAGCTTGTTATGATAGTTGAGCCATGCTTCAAGTGCTAGATTGGTCTCCAAGGGATCTGGATTCTTTAGATGGCTGACCCAGTATTCAAACATTTCCAGCTCCCGACTGAATCTACTATATATCTTCTCTATTTCTGCCCCAGCCTTGTGGAATGCCTTGAATTCAACCCTGAGGTCGCTAACCTTGTCCAATATGTCCTCCATAGCCAACTCAGTACTCTAAAAAATGACCTTATGTAATTTGCCTTTGCATTTTTCAACATCATAAGGTGCATAGTCGTTATAAGCCTCTTCTAGGCAATCCCTTAAAGAATCATTAATATCATATATCAGTGACCGAAGTTCCTCATCCCCTAGCTTATAAGCCTCTTTTATGTTTTCAAAAGTTTCTTTTCTCAAATTCAGTTGTTGATACCACTCGATAGCCTTTGACAGTTTGTCTCCAATCAGAATATTTTCAACCAGTAAGGTCTGCGCCGGCAAATCTCTGATGCTCTTTATTCAGGGAAACATGTGGGAGTAATACTCGTCGAAAGAATCACATTCCTCACACAGATCCTTCCATTTCTCATGAAGCTCAACCAATTTCTTATGTGTCTGGGCAAAAGCATCAATAGTTTCACATCCCTTCTCAAATACTCTGATTAACCAATTTTAAGTCCCTTGTGACTTGGCCCTTACCTCACCAAGCTTTGCCATTTCATCCGTGGATAGGAAGGTAGGCACTGTCCTTATATCTCCTCTTGCATCAATTGGTTTGATCAAGAATTAGAGGCAGGTCTGGTCTTTGACAGCTCATCTCTATCCAATTGCTCTAGGATCAAGGTGACAGATCCCTAAAATTCATCAACTCTCTGAGCACAAGTGGTTGGTCCTAGATCAACCATTGAGATAACATAGTCCTCGGCTCTGACTTGTTCTTTATTTGTAGTGGTCGGTGGGACAACTATTTCAGCAATTCTGGACCCTGTCTCATTCTTATAAATTCTTGATTGTACTTTTGCTTTCTTTTGTTACTTTGGCCTTTGAGCCTGTGACAGGATTGTGCTCAAATCTAATTGCATTATTTCCACTTGTGGCTCGAGGTACGCCACCCTATTTTGTAACCACTCAGGTGCTAAAGAAGAGGACTTACTTAGCTCGGTGGTTTTCTCACCATTAATTTTGGCAGGCTCTTCAAATGGCCCTTGTTCTTGTCCTGAGCCCTTATCTTTATTTACTTCCTTTTCTTCTTCATCAGCTAGGTTTCTCTAGTTCACCATTACATTTTCTTGGGCTAATTTGAAGACTTCTTCTATTTGACCCTTTTTCATTGGACTGTCAGATATATCGATCACTCCAACACTAACTGCTTCAGCCAAGGATTCATCTGGAATTTCATTGCTTGCCTCAACAAATGTATCTTTCTCTGATTCAGGCAATATTTCTATTTCTGGATCTTGCAGACCCAATTCTGCACATACCTTGTCAATTCCTAGCAGTAGAGGCACAACCAAGGAAGTTGAGTCTTGATTCACAGGTATCTAAGAGATAGGACTCGCAGAGGATATGGGCAGTGCAGCCAAGTCTATTTTTGTCAAATTAGCTAGCATAGCAGATCCTAAAGTTGGTGAGATGGAAGAAGTTAGCAAAATGGTGGAAATGATGATGGGTGAAGAAATAGACAGTGAGGGTAAAGGAAGAGAAGGTGAAAGAATTGTGGAAATGGGAGGTAGTGTTGTGGTAGTAGATAATTGAGTGGAAGAGATGGAAGGTAAAGGTGTGGTAGTGGTAGAGGAACATGAGGTGGCAGCAATGGAGGAAACAGGACTGCTAGGGGCATTAGAGGATACTACCAATGAGCAAGAAATAGTTGAAATAGTAGTGGTAGGTGAAGTAACAGCAGGGACAACTTCTTGAACAATAGTAGCTGAGGTCACAGGTGCAGTAGGGGAAGCAATGGAAGTGGATGCAGCAACGGTAGAAGTAGTAGAAGTGGATGCAGCAGCAGTAGCTACAGAAGTGGAGGCATTTGTGCTTTCACTTGGGGCAATAGGAGATGGGGAGGTTGGCAAACTTGCATCATCTTGAGTTGTGGCATCATCTTCACTGACCTTCTTTACTTTAACCTTTTTAGTTTTGGATCCTTCTCCAGGACCACTTGGCATATCCCTTTTCTTGGAGGCTCTTGTTCTTACAGAAGGGGGTTGATCTTTCTTAGGAGGCTTTGCAGAAGGTTTCTTAACTTTCTTAGCCTTTTCTACCAATGGTGTATGCTCTTCACTATCAAATTTCTACTTTTGAATTGGCTCTGCCTCATTTGTGATGTTTATTGGCTCATCCTCTTCACCTCCAAATTCTTTATCTGATTCCAGTGCAGTATATGTGAGTTGCACTCCTTGTCTCTACAAAGTAGCTATCTGGCCTCTCACCCATGGCCTTGCTCAGTCTGATTGGTTCTTTCATTATAATATCAAGAGAACTCTCCTCAAAATTGGCCCAATTTGGCAAAGGGATTGGTTGACGGTATTGAACCTCCCAAGTTCCTCTTACCATGACATTCTCATCATCTTCCAACTGATCTGGCACTGCAATGATGTGGAACTTTCTTATGAAGGCTAGAGATAATCTTGAATGAGCTTTCTTCATGACTTCATAATCATCCATACAGTTGGCCCAAAAGTCCTCAATATGCATTTTGTGAAACAACTTTTTTCTTACAAACTTCTCCATCACTTTATTTGAATCAAAGTGATCCCTTGCATTATAGTAGTGGAGATTGAGAAGTTGAAGTTCCTTATCTAAATGGTCAGCAGATGCTAATGAAGGACATGCATAATTCCTTTTGCCAAACCTGATGGGAAACTATACATTGGTTCTATGCTAGTGCTTAAGTTTCATAGCACAAGGGATCAATTGCCTAGATAATTCCAAAAGGACTATCTTATCATCGGGGTATCTAGGAAGTCTATAAGCTATTCTAGTGAAACCTTGTACCCTCAAATATGTAAACTTTTCAAACTGGATATACCACCTTCCATATTTGGTCACCTCATTCATGGCCTCTGTGGAAATCCTCAAGGTTGTGTTACCTTGCAGCAACCTTGCTATATACATCGTGAAAGCATCATTCACCCTTTTGAAATGCATCAAAGATTGAGAGGATGTGAGCTGTGGATAACATTCATATACCTTGACCTGAGTCTGTTCATCATTCCCAACTTCTCCTATCTTGGACAACCCAACATAATGATTTCTTCTTGCTAATGCATAGAGGACATAGGATGTCCATCTAAAGAATCTTTTCTCCTTGAAGTTGCTAAAGGCTTTATGAATCTTATCGCTAAGAATCTGTGACTAGTGGAATTTAGTTCCCTTCAGTATCTAAATAATGATGACAAACATCCATTCTTCAAAAGTGGAGGCTGTAGGTAACCCATATATTCTACTTAGAAAAGTTATCAAATCCCCTATCTCATCATGAAAGTCACTTCTGTATAACACTTGAGGGAATTTTCTCATGGCAGACCTTCTGCTCTTTGCCAAATGATCATTCATATGTTTTCTGCATCCATTCACATCTTTGTTGTAAGTTGCCTCTAATCCTTCTTTGCCTGGCATGGTCATTACTGTGTGCCATGGGATGTCAAAAGTTTCAGCCAAAGAGGGTTGACTTAAATCATCCAGGATATCCCCATTGGTGGTTTGGATTGTTCTAGTCATGACATCATATTTGTCTGCACATGTTACTATCAGTTCTGCACATTGCACTGAGGTGGGGAAGGCAGCAACTTGTGCTATACCACTATCTTTTAGTGTTTTGGCCCTAGGAGTTGGATTTGGGCCAAAGGTTCTTAGTCTGAAGTCATCCAGGTCCATGTGACCTAGATCTATATCTTCTACATCACTCCATCCGGTATGAATCTTGGTCTCTGGAGGGATGCCTTTGAATTCATACTTCATGATTTGAGCCCGGGCAGTCATCTAACCTACAGGACTAGACCTTATAAGTTTGATACCTTGAGGGATTTCACTAACTCCTAAGTTTAAGTTCTATGATTATCAAGTGGACTAGTTGACATTTAACCATTGAAGCTATAATGGACCTGCTAAGTCACTAACATGTTCTTAAAAGAATAGAAATCTGACGTTTATTATCATGCATCCATTTCATAATCTAACTTTAGGCAATTCAACATCAATATATATAATAAATACTTCAAAACTATAAAAATCCCATTCAAAACATGTGAAACATCAACATTCATCATTTGCAGTCATCATTACATCCTATCAGACATTTCTCCTTTTTAAAATTCCTTAAAATGATCATTTTGCTCAAATTGCGTTGATTTCAGGGTCAACCGACCTTAGCAGGGAAATTGGGTCCATCCGACCAAATGGGTTTTCAATGTTTTGCATGGGTTTCAAGGTCAACTGACCTGCATGGATTTCTGAGGGTACCGACTTGAGTTAGTCATTCAAGTAGTCGGTTGGAATTTTAGCGCAAAATAATTGAGGTAGCTTTCACTATATTTGCGTGGGAGCAGACCTTGTCCAACCTGTGCGGGATTTGGAGTCAACTGACCGGGTGAGTGGTGGCATGTTTTAGCACGAAGTCAGATGAAGCTACTTTTACCGCAAAGTCACTTTCTTTGCTTTCAACAGGAGTTTTGGTAGCTGCCAACTGGCGGAGATTTCTTAGTCATCCAACCAAGTCGAAGATGGGGTCTTTTAGCAAAAAGTCTGTGCAAGATGATTTCAATGCAAAATGAACTTCAGGATTTTGTGGGGCTTCTAGATCTCACCAACCTAGTCAGTTAACGCAACAACATTATGGAGGTCAGGGGGTCAAGATTTTAGCTCTAAATTTGTTTAAGACTTCAGCATGGGTTTTAAGGTCAACTGACCGACTAAATGAATCAAATTTTTGCGGGTTGGTCAGACTCAAATTTGGCACAAAACCTAGTTGTTCAGCCAGTTTGGGGATGGGTTCAAATGTGTTCAAATTTTGGCTAAGTCTGGCAAATTGTTTGATTTTGCCTATGGTCAACTACGTTTTCTGAGAGACTCCCAACTAAGGTTTGCATATCAGTAAAATTTTAATGCATAAAACCCTAATAACATGCCCAAATTTCATATTGCTAAAACATGCTTTGAACATAAAACCCTAGCTATATGAAAAGAAACCCTAAAAGCTACTTGAGACCCTACCTAGTATAGCTAAGGTGAGTCGATTTTGAAATGCGCAGGCAGGGAAAGGTTGTTGGTTCAAATCAGTGGTTGATGGTCTAGTGAATCGCAAGGAGCTCTCGAAAACTTGCATTGAATATGCGAAATGAGATAAAATGATGTATTAAAACCTTATATTGTCTCTAATTAAACTACCATTAATGACGATCATACGTTGTGTCAGTCGAGCGGTTTAGGAGATTAGGGTTTTGCTTGACTTTGATAGGCTCCGACTAGGTGGGAATTCAAGGTGCATTGGAATTGGTCAGAGGGTGACACTTTTAGCACCGTGACAATGGGCTCAGTCATATGTACTCTGCGGGGTTTTAAGGTTCCTCAAACTAGTGAGGATTTTGATGTCCTCCGACTTAGTCGGTGATCGAACAATGCAGCGCAAGTCAAAGACAATAGATTTTACCGCTAAGGTCCATCGGGAGGACAACAATGCCAGAGTTGGTGGCAAAATTTTATAGCGCAGAGGTCGGTTGGAGGGCAATTTAGTGCAAAAGTCAATTAGGACTAGATTTAATGCAAAAGCACTATCAGACCTACTAGAAGAAATGCAGAGATCTTGGCTTAGTAGACTTTCGAAATGATTTTCAACATCATCCTTCTAATATGGCAAAAGTGCCTTTTGACCACTTGACTACTTAGGAGGTGAAAAATTCTATTGACACTCTAGACCAAATTTTGAATAGGAAGGGGTTCCCTATTTTTTGAAATGGGGCATGTGTGCGAGGCACAACAAGGTCATCATGGTTTAATTATACCTAGATGCTCGTATTTCCTTACAACATTTTAAAAGCTCAATAATGAAAAAAGTACTTCAAATACTTGTATACAAGATGACAAAGCCTCATGTGTGCATGTTAGGTTGCATTTCATTTCATTTATAAGCATTCCATAATTATCACTTTCTTTATGGCTAGGATCCAAGTACGTTCTTAATCTACATCTCTTTATCTACTCACTCTTTTCTCTCCTTTTGTTTCGAGAGCACACCAACTATCCTCTCGAGGGGACATCATCTACATCATTCATCTTATTCATTTAACTTACCATTATCTTTCCTTGTCACCCTCACTTTTGAGTGATTGGGGCATCACCTTGATCATCAAATCAATTCAATCATCAAACCAATTCAATCAACTCAAGCAATGATCCAAATGCAAGTCATCCTTAAATCATACCAATTGAGTCAATCAATCTTGTCAAATTATCCAATCGCAATAAATGGTCTTGATCCTAATCTTGTTGTAAACCAAATCAATCAATCAATCAATCAATCATCATCAGTGGGATATGTCTTTCCCGCATCTTTGTGTTGATCTAGGGATATATCATTCCCGGCAATGACAACACTATTGTCATCAATCATTATCAATTAATCATTGGTTTACAACTTGACAAGGGCAATACCTTGTTTGTTTTTTGTATCATTTATGCATACTTGCTTGCTTGCTTGTGTGTGTTACCATTTTATCTTGCATAACATATCATTCATCTCTTTCATCCATCCCTTATCTTGCATCCTCCATTTTCTTAGCCATCCTTTATCATTCTTGTTCATCGTGAGATCATTTGTTATCCTTTTCCACAGTTCATCCTGACCAATCTCCCGAGGGGGCATCCTACCATTACCAAACATGTACCAAGGGCAAACTGGGGCATGTATCATAATCATAAATTTTCTAATTCTTTGAAACAACGTGATAAACACATTGTCTTAAAGAGGGGCAAAATGTATACACCTAAAATGGCTTGAGTCGAATTAAATAAATCTTTTAAAACTTATTTTATTCTTATTCTTCTATCAATAAATAAATATTCTAATTTATTTATCTGATTCACATTCATCTTAATCTTCCAAAAATTAAATAAAAAATCAATTTATTTAATTAAATCATCCAAATTCCTCTAAATCATCCTTAATTGAATAATCCCAAATTATTTAATTAATCATCTATTCCAAAGTCCTAAGTCTATAAATCCACATCATCATTTCCACCTCACTTTACACCTCATCATGTTGCACACATAATTGAATATTTTTAATATTTAATCATATAATTATCCTCACCCACATGTCCTATTTATCCTCTAACCATTCCTATTCTTAAGAACTTGGTTCCTCCATGTCATCTTAGTCAAAGGAGACTTAGAGGCACATGTCTCATAGTTCCTAGATTCTTTCCAACCTCCCTATAAAGAAGGACTCCTTCTTTGACCCATGTCTTTTGGCCTTTGAGAGCATTGTGACAAGTGGTCTCTTGCTCACATCTTTCTCTCCACCTTGTCATTGTTGGATGAACATTTTCTTTATTCCTCTCCCTCATCCCAACTAATCCAATCTCTACCGTACACATCATATGACTTGTTCTCCACCGTGGATCCTATGACACTTGGAATTGGTCCATCCTTAGCCTATAAAAGCAAGGTTCTCACACTCCATTTTGCATCACTCAAGCTTTAGTAAACTTATGCTGTAGAAATTCTACCATAGCTATCAAGCGTGCTTTTGGCTCCCCTCATTTGCATTGTAATCTCATTATCTTCATTGCATAATCATCATCCATGGCTTCATATCATAATCTCCATCATTCATCTTAGTGTTGCATTGTAGTTTATCTCCACATTGCATAATCCTCTACAAAGTCATTCTCTCTTTGTCATCTTAAAACAACAAGGAAGTATACTTCTGAGAGCTAAATCATAATCTACAAGATCATTGAAGAGATAGGCAACAATGGAAGACACGACGTAAATCAATTCAGCAAGGTATAATCTATGTTTATTGCATTTATCTTATTTTCATTGGAGTATTGAATATTTAAGTAGGTTCTACTGTAGTTCAAATAATCAATCACACTTCAAGTTGGCTATCTCTCTCTAGGTTCATAATGAATTCAAAAACACACTTATATATTCTTTCCCACTAACATTCGTCAAATTAAACCAAAAGAGTCAACAAGGAGAAACCTTTTTAAAGGTCTTATGCCAACATACAATTAAATTTGCTCCGACCAATCAGGGAAGACTTGGGCACAGGCACCCAATTCTTGAGGCTACTTTTTGGTCTGGGGTAAGATAAAATATGGGCCCCTTGTTCCCAATTTACATTGGTTTTGGGGAATTTTGCATCAGGATGAATAATTAGAATGTATAATGTAATCATGGGGACCTAGGAGCTAAACAGGGAGGTAAAAAGACATCTGTCCACTTTTTACTCCATAACATTTAGCCCCCACTTAATGTGTGTATGATCTTACAATCAGTACATGCATTAAAGTATGGTCAAAGCATATCAAACACATCAAACACTAGAGTGAAGACACACCTTAAGATCAGAAGAGCATTTTAGCCCCAAGCCTAGAAAAACATAAGAAAACACTTGACAGTCACACAAAACACTGAGAAGACAATGAAGAGGCACACAATACAAGAAGAAGATGATAAAAGTCATGTGATACACAAAGAAGGCATGAATGCAGTCACGTAGTACACAAGGCATACACAAAGAGAAGACATGATTAAACAATTATATAACCCTAACTAGGCGATGGGGGGAGCTCATTGTTATGTGCCACCACTAAAACATGCAAGACACACATGGAAGACACATAGAATACACGATCATCATAGAGTATGTTGTCAACACACTATACATCTAAAACACATAAAACACAGGCGATGGGGGGAGATCATCTCTACATGCCACCATCTAAGACATGCCAAACACACCTAACGGTTGAGCTACGCTACCACAACTACCAAAGACACGCTTAAGGGTGAATAACTCAAGATCTAACCTCGCCTCTGCAAAGGACTTTTAAAAGGATGTGCAACCACTCGAGGGAGTACACAATCATGCCTTCTACATAAGGGATTTTGGAAACATACAACCCCACCTGCATCACGGAGATGTCTTATGGTGACAAGGAAGCATGTGCATAAAGTATACAACCCCACCTGCATCATGGAGACACCTTACAGTGAAAAGAAAGCATACGGAACACACAAAACAAAGTATACAACCCCACCTACACAAAAGAGAGCTATTAACGATGAAAGACCCCTTGCTTTCATGAGAACTCCACTGAAGGAAGTAGAACTGAGGTACCTAAATGTGGAGAAGCAGGCATATGCCTTGGTCAGGGCAGTAAAAAAAGTTTCATCATTACATCTTAAGAATTTGACATAGAAATATAGCCCATGAAGTTGGTACGTGGATAGGCATTAATGAAAATAATGGCAGAAGTTGGTCCAAGTCTAGTGTCTCAGCAGTATATTTTGGAGGATATTTCTAAAGATGAATGGTATGGAGACCTTGTGTTTTATCTCCTCAATCAATGTTGTCCACCTCATCTTAATTCAGTCCAAAGAAGAGCACTCCAGTTAAAAAGCAACAACTACATGATTAAACGATCAGTATTGTATAAGAAAAATCACAAAGGGATCTACTTGAGGTACTTAGATAAAATAGAGGTAGCACAAGTTCTGACAAGTTTTCGTGAGAAATTAGGAATAGGTCATGGCTCAGCCCTGTCTACTGCCCATCAGATCCTTAGGGTAGGGTATTACTAGTCCACTTTGTTCAAAGATGTGCATTCACATGTGAGAACCTGTCATACATGTCAGACAACTACAACAAGAGAGAGAAATGTTGTCATGCCTTTGCAACTAGTCTTGGAGGTATGACCATTTGCACAATGGGGGCTTGACTTTATTGGTATGATAAACCCACCTTCCTCTGCAAGCCACAGGTACATTCTAACCGCTACTGATTATTGTACCCGATGGTCTGAAGCTATAGCATGCAGGCAAAGTACCATAGAGGTAGTCATTGAATTTGTTGAAAAGTATATCATTACCAGGTTTGGTTGCCCATTTTCCTTGGTATGTGATAATGGTCCTACATTTTCTTCATTATGTTTTTCTAATTGGGCATTCGACTATGGGATTATTCTAAAATTTTCATCTAACTACTATCCTCAAGGGAATGGGGTCGCTAAATCAACAAACAAGAACTTGCTTGAGGTCATCAAAAAATTGCCCAATAGAAATCCCAGAGACTAGCATACTCAGCTTAGGTTCACTTTATGGGCTGATAGGATCAGACACAAGGCTGCATTGGGAACATTGCCTTATCATTTAATTTATGGAACCAAACCTATCTTTCCTATTCACTTAAGGATTTCTATACTGCAATTTATGTAAGACTATCTTGAACCAAATAACCAGTTGTCATCTCACTTAGCCCAGTTGCTACACCTAGAAGAGAAACATGATGTTGCTATAGAAAACTTTGCCAAACACTAAGGTGTAGTGAAATGATGGTTCGACAAAAGGGCTAAAGTTAAGGCCTTTCACATTTTTTATTTAGTCTTGTATTGGGACAAGGCCCACGAAAAGAAGGGTGAACACGGTAAGTTCAATAAGCTCTAGTTAGTCCCATATTAGATCTATGAAATTCTTGGTGACAATATGTATCGATTCAAGAGCCTTGCTGGTGAGGAGCTCCCATTACCTATCAATGGGCAGTTTCTAAAGCACTACATCCAGGCGTAGGAGGCATCTCAACCTTCTTTTAGTGTATATAGTTAGGTTGCTTGTCTATTTTTGGTTAGGTTAGGTTGGTATTAGAGTAGTTTATGTTTTTCACTTTTGCTCTCTGTAGTTGTTAGGTGTTTGCTTTCACTTAGTTTAGGTGTTCTTCCCTGCTTTTGCTTTTGTCCGCTACACTTGCTTTGTTGGGGATCTTCGTTTCTTGAATGTGGTGGCAGTCATGTAGACCTACAAGTGGTCCTTTGTTGAGGTAAATAATTTGGAATATTTCTCTGGGAAGCTGAAGTTTTGGTTTAGGTCCTCCCGTGGGTTCCGCTATTATGTCAGCGGGTATGATGTTTGTTCATGGGAAATGAGTCATTAGTCGGTGCACCTGAAGTATTTTCTAACCATATATCTTTCACACTCTTAAGTAATCATGAGGTACCTAACTGAGTCACAGTGATCTTACATTAAGTGAAAAATCTAAGGTCCACCTTTGCCACCATCGGGAGTCCACACCCACCTGGCTGAGTTATCACAAAGGTAGCTATACTACATTGTACTCGGCCACATCTAAGTTTGATGAAATATCAAAAGATTATGAAAAGAGATGAAAATGAAAAGAAAAGAAAAGAAAATCACAATCACATACTATAACTCAGTTAGATGGACAATTAAAAGTAAACTCTACTAGGGCTATGGATGCCTAACCGGTAGTAGGGCTCTGCTTGAGTGGAATTCTGAGACAAACTCGTCGGGGCTATAGATGCTCACTGGCAGCAGGGCAACGTCCAGGTAGTTCATAAGGTGTGTACTAATCATGTAGCTTAATGTAAAGGATCTGAGATGAGCTTAGTCGCTAAGGGATGGGAATTAACGCAATTGCACACACTCAGGTTTTCAGGATATGGATGGTTGCACTTGGTTATTGAGCTCTCCTCCTTTGTTAGGGTATCATGTCCTCTTGTTTATCATGTGGGAAACGCAGAGGTTCTAGATTCGAAACTAAAAGTTTATCTTTGTAATGCCCTGAAGCATTTCCCAGCAGAGTCGCCATTTGTTGTGCCTCGCACACACAACCCATTTCACAAACAGGGACCCCCTCTTCTGAATTTTGGACTAGAATGTCAATTTAGCTGATGATTCCTAAGGTGTCCAAAAAAATAATCCAAAATTGTATTTTTTCTGCAATAAGAGGCATAGATGTTACTAAGGCCTCCAAAACCACTAAGTCAAGTGTTAGCCTTCATTGAAACCGAGTCTGATATCCCTTTTGCGCTAAATTATTTCCTACTACCCCTTTGCGCTAAATTCACCCTCCACTGACCTAAGTGCTAAAACTGCTTTCAACTGACTTAGCACTAGATTCCTGCTTCACTGACTGTAGTGCTAGCATCATAAGTCACTGACCTGCGTTAAAACTCTCATTCACTACCTTGGTGCTAATTTCCCTGCCAACTGACTTAGTGTTAAAATCCATGGTCACTGACTTTAGCGCTAACAATACACTTCTCTAACACAGTGCTAAAATCTCCTATCCCTGACTTGCACCAAAACACTGCCCTACTGACTTAGGTCAGAGGATGACCGAACTCACGTAGAGGTCGGATGAATTCAAAAGATGTGCTAAGTCCAAAAGGTTGAAAACCCACGCATAAACCTAAAAGTTCTTATTCCGCGAACAACACGCCGAGTCTGCAATCGTACAAAAGCATTAATGGTAGGTAGGTTTAGGGGTATAAAACCATTTTAAAGCCCATTTGAGCTCATTTTTACGCAAATCAAATAACTAAAAGGGCTCTACAAATTCTTGGCTAACAAAAAACAATTTCAAACCTCAAAGAATTTCATCCAAAGCATGTTTGATCATCACCTGATCTTTATGGCCACATCCAAAACCAGGTAGGCGCTCATCAATTCTACCAAGTTAAGTTGCAATGATTTATGCCTTAAACATCAAAGCTTGGTTAGGATTTCATGTGGATTAATGCACTCTTTGTTTAAATTTGTAAAAGATATTCTAGGGTTTTTTTCCTATGCATAACATTTAGAAAGTTCAAATGACTCACACAAAATCTTGTTTGCAACCCTAGGGCATTAGGAAACTGGTAAAATTGGTTGTTGAAATGCATTTTTCACACTTGTGAAATCATTCATGAAATTCACCAAAATTCCTTTGAGGTTCTAATTCAATTTGTGTTAAAAATATAACTACCCGACCTCTGGAAACAATGCTCAAATTTGAGTCGGTTTGCAGATGAACTAATCTCCGCAGTTAAAAGGAAATTGAAACCTTTGTGCTAGAATCCTTCTATATAGACTTTGCGCTAAAAGTGCTCTCAATCGACCCAAAGGAGTGAAGTCAATCAAGCACCTCAAAAAACTCTGCCAAAACCCAAAACCAACCTTAGCACTAAAATCTAGATCCACCGACTTAGCGCAGAAACTTGCTCTCACCGACCTCGGTCGAACACCTTTGAAATCCCCACTAAGTCACTAGCATCCAAAATCCCCACCAATGGTTAGACCGTGTTTAGCGCTAAAATATCATCCCACTGACTTGCGTGAGATCATCCTTCTATTGACCTTTGGTTAGTCACCCTTCAAAACCGTGCCAAGTCAGTCATGTTCAAAACTCGTGTTGAGTCTCATTCCCATCTTTAGTGCTGAATCTTAGCTTGACTGACTTGCACCAAATTGACTCCCAACTGACTTCCAAAATGCAAAGGGTTTAGTCTCCACCAAAACCCGCTCAAGGTCGGATAGACCTCAAAATCACGCCAGGTCAGACCAAACCCAAATCGACACTTTTCTTCTGACAAGGTCTGAGACCCCCAAAAACTACGGTAAAAAAAGTTTCGTCATTACATCTTAAGAATTTGACATAGAAATATAGCCCATGAAGTTGGTACGTGGATAGGCATTAATGAAAATAATGGTAGAAGTTGGTACAAGTCTAGTGTCTCAATAGTATATGTTGGAGGATATTTCTAAAGATGAATGGTATGGAGACCTTGTGTTTTATCTCCTCAATCAACGTTGTCCACCTCATCTTAATTCAGTCCAAAGAAGAGCACTCCAGTTAAGAAGCAACAGCTACATGATTAAAGGATCAGTATTGTATAAGAAAAATCACGAAAGGATCTACTTGAGGTACTTAGATAAAATAGAGGTAGCAGAAGTTCTGACAACTTTTCATGAGAAATTTGGAATAGGTCACGGCTCAGCCATGTCTACCGTCCATCAAATCCTTAGGGTAGGGTATTACTAGCCCACTTTGTTCAAAGATGTGCATTCACATGTGAGAACCTGTCATACATGTCAGACAGCTGCAACAAGAGAGAGAAGTGTTGCCATGCCTTTGCAACTAGTCTTGGAGGGACAACCGTTCGCACAGTGGGGGCTTGACTTTATTGGTATGATAAACCCACCTTCCTCTACAAGCCATAGGTACATTCTAACCGCTACTAATTATTGTAACCGATGGTTTGAAGCTATAGCATGTAGGCAAATTACCATAGAGGTAGTCATTGAATTTGTTGAAAAGTATATCATTACCAGGTTTGGTTGTCCATTTTCCTTGGTATGTGATAATGGTCCTACATTTTCTTCATTATGTTTTTCTAATTGGGCATTCGACTATGGGATTATTCTAAAATTTTCATCTAACTACTATCCTCAAGGGAGTGGGGTCGCTAAATCAAGAAACAAGAACTTGCTTGAGGTCATCAAAAAATTGCTCAATAAAAATCCCAGAGATTGGCATACTCAGCTTAGGTTCACTTTATGGGCTGATAGGATCAGACACAAGGCTGCATTGGGAACATTGCCTTATCATTTAGTTTATGGAACCAAACCTATCTTTCCTATTCACTTAAGGATTTCTATACTGCAATTTATGTAAGACTGTCTTGAACCAAATAACTAGCTGTCATCTCGCTTAGCCCAATTGCTGCACCTAGAAGAGAAACGCAATGTTGCTATAGAAAACTTTGCCAAACACCAAGGTGTAGTGAAATGATGGTTCGACAGAAGGGCTAAAGTTAAGGCCTTTCACATTTCTGATTTAGTCTTGTATTGGGACAAGGCCCATGAAAAGAAGGGTGAACACGACAAGTTCAATAAGCTCTGGTTAGTCCCATATTAGATCTATGAAATTCTTGGTGACAATACGTATCGATTCAAGAGCCTTGCTAGTGAGGAGCTCCCATTACCTGTCAATGGGCAGTTTCTAAAGCACTACTTCCAAGCGTAGGAGGCATCTCAACCTTCTTTTAGTGTATATAGTTAGGTTGCTTGTCTATTTTTGGTTAGGTTAGGTTGGTATTAGAGTAGTTTATGTTTTTCACTTTTGCTCTCCGTAGTTGTTAGGTGTTTTCTTTCACTTAGTTTAGGTGTTCTTCCCTGCTTTTTCTTTCGTCTGCTACGCTTGCTTTGTTGGGGATCTTCGTTTCTTGAATGTGGTGGTAGTCATGTAGACCTGCAAGTGGTCCTTTGTTGAGGTAAATAATTTGGAATATTTCTCTGGGAAGCTAAAGTTTTGGCTTAGGTCCTCTCGTGGGTTCCGCTATTATGTCAGGGGGTATGATGTCTATTCATGGGAAATGAGTCATTAGTCGGTGCACCTAAAGTATTTTCTAACCATATATCTTTCACACTCTTAAGTAATCCTGAGGTACCTAAGTGAGTCACGGTGATCTTACATTAAGTGAAAAATCCAAGGTCCACCTTTGCCACCATCGGGAGTCCACACCCACCTGGCTGAGTTATTTCAAAGGTAGCTATACTACATTGTACTCTGCCACATCTAAGTTCGATGAAATATCAAAAGATTATGAAAAGAGATGAAAAGAAAAGAAAATCACAATCACACACTATAACTCAGTTAGATGGACAATTAAGTAAACTCTACTGGGGGTATGGACGCCTGACTGGCAATAGGGCTCTGCTTGAGTGGAATTCTGAGACAAACTCATAGGGGCTATAGATGCTCATTGGTAGCGGGGCAATGTCCAGGTAGTTCATAAGGTGTGTACTAATCATGTAGCTTAATGTAAAGGATCTAAGATGAGCTTAGTCGCTAAGGGATGAGAATTAACGCAATTGCACACACTCAAGTTTTCAGGATATGGATGGTTGCACTTGGTTATTGAGCTCTGCTCCTTTGTTAGGGTATCATGTCCTCTTGTTTATCATGTGGGAAACACAGAGGTTCTGGGTTCGAAACTGAAAGTTCATCTTTGTAATGCCCTGGAGAATTTCCTAGCAAAGTTGCCATTTGTTGTGCCTTACACACACAGCCCATTTCACAAACAGGGACCCCCTCTTCTAAATTTTGGCCTAGAATGTCAGTTTAGCTGATGATTCCTAAGGTGTCCAAAAAGATAATCCAAAATTGTATTTTTTCTGCAATAAGAGGCATAGATGTTACTAAGGCCTCCAAAACCACTAAGTCAAGTGTTAGCCTTCATTGAAACCGAGTCTGATATCCCTTTTGCGCTAAATTATTTCCTACTACCCCTTTGCACTAAATTCACCCTCCACTGACCTAAGTGCTAAAGCTGCTTTCAACTGACTTAGCACTGGATTCTTGTTTCACTGACTGTAGCACTAGCATCGTAAGTCACCGACCTGCATTAAAACTCTCATTCACTGCCTTGGTGCTAATTTCCCTGCCAACTGACTTAGCGTTAAAATCCATGGTCACTGACTTTAGCGCTAATAATACACTTCTCTAACACAACGCTAAAATCTCCTATCCCTGACTTGCACCAAAACACTGCCCTACTGACTTAGGTCAGAGGATGACCAAATTCATGTAGAGGTCGGATGAATTGAAAAGATGTACTAAGTCCAGAAGGTTGAAAACCCGCACATAAACCTAAAAGTTCTTATTCTGCGAACAACATGTCGAGTCTGCAATCGTACAGAAGCATTAATGGTAGGTAGGTTTAGGGGTATAAAACCATTTTAAAGCCCATTTGAGCTCATTTTTATGCAAATCAAATCACTAAAGGGGCTCTACAAATTCTTGGCTGACAAAAAACAATTTCAAACCTTGAAGAATTTCATCCAAAGCATGTTCAATCATCACTTGATCTTCACGGCCACATCCAAAACCAGGTAGGTGCTCATCTATTCTACCAAGTTAAGTTGCAAAGATTTATGCCTTAAACATCAAAGCTTGGTTAGGGTTTCATGCGGATTAATGCACTCTGTTTAAATTTGTAAAAGACATTCTAGGGTTTTTTCTTGTGCATAACAGTTAGAAAGTTCAAATGACTCACACAAAATCTTGTTTGAAACCCTAGGGCATTAGGAAACTGGTAAAATTGGTTGTTGAAATGCATTTTTCACACTTGTGAAATTGTTCACGAAATTCACCAAAATTACTTTGAGGTTCTAATTCAATTTGTGTTAAAAATATAACTACCCGACCTCTGGAAACAATGCTCAAATTTGAGTCAGTCAGCAGATGAACTAATCTCCGCAATTAAAAGGAAATCGAAACCTTTGTGCAAGAATCCTTCTTCACAGACTTTGCACTAAAAGTGCTCTCAACTGACCCAAAGGAGTGAAGTCAATCGGGTGCTCAAAAACTTTGCCAAAACCCAAAACCAACCTTAGCACTATAATCTAGATCCACCGACTTAGCGCAGAAACTTGCTCTCACCGACCTCGGTCGAACACCTTTGAAATCCCCACTAAGTCACTAGCATCCAAAATCCCCACCAATGGTTAGACCGTGTTTAGCGCTAAATATCATCCCACTAACTTGCGTGAGATCATCCTTCTATTGACCTTCAGTTAGTCACCCTTCAAAACCGCGCCAAGTCAGTCATGTTCAAAACTCACGCTGAGTCTCATTCCCATCTTTAGCGTTGAATCTTAGCCTGACCGACTTGCGCCAAATTGACTCCCAACTGGCTTCCAAAATGCAAAGGGTTCAGTCTCGACCAAAACCCACTCAAGGTCGGATAGACCTCAAAATCACGCCAGGTCGAACCAAACCCAAATCAACACTTTTCTTCTGACAAGGTCTGAGACCCCCAAAAACTGCGCAAAATGTTGTTAATGATGTTTTTATTCAATCTTTCTAAGTTAGAATGATCATTTAAGGTAAAGTGGATGTTGCAGAAGTAATTTTATCATGTTTTACATGTTTTCATTTGAAATTTTAAGTATTAATTGCATGGTTAGTGGGTTTTAAATGTTGTTTTATTCATTTATGCCATGTAATGAGTAGTGCAAATCATTTAAGTCTGCAAGTATTCTACTTCTATATCTGAATTTCAAGGACTCGATAATAATTGTATGCTAGAGAATCTTGACTTAGTAATTTAAGATGGATAGCCAGTAATTCACTCCAATTAGACTTAGGAGTCAAAATGTCAAGGCAACCATGACTTATGAGGTATGATCATGCAAGTTAAATGACCACTTGAGCACAAAACATGAAGTACGAGTTTAAAGGAATTTCTCCTGAGTTGAGAATATCATCTGCATGGCCCAACATAGGAGACACAAACCTAGGTCATATTGACTTGGAAGATTTTAGACTTAGAATATTTGGGCCTAACCCCACATCCTTGGCTAGAAAGATTAGAGATAATGGGATTGCAGAGGCTTCTGCATTCTCTACTTTAGTACATTGCCCTAAATTGATAGTAGCTTGTGTAGAAAGATATGATACTTGAACTAGGACTATTCAAGCTATTAGTGGGGATGTCTTGGTAGACTTGAGTCCATCCTCTTTAGGAGAGATCTTTGGCATTCCAGTGCAACCTGTGCTATCTATACCAAACATTAAAGATGCAGGAGAAACTTATAAGAAAGGTATTGATAAGTGTAAAAAATAGATTAATGATGGATGGATGAAGCACAAGAGATCTACAATCATCAATCTTTCTCATACATTGTATAGAAGTGATTTTCACAATGAGATTGGGGATCTTGTTACTTTGTTGAGCAGAATATATGGACTTCCCTCTACATCAACCTTTGAGGGATGGATGTTTACACTAATTGAGGAAATTATTCATGGAACAACAAAATTACATTGGGCTCAAATTTTGAGTGATAACATGCATGAAGCTTTCACCAACTTCAATGATAAGATGACTTTCAGGTGGACATCATATGTAGTATATGCCTTGGCAAGGAGAAATGAATATCCAGGGCTATCAAAGTTGGGAGTTATGGGCGATGGGCAATTGAAAGTATATGAGTGTTATCCTCAACTTGCTATATCTCAGTCATTGATTCACTTCAAGAGGGTAAATGATGCATTTACCATGTATATTACAAGGTTACTTCAAGGAGCCTAAGAATCTCTCTTGAGGCCATGAATGTTGTAAGCCAATTTGGGAGATGGTATATCTAGTTCGAGAATTTCACCTACATAAGGGTACAAGGATTCACATGAGCACCTTACAGACTACCAAGATATCCTATAGATAAGGTAGTGCTACTGGAATTGATGAGGCCGCTGATCCCCTGTGCAGAGAAATTAAAACACTTGCATAGAACAAATGTAAAGTTTCCCCTGCTGCCAGGCAAAGGACAGTTTGCATGTGTTTCATTAGGAGCAGCTGAAGCCTCTGACAAAGAACTACAACTTCTCAATTTTCATTTGTATGTCAGGAGGAATCATTTTGACCCTTATGGTGTGATGGAGAAATATGTTAGCAAGAGACTATTCCACAAGGTACATCTAGAAGACTTCTGGGTAGACTGTGTAGATGATTATGAGGTACTAAAAAGGATTCATTCTAGAATGTCTCTAGATTTCATCAGAAGATTCCATGTTATAGATGTACCAGATCAGTTGACAAATGACGATAATGTGGTGACCAAAGCACCTTGGGAAAGCCAATATCAACACCCAGTGCCCCTTCCAAATTGGGAAAATGATGAAGAAAGCTCATTGGATGAGATCATGAAAGAACCTATAAGGCTAAGTAAAATATGGGTCAGAACCCAAATCGTAGCAATGACTCAAAATGGTGTATAGTTAACCTATACAGAGTTGGAACCAGAAAAAGAGTCAGATGGTGAGGAAGACCAACCAATAGAGGTACCAGATGTTGAGGAGCAAGTTTAATAGACTTCTAAAGAGATAGATAGTGAAGAACATATACCCTTGGTAGGTAGGGCAAATGATAAGGCTGAGAAGATAGCCACAAAGTTACATCAAAAGAGTCCACCTTTGGCCAAAAGGATAAGAGTTGCCAAAAGGAAAGATATGCCAAGCGGGTCAGGAGAGGGGTCTAAAACCAAGAAACCAAAGACCAAGGTAGTAGCAACCCCTGTCATTATTTTCACTTCTACTCTAGCTACCTCTAATGCTCCCACTGCCCCTCCTTCACCTACTCTTGTAACCACACCATGCCCTTTAGCTTTAGCACCAGACAACCTAAGCCCTTCCATAACTCCCATTTTTGTTGTTGCTGCTTCTACTATCACCCCACTACCATCCATTGCCACTACCTCCTTACCTCCCATTTCCTCTATCTCTATTTCCACTTCGTTCAATCTACCGCCTCTCTCTACCATTCTTTCATCTCCCTCTTCAATTCCTTCGTCATCCATCCTTACATATGTTGCCATTCCTCCTTCATTGGGTTTTTGATCATTCACTAATTTAGCCCATGTGAGCCTTCTTTCACTACCCACTCCCTCAGTATCATTACTTCCCAGTTCTTTAAGTCATCTAGTCCAAGATTCTACCTGCTTGGTTGTACCCCAATTACCCGAAATTGAGAAATTTTGTACAAAACTAGAACTTCAAAAACAATGGGTTGAAAAAGAAGCACGTAAAGAATCCCTCTCTAAGACAATGAACATTGAAATAGTTGAAATATTTGATACTCCCATTGACCAAGGCACTAGAGATACCACGAGATCCGATCAGCATGAGATATTGAAAAATATGCAAGATACTGAGTAACAGAGAGATGGAGAAGAAGATAAGGATAAAGAGTATGAAAGAGAGCTGGGAATTCTTGATGGTCCCCCAACAAAAGAAGGTACTCATCCAAATGTTCCTAAAGACTCCTCTTCAACAGCCCCAAATTAGCTGCAAAATCAGCTCGAAGCTAAGGAGCCACAAGTGCAAATTATGAAACTAGATTTGGATACAATCTTAGCCAGAGTGGAAAGGCCAAAGAAACAAAAGAAGGCTAAGATGCAATCTCAGATATACAAGGACATCTCAGGGTCAAGAATTATTGAGGTATCTGTCCCACTAGCCAAAATGAATAAGGATCAAATCAAAGCTGAAGATTATACTGTCACAACTGTTGACTTCAGACCGACTTCTAGGTGGAAAAAATTGATGAATTTAAAGGTACAATCTCCTCCATTCTTGAGCAGTTGGATAAAGATGAGCTTACAAAGCAAGAATTGAAATAGTAGAACGAAGAACTGAAGGCTTGCATTCAGTTTTTAATAAGGCCATTAAATTCAAAAGGAGAACCAAAATTGACTTTGGCCCTCCTATCGAAAGAAGAATTAGCCAGATTTGATGATATTAAAACAAACACTACTGGTATGCAAGAATAGTTTGACAGAGTATACAATGATGGTTGTGAAGCAATCGCCTTTGCAGTTAGGCTACATCAAAACTTCTAACTATTAAGAGAAGGATGGGTAGAATTGCATGAAGAATATGAGCCCTATGAAGATTACTACTCTCATATGTTCCCGAGAGTACAGGTAATAAGGGAGCTACCTAACAAAACCTTATTATTAGAGAATATTCTTACAGCAGAAAGGTTGCATAACTCTGGGGTATGGTATTTTCAAATGAAGATGAATTTTTTAATAAGATCAAAGAATCTTACAAGGAAGCAAATGACCAAATACTTTCTGTTATTTATGAAATAAATGATACTTTGAGAGAATGTTTAGATCCTGGTTTTGATGATCTTGATCCACTTGATGAACAAGGCTGTAAGGATAGATTGCAAAAAGCTATTCATGGGTAGTCTCCCCTGAGTATAGTGGGGAAATTGGAAAAAGTCAGTGATCTTCATGCCTCCTTCGTCACATTTCAGAAAAGCAGAAGATCAATGGAGGACATATATACCCAGTGTTACCGGGAGCTTGAAGACCTCAAATTCATATCAGAATATATCAAAGATCCAGAGCCCGTAGATATAAATCTAGCACTGGCAACTTGGGTAGCCTACGTCAATAAAAAAGCTAAAGAAGACAAAATAGATTTAGAAGAAAATAAATAAAATGATAAATTATTTAAAATTGAAAAATGTAAATCCTGTCACTTGTAAATAATGCTATATTTAGAAGCTCATGTGACGCTATTTTGTCTTTATTATGCTATGAAAAGTGACTTTCCCTATGTATAGCTAAATGGGTACTCAATTTGTCTAAGTTCAATGTATCTAGAGGTCATTTTTCATCCTTTTCTTATAGGACAAATTGTAATCCGAGAATGCAAAATGTTGTTATAAATATATTTAATGTTGTTAAATCTGAACCGTCGGCATTGAGTTAATCTCCACCGTACATTCAAAAGCTTAGTATGGCACCTCTCCTATATAAAGGGCCATCATTCTCTCATTGTACAGGAGTCTTGATGTTGAATTGTTGACACTCTGCCGAATTTTTGATTAATACAAAGCAAGTTACTGCAGGATCTCTAGGAATTTGTCTCTTCTATTGTCAATTTGGTTTCATGGTTCACATCTTGGTCTACATTAGTTAAATTGTGCTTTGCAATGTTATTGATTTGTTAAAGGTATTTGATGAGCACTCAAAGTCCATACTATTAGTTGCTTGTTGATTGTGAGTAACTGTGCATAGTTAGCCTGGGTTTCTAATTCGAGCTAAGTCTAATCACAATAGTTAAATCACGCTGGTAATTGGGTATTTAGTGAATGTATGTGGTTTGAAAATCTAGAAATCCATAGAAGATAGCACTATTTTCTATAGCACTGTAGCAAAAGTTTTAGCTTGGTAAAATAGAAAATTGGTTTAAATCTAAATGTTTGTCTACCGGAAACAATCTTTACTTTGTGAATGTCACTTGGGATCTCTCTAAACCCTACATCCTTTTGCATTTTCTTATTTGTCAGTCGTTAGAGTTAGATTTTAGCAGTAATTTACACAGAGATATCAGCTGAAAAGTTATAAGGGTTTGCATGTATTGTTGTCCCAAGTTATTAAATCTATCATACTACATGTAAGACCCCTTGTAGGCACAACTAGAACATTCCACTAAGAAATTCCAAGCATGCTAAGACCTAGTTGTATTATCCTTGGAGTAGTCTTATTTAGGGTAAGATACTTTTTAAGAGAGGTGTGATACTAGCAATCACATCTGCATTGTTGTGTGATAAAAACACCATCAACAAGTACCCTGATTCCTTGTTGGTTTACACCACAACCATTGCCTATGTAGTGGCAATTTTTATAAAGGATTTGAAATCCACGACCTTAGAGAGACTTCATCTCTTTAGAAGAAGGCAGGGCCTCATAAGTCTCATATTCTATAGTATAAGTAAGAGTATTGTCTTTGTTTGCTACTAAAGAAACCTTAGGTTTCTTAGGTATTTGCAAAGATTGCTTGGATGAGATCGAGGCAAATTTTGATGCTTCAAGATTAGGGTTATTAATTTTATATTCCCCCATAAAGGAAGGAGTAAAATCTAATGAACCCCAATCATCACCAAGAAGTGCATTCGATGGTGATGTGGAATCTTGCACAACATTATCTGCAGCAAGAGGTATTGATGAATCAACTTTCAAGTTATTGAGAAGCTTGTGATTGACAACTTGTTTTTCCACCTCAACTTGTAAACAACTTTCTAGATTTAGGTTAGCTTCAATGGTGTGAAGTTTATTTTCATAAATAAATTTTACTAATCGATGAAGGGTAGATGGAGCTGCCCTCATGGCATGAATCCACGGTCTACTGAGAATTGTATTATATGAAAGTGCACCAGGCATGACATGAATAAGGAATGTCATGTGTCCAACCTTAATGGGTAAAGTTATGGTACCCAGGGATTGTCTACCAACATTATCAAATCCATGAATGTGAAGTTTATCTGGTTTGATTAAAGATGTATCAACCTTGATTTTATGTAGCAAATCAATGCCATAAACATTAAGAGTCAATCCATAGTCAATCATAACTTGCTTTATCAACTTTTTATTTATTTTGACAAAGATTACAAGAGGATCATGTTGATTTTGAACTTCAATTGACAATAACTCATGTTGTTGAAATAGAATATCTATTTAGTCACATGCATACAATCTAATAGAGCTGCTACATCATTGGGCTTAATAGTGAGTAGTACAATCACTTTTTGTAAAGATTCTTGGAGTATTCAACGGTATGTAGGCAATGTTTGTATGAGTTCCCAAAGAGAGATCTTAGCAGGAGTAGCATGAAGTTGCTCAACAAGATCATAATCTTGAACAACTTTATGAGTAAGATGAGGTGGTTGAGGAAGCATAGGTTAAGAAGTTGGTAAAGTGATCAATTTACATTGTTTATTACTTCGTGTATTGTAAGTGTGAGCAACCACATTGTAGTAGGGTTGTTGTGACACATTTTGATACACTTGATTTCCTTGAGTAATTTATTTTGCAAAATTGAGAATGTAACCCAGGGGTCTAGGTGGTGTTGGAGCACCTTGAACCGTAATGACCGGCTTGAAGAGAGGAGGCGCATTAAGTGCCTTGTGCATAATGATTTTAGGAATATTAGTACACTTATCCACTATCCCCTTAGTGGGTGGAATAAGTCTATTAATGATGATTGAATTAACATTGTTTTTACTTTGATTAAGCTCAACATCCATCCCCAAAGGATTTAATGTGAGATACCTTTCTTCATCCACCAATGCTTCATGTTTTGGAGGGACAACATTCAAATGAAGAGAGGGTAGGGTGATGTTAAGGAATGTATCAATGATTTCGTATTCTTTTGCCAAAATGCCCTCACAAGTGGAAATGATTTTGGATAGGGATCCAAATCATAGGGTGAAATAAACAAATCTAGGTCACCATCACATGTATTAGAGACCATATCCATGGAAATAGAAGAAGTGCCATCAGGTTCATCTTTCTCATGACTATTCATAGAGATGAATTCGGTTAGATTTTCTAATATTGAAGGATACTCACCCATGAGGATTATGAATCTATGAAAATCAAGATCTTTGATATATGCATGCAAAGATACCAAAGAGAAATGACAAGAAGATGCCATAATGAAATGCCTTGGAAGAGCAATGTACAATCAGATCTATTCATTTATAAAATACCACCAATATGAGAGACTTTTATACACCAAGACACTAGTTTGAGGAAACTGAGTTTATTGAAGCTTTTGCCAAGATCAACAACACACTAGTGTCACTACAAACCAAGTGATCCCAATGTTAAGGTTCTGTACAAAAATGTAATATAGACCTCTTTAAGATTTCTTACAAAATGTGAAAGAGATGGTAAACTTCTTATGTTGAAATGCACAATGTGGAATTACTAAATTATGAAATTTCAAACCAAGAATATGAAATGACACAAGATTTTCAAATGAATAATGAAAAATATGTTATAAATCAATGCAATATATGATTTGAAATGTTTACAATAGTATCAAAATCTAAAACAAGATTTTAACTACAAACCCTAGATTTTGAATTTGTCTAGGTTGTGAAAAATGGAACTTTTTCAACAAAACCTAGGAGCAAATGAGAGCTTCAAATGCAAGATGCAACACCATGAAATGATTATATACTATAATGTGAATCAGATCTGATACAAATATTAGAGATTTAAATCTTTCTATGATGATGTACAACAAATGCAATGAAATAATGCACAAACATGCCTTTTTGCAAGCCTAAAATACTTATTTTTTCACCTTTTTCAATGCAAATATGCAAAAAGAATGTCTTACAATAGAAAGGATGATAAGGTACAACTACCTAAAATATTTTAATCAATCCAATAATGCAACAATATTTACCATAACACACTAATCTTGAAACCCTAAGTTGAAGATTAGCTAGATTTCCTAAAAATGTAGGGATTTTTGAAACCCTAACAATGAAATTAAGTTATGTAACTATGCAAAATGATGAATGAATGGAATTTAATCATATCTAGGGTAGAAAATAGCTCAAATATTATGCAAGAAGGATGAAAAAGTGTAAGATACTACATGTTCACCAAAATGTTATATATGAAAAAGATGAATGATGAGACTAGCATGCACACTAGATCAAACCCTCTTTCACAATAACATTCAAGGACATAACCAAGCCAACTTGCTACCAAATGGAGGTGTACTTAGCTATATATCTTGTAGTCAAGAGTGCTATGGAAAGATCTAGTTTAATCAAGCCTCTTTATCAAACCCTAGGTCAATGATGCACAAAACCCTAGTTCTATAATGATATGATTATAATAGAAGATGTACAACAAATCTCCAAAAACCAATTGTACAGGGAGGATCAAGATGATAGAACCTATGTCCCAGAAGTGAAGATGTCAAAGGACTATTTCAAAAGTGCCCAAGTCCTGAAAGGTGGAATCTTCAGAAACTGTAAAACAGAGAAATGTTGTAGAGACTACCCTGAAGCCATATCTAAAGTTTGTTAAGGCAGAAAGACTAGGGCACCAATGCCCAAGTCTTGCACTGAGGAATATTCCTAAACTATTGTCAGATCCCAAAACCCTGATCCACTCTGATAAGGATTGTAGCTCATAGATTAAGCATTTAACACATGAAAGCTGAGGAATATAAGTGGTACACTAATCTTTCTATGAATTTATTATAACTTAAGTGTAATTGGAAGTTGTATTTATTGTCTAATGTGATAAAATTGTTGATGATCTAGTTTCATGTCTAAATGATTTACCATGGTTATAAGATACCACATTGAATTGATTAGGAGTTTTAATTCATATTTTCTAAAAAATTATAATATATTTCTATTATATATGAAAAAGATGAATGATGAGACTATCATGCATACTAGATCAAACCCTCTTTCACAACAACATTCAAGGACAAGACTAAGCCAACTCACTACCAAATGGAGGTGTACTTAGCTACAAATCTTATACTCAAGAGTGCTATTGAAAGATCTGATTTAATCAAGCCTTTTTATCAAACCCTAGGTTAATGATGCACAAAACCCTAGTTCTATAATGATCTAATTATAACAGAAGATGTACAACAAATCTCCAAAAACCAATTGTACCGGGAGAATCAGGATGATGATAGAACCTGTGTCCTAGAAGCAGAGATGTCAAAGGACTATTTCAAAAGCATCCAAGTCCTAAAAGGTGGAATCTTTAGAAACTGTAAACTGGAGAAATGTTGTAGAGAGTACCATGATGCTAGATCTGAAGTCTATTAAGGCAGAAAGACTAGGGCACTAGCACCCAAGTCTTGCATAGAGGAATATTCTTTAACTGTTGTCAGATCTTGAAAGCCTGATCCTTGCTCAGTCTTCTTGTATCTTCATATTTCCTGGATCTCAAACCTGTAACCTATATAAAGGAAGAAGAGAAGGGGTTTGGGGGTTATGGTGTTTAGGGACTTACCTCAGTCAAATCATGGGATAGTATTCGAGCTTCCCAATGCTGTTGATAGATAAGGAGAGTGTACCCTTGTAGGGCAAAGGCTAAACAAAAAATCAATATGATGAATCAAATGATGATGAACAACAATGATATCACCTATGTGATGAAACCCTTAGGAGGATGAGAGCTCTTCAACTCATAAGGAGAGATAGATGATAACTTCAAACCTACAACAACACACATAATGACAACATAAATTTGCTCTAGAATCATAATAAATGCTTTGAATGCTCTTTTCTCCAATGCTTCAAGTTGGCTATCTCTATCTAGGTTCACAATGAATTCAAAAACACACTTATAAATGCTTTCTCGCTAACATTCATCAAATTAAACCAAAAGAGTTGACAAGGAGGAACCTTTTTAAAGGTCTTATGCTAGCATACAATTAAATTTGCCCTGACCAATTAGGGAAGACTTGGGCGTAGGCACCCAAGTCTTGAGGCTCCTTTTTGGTCCAGGGTAAGATAAAATATGGGCCCCTTGTTCCTAATTTACATTGGTTTCAGGGAATTTTGCATTGGGATGAATAATTAGAATGTATAATGTAATCACAGGGACCTAGGAACTAAACAAGGAGGTAAAAAGACATGTGTCCACTTTTTACTCCATAACAATTTCGTAAATAATTTACCATGGTTATAATCTATAACACAAAGAATTGATTCAGAGTTTTAATTCATGTTTTCAAAATATATAAATATATTTCCTCATAAAAAAGTTAAAGTATTCCCTAACCCTTGAGATATATTTAGCTTCTTTAAAATTCTATGATGTCACTTTTGGTGAAAACATTCTAAAACTATTTTTCCTTTTCTTGCTTATGTAAAATCCATCAATTTTAATAAGAAACTATTAACATAAGATATGTGTCTATTTGTTAACATTGTTTCCTTACAAATCATCATCCATAATAATTTGGACAACCTTATGGGGGAGACCCTGTGGTGTGATGGTGGGGCTTCTTACCTATAGTAACATCAACCAAGATTAAAACCTTGTGGGGTTACCCTCTACTGCATCAACAATTGAGGGGCCCCCAGGATCCTGTATCCTACTTTACCTGCAGCATGTGGAGTGGGGCATTTGCATGTCATTCAGGGGGTACATCATTGGTCTAAATTTTAATTGTAATGGATCACAACTAAAATTAGTCATGCAGATGAGGAAGAAAGGAAGAATGATGGAGGAGATATGAAGGTTATCATGCAGGAAGAGGCACTATTGGTGGACATGAGGAGCACAACAAGGAAGGCAGAGCTCGAAACCTCCAACAAAAAAGATAGTTGGCAGTGACTAAAGACAAATCAAAAGGAGGGTATATACCATGAGGACGAAAATTATTTATAGGCTAGAAGGAGAGGATGGAGATAAAATAAAGGGTTTTGGAAACTTGAGCAAGGAAAGACTCGCACAAAGGAAGGAGGTGATAGAAATACGTGGATTCCAAAAATTGTGACACCAACCACTGGAGAAAATAGCATACCCTTGAAGCCTAAAAATTTGGTGAGTAGCTTATCTTTAACTTTGAATTTAGTAGACCTTACACATTCTATCAATTGTTTGCGCTCTTGCACTTTCTTTATCAAGTGGCCAACAGACTGGCCTTCTAAGGTGAAAGTCCAAAGTTGATGCAAACATGAATGGGTGAGGATATTAGAATCAAATCATTGCCAAGAGGGTTATTTTTAGTTGAATGTGCCAAAGGGGAGAGAAAACAAGAAATTTTGAGTCAAGGACCCTGGTTGATGGATAGGATTGGGTTTTATACAAAGGATTAGACACCAAACTTTAATCCAATCTCTCATAGGATCCCAAAAACCCTACATGGATTATACTCTACAATCTTCTAGTAGAATATTGGGATCTAGGGATTATTAGCTTTATTAGAAATCAACTGGGATCTTTCATCAAAATTGATAATCAAATTAGAGAGGGAGACTTTGGAATGTATGCTAGAATCTATCACTATAGACCTTGAATCTCCACCCTTGGATGAGTTTGAATTTAGAACTAATGATGGCGTGTGGAGATAGAGGGTAGAGGTGGAAAGATCCATGTCTAAGTGCAAACTCTACCATCAGATAGGATACTTAACCCTAGAGTGTGAGAAGAAAGAGGCAGAACCTATTAAGGCCACGATGGAACCCCCAAGGGATCTAGAAGCAGGCAAAGTGGAGTCTAGGGTCTTGGAGGTTGTGGTGGACACAAACAGAAAAGAGGAAGAGGTGGAGGTGTCATAGTATTCGGTTAAAGAGGTCAAAGACATTCAAAATATGTCTAACTTTGAATTGGCCTTGGACATGTTTGGGTGTAACAATGCATTGGACTTGGGGGAAACCAATCAACATCTTGGGGAAATTGATGTCATTACAGAGACCATGAAAGAAATCATTGCTAGTAAATATTTAGAGGATGAGGCAAATACCATGGAGGAGAGATTAATCAATCAGATAAAATCCAAAATCAACAAACCTAAGAATGGTGAAAAAAGCCAGCGGGGTAGGAAATAAATAGAGCCAAATTGGAGATAGCAAGACATGCCAAAGGACAAAGGAAATTGAGATCAGGGAAGGTGACTTCCCTTTCCAAGGATCCATGAGGCCCATTATGTGGAATCTTAGGGGCCTGAATGCCCCTAAAAAGAGGCATTGGATCAAGCACGTCATGGAGATGTCAAACCCTAACATCATCCTCTTACAAGAAACCATTTAATGAAGGAAGAAGATATGAGGGCATGTGCAGAAAGATGTGGGACCAAAAAGTGGCCAAACCCACTTTTTGGTCCAAACAAGCCATAATGTGAGTGTGTTTTAACGTGCTTGCATTATGGTTTAGTAGTTACTGAGCCTAGTGACAAGGGTCATTGGTCCTTGACATTTAATCATATTTTCATTTGTCAAATCTAGGGTTGTGTCCTTGGCTATCTGCAATTAGGAATCCCATAATTGCCAGTCTATTTAACTAACTCTAATGATCTCTACTTATTAAGGAAATTAATGCTACTGATTTATCTACTATGGAAGTAAATTCTAGGAATGCTGGAAACAAAGCTAAAACAGTGAATCGTTGATCTCTACTAATCCATACAACTGAAACATACATTTATCTATGAGAAAATAGTAACTATCTTTCTAAGCAGAATCTAAAACAGAATAACAAATAAACAAATACTAGCCTTCTGCCTTGGTGGTGTGAGTGGGCCCTTGCTCCACACCCTCAGGACTAAAGACTAAAGCAATGAATCAGCACAAGAATATAATATCACAATTCCTCTTCAGTCTAATCCCATCAATATCCTTTTTTATTCAGAAAAGTGTAAAAAAATGAGATTACAATTATTTTCTTCTATCTCCCCTCTGCTTCTGCTGCTACTTTATATATTTATATCTAATCCAGCAATGAGATATCACTTACCCTAACTATCAGTCTATCTATGAAATAGCAGCAATCTCTTATTCTACCAACTGTTTAACTGCAGAGTAAAATCATGCAATTTAAAATAGATTTTATTGGAACCACAGTCTCACTAAATCTGAGTTTTAGTTTCAAATAACAACTGGGCAGTGAGGCCCTAAGATATAGGTGCTTAATTAGTTTGTTGAGAACTCATGCAAAATCAAAAAGAGAAATAAAACTTCTAGCAGTTAACTAGAGTCTTCATTCGATTACTCAAGTGCTAATTACGTAATCCCTGGAGCACCCCAATTACCACTGGAAGTGTTGACTGGAAGCACCGCTGGAAATCCACATTGTGTTAAGGAGGCTCCAAAGATGTGTACTTCTATCTGCAGCTTCGGAGATATGCTTATGACTTCTGTCCATCTCCAGAGATGATTCACCCTTGGTCCTCTTATCTCAAAATCTCTCCAATCATATTGGAAAACATTGGAGACTGGTGTGGTATCCTTATGTCAGCTCCAGCGATTATTAGGACCACCTCCGGAGATGCTCAAAATTACCTTTGCCCGAACACCTGCATGTGTAGATTCAAAAAGAGAGAATTTCTGCATATTTCCATTAATTTGATGCACATTAGTCCTTCAATCAAGAATCATGACTTTTGGTAATTCATCTCTCATTAATATAATTGGAACAAATCTTATCAGTCTACTTTGGTGCAATTATCAAGACAATGGAATAAGAAGGATGAAAAAGAGAGGTAAAAAGGTGTATTATCATGGGTGCTACCTAGCACTCATCATCCCCCTAAACATAAAGTTTAGCAGGTCCTGCTTTTCATAGTCTGGACTTATTTAGGTGGAATATTCTATTAGTAAAATTGAAGTCATCTGCATAAGTGGGCCAAGTGGTGCGGTTTGTATTACCATTCCCTCTGAACTGATCAACATGCTTCATCCATTCTTGAAATCTGGCATCTTCCATTTGTTCAACCCAAATAGGTAGTGGCTCAATAATGAGAGGAGGTCTGAAATGGCCACCTATCCATTCTAGTTTATATTTATCCATTAATTTGGACACTGTTATGGCCTTTCTCATAAACAACCTTAGATTGGCAGGGGACACTACCTCCCTCATTTTCTACTTTGTAGTTAAGGTGTTCCACCTTCTTTTTGCCACTAGAAGCATTTGATTAGACAAACTATTTATGAGGAGACCAAAATCAATAGAACACTCCTGCAAACTTTTCTGATATAAAGGCAAAATCTTGGTCCTACCTTCTAGGGAATAAATGTTTACCCTAAAATGAAGTTTAAAAGCCTTGGGATTTGGATATTCCCTTCTAATGAAAAGGCTTGTTTCTGTATCCTTCTTTATGTAAGCCTCCATCCTTTCATTCCAAATTTGATGATTTCTCATCAGTGACATAAATACCTTGAGTTGGCATTCTCCTACAAAATAGTTGATAAGGAAGGTATGATCATCGATGCAAAAACCATACAAATATAGCTCACACAGAAAATCTGTATCCTCATCAGGACTTTTCATGTATGCCTCCATGAAGCCTGTGCCAGTCTCTATGTCCTTAGTTAAATTAGACAAAATCAAAGATATCTTTCTCTGTAGGATTCTTTCTTGTAAAAATAGAGCATAACTTCCACTGGGGGGTCTGCAAGATAGGATCTTAGAGGAAATGGAAGCTACCTAAAGGACCTTTTTCTCCAAAGTTTGTACTCTTTATGACATGGCAGTCACTGCCCTTTGTAATTGCAGCATTGGTTTAGAAGCCTCATATTCCCGACATCTTCTTTCCCAATGAAATAGGGCCTTAGGGATATCAATTGGAATTGGTCCTAAGTATGGGTTTGTTTGAATCCCCTATTCCATGGTTGCCACTAGGCCAGTCAACTCCTGAATGTGTTCTTCTTGATCATCTATCCTATTATTGGCCCAAGTTAACTATTTGGCTTGACTTTGTACTTTTTCAACAAGTGCTGCAATTATTGTGAAACTATTGTCTTGAGCCTTCATAAGATCAAAAATATTTTATGCTACCTCTTCTTGTTTGTCTCTGATACTTTGGGTTGCTTCTATTTCTTTGTCTCTAATTTCTAACTCCTTCTCTTGAATTATCTTTTGTTTGTCTTGGAGTTCTACTTGCAGTCCTTTAATTATCTATTTTTGTTCCATTTCTTTTTCCTTCATGGCCTTCTTGAGGTCAGTAATGATTAAGTTTTTCCCCCATAATAATCTTTTTAGATTATCTATTTCCTCTATCAGCAATTTTTCCCTTGGAATCTCTATATCCTCATGATCAGAGGGGTGAGAATAAGTCAGTATTTCTTCTTCTATTTGTTCCACTTTAGGGTTTTCCACAGCTCTTTGCTCTTCATTGTCAGCAGTATCAACTTGCCCTTTTTCAACTTCCCCTGCAATCTCATTATCCTGAACTTCCTCTTGACTTCCTTCTATAATTATTGGGGTTGATGAAGGTCTAACCTCATCCACAGAAGTTCTGAAACCCAAGAGAACCTTAGCCAAGAGAGAAGTATCTTTTTCAGCTTGAGTGAGTTGCCTTTTACTCTTGCTTCTCTGTAGCGTAGGTGGAGTAGATGCCTCTATAGCAGGTGCAGTATCCTCAGAGTTTGAGGAAATAGTGAAAGTGTCTCTATATTCTGTCTCTAGAGCAAGGGAATGTTGTGGAGTTGAAATATGAGAAATTGGATGAACAGATGGTTCTGGGGAAGCTTCCTTAGCCACTTCTCTTTGTTTCGTCTTCCTAACTAGAGGAATTTCATCTAAATCATGAGATTCTTCCTTGACCTAGTAGTGTATGCTAGAATCAATTTTCTTTAAAGTCCTTTTTGTTTTCTGACCCTGCCTTATCTTTTTCTTTTGCTTTTTGGGGTTAGGAGTCTGAGTAGAGGTCTACATAATTTCCTCCTCTATAACAACTACTTTCCCTGTTTGTTTAGTTGGAATAGACTCCTCAGCCAAGGTCATCTTTTGTTTTGTTGAGCGAGTCATATAGGGGGTTTGTTCTATAACAGGTTCCTTTAGCTATTCTGAGGCAGCTGAGACTTCATCCAAAACTTCCTTCCCTTTCCTCTTTTTGCCAGTAATAGGGGCAATAGCTGAAGTTTCCTCCATTGTTGGTTTCTGACTTTTATCTTTCTCAGTAGCTGGAGAGGAAGTGGTAGACATTGGTTCCTCTTCCTGCTGGGTAGAGGAAGTCTCATCCATTCCCTGTGCCTTCTCTGGTGTTCTATCATGTGGTTTATTCTCTAAAAATGTCTACCAAAAAGCTTCCCCATCAACTTGAGATAGAAAATTATGTTTTACAATCAACAAAATGAGGCCATGGTTTTTCATAGGACCTTTCCCCTGTTGATACTTATCTGCAGAGGATTTAATGGTAGAATACAGAAAGTTTGGGATGTTTATACTAAATTTTGGATGGGCATTTCCATGCCTCAAAAAAATTAACATTTTCATTATTGGTCCTAAAACTATAGAAAATTAGCCATCACATGTAAAATATTTCATCAACCACATAGCTACAGATTGCCATGGTTGTGGGAGTGAAGACCTAACAATTCCTTTAACTTCATTTTTGCTTAAATGAAATTGTATTTCAGTTTCACCTTCTTCAGAGAAATTCTTAATCAAAACAGCATATAGGGTTTTTAAATGGTAAAGCCTCTCACCTTGTTCTAGTAGCCCTGAGATATGACTAATAATGGTGGAAGAGATATTGACATGAACCCCTCTCACAATTGTTTGATTATCTTTCAGGTTGCGTAGGAAATCATCCCCAATGTCCTCCTGAAAGCCTTCAAATTTATCCAAAAATTCTAACCACTCTGCATTCCTTAAGATGTCTGCTACTGTTTGATCCTACAGGAGGCTTGTTATATTCTCTGGCTCTGACTTCTTCTTCACTCCCATATTCCTGTCCTATTCCACCTCCTCTGGTAAAAGTTCTTGTTGATTCCCTCTGTGGTCTATTTTTTTCTTTTTACCCTATGAGGACTGCGGTAGTAAACTTGAATATTACACCCAAAGATTTTTGAAAATTTTGCAATCTTTGAATTAGGTTTGATATGTCAATTTTGACTACTTAGATTATGAGAAAGTAGCTTGAGATGGTTTAACATGGGTGTGCAGTCATAATTGCAGGGAAGTGATGTGACACTCTGTAGAAAGGTCGACAGTGTGGCAAATACAACGACATGCATGAGTTAAGAGGGGAAATAATGGCAAGAAAATGTGTCACAATAATGGCACCTAAAAATAGAACTGACAAGACAATTACTAATTAATTTAATTCAAGAGAATTACCTGAATCATTTTTCGTGATGATGGCTCGATGTACTTGGTTGCAATGTCGCGGCTTTGATAAGATTTGATGTGACCTGGCACATGAGTAGCTCCTTCGTGGCTTTGAACTGGTGTCAGCATCCTTGTCGTCACATTTTCTACAATTATTCCCGCTGAGTGGTCTGGGAATGACATGTTGTCAAGTGATGTTGGTAAGCAATCCATGATGACTTGCGCATGTGAAAGTGATGGCTTTTTTATTGCTGCCGATATGCATGTTGACTTCATCATTGTTTATGTCATAGAGTGGAGGATGAGTCATGCTAACCTCATCGTATGATGTCTCCACTTTATTACCTGGAGAGGTGGGTCCCCTCCTTATTTTTATTCTTTTAAAATGGTTATTTATTGGTGAAGCATCGGAGGTGCTCCTAGTATGCTACGAAGATGTGTTTACTTAACTCTTGACACCTGATTACCTCTGTAGCTTGATTATTTCAATCCGGCAAGAAGAAGGGAACCACCATTTACTGGTTTTCAATCCCCTTGGTCAAGAAAGACAGCCATTTCTGGTTTTCATCTTTTTCTTTTTTTTTCAAGAAGGCTGCCATTTGTTGGTTTTCAACCTTCCTTTTTTTTAGTCTAATCTATGATAGAGGATGTATCCCCTGTAACCAATCAGAAATCCTTGATAAATTCCTCCCTAGTTGATGGTTTTTTATAGAGTCAAATTTTGTGGCCATTCACTAAGAATGAATCTATGCTTCCATCAATGGGTGCTAACAAAACTGTTCCGTTTTCAAAAACTTCCTTTATCTGATAAGGACCCATCTAGTGAGTTTGTAACTTTCCTTTGAACTCCTTGAACTTAGAATCATATAGGAGAACCCAATCGCCCTGCTGAAATATCCTCCTTTTGATGTGTTGGTCATGTCATTGTTTCCTTTGATACTGAACAAGTTTTGTTTGTTGTATGGCTTATGTATAGATTTCATCCAACTCGTTGAGTTGAAGAATCCTATTATGTTTTTCTATAGATAATTGTAGGCCAATATCTAATGAAGTTTTGAGTGTCTGTAGTTCAAATTCTATAGACAGAATGGGTTTCTTCCTATAAACCAATTCATATGGTGAGAATTTGGTTGTGGACTTCCAAGTGGTATTGTAATCCCAAACTACTTTAGGTAATCTATTAGTCCAATCCTTTCTATTCAAGGCCACTGTCCTTGTCAGGATATTCTCCAATTCCCTATTAGTCACCTCAACTTGCTCATTGGCTTGGAGATGGTAAGGTAAAGACTTCTTGTGCTTAACTTGATATAAGTTTGTAAATGCTTTGATTACTTGGGAAGTGAATTGAGGTCCTCTATCTGAAACTATTGATCTCGGGGCTCCAAATCTTAAGAAAATTCTATTATAAAGGAAATCAACAACTTTGTCTTCTTTTGCAAATTGCAATGCCTGAACTTCAGCCCATTTAGTTACATAGTCTGTGCATACCAGAATATATTATTTGCCTGATGATGGTGGAGAGATTGGTCCCACAAAGTCTAAACCCCATTGCTCAAATGGTTCAGACATTACTTGAGGATGAAGTGACATTTCCTGAGTGAAGGTTGGCTACCCCATCCTTTGGCACTGATCACACTATTGTACATACTTCTTAGTATCCTTATAAATAGAGGGCTAGTAGTAACCAGCTCCCAAAATTTTGTGGATGGTTCTATGTGAAGAATAATGCCCACCAGATGGTTCATCATGACATGCCCTTAAGACATAAAAAATTTCATCAGCCTTTAAACACTTGCGTAAAATGAAAGCAAGACCACACTTAAACAGTAAACCATTTAACCATTTGTAAGATAAGCTTTCTTTTAGTAAGTGTTTCTTTTGTTTTGATGTAAAATGAGATGGAAAAAAGTCTGTAGCTAAAAGATTAGCTATATCTGCAAACCAAGGTACAGTAGAGGAAATAGCAGAAAGATGTTCATCTGGAAATTTGTCCTCCACTATTGGTTTTCTCCACCTGTATGCAACCTTGATAGAAATTTAGCAACCAAATTGAATTTTCCTGGATTATCAACTATGGTAATGTCAAATTCCTATAATAGCAATAACCACCTAATTACTCTTGCACCTACTACTGGCTTGTTCATTAAGTATTTGATAGCTGCATGATCAGTGTGCACAAATACCTTGTATCTGGTGATATAATGCCTGAATTTGTTTATAGCATAGATGACTGCCAAGAATTCTTTCTCAGTTGTAGTATAATTTCTTTCTACAGAAGTAAGGTTTTTACTGATGTAGTAGATGGCATGCATACCTTCTCCCTCTTCTTTCTGTCCTAGGATTGCCCCAATAGACTCATTTGAAGCATCAGTTTGTATGTGGAACGGCAGAGTCCAATTGGGTCCCCTCAAAATAGGTGTGACAATAAGTTTCTCCTTAAGTATTTCAAATGTTGATTGACAATCATTTGTCCCTAAGAATTCTGTATCTTTATTAAGTAGGGTAAACAGAGGAGCAACTATTCTGCTAAAATTTTCTATAAATCTCCTATAGTAGCCTGCATGACCTAGAAAACTACTAACATCTGTCTAATTTTTAGGTGAAGGTAACTGTTTGATCACTTCTATTTTATTTTGGTCCACTTTGATCCCATTTGTTGAAATGTGGTGTCCCAATATAATTCCTTCTACCATTATGAAGCACTTTTCATGGCTCAGGGATAGTCAATTTTTTCACAGCATTTTAGTACCTTTTCCAGGTTCATTAGAGCTTCTTCAAAGTTGTCCCCATATACTGTAAAGTCATCCATATAGAATTCCATGCACTCATTAGCTAGTTCAACAAAAATGGCTAAAACAAGCCTCTGAAATGTAGCTGGAGCATTACATAACCCAAATGGAAGAACTTTATAAGCAAAGATTCCCCAAGAACAAGTGAAAGTGGTTTTATCCTGATCTTCATGTGCTACTTGAATTTGTTTATATCCACTGAACCCATCTAGAAAAGAAAAGTACTTCCTCCCTACAAGGTTGTCTAGCACTTAGTTAATGAATGGTAAGGAAAAGTAGTCCTTCTTTGTGGCTTTGTTTAGTTCTCTATAGTCAACACATACTCTCCACTTCCCATTCCTTTTAGGTACTATGACCAAGGGTGAGACCCATTGACTATCTGAGATTGGATATATAAACCCCGCTTGCAGCAAATTTTCTATTTTAGTTTAACAATATCTTTTAGAGCAAGATTTAATCTCCTCTAGGGTTGTCTAACAGGTTTGACATCTTCAATATATATATGATGAGTATAGATCTCAGGAGGGATGCCCTTTATGTCTTGGTATTCCCAATCAAAAGCTACTGAATGGGAAATTAGGAGTTTAAGAAGTACTTCTTCCTATTTTTCTGCTAACTGGGTGTTGATATTCAGTGTCTTCCTAAGTAAAATCATGACCTATTTTATGATCTGATCCATAGATGTACTCAATCCATATCCTTGAGTCATAGTATTTAGGGGGGAAAGAATGTGGAAGCAACATGTGGAATGTCTCTAAGTCTCTGTAAGAGGTCTCTCCACAAGGAATGATGTTTGCTAAAGTACAACGAGCATAAGTGAGAAATTCTCTCCTTGAATCTTGGGCTAATTCCATTATATCTCTGTTAATAAGAATGTGGGTGATATCTTTTGTTGTATCACAGTGGATGTCCTCTTGTAACTCACCCAAATGTTCTTTGATGGTAACCATAGCTACTGAGGCACTATTTTCCATGTTATTCAAATCATCTATCCACACTTTTCCTGAATATTGTATTGATGGTTTAGCTAGAGGATACAAGGATATTTTCTTCAAATCTATTCCATTGGAAATGACCATATCCCCTATTCGACAATCAATAGATGTTTCTATTGTGGCTAGCCATGGCCTTCCTAATATCAATGGATATGCATTTTGCTAGTTTCTAGGTTCTAATATTAGGAAGTCTACTAGAAATTCCCATGATTCTACCACAACTGGAACATCAGTTATCACACCTTTTGGAATAGCTACTGACTGGTTAGCTAGTTGAAGGATTGTGGATGTGGTCTGGATTCCTGTTAAATCTAATCTGTCCATAGTGTGGACTGTCATTACATTTATTGCCGCTCCCAAATCAACTAAAACATTAGATATTTCTACCCCTGAGATGTAAACAGTTATGACAGGATTCCAAGGATCTCCATCTTTTGGAAGGAGCATTTCTCCCATTAGGAGGTCTACTACTTTCCCTTCCACCTGAATGGTGGAAGGAAAATTTTTCTTCTTGCCCTGGGTCTTAACACAATGTTGTTTGATGAATTGGTTCAGTTCAGGCACATCCCTAATTGCTTGTAGGAGCATAATTTTAATGTTCAATTCTAATTTCTTGTAAAAGTTCTGATTCCAGGGTAGATTGGACTTGTTTTTGTAAGACCGTTTTCTGAGGGGCATGTTGTTTGAGCTGTTCTGGGTATGGTGCTAGTTTTTCTATCTTCATAGCAACTCCAGAGTTCTTAGCAGAACTGTTTCTAGGGGTGTTCTCTAGAGTCATTCCCTTAGGAGGAACTCCGGAGTTATCCAAGGATGGTTCTTTTAGCATTGTTTCGATAGTAATCTCCTCTTGAAGTTGAGTGGATGGATTTTCAGGTTCCTCATCATTAGTTACTTCAACTATAGTTGGAGGAGATGGCCTTGGAAGTGCTTTCCCAGAACGTAGCTAGAGATTATTGGAATATATGACATTAATACCAGCTATGTTTTCTTGTTCTGTCATGTAAACAGTTGCTTCATGTTTATTCCATGGGTTTGGTATAGGTTGGGCTGGTAAAGGTGGTTGGCTAACTGGTTCATTTTGTGATTATCCTTGTGTGTTAGTGGGTCTAGTTAGCAATGCTTGTTGTTGAGGTTAAAACTGTCTAGGTTGTCCCTGGTATTGTTGATTATAACCCTGTTGAGGACCCCAATCAGGCTGCATGTTTTGTGATCCAAATTGTTGTGGCCATTGTTGATTCCCCCAGGGCTGATTTTGCTAATGTTGGTTCTGCCATTGTTGGTTTGGCCACTCTTGTGGTCCCCAAGGAGGAATATTTTGAGGCCCATGCCAAGTTGGATTCCATTTATTATTTCCCCAATTAGAAGGACCCCTATAAGAAGCCTAATCTGGATACTGATTATAAGGAAAATTCCCAACTTGTTTTTGTCCTACATAGTTCAACTCTTCCTCTATAATGACATTCTTTTTAGTCAGCCTTTTTAAGGCTGGGAGCTGATCACACTGACTGGTAGAATGTTCCCTGTCACAGATCTGACAAATTTTTGATTTATCTAAAGGGTATTCTCTCAACATGTGGTTGTTCCTACACCTAGGATAATATATGGAGAGTGGTTTAGTTGTTCTACTGTGATCAATCGCTCTAGTTTTTGCTTGAATCCCATCTAATGTGGTATTTAGTTGGACTAGAATATCTATTTTAAAATTTGCAATTTCCTCCATTAATTGTCCTATTTCATTATTTCCTTTGAAAGATTTGGGTGTCCTCACTCCATCTTGGGTTCTGGAATAGTTCCTACAGAGTTCTTCTATAGCAAACATATCCATTTTATTGATATTCCTTTTTCCCAGTAGATCTAGTGCTTGTTTTGATTCTCTATCTAATCCTTTTACAAATAGGGTCTTGGCCAAAGAGTGAGCCACAGGAGTACCATATCTTCTCAAAGCAAAGTTGAATCTATCCACATAGTCCTCTAAGGTCTCATCCTCTCTCTGTTTAATTTTGAATAATTCCTCATTTTTATCACTGACTCTATAGTAGTCCTGGTATTTTCCCAAGAATTTTGCCTCCATCTATTCCCAGGAATGGATAGAATTTTGGGGTAAACCCATGAACCATCTCATTGTAGAATCTTTCAAAGTGGAGGGAAACAATTTGAGTTTTTAATTATCTGATCCATAATCATAAGTCTGGGATAACACTTTGAATTCAAACAAGAACTGGTATGGATCCTCAGAAGCAAGCCCCCTAAAATTTGGTAAGTGTGCAGGTGAAATATTTTTCATGGGGGCATTATCTCCAACAGCCAAAACAATGGGATATGAGAAGGTTTTTAGAGCTTGGTTATCCTCCTCATCATGATTTTCATCCATGTCTGATACTGATTCTTCTCTTTGAGATTCAGTATGGGGTTATGAGGAACTAGTTTCTATCAAAGGATCTGCCTAGAATTTTTGTTGCAATTCTTGGATATATTCAGTGAGTGGAGGACTTGGAGGATTTGAGGGATTATTGAGTTGAGGTGTAGTTTCCAAGGTAGGTTGTAGGTGTCTCTATTCAACAAGATCTTGTACCACCCCATTGCTTTCTCCTATATTTTGTTGTTGGGGTGTCTGTTTTATATATCTTCCTTTTGAATCCCTAGCTCTAACCATACCGATTTGATTTATCCTAAAAATCGTTTAACTAAGTTTCCCTAATTAACACAGAAGTCCCTAGCAACGGCACCAAAAATGACAAGGGTCGTTGGTCCTTGACATTTAATCATATTTTCATGTGTCAAATCCAGGGTTGTATCCTCGACTATCTACAATTAGGAATCCCATAGTTGCCAGTCTATTTAACTAACTCTAATGATCTCTACTTATTAAGGAAATTAATGCTATTGATTTATCTGCTATGGAAGTAAATTCTAGGAATGCTAGAAACAAAGCTAAAATAGTGAATTGCTAACATTGATCTATACTAATCCATACAACTGAAACATACATTTATCTATGAGAAAATAGTAACTATCTTTCTAAGCAAAATCTGAAACAGAATAACAAATAAACAAATACTAGCCTTCTGCCTTGGTGGTGGGAGTGGGCCCTTGCTCCATACCCTCAGGACTAAAGACTAAGGCAATGAATCAGCACAAGAATATAATATCACAATTCCTCTTCAGTCTAATCCCGTCAGTATCCTTTTTTATTCAGAGAAGTGTAAAAAAAATGAGATTACAATTATTCTCTTCTATCTCCCCTTTGCTTCTGCTGCTACTTTATATATTTATATCTAATCCAGTGATGAGATATCACTTACCCTAACTATCAGTCTATCTATGAAATAACATCAATCTCTTATTCTACCAACTGTTTAACTGCAGAGTAAAATCATGCAATTTAAAATAGATTTTATTGGAACAACAGTCTCACTAAATCTGAGTCTTAGTTTCAAATAACAACTAGGCAATGAGGCCCTAAAATATAGGTGCTTAATTAGTTTGTTGAGAACTCATGCAAAATCAAAAAGAGAAATAAAACTTCTAGCAGTTAACTGGAGTCTTCATTTGATTACTTAGGTGTTGATTGATTAATCCCTAGAGCACCCCAATTACCATTGGAAGTGTTGACTAGCAGGGCCACTGGAAATCTGCATTGTGTTAAGGAGGCTCCAAAGGTGTGTACTTCTGTCTGTAACTCCAGAGATATGCTTATGACTTCTGTCCATCTCCAGAGATGATTCATCCTTGGTCCTCTTATCTCAAAATCTCTCCAATCATATTGGAAAACATTGGAGACTAGTGTGGTATCCTTATGTCAGCTCTGAAGATTATTAGGACCACCTCTAGAGATGCTCAAAATTGCCTTTGCCCAAACACCTGCATCTGTAGATTCAAAAAGAGAGAATTTCTGCATATTTCCATTAATTTGATGCACATTAGTCCTTCAATCAAAAATCGTGACTTTTGGTAATTCATCCCTCATTAATATAATTGGAACAAATCTTATCATTCTAATTTGGTGCAATTATTAGGACAATGGAATAAGAAGGATGAAAAAGAGAGGTAAAAAGATGTATTATCATGGGTGCTACCTGGCACTCATCACCTAGGCTTGGTAACTATGAATCCATAACGCGAGTGCGTTATAACACGATCACATTTTAAAGTAGTTAAAATGGGAATCCTTGAAGTTCCTTCACTCTAGGAAGAGACCAGGGGTATATACATAAAATAAACATTTAAGTATAAGTTGGTATTTACCTTTTACGATTTACCTTTCTTGTATTTTAAGTTATATTTTATGTATATACTGGCATATGATGTTTGAGAGTGGTTTCAGATCCATATGAATTAAATTGTAGATTCTAGAATTTGGAGAATCCCTCAAATTTTAGACTTAGTCAAATTTTCAAGGTTTCAAAGTTTCAGACTTAGCCAAATTTCAACAACATGCATCAAGGCAAAGGCAGAGGGACTCTCTCTCTCTCTCTCTCTCTCTCTCTCTCTATATATATATATATATATATATATATCCCTCTACCTCTCTATCTCTCTATCTACCCCACTTTCTATATTTTCCCCCTCTCCCTCTCCCTCTCCCTCTTGCTCTTCCTATGTATCTATTTATTTATCTATCTATCTATCCAGATCCCTCTCTACCTCTCTCTATCTCTCCCTCTACCCTAACTCTTTCTATGTCTCCCTCTAACTCTATATATATCTTTCCCTCTCTCTAATGCTATCTCTCTATCTCTTTCCATCTCTATCCCCTTGTCTCTATATCTCTCCCTCTCTATCTCTATCTCTCACTCTCCCCATCTCTATCTCTATCTCTATCTCTATCCCCCTCTCTATCCCTCTCTCCCTCTCTCTAACTCTATCTTTATATTTCTCACTCCATCTCTATCTCTTTCCCATTATTTCTATCTCTATCTCTATCTCTATCTCAAAGCTTTAGGTAGAGAGAGAGGGAGGGAGGGAGATAGAGAGGTGAGAGAGAGAGAGAGGGTAGGAGGTAGAGACTTAGTGAGAGAGAGAGCTCAGGTAGGAGGTAAAGTGAGAGAGAGAGAGAGATGATTTTATTTCACAATAACATAAGTGCATTATAACGCACTCACGTTATTGTTTGTTTTGGTAATTTCCAAGCCTTTGGCTTAGATTTGCCTTGGGTTTCCAACCCAAAGGCTTGGACTGAGTTTTGAACATCCAAAGACATGTTTTTGTAGATTGTAAAGAAATTTACATAATATTGAGTGTGCTCCCCATTAGGTTTACACTTGTTTCAATGACACGTCAAAAAAATACAACGATAATGTTAATCTCTCTCTTATCTTTTTAACCATATAATTTTTTTCACGATTTGAGTACGTTAAGGTTTTCATCTTTAATTTCTTTTCTTAGTGTATCCGTTTTTTTGTCAAAAACTAGTGTGTGATATTTTTGGCTTTTTTAAAACCATTCATCAAAATTTCAAATAAATTACATTTTTAAAAACTAGATTCCATTCTACACATATTAAAAAAAATGGAATTTTGATTACTTTTCAAAAAATTTAGGGGGGAACACACTCAATTTTTTGTTTTTCAGGATGTGTCCACTTTGAAAATTAGTAAAAAATCAATTATTCATGAAAAAAATATCAAAAAAATTAGGGATAAACTACATGGTGTTAGCTAATTTCTCACAGAAGTGATATTTGAAATACTAAAAAAAAAGTTAACATTTTAGGGGGACCACACTAGATGCTATGTTATGTTTTTTTGAAAAAAACAGGACCAATTTGTGTGGCCCCCCTTTTTGAAGCCCTTAATCTCAACCATTTAAAAAAAATAGTAGTTTAGAAACTAGATTCGGAGCATCTTCAAATTTTGAGTGTAACTATCTTCAATTTCTCATCCAACATCAGTCTTTCCTGATTTCAAAAACAAAAAAGTGGCCACTTTAGACCCCCTTTTGGTCCCCCATATTTGTGCACTTACCCATAAAAGGTTTGATAGTGAAGTGGAGATATAAGGATGATACTTTTGTTGATGCAATTGGTGCTTTGGGAGAATTGGGAATTGTTTGGGACACCAACAAAGTTGTTACTGGTCATATACAAAGTCAAACTTCTTAGTTACCAATCAAGGTAAAATTCATTCCTGTGAATTTAAGTTTCATACTAATTAATTTATATAGACCCATTGGAAATACTTAGAAAGTGGTAGTCTGGCATCAGAATTCATCATTTACTCAGGAAAGAGCACATGAATTATGTCTAGTGGGAGTGGAATTCAATACCACCATGGACACCTTAGAGAAAAAAGTGGGGTGCCAAAATTATCACTGTCCCAACTAGACATCCAGAATTTTATCCTCTAAAATCACTTCCTTGATTTACTCCCAATCAATGGCAACTTCACATCTATCCCCCACATTTAGGAGTGTTCAATTATTCCACTCTCAGGCTCTGATCACTTCTCATTGATGCTAAAATTCTACCCTAACTCTCCCCCTTTGAGATGACCTTTTAAATTAGAAAACATGTGGTTCAAGGATCTTGAATTGATTGATAGAATTTTGGAGGGGTGGGAAACAACCCCAAAAATATAAGGCTCTAAGCTTCTCCAATTCTTGAAAAAGTTGGGTTTCATCAAAGAACAATCAAAGGAATGGAATAAGAAAATTTACATAAACATTTTTGAAGAAAAGGAAAGAATTGAAACAAAACTTGAAGATTTAAATGAAAGAATCTTTACATAAGGCATGATTGATGAAACCTTCATCAAAGAGAAAGAACACTCTAGAGAATACATAGAAATTTTGGAAAGAGAAGAGATTTTCTATAGGCAAAATTCAAGAGAGGTGAGGCTAAAAGAAGGGGATTGAAACTGAAAGTTATTCCATAATTCCACTAAGATGAAGAAACCATTGAACAAAATCACCATAATAGGGAATAAGGAAGGTCATTTCATGGATAATCTAGAAGAAATAGGGTAGGTGGTGGTGGATTTCTTCAAGAAACTACTCAACAAACCTAACATAGCTAATGTTCAAGAAAAACAAATGGTGCTTAGCCACATCCTGTAGTTGATTAATTTGAAACAAAACAATATTCTAAACCTTCCTTTTTAAGAAGAGATCAAGATTGCTATTTTCTAGATGAGTCTCGACAAGGCATTGGGACTCGATGGCTTCCCAACAAGTTTCTACCAAAAGCATTGGAAGATAATTGCCATAGACTTGGTGGAAACAATAGAGGAATCTAGGGGAAAAAGAACCATGCTAAAGGACCAAAACAACACCTTCCTTGTCTTGATTCCAAAAAGAACGTCGTGGACTCTATGGATGACTTTAGACCAATCTCTTTATGCAATACAACATACAAAATTATCTCCAAGGTGATGGAAAATAGAATCAAAGAGATCCTCCCAAGCATTATTTTGGATAAGCAAAGTGGTTTTACCCTAGGTAGAGCAATTATAGATGGAATTATCATTGCCCATGAAGCCATTCATTCAATAAGGAAGAGTAGAGTAGGAAGAATGATAGTCAAACTAGATATTAAGAAGGCATATGACCAAGTGGACAAACATTTTCTTTTGGATATATTAGAGAAATTTGACTTATGCCGAGAATGGATACAATGGATTCAAAGTTACATCTCAATGCCAACATTCTCAATCCTTATTAATAGGGGCCCTCATGGTTTTTCCTCATCCTCTTGAGGAATTAGATAGGGAGATCCTTTGTCCCTCTTCCTTTTCATTATCATGGCAGAAGCTTTGGGCCACTTCATCCAAGCCAAAGGCAACTCGAGTAGTTGGAAGGGAGTTAAGGTGGCACCCAACATGGACCTAATCACACATTTACAATTTGTAAATGGTACACTCCTATTTGGTGTAGCCATATTTATGGAATCAAAGGTGATTAAGGAGGCTTTAGAATGTTATTGCTAGGCTTTAGGGTAGCAGATCAACAAAAATAAGTTTGACATCTTCATTTTCAACATAGAGTTCAAAAAGCAGAAAGAGATTCTTCTCACCTTTGGGTAAAAAATCAACCCTTTACCAAGTAAGTATCTAGGAATCCCCCTATTCTCAAGTGCTTGTAGATCTTATCTCTAGGATCCCCTCATTTCTAATGTTACTCTTAAGATAGCCTCTTGGAAAGGCAAATGGCTTTCAGTGGCAAGAAGAATCCTCATGCTTAAAGCAATCATATCAATAATCCCAATTTACACACTATCTTGCCTCATAATACTTAAGAAAACTCAAGATAAATAATAAAAAATTGAGACTTTTTATAGAAAGGTGGTTCAGAAACCAATAAGTTCCCTCTCGTTGCATGGAATAATATTTGCAAACCAAAACTGGCAGGGGGAGTGGGTTTAAGAAAATGGTCAACAATGAACACAAATCTCAAGGTGAAATTAATATGGGATCTTTTCTCCAAGCCACAACTAAAATCGGCAAAAATCCTACAAAACAAATACCTAGATTCCAATGACCCCTCTAGGATCCTAACAACAATCAATCCTCCACGGGGCTCTATGGTATGGAACTTCATGCTATCTTGTAGAATACTAATCACTAATCACCTCTCATAGGAAATTAAGAATGGAACCACAACCCTATTTTGGGAGGACTTGTGGAATGGGTACCCAACCCTAAAAGATAATCCAAATTTAACAGTTCAAAGATCAACAATAGAAAGTGTGTGGGGTATCCATGTCAGAGACTACTTAGAGGTGAATTTTGAAGGGACAAGATGGAAATGGAAATCTTGGAAAGATTTAGGCCTCAAGAAGATCAAATAAAAAAAAATATGGAGATAGAGCTATAAAAGAGAAAGATTTTCATATCTCACATGGAGGACTTACTTAAGTGGTGTGGTGCAAAGTTTTGGTGCTACAATGTCAAAATTGGTTATGAAATTAAAGGAGTAGCAACCAAAAAGTAGGAATGGCCTTCCCACCTTTGTTGGAAGAAACAATGCCTCCCAAAAGTAGGTGCCTTTGCATGGGCAACACTATAGAAGAGAATTATGACTAGGGACATATTAAGGAAGCTTAGATTCAATGGCTCATATAGATGTGTACTTTGCAAGGAAGAGGAGGAATCCAAAAATCACATATTTCTCAACTATCAATTTATGGAATCAAGCTAGAAATGGGTGATGCAAAGATAAATTGGGTCAACCCCTACCTAATGACATTTTATCCCACTTTAGGGCTTGGCTGATCACACACAAAAATGTGGTCTTCTCAAGCATATGGACTATTTGTCCATCAATAGTAATATGGGAACTTGGAAGGAGAGAAACACAATAATCTTCCAAGACAAGACCTTGCCTTTGGAAACCTTTCTCAACAAATTCAAAAAATCCATAGTGGAGGTGGTAAATGATGTAGCTAGACATTAGTCAATAAAGAAGAGTTCATTCACAAATTGGGATGATGAAATAAAAAAAAGTCTGGCATGGACTGGAGGTCCCCCTCATTTATGGGAAGACAAGGATTCATCCCACCCCAATCCAAGAGAAAATTCTCATTGGAGCCCACCAGAGAGAGATTGGTGTAAGATGAACTTTGATGGAACTGCCAGAGACAACCTGTGGGCATCTAAAGTAGGAAGCATCATCATAAACAAGAATGGAGATATGATAGTCACTACAACTAGGAAATTACTGGAGGGAACTAATAACAAAGCGGAAGCATAGGCATTACTTATTGGATTGCAATTATGCAACAAACTTAGCCTCACAAAAATTCACATAGAGGGTGATTCTCAAATCATTATCAATACTATTAGAAATCACATTACCCTTAACTAGAGAATTCAAAACATTTTAGAACTTTATTGGGAGGATTTAAGCCATGTGGAAGAATTCAAAATAAATCACATTTTTCATGAGGCTAATCAGGAAGTGGACAAGCTGGCCAACATGGAAATCAAGATGCCAAATCAATACCACAAAGGCATCTTGTTGGAATCATGTGTCTTTTAGCAAGTTTGACCTTCATACAATCAACAATTAAGGAGATCATAATGAAATAGTATTGTGAGGAGTTTGGCTCACTCAGAGGGATTGAAGGACTGGATGGAAGAGTTAAATGTGATAATGGAGCAAACCATGTGCATTTCTGAGAGGTTTTTTATTACCAAAATAGAAGTCATTGGCATCAAAGCTAACTTCCTGAAGAATGGAGTTGACGGTGAGATTGAGAGCAAATAAAAGGCATACTGCCTTTTTGGAATCCATTATAGACTTAAGGATGGAGAAAATCTTAAAGTTCAGTTCGACAATTGTCCTTCATGCCATCAAGATGGAACTAGGGACATCTTCATGACCACCACTCACCATTACAGAGTTAACACTGATATATCCTTGATGTTGATTGTGGTCTTGTTGGATCTTGGAGAGTTGAAGGATGCAATTAGGGAAGTTGTGATTACCATCATCAAGCCACAGTGGAGGGGTATTGTTGAAGGTACTCGATGAGGTGGTGGTAAGATTGGGTTCATGCCCAATAACAGAATTATGGCAAGTGATGCTTAGGCCTTATAATGGGTTGTAGGTGCCATTTATCATTGAAGCCATGGGCCATAATGTAGAGGAATGAAAATAGAAGGCTCGATGGGGGATATAATTTCTCAAAATGCTAGCTAGGGTTGTAGACTCTCATGGTGCAGATTGGAGCTTTGTTGTGGATTTAGGGGACTCTAGCTTGGGACTAGATGGAGAGGAGGAGATTTCAAAGGACATGGGGATGTAGATGGAGAGATAAAGGTGCAAAGTTTTATTAACATTCATACATAGAAGGATAGTATAACTATTTATAGTTTAATACTATTTGTAGAAGGATAATTTTAAGGCCATAGTTTGTAAACATAATGTAGAATATGTAACAAACTTTATATAATGCAGAATCCCATATAGCAAAAATTTTGTTTAAGGCCCTCTTCATGAGTAGCTGATTTTTGTGTTTTATTTCTATTATAGGTCAATGGGAGTGACCCCCAAAAGGTCACAATTCACTAGTAAAAATAAAATTAAAAAAATGGACAACCTTATTTTTATAAAATTAAAAAAAAAGTTGCAATTAGATACATTGCACTATATTTACTTATGAAAATAACAAACCTTCAATAACAATTTCAAGATTTGATTCTTACAACCCATAATGGTCAAACTCTTAGAACGAAACTAGTTGTTAATGAATTAAGCAATACTTAGAAAGTGGTGTAAACACGTGAAGAATTTTATTAAATTTTTTAAAAAGAGTTGGGAGTAGTTAATTCCACATATCAAACAAAGTTTATATATTTTATAGGATTAACAAAAATTGAAAGAGGTTCTTCCAGAGGGTATGAAGAAGTTCTTCCAAAGGGTATGAAGAAGTTCTTCCGGGAAGGGGAGAAGCCTATCAGAATGTAGGGCGGTTTCGAGCGGGAGAGCCTGGTCAATCCTTGGGACCGCCACTGTTATCTTATCATGAAATTTATCACCCTCGAGGGTCGATACAGGTGCTATTACCACTACCAATTTTCCCTCATTAATCATTTTAGACACAAGGTCTTAGTGAATTTTCCTTTCCATTTTCTCTCCTCTTTAGAGTCTTCTGTCAAGTTAACTAAGAAAACCCATGAGGGAAACCCCGCGGTGGTGCCTATCCCTTTGCACCAAGGTTTAATCCTTTGTCTCTATCATTTTCACCTCGCTCTTTGCCTTGCTAAGCCGATTAAAGCTTGCCTTATTGAGGATAACAAGGAGGAAGACTCTGAGTATAATATGTCGCTAAATGTTAAGTTTGGCAACCCTAGTAAAAACAAAGCTTCTAGCCCTATTGGCAAAGATCCTCAGAGTAATCCTAGGCCCTCCCTTAACCCTGCTGACAACCTAGAACCTTGATCCCACAAGAAAAAGGGAACCTCATCCCCTTTGGTGTCCCACAAAGTTATGTTGGCAAGAGACACTTCTACGCATGACAGGTGTTGTCATTGATGGCAACTAAGTCTATCCTACACATCCGTATTACGCAATTTGTTCATACTGGAAGTCAGAGTGAAGATTTGTCTAAGTCCGGTAGTCAGAGACAGAGCATGTGACAGGGTTTGGTATCTTGGTCCGGATCTCTTCGGTGGCAAATCACAATGTGCTGTGGATCTGAGGGAGTGATAAGGATTGCCAGGACTATCTAAATCCAAAATCTTAGCCTCTGGTGATGAAGAACTCATAAGTTATAAGCATCTGAGTATCGGGTTCTAATTAGTCAGTACAGTCAGAAGAAGAACAGGCTGACCTTGTATTTGATCTTGGTCCGGATGAAGTAAAAGTGTTGGTCAAGAAATTTGTGATAATCAGTGGTATTGGTAGACATGACTGATGATTTGGAACACAAGTCTTTGGTCCGTGTTGTTTGTGCATGGATTCAGCCAACTGAGCAGAGTTTCTTAATAAATGTTCTAAGTTCTTTTGAAGCCGACTACAGTTGATTGAATTTCTTGATGCAGATATATATAGTCAATGGATTCGAGTGTTTTGAAGTGTGAGTGTGATGTGGTGATGGAATAAGTGCGAAAAAGGCTGAAAGAAGTGCGAAGGTGAAGATCTAAGGTTGGATTATGGCAGAATAGTAAATAGGGAATAGTAAGGATGAAGAGTGTAAGATCAGTATTTTGTGCCTAACCGGAACTGAATTCTTGCATTGGCAAATGCTATTCTTCAGTTTAAACATTCTGTAATCTTCTTGTAATCATTTCTATAGGCAGTGAGCCTCTTTGAGCGGTGAGCTCTAGGCAGTGAGCCTGAAGGCATGTGCTTTCCCCATTTGTAATACTTTTAACAGGGTATTAATTTTTGTGGATTAACCTCCACTGTGGTTTTCCCTTAATCGGGTTTCCATGTAAAAATCCCGGTGTTCATGTGTGGTGATCTTGTTGTTCTTGTTCTTATGTTCATGCTTACTTCTTTTGAATGTATATGGTAAACTAATAAAGGCAAATAACAATAAATTTGGTTGAACGCTGATTCACCCCCCTCTCAGTGTTCCTTAATTTCAACAAGTTAACCCTTCTGGGTGGGCCCGACTGACTTGACCTCGAGGGGTACTGTTGGGTCCCAAGGACAAGCCCACAAGGCTATAGCCAAGGGGCTCTACGGGTTGAAGAATTGTCCTTCACCTATGGGGGCAAAAAACATAAAGGTCTAGAAGAACAACCTTCTATTGGGAAAGGTGCTAAAAAGAAAAGCAAAAAAGGTGATGGGGGTGAAGTGAAAAATACAAAGCTGGTAGCAGATAAGGGGTAGGACAAGCCCCAAGAGCAGGGGGAGGATGGCACAACTGAAGTGAAGGTTGCTGCTGAGGGTAAAGGGAGTATTGTCAAGAGACCTAGCATCCGTAGATCCAGTAAACTGGGACGTGGGAAGACCCCTGTTTTAAAGATCATGGATTATTCTTCTGCATCTGACCTTGAGGACCTAGAGGAGGAAATTGAAATTAAGGTGGTAAAGTCAACTCCAAACCAAATGAAGGAAGGGGCCAGTCACTTCGAGTCAATGAACAACTCCTACTATGACATCGATTAGGAGGATGTGGAGATTTCGGAAACCCCAAAGAAAGAGGTGGACAACACTAGGGATGGTGATTCCAACAATCAACTTAGGCATTAGTTAATTGAGATCAAGTCAAGGCTTCTTACTGTGGAGACTAAGGTCAAGGTGCTGGCAACTATGTGCCTGAAGGTGATTCATCAGGCAACTCCTACTTTAACCATTCCACAGGGTGACCACCATGACTATGCTGACAAAGATGTGAAGACCACAAGCAAGGAGGAACTTCTGGAGTTCCTAAAAGATGACTAGAATGATCTATTCAAGTAGCTCCTGCTTTTGTTGTTGTTTCTGGTTTTGGTTCTCTTTCTATTTTGCTATGGCTATCTATTGTTAGTTTGTCATTTTTGTGTTGTTTGTGGCCTTTGGCTTGTTTTGCTGCCTGTGGGGCTTATGTACTAGGGATCTGCACCCTCATTTGCATCTTACTTATATCAAAAACAAAAATTGAAAGAATTAGAAAATAATTTTAGTTATCAAAATAATCATTAAAATATTGGAATAAATATTATCCTCCAAATACTCTAGCCAACACAAGGTTTATAGATGTATATATTGAAAAGTAACAATAAAGGAAACATTAATATTGATAGTGTTGGATCCTCTTAAGAGTTCTTCAAATTCCAAACTATGTTTTTTATTATTTAGTTTTAAGAAATTATGTAGCTATGAATTTATTTCCACCAACACATCTTTGGCTACAATACACTTAATTCTAGAGACCAATAGTATATACACATTTATTATTAACAATATGGCTGATTTTTTTTAATGTGGTAGGAAAAGTTAGGCAACCTTAGGATTGAATGTTGTTTTTGTTTATGATTTCTTTTATACTGTACAAATTCTAACAATTTACAGTGGCACCCACCATATGCACCCTAAGATCTAATCATTTAGCTTTAGTTGCAAGAGTGGTTGCCAAATAAAGTGTGTGAAACATGAAATATGCATTGAAGGTGATATTTTTCTAATTTACTTTTCCATGTTGTTTTTTGAAATTTAGAAGATGATTAATTTCACATAATTGATTGAAAAATACCAAGTGTGGAAGCTAATGTCCTCTATCACTAAACTCTCAAAGAAATATGTTAAACAATGTAATTTTCTAGATACCAAATTAGAATCCAAGGGTATTGCACTTTCTCATAGATGTAAGAGTCCTTAACAAGTCTTGGATCTTTGTTTATTGAAGTTTAAATGGAATACCTTGAAATTGTAGGAAATATACTTAAGAGTCTATGCTTCAATTTTTTATTGTACGTTCCTCACATATTCTAATAATGAAGCCAACTTTGCATTTATCTTAAGTACCAAAGTGGGAAGACTTTTCTACTAGAGAAAGCTTAATCACTTTTTGAGGGATGAGCTATCAAACATGAATGAATATCTATGCTAACAACTAGGGTTGGATGTTGTAATAATATTGTATTATAATGAATAGGGTAATGACTTTCTATGAAGTGGCTATTTCAGACATACATGAGTTTATTTGCTAACAACTAAGATTGGATGTTAACTTTAAGATCTAAAATGAGAAACATATGGTATTTTGAATGATCCCACAAAGGTTCAAGAGCACTTGGATGGCATTTGTGAGGTCAAAACTAGAAAATATCAAAAATCTAAATTTTCAGTATTTTCTACATCTCAATAAATTGCATTTTTGGAGGCCTTCAGAGCAAGATTTAGCCTTGAAACTTTCATCAGTTGCTTAAATAAATAAGGCATTGCTTCTTGGAATTTGGCCTCAAAACTTCTTGGATTACAACGTCTTCCCATCCCTCATAAACCTTGGCACTCAATTTCGATGGATTTCATGTTTGGCCTGCCTTCTACAAAACATGGTCATGATTGTGTATATGTGGTGGTAGCCAGATTTTCAAAAATGGTTTGCATGGTGGCTTGCAAGAAGGGGATCTTTGCATAAGAAATTGCTAAGCTTTTCTTTGAGAATGTTTGGGTCCATTTTGGTTTGCCACATAGTATCATCTCTGATAGGGATAGCAAATTTCTTAGCAATTTTTGGTCATCACTATGGGCCTTAATGGACAGTAAGTTGATGAAGTCCACTGTATTCCACTCACAGATAGATGAGAAATCTAATGTGGTGAATAGAATGATCATTCATATTTTTCGGATGTATCATTCAAAACATCCTCGCACTTGGGACAAAAGTTTTCCATATGTACAACATAACTACAATCGTGCATTGCATGGTTCCATAGGACGTAGTCCATTTGAGGTATGTCTTGGGTATCAACCACTAGCTCCCATTGATGTGGCATTACCAACCATACTAAAAGATCCATAAACACATGCCGAGAAGGTAGATAAAGCAACCAAGTTTGTTGAGAAAATACACTATATCCAATAGCAAGTTCATGAGATACTGTAGCATAACATTCAGAAGTACAAGGAAAGACATGATCAATATTATACACCTCATCAATTTCAGGTTGGGGACAAGGTCTGGCTTCACCTCCAAAAAGAAAGACTTCAAGGGCCATATAGGAAACTTCGTCCCATTAGATATGGGACATATACCATTGTCAAAAAAATTGGTGAGAATGCTTTTGAGCTTAATCTACCATCTTTTCTTGGACTGCATCCTATTTTCAATGTTGAGTTGTGTTGTGATGTTCACAACACACCCCATTTTACTCCTAGGCAAAATGAAGACCCCTGCTGTGGCTGTTGCTTTTGCTTGTGTGTGTGTTGTTTTGCTTGGTGGTAAAGGGAGAAATAAGTGAAAAGTTGCAAGCCTTGTTGAAAACAATGAAAAAAATTGCATTAAGTACCAGACTAGAGTACAGGTGAATTCCTTGTCAAAAATGAATAGGGGTTACTTTTTGAACCATCTTAAAATTCCCTGTATTTTGCGAGTTATGAGTATTTTGGTAAAATGTACAGTCGAGTTTGTATGTTGTATATACAAGGTCCTTTGTACGTCAAGTTGTTGTATATACAAGGTCCTTTGTTTGTCAAGTTGCCTATACAAGGTTAAAACATACAAGGTCGCCCATATGCAAAGTCCTTTGTATATCAAGTCCTTGTGTTAGTCGCAAAATGGGTTGTCGAGGTTTCTAAGTCATCGGGTTGCATATACAAAGTTGTTTGTATGCTTTTATACTTGTATGCATTTGCTAATGTTTTATTTGTACATGCAAGCACCGGAACCCAAAACAGATTAAAATCAGGATAGTGTGATGTATCTTAACTTAATGTATTTTTGATATACATTGCAATATATGCAAGGTGGACCCGACGCAGTTAAAAGTTGAAGTGAATGTTTGGTTAAATCCGCCGGTTGTATATTTGGTGTTTGTATGTTTATACATACAAGCGAAACATACATTGCAAGATGTAAGGCTCGCATGCAAGTCGCAGACCCGAAAAGTTTGTTAACTATGGTGAGGTCGTTATATGTTTGCGCTTTGTATGTATCTTACATACAAAGCTGAGATGCATTGGTTATATACAAGCTGTGGATCTGAAATCGTTATGAAAAGGAGTTAAATTCTTGTACATTCCGCGCTTTGTATGTATGTTTTGAAACATACATTGCTCGATACATACAAGCTGGAATTCAAATGGAATTAAGATTCAATATAAAGCATGCATCGCGCCCGAATGAATATTGGAAGATCCATTGCACTTTATACATTGTGGATTTGACAGGTAAGTAAACTATGGTTAATAAAGGGGTTGGAGTCTAAAAGTGACATACAAGGGTGCTTGTATGTAGCAAGCCGATATACAAAGAAGAGATACAAGCGATACATACAAGCAATAGATGCAAAAGGAAAAGTACAAGTTAAGGGTGCAACTCGGACCCGAATAGAACGTTAAACACAGAAAACTCTTTGTATGTTTTGGCGCTTGTATGTCTACGATGTATAAGCCGATATACAAAGGCAAAATATGTAAGCCAGATGTCAAAGGGAGAATTAAAAATAGAAAATTCTTTGCATATTATAATGCTTGTATGTTTATTGCAGCGGTTAGATCAAGATTGAAGTTTGACTAAATGTGAATTTTAAAGTGCATTTTATTGACTAATGTATGTTGACCACAGGTGCACAGATAAAGTGAACAAGGGAAGTGCATCAGCTAGAAAGATGAGGTCGATGGGAAATTTTTGGCTCGCTCCGACTGAGGATGCTTACGTCGATGATCAGAACGATATGCATTTGCGAGATACAAAGAAAAAAGGCGGTAAAGCAAAGCAAGAGGATTTTGAATCCATTTTAGAGCCCAATGGCATGCAGGTAGAAATAAAGATGGGGCTTTAATGGTGAGGACATCCTAGGCGGCGGATCGGATCATGAGAGATCACAAATGAGGCAGGAGGAGTTAAGGCTTTCAATGCAGAGGATTTTGTAGGTGGAAGGAAATATTATTAAATGAAGCAACAATTATTTTGGTGACTGTTAGGTTTTTCAAAGGACACCCTTATGCTTAGTATGAGTATGTTGCTCAGAGTTTTTTGGCAGGTTTTGTGTTTTCCACCGTTTGATGTTGCACTGGATGGATGCGGACCCTTGATTATTTAGGGTTTTTTTTGGAATCGTGTTGGGGATACTCAGAGCTATATATTGAGCCCCTTTTTATTTTGTAAGGGGAGGTCAATCAACAAAAAATCTGACCGAAACAATTTCATATAGGAGATCAGATTATTGAGACTAATGAGGACTAAATTATTGAAATGTCAAGGTTCTTTCTTCAGATCACTGTAAATGTACTTGTTCTAAAGCATACTGAATGAAGATGAAGCTTCAAATTACATCCTGATTGTAAACTTTACGTAATCTTCAAGTTGATTTCTGGATATGTAATGGTGAATCTTGTGTTCAAATAGAAGCGCTTTCATTTTATTACATGTTATCAACTTTTCCTTTGAAGATTTGCACTAGATCATGCGGATTTGTGGAATTTCCTGGTGAAGTATGATTCTAGTTTTCTTCTCTTCATTGTTGTATTGGAACATGTATGTGGATTAGTGATCTCAGTCAAGTAATTTTGGGAATCTCATTCTCTAACCTTTTTTTTCTCATTTTAATTTCATTGAATCACTTCCATAACTGCAAATCATGATAAATATTAAGCAGAACAAAGAGATATGCTGACATCCTGTAGATAACTGAATATCATTAGCATATTTGAACTAAATACATGTAGTGTTGAAAATATCATGCAAAGAATCATAAATAATGGTAGAAATCATGCAAATATCAACCTACAGACACATTATTTGAAGAAATATACTATGTAGAGTAACCATTCTGTGTAGCATATTTGTAGGAAACATAAATTACTAAAGAACGTAAGGCCCCTAAATGATTAATAGTAACACACATCAACCACTGATTAATGTCAGTAGATTATGAACTAATCAACGGAGACTTGGGATCATGAATTTCTCGAATTCATCGTATATTTCAAGATAAATAAAGGTTGTTGTGTAACTTTTATTTCGTGTTTATGTGTGACTAACATCCTCATCAGCACCCAAACTGGCGCTAGAAGGAGGGCCCCCTCATCATCAGTAAGTTTGTCCAATTTGATGATGCAGATAAAGAGGTAACACTCAAGCATATCTGTATTTCAAGTTATATGCAAAGTTTTGCTAGTTGTGCACGCTAATCATTTGTGAAGTTTTCAAAATTAAGCATAAATATCGCAAGCTTTGGCTAGGGAGTTTCAACTGATCTTTACAGTAAACCAGCCAATCTTCCTTAAAAAAATTAAGAAATCCTGGCTTTCAGGCCAAATACCAGGTCCAGATCTAGTGGACTCCTTGAAAAGTTACCCATCAGGGGATTTAGACCTAGAACGGTGGATATTCATCACTCTCCTAATTCTAGTGCATCCAGAGCTTCACCAGAATGTGCTCCTATAACTCCTCTCAGGTTACAAACACCTACAGAACTGCCTGTCACACCTCAGGTCCAACCTCAACCTGTCATACCTCAGGTCCAACCTCTGCCAGTTGCAATGTCATTCTTTACAGCAGAGTCACCTTTGACCTTCAATGCATATCATGCTTTGCCTAAAAATCCTGATAAAATTTGTCCTAAGTATTATCCGTATCAGGATGCTGATGATCATGTCAGAACGTTCAAGGAAGCTTGTTGTAGGGCTAGAATTGAACATGAAGATGTGGTATGCAGGTTATTCCCATTTTCCTTAGGGGAAGAGTCATATAACTGGTATATCAGTCTTGTTCAAGGCTCAGTCGGTTCATGGGATGCCTTGGAAAAAGGTTTCAAGGATAGGTTCAAGGCACCTATAGATCCTTCAATGAATTATCATTTGTTTGCCACAATTAGGAGATTTGAAGGAGAACCTATTGCCAATTTCAATGCAAGGTTCCAAAAGATGCTATCTAAGCTAGTTGCTCCCTTTGTTGTAACAGATGAAGCTGTTAGGAGCGTTTATTACTCAGCTTTAGATCCCTTGACTTCCATGTTTATCAGGAGAGCACATCATGGTGTAACGACTTTGGTGGAAGCTTTTGAAGAAGCTATCAAAGTCAGTCAGCAATTGGCTCCTGCTCCCACACCAAATATTGCCTTCCCTACACTTCCTGGTTATCCTAGATATCATGTTCACCAACAGACCAGTGGAGTCATGATACCTTCAGTTGTGATGCCAGCCCCTTTGCAGATACCTTCACTCAGTATTATGCCACCACCAAATGGGAATGGCTAGATGTTACAATATCCAGGACAAACACAAGTACCTCAGGTTGTGGAACAATCCAACAATAACAATGGATATTCCTTTTTCAAGCCTCAGACAGAGAGTGTAGTGGCCAAGGTTCAGGAAGAGAAAGAAGAAATTAAGGAGATGTCAGCACAGTTAAGGAAACTTACCACTGAGATCACTCATCTGAGGAGTCAGAACTTTTATTCTCAACCAAATCAGAATAGAGGTTATGCTAATGACAGACCTAACTATCCTGATAGGGGGTACAACAATAAATACAATAACAATAATGGTAACAATAATCCTCCTAGACAACCTAGAGTGTGGAACACTAGGCCAAACAATGGTTCCTTACCATCACCCCTAGACAATTAGCCTCCTAGTGAACCTAAACAGACTGCTAGAGTAAACCTTGCAGAGGCAGCACTTACAAACTGGTGCAGGATACATAACACCAATGCTCATGCAGAGCTAGACTGTCCTCAATTCAGGATTGCTACTAGTATTTTCCAAGCTGAAGTGTCCAATACTTCAGGAAATCCATCTTATGTAGAGGGAAATGAAATTGTCCCCTGTGAATGTGGCTCTACCTTAGTGCTAGAAAGCTTCATGCATCATCCTTATTAGCATACAATTTCATCTCATCAGGATTACACCTCAACATGTGAGGAATCGACCATGGCTTTTGAATCTAACTATGTTTTTCCATTTGAGGATGAGAATGAGCCATCAATTGAGAATGAGGAAGTCAATGCTTATCAACAACAACCTCAGGGTAGGCATAATTACAACTTGAGGAATAACTCAAACAGATCTACTGATCCTTTGACCTCATCCTTGCCCCCAAACAATCTCAACACTCCACCTGATCCCAAGGTAAGTAATAACCCTGGATTTCCCAAAGTCAATGCTCAGTACTTAGCACCACAGAATACATTACCAAAAGCTGGTAATCTACCTCCCGAATCTGACAAATTGGTTACATATCTGGCAGATGAAATGAAAAAGGTTAAAATCAGCCTGTCATTGTTAGAGTTGCTTTAAACCCCTACTATCAAGAATGCTTTCATGAAATCATTAGATGATCTTGCTCAAAAGGAGGATAGGCATACCTCAGGCCAGTTTGGAAATAAAGATCATGCTGCCAGGGATGTTGATGTTAAACATAAAACCTCATCTACTGTTCAAGCTGCAGAGACTTCCCACATGACCCTCTACAAAGACAAGAGTGAGTCACCTCCTTTCCTCCTTACCATAAGGATGTTTGGTAAAAATTTGCACAACTGCTTAGTAGAATCAGGAGCATCTATAAATGTAATGTCCCTATCCATATGCAATGCTTTAGGGTTACATCTTGCTAAATCATTAAAGAAAGTAACACAATTGGACAAGACAGAGGTAAGTGTGGTAGGAGAACTGACTCACATTCACATGCAGTTAGCATCATATCCCAGAAATTGGTACTATATTGATATCCAGGTAGTTGATATACCAGATACATATGGGATTTTACTCAGCAGGGACTGGTCAAAAACCCTTAATGGATACATGTCAACTGATTTCAATCATATGTGGTTGCCTTGGAGAGGAATACCCAATCAAATAAGGATAGATGTTGAACCTCACATGAAACACATGATCACTGAATATAACAAAACCAATGAAATCATGTATGTAGATGTAGAACCCAGAGTTTACTCCATCAGACCCCAGACCGCCAGCATAGAGGAGATCCTGATGTTTGACATTCATAATCATGATGATGCCCCCCAAGATGATCAAATAACTTTAGAATCTGATTGTAACCCTGAAAATGAAGTAGAGGTAGATCATTTCAAGAATTTTGAGATGCATTTGTTTAAAAAGGTGCAACAATGTCGGTTGTTAAATCTGCATGTTCATGATATTCTAATTGATGGGTGGTGCAGGTTGCATGATGAGGAACATTTTGAAAAGAATTGTGATGCTTGTTTAGACATGTTGGAGCTAGAACAAGCATGCAGTGATGCATCTTCATCATCATCCGTAGTGAGTTCAGCAGATAGTGATAGCGAAACAAATTTTTGTTTGTCTTCTGCAGGAATAGGAGAATGCACATATCAAGATGAAAGTTCTATTCAGATGACAGAAGAGATACTGGTATGCAACAAGAGTAATGCTAAAAGCAAAAGGAAAATCACCCCAGGGAGTGATTGTTTAGTGGAATCAGATTATGAGTTATCTGATGAAGATAGGGGCAGTAATCTGTCCAAGTTCGAAGAGTTTTTATCAAAAGAGATTCAAAAGATGACACAGTAGCAAAGACCTCCACAGGATGTCTTGATTAAAGGATGGTGCAGGTTACATGAAGCACCACATTCGAAAACTACTTGTTCATTGTGTCTACATATTCTGAAAAGGCAGATGTTGCCTCGCCCAAAAGATTTTCCTTCTGATGGTAAGAGAAAAGAGGAAATATCAGCTTCACATAAGGCTGATAAGGTGAAGTCTAAGAAAGCTGAGATACCAAAATTAAAGTGGATATCCAATGGTGCAGCCGCCAAAGCCAAAAGGAAGAAAGAAGGCCCAGACAAGCCTTTAGCTAAGGATAAGCCATGGATCCTTAGGTTTGATGGATCCAAGTCAAAACAAGGAGTTGGAGTAAGGATAGATCTCATTGATCCATCTGGAAAATCCTACTTAGCAGCATACAGGTTGCAATTCCCATGTACAAACAATGTGACAGAGTATGAAGCTCTAATTCATGGGATACTATTTGCACTTAGAAAGAAGGTGAAAATTCTACATGTCTATGGAGACTCAGAATTGGTTGTGAGACAGGTAAGAGGTATATACTCTTGCAAATACAAAAGGCTGTCCAATTACAGACATAGGGTATGGGACTTGATAGAAGATTTTGATGCATTCAACATCACACATGTACCCAGAGAACAAAATCACAAGGCAGATGCTTTGGCCCAGGCTACCAGTACTTTAGAACCACTGTCCATATCTGGTCTGAAGAGATTTTCAGTAGAATTAGTATTAGTGCCTTATGTACCAGATAATGTAACTAATCTTCAAGTATTTGATGATGATCAGCATATATTGGACTTTATCTCCAACAGGGACATTTTTGAGGCACAGATCATAGATGAAATAAATATGGAAGATCACATTTGGAAAGAAGAAGAAATCCTAGAGTTGCCTAGTAATAGGATTCCTAAGGGAATGATAGAGCTAGAAAGAGCATTTGATCTAGACAACATGCTAAAGCAGAAGGATCTCCCAAAGGCTGATGAAGGACAATACTTGTAGGCTAACATTAGACCGGATAATGAAAAAAGAAACATCCTAATCGAAAAAGTTTGTACAGAAGAGGAGTTGGAAGGAATAACCCGAGCTCTCAAAGACTATATCCATGTCAATGCCTGGACGTTTGATGAATTAAAAACCTATGACACATCAGTCATCACTCATACTATACCTTTAAAGCCAGATGCCAAGCCTTTTCGATAGAAACAAAGACCCATCAATGCTTTACTAGAGCCCATCATTTTTGAAGAGGTTAAAAGGTTGCTTGATGCCAGGATCATATTTCCTGTGAGACATTCCACATGGGTGGCAAACCTGGTCTCAGTAAGGAATAAAAATGGTGACATTAGATTGTGTGTGGACTTCAGGAACTTAAACAGAGCTTCTGAAAAGGATAATTATCCTTTGCCTTCTCTAGATGAAGTCCTGCAAATTGTGAATGGTGCCAAGATGATGTCATTCTTGGATGGTTTCTTTGGTTATAACTAGGTGATGGTGGACAAAATTGACAGACTGAAGACCGCATTCACCACAAAGTGGGGAATCTTCGCCTACAGGCGCATGCCGTTTGGGTTAATAAATGCTGGGGCAACATTTCAGTGAGCAATGGACATAGCCTTCAAAGGCTTGATTGGTAAATGCATAGTCATATACATGGATGACTTAACGGTTTTCTCTAAAGATAGAGGAAACCATGTAGAGGACCTGAGAAAGGTGTTGAAGAAGTGTGAACAATACGGGATATCCCTGAACCCTAAGAAGTGCATATTTGGGATAACCACAGGGAAATTACTAGGCCACCTGATAACTGAAAATGGGATCATCAATGACCCTGACAGAGTGGAGTCCATCATGAAGATACAATTTCCTGGAAGCAAGAAGGAGCTCAAATCTTACTTTGGTAAGATTAATTTTGTTAGGAAATTTATTACTGGCTTTGCAGAAATTGTCAGACCCTTGAATACCATGCTCAAGAAGGACGCTAAAATTGAGTGGACACCTGAGGCTAGAGTAGCTTTTGAAGATATTAAGAAAGCCATATCAAATGCTCCAGTTCTGGTTAGTCCAGATTATACTAGGGATTTCTACATTTACTCCTTTGCTTCAGAGCATACATCTGCAGTAGTGTTGACACAGAGAAATGAGGCCAAAGAAGAAAAGCCTATAGCCTTCATGAGCTGCCCTTTCAGAGATGCAAAACTCAGATACATGGATGTTGAAAGACAGGCGCTTGTTCTGGTTCGAGCAGTCAAGAAATTCAGGCATTACATTCTGAGAAGTAAAGTGATTGATGTGGTACCTGATGCAGCAGTAAAGATGTTGTTAATGCAGAGCGGACCAGGTGAGAAAAGAGCTAAACGGATCACTGTCCTCCAAGAGTATGATATGGACATAACACCCATGAAGTTAGTAAGAGGACAGGCGTTGAGCCAGATGATATCAGAAATTGATCCTAATATCATGAGCCAACAGTATGTTGTAAATGCAAAGGATGATAGAGAATGGTACTCAAACATCAGACACATCCTGATTACTGGAAGATGTCCTTCGGGACTACAGGCCTCACAAAGGAGAGCCTTAAAGATAAGGTCACATAAATACATGATAAAAGGGGGAGTCCTTTTCAAGAAAAACTACGAGGGGATATACCTTAGATGCCTGGAAAGACAAGAAGCAGACAAGGTGTTAGCAGAGTTACATAATAAGTTTGGGACCGCACATGGATCATCTCTACCTACCACTCATGCTATCCTCAGGGTAGGGTATGGCTGGCCCACTATTTTTAAAGATACTGTTGAACACATCAAATGCTGTCATATGTGTCAGGTTGCTGCAAACAGAGAAAAATATGCTGCTCAACCTTTGCAACCAGTGATGGAGATGCGCCCATTTGCTCAATGGGGAATGGACTTCATAGGACCTATCAATCCTCCATCATCTTCAGGCCACATGTATGTTTTAACTATTACTGACTACTGTACCAGGTGGACTGAAGCTGTCAGCAGTAAGACATGTAATGCTGAGGATGTCATTAAGTTTTTGGAAAGCAATATAGTGACCAGGTATGGAGTTCCATATGCTTTAGTATGTGATAATGAGTCTGCTTTTGCTTCAATTAAGCTATCAAGTTGGGCTTTTGATTATGGGATCATCTTGAAATTCTCCTCAAATTACTATCCCCAAGGGAATGGATTAACATAATCCACAAACAAGAACCTATTGAACATCATAAAGAAATTGATAGAAAAGAACCCAAGGGAGTGGAACACTTTATTGAAACATGCCTTGTGGGTAGATAGAACCAGGAATAAGGCTGCATTAGGAAATTCTCCTTTTCATCTAGTGTATGGGGTGGATCCCATCCTCCCTATTAACTTAAAGATTCCTACATTGCAGTTCGCACAAGAATACCTGGGCATAGATAATAAAGAAGAAGTTAGGTTGTTGCAGTTGATGCACCTAGAGGAAAAAAGAAGTGAAGCAATTGACCAATTTGCTAAACATCAGGCTATTGTTAAGCGCTGGTTTGACAGAAGAGCCAGGATTAAGGCTTTCAAAATCTCAGATCTAGTCCTGATGTGGGACAAAGCGCATGAAAGGAAGGGTGATCATAGCAAGTTTTATAAACTCTGGATAGGTCCCTTTCAAATTTCTAAAATTTTAGGAGACAACGCCTATAGGCTTAAGACCTTAACCAGTGAGGATGTTCCATTACCTGTTAATGGACAGTTTCTCAAACACTATTTTCAAGCCTGAAGTAGTGCCATGATAGTCATGTGTATCATAGTGTACATCTTTTGTATAGTTGTTTATGCAGTCTGCTTGTTTTGCTTGCTTTGTTGTTCCCTCAACAGGGATGTTTATTTTGATTTAGAGTATGAAGGAGCAGACTAACAACCATTAAAAACAATGGAAAATTTAGATCATTCAGGTTAATTATTTGAAATTTATGCATAACTTATTGTGACTGTCATGAATGTAGAAAGTTGTTTGACTTGTGAAATTTTGTATTCAATAAGAGTGGGTTGAGTATTCAAGGAATGTTTCTCACAATGACACACCTAAAATCCTTGGGTTTGTTGAACATACCAGTGTAGATATTAGGTGAAAAATCAAAGGTCACCCTTGCTATCATTACAATTCTCAGCTTAATTTCAGCAAGTGACCATTCCTTGCATCATGAAGTTACAATAGCAAGATCTTATGAAATCTCCATCAAACTATAAAATATAAAATAATAAAGTTGATTTTACTGAAAATCCAGATTAAGCCATCTAAGTAACTCTACCGGGGCTATAGACGCTCACTGGCAGTGGGGCTCTACTTAGGAGAATTGTAACGATAACCTTGTCGGGGCTATGGACGCTTGCTGGCAACAAGGCTCTATCCGGTTGGCTACGAGGGAATGTCCTCACCTACATAGGCTAATATCAGTCACTGGTTTGTTCAACTGATTTTCAAGATGAGGATTATTAATCACGTGCACCCACTTAAACTGAAAGAAAAATTCATGCACCTTATTGAATACATTGAGTCTCAAGTTAAATGATGATTTGCAGAAAAGATAGTTGGAAGTTATGAATTTATTTCATTTAGTTTTCTTTAATGGTTTTAATTTGATTATTTTGTTTGGTTGCTAGTTGTTGTGATGTTCACAACATGCCCAATTTTACTCCTAGGCAAAATGAGGACCCCTATTGTGGTTGTTGCTTTTGCTTGTGTGTGTGTTGTTCTACTTGGTGGTAAAGGGAGAAAGAAGTGAAAAGTTGCAAGCCTTGTTGAAAACAATGAAAAAATTGCATTAAGTACCAAACCAGAGTACAGGTGGATTCCTTGTCAAAAATGAATAGGGTTACTTTTTGAACTATTTTAAAATTCCCTGTATTTTGCGAGTTATGAGTATTTTGGTAAAATGTACAATCGGGTTTGTATGTTGTATATACAAGGTCCTTTGTACGTCGGGTTGTTGTATATACAAGGTCCTTTGTATGTCGGGTTGCCTATACAAGGTTAAAACATACAAGGTCGCCCATATGCAAAGTCCTTTATATATCGGGTCCTTGTGTTAGTCGCAAAATGGGTTGTCGAGTTTTCTAAGTCATTGGGTTGCATATACGAAGTTGTTTGTATGCTTTTATACTTGTATGCATTTGCTAATGTTTTATTTGTACATGCAAGCACCAGAACCCAAAACAGATTAAAATTAGGATAGTGCGATGTATCTTAATGTATATCCGATATACATTGCATTATATGCAAGGTGGACCTGACGCAGTTAAAAGTTGAAGTGAATGTTTGGTTAAATATGTCGGTTGTATATTTGGTGTTTGTATGTTTATACATACAAGCGAACACATACATTGCAAGATGCAAGGCCCGCATGCAAGTCGCGGACCTGAAAAGTTTGTTAACTATAGTGAGGTCGTTATATGTTTGCGCTTTGTGTGTATCTTACATACAAAGCTGAGATGCATTGGTTATATACAAGCTGTGGATTTGAAATCGTTATGAAAAGGAGTTAAATGCTTGTACATTCCGCACTTTGTATGTATGTTTCGAAACATACATTGCTCGATACATACTAGCCGGAATTCAAATGGAATTAAGATTCGGTATAAAGCATGCATTGCGCTCGAATGAATATTGGAAGATACATTGCACTTTATACATTGCGGATCTGATAGGTAAGTAAACTATGGTTAATAAAGGGGTTGGAGTCTGAAAGTGACATACAAGGGCGCTTGTATGTAGCAAGCCAATATACAAAGAAGAGATACAAGCGATAGATGCAAAAGGAAAGTACAAGTTAAGAGTGCAACTCAGACCCGAATAGAAGGTTAAACACATAAAACTCTTTGTATGTTTTGGCACTTGTATGTCTACGATGTATAAGCCAATATACAAAGGCAAAATATGCAAGCCAGATGTCAAAGGGAGAATTAAAAATAGAAAATTCTTTGCATATTATAATGCTTGTATGTTTATTGTAGCGGTTAGATCAAGATTGAAGTTTGACTAAATGTGAATTTTAAAGTGCATTTTATTGACTAATGTATGTTGACCGTAGGTGCGCAGATAAAGTGAACAAGGGAAGTGCATTGGCCAGAAAGATGAGGTTGATGGGAAATTTTTGGCTTGCTCTGATTGAGGATGCTTACGCCGATGATCAAAATGATATGCATTCGTGAGATACAAGGAAAAAAGGTAGGAAAGCAAAGCGAGAGGATTTTGAATCCATTTTAGAGCCCGATGGCATGCAGGTAGAAATAAAGACGGGGCTTTAATGGTGAGGACATCCCAGGTGGTGGATCAGATCACGAGAGATCACAAATGAGGCAGGAGGAGTTAAGGCTTTCAATGCAGAGGATTTTGTAGGTGGAAGGAAATATTATTAAATGAAGCAACAATTATTTTGGTTACTGTTAGGTTTTTCAAAGGACACCCTTACGCTCTGTATGGGTATGTTGCTCGGTGGTTTTTGGCGGGTTTTGTTTTCCACTGTTTGATGCTGCACTAGATGGATGCAGACTGTTGATTATTTAGGGTTTTTTTTGGAACCGTGTTGGGGATACTCAGAGCTATCTATTGAGCCCCTTTTTATTTTGTAAGGGGAGGTCAATCAATAAAAAATCTGACCGAAACAATTTCATATAGGAGATCAGATTATTGAGACTAATGAGGACTGAATTATTGAAATGTCAAGGTTCTTTCTTCAGATCACTGTAAATGTACTTGTTCTAAAGCATACTGAATGAAGATGAAGCTTCAGATTACATCCTGATTATAAACTTTACGTAATCTTCAAGTTGATTTCTAGATATGTAATGGTGAATCCTGTGTTCAAATAGAAGCGCTTTCATTTTATTACATGTTTTTGTCAACTTTTCCTTTGAAGATTTGCACTAGATCATGCAGATTTGTGGAATGTCCTGGTGAAGTATGATTCTAGTTTTCTTCTCTTCATTGTCGTATCGGAACATGTATGTGGATCAGTGATCTCAATCAAGTAATTTTGGGAATCTCATTCTCTAACCTTTTTTTCTCATTTTAATTTCATTGAATCACTTCCATAACTGCAAATCATGATAAATATTAAGCAGAACAGAGAGATATGCTGACATCCTGTAGATAACTGAATATCATTAGCATATTTGAACTAAATGCATGTAGTGTTGAAAATATCATGCAAAGAATCATAAATAATGGTAGAAATCATGCAAGTATCAACCTGTAGACACATTATTTGAAGAAATATACTGTGTAGAGTAACCATTATGTGTAGCATATTTGTAGGAAACAGAAATTACTGAAGAACGTAAGGCCCCTGAATGATTAACAACAACACACATCAACCACTGAGTAACGTCAGTAGATTATGAACTAATTAACGGAGACTTGGGATCATGAATTTCTTGAATTCATTGTATCTTTCAAGATAAATAATGGTTGTTGTGTAACTTTTATTTCATGTTTATGTGTGACTAACATCCTCATCAACAAGTTGTTGCATCCATATTTTCCAACATTGTTGGACACCTCATAAGTTGTAGAACACATTAGTAGTTTAGAGTTGAATCCCAACACTACTGTTCCACTCACATGTGATCAAATTACTAATGTTTTGGTCAAAACACTAAAGAATCAGTGGATTCCTCTTTATCGGGTGGTATAGGCAGGACAATTTCCTCATTAAGGCAAATGGTTCACCAAGAATCAGATTGAGAAATAGTTTCCTCATTTGCTACAACACATAGGTGCAATGGGGCCCATTGCCTCTCAAAGGGGAACGATTGGTCCCACAAAGGTTCAGGAGTACTTGGGTTCCATCTGCGAGGTCAAAACTGAAAAATATCAAAAATAATTTTTTTTGGTATTTTCTACATCTCTGTAAATCACATTTTCGAAGGCATTCGAAGTGGAATTTGGCCTTAAAACTTTCATCAGTTACTTAAATCAATAAGTTGAAGGCATTTAAGCAACTCAAAATAGTTCTCTTGGAGATCTTTCCAATGATTCCAAGAAGTTCAAATTCTAACCAAATGGCTAGGAGTTATGACCCTAACAAGTTATGGCTCTAAAATTCATAGTTTTTTAAAAATTTCAGTTAGTTAGTTCATTTTGTCACGTCTGAGATGTCAATTTCAAATTCCAAGGACAAGGTGACCTTTCATGTTCCCTGCATATGTATATAAACTTGATTTTGAATCAAATAAAGGTCTTTTTGGATGCATACAGCTCCCAACGAGTTTTGCACATTGTTTCATGTTCATTTTTTACAATACCATTGGCCCAATGTTAGGTATTATCCTCTGAATTCACAAACAATTCAGATCATTGAACCACTAGGAATTTTCCCAATTTACAAATTGTAAACATGGGCTAAATTGTGAAATTGAAATCCTGGTTCAAGACTCACCTCAATGAAGTTGGGTGCAAGATTGATCTCCTTAAAATTAATTGTGTGCATTGGCATTAGCGGTAGGTAGGGTCGACAGTAGAATTTTTAAATTGTTGAATCTCAATTTAGAGTGGATAGTTTTGTATAATACAAGCACCTCCTTTTATTATTAACATTAGGTAGGGGAGAGGGCCCAATAGTGGTGCAGGTATCAATAATTGTGATAGGATTGGTGCATTGAAAGACCAATATTTTAAATAGTATGGTATTGATAGTTGTAAAAGAGCACCCAATAATTGAATAAAATGTTCCCATTAGTTTATAAAAACAAATCATATGATGCCACATTGACACTAAAAAACATGACTTAATGCACAACTATTAGTCTAACTTTTTTTTGGGTTTATTATGACACCTCAATAAAAGACATTCTAATGAGACTTTTTTTAGGGTGAAATAAAGAATTTAAATTGTCCACATCCTTGGCTACTTGCCAATATAATTTTTTAGTGCTAATATTACACATACATTGCTATGTCAACCCATAAAGTTAGGGTGCACCACTAGTGGGCCCTTTCCCCTATTTTAGGTCATATTGACCGCGATGGTAACAACAAAATTTCAGTAGTTAGATGGTCACTCTAAAATTTAAGTTGTTCAACCATGATTATAACAATGACTGCATGAAATGTTGGTGTAATTATTTATTTAATTACACTTTATTAAGTTTACTTAGGGTTTTTTTAATCTCGCTTAGGTTTTCAACCTTGCAATATAAAAGCAAGGTCTCACATGTAATCATTAAATCCAATATTATTATTGCATCCATATTCAAGCAAATTGTCCTCTTGTAACTCTCTTGTAGAAGGTAATCTCTAGTTTTGTAGGTGAACTTTGGAGCTTGAGTCTATTGGTGACTCTTACATGGTATTGAAGCTTTGGATCTGCAATCCCCTTCTCAAAACTAGAGAAAATCAGGTAAGAGTCTTTTTGTTTGGTGTTTTTCTATGTAAAAGAGATATTTTCATTGAATTCAAAGCAGTTGAAAAAGTTAGACTAGCCTTTTATTTGGCTTGATTTGAGCTCTGGAGGTTAGACCTGCGAGGGTTTGAAGCGGGTGTTTTTTTCTAGATCCAAAGGGAAGCTACAATTTCAAAGCGTTTTGGGTCAAATTCAACCCTGCCATCGCACTCAGAAGGTTAAAACCCTTAAGATTGACTATCAAATCATAAAAAAAGGGGTTGAGAGCATCCGAGAAAAAAAAATTGCTTCTAAGGCTGTAAGACATGTACGAATCTGTCATATGAATTTTATCAATTTTTTTTAATGGTGCACCCTACTCGATTTGGATAGGGTGTCCTACTTTTGGGCTATCACCATGCTTTTCGACCTAGTCAGTCCCCTTTTGGGGCGACCCCAAAATAGGCCTAGTTTTTTGGGCTCATAGATTAAATAAGCCCTAGCAAACCTTTTATGGGCCTTGACAGATAGAAAACGGACAGCCAATAGCATTTTCAAATCCTTCACCACTAAGTTAGTGGTGCCACTAGGTTTTGCCTCCCAAACTACACCCATCCATGACTAAATTTGTTTTGAAAGCTAGATCCGTTGCTCCATTGGTGTACACAGTCGACCCACCACCCATCTATAGTCCAATCACTGCTACCACCAATCCAGCCGCCTAGGCATCGTTGAAACAATGCCATGGGCCTATTTTTGACCCTTTTTTTTGCCTTAAAGGAGTATATTTGTTTTTGGCATAACTTGGACATACGATATCGAAAATTTGCAAACAAATAGGTGACGAAAAGGTAGTTGTAAGCTCTACCCAATGGTGCTAGTATTTTTTTTTAAAGATTTTGCTCTTGGTCCATTTAATTATTGTTTGAAGTCCAAATCATCTTTTTATCTTTTGAGCTCATAAATTTTTGCCACAATTCTGATTTTACAATTCTTGTGACATTGGAAAGGTATAGAGGAGCTCTACATAGCCATCAATGCATTTTTTCTAGATTCAACCCCATGTATTTTTATTTAGTTTGTTAGTTATTTACATTTTGATTGATATCATGACACTTGGAAAGGTTTTGTTTTCTTAGGTGGGCTTCATTTAGTAGAATTAATATATATTCAAATTGTCAATTTCTGATTTGATTTATTTGAGGAGCTATCATGGGTTTTGCTATTCATCCTTTTGTGGTAACCTTGGATAAGGATAATTATGAGTCTTGGTGAAAAGGCATCCTGACACATTTTAGGTGGCTCAATCTTTTGCCTTATCTTTATAGACTCATACTCAAACCAAATACGCCTGGGGGAAATTTGCATGAGGGAATATGATTGATCATGTCTTAGGATTCACTGGTTTTAGTGTTGATTTTAACACTATGAGTTCCATCTCGCATATGAGTGCCCACGCACTCTTTGGACTAGAATTTGAGAGATCTGTGGAGACCCACATCTCTCTCCATATCCAAATGATCTTGCTATGGATTGCCTTATACCCCTTGATGATGTAAATCATATACCCTTTGATGATGATACATTAGAGGAACTTACATATTTGACATGTCTTTCTAGTTTAGATGACATAGAGACTTTTCTCAAGGCTTTTCCTTCTCCTCCTATCAAGATCATATCTCCATCATCTATAGCTACTTCAGAGTTGCTTCCTTGAGAGCTTATAGTGATTCTTTGTAGTAGGACATCATCAGTCTTTCAGATCCACCTCATTAGGATTCCTATAAATCAGACATTGCATTCTTGTTTATGAAGTCTCACATTTTAGATTTGGAGGACACATTTGAGGGATTATCTCTCCTCTTTGGTGGCAAGGATGTCATCATCTCTTTAGTGTTTTTAGATGCAATTCCATATCTTTCCTCTCCTGGTTCTACTTCTTTGGTTATGCATTTAGTTCCTGATTTGGAGTAGACATTTTTTCTAGCATGATGTCACTAAAGTTGTATTCTAAGACACACATTTGGATTTGGATTCCCTATTCATCCAAATTGTGTGAGTTGCTTTTACAACACCAGTGGATTTGTTTCTTCCGAAAGGGAGAAATGTTGTTCATAGGCTGTGGATTATGTTTTGTCTTTATGCATTCATCATTTACACAAGAGCTACTTCTTTGTGGGGGGAATCTATCATCTCAATCATTCACTCGGTCCAATGGGGGGTACTCATTGTGTATTTGCGATGGACTTGGATATTTGTGATCCATCACTTGTACATTCTTTATCTTTTCTCTCTTTCAAGGAGGAGTTTTTCTCCATGTGATTTTCTGTTTGTAAGAGATCTTTTGTATATGGGTACCTAATATGGCCTTTAGCCGAGACCCATCTTTACATCATTTTGTATTTTCCCACTCTCTTTAAGTTGCACTTAAGGGGGATGTTGGTATAATTATTTATTTAATTACACTTTATTAAGTTTACTTAGAGCTTTTTTGAGCTCGCTTAGAATTTTCAATCTTACAATATAAAAACAAGGTCTCACATATAATTATTAAATCCACTATTATTATTGCATCCATATTCAAACAGATTATCCTCTTGTTAAAAGGCCCTTGATCTGGTTGTACTTGTAGCAAAAATGATCTTGTGGATGATATCCAAAAAAAACAAATTATCCTCTTGTAACTCTTTTAATTGTGTAGGTGATCTTGAAAGCTTGAGTCCATAGACAACTCTTACACCAAAAAAGTGCACAAAACGAGAGACTGAAGACCCTGCGTGCTACATCATCGATCAATGCTGAGAGAACGCAGGATAAGCCGACCCTTAATATACCAAATTTGTTTACCCAGGTACTTCCAATAGCCTTTTGTTCCCAATTTTAACATCCACCTCCCAAAATCTTAGGAGTTTTAAGACGATGCCGAGATTCGAACCGGACAACTGTTAAACTTTTAAACCCGCATTGGAACACAAAAATAACTCCCTTACGATGCATTCTCATGCAAGGGTTTTTCAGATACCCCAAACAGCCCAATAAACTTAAAAACACTAACAATGACTCCGGCCCTAGCCCTAGCTGTTCGCAGGTCAATGAAAGCACTGCTTCGTATTCCTCTGGCGGTCAAGGCTGAGGCCATAGAAAAACAGGCCTTAAATTCACCTTACAGGTATTACTCCACTCGTTCTAAAACACACACACACACACTATATATAGAGAGAATTTGTTTGAGCTTACGCAGTCAGTACTGTTTATATGTTTTTATTTTCTAACGGAAGTTTTAAATATTTTTTAAACAATTGAAACTTTCATAGAGTAATTATTTAGATATGTTTGCTTTGAGAGTGGTTTGTTGGCAGAGAATTGCATAACTAGGAGCCTCTAGATCTGCCTGGGTATAGTATTTGATTTCTAACGTTTCGGGCCTCTAAAAATGGGGATCAACTATTATATGCAGGCAGATCCATAGGTTCTTAGCAAAGCATATTGATGTTTTCTATTTTGTAATTGGAAACTTTCTTCAAGTAATTGGAGCATCTCCAGTAATGTCATGCAGATATTTCTTCTTTTGTAGCTCCATATCTTTAATTTTATGTAATTGGAACTTCTAGCAGTCCAACATTCATTTTATTCCAAGGAATATGGGCATTAGACACTGGTACTTTTTTTTTTTTGAGTTAATTGGAGCTTCTGCAGTAGCGTTACTTGGGTATCGTTATTTTGTTATTGGAGATCCTTTATTTTAAGTAATTGGAGCTTCTGTAGTAACATTATAAATGTTTTTATTTAGTAAGGGCAGATTTTTGATTTTAAGTAATTTGTACTTCCATTGTATAGACGTTCATTTTCTTTCTGTATGAAAACAACCTGAAAGTACACAACCTTACTGGTTTATTCAAGGAAGCAAGGCTTAACAACATTGCAAGTTTTCTGATCAAGATCCATAGTAAAAGATCCAGTATTGATAAGAGTTTGAAAATGCCTTATGACTGTGGCTCTTGGCCCCTTAGACTGCTTGGTCTTGTGGATGTCATTGAAATCTTTCATTGCATTTCATTTCCAAAGGATACAGGATTTGACCCTGAGTGGTCTAGAGAAAAGAAATTATTGGAAAAAACTGTGTAAAAAGAGACTTAGCATTTTCTGGTCATGTTTGGTAATGAATACTTAAAAGTTAAAACTCCTACAATTTCTGTTTTCCGAGTTTCCTTTTCTTTTAAGATTATGGAATGTGGAAGACTATAGATTTTTTATTCTAATTAATTGTAGCTTCTGCAGTAAATATTATTTAAATATATTTTAATTTTTTAATTTTAGGGTTTCTACTTTAAGTAATTGGAGCTTCTGCAGTAAATATTATTTAAATATATTTTAATTTTGTAATTTTAGGGTTTCTACTATAAGTAATCGGAGCTTCTGCAGTCTAGACATTCGTTTTCTTCCTAGGAATCGAACAGGCTGCCAGTTTTAACTGTTGCGTAGTCTCTAAAAGGGAGAAAATTTGGCAAAATTGTGTTAAAACTTAAAAGATATTTAGTATTGGCACTGCAGGTCATGCTTCATAACCAAATCTCTTCTCACTTTTTTTTTTCCAAAAATTTTCTCCCTAAAGATACTCTGGAAGTTTAGTCTAGAAAATGGAAACTTTTTGGAAAAACTCTGTGAAAATAGAGTAAGTACATCTCAGGCCATGCTTCAAGACAGTTTTTTCGGGAAGTGTTTTTCTCTAAAGATTATGCCGGGGGATGTTGAGTGGTCTAGAAAAAAGAAACTTCTGGAAATAGCTGTGTAAAAAAGGATGAAGTATTAGTGTTTTTGGTTAAGTGTTGTGACCACAATGTGACCTGAAACAATGATATTCAATCTTTTTTTACACAGTTTTTTCCAGGAGTATCTTTTTTATAAATATTATGGTCTGTGGAATTTTAAAATCTCTAATTTAGTAGCCTGTTTGGTGGTCTCTGCAAGGTTGGGCTTGAAGACTTCAAATTTGAGTCCACAAACAAAGCGGTCCGTCATCCTACCGTAAATATTAGAGGCCTGTGCACAAACGTTGCACTGAAAAGCAAACAGTTTAAAGAAGAGGAGGCAAAACTGAAGAATGATAAGAAGAAAAAGTTGAAAGGAAAACGAACAGTCATCAATTGGATCAAGCATTTTCGTTGGAAGAAGAAGGAGGAGTATGAGCAGATGAGTCTTGAGGAGAAGGTGATATACAAGCTCAAAAAGGTAAGTTTTTAAAATTTATTTTGTGCAAGTATTTTAGGGCAATTTGCTGTCTTCAAAGGCTTTTTTATTGGTAAATTTCCCTTGTGTTTTAACCTTTACCTTAAGTGCCACGACCCTTTATCTTGGGGGGGGGAATGGTAGTAGCTGGATCCCCCATGTTGATGAGCCCACTAAATTTGCACCATATGAAGGGTAGTATGTGTTGACGCTAAGAATTTTTTTTCATGTGAGCAAGTCATCTAGAAAGCCATTTTTGAAATCATTCATGACAGGATTTAATATATAAATGAAGTAGGGTTTGTGCATTAAGTTATTTAATTTTGGCACTCCTATGTGTTGTGTCATTTTTATTTGACAAAACTTCTTCTATTGACTACCTTTTTATCGAAACAATAAATTTGAAAGTCACAAAAAATGGTTCATTTTCAAACAAAAAATGACCCGGAACTTTTCAAATACTATCATGGCTAATGGAACCCCATCAAGTATTGTCCGCTCTGTCCTAGATGGCGTGATTGAGGGGCATTTCTTATTTCAAAGGCACATGTGGCCAGGCTTTAAGTTTGATATTAGGTTCCACCTGTCAGTTAAAATTTTAGGAAGCCTTTTGCTTTGAAACTGCCCTTTGTCTCGGGTTCAAACTGAAAATTTGACCTTCAAATAATCCAAATACTCACTTTGACATCTTTATTCTGAGGGATTCTCCTATTTAAGGACATGGACTTGGAGTGATCTGGTTTATGGGAAACCTATCCACTGCGATGAAGTACAAAAATGAGATTTTTAAGTATATATACAACAATTAAAGTTTCAAATTTTCAGGTCTCATAGCACAGAATGAACTAAATCTGTCATTTCCTTCCCATATTTTTCACTTATCAATGACTCATGGCTCTTCTTGCTCTATCCTTATTAAGGATGGTAATATGAAGAAAAGTTTGAATGCATCTCATTGCACACTAATTTATTGTCTTGATTACTGGCTAGCATCTAGAGCATGCATATGTGCGTGTGTGCATGTGCAGTAAATGTGAACTGGATTGTCTTAAGACTAAGACTGCCCAGATACCTCGCCACTTGCACTTTTGCAATTGACCAATCATGTTGAGTAAGAAAAATGATATTTTACATGTGTATGCTTTAAAAATTCAAAGATTTGGTTTGTAATGTTGCACACTCAAATGACATTCTGTTAAAAGTTTTAGGCATCACTTAATATGAGGTTGAGCAGAATTCATAAAAATTCCAAATGTATGTGGCTTGTACCCTGCCTCATTCATTGGGGTAATTTGCAGCCAGAGTTGGATGTGGTATCTTACCCAATTTCATCACTTGACATGTCTCGTGGGGCTTTGAACTTAGTGCTTCTCTACAAGAGCATTGAGGAATCACAATATAAGCTCATTCTATTCAATGTCATTAAGAATTGTTTAGTGCAATGTATCCTGGGAAATATTCTAAGGGAATTGCATGAGTGGACTAGTCTGTTGGAATTTAATGAGAAAAGTCCTCTACTTCAACTACAGTTACGGTTAATAGCGATTATAGTGGTTTGTTAGTTTATCTTGGTTGGGAATAGATGTTTGGGATTAAATGAGATAAAATTTGTCATTGTAGATGGAAATAAGGTGCCATCAAACAATGTTTTTATGCATGTTATTCGAGTTTTCTGGAAACAATAACAATTATAAAGTAATAAAAAAGTATAAGTTTAGATAATGACATAACAAGATCAAGCATTGAGTTCTATTGATATGTGGTTTAACAGTAAGGTGAAGTTCAACTTGCCCCAATGTTCCAGGTTTGATACAAGGAAAGAATGCCATAGTGGAGTGTCTTGGCTGAACTTTAAACACATGGCACTTAGTAGTTGTAGAATTGGTGCAGTCACGGTCAGGAGGGTCCTCAAAGAGAACAGTCTAGACCGTGCATCTAGAGTAAACATAACGGAAACAACTCAAAGACAGAAAGCAAATGCAAATTCAGTCATTCAGTATATCATAGAAATCAAATTCAGATTGGCCGGCAACATGTGAGCTTACAATTAGGGCTCACAGGCCTGATTACAAAATATCAGAATATGCACAAGATATGGCTTTTGAAGCTCCTTCGCAAGAATTCAAACTATCGATCTTGTAAATCAAACTTCACTTTCCTAACTGCTTTCCTAGGCATCTATTACATCATTTTATATCATCTCTGGAACCTAAGATTCCTTCGCGTCAGCCAAGGAAGGTTACAAACTCCAACGAAGAGGTGTAACATGTGTACACGGATAGGTTGGACCTAATTGAATAGAATTCCTCCGCAAATGAATGGAATGATGTGCGGATCTTGGGGAAGGTTGGCCACGAACCAAACAACATTGAATGATGTGTCGTTAGGCTTCGAAGGTTGTGAAATGCTCCGCAAGTCTTCTCCTTTAACTGATTGTCACGAATTGTCAGGATGCTCTGTTATGAGAAAATAGTCGTTCTTTTGATAGCGATAACTTTCCGGTACTTGATCCAAATGTTTTGAAAATTGGATATGATGTAGATGAATGAATCTAGATGCTAAGGCCAGCTCCGCAAGATCTGAAATGTTACTGCTGTAGAATGCAGACCAGAATACAGAAACTGCTACTGACTGAACTGCCTGAACTGAATTGGAAAATGAAAAGAAACAAACTGAAATGCAAATGTTTTTGGTTGATGCAAGATTGTTCCTGAACCAGGGATGCTCCTGCATCAAGAACGCTAGGCACATGGTCCAAGGTGGTCTAGTGATAACAATAGGTGCATGGTCCTAGGGAAGCCCAAGCAAACAACATGCATATTACCCTAGATAGAGCCATGAAAACATTGTATACATGTAAGAGATATTACATGAGCCAAAGTTGAGCAAGATCCCTAGTAGAACTCAATAAACTTTAGGAGACTCTTGAAGAACTCAAAACAATTAGGAAGAAATGATCCATGTGAGTTTAAAAGGTAAAATATGAGACAAGTAGACTAATTAGGACCAAATAAAAAGGATAGTTACTAACATCCATTCTAAGTGAACCTAGACAGGCTTGAGAATTTCATGTCCCTTAAGGTAGAGTTTGACTAGGGATCCTTGTTTCACCCCCTCCATTTAAGTTATTGTAAAGCATTTTGTGGTGAGATTGTATTGGGCCTCAAGTTGCCTCTGAAATTGGGTTTGATGACTCTTTTTTATGGTAAACATACAATTATGATTGCTGGTGTATTTATGCATTTATTATGCACAGTTATGCTTCTTCTTTTGGAGTGTAAGTATCACCTGATTCTTTAGGAAGATCTCTGTATTTTTGGAGAGTGAGTTGTCATCCTCATCTCCTCCTTGTTTCTTGTATAAATGCAACCACATGGCTCTTATTGTTTACATTCATGAATCTATGTCAGTTCATTGAGCAACAAGGTTATTCGTGATTAGCTGCAAGTCATTTATTTTTTGGTTAAGATTTCATGTAGTTATTTGAAATCTTACAATGATGACCAACATGCAAAAGTGCTTAGAGGAGACTACCTCCCCTTCATTTGACTTGCAAATCACAACATTGGGAAATATTAATGGATGTAGTTGTCCTCTTTTGTTGGGCAATCTTCCAATCCTGCAAATCCCACATTACAGACTCCAAAAGTTGAGAAACTTATTTTTTTTAGAAACCATGTCCATGGTGCACATGGACCTTAATTTCACCAGCCACTGCTCATTGAAACGGGACGTTCAAATCACCACAACAGACAAAGCAATAGCAGCAAACAAATTTATTTTTCTGACAGCAGAGTTGCCACCTCTTCCAAAGAGGAAATCCTTGAAGCACATTTGATCTTCAAGGCTAGCAAATAAGTTTGGGTTCAGCTCACCAGCAGAGTCTCCATTGATTCAACCTAGCAATAATTTCTTCCCCGGCGACAACGCCAAATGTTGGGTCCCAAAAACGTAGATTCAAAACCCTAGGGTATTTCTCGATCTCCTAGGCCAGGGGTGTCATCAAGGAGACAGGAAAGGGGCTTATCAACAGGTTGAGGATGATTCTGGGCCAACTGATAGGAGTCGGTAATCTTCTCTTCTCTTCAAGCTCAGCTAAACTTAGGAGGGTATTCCTAGAGGTATGAAATAAAACACAAACTGATAACTACAGCCATACCCAGAGTACACTGAACCTCCTATAGTTGTCACTAGATCAAGATAGACTAGCTACACAAACCTCTAATTGAGCTGATTATACATCTTGTACATGCACCTACAAATGACAACATTTATATCCCATAAGATGGATTCATTTGACATTCTTTAGACAATGACAAGATGCAGACCTGCATAACATGATTCACAAATGGTTTAAACAATTTTAGGTCGCTCAGAATGATTCCTTGGTTATAAAACAGAACCATGAATATCATATAAAACCTACTATAATCCTACAACTACCTAGAACAAAGAATTGATTTTAAAGAAGATGTTGGCCTATCACCAAACTTTACCGGTGCATATTCAAATGGGCAATAGAGTCATGAACAACAAGAAAGGAGATATACCCAGCAACCATCATTAGAAGCATGGAATGTATTCACATACAAATCCAAAATACACTTCATACAATGGACATACTTATTGATCCAAAACACAACTGCAACAATCCATACGCAACAAAGGAATGACCTACGCAACAAATTTGCATGATTTAAATGCTGTCATACATTATTAAGTCTCTATTACATTCGTGCCAGCAAATGTGGCAAAGGGGAAACACAAAATTGTGACTTAACATTCCCCTGAATCGTTACAAAGTATCGTGGAGACATACCATTACATGAAAATGTTCATTATTTGAAAACCTTTCCTACGAACTGCTGGGCGTATTCCTTCATTTACAGCTCAGACTGGCATGATTTGATGCCTTGAACTCACTTAAGGCATTTTTCAAATCCAATTGGTTCAGCGACCAACTTGTTTAACATTCTTTTCAATGCATATATAGCACTACGTCTTTACAGCTGTAGCATGAGAGGGAAACACACGGGATTCTAGGCGGGGAAGCCCCATTAGGGCACCCAGCCATTGCAATCAATTCCACGCACTCACCAACCCGCACCTACAACATCATTTAATTCTCCACCTATCTCCATTCGATCATACAAGGCATTAGTGGTGTCTTTAGGCGGTAGGAACGTGCTTCACAGTCAAAAGGCGGGAAAACATGTTTAAAATAGCTTTTACAACACTTTAAAATCCTTTGTCGGCACTTATGAAGCAATCGAGAACAATTTCGGCGAGTTCCTGGTCACTAGGAACTCTTTGAAATCCATTTGTTTCCTCTTTTTTTCTTTGAACTCGCTGAAATCTTCATCTTGTCTCTTTTCCTCTTCTTTGTCCTCCATCCGCCTTGGTAACATCTTACCCTGTCCATGCCTTAGTCATTTTTTCATTTTTGGCACTTGGGAAGGGACCAAGAACGATTTCATAGTTTTCCTGATCACCAGGAACTCTCCGAAATTGTTCCTAGTAGGCTAGAAAAGGCCGAAGTTGCAATACTTAGCCAAATTTGAGGATTTGTTTCAGACTTAGAAAGGCCCGCAACAGGGTAAAGATACAAAGGCATGATTAAATGGCACTTTGAAGGATTTTTGGACAAAAAAACACAAGTTTGGGAATCGGAAAATTTGGGTCCCAACAGGACCCAGGGTGGCAATATCCTTTGAGAAATAGAATGCCAAAGACAAACATCTTCCATAGGACAAAACATAACTACTCATGGATCTCAATTTGTGTATATACTAGTGTTTCTTTGAGTTTTCAAGATGGGGAGATGGTTGGGGGATGATGGAGGGACGACTATATATATAATTTTAATTTACATTGAAATGTACCTAAAATTATAAAAATCAATATTAAATATAAATTATAATAAATTTAAATTTTTAACATGTTAAATATTAATAATTTATATTTATATTTAATAAATATAAATTTTATTTTTTAATGTGTTAAGTATTAATAATCAAATATTAAATACAAATGATAATCTAATCCACAAAAAATAGAACTTTTAAAGTTTGAGAGTATAGTTCTTTAAAATGACAAATTAAAGGCTAAAGCCATCACAAACTATCAAGACTTTTAAAGGTTTTAAAATCCATTGCATGGTATTTGCGCAAGCGAGCCCATGTACATAGTGGTTGGTGCTGAGACCAAAGTTGGGAGAGAACCAAATACTATTGCAAATCTTTCTCTAATGTTTCCAATTAAATCATTTTGGCAGACAAGGGCAAGATCAATAGTTGAGAGAGGGGAAAAGCCTAGATTGTCTGCTAAATTCACAAGAAGTGCAATGTTGTGGGAAAAAATAGAAATTCTACACAATTGACATTAAAATGGTACACAACCCGACATAGAAATTGGAGCTGATGCAGAAACACAACACGTACAACGAGATTTATATGCAATATAACAATGACATACTATAGCAACCAAATGGATTTTAAACATGAATGACAATGAGACATCACAAAAGAAGAGGGGATAGGTTTTTGGAATGAACTTTAGGGTTTTTTAAATTTAAAAAAAAAGTCGTTATGAGGATGGCTTGGCATCCCCCTAGTGTTCCCCTAGTGTTCTCAAGGGACGTTCCCCTTGTAGAGGGGGCACCCTTGGGATGTCCCCAAATATTTTAAAAAAATTAGAAACATGGGGGGGACATTTTGTCTCCTTCCCCTCATCCTAGGGCATCCTCTTTCTAAGAAACAACATAAAACTAGGGGGGGCGTGTCCTCAGGGAACACTACTATAGACAAAGTGAGTTTGAAGATACTGTCAAGACAAAGGGGTTGGGTGACAAATTCAGCCTAGACTATGCACTGTGGAACCATCCATTTGCATTGGATCATGTGCTAAAGCACAATTGTCTAAGCCCTCTTAACCCAAGGCTAGTCACAAGATCCCAAGCTAGGACCCCAAAGCTCAGAATTGTACATCGTTGTGGGCTTAATCATTGCATTGAAGAATTGCATCTTTAAAGGGATACCTTGGAAATGCACTTGGAAGCATTGGGGCTCAAGGATAGAGAGCAAGGCGCATCCCTTGCGAAGACAAGATTGAGAAGCAGGCAATAAGGAAAGAGGACCAACAAATTGAAATCCTAGATAGGCATAAGATGTAGCAATCTTTAGTGGGCCCCCTTTGTAGAAGAATGAAACCTGTAAAGAGCAGTCTTAGTGGCGTTGAGGACAATCACCTTAGTGTTACTAAGTTTGACCACAAGTCAACAAAGATCACAAAACTTAGAGAGGGCATCAAATTGTCTTTGCAGCCATTGGGAGAATGAGAGAGGAGGACCACTTTAATCACAAAGAGCAATATAGCAATCACAATGTGGTGAAGCAAGCAACCATCATTCCAATGATTATATTGTCTAAGAAAATCCTCAAGCTCATCAATGTAGATACCAAAAAGGGTTCAAGAAAGAGGGCGTGCATGACTCCAATAGTACTTTTGACAAAGTCAGAGAGACCATTACATATCTAGAATCGTCCAACATTTGTCTCAAAGAGTTGCATGATGGCGGTGATGAAAGTATAAAAAATACTAATGCCCTACAATTTTGGGAACATATTCCTTGGGATGGAGTTAAAGGTCTTCTGAAAGTCTACAAAACAACAAGACTTTTGAAGACTAATGACAAGCCTCTTCAATGATAGCAAAAAGTGAATATGTGGTCAATAGTCTAGAACTCCTTTCTAAAATCAACTTGCCCTCTAGCCCTCAAATTGCTTTCCTCTAGCACCTTAGAAAGTAACCTTTCAAGTGTTGTGGCTTAGAGTTTGCAAAACTATGCCTAATAATGGTAGTCATGTAATTACTTAAATTGGAGCAATACCCAAATTTGGGAATGGGGTGGATAATATGTCTAGACCGAGCATAGTGGAACGTAGAATGAACAATCACATTGAATAGATGTGAAATGGGGTATGCAAATGAATCGACACCATACATGAGAAACTCTGCTTGGAGCCCCTCACAATTAGTATAGAGGGTGAAGGTTAAAAAACATGGTTCACAAGGGGGCTAGATGTGACACAAAGAGGTCTTGAATATGAGAGATGAAATACGTGGCAGGAAGAACATAATCAACAACACTAGAATCACCACAATGATGGAAGCAATTCAATCTATGAGACTCTGGGAAATAGGAGAACTTCTTAAGAAGGTGGAAATTTTGAGATTTGTCCACATGAAGAAGGTAAATCCCATAAGTAGTTATAGGTTATTTCTTGTTATACAAAGTCCTCAACAAGCCAAACTCATTTGTGGCCAACTCTTGAAGACAAAGCTCATCATTGACAAGGAATGGGCATCTTGGGCCGGTCCTGGTGTGAGCATTAGAGTCACCAAGAAGATAACATCACTCAAGGAGGTGTAGTGGGAAATCTTTGGATAGAGATCAGGATAAGGATCTTCCTCAATGTGCAATGTGGTCACAAGATGTTGGTAGGAAATAGCATGTAGCAATGAAAATATCTTGAAGAGGTCCCTCTGATTTGAAACCATATGTATTTGGAATGTAAATTTGAGGCCAACCACAAAATCTTGGATTGGAATCTGTGAGTGTAGGGAGAGCATGCTCGGGGCTCTTATGGGTCTTAATAAGAAAGATGATATCTCGTGAAGCAATAATGTCTTGGAAGATACCTAGAGAAGATCACACAAAACCATTACAATTCGAATAGGCAATGGAGACACCATCACCACAAAGACTCGAGAACGCTGTCATGCACATAGACTAGTCCGTGACCATCTTAGAGGGGGGGAATCACAAATATAGCTTTGCAGTCTCTAATAATGGCCCACCTATTCTCCTTTCTAGTAGCAACAACTAATGCACGAGCCTCCACCTAAAGTCATGTGGGATTGGCATCCAAAAAGATTTTTGAATGAGAGAGAGGAATGGCTTCTTGGCTCTTAGGGCTTGTAAGCGCTTGTAATTGAACTAGAATCTGATACAGGGGTGTTATTCGGAGTCGACCAAGCTCTATCTAGGGAGATGTCTTTCAAGCCTAGAGAATCTTGCAGGAAGTTGTGACCAGCTTGTAGGGGTTCAATTAGTTTGGGAAGTCAATGGACACGGAGGTTTAGTGCTTTGGCTTGCAAAGCTTTTTCCTCATCAAATTTGGCCTGAATAGCCATAGCAACAATAGGAGGGGGTTTCTTACCCCTCTTTTCCACTTGGACCCATGAATTTTGCTCTTCCACCTGTTTTTGATAGACTCTTGATGGGCCACTGTTTCTTCTTTGAGGTGTTCATAGTGAATGAACAATTCTAAATGTTTATTTTGAATCATGGAATTGCTCTCTTGGAGATGCTGAAAAAGTGTAGTGGTGGATGGGGAGGTGTGAGATTTCTCAAGCACAAAGATATGAGCTTGCAAATCATTATTGATGCCTTCCTCTTGTATTTTGTGTTGGAGAAGTGAAATAAGTTTCCAATACGTGGAACCTAATTCCTCAATTTTGGAAATTGTTGTGGAAAGCCGACTGTATTGAATTTTTGGTGTCCTTGCAGAGATTCTTTTAGGCCCAAAAATGTCAGCCACTTTCTTCCTTTCACCTTTCTCTTTATGCACAAGGTCTTGTTGCAAAATCCCCTCTCCGGATTTCTGTTTATTCACATAAAATTTCAGACTTTAGTGTGTTGACATTCCATCAAACACTTGGTATGTTGTTGGAATGTCACTGTTATTTCTGAGTTTATGATTGAATGCTGGTTTGTGATGGCTTCTTGAGAACAACCAATCTTATTTCATATATATTTTTAATTAGCTTTTGGACAAGCACTTTGCATACATATGCCAACAATAACACAAAACCCACAGCCTGATATAAAAGATATTGCATTCCTCGTAACAACAGTAAATAGAATAGACATATTCAAATTAAAGATATGAATATGTGCTCATTGCTGTTCATTAAAAATCAGATTACAGTGACTGGAAATTAACCTCATACCAATTTATACAACAGAAGATATTGCCAATCTCCTATAGCTGGGCGGCCAGCTCTTCCAAAATGGTGTAGAAACCTCTTACGGCACCCCTTTATATCCTGTGATTCCCCTGTAACTGTTGTATTTATATCTGAGATGACTGTACACAAGCTGCAGCAATAATAAATAATGCCTTCCAACTTTAAGCTGAAATACCAACTCAGCTAGAGGGCCCACTATCCATAATCCAGCGCTTCCCTTTTATTAACTCCTGATTATAATAGTCTATGTTAAAAAAGGGGACTGCTGGAATATTGTCAGAGTTTGTCTCCTATGGAGTATCAGACTTAAACCTTTAACAACCATTCCACTAAAATGAGTCCAAACAAATGAAACAATACTTCAATATGCTGCGGTTAGCTCTAGAGAGGGTCCCACACTCCACTAAGAATCAAAGCTTCATTTCTTAATTCACACAATCCTTCTTATACTTCCTCATAGCAAATTGCTGACTGTGCTTATTTGTCAGATCTGGTTCCCTATTCAAATAGTATTACCAATATTAAATTTATCAATGAATTTCATAAATTTAACTTACCCCTGTACAGTGCTGCTTATAAATTTCACCTATACAAGGCAGCGATTATTATCATAGAGCTTCGTTTGATATGAAATGCCTTCCAAACTGAACACAAAATGGTACGGCTAGGTTGATATGAAATTCCAGCCAATCATGCATTCAAACCCTTCTCAATGGATGCCAAAATGGTCTTCAAAACCCTGCAATAAAAATAGATGCCTTCCTTGGAGCAAATCGTACCATAGCAAATTGATATTTGGTGACAAATCTATCAATTTGCAAACTCAAAACCCTAGCAGCTGTAACCTGCAAATAAACTCAATTTCCAGCTCCTCCAAAATATCAAATTCATGCAATGAAGTACAAATAGACCTCCGTTATGAAGCCTCCTCAAAGCGAGCTAGGTTTTCGTCCAACCCACTAGGAATTACAAGGGTTTCCGTCCTTGAATTCAAGCTGAAACAAGTTGCAGCCAAGAAGAAATATTCCAATTCAAAATAACATAGCTCAATGATGTAAAATGAATTCCAAATGCTCCTTTTAAAGCCCTCAAGTGGAGCGCTCCAAATGGGGCCCACTTGCACTTTATTAAATGGAGTTTTTATGTACACAATGTCACTTTATGACAAAGTGTTTTTGGCCGACTTAAGTGACTTTTATAAAGTAATTCAAAATTAGAACACTTTATAAAGTCAACTTAAGAATAGAACCACTTAAGTTACTTTTTACTTCTTGTTTCAACCAATCATTCCCTTAGAATGCGATTTAGAGCATGGGAATAGTGAAAAAGCCAGATACCCAAATCAAATGTGACCATTACAGAAATGGGGACATTACACTTGTAATGAGTGATTCTCAGGATGGCAGCAAGGGAGATGGTATCTTTTACTGTTCTTGGTCTTGCACATGAGTGTTTTCCTCTATTTTGTCTACATCTATATGATCATTTCCTGACATCATCTCTTCATTTCGTCTAAAACAAAGTCATGTGGATGCATTATGGGCCCTTACACTTGTGTTCGTTGGACAAACCTCTTTGGACCTAAAACAAAGGTTTTTTTAGCATCTATATGCAATGGTATTAGGGTATGCCATTCTTCCTTTGGAGAGTCTAGTAGTAGAAGAGGTAAGTTTGATTTCAGTACCTTTTAGCTTTCCGTTTGCTGTTGTATTAGTTTTGGGTTGTAGATTTGTTGCAAATGACTTCCAATAACCTGTGAATAGGCTTTAAAGTATGTTTTCTATCCATTTATGTACATAGTAACTGCACATATGGTAAAAATGTTGTCTTCCAAGAAGCTGGTTCGGCAGAATAATGTTGAATAGCACATGATATTGCCTTGTTATTTCATTTTATGGAGGGCCAAGATGAAGTCTTTATGTGTCATAATCCTATGACATGTGACAACTAGAGACATCTAGAAACAACTAGAATGCTTCTTAAGTCAACATGTGAACATATATGAATAGGTGCTAACTAATGACTAGTTAGATAATGTGCCTAGTTCACACTACAAGGGTAAACCAGATAGGTAATAACCTTGTTCACACCAACAGGGACGACCATTAGATAGAACTCAACTGCTAACAGCAAATCACAGCAACAATTATGCCATTCACTTATTGTGCAAAAGTTGAATGCATGGTGGGTATATTTTTGTGTACCCAATCTATCTAACCCGCTAGAAGATGTAGGCCCTTAAGAAGGTAGCATGCGAAGGAGGCAAAATATGAGAAGACACCTATACTAAACATTATACAGTCAAATTTCTATTCAGTCACAAAATTTTTTGACTCAAGATTTAGTCCCATATCTTTATCATCATCTTCATCATATGCATACTGGAGAGTGAAAACATCAGACATGACCCCCTCATTTATTCAGTATTCAACATCATCTTTGAGGTCATGAGGTAAACCATTTTACCCTGTTGGAATTTTTTTCATAAAATCGCCTCAATTTTTTAAAAACAATTTTAACATGGCTAATAATATTATCAATACATTTGCATTTTTTTCAGTGGATTTTGGATTGTCAGTGCGCGACAACACGCCTTAAAAATTGGGAACAATTTCTCTTCATGTCAAGATGTTCCATATAACTTATCCAAAAAATGGAACACGAGAGGAAAAATCTTGATTGTGTTGACCATGTTTTTGGGAAGCATGGATCCCTCCCTAATAGCCTTGACTATGCTCTATTGCTTTTGTGTATGGTTGCCCATGAAAAAGAGTTTGCAACCATAAATTCTATGCCCAAAGCGATGTTAGGCTGAGGAGGTCTAGAGATTGATATCAATGCGCCTCATTTACAAATGAGAAAGCAATTGATTCTGCACTCCAAACTCCTGCAAACTGGGCAAGACCATGTTAGGAATAGCAGGTAGAATATATTAATTAAATGCAGATAATCAAAGATTAAACAGAGGAATGAAAATACATAGAAATAAAACAGCGAGAGACAATTTTAACGTGGTACACCCAAACTCGGGTTACATCCCACCAACAGAAAGTCCAATATTATTATCCAGCACAAATAAAACCGATTACAACCAACAATCTCTTGCAACTCAGTACTGCTGTAATATGCTACAATACAATATCAACAGAAATCCTAACCCCAAGCCTTTTCGCCTTATGCAACTGTTTTATCGACTTATGTCGGTTACAAAAATAGGGTTTTATATGTCGGCCAATAGAAAAATAACTGTCGACACCTTTACAAAATAATAGGCAATTTTTGCTTCGGGGGTGGGGGCGCTGCCCCCAACAACCCGCCTCCCCTGCACTCCTTCGTTAAATACTTTGGGGGGGAACTGCGCCGACAAAAGTGGGGAAAATTTAACCTCCGAGTCTGATTGGGCTCCATATAACAACAGACCAATGTTTTGAGTAAGCATGTTAAGCCTTCGTAAAATGACCTCAAATTAGTATGCACTATGTATTCAAATTGAGGAAATATTTATGGAAATTTTCCCAACGTGCATAAATTTGATGTATAAGTCATGACCAACTCCATGTAATGAGTAATTAGACTGGAATTTATCTATTTATGACAACAATGATTTTTGAATATCCAATAACAATAATAAATATTTGATTTAAAAAAATATTGAATTTAGCATTAAAAATGTGAAGTAGCAAAAACAATGTTCACAAAGCAACAATCACAGACAACTTACACAAGTACAACATGAGAGTAATAAACAATAGTTAGATTGCATATGGTTTGGATGAAAGTAGCAGACAATAACCTAGATATACTTTGAAGCTAAGACAGAGTGGAGGGAAGGAGGAGGAGGTGCTCTGAGGTTGATGGAGGAGACGAAAAGTCACCTACCATTGTCGACCTTGGGGAAGCTATTTCTTCTTGAATTGACTCTGATTAGTGTTCTTCGCCATAGCTGATCAGTTTTTCCTTGTTCTCTTTGTTGTTTTGGTGTCATTATTGATGTTTTTTGGGGAAGGGGTTTTTTGATAGGTTGGGTCCTTATTAAAATTATTGTTTATTGCATTGATTATTGTTGGTTTTGTTTTAAATTTTTAAATTGGTTGTAGTTGTGTCTCCTGCCTGTGCCCAACGGGCATTCACTAGTGTGCGTTTAGGACTTATGGTAGAAGCATGTGGAGTTATGGAAGGGGAAGAAGCGGCGTTGATGGATGAAGACAAGATTGTTAATGAAGGTGAAGTCGACCCAAAGAAGAAATCCTATAGGGAAGTGCTTAGCTTAGAGGAGAAACTTAAGGTCCTAGTAGAAGCCATATATGAAGTGCAGGAGAGAAGATGGAGGAGTCGAAAGTTTGCAAGTTGGAGGAGAAGGTAAGGCGTCTCCTTCCCAGAGAGTTCTCCTCATGAAACCAAATAAAGATATGAATTTTGCTGTGGAACAAGAAGAGAATAGACTTTAAAACATTGCAATTTTCTTTGTTGTTGTTGATAGTAACACTCTTCCGTCAAGAGAATTCTTTGACGATTGGATTTTGAATGTGCGGGGGAAAAACCTAGGGTTATATGTCTCTTTCTGTAGGATGGTGCAAAAAGGGTTGTTTATAGTGTTTTTTAGGAACCATAACATGCAAAAGCGTGCCCAAAATAAAGAATTTTGGAATGTTGGGAAATCCATGTTCAAATCTGTGGCTTGGTCTCCAGATGTATTGAATGAAGAAGTTTTAATGGCCACTATTCCTATATGGGTGACAATTAAAAATATCCCACCGCTGTTTTGGGCATTCATTCCACAATTATTGCAACCATTGGGGAGGGTTCTTTAGTTGGAAGAAACTAGGACTCATTTGGATGGAAGAGTCCTAGTTTCTCTCACTCTCGGAGTTGATATCCCTGAAAAAATTGGGATAAACATGGGAAATAACATAGTCTATTGCAATGTTGAAATTTTGGGAGGGTTGAATGCCTGCTTTCTCTGCAAAAAAGAAGGACATCAAAAAGAGATTGCCCAAAAATAAGAAGGAAAAACAATAATTTCAAGCCCGAGTTTAAAGAAAAAACTAAAGATAAAGAGTGTCATGATAATAAAGAAAGAGAAACTCAAGAAATTCCAAATAGCATTAATTTGGAAGGGTTGAATTTTTTTGATGAGATTGAGAGTCTCAAGGGAGCCACTCAGAATGTGGTAGAACTCAATAGTGTGATCGAGGCCATGGATGAAGTTGCTACTAATCTGGAAGGCTTGAAAAAGAAACTTGGTGAAATGAAGAGCCTCAATAGGGACACTCAAAATCTTGAGGTGCCTAGTAATAAAACTGATGCAACTGAAAAAGATAAACAACACAAGAAAAATGCTCAAGAGCTTGTGATGGACAAAATCAGAGAAATTTTTTTTGCCGATAAGATAATAAGAGATGACACTCAACAAATAGTTGAAATTGATAGTCCTAGTACACTAGAGCCAAAGGAGGATTTCAGGGGCTTAACAAAGAAAAAAACCATGGAGGGGAAAAGTGATCATAAGTTTGATGACGCCCTCTCTCCTTCATAGTGAAGAAGAAAAAGGGATGGATATTGATAAAATCATTAACAAGGTTGAAAAAAGAAAAGAAAACAAATTAGCAGAGAGGATAGTGGACAAAAAACATAAGAAGGGGAAAGAAGAGAAGATTCCTAAATGTTTTGATAGGCTATATAGGAATCAGAAATTCTCTAATACCTCTCCTAATATTGATGACTCTAAACTGCATTAGATTGATATCAATCCCCTGAGAGAAGATACACTGTAAGGAGTTTCTTTAGTAAGAGGAAAGGAATTGACTTTTTGTTTCTTGAAGAAGTAAAAGCAGTGGGTTTCCAGTTGGAAACTAACTTGAGATTTATTTGGAAAGATGCAAGTTAGTTTGTCAGTAAGCATAATAAAGGGAGGGGGTTTTTGCCAGCCTAATAAACAAGTGGACTAACTTTGTGAAGGATTCCAGTTGTTCCAATTGTAATAGAGGTGTTTGGGTGTTGATTGAAAAAAATGATTTGAAATTTAGTTTATGTGCAGTATATACAGCTAATGATTATGGGGAGAGAATTGAGATGTGGAAATCGTTGGAGACCTTGCCAAGAGTGCCATGGATTGTTGGTGGGGATTTCAATATGGTGGAGCAAATGGAAGACAAAACTGGAGGTTTAGAGATGAGCTGGAAATAGAATGAACAATATTTCTAGAATAAAATGAAGAAAAACCTAAAACTTTTTGATCCTCTAGAGAATGGTAAAAAGGATAGCAAAGACATCAGGTATACATGGTGTAATTTTCAAAAAGGAGGTAAGAGAATCTATTGTAGATTGGATAGATTCTATGCAAATGAGGATTTTTTCAGCTCTGATCCTAGTGATAACGGTAATAAGGTGAAAGTTCATCCCAACACCATTTTTGACCACTATCTATTAGTATATTAATGTAATAAAGTGTATTTAATTAGGTTGGTAGTTAGGTATAGTTATTAAAGTTGTTAGTTGCAGTAGGTAGTACCATTAATAATGGTAGTTGTAATAGTAACTTTCTATGATGAACACATGGTGATACTGAGAGATGGGGGGGGTGTGAATCAATATCTAACAAACTTTTACTTTTTCTAACTTTAATCAACCACAATAATGTCACATGCAAGATCTAACAATTAAGCACACATGAAGAATACACGATTTATGTGGAAACCCTTGCGGGAGAAAACCACGGCAAAATACTGCTTATATATATCTTATTGATCTTCTTCTCTTTCTTGTAGGCTCCAACCTACTTCACATACATATAGTGAGCTCCAACTCACAGAAGTTACCAATCTCCACTTGACAGAATTATAGGCACCAACCCCCACACACAAACTGAGCTCCAACCTCTATTTGATAGGCTCCAACCTATTATTCCTTCCATGGCTGATATGGTTTACTTCTCCACAAGATCTTCCTCTCACAAAACTGATCACAATCTACAAAATATCCTTCTTCCTCAAATCTGATCCAAACCACAACTCTGATTCAATCCACACAAATCTGATCCAACTACAACTTCTCTTCCTTTTCAAATCTGAACTCACACCATACAATTACCTTCTCTCACAAATCTGATCCGAATCATGGTCAATCTCTTTTCACAAGGCTGATCATAATTCTAGCAATATCATCACATGAATTTCTGCTCTTACTTCTCATACATATTCTTCATTTAATTCTGCATTTATACTACATACATGAGCTGCAACTATCATTAATATACATCTGAAATACCTTTGATTTTCTGCTCTTTATCTTCTTTTTAAATCTGCTCTTATATAATATTTTTAATTGTTCTTCTTTCTAGAATAAATCAGAATTACACTTCATGTTTCTCTTCTTCTCTTCCTTTATGCTCAGAAATATTTCATTGAAATGCTTACTCTCTAAATCACAAAACTTTATCTTATATATCTTCTCAAATGGAAGCAATGGACATACTTTTTCTGAATGGATACCTCTCTTCAAACAATTGCATCTCTTCTTAAAAATCGCTGCCTTTCATTACAATGCTTCTCTTCATAACAAAACAAATCGCACCCTTTTTTAGCCTTTTATTACTTAGCATATGCACCACTTCATTTACTAAACAACACCTCTCCTCCTTAATAAATTGCACCACATACCCTTTAATAAATCACACCACATAAAACACATTATGAAATAAGACAAATTTGTCTTGTTAGATGGGGCGATCTTTAAAAGATGTCGGCCCCTCTTAATTAGTATTTATCAATTTTTAAACTTCAAATATGAGTCGGCCTTATGCTCCATTAATATTTATCAATTCTTGAAATTCTTTCAACATTTCTTGTTATCACAAGTTCAAGTTCAAGTTATTACAAGAAATTGTATTTGCCTAACCATAAAGAATGCTATTCATTTTATTGAAAGAAAGCCCTACCTTGATAGGGCATGTCAACTGCCCCTACCCTACGAAGGCCCACCCCCACTCCTTAGTTGATTGGGTTTCAGAAAGGCTAACTTCTCCGTGCTTCAATCGTTTCACCATCTCCTGGTAGATCAACTCTCTATACTTTAGCACTTTCTCTCTATTGGGAGGTTTGAAGCAGGCTGATCAGGGGTGGGCCTCTACTCTATAATGGGGGTAGGTGGGAGGAATATGGGAGGTAAGTGGATAGTTACAGAATTCATCCAGGTGGACTAAGGTCCATATTGCCCGTGTGGCTAAGTCCTCCATTGCCTCTAGCTAGTAGTTACGTCATTTGGGCGCGGGGGATCATGCTTACATCACCACCATAAAGCAAAGCAGGGGCATAAAGGCTTGCTCATTTGAATGAAAAGCATGTTTTCTCCCATCCATGGTAGGCGACATGTTCCATCCACTCACCCCAGTCAAAGCTATTTGCTGTTTGAGGTCCCACCCATCGTTAATTCAAGAAGCATTTTCAGTGAGGTAAGGCCATCCACGTATTCATGCATATGTCATATTCAGGAAGGTATGTAGGGTGAGGCCACCTCAAGGATTATAGAGGGAAGGGGAAGGATTAGAGCTTCCCACTCCCACCACCCATAGTCGATATTTGGGGGGAGAAAAAATGTTCAGAATATACTACTTGCTACTCACAACCTGCCTCCGTTACTTCTCCTTTAGGCTCCCCTCATACTGCTCCTAATAGCTAGTTGGCCTTGTACTCGAGGTCAGGGCAGGGCTCATCATGGAGAGGTTTGAAAGAAAGGTTAGGAAATTCTTGATGATCCATAGATCTAGTTATCTAGATGCCTGATAAGCCCCACCAATGCAAGAAGCACTCACTTATTGCATTTTCTTTGCACCAGCCGACATTAACTAACCCCATTAGTTGGTAATTGGGGTTGGTTCAACTAGGGTTGGCTCAGCTAATTCCTCCTTCTTGGCTTGGTACTTGGATTGGAGGGAATGCCTTCAATGGAGTTTCTCAGACAAGTTTCTATTTTTGGGTTTAGAGGTCAGACAAACCTTACCCCTATTTCGTTTCCCAAGGTTAGACTTTTCATCCTCATAGATTTTCACTCAAGTGTAGATTTGCTATCATCCATCTATTATCCACACGATACAACCAATCCCCTTGATTTGAGTTATATAGGTACTGGTTTCATTCAGAGCTATATAGATAGGGCAACTTGGTTCAATAGGGCTCCCAATTAGAGTAGTTTGGGCTTTGATGGGGGGTGGGGGGCATTTGTAAAGGGGTGGGGGGGATAGAACGAGGATGGGGAGGATGCCGAGGGCAACTATAGGTTGGGTGGCACTTTCCCAACCAAGTTATTAGAAAAGTTGGGTGGCCTATCCCTTTATCTTTTTTCCATCCATCTATTTGACCTATCTATCCAACCCTCCATCCATCCATCCATTTGGCCTATCCATCTATCCCTCCTTCAGCCTTGGTAGGGGAAAGGTAGGGCACTTGATGGAAGATTATTTGATCGAGACCCACAGGGGGTTGGCTCATATAGCTATGCCCTACTATCCGAACGAGATCCCAATCAAGGTGATGGGCCGACCCCCCTAGCCTATGTATGTGGCTGGGGTAGGGTAGTTCCCTTGCCTAAGTGCTATGCTCCTCCGTTCAAATCTATCCATCTATCTATCTCTAAGGGCAGGTGGATTGCATATCTATACGTAATAGAGGGAGGTAGTTTTGTCTAGCAGTTGAAGGTATCATATCATAGTTCCAATATCGTATTTGTTGTATATCATGGGGTGTATATTGTTCCCATCCTATATCACCAAGGGTAACTAGTCTCTGTCCTCTACACCGTGTCGCCTAGTGGCACAAGCCCCTACCTTCTCTATCTGGTCGAGGTAAAGAGAAAAGGTAAAGTGAAGGGCCATGGAGGAACGTATTCGGGGGAGTTCCTGCTCCCGTCCATATCTCTATCCAAAGATTCCACCACTATAGAGGATTGGAACCCGTAGGGCCCACCCTACCTCCATATCTTGGTTGGGTTGCCCACTGGGGTTCAATAGGCCCTAAATAGTAGCCAGTCCCCCCCCCCCCCCCCCCCCCCAACTATCTAGTCGGGCACTATCTGTAAAATCCAACAATCTTCCATAGAGTGCCCTACCTCCATTCTTGGTCAGGGTGCTTCCATGGCTATATGAGCTAGCCTCACCCCAATGGGGAGGGAACAATTAGAGTAAGGGCTGGCCAATATCCTCTAGATTGTTTAGTATTAGTTGTTGTTTCCCATGCTCCATGCTTTTATGGCATGGCCCTCTACACATGACTAACTCTACAACCACCCGAGATTGCCTTTGGTTTCGGTACTGAGTATGGCTTGCCCGCCTTTGGTGTTGGTACTTGGATCCAACTTTTGGCCTTCAACAATTCTCTTCTCCACCTACGTTTTTCTATAGTAGGGACCTATGCACTGTATTGCTTGGATGAAACCAATTGATAGGGTGAACCTCTCTTTCAATAGGGGCAGATGGGTACCAAGTCAAGGCAAACTCGGCCCAACACAACATGGTTGGTTTTCCTGATGAACGAACATATATGGTCCAATCAAGATCATGGGGACTGCCACGCTATGAGCTTATGAACGACCCCCTGAGACTGAGGGAGCTTCGTGTTTCGCTGATGGCCCGATACAAATGATGGGCCAAGACCTCCTCCTCCTTCCTTATATATGATTGAAAGTATGGTGTTGTATACAACATTTTTTCATACCATAAATTCATAACACCCACACTAGTAAAAAACTGCATATTTATTTAAAAATATAAATTAAACCCAGCATTAAAACGCTATGAAAACTGAATTGAATGGTTTCATATTGAAGCAAAATGTCTTTTTTTTCATATTATAATTTGAGAAACCCTATATTAGTTTAAAAACCAGCATTATCATTTAAAAAATATAATAAATCAATGTTAAATGACATGAACACTGAGTTGAATGGTTTGCAACTTTGCGTATCATTCTGAAACTGCTTTTGGAAAAGGAAAAAAAAAAAAAACTGACCTGGAACTCAAAAAATTGCAGATTTTTTCTCTATGAATTGCCTTCAAACTTGTTCAATTGCTTAAACAAGGTTGCAAATGCATTGTGAGAAATTTTAAAGGGTTGGATGGATTTAAAAAGACAGAATGTCTGCCACACTGCAGATGATGAAGCAGATGAGGTTGGTGTCACTAAATTCTGATGCAAATTGTAGGTTAGCACTGCAAACATTCTTGATGCCAGGCCTCTCAAAAATTCGAAAGGTCTTTTTGAATAGATATTAATTACTGGGAATGCATATAGCTATTGCAAGAATGAACAGAACAGGCTCCAGGATTTTATCAAAATCTCTAAAAGGACAAATCCACTATATTGTATATGCAGACATCATGGAAGTAGTTACCCTGAAAACTTAGAAAAGGAGCAGGCCAGAAATAGCTAATGTGTCAACAATGGAAAAATAATAGTTTGCCATTCCAGCTTAGCAGTAACACACTGAAGCAACTGTGATATCCTCCAACACTATCGACCTGGGAACTGGTGGCAACCATTGGCAAAACAAAGTATTAATGCCCCTCAAGAACAAGCATAAATTTCATTGCTCAAGGGATTAACTCTTCCAAGTCTGCTTTTACAGTACCCTCTTCAGCCTGCCATCTGGCCCCACCTTGCCAACAAGAATCTTTTCTGCTGCTGACCTGTTTAAGTTCTTCATTCACTGTTTTCACCCACAAAACAAGGAGGTCTTTGGCTTTTTTTGTAACTGATGTGAGGCCGCCCAAACTGTTGTATTTAGTGGCATTCCTCTATCTCAAATCCTTTGGTCAATAAAACAGCGGGAACACAAGCTGTTAGCCCCAATCACCGTCTAACCCTTCTGCCTGCAGCTAAAACAAGTGGAAAATTTCTGTAAAGCAGAGATCCGTCTATGCATATTGCATGGCTGATATTGACAAATTTTTGCTGGGCCTACTCACTGCCATGGACACAAAGCAAGCTGAAACCAACTTCTGCAAAAAGGCGTTTCTCTTTTTGTTTCGTATATTCAAGAAAAAATGTACAACAATCTCTGCAGCATTTTGCTGGAACTGGAAAACAGTGCACTGTCACCTGTAGTTCTACTGAGTTCTTTTGCTGTTTTTACCATTTACTGGATATAGCTGTTTGTTATGTATTTGTTTGATGTTATAATTTTGCTTTGTAACCATTTCTTATAGCACTCTCCACTTCTTTCTTAGTACTCTCGTCTTATGTAATCACCTTCTTTTAAAAGCACTTGTACTTCACCTAATGGCTTCCACCAAGGCAGCCCAACTGAGGTATAGTTAATATATCATTATAAATAAATGATATATTCTTATATATACATTTATATTTTATCCAAAAATATCATGTACAAGAGAGTTGATCTTTGTTCATGTTTAAGCATATTGGAACATCCTGTGATCAGGCAATTTTACATTTCAGATCCATTTTAGCTGTAGACTGCAAGCATTGCGGTTATAGATTCTAGTTTGTTTCCCATCCTATTTAAAGCTGTAGTGATGTTGAAGGTCTAACTTTGAGATTCTTAACCTGTTTGTTAGGAGAGTCCTTATTTTGTTTCCAAAATTTCTGCAACAAGTTTTGTGGAGGAAATATTTTACTAACTTCTATTTCTGTTGACAATTTAAGGCTCAAAGAAAAGAGGCTCGCTTGGTAGCAGCTTTGCAGAAACTTGAGCCTAAACATTCTTCAGATACCACACATGACCCTGAAATTCTCACTCCAGAAGAGCACTTCTACTACCTTAAAATGGGTCATAAATGCAAGAATTATGTTCCAATTGGTAGACGGGGAATTTTTGGAGGTGTAATTTTGAATATGCATTTACATTGGAAGAAGCATCAGGCTGTTAAGGTAATTGTCAAGACGTTCACTCCAGATGAGGTTTGCAAAATAGCAACAGAATTGGCAAGACTGACTGGTGGTATTGTACTGGACGTATATGAAGGAAACACAATTATAATGTATCGTGGAAAGAATTATTCTCAGCCACCTACTGAAATCATGACACCAAGGATAACACTCTCCAAGAATAAGGTAAGACATGCTACTCTATTCCGTATTCACTTACATCATTTTGAAGCTGCGCAGGCATCTCCTTTTTCTTTTGTGTAATGTTATAATAGCATGATATGTCTTCATCTCATGTTTGTTATGTCTGGAGATATAGAACTTGTTGCAATCCTTGAACTTTGTTTGTGTTGCAGGCTTTAACTAAATCTAAATACAAAGAAGCTCTTCAAGCGGTGCGAATCTTCATACCAAGACTGGAAAATGAACTGGAAATGCTTCGCCAACAGGTGAAAGGTGGAGGTCAGGAGAGTCCAAAAAACAGTAAGCAAATATTAAACAATTGGAGAGGTGTGAAAGAGCATGTAGCAGAAAGGGGAGTTAAATTCACAGGATATTTTTCCGAGTGTAACGAGGATGTGGTTGAACATGCAAGAGAGACGAAAGATGTTTCTGACTACTGTGGGACTGAAACTGATCATGTTTCAGGCACAGATTTTGACATAGCTTCAGATTCAGAAGCACTTTCAGATTTGTTTGAAACTGATTGTGAAATGGATACAGATTCATCTGGTGAACAAGAAGACTCATTGTATTTAGACAATATTGATGCTCCACAATTGGATGGTGAGAAGGCCCTTGGTGATTTTTCAAAAGATGAGGCCAAAATGTCTGAAGAGTCAAAGAAGGTGGATGGGTTGGGTAATGATTCTTGCCATCCTGAACTTGATGAAGTGGACAAGTTGTTCCTGCGTGTTAGTACACTTCTTAAAAAGAAGAAATAAGGATGGATGCTAGTTTTGGAAGTTCTATCGTGATTAACCATTTTTGGTCTTGAGGATATTTCTTAAAAGCAGGTTAAATCAGGTGTCTATGGAACTACGTGATAATTATCTGGTAGTTTACTCCCTCTATATCCACTTACTAGAAAGTGGGACCTCTTTGTAATGAATGGACCAGTGTCTTAATCATTACTATTTTAATTCAATTGAATGTTTTGGGAATGTAAAATAATAACGATATGTTTGGAACCAAGGAGAGCATCTTGTCTTCATCTAAACAAGGTCACACATTGACCACAAGCAATAAATCATGTAGACTAATTGATTGATTGAAAGTTTTTAATGACGTCCACGAGACCGAAACAGTCTATGGGACCCACAAAAGCAGCAGACCATGCAAACAGGCCGCCAACTAAACCTGACTGCTGTTTTCAATCTCTTTGATGATAGTCAATCTTCTTCTATGGATTCTGTCTAAAAAATCAGCCACTCTCACAATCTTTGTTTCAACAAACAAGGCCATTAAAGAAACAACATTCAAGATATCCTTGAATTTGAAACAAATGTCCTCATAAGCTTTGCACTCCATGATGTAATGCCATTCCGTTTCCACTAACCCCGACGTACAAAGACGGCAAATCCTATCCGTCCACTCTTCTTTGGGTGTCTTCCATCTTCCCGTTTCACACTTAAGATGGTGTGAGCTAGTTCTGAGCTGGGCCAATAACATTTTATATTTCCACTTGATATCCGCCATGATATAACACTTTTGATCGTGATCGCATGTGGGGTTAAAATGAATGACATAATATTCTCTTTTTCGCCCGAGTTGTTGAGACCACATGGCAGCTTTGACTTTCCCTCTCACAAACTTTTTGATTTCCACATTTGTTCTTGGGCATTCTTGAATGTTGATGCCCCACTTGTGCAGCCACTAGGCATTTTGTTGCATCCACATGTTCTTCCTTCTGGTAATCTTTTCCTCCGCTGCAATTTTGGGCCAGCGGTGCCCCCCCATGCTCTCAATTCTCTTCAGATACCCCAAAAGCCTGGTTATCGCCATCGCCTCAATAGGATAAGCACCCGCTTCTGTCAGGATAATCTCATATGGGACTGAGCTTTTTATTTTAAAGCTGCTTGTGATTAGATATTTTTGTAGTCTTTCGATTTGCCTCCATTTCGAAGTCGATGTGCTGCTGCCCCAAACTTCGCAGCCATACAATATCACTGGTACAACCAACAGTCCAAAGAGTTTCTGCTTTAATGAAACATAGAATTGGCACTTACTCGTTGTGTACCCCTGACAGAGTATTCTTGATTTAAGACTACATAGGATCACATTATAACTGAATTGTAATATATTTCCTTTGGAGTTATGATCCATTTGTCTTTCGGCTAGCAGTTCTCCCATTTCATTTTGTACTAAGTTGTGCTTACTTTTCATTGTGGATTGTAGCCATAGCCCTGGGACATTATCAATTATTTTGCAAATTTTCAGCGTCAATTGGGAGTTTATTTTCTAGGGATATCACTTTGGTATCAGGGCCCTTGCATCAAGAAAATGCAGACATTTCTCTAACAGATCAATCTATGGAAAGATAACGTACAGTTTAAAAAAACCACCACACAAGGGAATTGGTAATATAATACTTATTTTGAAGTCTACTTTGGACATCTCATTGCATCCGTGCATCCCTTATTTGATAAAGCAGAGTTATTTTTATTTATTAAATATTAATGCTATTTCTGTTGCAACTTGGTAGTAGACATTTAAATTGTATATGTTGGAAGGGGCCAACAATCATGGATCTCCCTTTGAGGGACTGTGTTCTACAGGAGGATCACCCATAATTGACCCCGCTTCCAACCCATTATGGAAATTATGATCATAATCTTCTTAGTCCTCGCCATGGCAGGATATTGTAGTTACTAGATACAATTGATCAATCAAAAGATTTTTTTATCTTCTCCTAAAGTCTGATCAATATCTTGTAATATTTATATTTAGTACGCCGATAGGCGTTTCCTTAGTGAGCAGCACTACCTGAAATATATAAACAGATGGTCTAGATTAAAAGAGCTACCATAGAATAAATCTGGACCCTTGGTTGAAAGAAACAATAAATGATAAAACACAAACAAAGGCAAACGATTGAAACGTCAGGGGCGTTCATTTTCCGTCGCTGTTTTCACTATTTTTATATCGTCCAATTCGAAAAGAAATGTTGCGCTGGCACCTGCGTTTGCCGTTTTTATTTTTACTGCGCCATTTTCTTTGGCCTTTTCCAGTTGCTCTCACGTTGGAGAAAAAATCTTGTGAGAAAAAGTCTCGTGTCGTTTATTCCCATCGATATTTATCTTAGACTTTCCGCAGAAGAAGCCAAGAGTCGGTGAGTGTGTGGATGGGACAGATATTTTTAGCTGGAGCACTTTATACGTTACCCTCATAGGTACTTAGCAGGGTTGAAATTTTGAAATGGTATTTTCTACTGACTACGCCAGGTTTATTTAGGTTTAAAGTCAAATAAATTATTTTTTATTAATTTACTTTTTATTGCTTTTTATTTTCCAGAAATTTTACTTCGCCCCACTACACAATGGAGAAATGAATTGCATCCTCCTCTATCGTTACCCTGGAGGCGTTCTTACGTGAAAAAAAAGCTTAGGAAAATTGTAAATGGCTGATAATTCTTTTGAAGACCATAAATTAAATCCTACCCACACATATTGACGTCTTTTTAAGCATTCAGTAAATTCTTCTATGACAGTGGGAGATGCTTTGACTCTCAGACATACATGATGAGGCGGGCTTCTGTGGGCTATCAAATTGTAGCATTTTGATTCTTGCGCTGCCAGCCCCAAGTTTCTAGCATGCATCTTTTGTTGTTCAAAAGTCAAGTTTCAGTCATCAAAAAAAAAAATACAGAGTTTAGATTTAATTTCAATAGTTCTCTAATTTCATTTTCATAGTCCAGTTTTAAAATAATGTTGGGAATAATGGAAGGGTTTAACAAAGGCAGTGCGTGCTTCTTCTGTTGTGAAGGTAAGACTAAGTACATTGTCGTTGACTTTGTACTTTGTGGTTGTTAATACCCAAGCCATTTTTAAGGGAATTTGTCATGACTAGAGCAATTCATGTGTGTTCCATGCATGTACAATGTAACATTGGAATATCACAACAATAAAGAGGGGTAGATCAAGTGGCTTGCTTTTATTTTTTTAAACAATAGCAACGACTTTTCCAAGGAGGCCAATATGTAGTGTACACTTCACTCTTTACCCAATCAAATGTCAAGTGAGTTATGTGAGAGTGGTCATAGGGTCTATGTGTAGGTAAAATACAACACTGATTTCTATTTTTAATTATTTATATATGTTGTCTTTATTATGTTGATTATATGTTGCATTATTTATTATTTATTTAATATATTATATTTATATTTTATCTTATATAAAATACAATATATAATAATAATACATAATTATAATATAGATTTTAAAAATATAAAATAAATATATAGTTACATAATATAATTAAAAAAAAATACAATAAATATGTTATTAAAAACTAATATTTTAAAATATAAAATAAATGAATTAATGATATTCTTATTATATATTATTATATTATATTTATATTTAATAATTTATATTATTAAAAATATAATGTATTAATAAATAGAATTATATTATAGATTTTTATATATAAAATTATAATTATATTTTTTATGTTCAATGAATGCGCATTAAGTGAGTCGTATCCCATAAAATAAATAAACTGAAAAATAATATGAGGTGCATCAGACCCATAAATAGGGGTACAACAATCTGAGACCAAAATTTCATATCCATCTATCCATATGACAATTTTGCTCGTGATTCTTGTCTTCCAATTTTATCATGGGAGTGCAAAGACATAAAAAAAAATTAATGATTTTGCCTTCTTCCCTCGCTTAACAGGGGTCCAATCATCTATAAGATCCTTACTTGGATCTTCTATGCCTGAATTTTGGCTAATCTCCTCCAAGGTGGCTTTATGCCATTGGAAACCATAATAGCCTTCTCTAAATCAATAGTAGTATTGACTTTATTTACACCACTAGAAGCCAAAGTGGCCTTCTCTAAGTCTACTGAAGCTTTAACACCACTGGATTATATACATGAAGCACATGATATAAGTGAGCCATGAGCACAATGGATCGATTGTCTGGAAATAGGGTTGGTTTTGATTGTTTAAGTGTGCAAGCTTATATTCGATGTTGTTGTTTCCTAGGTTCTTATAACATTTGGTGGATCTATGATGTTCGTAGGTGCCTTAATCAATCTACTGGGTGACATGGTAACTTCTGACGATTTTGAGCATATGCTCTTGATTGTTCTTTCTTTGGATGGAGCTCTTTGCCTTATTTTCAGGGTGTTGGTTGTTATTCAATTCTTCGTCTGGGTTGTGGCTTCCATTTCTTCTTCAAGCTGCAGTTTTTTATACAACTTTGTTTTTGTTGGCTCTCTGGTCTGATATGTTGAGTCTTTTGGTTCACGTTCCTTATGTGAGAAGCACATGATGGATTATATACGTGAAGGGCCTAGATTAAAAGGATTACCATCAAAAAGCATCTAGACCATTGATTTTTTCAAAAAAATGTCATAAATGATAAGAAACAAAAAAAGTTCCCTTCACTTATTACATAGACAATCACTCTAATCGAAGTGGGCTCAAAATATAGGAGAACTTGTGCATGGGCATATGCGATTTTCACTGTTAATATCTCAAATATACACATCAAGGTATTGCCAAGCGAGACAACTTTTTGCATGCTTTGATCTATAAATTTCTACCAAAAGTATAGTTGAAATGATAAAAATCACATGCTAGATGAAAGCACACAAACACCTGAATGTATTTGGCATGGATGGCTTAAGACTTTTTGTACAAGAAAATGATAAAAGTGTTGCCATAACAAACATATTATAAAATAAAGATGATAAACCATGGTAAACTAACACAAGCTATGAAAAGAGTTGAGCTCGATTCCCTGGGAAGTTTCCAACAAGTTGCGAACATGATGTTGCATCCCTAGTGTAGCCACTGTAACGTTTCATACTTTTGTTCGGTCTAACAGCATGAACCAGAATAATAATATTAAGCTATGAACTTTCAGTATGATTCCCAGTTTAACAATCTTCAGTTGGTTATGGATCCTAAGCAGGCTTAGTTTATTGAAATTATTTCTACATGAATTTCCAATATAAGTAGAACTTAGTTTCTAAATTTCTGTAAAATTGCATATAGACAAAACATTTCCACACTAAAAATTTATTTACTCCCCACAATCTCCAACATACCGTCCATGTGAACATACTATTAGAGAATGCTGATGACGACGTGGTTCGATGGTTAAGTCGCTCGGTTGTAGTGGTGGCCACCAGAGTTCAAACCCCCACTAGGCCAACGAGCTCGTGGGTTTAAAGTGTTCTTGCTAGGGGATGAGGTCCCCCATGTTGTGGCCTCACCGGTTCATTGCTCCGGGCAAAAGCATTCGTGTGGAGTTGGAGGGTGTGTCGCACCAGCGTCGCCAGTCACGTTAAAAAGTTTACTAGGCGCATTTAAAAAAAAAAGCATACTATTAGAGAAATTTATTAAGGTATGACTTGAAACCTTGGTGATAGTATTAGAGAAATTTATTAAGGTATGACTTGAAACCTTGGTGATAGTATTAGAGAGGAGGATTCTAACAAATCAATTAAAAATATATATTTTTAAAATTAGTATTTTTGTACCAACAATTTTTTATAAACTATATAGTTGAAGTTTAGATGCTCAAATCGAGTATTTTCTTAGATATAGAGTAAACAATTTCACATAGTTAAATATATGGGGATTCCAAACTTATTTTAAATTTTGTTAAATATTTATAGTGTGAGTGTCAATTCAACAATTGGTGAGCAACATTAATAAAATTAAGGAAATTTTCATTTTAAAAAATTGGACCACATTCAAAGATTCTATAATAAGGATTGCTAACCAAATGGCAAATTAGGGAGTCAAACTTAAAGCAATATCACTTTGCATTTAGTACATTCAAGATTAAGTCTTCAATCATTGACAAGTCTTACAACTATTTGTAGGCTTTCCATTATATCTTTACCTGACAAATTAAAATTTCTAAAAAGTTATAGGCTCCTTTGTTGCACTAAAGTCTTAATTTTTCTCTTGTATCTAAAATGTAAATGTTGCCCCTTATGTTCTTGCTCTTGTAATTTTTATATTTTAATGAATAAAGTTATATTTTTAAAAACAATTTCTTATAAATAACCTCTTTCTTACAATTGTTGTATATGTGAGATGATTAACATAACTAAAGCAAACAGTTAAAATTTAAATGATTATAATGGAATATAATCCTTAGTGATATATGTAGTTTAATTGTTATTGGATTTCTCTCTCTTAAATGAGGGACATCTCATTGTAAGAAATTGAAGTACAAGCGATACCATTACACTCTAGCATAGCAATAAATATAAACGGCTTCATTTTTGGTCAACTAGCAAATGTAATGGTGAAGAACTTCAATATGTTTGGTTTTGACAAGCTACTTTGGATTCTTCACCATCTTGAGCACACTTTGGCTATAAAAAAACTGAGCTTGGTTTTATTTGGTCAAGTTTGAGATTGGCCAATGTCCTCTACAAAGAAATAAAAATAAAAGGATGAACATTCAAATCTAATATTAAAAACAAAAAAACCAAAGGTACTGGATTTGAAAAATCAGAGAAGGACCCAAACCCTAGGTGAAAACTAGAGTGGTTCAATCAGTTTGGTTCACCAAAATGAAGAGAAACAAAATGACACTCTTAAAAAATTATATTAATCTAAGGTGTAAAAGATTGATTAAATACTCTAATTAGACCCTAGACTAATATAATTGAGTTGAGTCACTAATATGACAAGTAAATGAGAAATAAAATGAGAGGTTAGCATGTAGAAAGTGGTTTAAAAAAATAAAATTTGTCACATCTAGAACTTGAAATTTAAAACTAAATACTAAAAAATTATCCTATTTTAAAGATTTCACTTTTTTTTGGTGCCTGGTAAACTTTTTTCACGTGACCGATGACGCTGGCATGACATGCCCTCCGGTACCACGGGGACAGGGGAGACTGGACCTCATGACCATATTTACTGCAACGGAATTACTTAGCCAATCAATAGATATTATTCTTAATTCTTACAAAGTTTAGATTGTAGAATAAAATAAATTGAATTCCTATTTTTAAAGATTTCACTTTATTCTATTTTCTAATTATATTATTAAAAGAATAATCAATAGATATTGTTATGTAATTCTTACAAAGTCTAGATTGTAGGATAAAATAAATTAAATTATATAATAATATTGCTACTTGGATCTTCTCCCAATAAGTCAATCTTAAAATTTATATGTGGTCACGATGTTCTTCACAATGCACTTTTTCCCTATCAAAATTTAAATTTGGTAATGCCTTTGCTAGTGCAATATTTGGTTAAGTTGTATCTTAAATTGGTAGTTTTAGTCCAAGGGGTTGAGCTTAATTGGTTAAAACATTGGGTTCTCTTTGTGGAGACCCAAGTTCAAATCCCCATAGGGACATCTAATGTGGAATTCTAAGTTGTGCCTCTTGGTCTTCCTTAGTTGGCTTCTAAAGTGGATGTGGTTTCCAAATAAGTGGATTTCTAAGTAGTGACTCTTGGTCTTCCATAGGTGATTTCTTGTGCGTTTTCTCATAATGAGCTTGTATTAGTTTCTACTAAGTGCTGGCAAGAGCTTGTACTGATATCATTTTGATGCTTGGCTTGATCTCCATTCTCTCCACCTCAAATCCAGTAGGAGTGAGCTTTACAAGTTGCATGATAAGTGGTTTCAACCATGGTGAAAAAATGGTATTTTCAAGTAATTGTTTATTTGAACCATTTTAGGCATTTTTACATAATTTTAATTTTAATTATTTTTTTGTTGCTTTGGGATAAAGATTTTATTTGTTTCTATAAGGAATTATAGGTATAATTTGATGAGAATATTAGATATGCTAGCATTCAAACTTAGAACCTACTTGTGGTTAGTGAGATTTTTCACCACCAAGACACTTGCCCTTTCATGATGGAAACTTTCAAATTCTATCAAAAGTATTTCAATTCAGCCACACCCTCTAAAATAATCCAACCATAGTTACCAATGGTGAAGTAGGAAAAAAAGAAATCAAACAAAAGCATGTGTAGACAACATATAGCCAACAACAACAAAATAATCCAAACATGTTAAAACTCTACAAGATACTTAAAACAAATTTTACAATTTCTTCTAATAATGATTAGCGTGCCCATTGAACCTTGTTGTCCTTCTCAAAACTGTTTGTTACAGTAGGCTTGTGGAATTGCACATTCTTGTCCATTTCTTTGTACAAATACTCTTTGAAGAGTGGTGGACCCCTCTACTCTTTAAATAAAGTTGTAAATGATCTATCAATGTTGGCCACCTCAGGCCAAGATCACTTGGTAAAGGATTGTTAATGTCGGTCACTAACAACACGATAAACATCCTTTCCCTTTAATCAGTTTACTCGGTAGACTAAGTTAGGTTCCTTCTTCCTGATTCTTCAAGTCAAAATTTTGCTATAAATAAGCCGTTGCAAAAGCATTGTGGACAAATCAGGTTTTATCGAGTTTTTAGAGTCTTAGAGTGTCTGCATAAGTTTAAGCCTGCAAATATTTGAGTATGCTCTATTCTTGTGCTTAGTGCGATTTGGAATATGAGAAATATATTTACATATAACTTTGTAATATTTGTTTGCAGTTAATATCAGAAGCCATAACCATTTGACCATCAGCCTTCGCCATTATTTCTGTATGATCATCTATTGACGTAAAAAATATCAGATTTAGGAGAAGACACCACTCTCTGTGATAGTGTTGAGGATTTAACATTTAGCATCGACTTGTCGAGTAGATCAGATTTTGTTGGGACATCAAAATCAACACCCTCCTGTGCTAGAGGACAAATATACTGATGATGGATCTTTCCCCCTTCCACCAGGTAGCTTGCTTTTGTGAATCAACAATATTTGTTGAAGGAGAAGCTTTTGAGCAATCCTCTACTATATGTCATGTATTCATTTCATCTAGTGCTCCTCACTAAGGGAGCAATTCCTAGGTTAGCACCACGACTACCTAAACATGTTCTTACTAAAGACAAAGACCCCTCTCACTATTGGGCATGGTCCATAGTTTTTTTAATGAATACACCTTGGGATTCTACTCTATATATGCTTCCAATGATATTAAGGGTAGAACGTCCTTTTGGATTTGGATAAGTTTGAACCTTCCAACAATTGAATGGACTCTCATAGGGAGTTTAACATAATTGAACATCACAATGAATACAATTAGAACTATCTAGTCAAATTATCTAAAAATTAATCATCATTAAATGTAAACAATCAAAATGGATGACTACTTAGGAGCTCCAAGATTTTGAGACATTTAATAAGTGTAAATGTTGTGATTAAGATTAACTGATATTTTTTTCTTTACTTGGATGGGAGTTTTGCAAAATTTTGTACTCTTTTTCACTATTACGAGTGTCACAAACATTGGTAAATAATCAATTGAATAAAATTTTAGAGCAACATATTTCTTGCACCAATCCACAAATGATTTATAATTTGTAACTTGTTGTAAAGAAAATAAAATATTTACATAAATTATTCAGATGAATTAAATAAATACATTTAATTACCTAGCAAACAATTAATCTAGAGAATAGAGTCGGGTCTAATAATAGAATTGAAATAAATGCAATAATTAAATAAGATGATAGATAAATGATGTTCATGATGTTCTAGAACTAAAATTAATGTGATAATTAAATAAGAGGATAGGGGGCTTAGCTCTAGGATCGATGATAGATAAATGATGTTGATTTTGTTTTGGAATGATAATTTTACTTTTGTCACAAAATTAATCACTTTGGTTTGATGAATAGTTCACGATTTGAACTAGTGTAGAAACATATGCATATCAATTACATGCATTGTAGGATCAATCCTAACTACTTTGACCCTGATCTTGATGTGTCAAATTGATCTATGATGAATGAGAATGATTTTAGAGGTAGTGACAAAAATAATTGGAGATTCCTATACAACAGTTGTGCAAACAAAACTTTGGAAGAAAATTTGTGTCTTATTTAAGTCTTCTATAATTTATTTGATTGGGAAGATGATAGTTTTAACTGTTGTTATGGCAATAGATTATAAAAACTATTCTCATGGAGATTGTCTTTCTGAACTTCAGTGGAATATTCCTTTGTTGGGCAATGATCATGAATTATTTGGTTTTTACATGGATTTTAATTCTATTATTTTTCTTTTACTTTTGTGATAAGGATTGCATTTGTTTCTACAGGTCATTATATAAAAATCAATAATGGATTCAATTAATTTACTAAATATATAGAATATAAACAAGTTACTTAAAGTTTTAATGCCAAAAAAGTTAATTATTGCACTAATTCCTATCCTACAAGTAAATGATTTAAAAATTTGCATTAAATTTTGTGATATTTTCCGTGTGATTAAAAAATTGATTATGGGAAAGACATCCATCCCTAAATATTTTTTAGAACAATAAAAAATATCGGCATGCCTATTGAACCTATTAGTCCAATTGCTAGTGTTATAAACAATCAAAATACATATTTATCTGATGTCAGTGGTTTGTTTGCAATGAAATGTAATTTACATCAAATTTTAATTCGCCATTTTCAAACTCATTATCATTTAAATCACAATAATTGCAGTCTGCCACTTGTCAACAATGAATGATTATAATATTTGTAGCTTGTGCCCGGTGCATTTGTTTCGAGATAAAGTGCATTTGTTTCGAGATGATCAATCACTTTATCAAGATTTTATTGAATAACGCGAAAAGAAATTTGATTGATTACATAGTGGCGAAGATTGGACGAAGGCAGTTAATAGGTATGGTTACTCCCACTATTTAAAGCGTTCTTTTGTGTTGCTGGTTGTACCAAATACGATTCTATCAGATCTCACGATATCTATGATTTCCGATCGTCCTAACAATTTTTAGAATGCTATGCGGGTGACTTCTTGCATTCATCTTTCTACCTACGGATCAATCTCAAATCACAACGATAAAATAAAATAAAATAAAATATTAATATTCATTGAGAAATGAAAAATTATACGAAAGACCTCTGTATTGAACTGAACTTTATTTGTTGTTTTTAAATAAATTAATACATTCAAATATGAGAAAAACATCATTCACATTAATGTTGAAGGAATAGTAAATAATATATATTAAAAAAAAATTGATAATAACGAAAAAATACCAAATCTTTTAAATAGTCTTTTTGGGTTAAAACATCATATTATCCTCGGCGAAGTAGCAAATTCCATGTGTAGGTTCAAGGGATCCCAATTTGAGTGTGATTTTTATTTTAATAAAAAAGTTGTTTGTTTTTTAAGGAGATTTGTAAATGTTTTCCAAATTAGAATTAGAATTTTGAAATCCCAATTTACAAGATTGGCCCAGGTAAAATTGAGGTGGCTAATGGATTGGTAGAATTGACCCAAGCCATGGAAATGATAAATTGAGGTGGTTAATGAATGTATAGGGATGAGTGCAATAACATGCATGATATATGAAGTATATGTTAGAATATGTATGGATGCAAATAAAATGAGATTAAATATGTAGAAGTGTATTTAAGTGAATAAGCAACGACATAAGAGAATAAGCAATAAGTGTATTAATCCATTATTTCAAAATGAAAAGAAAAACAATAAAAATGACACAAATTAAATGGGAATTGTCATGGGTATGCAAATCTTATCAATTAAATAAACAAGTGTTGTCAATCTAATGCATGAAATATTGAAAAATGAAATTACAACCACCTCTTTTAAATATCATTAAATAAATAATTAATGCAATCACAACATAATCTATTTTAGACCCATATCTGAGTCAAGGGTGTGTGGATCTCTAGGACAGGGTCAGGTGTTGTTTAGTTTTCGGACCCACTTGTTTGTTTTGCTGGTTTTCATTTCTTGCTAGTAGCATGGCTGCTGTTGTGTTATGGTTTGACTCCTCTTGGTTGAAGCTTTGCTTTGTAAAAGGTTCCAGGTCCTTCCAAAACCCGTTTTACCCATTAATAAAAAACATAATCTATTTTAGACAAATGAGGTGGAACTAATAAACATACAAATTAAATGCTCAAAACTTAAATAAAACAAATAAAGGTACTTAACTGAAAGCCCTATGGAGATACTACAAGGTGTTAGGAATTCATTCATCAATTTATTAGAGCTCATGTGATATTTAATGAATACATTTCAATATGAAAGCACACTATCTAATGCGTTTCTTTACTTTTGTGTTTTCAAAAGTAATTTCATTTTTGCTTAGCAATCAAATGCATTGATTTTCTTTCAATGTGAATATTCATATTTGTTGATCATAATTATTAGACAAAAGCTAAAGGTTAATCTTTTTGAAGTCATATTGCAAAATTTAGAACAAATGTGTTGCTACATCAATCAATTTTTGCTAGTCATTTAACTAGTTATTATCAACTATACTTTAAACTATATTACAATAGCATAGACTAGTTTTTGATTATGGTAAGCGTTTTTGACTAGAGCTATGAACAGGGATTACAAAGAAGGGGACACACCCCAACAAAACAACAAGAACAATAAATAACAAAAAACTAACACCAAGAAACAAGGAACACAACAAGAAACAACAACAAAGAACTGAAAACTTTCAAAGAACTTTGTTTCAAGTTGGCATCCCAAGAATTAACTGGGGCAAATCTCTTACCAATAGGATTTACAAAAGGAGCCACATTGGGAGGATTGCAACAATTGTTGTCTGAAGGCTTCTTTATGCTATTTTACTTGTTTGAGGATGAGTTACAATGAACCACAACATCCAACTTGTAACTCTTTTCCACTACTCGAGACTTCGAGTTGATCTTGTCCAAGAGAGGGCTATCATGCCTCTCAAGATTTTTTAAAGTTTTGGCGACCTCCTCAATTAGAGGAGGATCCTACTGAATATTATTCTTGAAATTCCATCCTTTACTAGCTCTACACATTGTTGAAGCATGTCCTAGTTTGTGACAGTTGAGGCACATCACTTGAGAGTCCTCATAAATGATTTGTTGCACCTAGTTCCCAAGCTTAGAAGAAAGAGTGACAAAAGATGGGAGTGCTTTGTCAACAATAATCTTAACACATGATCTAGCAAAATAAAACTACTTTCTAGATTTAGTCACCTCATCAACAACAAGGAAGTCACCCAAAGAGCTAGCAATAACTGTCCACACTTCCTCGTCCCAATACTCTAAAGATAATCCGGGGAGTCTGACCCAAACAAGAACACTATCAATGTGAACTTTCTCAAGGTCCAAGCCTATCTCCCATTCCTTGAGGAAAAGAAAGGATCTACCAAAGAACTAGGGACCCCCCTTCAGGATTTGCAAGCTATCTTCCAAAAGTGAGAATGAAAAGATGAAGAATCCCTTCATCATCACCAGAATCTCCAATGAGCCTTTCAACCTCCATTTTCTTTTAACCCAATTTCTAATGATGTTCACATTGGGTCTATTACCCAAAAAATTCCCCACCAGAGCATTAGTCCATAATAAGGAAGATCTATCAATCATTGGATCATGGATAATGATCTGCCAATCTTGACCCTTTTCACCAAATCCTATAGGAAAAGCAAGGTTTAGGGGTTGCCAAATTCCCCTGGCGTCGATAGATTAGGATGCTAGACTATAGAATGAAGGGCAAGGAGCCCAACCCCTTGGGTCAGTGTCAAAACTAGCCCCGCAAAAGGATCTAAAGAGCCTGCAGAAGACAGACCACTAGTTATACAAGGGCAACCATCGACCTGAGACTCCAAGGTTGAATACAAACTCCATAATCTTGGGCAAAAATAGGCTCCCTCAAGCATCCTTTCAACTCAATCTCAAGGGCTTTCCAACCCAAGAAACCAGTTTCAAACCTCTCCAAAACATTAGGAACAAGGTCGATGATAGGGGAAGAAATCTTCCTATTGTCATTAGATCTTGTAATGTTAGAAAATGTCCTCTTGGGGGCTTTTCCCTTCTAAGGTTTAGCTCTCGGGTCTTTTATCTGCATTTAGGACATCTTGCATCATATTTTGACATCTCGATGAAATGAACCCTAAGTTTCATGATAAATGGGACCTAGGGGGATCCCTTGAACTTAACCCTGCCCAAAATAGGGAGGGAGGACTTGGGCACCCACGCCCTAGTCCTGCCCTATTTTGGGTCAAGCCCAAATTTTGAGTGCTAACTTGTGACCGTTATTTAGGTCCTATGCCGACACGGTAGTTTGAATTACAAAATTCTTGGTGGGAATCTTTATAGTTGCATATATAAGCATGTTTAGGCATTCATTTGAAAACTAGATGGAAATTTCATGAGCATTGGTATTTTGAAAGTGATTCAAGACATGCATTGTGTAGCAAGAGAAAATTTGTGTTGTTTATGTGTTTGTATTTGCATATTTGAGATCCATCTCCTCATGGCATAAAGAGCTTCTTCCTTCCATGAGATCTTCACTACAAGGTGACATCATTTGTGTTTTCAAGAACTTATCATTTGGTTTTTGCCTCTACCTCCCAAGGGCACACGCTCTCTATCTGACAACAGTGTTCGAAAGACTTGAATGTCTCTCTAGGGCTTGATTGAGGCAAGCCTCTAAACACCACAACCCCCTCCCCATTTTTCTGTGATTGCAGGTTACAGGTTGAAGACGCAGGAAAAGTGGAGTTGTAGGAGAGAGTTACAGAGTGTCAGATTTGCAGATCAAAGTTGAAAATAGGGCCCTAGAATCAGGTGCCCGCTCATTAGTCCTCCAGATTTCACAACGGAGAAATCTCTGAGATAACAAGAACAAGTTGCATATCAAGTTCCTAGATCCTGAAAAAAATCAGGGCACTGGACTAGGGCGCTCACTCATTAGTCCCTGACTGTTTTGTTTCCCGAACTTTGAAAATAGGTGCACATTTATCTGTCATTTTACATCTTTTTGTAGCAGCATTTTCTGGTGTTTGTCCATTTGCTTTTGTATTTGCATAATTAGGGTTTTGAGCATAGTTGGTAATCAAATCACATAAATCCAATTTTCCCAACATTTCACAGTGATCAAGGGCCTGATAGTGCATTGCCACTCAACCCAAGGTCCTTGAATTTTAATGCTGAAAGGAGGATAGACACAAACAAACCAAACCAACCATACTAATTAACCCTATCCAAAATTTCCACATTACATTTTGGTGAACCCGTGTTGTTGGACTTGTTTGCATCTTGCTGATTGTTTTGTTTCAGATTTGCATTGATTTCATTCATTGATATCATCATTCATCTTATTGCATTGGAAAAATTACAAAAAAATTGAAAAATTTGAAGAAATTTGAAAAAAATTGTATTTTAGGGTTTGCATGTTGCATCAATTAATTTGAATTTCATCAAATTTCTAATTTTTACATTAGATTTGAGATAAATTGCAGAAAATTACAAAAATTCAATAGCTTGCATTGCATTTGCACCACAAAATTGCTAGGGTTTTGTTGAAAATTTTAAATTTTACATATAACCTAGTAATTTAAAAAACTAGGGTTTGTAGGTAAAATCTTGTTTCAGATTTTTCTATTGATCTTAGACACTCATTCAAATTTACATTTTGGCTATAGTGTTGCATTTTAATGTAAATTTGCATTTAGATCTCAAAATTGGCATTTTTACACAGAAAATTTCAACAAAAACTAGCACTTTCATTGATTTTTCATTAGATTTGCACTTGCATTTTGCATCTTAGGGTTTGGAAATCATTTTCAGATCTAAGGAGAACTAATTTTCACCATAAATCATATTGCAATACATTCATATAGCATTTTGCATCAAGATCTCAAACCTAGGGCTTGAAAAACCTTGATTTTCACTAGATTTGGCCTTATCAACTCTCTAGACTTGCACCATAGGTGTGTTGTGAAGAATATTTTTGCACTAATTAGATTTTATTAGGGTTATTATCTGCTTCCCCTCCTAAAAATCTTCACAACACCTTTTTATTGGGCTTTTGTATTAAAAATTTGGTGAAAAATTGCACATTTTTGCTATATTTGCCCTAGGGTTGGACCTAGATTTGCACTCCAAGCATGTTGTGACAAGTTTTATGGCTTGAGGTGACTGATATTATTTCTATTATTTTTTTCACCTCCTAAAATTCCTTACAACACTTCTTTTATTAGGTCTTGGAATTGAAAAATTGCGAAAAATTACATATTTTAGGGCATTTTCACTAGGTTTTCACTTATCATCATTTTAGATTTGCATCAAAAGTGTGTTGTGAAGGGTTTTATTTCTATATTGGATTGAACATAGACATTATTTTCTGCCCCTGATCAAATTCTTTACAACACCTTTTCTTTCATATATTTGCATTGAAAAAGTACAAAAAATCAAGCATTTTAGGTCATTTTTGCACATAGTTTTGTACTTGTCTTTTGCATAACTTTTGAAAAACTTTTAAAATCTGATTTTACATTTATTTGAAAATATATATCTTGGATACTCCTTGTTATTCATCTTTGGAAACATTGTGTGCATCATTTAATAGTGATGACTTCAATATGTTAGATGAAGCACTAGATGACTTTATCTTTATTGGACATTCCACTATGACACCTATTGCTAAAACATGTGATTATAACATAGAAAATAATTCCTCTTATGTAGATATACTAACACAAGAGGGCGAAATCATTGACACATTCTTAAACATTACCCTACTCTCTTTGGAAAATGAAACACCAGCGGATAAAGATTTCCCTCTCAAGAAGGATTCTTCATGGGTGGAAAAAGACTATTCACCTAGCAATCATTTGCTACATGAGACCTCTACGGATAATCCACTAGATCTTCCACCTTTGATTGAAAACTCAAGAACCTTCGATGAGAAGACTATGGATAGCTCTATTCTGCTTAACGACATCACACCTTCCTCTCATCCTATTGCTCTCCCTGGCCAAGATGTAGCATTAGTGGATGAGAAAAGGTCTCTCACATTAAATCCTTTAGGAATGGATGTTGGGTGCAATCAAGAGGAAAATAATGTTAATTCAATATTCATTAATAGATTTTGTGCGGGGGGCAACTAGTGCACCTTCTTGCTTAAAGCTGGTGATTACGGTTCAAGGTGTTCAAAATGTGTTACAACAACCACACCACAATGTGATTTCTCACACATACAACACCCGAGATAACAAGCAAAGTAAGCAAGCACCGCATGTGCCTATCTCTCTTCCATGTTCTCAACCTATGCTCCCTCCACCACCTCGTCTTACTCATAAAAGTGGTCAAGAGTATGATCTTGTCAAACAGCTCTGCGTTACTCTGGCTAAGATCTCTCTTTGGGATTTAATACAAACATCACCTACATACCATGGAATGCTCCAAGAAGCTTTACAAAAGGTGATTGTCCCACCTACTGATAAGCCTAATGATATAGCAACCGTATTGGATAGTATGCATGCGACAAAAATGAATATTCTCTTTCAACCACAGGAATTACCAACAATTGAAGTTCAAAACCAATATGATCCATTTATGATCTTTGTCACAATAAATAAACATTGGTAAAATGAGTTATGATTGACAATGGATCAGCTCTTAATGTTTGTAGCATTGAGCTACTACACAAAATAAAGGTTGACACATCACAAATCAAGACAGATAAACTTAACATTCGTGGCTTTGATAATCATCATAGTCAATCATTAGGTACTATAACCAAGGTACCTATACAGGTGGGTCCTGTGGTTGTACCTACCCTAATTCATGTCATGCCTGGTTCTTTATCTTGCAACATGATTCTTGGTAGACCTTGGATTCATGCATTGGGGGCAGTCCCTTCCACCTTGCATCGTTCAGTCAAATTTATATTCAAAGATAAACTTCATACTATCCATGCTGATCCTGAACCAGATAACTGTTTACATATTGACATGCAAAAACTAGTTTACAATCACACGAGCTTAAACAATTTGCGAGGTGATCCATCTATAAAGAAGATTAGAGGATCAACAATCTACTAATCAACATGCAGAAGTAAATAAATCAAAGTACAAGAGAAATGCCAGATTACAAATTGCACTAAGGAGACCAAGACAAAGATTGTGAAGGGGGAAAAACAAAGAAAAACCACCTGTGTATATGTAAGTGGCAAGAAGCCAAAAAAGAGAGATTACAGAGATATTGAGAAGCTTCTCAATGAGATAAATGAGAATATGAAGAAGAAGAATAAGAAGATATCAGTGAAGAGATTATGTGCAGAAAGAGAGGAGGTGACACCTCTTAAATAGAGGTGAAGAATGGAGTTATGCGTAACTTCCATATGCCACCTTGCATAAGGTGTGTGCCACATCTTTCCTCTTAAGGAGGAATCTACCAAAATATAGATTATTCCTGCAGAATAAATAAAAGAGGTGTTATCCGACATGTGGGGATAAAACACCAAATTAATAAAATACAAAAATATAATATAATCTTCACTAAGTAAAGATTAATTTCTAACACCTCCCCTTAAGCTTTACTTGGGGAGATTTACAATAAATCCCTCAAAGGATGATTACAACATGTTGCATGAATGACATAAAAGCCTTTACAATGGATACAAATATATAATTTTGAGAAAGAAGGTTGCAGAAAAGTTTAGATGCAGCTTGATGTAAAGCCAAGTCTTCAAGTCTTCAAGGAACCAAAGTGCTTGTATAGATGCCTTTGAACAATTTGAATATTGAGCTCCTTTAGAGCCAAGAGATGTGGATTGATGGTTCTTGTGCTGCCAAGATATTGAATCTGTTTCATCAAAGAAACTATCACCACAAATAGATTTTCCATCATTGGGATCATCTCCTAAATTTGAATTAGTATATTCATAGAAAGAGATACAAATTGCATATCGCATAATAAAATTGTGGATCAAATGAATCCAAATTTAAGTCATAAAGTTAATAAGGCAAAAGTTAGCATAGCTAATTCAATATAGATAAAATAACCTTAAGTCTTGAGTAAGAGTGCTAGTAAAAATTGTAGCACAAATCATGGCTTATAGCCCAAATTATAAAATGCCAATATATAGGCATAGAAATAAAAGTTCTAGGTTGCTTCTCACTACATCATTTGACAAATTGTAAAGGGAACTTATATCAAGTTTAATAATAATGGACTTTGAAAATTAGTCCTAAGATCATAGTGCCATCATTTGAAGATCCAATATTATGGACTTTGAAAAACAGTCCTATAGATGGTTATAAAACCCATAGTGCCTTCATCAAAAAATTTAATATCAAAGGATTTTGAAAATAGCCCTATAAAATGGCATTGCAACCATATTGACTTCATCAAATTTTAAGAACTTGATCCCCAACGATTAGTTCATCATAAAAATGTAAGTGCATACCATCAAAGTGGATGGAAATATTTTCCATGGGGTCCAAAAACACTCTAATGAGACTTAAAGGACTCCGTATGCAACATTACTGCAAATGCGTCTTGTGCATAAAATATTTAAAGGCTTCAGTGCTCTAATGAGCTTTTAATTTCTCAAAAATTATAATAGATAAATGAGGCACAAATAGATTCCCTTTATCAAAACAACATAAGTGTAGTTGAGAATGAAACACTAGATTTGATTTAAATATTGTGATAACTCAAGACTTAGGTAGAAAAATGATAATTTCTCACAAATTGTGATAGGAGCTTAGAGATACATTGGAATTAGAAGAGGCACAAATGAAGCCACCTTAATTATAATAAATTAATATTAAAAATTTGTGATTGAAAAATCTCACAAGGATTGACAAAAAAAGATCAAGATATAAATGATAAATATAATATACTTAAAACATATTTCAAGATGATATTCATGCATTTCGAACTACATAAATATCCTCTTTTGAAATATAATTGAATTATAGCATGTACTAAATTATTGGGTTGATCAAGTCCAATAATAAAGTACAAGATTAGTTTAAGTTAGATAAAGAGAGGCAATTGTTTTAAAAAAATACGTGAATGAAAAAAAAGCTTAATTTTTATAATAAAAGGCAATTAAGACAATTCTTAATTGAATGTCGAAGGCAAAAAAATGCCTAAAGAAATTGTCTTTTCTTTTAAAAAAAATTCCATTGAAAAAAAAAAAAATAATGCCTTAAATTTTTTGAAGAAATGCCTATGTAAAAAGCAAATTTTTTTCTTAAAAAAAGATTAGTAGAAAAAGCAAAAATTTTAAAATTGCCAAAAAAATGTTATAAATAAAATAAAAAACTCATAATTAAAAAAAAAAATATTAGAATTAAAAAAAAAAACTATATAAAATTTTTATTAAGAAATCCTAAAAATTTCTTAAGGAGCATATACTAATTTAAAAACTTATTAAAAAAAGGAAAAGAAACGAATATTTTAAAAAAGAAACTTATTTTTCATTAGAAAGAAAGCCTTTGAAAGAGATAAAAAAGGCAGGAATGAATTAAAAAGGATAGAGATCTTTGTATTTTTTTGCACGGGAATTTTTTTTGTGGTGGCCGGCGGAGTGGTGGAGTCCGACGGTGGAGGTCGGCTGTGGCGGTGGCCGATGGGGTTGCAGGTCCTAGCCTGCCCAAAAAATTTAAATTAAAGTTTTTTTTTAAGTTTTTATTTTTTGTTTGAACAGTTTTTTTTATAGTTTGTTTAAAATTCATGGCAAGGGGCTAGGGCTGAGGCCCTTAGGGCCAAAGAAGGAAGGAAAAAAAAAAAAAAAATTATTTATTTTAATTTTTTTTTTAAATTAGGGCTGAAGCTCCTAAATTTTTTTTGAATGGTTTAATTTATATTTAAAAAAATTAGATTTTTTTTTTTAGAAACACTCTAGAAATTTTTTTTAAACTTTGCAAATTTTTTTTAAAAGAGGAAAAAATAGATTTTTTTGATTGCAGAACTCTTATAAAATATTTTACAAACTATATTAATTTAAAAAAAAAAAAATGCTATAGAAGCATAAAAAATTTCCAAAATAATTTTTTTGTAGAGAATTTCTTCTCTTTCTCAGGGTCCAACAACAAGTCTCCAAGCTCACATAAACTTCACAAAGAGATTCTGAGGATCAACAATCTACTAATCAAACATGTAGAAGTAAATAAATCAAAGCACAAGAGAAATACCAGAGATTGTAGATTGCACCAAGGAGACCAAGGGGGAAAAACAAAGAAAAACCCCCCTGTGTATATGCAAGTGACAAGAAGCCAAAAAAGAGAGATTACAAAGATATGGAGAAGCTTCTTAATGAGAGAAATGAGAGATGAAGAAGAAGAATAAGAAGATATCCGTGAAGATGCAGAAAGAGAGGAGGAGACACCTCTTAGCAGGAATCTAGGAGACACCTCTTAGGAGGAATCTACCAAAATATAAATTATTATTGGAGAAGGAATTATCAGACATGTGGGATAAAACACCAAATTAATAAAATACAAAAATATAATATAATCTTCACTAAGTAAAGATTAATTTCTAACACCATCAATGTCTCTTAATGTTGTGCAATCGAATGCACTTGTTGGTGATGATTGTGGATCATTAGATTTTAATCCTTGCAGTATAGGGGATTATAAATTTAATAACACTTGACATATCCAAATTCACATCGATCTCATCTAAGCAATCTTCTAAAGCACCTAAGAAAAACAAAGCCTCCTTGGTAGAAAACAAAGATAATACTCTCACTTATACTACAAATTATGATACCTACGAAGCTTCACCTTCTTCTAAAGAAATGGACTCTCTATATGGTCGTGGATTTCAAATTTTGTACAAAAATAACGATTATGTAGATAATGGTTGCGGTGTAAATCAACATGAGAGATATCCTAGTAGGTAATGGTTGCGGTGTAAATCAACATGAGAGATATCCTAGATATGTATGTTCTTAACGATGGTACTACCAGGTAAGTATTTCTAACCCTTTATTGCTCGTGATGTGTTTCTCCCGTGATGTGTTATGTGTTGTTTAGGCCTCCTGGGATGACCCCTGATTCTCTTGTAAGGTCTAGGATACCAGGAGACCGCCTCTGTTGTGACCTTCTTCTATTTGTACCATCATTCTTCTTTATTGCCTCTCTCTATTTTCATTGTTGTGTTGTGTCTTACGGACATAACGTTGCGGTTGGTGAATTGGGGTCACCCTTCTATGTGACTATCCCTAAGACACTTGTTTCTCCTCTCTTGATTTATTGTTTACCTTCCTCTAGTGTTTCTATCTAGCAGGTGGATGACAAAAAACATATATACTGATGTGGACCTAGCGTCCCTTTAGCGAGAAATAAAAAATTGGACTTAGTTTCTAATATGACGATGGGGTTGTAATATATTATCCGATGCTTGGCTAGTAGAAGCGCTCCATGCTTTCGGCATAGTGATCTTGATGATGTTTTATCTCACTTACAAAACATAACAATACTGCTGCTTTGTGCACTTTGTTTGTCTTTGAATCTCGCCTTGGTGACACTCGATTTTGAGATTTTCGTAGTATAGCCTTGTGTTATACTTGAAATCCTAATTCGTAGTATAACCTTGGCTCTTTGTGTGGTTAATCATATGCATTGATGTTGTTTATCATGATTATGTAGACACTAACATGTTTCTTGCAGGGATGTGTTTGTGGGAACATTTTGGTGATTGTAAAGTACATGTCAACTTCGGGGTGCATGGGCTTTGCAAAAGTCTGTGTTCCCTTGTGTGTTTTCTTCCTACCTTAATATGCTTGATATCGATGCATGATATCAACCACCTTAAGATGGGGGCATATATAAGGTAAGCTGTCTGTTGTAGATGTTAGCAATGTGCTTGTCCTTAGGTGCAGTTTAAAGACTAGTGCGATGAGTACTTCCTGCACTCTAAGTTTGTTTGCAATTAATCAATCAATCATCTTAAGCCCTCTGTAGATTCGGAGGTGGTGTATCTCTTGCAGAGAGTGCTCATCCTGTCATTTTCAAAAATTCCTCTGTGGAGGCGGGGAGCGGTTCTGTGACTAACTCAACCCTTAAGCGTGTCTTTGGTGATTGTTGTGGTGAAGCCCAATCATCGGTGTGTGCCTATAATGTACTTGAGATGGTGATGAGCCTAGAAATAGGAACACTCCATAGCTTGTCTGTAGTGTTTTCTCCGTGTCTTCAAAGTGTGTGTGTTTAGCGTGCTTGCTTTGTTTGGTGTGTCTGTTACCCCATGTGCAATTTAAAGACCAGCGTGATGAGTGCTTCTTGCATTATGGGAGGGTTGGCATGTCTTGTGTGTGTGTTGCCCCATGTGTAGTTTAAAGACCAGCGCGATGGGTGATTCCAGCATTATGGGTGGTGTGTTTACTTTCCTTGTACTTGCATCTGCATTTCATATATATGAGAGAAAGAAAAAGAAAAGAAATAATTCATGTCTTCTATACATTAACTGTCTTTTGTGCATCTACTATCTTCTTTGTGTTTTGTGTGTTTGTAACTATTTTCTCCGTGTTTTGCATGCTTGTTATTGTTTTCTCAGTGATTGGTGTGTCTTCTCCATGCTTGGTGTGTTCGTTGTGTTCGTTGACCATACTTTAATGCATCTATTGGCCTTGCATTTATACATACATTAAAGTGGGGGCTAAATGTAACGTCAAAAAATGCCCCCCTTAGGTGTTTTTCCCTCCTAAGGTTTAGCTCCTGGGTCTTTTATCTGCATTTAGGACATCTTGCATCATATTTTGACATCCCGATAAAATGAACCCTAAGTTTCATGATAAAAGGGACCTAGGGGGATCCCTTGAACTTAATGTTGACGAGTAGGATTGCACCCGTTATGCAGAGTTGTGAAGCTCAACAATCCTGTGTAACATGGGATCAAACTCAGGCTGTGGGTGACCTATGTCGAGTTTGAACATCCATATTATGGGCTGGCTCCCTTAAAATATTCTATTGGATCTATGACTTTGATGTGGAGAAGGGTTAAAAGGATTTTTCTAAAAAGTAATAAAACTGTAAAAGGTATGGTGATGCACCTAAAATGATGGAAAACTTAGCAATCTAACTTATAATAGATCTCAGAAAATCTATCCACACAAACCACTTTCAGCAAATTGATCACAAAAATGATTCTAAGGAAGGCTAGAAATGATTTCTTTTTTGAAGGAAAAGGGGTTTTTCACAACACAAAAGGGAATCTCTCCAATTGCATAGCCTAAGACCTGTGATTTTCAATACTATCTAACACATGCAAGTACAAATGAGACAATGATTTTAAAGGTTCTGATGTTAAAACACAATAAAATCTCATCAAATCATTCAATAAAAGTTGTATTTAATGGAAAGGTAGACACTTGATCAAGCTAAAAAATAAAGGAAATAATTGCATAAAAGACAAAGTATAGAACCTGTAACCTGTTGTAATCTCTATAAATCTGCAATAATGAGTTACAAAACCTTCTTTCTCCCTCAAAGTGTAAAGAGCAAAAAAGGCAAGAACTAGAAAAACCTAAGTTTTTCTTACAATATATAATCTTCTCTCTCCAAGAGACCTAGAAAGGTCAACTGCAGTCAATTGCCTCTAAAAATAAGCTCTCCAAATTGATCGACGAGCAAACAAAAAAATCCCTAAAAATAGGGGCCAAAACTGTCCCAAAATGAGCAAAAATAGCTCTGAACTGATCCTCGCTATGTGTTTGACCAAAAAGTTGACCAAAACTCTCCAATTTGTCCTCCAAACCATGCAAAAAAGACTCCAAGGTCTTCAGTTAACTCAACTCCTCTAATTTTGCATGATTTTGCATTGCAAATGATGTGGGCAAGGAATAAAGTAATTTTTTGCATGATTACTTTACTATGAGTTTCAATTTTTCTAATCTCCTTGATTTTACAACTTGTGATAAAATAATAAAGTAGTTTATAATGATATTACTTTATTATTTGTTTACATTAATTTAGTTGCAAAATCATGCACAGTTGGATATATTTGCCTCTTTTTAGAAGAAAAAGATAAAAATAATCCCATGTCTCCCATGCACTAACATGATTATATTAATGCATCAATGATGATGCCAACAATAGCCTATTCCCATGCATGCAAAAGATAAAGAATATTCTCATTCTATTCCCTTATGTCTCCCTTGCATTATATATGCATCACATATCTAGACACACCTTATGACTCCGTGCAATCATGCATCATCATATATCAAGCCCCCTTATAGCTCCATGCAATCATGCATCATCATATATCAAGCCCCTTTATAGCTCCCATTATGTCTTTATGCGTTACCCTTAACTTATATTGATAAGGCCTTCAATACTTCTCCATTGTTGACCTTCTAATCATTCCCATTATTTGACTTTAAATCTCCATGCAAAAGAGGAAAAGCAACAAGGCATAAAGCCTTACCTTTATATGATTATCGATTTTGACTTTATGAAAAATCAAAAGGGAACTCAACCTCACGAGCCCCTATGGCATTATTGGATCTGCATCATTAGGTCTAAAGACTTTTAAAGTCTTTACCACGGTGACAATGGATAATAATCATTTAAAAATAAAAGTCAAAAAATAAAAAAGAAAAGCTCATTCGAGCTGCCAAAATAGGGCTTTGAAACCCTAATCCATCATTTTGACTTGTCACTTCTTTTTTCTCTTCTTGAGTTGCCGCCTTGCTTGCTGGGGTTTCATGAATTTCCTTCACTATCCTTTGCATAATTTGAGCTTTCTTGAGGCATCTCTCTCTGTATTTTTGGCTGAAAAGGAAGGTGAGTAAGTTTTGCTGTTGAACTGAGCTATTTTTTGACTTTTATTCACTAGTTTTTATATTCTAGCCGTGGCCACAATCATCTTTGAGTATTTTGGATTCTTCTTCTCTGTCATTATTTCTCCCTTATGGGCAGCCATGGAAGCACAGTTTTGAGCTTGCCTTGGAAGAAATAGAAGCAAAAAAATGAAGAATGGGTAATAGCAAAACCCATTGTCTCTTCTCAGCCAAAGATAAGGTAATGTCTCTGCATTCTGTAACATTTTTGTCTTCTTTCTGTAGCTCAAATTCGCACTCAGAGAATATGAAAAAATATGTGCCTTCTTCCTTCTCCATATTATTTGGAAAGGCAAAAAGAAACCTAATAGCTACAGGTCATGACCTCCTCATTTTGGGTATGTATAGAAGTTTGATATTTCACTTTCTGTATGTGCACAAAATTATCATGGCTTGGCCCTGTAGCAGCATATGACAAAAAACTGAAAATATCTTTTTCTTCATCTGGGTTTTTTATGAAATTTCAAGAAACACAACTTCTTTTGCAGGTCGTGAGCAAAAGTCTCCTAGGTCTTGCACAAAATCTTTTTCTTTTCATTGTAAATGGGAAAGCATAATGTGATTAGGGTTTGGATATTATATATCACCATTTTGTTTAAAGGAAAAAACACCTTGTATGTAAAAAACCCTGGGCCATCTCTTTCATTATTCAGTTTATGAAAAGATAGGGCTTAACCCATGACCTAGAAATACCAGTCCTATAAGAATAATGTTCTGTTTTGTTTCTCCATTGTAGCATTTTATTCTTACTCTATTTTGAGGATGAAAGAAAAACAATATTTTTCCTTTTGTTTCTTGATATGGGTTTGGTAAAAAGAGGTAAAAACATTTTCTCCTTTTAAGATTACCACAACTGCACATATATGTTCTATATCTGATAATAGAAAATGGCACAAATTCTTTACTTATCACATACCCTCTCAGGGTTCATAGGAACTTCATTTCCTTTTCTCTCTGAATCAATGTTCATCCTATATCTTGAAATTTTGCTATATTCTTTTGTTTACAAGACAATCATCAGACTGCTACTTCTCTTGTACATTTTGCATCATATGATTTTGTTCTTTGTAAGATGAGATAAAGATGAGGTTCTTTCTGGTATTTGTAACTGAGCATGCCATAATCTTTTTCCTCCTCTGTCTTAAGAATAAGTTGGCTGTATTTTGATTTTTGACACTGTGCATTGGCATCTTTGTATCCTCCTATACCTTGCATGTCATTTCATTCATAGAATATTAATGCTTGAAAATGAATGGAAGTTTATAGAAGATGATATGATATCTATTTGCTGTTCATAAATAAATTCATTTGCATTTGGTACTTCATCCTTTATGCTCTTCCAGTTTCTTTTTTATCTCTGTCAAATGTTGCTCAGTTGCTTTTGTAGACTCTCTCAAGATTGTTTCTCCACTACCTGTACATGTTTCATTATATAATGAAGTCTATGGAAGATGAAAGAAAGTTGAGACTCACATAGTGTTTGTAACTGAGCATTACATGACTCCTTCCTCCTTTGTATGGTGATCTCCCTTATGCATTTTGAAGCTCTTTGATCTTTTATCTATGAGACAGTCATAATGACTGCTCCATGAAACCTTTATGGTAATATACATCTTTGTGCACCTACTTGCCTTTTGTGCACCTACTTTATGGCCTGTTGCATCTACATAGACCATCATAAATGAAAAGAGATAGTCTCTTGCTTCCTTCATCTTTGCTTTAGGACATGGTCCTTCTTTTGTTGACCCCACTATTTGATTGTTCTATCTTTGTATGCATCTTGTATTCTCATATCACTGCATGTATTGTGCTTATATCTCCTAAAGAAACTCACTTCACATCAATCATGTAGCTCTTCATTAGAGATGACTATTCTTTTGAAGGGATGACTACTACTGTTTGAAAGAGGTGACTGTTCTATTTAAGACCGTGTTTCCTTTACTCTTGACAATCATTTTACAAGAATACTCTAGTGCCTTTGTGAGAACAAAACCTCTCAGTCTTCCTACTTTTGTTATGCAGACCTTCATGAGGATAATGCATGCTTACTGTGAGATGATGATTTGCTTTGATAGTGTCTTCACATAATGTCCTTGTCCCTCTTTGGTAATCTGTCTTCTAGATCATGACACTGTTGCACTTTTATTGTATCTTTACCATGATGAGATGTGATTTCATTTATGCATAGAGAGAATGGTATCTTTATGATGAAATGATACATTATTCTTTTAATTCTGTAGCAACATCTACTCTATTTTAATGTTGCTCCAATATATTGTCCCCTTTTTACATTGCTGTTCCAAATGGCTTTACACATGATGTGGCATATATGCTATTTCATTATTCAACTGTTCTATCTATGAGGTATATCTGAACAACAAATTCATACTTCAATCATAACAAAAAGATGGAAAAAGTACCTTCTATGGCTGTACTCCATTCTTTTGTTCACTGTACTTCTATCCTTGCATATTGACATCTCTTGAATAAAATCACTGCTCATTCTGTAGCATGTGTATGATGAAGCATTTTGAACATGATTATCTGATTTTGACAAGTTCATTTCTGAAGTGAGCATAGTTTATAGGAGCAACTGCTCCTCTTCACTTCTCTTATGATGACTTCACTCCATTTCATGTGTTGACTATTCCATGCATTATATGATAGAGCACTCTGTTTATTACAATTTGACATCCTTCTTGAATGAATAAGAAGGAAGCATGCTGGGCTCTATCCTTGTGGGAGCCACATTTTCTCTACATGCTTTAATGTCTTCAAGTCAACAACATTACTTTTCCTATACCTGCACAGTGAACAAACAAGTTAGCATAAAAACATACCTTTGTAAAGTTGATTGATTTTCTCACGATGATCTGATTTATTGCACCTGTCCGATCTTGATCCATTCACATTAATGCATAATGTTTGCAAGTTTTATATGTTTGTTGATAAAGCATATGATGAATCTGCATATTAGGAGCTTCTAACAGGGCTTTTCTCCAATTTTGCAGGTCCACTATCCTGATCAGGAGCATAAGATGAAGACATGAAGATCAAACTGCCAGACAAGAGAATCAACCTTCGATAAGGCAATGATAGATATCCATTTTCCTCATGTGTTATTTTTCTTTTCCTTTATCCGTAGATGTATAGCTTGCACAATGTTTGCATTGGCTTAGTCTAGTCACTCCCACGGCTTGTGTGGGACACATTTAAACATTCTCTTAAATATGATAATACATTATGCAAATGATTTATGTATGTTTTCTTTCTGAATTAAGTGCATAGGATAGAACAACTGAATCTGATTTGAAAGATATGTTTAAAACATGATAATGAAATGACAGTATACATACCTTTCCTTCACACTAAATTGTGATATTTGAAAAATTCAATCATAGCATAACTGAAAGATAAAAATAGTTAGATACCTATCATTCATTGAATGTCTGATCTCTTGTCATTTGATAAAACTTCACTTGTCAGGATGGTTTGACAGTTCTGATTGGACTGTCACATTATCCTGACAAATGATCTTTGTTGTTCTCCTGCCAAGATATCATGCATTCAACTGTTTGATCATACACTTGAAAAATTTTCTTTTATTCCTTTTGTGACAACGACAACTCAGTCCTTGCTAAATTAGGTGTGAACATAATTTAGTAACATTTTTGGCAACCTCTCAGGGGTGTTTGCCTGCTAAACAAAACAGAACCAGTAGCCTTGCAATTCCATTGGGCATATGAGTCTTTTTCTGTCTGAAACTTTGAAAAACCTCTTGCAACTCAAACTGATAGAAAACTACAGCAACAAAACAAAACTGAAATTGAAACTATTCTAACTTGTTTAAGACATAGCCAGCAAAATGTACATGTGCATTTCTTGGAAAACAAAACAAAATTGAAACAAAATGCGCAAAAGCACTTATTTGCAGCAAAAAGCTGCTTCTCTAGTAACATAACTTGTGGTGAATCCCATTGACAGGGATTGGCAACACCTCTCCATCTAACTTTGCAAGCTAAAATGCATTGTGTTGCTTGAATTCTATAATGATGTATGGGCCATCCCACATGGCATCAAATTTGGCGTGTTGATCAAGTCTGCTCTTTAATTCATTCCACTTGAAAACCAAATCTCCCTCTTTGAATATTCCTAAAATTTCCTTTCTATCAAATGTTCTCTTCATTTGAGCCTGATGTATCTCTAAAGTGTTTAAGGTCTCTTTTCTGATCTCTTCCATCTCTATCAACTGTGCAAGTCTCACTTCCATTGGTTGTTCCTCCAGTAATTCAAGTTCTTTTATGTAACTTAAAGTTGGTAACTCAACTGAAATTGGCAATTTGGCCTCTTTGCCATAAGTTAGAACATAAGGTGAATTACCTGTTTCTCTTTTAGGAGTTATCCTATCAGTCCATAGGGCTAACTTCAACTTGTCATGCCAAGATCTCTAATTTTCATCAACTATTTTCTTTATGATCTTAATCAGATTTTTATTAGTTGATTCTGCTTGTCCATTACCTTGAGGGTAATAATTGGATGAAGAATTTAAAAATATGTTATTCTTCACAGACCAATCATAAACTCTTAAACCAATAAATGCTAAAGCATTATCAGAAATAATTGAATCAAGGGTACTAAACCTGGATACTAAATCTTGATAGAAGTTTAGGACAAAAGTTTCATTAGCTTCTCTTAATGCAACTACTTTAGTCCATTTGGTAAAATAGTCTGTTACAGTCAGTATCCACTTATGTCCTTGACTGGATGGTGGATTGATAAGACCAATGAAGTCCAAACCCCAATTGCTAAATGGTTATTCCACCTGAATTGGATGCAAGGGCATAGCTGCAAGATTTTGTTTACTTGCAAAAACTGAACATTTTGTACATTTCTTTACCCAATCATGTGCATCTTTAAACATTTCTGGCCAATAATAACCAGTGCTCATAATTTTCAGAGCTGTTGTTCTTGCTGCAAAGTGACCTCCAGAAGGTCCATCATAAAATTCCTCCAGAATTTTTTGAATCTGATATGGCTGTACACACCTTAGTAAAATACCATTAATTTTTTTTTTGTACAAGATTCCATCTATCACAACATAAGGAATAGCTTGCAATCTATAGTACCTTCTTTTTGATCTGTCTAGACCTTGAGGGCAATCTCCAGTATGCAGATAATGGATCATTTGTTGCACCCAACTTGCAGGTGGATCTAGGACATCAACTATTTCTTCATTTCATAGCACTGTTGATGCAGAGGTCTAGGTAGTGTTTGTTGAAATTCACTCAATGAACTTAGATCCTAGACTTCCTCTAAGAGGTTTACAAAGGTGTTTGTGATTACAATCCTACACAAGGCTATTCTGGGAATTGACTTAGCCTAGGACCACCCTCTAAAGTCCTCCACACATGCTACTCAACACTCACTTTGGGAAGTCACAACTCAACCCAACTTAGAAGCACAACCCACCTTTAGGAGCTCACCACTCCAATACCTCTACCTACATGGACAACAACCTCAATTGACATATACTTGTTTAGGACATGCATGAAACAAGGTCTCTGACCAAGAAAACTTCATTCTACTCCTTCTAAAACAGTGGACAACAAATCTCTGTATGACTGTCTTTTGACAGTGCCTCAAAAGGCTTATTTCTTGTAGCCTTTATGAACAACAAAACCATGATTAACTCCTTTATCAACAAGGATCTTCATACCAAATATAACATGTATCTACCAAGGACATGAAATCACTGACCTAGTACCATACTTCTGTACTTACTCTGACAGAAAATAATAACTATCTTATGACTGTCATAAAGAAACAGTATTTCAAGAAGGTTTAAACCTTGTAGCATAAGGGAATGGATAAACCAATACTAATTCCTCTAAACTCCAAATGACATTCACCTCTGAATACACAATCCAAACACCTATATTGAATATATACCATTCCTCAAACTTGCAGACCGTACTGTACCACAATGAGCAGGAACATCAGACTATTTTCACCAAGGAAAAGGTCTAATTCAGAGATTGTATGAGAGGGATATAGTAAATCTGCCTTCCCAGGTTCTACCAAACAATTGCAGAGGTCTGTCCTTCTCCAAGACACAAAATCCCAACCTCCATTAGACTGAGCATGTGGCTGTTTTCAGAACATGCACTGTTCTTGCTTCATTTTTGCTAACTAGTCACTATAAGACTAGAAAGTTATCATACCAAACACCCTGGAGAGGAGCATGCAACCTACAAAACCATGGAAAACATAAAATCTAGTCTACCTTCCTCCATCCCACCAAGAAATGGCGATCACCTTCAGAGGACAGAGGAAGAAAGTTGCATTTTGTACAAAACCCTAGCTATGGAGGGTTTAAGACCAGTTTAACCAAAATGAATTGAAACTTCCTTCACAAATAATGTCAAGAACTCTAATTAGATGCAAATGAAAGATATTTAACAACCCTAACACATTTCCTAAATTTTGGTTTATGAACAATCCGTACCAGGCCGTACCAGCTGACTGTCTACAACAAAAAGCAGAAAATCACTATTTTTTCCTTAAAAAACTCCTCTCCTTCATTCCATATTGGCATGTTTATATAATCAAAAAGTTTTTGGAACCTTTCCACTTCCATTCTGTCCGTACAACTGCCCATGAAGGCAGTGAATTGTTGGAAAATAGCTTCTCTTCAAAAAAACTAAGTTTCTAAAGGAGAAATCCTAGACAATAGGTCTTATCAAACACTCTAGTGGACTAGTCAATTAAAATGGACTAAGTCCTTATTACAAGCATGAAAAATGGCTTTCAAAGCCTTAGGGAAAACCAAAATACCAAGATCACCAAGCATGACATAGTAAAAAATGACTAAGACTGGAAGCTTCTGCACCAACTGTCTCAGCTTCTCCTTCAAGTTTAGTGCTATTTTCTTCATTTTCTGCAAGCTGTTCACATAATCCTTTGCCTTGGACCAGCTTGGTAACTTTAATTTGGATATCATATTCCATAACCTTTGTTATCCATCCTTCTCTCTTATCATTCAAATATTTACTAAGCAAGAATTCTTTTACTGTCGGATGGGCAACCATTAGCTATATTCTATTGTTTGAAAGCATGTGTTTGAACTTTTTTACGCTTCTTATGACAACCAATACATGTTTCTCAACAAAAGAATACCTTACCTCATAATCATGCAGAATTTGGCTGAAGAAAGCCACAGGTTGTTCCAATCCTTCCTCATTCTACTGACAAAGCATAGTTGATATGGTATCAACACTACCAAATGCATACAAAATAAAATCTTTGTCAAAATTTGGATTGATTAGTGTTGGGGCAGCAACAAGTGCCTCTTTTATTTCTTCAAAACTTTGCTTTCCTTCCTTTGTCCAGCTGAAAGGAATATTCTTTTTCAACATAGTTGTTAGAGGTTGTACAAGTGCTTCTATGTTTGGTATAAACCTCCTTACAAAGTTGATTCTTCCAAGAAAGATTTGTAAGCCTTTCTTATGGGCAGTAAGCAATAATGCTAATATGGAAGAAATTCTTTCAGGATCAATTTATGTGATGGATGATGTTACGGTTTATACTATGGATCATGTTATGGATGCATTGATTATGTGATGTATATATGGATTATGTTATGGATGAATGATTCTATGATGGACATGTGATGGATTATGTGATGGATGATGTTATGGTTTATATTTTTGATGATGGATATATGCATAAATGCATTTTTTATGTTTATGATGATGGATTTATGCCATGTCATGGGTTATGATGATGTGTATGTGACGTTGCTAGATTTTTGTTTATGAATGTATGGATGTGTTTATGGATGGATTATATGTGGACATGTTTATAGTTGTTTTGTGATGCATTATGAGGTGGATTATATAATGTATTCTTTGTGATGAATGGATTATGATGATGTTATGTTTATGTGATTATGTATTATGAGGTGTAACATGCTGAGGTACACAATGAAATAGTTAACAAGCTCACTTGTTACCTTCGGAGGGATTTACTAGAAAGAAATCAATTCTATTGTATTTATCTGACATGGACACTTGTGTTGTATGGATGTGTGATGGATTATGTTATGGATGCATTTATTGCATGTGATGTATAGATGACTATGTTATGTGATTTTTGTTTTGTGGATGGTTAATACATATGTTATGATGATATAGGTGATATAGCTATGATGATGTGATGTATGGTTAGGTGTTATGGGTGGAATGCAAGATTGAATCCTTTTAATTTCGTGCTTTGTACACTAGATCAAGATTTAATCCATTTAAAGTTCTTTAATTTCACATTAATGCCAAATGTATAGTTATTATTTATAAGCGATGAGACTTTGGTGTGCTTATGAAAAAAAAGATTCAATCTTTTCAGGTTGTGGTATGGTTATGATGCAACCAATGAGTGGGAGATAATTTCTAGAGACTCTGTTGCATTTAATTTGCATGTGTATGATTCATATTATGTGTTTCAGTGATTGCTTCGTTAAGTTATTGTAATTTTAATGATATGTTTATGCCATTATGATGTGGATTTGGTTATATGGATGGTTATGCAAATTATATGATGATTATGATGATGAAAATGATGTGACCACTACTAATGTGTTGATGCAGGTGTATGCAATGGATGATCATGATGATGATGCATTGATTTGTAGGTCATGATACAAAGTATCATTATGCGGGTGAGGGATAATTAGATGGATTGGGGATGGGGGGTTAGTTGGGGGAATGTTGGGGAAGCAATATGAACACGCTTTCTAGGAGGGGGAAAGTGGATGGAAAATTAGTTGGGAAGCATCATGAACATGTTTGTTGGGGGGTGGGAGAGTGGATTAGGATGAGTCACCACCTTTATTAATGCAAACCCAAAGGTGAGGGCGTTATGGATGGATATAGATCTTTATAGGGGTGGGTGAGTATGATAGGATATATAAGGGTTTTGGGATTATGCTAGTGTGTTTTAGAGCAATCCTAAGTTTAATATAGAAAAAAGGATATTTTTCACCAAGGTATAGGAGACCAAGGTGATGATGTATATCCAAATTTGCATGGACTTGACATTCAAACAAGAGGGTGTGCTTACACATGCCTAATGTAGTACAACCTTGTATAGATGTGTGGGGAAAGAGACTTAGAGCATTGAAGTCCTAGTGCACAAAAGGTATAATCCTTAGATGCAAAGGACAAATGTTATGTAAAAAGCTATTTTGACACACACAAGATATGAATACCAATTGGAGTAATAAGAACATCCAACAAACATGACATACAACAACAAATGACTCTTGCTCCATTCTATACCATCCAATGACACACCAAGATATGGAAGATCACAGTGGTTCTTGGGTAAGTGTAGAAGAGGTATAAAAAGATAAATCAAAACAAAAGATCAACTTACAGACGGACCAACAACCATTGAATCTCTTGCCAAGATTGCTGATTGAATGTGATTGGGCTATGCCTATTGTGGGAATGATATATCCTAAGGCATAGCTTGTGATGATCAATACTGCAGGACAGACGCAAGATATGATGGTTATGTGGTCTTTGGAGATTTGGTCTAATGTGTATGATTGATGTTGTGGTATGTTGTTTTGCATGCATTGTTTTCTTAGTTTGGTTGTCTTTAGTCCTTGATCGAGACATAATAGATTTATTTCTTGGATCTTTTTTGGGTATTCTAAAGGTTTTCTAATTTTTTTGGTATTTTTGGAAGTTTTCAAAATTTTAAATATTTTTGGAGGTTTTCTGATTTTTTTAGTATTTTTGGATATAGTGTATGTACAAGTGATGCATGAGACAAATTGTATAATGATCCATAGTATGCATACAAAGATCTAATTCTTATCTAAACTCAGGGATTTTGCCCCTAGTGTGGAATGATAATGGGAGGGAAATGAAGATGTTTAATATTTTTACAATCTCAAGCCATGATAAGGTATGGATATAAAATGATAATGTATGAAGTGGGTGAACACGAACTTAATAGATGGTAGATAAGGCCACTACTCAAGGCACTTGAGATAGGTTTTCACCATGGTACTTACCCAAGGTGCCACCGAAGTGGTTTTCACCATTGGATGGCTTTATTACACTCAATTTTTTTTATTTTTTGGGATATCTGTTGGGTCAAGCATAAAATGTCTTGAGATGCATGACATTCATAGGCTCATCTAGAGGTTGTCCCTCAGGTGTTTCTAGATGATAATCTCTTGATCCATAGCTGGCTATTATAACATATGGTCCTAGCCAATCTGGTTCAAATTTGCCTTTTTTTCAAAATCTTGCAAGTTCCTTTGATTTTCCATTAGTACAAGGTCACCCACTTTAAAGTGACTAGTCTTGATCTTCTTGTTATAGCTATGGTGAAGGTAATTTTGATATGCTTGCAAGTGATTGAGAGCGTTGAGACATTTTTCATCTAGGATTTCTAGCTCATGTAGTCATACAGCCTGATACTCCTCGTCAATGAGATTTTGCAAAGATATTCTTAAGGAGGGGAGCTCGACCTCGATTGGTAAAATTGCTTTAGAGCCAAAGACAAGGGAATATGGTGTGGCTCTTGTGGGGGTGTGGATGCTTGTGTAGTATGCCCAAAGGGTAGGGTTAAGTTGGAGGTGCCAGTCATGACCAACTTCATTAACCATTTTCTTCAGGATTCTTAGGATGGTTTTGTATAAAGCTTCAGCTTGACCATTACCTTGGGGATAATATGGGGTGGAAAAATGGTGCTGGATGTGGAATTTTTGACAAAGGGTGTGAAGTTCTTAGTTTTTAAAAATGTTTCCAGTTGTCAGTAATGATGGCAAGGGGTATACAATACCATCATCATATGATGTAATGTAGGATAAACTTGGATACTTATTTGCTGGTGATATATGTGAATGGAATGCCTCGACCCCCTTTGTAAAGTATTTAGTGGTGGTAATAATAAATTTATGGCCATTGGAGGAAGATGGATGTATTTTACCAATGAGGTCAAGCACCCGTTATGAAAAGGGCCAAGGAGTAGTGATAGGTTGCAATTCTTGAGATGGAGCATGAATCAAGTCATCGTGCTGCTAACATGGAAGACATTTCCTAAAAAACTGGTGAGCATTGATGAGGTATAAACAACCTCATTTCTTTGATGAAACAAATAACCCTTTTTGCATTGCCCAATCCTCTAGCCTTGCCAATTTGTTTGTTTTTATAAGCAATATTTATCTATTTTTTATAAAATGTTGTACAAATCTTTATTTCCTAAATTGATTGAAATTAGCTTTTAAATGTTGATATAATGGTATGTAGAGTTGGGTAATTGTGCAAGGTTAATGCATGGCCTATGAGAGAAGTGGACTTCATGCATCTAAGGTCAAGTGCGCTGGAAGTTGAGGGTGCCAGAAATTTTAGGTGTGCATTGATTGAAGACTCTTTTTAGTTCTGTTATTCCTGTTGGTTATCCAAGACATTATGGCTCCACTTAGATCCTTTTATATGTTTTAAAGACATCAGTAGTTAAACATTCTATTTTTCTGTTATAAGACTTTTTCAAATGGCATTTTACCACCATCTAAAATTTAGGAGTTCGAATATAGTTCAGTTTTGGTTGGTTTCTCAAAACATGGATATATATCATACTATGGATGGATGAAAATCAATCTTTTAGTTTTTGGAAATAATCAGAGCTATGTATTGCAATTTTTCCACGAATGCAAATAGTGTTGTTCTAAGTATTTTCTTTTGAGATATAAAGATTTGAATAGAGTTACCATATTTCTGTGGAAATGATTGAATGTGACCTGAGTTAGAGATAAATTTCTCCCAAGAGCTAGCCACTCGCGGGATAAGTTTTTCTATTTCTGTGGATGTTTCATTTCAGCTAAAGTTATTTTATGTTTAGCTTTATGTTGTGAACTTGTAGGGTGTGTTGTTTAAGGTGGTAGTTCTAGAACTTTGTTTGTTTAAATGTTTCTAGAGTATTTTCTTTAGTTTAAACTGTTGTTTACTAAAGTTGAAAGTTAGAATGTTTTGTGCAGTATAGAATTTGTCACCGTTCAAGATCAGAGTAAAGTTACATGTATGAATTTCTAGTATAGAGTTTATATGCTTTCTAGTATAGAATTTATATGCTTTTTAGTATAGAGTTCAAATACTTTCTGTAGTAGGATATAACTACTTTTTAGTTTAATATGCTATTTAAATCTTTTAAAGGAACTAGAAAATTGTTTCTAAATGAGATATCCAAACTCCCTATTGCATACAACCTCGGACACTACCCTGATCAATAAACTGATATTTTTCAACTAAAGTGTTAGGACCTCACGACAACCTATCAAGCATCTTATTCTAATGTTGGCCAATAGTAGCTTGTTCTCAAGATCTTTTTTAGGGTAGGTCCACTAGAGTGTGCACCACATATACCTTCATGTACCTCTTTTCAGGTTGGTCGTGACTGGCACCTCCAACTTAACCCCGCCCTTTGGGCATAATGCATAATCATCTGTACCCCGATAAGAGCCACACCATATTCTCTTGTCTTTGGCTCTGAAGCAATTTTACCAATTGAGGTTGAGCTCCCCTCCTTAAGAATATCTTTGCAAAATATCATTGACGAAGAGTATCGGGCTGCATGACTACATGAGCTGGAAATCCTAGATGAAAAATGTCTCTCGGTCATCCTCAACCATCTCTCGGTCTAGATGAGATATGTTGATAAGTTAATGTCCATGTAAAGTTAATGCCTTATTAGGGTTTTCCATATCCTAGACCTTGATATTGGTGATTTCTTGTTGCTTGGATGGGCTCGATGATTCCTTGTTCATGAAGGCCTAGGCCTCCTTGTCCTTTATAGCCTATGTTTTTCACAATGCCAAGACTGTTTCCATATTTTTCTGTGGGTAGAACAAGATTTTCTTCATCTTCCTTTTCTCTGTAAAGACAAGAAGATATATCTTCAAGAACATCTTGTTCCATCAGGTGTTTGCAGTCAAAGGTAGGTGATGGCTTGCATTTAATGACAACTATGGATACCATGTCAGATTTTGGCTTGCTGAATGATTTAGGAGATAGTAGAAGTTGGCCCACACAAAAGGTACCATGTAAGTCATATTCTCCACATCCCATGTCACTTACTTTAACCTTGACCTCAGCAATGGTAATTTGTGATTTGGAAGTGGATGCAATGTTGGATGGATCGATGTAAGATGATAGTTTTGTCGCATTGTTAAAAGGACAAAAGTTTTTATCATGTCCTTCCAAGAAGTTGCAATATTAGAAAGGATGGGGATCAACATAAATTGTGACTTTAGTCCCATTGTGTGGAAACTTTAGGCATTGATGGAAGGTGGATGGAATGGAGTGCATATCATGAATCCATGGATGACTGAGGAGGATGTTATAGGGGAGGTCAAGGTCAAGTACTTGACATTTTCCAAATCTTTTGTCCAACTTGAATCGGTAGCTTGATTGTTCCTTATGATTAGAGATCTGTGTCACCACAACCTTTGATTATGATGCTTTTATGCAAGTCTATGACCTCATCAAAGTATCCCAAATGTTTTATTAATTTTAGAGTGTACAGATTTAGGCTAGATCCACCATCTATCAAGATTAGTTTAATGGTATGCTTATGGATGTGGAATTTGATGTGTAAGGCATCGCTATGGGATAGGTCGGATGAGGATAAATATTTTTCAGATAAAGTGAGGTGATGTGGTGAGGAAAGATGTCCCACCATGGCTTGAAATTGATTTACATTAAGATCATTAGGGACACGAGTCTCTTGTAAAGATTTATCAGGGACTTATTGTAACTCCCACAACTATAAACTACGAGGATTGACACGACACTAAGCCAAATTTTTTTTGTTTACTTTATGATCAACTCGGATCATCTCACAACTAGAAAAAGGTATCTTGATGTAGATCGAAAAGGAAAGGATAAGAGAATGAGCATGACAAGTCTCATCTACCAAGGTTCAAGGGACAGTGTTGAAATCCATAGGAAAAAAAAATAACACCTTCTCTAATTGCTTCCCTCAAGGAAAATTAATTCATTTAAGTGATTATGATGGGCAATGTACAACTCTCTTGCTGGTCCAAAGGAGCTTGGTTCGAATGTGACTAAAAATGGCCGACCAACTAAGGGTCTCACTAACAAGATAAACAATATATACATGCCCAATTAATTATGGTGTGGGTCTCTTCTCGTCACACAAATACAATGGGATATCTACTAGTAATTTTAGACATGGCAGTATCAAATGTTTAATCTATATTGTGTATCCTGACAAATCATCTAATGTTTGATTATAAATAGATAGATTACTATTCACCACTTAATTAGCACCATATAATTGCTGGAAATAGTCCAGACAACTGAGAGGGGGGGTGAATCAGTTGTCCCTAAACTTTAACCTTTTCTAAACTTTTTAAATCTTCTTTATAATCAGATTAATGATGAAAACATTTAAGCATAAATCAATAAATGAGAAGAAACAACATGAACACACAACACGAGAATTTTGACGTGGAAAACCCGATTAAGGGAAAAACCACGGTGGGGGTTAACCCACAAAAATGCGTACCTTGTTAAAAGTACTTAAGAAAATAGAAGGAACATGCCTTCAGGCGCACTGCCTGGAGCTCACTGCTCAAGAAGAGGCTTACTGCCTATAAGAAATTATGATTTACATAGAGATAATGAACTGAGAAATAATATCTACATTCATGCCAAATCAATCCCTTTGAAGGCTCAAAAACATCTGCTCCTATCTTCAAATTCTTCTTCACTGACTCTTCACTCTATACTTCCTTCACTCCTCTTCTTCTCTGCTCTACTTTTTTATCCTTTCTTCGGATTTGACTTATTTATTCAAGGATACTTTTTAACAACTCTTCAACAAATATTTATATGCTTCATCAACCTTGGAATGATCAACAAGGTTGGCTAAACTTGATGCAGATCAATACACTGTCGGACAAACACAATTGAGACTTGAATCTTCCTCTACAACCATGCCATGCTTCATAAAATGCTCTTAGATCATTTGCAACACACCAGGAACATCCAGTCGGCCAAGACTGGGAAGAACATCAACCTCAAAGAAGAAATATTCAATCAATAAGCTCAAACTTGAATGCGAACCTCCAACATAGTAGCCACATAATTCAAAGACCTTCACAAGCACATTGAAATCACCAATAACATTCACTCTATACCAAATTACCAGAATCATTTGTATCTTCCTCCGGAACCTCAAGAACACTATATGCCATGACTGTCAAACTAGAAAGATAGCTTGCAGACCTCCAAACCACGAACCACTGGAGTTGATGATACACACTGACATCCCAAACATGCCTTCAGATCCCTAGACCATAATATTTCACTCCAGAGCAATTCAGACCAGCTTACTATCACACTATCTCTTCTGAATACTGCAAAATCTAGTTCTACTCAGATGGCCATAACTTCTTCAATTCTTCATGCGAACTTCTCAAAGCTTAACTAGAGCAACCTCTAACAATCCTCTACACAACCATATGGTCCACATGCATTGATTGTCATTAATTTTCTCAATATCCTCAAAAGTCTGGTCTTCTATATAGACAACAAAATAGGATACAATTGACACCAATGGCAACAAGGATATGTTGACATCAATGACAACACCACTTAGGCACATATTTGCAACAATCTCCCCCTTTGTCATTGATGGCAACATATGATGTGAAAAATTGAATTTAACCATCAAGACAAGAACTTTTCCCCCTTTCTCTTCTCACTTCTGCAACTACTTTCTTTACTGCTCCCCCTTACATCAGCAACTAGTTTTTCACATGACTTCTCTCCCCCTTTGACATCAATGGCAAAGGGCACATATTTGCTATCTTTTCTCCCTTTTTGCTTCAGACTGATCCCAAAATTTGCATACTGACTACTCCCCCTTTGAGCAGTACCTCCTTAACATCAATCCGGATCACAATATATGAATGTGAATTCCACTGGATTGATGCACCTTAGTGCATCTTAGTTATGATCAGGAGGGGTAATAACCCCTAACTTTTCTCTGAGATACTCAAAAGTATCCTTGGGAAGAGGCTTACTGAAGATATCCACAATCTAATCTTTGGAAGACACAAACTCCAACTTGACATCATTCTCATTAAATTTCTCTCTTAAGAAATCAAACTTGATAGATATATGCTTTGTATTTGAGTGCAATACCAGATTCTTTGAAATGGTTATAGCACTTGAATTATTGTAGAAAATTGTGACTGGCTCCTCAAACACAATTCTGATGTCCTTCAACATTTGCTTCATCCACAGAACTTGAGAACAATTATTTGCTACTGCTATATACTCTGCCTCTGCAATAGACAGAGAAATTGCCTCTTACTTTTTGCTCATCCAAGAGACCAATCTTCTTCCCAAGAAGAATGTACCACCACTAGTACTTTTTCTGTCATCCACATCTCCTACCCAATCAGCATTTGTATATGCATGAAGAGTGAATTCATTGTCCTTTGGATACCGTAGTCCATAATCAATTCTCCCCTTGATATATCTAAAAATTCTTTTGATTGCCACAACATGGGATTCTTTTGGATCAACTTGAAATCTGGTAACAAGTCCAACTGCATTCATGATGTCAGGTCTGGTCTGCGTCAAATAAAGCAATCCTCTAATGATTGATCTATACCTTTTCTAATTTGCCTTGGGGGAGTCATCATCTTTGCTTAGCTTGCATCCAGTTACCATAGGTGTACCTATTGGCTTTGAATGTTCCATTCCAAACTTCTTTAACAATTCTTTCACATACTTGGATTGAGATATGAAGATACCTTTATCTGTTTAAACAATTTGCAGACCTAGGAAGAAATTCATCTCAGCAAACATTGACATCTCAAACTCACTTTTCATTTGATCAGTAAATGCTTTGCACATGCATTCATTTCCACCAAAAATGGTATCATCAATAAAGACCTCAACAATTAGAATGTCCTCATGATTTATCTTGAAGTATAGATTACTATCAGTAGTACCTTTGCTAAATCCTAGCTTAAGCAAATGCTTATCCAATCTGGCATACCAGGCTCTTGGAGCTTGCTTGAGTCCATACAAGGCTTTTCTCAGTCTACAAACCATATCTCCCTGATCAGACAACTGAAATCCTTCTGGTTGTTCAATGTAGACTTCTTCCTTCAAATCTCCATTTAGAAATGCTGATTTGACATCCATCTGATAAACTTTAAAATCTTTGAAAGCAACAAAGGCAAGAAATAATCTGACTGCCTCTATCCTTGCCACCAGAGCAAAAGTTTCTTCAAAATAAATTCCTTCCACTTGAGAATAACCTTTACATACCAACCTTGCCTTGTTTCTTACAACCTCACCATCTTCATTCAGTTTATTACATAAGACCCATTTGGCTCCAATCACATTTTTGTCCTCAGGTCTAGGAACAAGATCCCAAGTGTGATTCTTTTCAATTTGCATCAATTCTTCTTCCATTGCCTTAACCCAGTTTTCATAATTGCAAGCTTCACTTATTGATTTAGGCTCAATATTTGAGATCAAACAAATCTCTTCTTGATCTTTAGCAACTCTTCTCCTAGTTCGAACACCTCTATTTTTATCTCCTATGATTTGATCTTTAGGATGATTCATTCTTACATACCTGGGGGTTTTGGGAATTGTTTGAACTTCTATTTCTTGAACTTGTTCCTCAACTTCTGCACTAATCTCTTGAGTTACTAGAGTTACCGGATCAATCTGAATCTGGGTCTAGATTTGAACTTGTCTTTCTTGACTTTGACTTTCATCTTGATCATCTAAATCATATCTGCAGTACCTAGAATGTCCTTTGTTTTCATCAACTTTAACATTAGCACTTTCAACAATCTTTTTCAACCTTTTGTTGAAGCACCGGTAAGCCTTACTTTGAGTTGAGTATCCCAAAAATATTCCTTCATCACTTCTTGCCTCAAACTTGCCTAAATGCTCATCTCTTTTGATATAGCATTTACTACCAAAAACTCTGAAATATCTCATAGTAGGAGGATGACCAAACCATAGTTTATAAGGAGTCTTCCTAGAATTTCCTTTGATCTGCACCCAGTTAAGAGTGTAGACAACAATACTCATAGCTTCCCTCCAATAAATTTGAGGAATATTTGTTTCCATCATCATGGTCCTGGCAACTTCTTGAATGGTCTTGTGAGGACCACCCTTTTTACTTCTGTTCTTGTGACTATTTACATTACTGTTATTGATACTTTTTATATTTGTGGGATAGTAGTTCCCGGATTTGTCAAATTATTAAACTTTATTATGATAACGGAAAAACTAATTGGGTGATGTTTGGATAAGTTTACATTTCAGAAAAGTTAATTAGGTGATGATGGAAAATTGTAATATGATTTCATTTATGCTATTTAGAACTATGTCATGGTAATGCATGTTTTTCAGTTGCTTCGGCTATGATGATTAAATGTGAAACTGATCTTGTAATTTAGTGTGCAGGATTTACTAATCAAACCACGGATTCCGAAGATCATTCCGCACCTTGTTATTGTTATTCCTTGTTAAGCCGATCTGGTTCCATGAGGAACCAAGATCACTCTGTGTTTGATGTGGTATTGTAATGTGGTCTTTCATAAGGTCGAATGGGTAGGTCTACCCTCTTGTAACACTGACTTATGATTTGTATTGTAAAAAGATTGAATTTGAATTTCTTTTCTTTTATTTAAATCCTTGAGGCCTTTTCTTGTGCTTTATCTTGACCCTGGGTGTCCTGAGTAGGTTAAAGTTGACCCTGGGTTATACCCCATGGGTCCAGGGCCCCATTTGGCATGGGTAACCCTTGAGTAACCTCCATATGGTCATCTTAACTTCCCCTTGAAGTTAAGTGGCGAAAATTGGAGGTATGGGGGGGATAGGATGGGTTGTACCAACACCCAACCCATCCCTCTTCAATCCCCAAGGTAAGAGATGACTACAAACCCATCCATTATAGAGGAATTGACTTGAAGTCACCCTCACCATTAGTGAGATTCCCCATGAGTTGTGGGGTCATCCATAATGAAGGAAGGAAGAAGAGGCATGGGTCACCTGTCTTTTCCTCCTTTAACTCCTTTTATTTCTCCCATGCGTAAGATAAATGACATGAGGAGAGGGATAAGGAGGACTTTAGGGATGGGTGAGTGACATAAGCCAACACTCATCCCTTGGGACATAATAGTGGTTTGGGGAAGAGTGAGGAGGTGACAAGTGTCAGCTCCCCATTCCTCTAAACTGAGAGGATTTGGGTTATTTGAATCCCATTTTGGGATGGAGAGGGAGTTAGTTGAATTTTGGAGAGTTTTATTTTTTTTTGATATTTAAAAAAAAGATTTTTCTTGGAGAAGGAAAGGGAGAGGGAGTTTGGTGGCTTAGGTTGGAGGAGATCTCAGTGGAGCTCTTCATCAGCTTCATCCTTGAAGGGCTTTGTAAGGTTGGTTGTTATTACCCTTCTTTTGTATATCTGATTATTGTCTGAAAAGTGTGTGAAAGTTGTTTAATTGCTTGTGTTTTAGATTTTGTTTTTGTGGGAAATGTTGTCGGGTTGTTGACAGAGCTTCTCCAAGTTGGGAGAAATGCTCATCAAGTGTGGGGTAGGGGAGGAGTGATCCTCCTCAGGTGCATACCTGGTTTCTTCTTTTGGGATGTTGAAAGCCTTGAGGGTATGTGTGGATGACTTGAAAAGAATTGTGTCATTTGGCTTGAGAGTCCAAATACAATCTCTATGGAGAAGTTGTTATCAAATTAGGCTTGAGGCCAAGAGAAATTGTGTTGGTTATATTATCTGTAAGGGTGACACTCTGGAGTCGAGTGTGTCCACTCTCCTACCCCTTGTAAAGCTCACTATAGTTGAGTTTTCGTGTTGTGTAATTTACTCAAGGGTGTCTGTGTGTTTTGGGTTTGTTGTTGTTCCCTGTTGTGAAGTGGATTGCTTGAGTTACCCAGGTGTGAGTATGATCTCCCTAGCTCGGGGGTGACCCTCTTGCGGGTCTACGGTAGGGAGGAGAGCTAGATGAGTGGTGTTTTCTTCTTTGTTTATTTTTGATACGCAGGTTTCCTCTTAAAGCTTATGGTTAGAATTGGAGGAGTGCTGTATTTAGGGAGAATGTATTTCATCCTTGCTATAAGGAGAGTTTGGTTCTTTGAGCTTCATCTTGTTTCAGTTCATTGTGGAGGGATTTTCTCCCTCTGTAGTTGTAAGAATTATTGTATGGGGAAAGAGAGAAATTCTTCCCTTCAGTATTGTTGTTGTGTATAATTTTTCAATTATATTACACTTGGTGAAGCTAGTGTTAAGAAATGAAACTTGTATTGATTAGACAAACGAATGAATTTATCTCTAGTATTGAAATTTGTTATTGATTTAGATCAATAATGATAAATTTTATTTTTAGATTTGTTCGGAAAGAAAGAGTGAATTTTAGTTAGTTAGCCTTGTTATATATTGTAAATTGATTTTATTATTGGAAATAAATATATATAAAGAAGTAAATATAATAGTATAAAAATGTGGTGTGGTTTAGTCATAAACTTTCCAGATGTGAGCCAATGGAATTGGATCTGTATATGATTTTATATTAAATTGAATTTAACAAGTTATAAGGGAAAATTGAATTTTACTAAATCTCTGGTTTAACACTATCTGTATTAAGTCAAAATTCAGAAGATTGCATATTAAGGAAATTGAGGATGGTAGTAAAATAGAATTATATTTCATTTTCTACATTTAAAAAAAAATTCCAATTTCTAATCGAACGGTGATTGCAAATGGCATTTAGATAGAATTAAAGTTGTCCTTTGTTTTTGAAACGTTCAATTCTTATATGGAAATGAGATTGCAAGATAAAGTAGCTTTATTTGTTTTCATTTCCCTGTATTTATAAAGTATTCTGTGAAAGAAATATATTACTAAAAATGTGGGTGGCAGTAAAATATAGTTATCTTTCATTCTCTGCATTTAAAACAAATTTTCAAGTCTTAAATAAACGGTGATTATAAATGTTAGTTGGATAGAATTTTAGTTGTTCTCTGTATTTGCAAATTTCAACCATTATATGGAACTGTGTTACCAGATAAAATAGCTTCATTTTTTTTTGTATTTCTCTGTAATTATAAAATTTCTATCTAAATCGGTGAACTGTAAAAGAACAATGTCTGAGAGTAATTGTGATATATATATATATAATTATAAATAGAAATGTTGGTTTACATTAAAGAAATTTGCATTAAAAAAAGAGAATACACTAATCGCGGTTCGCTATGTACACAGTGCAGTAGCAAAGAGGGTAGAGTGGTGGTGGGAAGGGTTTGAACCTTCCCACCACCACCGTCGATCCTTATGGGTGTGGGAAGGGGCGGAGCCCCCACCCACATCCCACTACGTGGGGTGTGGGGAGGGGCTCCGCCCCTCCCCACACCCCACGTAGTGGGATGTTCCTGCCATCGAACCTCCTTCCACAGTCCTTTGCGCGGCCCGCACCACCTCCGCCGTGGCCCAAACACCGCCCTCCACACTTCACACCACCGCCTGCCTCTCTCCCACGCTTCCACCTCTGCGACCAGCCACTCCATGCGCTCCTCTTCCCTCTGCGTTGATCTCTGGCTGACCCTCCTCCATGGCTGCCGCCATGAGTATAGCTTGCAACAAAAGAAAGGGGGTTAGGGCACCATTGAAATAACATAAGGAAAATTAGGGCTTCAGCCCTTCAATGAAAGTATAATTGTATGGGTTTTATAAAAGGAAGATTTAATATTGTCTATATAAATATAAAAATAAAATAATAACATTAATAATAATAACAACAGTAATAATAAGAATAGTAATAAAAAATACTAGTGATAAAAATAATGGTACTAATAACAATTAAATAAAGATATTTGTATATATATGTAAAGTTATAAACCCCTATATATATATATAGATACATACATATATTATCATTTGATATAAGTTATCAGAGAGGCCGTTTTCTCTTTACAACAACAAGAGAAAATAAAATTATAACTTAAAGAGAGCATAAAGAGATATACTTTACTATTCTTGGAAGAGTTTCTCAGAAGTTTCAATAATCAACACAAATTAATAAGCAGGAAAATGAAGAGGAAATTATGTTCCTAATACTTAAAAAGAACATTGGAAATAAACGTAAGAAAGCCATCACAGACATTCCATGTGAGGCCATTTTAAACTCAACTGTAGTTAGTAAACGTCCAATTGAGAAAAAAATGAAAGAGAGAAGGAAGAAGAAAAAACTAACATTGGAAAACATAGAAGAGAAAATGCGCGGCATTTCCCAACTGGGATAAGAGAACTAAGTAGATTTACCCTTCCGATAATCCTGCTTAGGAACAAGATTAGTGTGCAATTATTACAAACGTAGAGGTGAATCTGAAAGCGGAGAAAACTAAGAGACGGAGTCCAGCGAAGTAGTAAACCAGTATATGTAATCAGGTCCACCTAGGAATTAGGATTAATGTAATTTAAAATACAGTGATAACCCTGATTGATGAAGAATATGAAGAAAGGACAGGATAAACATAAAGAAAACGTAGGAACCAAAAGAGAGAGACCGAAATATAAGCAAACTAGATTTCAGAGAATTAGTTAAGGTGAACACGATAGAAATACAATCAAAATTAAGATCTAGAGAAAAGGAAGAGAGGGCAAACAAACGGCCTTGTTGAGAATGCTAAGTTCGAAGGAGGAGTATATTTCAGGAAACAAGAGAGGAGATAGACAATCGTGCTTTGTTAAAAAATGACCCAATAGGGAGATCACGTGTCAGTTTATTAGGAACAAGGCATCGTGGGAAGTTGTTAATCTATCAGGGAACCCCATCAGGAGTATAGTGTTCAATAATTCCCACTTACGCCGTAAGGCGTTATGCTACCGAAATCTACCGAGATTTAGGGTTAGGAACCTTGGTAATACAAACCTTGTAGCGACATTAACAGCGTCATAGAGACCCCCTGTTGGACCACTTGCGTTTGGGAGAACGTAATTATACTTAGTACCCAGCTGACAACTGAAGTGTTCTCGCCTTGAGTGTACACCACCAAGCATGCTTACGCATGCGAGGGGGTTTCTAGGGAAGCGTGAGAAAATTTTTGACATTTCATGTCATAACCACATGACAGATGTGGCTATGACACGTGTGATGCGTGTTGTGACCACATGAAAAATGTGGGCATGACAGGTCTGGTTCTTCCTTTCCACAACTCCATTTTGTTGAGGAGTCATAGGAGCAGATAACTGTCCTTTTATTCCATGCTTTTCACAGAAAGCATCAAACTCATTGGAAGTGAATTCTCCACCTCTATCAAATCTTAGACACTTCAATTTCCCACCAGTCTCCTTTTCAACTGTCATCTTGAACACCTTAAACTTATCAAGAGCTTCTAATTTTTCTTTTAGGAAAGTTACCCACATCATCCGGGAGTAATCATCAATCAGTAACATGAAATATCTGTCTCCTTGCACACTCCTAATTCTAGTAGGACCACAGAGATCAGTATGTACCAGTTCCAATCTTCCACTTGAACCTTGTTCCTTACTTTTGAATGAAATTTTGTTCTGTTTACCCAATTGACATTCTCTACATATGCGATCAGGTTTCACAAGTCTTAGAAGATCTCTTACAACTAGAGTCAAACTTATTTTGACAATGTTATCAAAATTTACATGACACATCCTCCTATGCCATAACCAACTTTGATCTGTTTGAGCAATCAAACAACTTTTGCCATAACTACTTAAATGAAAGATGTTACCTCTAGTTTTAGTACCAGATGCAATTTCAGTTTCAGAGCTCTCCAAGATTCTACATTTTCCATCCTTGAATCGAAGATCATAACCCTTGTCAACCAATTGTCCAACACTGAGAAGATTATGTTTCAGTCCTTCCACATACAGAACATCATTGGTGCAATTCTTACCATCAAAAGAGATGGATCCTTTGCCATGGATTCTACCAACTGAGTTGTCTCCAAATTTCACAAGCCCACCTTCATATTTTTGAAAACTCACAAACTTACTCTTGTCACTAATCATATGATGAGAACATCCACTATCAATCACCCATTCATCCTTTTCAACAACCTGAGAAGCCAATGCACTTTCCACATTTGCACAACTAGCAGATTCAGTAGACATTGGATCTTCTTATTTAATAGCAATGAACACCCAATTACCTTCTCCATGATCAGATTCATCATCTGTGACTCCTTCTTCTCTAGGTTCTTGGACATAGTAGCAACTCTTCTGACTTTTGTATCAGTTAAGGTTTGGTTTTGAAAACCTCTCTGGATACCTTGAGGCAAAATAACCAATCTTATTACAAGCAAAACATTTGAGTGGCAACTTTCCTTCATACTTACCAGATCCTCTTGGCATCTGTTTAGCAATGAGAGCTTCAATATCTATAGTCTTAATTTCATCATCTTCAAGATCCTTCCTTGTCTTGATAAATCTGTTTGCTCTTCCTGAAGAACTTTCACCCGGATCATATCTTTGCTTTCCATACACACTGGCCTTGAATGCAGATTTAGACTTAGGAAGAGAATCACCGAACTCACTCATTTCAAATGCTGAAAGCTTACCAACTAACTGATCCCTTGTGACTGTTGTTACTGTCCTGATTTCTTCAATGGCTGCAGCGTTGTGCTTGTAAGTTGTAGGTAAGGATCTGAGCACTTTGGCAACAATTTCTAATTCATCCAATACTCCACCTGCATTTTTGATACCTATCACAAGTGTTGCAAGGTGTGACCCTTGGTCTTCTTGTTCAGCATTGCACTGCGGTGGTTTGTGACAAGGGCTTAACCGCCTCCCGTGCTTGTTAAGTCAAGTGGTTGTATCGGGCATTAATAGGTTGATCTTTTGGTGGAACGGCAACTAACAACAAGTTCATTTACTTTCTACATGTAGGAAGTGATGTTTTCATCTTCACTCATTACTAATCTTTCATATTTACCCTTTAGGCTTTGTAGCCTGACACATTTAACATATTTGTCACCTTCATACAGATTTTCCAATTTAATCCAGATTTCATGAGCAATTTACAAATCTAGGACATTTGCCAATTCGGTATCAGACAGGGCACAAAACAATGCTTCTTTGGCTCGAGTGTTGTGTTCAACATCTCTGAGTTCATCTATATTTTAAGGTCCATTCTTCAGAATCTTATACACATTCTTGGTTATTGACCAAAAGACATCACCGATACATTCCATATGACACTGCATGCGTACCTTCTAGAGGGAGTAATTTGTTCCATCAAATCTCAGACTTTCCTTCTTGTAAAATGACATCTTGGATCTCCTCAAGTGGCCGAGCTTCTTTTAGAGGTATTTGGCTCTGATACCAATTGTTGGAAATAGTCCAGACAACTGAGAGGGGGGGGGGTGAATCAGTTGTCCCTAAACTTTAACCTTTTCTAAACTTTTTAAATCTTCTTTATAATTAGATTAATGGTGAAAACATTTAAGCATAAATCAACACATGAGCAGAAACAACATGAACACACAACACCAAAATTTTGACGTGGAAAACCTAATTAAGGGAAAAACCACGGTGGGTGTTAACCCACAAAAATGTGTACCTTGTTAAAAGTACTTAAGAAAATAGAAGGCACATGCCTTCAGGCACAATACCCATAGCTCATTGCTTAAGAAGAGGCTCACTGCCTGTAAGAAATTATGATTTACACAAAGATAATGAACTGAGAAATAGCATCTACATTCATGCCTGAATTAGTCCCTTTGAAGGCTCAAAAATTTCTGCTCCTATCTTCAAATTCTTCTTCACTGACTCGTCACTCTATACTTCCTTCGCTCCTCTTCTTCTCTGCTTTACTTTTTGATCCTTTCTTCAGGTTTGACTTATTTATTCAAGGATACTTTTCAACAACTCTTTAACAAGTATTTATATGCTTCATCAACCTTGGAATGGTCAACAAGGTCGGCCAAACTTGACGTGGATCAATACACTGTCGGCCAAACACAACTAAGACTTGAATCTTTCTCTACGACCATGCCACGCTTCATAAAATGCTCTTAGATCATCTATAACACGCTAGGAACATCCGGTTGGCCAAGACTGGGAAGAACATCAACCTCAAAGAAGAAATCTTCAATCAACAAGTTCAAACTTCAATTCAGACCTCCAACATAGTAGCCACATGATCTAGAGACCTCCACAAGCACATTGAAATCACCAATAACATTCACTCTAAACCAAATTACCAGAATCGTTTGTATCTTTCTCTGAAACCTCAAGAACACTATCTGCCATGACTGTCAAACTAGAAAGATAGCTTGTGGACCTCCAAACCATGAACCACTAGAGTTGATGATACACACTGACATCCCAAACATGCCTTCAGATCCGCATACCATAATATTTCACTATGGAGCAATTCGGACCAACTTACTGTCACATTGTCTCTTCTGAATACTGCAAAATTTGGTTCTACTCAGATGGTGATAACTTCTTCAAATCTTAATGTAGACTTATCAAATCTTAACTGGAGCAACCTCTAACAATACTCTACACAACCATATGGTCCACATGCATTGATTGTCATTAATTTTCTCAATATCCTCAACAGTTTGGTCTTCTATACAGACAACAAAATAGGATACAACTGACACCAATGGCAACAAGGATATGTTGACATCAATGACAAGACCACTTAGGTACATATTTGCAACAATAATAAATTCTAATACCCTAACACCTTCTCATGTTGTGATGCCCTGATCACACAACATGAATACATATGACATAAACCCTAAAGGTAAAAGCCTTACACAATCTTAAAAAAAGTACCAAATATATTTAAAAAAATACAAGACATGAGCATGAATCAAACAAAGGAGATCAATATATTTAGTTTATCTTATTTAAAAGAATCCTTACCTCTTAACTAGCTCAAGAGCATGAGGGCTCAAGATAAAATAATTATATAAAATTTAATCAATAACATATACGATTTAAGGCTGGTTACAATTTTGGTCTTACCAATATTTATAATAATAAACCAGATAGTTACTGGATGAGGGGTCTTCGGACAAGAACGATGGAAGAATTTTTTTTCTTTTTGCCAAGGAAACAATATTACCTTCTCACTAGGTAGGACAACATAAAAACACAGGTTAGTTTTTTTCTTTACCTCACTACATACTAAATTCCTCATTTAATAAGAATGAATGAACTTAATGAAAAAAATAGAGGGTAATTGTTAAGGGTGAAGTTTACGAGTTCACCCGAGAAGGTTTATCTCCTTTTAATCAATACTTAAAGGTTCCTAAATCCTAGGTAGATCTAATGTTTCAGATAACTCCAAGGTAGATTAAAATCATAAAATTCATATCCCAAGGCAATAAAATAATGTTAAATGCCCAAACCACCATGGCCGACCCTAAATGGGGATTAATAAATGAGATCAAGAGATATAAAAAAAATAATTGCCTAGATAAGTTGAGGGAAAAACAAATAGGCATTAGTTTGCCTCTACTATCAACCCTAACCATAAAAGGGTGCTCAACTAAACATATTTTCTAACCTTTCTTTTTAGCCCTAGCTCATTCTAGGATGACCTTCAATTGGCCACCATGGCTAAGGGACTTTTCCACCTGAGAAAACATGCCCAAGAGCTGATTTATATGGTAATCTCTTCCTAATCTGGTCTTTGAGTTTTGGGCGACTGTCAAGTTCACTTGTTTCTAGCATTTTTGTTTGTAAAGATTTGTTTTAACCTGTAATTCATGGTGCTCAGGCATCCATGAGGGGAAACAACCTCCAAGAGGCTTCTATGTAGCAGAAATGACATCCCATTTGGTGGGTTAGCACCATAACAACATTGGAATGAGGTGTTTACAACATATTTAACTCTGCAGTTCTTAAACTCTATTGTTTTTTTTTGTTTCTTGGGCATGTGGGTTGCTCTGGAAACCTGAACCTCCCTTACTTTGATGGATTTCATTTTGCATGTGATCATTTTCTTTAGGGAGGACTTCTCTTTGCCTTTAGAAGGTAGATTTTATTGCAGATTGGTGGCCTCCCTACCCAGGCGTAGGGCTATGGTCAAAAAGAGTTCTTCTTAATGTCCAAATGATAAATGTTGTTCCTTCATTGTACACCAACTTGTAGGTAATGTTCTGAAAAAGTTTAAGGCTATTCAGCTATGTAAATGATGACTGTATAATAGAAAAAGAATAAGGTCAACAATAATATACTTTAAGAACCCAAAGGGAAAAGGTGAATGTTAGTGATTATGTCAATGTACTTTGTAAGGAAGAGGTAATGTCAAGGTATATAACATTGCTCAATGTCCATCAAACATGTACAGATTGTTGTTATATGGAGCCTAATCACACTCAGAGGTCAAAATTTTCCCCACTTTTGTCGACGCGTTTTCCCCCCAAATTAATTTAACAGGGGGAATCATAAGGGGGGCAGAGCCCCTCTCGCGGGGCCTGGAGGGATGACCCCTTGGTGGGGGCCCGTGGGTAGAGCCCATCGTGGGGGTTTGGGGGCAACGCCCCTAGCGAGGGTTGTTGAGGGCAGCACCCCCAAAGCAAAAATTGCCTATTATTTTATAAAGGCGTCTAGAGTTATTTTTTCTATTGGCTGACATAAAAAAATCCTATTTTGTAACCAACATGAGTCTTGATAAAAACAACTAAGGGTTAGGTTTTTCGTTGAGATTGTATTGTAGCATTTGCAACGGTATTGAGTTGCAAGGATTGCTGGTTGTAATCAGTTTGATTTGCTGGATAATAATATTGGACTCTCTATTGGTGGATGTAGCTCGAGTTTGGGTGAACCACATTAAAAATTATCTCTCACTGTTATTATTTTTGTGTATTTTTTGTTCCTCTATTTAATCTTTATTTACATTTAATTGATATCTTCTGCATGCAATTCCTAACAAGTGGTATCAGAGTGGGTTGTGTTTGATTATCATCTGTAGGAAGGTCTCACGGTTGAGTGGGAGTCTCACGATTAAGTGGGAGCAATGGTGGATGAGGGTAAATTGAAGGTAGATAAATTCAATGGGGAGAACTATCAGTTATGGAAGATGCAGATTGAGGATTATCTCTATCAGAAGGATTTATGGAGGCCATTGGAAGGAAAAGCTAAGAAAATGACAATAATAACTGATGAGGATTGAGATCTTCTAGATAGAAAGGCATTGGGAACTATTTGGTTGTGCTTGGTACCATCTGTGGTATTCAATATAACATAAGCAAAGACAACAGATGAATTGATGAAAGCTTTGGCTAAATTGTATGAAAAACCCTCAGCCTCAAATAAGGTATTTCTATGAAGTGTTTGTTTAATCTGAAAATGATTGAAGGTGGATCTGTGACAAATCATTTAAATGAGTTTAATACGATTACTAGTCAGTTAACTTTTGTAAAAGTGAAATTTGATGAAGAGGTGAGGGCTCTCTTGATTTTATGTTCTTTGCTAGAAAGCTGGAATAGCTTGGTAATGGTTGTAAGTAACTCTTTCTCTGGTTCAAATACTTTGAAATTTGATGATGTTGTTGGTGTTATCCTTGGCAAGGAAATGTGACATAAAATCTCAAGTGGATCCACATCAGGTAGTGTTTTGAATGCAGAAAGCAAGGGTAGATCAAAGGAGAGAGGAAAAGGTTTTGGAGGTCATGGGAAGTCATGAGAAAAATTAAAGGACAAGAGGTCCCAATCTAGAGGACAGAAGGATTGTTGGTACTGTGGGAAACCAAGTCATTTGAAGAAAGATTGTTGGTCTTAGAAGAATAAAGAAGGAGATAAACACGAAGGCAATAAGGAGGTAAATGTGGTAAGTAATAAATCTGAAGATGATGCTTTGATTCTTTCCCTAGATAATCCTGATGATTCATAGGTTTTAGATTCAGGGGCCTCATTTCATGCTACGCCCCATAGAAGTTATTTTCTTGATTATGTCCAAGGGGATTTTAGGCTGGTTTATTTGGGAGATAATGAACCTTGCCAAATTGTTGGAAAGGGAAGAATCAAAATTAAGTTGCAGAATAGGAATCATTGGCTACTACAAAAGGTAAGGTACATTCCAAGAATGAGTAGAAATTTAATTTCAGTAGGGCAGCTAGGTGATGAAGATTGCACAATTACTTTTACTGATAAAAATTAGAAGGTTACAAGAGGTGCCTTAAAAGTAGCAAAAGGTGTGAAAGTAGGCACCTTATATCTTTGTATAGGTGATACTGTTCCTTCTACTTTAGTTGTTATAGAGAAAAATCAAATAGGTTCAGGAACAGTTGCTGCAGGTTCGCAGGTAGAGATTGAAATAGTTGCTGCAGGTTCTGAGACAATATTGTGGCATAACAGACTTGGGCATATGAGTGAAAAAGGTATTAAGGTACTTCATTCTAAGAAAGTTTTACCAGGTCTGAAATGTATTAATATGGATTTCTGTGAAAGTTGTGTGTATGGAAAATAAAAGAGAGTTAGGTTTCACAAGGATGGGAAGCAAAAGAAAGATGAAAAGTTGGAGCTTGTGCATACAGATGTATGGGGACCAACTGAGGTATCTTCTCTTGATGGCTCTCGATATTATGTTACATTCATAGATGATGCAATTGGGAAGGTTTGAATTTATTTCCTTAGGCAAAAATCTGATGTAATTGAAACATTTAAGAAATGGAGAAGCTTGGTTGAGAATGGGATGGGTAAAAGATTAAAATGTTTCAGATCTGATAATGGTGGTGAGTATTGCAAAAACAAATTTGAGGATTATTAATGGAATTCATAGACAAAAAATGGTTCCAAGGACTCCACAGGAGAATGGGGTGGATGAGCGCATGAATAGGACAATAATGGAGCATGCAAGGAGCATGAGATTGCATGCAGGGCTGCCTTTAAACATGTGGGCAGAGGCTATCAATAGCGCTGTATATTTAATTAATAGAGGTCCTTCAGTTCTTTTGGGTTGTGGTATTCTAGAGGAAGCATGGACAGGTAAGAAGATGAATTATTCTTTTCTCAAAACCTTTGGATGTGAAACATTTGCACATGTAGATTATGAAAATAGAACCAAGCTGGATGCAAAATAAAAAAATGTATCTTCATTGGATACGACATTAATGAATTTGGTTATAGGCTTTGGGATGTTGAAAATTTGAAAATTGTGAGAAGCAAGGATGTTGTATTGGTGTTGTACAAAGTCAGTTGCAACAACATGAGAAGAAAAGAAAAAGATTTTGTGGTGCTAGATGATACTCCAGATAATGATGTTCCAGTGGTTCCTCATACTTCATAATAGCAACAAGAAATACACAAACTCCAATGAATGTTAGACGGTCAACAAGGATAAGTAGAACTTCTGACAGGTTTTCTCCCTCTTTGTATTCTATTTTTTTATCAGATGCTGGTGAACCCGAAGGATATGATGAAGCTATGTAGGTGGATACAAAGGCTTAGTGGGAGCATCCAATGGAAGAAGAAATGGACTTGTTGCTGAAAAATCAGACTTGGGAATTATGCAAGTTGCTTGCAGGTAAAAAGGCTTTACAAAACTAATGGGTTTATATGCTGAAAGAGGAAGATGGAGGTAAGAACAATTTAAAGCCAGGTTAGTTGTAAAAGGACTTGCATAGAAAAAGGGCATTGATTTTGATAAGATATTTTCTCCGGTTGTTAAGATGACTTCTATTCATACTATTTTAAGTATTGTGGCTGTTGAAGATTTGCATTTGGAACAACTAGATGTGAAAATTGCCTTTCTTCATGGTGATTTGGAGGAGATATTTATGGAACAACCCCAAGGATTTGAGGTCAAAGGTAAGGATAAACTATTGTATAGATTGAAGAAAATTTTATATGGCCTAAAACAAGCACCTCGGCAATGGTACTTGAAATTTGATAGTTTTATAGATTGGTTCTATTTTCAAAATCTACATATGCAAATGCTTCACATCTGAAGGTTTTGAGAAAATAATAGTTCACCTTCTTACCTATCCACACTTCCTCTGGAATACCACAACCCAAAGGAACTGAAGGATCTCTGTTAATTAAATATATAGTGGTATTGATAGCCTCTGCCCACATGTTTAAAGGAAGCCCTGCATGTAATCTCATGCTCCTTGCACGCTCCATTATCATCCTATTCATGCACTCAGCCATTCCATTCTCCTATGGAGTCCCTGGAACCATTTTCTGCCTACGAATTCCATTAAAGGAACAATAATCCTCAAATTCTTTGCTGCAATACTCACCACCATTATCAGATCTGAGACATTTTAATCGTATGCCCGTCTCATTCTCAACCAAACTTCTCCATTTCTTAAATGTTTCATATACATCAGATTTCTACTTAAGGAAATAAATCTAAACCTTCCTAGTTGTATCATCTATGAATGTAACATAATACTGAGAGCCACCGAGAGAAGATACTTGAGTTGGTTTACATACATTTATATGCACAAGCTCCAACTTTTCATCTTTCTTTTGCTTCCCATCCTTGTGAAACCTAACTCTCTTTTATTTTCCATACACACAACTTTCACAGAAATCCATATTAATACATTTTAGACCTGGTAAAACTTTCTTAGAATGAAGTACCTTCATACATTTTTCACTCATATTGCCAAGTCTGTTATGCCACAATGTTGTCTCAGAACCTGTAGCAATTGTTTTAGTCTCTACCTACGAACATGCAGCAACTGTTCCTGAACCTGTTGGATTTTTCTCTGTAACAACTAAAGTAGAAGGAACAATATGACCTATATATAGATATAAGGTCCCTACTTTCACACCTTTTTCTACTATTAAGGCACCTCTTGTAACCTTCCAATTTTTATCAGTAAAAGTAACTGTACAACCTTCATCACCTAGCTACCCTGCTGAAATTAAATTCCTACTTAGCCTTGGAATGTGCCTTACCCCTTGTAGTAGCAAATGATTCCCATTCTGCAACTTAGTTTTGATTCTTCCCTTTCCAACAATTTGACAAGGTTTGTTATCTCCCAAATAAACTAGCCCAAAATCCCCTTGGACATAATTAAGAAAATAACATCTATGGGGCATAGCATGAAATGAGGCCCCTGAATTTAAAACCCATGAATCATCAGTATTATCTAGGGAATAAATCAAAGCATCATCTTTAGATTTATTACTTACTAGGAACTGTTATTTTCTTTCTTCTCATGTTGCTACAACTGATCTTTGTACAACACCTTTTGATTGAATACACCATCCTTACTTCTCACAATTTTTAAAATTTCAACATCCCAAAGCCTATAACCAAATTCATCAATGCCATATCCAACAAAGATACATTTTTTTGATTTTGCATCCAGCTTGGTTCTATTTTCATAATCTACACGTGCAAATGTTTCACATTCAAAGGTTTTGAGAAAAGAATAATTCACCTTCTTACTTGTCCATGCTTCCTCTAAAATACCATAGCCTAAAGGAACTGAAGGACCTCTGTTAATTAAATATACAACAGTATTGATAGCCTCTACCCACATGTTTAAAGGTAGCCTTGTATGCAATCTCATGCTCCTTGCACGCTCCATTATTGTCCTATTCATGCGCTCAGCCACTCCATTCTCCTGTGGAGTCCTTGGAACTATTTTATGTCTATGAATTCCATTAAATGAATAATAATCCTCAAATTCTTTTTTGCAATAATCACTATCATTATCAGATCTGAGACATTTTAATCATTTACCCGTCTCATTCTCAACCAAGCTTCTCCATTTCTTAAATGTTTCAAATACGTCAGATTTCTGTCTAAGGAAATAAATCCAAACCTTCCTAGTTGCACCGTCTATGAATGTAACATAATACTGAGATCCACCAAGAGAAGATATCTGAGTTGGTCCCCATATATCTGTATGCACAAGCTCCAACTTTTCATCTTTCTTTTGCTTTCCATCCTTGTGAAACCTAACTCTCTTTTGTTTTCCATACACACAACTGTCAAATTTCTTAAAGAATCTCATGCTCTCCATTCATAGACAGGAAATAAAATGCAATATGTTCTATAAACTCACACAGGTCTGAATATGTATGTTTTGCGATATGCAAAGTGATATGCACAACGATATACAAACCCAATATACAAAAGATGAAATACAAAGAAAACAGATATGGGAAATAATGCATACAAAATTTAAAATGCAAAATTTAAACAGGAAAAGGCGTAGGTTGTATGATAGGAATTAATTGTTGTATTCAATGCACAACTAACCTTAAAATCTAGAATTTGAATGGGATAAAAAGCAAAATTTGACTGGGTTATTTCACAATTGCATTTCAAGAGTAAAGTTTGCAGAGAAATTTCACATAGCTAGAAGAACACGATTCAAGAGTTGAATAGGAACGAGAACGGTAACGGTAAAAGGTTGAAATGGTAAATTGGTATCAACAGACGGTTGCAAATATAGGTATGTACATCATATATCGTTGAAATTATAGTTAAGTAAATTAGGGTTGATTACATTAATTTCATTAAGGAATGAGATGAGTTGTTAAAGACATTACTGTAGATTAATTGTGCAGAAGGATAATTTGATATTGTTAAATATGGAAATCTTTATTAAGCAAAAAATGACAAGAGAAAACCCTAGGGTAAATAGTAAAGATGTAAAAATCATGGAAAAACCCTAGGATTATATAATGTAAGAGGGTAAAATGCACGTTTTAACTTGGCAAGATGGCACCTAAATAGAAAAGGGTTGATACAATGGCAACAGACAAACAAGGGAAGGCTAAAAGAGAAAGAAAACTAAGAAAGGAAATGGTTAGAGAGGAGTTGCTGCTAGTTCGAGGATATTCATCACTGATATCCACTATAGGAGTAACAACTACAGATACAAACCTTGGTCATTATGATGCGGAGGAAGTGCTACAAAAAGTTACAGCGCTGGATGCTATTGCAGACATGAGCAAGATTTGGGAAAAGGGATTATACAAAGTGGCTGGGTTTCCATTGGCCATGGAGGCCAAAGATTTGATGCTGGAATGCCTTGATAGGTATAATTTGACCATTAGGAAAGTGATGCATAACAGGCAGACTATTGCAGATCTATCCACAGAGGGTATAGCTCGTACTTTTGGGTTAGAGATTAAGGAACAGATGATGGATATCAATATGGATCAATATACTAAAGATTTCATTAAAAATGAAAGGGATTGTAAAACTGCCATATTTTATGGACTGTATATAGTAGAGAATAAGCCAAAAGATTCTATAAGGGTATCGAAGAATTTATACCAGATTGACTTCAAAGAGGAGGTACATTTAATGATCATAATGCTAAGTAGAATGGCTAGGAGGCAACAAAGTTTGAGCCATGGATGTTTCACATCATCTAGTACATTAGAGAAAAGGAGGGCACCATTCATTGGGCTAAATCCATTAGTACAACAATATACACAAATTCCATTGTTGTTTTTTTTTTTGGGTCATAGACATGATAACTACTCAACAGTGAAATTCCAAGTTTCTAACTTGCTAGGGGAAAACTGATACAATGCAGTCAATCACACACTGAAATATATATACTTTTCCTACAAAAAATTCTTCCTTTGCAACATTTGTTCCATCATAAAAGAAAGGTAATGTCATGATATATCGTTCCTTTGTTTAAAATATGTTAAGCTTTATTCTCCTAATCTATGGCATCATTGTTTGTCTATAAAATCTTTCAACAACAAAACTAGTTGCTATGCTTCCATTAATTATGTCTGGAAATGGTTCCATAGGATAACCAATTAATCATTTTATCAATTGTTTACTTAAAAACATGAGTGAGAATTGTTTCTTCCATATAGAAATAATGACTCTATGGACCTGAGAAGGTAACTACATTTAGATTCAACAATAATGGCTTACTTTATACATAATAAGATAAATGTTTCCTTTCCATTGAGGTTTAAATTTTAAGTTTTCAAAACAATAAACCTTTCATCTTCAAATCTCAACCACTAGATTTTTCTTTTCTTCAACCTGTAAGAACTTGCAACAAGAACAAAACTTTTTGTACAACTAGTGGAGGCTCACCTCCCAGCCTAGGGCAGTAGCTATCCACCCCCAAGCTAGGGGAAAACACATGGGAACTGGGTAGAACAAATACACCAACTACACAGTGTGATAGTAACACAAAATTTTACAACACAAACTCAATTTCACACAACACTTATACCAATATCACATTTACAACAAGACCACAAATGGATTCACAACCAATAGAATCCCTGCACACCATTTACAACCATATTTAATTGAATGATTTTCATATGGGTACTCTTACCTAGCCAAGATTCTCCCAAAGGATGTCCCTAACACCTCCCCCCCAACAATACTTAACATTTCACAATTCCATGCCCAACACAACAAAAACATTACACTTTGCAATTTAACATAACACTGATAATGCAATTCCTAAATTACCCACACAATTTTATTCACCCACAACTTCATGCAATTTTTTAAAGGTTTAAACCAATAAAGAATTCAACCAAGGATTAATGCATACTTGAAACCTTGCACAATAATTAGAATAAACAGATCTAAACCCACCACTAGTTACTCTCATCTAACAACCAAGTACCTAGATTAAGTTTCACTCTCCCAATCAATAGAAGTTTTATAGCAGCTCATCCCATGGTTACAATAGTTGGTAATAGTTACAACAGGTGGTGAGGAAGAAGAAGAATAAAAACAACCCTCCTTTTCCTTAAATAAAATTTTAATAGAACCTTAAACACTTCCCCTATTGAGGAAGACACTTGTCCCTTCACCAAGACACTTGTTTATCTTTCAATTAAAGTTTCTAACTCCCTTATACAACACCACTTTTAGATGACTCATTAGCCCCTTTGATTTTCATCACTCTTTTTAGGGTGAAAATAAGGATTTTCAAAACTTAATATTTTTGTTAGTTTTGCCATTCAGAAAGTACCTAGATCATAGCCCTACATCCTTAAGGTCAAATATTATGACTCAAGTGCCTATTTAATTATTTGTACCCTTATAAGAAGCTGAAGGGTAAGCTTACTTAATTTTGGATTTCACAACACATGACAATTGTACTTTACAAAAATCACAACATATGATGACACATATCATGGCACAAGGGACAAAAAATAATGTACCACACATATCACTACACAGGGGACCCAAGTCTCTCTCCAGAGCACTTGGTCAGCTCAACTGGTTACACACAATAGGGTCCCCATGTATTTTTCCAGTTTCCACTGGCTAGCAGATACCTGCACACTTGTTTCAACTATCAGTTATTGTCACAAATATGATAGCCAAAGCAAACAACAATCAACATCAATTAATTCATCGATAATAACTTCTCTACTATAGCAAACCTTTTATTTCAAAATGCAAGATCACAATCTAAATACTGAACCATAGCATCTAACCTTGAAGTAAATCTCTACTCAATATATCAAAATCAGATAATATTTAGCCATAACCTATTCCTCATCATAATGATGGTTATTCACACCACATATATGCATAAATAATCATTACGCATCTGAAAGAGTATATCAAAACCCTTGATCTAAACTAATGCTAACACAAAATATACAATGCCCTCTTGATAATTATAAAATGATAAGAACAATAGTGTAGTAAGTCTTACGATAAAACAAGGTGATCTCAAATCCATTTTATGGTAGTCAAGATGTGTGATTACATATACTTCTTCCTAACTGATCATTGTAGAAACATACTATAGATAACATAGGATTATAAAAGAATGTGCTTCATATAACAATTCATTAAAGACCTTAGAATTTCTTATCTTCACCATGAGAGAGAGCAACAACAACAATACCAGTTCTTAACTAAATTTATCAATGTACTAAGAGCCCAAAGGAATGGCATATGGATTAGAATTTGATATATGATTAGTTCAAAGTGCCTTTATTGAGAAGGCATTTATATCCATAGGGTAAGTTAAGATTGTTGTAAATATGTGCCTAATCAGTGTTGTCATTGGTGTCAACTATGCTCTTATTTTGTTGCTTGCTTGTCATGAGTGAGATTATTTGTATTTACCTATGTAAGTGATCCCGATGTTGAGGATATTGAGAAAATTAGCTCCTCTGGTGGAAACAATGTGTTGTAGTGGAAACAAAGTATTAGACTCTGAAGAACAACCTAGAAGATAGCTCCGCGTTTCCTGTAGAATGAATATCTTTGCCTATGGAGTGAAAGTTATTTAGAAGTCTATCTGAAGAGGTTATATTCTAGGTTTGAGCCTCCAGCATGAAGATTTGAGTGAGTTGTGTTCACCAGAATAAAACCTACTTTTTCTGTGTACTCAGTTGCGATAGGGAGAAAATATTCTGCTCCACATTCCTTTGCATTGAAGTATTTTTGTCTACAGTTATAGAGTTAAGTATAAGATGATGTTAAGTGCCTTCAACTTCAATGGTTCATTGTCTAGTGGTCCGTAAGTGATCTTTTACTTATGAGAGTGGATGACAGTGTTGTTCTTATGCTCTAGTTTGAATAATCTGATGGGTAAAGTGTTTGGGTATTGTGTGGATGTTTCTAATGATTATATTGTGCTTGTGGATGTCTCCTGATCAGATTCCTACCTTTGGATTAGTTCGCAGAGAGAAATTTGGATCATGGTTGAAGAATGCTCTTAGAAGACCTAATGTTCTCACTAGTCTTGGCCTACTTGGTTGATTTCATTAATTGCGAAGAAGCATTGAAGATTATAGAGGCATGACGTGATGTGGAAGATTGCATTTGAGTCCCAGCTAAGGAGCAATGTGATCCACATACATCTTTACATATTCTCCTTAGTTGATTTTTTATTAGGTCTAGACCTATTTTATGTATGTTTGTAATACTGACCTTGGAGAATGTTCCAACGGTTGATGAATGTAATGCCAACCTTGATGTTCATTCCAAGGTTGATGAATTGTATAAAAGCACGTAATGTAGTTGCAAAAAAGGGTGTGTGATGCGAAGATGAAAAGATAAGAGCGAAGGTGTGAAAGAGAAGAGTAGAGAAGTTATATTGTGCTTCAATGGAATTGAACCCTAGCATGGAGTAGATGCTGCTTAATCAATTCACCATTTTGGCAGTGAGCCACCCATAGGCAGTTAGCTGTTCTTTGTAGTGAGCAATCTGGGCAGTGAGCCCTGTAGGTAGTGAGCTTTTATTTTTCGGTATTGATATAACTTATATATTTCTGTGGGCTAACACCCACCATGATTTTTCCCTTTTAGGGTTTTCCACGTAAAAATCTAGTGTCTCAAATGTTGATTATGTTCTTGTGTTGAGATTTTCATGTCATGCTTTTATGGTTATATCAGAATATAAGTAATTGTTAAGTTGATGATCATAATTGGTTAAAAGTTTTAGGATAACTGATTCACCCCTTGTTTCAGTTTTCTGGTGTAGTTCAACAATTGGTATCAGAGTAAAGTTCCTTAGAAGAAGGCCTAACAACTTGAGGAAGATTCAAGATGTCTTATAAAAGTGAAGCTCCACAATTTGATGGGGCAAATTATGCTCTTTGGAAGGTATGCACGAAAAGCCATCTCCTCTATCTTGGTTATAAAGTATGGATATCTACACAGTCACAATTTGTCATGCCTGAAGATGGTTTAACAACTGAAGATGATATCAAAGAATATGAGTTGGATGTCAAAGCTAAGGATGCCCTGTTAACTTCCTTAAGTGACACAGTGTTGACAAAAGTTGTGGATCTTGAATCTGCAAATGAGGTATGGGAGAAGCTAAAAAATCTATATGAAGGAGATAAGTCTATAAGAGAAGCTAAGCTACAAAGCCTAAAAGTGAAATATGAGGGTTTGAAGATGAAAACATAACAACCTTTATGCAAAGAGTTGATGAACTTGTCACTAGAATAAAAGGTATGGGAGGAACTCTCAGTGATAAGGAAGTTGTGATGAAAATTCTCATATCACTACCAAAGTCCTATAGGCACAAGGTAGCTATAATTGAAGAAGTAATGATTGTAAAAGTTATTGACAGAGATTAATTACTTGGAAAGATTACAGTGTTTGAGATGAGAGAGTTTGGTGATGCATTGCCAAAAGTTGAGACTACCTTCAAAGCCATTACTTCAGAAAAGATCTCTAGAGCTAAGAAATATAAGGTGGAACCTAATGATTTTGATGAACATGAAGCTAATTTTATTGATAGATTACAAAGAGGTTCCAGTAAGTTCAAAGAAAAATTACCTTTCAAATGTTATTCTTGTGGTAAAGTAGGTCATTATGCTTCCAGATGTCTTGAAAGAATTAAAAGGAATAGAAAATGATTTGAGAACATGCCTAGAGCTCCAAAGAAATGCTACTATGTTAGAGATTTTGATGATGAAGGTGTGACTGATGATGAATTTGATGATTCTAGTACTAGTGCAAATGAATGTTTGTTTATTTCCATCAAAGAAGAACCTATGTCTACTAATCCTGCTAGCTATGTGAAGGAAGAAAAACTAGTGGAAGAAAGTGCTTTGGTAGTTCAGGTTGAGAAAGATAAGGATGAATGGATTATTGATAGTGGATGCTCACATCATATGACCAGTGATAAAAGTAAGTTTGTGAGTTTGGAAAAGCATGATGGAGGACTGGTTAGGTTTGGAGACAATACAACTGGTAAAATTTGTAGAAAAGGATCTATCTCTTTTGATGGTAAGCATAATACTGATAATGTCCTGTATGTGAAGGGTTTGAAGCATAATCTTTTGAGTGTTGGTCAGATGTGTGACAAAGGTTATGATTTGACATTCAAAGACAATGGGTGCAAGATCATGGAAATCTCTAGAACTATGATTGCTACTGGTAAGAAGACAAAAGGTAACATTATCATTTAAGAAGAACTAGTGATTACTATTTATTGGCCCAAGTAGATGAGAGTTGGCTATGGCATAGAAGGATGTGTCATATAAACTTTGACAATCTGGTAAATATAAGTTTAGGTCAAGTTGTGAGAGATCTACCAAAGCTTGTGAAACCCATCAATACCATCTGCAAAGAATATCAGTTTGGGAAGCAGACTAGGACAAGTTTCAAGAGCAAAGAGCAATTTTCTGTCGGTCTACTGGATCTAGTGCATACAGACCTATGTGGTCCTACAAGGGTAATAAGTCTGCAAGGTGACAGGTACTTCATGTTGCTTATTGATGATTATTCTAGAATGACTTGGATTACTTTCTTAAGAGAAAAATCTGAAGCCCTAGAAAAGTTTAAATCCTTCAAGGTAATGGTTGAGAATGAGTTAGAACTGAAAATCAAGTGTTTGAGGTCTGATAGAGGAGGTGAGTTCACTTCATATGAGTTCAACATTTTCTGTGAAGAGCAAGGGATTAAGAGGCAATTGTCTACACCTAGAACTCCCCAGCAGAATGGAGTTATGGAAAGGAAGAACATGACAATTCAGGAGGCTGCTAGGACAATGATGAAGGAAGGAGGTCTGCCGGAAGTCTTTTGGAAAGAAGCTATACACATTGCTATCTACATCCATAATAGGGTTCAAGTGAAAGGTAATGGTACTAAAACTCCCTATGAACTATGGTATGGAAGAATTCCTACAGTAAATGTTGAAGTTAGGGCAGACAACTGAGAGGGGGTGGGGGTGAATCAATTGTTTCAAAACTTTAATGCTTGCTGCAGTTAATTCCTTTTTACCACTTATTAAAAAATTAATGATATAACCATGAAAAGCAAGAATCAATAACACATGAGTAGAAACACAAATAACACACTTGACACCAATATTTTAATGTTGAAACCCGGTTAAGGGAAAAACCATGGTGGGGGTAACCCACAAAGATTATACTCTGTTAAAAAGTATTACAAATGGGGAAGGCACATGCCTTCGGGCTCACTGCCCAGAGCTCATTGCTCAAAAGAGGCTCACTACCTATAAGAATGATTACAAGAGGATTATAGAATGTTTGAACTGATGAACAACATTTGCCAATGTAAGAATTCAGTTCTGGTTAAGTACAGAATACTGATTTTACACACTTCATCCTTACTCTGCCCTGTTTACTATTCTGCCATGATCCGGTCCTTAGATTTCTTCTCCTTCACACTTCTCTTAGCCTTAATTGCATTTAATTTATCATCACATCACTACACCTCCCAATTCACTCAAATCCATTGGCTATATATATTCACCTCAAGAAATTCTATCACCTTTCTGTTAGCCTTATGAAGAACTTAACAAACAATACAAGTACTCTGCTCTGTCGGCTGAATCCATACACCAATATTGATGCGTACCAGAAATAACACTTGAAGGTCACCATACATGTTGGCCACTAACATTATATACCATATGTAACTCACCAAAACACTTCTACTAGATCCGCACAAGGATCTAACATAACTCGATCTGTTCTTCACTGAACGGTTCTGTCATATTAGGACCTGGTATTTAGATGCTCATAACTTTTAATCCCTTTTTCACCAGAGGTTGAAATCTTGGATTTAGATTGTCCTGACATTCCTCTAAATGCAACACACAATGATTAACTAGAGAGATCCGAGATCCCCTGACCAAAATACTGAACTCTGCCATATTATACCTTGTTTCCTGTCTATCCAGATTGGACAAATCTTGGAACTGACTTCTGATATGATCTGATACTTCACTACAGATGTGTGGAATGGACTTAGTTTCCATCAATGACAACACATGACATGCCTTACAGTGTCTCTTGCCAACAATCTCCCCCTTTGTCATTGATGGCAACACTTCGTGAAAAATGACTAAGTGTCATGACTGACTCCCCCTACTGTGTACACTTATATATTCTTCCACTGCTCCCCCTTTGATGGATTCTTCATTTCCTTCTATTTTTCACTGTCTCTCACTCCTTCTTTGACATCAATGGCAAAGGGTGGGATCCACAAACCAAAATTTACACAAGAAAACTATATATAAGGCCGCATATGTACAAATAATCCATGTATTATATTTACATGAAATTGAGAATATCTGCAAAACTATTTTTCAACTGCACAAGTTCAGAAGCCCAACTTCTTTTCATGCCATCCAAAATTGAGATGTGTCCATGTTGCAAGTATGAGGTGAACCAGTGCTGTCATTGATGTCAACATACTCATATTGCATTGACAAGAAGGATTGGATGAGCTGTGTGCTGAGGATATTGAGAAAGTTAGTCTCAATCAGGAATAGTGAAGAACAATGATGAGAAGAAGGCAAAAGTACTCAATAGGTTGAGATTCAGAGGATGCAGATTAAAGGGTTTGTAGATATGAGTCTTGAGATGATCCAGTTAAGATTTCAGAGCTCCGCATGAAGATGTGAAGAAGTTGTGATCAATCAAGTAGAACTGGTTCCGGGAGATGCTCCGAAGTGACAGAGTGTTACAAAAAGGTCTGGTGAGATCTGGAAGTGCATTGTCCTATTCTGTGGATTGGACAGAGTGTTTGGGAGGTCCTTGTAATGTTTCATCTCGATTGGTATGTGGTTTGGAGGTTCGGAAGCACCTCTGGCAGTATGACAGTGGTGATAGACTATGTTCTTGAAGTTTCGGATGAGGAAGAGAAGAGATTCCAGTAAGTAGAGGAAGTGCAGATGTACCTGGTCATTCAGGTAGGCTTGTGAAGGTTCTTGGATCATGTTGAGGTTGTGTTGTTGATCCGCATTGGTGGTAGAGCCCAGAATTGAAGATATTCTTCCGGATGAAGTTCTTGTTTAGACTCGCTGACCGAATGAGTTGTTCATCTTGCAAACGTTCTTGTGGTGGCCGACCGGATGTGTTATTCATCCTGCGAATGTTCTTATGGTTGATTGCCGACTTAGATGATTGTTCCTAAGCTGATGTCTTGTATAAATAAAGGTTTGTGAGTTTATTTCAAAGTGTGTGGTGTGGAGCAGATGAGTGTGGTATAGTGAAAGAGCGAAAGGCAGAGCAGAAGTGTTTCGGGCTTAAATGGAATTGATCCAGACATGGTGAAGATGTCATTCTCTAGTTTAAGGTTGTGATCCTTATGATCTTGTAGACAGTGTGTCTCTTTGTAGGTAGTGTGCCTCCTTGTGAGCAGTGTGCTCGGGCAGTGAGCCCTAATTAGCATGTGCCATTCATTTGTCTTATTCTTCTAACAGAGAATAATCCTTAGGTTAATCACCTCGTGGTTTTTCCCTTAACCGGGTTTTCCACGTCAAAATCCTTGGTGTCTAATGTGTTGATGTTTATTTGCTCCGGTGTTTATGCTTTCTACTTTCATGAATGATTAATTGATATGCTGCTAACTAACAAAGAAGAATCAAGTGTTTTAAATAGAAGCAAGGTTTTTGCACAACTGATTCACCCCCCCTCTCAGTTGTGTGCCCTAGATCTAACAATTGGTATCACAGCTAAGTTCCTCTGAAAGGAGCTTAACCGCTTGAGGAGATCTAGGATATCGTCATACAAGAAGGATAGTCTGAAGTTCGATGGAACCAACTTCACTCTCTGGAAAGGTCGCATGAAATGTCACTTGGAATGTATGGGAAAAGCATACTTGGCCATGGTTTTACAACCATATGTACCTCCACAGGGTGGTTCGTCAACTCTGAATGAAATCACAGATGCTGAAAACAATTTACGGACTAAAGAAGCTCTTCTAAGCGCATTGAATGATTCAGAGCTCTCAAATGTCATTGACCTACCAACTGCATATGAGATCTGGGTTAAACTAGAACTTCTGCATGAAGGAGATGAGTTTGTTAAGAGTGCAAGGTTGCAAAGTCTGAAGGGGAAATTTGAAAGATTGAAGATGAGAGATGATGAAAATATCACTACCTTTATGCCAAGGGTAAATGAGCTGGTGTGTGGAATCAGGAATGCTGGTGGAGTTCTGGATGAAAATGAAATTGTTTGCAAAATTCTAAGATCTCTTCCTGCTGCCTACAAAATCAAGGTTATTGCCATTGATGAATTCAAAGCCCATACAACTGTCACAAGAGAACAATTGGCTGGCAAACTGGTTGCATTTGAAATGACCAAGTTTGGAGATGATCACCCCAAGACTGAATCTGCATTCAAAGCCAGTGCCTATGTGAAAGGCAAATAGAGATTCAATCCAGGAGAGAACTCCTCAAGGAAGCTGTCATGGTATGAACAAGGAAGGAAAGATATGGAAGAGGAAGAAGCAGAAATAGTTCAACTTGAAGCCCTCATTGCAAAAAGACTACCAAGAGGATCTAGTAAGTATGAAGGAAAATTACCTTTTAAATGCTTCAACTGCAATAAGATTGGTCACTTTGCCTCAAGATGTCTGGAAAGATCTACAAGGTCAGATTCTAACAGATAAAGGTTTCAAAAGAATTGTTATTATGTTCATGAAGAAGCTGATAATGAAGGAGTAACAGATGATGAATCAGAGATAGGAGACAAATCCAGAAATGAATGGGTGCTTATTGCTATTAGGGAAGAAGATCCAATATCTATCAATCATAAGGGTGAAGAAAGAGCTTTGGCTACCCAAGTTCAAGAAAAGGATGATTGGGTTATTGACAGTGGATGCTCTCACCATATGACAGGTGACAAGAACAAGTTCTTAGAGTTGGAAAGATATGAAGGGGGAGTGGTAAAGTTTGGTGATAATTCAGTTGGTAGAATCAAAGGAAGAGGAACTATATCTTTTAATGGAAGAAACAAAACTGGTAATGTGTTGTATGTTGAAGGTCTGAAACACAATCTTCTCAGTGTTGGACAGTTGGTGGACAAAGGTTATGATCTCTGATTCAAAGATGGAAAATGCAGAATCTTAGAAAGATCCGGAACAGAGATTGCATCCGGTACTCAAACTAAAGGTAATATCTTTCACTTGGTTGGTACTGATAAAAGTTGTCTGCTTGTTCAAGTTGATCAGAGCTGGTTATGGCATAGAAGGATGTCATGTTAATTTTGATAACATCATTAGGATAAGCAATACTCAGGTTGTTAGAGATCTTCCAAAATTGGTAAAACCTACAAATGGTTTGTGCAAAGAATGTCAGCTAGGTAAACAGAGCAGAGTTTCATTCAAAAGCAAAGATTAGTCCTCTACCGGATTATTGGAATTAGTTCATACTGATCTATGTGGTCCAACAAGAGTCAAGAGTTTGCAAGGTGATAGATATTTCATGTTACTAACTGATGATTATTCCCGGATAATGTGGGTCACCTTTCTGAAAGAGAAGTCAGAAGCCCTTGAAAAGTTTAAAATCTTCAAAGCTATGGTAGAGAATCAAACCGGATTAAAACTGAAGTGTCTGAGGTCTGATAGAGGTGGTGAATTCACATCCGGTGAGTTCATAGACTTCTGTGAGAAGCATGGTATAAAGAGACAGTTGTCTACTCCTAGGACTCCATAGCATAATGGAGTAGTTGAGAGAAAGAACCGAACCATCCAGGAAGCTGCCAGGACAATGATGTTGGAAGCAAATGTTCCTCAGGTGCTTTGGAGAGAAGCTATCAGCACTGCAGTCTACACCCTCAATCGAGTTCAAATCAGAAACAATACCAGTAAGACCCCATATGAACTTTGGTTTGGCATCACTCCTACTGTGAGATATTTCAGAGTATTTGGTAGCAAGTGTTATATTAAAAGAGATGAAGATCTAGGGAAGTTTGATGCTAGAAGTGATGAAGGAATTTTCTTGGGTTACTCCACTCAAAGCAAAGCATATCGGTGTTACAATAAGAGACTGAGAAAGATGATAGAAAGTACTAATGTGAAAGTAGATGAAGGAATTGAGAAGCCCTCAAGATTTTATGAGTTTGATGAAGATGATCAAGATGGTGTTCAGGTTCAAGGAGCTCAATCTTCTCCGGTAAGTCAGAGTCAGACAGATCCGGTAAATCAGGAAGAAGAGATAGGTCTGAATGAGCATGATCAAGAAGCAGTAGTGCAAGATACTCCCAAAATTCCAAGGTATGTAACTCTAAATCACTCTGAAGATCAGATCATAGGTGACAAAAGCAAAGGGGTACAAACAAGGAGGAGAATTGCTCAAAATTCAAATGAATACTATTTGATTTCAAAGATTGAACCTAAGACAATAAATGAAGCTTGCAATGATGAAAACTGGACCAAAGAAATTGAGGAAGAGTTGATGCAAATTGAGAAAAATCACACTTGGGATCTTGTTCCTAGACCTAGAAACAAGAATGTGATTGGAACCAAATGGGTCTTCCAGAACAAACTAAATGAGGTTGGTGAAGTAATCAAAAACAAAGCCAGATTGGTCTGCAAAGGCTACTCTCAAATAGAAGGAATTGATTTTGAAGAAACCTTTGCTCTGGTAGCAAGAATTGAAGTAGTCAGATTATTTCTTGCATATGCTACCTTCAAAGACTTCAAGGTATATCAGATGGATGTCAAGTCTGCCTTTCTAAATGGTGATTTGGAAGAAGAAGTTTACATTGAACAATTGGATGGATTTCAATTGTCTGATCATGATGATATGGTCTGCAAGTTGAAGAAAGCATTGTATGGATTGAAGCAAGCCCTAAGAGCATGGTATGAAAGGTTGGATAAGCATCTTGTGCAAATTGGATTCAACAAAGGTACTGCTGACAGTAACTTATATTTCAAAATTGATCATGAAAATATTTTGATTGTTGAAGTGTTTGTGGATGATATCATTTTTGGAGGAAGAGATAGTATGTGCAAAACTTTTGCAAATCAGATGAAAAGTGAGTTTGAAATGTCTATGCTTGGTGAAATGAATTTCTTCTTGGGTCTGCAAATTACTCAAACAAAGAAAGGGATCTTCATTTCTCAGACCAAATATGTGAAAGAATTGTTGAGGAAATTTGGTATGGAAGATTCAAAGCCAACGAACACTCCTATGGAAGCAAAGATGATGACTCTCCTAAGGCAGATCAGACAAAGTATATATCAATGATTGGTGGATTGTTGTATCTCACTCAGACTAGACTAGATATAATGCAGGCTGTTGGTCTTGTGGCAAGATTTCAGGTTGATCCTAGAGAATCTCATGTTATGGCAATCAAGAGAATTTTTAGATATCTAAAAGGGACAGTGGAGTATGGTTTGAGGTATCCTAGAGATCATGATTTCTCTCTTCATGCTTACACAGATGCAGATTGGGTAGGAGATGTGGATGACCGGAAGAGCACCAGTGGTGGAGCATTCTTTTTGGGAAAGAGATTGGTTTCTTGGCTAAGCAAGAAACAAGATGCAATATCTCTGTCTACAACTGAAGTAGAATACATTGCAGTAGCAGGTAGTTGCACTCAAATCTTATGGATGAAGCAGATGCGAAAAGACATTAAAGTAGAATATGAGGAGCCTATCACAATTTTCTGTGATAATTCAAGTGCAATAAATATTTCTAAGAATCTGGTGTTGCATTCTAAGACCAAGCACATATCTATCAAGTTTCACTTTCTGAGAGAACAAGTGAACAAGGATGAAGTCAGATTGGAGTATGTACCCTCCAAGGATCAGATTACAGATATTTTTACTAAACCTCTTCCCAAGGACTCTTTTGAGTATCTTCAGGAGAAGTTAGGGGTCATGGCCCCTCCGGTGATGAACTAGGATGCACTGATGTGCATCAGTCTGGTGGATATCATAGTCATATCTTGTGATCCAGATTAACGATGGGGAGTTGCTACTAAGGGGGAGCAGCTGGTATGATTTTGATGTGTTACAAGTGCAAGTATGAGCCCTTTGCCATTGATGTCAAAGGGGGAGAGAAGACATGTGAAAAACAAGTGGTTGATGATCAAAGGGGGAGCAGTAAAGGAAGAGAAGACATGTGAAGAGTTGTTGTTGATAGGGGGAGCTGTGACAGAAAGGAGAAGTTCTTGTCTTGATGGTTTTTCACATCATATGTTGCCATCAATGACAAAGGGGGAGATTGTTGCAAGTATGAGGTGAACCAGTGTTGTCATTGATGTCAACGTACTCATATTGCATTGACAAGAAGGATTGGATGAGCTGTGTGCTGAGGATATTGAGAAAGTTAGTCTCAATCAGGAACAGTGAAGAACAATGATGAGAAGAAGGCAAAAGTACTCAATAGGTTGAGATTTAGAGGATGCGGATTAAAGGGTTTGTAGATATGAGTCTTGAGATGATCCAGTTAAGATTTCAGAGGTCTGCATGAAGATGTGAAGAAGTTGTGATCGATCAAGTAGAACTGGTTCTGGGAGATGCTCCGGAGTGACAGAGTGTTACAAAAAGGTCTGGTGAGATTCGGAAGTGCATTGTCCTATTCTGCGGATTGGACAAAGTGTTTGGGAGGTCCTTGTAATGTGTCATCTTGATTGGTATGTGGTTTGGAGGTCCGGAAGCACCTCTGGCAGTATGACAGTAGCGATAGACTGTGTTCTTGAAGTTTCAGATGAGAAAGAGAAGAGATTCCAGTAAGTAGAGGAAGTGCGGATGTACCTGGTCATTTAGGTAGGCTTGTGAAGGTTCTTGGATCGTGTTGAGGTTGTGTTGTTGATCCGCATTGGTGGTAGAGCCCAGAATTGAAGATATTCTTCCGGATGAAGTTCTTGTTCAGACTAGCCAACCGGATGAGTTGTTCATCTTGCAAACGTTCTTGTGGTGGCCGACCAGCTGTGTTATTCATCCTGCAAATGTTCTTATGGTTGATTGCCAAATTAGATGATTGTTCCTAAGCTGATGTCTTGTATAAATAAAGGTTTGTGAGTTCATTTCAAAGTGTGTGGTGTGGAGCAGATGAGTGTAGTATAGTGAAAGAGCGAAAGGTAGAGCAGAAGTGTTTCGGGCTTAAATGGAACTGATCCAGACATGGTGAAGATGTCATTCTCCAGTTCAAGGTTGTGATCCTTATGATCTTGTAGACAGTGTGTCTCTTTGTAGGCAGTCTGCCTCCTTGTGAGCAGTGTGCTCAGGCAGTGAGCCCTAATTGGCATGTGCCATTCATTTTTCTTATTCTTCTAACAGAGAATAATCCTTGGGTTAATCACCCCGTGGTTTTTCCCTTAACCGAGTTTTCCATGTCAAAAATCTTGGTGTCTAATGTGTTGATGTTTATCTGCTCCGGTGTTTATGCTTTCTGCTTTCATGAATGATTAATTGATATGCTGCTAACTAACAAAGAAGAATCAAATGTTTTAAATAGAAGCAAGGTTTTTGCACAACTGATTCACCCCCCCTCTCAGTTGTGTGCCCTAGATCTAATAGCCCACTTAGTAGGAATGCCTATTTTTTTGCTTTCTTCAGATCGGAAGGATCACTTGTCTGAACTACAACTTGAGCTTTTGATAAAGAAGTAAACATTGTTTCTAACTTGGGGGCAATCAATCCCTGGAGCTCACACATTCTCTCCACAATATTGCTCTTTTCTTTAACAAGTTTCTTTGTTTCATCAGTCAAGCTGATTTCTTGACATTCTTGACTTACCAGAGAAACTATTAGAGGATCAAAATTTTGAGATAGATTCAACAATTTTTGTTCTCGCTCCTTTATCTTCTTCTTAATATCCTTACTAACTTTGGGCCAAGATAGGCAAAATTTGTATACATCACCTCCGTCATTAAGAGCATTTTGAATACTCTTTATACTGATATCATGCACCTTTCTATCATTCCCTATTAGACCCTTTAGCTCACTAAATCTCTTATCCAAAAATTCATTCCAGACTTTAATCTCTACAGACTTCTCAAAGGACTCAAAGTGTATACTTACAGAATTTACAAGGCTCTTCAGATTTCCAGAGGGAGAATTAGATGGATTCTTCTAGAAAGTTGGCATTATCTTCTCCAATATACCAGATGTAAGGCCTAACAACTCACTGTCCTCTATGTGAGATTTCAATATCTTTTCTCTTGCCTTGGCTTGTGTGAAAGATGTTATCTTCATCATTTGGTATGAAGAGAGAGTATCCAGGTTGATTGGTCCTTGAATCAATTCTGGTTCATCAAACTCTAGCATCTCTTTACTCAGAAAACTCTTCACTGCATCTACAGTGTCTCTTGCCATAATTTCTGCACCACCTTCCTTTCCTTAAGTTTTCACAATGTCAGTATCAGGACTATTTTGTTTGGGTGCATCAACTTTTGCACCATATTCTTCTGCTTTATCTTCCTTACCCTTGACTTCTTCTTCATGGTCCTTAGCCTTTTCTGTTTCATGCTCTTCAATCTTTAATGAGTCATCTTCAAATTGATCATATGCTATTGTATTCATCTCTGCATGTTCTTTGTTAGAATGATCTAGAGGAGTTAGAATACCTCCTGCATCAACAGTTTCACTTGTCATCTTTTCTTCTTCCTTGTTTATTGCTTCCTCTTTTGGAATAAAGGAGTCATCTATTCCAAATTGTTGCTCATCGTTCTGCTGCTCTTCTTTATCTGGAACAAATATGTCATCAGTAGGTTCATCTGTAACCACAAAGAACTTGTTTTTGTCCAATGCTTTCCTTAGAATTTGCTCAGTTTCTTGGACAACTTCTTCTGTTCACCAATCATCAATTTATTTATCCTTTTCTTGCTTCTAAATTCATTTTTAATCCTTAAAAATTTTGTCTGCTTCTTTGCTGGAGATCACCAGACATAAAGTGGTTAACACATGTTCTCTTAGCTCCATGTCTTTTGCCTTGGTAGCTTCTTTCCTAATTTCCAGAATATCTTTCAAACCTTTTGGAACATCTGACAAAAGTTCTACTAGTGCTCGATTGAACACATTAGGTACTTGATAGTGGTTTCTTCTAGGAGTCTTTTATCAACATCATTGAAGAGATCATAGAATTTAGTTAATGGTTTTAAATTCCTATCCACAGTGATTGTCTTCACAATGTCTTTAACAGAGGGAAGGGTAAAAGCAAGAAGTTGGGTCCACATATAGGCGAAGTGTCGTGCAAAAAAAAAATCCCGACAGGAACGGGTACCCGTTTTAAAGAAAATGGGTATCCGTTTAGCAACGGGCACCCGAGCCTAGAACGGGTACCCGTTATAAAACGGGTACCCGTTTCCAAAAATAGTAAAAAACAAAAACGGGTACCCATTTTTATTTTTTACTATTTTTGGAAACTTTCCAAATATAGTAAAAAACAAAAACGGGTACCCGTTTCTATTTTTTACTATATTTGGAAACTTTCCAAAAATAGTAAAAAATAAAAACGGGTACCCGTTTTGTTTTCTATTGTTTTCTAGAACGGGTACCCGTTTCTAAAATTTTGAATTTCGTACCCACGCTTTTGGTTTCGTTTTAGGCTCGGGAAAGGCATGGGTAGCCGACCTTGAGCCTTGGGCCTGCAAGTATTTCTCTAAGTATAGAACCAGAGGAAAGACTGACTTCACCTATATGGCTGATGACATTTTTTTCTGAAATTTTTAACGAAATTAAAACCCATTACAGATCATAGTGTCTAGTTTTCAAATATGTAATTTTTTTTTGGATTGGACTTGTTTTTCTGTTTATTATTTAATTTATGAGCAAACTGGTCCAAAAACTTGAAATGACAGGTGTTTGTATTTTTTTAATAACTTTTAATTTTTAAATTTTTTTTTAAAAAAAATTATATGTTATCAATCTACACATCATTCTTTACACAATGAAAAAAAAAAATTTAATTTTATGATTTTTTTTGCTCAAATTATGTTGGCTGTACATGAGGGGTTTTCAAAAGTATCAATTAGGCCTAATAAAAAATTAATAAAAAAAAAATTATTCAGAAAAAAAATATAAAAAAATATCCTCATCAAACTTCACTATACTACACATCTTTTCCCAAAAGGATTTTGAAAAATAATTTTATTTAGGTCAAATTATGTTGGCCGTACACGTGCATGGTATGGTTAAAAAAAAGTGACTTTTAAATAGTGGTTTTTAGAAATGCCTATTGAAAATCAATTTGTATCATCTGGGTATTGAAAAAAATTACATATTTGGAAACTAGACTCCGAGTACTACATTTTATATTTAGTGACTTTTTTAAAGATTCCATCTCTAAGTGCTTCAAATTTTAAGGTCAAATATGACAAATTTTGAAAATAAGGGAAAACACTTCCACTTTTTGGCCAAAAAGTGGACCCAACTTCTTGCACTTACCCGGAATTTTTTTCTTAGTATCAACCTCTGATTTCTGTCTCTTAATTGTTTTCTTGCTTTTGGAAGGCTTCTCTTCATATACTTTAACTACTTTAGAACCTGTGACCTTTAGCTCCTTAAGTTCAGTATCTGAGTCTGTCATTTCTTCATCCTCCTTTTCCAAACTGTCATATGATCTCTTTGCCTTTACTTTAGTTCTTTTCTTTTCCTTATCGGATGATTTGTCTTCTGATTTTACAGGTTTAGGGGGAACAGGGGCAGCAACAGAGCTTCTAGTGGTTCTTGCAATGGAGGAGGATTCTGTCAGAGCACTTTCGTGTTTCTTATCCCGCTTCTCCTTAGATTTTTCTATTCTTTCTCTATTTTGCCTCACAGCTTCTTTGGTTATGCCAATGCTCTCAGCATACCTTTCAACTTTCCTCTGAGCTTTCCTTTTGTTTTCAGGTTACCTAAGCTCAACATGCAATTTCACACAAGTAGCTCCTCATATGTTCTGAATCTTTCAACAGAGGTGTCCTTTGATTTGCTTAAGATATGTTTAGCATATATGTCTAATACTTTCTCAACTTCATAGCCCATAGACATAATTCAAACAATTCTGGGCTCCACAACTTCCATTAGGCACTGATCAGTGTCTACCATAAACTAGATTTCATCCTTGTATTTCTCAACTACTGATTTAGGGATTCTTTCCCTAGAATACATCATACTTTGAAATTTTTTGAAGTACCCCCAAATTGTAGTTTTTTGTGCACTAGAGTCTCCAATGCTATGTAGATGATTTCTTATTTGCATTGCAACTGGGCAGTCATTTGTCCAGTGCACACCTTGTACTCCATGTACTTCATTCATGAAGTAGAAGAATAAACAAATAATCAAGGTACCGTATTTGAAGGTGTTTTTCTTATCCTTCTTGATTTTGCTCAAATTCTCAACCAGTTGGTTCTGTAACAACTCACATAGGTCATAATTTGCATTCTCTTTCAACATTGATATGCTGCATATATGGTAGTTTCGGAGACAAAGTTCTCCCTGCTAGAGTGATAAATCTTGTAGCCAATTACCATAGAGGCAAACTTAACATCCAGTTCAATAATTTCATTTATGGTCATTGCCCTCTTGTCGAACTTGGCACTGGTTGCATCAGTAATAGTCTATTTTTTCACAGGTTTCAACATGGGTAATCCACCGGTTGAATTTAACCCAGTTATGATTCTGATAACATCCTTTGTAATCTTGAAAGGTTTCAACAGCCAGATGAACTCATCATGCATTCGGCTCAAAATGTATCGAACCCACTCATTCTCATCAAAAGTAAAAAATTCTATGACTTGTAGAAAATGTTTGCTCTCTAGGGTTTTGAATTCTGGTTTTAGATCATAATTATCATCCTTTAGATGGTTCTCAAACAATTCAAGCAATCTCAGATTTCCAAATTCATCTATATTATAATGGATGTATGCCCTAATATCTTTGACATGCAGTACACCATATGGGACACCAGAAAATGCACCTAACAGTTCAACTTCGACTGACTTGTATGGATGCTTCTTAAATTTTGGTTGGGGCCTTTTAGTTACATCGACAACTAGAGGAGTAGCCATTGCAAAAGATTACAAATTCAAAGCTTCACAAATAAATACCTTTTTCTTCCTCAGAGTTAGGGTTAGTGGACAAATTTGCCGGTCGCACTTCAAATCCTTGAAATCTCAGCTCAGATGCTCTTCTTCTTGCTTTCTTCTAATGCAAAGTAATTCAAATGAAGGATGAATGATCCTTTTATGCTCCACAACACCTAATTTGTCTTTGTAATAAATGCTATGCCCTAACACATCCGGTTACACTATTTTCTACCTATAGTTGACCTTCAATTGCTCCACAAATCATTAAATCCACTTCTTTTCTTCTGGAAATCCTTTAAAATGATCTGCAGTAACCCAAAATTATTTTTTTCCCATCATGCCAGATTCAAGCACCCACTTACTGGCTGGGGGAATTTGATTTTCAATGCAGCTCCCCCTGAGCCAGAGCTCCTAATTCAATTCCTAGAGGAATTATCAGCACTAGATTCTGGTGCAGACCCATCACCATTGTTCATTGCACCTTTCTTCACGCATGTCTTGCTCATTTCATTTTGGATCTCATTCACATCAACTTTTCCCTTACCTTTGTCTTGCCTTTGCTCATCCATTTTTCTGTTTACCGGACCTCTTCTTTCATTATTCCTACTTCTGCAAAATCTGGCAATATGACTAGATTTGTTGCAGTTGAAGCACAAAATCTTATTTTTCTGACAATCACATGTTGGAGCAGGTTTAGATCTGCATTGCATTGCAATATGCCCAACCTTATTGCAAGTAAAACATCTTCCATTGAACACTTGCTTTTTCTTAGGGGAATTCAGTGATCCATTTCTACATTCCTCAACCTTATGACCTATTCTCTTGCAATTAAAGCATTGTCCAAAGAAATATGATGTATTTTGATTCACTTGAATTTTGCATTGATTAGATCTATGACCATATCTATGACATTTGAAGCAATTGCCATTGAAATATGGATACCTTTGAGCATTAGGCTGTCTTACCGAAGGTCTTCTAGGTTTGTTTCTTCCATTCCTTGATTGAGAATTTCTTTGTCCAGATCCAGAGCTTTCACCTTTTTCATACCCAAGACCATGCTTATCATCAGCCTTCTTCTGACTTTCAAGCAACACTTCAAGTTTAGTTGAGCTTATCTTGAACTTCTCCTTATATTCATTTGCAACTTCTAGGTCATGTCTGAGAATGACAATTTGTCTTTCAAGTTCCTCCCCATTACATCTGCATTCTTGTAGGTCAGATTTAAGGTGGCCAATTGTTCTGTCCATTCTGCAACATTCTTCAGTTCTTTCCTTCAGAGTTTGATTCAATTCTTCTTCAGTCTTCTTCCTTTTCTCAATTTCTTTGGTTAGCCTTATTACCCTAGATTCCATTTCAAGTTTTAGAACAGAAATTTCTTTGGTCAGCTTCTCACATTCCTTAGTCTTTTCTTCCAAAGATTCATTAAAGCCATTATCTTTAGTAAGATTAGGTATCTGCTGAAGTAGTTCCTTCCTCTTTTCCATAGACTTCTTAAGTTTCTCTTCTAACATCTCAATGCAATCATCAACATGTTCAAGGTTCTCTTTTAGTTCTCTTACTTCTGCTTTGGACTGATCAAGATCTTCTAAGGCTAATTGAAGTTGATCTCAGAGTGAACCCATTGAAAAACTTTTTCCCAGATCTTCCTTCAGCTGTTAAGCTTCTTCCAAGGAACCTTTCTCTAATACCAATTGTTGAAGTTAGGGCAGACAACTAAGAGGGGGGGGTGAATCAGTTGTCTCAAAAATTTAATGCTTGCTACAGTTAATTCCTTTTTACCACTTATTAACAAATTAATGATAAAACCATGAAAAGTAAGAATCAATAACACATGAGCATAAACACAAATAACACACTTGACACCAAGATTTTAACGTGGAAACCCGGTTAAGGGAAAAACCATGGTGGGGGTTAAGTCACAAAGATCATACTTTGTTAAAAGTATTACAAATGGGGAAGGCACATGCCTTCGGGCTCACTACCCAAAGCTCACTGCTCAAAAGAGGCTCACTGCCTACAAGAATGATTACAAGAGGATTACATAATGTTTGAACTAATGAACAACATCTACCAATGCAAGAATTTAGTTTTGGTTAAGTACAAAATACTGATTTTACACACTTCATCCTTACTCTACCCTGTTTAATGTTCTTCCATGATCCGGATCTTAGATTTCTTCTCCTTCACACTTCTCTCTGCCTTAATTGTACTTACTTTATCATCACATCACTACACCTCCCAATTCACTTGAATCCATCAGCTATATATATTCGCCTCAAGAAATTCAATCACCTTTCTGTCGACCTTATGAAGAACTTAACAAATAATACCAGTACTTTGCTCTGTCAGCTGAATCCATACACCAATATTGATGCGTACTAGAAATAACACTTGCAGGTCACCATACATGTTGGCCACTAAGATTATATCCCATACACAACTCACCAAAACACTTCTACTAGATCCGTACAAGGATCTAACACAACTCAGCCTGTTCTTCACTGAATTGTTCTATCATTTTAGGACCCGGTATTTAGATGCTCATACCTTTAATCCCTTTTTCACCGGAGGCTAAAATCTTGAATTTAGATTGTCCTGACATTCCTCTACACTCCCTCATATTCGCAACACACAATGATTAACTAGGGAGATCCATTGACCAAAATACTGAACTCTGCCATATTATACCCTGTTTCCTATCTATCTGGATTGGACAAATCTTGGAACTGACTTTCGGTATGATCTGATACTGCACTGTGGATGTGTAGAATAGGCTTAGTTGCCATAAATGACAACACATGACATGCCTTGTAGTGTCTCTTTCCAACAGTAGGATATTTCAAAGTCTTTGGAAACAAATGCTATATCAGAAGAGATGAAGATCTAGGGAAATTAGATGTAAGATGTGATGAAGGAATCTTCTTTGGATACTCTATCAAGAGTAAGGCTTACCAGTGTTACAATAAAAGACTAAAAAAGATTGTTGAAAGTGCAAATGTGAAGGTGGATGAAGATAGAGGAATAACATCAGATTAGAATGGCTATGAATCAGATGAACATGCTGCTACAACTCATAAAGATAAAGTTGAACAAGAAGATAGTCAAGATGAAGAAGAAAAGGCTTCAGAAAGTGTTGCTAAAACGCCTAGGTATGTAAGAATCAATCACTCTAAAGATCAAATTATTGGGGATAAAAGTAAAAGTGTACTGGCAAGAAGAAAAACTGCTGAAGAACAAGTAAACTACTATTTTCTCTCCACAGTTGAAGCAAAAACTATCAATGAAGCCTGCAATGATGAAAATTGGGTAAAGGCAATGGAGGAAGAACTATTACAGATAGAGAAGAATGAAACTTGGGAACTAGTTCCTAGACATGTTGACAAAAATGTTATTGCAACCAAATGGGTCTTCAAGAACAAGCTGAATGAAAATGGAGAAGTTGTGAGGAATAAAGCAAGACTTGTGTGCATTGGATATTCTCAAATTGAAGGGATAGATTTTGAAGAAACTTTTCCCCCAGTATCTTGGATTGAAGCAATCATAATGTTTCTGGCATTTGTAGCTCACAAAGATTTTAAAGTGTATTAGATGGATGTGAAGTTTGCATTCCTGAATGGTGACTTAGAAGAGGAAGTATACATTGAGCAACTAGAGGGATTCCAACTATCAAATCAAGGTGATATGGTATGCAGGTTGAAGAAAGCATTGTATGGATTCAAACAAGCCCCTAGATCCCAGTATGAAAGGTTAGACACGTATTTGTTGCAATTGGGATTTAGTAAAGGTACTGTAGATATCAATCTGTATTTTAAAATCAATGATAATAAGATCTTGATTGTTAAAGTCTTTGTTGATGACATTATCTTTAGAGGAAATGAAGGTATGTGCATAAAGTTTGCCAGTGAAATGAAAAGTGAATTTGAAATGTCCATGCTTGGTGAAATGAATTTCTTTTTGGGTTTGTAAATTAATCAATTAGACGAAGGAATCTTCATATCTTAGTCTAAGTATGTGAGAGAACCGTTGAAGAATTTTGGGATGGAGGACTCTAAACTGGTATGTACTCCTATGGCGATTGGCTGCAAGTTGAGCAAAACTAATGATTCACCCAAGACTGATCAGAAAAGGTATAGATCCATGATTGGAGGATTTCTTTATCTAACTCAAACCAGACCTGATATTATGCATGCAGTTTGTCTTGTTGCAAGATTTCAAGCTGATCCAAGAGAATCACATGTGATGGCAATTAAGAGAATCTTAAGGTATTTAAAAGGCACATTGGATCATCGCCTATGGTATCCAAAAGATAATAATTTCACTTTCAGTGCCTATACAGATGCTGATTGGGCAGGAGATGTTGATGACAAAAAAAGTACAAGTGGAGGTGCTTTCTTTCTGGGAAATAGATTAGTTTCATGGTTAAGTAAGAAGCAAGATTCAATCTCTTTATCAATAGCAGAAGTAGAGTATATTGCAGCAACATGTTGTTGCACTTAAGTATTATGAATGAAGCAGACATTGAAGGACATAAGAGTTGTGTATGAAAATCTATTTGTAATCTTCTGTGATAATACAAGTGCTATAAATATCTCAAAGAATCTAGTGATGCATTCAAGAAAAAAACATATATCTATAAGGTATCACTTTTTGAGAGAAAAGGTGAATGAAAATGAAGTAAAGATGGAGTATGTATTCACAAAGGATTAGATTGTAGACATTTTTACTAAACCTTTGCCCAAAGATACTTTTGAGTATCTTAGAGAAAAGCTAGGGGTCATTACCCCTCCTGCTCTAAACTAAGATGCATATGAATGCATCAATCCAGTGGTATCCAAAGCCTTATTTTTGATCTGGATTGATGTTTTAAGGGATATCCATCATGGGGAGTAGCTTCTAATGAAGAAAGTGATGAAAACTATAGAAAGTTCAGTGGATCAGAGCAACAACATGCAAGTATGTGCCCTTTGCCATTGATGTAAAAGGGGGAGAGAAATCATGTGAAAAACTCAAGGGGAGAAAGAATGCAGATGTGTAAAGAGAAAGGGGGAAAATCTTGTCTTGATGGTCTTTTCAATTTTTCACATCATATGTTTCCATCAATGACAAAGGGGGAGATTGTTGCAAGTATGTGCCTAATTGGTGTTGTCATTGATGTCAACATATCTGTGTTGTCATTGGTGTCAACTGTGCTCTTATTTTGTTGCTTGCTTGTCATGAGTAAGATGCTTTGTATTTACCTATGTAAGTGATCCTGATGTTGAGGATATTGAGAAAATTAGCTCCTCCTGTGGAAACAATGTGTTGCAGTGGAAACAATGTATTAGACTATGAAGAATAGTCTAAAAGATAGCTCTGCATTTCCTGTAGAATGAATATCTTTGCCTGCAGGTTGAAAGTTATTTATAAGTCTATCTAAAGAGGTTATATTCTAGGTTTGAGCCTTTGGCATGAAGATTTGAGTGAGTTGTGTTCACCAGAGTAAAACCTACTTTTTCTATGTACTCAGTTGCGACAGGGAGAAAGTATTCTGCTTTGCATTCCTCCACATTGAAGTATTTTTATCTGCGGTTATAGAGTTAAGTATAAGATGATGTTAAGTGCCTTCAACTTCAATGGTTCATGATATGGTGGTCTGCAAGTGATCTTTTACTTATGACAGTGGCTGACAATGTTGTTCTTGTGCTCCAGTTTGAAAAATCTGATGGGTAAAGTGTTTGGGTATTGCACAGATGTTTTTGATGATTATAATGTGCTTGTGGATGTCTCTTGATTGGGTTCCTACCTTCGGATTGGTTTGCGGAGAGAAATTTGGATTGTGGTTGAAGAATACTCTTAGAAGACCTAATGTTCTCACCAGTCTTGGCCAACTTGGTTGATTTCATTAATTGCGAAGAAGAATTGAAGATTATAGAGGCATGACGTGATGTGGAAGATTGCATTTGAGTCCCAGCTAAGGAGCAATGTGATCTACATACATCTTTACATATTCTCCTTAGTTGATTTTGTATCAGGTCTAGACCTATTTTATGTATGTTTGTAATACCGACCTTGATGTTCATTCCAAGGTTGATGAATTGTATAAAAGCATGTAATGTAGTTGTGAAAAAGGGTGTGTGATGCGAAGATGAAAAGATAAGAGTGAATGTGTGAAAGAGAAGAGAAGAGAAGTTATATTGTGCTTTAATGGAGCCGAGCCCTATCATGGAGTAGATGCTACTTAATCAGTTCACCATTTTGGCAATGAGCCACTCATAGGCAGTAAGGTGTTCTTTGCAGTGAGCAATTTGGGCAGTGAGCCTCTATTTTTTGGTATTGATATAACTTATATATTTCTGTAGGCTAACACCCACTGTGGTTTTTCCCTTTTAGGGTTTTCTACGTAAAAATCTAGTGTCTCATGTGTTGATTATGTTATTGTGTCGAGCTTTTCATGTCATGCTTTCATGGTTATATATCAGAATATAAGTAATTGTTAAGTTGATGATCATAATTGGTTAAAAGTTTTAGGACAATTGATTCACCCCCTCTCTTAGTTGTCTGGTGCAGTTCAACAAAGATAACATTGAAGATGCAAGGATTGGGTGCTCCAAAAGTAGAAATATCTATCCTAACATGTGGTATAGTTAAGGGTAAGGGCTAAGGGCATTATACCATAGGAATCTATGTTAAAAGATATATCAATTTATGTGAAAGGAGTAGGTTGTTACCAAGAGAATCCAAATTCCATATAGATAGCTTAAGACACAAAGGTGAGTATTTTTTTGATCGTTATATATTAAACACATCAAATTTCCATAGTCCATAATATTGTGCATAAGAAAAGACAAAGAAAGCCAAAAAATAAAGATGCAAGGAATACAAATAGTAAAGAAAACCAAGGCATAAGAAAAGACCACAAGCCCACAAAAAACTAGATTGAGAGACACAATAAGAGAACCAAAGACGAAAAGTTAGGAGGAAAAAAATTGGGAGGAAAATTGACCAAGGTCTAAATTGAGAAGGGACAAATTGAGAGAAAAAAGGGGGGGTTTTACCAACCATGCAAAGGTAACAACTGACTCCACAGACGCAGGGATATATATATATATGGGATATTGTTGTGATTGTACTTTATTGTCAATATCATGAGAAAGCCTTAGACAACTGTAATTCAATCTATGATTATCAATAATATTTTGTTATGGAGTCAATATCTTGTTTTAGGAATATAACACACACACACACAAATATTTTACACACACACAAGCATATATTATTCAAGTACGCGCACATGCTTACATTTGCATGCATATATATATATATATATATATATATATATATATATATATATATATATATATATATATATATATATATGCATGCAAATGTAAGCATGTGCGCGTACTTGAATAATATATGCTTGTGTGTGTGTAAAATATTTGTGTGTGTGTGTGTTATATTCCTAAAACAAGATATTGACTCCATAACAAAATATTATTGATAATCATAGATTGAATTACAGTTGTCTAAGGCTTTCTCATGATATTGACAATAAAGTACAATCACAACAATATCCTTAGGGAAAGTTCAAGTGGGCCTACAAATGGCCTTACATTCTCCCCCCCTTGCATAGACTTCCTCCTGGAAGTCCTTAAGAGAAGAGAGCTACCTATTGAAATCAACAAATTACTTTACCCCATCATATAACAATAATAAACATATTATGTCAAGTCACATCAATGCAAGTTAATCCATATACCTCATTTTAGACAGCTAAACATGTCCTAAATTCATCTCTACTATCATGCATATATAAATTTATAACTAAGGAATTGAATCAAGTCACCATATTCTGCTCTAGTCAATAATTTATAACACCCGATTCTCGACAACACTTAGTGACACACATATCACATAGTCTTAACTCCACATATAACACATTATTCAAAATATAATCTTTTTGACATCACATACCTCTCTTAAGTGAAACACAAGATGAAGACCATACTCACATGTATCGATCCATACTTATCACAAGGACATCACATGACTCATATCATAAGGCTCAACAAGAATGGGTATTGCAAGGAGGACAAACACTAACATACCACTGAGTAATCCATAATGCCATGGAGCCAAATAACCAATAAATGAATATCCATGCCATGTAGAAATCACTATGCCAGTAACCAATTTAGCGTAACATCATATAATCTCACCTCCAAAGGAACCAATATCATCCATATCATAGTGCCAAGTAATAGATTAGGAAAGAGGGTCTCAGGGTCCTCTCAAAGGATCCCACCATACATTTTCTAGTATGAACAAGATTATCCAGGCCATCTACTCCCCTATAGGACCTATCAGTGATCCCTCTAGGATATGAAAGTAAACAATAGTCACATTACTCCACACATACCAGCAGTTGCAACATTAAAGTACCTCAAACAAGATAGTAAAAGAAGTAAAGCAACTCATAAGTTAAACCTCAATAAAATAAAATAAAAGAAAATCAAATATAATAAATCGTAGAAGTGGAGATCAAAATAGCAATCGTTGCATTATTCCAAGTTCATCCAAGAACATGTCCTTGAGGCAAAAGGACTATCTCAACATAAAAATGGCCAATTAGATCGAAGTAACAAAACATTGCTGGCTTGTAAGCAAAATATTCAACACATAAATAAATAATCCAACAACCTCTTAAAAATTTACACATTACGATCACCATGCGACCTTGCAATAAGGCCACCTAGGGGGAGGAGGGGAATTGGGTAGACTTACTACCACCATAATAGATAATTCATATAGTGTTCTCAAACCACATAAGATAGTAGCATGAAATATCATGGTGGTCTCAAACCACATGGAATAATATGGTGGTCTCAAACCATAGAACAATATGGTGGTCTCAAACCACGTGAAACAATATGGTGGTCTCAAATCACAGAATAATATGGTGGTCTCAAACCACATGAAACAATATGGTGGTCTCAAACCACAAAGAAATCAATGATAAATCACCATGTGATAATGAGCATGTCCCACACGACTCGGGATAACCTGATCATATATCTGCATGAAAAATCCATATGAAAAGTCTCATGCCCCACACAACCCTGAACCTGCCATCATACCAAGGTCCACTAACATATGTCACAAATGAGTCATCTATAGGATTTGACATCCACCTCACAAAGAGAACCCACAAGCCTATATGGATATCATGTACCATGTGTTTGAAATATCAAGCATGTATAAAGTCATCTGCATATATCCCAAGTAGAGAACAATACAAGGTTCATACTTGTACTGATAGCCACATCAAAATTCATGTCATCCTTGTAACAAGGTGTTAATCACTATTATCTCATTACGCACAAATTGTCATTTTATCAAGCAGCCATCCAAACTACCATGTCACACTTATCTTAATTCATGACTATCATCTCTCTAAACATCCTGATAGCACATAATGTGTCAATGCCCAAAGTTATCAATCCCTTTTGTTTGCAACCAATTCTTAAATCTTAAAATCAAATGCTATAACACTATCTGTATCCAATGTAGTGCTGGTATCTCATAACTAATAGTAGTTCCTTATATACTAGAAATCCATGATGACATCAATTACCAACACCAATAGTGTCTCTAGTGCTCAGGTCATATGAACTACCAAGTGTTTGTAAAAAAAAATGAGTATAGGCTCAAGGCACATTAGGGTCCATCCTCTACCCATGGAACAATAGAAAGGAAAAAGGGTTTGCACTACGAACCAACTATTGTGGTTCAATTGTGGGGGAGAAGAGCGACTACCCTCAAATAGGGGTGACACTAAGGCATCACATCTTATAAGAACATGAAGGGTGACTCACACATTTCCATATATTACACTTCAAAACATATTTCTATAACATTTCTCTGCTAGGTCAATAAGGTTATTCACACACATGTACAAATATCACCAAGGGCATACCCTATATCACATACTTGAGGTATGACTACAACATTCATTGGCATATACACATCACTACACATATCCTCATTACACACATATAACATTACAACATCACAACATCGTCTAGGATAATTACTTAGGTGACCACTGTCATTTACAACATAATAAAAGAAACATAATTCTTTTTCTAGTTCACTACTTAATATTGAAACCAAATTTTTACATGCAATCTATTATGCAGTTGATACTCATTTCAAGAAATTTTAATCTAGATCATAATGCAATATCGACTTAACACAAAAAAAACTGTTTCAAGGAAATTTTTTTCCAATTTCTATACAATATATAATAAACCTATTTTAAAAGTTCCACCAAACTCATTCACATAGGCACTCATGTATACATTTTAAATTAACAATTGAATTCTTATAGGCTATGTAAGGCATCACAAAATCTAGTTAAAGCCTTTTTATGTTCATGAGAACAATTCTTTCATAAAGTTGTTGAACACACTAACAAGTCCAATGAAATATGAAAATCAAGTTGCATATGTTTTAACATCTAGTAGCTAAATAGAAGTATGATTCTCATTTCCCTATAAATCTCTATTCTAAGATAATGAAATCTCTAATCTAAGACAATGTGATCTAAATGCTTCAAAATTATCTCATAAATCAATTAGCATTATCCTTCCTAACCACCAATAGAGTAAATTTCACAGTTAATATACGAAGGTATTTCCATACAATACTTGAATATAAGACACAAGTGTGGAACCATATAGCTACTCCTAATATTGTGCAAGCATCTCAAGGTATATAAAGCAACAAATAGGTTTTCTCTATATTCCATCCTATCTACTTCACACCCAGAGGGTGTACAAGGTGTGAGCAAGTAGCGGGCCTCATGCACTTACACTTTAAGGTTCACCTACTCCCTACAAACATAATCACAATACATGAGACGATAGACTTCCATCCCAGTCCATATAAGGGGAAGATCGTATGAGTCTATAAAAGTCATTTATTATCCATTGTCATAATAAGAAAGTTTCCAACTAATAGGTTGAAAATTACAGAAAAACTATTGTCTTTAGGACTTATGCACATGAAAGGTTAGACTCAATATACACTGCCCAAAGTTCCTAGTGTTGTAAAACTTGGCTGCTCTAATACCCAAATGTAATGCCCACAACTATAAACTACGAGGATTGACACGACACTAAGCCATTTTTTTTTGTTTACTTTATGTTCAACTCAGATCGTCTCACAACTAAAAAAAGGTATCTTGACCTAGAGTGGAAAGGAAAGGATAGGAGAATGAGCATGACAAGTCTCATCTACCAAGGCTCAAGGGACAATGCTGAAATCCATAGGAAAAAAACAACACCTTGTCTAATTGCTTCCCTCAAGGAAAATTAATTCATTTAAGAAATTATGATGGGTAATGTACAACTCTCTTGCCGGTCCAAAGGAGCTTGGCTCGACTGTGACTAAAAATGGCCGACCAACTAAGGGCCTCACTAACAACATAAACAATATATACACGCCCAATTAATTATGGTGTGGGTCTCTTCTCGTCACACAAATACAATGGGATATCTACTAGTAATTTTAGACATGGTAGTATCAAATGTTTAATCCATATTGTGTATCCTGACAAATCATCTAATGTTTGATTATAACTAGATAGATTACTATTCACCACTTAATTAGCACAATATAATCAATTCTGATATCCTAACACCTTCTCATGTTGTGATGCCTCGATCACACAACATGAGTACATATGATACAAACCCTAAAGGTAAAAGCCTTACACAATCTTAACAAAGGTACCAAATATATTTAAAAAAAAAAACACAAGAGATGAGCATGACTCAAACAAAGGAGATCAATATATTTAATTTATCTTATTTAAAAGAATCCTTAGCTCTCAACTAGATCAAGAGCATGAGGGCTCAAGACAAAATAATTATATAAAATTTAATCAATAACATATACGGTTTAAGGCTGGTTACAATTTCGGTCTTACCGATATTTTTAATAATAAACCAGATAGTTACTGGACGAGGGGTCTTCGGATAAGAATGATGGAATATATTTTTTCTTTTGCCAAGGAAACAATAGTACCTTCTCACTAGGTAGGACAACATAAAAACTTAGGTTAGCTTTTTCTTTACCTCACTGCATACTAAATTCCTCATTTAATAAGAATGAATGAACTTAATAAAAAAAATAGAAACAAATAAGGTAATTCTTAAGGGTGAAGTTTACGAGTTCACCCGAGAAGGTTTATCTCCTTTTAATCAATACTTAAAGGTTCCTAAATACTTTGGTAGATCTAACGATTCAAATAACTCCAAGGTAGATTAAAATCATAAAATTCATATCCCAAGGCAATAAAATAATGTTAAATGCCCAAACCGCCATGGGTGGCCCTAAATGGGGATTAATAAATGAGATCAAGAGATATATAAAAAAAGAATCGCCCAGATAAATTGAGGGAAAAGCAAATAGGCATTAGTTTGCCTCTACTCTCAACCCTAACCCTAAATGGGCACTCAACTAAACATATTTTCTAACCTTTCTTTTATGCCCTAGCTCATTCTGGGCTTCCCTTCAACTGGTCACCATGGCTGAGGGAATTTTCCACCTGAGCGAACATGCCCAACAACTAATTTCTATGGTAATCTCTTCATAGTCTGGTCTTTGAGTTTTGGGCGACTGTCGAGTTCACTTGTTTCTAGCATTTTTGTTTGTAAAAATTTGTTTTAACCTGTAATGCACAGTGATCAAGCATCCATGAGGGGAAACAACCTCTAAGAGGCTTCTACGCAATAGAAACAATGTCTCATTTGGTAGGTCAGCGCCATACCAACATTGGAACAAGGCATTTGCAACAGATTTAACTCTACAGTTCTTAAACTCTATTATTTTTTTTTGGTTTCTTGGGCATGTGGGTTGCTCTGGGAACCTGAACCTCCCTTACTCTGATGGATTGCATTTTACATGTGATCATTTTCTTTAGGGAGGACTTCTTTGTGCCTTCAGAAGGTAGATTTTATTGCAGATTGGCGGCCTCCCTGCCCAGGTGTAGGGTTGTGATAAAAAAGAGTTCTTTTTAATGTCCAAATGATAAATGTTGTTCCTTCATTGTAAATCAACCTGTAGGTAACGTTCTGCCGAAGTTTAAGGCTATTCAGCTATGTAAATGATGACTATATAATAGAAAAAGAATAAGGTCAACAATAATTTACTTTAAGAACCCAAAGGGAAGAGGTGAATGCTAGTGGTAATGTCAATGTACTTTGTAAGGGAGAGGTAATGTCAAGGTATATAGCATTGCTCACTATCCATCAAACATGTACATAGTCCATTGTTTTTTTTTTCTGGGTTACAGAAAGGATATCTACTCAACAGTGAAATTCCAAGTTTCTAACTTGCCAGGGGAAAATTGATATAGTGCAATCAATCACACACTGAAATATATATACTTTCCCTATAAAGAATTCTTCCTTTGCAACATTTATTCCATCATAAAAGAAAGGTAATGTCATGATATATCCTTCCTTTGTTTAAAATATGTCAAGCTTTATTCTCCTAATCTACACCATCATTGTTTGTCTATAAAATCTTTCAACAACAAAATTAATTGCTATGCTTCCACGAACTATGTGTGGAAAAGGTTCATGGAATAACCAATCAATCATTTTATCAATTGTTTACTTAAAAACAAGAGTGAAAATTGTTTCCTCCCTATAGAAGTAATGACTATGTGTCTGAGAAAGTAACTACATTTAGATTCAACAACAATGGCTTACTTTATATAGAATACTTAAGATAAATGTTTCCTTTCCATTGAGGTTTAAATTTTAAGTTTTTTAAAACAATAAACCATTCATCTTCAAATCTCAACCACTAGATTTTTCTTTTTTTCAACCTGTAAGAACCTGCAACAAGAACAAAACTTTCTATACAACTAGTGGAGACTCACCTCCCAACCTAGGGTAGTAGCTGCCCACCCTCGAGCTAGGGGAAAACACATGGGAACTAGGTAGAACAAATACACCAAAAACACAGTGTGACAGTAACACAAAATTTTACAACATCACAAGCTCAATTTCACACAACACTTATACCCAGTATCACATTTACAACAAGACCAAAAATGGATTCACAACCAACTTAATCCCTGCACACCATTTACAACCATATTTAATTGAATGAGTTTCATATGGGTACTCTTACTACCAAAGGATATCCCTAACACCTCCCCCTAACAATACTTAACATTTCACAATTCCATGGCCAACACAACAGAAACATTACACTTTGCAATTTAACATAACACTGATAATGCAATTCCTAAATTACCCACACAATTTTATTCACCCACAACTTCCTACAATTTTTTTAAGGTTCAGACCAATAAAGAATTTAACCAAGGATTAAATACCTGAAACCTTGCATAGTAATTGGAATAGACAGATCTAAACCCACCATTAGTTACTCTCATCCAGCAGCCAAGTACCCAGATAACGTTCACTCTCCCAATCAATAGAAGTTTTACAACAGCTCATCCCATGGTTACAACAGTTAGTAATAGTTATAGTAGGTGGTGAGGAAGAAGAAGAAAAAAAAACAGCCATCCTTTTCCTTAAATAAAATTTTAATAGAACCTTAAACACTTCCCCTATTGAGGAAGACACTTGTCCCTTCACCAAGACACTTGTTTCTCTTTCAATTAAAGTTTCTAACTCCCTTACACAACACCACTTTTAGATGACTCATCAGCCCATAAGGATTTTGAAAACTTAATATTTTTTTGTTAGTTTTGACATCCAGAAAGTACCTAGATCATAGCCCTACATCATTAAGGTTAAATATTATGACTTAAGTGCCTATTTAATTATTTTGTACCCTTATAATAAGATGAAGGGTAAGCTTAATTAATTTTGAATTTCACAACACATGACAATTGCACGTTACAACAATCGAGATATATGATGACGCATATCAGGACACAAGGCACAAAACACAATGTATGACCACCCATATCACAACATAGGAGACCCAAGTCTCTCTCTAGAGGACTTGGTTGGATCAACTAGTTAAACACAATAGGGTCCCCATGTAATTTCCCAGTTTCCACTGGCTAGCAGATGCTTGCACACTTGTTTGAGCTGTCAGTTATTGTCGCAAATATGATAGCCGAAGAAAACAACAATTAACATCAATTAATTCATCGATAATAACTTCTCTACTATAGCAAACATTTTATTTCAAAATGCAAGATCACAATCTAAATGCTGAACAATAACATCTCACCATGAAGTAAATCTCTGCTCAATATATCAAAATTAGATAATATTTGGCCATAACCTGTTCCTCATCATAACAATCGTTAATCACACTACATATATGCATAAATAATCATTATGGATTTGAAAGAGTATATCAAAATCCATGATCTAAACTAATGCTAACACAAAATGTACAATGTCCTCTTGATAATTACAAAATGATAAGAACAATAGTGTAGTAAGTCTTACGACAAAACAAGGTAATCTCAAATCTATTTTATGGTAGTCAAGATGTGTGATTACATATATAACTTCTTCCTAACTTATCATTATAGAAACATATTATATATAACGTAGGCTTATAAAAGAATGTGCTTCATATAACAATTCATTAAAGACCTTAGAATTTCTTATCTTCACCATGAGAGAGAGAAACAACAACAACACCAGTTCTTAACTAAATTTATCAATGTACCAAGAGTCCGAAGGAATGGCATATGGATTAGAAGTTGGTCTATGATTAGTTCAAAGCACCTTTATTGAGAAGGCATTTCTATCCATAGGGTAAACACAAGATAACATCAAAGATGTAAGGATTGGGTGCTACGAAAGTAGAAATATCTATCCTAACATGTGGTATAGGTAAGGTTAAGGGCTAAGGGCATTATACCATAGGAATATATGTTAAAAGATATATCAATTTATGTGGAAGTAGTAGGTGGTTACCAAGAGAATCCAAATTCCATATAGATAGCTTAAGACACAAAGGTGAGTATTTTTTTGATCACTATGTATTCCTAAAACAAGGTATTGATTCCATAACAAAATATAATTGATAATTATAGATTGACTTATAGTTGTCTAGGTCTTTCACATGATATTGACAATAAAGTCTAATCACAACAATATCCCTAGGGAAAGTTCAAGTGGGCCTACACATGGCCTTACACTTATTTGTGGATGGGTGAAGTATGGAGTAACTCCAAAATATATATTTGGGTTGGAGTTTTTCCAAGGTGATCAAGGATGTTGTATTTGTTTGAGGATGTTATGGTTGTGGTTGGGGCTTCAGATGAGGCTCCTTGAATGGTGATGCACCCATGATGAGTGGTGACAACACAATTAGGAGTCTTGGCTTTTATGGTGATAATGGCTATGTGGTTGACACATTCTTGTATTTGACCCACTACGAAATCAAAAGAAGAGGGAGGAACAATGGTATAGGATTGATTTGAGCTAGAGGCCTTCCCTTTGTTGTGGTTAGGAAGTGGATCTTTGTATGCACCTAAGTACTTATTAGGTGACCTTTTAGGAGGATCATCAATTGTAATATCACCATGGTCTATGAGGTCTTCTATATAGTTATTTAGTCTCATGCAATCAGGTGTTTTGTGGCCTTTTACCCTATGGTATTCATAGTAGGCATTTTCGTTGAACCATGAGGGTTTAAAATTATTATCATCATAGGGCCAAATAGCGGGTAATTGGATTAAGTGACCTTTAACCAAATTATGCAAAACATTTTCGATGGGTTCTCCTAAAGGTGTAAACTTCCTTCTAGGTGCATTGTTTGCCTTGGTTGTCCTTTAGGGATACTGACATTATTGTTGTTTCTTGTAGATGGGTTGGATGGTGGTGGAGCTTGTATATTTTGGATGTTTTTATATCTGTCACACCATCATTGAGAGTATTCTTTCTTTTGCCCCAAAAATGAGTTTTTTCATAAGATTGGTTGTTGTTATTGGTGGTGTTGTTGTTATTGTTGCTGTTGTTGACTTTGTGGTTATTGTTCTTGTTGTTGTTTTCTTTGTAGATTTTGATAGCCCCTTTTGCAGTGAGGGCTCTTTTGATAGTGTTGCCTTTGTCAATAACTTCTTCGAAGGTTGAGGCACAATGGATTTGAAGGTGGAAGCCCATTTACTGGTTCAAATTTGTTAGAAACATATTAACCAATTTCTTCTCAGGGATGGGCCAAGGGAGATTTCTTGTGAGGCTTATCCATCATTGCAAGAAGGCAGTGAAGGTTTCCCCATTCTTTTGTTTCATGTTGCAAAGATCCGTCATAGACACTTTGTGTTCAAAGTTATAGGAGAAGTGATTGCTGAATTTATTTACAAGTTCGTGGAATGTTTTAATGCTAGGGTTAAGGTGTACGAACCATTCTATAGCTTGACCTCCTAATCTTTGAGGAAAAAGCCTCATGAGATAGGTATCTTCATAGGATAATTCTAAGCAATCAATGTAAAATTCCTTGAGGTATTCTCAAGGATCTCCTTGCCCTTTGTATTTGTCAAAATTTGGTGTTTCAAAATTCTTGAGGAAAGGTGGCATGTTAAGAGAGTGATCAAAAGGATAGGGACAAATATCCTCGAAGGAATATTGTTTCCTTTTATGCCCTTGTTGTATGTGGTCCATCCTTTGCATCAATTGTTGGACTACTTGTGTTCGGTTGTGGGTGGTTGGAATGTATTAGCTTGTTGTTGGGTGATGAGTTGCTGGAGGAAGTTGGGCGGTGGTTGTTGTTGAATTTGTTGTTGAAGTTGTTATTGCAGTTGGAGTAGTTGGAGTTAAAGGAATGTGTGATTGATGTTTTGGGTGGAAGAGGATATTGGTGGTTGTGAAGTAGGGTGTTGTGTTGATGTGGCATATTGTGAATTGATTTGATATGTGGATGTGGATGTTTGTGTGATGTTTCTTGGATTGCTGAGTATAAGATTCGATGATTGGAAAATAAATTGGGATATGAATGATATGGTATTTTGATCGAGTAAGGGATGCTAGTGGAGGTGTTAGTGTAAGTTTGATTGGTTGGAATGTTGAGGGAAATTTTTGGATTCGATGTACAGTTACGGTTGATGTGGATGTTGCAATAGTTGATGTTGATGTTGGTTGTGTTGTGGTATTAGATGTATTATTGGATGAGGAAGGTTGTGATGTGTTAGTGGAAGGATTACTTGATACTTGGGTGCCATTTTGAAGTAGGAACTCTAGATATCTATTAGGATCAGATTTTAGAACTTGGTCTAATAGTCCCATGGCATTGGGATCTTGTGTAAAGTCCATCACTTCTTGATCTTGATTTTTTATTTTCTTGATTACGGGAAGGAGAAGGATGGGGAAGATCAATCATGGTTTGAGCATTTGTGTCCCTCATTCCAAACTCATTAGGCATCCCAAAATCTCTATTGGGTTCCATGTTTTGTATTTCTTAGCTTGTAACCTTGTGGTTGGGGGCATACAAAGAAATGATCCAAAATTGATGTTGGAATGGATAAGCTATATGAAGGATGTTGGACCTTAAGACTTTGTTTTTGTTTTTGTTTCTTTTTATTTTCAAAAGGTTTGGACCAAGTGAAATTGGTTGGTGGATGAAGGATGATTTGGTACGATCAAAGATGGTCTTGGATGATAAGTGGTCAAAGGATTATAAGGGTGATTTTGTTGATACCCTAGATAAGATTGATCAAGGGATGATTTTTGGATTTCAAATCAAAAGAGACTTAGGGAAATCTAGATTTTGTTGATACCAAAGGATTTATCCTCTCCTACTTAGGGTACATAAGAGCCTACGAAAAAAAAAAGGATATAAGGATATTTCACTTGGGGTAGACAAGGTGCACCAAGTAAAATAGGATTCTTGGAATTTAACAACTAAGTTAACTTATCCAAGGTTGATAAGGGCTAATTTACACAAAACTTAAGATAAAAAAGTTCTTCATCTTAATGTAAATTAGGGAATGATGATAAGATCTAGATTTAACTTTACCCAAATTCTAATTTGGGGTAGATTTGGTTAAAAGATGATTTGATTTGATGAGATGGAAGCTTTGTTTTGATAGTGGATGGATTTGATGTTAACAAGGATTTGGTATGGTTTAAATTGATGGGATGAAGGTATGGGTCCAAAGTGGGTCAATAAATTTGTTATATGATCAAAGTTTCTAAGATCTCCAATTGGAAAGTGGGATGATTAGGGGGATGAAGATTTTGATGAAATGGATGGATTTATGGAGGTATAGTTTAGTAAAATTGGAAATGGATGGTCTTAGGTCACTTTCAAAGTCTGCTAAAGTCTTAAGGATAGTCAAATTTATGATTGGAAAGTTGTTATGTTCGGCTATCTAAGATTACAGGCGAAGGCATTGTTAGAATCTGCATAGGTATTGATAGAGGAAGCTCAGGCGCTGACAGATGAAGCATTATAAACATTGATAGATTAGGCATGATTACTAAAAGATTAGGCACAAGCATTGGCAGATTAGGCACAGGCATTGACAGAGACTGCGAAAGCATTGACAGAGACTGCAAATATGCTAATAGGTTCAAATGATTGGTCGTTTAACTATTTTTTAGAGGTACTGATAGGACTGAATCTAATGCTAAGACAAACTATGAAAGCATTGACATAGACTACGAAGGTGTTGACAAGGTTGACTTAAGCAATAAAAGGTTCTTATCTATGAAGTATTTTGTGTTTTGTTCAAGGGATTTCTTGGCAATATATTTGACAACCAATAAAACACAATGGTTGATTGTTATTTCAGGGAATAAGGATGATAGGATTTTACAGGTTTATCACATGAAGACACTTTAAGCACATGAGCATTCCCTAAAATTATTCAAGTAGGTGTGATTTTGTAATGTGGGACCACACAATAGAATATCTATCCATGTTCTTACCTAAGAACAATTCCCCTTGAGCGGATAGCTAGGGATAAGAGCGTTGGACCCAATACCCCTTTCCTTGGAGGATTTTATGCCTTACCCAAAGAAGACTTCTATCTCCACTTCAAGGAGGCACATGGTGAGTAAGTTTAGGGGGCGGCCTACGTCCCTTGCACCACACTAGAAAATGGCCAATGGTCTTAACTAGGCTTTACAAGCTTGTAAGGGGTGTCCTAATTTATGCAAGGTACAGAGGACAAATTTGTGAACGAAGGATTACCAACATCCAACCAAGAACTTCACCACTCCAGTCTCGACAGACCGAAGGTCTTGAGGGATTAGTTTAGATCGGATGGGGTCCCCATTGAAGTGAGTCTTTTTATTCTTACAACGCTTATATACCCCACCAAGACACAGGGTTGAGGTTGTCCCTTGGAGTGGGTCTATCTCCAAGCAGGATTCCTAGGGAAGAAAACATTACTCACTTTTGATCCCCAAGATCACACAAGGTGCAAGGTGAGAGCATACATGAAGGAAGTTCTCCTTTGGGTATATAAAACATAGGATTTACAAAAGGATTTATGATCCCCAAGATCACCCAAGGGTGCAAGGGGAGAGCATGCATCCTGGTGCAAATCAAGTCATGGAAAACAAGCTCTTTTCCTTCTACCTTAATTATATGCAACTAAAACTAGTAGAAAAGAAGTAAACTTTGACTGCGGGGTTGTAGAAAATGTTAGTAGTTTGCAAATGATGTCTTGGCCAAACGTATAAGAGCTGCAAAAACCAAATCAGTGTCCAAAAGATAAGATAAATTCTGATCAGACAAAAGCACTGACAGACTTCTAAAGTATTGCCAAAAGCCACTTAGGCACTGCTGTAAGACACTTAAGTGCTAATAGAATCTACTAAAATACTACCAGAATATATGAAAATGCTAATAGACACTGCTTAAGCAATAAATAACAAAGTTCAGACGCTAAAACAAGACTTTGGAAGTGTTGACAAACATCAAATGCACTACACAGAGAAACCTAAGCACTAATCTAAGACGTAGAGATATTAAAACATAGTGATATACCTACTTTTTACCTACAACTGAATGCATTGAACCTGCAAGTGAAGGCGCTGTCCTGACACAGAAACTAGAGACCCTACAAAAAATGTTAATCTTTCTAGAAAAATAGATGAATTAGTTTATTACCTGCAGATAGGGTTAGTTATCACAACAGGACATGGGTAAGTACAAAAAGATGGGGGGCCAAAAAGTGGCCAAATTATTTAAAAAAAAAATAATGCATAACGCGCTAGCATTATGGTTTGGTAATGACGAGCCTAAGGCTCGTCAAAACCAAACCATAACGCGCTCGTGTTATAATGCGAGCACGTTATGACTTATTATAAATTAAAAAAAAAGCTTATCATCTCATTTCATTTCTTTTTTCTCCTCTATACCCGTGGCTTGCAAACCCTAGGAAGTGCGCTCGCATTTTGGAAAAGATAATTCAACACAAAAATCTTATCGATTTGTCGCCAAAATGCTGCCACGACGTCGAGCATGCCAAAGGAGTGAGTTTTATTTGTTTTTTTGTTTGAATTTGTTTGTAAATAGGTAGGTTTGAGTTGATTTTTGATGTATATTTCATTAATTGTTAGGAAATGTTAATGCACCTCCTCCTCCTCCTCAAAATCCCTGAAATCCTAAGGAGGAAATACCTGTGGAACAACAACCTCCTCCATCCATTCCTTGACATGCCCCTGGAACACAAGAAAATATAATGGGGTAAATTGAAAATAACAAAAAATAAATTGAAGATATAATTGCAAGGTTGAAAGATCCTTCCACTTCAACCTTGCATAGGTCCACGCTTGTTGAATCTCTTGAATCTATGTTATCAAATGTAGATTCAATTAGCAAGCAAATATCTAGTTAGACGGATAAGAGGAGAGAGTTTAGAGACTATTATGTAGACAAGCTGTCATACCAAGATGTAAAAAAATTACAAATTACAAAATTAGACTTGTGTTCGATTTTCACAAACCCACAAACAAATCAACCCCCACCCATTACATGCAAGAGGTTCCCTATCCATTGGTGCAACAACCAAGTGATAAGGGACAATTTTGGGCGGAGGTGGTGGATGGTTTTTGACCATCCTCCATGCAATAATAATGAGGTCCCACAATACTTTTTGAGGAAACTCTACTGCGAGTTTGTCCTCAATGAAGTGCCAAACTATTTTGATATGCGGGACTTCCAGGGTAGAGGTGGGGGGTCAGCACAAGATAGACTAGGGGCGTGTGTTGACCCACAGTGGGCAGTGAGACGAGTAATCAACAGACCAGCCCATGAGCATGTTTCTATCCCTTCCATTGTGAAGGAGAGTGTTGAGGTCGATACACTTCTGTCCATTAGTGCCTTGACCCAGAGCATCATAGAGCATGCCAGTCCTGTAGCATAGAGTGGGTTGGGAGATAGTGCGAGGAGTAGGGTCCCACCCCATACTTGTCAGACTTGCGGGTCAGCCTATGGTTATGACCCCATGGATAGTCAGGACGCAGGTGCACAGGCTACATCTACAACTGAGCAGATGGTGATGACAGATACCCTCATGAGTGAGACTTTCAGCCTTGATACTCAGGTAAATATTAGCAAGTTTATTGAATTTAATTTATTAAATTTCATTTTTGAAATGCAAGATTAAATAATTTAGTTTGATGATTTTAATGAAATTTCAGGGTCATAGCGTTGATGCAGTTTTCAGTGGTTCTCCACCTGCATATTACACTAGATCATCTACTGTCGGAGTATGTAACTAGTAAACAATTATAAATATTACATGTGAATAGCATCGTTATATGAATGGTATTCTAATATCTGATTTTGGATGTTGAATAGGTTAATATTAGAGATTTCACGGCAACACCTGCCAGCAGTGGTGGACTTCAAAGATTCACGGAGGCAATAAAATAAATAGTTTAATGAATGAATTGTACTTACTAGATTTTTGTATGTGACTTGTATGTTTTATTGTGTGTACTTCCATGTTTAGATGAACGTGTGTGTATGTTAGGAGCCACGATTTGTATCACTATTATAGTTTTCATAATTGAATAATGTTGTTTTATTTCCAGATGATGCAGGCTGCAGAGACACCTCCTGATGTTCATAGGGCAATGGAGCATGGTGTGACTTCTGGGATTCATAGCTCCATGGCATTGACAGGGGTATGAGGTAGATTAGTAAATTTCAATTTACATTCATTGTTATAGTTGTTTATTTTTGAAAAATTAAAAGATTATTGATTTGAAGTTTAATTTCTATCTGGATGGTTTCTATAGGACATGACATCACCACGACCTATTCCTGCTACTGAGGTAAGTGAGGAGACAGATTATATGGTAGCAGTAAGTGATTATTTTGTTAAATGTTTCATTTTTTATAACATGTAATTTCTATATATTAATGTCTATACTTTTTATTGTAACAACTAAAGATGTAGGAATAACTAAAAAGGAGGAGCAGCCCTCGGGTTCATAGTAGACCACCCACATACGCGTCTCCATCCCCTAGAAGATCAAAGGTTGCCTGTGATCTATTCTCTTTACCAGCCAGAGGGGAATGACTTTTTATTGTGTTCCTTTGTTGTATGCCTATATGACATTTGTGGACATATATTTTGTATTGCATATAGTTGACATTGTATGCCTATATGGCATTTTTGTAAGCCTATATGGCTATTTTGTATATCGACAGATATTGATGTATGTCTATATGGATATTTGGTTAATACAAATCTTTTTTATTGATGGCGTCCATACTTGCATTATAAATCCATGTTTGAATGGATATTTGTAGATGGCTACTTCAAATATTTAAAGTCCAATTGTTTTACATAGGATGTTTGTTGATCCAATAAGCTAGCTATTGTTATTCAAGTATCACCTAAACCTCATTTTGGAACTAAAAGATAAAAGTTGTATTTTAAAAAAAAAGAATCATCATGTTGAACAGAAAATATTAATATTCTTTATGAGTTGCTCAATTGAAAATATTCAAATGAGTATGCTGATCCATATTCTTTATGAGTTGGTCAATTGAAAATATTTCTTAATTTCTTGTTATTATACCATATTGGGATGTAAAGAGTATGTTTGTTGTTTTGAATAAGATAGTCAAAATCATATGCTTATGAGTATCTGATGACCATTGTGGTTATTAAATGTAATTCCTTTTGCATATAAGGTGAGGTTATGAGATTACATTGTGTCTTACCAAATTTTAGTATGCAACATAACATTGGGGCTATAGGCTTCCGTAAGTCATACCTCAAGGATTTTCAATTTTAGGCACAAATTTGCTTTAAGACCTTAGGCACATTTCTCTATTTGCACAACCTCAAAACTCTGCCTAGAATTCAAGGTGCCTTTCATCATCCAAACAACCTCAAAATTGTGCCTTGATATTGAAAGGATGTTTCAAAGTATAAAGGAGGGCGCCTTAAGGGAGGCAATTCATCTTGATTATCAAAGTTGATCAAACACATCAAACTAAGCATCATAACTCTAGGCACATTTTTGCCTCTCTCTAAACTATCCATTTTGGCGCCTTGTTGTAAAGTGAAGTCTAAACTTAGTGAAGATTGCGCCTAGAAAGATATCACCTTAGATATGCGCCTAGAGTCATCCTAGATCATCCATTTGTGCCTAAGGGTCAATATAACATAATATAACTTAGGAAGACTTTAAAAATTGTCAAAAGAAGCCTAGGCACCTTTTCTTGTCTCCACCATCCATTTTGGGCGCCTAGAGGAAAATAAACTTCAAATCACTTCCAACTATAGCGTCTAGTGTTAGAACCTTCAAAATGACTAAATCTTACCAAAGGAAGTCTAGGCGCCTATTGTCACTTGGATCATCATGAATGAGCACCTAAGTGGAAGGAGAATAAGCATCTTGTATGGAGGCACACTTTTGTGTCTAAATAACCTCATTTTAGTGCCTTGAAGGAAGATGTTCTAAATCCTAAGATCTAGCGCCTAAGTGTAAAATGGTCTCCAATAGGTTTGAACAAGTGATTGAAGCCATCAAATTGCCAAGAAATGAGCTAAGTATACTAAGGCGCCTTTTCTTGTCTAAACTATCCATTTTAGCGCCTAGGAGGAAGGAGATTCAACATCATGAATCAAGGTGCCCTTTGCCATCAAAACAACCTCACATTGGTGCCTTGAAGGAAATCAACTTAAAACTTGCACTGTGGAGTAGGACGAAAGTTACACCCCTTTGCAACTTTACACTGCCTCCTTTTGATGATTTTTGGGGCAGTAGAAAACCTTTCACCATGGGCAAATGCCTCAGAGATATAAAAAAATGAGAGAGGTTATTGTAGAGGCACTCTACGTGATTGTGTTTCCTCAGACGGAATGTTTCTAAGTGACACAATTTTTGAGTAACATCTCGTCAAAGATTGCTACCTTTTTGCACTTTGGACTCTTCAGGGATATCGTTGGTACAATGTAGCTCGGACTGTTTCGACATGTTTGGGTGAAAAATAAGACCATGCCTAACGTAAATGTACCTATCTGGACGCATTGGAATAGTCAGTTTGGTCACATCAAGAGCAGGATGAAAGTTACACCCCTTTGCAACTTTACACTGCCTCCTTCTGATGATTTTTGGGGCAACAGAAAACCTTTCACCATGGGCAAATGCTTCAGAGATATAAAAAATTGAGAGAGGTTATTGTAGAGGCACTCTATGTGATTATGTCGCCTCAGATAGAATGTTTCTAAGTGACACAGTTTTTGAGTAACATCTTGTCAAAGATTGCTGCCTTTTTGCACTTTGGACTCTTCAAGGATATCGTTGGTACAATGTAGCTCGGACTGTTTCGACATGTTTGCATAAAAAAAAGGACCATGCCTAGCGTAAATGAACCCATCTAGATGCATTACAATAGTCAGTTTGGTCGCATCAGAAGTGGGATGAAAGTTACACCCCTTTGCAACTTTACACTACCTCCTTCTGATGATTTTTGGGGCAGTAGAAAACCTTTCACCACGGGCAAATGCCTTAGAGATATAAAAACTAAGAGAGGTTATTGTAGAGGCATTCTACGTGATCGTTTTGCCTCAGACAAAATATTTCTAAGTGACACAGTTTTCGAGTAACATCTCGTCAAAGATTGCTTCCTTTTTGCACTTTGGACTCTTCAGGGATATCATCGGTACAATGTAGGTCAGACTGTTTCGACATGTTTGGGTGAAAAAAAGGACCATGCCTAGTGTAAATGTACCCATACGGACGTGTTGGAATAGTCAGTTTGGTCACATCAAGAGCAGGACAAAAGTTACACCCCTTTGCAACTTTACACTGCCTCCTTCTGATGATTTTTGGGGCAGCAGAAAACCTTTCACCATGGGAAAATGCCTTAGATATATAAAATACTAAGAGAGGTTATTGTAGAGGCACTCTATGTGATCTTGTTGCCTCAAACATAATGTTTCTAAGTGACATGGTTTTTGAGTAACATCTCGTCAGAGATTGCTGCCTTTTTTCACTTTGGACTGTTCAGGGATATCGTCGGTACAATGTAGCTCAGATTGTTTCGACATGTTTGGGTGAAAAATAGAACCATACCTAGTCTAAATGTACCCATCTAGATGCGTTGGAACTATCAGTTTGGTTGCATCAGGAGTAGGACACCAAAAATGCAAAAGTTGCTTTGTGCAACTTGACAATATTGACACTTTTTTGCAACAAGACTCAAAGACTCAAACTGACCCCAAATGACTCAAAGTGACTTAAAAACAAATGAAATGGTCTTAGAAGACCTTATTGTTGGAAACAAGGGAAATAACTGAGAGGGGGGGGTGAATCAGTTATCTTAAATATTCAACTTTCTTTCTTTAACAATTAGTGCAGCATCAAAACATATAACCATACATTACCATGAGAGTAGAAATGAAATCTACACACATAACATAAGGATTTTTATGTGGAAAACCTGGTTAAGGGAAAAACCATGGGGTGACTAACCCAAGATTGTATTCTCTGTTAAAAGAATAGAAAGAACAAAATGGCACTTGCCAATTAGGGCTCACTGCCCAAGCACACTGCTCACAAGAGGCTCACTGCCTACAATAGTTTATAAAAAAAACCAGGTACTAAAACTAATGAGAAGCATCCACATATGCTGAGGTTCAGTTCTGGTTAGGCTCAATGTACTGATTTGCTACACTTCATTCTTCCTCTGTTCTAGTGCTGTTGTTCTATCACATTCTGGACTTGTATAATTGCTTCCACATTTCTCTCTGCTTTTCTTCACACTTCATAACACACCACACACTCCTTCACATCGAAATCCATCTGGTATATATATCCGCACCAAGGATTTCAACATCTTTCTAGTAGGCATATGGAATACTCAATATTTTCTAAAACTTTGGTCTGTTGGCTGAATCCTTGCTTACTAAGTGATGCATATCAAAGAGATACTTATGGAAGTCATCAATCATGTCAGCCAACCATGAATGATCCCTCAAGAAACTTGATCACCATTAATTTCTTATCTGGATTAAGGTCTGATGCTTTGCCGGTCAATTCTTCCTTAGTCTACTCTGCCAAACAGGAACCCAACACTTAGGTGCTCATATCTTTTCACTCTTTCATCACCAGAGGCTCAATCTCTGGAATGTATCAGTCATGATACTCCTCTTGACTTCCCCAAGTCTATACTTTGCTGAGATACTTCCTCTGAGAGATCCGGACCTGATTGTCGGACCTTGCTGCATACTCTATTCTTGCTTACCGGACCAAAACACTCTTCAATGTGACTTCCGGTATAGACATACCATGTCCTGCGGATGTGTGGAATGAACTTTGTTGCCATCAATGACAACACTCATGAAGCCACATAGTGTCTTTTGCCAACAATCTCCCCCTTTGGCATTGATGGCAACACTTAGTGAAAAATGACTAAGTGTCACACTGCAAGCCCCCTTGGCTGATGCTCTGTTCTAATGTACACTTTTCCAGAGCTCCCCCTTAGTTGGATTCCACATTTTTCACTGCTCCTCACTCCCCCTTTGACATCAATGGCAAAGGGTAGAATTCGCATACCAAAATTTCCAAAAATCAACCTATACTTAGCCGCTTAAGTATATATACATGTTTTACTTACATATATTGAAGTATATCTGCAAAGGTGGTCTTCAACTCTACCACTTCTGTCCCCAACTCTTCTTCATCCTGTCCAAAATTGAAATGTGACCACTTAGCAAAAATGCAAAAGCTTCTGCCCTCTTTAGGTCTGTCAGATCACTGGTCTAGGCTGTGGTCTGGGCATCAGTTAGGACCTCATGCATTGCCTCTAACTTGGGGATAATTATCCCTCTTAGTTCACTTAGCCTGCTTATTCTGTTCTTCTTCTCCTTTTCAAGCCTCTTTATTTCATTTATAGTGGCAATAGTCTGACACTCTTGATTCATTATGGAAGAGGTGAGAGGATCAAAATTTTGAGATAAACTTGATAGTTTGCTCTCTTGTTCTTCCACCTTCTTGGCAATGTCTGCTGTCATAATGGACCAAGATAGATAAAATTTGTATAAAACTCTGCCATCTTTAAGAGCATTTTCTAAGCTCTTTATCCCAATATCCAAATTTCTCCTGTCATTTGTTATTAGTCCCTGCACTTCAGAGAATCTCTTTCCCAAAAATTCTTTCCGAAATTTCTCTTCTGCTGACTTCTCCAAGGAATCAAAGTGTGTGCTAATAGAATTAAGAAGAGATTTCAAGTTACTGGATGAAGAGGCTGAAAGATCCTTTTGGAAGGATGGCATGATCTTCTCCAATGCACTGGATGCAATCTCTATTAGCTCACAATCTTCCATGTGAGACTTTAGAAGCTTTTCTTTTGCTTTGGCTTGAGAAAAAGATGCAACCTTCATTGTCTGGACTGGAGAGAGAGAGTCAAAATTGAGTGGTCCTTGAAACAACTCCGGTTCATCTAATTCCATCATTTCCTTGGTCAGGAAGTCTTTGACTGCTTTTGCAGTGTCTCTTGCTGGAGATAGAGTCTTCTTTCCTTCTGTACCCTCAGAACTATCACTTGAGGTCTTCTTTGTTTGGTCTTCTTTTCTTCCCTTTCCCTCTTCTTCTTGACTGATTTCCTTTCCTTTTCTTTCTTCTCCTTCAATTTCAGAGTCTATTGGGGGATCCAGAAGAGAGATATTTACTTCTTCATGAACTTCCTCTTTCGGAACAGAGGAATCCAGGTCCTTAGTCTTTTCCTCACCTGTCTCCTTTGACTCTTCTGTAATTTTCTTAGTAGAGTCTTCCTTTGATGCACTTAATCCTTCGACATCAGAAGGTTCATCACTTATGTCCTCTATAATAGGAATATTGAATCTTTTGTATGCATTTCAGAGGATGTCCTCTATTTCTTTGGCAACTTGATTTGTCTCTCCAAGCATAAGCTGGTTCATTCTGGATTTGCTCCGGAACTCATCCTTGCAATCCTTAAAGATCATGTTCATTTGTTTTGGAGTGATGGAAGAATAGAGCTGAATAGCTATCTATTCCAGGATCTCCATATCCTTTTCCTTGGCACTGTCTTTTTTGAGTTCAAGTACTTTCTCTAAACTCTTGGGGATTAGAGAGATGATTTCAATGAATGCTTTATTATAGACATTCAAGTACTTGACTGTGGCTTTCTCCAATATTCTTTTGTCAGTGTCATTATACTCATCATAAAATTCAGTTATGGGTTGCAGATTCCCATCTTCAATGACTGCTTTGACGACATCATCAACAGAAAGAGTAGCCCTCTGAACAAATTCTTCTGCTTCTTCTTCTCTGTTCTTGCCGACAGATGAATCCACAGATGTTTTCTTTTTCTTCTTCATTTTCTTAACCTCCTCATCTGTCTCTGTCTCTTCATCATCCTTGTGGCTTGTGTATAACCTTGTGGCCTTAGTCTTTGTTCTCTTCTCTCCTTTTCCAGATGACTTTGCTTTCAGTTTTGAGGCTTTTGAGATCTTAGAAGTGGCAGGTGTAGAGCTCTTTGAGGATCTAGTCCGGGAGGGGGCTTGCACCAGAACACTTTCTTTTTCTGCTTCTTGTCTCTCTTTTTCTACTCTTTCTACCTTTTCTCTGTTGGCATCAACGACCTCCTTTGATATGCCATTATTCTTGGCAATATCCTCTACTTCCTTCTTGACTTTTCTCTTTATTTCAGGTTGCCTTAGTTCAACATGAATTTTCACACTTAATTCTTGAAAGGTGCCAAACCTTTCTGCCTCAGGGTCCTTGGGCTGACTCAACAAGTGTTGGATATGCAACTCTAGGATTTTCTCATCTACTTCATATCCCATTGGCATAATCCAGACTATCCTTGGCTCCACTGACTCCATTAGGCATTGATCAGTGTCTACCATAAAGCACATTGTGTCCTTGTATTTTTCAACCATGGATTGGGGAATTCTTTCTCTGGCCTGCATCATACCTTGAAAATTCTTGAAATATCCCAAGAGAGCTATGCTTTGAGCCTTGGCATCACCAAGCCCATGCAAATAATCTCTGATTTGTATGGCAACAGGTCTGTCATTTTGCCATGTCCAGCCACTAGTTCCAGGTAGCTCATTCATATAGTAGAAGAATAGACATAGTATCAAGCCACCGTACTTAAATGAATTCTTCTTGTTCTTCTTTATTTTCTGTAAGTTCTCTAATAGTTGGTTCAAGAGAAGCTCACAAAGATCATAGTCAGCATTTTTCCTTAGCATTTCATATGCAGTATATATGGTAGTTTCGGATACTAAATTTTCCCTGCTGGAGTGATAGATTTTGTAACCAATTATCATAGAGGCAAATTTGATATCTAGATCTATGATGTCTTCTATTGTCATTGCCCTCTTGTCAAATTTTGATCTGGTAGCCTCACTTATAGTTTGGTTTTTGACTGATTTGAGAGCAGGCAACCCACTGGATGAGTGTAATCCGGTTACCGCCCTAATTGCATCCTTGGTTATCTTGAATGGCCTCATCAACCACATGAAGTTGTCATGCATTCTGCTCAGAACATACCTGACCCATTCATCTTCTGCAAAACAAGGGAAATGAATGCAATGTCCAAAATGCTTATCCCAGATGACCTTGTATTGGGGTTTAAGTTCAAATGATTCATCTATCAGTTCCTTGTGATAGATATCCATTAGCTTGGATTCCCCAAATTCTTCAATGTTTGCATGTATGTAAACCCTAACATCTTCTACATGTAGAACCCCATGTGGAAGGCTAGAGAATGCACCTAGGGGATCAACTTCTAGGGATTTATACGGATGTTTCTTGAACTTAGGGTGCATTCTATCAGTGATCTTAACAACATTTAGAGTAGCCATCTTTCAAAAGATTCAGAGAGAGATATTCAAGAATGAAAAATACCTTTTTATGCTTCTAGGGTTCACAATAAGAGCCGAAAAGATTGCAGGCTGAATCAAATTCTGTGGTTGATCCTTGAGAGGGTTGAAGCAATCTTGTTGCAGAGCTCTTTCTTTCTTCTTCTCGAATGCAAATGTGCAAATGATGAACAAAAGAACCCTTTTATTTCTGTGCAAACCCTAATTCCATTTTGTAATAAATGCAAAACTTAAGTCATTCCGGTTGCCTTGTTCTCCTTGTTCTGAGAGAGATCTTTCCAGATCACTAAGATACACTTAGAATTAAAATGTATCTCCCTTTCTTGAATCATCCTATTCATCCACAGATCAAGGTATTTCAATTTTGAATCAATATCGGATCTAACTGTGAAAATCCTACTTTTATCGAATGACTGACAAACTGGATCAATCTTGAATGATTAACCTTTTCAAACTCCTTGCGGATCTTTCATATTTTTACCAAGGGTTATTTGGATGTTTCTCTGAGAATCCTTTAATTTGCAACCTTCCATGTGCCAATTTCAGGCACCAATTGACTGGCTGGGGGAAATTATTTTTCTTTTGTGACTCCCCCTGACCCAGAGCTCATCTATTTAGTTTCTAAAAGGAATATTAGCACCAGATTCTGGTGTGGATCCATCCCCAATATTTTCTATACTTCTCTTCGCCCAAATCTTGTTCATCTCCCTTTGAATTTCATCCGCATTTATTTTTCTTTTTCCTTTGTCTTGATTTTGATTATGATGCATCAGACCCTTTTTGTCCTGATTTTTACTTCTGCAAGAATTTGGCAATATGACCAGATCTATTGCAATTGTAGCAAAGAATATTTCTTTGCATATTTGACTGATAACCTCTAGATCTACATTGATTAGCCATAGGTCCCATTCTATTGCATGTAAAGCATCTACCATTGAATGAATTGTTCATTTGCATATTTCTACATTCATGAGATTTGTGACCATACCTTTTGTAGTTAAAACACTGTTCAGAGAAGGATGAATTAGTCTGATTCATTCTTCTTCTGCACTAATTTTCTTTATGACCAAAGTTATTGCATTTGTGGCAGTATCCATTGAAGGATGGATATCTTTGAGCATTTGGTTGCCTTATCGGAGGTCTTCTAGGCCTGTTCCTTGGATTTCCTGATCCAGAGTTCTTCTGACCAGATCCAGAGCTTTCACCTTTCTCATACTCCAAGCCTTGCTTGTCATCTACCCTCTTTTGGCTTTCAAGAAGAACTTCAAGTTGAGCAGAGCTTATCTTGAATTTCTCTTTGTATTCATTTACTGTTTGAAGATCCCTTTTAAGAGTGTCTATCTATTTCTCAAGTTGTTCTTCATTATCTCTAGCTTCTTCCAGATCAGATTCCAAATGCCTAATTATTCTATCCATTTTGTGGTAGTCTTCTAACTTTTCTTTGAGAGATTGTTTTAGATTATCTTCAATTTTTTTCTTCTCTTCAATTTCTTGGGTGAATTTCATAACCCCTAATTCCATTTCATGTCTTACCATAATGACCTCTTTTGATAGCTTCTCACATAACTTGTTCTTCTCATTCAGATCTTCATTAGTATCATTGGCTTCACTTTGACTTGCCAATTGTTGAAATAGTTCCTTTCTCTTTTTCACAAAGATACTCAATTTCTCTTTTAGTTCATTTATGAAATCATCAGCTTGTTTGAGCCTTTCCCTCAAGTTGTTGACTTCAGAGTGAGATTTCTCAAGATCATCCAGGGTAGACTGAAGTTGTTCCCTCATACCATACATATCCATTGAGATTCCCAGATCTTCCTCAAGTTGTTAGGCTCTGTTAGGAGGAAATTAGCTCTGATACCAATTGTTGGAAACAAGGCAAATAACTGAGAGGGGGGGTGAATCAGTTATCTTAAATATTCAACTTTATTTCTTCTTTAACAATTAGTGCAGCATCAAAACATATAACCATACATTACCATGAGAGAAGAAAAGAAATCTACACACATAACACAAGGATTTTTACGTGGAAAACCCGGTTAAGGGAAAAACCACAGGGTGACTAACCCAAGATTATATTCTCTGTTTAAAGAATAGAAAGAATAAAATGGCACTTGCCAATTAGGGCTCACTGCCTGAGCACACTGCTCACAAGAGGCTCATTTCCTACAATAGTTTATAGAAAGAAACTAGGTACTTAAACTGATGAGAAGAATCCACATATGCTGAGGTTTAGTTCTAGTTAGGCTCAATATACTGATCTGCTGCACTTCATTCTTCCTTTGTTCTAGTGCTGCTATTCTGTTACATTCTAGAGTTGTATAGCTGCTTCCACACTTCTCTTTGCTTTTCTTCGCACTTTGCAACACACCACACACTCCTTCACATCAAAATCCATCTGGTATATATATCCGCACCAAGGATTTCAACATCTTTCTAGTCAGCATCTAGAATACTTAATATTTTCTCAAACTCTGGTCTGTCGGCTGAATCCTTGCTTACTAAGTGATGCGTATCAAAGAGATACTTATAGAAGTCATCAATCATGTCAGCCAACCATGAATGATCCCTCAAGAAACTTGATCACCATCAATTTCTTATCTGGATTAAGGTCTGATGCTCTGCCGGTCAGTTCTTCCTTAGTCTACTCTACCAAATAGGAACCCTACACTTAGGTGCTCATATCTTTTCACTCTTTCATCACTGGAGGATCAATCTCTGGAATGTATCAGTCATGATACTCCTCTTGACTTCCCCAAGTCTATACTTTGTTGAGATACTTTCTTTGAGAGATCCAGACCTGATTGTCAGACCTTGCTGCATGCTCTGTTCTTGCTTACCGGACTAAACCACTCTTCAATGTGACTTTCGGTATAGACATACCATGTCCTGTGGATGTGTGGAATGAAATTTTTTTCCATCAGTGACAACACTCATGAAGCCACACAATGTCTCTTTCCAACACTTATTACATACAATTGACTCAATCAAAACAAAATTTCATTTTTTGACCCCTCTTGGAGGCATGACAACCTAGGTGCCCCTGCACCATTAGTGCAACTAAAGGACTATGGTGGTGGCATGAAACTAGAGTGAGTTGACATTCATTTGCATCTAGTTTGGTATCTTGAAACAATTCTAGAGTAGAGTAAGACTCATTTTCCTGAAAATAGTTTAAGAAACCCTTATCTAGGGTTTTGGTAAGAATCATGCATTTTTTGGCCATTCCATTGATTTGATTCACTTTTGATCAGTGGAATGGGTTGTAGTAGGTCTGTTCTAGTATTCTATGATGAGTTTTTGGCAGGAAATCTAAGGAGAAAATTTTTTCTTTGAGGAAACCTAACAAAACCATGTGTTAGGTGATTTTAGAGACATAGAGAAGGAACCATAGAGGCATTTTTGGGAACAACAGATTGTAGGAGGACAAAACCCACAAAATTCATAGTTTTGGCATGAATACTAAGTGATCAAGTCATTGGTTGAGTTCTATGTGTGAATTTAAGGGGGGTCTTTTTGTATTTTAGGCCTAATTGGGGCTCTAGGTTATTGAGAGGAGTTATAGGTTAGGGTATATCGTCCAAAACAACCTATACCTAATTTTGGATATGTGATAGGGAGTCTAAATGGGTATCTACTGATTGTCCAAGTTCTGTGTTTGAAGATCTATATCAAAAGTTATTAGGACTGTTCTCTTTTTTTAGGGCTACAAGCCATTTCTTGGGTTTGTGAAGGAAGTGTTAATCCTGAGTTTGGTATGCCTTTGAAAATGATTGGAATGGGTCCCATAGCATCTAAAATCACCTTTTCCATGAAGAATTCAGAGTCTCTAACTGTTGTTCCCACTTTTGTATAATGATCATGAAATTTGGGCTTTAGAGCATAAGGAAACCTTGTCTAGTTTGCCATCCTCCAACTATCCCATTGCCTCTACATCACAATTAGAGACACCTATTATCTTGTTAGAAACCAAGACACCTAGAGACACCTATATTTTATACATTACCTAGATTTGATACATTATTCTCAGGATCAACTTCATCCATCACTTAGGTCTAACCCCATGAAGCATAACATGATGATGTAAAAATGTGTATATGTGTAAAAGTACAGCAGGAAATAAAAAAAGACAAACCTTACAAATTAATGTGCATACTTACAACTCAATGTAACATGACTTTACAAAATTAATGTGAATACTTACAAATTAATCCAATGAACCATCCAGGTCTGCTCTACTCTTTATTGTGTCAAGTATTGCTTCATGGTCAGACTCACGCACCTTCCATAAGATTTTGTTCAAAGGTCTACCCTGATACTGTATCAAATGAACATTGGATGCCATGACAAGGTTCGAGTAATGAAGAATCTTCCAATGCATGTCAAAGTCCTAAAACAACCAAACATTAACACTCTTATGTGGGTACCTTCTAAACCATGTTCCAGTAATAACCACTGAGCCTGTAGGGTATTCGATGTTTTCTCCATCTGTAACTGGGGCCTCCAATTTCTTTTTGGCCTCAACACAATGACACAAGTAATAATCTGTTCCCTCTTCATTATCTTCATCTTCAATAATTGCATATACGTGCCCTACATTGATATGTGTAGCAAATTAGATGAAATTAGTCAACATTACAAAAACACTACAAAGTAAGATGACATTAGGAATTTCAAAAACTATACAAATAGATATATTACCTGGTTGAACTAGATCTGATATGTGGTCAAAGTCAACTGATGATTCCATCTGTGTTAGTTCCAATGCCGTCGGGGGTCGAGACGTGTCAAGTGGGCTAAGATAACTTAACTGCCATTTGTCAACCCACTCCTTTGACTCGCACTCATCCCAGGCTTGAATTGTATAGGAAGAACAAAAGCATGACATCTTTCACGTATGGATACTCCATGAACCTGCAATTGAGCTTCTAAAAGAGTGCATCTCATTTGATCCTATCAGTGTACAATAGTCCTCATATGGTGCAATGTTAGTATCATCTATCAACCAAAAAAATCTATGAACTAAAGACTTACCTTCATTACTTGGACCCATAGAAGCATTACACCACTCGACAATCAATTTTGCATCTGTAAACTTTGCATTGTCTTTATACTTTAACTCTTCTCCTGCTATGGCTCTTTTGATACATTCTCCTGCACCATCATGCTCCCCCTTTCCATGCCCGGCCTCACAAAAGTTCCACATATGTTGAATACTTGTAAAATTATGCCTCCTACTCAGCTAATAGAAATTCTGTGAGTTGTTGAATTGTGACGCACAATTATCCAACCATATGATATGTTGACTGAACGATATGCCCCTTCTAGCCAAATCATTGTAGAACACCTGAAAGCAGCCTTGCACGAACTCCATAGAATGTGTGCGATCATCACTAATATAGAAATTATACTCCCTTATGATCTTTTTGTCATCCTCTGTACTATCATTCGCATGGATGAATACGATGTGCAGAAATATAGAAACCTGTGTGGAGTTGTAATATTGTGATTGCACCTCATGCTATGGCTGTAGACTATAGTTCTCTGCAAAGTTGACGACTGAAACAATGCTACCAACCAGAAATGTGTCCTTGCATAACTTGAATTGCAAGTCCAACCATCGAGCTCTATGGCATGTCTTGCATACTCATACACTATGCTATCACAAAATATAGGCATAAAATGATACACTAGAATCTTTTTAATAACCAATTCACACCTCTTTGCTTCTTTACCATCTTTTGTATTGTATGCGACTATTTTATACTTGCCAAACTCTACTAGTTCGTTTCCAACCGCATGTGTTCTTTCCATATGTTCACATATTGGCAAATGTTGCAAGCCACCACAATGTGACATGTGCCATCCAAGCATAATTTCTTGTAGAATATTTGACCTTCCTCTCTTTCACATAAAATTCTTGATATGAAGTCTCTTTAAGATGTTGGTGGGGCACGTATGGCACAACCCTGCAAAACATTGTTAGTATGCATATCTAAACATATAGACCTATAAACATCAAAATGGTTAGAAAATTCAATATGTAATCTACAACAAGAAGTAGTGCATGTGTGATTTATCTTGACATAGAAAGGTTTTAGCATTTCAAAATATCTTTGACAAATTTTAATCTAAGGATACTTCTCTAGAAATTTACCATTAAACTATGTTTGAGTCTCATCCAAAAAAAAATTTGGATGTGGCTCATGGTTCTGACTACTGATTCTCATTCTTACCACATCCCTTTGATTCGGAGATACCCTTATGTAATTCTTCCAAAAGTCTTCAATTAGCAATCTCAATGCTTCAACAATTGGTTTATCTTTTCATGGTAGTCTCCTCGAGAACACCCATAATTCATTGGCATTAGTGTCCTCAATTCTTTGGCATCTTCCAATGGCTCTTGATAAAGTTTTCTTATTAATTCTCAATTCTTGACTCATCTTCCTAATGAGATGAGCTTTGCTCATTTGACTACTTACTATAGTCAATGTAATCACACACCGTGTTGCATTACTATCTTTTGTGCGTGAGGTGTTACCCACACTCTCATACGCACTCATTAGATTCTTGACAATAGATTTTTCACTTGAAGCCTCTGATGTTCTCAACCCAAGAATCTTCATGATGGACCTATACTTTATACTTCGCATCATTTCAAGGAATAGTTGACATCTTGTAGTCTCATTTAACTTTTCAAAGAACAATCTCCAAATCTTATGAGCATATCTTCTACAAGTGTGTTTTGGAATCTTACCTTCCATTGGCTGCAAAATATTCTCATCAATATCAATCAAATACTTTAGCTTTCTATGCAAAATTCTAGGTGGTGTTAAGTTAGATAAATTCATCTCGACATTAGGAATTTCATCAATATTTAAATAAGATGGGCTATATGGCATACCTTCGATCAAAGATGGAATAGATGGTGTACCTTGAGGTTGAGGTGGGAACGATGGCGTACCTCCTTCATTACATGTGAGTGATGATGTACTCTCAACCTGAGATGTGGTAGATGGTGTCCCTACATGTTGACTTGCGGTAGAGGACGTTTCTCCAACTATGGTATTCAAATCTCTCGTAGCACAAAGTTTTTGCATTCATTCTCTTTGTGCTGCCAATACCATATCTCTTTGTGATGGTTGTGGTTCCTCTTCAATTGGCATGTCTTCATTTATCGTGTCTAATTTCCTCTTCTCATGAAGTTCCCTCATAGCCACTACTTTCTTTGCATTCTTAGCTTCTATCTCTTCTTGTGTTGGTTTAATTCTTGATCGTTTCCTCAACATGATAAAGAGACCAATATTAGTTCGTAAGAAATGAATCAATATAAATAACTAAAATATATGTCATTCAACCCTTCATAGTAAATGTACATACAATCATCATGTAAAAGAGTAAATGTCACTCAGCCAAAATAGGTACAAAGCATACAAAGAACATTATTGCAGCCATGAAAAGAGTACATGGGACTTCATGCTTGAAAAGGTTGAGGCAGACCCAATTTGACATGTTTGTTGTTACTAGGGCTGCTAGGATTTGGAATTGAGAAGGTGTTTTGTTGGTTCTAGGGATACTAGGATTTGGGTGGCTTGTGAAGGAATAGACAACAATTGTCGTGTCATGTGCATGTACAAATCATCATGAATAGGTGCATAAGGAATGTCCTAGCCCAAGATATGTGCATACAAATCATCATTTCATGTGCATACTTGTATGATCTTGGCACCTATTCATTTGTATTTTAACTTGTTAATATGACAAGATAATAGTGGGATTGTATTTTTATTATGTTGTAAGGATTTATTCTTGTATAGTTTGACATCATAGTATGTTAAGGTCTATTTATTACACATAATTATTAAAGAGCCCAAGTGTAGAAAATATACATGGCATCATGTGAGATTGTAGGCTACTTTCTTGATTGGGAATGTGTCTATTTTAAACATGTATGATAAAGCATGATAAAGTAATTCAAATAGAATTAAGGAAAATGTAAAGAACATGCATGTAAAGACTTGACATACCTAAAAAATGAAGATGCGAATGGAGAGAGTACCCAATTATGTAGTGTTTTTTTCTTCTTGCATCAAACTCCTCAACAATTTGAGTTTTTCACCACTTGCTTCCTTTTCAATGTTAAATTGAATAACACTCAAATATAATTACTAACAACAATACTATTAACCAATCTATAATGTTAAATTCCTAAAATTGAATCACAATTAACATTGCAACACTACAAAAATTGAAACTTGAATAGATATATATCAAACTTGGTGTGAAAACTATGTTATTTCCTCCTTCTCAAGTTGGCAAAATAGAAAAGGTGGTGGAAAGATCATGCAAATGTGGTAGAATGTGTAAAATGTGCATGTGAACTTCCCAATAGCATGAAAGCACTTCTTTTTTGTCAGAGTACGTGTATAATCAGCATGAAAATAGAACATGTGGGCCTAGAACACAGGGGTCAACACTTTTTTACCATTTCTATAGTAGGACAAAACATGTGTGCATTATAATGCACTCGCATTTTGTCCTACTATAGATTGATCCATAAATATTTGTGTCTATCTCACCTTCGATAGCACCTTTATAATATCTCACCTCTAGTTCCATTAGCTCATGTTCTATATCTCATTTATCTCTCCCCCTCACCTCTCTACCTCTCCCCTCTCTATCTCTTAGTCACTCCTTGTCTACCTCAACCCTAAACCTTATCCCTAAACCCTAATCCCTCAACCCTCAACTCTAATCCCTCATCCCTAAACCCTAAACACTATCCCTATTCCTAAACCCTCAATGGGCTCGATACTATACCTTAAACCCTAATCCCTTATCCCTAAACCCTCCAACCCTATTCCTAATCCTTATACCCTCGACACTCTACTTTAACCCTAATCCCTCAACCCTCGAACCTCAATGTACTCAACCCCCAATGTCAAACCCTAATCCCTCAACCCTTAATTCTGATCCCTTGACCCTCAACCCTATCCCTAAACCCTAAACCCTAAAGCCTTGACCCTCAACCCTCAACATCAAATCCTAATCCCTCAACCCTTAACTCTAATCCCTCAACCCTAAACCCTATCCCTAATCCCTAAACACTATCCCTATTCCTAAACCCTCAACGGGCTTGATACTATACCTTAAACCCTAATCCCTTATCCTTAAACCCTCCAACCCTATCCCTAATCCTTATACCCTTGACACTCTACTTTAACCCTAATCCCTCGACCCTCAACCCTATCCCTAAACCCTCGACCCTCGAACCTCAACCCTCAACCCTCAACGTCAAACCCTAATCCTTTAAGCCTTAACTCTAATCCCTCGACCCTCAATCCTATCCCTAAACCATAAACCCTAATACCTCAACCCTCAACCCTCAAAGTCAAATCCTAATCCCTCAACCCTTCACTCTAATCCCTCAACCCTAAAGCCTATCTCTAAACCCTCAACACTATACCTTAAACCCTAATCCTTCAACCCTCAACCCTAAACCTTATCCCTCAACCCTAATCCCTCAACCCTCAACCCTCAACCCTTAACCCTAATCTGTCATCCCTCAACCCTCATCCCTTGACCATCAACCCTATCCCTAAACCCTCAACCCTCAACTCTCAAAATTAAACCCTAATTCATCAACCCTAAACCCTAATCCCTCAAACCTAAACCCTATCCCTAAACCATCAACCCTCAACAATATACCTTAAACCCTAATCCCTATCCCTGAACCCTTAACCCTTAAAACTTAAACCCTATCCTTGTACCCTCAACACTTGACACTATATCTTAAGCCTTAAACCCTCATCCCTAAAGCCTCAACCCTCAATCCTTAAACCTTAAACCCTAAACCCTAGCTCTAATCCCTCTACCCTTGACACTTTAACCCTAACCTTGACATTAAATGCTAATCTGTCAACCCTAAACCCTAATCTGTCAACCCTAAACCCTAAACCCTCAATACTATACCTTAAACCCTAATCCATCAACCCTAAAACCTAATCCCTCAACCCTCAATCCTAAACACTATCAATAAACCCTCAACCCTCGACACTATACCTTAAACCCTAATCCCTCAACCCTCAACTCTAATGCCTCAACCCTCGACCCTCGAACCTCAACCCTCAACCCTCAACGTCAAACCCTAATCCCTCAACCCTTAACTATAATCCCTCAACCCTCAACCCTATCCCTAAACCCTAAAACCTAAAGCCTCAACCCTCAACCCTCAACGTCAAATCCTAATCCCTCAACCCTTCACTCTAATCCCTCAACCCTAAACCCCAACCCTAAACCCTCAACAATATACCTTAAACCCTAATCCCTCAACCCTCAATCCTCAACCATAATCCGTAATCCCTCAACTCTAATATCTTATCCCTAAACCCTAAATGCTATCCCTATTCCTAAACCCTCAATGGGCTCGATACTATACCTTAAACCGTAATCCCTTATCCTTAAACCCTCCAACCCTATCCCTAATCCTTATACCCTTGATGTCAAACCCTAATCCCTCAACCCTTAACTCTGATCCCTCGACCCTTAACCCTTAAAACTTGAACCCTAAAACCTATCCCTACACGCTTGACACTCGACACTATATCTTAAACCCTAATCCCTTAACCCTCATCCCTAAAGCCTCAACCCTAAATCCTTAAACCTTAAACCCTAAACCCTATCCCCAATCCCTCTACCCTCGACACTCTTCTTTAACCCTAATCCCTTGACCATCAACCCTATCCCTAAACCCTCAACCCTCAATCCTCAACCCTCAACTCTCAACATTAAACCCTAATTCATCAACCCTAATCCCTCAAACATAAACCCTATCCCTAAACCATCAACCCTCAACACTATACCTTAAACCCTGATCCCTAGCCCTCAACCCTTAACCCTTAAAACTTAAACCCTATCCCTGCACCCTCAACACTTGACACTATATCTTAAGCCTTAAACCCTCATCCCTAAAGCCTCAACCCTCAATCCTTAAACCTTAAACCCTAAACCCTATCCCTAATCCCTCTACCCCTGACACTCTAACCCAACCTTGACATTAAACACTAATCCGTCAACCCTAAACCCTAATCCATCAACCCTAAACCCTATCCCTAAACCCTCAACCCTTAACACTATACCTTAAACCCTAATCCATCAACCCTAAAACATAATCCCTCAACCCTCAACCCTAAACACTATCAATAAACCCTCAACCCTCGACACTATACCTTAAACCCTAATCCCTCAACCCTCAACCCTAATCCCTCAACCCTCGACCCTAATCCCTCATCCCTAAACCCTAAACGCTATCCCTATTCCTAAACCCTCAACCCTCGACACTATACCTTAAATCCTAATCCCTTATCCCTAAACCCTAAACCCTATCCCTCAACTCTTAACCCTTAAAAATTAAACCCTAAAACCTATTCATAAACCCTCGATGCTCAACACTATATTTGAAACCCCAATCCCTTAACCCTCAACCCTAAAGCCACAACCCTCAATCATTAAACCTTCAACCCTAAACCCTATCCCTAATCCCTCTACCCTCAACACTCTACTTTAACCCTAATCCTATGACCATCAACCCTATCCCTAAACCCTCAACCCTCAACTCTCAATATTAAACCCTAAACAGTTAACCCTTAAAGCTAATCCCTTAACCCTAAACCCTATCCCTAAACCCTCAACCCTCAACACTATACATTAAACCATAATCCCTCAACCCTGAACCCTAATCCCTCATCCCTAAACCCTAAACCCTATCCCTAAACCCAACAAAACTGCTTTGCCTTATGTTAGGTTGTTAAACCCATCATTTTTGACACTCTTCTCTTAAAGATATCTGAGTTACAAGAATATGTCAGAAAAATGGCTATGAACTTTTTTAATGTTAGTAATGTTATATGGCATGTTTTTCTGGCCCATCTGGGGTTCATTATGCCAATAGGTGTACACACTAGGAGAAAAGCTTTGCGTATGGTACATCCATAGTGAGTAATTAACAGTTGAAATAAGAAGGATGATCATTATGAGAAAAGCTTTGCATTGGGGTACATCTATGTTTCTTGCTATCCACCCTGCACTTAGGGGAGGTATATTGTTATGAAATAGGCAAATAATCTCCCATTGTTTACTGGCTCTATCCACAAGAACTACTAAACTTTTTTCTCTTGGTAATTGTAGAGGACATTCACCTATTTTTGGCAACTCCTGCATTCCCAAACCATTACAAAAACTAATTTATTTTAACCCAATAAATAGCTAATTGCATTGATTTAATACTCTACTATATTAAAGCTTAGCATTCACACAAATGCAAATGTTCATATTATAGAAGACTGCATTATATTAGACTATTAGAGATCCCTCAGAAAAATGTAATAATAAAACTACTTTGCCTTATGTTAGCTTACAATTAAACCCATTCTTTTTGACACTCTTCTCTTAATAAAGTAAGAGTAATAAGAATAGAAGGTAGAGAATTTGATCTTATTAGTATGCATGGTCGGTTTACATTCCGTGACTTCATTTTCATTAAATAAAAAGGTAAATATCTAATTTGAAAGGTGGGGTAGAGTTCACTGTCATGTGTTTTTCTAGATGATAGGGTCCATAATGTCCAGGGTTCTTCAAACAAAGGCTTGTAACATAATTAAGTTTTTGTTATACCAATCCTCTAGGTAAAGCTACAATTCAAATGCCTACTTTGAAAGTTGAAATAAATTAAATTAGACTTACAATTTTGATTTTCTTCCATTGCTTCAACAACATCATTGTTTTCTTCATCAGAAACCAATTCAAGATCAACAATTTGCTGCCCATTGGTTGACTTGAATTGCATCCTCTGTTAGAAGAAGGGCATTTTTTATCTGTATCAATGTTGGTATTCATAAGCTGAAGAGCATTGATATTTTTCACACACCCTGTTCTTTGAAATATCTTAACCTTAAAATATGACTTGGATATGTACTTGAACACAACGAAATCTCTAATCTCCAGCCCATGATGATTCACAAAATTTTCCCAACCCTGCCTAAATTCCAGTTTATTTATGGTACCCCTTAATTATACATCCCACTCCTGCCCACCTGGGCCTTGAAGAAGGAGGCACGCCTATTAAACCAACTCATTTGACAACTTGCTGCCCATCAGTTCACTTGAATTGCATGCTCTGTTAGAAGAAGTTCATCTTTTATCTGTATCAATGTTGGTATTCATAAGCCGAAGAGCATTGATGTTTTTCACACACACTATTCTTTGAAATATCTTAACCTTAAATTATGACTTGGATATGTACTTGAACACAACAAAATCTATAATCTCCAGCCCATGATGATTCACAAAATTTTTCCAACCCTTCCTAAATTCTAGTTTATTTATGGTACCCCTTAATTGTACATCCCTAAACCCTAAACCCTAATCCCTAGTCCCTAAACCATAAACCCTAATCCCTAATTATAATTTATGGTACCCTAATCCCTAAACCCTAATGTCTTATCCCTAAATCGTAAACCTTATCCCTAAATCCTCAACCCTCAACACTTAAACCTTAAATCCTAAACCCTATCCCTAAACCCTCAACCCTCAAAACTATAACTTAAACCCTAATCCATCAACCCTAAACTTTTGTTAGGAATTTGCAGGTCTAATTAAACCAATTCCACATAACCCAATAGGAGAAACAAGATGCTAAAACAAATCATAATGCAAACATCAAATAAACAAGCAACAAGATAAGACAAGATATACCCTGGGAAAACCCTTTGCAGGGAAAAACCCAGCCTCCAAAAGCATCCACGCTCAAATGTATTATTCAACAATAAGATTATTATAATACAATCCATGAGCCTCCATGAATACCCCTGAACCATCAAGCACCTCCAATGCATCCTCCATGTGTACAAGCATGAATCCACACATCACCTGCCATGCTTCACAATATGCACTTATAGGAGAGAACTCAATACAATGACAACCTCTCTCAAACCTCCAATCCACCTACAATGAAATAGCCAACATTACCCAAACCACTAACCATGTGGTTGCTTTTATACACCAAGCTCACACAAATACAACTTGTGGTATTGGATGAAACCATGTGCCCCAAAAACCATGGTAACACAAAACCATTAACTTATAAAACCACTTGACCCCACATTTGACTATTGGTATTAACTTTTCCCAATAAATCAAATAATACAAATAATAATTAATTACTCTATGTGTCCCACACACATAAAATAACTAACCCAATGTTACAATACAACTTATACAAGTGGTAACTAAATACAATAGTACAATATTATGCAAGGTGTACAACACCTATCCCAACATTCTCCCACTTGTTGTATACATTGCATAAGGGTCAATACATGAAATACATCATCATAGGTAAACATGAAATCACATGAATCTCCAGAATGCTCTCATGCTCCATCAAGATACCTGCAACAAAGCAAAGTGACCACCATCTCAAGCAAGAACTCCTATCATCCTCCAACGTACCACCTAAGGAAGAAAAGGAACATGCCAAGGTGAAGATGCACCAATCCAAAGAACACAAGCATCAAATCCAAGTGAAAACATAAGGCTCCAAGCTGCTGTCAAAGGTAAAAAACCCACATGACTAGAAATAGAACCCACAACATATGCTAATACATCCAACCATCCATACCTCATAGGTATCAACAACATCAATAAACTCATGCCAACAACATATCCAACCCATATACTACAATAACAAGCTCCATGAATAAAACCTGTCAATGAAGAACACATACATCCAGGAACTCCCGCTGCATGGGTAATGTCAAATCTAAAAATAGATCCATAGCATATCAAGTCTATCAATCAACACTTAAACCAAGGTGTTGCTAATCAACAAGCCAATGTAGTACCAAGAACAATCATAATGATGTACATATGCATGATAAATCGCTGCATACTCTCTCACATGTCACCATAACTCTCCCAAAGTCCAACCATATCAACATGATCCTTCAAGAAGTAGCCATAAGACAGAGAGAAAACCTATAAATCATAATGTCCTTCTACAAACACCTCAAAGCGCTAAGTTGTGTCAAGTATGATCTCCTCTACAACTCCAAATGAAAAACCTCAACAACACCCAACCATTCAATCTCATAAGATCAAATGAACATATATAACATGTAACCAACATGGATGTAAGCCTCTCTAATCAAGGTAGACCAAACTCATAACCATTCCATAACCAAGAATAAGCCCAATCATATCTCCTTAAATCCTCATAATGAGCATGATAAATCAAACCATACGAACAAGAAGATAACCATGCTAACATCCCTCAACTGAACCCTCCAGAACCAATAACTGTAGCTCAAGATCCATATATATGAGAAGATGAAACATAAAGTAAAATGTATCTAAAAGGATAGGCAATACCTCATAGATGATAAACTGCTGAGTAGACCAAGAGTGGGGAATGAGAATGCTCCTCCGGGATACACAAAGCCACATAGACTCTCTCCAAGAACAATCTCCTCTAGGTCCATACTGAACTCACATCCATATCCAGGTGTAAGGCTACTCGGTCTATCTACTGAAACCTCCAAAGAGTAACCATCTCAACAAATGTCTCCAATCACAGAACTCCAGCCTCACCTAAGTCTCAAGTATCCATGAGCACCTGTAACTGACCAATACATGCCAAACTCTGAATGCAACATAGCACCATCATGAAGTAATCAAGCAAATGACCAAAGTACTCAATACCAAGAGAACAAACATGACCACTGTCAATAGTCCTACTGCATAACTGCATAATCAAGAAGCCCATCATGACATCATGATCTAACCATCTTCTCATAAGAAGATCACATGCAACAAAGCGTATAATGATACATACATCCTATCTCAAGAGAACCTGTATCATGCCAATACTCTAAGCTAGCATCAAGAGTAAACCATGACATAATATAAAAATCTCCAATTCAAGGATAAACATGTCAAACCAACAAATCATAAACCCGACACCTTAACCAAAGACTCAAATAAGTCCTCCATGGTAAACTAAGATGTCAACATCTCCAATCATATGAAGATAACCATCACCTGTCACCTGAACTGAAAATGTCAAAGAACTCTCAAAACCAAGAGCTCCTCCATGACACCAACATCCACTGCAGAAGATCATCCATCATGTATGATGAATCCAACATGCTGCCAAAGCTCCCACTAAATCATGATACTAAGGTATCCATGACAACAAAATAACCATCTCCTAAATGAAGATTATCCATGGCTCCAAACCAATCAAGGAATCCCACTGTAACATCAACATCTCCCAAAAGGTCTAGTGAACCAAAATGTCCAAACAAGAAGATAAAACCATCACTATCAAAAGCTAACATAGAACCATGTATCCAAGCTCTTCATGACATCATGACAAACATGCTGCAAGTCCCAACAACCGACTATCCAGGCACTCTAATCATCCATCCTCTTATCCCAAAGCAACATACCAATGTACAAATGACCACAGACAAGGCCAACTAACAAAGTCTGCATAAACATTGAATAAATCTGGTGGATAAAGACAGTCCACATCTGAGTCATCTCACTGTAGCCAAGGGGTAGCTAATCCACAAAGCTACATAACTCATAGATCCAAAATAGATGTAACATGTAAACTCATGATCACACTAGTAAACTGCAAACTAAGATATCAAAGCAGATAACTTGAAGACTCCAAGACTCAAACACCAAATCAAATCTAGATTTGATTTGCCAACAAGTCCACAAATGAATACCATAGTCAAGGAACTAACCAAGCATCCAGGAGATAAGAACAATCCCCTAAAAGAACACCACAACACCACCTGTAATCATGAATCAAACATCATAGCCCATACCTGTCAATCGCATACATGATCATGTCGTGCCAATGCAAAAGTGTGCCTACATATCCATGACACCATAATAATCATCATCGCTGTACTTGTACTCAACTCCCACTGAAATGAGACTCCAAGTCTCACACAAGTATCAACCATGTCCTCAAACCAAAAGACAACCTGTACCTATCTCCATCAAAGTCATAACTCTGAAAACACCTATAAACTTGTATCAGGGAGCACCAAATCTGAACACCTGCTATACCATGCTGATGGTCTCATAGCAACATGCACTTCCACAAGTCTGTGCCAACAAATCCATCTGAATACACTCGTAAATGCACTCTGAATCTCAGGCTCCTACAAGTGATCAAACAAGTACAATTATCTCTTTGCACACCAAACTGAAAATCTACATGATCCAAACTATAGTACATTGCAAGTGCTCTCCAACGCCTATCCGATATTGAAAATCTGACTTCGTATGCAAAAGTTATGAGCATAAAACTATACCGGAGCAATGCGGGCTTCAAACACCAAATTCTGACACAAACAAAAAAATATGATCTTGAAACCTTTACCACTGCATAGTTCTTGGAGAGAGCTTTCCGACGCCTATAAGAAGTCGAAAAACCGATACCGTATGTGAAAATTATGCCTCCCAGAAGAAAAGGCACTTTGAGGGCTAAAACTAGACCCCTGGTGGGCCCCTGTACCCTGATGACGTGGCATGACATCATTGCTGATGTCATCACTGCTGACTGAGCAAATGAGGTGGCTGCTGATGTGGTGTATGAGTTGGCATCTTCATCTTTGACCGGCGGACTCCAAAAAGTTTTCCAATTTGTTTAAATTTTCAGAACCCATGGACCAAGCATTATATAGAGGTTTTAATATTTTAATAAATCCAAAAACTTTAAAACAAAGTTTTTATTGCTGTCATAAAAATGCCTCCACCATCCACTTTTTTAAAAAGGTTTTAATAATAAATAAAAAAATCTTTTAAGCCCATACGGGCCAACCCCACACCTTTCTAAACAAAGGTTTTAAATAAAAACAAACTTCAAGTTTTAATAGCCCTGTGGGGGCTTCCTTGGGTGACGGAGGAGAAGGGGGATCGGTGTGGCCGACCGGCATATGCCGGCGGTACCCGCCGGTACCTTGCAAGATTTGCAGCTTGTGCAGGGGGGTACGGTGGTACCGTCCCCCTCTGCAACTTTAATTTTTTTTTGTTTTTTTTTTTAATTTGATTTTCAATATTTTTAAACAAAAGATTTTTCCTTTGATTTTCATTCTATAGTTAATTTTTTTTTAATTCTTTCAAACTATAGAAAATCAACCATGCACAGGAATTTTTTTTTAATTCTGCAAATCCGTACGGCGTACCTAGGGGCTGAATTTTTACTTTTTCTTCCTGTGGCTAAAATAGGTCAAATTTTATATGAATCTTCATTTCTCAGGCCTCTTGGACTCAATGGTGAGGTCCGTTTTGTTCCAGGAGGTCATCTATAGAAATTCCTCCTCAAAACCCTCATGAAGCCAAAACTTGAAAAACCCTCTTCAGCCATGATTTTTCAATCACCCGATCTGCAACATATACAACAAATCACCAATACCCAGAACCCCCAATCTGCAATACAACCTGCACAAAACCTTGTAATGCCTTCATTCCTTCCATGTATTGCCATGTCTTCTATTTTGCATCTGATCTACACAAACAAGAGTTATACATATCTAGGGAGCTCACACCTCCCTCAACCATGAACATGGCTCAGATACCAACTGTTAGGAATTTGCAGGTCTAATTAAACCAATTCGACATAACCCAATAGGAGAAACAAGATGCTGAAACAAACCATAATGCAAAGATCAAATGAACAAGCAATAAGATAACACAAGATATACCCTGGGAAAACCCTTTGCAGGGAAAAACCCAGCCTCCAAAAGCATCCACGCTCAAATGTATTATTCAGCAATAAGATTATTACAATACAATCCATGAGCCTCCATGAATACCCCTGAACCATCAAGCACCTCCAATGTATCCTCCATGTGTACAAGCATGAATCCACACATCACCTGCCATGCTTCACAATATGCACTTACAGGAGAGAACTCAATACAATGACAGCCTCTCTCAAACCTCCAATCCACCTACAATGAAATAGCCAACATTACCCAAACCACTAACCATGTGGTTGCTTTTATACACCAAGCTCACACAAATACAACTTGTGGTATTGGATGAAACCATGTGCCCCAAAAACCATGGTAACACAAAACCATTAACTTATAAAACCACTTGACCCCACATTTGACTATTGGTACTAACTTTTCCCAATAAATCAAATAATACAAATAATAATTAATTACTCTGTGTCCCGCACACATAAAATAACTAACCCAATGTTACAATACAACTTATACAAGTGGTAACCAAATACAATAGTACAATATTATGCAAGGTGTACAACACCTATCCCAACAACTTTCAACCCTAAACCCTATCCCTAATCCCTCTACCCTCAACACTCTACCTTAACCCTAATCCCTCGACCCTTAACCCTAAACGCTATCCCTAAAGCTTCAACCCTAAACCCTAATCCCTCAAGGTCCTAAACTCTAATCACTTATCCCTAAACTCTAAATCCTATCCCTAAACCCTCAACCCTCAACCTTAAACCTTAATCACTCAATCCTTATCCACCCCTCTCCTCCCCTATCTGGCTCACTCCCATCTCTACCCTCTGCTACCCTCGACATTATACATACATACATATAGGCATACATACATACATACATGATTAATAACCTTGAACATAAAAAAATTCAAGGGGAACATAATGCGAGAGCATTATATCGCGCTCATGTTATTTAAAACATGACAAACAACACAAACTTTTGCAGAGAAGGGAAAATACAAAGCAAACAATAACGCGAGCGTATTATAACACGCTCGTGTTATGTTTTGCTTTGGGAATCCCAAGCCTTGGGCTTAGGATTTGCTTTGGATTTCCAACCCAAAGTCTTGGAGTGCCTTTTCAACATCCACAGATGTGTTTTTCCATATTCTTCAAGATTTCACATAATTTCGTTCATGCTAACCCTCAGATTTGCACGTGTTTCAAGGTCGAACAAATCAAACACCTATGGTAATGTTAGGATTTCTCTTAGCTATTTGACAATGTGATTTTTTTCACATTTTAATAATGTTAAGCCTTTCATCTTTAATTTCTTTTGTTTGTGTGTCTGTTTTTAGGCAAAAACCACTGTTTGGTCTTTTTTTCATTGTAAATTAACTATTCATTGAAATTTCAAAAAAATTACATATTTAGAAACTAGACTCCATTCTACACATATTAAAAAAACAAAAAAATGATTTTCAATTAGTTTTCAAAATTTATAGGGGTAGCACGGCCAAAATTCTATTTTTTAGGATGTGTCCACTTTAAAAATTAGTAAAAAATCAAATATTCATCAAAAAATTATCAAAAAAATGTTGATAACTGAGAGGGGGGGTGAATCAGTTATCCTAATTATTTCTTCTTTTGAACTTTCTTATTAATCAAAGCATCATTGAATCAAACAAACAAACATTACCATGAAATGAGAAACACATGACACAGTATTTTTGATGTGGAAACCCGGTTAAGGGAAAAAACCACGGGGTGATTAACCCAAAGATTATTCTCTGTTAGAAGAATAAGGAATTACAAAAATGGCACTTGCCAATTAGGGCTCATTGCCTGAGCACACTGCTCACAAAGAGGCACACTGCCTACAAGGAGACACACTGTCTACAAAAGAATGTTTATACAATACTTGAATTGATTGGAAGCATCTACATATGCTAGAGTTTAGTTCCGGTTAGGCTCAGTATACTGATCTGCTGCACTTCATCTTTCCTCTGCTCTTTATTCTGCTTTCCTTTCACATACCGGATCTTTCTTATTACTTCCGCTCTGCTCTGCACTTATTCACATACCACACAACTACACTTCTCACAACAAAATCCATCCTCTATTTATATCCGCACTAGTGATTTCATTATCTTTCTAGTCGGCACCCGTAATAGTCTATCTTCTCACAAACTCTGTTTTGTCGGTTGAATCCTTGCATATCAAGTAATGCGGATCAAGCATATACTTGTAGATGTCATTAATCATGTCGGCCAAACATGATTCATGCCTTCACAACCTTTACCATCAATAGTAACACATCTGGAAAATAGTCTAATACTCTGTCAGTCAGTTCTTCCTCTGTTCTCACTGTCTTTCAGGAATCCGGTACTCAACTATTCATATCTTCTTCCTTGTCCATCACCGGAGGCTAAATCCTTGGAATATACTACTCAAGGTAGTCCTCTTGACTTCTCCAAATCCGCACTGCACCAAGACACTTCCTTTGAGAGATCCGGACCAATCTGTCGGACCTTGCCACATGCTCTGTTCTTGTTCACCGGACCACAACAATCTTCATTCTGACTTCTGGTAGAGACACACCATGACTTGCGGATATGTGGGATGACCTTTGTTGCCATCAATGACAACAACCATGAATCCATATAGTGTCTCTTGCCAACAATCTCCCCCTTTGGCATTGATGGCAACACTTAGTGAAAAATGACTAAGTGTTTACACTATGCTCCCCCTTGGCTGCTGCTCTATCTTTATATACAATTTCTGGAACTCCCCCTTAGTTGGATTCCTCATTTTTCACTGCTCCTCACTCCCCCTTTGACATCAATGGCAAAGGGTAGGGTCCGCACACCAAATTTTTCAAAAATTTACTATACTTAGCCACATATTACATACTCACATAAACTGAAGAATGTCTGCAAAGGATGTCTTCAATTGGACCAGTTCTATAGCCCAACTTTGCTTCATTCTATCCAAAATTGAAATGTGACCACTCAACAAAAATGCAAAAGCTTCTGCCCTTTTGAGATCTGTCGGATCATTTGTTTGGGCGGTAGTCTGAGCATCACTTATGGCCTCATCCACAGTTTCTAACTTAGGGATTATAATCCTTCTAAGTTCTCCCATCTGGTTAGTTATATTCTTCCTTTCCTTCTCAAAGTTCTTTATTGCATTTGTGATTGCAATAATTTGACATTCTTGATTGACTATGGAGGAAGAGAGAGGGTCAAAACTTTGAGACAAACTTTGTAGTTTGTCTTGCTCCTCTTTTATTTTCTTATCAATTTCTACTGTTGCCTTTGACCAGGAGATACAGAATTTGTAGATGTCACCGCCATCCTTAAGAGCACTTTCTAAGCTCTTTATTTCAATACTCATATTTCTCCTATCATTAGAGATTAATCCTAGTACTTCTGAAAATCTCTTATCCAAAAACTCCTTCTGGACCTTTTCTTCAGCTGATTTTTCTAGAGAATCAAAATGTGTATCAACACTGTTGACTAAGGTTTTGAGATTATCGGAAGAGGAGGCTGTCGGATCTATCTGGACTGATGGCATAATCTTTTCAAGCACTCCAGAAGCAGCCTCTATCAACTCACAGTCTTCCATATGAGACTTTAGGAGTTTTTCATTTGCCTTAGCATTTGCAAATGAAGCTATCTTCATCGTCTGTACCGGAGAGAGGGAGTCAAAATTGAATGGACCTTTTAGAAGCTCTGGTTCATCAATCTCTATTGTTTCTTGGCTCAGAAATTTTTGAACAGTTTGTGTAGTGTCTCTTGCCAGAGACAGATGTTTCTTTTCTTCTGCAGTTTTTTCCTTTGGAATCTTTTCTCCTTCCACATTCTTACCACTTTCAGTTGTGGTTTTCTCTGTTGGAATCTTCTCTTTCTCTGCATCCTTGGTGTTGTCAACCTCTTTTTCTTTTACTGTTGCTTCTTTCCCCTGTAATTTCTCTTCTTCTTGGGATCTAGAGACTGTAGGGGAAGCCGGAGGAGAGATGTTAGTCTGTTCAAGGACCACTTCTTCTGGAGTAGATGATTCCAAGTCCACAGCTGTTTCTGCACCTAAGTCCTCTACTACAGGAAGATTAAACCTTTTGAAGGCCTTCCGAAGGATCTCTTCTGTCTCTATGGCCACCTTGTCAGTCTCACCAAGCATGAGTTGATTCATTCTTGCTTTACTCCTGAACTCATCTTTGCAGTCTTTGAATATTATGTTCATTGTCTTGGGATCAATTTGAGGATATAGCTGAATAGCTATCTGCTCCCGGATCTCAAGATCTTTTGCCTGAGCATTATTCTTTCTTATTTCTAATTCCTTCTCTAGACTCTTAGGAATTTCAGAGATAATCTCAATAAAGGCTTTATTGTAAATGTTGAGGTACCTGATTGTAGCTTCTTACAGGATCTTTTGGTCTGCCTCATTGTAGTCATCATAAAATTTGGCCATTGGTTGAAGATTCCCATCCACAGTGACTGACTTGATTACACTCTCTAGAGACAGGGTGGGCTTTTCAACAAATTCCTCTGCCATTTCTTCCTTGTCTTGACTTGTGGAGGGTTTACCGGATCCTTTCTTCTTCTGCTTCTTTATTTCTTTTACTCCCTCATCTGACTTAGTTTCCTCTTCATCCTTTGGCTTTCATAAGCCCTTGTGGCTTTTGTCTTAGATCTTTTACCGAATGCCTGGACTTCCGGTTTTGAGCTTTTGGTTCTAACAGGTGTAGATCCTTTTGATGATCTGGTCCGGGTTGAGGTTTCCACCGGAGCACTTTTCTTGCTTTTCTTTTCTGCCTCTTTCTTTTCTTCCTCAGCCTTTCTTCTCTTTTCCTGGTTGGCATCAAGTGCCTCCTTTGGGATGCCTAGGCCTTGAGCAATATGCTCTACTTCTTTTCTCACCTTCCTCTTTATCTCAGGTTCCCTGAGTTCCACATGGATCTTCACACTTAGCTCCTCAAAGGTTCCAAACCTTTCTGCCTTTGGATCTTTGGGCTGACTAAGCATGTGTTGAACATGCAGTTCCACAATCTGTTCATCAACCTCATATCCCATGGGCATGATCCAGACAATCCTTGGTTCCACTGCCTCCATTAGGCACTGATCAGTATCCACCATAAAGAAAATTGAGTCTTTGTATTTTTCAACAAGAGACTGAGGAATTCTTTCTCTTGCTTGCATCGTGCTCTGGAAGTTTTTGAAGTATCCCCATAGGGCTGTATTTCTTGCTTTGGCATCCCCAAGCCCATGTAAATAATCTCTTATCTGGACTACAATAGGTTTGTCATTCTGCCATGCCCATCCACTTGATCCGGGCAGCTCATTCATGAAGTAGAAAAATAGACATAATATAAGAGTACCATACTTAAAAGAATTCTTTTTGTCCTTCTTGATCTTCTGTATATTTTCCATTAATTGGCTTAAGAGAAGTTCACAGAGATCATAAGCTGCATTCTTCCTCAGCATTTCATAGGCAGTATATACTGCAGTTCCGGATACAGAATTCTCCCTACTGGAGTGATAGATCTTGTATCCTATTATCATGGATGCATACTTGATATCCGGATCAGAAATATCTTCAATGGTCATTGCCCTCTTATCAGATTTTGATCCGGTGGCCTCAGTTACAATGTTATTTTTGATAGATTTGAGGATAGGTATCCCTCCGGAAGAGTATAGACCAGTTACTGCCCTAATTGCCTCTTTTGTGATCTTGCAGGGTCTATCCAGCCATAGGAAGTTGTCATGCATCCTGCTCAGTACATACCGGACCCATTCATCTTCTTCAAAGCAGGGGAAATGAATGAATTGATCAAATTGTTTCTTCTGGATACCCTTATACTTTGGTTTAAGCTCAAAAGCATTGTCTATCAGTTGTTTGTGATAGAGATCTCTCAATTTGAATTCCCCAAATTCCTCAATGCTTGCATGTATGTAAACCCTAACGTCTTCTGTGTGTAAAACGCCATGAGGAACACTAGAGAATGCTCCTAAGGGATCTACCTCCAATGACTTGTATGGATGTTTCTTAAATTCAAGTCGGGGCCTATCTAAGATCTTTACTATATTTGGAGTAGCCATTTCTCAAAAGATTTGTAGCAAGATATCGAAAATGGAAAATACCTTATGCGTCTTCGGTTACACGGAGTGGTTGGATTGATTTCTGTATGTAATGACTTCGGCAGGAGATCTTTGGTGAGCTTGATGAATCTTGTTGCAGAGCTCCACTTTTTGCTTCTTCTTGAGTGCAGAATGAGCAAGTGATTTTATGGGAAATCCCTTATATTGCTCCGCAAACCCTAATATCTGATGACAATAAATGTTTGACCTACATTATTCCAGTTTGCCTTATTCAGATAGCTTGGAGTACCAGATTAGTCCTGATCTATGAACATCATGTGGATCTTCCAATCATGAACAAATCAAGTGACACATTACAAGAACATCCCAAACACTCTGTCCAATCCGCAGAATAAGACAATGCACTTCCGGATCTCTCCGGACCCTTTTGTAATCCTCTGTCATTCCGGAGCATCTCCCAGAACAGGTCTTACTTGATTGATCACAACTTCTTTACGTCTTCATGCGGACCTCTGAAATCTTATCTGGATCATCTCAAGACTTATATCTTCAAACCCTTTACTCCGCATCTTGTGCCACATCCGGCACCACTTGATTGGCTGGGGGAACAGGATTTTCTTTGAGTCTCCCCCTGAGCCAGAGCTCACTTTTTAATTTCTGGAAGGAATATCAGCACCAGAGTCTGGTGCGGATCCAACTTCTATATTCTTTGAACTTTTCTTCACCCAAATCTTGTTCATCTGATTCCTAACTTCATTCGCATTCATGTTTTGTTTACCCTTGTCTTGATTCTGATTATACACTGGACCTCTTTTGTCCTGATTCTTGCTTCTGCAGACTTTTGCATTATGACCGGACCTATTACAGATTTGGCAAATAACATTTCTTTGCATATTTGACTGATAACCTCTTGATCTGCATTGATTAGCCATATGACCTACTCTATTGCATGCAAAGCATCTACCATTGAATGATTTGTTTATTTGCATATTTCTGCATTCATGAGACTTGTGTCCATACCTTTTGCAGTTAAAGCACTGTCCGGAGAATGATGAATTAGTCTGATTCATTCTCTTTTTGCACTGATTAGCTTTGTGACCAAAGTGATTGCAGCTGTGGCAGTATCCATTGAAGGATGGATATCTTTGAGCATTGGGCTGTCTTACCGGAGGTCTTCTAGGCCTATTCCTTGGATTTTCTGATCCAAAATTCTTTTGACCAGATCCGGAGCTTTCTCCTTTCTCATATCCCAAACCATACTTGTCATCTATCCTCTTTTGACTTCCAAGAAGTACTTCAAGTTGGGTAGAACTTATCTTGAATTTTTCTTTATATTCATTTGCTGTTTGAAGATCTCTTTTGAGAGAGACAATTTGATTCTCAAGTTTTTCTTCATTATCTTTGGCATCTTCAAGATCAGATTCAAGATGTCTGATAATCCTGTCCATCTGGTGGCATTCTTCTAATTTCTCTTTAAGAGATTGTCTTATATTGTCTTCAGCTTTTCTTTTTTCTTCAATCTCTTGAGTAAACTTTATAGTTCCTGATTCCATTTCATGTCTTAACATAATGACTTCTTTTGATAACTTTTCACATAACTTGGTTTTCTCAGTCAATTCTTCATTTGTATTGCTTTCTTCACTTTGTCTTGCCAATTGTTGGAGCAGCTCCTTTCTCTTTTTCATAAAGAGACTTAATTTGTCCTTTAGTTCTCTGATGAATTCATCAGCCTGTTTGAGTCTTTCCTTTAATTCATTGACTTCAGAGTTTGACTGTTCAAGATCCTCAAGGGCAGTCTTGAGTTGCTCCCTTAAACCATATGCATCCATTTGAACTCCCAGATCTTCCTCAAGCTGTTAGGCTCTATTAGGAGGAACTTAGCTTTGATACCAATTGTTGATAACTGAGAGGGGGGGTGAATCAGTTATCCTAATTATTTCTTCTTTTAAACTTTCTTATTAATCAAAGCATCATTGAATCAAACAAACAAACATTACCATGAAATGAGAAACACATGACACAGTATTTTTGACGTGGAAACCTGGTTAAGGGAAAAAACCACGAGGTGATTAACCCAAAGATTATTCTCTGTTAGAAGAATAAGGAATTACAAAAATGACACTTGCCAATTAGGGCTCACTGCCCGAGCACACTGCTCACAAAGAGGCACACTACCTACAAGGAGACACACTGTCTACAAAAGAATGTTTATACAATACTTGAACTGATTGGAAGCATCTACATATGCTGGAGTTCAGTTCTGGTTAGGCTCAGTATACTGATTTGCTGCACTTCATCTTTCCTCTGCTCTTTATTCTGCTTTCCTTTCACATACCGGATCTTTCTTATTACTTCTGCTCTGCTCTGCACTTATTCACATACCACACAACTACACTTCTCACAACAAAATCCATCCTCTATTTATATCCGCACTAGTGATTTCATTATCTTTCTAGTCGGCACCTGGAATAGTCTATCTTCTCATAAACTCTGTTCTGTCGGCTGAATCCTTGCATATCAAGTAATGCGGATCAAGCATATACTTGTAGATGTCATTAATCATGTTGGCCAAACATGATTCATGCCTTCACAACCTTTACCATCAATAGTAACACATCCAAAAAATAGTCTGATACTCTGTCAGTTAGTTCTTCCTCTGTTCTCACTGTCTTTCAGGAATCTGGTACTCAACTATTCATATCTTCTTCCTTGTCCATCACCGGAGGCTAAATCCTTGGAATATACTACTCAAGGTAGTCCTCTTGACTTCCCCAAATCCATACTACACCAAGACACTTCCTCTGAGAGATCCGGACCAATCTGTCAGACCTTGCCACATGCTCTGTTCTTGTTCACCGGACCACAACAATCTTCATTCTGACTTCCGGTAGAGACACACCATGACTTGCGGATATGTGGGATGACCTTTGTTGCCATCAATGACAACAACCATGAATCCATATAGTGTCTCTTGCCAACAAAAAATTGGGCACAAACTACATGCTATTAGATAATTTCTCATTGAAGCGATTTTAAAAATACCAAAAAAAAGTTGACCTTTTGAGGGAGCCACAAAACATGCTATGTTATGTTTTTTTGACAGAAACAACACCAATTTCTGCGGCTCCCTCTTTTGAACCCCTTAATCTATGCCATTTAAAAAAAATAGTAGTTTAGAAAGTAGACTCGGAGCACTATGAACATTGTTTTGGTTGCATGTCCAAATTTTGAGTGTAACTATGCTCAATTTCTCATCCAAGGCCAGTCTTTCCTGATTCTAGAAAAAAAGTGGCCACTTAAGACCCCTTTTTGGCCCCCCATCTTCTTGCACTTACCCACATAAATATTTTTTAGATCAAAATGTAGTGTTAAAAGCTGATAAATGATTGTAGGCTAAAAAGATTTCCAAATTGATTCAATAGCCTAGATAAAACCCTTAATTTCTTGCAAAATGAATTGTTAGACCTACATAAAGGTGTTAGAATAACTTTAAAAACTACTGTCAGTCCATAAATATGTAAAAAGTTCCAAACAACAAATGTCAAAATAGAGGTGCTACTCTAGACCATAGAGGCGCTACTATGGGACACACAGGCACTAACATGATAAACTTAGGCTCTAACAGATGACTCTAAAGTGCTAAATTTCTTCCTACAAAATAGACTATTAGTTGATAGATAGAGGCACTGAATAGACAGTCTTAGGCACCATTCTTTCTAGCTTAGGCACTAATCCACAGTTGAAAGCGCTAACCTATCACCTTCACAAAAACACACAAAAATCTCTTCCCAAAAAGTTAAATTCAGGTACGGATTGGTCCCATCGGACATGCCAAATGAAGATGATAAAATGGAAAAAGATGTTAGAAATACAAAGTAAACATAAACAAATGATACACCTTCAAATCTTCACTCCATTTTAGTCTCCTTGATAAGGTGGAGGAAATGCATACACCCACCTACAAATCCTAGCTTTACCCAATACTAATTGAATTTGGATTGCTCAAATATGAACCAACATAATGGGGGCAATAAATTGGCAATGATTTGAGGATAATTTGACTATGATGGTGGTAAGATTATGAGAGCATGAGCTTATGGATACTTAGAGCTTCGAGTCTTCTTAGTCTTAATCTTAGCCTTAAAGTCAAAACGCTTGGAGAGGTTCTTTGTTTATAGACTCTTGGAGGATTTTAGATCAATGGTTGGAATTCAACTTAGATGAGATCCAATGGATGAAATTTCATAGTGAAATAAATGGATGGGGTTTCATCAACAAAGATGGTGGGCTCACAATACTTGTAAATTTTTAATTTGGTCTTGGGAAGACTTTGCATTTATGAAGATGGAGACATGTGAATTATTAAAAATTCATTTTATGGGTTACTAGGATGAGATGGGCAAGTGAATGAATTGGAAAGAGTGAGGTGGAGACACATGCGATCTTAATTAATTAAATAATGTAAAATATCTAATTAATTAGGGGAGATGGGTTAATGAAGGGTTAGATTAATTAAATAGGGGATTAATTTAATTAATCTAGCTGTAGGAAATTAGTGGATGGGCTAATTAGTGATCCAAATTAATTAAATAGAGGTTTATTTAATTAATTTGGTTGTAGGGATTTGGTGGGGCTTCCACTCAGTTGGTTCCCTTCGAGACTAAGAATAGTGAGATTTGTGAGCATACAAATGCTAAAGGATATTTCCCCACCCAACTCATTGTTGGAATCATTTGCTATTATGCCAAAAGCTCGAGCTATCAATGCTCGCTACAAATGCCAGACTTAACCCAGATCCATGGGAGGCTCACTGCCATGTCACAAATCTCGAGGTTAGCGTTGAACGCCTCACTGACAAGGGGGCAGCTCACTGCCAACAATCCCCCCCTTAACGCAACCTGAGGGATTCGAACCTGTGACCCATGGCTCTGATACCAATTGTTGGAATCATTTGCCATTGCACCAAAAGCTCGAGCTATCAACGCTCGCTACAAACGCCAGACTTAACCCAGATCCATGGGAGGCTCGCTGCCATGTCACGAATCTCAAGGTCAGTGTTGAATGCCTCACTGACAAGGGGGCAGCTCACTGCCAACACTCATTGTACACTATACTTAAAACTTGAAGATATTGCAAATTTCCTGGGGAGGAAGGAAGAGTACTTGTGACGATTCTTCCTCCTAGGCTACAGTCATATGGATATATACTCAAGTATATCTCCACTACATGGTTCTTGTGTTGGTCACATTCTATGCCAAACCACTCATAGCAACCTATTCCATTTGCCCAAGGGACATAGGGCGCATGTGTGGTGAAGTTTAAGGAGAGAAGAGCTTCAGATTCCTACAGAGGACACCTGCATACACACATATAAGGGTTGGCAAAGAAGATGATTAAAAACACAGTACTAGTAGTGAACTTAACCATAGCCAATGCCATTGCAAGAATGATATGTTGCAGAGGAGAGGAAGGAAAAAACTAGGTAGATTGTATAAGAGAAATGAGAGACTGGGGTAGTTGAGGGTGCAGGGCAGTTGTGCAAAACCACTCTCCTTAAACATCATCCACTTCAATGGTCAAACAGTCAATAGCAATTTTATATCTCATCCACAATAAAAAGTAGTAAATATTTGTCTTGTTTTAATTAGTTAAAATTGACTTTTGACTATTGAAGTGGATGATGTTTAAGAATAGCCCTGCAAAATAGGTCAATTTATGTAGGCAACCTAGCATCTATAGTGTGCGTTCAACACGTATAATCTAGCAAATGTATGGATGTATCAGAACCATAATGGGACACTCAAATTTTGAACTTTCTTAATAATATTTTATCATTATAGGTATTAAATGAGAAGTTGTTATTTTTAGCCGATAGGCATTTGTAGGAGAATGCTTTTGTCAGAATTAAGATAATCCAACTTTTTAAGACAGTCAGAATTAAGATAATCCAGCATTAAGACCGTCAGAATTGCAGGAAATAAGATACCAGAAGTTAGATCACCATTTTGCCTTTTGTTTCTTAAAGGTTCAAAATTTCATATGCAATGAATCTTAATCTAAAGAGCATGTTTAATGCTAGATAGAGGCTACAACCAATGACCATGTGGCATGTACAAAATCTTAAAGGGCACATGGAAGCAAATTTAATATGACATACATGTTTTCATAGTTTTTAATGAATGTATCTTTATAGGAGCTCATATACTACTTACCATTTAGAGCAGGTTCCTTTTGAGGCCCATTGCTAATTGCTTGGAGTTGGTGTTAAGTATGGCTACAACAAATTGGCCTCATGCTATAATGTTGGATTTTCCTAGTCAAGGCCACATTAAACCCATGATGCACTTCTCCAAAATTTTGTCTACTCGAGGATTTTACATCACATTCATTAACACTGAGTACAAACAAGAGAAAATGTTAAAATCTAGATCAACCCACTCCATGGATGACTTTTTGAGATTTGAAACCATACCAGACGGGCTGCTTCCAGAGCAAAGGCATAGCAACAGGATTGATGAGCTCTCTAAATCCATCACAAACAATTGTCCCCAACATTTTGAGAAGGTGATAGACAGGTTGAAGGATTTAGTAGATGTGCCTCCCTTAAGTTGCATTGTTTACAATGGTATTATGTCTTGGGCTTAGCAAACGGCCAATGGGCTAGGGATTCATGGTGTCTCCTTCAGGACCCCCAGTACCTACAGCTTCAACATTTATTTCTTGGGGCCTCTTCTTATGGAAAAGGGCTATATTCATCTCAAAGGTATGTTTTTTGTTTTCCACCAAAATGAATTCAAAATAGAGATCCTAACTAAAACTATGACTTTTGTTATGTTTTTTCAATTTCATGACAAAGATACATATACACTTGCAGACAAGAGTTACCTTAGCAATGATATCTTGAACAAGAGATCAGATGCATCCCTAGAATGCCTCCAGTGCACTTGAAAGATTTGCCCAGTTTCTACTATGATGCTTCCAATTACATGTTTGAATTCATAAGAACACAATGCCAAGCTGCCATGTCTGCTGATTTCATACTAATTAATACATTTGATGAGCTTGAGGGCTTAGTAATGGAGGCACTCAGGGCTAGGCTTCCTATTTATAGTCTAGGTCCTCTGTTACTCTCTGCAGCAGCAGCAGAAGGGGAAGAAACTGATGGATTATCCAATATGATTTTTGCAAGTATATTTATAGAAGAAACAAGCTGTGTGTAATGGCTGAACGATCAAGATCCCGATTCAGTTATCTATGTGTGCTTTGGAAGCATAGCAGTTATATCTAAAAGGGAGCTTGTAGAGTTTGCATGGGGTTTAGAGGGAAGCAAACAACCCTTCCTGTGGGGTCTTCATCCAGACCTCATTCATGGGGCTTCTGCTGTGCTGCCCATGGAGTTTGTGGAGAAAGTGAAGGGGCGAAGTTTCTTTGTAAGCTGGGCACCTCAGATACGAGTGCTCTCCCATCCTTCTGTGGGAGGTTTTTTAACTCACTATGGATGGAACTCCACATTACAGAGCATCTGTGCATGTGTGCCCATGATTTGTTGGCCTTTTTATGCAGAGCAACAGATTAATAGGACTTATGTGAGCCAGGTTTCGAAGATCAAGATTGTAATGAATGATGTTGTTGAGAGAGGGGAGGTGGCAGAAATGGTGAGGAGATTGATGAGAGAAAATGAAGGGGAAGAAGTGAGGAGGAGAATTGGCCTGCTCAGAGATGCCTCCATCAAGGCAGTCAACAAAGGTGGGTCTACTTACCAAAACTTGGAGAAAGTTTTAGTGGAGATGGAAGGAAGAAACTAGATTTAACTCATCTTAGAGTTATTATGGTTTGGTTATAGTTTATAATATTTTACATCCATATATGAGCATACATGAATAAATGAATAGAAGATTTTAATAATGTCCACAAGTCCAAAATAGCCTATGGGACCATGAGCAGCATATGATTCCACTTAGAAATAAGGTACCAATGTCTTATAAAGTTTGTAATCTCTTCTTGAGATCAGATTGCGAGTATATGTAAGGCCCACTTGAATAGTCAACTCAACACGACACTTGGACTAGAATGTTCTAAGCTACTCTATATTTTCTTGAGCATTGATTTGACCAAATATTTGTGAAAACATTAAATTGGAGTTTTGGTAAGAATTTATTTTTAAAATTTTTTGTACTTAGAGAGAAGTAAAGTATATAAGGTAAGAGAAGTATATAAGGTACCCATAAATAATAGACTACAAGATTAAAGAACAGCTTATCAATCACATATTTTTTATTAAAAAAACACAACACTATAAAAGCCTTACATGGAAGTAACTGGTCATTAAGTGTAAAAGCCTTAAATGGAAGTAACTGGTCATTAAGTGTAACTTGTATGTTTCTATTTCAGCTTTTAAAAAATATTTTCGTTAAAATGATTATAAAAAGGTGTTTGGATATAAAAATTGTTTTGATTTTTTTTAAAAAATATATAATATATTTTAAGTAGATCTATTTAAACACAATAATAAATAATCAATTTATAAAGATAATATTATATTATAAAATAATATATAATGTTATATATAGGTTAGATATATTAAATAATATATTATATAATAATTATAATTCTATATAATCTATAATAATTATGATTATATATTATATTATATAATTATAAATGTCGTTAGGGTTAGGGTTCAGGTATATGTTCAGTTACAGTTACGATTTAAATTAGTGTTAAGGTTAGAATATTTATCTTTATAGAAATATATGCTAAGTGTAATATTACCACAACTTGTCAGAATTAGGTTTAGAGTTAGGGTTGGAATGAAGGTCAAATTTAGAATTAGAGTTTTGTTTAGGGATTAGGCTAGGATTAGGCTTATAAATAGGGTTAGATATAGGGTTATGTAATGCCCCGTCATGCAACCCTAGAGTGCTAGACTAGAAGTGCAAAAGTTACAGAAATATTTTTTTTTGAAAGCAAGATAGTGCAAAGTAGTAACCAAACATACCATATTACACTGCATAAACAAAATTACTCTCCTAACAACTCTAGGGCAACATAACTGCATTAATAAAAGAAAATAGAACTATAGAAGTAATAACCATTACACTGCTAAAATAGATACAAATAACCTTTACTGTAGCAGAATAGATTAATTACAGAGTCTCAGTACAGGATTACATGATTACAAGATTATAAGATCGATCATGTCGGTTTACAAAGGAATACATAGTAAGTATACAACACCACCAAAGGTAGGAAGCAAACTGGAATTGGAACACCTCTGCACTAGACTCAAACCGCATCTCCAAGATGACCAATGGATAGCTCTGCCTCCCAACCATGTGGAACCCTGAGGTCTACCCCTCTGAGCTAGGAGATAACAACGAGGATTCCACTAAGCCAAGAACCAACATCCAAAAATAAAAAGAACGACAACTGACTTGACACAACTAACCATATCAACAAAACTGCACAAGACAAGACTTCACTCCAGAGGCACTACCAAGGAATGATAGAACTGCGTAAGGGGAGTGTCATCGCATGGTCCTAACATGGGTTACCCAGGTTATCTATCCCCAGAAGCTGGCCCCCATCTATGGTTACCCTGGTAGCCTCTCTCTAGGCGCCGGCCCCATAGGGTGACACATGCGGAGCCGACAGGTCCTCTCATTGAGACAAGGAGGTTCGCCTTGCCAACCATGCCTTCTCATCCCATCCTTAGCCTGTGAGAGCACTCAAGGCATGGGTGAGGTCTATTACTTATCTTGTTAAGTGTTTTAATACCCCCAACCCTCTTGATTAAGTTATTAAGTTTTCCACATGCCACAACTTCCATGGGGTTACCCAGGTGACCTCTCACTAGGCACCGGCCCCACCATGAAAGCCACTCCCTTAGCGTTCTCTGGTCAATCATATATACCACACATGCAGGTAAAAGTCACCAATCAGATCCAAGCCATAACTTACGCCATTCACTAGGCCACAACAATAAGTCCGTAGAATCCCTTCAAAATGTGAAGCAATACCATCAAGGAACCAAGAACTATATTCAAGAGACCATCCCCATTCATTACAAGATACGAAAATTCAGATAACCCATTACATTGGCATGCCACAATCTGAACCAAAGACCAAGACACCACACCTCTGGAGTTAGGTACAACCAAAGATAAAGTCACCATTATCTGACAGGGACAAAATTTCTGCCATGACCAAATACACATGGCACCCCTCAAGAATCCCACTTCACAAATAACCAAAACATAGTCCAACTCCATCCCAAGGTAACATAATGATACAATACAAACATGATGATACGACATGGAGGGTATTCAAGCATACGAAAATCAATGAACTCCTAATTCAATCAAGGAAACAACTTAATAGACTACCTCAAATTCTAATAACAACTTAATCCACAAACATATTTTCTTAAGAACATAAATTGCCAGCTTCTATAAGGCAAATACAATTTCGAAACAAAATGACTATAATCCTCTATGATTCAATTATAAACATGAGTCACTAGATAACATTTACTATAAACATAACATACTTATCTAAAACTTCCAACAACTACTAAAAGCACTTTCACAATGATATTAATTCCTTTCCCAAGGAACACGAGGATAAAATACAACATTTAGACATGATAAGGATGACAACCCCAAAATAAAATGAGATAAAATATACTCCTTCGTTAAGGAAATATCTTATTATATGCAAGTATCTATTCCTAACAACACAAGGCATAAACTTCTATCTTTTAATTTATTAATTGTCAAGCTAAAAGAAAACAACCATAGTAAATTTGCTAAACAAGAATTCACATTAAGGTTACCAATGATATTCCCCGATAGGAACAACTACTACCAAAAAAAATATATAATCTTGCTAAGATAAAAACACATAGGCTTCTTATGATCCTATATTATCATCTAGCATTTCCAACTAAAATATCCATTCAACATAATAAACATATCTATAATTTCCTATAATCCATCCTCTTACCAATATACAAATCCAATTGCGACAGCTATGAGGATCTATAGCACATTCTCCTAACATATATTTCTTAAAATTTCAATTATAAGCAAATACATTTCCCTAAAATCATTTACCAATTGCAAATACAACCACTATAATGTATAGTCATAATTTCCAACATATGTAATTCGAACACAAATCCTTGATCCATTTAAATAAAAGCATCTAAATTAATATGTTTAAATTTTCTCCCACTACAAGGTAAATGAAACTAGACTATCACAGCATTGTTACCTCAAGAAACTAGAAACATTAATACAAAATACTCCAACATCTCTATCTCTATATCCATTCACTACACTAATGTATCATGAAGATGACTATCCTATAAACACCATTACTCCCAACAAGGAAAATACCAACAAAACCATATTTGAAAACAATCTAGACATAACCCTAAAAGGAGGATATAAGCCGGCGAGCTTAACAAGGCTTTCACTTATCAAAATGAAAAGGTTTAACATATTCTATATTATTTATGGAGACCTCTCCTCAGAAATCTAGTATTATAATTCGAAACATATAAAAGAAAAGCTCTAGCTTAAGATATAATTACTAAAAACAATGTTTCCTAGGCTAGAAAACAATTTGAATTTAATAAGGATACCAATTAATTCCAATAACTAAACTTGCCTTACCCAAACAACATAAGCATCAATAAATCTTCCTATGCCCAAAAGCCACTAGCTTACATAAACAACTTCGATCAACCACAGTGACCTATAAAAAAAACTCCTAACATAATCCCCACTTTAGTGTTCAAAACAAAACATGGAAATTCTAACTATCAAGAAACCACTAAGAGTTACTAATAATCATGCTTTCAAAAGAAAGTACATTTCTTTATCCCCTGTGAAAGAGGCTCCCCTACGAACCCTCTACAACCTCACTAACTAGGCACGTCGACCAACAAACTACCATGCATATCGGCAAAACACTGAGTTGACAATGATAGCAGTGTCTAGTGATCCACGACTAACATAAACGTGCTACAACACTTAGGACGACTGCAGTGACCGACCGAACAAGGCATTCTATTACTGGAACGATTGCAATGACAACAACCAAACGACTAACATGGCTATGCTATGAGTACCGACCATTACCTCTACGCCTGCAGTGGGATAAAAGTGACTTCAAAACATGCAATGCTGAGGGTTTGGGCTACCCTAAAGAGGACTGCAAAGGTTTCGACTAGCTTAAAACGATGATAGAAGTTTCAACTGAGACTTAACTGCCTCAGAACTCAACGAGATACTAGACAATACCCATCCTAATGGAGTAAAACAGACATCTAAGCGATCACACCTAATTTGAATACCGGTCAAGAACTACACTCAGATATCTCACAAAAATCTAATCAATCTGGCATACATGGAATAGAAGCAATAGAAACTACAGAGAATTTGATAGAGAGATCTGATAGAAACCCAAAATCTACGCTCCTTCACACGGTGTAGTCAGTCATCAAACATAAGAATAGCAAAAGCCTCCCATGCGACAATGAACGAAGCTACAATTGAGATAACATTCATAATAACGTCTAACCAATAAAAGAAATTAGAGATACATGCTACTAAGCTGAGATTTTCATCAATGATTCTGGAGTCAACAACTTGAAGAAACGTTTCTAAACACAACGATTTAATCTCTAAAACATAAATAGTTTTGTCAGAGCTATTAAAGATTTTATCTCTGCCAGCAATAATACTATGTGCAAAAGTATGTCTTACCATAACTTTAGCAACCTAAAGCATAAATAGAATGAGTGATATTACCTGCCATAACTTACTCTTATCATACTATATTTCAGTTAGCAAAGAGGAAGCATTAGTAATGGAATATCAATAACTGAAGTGCCGCGATAAGCATGCAATCTAAAGAGGAAACACACACATGGTCTCACGGCTAGAAAACTATAAACCATCAATGCTCTTGGCTAGATCTAAGCATGTGCCATGATGGAAGTTGTGGAATAGCATAAGATATACTGGCAGCTAGGTAGAAAAATGAGAAAAAATGAACACTAAGGATGAAAAGTTACAAGGAGGAGACGTCTCATGAACAAACAATGAGCCCACAAAAGAGCTCGATGAAAAGGCCTACGAACTTTCAAGTAATGCAGAAATTGGAGGAAAGGCCGGGCTTCACAACCTTTGCCAGCATCCTCTCTACGTGAGCTCAAAAGGGAGCTTTAGAATAGGATGAGGTCCTATGAAAAGTTCAGTTGAAAGAGCTCTGAAGAACATAACCCAGACCTATGAACTTAAATCACGCGATATTTGCTAGGATTGGAACCAACGGGTTATGTCATCCAAAAGCCAAGGAGATCTTTGTAGAATAGGAGGATTTGGCAGTCCTAATGAGAGGCCGTATCATGATTAGGAGGATTCAAGGTACCATGGCTGAGACATTTGATTTGGTAATCTGGTGGTTGAATAAACAAGAATGGGATATAGCAACATAACCAGATATGGATAATTCTATATTACAGATTTGTGCTACGAGGATATTAAAATTCAATCAAAAGAAGCATGCAAGTTTAGTGGATGAGTGGTAAGGTGATTCTTTTTATATTACACCTATGATTGATCAATATGCGGGCATGGTTGACCTCCTTGGTCAAACGACTAACTTCAGAATTTTATTATCCAAAAATACCATTTAAATCTATGGTAGCTGTGAAAAAGGTGCAACAAAATTATTAAGATTTTGGTAGAGATTGCAATAGGATTAAAATTTTGCAAAGACTACTAGTGAAATCATTTTGGTTCAGCAAGAAGAATAATGAGGGTTACGAGAACGAAAAGTTATAATTACAGGGGTGTCCTACCGTGGAGAAATTTGAAAGCTCAAGGAGTAATTAGATCAAGATCACAAACAGGACATGCTAGTCACTCACACAGAATCAGGCTGCAATGAAAACATAACTTACAAGCTATAACAGTTGTAAATTCATAGAGAAGGACAATCCACTTACCTGAAAAATTCAGCTCGCCCTCCAAATTTTCCCAGCTCCTGCCACTAATTTTTCTCTGTTCCTCCTCTTTTTTTTTTAAATCAAGGATTCAACTCTTCCAATAAATGCATAAGACATGCCTCTCTTCCCAACAACCCACTCTCTCTCAAAACAAGGATTCAACTCCTCGAGTAAATGCAAAAGACATGCCTCTCTTCCCAACAACCCACTCTCTCGTGAGATTCAAAATTTTACTATATCATGAGGTTCCCAAATCCTCCAATTTTTAAATTGACAACACAGGACATTAATTTTGCAGATCCCCAAAATATTCTCTACCAAATATCCACTAACTACCCGTAACTCCAATTATGACAAAAATATTCTTGGAAGCAGATAATTTAATTCTAGACTACTATAAAATTAGCCAAGGTATCAATCCCAGTTCTAAGCCCAAACAAATATTATGCAATAATCATATTAGGAGCATTATTAATTAATAATAAATCACTAAAGTATTTTCCAATGACACACATAAGCCTAATAACAAAATTCGACGACACACCTCAACACGAGATTACCAAACATAAATGGCACGGGCCGAGAGACACAACACGACTCGAGACGACAACCGAAGACAAGGACCAACCTAGTGGATTGGACCTCATGTTATCTCCCATCACTAATATCCATTGGTGAAAGAACCTGCTCAAACCTGCTATATCAGGTGGAGTTGAGGTTCGGTACCTGCAGCCTGCATCCAAACAACTGATTAAATACGATCAAGTATGTATATGTCAACACACAGAGAGTTAGAGAATCGCGGTGCAGCAGGGTACTCGAAACGAGTAATGCTACACCGTCCTTGCTCTTGGATAAGATTATAATCATAACATTTGAAAACAAATATCTACGAATCTAATAAAACCTGTAAATAATAATCCATTACTAAACTTATTCAACACATGATAATTGAAGTACTCATAATGTTATTGTTGTCACATGAAATTGCACCTTGCTTGGATGGGACTCCAAGCATTCCAATGACACAATGGGATTGATCTCTAAGTGTGGGACTTTGCTAAATGAGATCAAGCCTCTGGAGAAGGCTGGATTCCTTGTCTAGTTACCACCTAAAACTATTATATTTTTGGGCTGAAAAGGGGAAGAAATGAAAGATAAAGCAACAACACTTAAAACATGAAAGGGTGATGCACCAGACAGATTTAAAGAACCCTTGCAAAACTGAAGCATGCACAGCACAACTAGATATAGCAAGCAAATATACATAGAATAGATGATTCTATCAGAGGTAAGAAGCAAGATGATTGAGAGGAACAAGAGATATTCACAGACAACCATATGCAGATTCACACAGAGATAGAAAAATCAGCAAAAGGCATGATAGCTTGCATATATCTAATGAAAGGCAAGGTTACAACAGGTGAAAAGTTCTGTTTGGAAATAGGGAGAACAAGATGCTCCAAAAATTTTCCAACCCTTCTTACATCATAAGCCTCAGCTTATATAGCATTTCAAAACTAACCTAGGTCGGTTACAAAATCTGCTCAGGGAGCTGTAATCAGAAAATATCCTTGAAAGGACATCCAACTGACAGGAGTTATGGCGTTGAAACCTGGAACTGGGGCAGATGGAAGATATTTCTAAGTCTTTAATGCAAGCAACTGTGTCATCGATCTGATCCTTAGAAGCGGCAGAGGATAACCTAGCATTGAATGCGAGCAGTTGCTTCTGACAGTTCTCGACAATTAGGCGGTGGAGAACAGACTAGAGATGAAGTGGTGGTGGGATATTTTGGGCCATCAATGCGAGTTGTACCCTCCTGTGCAGTAATGAATGTAAAAAATATCTCCACCAACTCGAGAAAGTTGCTGCTGAAAAAGTCCACCCAACCGACATGAAGATCCGGATCAAAAACGGAAGTGGGAACTCTCCAGAAGAATTCCTGCCAAAATGTCATCATCATGATATTTTCAAATTTCTGCGGGAACTGATTATCCCACATGCACCCCGCGGTGACCTCATCATCATTTTATAAGTCAAGCCGTGAGCATATATAATGTCGGTGCTTTTGCTCCTGACGGCATCATCATAAGCCTTACATCATCCTCCTTCAGCATGATATCCTGTTGCTCTAAATATCACCCTGATGTCAGCAGGCCTCAGCACTATCACCCGTCAGCCAGACCTCTAACATCAGCGAGCCATCAGCATGTCCGGCCAATATGAAAAGTCACCCCGATATGAAGTTAGCCCTGAGCCTCATCATCATCTTCAAGACCCGCGAAATATCCTCCTGACGAGCTCATCCCGATAATTCATATCACCCTGATGTGAAATATCACCCCGCAGAAAATGTCACCCTTCGGGAAAGCATATCCAGACCTCATCACCTGATAAAAAAATATCACCTTGATGTATGAATATCAGCCTGATGCGAAATATTTGCCAACATCCTGATGACGACAGTAGCATGTTGGAAAATTAGGATGATCCTCGAATGCTAACTGATGTTAAGAAAATATGAGCTCCTTCGGGCCTTGATGACATCATCATGATATTCGGGGTAGGATGATATTCGAAAATATCATCCCCACAAAATATCAGGTTACAGTGTAGCTTCATCGTAAGATCAGGGTGATCTTGGAATATGATTGACATTTGGAAATATCACCCCCGACAGGAATATGCATGAAGTTGTGAAACAAGTGGATATCACCCTAACATAGGAATGACATTAGCAACATGTTGGGCGATCCAACGAACATGAAGTGATAAAATAACATCAAGATGGCCTTAACAAAGATCACCCGATATTCAAATGTGATGACCCTTTGGAAGATCGGGTCATACTTAGAAAACTTAGTAGCACCAACATCAGGATGATCTTCAACTAAGATCACCCGATGTTAAAATATCATCCTGATATGAAAGATCAGGTTGACAAAAATATGATGACCTTTCACAAGAAAATGATCTTCCCCCGGAATGAATCTAGATGACGTCAGCAGCATGTTACTTGGTTTATCGCTGTAGTTACCATGATGTCATTGTCATGTTATCAGATGGGGGGGGATAATTGGAAGATAGGGTGATATTTGGAAGGAAGGATGATATTCAGAATATCACCCGATGTTCAAAATATCACCCGATATTAGAAATATGACCCGATATGAAATATCCTCCTCCTTGCAAATATCAGGTTTGACTAGGCTTATGACCCTGCATAACTTCCTCTTTTTAGCGAATTTCAGGGTGATGTTTTAAGCAAACTTGCCTATCTTTTCAAGCTTTTTCACATGGTAAGCCTCTTCAAGAAAACTTTAGATTTTGAAATTTGGGTTAAGACCTTAGGATCACAAATATGGCCTCATGGGGCTATGCATACTGACTGATCTTGCTTGAATTATTTTGACTCCTGCTAGAGGAAAAATAGGTCAACAATTTTGGCGACCTCTATGGGATGTTTGCCTACTAAACATGAGATCAGTGGCCTTAAGCATCCATTGGGCATGGAGTCAAGTCTAAAATATGCTGGGAAACTAGGACCTGCCTCTCAACACACAAAAAGGGTAGAAGGCCTACTTTCTCCTAATGACAAAGCAGCCTGTGCATAAGCACTTAGGGAAGTAAAATGATCTAAACTACTGTGCAGCAACACTTATTGAAAACACGAAATCTAATTTACTAATTTACAGGGTGCTCATACCTTAAAACACCTTTTCAAGTGTATCCCATTAACTGGGATATGCAGATTTTCTCCATTCATATTTGACAACTGAAATGCACTGTGCTTCTTGCATTCAGTAATGAGAAAGGGGCCACTCCACATGCTATCAAATTTGGAATGCTTCCTTGGTCTACTCCTCAGCTCATCCCATTTGAGCACCATATCACCCACTCTAAAATGTCTGGGGGTGGCCTTCTTGTCAAAATTTCTCTTTGTTTGTAGCTGATGATGTTCCATGGTTGCCATAGCTTTATCTCTGCTTTCCTCTAGCTCCATAAGCTGAGCATATCTTACAGCCATGGGGCTTTCTGCTTCAAGCATTTCTAGATGATGCATGATGTCTAGTGCTGGTAGTTCCATAGACATAGGCAACCTTGCCTCCTTTCCATACACTAGCAGATAAGGGGAGTTCCCAATAGACCTCTTAGGAGTTATCCTATCAGCCCACAGAGCAAACTTCAAATCAGTGTGCCAGGTCCTTTGATTATTCTCCATTGCCCTCTTAATAATCCTGATGAGATTTTTGTTTGTGGATTCAGCCAAACCATTACCCTGTGGATAATAATTTGATGAAGTATTCAAATAAATCTCATTCTTGACAGCCCAGTCAGTTATTCTTAGGCCAACAAAAGCTAGAGCATTATCAGAGATGATTGATTCAGGCACTCCAAATTTGGAGACCAAATCACAATCAAAATTCAAAACAACACTCTCATTAGATTCTTTCAGAGCCACTACTTCAGTCCATCTTGTGAAGTAGTTTGTGGCTATGAGTATTGTTGGTCATGATGTTAGTCATTCACAAACATAGAATAAAAGTTACACAACAACCTTTACTCATCTTGAAAGATACGATGAATTCAGAGAATTCATGATCCCAAGTCTCCGTTGATTAGGTCTTAATCTACTGACGTTACTCAGTGGTTGATGTGTGTTGCTGTTTTCCATTCAGGGGCCTTACGTGTTTCTGCAAAGTTCATCATCATGTCGAAGGCAAATAGGAGGATTTGGAACATGATCCTGCTGCTGAGGAAAGGAATATGATGGTGACATCATCGTCATATTCGGGCTGCATTAAAATGCAAAAGATGACGTCACCGTCATGTTTCGTTAAGATCAGGGGATAAATGTAATATCGGGTCACCTAAGGAAGATGATCAGGTGGTGCATGCAATATGACCCCTTTGCGGCCAAGGTAATCCTCTCGAAAGATCAGGATGATGATGATGATCATCATCATATCCGCACTAGGGGATTTAAAATATGATCCTGCTGAATGTCCAGATGACGTCATCAGGATATCCGGGGCCTTTGTTAATCTTAGAACATGACGTCATCGTCATATTGGCGAACAGGATCATGCCTTGGAAAATATCCTGCCGAAGGAAAAATGTGATGGTGATGTCATCCTGATATTTGCTTCTTCGTTTATCAGGTCGGGATGACGTCATCAGGATATTTGCAAAAGGTTATATTTCTCGGCAGGAGGATATTACGAAATGTGATCCTGCCTTGAAAGATCAAGATGATGATGATCACCAGGACTTTGACGTGCGCATGCAAATTATGCAGATGGTGGATTTTCTAAGTAGGGTGATATTATAATATCAGCATGATATTATAATATCGGGTGATGTTAAAATATCATGATGCTCGCGATGTGTCCAAGGTCATCTGACGGGTAAAACACACTATCACTTAAGATTGACGTCCGGATATTGGGACTGCATGATTTTTATCGGGTGAAAGACCAAGATCATGATGATGACCTTTCGCGATACAAAAGACCGCTCGACGGGGAAAACTCACTATGACTTAAAGTTGACGTCCGGATATTTCGACCTCAGGATATTATCGGGGGGGCGTTTCAAATATGATGATAATGTTCTTCATACATCAAAACTGAGTTTATAAAATATGACCCTCTTCTTGCGAATATCAGGTTTGACCAAGACTTTGACTGCTCATAACTCTCTCATATGGACAAATTTTCAAGTGATGTAAAAGGCAAACCTACATGGAATTTCAAGCTCTTTCTAACCATGAGGTCATAGAAACAAAATATGAACTTTGACAAACTGACCTCATGATGATGACCAACCTCATCCTGACCTTCATGATGATGATGCACCTGACCTATTTTTACCAAACCGCCAGAAAGCAGACAACACAAGCCAAGCCCAAAAGTTGGGTCCCTGTTTTGCCAAGTCAAAATGGGGCGTGTTGTGTAACCACACAACAAGTATCCACCTGTGGCCTGCACTTGATGATGGGTTGATAGGTCCAATAAAATCAATGCCCCATCTCATAAAGGGCTGCTCTACCTAGATTGGGTGTAGAGGCAAAGCTGACAGCCTCTCTTTTCCTGCAAAAAGGGCACACTTAACACACTTTCTAGCCCATGCACGGGCATCCTTAAATAAGCTAGGCCAATAATAGCCAGCTCTCATTACTTTCCAAGCAGTAGTCCTTGGGGAAAAATGACCCCCTGCTGTTCCATCATGGAATTCATGTAGCACCCTGTCGGTTTGATCAGTGTCAACACATCTAAGCAATACACCATTAAAGTCCTTTCTGAAAAGGATGCCTTCTATTAAAACATATGGAATGGATTGCAGCCTGAAGTGTCTTCTTTTAGCTTTATCTAAGCCTGCAGGACATCTACCAGTTTGCAAAAATTAGGTCATATCATTAACCCAACTAGTACCTATTGCTGCTGTATCATTTTGATGCTCCTCCTCTATGGTCAGGAGCACCTCTTCTTCTTCCTCTACCTCATCCTTAGAACTGGTGACAAGCTACTCACTGAGTCCTCTGCCCCTGACCAGCTTGGTTATCTTGATCTCCACATTATATTCCATGACCTTGGTGATCCAACCAGCCCTTTTCTCATTAACATCTTTACTCAGCAGGAACTCCTTCACACTAGGATAAGCCACCATTAGGTGTATCTTGTTATTTGAAACAAGATGTCTAAATTTTTTTAGGCTCCTGACTACTGCTAGGAAATGCTTTTCAATGAAGCTATACTTCTGCTCATACTCCTCCAACCCTTGGCTGAAGAAGATGATTGGTTGTTCAAAACCCTTGCTCTGCTGCTGCACCAGAATAGCGGAGATGGTATCCAGGCCGTCATAAGCATACAGGATAAAGTCCTTAGAGAAATCAGGATTGATTAGGGTTGGTGCAGTTGCTAATGCCTCCTTTATGGACTGGAAGCTAAGTCTGCCCTCTGACGTCCAATTGAAAGTTATGTTCTTTTTCAACATAGACGTCAAGGGTTTTAAGAGATTTGCAATATCTGGTATGAAGCTTCTCAGAAAGTTAATTCTGCCAATGAAGCACTGCAGTCCCTTCTTATAACTGGGTAAGGGCAACTCCAAAATGGCCTTTATTCTCTCCTTATCAATGGTAATACCCTCCTTTGACATAACATGACCCAACAACTTGCCCTCATGTACAACAAAAATACATTTCTTTGGATTGAGGGATATCCCAAACTCTCTGCATCTTTTAAAGACTAGCCTTAGGTGGGATAAATGCTTAGATGCATTTATAGAGAAGACTGTTATGTCATCCAGGTATACTAGCACTAGCTTATACATCAGACCCTTAAAGGCCATGTCCATGGCTCTTTGAAAAGTAGAGCCAGCATTAGAGAGGCAAAAAGACATCCTCTTGTAGGCCATAGTACCCCATTTGGTTGTGAAAGCAGTCTTGAATTGGTCTTCTTCCTTGACTAGCACTTGGTTATAACCAGAAAATCCATCAAGCAAAGAAAACCTTTCTGAGCTAGCCACCACCTGCAGAATTTGCTCCATTGAAGGCAATGGGTAGTAGTCTTTTAGGGAGGCTCTGTTGAGGTCTCTGAAGTCAACACACAGCCTGACCTCCCCATTTTTCTTCCTCACAGGCACAAGGTTAGAAACCCAAGAAGTGTGCTTGATTGGAAAGATGATCTTCCCCTCAATCAACTTGGTTAGTTCTTTGATCATCAAGGGTTCTAGCTTTGGATTCAGAGGTCTCTGTTTCTGCCTCACAGGTTTTATACCTGGCTCTAACTCTATGGTGTGTTGGGCAATATGAGGATCAAATCCCTTTAAGTCTACATATTCCCAGGCAAACACCTCTTCAAATTCCTTACAAAGAGCAATGAAAGCTCTTCTGTCTTCAGCTGAGCAGATTTTACCAATTTTAAGGAGTCTACCCTTGAAAACTTCTAGCTCTTCATAATGCTTCTCCTTTACCTGCATACTGGTTTTTGTCTTCTTCTTTTGGTCATCAGTGCCAAAAATAGATTCCAAGGTGACCAATCCCTTGGGCAGCTTATTTGTTCTCAGCTGAATGATTTGATCATTGTCATACTGTTGTTTGAGTTTATCCTGATTCATCATGGAAAACTCATCTTCCTCTAATAGGACCCTTAGGATCTGTTCATCACTGTCAAAAACTTGCCAATGAATATTATTATCAGGGATAGAAGGCCTAGAAATTATTCTTACATGAGGCTGGACCTTCTCCCTTTGAATATCACTGGGGATGTCAAATTGAGCCCCAATTGAAGCTAATCTGTCAGCATGATGGTTCTGACTCCTTGGAATGGAGATTAGATTGAAAGCATCAAACTCTTCAATCAAATTCCATACCCTGTGTTTGTAGCACTTCAGGGCATCACTTTTTGTAAGGTGAAGTCCCCTCACCTGATTCACAATGAACTCACTATCTCCAAACACCTGTAGATAGCCAATCTTCCTCCTTCTTGCCCACTACAGACCTTGGATCAACCCTTCATACTCAGCAGTGTTGTTAGTACAAGAAAAGGCAAAATGAAAAGTAGCATAATAATTTTCACCTTGTGGTGACACAAGCATTGCACCACCACCAGATCCATTTCTGCCCCTAGAGCCATCAAAATATATTTTCCATACCTTATCATGTTGCTCTACCTGCTGCTCTGCTTTCTTCAGAAGACTTGGTATTGTTGTTTCATGCTCATGCAATATGTACACTCCCAGGCCAGTTTCTTAGATATGTCCCTCAGGATCATCCACAACATTTTCAGAGGCCCACTCCTTCAAGAGTACCTCTGGTATGCTTTCAGCTTGTAGTTCCTGAGCAGCAACTAGTTCAGGGTCATCAGAGATAATACAATTTGCATTAACAACACTGGGTGTGTAAGGCTCTATGTGATAGTCTGAAAGTAACTTAGATTTCAAAGTTACTTTGGTGCCATATCTGGTCCTGAAAAACATGTGGGACCAGTTAGAAGATAGATATCCTCCTATTTTGGTTGTAAATTCCCTTGATAAGCACATGGCAAAATGAGGAGGCAAATCTATTATGAACACCTCCTGTGAAATAGAAACATTGGGGCAGGTGTGTAGGGTGAGACCTAGGTCTCTTATGATACCCACAGTATTAACAGATGTACCATCCAACTGGAGTACACCTTTCTCAAGTGGCTGGTATCTAAGCCCTAACTGATCTACAATCTGCTTAGGCATGACAGAACTACTTGCTCCACTATCCACCATGCAATTGTGCACTAGTTTGTCCCTAATTATCAGTGATACATAAAAGGGAAGAGGTTTGGCACCTTGGTTAGGCTGCTTGATGTCATCTTGGGATGAATTAGCAAGAACAACCCTATTTAACTCAACAGTGGTATCATTGGATACCTTCAAATTAGACAAGGTAGACTGCAACATTTTCTTTTAGCCAGGGATTGCTAAGGAATCCCACATAGACATGGTTACATTCATCTTTTTCATGTTTTCAATAATATTGAAAGATGGAGAGGCACCTACCTTCTGACTTGACTTTGTAGCAGCAGTATCAGCCTACAAATGAGGCATCTCCCTTGCTGTTGCTGGAGTATTTCTTTGCAAGATGCGAGGAATATGGGATGTGGAAGCATCAGTATGTCCTCTACCTTTGCTTACTGCTGGTTCAACCTCATAACCCCTCTTCTTAGCCCTTGTATTGGTAGCAACTGGATTACTATCACTGTTTACCCCACAGAATTCTCCTTCCTGCCAATTCATGAAAGCAGAATCATTTTGAGGTTGCTCTTGTTGTTGTGCAGCTCCATCATTTGGTGTGTAAGGCTGTGTAGCTGCCATATTTTGTGCCATCAGAGCTTGATTTAAGACTCCAATTGAAAGGCTGCCTGATTGTGTGGCATATGGCATGGGACACACCAATCATAATCAACTGCAATGTTAGTTTGAATAGGGACAAGTTCCCTTGCTGCATTAACAGGTGCTGGATTGTAAGGCTGAGAAGGCCTTTGGTTCATATTTTGCTTGACACCTTGGTAGTTGTTCTGATAAGGTGGCCTATTGGCTTGGTAAGGTTGACCCTGCCCCTGATATGCTTGGTTCTTCCCCTGATGTTGTTGTTGATAAGGCTGTCTACCTTGAGACTGTTGCTTCTTAATGTTTACTAGATCATTCGCAAAAGTCTGCAGAAGATTTTCTATTTTCTGCTGGCTACTTTTTATTTCCTTTAGCTCTTGAGATGAACTAGAGGTAGCAGGTTCAGAAGTGGAGGTACTTGGTAATGCTGTAACAATAGGCGTAGCGACAAAATATGGGGTGGGCAAAGGCATAGAAGCCTGGATCTCAGGGAAGATGGGCATAGGGGGCCTAGGTGCTATTTTTCCAACCTGAATTAGACTGTTCTTTACTCTGATGGCTACTTCATAGGCATCAGGTAGGCTTGCACCTCCTAGTGATTGTATCATCACTGAAATATCACTATTTAAAGCTTTCAAGAAATATAAGAATGCATACTTAGCTAGAGGTCTTACTGTGGCAAGGATTTTGTCCCATGTCTTCTAAAATCTGAAGTTGAAGTCCATCATTGGTTCCTGAGGAGCTCTCTTTATGGTGGTCATTTGTTCCACCAATGACAGATTATCTGATTTATCCTGGAACTGCTTATTCAGCTTATCTCCTAAGTCATCCCAGGTTCCTATAGTCTATACTGGTAGACTTCTGAACCATTGTAATGCCTTTCCTTTGAATGAGGCAGCTAGTAATCTAATGGCTACATTCTCTTGTGTTACATGATGTACTCCACATAGAGAAGCCACATCTCTTATGTGTTCAATAGGTGTAGTTTGGGTTTCCCCTGTGAAATAGGGCAGGCTCTTCAAGGCTGCCATAGGTATGACATCATGTACTGCTAAGTTCAAAGGGCTTCCCCCGTCAAAAGCCACAAATGGCTGATTTCTTGTCATCTGAGCAACTAGAGGTGGGTTTGCTTGAGTTGCTACAAGGACTATGGAGGCAACTGGTTTAAAATTTGGTGGAGTTGACAATGTCCTCTTAGAATAGGGAGTTCTTACTACAGTTCTACTTTGCCTCCTAGGTGGAGAAAGCTGTAGATAATCAAATGAGCTTGAACTTGAACTCCTAGTTTGTATCCTTTTCATAAAAGTATATCAGCAGAGCTGGTTTGCCTGATCTTCCTTAGTATGAGTCACTAGATATGCCATTTTTAACCTCCTATAGGTCAGAAAATCACCGGTTGCACATTAAAACTAGTAATAAGAGTTTGTATTGTCCCACTAGGCGTACCAGAAACTATTGTCACATGAAATTGCACCCTGCTTGGATGGGACTCCAAGCATTCCAATGACACAATGGGATTGATCTCTAAGTGTGGGACTTTGCTAAATGAGATCAAACCTCTGGAGAAGGCCGGCTTCCTTGTCTAGTTACCACCTAAAACTACTATATTTTTGGGATGAAAAGGGGAAGAAATGTGCTGAAATGAAAGATAAAGCAACAACACTTAAAACATGAAAGGGTGATGCACCAGACAGATTTAAAGAACCCTTGCAAAACTGAAGCATGCACAGCACAACCAGATACATCAAGAAAATATACACAGAATAGATGATTCTATCAGAGGTAAGAAGCAAGATGATTGAGAGGAACAAGAGATATTCACAGATAACCATATGCAGATTCACACAGAGATAGAAAAATTAGCAAAAGGCATGATAGCTTGCATATATCTAATGAAAGGCAAGGTTACAGCATTTGAAAAGTTCTGTTTGGAAACAGGGAGAACAAGATGCTCTAAAATTTTTCCAACCCTTCTTACATCATAAGCCTCAGCTTATATAGCATTTCAAAACTAACCTAGGGCGGTTACAAAATCTACTTAGGGAGCTGTAATCAGAAAATATCCTTGAAAGGACATCCAACTGACAGGAGTTATGGCGTTGAAACTTGGAACTGGGGTAGATGGAAGATATTTTTGAGTCTTTAATGCAAGCAGCTGCGTCATTGATCTTATCCTTAGAAGCGGCGGAGGATAACCTAGCATTGAATGCGAGCAGCTGCTTCTGATAGTTCTCGACAATTAGGCGGCGGAGAATAGACTGGAGATGAAGCGATGGTGGGATATTTTGGGCCATCAATGCGAGTTGTGCCCTCCTGTGCAGTAATGAATGGAAAAAATATCTCCACCAACTTGAGAAAGTTGCTGTTGAAAAAGTCCACCCAACCGACATGAAGATCCGGATAAAAAACAGAAGTGGGAACCCTCCAGAAGAATTCCCACCAAAATTTCATCATCATGATATTTCAAATTTCTGCAGGAACTGATTATCCCACATGCACCCCACGGCGACCTCATCATCATTTTATAAGTCAAGCCATGAGCATATATAATGTTGGTGCTTTTGCTCCTGATGGCATCATCATAAGCCTTACATCATCCTCCTTCAGCATGATATCCTGTTGCTCTAAATATCACCCTGACGTCAGCAGGTCTCAACACTATCACCCGTCGGCCAGACCTCTAACATCGACGAGCCATCAGCATGTCCGGCTGATATGAAAAGTCACCCCGATATGAAATTAGCCCTGAGCCTCATCATCATCTTCAAGACCCGCGAAATATCCTCCTGATGGAAATATCCTCCTGACGAGCTCATCCCAATAATTTATATCACCCTGATGTGAAATATCACCCCGCAAAAAATATCACCCTGCGGGAAAGCATATCCGGACCTCATCACCTGATAAAAAAATATCAGCCTGATGTATGAATATCAGCCTGATGCAAAATATCTGCCAACATCCTGATGATGTCAGCAGCATGTTGGAAAATCAGGATGATCCTCGAATGCTAACTGATGTTAAGAAAATATGAGCTCCTTCGGGCCCTGATGACATCATCATGATATTCAGGGTAGGATGATATTTGGAAATATCATCCCCGCAAAATATCAGGTTGCACTGTAGCTTCATCGTAAGATCGGGGTGATCTTGGAATATGACTGATATTTGGAAATAGCACCCCCGGCAGGAATATGCATGAAGCTGTGAAACAAGTGGATATCGCCCTGACATAGGAATGACGTTAGCAGCATGTTGGGTGATCCAGCAAACATGAAGTGAGAAAATAACATCAGGATGACCTTAACAAAGATCACCCAATATTCAAATGTGATGACCCTTCGGAAGATTGGGTCATACTTTGAAAACTTAGTAGCACCAACATTAGGATGATCTTCAACTAAGATCACCCGATGTTAAAATATCATCCTGATGCGAAAGATCGGGTTGACAAAAATATGATGACCTTTTGCAAGAAAATGATCTTCCCCCGGAATGAATCTGGATGACGTCAGCAGCATGTTACTTGGTTTATCACTTTAGTTACCATGATGTCATCGTCATGTTATCGGATGGGGGGATAATTGGAAGATAGGGTGATATTTGGAAGGAAGGATGATATTCAGAATATCACCCAATGTTCAAAGTATCACCCGATATTAGAAATATGACCCGATATGAAATATCCTCCTCCTTGCAAATATCAGGTTCGACTAGGCTTATGACCCTGCATAACTTCCTCTTTTTAGCAAATTTCAGGGTGATGTTTTAAGCAAACTTGCCTATCTTTTCAAGCTTTTTCACATGGTAAGCCTCTTCAGGCAAGCTTCAGATTTTGAAATTTGGGTTAAGACCTCAGGATCACAAATATGGCCTCATGGGGATATGCATACTGACTGATCCTACTTGAATTATTTTGACTCCTGCTAGAGGAAAAATAGTTCAACAGTTATCATAACTCATAACAAATGTCTAAATATATCCGTCGAACATAGTCCATCAAATCAAAGAGATCATAACCCAAAACATGTAAATCCGATGTCTCAAAGCTGAAATGTGCAATAAAAGACTATCAACTATAACAGAACTATCATAAGGAATATGAAAATAACATCTATCAGAAGCCAAAAAGTGAGGGGCATTACATCCTCCCCCCTAGAACTAGGCTTACTCCTGGAAGCCTACAAATAAGTAAGGATATAACTCCCTCATCTTGGAAGCATCCTCCCAGGTAGCAAAGGTCTCATCATTAGGATCTTACTGGACCCTGACCTGCTCCACGTCTCTGCCCCTGAGAGCGAGTCTCCTGAGCTGAAGAATGCCTACGGGCTCCAAAGCTAGCTGCCCGTCCTCTACCTATAGAGCAGTCCAATCAAGAATATGAGCAATATCTGGATAGTAAGTTCTAAGTACCGAAACATGAAACACATCATGGATGAGTGAAAGGCTAGGCGGCAAGGCAAGACGATAAGCAACTGGACCGATCCTCTCTAACACCTCAAACAGTCCAACAAAGTGTGGTGTTAGCTTAGAGCCTTTTCCATAGTGGATTGGACTCTTTCGCGGTCGCACACTTAAGAACACCCTATCCCCAACAGAAAACTGATGATTGATCCTATGGGCATTTGCATACTTCTTTTGTCTATCCTGAGCTGCCACCAAATGCTCTCTAATCCTCTCAACCTGCTGCTCCATATCTCTAAGCATATTCGGACCCAGAAGAACTCTATCCTCCAAATGATGCCAACTTAAAGGAGTCCTACAAGGACGACCATACAAGGCCCGAAAGGGAGACATGCCAATAGAACTATGATAACCATTATTATAGGCGAACTCCACTAGGTAAAGGTAGTCCTCCCAACGACACTACCGATCCATCACATACATCCTCAACATATCCTCGAGAACCTGATTAACCCTCTCAGTCTGACCATCAGTCTCAGGATGATAAGCTGAACTGAAGTTCAGCTGTGTGCCCAAGGCATGTTGCAAAGAAGTTCAAAGGGTAGAAGTGAACACTGGATCCCTGTCAGAGATGATCCTACGAGGAATCCGATGAAATCTGACGATGTCCTCCATAAACACTCTAGCCATCATAGAGGCATTATAAGAAGCACGAACAGGAGAAAAGTGAGCTACCTTCATCAACCTATCCACAGTGACCATAATAGCATCGTGTCATCGAGAGGACATCGGCAAACCAACAATGAAGTCGATTGAAATGATATCCCACTTCCACTCAGGAATTAAATGGGGCTGCAAAAGACCTGCAGGGTGCCAGTGCTCCGCCTTCACCCTCTGACACTCAAGACATCTCGACACAAAATCAGCAATATCCTGCTTCATACCACTCCAAAAGTACAGTTGACGCAGATCTGCATACATCTTCTTGACACCCGGATGAGTAGAATAGGGTGCCCGATGTGCCTCAAACAAAACTAGGGTGCGAAGACCCTCAGAATTAGGAACATAGATACGACCCAAATCTCGCAAAAGACCATCTGACTTAAAAGAGTAACCGGAGAACCTACCTTCTAATGGTCTACCAGACTCAAACTTGGATCTCACCTCCTGGCACCAACTGTCCATAGGAAGAGCAGCGAGAATCTGACCTCTCAAGTCAATTGTAAGAGAAACTGCTGAGATCTCATGCCTCCGATGACTAAGAGCATCTGCTACCACATTCTCCTTGCCCTGAATATATCTGACCTTGAAGTCATACTTGCACAAGAACTCCATCCAACGCCTTTGCCTTGCATTCAATTTTGGCTGCGTGAAAATATACTGCAAACTACGATGATCACTGTGCAGCACAAACCGATGCCCTAATAGAAAATGCCTCCATCTCACCAAGGCATGCACAACCACTGCTAACTCCAGGTCATGAGTGGGATAGTTCAATTCGTGATCCTTGAGTTTGCAAGACTCATAGGCAATCATGCGACCATCCTGCATCATAACTGCTCCCAAACCCTCCAAGGAAGCATCGGTACAAACAACAAAGTCCCTATAAGGATCAGGGACTGCTAATATAGGTACACCAGTCAGCTGTTCCTTAAGAGTCTGAAAGGCTTCCTGACACTGCTCTGACCAAACAAACTTCTTCCCTTTCCTCTGAAGAGAAGTAATAGGGTGAGCAATTCTTGAAAACCCCATAACAAAGCGACGATAATAACCTGCCAACCCCATAAAACTACCGACCTCAGAAACATTAGTGGGTGCAGGCCAGTCCATAATAGCTTGGATCTTTGAGGGATCCACTGCAATACCCTCTCCAGAGATGACATGACCCAAATACTTAACCTCTGTTTGGAAGAACTCACATTTTGACAAATTAGCATAAATCTGATTTTCTCTCAGACACTGCAACACCTGACGCAATTGCTCTTCATGTTCCTCCATAGTCCTCGAATAGATCAATATATCATCAAGAAATATGAGGAAAAATTGGTCGAGATAAGTGCGAAACACACCATTCATTAAGCTCATGAAAACTGAAGGTGCATTCGTCAACCCGAATGGCACCACTGTGAACTCATAATGTCCATAGCCGGTGCGAAACGTTGTTTTGTGAATATCTGCCTCAAATATCTGCAACTGGTGATATCCTGACTTAAGGTCAATTTTAGAGAATACCTTTTCTCCTTTAATTTGATCAAACAAATCATCGATCCGAGGCAAGGGATACCTATTTCTCACAGTTACCTTATTGAGCTGCCGATAGTCAATACATAGCCGTAGAGATCCATCCTTCTTCTTCACAAAGATCATAGGCGGTCCCTAAGGAGAAACACTAGGTCATATGAAACCTTTGGCTAATAGCTCCTCCAACTGCAGTCGAAGCTCTTTGAGCTCCTGAGTGGTCATCCTGTATGGAGCTCATGAGATAGGCTCTGCACCGGGAATTAGATCAATCCTGAAATCGATGTCACGCTTAGGTGGCATCCCTGGAATATCAGAAGGAAAAACATCCGCATACTCCCTCAATAGTGGGTGATCGTCAAGAGATGCCTCTTGACTCTCCTCCATCTCCAAATCACTAACAGTCACTGCAAAAAGCTGACATCCCTGACGCATGCATCTCTTGAGTTGCACAACAGAGATCATACGTAGGGAAATAGGTCTCTGAACTCCTACTACCTCAACCTCAGCACAAGAATCATCCACACATCTAATAGACTTATGCGACAATCTATCACTGCCTGATGGGCCTCCAACCAATCCATCCCCAAAACTATCTCATATGAACCCAGGGGTAGAATGCGAAGGTCCACAGAAGTAGATAGAGAGCCAATCATCAAATCACACCCTATAACTAGAGACTCAACTGCTATCCTTGCTCCAGAAGCTAACTCAACCTACCACCTATCATCTTGCTTTGTTGCCACTAGGCCACAACACTCCACAAGAGAAGGAGATATAAATGAATCAGATGCATCGAAATAAAAAAAATAGAAAAACCAATACCTCGCATACGACCAGAAGTCTCCACCACGGTGCCCTGATGCTCTTCCTGTCGGTCATCCACCGCTGCAAAGACTCGGTGTGACTTGCCTGCATCACCAACCATTGGCTCAGATGCCGCCGATCGATGTCCAAATCCTGATGCACCCTTCTGCGGGCACTGTCTGGCAATATGGCCCTGTTGGTTGCAAGAGAAGCACCCGATGCCTCTACCAAAAACACCGTCACCCTGGAAAGCACTAGACTGCTGGAAACTGCCCCTGCTCACTATAGACTGTGTACTCTGAGTTGGCCAATCAAAATGATTGCGCTTATTGTGTTGCCAAGACCGGTCTTTCTTATTTTGAAATCTATTACCTTGTTGATGATGAGAATTCTTCAGTTTGGACTGCGAATACTACTACTGCTGACCACCCTTTGAGGGTGCATGAGAACCTGATGCCTGAGTGTGACCACCTCGAGAACCATATCCTGACGAAGGTGCATTGCCAATGTGCACACCTATATGCCCACCGAGGGCCATAGCCAAATTCTCCTCCACTAGCTGGGTGTGTATGAGGAAAAATCGATTAAATCTAAACTAAATAAAATTAAAGAACCCAATAACATAAAGAAAATGAATTTAAATAAAAGCCATGACAAATAATCAATGAAATAAAGACTTTTATTGAAATATGTATTGTTTCCTTTGGATTGAATGTGGATTGCTCAATGAAGTTGCGAAGCCATAGCTGCAACAAGCAAGTAGTGTGCTCAATGTGCTCAAAGATCAATGTCAAGAGATTGTGAGAGTGCTCAATCAACGCGTTTTGTATGCTCAAAGCTCTGTTAAGTATGCCTGAGGATACGATCGAAGAGAGAGAGCCAATGAAGGAGATGAGGGGGGTTTATATAGGTTTCAATGAAGATCGATCAACGGTCCAGATAATTCAGAAGAATCAACGGAGGAGAATAGTTGAGGAACGTGCAACGAATGAGAAGAAGACATGTGTCTTGCTTTCTTTTGCATGAGAGGAGTTATCAAGAATAGAAGAATGAGTTAACTGAAGAAATAAATTAATTAAAAGAATAAAGCAATCAGTTAAGTGATTTAAAACAAGAAGAAGAGATTTGCATGAGAAAAGAAGATATTTTGCTTTATTAAATATAGAAAGCTTGAGTTATTTTAGAGATAACTCAAATTTAGAAGAAAAAACAACTTAAATGAATAATTGATTTATTTAAATTTAGAGGAGATATATTGGAAGAAATAATTAAATAATTGGAATTATTTAATTTAGAAGATTTGAAGCAAATTAAATAAATAAATTTATTTAATTGTTGGTGCATGATTTTGGAAGAACAGAAGATTATAAATAAAATATTTGATTTTATTTATTTTTAGAGGATTGAGATAATTTAAATAAATTTGCATGATTTATTTAAATTTAGAAGAACAATTAATTTAATTAAATAATGTAAATTATTTAATTGTAGATAAGAGGGATTTTGTTGAATTAATTAAATAATTGATTTATTTAATTAATGTAGATTTAATTTTTAGAAAGAAGATAATGATCTAATTAAATAATTAAAATTATTTAATGTTGGAAGAATAATAGGGGAATTTAATTTAATTAATTAAATAAAGAGAATTTATTTAATTAATGTCGAAAGTATGTGATTTAGAAGAATTTGGTGAAATTAATTAAATAATTAGATTATTTAATTAATGTGTGAAATGCAGGTGATGAGGAAGAAATGACGAGATGCGAGCAGTGTGATGACTTGGTCATTTTAGGGTGTCTACATTTTGTCCCTCTTTGATGCAATGCAGTTTATAGCGTTGCATCAAAGAAATTGATTGTTGAATATGATACAATTTTTTATGCCCCAGTGTAGGTAGTTGCCCCAGCGTATGCCCCCTCGAGTGGGAAGACGGGGAAGCGGGAGAAGAACGGTGTTGACGCTCGACCATAAGAGGACGCGACCAGAGAGGAGGAAAAGCAGAAGAAGGGGTGGGAAAGAAAAACTAAGGGGGGGGACACTATAAATAGGTCCCATGGGGACCACAATCCTCATTTGCACCCTTGGAGATTCAAAATTTAGAGAGAAGAGAATTCAAACCTAGTTGGAGTGAGTTGAGCAGCTAGTGAGGAGAGATGCCGATTCCAGTGCACAATCATCGAGCGGAGTTGGTGCGGACCTACAGGAGGCCAGCAGGAGCTCCGGCAGTGGTAAGTGATCGAAAACCCCCTTTGCATTTGTCATTTAGGGTGGTTTTAGGGCTAGGTTTAGGGAGGGTTAGCTAGGTCAGCCAAAAGCGCTTAAGAAAATTGCAGCACGTATGGTAGTCGTTCAGCGTGCTTTTGGCGCGCTGTAGCGCGGTTGGTAGTCACTTGCAGCGCGCTTGGTAAAATCAAGTCACTTTCGGTTAGATGGTTCGCGCCGCAGCGCATTTGGCAAATTCCGCAGCGCGCTTGGTATAGCGGTGCAGCGCACTTGGTAGGGTAGGTTAGCGTGACTGGTAGGTAGGTGGAAAAATTGCGGCGCCTATGGCAAGACAGAACGGCACGGTTGGGATGGGGGTAAAGCGCTAGTGGTAAACAAGGCGCGTTTGGAAGAAAAAATGCAGCGCGGATGGAGAAACAGTACAGCGCTGTTGGTAGAGAGACAATGCTTTTGTATAAAACAAGGCGCTTTTGGTTAAGCAACAGAAAAGTTAGGTGGGAAGTATAATAGGGGGGATAGAATAGGGATGGCCATCCTAGCTGACAAGGGGGGAAAGGGAATAGGTAGATAGGATTGGGAGGGATTGGTTACAGAAGAACTGACACGTGATTGGTTATGGATGCAGAGGATTTTACCACCACTGATGTCGCGAGAGCGACATCACGTGATCGCACACGAGGTTGTACAGCTGACCTGGGAGGAGGATGCATTCTTAGAGCATGCAGGACTATGGCACATGGCTCATTTGACACACATTAGGGCGAATCTCGCCCTAGTGACTGCAGTTGTAGAGAGATACCACAGTGAGACTTCGTCGTTCCACTTTCCGACGGGGGAGGCTACAGTGACACTGGAGGATGTATACCGTATCCTGAAGATTCGGATAGATGGGGAGATCATGGACTTTGACCCGGCATGGGGTGAGGCAGGCTTGGAGGAGGTCTTCTGCACAGATGAGCTGTGGATAGATGATGGGGAGATCTGATGGGCAGACGTCTCGAGACTTTGCGACCGGATCAGATGGATCGTGGCGTCACTGATTGGCGGCTTCTTGTGTCCAGACAGGAGATCTAGAGGACTATCAGTTGGCTGGGGGACAGTGCTATCAGGGATGTTCACCCATGGCAGACAGTATGCGTGGGGACCCTGTGTGTTGGGACAGCTATATCATGACATGCACCATTGTGTTTACAGGAGAGGCAGGAGCCTCTCAACAGGGGTGACTTTACTACAGGTATGGGCGTGGGAGCACATTCCAGTGATCCGACCCATGGCACAGCGCCACCGAGACAGAGGCGAGCCCTATGCATTTTTATACGACGGGGTGATGACACATCGGAGGATGGGGTCTGTTAGCTACTGGAGGCGGCAGATTGACGAGATGGACCTATTCATATGGAGGCCCTGGTTACTATGTGAGGAGTGGGCTGACGAGCATGAGCAGCTCATGTACTGCAGACAGGCTCGCTATCTGTTCAGTAGACGGACAGATATGATAGAGAGATATCTTCCAGAGTGAGTTCTCAGGCAGTTTGGATTGCCGCAGGGACTACCCGTGGGGGAGGCCACACATGCCAGGACACGGAGGGAGGTTGGAGACTAGGATGCTGAGATCCCAGTGGCGACAACATTGACAGAGGTATGGGGACTTATTCCTGTGAGATGGGATTGGGACTCTGGGCTAGCAGACCCAGGGATGCTGCCAGAGTACGATCAGTACTGGTAGACTCACAGGCTGATGAGACTGACTACACCGGGTGTAGCAGGGGCAGTGGGAGAGGTACTAGTCCTCGGTGGGGAGGCTAGGATGAGACGGTAGGCTAGGGTAGCCAGGCAACAGGTAGTGGGGCAGCAGGCAGGTGGAGAGGGTAGTGGCCAGTAGGCCGATGTGGAGATGGCATAGGCAGTGGGCCCGGTCGTAGAGACTGATTTGCAGAGAGCAGAGCGACTGCTGCAGGAGGAGATAGCCCGGAGGACTCGTTTAGAGCTCCGAATGGCACAACTTAGGAGAGACAGGGATGCAGCACAGGCAGATGTGAGGCAGGCAGAGGCCACAGCCCAGGCACAGACACAGGCAGCCTCAGCAGCACAGACAGCCCTGGCACAGGTACAGGCGCAGCTATAGGCATAGGTGTAGGCATACAAATAGCTGCAGGCCCAGATACAGGCACAGGCACAGGTGCAGGTGCAGCCGCCAGCCGCACCAGCAGCAGACGCCGAGGAGCTGGCACAGGCTAGGAGAGAGAGAGACACAGAGGTACAGCTGTGGTTGACTGCAGAGGCCACACTCTTTAGAGTGAGGCGGGAGAGAGAGGAGGCACGCCATGCACTGGGTGCAGACCAGAGGACTTTATATAGTGAGCTCGTCTGAGTGCAGGGTGAGCTAGTATCAGCTGGCAGGGAGGCAGAGTACTACAGGGATCTGTATGTGGGTGCGGTGCCAGCAGCTCAGCAGGCACCGACCTATAGAGACAGGAGTAGGTCTGGGGCATCCGGATCTCGGAGGACAGAGCAGTCAGTGTCCTCAGTTAGAGGGCCACTTTTACCGCCAGGGGGAGGAGGAGGACCATCAGGGGGACCTCCACCAAGCACAGGGGGAGGACAGGGGCCACAGCAGGAGGGCAACTCTACCCACTAGGGCACATACGCCTTGTATATTGTATCATATTGTATCATTTTGGACAGATGCCTGCGTGCATTCTGATGTATATTTTTTGGGCTCTTGATAGCCTTGATGTACTATATTGATGTATATTTGGATGTATACACACTGTGTATTATTGATGTAGACATAGACATTTTGTATTGTGATGACCATTACATGATATATATGATGATCGATTCAGCTCACTGTTGTTCATGCTTTTGTGTATGCATTCCTTGATGTCATGGATGTGATGATATGTATGTATGATTATGGATTCATGTGATGATATATGTTGCTTATATGATGCTTATAGATGTATAATGATATAGATGTGATGACTAGTGATATCTGACATGTGGGTTTTGAAGATACGCACCAGAGAGAAGAACAGGAGGAGATGGAGACAGATTGTTGATCGATTACTGCAATGAAAGCGATATAAATTTTGGTGGGAATGGATGAATGAGCTTGTTGTAATGGCTTGGCATTTGTATATAAAGAGCAATCCTTATTTTGATATAGCACGTGGATAGTTTGCCACCAAGGTATAGAAGACCAAGGTGCAGTAATATCCGAGTGCGTGGACGTTGACTCTGCAAGCAAACGGTTTGAACTTAGATCCTTTTAGACAAAATATAACCTTGTTGGAACGTGTGAATAAGCCATAGTCTTGAACATAAAATAAACTTCAATACATGTGAATGCAAGAAGAATTATTAATATGTAAGATGCTAGGTCGTAACACACACAAGATAAATAGAATGCTAAGAAAGATACTAAAGATCATTCCTCAAACACAGCACACAGAAAGCAATGACTATGCCCCCAATCCATACTGCATCGCAAAATACCAAGATTATAGATAAATCAAGGTAGCTTTGAATAGGTATTGGATAAGGAACAAAAGATAAACCAAAAATCAAATTGACTGACTTACAAAGTAAACATACAGCCAACATATTCTCTTGCCAAAGAGGTTGCTCAGGATAGATTGGATAGGAAAGATAACAGCCTTATCGTAGGAACTCTGTGTCCGTTAAAGGGTGCTATCTACTTACAAAAGACAATGTCTTGCTGCAGGAAATGCCACATGTCGTAGGAGACGCATGTGTTGGTCTCAACAATGGAACACTTCGCAGAAGACAAGCCTGTTGATCTAGGGCTTTGGTTTAAGCGGGACTTAGCTGATGTTGGCAATTGGTATGCAGGACAGTAGATGACTCTGGAAGTAGGCCTCTTTGCTTCAAGTTTGTTAAGGACTTTTGCTTCTGAAAGGATGCACTAGTTTGCTGCTTGAGTTAGTCAAGTTGAGGCGAAATGGATTTTGACAAACGGAAGACTAGAAGGATGAAATGCAACTCGATTGAGACGGGCAGAGAATGATGGATCATGTGTGCCTGAGTACTGGATACATCCTTCGTATTCCAGACTGCCTACATACCCTGTATCCACGAGATCAAGGCACACTTACGATGGAAGATGAACGTGATAAATATGTAGTTCTGGATAGAGTGATGAAATGGGTCAAGGTGAAAATAGGGGATCTTATGTACCTGAGTATTGGAAACTTCCTTCGTATTCCAGACTGCCTACATACCCATATCCATGGGATCAAGGTACCTTAAGACTGAGAAGAGATAATATGTAGTTCTAGTTGGTGTGATGATGTGGGAAAAGTATTGAGAAGATAACATCCTTATCGTAGGAGTGATGTGTCCGTTAAAAGGTGTTACCTGTGGAAAATGAGAAAAGATTGAAGAGCGTGCTACGAACCACGAACAAGGAACCAATCCTAGACCTAAGTTAAGGAAAGAGTTGCCCCCATTTTGGTAGAGGAAACTGCTTGGGTGACTGACCAGGAAACTGCTTGGGTGACTGCCGAAGAAGACACAGAAAGTTTTGACCTAGGACAAGACAGTGTTAACTGTTGACACAGATCAAGCCATGGGGAGACGATGACAAGGGACATTGACAAATTTCCAAGCTATACTAGATAGGGAGATGGAAATGCAAACAAAGTCAATGGTTTTATTATGGATGGATGGAAAGTGCGTTGCGAACTGGACAAGGAGTGGACTTGACTTGATAGACGATGGATGCTGACTCTACACATAGCGCTTGTTTGCCAGGTTTTCACTATGGTACTTTATCCAAGGCGCTTGTTTGCCAGGTTTTCGCCAGAGGACAAATTTTTTTGGATTTTATTTTTATTTTTTATTTTTTTGTTTTTTTTGCTTTTGCTTTTTTTTTTTAAAAATTTTTTTGTTTTTTTTTGCTTTTTTGGAACACTCTGAGGATCAGGTATAGAACTTCTTGAGATGGACACTGTTAAGTGGCTCATCTAGAGGAATACCATTAGGTGTAGCTAAAGTATAAGCTCCTGATCCACATGCCACTGTCACAATGAAGGGACCTAACCAGTTAGGCTCAAACTTACCCTTCTTCTTTCGATCTACTTGATTTCTCTGATTCTCCTTAAGTACAAGATCACCAACTTGAAACCGTCTTTCTTTGATCTTTTTGTTGTAATTACGCCGGAGGCGGTTTTGATAGACATGGAGATGATTAAGTGCGACAAGGCGCCTCTCATCTAGTAGTTCAAGCTCAGCTAATCTGGAAGTGCGATACTCATCTCCTCCGATCAAGTCCTGCATGGATACTCTGAGGGATGGGATCTCGACCTCTATAGGTAGGATGGCTTCAGAGCCAAAGACCAAGGCATATGGTGTGGCACCAGTTGGTGTTTTGATACTAGTGCAGTAGGCCCATAGGGCGGGATTGAGTTGCAAGTGCCAATCACGACCAGCTTCATTGACTGTTTTCTTGAGGATTTTGGGAATGGTTTTATTGGAAGCCTCAGCTTGGCTGTTACTCTGCGGATAGTAGGGAGTTGAAAAGTGATGTTGGATATTGTATTGTGTGCACATGGCACGGACATCTTGGTTCTTAAATGGTCTCCCATTATCAGTGACAATGGCTTGGGGAATACCATACCGGCATATGAGGTAGTTTAGAATAAACTTGGCTATTTGCTTACCGGTGATATAGGTCATAGGAATGGCTTCCACCCACTTCGTGAAATACTTAGTGGCGGTAATGTTAAACTTGTGGCCATTGGAGGAGGAAGGGTGGATTTGTCCTACGAGGTCGAGACCCCATTGAGAAAAAGGCCATGGAGTTGTCACAGGTTGTAATTTATGAGCTGGTGCGTGAATCAAATCTCCATACTGCTGGCATTGTAGACACTTCTTAGCAAACTGTGCAGCATCTTGCTCTATTGTAGGCCAGTAATAACCTGTTCTGAGTATCTTCTTAGCAAGATTAGGACCGGTAGAATGTGCACCACAGACACCTTCGTGTATGTCTCATAAGGTAGCCTCAGCTTCTTCCGCGTTAAGACATCGTAAGAGGATACCATCGAGACTTCGGCGATATAGTGTATCACCCAGAATGATGTAATGAGAGGATCGACGGATAAAGGTTTTGTGTTGGGTGGGTGATAGGTCAGGGGGAAAGGTATTGTATTTGAGGTATTCATAGATACCTTTGTACCATGGGGAATTGGGACCAACAATTTCGTAGATGATTTCAGTAACAGGAACATCGACGGCTGGTATCAACAATTGCTCGATCAAGAATTCACACTTCTGTGTATTTGCCGGCATGTCTATCAGTGACCCTACAGAAGCCATAGAATCCGCAGCTTTGTTATGCTCTCTTGGAATTTGCTCAAATGTGATGCTAGAAAAGTGTGGTTTGTAGGCATCCACGAGTTGCTTGTAGGGGACCAACTTTTCATCTTTTGTTTGGTATTCATCTGTGACTTGGCGAATGACTAGCTGTGAGTCTCCATATACTTGTAATTCTGTGATGTCCCATTGAATTGCTGTATTGAGACCTATGAGGAGTGCTTCATACTCGGCTATATTGTTGGTGCAAGGGAATGCAAGCTGATATGACTTAGGAATATAGTCATTCTGAGGTGTAACAAATAAGATGCTGGCTCCTGATCCATGTTGTGTGTAAGAACCATCAAAGTATAACTTCCACATTATGGAGGTAGCAAGAGTGAAGAGATTCTCGTCAGGAAAGTCAGCTACCATAGGATGTGTATCTTTCATAGGTGCATCTGCTAGTTGATCTGCGAGGGCTTGTCCTTTGATTGCTTTACGATCTGTGTATTCAATGTCGAACTCACTAAGGATCATGACCCACTTAGCTAGTCTGCCTGTGAGAGCTACTTTTGCTAGTAGATACTTCAAGGGATCAATCTTGGCTATCAGATTTGTATGTTGGTTCAGTATGTAATGCCGCAACTTTTGGGAGGCAAACACTACTGCTAAACAAGCCCTTTCCATTGGCCAATAATTGAGCTCATATCCCACCAAGGTTCTACTGATGTAATAAATGGCATGCTCTTTTCCTGCGTCATCACTTTGTGCTAGCAGGGCCCCCAAGGCCGAGTTTGTAGTGGAGATGTACAATATCAAAGGTTTGTCTGCGACTGGTGGAACCAATACAGGAGGTGTAGCTAGATACTCCTTAAGTTGATCAAATGCTGCTTGACACTTATTGTCCCATCGAAATGAGACATCCTTTCGGAGCAAGTGTTGAAAGGGTTGACATTTATCTGCTAGCTGTGATATGAAACACCGAATGGATTGCAACCTTCCCTGAAGGCTCCGTAGTGCTTTAAGGTTCTTGGGTGGAGGCATCTCCACTATAGCCTTTACTTTCACTAGATCGACTTCGATGCCTCTACGAGATACAATGTATCCCAACAGCTTTCTTGATGTTACACCGAATACACACTTCTTTGGATTGAATCTTACTTGGTATTTTTCGATCCTGTCGAAGATCTGTCCTAGGACCTGTATGTGATCCACCCTAGAAGATTTAGCCAATATATCATCCACATAGTCTTCCATGATGTGATGAAACAGATCGTGGAATATCACTGTCATTGCTCTCTAATAGGTTTCTCCTGCATTCTTCAGACCAAACGGCATGACGCACCAACAATAATTGCCCCACGGACAAGTAAAGGTTGTCTTATGTTGATCTTCCTCAGCTATCCTTATCTGATTGTAACCAGAAAATCCGTCCATGAGAGAAAGCATCTCGTGACCTGCTGTCAAGTCCACTATAATGTCAATGTTTGGTAGTGGAAAGTTGTCTTTAGGACATGCCTTATTTAGATCTCTGAAATCATTACACATGCAGATGCACCCATTGGGTTTAGACATAGGTACAATGTTTGAGACCCAATCTGAATAGTCAATGGGTTGTATGAACTTTGTGTCTAACAGCTTTTGTATTTCCACCTTCACCAAGAGAGCTATCTGTGGGTGCATCTTTCTCAACTTTTGCTTGACTGGCTTCACTTTGGGATCAACTGTGAGGTAATGAACTACCAGCTTAGGGTCTAGCCCTGGCATATCTGCATAGGTCCATGCAAATTTGATGGTTCGTTGCAAAGAGAAGTCATTAAGATTTCTGTGCTCTGTGTCAGATAATGATGCTACTAGGAATGTTGTCTTTGGATTTTGTTCTGTGCCAAGATTTATTTCTGTAGAATCTTCCACTGAGAGAGCTGATTTCTCTTGATACTTAGATGGTAAGGGAAGGTCAAATCCTCCATCCTCAGGTGCCACAGTTGGGTTTTCACCTTTGGATACATCCTTTGTTTTTACTATTTTGTGATCAGGAGGTCCACAGTGTGGTTTTCACCTAGAGATCTTTCTTTATTTGCACTTTTGCGACTAGAGGATTTGGCATTCTCACTAAAATAAGCCGTGGGCTCTAGTTCCATTACAAAACCTGCTTTGTGATCGCCAAGATGGATACCTTCCCGAAGTCCCATGAACTCAACTAAAGCTTCGTCATTTTGAAATACATCTATAACGGGGGCCCTTGGTCCCAATCGATAAGTTCAGGGTAGACAAGTGTGACATTCTGGGTGCTGGTGGTGGAAGTTATGGATACGGAGGATACTGTAAAAATGGAGGATTCTGTGAATAGATTGGTCATGTGGAGGGAAAAGTCATCGATGATATCCTCTGTAGACGTCGAATCAGCGGGAAAAGTGTCAGCTACCTCGTCGAGGATATACTCGATGTCCAAGGTGCGTGGTACCTTCTTACCAAATCCTAATCCCTTCTTGTCTAGCTTCTTTGTCACAACAATGGGTTCCATAGTGCCTTGATTCTGTTTCCCAAGGCCACCTTTGCCTTTATAGCCCATATTTTTTACTATTCTTAAGCCATTGCCTTATTGCTTGACTGGTATTGTGACTGGTTCTTTCTCCTTGTAGAGCCAAGAAGAGATGTCCTCAATAGTTTCCTCTTCCAATAACCGTCCATGTTGGAATTGGGTTAGGAATGTTGGGGGAGGAATAGCTACTTTTTTGATAACTTTGGCAATGGGTGGTTGGCCGTAAGATTTTGGAGAGAGAGGCATCCGCCCTACACAACAAGATTCTGAGATATCATAAGTGCCAAAGCCTATATCTCGGATGCGAGCTGTGATTTTGGGAAGGGGTGTAGATTCACTTGTAGAGGCTTGCGTGAGAGTTTCAGAATCAACATAAAGAGGGGATTCAAGGGCTTTGTCATTTTTAGGCACTTGGTTGCAATTCTTATAGCTTCCTTGCAAGACACGGCAAAATTCAAAAGGATTAGGATCTCCTGGGATGGTGATCTCCGTACCATTGTATGGGAACTTTAGGGACTGATGGTACGTGGAGGGAACAACTTTCATTGCATGGATCCATGGGCGACCTAGGATAATGTTGTAAGGTAGCTCAATATCAAGGACTTGGCACCTAGTTTCAAGCATGACAGGGCCCAGTTGTATAGGCAAGTGAATAACACCTTCTGAACGGCATTCTGCATCATCATACCCCTTGATTGTAATACTATGATCAGTGTTGACGTGATCCTCAGAGTATCCCAATTGCTTTAGTAACTTTAAAGAACAGATGTTGAGACCAGCACCACCATCTATGAGGATGCATTTGATTTTGCGCTTATGGATGAGAACTTCAATATGAAAGGCATCGTTGTGACAAGGATCATGGGAGGGGAGGTCTTTCTCAGAGAAGACCACGTTGTAAGGTGAAGCAATATTACCCACTATAGCTTGGAAATCCGCGACTGCTATGTTGTTAGGAACGGAAGACTCTTGGAGGGTTTTTTCTAGCACCACTCTATGTGCAGGTGATGACCGTAGAAGGTCCAAAATAGAGATCTGTGCTGGTGTTCTACCTAGATGTTCGACAAGATTATAATCAGACTGAACCGGAAGCCTAGGTGTAGGTGCACGGATGGTGACATGACCTCGACGAGTAGTAACAACGCAATCTGTAGATTTGCCTTTGATCGTGAGGGTAGACATTCAACTCTCTTCAAAATGACCGATAATGGAATCGAAGGACGTGGAAGCATGATTGATACCTTTACCTCTATCCTGAGGGGGAGGTGGACCGTGATGAGGGAATGGTTCCTTGTACATATCTAGATCCTTGTTCGTGTGTTGCGCTGGTGATTCATCCTCAAAAGTGATTTGATTACTGTTAATGAGGTTTTGGATGAGGTGCTTAAGTTTCATGCAAGATGTAGTTCTATGCCCTTTGCTCCTATGGAACTCACAATACTCATTGTCTCTATAACGTGCCGTTTTGTAGATAGGTTCTCCATATGGGGGAGCATCAGGTAAGGTGATGAGCCCTTTCTGCAAGGCTTGCTGTAAGACCGATTCGATGGGCACTCCCAAGGGAGTGAATTGACGTCGCGGAGGGTAATCTTGTTGGGGCCGCTCTTGTTGTCATTACTGTTGGTTTGGATAAGGCTGCCTTGTTGTTGCTGTTGTTGAGGTGGAGCTTGACTTGGTTTGGAGAGCTGCAGCGGTGTTTGCAACGTTTGGACATGCTTAGTATCGACCACCCCATCGTTGACCACATTTTTGTTTTTGTTCCAATATTTGGGTTTGTCGTTCGATTGTTGATGAGGAGCGCTATCTTTCGTTTCCTTAAAGATTTTGACCACACCCTTAGCAATGAGGGCCTTCTCAATGTTGATACCCTTGTATGTGATTTCATTGAAGGTTGTAGCACTAAGAATTTGTAAATGGAAACCTAACTCTTGGTTGAGGTTCTGCACAAATATGCTAACAAGCTGTTTCTCCGGAATCTTGAAAGGGAATTTACTAGCCATTTGTCTCCATCGTTGAAGGAAAGAAATGAAAGTTTCCCCATTTTTCTGTTTATTATTGCATAGGTCCGTCATGGAAATCTCATGCTCTGCGTTGTAAGAAAAATGGGTGGCAAACTTCTCTGCTAGCTCGTTGAAAGACTTGATACCCGTAGGTAAGTGTGAGAACCATTCTATTGCTTGACCTCCAAGACTGCGAGGAAAGAGACGCATAAGATATGTGTCGTTATGAGAGACCTCGAGGCAAGCAAGATAGAATTCCCTAAGATGGTCTTTTGGGTCACCTTTTCCTTTGTATTTATCAAACTTGGGAATAGTGAAATTTTGAGGAAAAGGGATCATTGGTAATGACCGATCAAAAGGATAAGGACACACTTCCTCTAAAGAGAAGGTCTTTTTGGTGTGGCCAAACATAAGATCAGATAGCTGCTGTTGAACTTCTGCAATCTTTAGCTCCATAGTCGTGGGAGGGGTTGGTAACATCTCCTGTTGTCCAAAAAGTGGTTGGTGTTGCCCGTATGGAAGATTATAATGTAAGCCATGCGCACTGGTATTATAAGGGTTGTAAGATTGATTGGGATCATATGGGTTGTATGTTTGGTTCAGATTGGGTTGGAATTGGAGGCCTTGATTAGGCCGAGGTGGAGGTGGCACTAGGTAAGAATGTTGGCTTTGTGATGGTTGAAGAAAAGTATTGGGGGGAGGAAAGCTAAAGTGCGTTTGATTAGGTTGTGATGGCGGCACATAGCTTTGGGAAACCTGATGTTGGGAATGTTGGGAGTGGCTAGGCAATGTGTGAAAGAAGTTGAGTGAGGATGAACGTTGTGGAGGAGGAACATAGGTAGAAGTGATTTGCGACGGTTGGGGTTGATTGAGGATGAGAGTAGAAGAATGTTGTGGTTGGGGCTGCTTGAGGGCGAGAGTAGAAGAATGTTGCATGATTGAGGTTGCATGACTCTAATTGGTTGAGAGACATGAAGGTGTGATGATATAGGAGGTGGAATTTGTTGAGACCCTTGTTGCATGGCTACATAATTGTTCCTCGGATTGTAATTGGGTGGGAAACCTACGAGTGATGGGGTAACCAAGATTCCACTTGCGATTGGGGTGGACACTTTAGGAGGTGGTTGCACATTCGATCGAGCTAAGGTGGCTTGCTTAGCTAACTCTGCTTGACGTTGGAGAGTTTCTTGTTGGTTTTGATAGATCTCCATAGGAGTCAAAAGCGGTGATATGGGCCTCTCCCTTGTTGGGTTTTGAAAAAGGGGATTCCTATATTGTGAGCCTTGAGTAGGTAAGGGCGTAGTCACCGTGGACATGGTTTGCACCGCCTGTATGGCATCTTGGGCGTTGTTGCTCTCCTTGAGAGTGGATAAATCAAAATCTTGAGGTAACTTGGCGCCTTGCTTTGCAAGCAAGCGAAAGAAATGATCCTGGTTCTCACTAAAGATTTTATCAAAGGCAGCTATAGCTCTAGGATCTTGTATGAATTCATCAAGATCTTGCCCATATTCTTGAGAGGATTGACCTATTTCAAAGTGTCGCTCTTCTTGAGATGGGGTTTGATCTACGATATAACCTTGTGGGACAAAATCTAGAGGCAATCCTGTGGTATACTGAGGCGCATTTATCAAAGGGGTTCTATCCTCCCAAGGATTGCTTGGTTGTTCAATGTGCGGCATGTTCGGAGAGCTGATTGGTTTTGCCGCGGGTGTACTAGGAGTCACCTTGAGAGTAATGTTGAGACGACCTGATTGTGGTGTGTGAGGAGGCGACTTGTGCTTCTTAGGGACAACTTGCTTGGATTTCATAGTTTGCTGTAGCCTAGTGGTTACCATGGGATACACTAGGACAAAATGTAATGCTGGAAATTTGTGAGATGCTTTAAGAAACAGACAAAACTTCTGATGCACAAAGTACTAGACCAAAGGCGCTATACTGTTTGACCAGAGGCGCAGGACTGTGCCACCAAAAGCATGCTCCTGTGGACCAGAGGCGACGGACTGAGCTACCAATAGCGAGTTACTGCTATGCCAAAGGCGAGCTACAGTGACCAAAAGCAAGCTACTATTATACCAAGGGCACTGAAGTAGAGTTTTGCTAGAGGCGGGTTACTGCTGTACCAAAAGCGATCTACTGTACTACCAAAGGCGAGCTGCTGTAATACCAGGGGCACTGAAGTAGTGTCTAATGTTTCTAAAAGGCAAGATGTTTCTGTTTCTGATTGGATTGGTTTGGCAAGAGAAAACACAGCAAACAATTGGTCAAAAAAGCACAAGGATTGACACAACAGATAGTGTATGTTCAAGGCTCCAAACAAGCCCAATGTTTCCACAGGTATAAGACAATTGCAATCAATAACAAGCACTTTTTATCCCTAGAGACAAGGTTTCATTGCAGTAGATTAGCTCACAGCTTAATACTCCGTCGATAAAAATATCATTCCATAAAGGTGTCAGATATTTAGTATCTTTGCGAGAGACGATAGGTAGGGATATCTCACCCTCCCCTTGGAAAGCTCAAGTAGGTCACAAGAGCTTTATGTCCAAGGGAATACTAGAAGGGAGCCAATGGTGAGTATCTTAAGGGTTTAAATCGATTTCCCTTGCACTGATGATTACCGCAATGTTCAGAGGTAGGTCAGGTAGTCTCTATCTAAAATGGTTCTTAGTGACTTTGAGGGACCAACGCCTTACGAGCAATGCGACAAGCTACTAAAAGCTTTAACCAATCCTACTAAGAGTTTCAAACACTTCGCTCAATGTGAAAATCATTTCCACAAAGAGCTAGTACACCTCTTTTCAGTTTGGCACCACAAGGTAAGGCTGACGTCGGTTAGGACTTGGCTTTTGCCTTATCCCTCTTATATAGCGGTTCAAAGGAAACCTCCACTTAGGGTCGTCCCTTTTGGATGAAGCGCAATCCAAAAGCAGGCCCTTCTAAAGGAAGTACAAAAAAAATAAGAGCAAGCATGTCAAACAAAGGTTCAATTGTCCCGTTATAAGAAAAATAAGGTGCAATTAAGCTAGGCACACAGACGTTTGTAGTTGTAAATTGTCACTTATGAAATGAAGTGTTTGGCATTCATGTCCATTGTCCTTTAGAAAATTGAGGTGTTTGTTCATACATGTCCATTGTCCCTTAAGAAAAGCAGTATGTTCCTAAGACTTAGATTGCAAGAAAAGATTTGTTCAATTATCCTTTTAAGCATGCAATGTGTTTCTAAGACTTAGTGAGATAAATCAAGAGGTCTTCAATGCTCGTCTTGCATGAACATGTTAAAAACACCTATTGGCTCTATGTGAGTAATAAGAAGCTGCAACAAGTGAGTTAGTTCCACCAAAAATTCACAAGTTAGCAAAAAATAAATCAACTTTGACCAAAAGCACTGCACAATCTTACCAGAAGCGACTTACTGTTTTCCAAGAGCGCTGTACCACAGAGCAGAAGTGTTGCAGAATATTACCAGAAGCGCTGCAAAATAACCAGATGTGCTGCACTGTGTTTTTGAAGGCGCTGTGATGCAGACCAGAAGCGCAATACAATAATACCAGGAGTGCTGAAAAATAACCGGAAGTGTGGAGCTGTGTTACCAAAAGTGTGATACAATATAGCCAAACATGCTGCACTGTCTCAGATCACAAAAAGGTTAACTTTTGTCAAAAATAACCAGATCTAAAATAAAATTCCATGATTGATTAACTACTCTGAGAAGTGGTAGCTGAGAGATCTGTGTTCTGCAATCTAGGAAACTCAGAAGCTGTAACAACACCAAAGATTGACACAAAAATTGAAGGTACCCCTAAATAAATCAGCTTAGGATGTCCAAAAAGCAGGTTTGTCAGACAAATACAACAGCTTGTCAGACAAATTAATAAGATAGATAGCGTGAAAGTCCTGCAAGACAGTGAACAAAGTCAAAAACCTAATTTAGCCAAAAGCGCTGTAGAATACTGCCGGAAGCGCTGTTCTGTTATGCCAAAAGCGTTGCGCTGCGCTGCCAAAAGTGCCGCAGTGCCTCTAAGAGTGCTTAACTGTGCCTCCAAGAGCGCTCAAATATCCTGCCAGAAGCACTGTGCGGTGTCGTTTGCGCTGTGCCGTATTGTGACTTAAAAAAAAAACAATTTCTCAAAGAAACAAAGGGATTAGTGGGTCCCACCGGGTGTGCCAGAATGTGTATGAGGAAAAATTGATTAAATCTAAACTAAATAAAATCAAAGAACCCAATAACATAAAGAAAATGAATTTAAATAAAAGCCATGACAAATAATCAATGAAATAAAGACTTTTACTGAAATATGTATTGTTTCCTTTGGATTGAATGTGGATTGCTCAATGAAGTTGCAAAGCCATAGCTGCAACAAGCAAGTAGTGTGCTCAATGTGCTCAAAGATCAATGTCAAGAGATCGTGAGAGTGCTTAATCGACGCGTTTTGTATGCTCAAAGCTCTGTTAAGTATGCCTGAGGATACGATCGAAGAGAGAGAGCCAATGAAGGAGATGAGGGGGGTTTATATAGGTTTCAATGAAGATCGATCAACGGTTTAGATAATTTAGAAGAATCAATGGAGGAGAATAGTTGAGGAACGTGCAACGAATGAGAAGAAGACATGTGTCTTGCTTTCTTTTGCATGAGAGGAGTTATCAAGAATAGAAGAATGAGTTAACTGAAGAAATAAATCAATTAAAAGAATAAAGCAATCAGTTAAGTGATTTAAAACAAGAAGAAGAGATTTGCATGAGAAAAGAAGATATTTTGCTTTATTAAATATAGAAAGCTTGAGTTATTTTAGAGATAACTCAAATTTAGAAGAAAAAGCAACTTAAATGAATAATTGATTTATTTAAATTTAGAGGAGATATATTGGAAGAAATAATTAAATAATTGGAATTATTTAATTTAGAAGATTTGAAAGAAAATTAAATAAATAAATTTATTTAATTGTTGGTGCATGATTTTGGAAGAACAGAAGATTATAAATAAAATATTTGATTTTATTTATTTTTAGAGGATTGAGATAATTTAAATAAATTTGCATGATTTATTTCAATTTAGAAGAACAATTAATTTAATTAAATAATGTAAATTATTTAATTGTAGATAAGAGGGATTTTGTTGAATTAATTAAATAATTGATTTATTTAATTAATGTAGATTTGATTTTTGGAAAGAAGATAATGATTTAATTAAATAATTAAAATTATTTAATGTTGGAAGAATAATAGAGGAATTTAATTTAATTAATTAAATAAAGAGAATTTATTTAATTAATGTCGAAAGTATGTGATTTAGAAGAATTTGGTGAAATTAATTAAATAATTAGATTATTTAATTAATGTGTGAAATGCAAGTGATTAGGAAGAAATGACGAGATGCGAGCAGTGTGACGACTTGGTCATTTTAGGGTGTCTACACCGGGCTTTCTCCATGGCAACCTCCATCATCTTAGGTTTGAATACACAAACCCCTCCATTAATCCGGGCATTCAAGCCCTTGATAAAATGCTGCATCAACATAGACTCATCATCCCCAATGCCTGCATACTATTTGAGCTCATAAAATCTGCGCTCATACTACTCTACTGTCAAGGCCAACTGCCTCAGCTCGTGGAACTCATCTGCTCGACGCTACCTCCAATGGTTTGAAAGAAAGCAAGCTCTGAATCTCTCTAAAAACAACTCCCAAGACACAGTGCTAATGTGCAAATGCAGCTTCTGCTCCTCTAGCCGCCACCAAGTCGAAGCAAACCCTCGGAGATGCAAAATAGCACATCTAGGTTTTGTATTGCTGCCATATGGATGCATGGCAAAACACCTGCCTAAGTCCAATAACCAAGTCTCTTTCTCAAGTCCTCTACTAGCTCCATCAAAGATGGGTGGGCGTGCTCTTAGTAAATCCCTCATATGGCTAGCTAGTGTGGCCTCCTGCTCAGCTGTCAACTCCCTACGCCTGGGAGACCTCTCTCTCTCTAGGACCTGGCTGGTCTACCTCCTGACCTCCTTTGGGCTGCTCACCCTCCTGTCTAGGACCTAAACGGGCAAGGGCCTCCTCAAGAATCTGTCTCAACTAGGCTCTATTAGGCTGACCCTAACCTTCAATGTTCTGACCCCCACCTTCATGGGCACTCGTATGAGGAGTACTGGGGGGAGGGGTACTGCCACCACCTCTCCCACGACCCCTACCTCTACCCCGACCTCGGCCCCTACCTCTAGGCATCTACCCTACACACAAAAAGCAAATTATTACATTAAGAAAAGGGTCACAACAGGGGTTAAAACATTCTACAGAGTTTAAGCACTAGGTTACATAATGGGTCCAAATATAACCAGGGTACCCAGTGTTTAAACTTGGCTCTGATACCAAATGAATGCCCCGTCATGCAATCCTAGAGTGCTAGACTAGAAGTGCAAAAGTTACAGAAATATTTTTTTTTGAAAGCAAGATAGTGTAAAGTAGTAACCAAACATACCATAGTACACCGCATAAACAAAATTACTCTCCTAACAACTCTAGGGCAAAATAACTGCATTAATAAAAGAAAATAGAACTACAGAAGTAATAACCATTACACTGCTAAAATAGATACAAATAACCTTTACTGTAGTAGAATAGATTAATTATAGAGTCTCAGTATAGGATTACATGATTACAAGATTATAAGATTGATCATGTTGGTTTACAAAGGAATACATAATAAGTATACAACACCATCGAAGGTAGGAAGCAAACTGGAATTGGAACACCTCTGCACTAGACTCGAACCGCATCTCCAAGATGACCAATGGATAGCTCTGCCTCCCAACGATGTGGAACCTTGAGGTCCACCCCTCCGAGCTAGGAGATAACGACGAGGATTCCACTAAGCCAAGAACCAACATCCAAAAATAAAAGGAATGACAACTGACTTGACACAACTGACCATATCAACAAAACTGCACAAGACAAGACTTCACTCTAGAGGCACTACCAAGGAATGACAAAATTGCGTAAGGGGAGTGTCATCGCATGGTCCTAACATGGATTACCTAGGCTATCTATCCCCAGAAGCCGGCCCCCATCTATGGTTACCCTGGCAGCCTCTCTCTAGGCGCCGGCCCCATAGGGTGACACATGCGGAGCTGATGGGTCCTCTCATTGAGACAAGGAGGTCAGCCTTGCCAACTAGGCCTTCTCATCCCATCCTTAGCCTGTGAGAGCACTCAAGGCATAGGTGAGGTCTATTACTTATCTTGTTAAGTGTTTTAATACCCCCAACCCTCTTGATTAAGTTATTAAGTTTTCCACATGCCACAACTTCCATGGGGTTACCTAGACGACCTCTCACTAGGCACCGGCCCCACCATGAAAGCCACTCCCTTAGTGTTCTTTGGTCAATCATAGATACCACACATGTAGGTAAAAGTCACCAATCAGATCCAAGCCATAACTTATGCCATTCACTAGGCCACAACAATAAGTCCATAGAATCCCTTCAAAATGTGAAGCAATACCATCAAGGAACCAAGAACTATATTCAAGAGACCATCCCCATTCATTACAAGATACAAAAATTTAGATAACCCATTACATTGGCATGCCACAATCTAAACCAAAGATCAAGACACCACACCTCTGGAGTTAGGTACAACCAAAGATAAAGTTGCCATTATTTGACAGGGACAAAATTTCTGCCATGACCAAATACACATGGCACCCCTCAAGAATCCCACTTCACAAATAACCAAAACATAGTCCAACTCCATCCCAAGGTAACATAACGATCCAATACAAACATGATGATACGACATGGAGGGTATTCAAGCATAAAAAAATCAATGAACTCCTAATTCAATCAAGGAAACAACTTAAGAGACTACCTCAAATTCTAATAACTTAATCCACAAACATATTTTCTTAAGAACATAAATTGCCAGCTTCTATAAGGGAAATACAATTTCGAAACAAAATGACTATAATCCTCTATGATTCAATTATAAACATGAGTCACTAGATAACATTTACTATAAACATAACATACTTATCTAAAACTTCCAACAACTACTAAAAGCACTTTCACAACGATATTGATTCCTTTCCCAAGGAACACGAGGATAAAATACAACATTTAGACATGATAAGGAAGACAACCCCAAAATAAAATGAGATAAAATATACTCCTTCGTTAAGGAAATATCCTAGCATATGCAAGTATCTATTTGTAACAACACAAGGCATAAACTTCTATCTTTTAATTTATTAATTGTCAAGCTAAAAGAAAACAACCATAGTAAATTTGCTAAACAAGAATTCACATTAAGGTTACCAATGATATTCCCTGACAGGAACAACTACTACCAAAAAAAATATATAATCTTGCTAAGATAAATACACATATGCTTCTTATGATCCTATATTATCATCTAGCATTTCCAACTAAAATATCCATTCAACATAATAAACATATCTATAATTTCCTATAATCCATCCTCTTACCAATATACAAATCCAATTGCGATAGCTATGAGGATCTATAGCACATTCTCCTAACATATATTTCTTAAAATTTCAATTATAAACAAATACATTTCCCTAAAATCATTTACCAATTGCAAATACAACCACTATAATGTATAGTCATAATTTCCAACATATCTAATTCGAACACAAATCCTTGATCCATTTAAATAAAAGCATCTAAATTAATATGTTTAAATTTTCTCCCACTACAAGGTAAATGAAACTAGACTATCACAACATTGTTACCTCAAGAAACTAGAAACATTAATACAAAATACTCCAACATCTCTATCTCTATATCCATTCACTGCACTAATGTATCATGAAGATGACTATCCTATAAACACCATTACTCCCAACAAGGAAAATACCAACAAGACCATATTTGAAAACAATCTAGACATAACCCTAAAAGGAGGATATAAGCCGGCGAGCTTAACAAGGCTTTCACTTATCAAAATGAAAAGATTTAACATATTCTATATTATTTACGGAGACCTCTCCTTAGAAATCTAGTATTATAATTCGAAACATATAAAAAAAAAGCTCTAGCTTAAGATATAATTACTAAAAACAATGTTTCCTAGGCTAGAAAACAACTTGAATTTAATAAGGATACCAATTAATTCCAATAACTAAACTTGCCTTACACAAACAACATAAGCATCAATAAATCTTCCTATGCCGAAAAGCCACTAGCTTACATAAACAACTTCGATCAACCACAGTGACCTATAAAAAAATTCCTAACATAATCCCCACTTTAGTGTTCAAAATAAAACATGGAAATTCTAACTATCAAGAAACCACTAAGAGTTACTAATAATCATGCTTTCAAAAGAAAGTACATTTGTTTATCCCCTGCGAAAGAGGCTCCCCTACGAACCCTGTACAACCCCCCTAACTAGGCACGTCGACCAACAAACTACCATGCATACCGGCAAAACACTGAGTTGACAATGACAACAGTGTCTAGTGATCCACGACTAACATAAACGTGCTACAACACTTAGGACGACTACAGTGACCGACCGAACAAGGCATTCTATTACCGGAACGATTGCTGTGACAACAACCGAACGACTAACATGGCTATGCTATGAGAACCGACCATTACCTCTACGCCTGCAGTGGGATAAAAGTGACTTCAAAACATGCAATGCGGAGGGTTTGGGCTACCCTGAAGACGATTGCGAAGGTTTCGACCAGCTTAAAATGATGACAAAAGTTTTAATTGAGACTTAACTACCTCAAAACTCAACGAGATACTAGACAATACCCATCCTAATGGAGTAAAATAGACATCTAAGCGATCACACCTAATTTGAATACCGGTGAAGAACTACACTTAGATATCTCATGGAAATCTAATCAATCTGGCATACATGGAATAGAAGCAATAGAAACTACAGAGAATTTGATAGAGAGATCTAACAGAAACCCAAAATCTACGCTCCTTCACACGGTGCAGTTAGTCATCAAACATAAGAATAGCAAAAGCCTCCCATGCGACAATAAACGAAGCTACAATTGAGATAACATTCATAATAACGTCTAACCAATAAAAGAAATTAGAGATACGTGCTACTAAGCTGATATTTTCATCAATGATTCTGGAGTCAACAACTTGAAGAAACATTTCTAAACACGATGATTTAATCTCTAAAACATAAATAGTTTTGTCAGAGCTATTAAAGATTTTATCTCTGCCAGCAATAGTACTATGTGCAAAAGTATGTCTTACCATAACTTTAGCAACCTAAAGTGTAAATAGAATGAGTGATATTACATGCCATAACTTACTCTTATCATACTATATTTCAGTTAGCGAAGAGGAAGCATTAGTAACAGAATATCAATAACTGAAGTGCCGCGATAAGCATGCAATCTAAAGAGGACACACACACATGGTCTCACGGCTGGAAAACTATAAACCATCAATGGTCTTGGCTAGATCTAAGCATGTACCATGATGGAAGTTTTGGAATAGCATAAGATATACTGGTAGCCAGGTAGAAAAATGAGAAAACATGAACACTAAGGATGAAAAGTTACAAGGAGGAGACGTCTCATGAATAAACAATGAGCCCACAAAAGAGTTCGATGAAAAGGCCTAGGAACTTTCAAGTAATGTAGAAATTGGAGGAAAGGCCGGGCTTCACAACCTTTGCCAGTATCCTCTCTGCGTGAGCTCAAAAGGGAGCTTTAGAATAGGATGAGGCCCTATGAAAAGTTCAGTTGAAAGAGCTCTGAACAACATAACCCAGACCTATGAACTTAAATCACACCATATTTGCTAGGATTTTAACCAACAAGTTATGTCATCCGAAAGCCAAGGAGATCTTTGTAGAATAGGAGGGCTTGGCAGTCCTAATGAGAGGTCATATCATGATTAGGAGGATTCAAGGTACCATGGCTGAGACATTTGATTGGGTAATCTGGTGCTTGAATAAACAAGAATGGGATATAGCAACATAACCAGATATGGATAATTCTATATTACAAATTTGTGCCAAGAGGATATTAAAATTCAATCAAAAGAAGCATGCAAGTTTAGTGGATGAGGGGTAAGGTGATTCTTATTATATTAGACCTATGATTGATCAATATGCGGGCATGGTTGACCTCCTTGGTCGAGTGGCTAACTTCAGAATTTTATTATCCAAAAATACCATTTAAATCTATGGTAACTGTGAAAAAGGTGCAACAAAATGATTAAGATTTTGGCAGAGATTGCAATAGGATTAAAATTTTGCAAAGACTACTAGTGAAATCAGTTTGGTTCAGCAAGAAGAATAATGAGGGTTACGAGAACCAAAAGTTATAATTACAGGGGTGTCCTACCGTGGAGAAATTTGAAAGCTCAAGGAGTAATTAGATCAAGATCATAAATAGGACATGCTAGTCACTCACACAGAATCAGGTTGCAATGAAAACATAACTTACAAGCTACAACAGTTGTAAATTCACAGAGAAGGACAATCCACTTACCCGAAAAATTTAGCTCCCCCTCCAAATTTTCCCAGCTCCTGCCACTAATTTTTCTCTGTTCCTCCTCTTTTTTTTTTAAAACAAGGATTCAACTCTTCCAATAAATGCAGAAGACATGCCTCTCTTCCCAACAACCCACTTTCTCTCAAAACAAGGATTCAACTCCTCGAGTAAATGCAGAAGACATGCCTCTCTTCCCAACAACCCACTCTCTCGTGAGATTCAAAATTTTACTATATCATGAGGTTCCCAAATCCTCCAATTTTTAAATTGACAACACACGACATTAATTTTGTAGATCCCCAAAATATTCTCTACCAAATATCCACTAACTACGCGTAACTCCAATTATGACAAAAATATTCTTGGAAGCAGATAATTTAATTCTAGACTACTATAAAATTAGCCAAGGTATCAATCCCAGTTCTAAGCCCAAACAAATATTATGCAATAATCATATTAGGAGCATTATTAATTAATAATAAATCACTAAAGTATTTTCCAACCACACACATAAGCCTAATAACAAAATTTGACTACACACCTCAACTCGAGATTAGCAAACATAAATGGCACGTGCCGAGAGACACAACATGACTCGAGACCACAACCGAAGACAATGACCGACCTAGTGGATTGGACCTCGTGTTATCTCCCATCACTAATATCCATTGGTGAAAGAACCCGCTCAAACCTGCTATATCAGTTGGAGTCGAGGTTCGGTACCTGCAGCCTGCATCCAAACAATTGATTAAATATGATCAAGTACGTATATGTAAACACACAGAGAGTCAGAGAATCGCGGCGCAGTAGGGTACTCGAAATGAGTAATGTTACACCGTCCCTGCTCTTGAATAAGATTATAATCATAACATTTGAAAACAGATATCTACGAATCTAATAAAACATGTAAATAATAATCCATTACTAAACTTTTTCAACACATCATAACTGAAGTACTCATAATGTTATCATAACTTATAATAGATGTCTAAATATATCCATCGAACATAGTCCATCAAATCAAAGAGATCATAACCCAAAACATGTAAATCCGATGTCTCGAAGCTAAAATGTGCAATAAAAGACTATCAACTATAACAAAACTGTCATAAGGAATATGAAAATAACATCTATCAGAAGCCAAAAAGCGAGGGACATTACAGGTTAGGCTTATAAATCAATGGTAAGTGTAATCTTACGATTATGGTTAGCATTAGGGTTATATTGAGGGTTATGATTATGATTAGGGTTTTGTTTAGGGATACAATTAGGGTGAGGGTTATAAATAGGGTTAGAATGAGGTTTAAGATTACAATTATAGTTTGGGTTAGAATCACGGTTATGCTTAAAATTAGGGTTAGAATAAGGGTTATGATTACAATTAGGGTTTGGATCATGGTGAGAATAGGGTTAGAAATAGGATTATGCTTAAAATCAGGGTTTGAATAAGGTTTTAATCTAATTAGAGTTTAGGGTTTAGGGTTTACAAGTATCACTTTCCTTGTAATTGCAAAACCCAAAAGATAGTCACCAATTTCTTTCCCCACACATTAACATTTCCCAAAAAAAATAAAAAAGTCACCACAAACACAAGAAGAACCCCTTGAGAAAAAAAAACCCTTTCACAAGTTAATCCAATGGAGAAGCTGATGCAAAGTGTAAAAAAGGCTAGGAGAATAAGATTCATGGTAACATTACATGGGACATAACACTGCAAATAACTAAGGAAGTTTGACTACTAAGGAAGTTTCTCCAGGTTTTTGGCATAATATCCTTGAAAGAACTCAAAATAAATTGTTGGGATGGAAAGGAAAACTTTTAAGCAGTGCGGGAAAATTGTAGCTTCTAAGGGCCTGGTGTAGGAGCACCTTGACAAATTGATGCTTTCATAGGAATTTGATTGAACTTTGATGATTCAACAATGTAATGAGATAAATTAAGTCATTTTTCCTTTTATTAAAGTCACTAAGAGAGGTCTAAGTTCAAATTTGTGTAAATGATGCAAAATTGTAAAGTTGCAAATGATGCAAACGTGGAATATGAAAGGTCATTTTGGTTCTAGGCGTTGATAGGGAGTTAGAAATCAGTTGGAATGTGAGAAGTCATGATGTAATGCCTTTAAAAGGCCTTGTATCCATTTGTGAAGGTAGAGGGGAGAAGGTTGGAGAATGTGGGTTGTTACATTTTGATGTGATATCAATAAAAGATAACCTTGTTTCTACATTTCTGAATGTTAAACTGCTGTTTCAGAGATTGGTACGGATTTGTATGGATTTCATATGACTAGAATATGGTATGGATGGAAAGAGTATTGAGTCTACTTTCCATTTATTTTTGTTGCATCAAATTTCATTGAGATTTGAATAAGTTATGGCATTTTTATTGAGGGTAGGTCTGTAGAGTTTAATTTTCTAAAAATGTAGTCTAAAAATATGCATGGTACGGCCTGGTACAACCTCACATTGATGCATATAATAGATGGATGGAAAGATATGTGTTTCTATTTTAAAATTATTTTGGTTTGGTATAATTTCATTAAGTTTTGTGAGAGATATTGCAATTTTGGTGAGGGCAGGTCTGAACGTTGCCTAGGGTTTGCAGTTTTGGAAAAAAAATCATAACCTTCTCCCTTACCATTGGATCTTCATGAAAATTGGAGGAAAAATATGTATTAATGTTCTCTTCAGCCTAACTAAAGAAATTGGATTAGTTCTTTGATTTATTAATGTTATTGAGGATAGTTTTGGTCCTCCTACCTCTGCATCAGATTGGTGTTAGAGCTAGCAAAAGCTCTGGGAGGAGATGTATTTGTTCTTGTCACTGAGAAGGTAGGTGAAGAATTGAAGAAAAGATTTTGTTGGTGACCATTTGATTTTGTTGCTAAGTTGTTTGGTTGCAGGTGCTTATCCATCTAGCTACAGAAGAATGTTTTCTGAGGTTGTGTGTGTGGGCAGACAAGATGAGGTCTATCATGACCATTCTCCAAGAGAGATCAGGCTGGATAAGGGTGCAAAGAGAAACCACTGAGGAGAGAGTGGTAGGTACATCACCAGGATCTGTTGTTGGGTGAGATGAATGGTTTGGTGAGTTGGTGTTGTGAAGCAGTGAGAGAGATGGATACCTGATTGAAGAAGCACTTGATGTTGCAGCCTGAAGAGTACTCCATTGATGGGAGTAGAGGGAGCCTGAAGATGCTCTAAGATGATGGTAGTTTAGATTTTGTTGGTTGGTTGGTCACCTTTCTATTTGTGTGAAGATTGAAACCTGAAACTAAAGATGAAGAGACAAACAAAGATGCAGAAAAGGAGTTTTGTTTTGCAGATACATTTCCAAGGGACTTGGAAATCTTTGTTGGTTGGTTGTATGGTGCAGGAGCACCTTGACAAATTGATGCTTTCATAGGAATTTGATTGAACTTTGATGATTCAACAATGTAATGAGATAAATTAAGTCATTTTTCCTTTTATTAAAGTCACTAAGAGAGGTCTAAGTTCAAATTTGTGTAAATGATGCAAAATTGTAAAGTTGCAAATGATGCAAACTTGGAATATGAAAGGTCGTTTTGGTTCTAGGCGTTGATAGGGAGTTAGAAATTAGTTGGAATGTGAGCAGTCATGATGTAATGCCTTTAAAAGGCCTTGTATCCATTTGTGAAGGTAGAGGGGAGAAGGTTGGAGAATGTGGGTTGTTACATTTTGATGTGATATCAATAAAAGATACCCTTGTTTCTACATTTCTGAATGTTAAACTGCTGTTTCAGAGATTGGTATGGATTTGTATGGATTTTATATGACTAGAATGTGGTATGGATGGAAAGAGTATTGAGTCTACTTTCTATTTATTTTTGTTGCATCAAATTTCATTAAGATTTGAATAAGTTATAGCATTTTTATTGAGGGTAGGTCTGCAGAGTTTAATTTTCTGAAAATGTAGTCTAAAAATATGCATGGTATGGCCTGGGACACCTCACATTGATGCATATAATAGATGGATGGAAAGATATGTGTTTCTAGTTTACAATTATTTTGGTTTGGTATAATTTCATTAAGTTTTGTGAGAGATATTGCAATTTTGGTGAGGGCAGGTCTGAACGCTGCCTAGGGTTTGCAGTTTTGGAAAAAAAATCATAACCTTCTCCCCTACCATTGGATCTTGATGAAAATTGGAGGAAAAATATGTATTAATGTTATCTTCAACCTGACCAAAGAATTTGGATTAGTTCTTTGATTTGTTAATGTTATTGAGGATAGTTTTGGTCCTCCTACCTCTGCATCAGGGCCTCTCTTCAGGGTATTCCTACCTACTTTTTATCCTTATTTAAAATGCCCAGATATTTGGTTGATAAACTGGAGCAAATTCAGAGAACTTTCTTGTGGACTATAATTGAAGAAAAAAAGAGAACTTCCTTGGTTAAATGGGATAAATTCTGCCTTCCTAAGACTCATGGTGGGCTTAACATTAGAACCATTCAAAATATGAATAAGGCTCTACTGTCAAAGATTGTTTGGAACTTCTTAAACATAGATACTGACTGGGGACTTATTATAAAGGCTAAATACTTAAGGGACATTGACATATATTCTTTTCTTAATAAGGAGGGCCTTCCTCAAGGATCTGTTATATGAAATAAAATTATAAAAGCCAGAAGTCTTGTCAACAAGGGTATCATATGGAAACTTGGTGATGGATCGTTTATAAATTTTTGGGAAGATCCTTGGTTGGGTGATGGTCCTCTTTCTAAATAGATGGGCAATGAAGCTATTAGTGTTCTTGCTAAACATTTTTTTGGTAACAAAGGCAGTCATTACATTCATCAAGATCATGGTGTTAGAAGTTGGAAAAATATGTTTGAGTGTTGTACCAATAATCAGAATCTCCTTCACAGGGCTAATGAAATACAACAAATTCTTCTTAATACTAGGATTCCTCTTTTCTCTAGAAATGATCAACTTTTTTGGTCTACTGACAAAAAAGGTTTTTTTTTGTTAAATTTGCTTACCATTTGCTGATCAAGGAGGAATTTAAGGATGATGTCTAGATGAAGGTTTGGAATTGTAAACTCCTTCCAAAGGTTAACTTTTTCTAGTGGATTGTTGTTCATAATAAAATCTTGACTCAAAAGAATCTTCAATAAAGGGGTATGCAACTGGTTAGTAGATGTGTTTTGTGCTTGAAAGAAGAAGAGTCTGTCTCTCATCTTATCCTGCATTGTGAGTTTGCAACTGAGATATGGAGTAAAGTCTTTTTAAATTTTGGCTTGCAATGGGTCTACAATAAAGAGATAAAAGATCTCATTCTTAATTGGATCCCTCATCTATCCCATCCTTGGTTAGTTGAATTATGGACTCAATCTCTTCCTTTTGTTGCTTGGTTCCTTTAGAAAGAAAGAAATAATAGAATTTTTAGAGAAACTGTTAGAAATTCTTCACAGGTTTTCTATTCTTTTTCTAAGGCTCTCCTAGAAAATGTTTCTAATTCCAACATCAAAATTGCTGATAAACCTCTTACTCAGCATGAAGTCCCTGTGGCTTCCAACTAGGGGATTGTGAATCAAATTCCAGCTTTTGATGATTCTAAATGCATTAAAAGATTAAACACTATTTGGACTCCCCCTAACCCTGGTTGGTTCAAATTAAATTTTGATGGAGCTGCTAAGTAAATGGCAAGGCTAGTGGTGGAGGAGTTATAAGGAATAACAAAGGAGCTCTTATTGCTGCTTATGCTGGAGGAATTGGTAACCAAACTAATAACTTTACTGAAGCCTCTGCTCTATTATGGGGTCTTAAGTTGGCTATTTCTCTTGGTATCCACAAGCTTCATGTTTAGGGTGATTCCAAAATTATTATTGAGGCTATTTCTTAAACTTTAGATTGTGGATGGCAACTTAAGGATATAGTGATTGATATTCAAACCCTTTCACATTCTATTCCTGTCATTTTTTTCTCTCACATTTATAGAGAGGGTAACACTGTTGCTGACGGCCTGGCAAATTGTGGTCAACAATTTCAAAACTGGCAATGTTGGCGCCAACTTCATAATATCCCACATCAGATTAGGAATATCATTCAAAAAGAACAAGTTACTATATTATGATTACTCATCATTTCGCATGGTTTATCTACGTGGCCGGTTCTTTAATTTAGGGCATGCTGATTAGACACTCTAGTAATGATGAGAGTGAGCTTAGACAACTTTGCATGCGTGTGAAAGATAGCCGATTAATATGGAAAGATTATGTAAGGGCCTCAGGTTATCGTCATAATGATTGCCCTAATTATGTTTGTGTCCTATTTATTGCTGATTACACTCATTGCACTATGTTCAAAGTCTCTCAATTTTCTCACAGCATTGATAGAAGTTTTTTGGAAAATAACTTTCCCTATTCCTTTTCCATACTCATTCAGTTTCACTGGTTTTTCATCATGGGTGGTGATAGGATTCAAACTGAACCCAACAACTATGGAGAATTTAAAGAGAATGCTTTGGTCTGGCATTACTGTAAAGAAGGAGGAGTCACCCCTTTCCTTGAATGTTTGAATGGACATGATGAAAACCTGTCTAGATTCAATTTGCTCAATCCTGGGATAATCACAAGGTGTAAATTGGGAATGTTAGTTTCATGTTTTCTGAGAATGAAATTGCTATGGCTACGGGACTTCTCCAAAGGGTACAAAGATGCAGAAAAAGTCTAGGGTTTCGAATGCTCAAAATCAGAAACTGTTTCTTGGTGAAGGCGAGGAGTTGGTGCCTTACCAGGGTGGTTTTGAGAGAGCCCGTCTTCCTAAACTGTGGGCTGACATGTGCTACATGGTGAAGTATTTCACCCTTGAGGGCTGTTTTACCAAGTTTTATCACTATCATCTCCCTTTGTTAAATCATTTTAGAAGGAATGCCACTATTAGCTTCCCCTTCTACTTGCTTTCTTCTCTTGAGCACTCTGTGCAACATGTTAAGAAGACTATGCTAAAGAAGCCTGATGAGAAGCCTATTCCCTTACATCAAGGGCTCATTCATAGATTATACTAGTTTCACTTAGCTCTGTCTCCTCCTTCTCTTCAACCCTATGGTTAGGATACCCCTACCGCCTCTATGAAAACTGGTCTTGCTACTCCTAAACGGCTTCCTGTAGGTGATCCTTGTTCTGGTACTTCCAAGTCTATGGCCAAGAGTGTTCAAAACCCTCCCTCTAGATTCAAATTGAAAGCTAAAAGATGTCTTTCAGATGTTGACATGGAGTCTAACCCTTTAAAAGAAAATATTGGGGATTCTGGGACCCAGAATGAGTAGAATCAGGATAGGGAGGGATCCTCACGAAGTTTCAAAAAAGTTAAACTGGAGGGTAAATATGCTGTTGTTAGGCGGTCTAGTCGTATTGCTGGCAAACGGGCTCCCAAGCTAAAGCTGATTGACTATTCTGAAAGCAATTCTGAAGCCTCTACCTATGAGGAGGAAGATACCAAGAGTGATGTTCAAGAGATTGATATTGAAGATTCTGGTGGTGAAGAAGAAATTGGTGGGCAGGATATTCTTGTGGAGGCCTTTGATACTGAAGATAATATTGGGGTTCATAATTCTGTCCCCATTGGTGACTGTGTGGATGTGGGAGATATTACTTCTAAGGTGAAGGTGACTGATACTATTGATAACACTGGGAAAGATGCCCACTCTGTTCCCATTGTTGTTCCTGTTGATCTTGATCTGTTTCAAGAGGATGGTAATAATGCTCAAGAGAGTAGGGAGGAAGACAATATTGAGGAAGTTAATGATGCTGATGATCTGTCTTAGCTGAAGGAGCGGGTGGAGTTCCTGGAAAAAAGGGTCTTTTCTCTTGGCAATTCCATTACTAGCATGTTATGCAAGACTGCTATGGCCAATCTCTCTTTGTTGCGGGAACATGAGGTTCTCATTCATGGTGCTAATAATGACAGGGTCAAAAAATTTGACAAAATGTTGGAGTTCCTTTCTAAGGGAGAGGAGGACATCCCTTCCTAGTCTTTCTGTGCTTTCTGTTAGCTGGCTTTTTACTGTTAGTATCTTTTTGCTATATATTCACTGTATGTAACCTGTTGGTGGTGGTTTTGGCTCTTTTTGTTTTCTAAGCCCTTTTTACCCCTTTTGGGTTCTATTTTGTAAGGAATCGGCCCTTGGTTTGCTGCCTTATATTATCAAAAACACTGCAAACAAAGAATAAGATTAAGATTAAAAAAACCAAAAAAACAAAACATTGGGTAATGTAGTAGATTACAAAATAATGGTTGACTTATAGATGAAGGGGAAAATCATTAGAAATATGTATAATCTAAGAATGGCTGGAGTGAAGACAAAGAAATGAGGAACTGGGTGAACAAAGATAATGACAATGACTTTTGTTTATTCCACTGAACTATTTCATACAATTTAAAAAAATGTTTGGTTAATTTTTATTTTCTCTGAATGTAAAATATGAAAACTTATTCTACTTCAAAATATGAATAACTTATATATACATTTCTAATAGTTAAGCTTTATAAATTTCATTTCCTATACATCGGAGTGACATGGGTGAAATGTAAAATGTAAAAAGTTATCAAAAGTTATGAAATGTAAAATACAAATACAAAGTCTTTTCTTAAGATACAAAATTATCAGTAAAATGTCCTAATGAGAATTTAGTTTTAAAGTCTAGCATATATTTGACCCGACTCCAATGTTGTCATTGTATGTTGAAAATTCCAAAAGGGAACGTACATGGAAGGATAGTGATGCAGATTTTTCTGAACCTACAAGTTATCTCTCTTGTTTATGCCCTATCCTGCAATTCACCACTCACGCACTAGATACAGAAATATGAAAGCAAATAGGGAAGAAATCGTAGTAGGAAAAAATAATACATACAACACAGTTAAATGCATGTTATCATGATGGAGGATCATCCACATTTGTGAACCCAGCTGTAAGATCATGAGGGCATCCCTTCTCATTGAAGATAAAATATACCACTCAAGGGAGTCACTATTGTAGGCTCCTAAATAGCATACCCCTTTTCCTTCAATGTCAAAAACTTTTAACTTGAAAAATCTTAGATCTAGAACGCATGTGGGGACTTTGCAAGTGGGAGAAAGATCAACGATTTTTTGAAAGTAGATCCTAAAAGTTTTAGTGCTCTTGAGTTCACCAAAACCAACACCCAACCTCTACAAGTAATAGTGCCGAATCTTTATGGGTATCAATGCCCAGCCCTTGTAGGCAATCACACCCATCCCTATCAAGCAACCCACTCATATTTGTAAACCAATTTCTTCATATCAATCAATAAAAAATGATATAATTTGTTTAACATATAGTTTATAAAACTTGATTTGATATATATAAATTGATATAAATTCATAGATCAAATCATATTAATTAAAGTAAATTAATTTGATATATGAATTTAGATCAATTGATATAAATAAATTCAATATACAATAATTTATATCAATAATTGATATAAATTTTATTGTTGATATGGTTTAAGGTTCTGTGTTGATGTCTAGATTCTAGGGCTTTTTTTTTTTTTTGATTGGTAAAAGGCCGAGGCTATTAATATATAAAGTCAGTAATAAAATACAATAAAATACAGCTCTGTTCAATGTGGGCACTGGTAGGAGAGAATAGAGCAAAGAAAACCTCCGGTCTAGCCGGGGACTTTTACAGTCCAATACATACTGTTTATTTATAGATCTTATACAGGGTCAAGCCCAACAAGGACTCATCCTTTCTTATACAATTTCTGGGGTACAAGTATAAACATTGCCCTATACCAGGGCCTTTCTTCTGATATTCTTTTGCTATATGGCTTGTTGGATCTCCGGCTCCTGGGATGTCCTCGATGACATATAGTATTAGATCAGCTGTCTATTATCAAGTGAGGGGCTTCTTCTGTCTAGCTCCTGCCAAATTACCTGTCTTACCTGAAATCACTGGGAAAACTTCCAACTCTTTTCGCATGTTAGCTAAACAAAACAAGGATACACATTGACTTCTCATCCTGCAAACACCTGTTAGTTCTCTAAATCCTTTGCCTGAGAGGAAAAATTAAAATACTTTCTCTTGCCAATCTTATCATAAATATTCAAACACACTTGCTTCGAAGTTAACTTAAATCCCAAACTAGTTGACTGATCCCCTATATATGCCAACATCTAATGTATATACTTGTAAGAATGAAAATATATATACCTGAATGTGGGCATAAGCGATCGATCTAGTCACTGATAATGTTGGTGAACCATCTAAACTTTAACCCATCAAAGAAAAATGTTTTTACCTATCAAATCTGTAATATCTCTCAAATGAGCTAGAATGGCACCCAAAGCTTGACTCAAAACCTCATTATTGCCAGTCTAATTTCCTGCCTTCTCACATGCCAGTAGTGATTCAAGTTTCAATCAAAGTGTTGGGACAAGAAAATTAAAATTTTCTTGTATTCTTGCTCATCCATACCCGACCAAACCAAAAATATTTCACCCAAAATCAGAATAAAACAACTGCTATATCCCATAAAATCCTATGACTTTTATCACGAATAATGTAAAGGGCCTCAATTTCTTACATCGGCAAGACCTCAAGTTAGTTATACCGATCCATGGGAAACTTGTTAAAAAGGCTATTGGCATGAGAGTAAGGGTCGGGGAGAAGATTTCAAAAGTCACCGATGGAGAAAATGAGACCGATGACCTTTCGTCGGAGAGAAAGCTACCAGTCATGCCGATCGGTATAACTAAAGACTATCGGCGAATACTCTACAAGACCTCCTGACGATGTAGATCATACCGATAAGAAATTTCGGTAAGACTCTCACCAATCATCCAGTAGAACGGAGGAGACAAGCAGTCATTGGCAGGAGACAAGCATCGAAAGAAAGATTAAAGACTTTCTGATACTCTAATGTCTCACCGATTGAAGAAAAGTGCTTTGGTGTGAAGAATAAGAACCATCGGCGAGAACAAGTGAATTGGAACAAGGCTTATAAGTTTGACCAAAGCAATTCTCACGATGATATCGGTGACATGTTATGAAAGTCTTTCCGATCCAAGATATAAGAGGCTATCGGGGAGACGACTACGATCGGGTAACCCTAAATATGTTATCTCGATGACATAGATTACCTCGATGACAATGATAGTCACATTCATTGACGAGACTCTCACCGATAGCCATATCGGTGGCAGTTGAGAGATCAGGGAAGAATACTAATCACACAGCATTGAAGAAAGTCATGCCTATGGTGAAGTCGGTAGAACTCTCTAGTATAAACAGACACAGACGGAGAATCGATTTGTATGTGTATTTTCTGAGGAATAAGAAAATCTATTCTTTCGTGTATATCTATGTAAGGTTCTGTTGCACGAAATGTAGATCAGAAGCATTCCACTAGTTGAGATTTCTTCGAAATCAGTGGAATGGCTTCCTTAGGAGTAGATCATTTTCTGTTTTGTTGAGATTTTGTTGTTTCTGTATAAGTTGTTTGGTGTTTGCGTAGTTGTAGAGTTGCAGAGGTTTACATCAGTGTAAGTTTCGTATCATTTCAACGAATGAATATTGTGAATACATATCACAAAAGCATGTTGAGAATGTATGTTGAGAATGTACCTTTCGTCAGATACAAACGGTGACTGGTCGTAACAGTGAAATCAGGGTAAAGAAACTTTAGTCCATCGGTAATAGCAAGTCACGCCAAGCATATACTAAGTTGGTATATCGGCATATCGGGAGAACAAACAAGGAGTTCACCGACGAAGGAAGTCACACTGACGGTTGAAGCCTATCGGTGCATCGGAAGAAGAGTAAAAGATCCCGCCGACGAAGTAAGTCTTGCCGATGAGTGTAGTTCGGAGGTGACATCGAAGTGATCGGTGAGTCGGTAGAATAGTTTTTGAGTTTTCCGATGGAGTTAGTCTTGCTGATAATAAAAGACGAAGGGCATATCGCTGAGACAGACAAAGGACTCTCACCGAAGGTTCAAAATTTTGATAAATGTCTCACAATTTTTAATATTCTCTAGTATGTATGTTTCAGGTTATACATTTCAATAAACATACAATGCATATCGGGCTTGTATAAATAACAATGTATATCTTCCATATACAAGCCGATATACAAGATGCTTTGTATATTAAAAACAAAACAATGTATATCTTCGTTATACATGCTAATATTACAAGATGCTTGTATAAATAACAATGTATATCTTTGATATACAAGCCGATATAACATAAGATAACAATGTATATCTTTGATATACAAGCCGATATACAAGATGCTTTGTATATTTCAATATACTAGCCGATACATCGGGCTTGTATAAATAACAATGTGGGCTCCACCGTTTGCATATCGGGCTTGTATAAATAACAATGTATATCTTCGATATACAAGCCGGTATACAAGATGCTTTGTATATTGAAATGTATAACATACCAATGTATATCTTCGATATACATGCCAATATACAAGATGCTTGTATAAATAACAATGTAGATCTTTGATATACAAGTCGATATAACATGAGATGCTTGTATAATAATCAATATATATATTCGATATACAAGCCGAAATAACATAAGATGCTTGTATAAATAACAATGTATATCTTTGATATACAAGCCAATAAACAAGAAGCTTTGTATATTTCAATATACAAGTCAATATACAAGATGCTTTGTATATTTCAATATACAAGCCAATGAACATGTATAAAGAGAGGGTTTGTATAAGATGCTTTGTGTGTATTTTGAGTTTGTATGTTTGGCAAAGGGAACCAAACAAGATGATATACAAAGCTATATGCATGTCGCGGAACTGAAAAGATTATGAAATGAGGTTTTATTGTTGTATGTTTTGTGCATTGTATGTATGTTTTAGGTACATCCAAAGCAAAACTCAAGAAAGGTTAAAATTTGGTTAAAATAATGCATCATGACTTTTGATTATAATTTTTATTTAATTTTGTATGAAGGACTACAAATTATTACCAAACTTCAAATCTTTAATTTGAAGTGATCTACACTTGGTAAATAAGAATCTGATATCATCTCCGTTGTTCTTACCTTCTCTAATATTGTCCTAAAATTAGGACTCTATGGAGACTTAGTATTAGTTCGAATATGTGATTGAACTAGTGGAGATCTTATTGGCTACATAAAGGTATACACATCTAATGAGATTGTAAGTAGTTCTAAATAGAAAAGTGAGCATCCCTCCTACATATTTTTAGGAGTTTAAAAATCTTTCTTTAGGGTTGACCTTTAGTAGAAAGGCATATGCCATTAGCCCCTTTATTAGCCAAGGAGTCAGCTTTACTATTACCTTCCCTGTAAATATGGTTAAATGTGCACCTTCTAAAAGAAGATGTAAAGTCTAGGGCAATAGTCAGAAGGGAATTTAGTCTCCAATTAGGCATACTCCCTTTATGTAAGGCGTTAATGATGATTGTGGAGTCTCCTTCGACCTCAACTTTTTCAATTTTCAAGTCTTTGCAGATTTTCAGACCTTCAATTAGAGCAGTCAGTTCTGCTATATTGTTTGTTGCTTCTCCTAGTGGTTTGGCTAAGGTTGCGATTACTCTCTCTTTAGAGTCATGAATTATACAGCCTATACCTGCTGGTCCCAGGTTGCCCCTAGATGACCTTCTTTAGGAGGTTGCCACTTACATTCCTGTCTCTTATTGGTGGTGTTAAGGCTGCCTAGTCCCACAAAGGAGGGCAATTTTAATCCTACCCATTTCCCACACATCTTATCATCCCAGTGAGACATTGAGGAATCTTTTTTAGGGTTACTAAGCACCCTGCTATTGACAATTTCTATGATAACGGCTTCAATCTTACTAATTAGCTATTCAAAAGACAATTTTCTATCTTTAAATATCCTTCTATTCGTTTCTTTCCAAATTTCCCATATCATAATCGAAGGGGTAATTGTCCATAACATATGGTAAATGCTTTGTTTGTGTGTATCAGGCCAACACTGGAATAGGTTTAGTATGTTATTAGGAAGGGCTGTAATCCATCCCATCTTATTGCTTAGCCAGTTCCAACATTTATTATAAAATTGACAATCGAGAAGAATATGATTTGTTGTTTCTTTCTCATTTTCACATAGGGGGCATTTGCTAGGCCCTTCATAACCCATCTTCATGAACCTATCCGCTATTAATATTTTCTTCTGTAGGGCCATCCATGCAAACATCCCAGCTTTTGGAAGACAGTTCTTATCCCAATAGAGTCTCAGTGGGATCTCTGATTTTGGTCTGAGCTATTGTTTGATTAATATTTTATAACCATCCTTAGTTTTATAGTTTCCTGATTTGGCCCCGTCCCAAACTAATCTATCTGAGCCTCCTTTGAGGGATACCTTCCTGTTATTAAGGATATCTATCAATTTCTTTTTTTCATTATTCAGGAGGTTCATATTTTCTAGGGATTTCCAATTCCAACCCTAACTCTCCCCATTATTGGGGAAATCTATGTAATCTTTTGCTTGCTTTCCCCATCGGGATTCTAGGATTCTTTTGGCATTTTCTAAGTTACCCAAGCTACTTAATGTCTCGAACCCCCCAAGAGTCATCCCAAAAAAGTGCTTGATTTCCATCACCAAGAATCCAAGTCAGTTTGTCCATGATGAGCTTTCCGCAATCCATCATGAAATTCCACAGGCGAGAGTCTTTAGGGGGATTGGCCATTCTGAATAGGAACGCTGGTTCCTCACCTCTAAGATATTTGTATCTAAGGATTTTAACCCACTTTAAATTAGGCTGCTGATACATTTTCCATACGAGTTTAGCACCTAATGCCTTGCTCTGCTCCTTGAAGTTTTTCAAACCCAAGCCACCTTCCTCTTTTGGTCTACATATTTTATCCTAGGCAACAAGTGCCATTTTCTTTTTATTCTCTGAGCCCTGCCATAGGAAAGTTCTTAGAGTTTTGTTGATTTCTTCACATTTTTTTGCTGGCAAATTCATACAAGATAATTGGTATACTGGGATAGCTGAGAGAACTGAATTTAGCATTGTAACTTTGCCTGCTGATGATAGCCACTTGCCTTTCCATGATTTCACTTTTTTCCTGATCTTAGAGGTGATATGGTCCCAGAGAGCATTAGTCTTGTTGCTTTTACCCAAAGGTATACCTAAATATTTACAAGGCATCTCTGCTCTTTTAAAGGATAAAATTCTGCAGATTTCCCTTTCAGTTTCTAGCTCTGTATTGAAAAAATAAATTACTGATTTATCAACATTAACCTCTTCTCTATAGGCCCTACAGTATGAGTCCAAGATTTCTTTGAAAACCTTAGCTTCTTCGATGCATCCCATACCAAAGAGCATAGTATCATCAACAAACTATTGATGAGTTGTAGGATCTATACCCGAAGTGATTTTGATTCCTTGAACCTTTCCTTCTACCCTTGCCTTGGTGATCATTCTCCCTAGAACTTCTGCCATTATAATAAAGAGAAAAGGGGAGATAGGGTCCCCTTGTCTCAATCCTCTTGATATACTAAAAAAACCTTCAGGGGTCCCATTGACTAAAACTAAAAACTTGGGGTTAGAAATGCATGCATAAATGAGGTTTATCCATTGTTTAGAAAATTCAAAGGCTTCTAAAGTTTTGCAAAGGAAACGCCAGTCAACCTTGTTGTAGGCTTTACTGATATCTAATTTAATTAACATACTAGGCTTTTTTTTTTGCTGTATGGAGTGAATGGCTTCTTGGGCTATAATAATTCTGTCAAATATGGATCTTCCCGGGACAAACCCTGTTTGCTCATCACTTATGATGTCTGGTAGAACTGTCTAAATTCTGTTCGCTAAGGTTTTAGTGAGGATCTTATATATAGTATTACAAAGAGAAATAGGCCGTAGATCCCCTAGATTTTCTGGCTTCTCTTTTTTTGGTATGATAGAAAGAAAAGTATTATTTACTTCTTTTAGAAGGCTGCCCGAATTTCTTACCCCTTCTAAAGCATCAACTATTTCATCTCCTATGAAGTGCCAACATTTCTAAAAGAAAAATGCTGGGAAGCCATCTAGTCCTAGAGCTTTGTCCGGCTGCATTAGAGAGATCGCCAGTTGCACCTCAGTTTTAGTAAATTTACCATTGAGGTCTTTGTTTTGATCCTCTGAGATAATCCTTGGGATATCTTTCAATATGGCTTGTTAGTGCAACCAATTAGATCCTTCCTGATTGTTAAGAATATCCTCAAAGTACCTAACCATTTCATATGCAATTTGTTGAGGATCTTTGATCCAAACATTATTCGCATCTTTAATTTTAAAGATCCTGTTTACATTTCTGCATGCTCTCGTGCTGTTGTGGAAGAACTTAGTGTTCTTATCACCCACTTCTAGCCATGTCTCTCTGGACTTTTGTCGCCAAAAGATTTCCTCTTTGGCTAGGATATCTTCATATTTTGTTTTCAGCTATTTTTCTTTTGCATATGATTCTGCGTCCATGCCTTTAGTTATCACACTTCTATTGAGGTTTTCAACTTCCTCTTCTAACTTAGTTTTGATTTTGAAGATATTACCAAAGTTAGTCTTATTCCAACTAAGAAGCTTACATTTGATAGTTTTTAATTTGGATACTAAACAGAAAAGCTTAGATCCAGAAACTCTAGTTTCTTTCCACCATTGCTCAATTAAGATTAAAAGGTTATTATCTTTGACCCGCATTTGTTCAAATTTGAAGGGGCACCGTTTGGGTTGGCAGTTTTCTAATATACTTAGCCGGACTGGGTAGTGATTAGAGCCTGAGTATGGTAGGATCTCAGCCTTTAGAATAGAAGAGAGTTGTGCCCAGTTGTCCCTGACCAAGAATCTATCCAATTTTTCTGTAATATTGCTAAATCCCTTCCTTCTGTTGTTCCATATAAAACCTTCTTGTGCAGTTTTGATTTCCATTAAATTATTATTATGAACCCAGTCCTTAAAGTCAATTGCTGTTGTGGATAACCTCACAGATCCTCCCAGCTTTTCTTTAGGGTCTAAGATCGCATTGAAATCTCCGCCCAGAATACAAACCTGATCTTGTAAGGTTCCCAAGAAATTTTCTATTTCTATCCAGACTAATCATTTGTCTTGGTTCTGGGAAGGACCATAGATGTTAATAAGAAAGAAGTGTAGATTGCTTCTGATGCTTCTGATGTTCCCCACCATCCAGTTCTTTTTACAACTTGTTACTGAAAATGAAACCATTCTAGGATCCTAGATTACCCCAAGCCGCCTCGATGCACCCTCTGCTGGGACTCCTACTAGTTCCCATATTCCTAGCTTCTTATTTAGAGTGTCTATCTGATCTTTATTTAGTTTGGTTTCTTGGAGAATTAGTATGTTTGGTTTTGTGTTGGTTATACAACGTTTTATGATTCACTATTTGTTAGGGGCGTTGAGACCCCTAACATTCCAAGTGTGTACTCTCATGGCGTTGTGGGAAGGTCCTTCCCCTTCCCTGCATTAAATAATGTGGTAATCTTAGTTTGATCCGTTGCCTCGCCTGCTTTCTCTCTTAGTACCAGTAATGATTTCCTGCCCCTTTTTTTAATTACTTTTGGCACAATCTGGGGTTTCTTTACTAAAATCAGTTATGGCGATTCCCAACCGTGGGTCTACTTCCTCCAGCTCTCTATCTCCCTGCTCTTTTAGGTCCTCTTTACCATTCTCCTGCCTTTTCTCCAATTCTTCTAGTTCCAAGATCTTGGTGATAAGTTTTTCCTTCTCTTTGTTTGCTTTTTCGATTACTACTTCCTCTATTGCCTTGTCAAGGATCTCATTACAGATCTCCTCTAAGTCCCTATGGCTGACCTTATCTATGGGTTTCTTATGATTCCCATTCTCCTTATGTTTTTCCTCTGTTTCATAAGTGTTTGGGACCCATTATGGTGTTTCTGAAACCTCTGGATTTGAGCTTCCTCCCCCTGCTTGGGGGTTAATATTACTAGTTTCTTCTACAAGAACTTCCCCCTCCTCAAGCTTCATCCTAACCTTGCCTATCTGAAGTTTATAACTCTTCTTTGTAGTCTCAGCCGCTACCGGTGCTCCTTCATCTGAAATTTTCTATGAGGGGTTCATATTCTATATTGTAAGTTCATGACTCTGCCTCTATGTATTCCTTTTTGAATTTTGAGATGGTTTAGGGCATTTTCTGGGCTGAGCTGTTACCATACTCAAGCTTTGATCTTGTCCAGTTAACTCTCTTCTACCACAATGGTGCTGTTTAAGGGAAGGAAGGCTAGTCCTTTGGTAATCCACTATAAATCCACCTTTGTTATCATTACATCCGTTGACTAGCGTTTGGGATTCTTACTAGTATGTGTTTTTGATGTACTGTTGATAAAATTACTGTGGGGAGGGCCCTTATGAAATACTGGCTTAATACAGTAATTGGCCCAGTTAGTTTTAATTTCAAGAGGTTTAAGGGTTACCATACTTATATCCAATTTTACTAATAAGAGAAGATCAGAGTTAGATAAGAAATTCTTTTCTATTCCTATGAATTCTCCCAGGTGATTACCTATCTCCCTTAAGATTTTGCTATGGATGAGCTCAACCGGGAGGTTTGGCAATTTGACCCATCTGGTTGATTTGAGTTTTATTTTATTGGGGTCAAAATTTGGTTGCCAGTCTATATATTTGAAATTATGCCCTTTGTAGACCAAACTTCTACTATTTGAAATTTCTTTTTCGAGACCTGAACTTTTGCAATCAACATATATGAAATCTTCAGAGGTGATAGTGAGACTTACCTGATTTTTGAGGCGAACTTGAACCCAATCCACGATTACCTTCGCAGGTTGCCCTATCCCACACCTTCGGATAAAAAAATCGTGGGTTATGCAATGATTCCCCAGACCATTTGAGTAAATGTTGCTGAAGTTTATTGGCGCTTTCTTCCCCACGGCCTCCATTTTTTGATAATGTCTTGATCTCTCTTGTTGGTTCGACCATGGGGGTCTGGGGTTTGCCTGACCTTGAATTACCACCTGATTATTGCCCCTCCCATGAGTGTTAGACGTTGTGTATCTGAGTTTAGGGTTTTGAGAGACTGGTCGATGGTGGGGTGCTTTGGGATTTACCATATTGCTTATCAAGGGCTTTTCCTGCGAATGAATGATCTTGGGGGTCAGTTTTGAAAAACCCTCTGCAACTCTTTGTCTAGGAAGGGAAGGGTGGGAGACTGCAGGGGGTAGTTGAGCAATGTGGCTTCTTTCCCTGCCCAATGAAGCGCTGTTAGCTCAAGTTGCGAATGCTAGGGTTGCTGAGGTAATTGGGATAGCCCAGATTTTGGAAGCCTTGGCTTGGGCATTTTCTCCACCAGCATTTGCCCTAACTCCCCTCTGTGATTTCCTACTCCTAACAATCTGCCAGCCTTGTTCCTCATATTGTTGCGGAGGGGGAGCCCAGCCCCCCTAAGAAGCCTTCTCTTTCCAGTGCGATTCGCATCGAGGGTATTCTACCCTAATTTCATTCTGGGCAAACTTGTTAATGTAGCTTTGTTGTTGACACTCTATTTTTTTCACATTTTCGCTTTTTCAAGATTCTAGGGTTTGTTACTTTACGTTTATATCAATCAATTTAGGGTTTTATGTTTAAGATTTCTTTAAGATTTAGGGTTTGAAAACAAAATTTTATACATACACATATACATGCATTTACACATTTATATAATATTTAAAAAAATCTATTTTAAATAGGAACATATAAATTTTTAACTAAAAACAAAATTTTCATTAAATTTTTATAAGAAAAAATTTATTTGCCAAAAAAGTATGGGACATATACATGAAGTTATTTTGGGCAAATACAAGAGGTGATGAAATTGATTAGGTAACAACTTACACTGACATACTTTTCAAAAAAATGTAGTAAGAAAATATTTAAATTTTTTTTTTTTATAGTTTTGATTGAAACCCTTTCCACCCAAAGCCCCCTAATTAGTCTAAACTGCCACACAACTTAAAATTTTCTTTTTAAATTAATGGAGGGAAAATATATCTCCTTTACAATCCTATATTCATCAATAAAGTATGAAGTGCCAATACTACCACCATTAACCATTAACCAGAGTTTAATATCTACTTCCTACACAAATAAATTTTTCATCACATTTGCCTATTTGATTTGTCTTGTACTATTGATGACAAACATCTTCACCCTTCTTAATGCAGGGAACAACTCTCAAAAATTATTTGTGAATTGAGAACACATACATCTTATATGAGTAAATGAGATTGAATTAATTAAAAAACATATACAAACAAAACACAAATTTTAAAAAATTCAAGAAATAACAATAAATATTTAATGCAAGTAAGTCTGCATATCTCATATTTATTAAATATTTATTTTAGCATAGAAATATTCATTGATATTACTATGCAATATTTATTTTAGCATACGAATTTTTCTATGCTAAAATAAATATTTAATGCAAGTAAGTCTCCATATTAAATGGAAGGTCAACAATAATATTTTGCATATGTATGCAAGCATGACACAATTTTATTTTTTCAATTTTAAACTAAACGATATAAAATATAGTCCAACTGGCAAAATAAACTCAAAAATCAAATGTTTGCTTAAGCCATGGTCTTGGCTCAATTCTGGTGGAGAAATAAGGCTTCATAATCTTCTATCAGGTAGGAAAGGAAATACAAACTTCAAAATATTATCAACCCCTTTGAAGTATTTCTTTCTCCAGCTCTCTCTTACTGAAAGCAATAACACTACTACACTCAAAAAACCTGCTCCATATGACAATCCTACTCCAATTTCATACCAGGGTATTTGCTCGCTGTCCTCTTCATCTTTATCTTCAGCACCACTTACAGGAGGAGGAGGTGTAAATTTCGGCCAAGAGCAATTATTTGGAAGTGGGCATCCCTGCAAATTTTGATATCCAGAATATGATGTATTTTCAAATGTGATCATCTGTCCTCCTTGCGGTATACGTCCAGAAAGATTGTTGTTGGACAAATTTAAATATTCCAAATAGCTCAGAGATTGAAGCTCTGAAGGAATATTTCCTGAAAGCTTGTTTGAAGAAAGGTCCAACGATTCAAGTTGACTCATATCCCCCAAACTATGTGGAATAACTCCACCAAGATTGTTCATGGATAGATTTAGAAACCTCAACCCCTTCAACTTTCCAAAATCAACAGGAACATCTCCATTCAATTGATTGTTGTAAAGATCTATGCTAGTGAGTGTGGATAGAATATATGGGTAATGTTGTTGTGTACCTTTCAAAGCCATATCCGGTCCATCAAGTGTATAGTTCTTGATTGATGGTTTAAGCCCATATTCCACTCCACTATTCAACATGTAGCCATCCTCTCTTGCTACAGCCATTGCTCGTAAAAATACAATGTTGTGTGGAATAAAGCCTGATAAGTTGTTGGACGAAAGATCTAAGATCTGGAGCTGCTTCAGCTCGCCAATTTCTGAAGGAATGCTACCGCTGAACTGATTGTCCTTCATCACTAGCATTTGAAGAGATGCAATATTCCCAATTGACTTTGGAAGATGTCCTGTGAATTCGTTGTGCCCAATATCAAGTACTTGTAATTCTATACCATTGTCAAATGAGGGAAGGAAGGTTCCGCTGAGCTGATTATTTTTTATCACCAAGGACTTCATCCTATACGAGACGCTTAGCCCTTGGGGCATCCTTCCCTCCAGACTATTACCTCCTAAATTTAAGTCTACAATAATTGGTCCTTCGATTAAACACCAAGGAATCATTCCATCCAACTTGTTGTTTGCAAGATTTAACATTAATCTTACAGCCGACTTGCACAAGCTTGAAGGAATGTTGCCAGTAAGCAAATTGTCATTGAGAATCAACATATTAGGAATTGATAGAAGAGTCCATCCAAGTTGGGAATCTGGCCATAGGGAAGGTATGTATCCACTAAATGCATTGCTAGATACATCCAAGAGTGACATGAGAATTAGCACCATTTGGAAAAAGGGGCCCATGCAGATGATTCTGTGAGAGATTTAGTTCTGATAAGGAAGCAGCAATATCCCATAGCCAAGAGGGAACTTCTCCAGCAAGACCATTGTTAGCTAATGTCAAGGAATACAAGGAGAACTGAGTCGAAATCACTCTACTTAAATATCATCCACTTCAATGGTCAAACAGCCAATAGCAATTTTACACCTCATTCACAACAGAAAGTGGTAAATATTTGTCCTATTTTTATTGGTTAAAATTGACCTTTGACTGTTGAAGTGGATGATATTTAAGAACAGCAGTTAAAATCCACGGTAGAATTTGACCGTCCATCTGACAAGACACAAGTTCTAAATAATCTAGCTGGAAGTTGGGAATCCAGGATGTACTAATATTTAGCGTGCAATTGGATAGATAGAAATAGTGTAAATTAGTAAGGTTATGGAAAATACTCTCTGAAATTGTGAGCTCATGGTTTAGTGAGAGGTAGAGACTTTGAATAGAGGATGGTAATGCCCAAGAAGGGGTACTCTCATTGAATCTATTTCCATTGGCGTAGAGCTCAGTAAGGGAGGACAGCCCTGAAAATGACAAGGGAAGAGTCCCACTCAATTGGTTGAAGGAAACATCCAAGTGCTGAAGCAAACGGAGATTTCCCCAAGTAAATGGGATTTGGCCACTTAATCGATTGTTTGAAACATCCAAGTGCTCCAGCAAATGGAGATTGCCCCAAGCAAATGGAATTTGGCCACTGAATCGATTGTTTGAAAGGGAGAGATGACTCAAAGAAGAAAGATTGTTCAGACAAAATGGCAGGCTTCCACTCAGTTGGTTCCCTTCTAGACTAAGACTAGTGAGATTTTTGAGCATACAAATGCTAAGAGGTATTTCCCCACCCACCTCATTGTACACTATACTTAAAACCTGAAGATATTGCAGATTTCCCAGGGAGGAAGGAAGAGTACCTGTGACGATTCTTCCTCCTGGGCGATGCTCATATCGATATATACTCAAATATATCTCCACTACATGGTCGTGCTGGTCGCATCCTATGCCATCCCACTCGCAGCAGTCTTTTCCATTTGCCCAAGGAACACTGATATAGGCTGCAAGTGTGGTGATGTTAAAGGCGAGAAGAGCTTCAGATTCTTGCAGGGGACACCTGCATACACACATAAAAGGGTTGGCAAAGAGGATGATTAAAAACACAGTACTAGTAGTGAACTTAACCATAGCCAACGCCATTGCAGGAATGATACGTTGCAAAGAAGAGGAAGGAAAAAACTAGGTGGGTTGTATATTATGTTGTGAGAGTAGATGATATTTAAATATAGTATAAGGTGTAAAATTTCTATTGATTGTTTGACCATTAAAGTGGATGATATTTAAATATAGTATAAATGAAGAGTGTTATTTTATATGAGAACTTACTTTACTTCACTATCAAAGTTGGCCACAATTTTTTAGAATATAATAAATTATATATACATTTCTAATACTTAAGCTTTATAAATTTCATTTCCTATACATCGGAGTGACATGGGTTAAATGTAAAATGTAAAAAGTTAAAAATCCCATCTTACTTCATTTTAATCAGATTGCTTTCCCTATATACGAATGTTGCCAATAAATAGGCGTCAAACTTTAACACATGTAATTGAACGCAGTTAGTTAGCAATCTTAATAGAAAATCAATTTATTCAATGCTTCATTGTCTTAATGTATTCATTTCTCAAATCGTTTTACTTTTCTTTGCTGACATTTCAAATCACTTTATTTTCTTCAGCGACATTTCAAATAGTGTTTTGACACGGCATATTATGAACAATGAGACCGAGACTCTCAATGACCAAAGCCCACTTATGTCAATATTATAGTAAAGCAAGTCAATTAATGTAGATATTTTTATAAGTAGTGAATATATCGTAACCAAAGGTCAAGTAGACCAAGTTTTTGGTTTGCCTTTGCAGGACAATAAAACTTGAGTACACTACTGAATGGTTAGATCCTTCCACATTTACATGATATGATATTTCCATTCACGGCCTCTCCTGACAATGGGGCAGGCTCTAATACTTTTACATTTATACATCTATTCATATTGTTTAATCTCATTGCAATGCATCGTGAAAACTATTTTTTTAAAATAATTAAATATGTGAATTAAAATATTCCAAATATATATATATATATATATATATTTCAAAATTAAAATTATAAAACAAAATAATTAATATATTTTTAATTGTTATTTGAATTTGATGTTTATATATGCTTATTTTTAAAATTGGCGATCTACATTTAGAAGTGCATACTCTTTTTATATAACATATTATTTGTTATTAGTTTTGTTGGCACGTGCTCAAAATTTTTAAAGTTTCCCTTTGTTTTGTCTTTACAATGTCCCCATGCCTTGGTCAAGTCTTCAAGATGCCAAAAATTCTGACAAATTCTAAGTTTGGGAGGTTTCCTTAGTATTTATTGCCTCCTACGGTTTCTGGGTTTTTCAGGAATTGATGGAAGGTCCGGACTGAAACTTTTCCCTATCCTGAATCCTTTTCGTCATTGTGGTTCTTTGGTTCGGGACAAAACTTTTTCCTGACTCAGATCTTGTTCGTGCTTTTGTTCTTGGTGCTTTCGAATTCTTGATCCTCGATGATGCACATCTTCGATCTCTAGGATGATGATGTCAGCATCACACCATCTTGCTCGTTTGTGAAAATTCTAAGTGTTGGTGTTCTGTTCATGTTTTCTAACATCTTGGTGGACTTTGGAGTTCTTGGGGACCCTTTGCCCTTTGGAAAAATTCCCAAAGTTCCTATTCCTTATGCACCCCCACTTTCCACTTCCCGATCCCTTTTCATTTTTTGGGCCAAAATTTTTCCCCGACTTAGACTCCCTTCCTCGTCCTTGTTTTCCTCTTTTTCTTTTGGATCTTCGATTCTTCATGGAACTTTGAAAGTTTGTTCCTAATTCCCTTGGTTCCCTGATCCTTGAAACTCCGTGATCATGAACCTCTGTTCTTTAGTCCCATTCCCGTTCCTCGTTCCTCTTTGGTCTATGCCGGAACTTTTCCCTGGCCTGGACCCTTTCCTGTTTTCCTGTAATGCCCTCTCTAGAAAAACTTATATTTCTCTTAAAATAAATAAAATAAATATTAAAATTAAAGCAAAATGAGTTAAATTAATAATGGAGATTTCTAATTAAAGCATGTAATAAAGCTTAAATAATTAACTTACGCTAGAATCTGTTTGAAAACTCTATATAAAATAGAATCCAATCAACTGCTAGAGACTTGCTCTAAAACCCCTGAACACAAAACATTTCTCATATGTGAGATTTTTTTTCGAATTAATTACAAAATTAAAAACGTAAAGAAGAAATGAAGATACGATGATAATAGATATCTCACTTCTACTTCCTTTTACTCTCTCTAAAGAAAAGATAATAAGCATAAGGGATACACTTGGGGGCAACAATCTGATCAAGAGGTTTAATTACAAGTCAGAAACTTTATCAGAGATCTAGTCTATCTAGAAACAACTATTAAACTATTTGTTTATTTAAAAACAATACTCATCGAACAAAAGTAAATACAATGAGTAGACATAACTTGAATCTTCTAAGTTTTGATACAATAGAATAATTTGATTAAGCCGACACAAAACTTAATGTGATCATGAGTATAAGAAGACATGAGTACTTCATAAGAAGCTTACAATGATAATCATATATACATCGCAACACATTATCTGTTATCAATCTTATACTACGAATCAAACTAAACTTGAAAGTATATCATATATCAACAATAAGATTATTATTCAATTTGAATCGACTCTACCATCTCAGGGAGTAGATTTTATTGGCACAGTGTTACGAAATCTTTAATAGAGTTTGATACGTTACAGGGATATATATAAGATCGAACGTAATATTTATATTGTAACCGAAGTTAATAATAGACATGATATGAAAAGATTTAAAGAACAATTATCATACAATAACAGACGACTGAATAGAAAGCGTACTGGTCTATGGTGGCTCTAGCCAACCACAACCAATATACCATGACCTGGGTGTCATGAACTTCCACGACACCCATAGTTTATCTATGGGTTTCTGTGGATTGCCACGACCACCCCTTTGATACGTGCAGAGTAAACTGAAACTTAAAGTCTTCATTGCGAAGCAATATGTATATTTAATGTGGTTCAATTTATAATGTTTACTATATAGTAAATAGAATACGATTTCAGACCTAATCGTTAATACATTTATATGATTTAAGAAATATACTCACTGTTATATGAAGGTATTGAAAACAATCACTGTTATTCCAATCATATAGAACATCCAAAGCTTTAAATAAAAGTTCATGAATATATATTTATAATCATATGCATGTTAAGTCTGAATAATTCAATTTCAATAATACTCGAATAAGAGAGAAAGAATAATACTTGTTCTAATACAGAATATTTCCCTGATTGTCTTTTCTTCCAATTGAAGTTCCTTGAAATTTGTTACATTGTAGATTTGATCTTGCATATTATACCCTTGATACAAAATGCATTACAATAAGAAATATTTCACATATAACCAATTTTTTCAATAATAATCTATTGATTGTATTTATCACCGAATTCCCTACAAACAACAAAATGGAGCAACCCATTCCTGCTCACCACCATCCATAAGACCGAGGATTCCAATTCACCCATGAGCTGGAAGCAAAACCTAATGCTCAAAAATAAAACAAATAAACAATAAATTAGAACATGAACAATGACAATGGACTCACTCACAAGGAAACTCGCATACGGATTTCCAATAAGGGGAAGAAGGGGGATTCCTCTTGGGGTATAAATATAACTCCCTTTTACTTCCATTATCATAGCCAACCAATCATTCTCCCAACTCCCATTCATTCTCTCAAACTCCCATTCTTTCAATCTCCCATTCATTCTCCCAATCTCCCATATATTCTCCCATACTCCCATTCATACTCTCAAACTCCCATTCACCCAATATCCTAACACAACCAGCCACAACACCATCACCAACTCCACAAAACCCCAAAAGAGTCCACCCACCCTCTTTAACCCCACACAAGGGAAGCTCTTCACTTTCTTGGAGAGCAATTCCCTTTGCACACCCAACCCACAACAAACAAACACAGATTTTCACAATAACAATCACATCACTTGCATACAACAATTGTAACAACACTTTCCATAATACTCAAGATTTAACTAAAACATGTAACTTAATCAAGTCATTAATTAAGTATTGGTAGAGATATTCACATTTTCATCAAAAAATTATATCACATTTTCCATCCATTAAGTATGTTAACCAAATCAGATTTAACATAACTTACAATCTAGTAAACCATTACAATTTTTAGTGAGTATCTTCACTAATCAAATACAAAATATGCTCTAGGCATTACAATATATTTTTTATTACATCACAATAGATCAACTGGTCACATTATGTAATCACTGTATCTGGAATCAATGACATCTATCTCCATAAGCCTCAACTTGTGTCATGCTTGAGAAGGAGAGCATCATCCTGGTGTTTTTCCTCCAACCACTGAACTGTGGTCCCCCACTCATCTTCCTAATTGGAAGAGGCCCTACCCTTCATGGAAATGTTAGACATTAGAACCCCAAAAGGTTATCCATCTGAGTATTTGGTGTTGTGTCCTTCCTAATGTCTCATGGTCACACACTATAGATCCCCTCTAACTTGTATGACACTACTGGAGACACTAGGCCATTTGGAACACTGTGGACAGATGATGCATGTACAGATGGATGCATCACTTTGGCCAAAGTTTTCATACAAATACATTACACCATGAACATCGTCGTATGTCCACCACCCTAACTTGACTTATGAGTTGTCATGTCCTACAGTTGTTATTATCGACCCAATACCTTAGGTTTTGGATAAGTGGGATCAATTCAAATCATTATCCATGCTTAGACATTCGACTCCCTCCATAGTTTGGCTATAAGTTATTAGTGACTCCTTGTCACACAATTAGCTCATTTCACATTGGTTGACCATTTGACCCATAGGTTCAACATGGTTTGTATTTCGAAAAACAATCATTTTACATGACGAAATGGTATACATATACCCAAGCCATACCTTGCCCTTGATTGAGTAAAAGTATACTTATTCATAATAAATATCATTAACAAGAGGTCTTTCAAGAAGACTCATAATGATTGTATAATTATTCTAAATAAATTCATTTCAATGGTTTCATAACTGGGCCCTATTCACAATGGTTCTACTTCCTCTATACCTAAGGATACAAGTGTATAATTTGATAATCAAAATAACACAGAAAGTGTTCCAAATCAGCTTATCATATAAGCTTGATTGATGTCAAATTGAAGAGTTGTCAACACTCTAATATTCAAACGTTATCCCGATTGTCATCACAGTCAAGTGTCCATAACATTATTCAATAATGCCTATGCGACAAAACCAAAATCATAAGACTATTTTATAATATTAAGTTATAATGGATATGGAGCCATCATCTGCTCCACTCGAGAGCTCATACTCTAATCGAGTTAGTAAATGATGAGATAACATTTCTTTACCAACCCAACCGATACAGCTCGAGCTCTGGTTATTATTACATAGAATATGATGTAGAAAGTTACAGGCGGGTCGTGCGACCTTAACTCCAACTCATAAAGAGTTTCTTAATCAAGACTCAGCCAAATGGCCTCGAGCATGAAGCACAATCATCCCATAAGTCTCAGCCTTACGACCTTGAGCAGTAACATAGTCTTTTAAATACATTGGCCTCTCGGCCTAAAGTAAGAAACACAGTCTTTAAATAAGACACGACCATTCAGCCTAATATATAAAACATAGTCTTTTAAAAAGACTCGACCATTCAGCCTAATATACAAAACACAGTCTTTTAAAAAGACTCGGCCATTTGGCCTCATATACAAAACATAGTCTTTTAATAAGACTATTGAAGCTCAGCTTCTCGCCTTGAGCTTTTTTTTCAATAGCAGAAGGCATGTTAATGCTTCGGCCTTACGACCATGATAACAATCTTAACAAAAGTTCAATGTTATATATTCGGCCATGCAGCCTGTAAAACTATACAAAAATTTTAACAAGTTCAAAACCTGGCTTACAGCCGACAACATATTAGTAGCAAAAAGCCCATCCAATCGAGCTATGAGCACAGTTATGTTATAATGATAAATTGGATGCTTGGCCATACAGCCTAGAGCCACCGGTTAAATACATAAAGAAAACAAAGTGCTCTACTGTGATGAGGGTCACTGCAGTCCTCATCATTTAATTAAAAATGTCAAACTAGAGTGGTGTCCATGGCAATATGCAAGAGGGAGAAGAAATCATTTGCATGACATTCTTTTTCTACAAACAGAATTGAAAGAAACTATTCTATCTAGTTGGAAAATAAACACACTTTACTGGAAATAAACACACTTGCAGTAAATGAAACTATTCTAACTTGCTGAAAATAACCACACTTGCTGGAAAAGTAAATAATAGCGAATTAAAATATTGCTGGAAAAATAAACTAAAGAATGAAAACTATAAACAAACTACACTACTGCTGCTAAAATACTGAACTATATTATTTCATAAAACTCTTCCTTTTTGATTCCTTGATTACAATGCATATATAGAATGCTTATTCTCACTCAATCCACCAAAAATGTGGATATGAGATCTTATTCTTGAGGAGAAAAACTATAACTTCTTCCTCTGATTTTGCTGCCTTCTTTCACACTAGTTTTGTTTTAGTCACATTCAGTCACACACTGCGCTCTTATTTTGATGAATCTCCTCAAATAGTTTCTGGGTTTTGTTCCCCTTATTCCCAGCTCTCGAAATCATTTTGAAATTCTAAATTTCATTGAGAAATGAGGGAGATATTACTATTTTATTGAAACTACATTTTTAAACTTCCTCTTTTAATGCTTCTTTCTAAAAGTTTTCTGATGCTCTAATTTGGCATAATTTATTCTCCAATCCTTGAATAAGGAAAACATGAAATATCATTAAGACATGTAATGACATTAATTAAGAAAAACATACGCTTTTATTTAGCTAATAGATGAGACAATTTATTGTCTCATCATCTCCCCCACACCTAAAATGTTGCAAGTCCTCCTGCAACTCATAATGAGCTTTTGGAGCCAATCTTTTAACCATTATTGCAATTCCTTTGGAGATTTTTCTGAGAGGTGCATTGGAGATGCTCTGAAGATGTTTTGAGTTACTCTAGAGCTATCGAGAGCTAGCTATCTTTCCCCCATGGTTGGTTTTGAATTACTCTATAGCCCTCTGGACCCTCCGGAGCCCTCTGGAGCTAATCTGGAGCTATCTAGAGTTAACTGTTTATTCTCCCTTAGGGGCTTTGGAGAGATCCAAAATGTTCTAATGCTAGAAATAGAGCCCATTTGAAGCTATGGAGAGATCTAGAATGCCTTCAAATGCCAAAATAAATCTGCAAGAGTTCTTGGGAGCAACATTTTTTAATAGAGAAATGCATGTTCAACTTTAGAAGAAAGAATAACATATGCCAAGCACTTATTTGTAGAAAAGAAACCTACTCTATCCTACTCTACTTATTGATGTAGAGATAGGTTACACAATACCATTAACTGGTTGTGGAAAATAACATCCTTTTATCAAAAGATGGATCCATGCATTCAACTTTTGAAAGAAGAGGAAAACCATGAGAACATGACTGAATATTTGATCTCTAATGCTTCACCTTCCTTTTAAATGGTATCCTTCTCCATAATATATGATTCGAGTAGATGCATGGGCTGATTGGAAAGATCATGCAATCCTTCCTCACATTCTGCTGCGTGCATGACTAGATGCAACTCCTTATCCTTCAAATATCTAATCAAGCAACCCTCCTTGGACTTTGAAGGTGTCCAAACAATAATCTTTTTCTTGCTAGGGCTTCAAGTCATGGTCCTCCGGTTGAGTAGATTACACAAAAGCTGTCACCTTTACATGCAAGAACCTCTTTGGATTTGTTGTTTTGGTGGGGAGTTTCTAAAATAATAAACCTAAAAAAGACTTGCCAAACTAATTTTTCCTTTTGACCTACTGTCACCAGATCAACAACAACTCCCTAATGACACCTATCCTTGGTAATGGTGCCAAAAATGATGAGGGTCACTATAGTCCTCATCATTTAATTAAAAATGTCAAACCAGAGCGGTGTCCATGATGATATGCAAGAGGGAGAAGAAATCATTTGCATGACATTCTTTTTCTACAAACAGAATTGAAAGAAACTATTCTATCTAGCTGGAAAATAAACACACTTGGTGGAAATAAACACACTTGCAGTAAAGGAAACTATTCTAACTTGATAAAAATAACCACACTTGCTAAAAAAGTAAATAACAGGGAATTGAAATATTGCTAGAAAAATAAACTAAGGAATGAAAACTACAAACAAACTACATTACTGCTGCTAAAATACTGAACTATATTATTTCATAAAACTCTTCCCCTTTGATTCCTTGATTACAATGCATTTATAGAATGCTTATTCTCAATCAATCTGCCAAGAATGTGGATCTAAGATCCTATTATTGAGGAGAAAAACTATAACTTCTTCCGCTAATTTCGTTACCTTCTTTCATGCCAGTTTTTTTTTAGTCACTTTTAGTCACACATTGCACACAATTTTTGATGAATATCCTCAAACGGTTTCTGGGTTTTGTTCCTCTCATTCCTAGCTTTCCATATCATTTTGAAATTCCAAATTTTATTATGAAATGAGGGTGATATCACTGTTTTCTTGAAACTGCATTTTTAAACTTCCTCTTTTAATGCTTCTTTCTGAAAGTTTTCTGATGCTCTAATTTGGCAGAATTTATTCTCCAATCCTCTAATAAGGAAAACATGCAATATCATTAAGACATGTAATGGCATTAATTAAGCAAAATATATGATTTTATTTAGCTAATAGATGAGACAATTTATTGTCTCATCATCTCCCCCACACCTAAAATGTTGCAGGTCCTCTTGCAACTCATAATGAGCTTTTGGAGCCAATTTCTTCACCATTATTGCAATTTCTCTAGATATTTTTCTAAGAGGTACATTGGAGATGCTCTGAAAATGTTTTGAGTTACTCTGGAGCTATCCAGAGCTAGCTGCCTTTCCCCCATGGTTGGTTTTGAGTTACTCTAGAGCCCTCCGGAGCTCTCCGGAGCTAATCTAGAGCTATCTAGAGCTAACTATTTTTTCTCCCTCAGTGGCTCTGGAGAGATCCAAAATGTTCTAATGTTGGAAATAGAGCCCATGTGAAGCTATGAAGAGATCTAGAATGCCATCAAATGCCAAAATAAATCTACACAAGAGTTCTTGGGAGCAACATTTTTTATAGAGAAATACATGTTCAACTTTAGAAGAAAGAATAACATATGCCAATCACTTATTTATAGAAACAAAATCTACTCGATCGTACTCTACTTATTGATGTAGAGATAGGTTACACAAAACTATTAACTGGTTGTGGAAAATAACATCCTTTTCTCAAAAGATGGATCCATGCATTCAACTTTTTGAAAGAAGAGGAAAACCATGAGAAGATGACTGAATATTTGATCTATGATGCTTCACCTTCCTTTGAAATGGTATCCTTATCCATAATATATGATTCAAGTAGATGCATGGGCTGATTGAAAAGATCATGCAATCCTTCCTCACATTCTGTTGCATGCATGACTGGATGCAGCTCCTTATCCTTCAAATATCTGATCGAGCAGCCCTCCTTGGACTTTGAAGGTGTCCAAACAATAATCTTTTTCTTGCTGGGGCTTGAAGTCATGGTCCTCCAGTTGAGGAGATTACACAAAAGCTGCCACCTTTGCATGCAAGAACCTCTTCCTTTGGATCTATTGTTTTTTTTTTGGGGGGGGGGAGTTTCTAAAATAATAAACCTAAAAAATGACTTGCCAATCTAATTTTTCCTTTTGACCTACTGTTACCAGATCAACAACTCCCTAACGACACCTATCCCTAGCAACGACACCAAAAATGATGAGGGTCATTATAGTCCTCATCATTTAATTAAAAATGTCAAACCAGAGTGGTGTCCATGGTGATATGCAAGAGGGAGAAGAAATTATTTGCATGACATTCTTTTTCTACAAACAGAATTGAAAGAAACTATTCTATCTAGCTGGAAAATAAACACACTTGGTGGAAATAAACACACTTGCAGTAAAAGAAACTATTCTAACTTACTGAAAATAACCACACTTACTAAAAAAGTAAAAAACAGGGAATTGAAAGATTGCTAGAAAAATAAACTAAGGAATAAAAACTACAAATAAACTACATTACTGCTGCTAAAATACTGAACTATATTATTTCATAAAACTCTTCCCCTTTGATTCCTTGATTACAATGCATTTATAGAATGCTTATTCTCAATCAATCCACTAAGAATGTGGATCTGAGATCCTATTATTGAGGAGGAAAACTATAACTTCTTCCTCTGATTTCGTTGCCTTCTTTCATGCCAATTTTGTTTCAGTCACTTTCAGTCACACACTGCACAGGATTTTTGATGAATATCCTCAAACGGTTTCTGGGTTTTGTTCCTCTCATTCCTAGCTTTCCATATCAGTTTGAAATTCTAAATTTTATTTTGAAATGAGGGAGATATCACTATTTTCTTGAAACTACATTTTTAAACTTCCTCTTTTAATGCTTCTTTCTGAAAGTTTTCTGATGCTCTAATTTGGCAGAATTTATTCTCCAATCCTCTAATAAGGAAAACATGCAATATCATTAAGACATGTAATGGCATTAATTAAGAAAAATATATGATTTTATTTAGCTAATAGATGAGACAATTTATTGTCTCATCATCTCCCCCACACCTAAAATGTTGCAGGTCCTCCTGTAACTCATAATGAGATTTTGGAACCAATCTCTTCACCATTATTGCAATTTCTCTGGATATTTTTGTGAGAGGTGCATTGCAGATGCTCTAAAGATGTTTTGAGTTACTCTGGAGCTATCTAGAGCATGTGCCTTTCCCCCATGGTTGGTTTTGAGTTACTCTAGAGCCCTCCAGAGCTCTCCGGAGCTAATCTAGAGCTATCTAGAGCTAACTATTTTTTCTCCCTCAGTGGCTCTGGAGAGATCCAAAATGTTCTAATGTTGGAAATAGAGCCCATGTGAAGCTATGAAGAGATCTAGAATGCCATCAAATGCCAAAGTAATTCTGCACAAGAGTTCTTGGGAGCAACATTTTTTATAGAGAAATACATGTTCAGCTTTAGAAGAAATAATAACATATGCCAAGCACTTATTTATAGAAAATAAATCTACTCGATCCTACTCTACTTATTGATGTAGAGATAGGTTACACAAAACTATTAACTGGTTGTGAAAAATAACATCTTTTTCTCAAAAGATGGATCCATGCATTCAACTTTTTGAAAGAAGAGGAAAACCATGAGAAGATGACTGAATATTTGATCTTTGATGCTTCACCTTCCTTTAAAATGGTATCCTTATCCATAATATATGATTCGAGTAGATGCATGGGCTGATTGAAAAGATCATGCAATCCTTCCTCACATTCTGTTGCATGCATGACTGGATGCAGCTCCTTATCCTTCAAATATCTGATCGGGCAGCCCTCCTTGGACTTTGAAGGTGTCCAAATGATAATCTTTTTCTTGCTGGGGATTGAAGTCATGGTCCTCCAGTTGAGGAGATTACACAAAAGCTGCCACCTTTGCATGCAAGAACCTCTTCCTTTGGATCTGTTGTTTTTTTTTTTTGGGGGGGGGAAGTTTCTAAAATAATAAACCTAAAAAATGACTTGCCAAACTAATTTTTCCTTTTGACCTACTGTTACCAGATCAACAACTCCCTAATGACACCTATCCCCAGCAACAATGCCAAAAATGATGAGGGTCGCTGCAGTCCTCATCATTTAATTAAAAATGTCAAACCAGAGTGGTGTCCATAGTGATATGCAAGAGGGAGAAGAAATCATTTGCATGACATTCTTTTTCTACAAACAAAATTGAAAGAAACTATTCTATCTAGCTGGAAAATAAACACACTTGGTGGAAATAAACACACTTGCAGTAAAGGAAACTATTCTAACTTGCTGAAAATAACCACACTTACTAAAAAAGTAAATAACAGGGAATTGAAAGATTGTTGGAAAAATAAACTAAGGAATGAAAACTACAAACAAACTACATTACTACTGCTAAAATACTGAACTATATTATTTCATAAAACTCTTCCCCTTTGATTCCTTGATTACAATGCATTTATAGAATGCTTATTCTCAATCAATCCACCAAGAATGTGGATCTGAGATCCTATTATTGAGGAGAAAAACTATAACTTCTTCCTCTAATTTCGTTGCCTTCTTTCATGCCAGTTTTGTTTCAGGCACACACTGCACACGATTTTTGATGAATATCCTCAAATGGTTTCTAAGTTTTGTTCCTCTCATTCCCAGCTTTCCATATCATTTTGAAATTCTAAATTTTATTACGAAATGAGGGAGATATCACTATTTTCTTGAAACTGCATTTTTAAACTTCCTCTTTTAATGCTTCTTTCTGAAAGTTTTCTGATGCTCTACTTTGGCAGAATTTATTCTCCAATCCTCTAATAAGGAAAACATGCAATATCATTAAGGCATGTAATGGCATTAATTAAGCAAAATATATGATTTTATTTAGCTAATAGATGAGACAATTTATTGTCTCATCATCTCCCTCACACCTAAAATGTTGCAGGTCCTCCTGCAACTCATAATGAGCTTTTGGAGCCAATCTCTTTACCATTATTGCAATTTCTTTGGATATTTTTTTGAGAGGTGCATTGGAGATGCTCTAAAGATGTTTTGAGTTACTTTGGAGCTATCCAGAGCTAGCTGTCTTTCCCCCATGGTTGGTTTTGAGTTACTCTAGAGCCCTCCGAAGCTAATCTAGAGCTATCTAGAGCTAACTATTTTTTCTCCCTTAGTGGCTCTGGAGAGATCCAAAATGTTCTAATGTTGGAAATAGAACCCATGTGAAGCTATGAAGAGATCTAGAATGCCATCAAATGCCAAAATAAATCTGCACAAGAGTTCTTGGGAGCAACATTTTTTATAGAGAAATACATGTTCAGCTTTAGAAGAAAGAATACCATATGCCAAGCACTTATTTATAGAAAATAAATCTACTCAATCCTACTCTACTTATTGATGTAGAGATAGGTTACACAAAACTATTAACTGGTTGTGGAAAATAACATCCTTTTCTCAAAAGATGGATCCATGCATTCAATTTTTGAAAGAAGAGGAAAACCATGAGAAGATGACTGAATATTTGATCTCTGATGCTTCACCTTCCTTTGAAATGGTATCCTTATCCATAATATATGATTCGAGTAGATGCATGGGCTGATTGAAAAGATCATGCAATCCTTCCTCACATTCTGTTGCATGCATGACTGGATGCAGCTCCTTATCCTTCAAATATCTGATCAGGCAGCCCTCCTTGGACTTTGAAGGTGCCCAAACAATAATCTTTTTCTTATTGGGGCTTGAAGTCATGGTCCTCCAGTTGAGTAGATTACACAAAAGCTACCACCTTTGCATGCAAGAACCTCTTCCTTTAGATCTGTTGTTTTTTTTTGGGGGGGGGGGGGAGTTTCTACAATAATAAACCTAAAAATGACTTGCCAAACTAATTTTTCCTTTTGACCTACTGTTACCAGATCAACAACTCCCTAATGACACCTATCCCCAGCAACGGTGCCAAAAATGATGAGGGTCGCTGTAGTCCTCATCATTTAATTAAAAATGTCAAACCAGAGCGGTTTCCATGGTGATATGCAAGAGGGAGAAGAAATTATTTGCATGACATTCTTTTTCTACAAATAGAATTGAAAGAAACTATTCTATCTAGCTGGAAAATAAACACACTTTGCTGGAAATAAACACACTTGCAGTAAAGGAAACTATTCTAACTTGCTGAAAATAACCACACTGCCTGAAAAAGTAAATAACAGGGAATTGAAATATTGCTGGAAAAATAAACTAAGAAATGAAAACTACAAACAAACTACACTATTGTTGCTAAAATACTAAACTATATTATTTCATAAAACTCTTCCCCTTTGATTCCTTGAAATTACAATGCATTTATAGAATGCTTATTCTCAATCAATCCACCAAAATGTGGATCTGAGATCCTATTATTGAGGAGAAAAACTATAACTTCTTCCTCTGATTTCGCCACCTTCTTTCACACTAGTTTTGTTTCAGTCACGCACTATGCGCTTATTTTGATGAATCTCCTCAAACAATTTCTGAGTTTTGTTCCCCTTGTTCCCATCTTTCCAGATCGTTTTGAAATTCCAAATTCAATTGAGAAATGAGGGAGATATCACTATTTTATTGAAACAACATTTTAAACTTCCTCTTTTAATGCTTCTTTCTAAAAAATTTTTGATGCTCTAATTTGGCAGAATTTATTCTCCAATCCTCTAATAAGGAAAACATGCAATATCATTAAGACATGTAATGACATTAATTAAGAAAAATATATGCTTTTATTTAGCTAATAGATGAGACAATTTATTGTCTCATTAGACTGTAGTAGCCTCGAGCTCCCCCCAAACAAAGATTTAAACAATATTCAACTCAGTTCTTTGTTCACATGTTTAAATCATTAATGGAGAATAGGTTTATATTCAAGTAATACCTATACAACGAAAGTACTGAGACGTTGCACCAGTCCACACTACTGTAGATACACTCCATTCTTTATCCAGTTCCCAATCTTTTCCTATGGTTCTCTTTTTCCGAACCAGAAACAAAACTTAGACAAAACCCAACTAACAACTAACTGATCCGATAGCACTATCCTTTTTGTTTTTCCCCCTCCGATGATTCAAACATGCCAAAAAGAAAGATAACCACCTTTCCTTACCCAATCAATTCCTCAAAAGGTGGCTAACATCAGGGAACAAGCTCAAAGGTGGATGAGCTAAAAGCTCTCCATCCTCTACTAAACTGACCAATTGATTAAAAAGATTTGACTTAGAAAAAAATCAAACATAAATAACATAGGAGATAATAATATGATTATTATCATGGCAATTTGTCCTACAAAAGGGTTTGAAATCCTTACTATTAGGATTAAAATAAAAGCAAGGAAGCACATAAGGACACATCATAATGTCGAAAGTCATCAAGAGATTCTTCTCTGAATTCGAATATCATCCTAAGCTGAGAGGCTAAATAATACTATCCTAGAGAACCAAAGGTTTATGAGAAATTTCCATCTCTCTCTACAAGATTGTCTTGTCAACTTGAGATGATGCTTCTAGAACATCGACTGGTCTCCATGACTAGTCTTAATGGCAGCAAGGACAAAATAATTCTTAGAGAACAAGAGAACTAAGGAAAGAAGCATGACATGAGACAACTTATGCATAGAGAGGAAGAAGGACATAATAGTCGTCACTCAGATGGCTATTCGACCCTTTGCTTTCACAATGTCTAACCTTCCCTCCAGGATGATACTCTCCTTCCTTCTTCAAAGGATGTTCAATTTCCTATTCACACTTAGGACCACAAGATCATGAGATCAGTGTATCATCATCATTATATTTCATAGCTTAATATAATCAATTCATAAAGCAGATCATCAATAATAATTTTTTTATAATCAAAAGTTAAATAAGATATTTCCACAATATCAAATCAATTAACTATGTCTAATCCTCCTTATTATCATACTAAGTTAATGATTTTAAGTCTGGTTGTAAGTTGGGGATATAACACATCTCCCCCCATAAGAATCATCGTCCCCAATGATTAATTGTCTTTTAAATAACCAACATAACATGAAAATGTTTTCAAAAGCATAATAACATGTCTTAGATAAAATGAGTCTAGCATGGAAGTCATCATAATTTTTCCAAGTGGCATTTTCCACCGAATATTGGTCCCACTGGGCGTTGCACTATGTTATTTCCTTGTTACGTAAGCATAACTTACGTGTTTTGAGCACCTTGATGGGCTCAATCGCCACCACTCTTGGGTCTTTCACCTGTTAAAGGTTTCAATCAAGCATAGGAATTTGATTATCAACAAAATTGAACTTTTTCAAATAAGAAACATGAAACACATTATGCATCTTGGCAAGTACTGGTGGTAGAGCAATTTTGTATGCCACTAGGTTGACTTCTTCTAGAACCTCAAATGAACCCACATATCTTGGTGCCAGTTTGGACATTTTTCCAAATTTGATGGAACTTTTCTGAGGTTTTACCCTTAGGAGAACTTTATCTCCCACAATGAATGCCTTTCAACATGTTTAGCATCTGTGTAACTCTTTTATCTGTCGTTGGCTTCTGCTAGCCTCTTTTTAATTAAATGGACATGTTCTTCCATTTCAAATAGCATTTCATGGACCAAGGCTAACCCTATCTTCAAGCTTATCCCAGCTTATAGGGGTTCGACACTTCCGTCCATACAATGCCTCAAATGGTGCCATCTTAATAGCTGAATGGTAAGAGTTATTATAAGCAAATTCCACTAGAGAAAGATAATCCTCCCACTTGTATTGTTGATCCATGCAATACATCCTTAATAAATCCTCCAACACTTGGTTCACCCTTTTAGTTTGTCCATCTGTTTCAGGATGATAAGTAGAGCTTATGTTTAATTGTGTTCCAAGTGATGAGAATAAAGTTTACCAAAACCTAGATGTCATCCGTGCATCCCTATCTGAGATAATCTTCTCAGGAATGTCGTGAAGCCTAAAAATCTCTTGGATGAATTTCTAAGCAATGATGGGTGCCCCATCTGCCAAGTTTCCCAAAATAAAATTAGTTGCTTTGGTTAGTTTGTCCACCACAACCAAAATAACATTGTGCTTGTTCCTTGACATAGGCAACCCTTGCACAAAATCCATGCTTATAATCTGCCATTTCCACTCTAGAATTTCATGAGGGTATAATAATCCCTCTAGATGTTGGTGTTCTACCTTCACCCTTTGGCATTCAATGCAAGTAGCTACAAAATTTGCAACATCCCTCTTCATTCCTTTCCAAAAGCATAAAGGTTTCACATAAGTGAGTAACTTGGTTACTCCAGGATGCCCAGAATATGGTGTAGAATGAACCTCTTTCCAAACGATATTCCTTAACTCTGCTGAGTTAGGTACATACATCCTTCCTTTGAACCTTAATAACCCATCTGGTTCAAGGTTGAATCCTTCATATTTTGGATTCTTTGAATCTTTCTCAAGGGCCTGTTTTACCTTCTCATAAAACTCATCTCCCTTAGATTGTAATAACACTTGATTTCTAAAATCAGAATGTATATCCATAGAGGAGATATGCCTTCTCTTACTTAAAGCATCTGCCACTCGATTCTCTTTACCTTGAATATATTTAATCTCAAAATCATAATCTGAGATAAACTCTAACCATCTTCTTTGGTGAGCATTAAGATGGGGTTGAATGAACAGATATTTAAGTCCGTGGTGATCCATTTTTAGTTCAAAAGGTTTTCCAAGTAGATAATGCCTCCACATTTGGAGTGCATGAATGACTGCTGCCAATTCTAGATCATGTGGGGCATAGTTTTGTTCATAGTTTTTTAATTTGCACAATTCATACGCAATGACATGTCCATCTTGGACTAGTACACCACCTAAACCTTCCCCTGAGACATCGGTAATGACTTCAAATTGACCTTCCAGGTCAGGTACTTTCAATATTAGAGATGAAGTCAATTTTTCCTTCAGCAGGTCAAAGGCCTCCTAGAACTTTTCTGACCATTCGAACTTCTTGCCCTTTCTTTGCAAAGAAGTTATAGGATGTGCAATTTTGGAGAAGTTTTTCACAAACTTCCTATAATAACCAGCAAGGCCCAAAAAGCTTCGGACCTCACAAATATTTCTCAGTTCAGGCCATTTAGAAATAGCCTTAATCTTGGTTGGGTCCACAACTATTCCCTTAGCTAAAATTATATGACCCAAATATTGTACTTCTGAAAGAAGGTACATTTAGAGAGCTTGCCATAAAGTTTATGCTCTCTTAATCTCTGAAGAACAATTCTCAAATACTGCACATGTTCCTCTACATTCTTAGAGTATATTAAAATGTCATCAATAAATACCAAGACAAACTTGTCCAAGCAGTCTCTAAATACACTGTTCATAAGATTCATGAATGCTGCAAGAGCATTTGTCAACTTAAAAGGTAGGATAGTGAATTCATAGTGTCTATATCTGGTTCTAAATGTTGTTTTATGAATGTCTTCATCCTTCACCCTTAATTGGTGATATCCTGATTGAAGATTAATCTTGGAAAATATTGCTGCACCTCTCATTTGATAAAAAAGATCATCAATGTGGGGTAGAGGATACTTGTTCTTGATGGTGGCTTTATTTAACATGCCATAATCTATACAGAACCACAAAGTGCTATCTTTCTTTTTCACAAAAATGACAGACCTTGCTCCCCATGGCGACACACTGGGTCTAATCAACCCTTTATCCAATAGCTCTTGCAATTGAGCTTTTAACTCCATGAGTTCAGTTCTGGTCATCCTATAAGGGGCTTTAGAAATAGGTTCTAACCCAGGTATAATATCAATGGAAAAATCAAAAGCTCTCTTAGGGGGTAACCCTGGAAGATCATTCAGAAATACATCCTCAAATTCTCTGAGGAGGGGATACTTGTCCATATATGGTCTTCCCTGACCTATGGACTCCTTCATCCCTACTTCATTAAGTTTTTAGGATTCATAAAATGTCAAATCATCTTGAAAGTAAGTTTTCTTTGTTTCATCTATTTTATCCATCTTAATAGCAAAAAGTTGGCATCCTTTTCTTTGTGCCCTTTTCATTTGTAAGGCAGAAATTTGCCTCAGTTTAATTTCTCTAGTTCTCCCTTGAATATGAACTTGGTTTCCAAGATCATCCAAACAATCTACTATCTTGGCATAACAGTCTACTTTGGCTCAATGTCTCCATAGCCATTTTATTCCTAGAATGACATCATATAAGCCAAGTGGGGCTACATATAGATTTACTTCTATGAAAAAGTTTGGAAGTTAACCCCGAGCTTCAAACAGGCATTGCTCTACCTGAGCCTTGGTGTGATTTGCATACTCTACAGACCAAGTATTTGCCATTAATCCTTCTTTTCTAGGTATCTTATTTACAATTTTGGGAGAAACAAAACATTCCATGGCACCTGTATCAATTAAATCTAAAATTGGAACTCCAAATAAAATACTTGTGGTTTCTATTGGGGTAATTTGATACTCATATTGACGGTTATCCAAGGGTGCATGGATACGTTGCTGGAACGCCACTTGTTGGGAAGGTAGAGAATTTCCTCTTGGCTGCACTCCCTATGATTTGTTGGGGCACTGATTGGCATAGTGATCTCCACTGTATGTGAAACATCCCCCAACTGGTCCTTGCCTCTCTTGAGGTTTGTCAGAATTGTTCCCATTTTTCTTGGAGTGGTTGTTCCCCTTTTTCTCTCCCTTGGACTCATTTTGTTTATTCTTGGCCACTTTATCATTCTTCTTAGTATAATCCTATTTCTTCCCCTTTTTCTTTGAAGATTGAGAGGATTGAGACCAGTTGTATCTCTTCTTGTTTCTTTCCTTATAGGCCGATATAGCCTTTAGGATCTGTTCTTGTCTAACGACTTCCTCGTAAATCTGTTCCATGGTTGTAGGACCATGAATATTAACCCCACCCCCAATCTAGGCGTTCAACCCCATGATAAACTTCCAGACATGGAATTTTTCATCATGTTGATACTATGGCACATATTTCAACAGTCGGGTGAATTGTTCTCAATATTCATTTACAGTCATATCTACCTGTTTCAGGTTTTGGAAATCTATGAGTTTCTGATCATAGAATAGTTGAGGCAACCATCTTTTCCTGAACCATTCTACGAACTTGTCCCAATTAAGGCTTGTAGACCTTAAGCCTAAGTCTATCTTTTTGTTCATCCACTATGTGGATGCTTCACCCGCTAGCTGAAATGCTCCCCAAACAGCTTTGGTGACCTCATTATAATTTCTAATTTCAAAATACTTCTCCATCTCCATAATCCATGCCTCCGTGGCATCTCCACTTACAAATCCATCAAATTTAGGTGGCATGACCTTTTTCATGTCATGAGATAGTTCCATAGCCATCAGGTTCCTCTTATCCCCATCTTGTCTAGCCATGGAGTTATTCTCACCGTGCTGGCTTTGGGTGGTGTCATTATGGCGCTCCTCACCATCACCCCCATCATAATTATTTTTCTTCTCTTCTGACTGGCCCTCCATTTTGTGTTCGAGGGTTTCCACCCTCACCCTTATCAACAAGGTCAAGATTTGGTCTAATTTAGACTCGGATTGCCCTGAAGGTACTCCTTCATCACGACTATCCTCCATTCTGGTTCCAACTCAAACCTTTACTGCAATCTACTTCTACCTGAAGTTTGTAGATTAATCATGGATTAGTTTTCCATGCTATGCAATATATTCACTTACAAATCTATTCACATTCATGTATTCTTTAACAAGAAAGGAAAGATTGTCAAAATTTGTCATTGCATTAAAGTTTCCACAAAATTACAAAATTGTGTTTACATTTGCTCCTACGAATCATTTAGAATGTGGGATAACTTCCGATAATCATGTTTTGTTTTCAGTCTCAGGAGGAGGTGAGGATACACTCTGGTAATCCTTCACATCCTTAAGTACATTACAGTCCTTAGGGATATTTCCCTCAGCTAGTGCTTTAAGGGCAGAGGGTGTCACTGACACTCTAGTAGAGTTAAGGGAAGCCATCTGTTTAGCTTTCCTTAACTCCTGCTTGATGCATTTCATGGCATCAACAAAAGTTTCCTCATCAAATAACCATACACCTACCAAGCATCTAGTTTGTTCTAGTTTCTCTTTCATGGAGGCTCGTGCCTTCAAAATCTTTTGTTGGCGTAGGTAACATCCATGTTCCGTTACCTTCTTGTGAGGTGTGGTTCTAATTTTAACCATTCCGGCATAGAACATCCAAACATTAGCATACTTAATGTTGGATACATTAATTATCAAGTAGCAAGCTCATTAGGTCCATGTGTTGAACCTAGTAGCTCTGATACCATATGTAACAACACTTTCCATAATACTCAAGATTTAACTAAAACATGTAACTTAATCAAGTCATTAATTAAGTTTTGGTAGAGATATTCACATTTGAATCAAAGAATTATATTACATTTTCCATCCATTAAGTATGTTAACCAAATTAGATTTAACATAACTTATAATCTAGAAAACCATTACAATTTTTAGTGAGTATCTTCACTAATAAAATACAAAATATGCTCTAGGCATTACAATATGTTTTTTATTACATCACAATATACCCCATAAGCCTTAGCTCGTCTCATGCTTGAGAAGGAGAGCATCATCCTGGTGCTTTTTCCACAACCACGGACCTGCGGTCCCTGCTCATCTTCCTAATTGGAAGAGGCCTTACTCTTAACGGAAAGGTTAGACATTAGAACCCCAAAAGGTTAGTCATCTGAGTATCTGGTGTTACGTCCTTCCTAATGTCTCACAGTCAAACACTATAGATCCCCTCTAACTTGTATGACACTACTGGAGACACTAGGCTATCTAGAACACTGTGGACTGATGATGCATGCAGAGATGGATGCATCACTTTGGCCAAAGTTTTCATACAAATACTTTACACCATGAACATCGTCGTATGTCCACCACCCTAACTTGACTTATGAGTTGTCATGTCCTACAGTTGTTATTATCGACCCAATACCTTAGGTCTTGGATAAGTGGGATCAATTCGAATCATTATCCATGCTTGGACATTCGACTCCCTCCATAGTTTGGCTATAAGTTATTAGTGACTCCTTGTCACACAATTAGCTCATTTCACATTGGTTGACCATTTGACCCATAGGTTCAACATGGTTTGTATTTCAGAAAATGATCATTTTACATGACGAAATGGTATACATATACCCAAGCCATACCTTGCCCTTGATTGAGTAAAAGTATACTTATTCATAACATATATCATTAACAAGAGGTCTTTCAAGCAGTCTCATAATGATTGTAGAAGTATTCTAAATAAATTCATTTCAATGGTTTCATAACCAGACCATATTCACAATGGTTCTACTTCCTCTATACCTGAGGATACAAGTGTATAATTTCTTAATCAAAATAACACAAAAAGTGTTCCAAATTGACTTATCATATAAGCTCAATTGATGTCAAATTGAAGAGTTGTGAACACTCTAATATTCAAACATTATCTCATTTGTCATCATAGTTGGGTGTCCATAATGTTATTCAATAATGCCTACGCGGCAAAACCACAGTCATAAGACTATTTTATAATCTTAAGTTATAATCGATATGGAGCCATCATTTACTCCACTCAAGAGCTCATACTCTAATCGAGTCAGTAAATGATGAGATAACATTTCTTTGCCAACCTAGTCAATTTGGCTCAGGCTCTGGTTATTATTACATAGAATATGATGTAGAAAGTTACAGGCGGGTCATGTGACCCTAACTCCAACTTAGAAAGAGTTTCTTAATCAAGACTCGACCAAATGGCCTTGAGCATGAAGCACAATCATCCCATAAGTCTCGGCCTTACGGCCTTGAGAAGTAACAGTCTTTTAAATACATTGGCCTCTCAGCCTAAAGTAAGAAACACAGTCTTTAAATAAGACACAACCATTCGACCTAATATATAAAATACAGTCTTTTAAAAAGACTCGGCCATTCGGCCTAATATACAAAACACAATATTTTAAAAAGACTCAGCCATTCGGCCTCATATACAAAACACAGTCTTTTAAAAACACTCAGCCATTCGGCCTCATATACAAATCATAGTCTTTTAAAAAGACTATTGAAGCTCGGCTTCCTGCCTCAAGCTTTTCTTTCAATAGCAGAAGGCAAGTTAATGCTTCGGCCTTACAGCCATGATAGTAGTCTTAACAAAAGTTCAATGGTATGTATTCGGCCATGCCGCTTGCAACACTATATAAAGATTTTAACAAGTTCAAAACCCAACTTACAGCTGACAACATATCAGTAGGGAAAAGCTCATCCAATTGAGCTATGAGCACAATTATGTTATAATGATAAATTGGATGCTTGGCCATACGACCTAGAGCCACCGGTTAAATACATAAAGAAAACAAAGTGCTTGGCTATAGCAGCCCCGAGCTCCCTCCAAACAAGGATTTAAACAATATTCAACTCAGTTCTTTGTTCATATGTTTAAATCATAAATGGAGAATAGGTTTATATTCAGGTAATATATGTGCAACGATATTATTGAGACGTCGCACTAGTCCACACTACTGTAGTTACACTCTGTTCTATATCCAATTCCCTGTCTTTTCCTGCGGTTCTCTTTTTCCAAACCAGAAATGAAACTCAGACAAAACCCAACTAACAACTGACTAATCCGATAGCACTATCCTTTTTGTTTTCCTCCCTCCAACGATTCAAACATGCCAAAAAGAAAGGTAATCACCTTTCCTTACCTGATCAGTTCCTTAAAAGGTGGCTAACATCGAGGAATAGACTCGAAGGTGGATGAGCTAAAAGATCTCCATCCTCTACTAAACCGACCAACTGAGCTAAAAGCTCTCCAACCTCTACTAAATTGACCAACTGATTAAAAGCATTTGACTTAACAAAAAATCAAACATAAATAACATAGGAGATAATAATATGATTATTGTCATGGCATTTTGTCCTACAAAAGGGTTTGAAATCCTTACTATTAGGATTAAAATATAAGCAAAGAAGCACACAAGGACACATCATAATGTCAAAAGTCATTGAGAGATTCTTCTCCGAATTTGACTATCATCCTAAGATGAGATGCTAAAGAATACTATTCTAGAGAACTAAAGGTTTATGAGAAATTTTTGTCTCTCTCTACAAGATTGTCCCGTTAGCTTGAGATGATGCTTCCAGAACATCGACTAGTCTCCACGACTAGTCTTAATGGCATCAAGGACAAAACAATTCTCGGAGAACAAGAGAACTAAGGAAAGAAGCATGACACGAGACAACTTACGCATAGAGAGGAAGAAGGACATAATAGTCGTCACTCAAATGGCTATTCGACCCTTTGCTTTCACAACGTCTAACCTTCCCTCCAGGATAATACTCTCCTTCCTTCTTCGAAGGACATTCAATTTCTTGTTCACACTCAAGACCAAAAGATCATGATCAGTGTATCATCATCATTATATTTCATAGCTTAATATAATCAATTCATAAAGTAGATTATCAATAATAACTTTTTCATAATCAAAAGTTAAATCATATATTTCCACAATATCAAATCAATTAACTATGTCTAATCCTCTTGATTATCATACTAAGTTAATGATTAAGTCTGGTTGTAAGTTGGGGATGTAACAACAATCACAAATTAACAGATGATTGAAAATTTCACAAGAAAACATTCTTACCTTGGTTGTCCAAGTTAAAATTAGCCCCACTAAATTTACCAAAAGATGCACAATCCAGTTTCTAGCCAACAATCCAAACTCAAGCCTTCATTCTCCCCCCAAAATCCTCATCTTTTTCCATTCAAGAAGCATTCCACAGCTAGAAGAACTAAGAGGGATTACCGTTTTCAAGAAAGCTACAACACCTCTAATTTTCTAGAATGAGGAATGATTCACATTTCCCTCTTTTAAAAACAAGACCTTTTCCCAACCCTTTACATTCCCTTCTCATAAAATAAAACAAATACTTTTTTTTTTTAATTCAAATAAACATATAAAAAATGACTCATACTTTTGACACAAAATCCCCCCTTACAAAAAAATAAGAAATAATAGTAATAAATAACTAAACAATAGTCAAGGTTTGAGCATATGGATTTTGTCTCCAATTTCTTAAGGAACCTGGGCCACTCTACCTGCAAAAATCTCATAGAAACATCAGTATTTTTTAAATAAAATTTATAGCTGAAGCAATTTAACTTTATCATTTCTAACATCCATTAATCACATAATTCAACATATCAAAACAATAATATAATTTATTTTTGTGAAAACATAGAATCATTAATATTCCATAATCCATTATTTTACTGAATAAACATATTATCTCATTTTAAACAATAAATAAATAAATATCTAATAGAAATATAAAGCATTTATTTTCCATAATCAAAATAATTAATAATAATAGTAGCCATAGTTCATAATCTCAACATCAACCAAATCCATTACACACACACATCAAAATATAATAACAAGTCAAATATCTACGATAATGCTAACTAGGTCTCACATTTCCCCTTTTTCTTCCACCTACCTAGGCCACAACATTTCCTTGGGCCAGACCCAAGTTCCATTTCCCAATTCTAGTTCCAGGCCAGATGATTTTCCTGGACTGAATCCTTTTCCTTTCCCATGCCTTTCTCTTTTGCCTTCCTTCTACCTATCTCGGGTCAAAAATTTTCCTAGTCTAGACCTCTTCCACCAAAGTGCAGAATTCACAATTAGACACACCAACGACTATCGGGATTACCATTAATGATCATTTTGGAGCTTGATGGCTTGGTAGGTGCCCTAGGACTGGTGTGGACCTAGATTTGAGGAATTACATGTACTTTAGCATTGGTGAACACTCCAAATTAGCATGGATGATCTACATACTTGTTGACCACTCAAAACCCACATCTAATCTACTACAGTGAATGAAATGGATATATCTACATGTTTCAAAGATGTGTTTTGGGTTGTTTATTGAACCAATTTTCTCAACTATAAGTGTCTCAGAAGTGTTTTAGGGCATGATCAACTGATGCAATCGGATTTGTAAAAGTGTAAAATGCACCTTGTGAAGCCTGGGAATATAATCCAAATATAGATGCATGTAATGTTATGTCTCTAGGAAGTTTGTAGATATTCAGGAGGGTGTTTGAACCTAGTTACTCATCCTCTCTTGCCACATTTGCTAGTATGAATGTAATAGAAGTTAAAGAAGTATGTGATAGTGTTTTAATTCATTAAAATGATTGTGATGCTATTTCTTTCTATTTCATATGGGTATTTGCAATTCTATTTGGATTACTAAGAATGTCCATTTACATGAGATGAGATATAATCATTATATGAAGATGCACATAAGAATCCATTATGCTTTCATTTTTGCATTCCTTTCCTCTCCGTAAATCCATGACTTTGTTGCCCAATGGAGTAGGCACCTGTCTGGTTGGTGAAGGACCAACAACTTCTTAAATTATTAAGTCTTTCGATTTCTCTCTTGAATCATGCAAATGTGTTATTCCCTCTTACCCCTATGTAATTAATGTTCAATAGATTTATTTGTTGGGGAAATACAATATAGCTGGCATCTATGGGTATAGGGTAAGAGTGAGTTTTTATCTTCTTATTAGAGGTTTCCAGGTCTGTATGTAGCTAGTGTTGACATGAACTTAGTGAAAATCATAGGGATTCATAGCACATTGGGTATGGCTGCTTAAGGGCCTTGAACTAAGTTGTTTTATTTCTCTTTAATTGTCTTGTGTTGAGACCTCAAGGAACGCCCTCCTAGCCTTGTAGAGCCAAAAGACTAAGGTGAGTTTACCAACTTAGAGCAAGTGGTCCATTCATGCCACTATATGATCATAAGTCTTACCCATTGCCTAAGCATTATATCTCCTCGTCCTTAGGTTTTGGTGTTGAGTCTTTAGGATTGGTAGAATCACATGTTTGAGCACCAACAATAAGTGTTGTTGCCAGGGATGAAATTGAGGGTTATGAATTGAATTGATGCAACTGCTAATGAGCTGAAGTCAAACCTGTTTGCTACCTTGGAGATCCAGTTTGCTTCAAAGTGTTCCTGTTTGGAAGAGGTGGTGACTCTGTTGTTTGAAATGAATTTCTTTTGCTATGAACGTGCACTTATTTTTCCTTATTTTATAATCAATTCAAACTTCTTGCAAAATACATAGACAACTTATTAATACTTCTTAAGGAATACACAATATTTAATTTTATAGGAAATGCAACTATATATAAAGTTCATGTATTATTACTAACTAATTTATGATTTCAACAACCGATATATGGGCTCTTGATAAAATAAAATACTACCTCTCAAATTGAAAGGGGAAAAGTTAAGGTCAAATGGCTAAAATATGTCATGCCTGGAGAAGTAGATGCACTCCAAGCTTCTAGCCATGTTCCTCTAAAAACTCTAAAATAAATATGCACTCAACACATTAGAAATCGACACACTAAAAAAAAGCCATACATTTTAATGGAGGTATGGTAGAGGAAGAATGGGGGAGATTAATGAGAAGTGACAAAAGTTTGGTAGGCTATGGGTGAGGAAAGGAGCAAGAGTTTGAATGATAATGTAAAATGAAGACATAAAAGGCAAAAAATAGAGGAAGATGGGGTAGGAGATTGGAAAGAAGATTTTGGTAATAGTAGCAAATAATTTTGTGACTTCCTTTTGAGGGGTGTTTTGGAGAAGTCCATAAGGGCACTATTATAGGCAAGGAGGCAAGGGGTCACATGGGAAAAGAAGGGGGTGTCTTAATGTTGGTATAATTTCCTCAAACAAAGGCACCATTGATGCTACCTCAAGGTTATGAAATGTGTAGCAGAGTTCCTAAGTTTAGATTCATGGAAAGAAGATTGACCAAGGTTTTCAAGCTAGGACACACCAATTAAGCCTTATGGTTCATCTCCAAGGTTTTTACCCTACAAAGTAAGTAGATCAATATATTTCCATTTAAAACCTAATATGTATATTTGATTAACAAGCTTCTTCTCAGTATATTCATTTGATTTGAAAGATTTGTAAATTAGTTTCAACACTAGGTTTGAAAGAAATTCTTGTTACTACATTCATTTTATGCCCAAAATTGATGTGACCTTAAAGTGATTTAGTACATAGATACGAAGATTCTTGAAGAAGGAAACAAATAACAACCAAATATGATCCTTTGATAGTTATAGTTGTTACATAATGTGCCCTACACATGCTATAAAATCATCGAGGCATTTTGTTAAGAAGTTCACGTGCCTTGCACATGGACTAAATATTCCTTGAGGATATTGTTAAGGTGTTCATACCTTATACATAATTCTATTTTACAATGTTATTGATGTTTAATGGATGTCCAAATTTTATTCCAAAGCTAAGAAGTACGTTGGCAAAAATGAACCTTCTCATTTTTCTTACCCATTCAAATGTCTATAAGTTTTGCTAGTTAGAGTTATATAGTTCCATTGTTTTAGTATTTATTGTAACTTTAGAATAATAGGTTTAGTGGGTTATATTCAAAGATTTAAACTCCATTTTTGAACAAAATGAGCGTATCAATTTTTTTGATATATTAACTAGTGGCATTATTACTCAAAAAATAAAAATATTAGCAAGTTGTCCTCAACAATTGAATTAGCTATTAAGTGTGAAGTCATTAGATTGATTTGTGACAAGTTCCCTCCCTCCCTCCCTCCCTCCCTCGACTATTGAAACCCAATTTTAAAAATGTGAAATTACCTAAATCCTTGCCCCATTTTGTGCATTAACCCTTATTTTACGAAGCGATATATATGTTTCATTGCTCATCGCTTTAATTTAGGTGTATTTATTTTCTTTCAATTATAAATAAAAAATAAAAGATCATAAATTATCGAGTAATGGGAACGGGCGCATGAGTGTTAATAAGAAAATTGAAAAGCATGAATAAAAGGGGAACTTCGAGTGCCTTCTTAAAGTCGAGGCTGTTTGATTTCTATAGAAATGCGAATATTTTCTCCCGTGTCCTGCACAACTCTATATATACGAAGGACGTCTTTCCTTCTCTCCCCTGCCATGCACGATTGTTTGAAGAGCGACACCCATTTTTACCGAGAGAACGGAAGTCGCACCAATTTCGCTCCAAATTGACGGGGGCACGTTATTTCTGAGTCGATTCTCCATATTCAATTACGCCATAGTCACAACTTCTTTGAGTCAAACCTTTGCTTGGGAATAGGGTTCAAGCTGACAATAGACATGCATGAATTTAGGGTAAACCTATCTTTTCCGATGATTTCAAATCCATGTCATTCTACTTAAATATCATCCACTTTAATGGTCAAACAGACAATAGTAATTTTACACTTCATACACAACAAAAAGTGGTAAATATTTGTCCAATTTTTATTGGCCAAAATTGACCTTCGACTATTAAAGTGGATGATATTTAAGAATAGCCAATCCATGCTCACCTACTATGCAAATCGCCCAAACCAACTCACAATAGGAACATTATGCCCTAGCTCCAAATGTTTGACACAATCGACAAAGAGGGTATATTATATTCTTCTCTTTAATTTGAAGGGGTTATAGTTAAACCAAATATTCCTTTGAACTTCTCAAACTTTTCAAACTTCTCTCATCCAATTGTTTTAGTAAGAGTATTTGTTACTTATTTACAGTTGAACAATACTCATTATACACCGCGATCTTTCACATAATGTCAAATCAAATGAAACTTTGTGTTGATGTGTTTGGTTCAATCGTGAAAGATTGACTTTTTGGCCATTTTGATTGCAAGTGTATTATCAACTAGGAGTTGCCTCAATGTTTTATATATTCTTCTTCTACTAAGGATAGAGTTGGTACTGACTATTTCTTACATTTTCAAGAAATGACTATCGATCCTAGATGCATTAGGAAACTTAAAGTAGATTTCCCATCTTCCAAGTCACTTGCACAATCAAAATTTAAATATCTGACTAATGTGAAATTACTTGCCTTGGAGTATTTGAACGCATAGTTTTGAGTTCCCTCTAGATACCAAAAATTCTCTTTGTTTCTAGCCAATGATTTTCTATAGATTGTTGCATGAATCTAGAAAGAATTTCAACAAACCGAAGAAATGTATGGTCACGTTGTTGCATAAATTAGACTTCTAACAAGTTGTTTATACTTAGTTACATCAACAAACTCTACAATATCATCTAATTTGAGTTTCAAACTTTGCTCCATAGAAGTATTGAGTGGTATGTAGTCTAACTTGTGTCGTATGGGTGGTGCGAGTGATAGAAAGAGTCATATTTCTCCCCATTGTTTTCTCTCTCACTTAATGCTACATTTATAGTGAAGCTAGAGGAATTTGACAGAGTTGATTCCAATGCCTACATCAAAAATATCTTTAACATCATCCCTAAAGCTAAGTACACTCTTTCACATTACCTTTCTAGAATAATGTTTAATTTTGAATTGTCCACTCCCATAACTGGAAATAATTAATCTAGATTGACCCCTATTTATGGTATTTCTATTAAAGAGGTTGATGGTATTGTCAAAGAGTCTTATGGTTGTAGTAAGTAGTGGTCATAGTAAGATTTTGTAGAATTAAGGAAATGTAATGGTAAAATTATTAAATGACACCTCCTATGTCAATATGGATCCTATTGCATGATTTTGTGAATTTTATGTAATCTTTGTACTTAACAACAACACCTAGAGTCATTGTATATTAGGTCTTGATATCATAATATCATTGTTATTAGCATTTGATACATGTAGGATCGCAATGTAATAAACATTGATGCATAGATGTTGATTGAGTTTGTTATTGATATACTTGTTGATTTTCTTGTATGAAAGATCATGATGACTTCAAAATTGAAAAGTAATTCATATCCCTCATTTTCAACTATGAGTTAAGTTGGTAGGAGTGAGATCTATTATGGACTTGGCCATAAAAAGGCATGTAGAAAAAAAGAGGCTTAAGTCTTAAATTTGAAACATATATTCTTACATGGCCAGTAATGTGATAAGGATAATGTTCATTTTGAATAATTCTAGTAACATCTTGTTACTCTAAGGAATGAAATGAAGTACCACAATTTTGAATACTATACTGAAAACTATTCTAGAATTGCTATGCAATTAAATTGGTTTGAGAGGTGGTAATTCAATTCTTTTTATTACGCACTCTATTATGATGGAAGGCCCTTGGGTTTTGTCAAAGGCATTAGGTATTAATGAGGATAAATTCTAGCAAAAATATCCAATCAAGGGTATAGTAACTTGGCACTAATTTCTTTATGGTTTGTCATCTTGTGTCTAAGTGAATGGGCTAGTGAACCCTACCTAGTAAAGTGTTTTCATAAATGCAATTTATCATTTGTGCTCACTATAGCCATTAACCCAATTAGACTTTTGGGCTAAAATATTTTGATTATTTAGCTCCTTTAGGCTTTCATTTAGAACACTCAAGAACACAACTATAATATGCACAAGACCTTACATTTGGTGACTAAGTTTTCTTAAGGGGTAAACTTGGAAATAAGCACTATGTCATGACTATTATGTATGTTTATAATTTAATACTCATGGTAATATTAGTTGTTGATTAATAAACTTGTGTGATGCTATCAATGGGACTCTTTAATGTTGGATTAGGTTATCATCATGTTTGGAACCTAAATAGAACTCTATGCCAACAATACTATCATGTACCTACATTTTGATTGTATAAAAGATATTAGATCATTACCTACACATGAATGCATCCTATTATTGGAAGGTCATTATTGATGGGTCAATTATAACTGTTCTAGTATAGTGTGGTGGGAAGTATTGTTTGAGCTCTTTGAATGTTAACTGCATTAGATACTAAATTGTGAGGGCTATTCTTTGAGTTTAAATACCTTGCATCTATTTTGTTGTGGTTTTTTGTTTCTTTTTCATTGCATGATGTTGGTTATTGAAAGATGCATTGCAAGTTTGTGATGTTTTTGTATTGTATGACTATTGAAGTCTGAGTATAAGGGTTAATTGACAAACATATTGTTTCTATATGGAATCACTTACTATTGGCCATTAAGGTCATATTTAGCATTAATGGCAAGTGTGAATATAATATAGTCTATGAATTGGACTATTATAAGAATATGTTGTTGCACCATAGGGTAAATGAAAATAGAAGGTTAAGAATATTATTACTAATATTGTTGGTACATATCTTTGAATGTCATGATTTAACGAATATAGTGTGACCCCTATTTGGAGCATGAATTAGGTATGAAACATGCTTAAAGAAAGTTTAAAAGTATGGTTGTATGTCTCTTGAAGTTTAGATGATTCTTATGTGGCCTTGTTGATGCATGTTGTGTTTGTCAAGAAGAATTCCATAATACAATATGACTATGATACTTTATATTGTCGAATCATATTATAACAAGACATCACATGAAACAATATTGGGACTTTTCATAATTATTGCATTGTGAAGATATATTGACTACTATACTATTTTCTTGAATATGACTAGATTCATTTTATGTTGATTATGTTGAAGTATGCATATTTTTACGTATGGATTGATTATGGTAATATTAGTACGCATTGGAATGAAATTGGGTGACATTGAAATTTGATGTTTATTTGATAAACTAGATATAAACTAGGAATTAGGGTTAGTTGAGTTAAGTGTATTTATAATTATATATGTATGTATGTATATATCTGTGTATCTCAACATAGGATGATATAATAATTATCATTTAGGTTGGCATCAATAATTGCAATATTCCATACCTTGTGGGAATCTGAATGGGGGTTATAGAGATCTAGCTTGACTCCCTATTTATCCTAATGGGTCTATGTGAAGATTTGAATTAATGATTACTTTAGTTTCATAAGTATTATGAGCTATATGATAATGGCCACAATATTCCATTACAAACAAAGAGAATTTCTTATCGATAAATAATCAACCTATCTTTTGTGTTAATAAAATGAGCCTATAAGAGATTCTGGGATGTACATGTTAAACCATGAATAATAATAGTGGTGAGGCCTAATTTGAGATCTTGATGCCCTTGGATGGAAGTGCTTTAGGATAGGTTTAATAAATTAGGAACTTGGTTGGGTTTCCCTGCATACTATTAAACATTACTAATTGTTGGGCTTCCCTGCTAGTTAAGGTAAAGACTTTGATGAATATTACAGATTCATTAACTAAGCCTTTGAGCACAAAGATGTTCAGATGGTGTTCAGAGGCTATGGGCCTCTCAGCCCCTAGAGATTAAATTATGGTGTTGATACTCCCTTTGCTCTTGCAAGGCATTCAAAAAGTGGGAGAATGTTAGGAAAGGTGTCTCAACCTTGCAATTATAAAAGGTTTCCATTTTTAGTAGGTTTGCATTTGAGCACATATGGGCCCAATTTTTCTAAAGCTATGAAATTTCCAAATGAGCATTTTGGGTGAGTTTTGACCCAAGGTCATGTCTGGATGTCAAGCTATTAAAGTTTCAAAATCAATTCTGAGGCACTTAGAGGCTTTTTTTGCCCCAAAAGTTGTCGTAACCAGTAAAGTAGGTTACATTTGCATAGATCTCTTCACGATCTTTCCAATGCAACAAGCAGTTCATCAATAGACCTCTTAGATCAAAAGTTATGGCCTTCGAAAGTTGGGTCTCCTGTATTGGAAAATGTGAAAATGCGTCAGACATAGAAAAGCGCTGTAAAGAGGAGTTACATGTGTTGGTGTGTATTTTGACACATCATAGGGCATCTTTGATTGGAGATGATTTGGGTGCCACTTTTTTGGTGGTTTTAGTTCATGGTTTTGTAATTACCATTTGATGATTTCATGTATTGTATCTTTTATATATCAGGTGCTTAAGATGGAGGATGTGTGTGAAAGTGTTTTAGATGTTGAGTTGCTTTTGGAGCTCTGATTGGTGATACTCTTGTGAAAGCTTGCTCTACAAGATATTATAATCTTGTTGATTTCTGAATAATATATTGGGCAGCTTTTGGAGTGTGGGATTTTTTCTCCCAAAAGGGTTTTCCCTATGTAAATCACTATGTTGTGGTATGATTGCTATTTATGTTTATTTCTATATAATTTCTGAAACTGTTGTAAAGATCTGAAAACTTTTGCATAATTCTCTTCTCAAGATTTGTGTAGGAAGTTGTTCTACTACCATAGCTTCCTTACAATCTTTAAATTTTCATTTTAAATTAATGTAAGAATTTTTTTTTTCTTTTACAATCCTATATTCATCAATACTACCTTCATTAGTAAGAGTTTAGTATCTAATTCCAATGCAAATGAATTTTTTCATCACATTTACCTATTTTATTTTTCTTGTGCAATGCAAACAACTATCAAAAATTATTTGTGAGCAGAGAACATAATACATCTTATATGAATAAATAAAGTTGAATTAATAAAAAAAAACATCATACAAATAAAATACAAATTAAAAAATTCTAATATTCTAATTAAATATTTATAAAAATAATTCTGGTGACATTTTTAAAAAAATATTAACTACTAAATACTATTGCTCCCTGGAATTCTTTTATAGAAAATTTGTCACCAAACTTTATCAAATATTTGATAAGAAGGGATCCACCATCAATGAAAAAATCACACTATAGCAGATGAATCGTGATCTCAATTAATATTTCTATGCTAAAAAATATTGAATGCAAATAAGTCTGCATATTAAATGGAAGGTCAACATTATTTTTATGCATATCTATGCAAGCACGACACAATTCTTCTTTTTCAATTTTAAATTAAACTATATAAAATATTGTCAACTCGCAAAATAAACTCAAAAGTCAAATGTTTGCTTAAGGCATAGTTTTGGCTCAATTCTGGTGGAGAAATAAGGCTTCATAATCTCCTATCAGATAGGAAAGGAAACACGAACTTCAAAATATTATCAACCCCCTTGAAGTATTTCTTTCTCCAGCTCTCTCTCACTGAAAGCAATAACACTACTACACTCAAAAAGCCTGCTCCATATGACCATCCTACTCCAATTTGATACCAGGGTATTTGCTCGCTGTCCTCTTCATCTTTATCTTCAGCATCACTTACAGGAGAAGGAGGTGCAAATTTCGGCCAAGAGCAATTCTTTGGAAGTGGGCATCCCTGCAAATTTGGATTTCCAGAATATGATGTATTTTCAAATGTGATCATCTGTCCTCCTTGCGGTATACTTCCAGAAAGATTGTTGCTGGACAAATTTAAATATGCCAAATAGCTCAGAGATTGAAGCTCTGAAGGAATATTTCCTGAAAGCTTGTTTGAAGAAAGGTCCAACGATTCAAGTTGACTCATATCCCCCAAACTATCTGGAATAATTCCACTAAGATTGTTCATGGATAGATTTAGAAACCTCAACCCCTTCAACTTTCCAAAATCAAGAGGAACATGTCCATTCAATTGATTGTTGGAGAGATCAATGCTCGTGAGTGTGGATAGAAGATATGGGAAATTTTGTTTTGTACCTTTCAAAATCATATCCAGTCCATCAAGAGAATAGTTCATGAATGAAATATGGCCATAATCCACTCACTCTGCAACACATAGCCATCCTCTCTTGCTACGGCCATTGCTTGTAAAAATACAATGTTGTGTGGAATAGTGCCTGATAAGTTGTTGGACGAAAGATCTAAGATCCGGAGCTGCTTCAGCTCGCCAATTTCTGAAAGAATGCTACCGCTGAACTGATTGTCCCTCATCACCAGCACTTGAAGAGATGACATATTCCCAATTGACTTTAGAAGATGTCCCGTGAATTTGTTGTGCCCAATGTCAAGTACTTGTAAGACTGTATCATTGGTAAATGACGGGAGGAAGGTTCCGCTGAGCTGATTATTTTTTATCACCAAGGACCTGACGCCAGACGAGACCGTTAGCACTTGGGGCATCCTTCCCTCCAGACTATTACCTCCCAAATTTAGGTCTTGAATTCCATATTCGATTAAACACCAAGGAATCATTCCATCCAACTTGTTGTTTGCAAGATTTAACTTTACAAGTCTAGTCAGACTGCACAAGCTTGGAGGAATGTTGCCGGTAAACATATTGTCATTGAGCATCAATGTAAGAGTAAACCAATAAGGACGTGTGTCTAGTGGCCACACGGAAGGTATATATCCACTTAATGCATTGCTAGATACATCCAAGAGTATCATATCAGAATTAGGACCATTTGGAAAAAGGGGCCCATGCAGATGATTCCGTGAGAGATTTAGTTCTGATAAGGAAGCAGCAATATCCCATAGCCAAGAGGGAATTTCTCCAGCAAGATCGTCGTTAGCTAATGTCAAGGAATCCAACGAGAACTGAGTTGAAATCCATGGTGGGATTTGACCGTCCATCTGGCATGACACTAATTTTAACCCAGAGAGCTGGAAGTTGGGAATCCAGGATGTACTAATATTTAGTGTGCAATTGGATAGATATAAATCCTGTAAATTGGTAAGGTTATGGAAAAAAGTCTCTGAAATTGTGAGCTCATGGTTTAGTGAGAGGTAGAGACTTTGAATAGAGGATGGTAACGCCCAAGAAGGGGTACTCTCATTGAATCTATTTCCATCGGCGTAGAGGTCAGTAAGGGAGGACAGCCCTGCAAATGACAAGGGAAGAGTCCCACTCAATTGGTTGAAGGAAACATCCAAGTGCTCAAGCAAAGGGAGATTGCCCCAAGTAAATGGAATTTGGCCACTTAATCGATTGTTTGAAAGGGAGACATTACTCAAAGAAGAAAGATTGTTCAGACAAAATGGCAGGCTTCCACTCAGTTGGTTCCCTTCAAGATTAAGAGTAGTGAGATTTGTGAGCATACAAATGCTAAGGGGTATCACCCCACCCAATCCACTGTGTACTATACTTAAATCCTGAAGATAATGGAGATTTCCCAGGCAGGAAGGAAGAGTACCTGTAATGCTCATTTTCCATATGTCTATGCTTGTAAGTTGAGGAAGTTTGCACAGGCTATCAGATATGATTCCTTCTTTTGGGCTATTTGTACTTAAATATATCTTCACTACATGGTTCTTGTGCTGGTCGCATTCTATGCCATACCACTCGCAGCAGTCTGTTCCATTTGGCCAACTGTATTCGTGCCCAGCTGTGGTGATGTTTAAGGCGAGAAGAGCTTCAGATTCCTGCGGAGGACAGCTGCATACACACATAAAAGGGTTGGCAAAGAGAATGATTAAAAACACAGTACTAGTAGTGAACTTAACCATAGCCAACGCCATTGCAGGAAAGATATGTTGCAGAGGAGAGGAAGGAAAAAAACTAGGTGGGTTGTATAAGAGAAATGAGAGACTCGCGTAGTTCAGGGTGCAGGGCAGCCGTGGAAAACACGGTCAATCTATGTAGCCGGCCCAGCATCTACATGTGAGATGATATCTCCATTCACGGCTTCTCTTGACAATGGAACAGTCTCTCATTGTCATTTTAATTTGAGGTTTATATTTACTAATTTTTTATATAATATATTTAAAAAATTGCTAATCTACATTTGAAAGTGCATTGAACTCATTGGACACAAGTTGACCTAAAGAAAGGCTCAATCCTATCTCAACAAGAGCCCACAATACTCAAAGATGGAATATCAAGAAAGGTCCTACTTGACAAAGGGAACCAAGCATGGATTTCTCAAGGGGTGTCTCAAATGCAATCATCCACCAACCATCCCTTTCATGTTGGATACGATCATCTACCACCCTTCCCTTTTATCTATAGATGTTGTCATCTATTGTCCTTCAATTTTATAGATTAGATGTGGTCATCTACTACCCTTCTATTTTATAGATTAGATGTGATCATCTACTACTCTTCAATTTTATAGATTAGATGTGATCATCTACTACCCTTTTATTTTATCGTAAATGTGGTCATCTACTAACCTTCCCTTTTAATATGATTGCCATCATTGACTACTCTCAAGACGGCTCATAGATTTACTTCTCCTATGCCATATATGAATATAGGGTACTTTGAATTACAATCTTGGTATCCATTTTCCTAGGTTTCTTTCAAAAGGATCACTATGCTACATTACCTTAGGGTGCTAGACATAATTAACAGAATAATCTTACACATCAAAACATAACAAAAGTCCTAAATTATCTAGCTTCACAATTTCTCATTCATAATATAAATGTTCTCAACCTAGACCAAAGACTTGCAAGACTAGTTAATGTACATAGAAATTAAGGGAAGGTCCAACTTGACTACCTCTTTAGTCTATTATACCTTCTCTATGCATCTCCTTTCTCCCACGATGCCTCTCCCCCTAAGTAAATATCTTCAATTTCTCTAGATGGTAATAGTTGCAGAATGTAACAAGGATCATAATGATAAGAATGATATTTTTAGTAAAAATAACATCAACAACCAAGATTGCATGTTTCACCTAATATTTATAAAGTTTATTTGGGTTTCCTTGCCTTGCACCCCATTGGATAATCATAGTGCCTTATTTATTTTGTTGACATCCTTAGATCTTCATTTTATGTGGCATCAAAATCATATATTGGTTTCCCTAAACTTGAACTAGGATTGACTTTCTTTTGGTAGATGCTTTTAAATTGTTGGGTCTTTCTTTGTTGACATCTTTTCCATCCTTTCATCAAATCTTTGGGCTCCATTTGATCCTACCATTAGTGTTGAATTTCCTTGTTACCTATGACTCATTTTTCCTAGTGTTTTTCTTTATCTGATATAATATTTTACATATGGGGTCTTTTTTCTTTGGTTTTATGATCCTTAGAATTCTATTTACACTATTTCTAATTACTGAACACTAATCCTCTCCATAAAAGCTTCATCATTCACTTTTAAAAACTAGAAAACACTTTCTCCATGTTATCCATTGAGTGCAACTTCCTTGGATAGAATGATGCTACCCATGGAATCTGATACCCTCCTTGGAGCCTAGTTGGTCCTCCATGTCATGTGTGCCCTGCACAAGATCAATATATTCATCAAGACACCTTGAAAAATAGATAAATTCTGAGAATAAAATACAATCTAGTTAATAATTTTATATTGTGATAAGATTCTGATTATCTAATGAAAACTTTAGAAATACATTTCCATTCACATGTTGACTAGTTTCACATTAGATACTTGAAATACAAAATGCAGCCATGCATCTTGAAATCCAAATTAATTATTTACATTTAACCCCAACATAGATAGTTCATCATCCAAATGTCTTAAACTATCTAATATTTTTCAAACTAATTCAAAAATCAAAGGTGGCCTTTCTTGCTAGGTCATATCCAAGCTTCTCTAGGCAAGGGTAGGGAACATTGGGGAGTGACAACTTGGAGGAAGATCACTTTTGAGTGCAAAAGATGATAAAGTTGGTTGCCTTAATAGAACATCCTAACCTCTTCCTATTTTTTGATGTGTATGTCTAAGAACTTATGGGAATTATGTGAAGCATTCCCAACATGAAAAGTAGGGATATTCTTAGGAGAAAATGACATATAAGGAAAGTAGGTCTATTAGACACATAAGCCATATGGATAGTAGGTGAAAAAACATCAAAATATAAATCAGGAGAAGGTATCACTAGATCCATACTACAATAATGTGCACTAGAGCTAGAAGTCATGGGAAATAAAGCATGTTCCAAGTCCATAAATGAAAGATATTATAAACAAGATGAGTCAAACTATTGTAATTCTCTACCATTTAGAGTAATTCTAAACTAACTAATCAATACGATATCATCATCTAAGTACTCATAATTAGCAAGTAAAACTAATTTCACATGGAAAGAACCATTTAGATAACCATCATAAGCATCGTGTACTAACTCCTCACTAAGAGCAATAATATCATCATGCAACGAATAAGAAGGTGCAAAAACATCACAAATGTCCACATGAATAGCTAAGGAAGTATCATCAAGATGCATGTCATCATCATGGAACATATGAGTATCTATAGAGCAAATGTAAGACGTGGAAGATTGATCATCATCTAAAAAAGAAGATAGATCATCTAAAGAACATGGATCTATGAATTTAAGCCTATCATGACATGTAGGAAAAATGTCATCATAAGGTGTAATCATATAATGAATAGGTAAATAAAGTGTAACCACAACAACAATTAGTCTATCATAAAAGGTGCATCACAAGATGGGACCTTAGTAGGTATACGGTCACCATTGTCACAATCCATAAGATCATCATGAAGCTCAAAGAAAAATGACATAAGAATATCAAAGAGAAAAGGCTAAGCACTAACCAACTTAATGAATGTAGGACAAGATAATACATGATGGGGCAACACCTCCTTATAAACACATCCTCATCCATAGCATAAAAAAATTATGAGCATCAAGGATGAAAGGATCATGTGTCACGGAGGATAGAAACACATGAAAATCAAATATATATTAGCTAAGGAAAATGATCTAAGAAAAACCACAATGATAAATTAGCTAATGGTTAGTGGCTAAGATGCAAACGGTATAGCACTACATAGTAACAAACTCTAATACAGAAATATCCAAAGGTGGATCTAAACTCTAGGAAATTTGAAATGAAAGGATAAAATGAAATATAAAACCTATAAAAAAATATAAAGTCCAAACCCTAGCCCTAGGTATAGGAATGTTTCAAGTTCACATAAAATGTAAGGGAATAAAATACCTTTTATGTAAATCTAGGCTAATTAAATAAATGTAAATGATAACTACACAATTAACCTAGATTTGATTTGAGGATTTATAAATATGTAAAGAATATTTAAAAATTAAATGAGGATAAAGCAACTTAGCTCTTAGGATCAATGATGAAGAAACAATGTTAGTGTCATGCTAAATTAATTCACTATGGTACAATATTTATTACTCATAGTTTGGTAATTGAGATATAGCCAAAATAGTCTCAAAATTTCATGGTTCAATCTTGAAGGTCCCATAGGTTCGAACCCAAACCATGTGGACCCAATCTAAGATGTGAATTTGAATTGTGCCCAAAAAAATGATGACAAAAAGTAGGAATAAAACAAATTGTCCTTGCCTTTTTGTTAATTGAATGTGTTAAGGTAGTGCTTACAAACATCTTTAAGGAGACTATTGATTCAATAGGTGATCATGTTCTCTCTGGGTCAACTCTTTAAGTGGGCCAAATTAATGGTGACAAGAAAGATCAAAGACAACATTCACTAACGTTCAGATGCCCTATATGTAGATGTGATCCTTTGTCCTTAGAAAATCAAAGTGTGCTTTAATGATTTCATCTTGTTTCCTCTGTATGCTTCCTCTGTATGAATTAATTTTACAAACAAATGTCTTGAAATACTATAACATAGCAACAATTTAGAAACATGTACTAAGTCAACTCATAATAACAAGTAGAAAAGGGTAGGAGTTTGAAATTTGAATTTTAAATTTTAAGGGTTGAATCTTAGCAAGAAAAGTATAAATCTCAAGGCAAAGAGTGAATGTATGGAAATGTGTGAATAAAAATATAATAATAACTAATAATTAATAACGAATATGTAAAAATATATTTAAATAAAAAAGTAATAGAAATAAATAAAAATCAAAACATGAATATGTAAAAATATATTTAAATAAAAAATAATAGAAATGAATAAAAAGCAAAACATAAATCGAATTTAACACAAGAATGTGCTACTTGTCAATATACAATTTCAATAAATATTCTATAAAAAAAACCCAAAACTAAATGAAAAATAACATTAGTATGCTAATTTAAATAGCATTGCTTATCACTTTAATTTAAGTTGTTTTTATTTTCTTTCAATTAAAAATAAATAAAAGATAGATAAATGTAACCCCTATCAAGTATTAGGAACGACGCATGAGTTTTCTTAAGGAAAGTGATTTAGTCTGAAATGCGAACATTTTCTCCCTGTGAATTAGCAAAAATTTCGGCGGAGCGACGCAAAAGTTTTCTTGAGAGAACGGCGGAGGGAAAAATTTCGCCCAAAATTAGTAGGGGCGTTATTTTAGGAGTCAATTCTCCACATTCAATTACGCCGTGACTGCCGAGAGTCACGACTTCTTTGACTCAGAACTGTACTTGTTTTGTTTGCAAGCCAACTTTACTTTACCAGACGATCTCTCTTGGTAAGAATATTTGTTGTGGTTTACACATTCTTTTTCAAGGTAAAGAATATTTATTGACTGGTTTGCAGTGGATAATATTTGACTAGAACATTATCATCCTTCACATGATGTGGAATGAAATCAAAATTTGTGTTGATGTATTTGGTTTAATCATGAAAGATTGATTTTTTTATTATTTTGATTGCAGATGTATTATTAACTAGGAGAGGTGTTGATAAAAGCTAATGTTTCTATAAATCTTTAATAATACTTTTGAGCCATAATATTTCCCTAGTTGCCTTAGAAGCTGCCATATATTTTGCTTCCGCTCAGGAGAGAATTGATATTGATTACTTCTTAGATTTTCCAAAAATGACTGCCAACCCTATATGCATTAGGAAAACTAAAGTAGATTTCACATCTTCCAAGTCACCTGCATAATCAAAATTTGAATATTTGACTAATGTGGAATTTGTTGCCTTGGAATATTTCACCCATACTTCTAAGGTCCCTTTAGATATTGGAAACTCTCTTTGCTGCTAGCCAATGATTTTCTATAGGTTGTTGCATGAATCTAGAAATGACTTCAATGACAAAAGAAATGTTTGGTCGTGTTGTTATTGAATAAATCAAACTTCTAACAAGTTATCTACTGCATCAAAAAACTTTGTAGTATCCCCTGATTTAAGTTTCAAACTTCGATCCATAGGAGTATTGAGTCTTTTGCAATCCGACTTTCCAAATTTACTTAGGAATTCACCAATATATTTTTGTTGGGTGGAGAAGATATATTAGGTCTTTGAATCACTTCAATACCCAAATAGTAATGAGGGCATCCCAAGTTAGTAATTTCAAAGCCTTTCTTCAATTCTTCTTTCATAATCACAATGTATTTTTCATTATTACAAGTTATATTTAACAAATATCCACATAAATAACTAGAGATACAACTTCTCTATCAACCTTTTTGACAAAAAGAGTTACATCATCAAATTCAAAGTGCTTGAAATTCATCTTCAAGAGGGCTCAGTGAGTTTTTCATATGATGCTTATGGGGCTTGCTTTAAACCATACAATGATTTGATATGTTTGCACACTTGCTATTCTTGACCCTTAACTATATATGGTTTAGGTTGAGTCATACACATTGTTTCCTTGAGATTACCATTCAATAATGTGGTTTTCATGTCCATTTGATGAACTTTCCATCCATTTTGTGCTAAGAGAGCCAACAAAGGAAGAAGGGTAGTCCACATTCCTTAAATACAAAGGCTTTTTTATAATCTATACCATCTTTTTGAGCATGTCCCTTTGTGACAAGGTTCACTTTATGTTTGTTAAGTGAGCCATATGTGTTGTACTTGTTTTGAAAGATCCACTTGCAACCAATAGGTTTACAACTGAGTGGAGGATCAACCAACTCCCAAGTGCCATTTTTCAAAAGAGTGTCATACTTAATTTTCATAGCCTTCCTACACACTTCAATATTTTAAACTTTTTGAGGAAGTTTGTTCTTAGTCTACTATTATATTAATTTCGTTTATAGACTTGAAGTTAATTTCATTTGATTGACCTTGGTGACTTGCCTTGAATGGACTTCTTGTTCTTGTCTGACCAATTATTTCATTAGGTCTCAAATCTTTAAGAGTTTGTTGCACTTGTTTAGCCCGTTTTTGTGAAGATCTAGGTTGAATTATTAATGCTTCCATTTCCTGATCAAAAGCTCCATCACATTCCAATTGTTGATGTGTAGTTTCATGAATTCCATTTTCATCGAAAGAAGTTTGAATTTATTTATGAGAGGGGTTTTCGCCTTTGACATCTTGAGTTAGAGATTCGAAGTGCGGTTACAAATTACTTATTCCCCCTTGAAGTGACGAATCTCATAAGTATGTTCTTTCCAAGGGACTAACTTGGGAAAATTTTCAAGGTGTTTTAATTAGCGTTCAACACTAACAATATTTTGGAGGTTTCACAAAAAATAACATCATAAAATGAGATTTTTTTATTAGCTTCATCATACAACCTATATGCTTTTAAGGATAGAATATCATAGAAAGATACATTTATGACTTTGATGATCCAACTTACTTTTTTTCTCCTTGGGATCAAAGCATAATAGGTGGAGCAAAAAATTTGAAGATGTTGATCAGGTGATGGATGAGTAAACCAAACTTCATATAGAGTCACATGATAAAGGGTACATGAAGGAGATATCTTGTGAAGATAAATGACTATTTTTCTGCTTCTTCCTAAAAATGCTACTTTATTCTCTTGAAATATAATATTACCCTAACCAGATTCATGAAAGTTCTATTCATTCTTTGAATTGTACAATTTCATTACCTATAGTAACTAGAATAGTGAGATTATGCTTAATGTCATTTTTACGAAGATACTCCTTAAATTTTTTAATGTAATCTCTCCACCATTGCCTATTTGGAGAGTGCTAATTTGAGTTTGATCTTCATGTTCAATCACAACATAAAACTTCTTAAAAGTTTCAAAATCTTCAAATTTGTTTTGTAAGAAACAAATCCAAGTCAGTCTACTATGATCATCAATGAACAACATGAAATACTAATGTCCTCTAGTAGAAGTTATTGGAAAAGGCCTACAAAAATAAGAGTGAATGAGATGTAACTTCTTTGTGCTCACCAAGTGGAACTAGGGAAAGGATCTCTATGTTGTTTGCTAGAATACAAGCTTCAAATGTTTCAATTATCTCAAGCAAAGTGAGCAATCCTACAACACCATTCTTTGGCATGATCCTAATGCTGTTATAATTAATTAACTTGCTCAAATCTTGCATGCTATAAAAGATTGGCAAAAATATTACCTTCTTCAATATGATAAGAAAACATCCTTGAAATAGATAAACCTCCTTTGAGTTTTAATAACTTTCCATCTTCCCAACTAGTAAGTGTGATTTGATTATCTAATTTTTTTCTAACTATGAATTGTCCATCTTCTAATAAAATGGAGTGGCCTTGTTGCTAAATCAACACAAATAATAACAAGTTATATAATAATTGATGAAAATACGTGTATACATTATGAAGTACAAAATTTGGTAGTCTAGACAATTTGAGTCAAATGGTTGTGTTTCCAATAGGCTTGAGATTTGTTTTATTTGTCAAATAGATAGGACAAAAAACATCTTCATGAAATTCTTTAAATTAGTCACATCAAAATGCCATATGTTGTGTGGATCCACTATCTAATATCTAAGCATCATATCATACTATGATAAATTTACTGAAGTATAGTAGGTAGAATTTGTTATAGGAAGTAGAAATTTATCATGAGCACTAACACATTCAAATTGAGTTTCTTTTGATGATTTATCATTATAGTTGACTGTATCTTTTTGTTTAATGGTTTTTTTATCTTATGCCATGGTATTTTGCATTCATGGGCTTCATAATTACATTTTTTACCACATCATTTGCAATACAAATATTTTGTACCAATTTGTTTGAAAGAATTTTCTCTCTTATCCCATGATATTTTACATTCATGGGCATCATGACTACCTTTTTGACCACACCATTTGTAATGCAAGTGTTATCTATCATGTTGGTTGCTTATTCCAAGTAATGTCTCACTAGCCATTATTTTTTTTAATAGAAAAAGGTAATGAGACACCCATAGATTAATAATAAAAGCTAATACAAAAAGTATTAAGGAAGTCATGTCTAGAGGAAATTGAAAATTATTACAAAAAAGAGGCCCTTTACCGACCTGATAATATAGTTTAAACCAAAGTGGTGGCCATTAACAGATCCAAAAAAGTAATTAAGAACCTAACCAAAAAACAAACAATAGCCACCCTAGGAGATAACAAAAAGCAAGACCAACCCACACCTGTGTATTTCAAACACAAATAAAGGGAAAAAATCAGATAGCGGTATGAGATTCAACCATGTTTGCTGCCTCACCATCCATCACCTCGACAACCGACACCCTCCTCTGAGCTGTCTCAGACCTGCGACCGCCTTCTGCATCTGTTGCCATGGTACTAGGAAGAACAACTTGAACCAAAGGGAGGGATTTGTCATCTCTATCATCATTCATATCCACCTCCTCATCATCTACTGGGTCATCAAAGGCATCTCTCAGCATATGGGGTAAAAAATCTGGGGCATGGACCCTTAAAAATCTAATTTCCTTAAACACTTCCATAATACACAAAACTTTCTTCTTAGTGAAAGAGAAGCTATAAGGGCTCAGTTCTCTCTCCAGCTCACTGCTACATAGGGATTAAATATTTTTTTGTAAATCCTTAAAAATAGCTTGATTGTGTGGAGTGGTGCACAGGTTTTGAATGTTGAACATGCCTCCAACGAGGGCATCCCCCTGAATCAAATCATACCTCCTCTTCACTACAATTCCTCTCTCTACCATGTAGATGTTGTTATAGAAGAGACTAGTGGCCAACCTATGGATGAATTCCCAGTCCTGAACTAGGTCCATAATAATAGACATAACTTGAGATATAATGTCTGAGTAGTAGAGGACTCAACCCTTATACCCTTTTATCCAGTTATGCACTGTGAAATTCCTTACAGAGAACTACATTAAGGTGTAGTCACAGTTGATGAGGGTCATCAAGTCTAACACCTTAACTTTACCTTTCACTTGTGGCTCCCAGTCTAAAGGGGGAAGAAAAGTCATTGGTTGAGTCAGATATCCACCATAGAAGTCCAACCCGAAGAACCAAACCAGAAGAACTGCTAGAAACAAAATCAAGACAATGAAGCCAAAAAGATGATTAATAAAAAGATAGAAAAGAGTTGAAGTTTCTATAGACCCAAGTGAATTTCTATGTGACAGGGAGTACTTCATTCATCCTAGGCCAATCTTGAGGCAATCCAAATTAGGTGATGAGGCAAGCTTCATATGCTTTCTTGGTGGCCAGTAAGGAAGATCGTCATCTTCATACAAACATTCCTTACATGAAGCATGTACTTCAGAAGTGACATGAAAGGAAAGACACCTCCCAAAAAAGGGTTAGAATCCTAACAACTCATCTACCACACATGACCATTATACTTTTAAAAGAGGAGGGCCTTGTCATGAATACATATTAAATATACCTGAATCAATCTTGAAAGCTAAATTCATATGGACAAGACATGTGAGCCATTTGAAATTTGTCACCTTTCATCAATAAATGATGGGATCCTCTCCCCTTATGCTAACTTGCCTTAAATCAATAAATGATGGGAACCTCTCCCATTGTATGAACTTAAGGGAGTTATAAACTCATCCATCTGTGACAAGGGCCCTATACTACAGACGTTAGAAGAAGAGAGAGGACCTGAGATTTGAACCTATCATGTCACCTACATATCCTTTTAGACTTGAATGTTGTCCATGTCATTGTTTAGCCAAGTCACCAACTTACAAGGTAAATTAGGTTGTCCTTGTAGGAAAACTTCACAATCCATGTCTTGGTCAATTGCCATGTTGCCTAGCCCATATGCCACCCGATTCCCTATTGAAATTAAGGAACACTGAGAGGGGGGGTGAATCAGTGTTCTACAAAACTTATTATTTTGTTCCTTAATTAATTTACCACATGCATTCAAAAGAAAGAAGCATGAACATAAGAGTAGCAACAACAAGATCATCACACATGAACACCAGGATTGTTATGTGGAAACCCGGTTAAGGGAAAAACTACGGTGGGGGTTAACCCACAAGATTTTATACTCTGTTAAAAGTATTACAAATGGGAAGGCACATGCCTTCGGGCACACTACCCAGAGCTCATTTCTCAAAGGAGGCTCACTGCCTACAAGATTATTTATAAGGAGTTTACTGGAATACTTGAACTAAAGAATAGCATTTAACAATGCAAGATTACAGTTCTGGTTAAGCTCAGTACACTGACTTCACAGACTTCATTTCTCTTTGCCTTGCTTTTCTGTTCTGCCATGATCCAGAGCTTAGATCTCTTTGCTTCTCACTTGATACTATTATACTTCACACCTATCCCTTCATATTCACACATTCGCACACCAAAATGCTTAAACTCATCGATTATATATATCCGCAACATGGGATTTCATCAACTACAGTCGGCCTCAAGAAAACTTAGAAACTTTTTCAAGATCATTGTTTTGTCAACTAAATCAATGCACAAACATCAATGCGAACCAAAACTTGTGTATTCAAGTCACCACACATGTCGTCCAATAACACTAAATCTCACAAATTACTCAACCAACAACTTCTCTTAATATGCATAAGGATCAAACACCTAGTCAGCCTATTCTTCATCAGATTGAACTATCTAACCAAAACCTGATACTCAGATGCTTGTAATTTTCAATCCCTTCATCACCGGAGGCTAAAATCTTGGACCTAGGTAGCCCTGACATCCATTAACATCCCCTCAGATCCGTAGCCCAATATGATTACCTGTGGAGAAATGCGGACCAAAATGCCGAACCTTGTCATATGCTCTATTCCTGTCTATCCAGACTTAGACAAATCTACAATCTGACTTTCGGTATGATCAAATGAGACAATGCAAATGTGTAAGGTAGATTCAATTGCCATCAATGACAACATATGACATGCCTAGCAGTGTCTCTTGCCAACAATCTCCCCCTTTGGCATTGATGGCAACACTTAGTGAAAAATAACTAAGTGTTAGAATAGCTCCCCCTTACTATGTACACTTGTGATTTTTAATTGCTCCCCCTTAGCTAAATTCCTCATTTTTCACTACTTTCCTCTCCCCCTTTGACATCAATGGCAAAGGCTGAGACCTGCATGCCAAAATTCATGCCAAAACTCTATGTACATACTTCCGCATATGAACACACAATCCTTAAGCCTTATTCATCAGGAAAAAGATATCACCAAAAATGTTTTTCAACCGTGTCAATTCACTATCCTAGTTCTTCTTTATGCTGCCCAAAATGGATATATGCCCACTGAACAAAAATGCTTGTGATTCTACCTTTTGAAGATTAGTAGGATCACAAGTAGTAGCAACAACTTAGGATTTTGCCAATATATCATACATAGTCTCTAACTTAGGGGAAATCAGTCCCCAAAGCTCATCCAATCTGCCCAAAACTTTAACTTTTTCTTTCTCCAAATCACTCAATTCATTTCGCAAACTCACTACTTGACATTCTTTAGTTGTTACAAACTCAGTTAAAGGACTATAGGACTGAGAGATGTTAGACAATTTAAGCTCTAAGTCCTTAATCTTCTTATCAATATCTTCAACAACTTTAGACCGATTTAGGGGTGGGTGCAAAAAGATGGGGGGCCAAAAAGTGGCCAATTCTTAAAACTTTTAAAAGAGCCATAACACAAGCGCATTATACGTTATAGCGCACTTGCGTTATGGCTTGGTGTTGCCAAGCCTTTGGCTCGGCAACACAAAACCACAACGCGCTCACGCTATAACACGAGTATAACTCACTCGCGTTATAACGCGAGCGCGTTATTGTTTTCTTTGCATTTTTTTCTTTTTTGTAAAAGTTTGCCCAATGTTTAAGGGTCGAGGGTTTAATGGTTGAAGGATTAGGGTTTAAGGTATACTATCGAGGGTAGAAGGTTTAGGGTTGAAGGTTTAAGGGATGAGGGTTGAGGATTTAGGGATGAGGGTTAAGGGATTAGGGTTTAAGATATAGTGTCGAGGGTAGAGGGTTTAGGGTTTAAGGTTTAAGAGTTGAGGGGTGAGGCTTTAGGGATAGGGTTTAGGGTTTAAGTTATAGTGTCGAGGGTTGAGGGTTTAGGGATAGGGTTTAGGATTTAAGTTTTAAGGGTTGAGGATTTAGGGATAGGGTTTAGGGTTTAAGGTTAAATGAGAGACCTAGATGGCTAAGGACGGATGGAGAGGTAGACAAGGAGTGACTGAGAAACTTAGAGAGGGGAGAGGTAGAGGTGAGGGGGAGATAGAAGTGAGAGATAGAGAGGTGAGGGGAGAGATAGAATAAAATGAGAGAGTGAAGTTGACAACTTGAGGGAAAGATGGGTAAGGAGGAGGGAGACAGGTGGAGAGGAATGGAAATATCTAGAGAGCCTTGAGAGATATACAAGTGAGAGACCTACAACCTAGGGAGAGAGGGGTGAGAGAGATAGAGGGGAGATGGGAGCGAGGCAGATAGGGGAGGAGAGGGGTGGATAAGGGTTGAGGGTTTAAGGGTTGAGGTATTAAGGGTCTAAGGGTTGAGGGATTAGGGTTTAAAGTATAGTGTCGAGGGTTGAAGCCTAATCCCTCAACCCTCAACACTATACCTTAAACCCCAAGGTTGAGGGATTAGGGTTTTAAGGTATTGTGTCGAGGGTTGAGGGATTAGGGTTCAACACTCGACACTATACCTTAGACCCTAATCCCTCAACCCTTAGACCCTTAATACCTCAACCCTTAAACCCTAAACCCTTGACCCTTAAACCATAAAGCCTTAAACCCTTAACCCTTATCCACCACTCTCCTCCCCTATCTGGCTCACCCCCATCTCTCCCTTATCTCTTTCACCCCTCTCTCCCTAGGTTGTAGGTCTCTCACTTGTATATCTCTCAGGGCTCTCTAGATATTTCCCTTCCTCTCCACCTCTCTCCCTCCTCCTTACCCATCTTTCCCTCAAGTTGTCAACTTCACTCTCTCATTTTATTCTATCTCTCGCCTCACCTCTCTACCTCTCACCTCTATCTCCCACTCACCTCTCTACCTCTCCCCTCTCTAGGTATCTCAGTCATTCCTTGTCTACCTCTTCATCTGTCCTTAGTCATCTAGGTGTCTCACTTAACCTAAACACTAAACCCTATCCCTAAGGCCTCAACCCTCAACCCTTAAACCTTAAATCCTAAACCCTATCCCTAAACCCTCTACCCTCAACACTATACCTTATACCCTAATCCCTTAACCCTCAGCCCTAAAGCCTCAACCCTCAACCCTTAAACCTTCAACCATAAACCTTGTCTCTAAACCCTCTACACTCGACACTATGCCTTAAACCCTAATCCCTTATCCCTAAACCCTAATCCTTATACCCTTGACCCTCAACCCTATCTTGAAACCCTTAACCCTCAAACCTCAATGTACTCAACCCTCAATGTCAAACCCTAATCCCTCAACCCTTAACTCTGATCCCTCGACCCTCAATCCTATCCCTAAACCCTAAACCCTAAAGCCTCAACCCTCAACCCTCAACATCAAATCATAATCCCTCAACCCTTCACTCTAATCCCTCAACCCTAAACCCTATCCCTAAACCCTCAACACTATACCTTAAACCCTAATCCCTCAACCCTCAACCCTAAACCTTATTGCTAAACCCTAATCCCTCAACCCTCAACCCTAATCCATCATCCCTCAACTCTAATCCCTCATCCCTAAACCCTAAATGCTATCCCTATTCCTAGACCCTCAACGGGCTTGATACTATACCTTAAACCCTAATCCCTTATCCCTAAACCCTCCAACCTTATCCCTAATCCGTATACCCTTGACACTCTACTTTAACCCTAATCCCTCGACCCTCAACCCTATCCTGAAACCTTTAACCCTCAAACCTCAATGTACTCAACCCTCAACGTCAAACCCTAATCCCTCAACCCTTAACTCTGATCCCTCGACCCTTAACCCTTAAAACTTGAACCCTAAACCCTAAACCCTCAACCCTCAATCCTCAACTCTCAACATTAAACCCTAATTCATCAACCCTAAACCCTAATCCCTCAAACGTAAACCCTATCCCTAAACCATCAACCCTCAACACTATACCTTAAACCCTAATCCCTATCCCTTAACCCTTAAAACTTAAACCCTATCCCTATACCCTCAACACTTGACACTATATCTTAAGCCTTAAACCCTCATCCCTAAAGCCTCAACCCTCAATCCTTAAACCTTCAACCCTAAACCCTATCCCTAATCCCTCTACCCTCGACACTCTAACCCTAACCTTGACATTAAACACTAATCCATCAACCCTAAACCCTAATCTGTCAACCCTAAACCCTCAACCCTCAACACTATACCTTAAACCCTAATCCATGAACCCTAAAACCTAATCCATCAACCCTCAACCCTAAACACTATCAATAAACCCTCAACCCTTGACACTATACCTTAAACCCTAATCCCTCAACCCTCAACCCTAATCCCTCATCCCTAAACCCTAAACTCTATCCCTATTCCTAAACCCTCAACCCTCGACACTATACCTTAAACCCTAATCCCTTATCCCTAAACCCTAAACACTATCCCTCAACCCTTAAAAATTAAACCCTAAAACCTATCCATAAACCCTCAACGCTCAACACTATATTTTAAACCCTAATCCCTTAACCCTCAGCCCTAAAGCCTCAACCCTCAATTATTAAACCTTCAACCCTAAACCCTATCCCTAACCCCTCTACCCTCAACACTCTACTTTAACCCTAATCCCTTGACCATCAACCCTATCCCTACACCCTCAACCCTCAACCCTCAACTCTCAACATTAAACCCTAATCCGTCAACCCTAAAACCTAATCCCTCAACCCTAAACCCTATCCCTAAACCCTCAACCCTCAACACTATACCTTAAACCATAATCCCTCAACCCTAAACCCTAATCCCTCAACCCTAAACCCTAAACCCTATCCCTAAACCCAAAAAAACTACTTTGCCTTATGTTAGGTTGTTAAATCCATTATTTTTGACACTCTTCTCTTAAAGATATTTGAGTTGCAAGAATATGTCAGAAAAATGGCTATGAACTTTTTTAATGTTAGTAATGTTATATGGCATGTTTTTCTGGCCCATCTGGGGTTCATTATGCCAATAGGTGTACACACTATGAGAAAAGCTTTGCATATGGTACATCCAAGTGAGTAATTAATAGTTGAAATAAGAAGGATGATCATTATGAGAAAAGCTTTGCATTGGGGTACATCTATGTTTCTTGCTTCCACCCCGCACTTAGGGGAGGTATATTGTTATGAAATAGGCAAATAATCTCCCATTGTTTATTGGCTCTATCCACAAGAACTACTAAACTATACCTTAAACCCTAATCCCTCAACCCTAAACTTTCAACCCTAAACCCTATCCCTAATCCCTCGACCCTTAACCCTAAAGCCTCAACCCTAAACCCTAATCCCTCAAGGTCCTAAACTCTAATCCCTTATCCCTAAACTCTAAATCCTATCCCTAAATGCTCAACCCTTAACCTTAAACCTTAATCACTCAATCCTTATCCACCCCTCTCCTCCCCTATTTGGCTCACTCCCATCTCTACCCTCCTCTACCCTCGACATTATACATACATACATATAGGCATACATAGATACATACATACATATAGGCATACATACATACATACATACATACATATAGGCATACATACATACATGATTAATAGCCTTAAACATAAAAAAATTTAAGTTGAACATAACGCGCTCGTGTTATTTAAAACATGAAAAACAACACAAACTTTTGTGGAAAAGGAAAAATGCAAAGAAAAGAATAACATGAGTGCGTTATAACGCACTTGCGTTATGTCTTGCTTTGGGAATCCCAAGCCTTGGGCTTGGGATTTGCTTTGGATTTCCAACCTAAAGGCTTGGAGTGCCTTTTGAATAGTAACAAACGTGTTTTTCCATATTCTTCAAGATTTTACATAATTTCGTTCGTGCTAACCCTCAGATTTGCACGTGTTTCAAGGTCAAACAAATCAAACACCTGGGTAATGTTAGGCTTTCTCTCAGCTATCTGACGATGTAATTTTTTTCACATTTTAACAATGTTAAGCCTTTCATCTTTAATTTCTTTTGTTTGTGTGTCCGTTTTTGGGCAAAAACCACTGTTTGGTATTTTTTTCATTGTAAATTAACTATTCATTGAAATTTAAAAAAAATTACATATTTAGAAAATAGACTCCATTCTACAAATATTAAAAAAAGAAAAAAATGATTTTCGATTAGTTTTCAAAATTTATAGGGGTAGCACGGCCAAAATTCTACTTTTTAGGATGTGTCCACTTTGAAAATTAGTAAAAAATCAAATATTCATAAAAAAATTATCAGAAAAATCGAGCATAAACTACATGCTATTAGCTAATTTCTCACTAAAGTGATTTTAAAAATACCAAAAAAAGTTGACCTTTTGAGGGAGCCACAAAACATGCTATGTTAAGTTTTTTTGATAGAAACAACACCAATTTCTATGGCTCCCTCTTTTGAACCCCTTAATCTATGCCATTTTCAAAAAAAATAGTAGTTTAGAAAGTAGACTCAGAGCACTACAAACATTGTTTTGGTTGCATCTCCAAATTTTGAGTGTAACTATGCTCAATTTCTCATCCAAGGCCAGTATTTCTTGATTTTAGAAAAAAAGTGGCCACTTAAGACCCCTTTTTGGCCCCCCATCTTCCTACACTTACCCTTAGACAAAACTCATAAATCTCTGCACCTTCAAAGAGGGAATTTTGAATACTCTTTACACTAGTATCAAGCACTGATCTATCATAACTAATTATTTTCTTTATTTTAGAAAATCTCTTCTCATTATATTTATTTCAGGCTTTAACTTCTGTTGACTTCTCAAAAGTTTCAAAATGAGTACTTACAGAGTTTATCAGACTCTTCAACTGACTAGAGGGGGATGCTGATGAGTCCTTTTGATATGTAGGCATGATTTTCTCCAAAATCCCTGATGCAAGACCAAGCAACTCACTGTCTTCTATATGGGATTTCAAGATTTCCTCTCTAGCCTTAGCTTGTACAAAAGAGGCCAACTTTATCTTCTGTACGAGTGAGAAAGTGTCCAAATTGATTGGACCTTTATTATATCTGGATCTTCTGCAACTTGTTTATCTTTCTCCAAAATTTATTTCACTACTTCTACAGTGTCTCTTGCCCAATATGATGTTTTAGTCTTATGCTCTTTAGGGCCCGCATCTTCTCCCTTCCCGGAGTCAACCTCATTGTCTTGCTTATCATTTTCATTCATTTTCTCTACTTCTGCTTTCTCTGCATCACCAGTAGAGGCATCCTCCCTATTATCTTTACCAAAAATGTCTTCTACACTCTTTTCCAGAGGATTTTGTGTATCCTCAACAACAACATTGTCATCATTAATATCAAATTCCTCAACATTCAGAATGGAGGAATCAATTTCATCATTAGTTTCTTCTCCAACAGAGGGAAGATTATGCCTTTTCAATGCATTCAGAATAATCTCATGTGTATCTTCAACTATCTTATCAATCTCACCCAGCATGAGCTTATTCATTTTGATCTTACTGCTAAAGTCCTCTTTCACTTCTTTGAATATCAGTTTCTTTTGATCCGGAGTAATTTGAGGGCACAATTTTATTAGCACATGATCCTGGAGCTCAAAATCTTTAGCTTTTGCATTCTCTTTTCTTATTTCTAGAATTTTTGTAAGACTTTCTAGAATTTCATAAGTTATTTCAAATAAACTCTTACTATAGATATTCAAGTATTTGACTGTTGCTTCCTCCAAAACTCTCTTATCAACATCACTGTATTGATCATTAAATTCAGTCATTGGCTTTAAGTTTCCATCTACAGTGATTGACTTAATGATGTCTTCCATAGAAAGAGTAGGCTTCTCAACATAAGCCTCTGACTTATGCCTTTTACTTGACTTTTTTCTTTCAGAGGACTTCCCCTTAGACACTTTAGCAGCTTTAGTGCCTGAGGCCTTCAACTCTTTAACCTCACTATCTGAATTAGTTTCTTCTTCATCCTCCTTCTCCACACTAACATATGTTCTTTTTCCCATTACCTTTGTCCTTTTTCCTTCCTTACCGGTAGATTTTTCTTTGAACTTTTCTACAATAGGAGAAGATGATGCACCAGAGGTTGAACTAGAACTCCTAGTAGTCCTTGACTTAGAAGAAGATTCTGTCAGAACACTTCCCTATTCCCTGTCCTGCTTCTCCTTCTATCTTTCTCTGTCCTTTCCCTGTATTGTCTCACAGCTTCCTTGGTAAGGCCTAAATTCTCATCCAACTGCTCAACTTCTTTCCTCACAGACCTTTTGATTTCAAGAGCCTTAAATTCAAGATGCAATTTTCATGAAATCTCTTCATATGTTCCAAATCTCTCATTAGATGGATCCCTAGGATGGCTCAATAGATGTTGTGCATACAACTCCAATACATATCCATCCAATTCATATGCCATGGACATGATCCACACAAATCTAGGCTCCATTTCTTCCATTTTGTACTGATCAATAGTAATCATAAAACAAATGGTGTCCTTGTATTTCTCAACCACAGCCCTAGGTATTCTATCCCTAGCCTGCATCATACGAGCTGGAAATTTTTGAAGAATCCCCAAAGTGCAGATTTTTGTGCCTCGTAATTACCCAAACAAATCAAATGATTTCTAATTTGAACTGCTACCGGTTTGTCATTGGACTAATATATATTCTTATTTCCAGGGAGCTCACTCAAGAAGTAAAAGAAAAGACACATAATTAGCGTACCAAATTTGAATGAGTACTTCTTTTCCTTCTTTATCTTGCTTAGATTCTCCATAAGCTAGTTTAGCAACAGTTCACAGAGATCATAGTCTGCATCTTCTTTTACCATTTGATATGCAGTATAAATGGCTATTCCAGACATTGAATTTTCTCTGCTAGAGACACCATCGATGCGAATCTAACCCCATGGTCCTCTATATCATTTATAGTCATAGTTCTCTTGTCAAATTTTGATTTGGTTGCCTCTGTGACTTCCTAATTCTTCACATCCTTCAACTGAGGTAGAGTACCGGTTGAATTCAACCATGTAACTGCCCTTATTGCATCTTTTGTGATCTTAAACAGATGATTCAACCATAAAAATTCATCATGGATACGGCTCAAGACATATGGACCCACTCGTCCTCTGCAAAATTTAGGAACTTGACAAATTGTATGAATTTCTTATCTCTCAGGGCTTTGTACTCTAGTTTGAGCTCAAAATCATCATCTTTTAAGTGATTAATGAATAGATCAGCAAACCTTGAGTTGCTATGCTCCTCTAGAGGTGCGTGAATGTAAGCCCTAATATACTCTATGTGAAGAACTCCATATGGAACACCAAAAAATGCTCCCATCGGATCGACTTCAGTGGACTTGAAAGGGTGCTTCTCAAACTTTGGCCTAGGTCACTCAGTGATATTCACAACCAAAGGTGTAGCCATTTCAAAAAGATCACAAGTTCAAAGATTTGTAGAAAAATACCTCTTTCTCCACGAGATTAGCGTTAGCTGATGAATTCACTTGTCGTACTCCAAATCTTTTAAATCTTAGCTCAGGCACTCTTCTGCTTGCTCTCTTCGAATACAAAGTGATTCAAGTGTTGAGTGGATGACCTTTTCTGCTCTGCAAAACCTAATTCACCATTGTAATAAACATGTTTCCCTAATTCATCTAGTTACACTGTTTCTGAATACAGTTAATCTTTAATTACTCCACAACTAATCGCATTAGCTTCTTTCCTTCTGGAAATTGCTTCGATAGATCTGCAATAGGCTTCTCTTTCTTCATTCATCATGCCAGATTCAAGCACCCACTTACTGGCAGGGGGAATTAGATTTTCAATGCATCTCCCCCTAAGCTAGAGCTCCTATTTCAATTCCTGGAGGAATTACCAGCACCAGATTCTGGTGTGGATCCATCACCATTATTCATTACACCTTTCTTTACCCATATTTTGTTCATTTCATTCTAGGTCTCATTCACATCTACTTTGCCCTTGCCTTTATCCTATCTCTGCACATTCCAGTTTTTGTTAACCAAACCTTTTCTATCATCATTCCTGCTTCTGCAAAATCTTACAGTATGACTAGATCTGTTGCAATTAAAGAACATAACATTTCTTTGCTCACTCACTTGATTTCCTCTTGATTTGCACTGATTAGCCATGTGTCCAAATCTATTGCATTCAAAACATTTAGGATTGAAGGGATTGGCATTTCCTCTTTTGTTAGAGTAGTTCATCAACATACTTCTACATTCATTGGATCTATGACCAAAATTTTGACAATTGAAGCATTGACCAGAGAAGGATGGACCACTTTGATTTACTCTACTTTTACACTGAGTAGCTCTATGACCAAATTTATTGCAATTGAAACAATTTCCATTGAAGGATGGATACCTTTGAGCATTAGGCTATCTAACCAGAGGTCTTCTAGGTATGTTTCTCTAATTCCTTGATTCAAAATTTCTTTGACTGGATCCACAGATTTCACCTTTCTCATATCCCAGACCATGCTTATCATATGCCTTCTTCTAACTCTCAAGTAGCACCTCAAGTTTAGTTGAGCTTATCTTGAACTTTTTTTGTACTCATTTACAGCTTCTAGGTCATGTTTGAGAATAACAATTTGCCTCTCAAGTTCTTCCTCATTGTCCCTAGTTTCTTGTAGACCAGACTCTAAGTGGCCAATTATTCTGTCCAATCTGCAACACTCTTCTATTCTTTCTTTCAAACACTGATTTAAGTTTTCTTTCTTTCCTTAATTTCCTTGGTTAGCTTCATTACTCTAGATTCCATCTCATGTTTTAGGACAACTTCTTTTGCCAGCTTCTCACATTCCTTTGTCTTCTCCTTCAGTGCCTCATCCATGCCATTGTCTTCATTATGATTTGCTAATCACTGAAGTAGCTCCTTCCTCTTTTCCATGGATTTGCTTAGTTGTCCTTTTAAAGTCTGAATGAAATCCTCAACATCTTTAAGGTTCTCTTGCAATTCTTTGACTTTTGCTCTGGACTGATCAAGATCTTCTAAAGCAAGTTGAAGTTGTTCATTGATGCCATCAGAATACTTGAATGAATCCATTGAAACACGTTCCTAGATCTTCCTCAAGTTGTTAAACTTATTCCAAGGAACCTTGCACTGATACCAATTTTTGAAATTAAGGAACACTAAGAGGAGGGAGGTGAATCAGTGTTTTGCAAAACTTATTATTTTGTTCCTTAATTAATTTACCACATACATTCAAAAGAAAGAAGCATGAACATAAGAGCAATAACAACAAGATCATCAAACATGGACACCAGGATTTTTATGTGGAAACCCGGGTAAGGGAAAAACCATGATGGGGATTAACCCACAAGATTTTATACTCTGTTAAAAGTATTACAAATGGGAAGGCACATGTCTTCAGGCACACTGCCTAGAGCTCACTGCTCAAAGAAGGCTGACTGCCTACAAGATTAATTACAAGGAATTTACTAGAATACTTGAACTAAAGAATATCATCTAACAATGCAAGATTACAGTTTCGGTTAAGCTCAGTACACTAACTTCACACACTTCAATCTCTCTTTGCCCTGCTTTACTATTCTACCATGATCTAGAGCTTAGATCTCTTTGCTTCGCACTTGATACTGCTATACTTCACACCTATCCCTTCATATTCGCACATTCGTACACCAAAATGATCAAACTCATTGATTATATATATCCACAACATGGGATTTCATCAACTAGAGTTGGGCTCAAGAAAACTTAGAAAATTTTTCAAGATCACTATTTTGTCAGCTAAATTTTTCAAGATCACTATGTAGACCAAAACCTATGTATTCAAGTCACCACACATGTTGGCCAATAATACTGGATCTCTCAAATTACTCAACCAACAACTTCTCCTAATCCGCACAAGGATCAAACACCAAGTCAGACTGTTCTTCACCGGACTGAATTGTCTAACCAAAACCCGATACTTAGATGCTTGTAACTTTCAATCCCTTCATCACCGAAGGCTACAATCTTGGATCTAGGTAGCCTTGACATCCCTTAACATTCCCTCAGATCCACAGCCCAATATGATTACCTATAGAGAAATGAGGACCAAAATGTTGAACCCTATCATATGCTTTGTTCTTGTCTATCCAAACTTAGACAAATCTACAATTTGACTTCCGGTATGATCAAATGATATGATGCGGATGTGTAAGGTAGATTTAGTTGCCATCAATAACATCATCTGACATGCCTAGCAATATCTCTTGCCAACATTCCTTTCTCTATACGTATGAGATATGCAGAAGTTATTAAAGCTATTAAGTAATGAAACTGCCTGTTGTAGGATGTAGTTGATCTTCCAATTATCTGAATCTTTTAATTTCAAAGCATTAGAATTATTTGAGAATCTCCTTCTATCCAAATGTATTTGATATCAAGATTGATCACCAATTTAAGGCCATGTACCAATGCCCAAGCTTTCACTTCATTTTTCATTCCATTTGGAATCTTGGTTGCCTTAGCTGCCACTAAAGAGCCATCCCCTTTCCTCAAAACATAGCCAGGCCTTGAGATGCTCGGATTCCCTTTGCATGCCCCGCTAAAGTTAAGTTTTCTAAAAAGTCCTAAAGGAGGAGTCTACTTGACTTGGTCTCTAGCTGAAATGTGGCCATTAATCGCCTTGATCCCTCTTGACCCTAGTTTGTTGAGAGAGCTCCAATTCTTCACCAAGTTGACATCCCATTTAGACCAACTAGGTGTCTTAGTGCTTGGCTTCTTAACATTAGCCACCACTAATTCTAAAATAGCCTCTTCCAATTTGTTACAAACTTCTCTCCATGAAAGAGCTACTTTTCTAAAGATTCTGGAATTCCTCTCTCTCCATAAGTGCCAAACTATCAACGATGGGCCTAGGACCCAAATGCAGGCAAAAAATGATTATAGAAACATTGTAGGCTAGTTCATAAACATAGAGTGTAAATAATTAGATACTGGCAAGTTCCAATTCAATTTCCTCATGAACCAAAGCTAGCATTGTTTGCTAAATGGGCAAAGGAGGAAGATACATGATCCACTGATTCTTCATCTGGTCCACAAAAAACACAAGGAAAGTTTGGTCCTAGCCCAAGCCTTTTGATCATGTCACCTATTAAGACTTTGTTATGTAATGCCAACTAGGTAAAATCTCCAGCTTCTGGGAGGATAATGTTGTTCTAGCAAAGGTTGACTGGACAATCAACCTTAGCTTTTACCGTGGCACTCCTATAACCTTCCTTGACCAAATAGGTTCCTATCTTAGACTCTGTCCAGATCAATTCATCCTCTTTGTTGGAGAAAATAACCACTCTACGTGCTAGGATCTTCTTCAATAAGACTTTTTGTTTAGTGGGAAAGTTGTAGAGCCGAGTGCTTTTCCATGTTACAGACATACATTCAAGATCACTATTAACACACCAATAGTCTTTCACTTTATTTCCCCATTTTCTTTTCAAAAAGACCATGGCCTCTTTGAGATCCTCCCTCCCTAAAAGCTTAGGCTCCCCACATCATGAATCCTCCTAGAAGTCTACCTTCTCCCCATTGTGGATTATCCATGATAAATTTGGCAATATAATATCTCTACTTTTCACAATGAAGTTCCAGAGCGTAGAGCCCCGAGGGGGATTTTTCACCATAAAAATTCTTTCATAGTCATTAACATCCAAATATTTGTGTCTCATCAGCCTAACCCACTTTGCATCTAACTTTTTATACATGCTTCATGCTAATTTTGCATCCAACGCTTGATTTTGAATGCTTAAGTCTAATATACCTGCCCCTCCTTGTGATTTTGATTTGCAGATTTTAGCTTATGCCATGAGGTAGATTTTATTCTCCTTCAAAGGGCCTTTCTAGAGGAACTCTTTGCAGATCTTCTCTATTTTCATGTGCACCCCTTTAGGAATTTTAAATAAGGACATCATGTAAATTAGAACCATGCCAACATTGCCTTAATCAAAGTGATTTATCCTACCAGCGTAAGCCAATGCCCTTTCCATGCTGTGATCTTCGAGTGCAAAGACTTGATGACATTATTCCATAAATTATTCTTGTATCTCCCATTGAATAGGGTTATACCTAAATATCTCCCGGGAAGCCCGGATTCAATCTTGAAACCAAACAACTCCCCTATCTACATTTGGACAGCCAGATGGACATTAAACAAATAGATCAAAGACTTATTGGTGTTTACCAGTTGACCTAAAATATGACAATAATCCTCCACTAGTTTCTTAATTATTTGAGCCTCCCTTAATGAAGCTTGCCCGAATAGAATTGTATCATCTGCAAAAAGTGCATGTGTGAAAGAATCTTGGATGCCATTAAAGGTAATACCTTACCAATTTGATCTTCTATTTGTTTCCTTTACAACCCATGTGAAAGCTTGTGTCATGAAAATAAAGAGATAGGGGGATATAGGATCCCCTTGCCACAAACCTCTTGATGGCACAAAGGTTTCTAATTCTCTTCCATTAACCAAGATTACAATTTTGTAGCCTGTGATACAAGAATAAATCCATTTTAAAGAATCCTTAGAGAAGCCCAATCTATCTAACATATCCATAAGTAATTGCCACTCCACCCTATCATAAGATTTTGACATGTCTAATTTGATAATCATAGCTAAAATTCTACTCTTATTGATTGAGTGCAGAATCATGAGTTAAGATTGCTCCTTCCTGAGTTTCTTTTCCCAAGACAAATCCCCCTTGCTCTTCTGAAATAATGTTAGGCGGAAAGGTTGCAATTCTCATAGCCATTGCTTTTGATATTATCTTATACACAAAGTTACACAATGAACTAGGCCTGAAATCATTAAAGGTTTGGGGGTTCTTTGTTTTTGGGATGAGCATGAGGCTCTTAGATTTCATTTCTTTAAGCACATTTTTAAATTTCCTAGTCTTCAACAGCCAAAAAAATGTCTTTACTTACAATATCTTGACATTTTGAAAGAAGAGACCAATCCAACCATCTGGTCTCACAACTTTTTCACCTAGCATAGAAAATACCATTGTCTTCACTTCCTCCATTGTGAATTCTTTCATCAAGTCTGAGTTGTTTTGTTTTGAAACCATCTTTGGGATGAAGTCAAGATTAACCCTATCATAGCCTACCGAGATCTTCTTGGATAACAGATCTTTGTAGAATCATTTTGCTTCCCTTTTGATCTCCTCTTGTTTGGTGATCAAAAACCCTTGTGGATCATGAATAGAGTTTATAGAGTTTGCCAATTTCTTAAGCTTTGTTGCTAAATGGAAATATTGTTACAATAGATTTTGTTTTATTGCTTTGATTCTTTCCACAACAAATTTATTCTTTTGATTGTTCTTACATTAATTAAAATGTTTTAAAAATAAGAAGGGTAAAAAAATACCTCTTTTATTGTGTTCCTTGAAGCAAGAAAGAAATAAAAATTCCTACTTTGTTCAAACAATTAATGAATATTTTTTTGAATGTCTAGATTTATATCTCGTTCCACTTGGGGATTTCAATGACTAAATTATTGTAGCTCTAGAACCACCTTGAATAAAAACCATAATCTTTGTGGAATATTTTTGTGTCATAATTTTGAGAACTTTTATTTCCAATGTCCATAATAATTTTTCTTATTAGAATATTTATGCTCCTTACATCTAGATGTTTCAAGCACAATGCCTTGTCACTTATAATATCATGGTGACATGATCTATCATGGCTATTGCATTTATGTTTTAAAATGATCTTTGACTAAAATCTCTATCCACCCCATCTACATGAAATTTGAGGTTATGTCAAGGATGAGGTTCTTAAAGCCATTATCCCAAGGTACCAGGGTAGACATAGTCTTGGTAAGAGCTACACTCACTATGATATTCTCGTCTTATATGTCTAGTATACCTATATTGACTAGTTGGCCACAAGGAGTGGATACAACCTTATTGCATCCAACAACTTCCAATTTCTTAGTTCAGCCAACCTTTGAACCCCTAATGGAGATGTGACAATAGAAGAAAGGAAAATTAGTACATCCCTTACTACACTATGGGTTATCCCTTTTCTTGGTTCATTGCTAAATGTGATGATGAAATAACCATGTCATTATGCTTGTGGTCACCACTAGCAAGGCCATAAAAGTATAACATACACAAGCATTGGATCAACCTAGTACTCTTAACTAGTCTCATACATCTATTGTTAAGTTCTTCCACAACCCAATGAGCCTATTATTAAATGGGTGGATCTTGGAATCCATCACTTGCATGCTACTAGTGAAAGCCATCCAACCTGGGTAGGTAGCTACCAACATCCATTCCCTACATGGTATTGGTAAAAGTTGGATAACCCTAAGATATGATTGGTTACCTATGTTGGTAGAACACACTCTCTAAATTTGTCATGTTGGAGTAGCCATAATCTTATTTATGAGTGGGTCATAGGATTTACTAGTTTGGCATTCACCTTAGGAAGAGAAGGACAAGCTACATTTTAGAGGGCATTGCGCACATCTACTTATGTCTTTATAGTGGCCTTATCTCCACCCTATGTATGTTTCCATAGAAGTGGGCTCCTATATCAAACTTACTTTAGGCATGTGGGAATCTCTTATAGTTAGATAAGTAGAATCAAGAGGTCTTATAGTTTTAATTTACTCATGCTAGTGATTTCTATTTAAACCACCCAAACATGTTTAACAAATGAAACATAACCAAGTTATTACTCAACTCCCATAACCTAGGTTCGCCAACTAGACCATAAAACACCTAGATGGTTTTCTTCCTACTTGCAATCTTCCATGTTACAGGATTTAGGTTTACTAGTTAAATGCGAATTTAATAGTCCATTCTCATGCATAAGTATTTAAGAGCGTACGATCAATATTCAATTATGCTTACACAAATCTTGGCCTACACTTGAATCCTAATAATAGGTAGACACTAGTTAAGTAGTTATGTACAACATTATATAAATATTGGCTTGATATTATTGATCCCTTTTTTTGTTATGCCACATGTTAGGTCCCAAAAACACCTGCAACTTGAAACTCTAAAATGTTACTAAGTCACTTAGTCTAGGGATGTCATCAGGGTGATTTGAAAGAGGTTTGTCAACAATTTTAGGGCGATTTTGGTCAACTAACAGGAGTGGGTAGACTCCTCTACACTTTGAGCTCAACTTAAACTCTAGAGAGATATTCCAAGGGGTATACCTAAGAAGGTATTGACTTCAAAACTAGATGAACAACTAAGAGTATTTGAACAACCAAACCCAGATTACTTTCTTAGCCCCAAATTTGTCACTGAACTAAGAACAACTAGTTGTTATAAGACCCATATATAGCTGATAAAGGTAATCCTATAGAACAAGGAAGCATAAAAGCTACTATTGTGTCTAAAGATAGATATGAATTTTTGTTTCTAAATGGTTTATGTGATTGTGTAGGCTTCTCAAACTGGTGCCTATCGATTGGGCTGCAGAGTCTCACATTCAACGGAGGAACACAACTAGAAAGAAATATATGAATGCCTATTTGAAGATTCAAATGCATGAAAATCAATACCTAATCATTTAGAATGATTAATAATCCAACACCACACCATGTTCTTATGCAATACTAAAATGATCATTTATAGAAATTGGAGATGAATTAAGAGCTATCACATTCATCAAACCAAAGATTACATTCACACCACTAAATATGGCAAGAACAAATTGTAACTGCGATCAAGTTTCCTAAGAAGAACATCTACAACATTGGAGAAAAACAGTGATTCAATACAAAGATTGCAAAATATGTAACATACATTTCACAATTGTTTCATGAAGAACAAAAACTACAAAGATGATCTTTTCTTTTTTGCCTTTAGATATCTGAACCTACTGAGAGAATAATGCCTAATTGACCAACAACTAATGCATCAAGAACACATACATATATAGAAATTTAATTCTCTGCCAATCCCATGTGCTACACTAGTCAACAAGGACACCCATGCTTCATTGAATTCGGCCCACTGTTATGTCAGAAGATCTGCACAATTCGAAGCCTGCCCATTCCCTGACAACTTTGAAAACTGACACTAGAAGATTTCCCATAGGCCTTGGTAACTTGAAGCAATAATGAGGGAAGGTCTAAGTCCACTTCCTGACACTTGCAACATCAATTTTATCTACTTTGTCTTCCATGAGTACCTGTGCATTGAACAATTTCATTGTGCTACCCACCTAAACGGTCTTGTTCTACATAATCATTAATTTTGGGTACAAATTTGCCTATACAATCCTGCAATCATGGTGTGTTTTTAGGAAAATCACCCCTTCAAGTCTTTTACAACACTCTAAATATATTGTCCAATTTTCCTTTTCAGGCCCTCCTTGAAATTGGCTAATCCAAAAGAATTCAAAATTCTATCTAATTATCTTCATTCTATCTTTATCGATTTTTTTTCAAGTTGGTGAGCCATCCAACTCCTCTACCTTTTCGTTCCTTTACACTTTACTATAAATTTTCACTTTGTCAAACCTCTCCTTGTCTTTTGGCACTTTATAATATATCCTTAGTCAGCCTTTTCACCTATTAGAGAATTTGGCCTGGCACGAACCTTTTTTTTTGTTCTCTTTCTCCTTTTATCAGAAAAATATCCTCATCACGAACCTTTCTTGCCACTTCATTATCCCTTCTTTTATTCACTTTGTCTGTGAATTCTTACTTTTGCGAACTTTGGGATTGTTTTTCTTTTCTTCCTCATCCATCTTTGGTGTCCTTTTACTTTATCAGAAAAATGTGGAAATGATGAACTACTTTATCAGTAAACTTGGAAGTCCATGAACCATTACTTTCTCCAACAAGGGCTTGCCTCCTTACTTTTTTCTTCTTACCAAGCTTCCCTTTGTCAACAATTTTCCCTGTTGATGAACCATGCCTTTTCCATCTAAGTTCTCCTTACCTTTATCGGAAAAACCCTGATTGGTGAACCTTGTGGTTTGCAAACCACAAATTTTCCCAACAAGCATTTTCCTTCTTCTCTTGCCTTAGAAAACTTTTTCTTTCTATATTGGTGAATTAGGCTGTCGGTGAACCTTGCGGTTCACAAAATCCCAACTTCATCGAAAAATACATCATGCCAACTTTACTTCATTTCTTCCTTTTATATTTGTATCTCTCTTCTACCTTTTCTAGTTTTTTGTCTCCTTATTGGCAAATCGGTGAAATCCCAAACCCACAAACCTAGAGGTTAGTTTGGAAAATTGTTGATTTGCTAACAAAGGGCACAAATGAACAAATTTTACAAGGAAGAAGATACAAAAATTAAGGGAAACATTACAGTTAGAAATTTTTGAAAGAAAACCCCTATAAAATGTCTTAGATCGGATCTAAATAAGGGATTTTGACAGTAAAGGCACAAACTAGGAATTTTAATGGATTTTTTGGGAAAAAATAATACATGTTTGGGAGTTAATTTTTTAGTTCCCAACAGTGGCTCTGGTTGGGGACATGTGACAAGCAATGTCACAGTGAGGACCTCAGATCTCCGAGTAGACAAAAGACAAAAACACACAAGGGAAAAACACAAAACGTATTTACAACAAGATGTATTTACAAAACAAAATACAGTCATAAACAAGGGAACATAAAAGAAAGTTGATTGTATTCAAAATTTAGAAGAAGCATTGCCTATGAAAATAAATGCTTTAGATGCTAACCGTGAACATGCAACTCCATGATTTCTCCTTCAAGAGTCATGAAAAGATAAACGTCAAGCTCTAATTTCTCTGCAACTTCATATGGCCAAAGCTGCAATGGATCAAATTTGCAATGTTTCCCTTTATCTTTAGACTTTGCATCCCAAAGAAGTACCAAGTCACCAACCTGGAAATCTCTTGACACAATACTTTTATCAAATAAAAGATTCATTTTTTGCTTATGATTCAAAATTTTATCATGTGTAACTCTTCTCTGTTCTTCTAACTCAGTCAGCTACAAGATCCTCTGGGACATTGTATCATACTGATCTCCTTCTATATCATGCAACAATTAGTAAACTGACAATTCCATGCTGATGGGCATCTTTACCTCTGATCCATACACTAGCTCAAATGGGTTTCTACTAATGGATCTTTTGAAGGTTATTCTATTAGCCCACAGAGGATACTTCAACTTATCATCCCATCTTTTCTTATTCTGATCCAATGTTATTTTTATGATCTTCATCAGGCTTTTATTACTAGATTTAGCTTGTCCATTACTTTGGGGGTGATAAGGGAATGAGTGTACAAGGCTTATGCCAAACTTAGAACACATGTTCAACATTTCTTGAGACCTGAAACACATTGCATTATCTACCAAAATCTTGGATGGCACTCTAAACCTAGTGATTATATTGCTGGTTATGAAATCAACAACCACCTTGGACGTTGCATTGCAAGTGGAAATTTCATCTACCCTCTTGGTGAAGTAATCAGTGGCCACAAGGATCCACTTAAATCCATTGCTATATTTCTCCTATATCTCTTCAATAAAATTGATTCGCCACTGCTGAAAAGGTACATCAACTACTAGGTGAAAAAGGGGTAGTGCTCCAATAAACTTCATTTTACCAGAAAAACACTGGTAAGCGTTACATTTTCTAATTTCATGTGCTACATCCTTTAACAAGGTCGGCCACCAATACCTAAATCTAAGTATCTTATGGGTAGTGGTTTTGTCTTTGAAGTGTCCCCCACATACACTGTGGTGACACTCACTCACTACCACTTCAACTTGCTTTTGATCCAAACACTTGAGTAGCACACCATCATGGCTTCTCCACATTGGCATATTCTAGAATAGGACATACCTCTGAGATTTTAGATTAAGGGTTCTTTTCTAATTTTCATCCATACATGGTGGACAACTCATATTTTCTAGGTAAAATATCACATCTTTGTACCATGTGTTGTCAACCAATCTACAATGAGGAGCAACATCGACCTCTTTTTCATTCACTTTTGCTACTTCAAGATTAGAATTAGCCATTATATTAGCTAATCCCTAGCCTCTAACCAAGTTTGTGACCCATATATCCATGTCATATTCTTGGATCCTATTGATCCATCTATATCTTTTACCTAAAGCTTCTTGCTGCATAAATATGTCTTTTACTGTTGTGTGTGGCACGTATGCTATGGTCTTGGCACTTGTGAGATATGATCTAACTTTTTGTGGCCTTAACCAATACATAAGCATGCTTCTCCATTATGGAATTGTTATCCTATTTTCCTCTGCTCAAAGTTAAATGGCTGACCTGGTATTTTCCTTGAAAATCCTTTGAAATGTTCCTATAAGGCAAAGGTGCCAAATTTCCTAAGAAACCTTGCCTAATACCATTGTAAAGAGCTTGAAAAAATAGGCAGGTTTGCTTTTTACATCACCCTAAAATTTGACCAAACAAAGAAGTTATTCACGGTCAAAGTTTTGGTCAACATACAGTTCAAATGTACATTTGGCGGGCTTGAAAATCTCCATCGGCCTTAGAAAATGATGAAAAAATTAGGTTATATGCATTTTCAGAATGTATATTGGGCTCCAAAGGTGCCTATACATTTAGGGAATCTTTTGCAGGTCCTCATGAATATTCCCGGTTTGTATATCGACGATATACAAGCAGGAGATGCAAGTGAAACATACAAGGTATATTGCACCTTCATTGCATATTCTATCAAGATTCCCCATTTGTATGTTTGGGAGGTTTGTATATTTGCCTTTGTATTTTCAACATACAAGTAAATATACATTCGCTGGAAGGATACAAGGGCAGATATAAGGATGGAATGTACATTGCAGATTCCTAGAATATTCGCTGAATGTATATCGGGTCTGCGTGTATGTAGAGGCTTGTATATTCAGATATACAAGTGAAGATACAATCGGATGTACAATGAAAAGATACATCGTGGGCATATTCTATAAGGATTCCCTATTTGTATGTGAAAAGGGTTTGTATATTGTGTTTGCATATTTAACATACAAGGTGCAAATGTACATTTGCTACAGTGCCGCAGGGAAAAGATACAAGGACATTTGTATATCGCCAACATACAAGAGGTGGGGCCCGCCCATTTACAAAGAGGATTGTATGTTTCTACATACAAAGGATCACATGAACAGTGGCTTGTATATCACACATATACAAGGCTAAATGTACATTGGTGATATGCAAACTGGATTTCAAACGAATATCAATTCCGGTACATTTAGGCTTCAGGTCTGGTTTGTATATACAACAGTGTTTGTATGTTCGCACATACAAAGAAATATACAAGGAGAAGTGATACAAGGTGAACCCTGCAGAGCAATGAAAAGCAACTAAAGGTCATTTTTAGGTCCGCACTTGTATATCGGTGTTGTATGTGCTGATATACAAGCAGAGGATGCATTTCCATATACAAGCTGGATTTTAGGTAAGGTTCAAATGCAGTTCTTGCAGTTTCAAGTCCAGTGCATTGTATATGCAGTTGAATATTTGCATATACAATGCGATATACAAAGGGAAAGTGTAACTTTTGAGCGCCACTTCTCAGACCAACTCAACAACAAATCAGGGGGTGCCACGTGGCAGTAGCGATGCATATACAAAGGCTCTTGCGTATACAAGGCAGTTTCAAATTCATTTTCTGAGAGCATTTGCAAAGGCCTTTTGGCGCCAAAAGAAGAAATACATACAAAGTTTTCAAAACATGCAAAGACAGGATCAGAGGTATTTTCAGAGGCTGATATATACACAGATGCAAAAGCGATATATACAGGCAGTTGACTAGAACTTTGACCGCCTATATCTCCCCCATTTCAGCGAATTTCAACATGCTGTAAGAGGTAAAAGGGCTTGTTTTTGCCTCCTCTTTCATTTGAGCAGGTTTTTAAGGGGATTTTCTAGTTTCCATTTTTTGGATCTGGCTTTGCATGTTCGGGCCGATTGGACATTTCAGCGGCCGACTTGAAGTTTTGAGGGGTTTTTCTCCTCACAGTGGCTCGGGTTGGTGAGATTCTACAGGCACATTCATGGCGTATGGGCTCTTTGTCTTGCAAGACCACATTTCTATGTGTTGGACGGTGACTTTGGAGGTTGCTTCTCCATCCCCTGTCCTGTCTCGTGTCATGCCTATCGTCTTCCGCGTTTTCTCCTGGCGACAGCATGGTCCATGTCCCTTCACCATGCGTCTACCCATACTTTCCTGCTTCTGGCATTTATGGCCTCGGTTCTATGATTTAGCGACTCCTTGCCCTTTTGGCAGGGGTCTGGCTTATAAAAGGCATGTAGAAAGCTCTTTTAAAAGGAGGGATGGTATTTTGGGGCTGTTATGCTACCAATTTTCTTTTATAGTCAGACCTCTTAGTGTAATTGCAAGGGTATGGGAATGTGACTCACTGTGCCTGAATTTGGCCTCTGATGTCTTCATGTTATCCATCAATGAATGTAATTAGCTATGTTGGTATACCCCTACTATGAAATATTTCTATATTGTAATGGTTTTCTGGGCCTTCATGATTAATAGATGTTGACTTCTTGCCTCTTTTATCTCTGGATTTCTGTATTTTAATTGAAAGTTGTAATCCGTTCTGTGGGTAAAATGGCCCTTTTGCAGGTATAACCTTCACACCGAAGCCTCAAACCAGTCCTAAATCTGTGTGAATCTCCATTTAGCAACAAAATAATCATTGTTGTGTCCACGCCATGACCACCATCGCTCACTAAATCTGGGGTATCACCTTTCTCCCCTTTCAGTTTTCTTTCTAACTCTTTCCCCTGCAAGTTGTTTAGCACTAGGTTTAGTATCACTGCTCTCAGTAATAGGCTTAGAGCAAGGAACCAGCCTTCTCTGGAGGTCTAATCTTAAAACGCAAGGTCCCACACTTCGAGATCATTCTAATGTTATTCCAGGTTGCATGAGGTTTCACAGCTGCATGCAAAGGGTGCAAATCTAGGTGATAACAAGAATAATTCAATTCAGTAGACTGCAAAGACTTCTTAAAGAATCCTATTGGCTACTCAAATCCATCACTATTCTTTTGCAATAATACATCATAAATAGTATAAATGAAGCAAAAGAGAAGAGTTGGAAAGGTTATGTATAATCTAGGATCAACAACATGTTGCAAGTATGGGCCTAACTGGTCTTGTCATTGATGTCAACATACTACTGTTGCATTAATGATAAGGATTGGATGAGCTGTTTGCTGAGGATATTGAGAAAATTGGTCATATCAGGAACAGTAAAGAACAGTGAAGATAGTAAGGTAAGAGTCCAAGATAAGATGAGGATCAGAGGATGCGGGTCAAAGGGTTTGTAGATATATGTCTTAAGGCGATCCATTAACTATTTTAGAGGTTCGCATGAAGATCTGAAGAAGTTATGGCCACTCAAGTAAAACTGGTTCCAGCAGGTGTTCAGAGGTGACAGAGTGATACAGATAGGTCTGGTGAGATCCGAAAATGTATTATCCTATTCTACGGTTTTGGTGGAGTGTTTAGGAAGTCCTTGATAATTGTCAACTTGATTGTTTCATGGTCTGGAGGTCCATAAGCATCTATTTATTTGTGATAGTGATGACAGACTGTGTTCTTGAGGTTCCAGATGAAGGAGAGAAGGATTTCAGTAAGATGTAGTATGGATGTTCTTGGTGATTTAGGCAAGCTTGTGGAGGTCTTTGGATCGTGTCCAGTTCATTTTGGTGGTCCGCATTGGAGTTTGAGTTTGCAATTGAAGAATTACTTCCAGATGATGGTGTTCTTCCTGAGTCTAGTCGACTGGATGAGTTACACATTCTGCGGATGTTCTTGTAGATGTTTGCCGACTTAGATGATTATTCCTAAGTCGATGTCTTGTATAAATAAGGGATTGGAAAGTCATTTTAAATGCATCTTGTGGAGATGAGAGCGTGGTAGAGAGGAGAAGAGTGAAAGGTAGAGCATAGGTTTTGGGCTTAAATGGAACTGACTCAAGCATGATGAAGATGCTATTCTTCAGTTCAAGTATGTGATACTTATTCCTCTGTAGACAATGTGTCTCTTGTAGGCAGTGAGCCTCTTGTGAGCAGTGTGCTCGGGCAGTGAGCCCTAGTTGGCATGTGCCATTTTGTTCTTTCTATTCTTCTAATAGAGAATACATACTTGGGTTAGTCACCTCGTGGTTTTTCCCTTAACTGGGTTTTCCACATCAAAAGCTTGGTGTCTCATGTGTTAATGTGTTTCTGCTCTTGATTTGATGCATTGTGTTTCCATGATTAATTTATTATTATGCTTTTGAATTATAAAGTGGATTTAAGTGTTTGATTGAAAGGAAATTTTGGACAACTGATTCACCCCCCCTCTCAGTTGTCTACCCTGAAACACAACATTGGTGCATTCTTTAAGGCCTCCTTTATGTCAACAAAAGCCTCAACCGGTTCCTTTTCCCATGTGATGGATTGTCCCTTCTTGAGCAATTTGGAGATTGCCTTAGTCTTCTCAATGAAGTTAGGGAGAAACCGCCTCACAAAGTTGATCTACCCAAAGAAGGACTAAACACCCTTGACTATTTTAGGTTGAGGGATGACGTTAATGGCCTTAACTCTTTTAGGGTCAATTCTAACCCCATGCCTAGGCACAATATGTCCCAACAACATTCCTTCTTCTACTTCAAATTGACATTTCTTGCGATTTAAAGAGATCCCATACTCTAAACATCTATCAAAAATCAATTGCAAATGCTTGCAATGATCTTTCCTATCTTTGGAGAATGTAGTAAGATTATCCTAGTATACAACCATGATTTCATCAATGAGGCTTGTTGTGATTTTGCACACCATTTCAAATTTTTTTGATATCATATTGGTTAGGTGTAGCCATTGTGAAGTTTCAGACCAAGCAGGAACAGACAGAGTATAAAGGTTTTCTAGTGGTTCTTGAAGTAATTGGTTTCTCTTTGCATAATTGACAAGTAATATTCAAGGCACATGACCATGATCAAATGAGTCTCATTTTCAAAGAAGGCTCACCCATATGCAATGGTGTACATTGGAAAAGGCCATAATGTAAAGATTCAACCAACATAAAGAAAAGGCACAGTTAACATTATAGAGGTAACTTATAGAAACAAAGACACAAGCAACTAAAGATGTTGTAGGCTGTATATAAGAGGAGTGACCTTAGATATGAAGGAGCTACCAATACATAGTGGCACAACCATAAAATGAAGCTTATTGCCCTAAGCTCGCTGCCTTATAAAAGGAAATGTTTTTAAACTCTAACACAACATAAGGAACTTGAGGACACGACCATATAGAATTCAAATCTAGTTTAGAACAAATTTGAAACATAAATAAATGGTACGACCATTTTAAATCATGGTGCTACCAATAAATGGTGTGAAAACTATTATAATGATGGCATGGGCTCATTTCAAAGTTGGGACAACTTGTATGAAGTATGGCTACCTCTATAACCATCATGCAATTTTAATATGGAGTGTGACCTTTTAGTCAAAAGTGGTCTATGAAGATTGTTGAGTACTTGTGACTCAGATTATAGGCATCGACGAGAGTTGCTCTTTGTCTCAGTGATCTCTTGTTCTTGTTTGATTGCCCGTTGTTATCAACCTGATAGGCTCTATCAGCGCTGCTTCGATGTTTCCTACCGATGGTCTGGAGTCTCATCGATTAGTTCAATGGTTCATTGGTTCAACATGATCAGGTAGAGTGTAGCCATCGGCTTTGCCTTGGTTTGTTACTCTGACTGTTTGTATCTCCCCGATGGTGGTTTGTTCCTACGATGTGCTATCGGTGAAACGAGGGTCTTCGGCGAAGTTTTGTGTTCTCTCTCTGATTGCCTTGTGTTACACCGATGAACTGTTGAAGGTTGGCATCAGCAAGACCTCTTCGATCGGTGCGGTGTTGAGACGTCACTCTGACTATTATGTGTGTTACCGATGGAGGTTTTATATGGGTGGGACTATTGCTATCAGCCTTAGGTAGAATTCTTACTCCAATGAGCTTGATCTATCCGATGGAGTTTGACATCAGCAGAAGGAATCTTGTCGGTGAAGAAGGATGAAGTCGCACCGAAGGCCTAGGTCTCTCCGATGGTTTGTTGATTTTTGACTGGCTGGGGTCATCAGTGGCAAAAGCATCGATGATAGACTTACTTTATATTCCTGAATAAATACCACTACTGTGTTTGTCTACTGATGCATGTGGGACTATTTAGTCCTCATGAATACGAATGGTTGCGAATGGTTAAAAATGAACTATCGACCTTTTGGAGTTGTAACGGTTTGAGGTAGTCGAACCAATTGCTCTCTTCTATGATGTGATATGTAAAATGCATTGGAACAGAGGAGTATGTGAGAGGGGAACGAGAATAGAGTTCAGGTGTAGGGTGATGTCCTATATTGTATGCTATTTGTGGCATGACAATAGTATGAAGGACTAACCCGAGTGCTGGAGAACTTTGTGCAAGGTTATGCTATCAGTTATTCCTCCAGAGGAGCAAGATGTAAATCTCCATGAAAGGCTTAGTGCCAGTTTTGTATTGTAACTGTATTTTCTGTTGCTGAATAATACAATGGCGATCTGGGCTTTTGGAGTGTGGGGTTTTTTACCAGTAAGGGTTTTCCCCATGTATATCTGTGTCTTCTGTTCTATCTTTTGTGTTAGCATTTCTGTTGTTGAAATTAGATTTTGTTTCTTGTATTTCCTCTAAGGGTCAATGTTGGAAATGTTCTATGTCTTTTCCACTTTGTGGCATAGTTGTACGTGTTTTTGAAGCAATTGAAAAGAATTTAAATCTGTCAAAGACACCACTATTCTTAGCAATACATTCTAAGATGCTCTCATTTCCTTACAAGAGGTATTACAGCCTTCTTCTAGGATCTACTTTGTTGCTCACATATGTACGTTTGTGTGCTGCATGTGTTTGCATGTAAGAGTTCCTATTGTATAAGGTCTGGGTATTCCTTCTATGATGATTTCTTAGTGTGACAGGCTTGAGGAAATCTGAAGGAATCGTCTGATGTTTGATCCTTGTTTTGAGTGAAGTCTGGCAGTTGATCTTGTTTTCTTGTTATAGCAGGCGCTTGAAGGATGGTAAAGATGGAGAAACTAGAGCTAGTCATATTGAAATAATGTGATTTGAGGCTCCTAGTTGGCAGCAATATAATCTTGATGCATGGGGTGGAATATTTTACTCTATGGTTGAGATGCAACAAATCTCTTTATTGGGTGTCTATGTGAGAGGCTCCCTGATGATATGGAGAAGCTTGGGTTGTTTTTTTAGCTTGGAGAAATGTGCTTATGCTGGGTGTTTTGTCCTGGTATTGGAAGGCATATTTTTTTTTGTTACCCTGATTGCATGTAGGCTATGGAGTTGATCATTGGATGGTCTGAGAGCTTCTATAATAGCCTGTCTCCCTTGGATGCATGTGCAGGTTGGTGGTTGTGGAGTTGGATTACAAGTGGGCCTGAAGTTCCTGAATTGCTATTTCCTTTAGTGGATGCTTTGTACTTTCATGTCTTAGACTCATGTTCCTTGGTTTTGAGGGATTTCATAGTTTTTCCTAAAATTTATGGTTATGCATATTCATGATAATCCATTTTTCTAGTTTAATCATTATGGTGTTTCTTGATTCATATTCTTGGTCTTCTAGATGTGAAGTGGGTATGGATGTGCATGGGTGTTTTTCAAACATAGTGGTTTTGTAGGTTTTACACGGTCAAGAGAAAAACTTGTGGTTTTGTGAAGCTGCAATTAAGCTATTTCTAGACCTTGGCTTTTGGGATGTTGCTAGTGATATAGTTGTAGTTTTGCATGCATGCTCCATGCATGGTGTGAGGAGGTGAAATGCTTTCTTTGCATAGGAATGCTGGTATGTGATTTGTCACTCAATATTTCTATGGAAATGCTTGTTGGTTTTCTATACTATGGTGCGCAAGTTGTGGACATGTTTGGCGAATTAGATTTGTAAGTAATCTGATGCTTGAGTCATGTTGTCTACATTGTTATCTATTCCTTGAGATGTCAGTTTTGTAGTTTTCAGTGTGATAGTGAGTTTGCATGGTACATTGGTTGGATCTACGAGTTATGTAGTTTTGTGGGCTGATCACCTATTAAGCTACAGTGAGATGACTCGGATGTGGACTGTCTTTATCCACTAGATTGTTTCAGTGTTAATGCAGATTTGTTAGCTAGCCTGGTCTGTGGTCACTTGTGCATTTGTGTGACTGCTTGGGGATGAGAGGATGGATGTTGTAGAGTACCTAAATAGTTAGTTATGGAGACCTGTAGTATGTGTATCATGATGTCATGAATAGCTTGGATTCACAGGTTTGTGTAAGCTATTGACAATTGTGATCTATGAGAACAAAATGAAGATGAAATACAAATCAAATGCAAAAACACACTATTATACCTTCCTTTTGACTCACAAATCCAAGAGAGGGAAGGAGTTGCACTTGATGTCTCCTTAGATTTTACCCAAGACTAGTATGTATGTGGATTGCTCAATTCTTGCAACACAATGTAGATGAGATGGGGATTGATAGATTAAGGGATTAGATGGAGATGGAGATAGGAATGAGGCATGATTTTGACATTATGGTAGTGTGATGAGGAGATTGTGGAGAGATTTTGCTAGAGGTTGGATGCAATATGAAGTTCCTCCTAAATGGCTTAGAGAGGGGTCTCATTAATAGAGTTTTGGAAAAGAGGATGGAGGGTGAGGATTGAAAGATGAGATCAAGGGCTAGGAATCAATGAGAGTTAGGGTTAGGATTAAATCCATAGCCTTGTGACAAGTGTCACAAGGGGAGTGGATAAGAAGGATCAAGGGTTGAATCTTGGTCAATGGGATTGGAGGGCTCTCATTAAAAGTGAATTTTAAATTCACATGGGGAAAGGTGTGGAGGATTAAAATGAATTAAAGATTCATTTTTGGGACGAGGGGACATGACAAGTGAATTTTTAATTCACCTTTATGTGGAGATGTGAAGATGTACTCTTACATGTGTAAGAGGGTGATAAATGAGGGGTAAGGGAGATTTGACCATTTGAATAAAAGATTGATTTTTATTCAAAGGTGTATGGAAGAAGGGGATAAGCAAGGTTAATTGAGTGTTTAGCTTAATTAACCTAGGTCTAGGGGATAGGCAGGCTAGGGTAGATTGATCAATAGGGTAGATCAATTAGATAAGCATGATTTATCTAATTAACAGGGGTTAGGGAAATGGACAAAAAGTAACTAACTAAATATTAGAAATATTTATTTAATTGATGAGGATAGTATTGTAAGGTCTAGTGATAAATTAAATGAATTAATTGATCACAAGGGATAGACAGATAGTTAGGGATTAATTGAATTTATTCAATTAACAGGAGGGATAAATTGGTTTGTAGAGCAAGTCAATTTTAGGTGTCTACATTTGCCCCTCTTTGAGATGGTGTTGCGGCTAAGTAACATCATTTCAAAGAAGTTAAAACATAGAGTTGGATTGGATAGAAAAAAGATTTTGGCTTAGAAGAATAGGGTAAGGTTTGGGGATAATTGGTAAGGGTGATGCCCCCTCGAGAGGATAGGTGGGTTGCAAGAACACAGTTGTGCTCTCGAAATGGATGGAACAGATTGGTAGAAGTGGTTGGAGGATAAGGGGCGAGACGAAAATGTGATAATGTTGGGAGATTGATTGGTGGATGATCATTGTGTTGAAAATGATTTAGAGCAATCCTAGGTTTGATATAGCAAAGTGGATATTTTCACCAAGGTATAGAAGACCAGGGTGATGATGTTTATCCAACATTTGCATGGACTAGACATGCAGACAAAGGGATGATCTCATGCATGCCCAAGATAGTACAACCTTGTCCTGACGAGGGAAGGGGACTCATAGCATAAGTCTATAGTACACAAAAGGTATGATGAACCTTAGATGCATAAGGGGATCAATATGCTAGAACTGACCCTATGATCAACAGGATATGAATACTAGCTTGGAGTAATGAAAACAACCCACAAGCACAGCATACAAAAGCAAGACTATGCCCCATTCTAGATGTTTTTGCCACATACCATGATATAGTGAGATCAAGGTAGCTTTGATGTGATCTTCGAATAGGACAAAAGATAAAAATCAAAAACTAAAAGATCGACGAACCAAACAAGTAGCCATTGTATCTCTTTGCCAAAATGGATAATGATTTGATAGATTCTGCCTATTGTAGGAAAGATATATCCTAAGGCAGGAATTGATAGATGATTGAATCATGCTTAGTTGATGTTGTAAGATTGGCTCAAGATATGATGGTGCCAAGTTGTGGTTGATGTTGATTTGATAGTTGATGATTTTTGTTAAGGGATGATGCTTTGATAGGTGATGTGATGCTTGGATCTAGTGTAGTTCTGATTTGTGATGGTGATGTGGGATGATGATAGATGTGATGATGGAAGATGAAAATGTGTTGGATGATTTGGGTGAATTTGAGGATGATTGTTTTTGGGATTTTGTGGATATTTTGAAAAAGGAATGGTTTATTATGAGATGGTTGCATTGAATTTCGTGTGGATAGCCTTTGCACTACATACCAATGACAAGGGAACACCAAGTCTAGAGGTGAAAGTGATGGGGTTGGATAGAGGGATTGGTGATGAAAGATGATGGATAGCTAATTCATGATAGATGAATGGACAAGCGATAGGGATACATGTTAGATAGATGGAAGATAGGGATGAGGGATAGGATAGGTATGCATAATATATGGATGGGGGGGTTTAGGATTTTCTCCAAGGGCTAGGTTGCAAGGAATCATATGCCCCAATGCTTAGAATTTTGCATGATGGGTTCATGTTTGAATGGATGGACTTTGCAGTAGATGGATGGAGGATATACTTTAAAAGGAAGTATGCCAAGAGGTTTCCAAAGCATGTTGTTGATATTTTGCCCCTTGTCTTTATCAAGATCTAAGGAGGGGGATATAGTGGATAGAATGGATGGGGAATGGTATGATAAATAGGGGATTGTGGATAGGAATATGATAGGATAAATAGGGGATAGTGGATAGGAATATGATAGGATAAAGATAAGATAGTGGATAAGATGTGCAAAGGATATTATGGATGTGGATGAAGGATATGGTTTTGCCCCCAAGTGTAGGGATACAAAATGGATGGAGAAGGGATTACGCATGACGCCCACAAGGGGTTTTCATCATGGTACTTGCCCAAGGCACCACAAGGAGTGGTTTTCACCATTGGATGGATTTTTCTCTTTACTATTTTCTTAAATTTTTGATTTTTTTCTTTTTTTTTATGGAATGGGGACTCTAGCGTCTATTTCCATAGCAAGGTGAAGATGGTCCCATGTTGGACAACATTTTGGATGATGATTGCATAGATGTTGGTAGATAGGAGAAGATGTAATGTATGGTGGGTAGTGAATTATGATGTTGATTATGTGGATTATAATGTGGACTATGTGGATTATGCAAAAGCATGGACCATAGGAATGTGATGGGGAAGATATGTAGGATAGTGAATGAAAGATGGAGAGATGGGGATATGTGGGAATGTTAAGTGGTGGAGGGGAACCAAGACCAACGGTTGCACACACCATGATGTATTTGGAAGCTTGTATTTTGGATGTGGAGTTGGGAGTAATGGGGATTGGGGATGGGAGATTTTTGGATGGTCGATTTGGGGTTTCAGGGACCCAAATAGACTTAGGATTTGGGGAATTTTTAGATGGGGAGCGAGATGTTTGGGAGTTTGGAGTGGATTGGGATGTGGATGCCTCATTTGTTTTGATTGATCTTTGCTTAGGGACCCACACCATTTTTGTTTTGGCTTTTTCTTGTGATGGTGTGGGATTTGATAGCCTTTTGGATATTTGATTTTGCTTGGAAGGGATAACATCTTTAGGCTTTTGTGCTTTATGAGTCGAGGCATTCAAATTTTTGAATCCCATGGATTTGGAGGAAGCTTCATGTTTGAAAGATATGTGCTTTTGTTGGTCTTGATTGGGAATTTTAGGGGGTTTATGGGTGGAGGGGAAAAAAGTGGATTTATGGATAAATGGATGAGGAGATTTGAGGATGGGGATATTAGGAGTTGGTAGGATAGGAGGTAAAGTGGATTTAATAGGAATATTTGGAGTTGGAAGTAGTGGGGGTAAATTTGATGGAGGAAGATGGATGGTCACATGCTTTTGCAAATGATAGGATGATTGAGGAGGGATGGCGACATATGTTTTGGGAGTGCGATGAGATGCACCATGTTTGGGAAATGATGAATGGATTTTGGAAGATGCGTGGGTGGTACCAACATGTTCATTTTGTTTGTCTTGGGATGTATATCCGAGGCCATGCGAGGATGGATGGAATGTGGTGTGGATGGGCTCCAAGATGCCTTTCTCATGAAGACCTAAGCCTTTGCCTTGATAGTTCATGTGTTGGAGCATGCGACATGTAATGGGATGTTTGGTGCTTTGGAAACAAGACGCGAGTCCATTATTTGTTGGAGAAAAATAAGTGGTGGATGGAAGTTGTTCACCTCTTACAAGGGAGTCACCATGGATGAAAGTGCTTTGTCCAAGTGGATAAGAGGATGGATTTGGGATGGGATTGGTTAATGGAGGTAAAGGATTAATGGGGGATGGTGAAGGGGTGGTAGAAGAAGGTGTGAGATCAATAAGTTGACCAATAGATGGGAGAGGATTGGGGATGGGATTAGATGGGATGGTGGGATCTTGATTAGGAGAAGGGGTTGATGTTTCAACATGCTTTGGATTTGATTCTTGACATATCTCATGTGCTTGGATAGAAGTGGGAGTGATTTGGATAGATGTGGTGGGTGCTTGGATGGATGTAATAGGTGCATGACTTATGGGTTCTTGAACATGGCTGCATGATGGTTCTTGAGTTATGATAGGAGATTGTTTAAGAGGTTTAGTGGATGTTGGATTGTATGAGGGTGTTTGATTCCTTGCTAATAGCCAATGGATGGTATCCTTCATGAGTTTATGGGTTGAAGAACAATATAATGGATGGATAATGATGGTGGATGGTGTAGGATTAGGATTGGGGTTGGATAGGGGGTGATGGGATTAGGTAGTAATGGTTCTTGGATGGGTTCAAGGATAGGTGTGGGATTAGATGGTGGTGTTGGAGGGGTGGAGGATTTGGGGGATTCCTTTACTTTGCTTGGTGATGTTCTTTGGAGGAAAACCCACAAGGATTTGTTGGATGTCATGGTGTTAGGATTTGGAAGATTTGATGGTGGATTAGATGGTGGATGTGTGATAGGGGTTGGTGGATTGGGAGATACATAAGGTGATGGATTAAGGTTGATAATGTTGGAGGGATATTGTGATTGGGGGGGTTGGGATTGATGGATTGTAAGGTAGGTAGGGTGATGGATTAAGGTTGATAGAATGGGGATTAGAGGATGGGGGATTTGTATGGGGAAATGGTTGTGGATATAAGGTTTGGATTTCAGAGATAAGGTGTGCTAGATTGGTGTTCCCTTGATCAAAGTTAGCATGAAAAAGGTTGGGGGATTGATAAGGTGGAGGTATTGATTGGTTAGATAGGTATGATGGCATGGATGTGTAAGGGGATGGTGATTGATATGAGGGTAAAGGTTGATATGATGGAAGTTGGTATGAGGTTAAAGGTTGATATGAGGTTGATGGAGTGGATATGTAGGATGTAGGTAGGTATGATGAAGGTTGAAAGAATGAAGATTGATGTGATGTGGATGGGGGTGATATGTAGGATGTTTGTTGATATGATGAAGGTTGGTTAGGGGCTTGGGATTCTCCAATGATGAGGTGTGCTAAGGGCATATCTATAATGTCATTTTTGCATTTTTCCTTAGCATTAGGATCCATGTTTTCATAGACTTTTCTAAGTCTTTGTAAGTGTTGCATTGCTTCATAAAGATCCATGTTGTTGGAGATGGTATGGGATGATGGGGGATGATGGATGATTGTGATGTTGGGAGTCAAATTTTAGGACCTTAGGATGATTTGATTTTCTTCAAAGGATGGATTCTCTATACTTAAGGTGGACTAATGACACTTAAGTGATAGAGTTGATTTGGTTTGATTTGATTGGATAATCAATTAAGGCATTGATTTTTGATTGGGTTGATGTGGATTTGGAGTTTGATAATGATGTTGTGGGATTTGGATGTTGATTGGGATTGATGTTGATGTGATGTGATGATGACTTGGATATGATTAGGGTTTGAAGTGGATTGGGAATGAGCGATTAGCATGAATGTGATTGGATTTGAATGTGTTGGAAGAATGAGTTGAATGACTTGTCTTATGTGTTTGATGTTTAGCTTGATTTGGCAATGTTTAATCAATTGATCACACATGTACAAACATGATTCACTCACACAAGACACAAGCAATTTTGAATTTTGAAAATGAAATGTAATGATGATTAAACAACCATATGTGGAAGACACATCAACATGCCCTAATGTCTAGTTTGATGTAAGGTATGACCAATTAGGTTTGGGTAATGTTTACACGAGGTTGACTAAGAATTGAAAGTGAAATCTTGTCACACAGCTAGGAGAAGGGGGTAACCCACCCTTCACCTTCACTTCCCAAAGGTAGAAAGTTCTTTGGGGCTTAGCCAACAGTGACAAGATTCTGATTTCAATGAAGGTGTCTTTTGATTTAGCCTCGAATGAGGTCGTCCCTAGGGGTGATGAAATCCCCTAGTAGGCCTCCTAGGAAAGGGTAAACAAAAGCAAATCAAAGTGACGTGTTTTTGATCTCCAAGATCACCTTGCGGTGCGAGGAGAGAGCATACACATGCCACTTGATTCACACTTGCACTTGTAAATTATCCCTTAGAAATTGAAATGTGAGGAAGACACTTCAAGCACAGGTTCTTTTTAGCTCAATTTTGAGATGTGGTTGAAGACAATGGTTCACTTTAAGCCCAATTTTGATATGTGATGAAGACAAATGTTTGTTTTATGAGCCCAAATCAAATTGTGTGATGCAAACAAGATTATGAAGGAATGAGCAATAGAATGAGTTCACCTAATTATTTCACTATCCAAATTACTGTATTTGTTAATCCTGATGTTGTTCCAGTCTCGAATGATCCCCTGCAAGTCACAAAATTGAAAACGAAGCAAGTAGACTAGCATAGGAGATTGTTATGCGAAAATCGATAATTAGATAAAATTTGATTAAAAATGAACTGATACAGGAAAAATAAGTTCATAAACAGATTCTATGCAAAATTCTATGCAATTTGAAAAAACAAATTCACTGAAAAAGGACCAAATTTACAAAAGATATGAGCATGTGAAGTTTTGAAGTAGGTTTGATTTTGACTATGAAAAAAGGATAGAAAAAGGTATAGTCACCTAAAAATTTCCTCACAATTGCGTAGTTCGCTGAGTCCTCTTTCTGACGACTATTTATTTGCAAAATTTCGCCTCCGTTTGCTCCAGTTATGATTAAGAGAAAAAATTAGCCTCCTTTGGTATGTAGGAGGCACAAGAGGTAAGTTAACTGTTTGACTTAGCTGTTAGTGGTTTCCGCCAGCTATGGTCACATGCAAAAATTTTCTCCTGGCCGTTAATGCTTACCCTGGTGGTTAGTTTTGATGCTAGGGGCTTAGATCAGTCCTGCCCTTGGTCACCCATGTGACTAGGGGTCCAACGAGGGCAAAAAGAAGAAGCGCTAACTTAAAATCTAAAGTTTGAAACCTAAAATTTAAAACCTACAACCTAAAACATGCGATGGCGGTGGTTTGTGTGTAGAGGGGCCGAACTGGGTTGGCAGGTAGGTGGTGAAGTGAGGGGAAGGGTGGACGGAGGTGGCCACGGGTGGTGCAGGAGGCAATGTGCAGGGAGAGGGATCTACAGGCGGGGGTGGGAAGTGGCCGTTGGGCAGAAGAGGTGGCGGGAGACGCTGAGGGGAGCAGGAGGAGGGTTTAGTACCAACAGAGGTAGGGACGGCATGAGGGAAGTGGCGGGGACGGGAGGGAGGCCAAGGGATGGGGCAGTGGGGTTTGCAGGCAGCGATGAGATTGGCATTTGGCGATGGGGAGTGGTGGGAGGTATAAGGGTTTCGAAGTCTGGTCAAGCAAAAACACAGGTAGGGGGAAAGGGGGCTGAGTGGTGGTTTTTCAGTGGCGGCGGCCCAAAGACCTTTGTTAATGTAAACTGCCAATTTGACCATTAGACCTGCAAGCTACAATGTGTGCGACTGCAAACAGAAGCCCTGTACGGATTAGTATGGACAGTCTGTACGGTACGGATCTGTATGGTATGGACTGTACCTTAAAAAAATTCAAAAAATTCACAGTCACAGAAAATAGCCAAATTTATAGTCAAAATTCATGGAATCGACGTTCTGATTGCGATGGTGAGGTCAGTTTTCACCCAGGATGTAACCTGCAATAGGTCACCCACAAAACTTACAAAACTTGCCAAAACAAGAGTTACAAAATGAAGATTTTGACAACAAAACCTTCACAAACTGACGATTAGATCCAAGACAGGGCGTGCCAATGTGAACTATGAGAACAAAATGAAGATGAAATACAAATCAAATGCAAAAACACATGATTATACCTTCCTTTTGACTCACAAATCCAAGAGAGGGAAAGAGTTGCACCCGATAGCTCCTTAGATTTTACCCAAGACTAGTATGTATGTGGATTGCTTAATTCTTGCAACACAATGTAGATGAGATGGGGATTGATAGATTAAGGGATTAGATGGAGATGGAGACAGGAATGAAGCATGATTTTGACATTATGGTGGTGTGATGAGGAGATTGTGGAGAGATTTTGGCAGAGGTTGGATGCAATATGAAGTTCCTCCTAAATGGCTTAGAGAGGGGTCTCATTTATAGAGTTTGGAAAAGAGGATGGAGGGTGAGGATTGAAAGATGAGATTAAGGGCTAGGAATCAATGAGAGTTAGGGTTAGGATTGAGGCCATTGCCTTGTGACAAGTGTCACAAGGGGAGTGGATGAGAGGGATCAAGGGTTAAATCTTGGTCAATGGGATTGGAGGGCTCTCATTAAAAGTGAATTTTAAATTCACATGGGGAAAGGTGTGGAGGATTAAAATGAATTAAAGATTCATTTTTGGGAAGAGGGGACATGATAAGTGAATTTTTAATTCACCTTTATGTGGAGATGTGAAGATGTACTCTTACAAGTGTAAGAGGGTGATAAATGAGGGGTAAGGGAGATTTGACCATTTGAATAAAAGATTGATTTTTATTCAAAGGTGTATGGAAGAAGGCGATAAGAAAGGTTAATTGAGTGTTTAGCTTAATTAACCTAGGTCTAGGGGATAGGTAGGCTAGGGTAGATTGATCAATAGGGTAGATCAATTAGATAAGCATGATTTATCTAATTAACAGGGGTTAGGGAAATGGACAAAAAGTAACTAAATTGATGAGGATAGTGTTGTAAGGTCAAGTGATAAATTAAATGAATTAATTGATAACAAGGGATAGACATATGGTTAGGGATTAATTAAATTTATTCAATTAATAGGAGGGATAAATTGATTTTGTACCTGATAGCTCCTCAAATTTTACCCAAGACTAGTATGTATGTGGATTGCTCAATTCTTGCAACACAATGTAGATGAGATGGGGATTGATAGATTAAGGGATTAGATGGAGATGGAGATAGGAATGAGGCATGATTTTGACATTATGGTAGTGTGATGAGGATATTGTGGAGAGATTTTGGCAGAGGTTGGATGCAATATGAAGTTCCTCCTAAATGGCTTAGAGAGGGGTCTCATTTATAGAGTTTTGGAAAAGAGGATGTGTAAGAGGGTGATAAATGAGGGGTAAGGGAGATTTGACCATTTGAATAAAAGATTGATTTTTATTCAAAGGTGTATGGAAGAAGGGGATAAGCAAGATTAATTGAGTGTTTAGCTTAATTAACCTAGGTCTAGGGGATAGGCAGGCTAGGGTAGATTGATCAATAGGGTAGATCAATTAGATAAGCATGATTTATCTAATTAACAAGGGTTAGGGAAATGGACAAAAAGTAACTAAATAAATATTAGAAATATTTTTTTAATTGATGAGGATAGTGTTGTAAGGTCTTTATAAATTAAATGAATTAATTGATCACAAGGGATAGACAGATGGTTAGGGATTAATTGAATTTATTCAATTATCAGGAGGGATAAATTGGTTTGCAGAGCAAGTCAATTTTAGGTGTCTACAACAGTGATAGTGTATTTCCTTGGTTTGGAGATCTTGGTGCCACTTGGTTTTATTGTCACATGGACATGTTAATGTGTGGACCTAGAGGATTTTCAGATTAGGAGATGTTTGGTCATGATGCTTGAAAAGCTCAGTTGTTACAATTTAGTGGGAGCTTTAGCATTGATTGTGTGTTCATCACTTAGTGATGAATGATCTTCTTTAGTGTTGCAGATGTTACTAGGAGGAGCTTTTAGATCCTGTTGCTGCAGAAGGGTTCTTTTGCATTTGCAGGGGCACTATTTGAGGACATGAAACATTTTGGAGTCATGGAGGATTCATGAAATCCTTGGTTGAGGTGTTGGTGGTGCTTGACAGGTAATGTTGGTTTAGAGTTTGGTTTGTTTCATGTCATGATATTTTCTTGATTTCTGCATTTGAGTTTTGGCATGATACATTGCTCTTGAGACCATGGTTATGTTCACTTAGAGTATGCAATCTCCTAAGGGGGATGGTAAGATCATGATGTCATAATAAGTTCCTGATTCAGATGATTGGAGCCTTGACAATGGTCTAGTGATTCTCTATGTGTTGGGTGCATTGATCTTTTGCTTGATTACTTCATGTTGGTGCAGTGATGCATTTGGAGATATGATTATTTGTAGAAGACCATTGGTACATGGAGAATAAGGTGAGGCTGTAATTATCTTAAGATAAGAGAAGTGTTGTTAATGGTTACTCTTGATGAAGATTTCAGCAGAAAGTTTGAGGAGCCTACACCTTGGTTGGAAGTGAGTTCAATAGAGACCTATGAGGAGATTGCTCTTGAAGGAGTCATGATGGCTTGTATATCTTCGAGGAGCATTCTTATCCCCACTCATGGTCTACTCGGCAGTTTATTACTTGAGAGGTATTGCCCATTGATTCTCTCAGGTGTTTTATGCTTTCTTTCATAGACATGGATCTTGAACTACTCATAGATGGTTCTAGAGGATTCATTGTGAGAGATGGATAGCATGATTAATCTCCTTATGCATTTGAGTTTAAGATATCGCTTGTTGATGAGGATTGTTAGGAGATGGTTTTATGGGCTGATTTCCTAAAATGGGAAATGAATTAGTTTGATCTTCTTTGGTTGGAGAAGCTTACATCCATGTTAGTTGCATGTTTACATATGTTGAATTTGATCTCTTGAGATTGAATGTTTGTTTGGGTGTTGTTATGCTGTTCTCTTTGGGGTGTTTTGAAGGAGATCATACTTGACATAGTTGGCATTCAGAGGTGTATGTAGAAGGATTGTCTACAGGTATATGATGTATAATGTTTCTCTTGGTCTCAGTTATTTTTTCTGATAGTGTGTTTCACATTACATTGGTTTGAGGTTTTGTTCAGAGCTGAAGTGATCACTAGTTTATGGTCATGTGCTTTCACATATGTTCTTGGGTGATAGCATGAAGGTTTTGTTATCTCTTTCATTGTTGGGTGTGAAGAACTTGAGAGATTTCTAGACTTGTGGTGAGATGTACAGGTTATTGATTTATAGATTTTGCATATCATGGTGGATGTTTCCTTGGTACTACATGATGTTTACACTTTCTATGTGATGCCATTATTAGACTTGTATGCTATGATCTTTTTCAGATCTGCATTACCCATGCAGTGGGAGTTCTTGGATGTGTTTGGTCTTTTTCGACTGGTTGACACATGGAGCTTGTATTTGTAGTTGATGGGTGTATATGTAGGTGGCATGAGTCTGCTGATATTAATACCTTCAAGGTATGGATGATTGGATGGATTAGCACTTGTGTGTTCTATTTTCAGTCACGTGGGTTTTGTTCAGTTGGATGGGTGTAGTTAGTTTTCTAATTGTTGTTCTAGATGATGTTCTATCTTATTTCTAGAGGATGGTTTCATGGTTGTGTTCTAAAAGCTTTGAAGTTGGTTTTGTTAAAGCTTCTATGTAGCTTGTGAGCACAATGGAGTGGTGGCAGTATTAACTTTGGTTCTGTGACTTGGAGCGTTGATGGTTTCCTGTAATTCCTTTGTCAAGTGGAAGAATGTTGAGTACTTGTGACTTAGATTATAGGCATCGGCGAGAGTTTCTCTTTGTCTCAGCGATCTCTTGTTCCTGGTTGATTGCCCTTTGTTATCGACTTGACAGGCTCTATCAGTGATGCTTCGATGTTTCCTACCGATGGTCTAGAGTCTCATCGATCGGTTCAATGGTTCATTGGTTCAACGTGATCAGGCAGAGTGTAGCCATCAGCTTTGCCTTGGTTTGTTACTTCGACCATTTGCATCTCCCCGATGGTGGTTTGTTCCTATGATGTGCTATCGGCGAAACGGGGGTCTTCGGAGAAGTTTTGTGTTCTCTCTCTGATTGCCTTATGTTACTCCAATGAACTGTTGAAGGTTGGCATCGACAAGACCTCTTCGATCGGTGCAGTGTTGAGATGTCACTCTGACTGTTATGTGTGTTACCGATGGAGGTTTGATATCGGCGGGACTATCGCTATCAGCCTTAGGTGGAATTCTTACTCTAATGATCTTGGTCTATCTGATGGAGTTTGGCATTGGTAGAAGGAATGTTGTCGATGAAGAAGGATGAAGTCGCACTGAAGGCCTAGGTCTCTCTGATGGTTCGTTGATGTTTGACCAATTGGGGTCGTCGGTGGCAAAAGCACCGATGATAGACTTACCTCATGTTCGTGAATAAATACCATTGCCGTGTTTGCCTACTGATGCATGTGGGACTATTTAGTCCTCATGAATACGAACGATTGCGAATGGTTAAAAATGAACTGTTGACCTTTTGGAGTTGTAACGGTCTGAGGTAGTCGAATTGATTTCTCTCTTCTGTGATGTGATATGTAAAACGCATTGGAATAGAGGAGTATGTGAGAGGGGAGTGAGAACAAAGTTTGGGTGTAGGGTGATGTCCTGTATTGTATGTTATTTGTGGCATGACAACAGTATGAAGGACTAACCCGAGTGCTGGAGAACTTTGTGTAGGGTTATGCTGTCAGTTATTCTTCTAGAGAGCAAGATGTAAATCTCCATGAAAAGATTAATGCCAGTTTTGTATTGTAACTGTATTTTCTATTGCTGAATAATACAATGGCGATCTGGGCTTTTGGAGTGTGGCATTTTTTACCCGTAAGGGTTTTCCCCATGTATATCTGTGTCTTCTGTTCTATCTTTTGTGTTAGCATTTCTATTGTTGAAATTAGATTTTATTGCTTGTATTTCTTCTAAGGGTCAATGTTGGAAATGTTCTATGTCTATTTCCACTTTGTGGGATAGTTGTGCGTGTATTTGAATCAATTAAAAAGAATTTAAATCTGTCGAAGACACCACTATTCTTAGAAATATGTTCTGAGATGCTCTCATTTCCTTACAAAGATAAGAGTAGCTAGTGAGAATTCATGCACCAAGCCATTCAAGGTAAAGCACAGATTAAAAACTTTAACCACTAATGAATAAGTGTGCAACTATCATTTGCATAGATGGCACATCCACTCCATAGGAACATCAATAAGCTTAATCAAAGCGTACAAGAAAATGAAGGCACTGACTTAATGAAACATCAAGTCATCCTTTATCAAATGGAGGCAAGTCATATAAATGCAAGCACGATCCATACACATTAAGGTGCAAGCCATAAACATGGCATTGTCATTGAAGACAAAGGCACAAGATACAGATAATGGCGTAGCCATATACAAGGCTCAGCCCATATAAAAGAATAGTCACTCCATTACTACAAGAAAGTGATGTTAGAATAGTAGGCTCAATCTAAAAAGATATAGTGCAGCCTAAATCTATGGCGCAACCAATGCTTGTAAAGGAGGTGCAAACCATGAGAGTCAACAGTTGTCCTATAATGTGAAAGGTGCAACCATGAAACATATATGCAACCTTTAAAATGTAAAGCAAAACTACTTCTAAATTGGTGCATCAGCCTCCAAATGATGGCACTGCCATAAAACTAAGGCACGACATGAACACGACATCATATAGAATCTAGCAGACTCAGACACTATTTGATCACAAAACAATTTAACTACTCACGCAAATTAGAGAAACTGCAGGAGATTGTCCATCAAGAAGAAGTGCTAGGATGCCAAGTGGCTTAATGGCGCAACAACAGAGGAAAATTAAGGAATTTCACTCATGGAGGAGCACCAGTTTGCCACGTATTTGTAGCAGAAGACTCTATTCTTTGCTTTGAGTTTTATAGAGGTTTCATTTGAAGCCTATTTTAATCTTTTTTGAGGTTTTAAAGATAATGTGAGTCATGTGAGGCATGGATAAATGTAGGTGAGTCTTTAATAAAAGTAGTCTTATTATCATAATGGTGGGTCCCTCAAGGAATAAAGCTAAGGCTTTATTAAATAAAAACTCATATAGCTAAATACTCATGGGAGATCAAAGCCTCTTAAAAGGAAACTTTATTTAATATGCAACCTCTAAAGGTAAAATTAAGCATCACTTTATTTCTATGGCAAGTAAATGAGTGAGAAATTTATTTTCAAGGAGTAGATTGAAATTTACCAACTCATGAGAAACAGAAAGAGCCAGTTTGCTCCAATTATCAAGCCGATATTGGGCGATTTGCAGGTAGAGGATATTTTGTCAGTTGCAGAGCATCTTTAGAAGGGGTTTTATTTTGCTTTAAATAGCATGAATCATCAGCAGGACATAGACATAACTAGAGATCAGAGAGTTTTTCAGCAGCTAGATTGGAGACATTTCTTGCCTTAGCAGGTGCCTCTTATGAAGGATTTGAATATTGTAATATGTGCAATTTTTGCCTAATGTACTTTCTTCTCCATCAAATAATGAAGAGAGAGTGGTGTTCTATGCAGATTATAATTTGTTTCTGATTCTTCCATCTTACTTTCTATTATGAGCCTTTTGTTTAATTTGATATGTATGCTAGAGGAATTGATCATGCTATCTGCTCTTTAATTGTATCAGTAGACTCTATTAGATTTAATCAATGTGTTGTTGGGTTAGATTATGATTATGGCACATCGTCATTGCAATAGATTTAGGCATTTCTTTATAATATTATTTTTTCTTCCCCTTTCCTCAAAACCCATAGAGAAAAGCCAACTTCTTTAAAATCTGTAGGTTATTCTAAGAGTCAAGTCCCATATTCTTGGAATTTCCCATTGTTGGTGATTACTTGCAAAAATAAACATCAACAGTTTCTGGTGACCATGGTTGACAAGAATCAAAGACTTCAGTCTTGGTTTTCCTTGAATCTTTTTTCTACATCTTGTGATTTTGATAGAAAATTAGAAAAATGTCTGCTCATAGGAGCATGAATCTTCCATTTGGTGACTCCAGTGGTGACTCTTTCTCAGATATTTACTTCTGTAGATCATGGCAACCCCAAATATTTATGTGCATCTCAATATTCTAGCAAGAAACTTGCCTTTTGTGACTTGGGATTCAAGTCCTCTTCTTCTATAACAATAGGGTCAAGTTCCTGAAGCAATGTGGAAAGCATTACCCCATTTTTATGGAGATGGCTTAGTCTCCCTAGTAGATCATATTCAAGATGTTACAAATTTGTGCACTATACACAATGTCACAACTGAGAATGAAGCTCTTCTATTGTTGACATCTTCTCTTAGAGGCAAAGCAAGGGAATGATATAGAGGTTTACACCCCAATTCAATCACAAGTTGCGACCAACTTGGAGATCTCATCTACAATCAATTCCAAGAGAGGACATATGTCAGCGCTCTCACTCAAAATCTCATCACAATCAAGAGGCATCCCTCAAAGAGCATGTGTGATTTCAATGCAAGATTTGATAAGGTATGGAAAAAAATTCAATAGATATGAAACTTCCTCCAATTTTTGCATTTTTGTATTATTTGAAGGCTTTAGATCCTAAAGTTTCTGATATGATACAAGCCTTAGGAGGTGAAACCCTACCCCAATCATATAATCTTGCTATTAGAGCTAAAAAGAACCTCATAGAAGTTGGTAAATTGCCTCCTATGCCTTTAAAACCATTGTTCCCTCATGCAAATACCCCGTCTCAAGCTCTTGCTTATAGCCAAATGCATGTTTGTTCTGATCCAACCACCTTCCATGTTGATTCATCAAATCATAAGGAGATGTTGGAAGTAAAATAGCTTATAAAATCCTTCACCCATGAGATAAATGAGCCAAGATATCAATGCATGAATCAAGTAGATCCAAATTTCATACCTCAAAGTCCTTATGGACAACAATATGAATGTAGTCAGTTTATTGAAGAGATCCTTCCTCATGTACATAAAGTGCCCACTTATTTTGAAAATTGTGCTTTACAAGCCTTTGTGTCTATAAATCAGTCAATAGAAGTCACAAATCAGGTACTTTGTCACTTTAAGGTCAAAGAAACATGCAATCCACATATAAGAAAAGAGATAGCTCATATTTCTTCAGTGTGTTCTTTTAATCTTGAGTATCATGCACATGTGACAAAGTGTGATTCAAAATTTTAGTCAAGTAATGAAGAAGATTTAGATGATGATAATGAATTGACTCTTCTAGAAGCTAAAAAGTACTTGAAAAGGGGTTTTAAAGCTGAAAAGTACTAGGTGGAGAATGATGCAACATTTGTACCTCATCTTGAAAAGGAAGTTGTAAAAGACGTTTCTACAGAATCTACAAAGAGTGACTACTTTTATTTTTGTCATGAGTTTTGATATCTTGCAATGGATAGTATAGAGATGCTTGAGCATGATGAAGAGAAAAATGAGAATTTATTCTTAGTGATTCAACAAAGATATCAAAATTCTTGATGTAGGAGATCTCATCATTGAGCAAGCGCATGGCTCATTTGCAAAGCCTCTTTTAGGTAATCATGGAGAAAATTTTGAAGAAGATGTAGGTGTAAGTGTTGATCTATTTTCTATTTTTGAGAATGGGTATTCTCTTTTTCTTGATGAGGATCCACAAATGCATATAAAGCTACATGATAATGAGACCTTAAGAGACATTTGTAATAGTGAAGAGTTGCATAAAGAATTTCATAATACTCCATTATTCTTTCAAGAGGAAATCCCAATCAGATTTAGGATTATAATTGGCATCTCCATCACTGGCAAGCCTAACTTTGATGCTATCTTGGGTCATGATTATGTAGAAGAACATACAAACGAGATCACTAATGAAGTCCTATTGACAAATGCTTTCACATACAAGAAAGAGTGTGAGCTCCAATGCTTGAGTTTCCCTTCCCACCCTCTGCTGGATGGAGAACAACATGTAGATCATCTTGACTAGTGTTTTGATGCAAAAGGAGAGTCTCCAGAATCTAGGAAGGAAAAAAGGTATAGTTCCTGTTATTTTTCTTCATACATTTCATTTGGTCAATTCTCAGTGCAATATGGATTCAGTGGAGAAGAATCATCAGATACAACAATTATTTTTCCATTTCTATGAATGGGAATGTCCCTGTGAGTTTCATATGTCAGTAATTTGGTCTAAGGAATAAGTTGCAGATGCAACATTTATTTCAGTTTTAGTTTTCTGTTTGTTTACTTTCAAGAAGTCTTAGTTGCTGTAAGGATGAAAGGTCAGTTTCTATGATTCAACCATGTGTCAGTTTCAAAGGTTTCAATGTTCCATCAATTGCAAAATGTGTTTGGTTCAATAGTGTTTTAGTTTCAGATTCAATGCTTTTTTTGGGTAGTTGCATCAGTTTGGTTGCATAGGTTTTGGTTGCAATCTATTTTTTGTTTTATGGATGTTTCAGTTTCAACATAATTTGACTCTATGCCCAATGGATAAGGCACTATTTTATGGGATTTGGTATGTGCAGGCACACTTTTCCAGCCAGTTGCACACCATTTAAAATTTTTCTGACATCATATTGGTTAGGTGTAGCCATTGTGAAGTTTTAGACCAAGCAGGAACATGCAGAGTATAAAGGTTTTCTAGTGGTTCTTAAAGTAATTAGTTTCTCTTTGCATAATTGACAAGTAATATTCAAGGAACATGGCCGTCAAATGAGTCTCATTTTCAAAGAAGGCTCACCTTGTTGAGATACAATGAACAATTAAGAGGGGGGCGAGTCAGTTGTCTCAAAAACTTACCTTCAAATGAATATCAAACCATCACAACTTAACTATTCATAATCAGATTTAACCATGAAAGCATGAAACCATAAACTTAATTTGCAATCACACATCCAACATAGTAGACACCATATTTTTACATGGAAAACCCTAAAAGGGAAAAACCATGGTGGGTGTTAGCCCACAGAAATATATGAGTTATAGCAATACTAAAAAATAAAGGCTCACTGTCTACAGGGCTCACTGCCCAAAAGGACTCATTGTCCAAAATGCTCATTGCCTAAGGATGGCTCACTGCCAATGGGTGTCTCATTGCCAAAATGATGAACTAATTGAATAACATCTACTCCATGTCAGGCTTCAGTTCCATTGAACCACAATATGACTCCTCTGGTCTGCTCTTTCACACTTTCACAGTTATCTTTTCATATTCGCTGCACACACACTTTTTTGCAACTACATTACATACTTTTATACAATTCATCAACCTTGGAATGTACATCAAGGTCGGCATTCATTCATTAAAAAATACATAAAATAGGTCTGGACCTAATACAAATTTAGCTAAGGAAAATATGTAAGGATGTATGTAGATCACGCCATGCCTTAGTTGGGACTCAAACACAATCCTTCAATCCATGAAACGCTTCTACAATCTTCGATGCATCTCCGCAAATGATGAATTCAACCAAATCAGCCAAGACTGATGATAGCACGAGGTCTGCTAAGAACATTCTTCATTCATGATCCAATTTTCTCTTTACAGACCAATCCAAATGTAGGAACATGATCAGGAGACATCCACAAGCACATTGCAATCACCAGGAACAACCACATGATCTCTAATCACTCTGTCAATAAGATTCTTCAAATCAGAATATAGGAACAACACTCTCAGCCACTGTCATAAGTAAAAGATAGCTTGTGGACCACCAAATCATGAACCATTGAAGTTGAAGACACTTAACATCATCACAGACTTAATTCCAAAATTGTAGACCAAAATACTTCAATGCGGAGGAATGCGGAGTATAACACTTTCTCCCTGTCACCACCAAACATACAGAAAAATCATTTTTCACACTGGTGAACATAACTTACTCAAATCTTCATTCTAGAGGCTCAATCTTGGAATATAACATCTTCAGATAGGCTTCTAGGTAAATTCCAATCTACAAGCAAAGATATTGATTCTACAGGAAATGCAGAGCATTCTTTTGGACTGTTCTTCTGCATGTAATGCACTGTTTCCACTGCAATTCACTATTTTTACTGGATGAGTTAATTTTCTCAATTTCCTAAACATGTACAAGCAAGTAACAAAATGAGGGCACAGTTGACACCAATGACAACATAGATATCTTGACATCAATGACAACACTGATAAGGCACATATTTGCAAGAATTTCCCCCTTTGTCATTGATGGCAACATATGATGTGAAAAATTTAATGATCATCAAGACAAGATACTCCACCTTTCTTTTTACACATTTGCACTCTTTCTCCCTGAGTTTTTCACATGGTTTCTCTCCCCCTTTGACATCAATGGCAAAGTGCACATACTTGCATGTTGCTGCTTTTATCCACTAAACTTTCTCTGTTATCAACACTTACTTTATCAGAAACATCTAGCTACTCCCCCTGAGAGGTAGCCTTCAAATCATCAATCCAGATCAAAGGATGACACTTTGAGCTCTACTGGATTGATGCATTCCTATGCATCTTAGTTTAGGGTAGGATGGGTAATGACCCCTAACTTTTCTCTAAGATACTCAAAGGTATCTTTAGGCAGAGGCTTAGTGAAAATGTCCACAAATTGATCCTTTGTGGGCACATATTCTAACTTTACTTCATTCTTTGTCACCTTCTCTCTCAAAAAGTGATACCTTATTGATATGTGCTTTGTTCTTGAATACATCACTAGATTCTTTGAAATGTTTATGGCACTTGTATTGTCACAAAAAATTGTAATTGGATCTTCATACACAACTCTTATATCCTTCAAAGTCTACTTCATCTATAACACTTGAGTGCAACAACATGCTACTGTAATATACTCTACTTCTACAGTTGACAAAGAGATTGAATATTGTTTCTTGCTTAGCCATGAAACCAATCTATTTCCCAAAAAGAAAGCACGTCCACTTGTACTCTTTTTGTCATCAATATCTCTGGCCCAGTCTGCATTTGTATAAGCACTGAGAGTGAAATCATTGTCCTTTATATACCATAAGCCATGATATGAAGTACCTTTTAAATACCTCAAGATTCTCTTAACTACCATCACATGCGATTCTCTTAGATCAGCTTGAAACCTTGCAACAGGACAAACTGCATGCATGATATCAGGTCTGGCTTGAGTTAGATAAAACAATCCTCCAATCATGGATCTGTATTTTTCTGATCAACCTTAGGTGATTCATCAAAACTACTCAACTTGTAGCTAGTTATGATGGGAGTACACACCGGTTTAGAGTCCTCCATCCCAAACTTCTTCAACAACTTTTCATTGCCTCCAAAGATGCTATCATCAACAAAGACTTGCATACCAGGCTCTAGGAGCTTGCTTGAGTCCATACAAAGCCTTCTTCAACCTACACACAACATCACCTTGGTCTGATAGCTTAAATCTTTTTGGTTGCTCAATGTAAACTTCCTCTTCCAACTCACCATTCAAGAATGCAGACTTCACATCCATGTGATACACTTTAAAATTTTTGTGGGCTGCAAATGCCAAAAATATTCTGATTGATTTAATCGAAGCTACTAGAGCAAAAGACTCTTCAAAGTCTATTCCTTCAATTTGAGCATATCCCTTGCGCACAAGACTTGCCTTATTCCTTGCAACCTCTCCATTCTTATTTAGCTTATTCTTGAAAACCTATTTGGTTCCAATAACATTTTTGTCAACAGGTCTAGGAACTAATTCCCAAGTATCATTCTTTTCTATCTACATTAGTTCTTCCTTCATGGATTTTACCCAGCTTTCATCATTGCATGAATCATTCACAGTTTTTAGTTCAACCTTTGAAAGAAAACAGTAATTCACTTGTTCTTCTACAACTTTTTTCCTTGTTAGCACACCTTTGTTTTTGTCATCTATAATCTGATCTTTAGAATGATTTATCCTTACATAACTGGGAGTCTTGACAACACTTCCTGGATCTTCTTCTTCATCTTAACTATCTTCTTGCTCATCTTTCTCTTCATTCACTATAGTCACAGGTTTATTTGGTTCATAGCAACTCAGGTCTGATGTTCTTTCCTTGCCTTCATCCACCTTCATATTTGCGCTTTCAACAATCTTTTTGAGCCTTTTGTTGTAGCACCGGTAGGCCTTACTCTTAGTAGAGTATCCAAGGAAGATTCCTTCATCACACCTTGCATCAAACTTTCCTAGATCTTCATCTCTTCTGATATAGCATTTGCTTCCAAAGACTTTGAAATATTTTATTGCAGGAATTCTTCCATACCACAATTCATAGGGAGTTTTAGTACCATTACCTTTTACTTGAACTCTGTTTTGAATGTAGACAACAGTATGTGTGGATTCTTTCTGTTGTTATATGGAGCCTAATTAGACTCAGAGGTTAAATTTATCCCACTTTTATTGGCGCAATTTCCCCCCAAATTATTTAACAAGGAAGTACAGGGGGGGAAGAGCCCCTCCTGCAGGGCCCAAGGGTGGAGCCCATAGTGGGGGTCTAGGGGCAACTCCCCTAGCGGGGGCTACTGGGGGCTCAGCGGCAATGCCCTCGAAGTAAAAATTGCCTATTATTTTATAAAGGCATTGAGAGTTATTTTTTCTATTGATCGACATAAGAAAACCCTATTTTGTAACCAACATAAGTTGTGATAAAAATGGCTAAAAGTTAGGGTTTCCGTTGATGTATTGTAGTTGCAAGGATTGTTGGTTGTAATCGATTTGATTTACTGGATAATAATATTAGACTCTCTATTGATGGATGTAGCCCAAGTTTGGGTGAACCGTGTTAAAACTTGTCTCTCACTGTTATTATTTCTGTGTATTTTCATTCCTCTATTTAATATTTATTTGTATTTAATTGATATCTCCTGTCGGCTAACCCTAACAAGTGGTATCAGAGCAGGTTGTGTTCAATTATCATCTGTAGGAAGGTCTCACGGTTGAGTGGGAGCAATGGCAGACGAGGGTAAATTGAAGGTAGACAAATTCAATGGGTAGAACTATCAGTTATGGAAGATATAGATGGAGGATTATCTCTATTAAAAGGATTTATGGAGGCTGTTGGAAGGAGTAGCCAAGAAACCAGCAACAATGACTCATGAGGATGAGAATCTTCTAGATAGAAAGGCACTGGGAACCATTCGGTTGTGTTTGGCACCATCAGTGGCATTCAATATAACATAAGTGAAAACAACAGATGGTCTGATGAAAGCTTTGGCTAAATTGCAAGAAAAAACCTCAGCCTCAAATAAGGTATTTCTCATGAAGCGTTTGTTTAATCTGAAAATGATTGAAGGTGGATCTATGATAGATCATTTAAATGAGTTTAATATGATTACCAGTCAGTTAACTTCTGTAAAAGTATGTTTTGATGAAGAGGTGAAGGCTCTCTTGATATTATGTTCTTTGCCCGAAAGATAGAATAGCTTGGTAATGGATGTAAGTAACTTTGTCTCTGGTTCAAATACTTTAAAATTTGATGATATTGTTGGTGTTATCCTTAGTGAGGAAATGTAGCAGAAAAGCTCAGGAGGGCCCACATCAGGTAGGGTTTTGAATGCAAAAAGCAGGGGCAAATCAAAAGAGAGAGGAAAAGGTTCTGAAGGTCATGGGAAGTCACGAGAAAAATTAAATGACAAGAGATCCTAATCTAGAGGAGAGAAGAATTACTGGTACTTTGGGAACTAGGTCATCTGAAGAAAGATTGCTGGTCTCAGAAGAATAAAGGAGACAAACAAGAAGGAAATAAGGAGGTAAATGTGGTAAGTAATAAATTAAAGATGATGCTTTGATTCTTTCCCTAGATAATGCTGATGATTCATGGGTTTTAGATTCAAGGGCCTCATTTCATGCTACACCCCATAGAAGTTATTTTCTTGTTTATGTCCAAGGGGATTTTGGGTTGGTTTATTTGGGAGATAAGGAACCCTGTCAGATTGTTGGAAAGGGAAGAATTAAGATTAAGTTACAGAATGGGAATCATTGTCTACTATAAGAGGTAAGGCATATTCCAAGGCTCAGTAGGAATTTAATTTCAGTAGGGTAGCTAGCTGAAGAAGGTTGCATTGTTACATTTACTGATAAAAATTGGAAGGTTTCAAAAGGTACCTTAATAGTAGCAAAAGGTGTGAAAGTAGGCACCTTATATCTTTCTACAGGTCATACTATTCCTTCTACTTTAGCTGTTGTAGAGAAAAAACAAACAAGTTTAGGAATAGTTGCTACAGGTTCATAGGAAGAGACTGAAACAGTTGCTGCAGGTTCTGAGACAACACTGTGGCATAACAGACTTGGGCATATGAGTGAAAAAGGTATGAAGGTACTTCATTCTAAGAAAGTTTTACCAGGTTTGAAATGTATTACTATTGATTTCTGTGAAAGTTGTGTGTATGGAAAACAAAAGAGAGTTAGTTTTCTCAAGGATGGGAAGCAAAAGAAAGATGAAAAGTTAGATCTTGTGCATATAGATGTATGGGGACCAGCTTAGGTATCTTCTCTCGGTGGCTCTCAGTATTATGTTACATTCATAGATGATGTAACTAGGAAGGTATGGATTTATTTCCTTAGGTAGAAATCTAATGTATTTGAAACATTTAAGAAATGGAGAAGCTTGGTTGAAAATGAGATGGGTAAAAAATTAAAATGTCTCAAATCTGATAATGGTGGTGAGTATTGCAGCAAGAATTTGAGGATTATTGTTCCCTTAATGGAATTTGTAGGCAGAAAATGGTTCCAGGGATTCCACAGGAAAATGGAGTGGTTGAATGCATGAATAGGACAATAATGGAGCATGCAAGGACCATGAGATTGCATGATGGGTTGCCTTTAAACATGTGGGCAGAGGCTGTCAACACCGCTGTATATTTAATTAATAGAGGTCCTTTAATTCCTTTGAGTTGTGATATTCTAGAGGAAGCATGGACAGGTAAGAAGGTGAGTTATTCTTTTTTGAAAACCTTCAGATGTGAAGCATTTGCACATGTAGATTCTAAAAATAGAACTAAGCTGGATGCAAAATAAAAAAGGTGTACCTTCGTTGGATATGACATTGATGAATTTGGTTATAGGCTTTGGGATTTTGAAAATCAAAAAATTGTGAGAAGTAGGGATGTTGTATTCAATGAGAAGACCTATTGTACAAAGATCAGTTGCAGCAGCATGAGAAGAAATAAAGGGATTATGTGGTGCTGGATGATACTCCAAATAGTGATGTTCTAGTGGTTCCTCATGCTCCGTAACAGCAACCAAAAATACCACAAACTCTAGTGAATGTTAGACATTCAACAAGGCTAAGTAGACCTCCTAAAAGGTTCTCCCTCTTTGTATTCTATTTTGTTAACAGATGCTGGTGAACCAGAAGGGTATGATGAAGCTATGTAGGTGGATGCAAAGGTTCAATGGGAGCTTATAATGAAAGACGAAATGGACTCCTTGCTAAAAAATTAGACATAGGAATTATGTAAGTCACCTGCAGGTAAAAAGGCTTTACTAAACAAATGGGTTTATAGGATGAAAAAGGAAGATGGAGGTAAGAAAAGATTTAAAGGTAGGTTAGTTGTAAAAGGATTTGCATAGAAAAAGGGCATTGATTTTGATGAGATATTTTCTCTAGTTGTCAAGATGACTTCTATTCGTACTATTTTAAGTATTGTGGCCGCTGAAGATTTACATTCGGAACAACTCGATGTGAAAACTACCTTTCTCCATGGTGATTTGGAGGAGGAGATATATATGGAACAAACCCAAGGATTTGAGGTCAAAGGTAAGGAGAAACTAGTGTGCAGATTGAAGAAGAGTTTGTATGGCCTGAAACAAGCACCTCGACAATGGTATTTAAAATTTGATAGTGTTATGGCTGAGCAAGGCTACAACTGGTGTAATTCTGACCATTGGGTTTATTTTAAGAGGTTGGATAATGACAACTACATTATTTTATGTTTATATGTTGATGACATGCTTGTACTGGGGTCTAACATGGATCACATAAGAGAGTTAAAACAATAGTTAGCACAATCATTTGCTATGAAGGATTTGGGGGCAGCAAAACAAATCCTTGGTATGAAAATATGTAGAGATAGAAAGAACATAAAATTGACTCTATCTCAGGTTGATTATGTTGAAAAGGTGTTGCAGAGATTCCATATGGAGAATGCAAAAGTTGTTAGCACACATTTGCCTAGTCATTTGAAATTGACTAAGTGTTGGTCATGATGTTAGTCATTCGCAAACATAGAATAAAAGTTACACAACAACCTTTACTCATCTTGAAAGATATGATGAATTCAGAGAATTCATGATCCCAAGTCTCCGTTGATTAGGTCTTAATCTACTGACGTTACTCAGTGGTTGATGTGTGTTGCTGTTTTCCATTCAGGGGCCTTACGTGTTTCTGCAAAGTTCATCATTATCTTCAAATATCCTACTCTGATGTCTGCTCTGCATAAATCTTCAATAATTCTACCTCTGCACTGTGAAGTTAGTCAAATAATGTGCCTACAGGCTGATATTTGCATGATTTCTACCATTATTTATGATTCTTTGCATGATATTTTCAATACTACATGCATTTAACTCAAATATGCTAATGATTTTCAGTTACCTACGGGATTTCAGCATATTTCTCTGTTCTGCTTATTATTTATCATGATTTGCAGTTATGGTGATGAATTTATGAAATTAAAAAAAGGAAAAGGGTTAAAGAATGAGATTCCCAAAACTACTTGACTTAGATCATTGATCCACATACAAGCTCCCATACATGCAATGAAAAGAAGGAAACTAGAATCATACTTCACTAGGACATTCCACAAATCTGCATGATCTAGTGCAAATCTTCAAAGGAAAAGTTGATAACAACATGTAATGAAATGAAAGCGCTTCTAGTTGAACACAGCATTCACCAGTACATATCCAGAAACCAACAGGAAGATTACGTAAAATTTACAATCAGGATGTAATCTGAAACTTCATATCCATTCAGTATGCTCAAGAACATGTACATTTACAGTGATCTGAAGAAAGAACCTTGACATTTCAACAATTCTATCCTCATTAGTCTCAGTAATCCGATCTCCTAATTGATTCTACAGTAATTAGCCTTAATGCGCCAGATGCGTCCGTGTATATTTTTGTATATCCTTTTTATTTTTGACAAGCTCTGGCTCTTATATAGAACAAATGCCAAAAAATAGTTACAATGATCCAAGGATCAGGATCCTCTCATAATAATCAACGGTCCAGATGAAAAGCACATGCTTCGCTAGTTGGCAAATGTACAGCTGGCACAGAATATTCCAGCATCTTTGATTTGATTCGGTCTCCAGCTGGCAAACAACATATTTGACAATATCCTCCTCACTTCTGGTTCATGTTGCCTCCATGTGCAACCATACAATGCTCAGCTTCAGCAGCAGCTCCAACAGCATCATGACTTCCTGCAAATAAACAGACAAACATTAAGTTCATCATCATGTGGATAAACAACAGGAAGTAAACGTTTTATTAAACCATGCCTCAAAATGTGCAGCCACAGGCAATAGGGCTTCATACCTGTGGAAAATATGCACTAAATGCATAAACAGCATCAAAACAATCAGGTCAACCATCGTTGACCAAAAAATCAGGCAGTCGGGCTTTCAAATTTCTAATCGCTTCATGTTTTCCCGCCCATTTCCATGTGTATCGGGTTCAAATATGATCATGTATCTCAAAATATACAAGGAAATAACCGCTTTTAACAAATTATTTCAAATCCAGCCTTGCATGCTCTATTTGTATGTTTCGGGTCATCATCATATTCGCATCGGTGTGACCACATATGATCGGGGTGACAAAATTAGACTTGGCCGAGGGCAACAGTTATACCGACGCCAAAAATCATGATGATGCCCAACTCTATGTCTTCTATCTAGCTACAGGATATCATGAAATATGATGCTCCTCCTTTCCGAATGCTCTGATGAAAAGCACATCAGGATGTTTCACTTCTGCATATTGGGGAAAGAAAGACATCATCGTCATCATCATGTCGAAGGAAAATAGGAGGATTTGGAATATGATCCTGCTGCTGAGGAAAGGAATATGATGGTGATGTCATCGTCATATTCGGGCTTCATTAAAATGCAAAAGATGACGTCACCATCATGTTTCGTTAAGATCAGGGGATAAATGTAATATCGGGTCACCTAAGGAAGATGATCAGGTGGTGCATGTAATATGACCCCTTTGCGGCCAAGGTAACCCTCTCGAAAGATCAGGATGATGATGATCATCATCATCATATCCGCACTAGGTGATTTTAAAATATGATCCTGCTGAAAGTCCAGATGACATCATCAGGATATCTGGGGCTTTTGTTAATCTTAGAACATGACGTCATCGTCATATTTGCGAACCGGATCATGCTTTGGAAAATATCCTGCCGAAGGAGAAATGTGATGATGATGTCATCTTGATATTTGCTTGTTCGTTTATCAGGTCAGGATGACGTCATCAGGATATTTGCAAAAGGTTATATTTCTCGGCAGGAGGACATTACGAAATGTCGGGTAGACAAACAAGATCATGATGATCTTGACAACATGACTTAGGAATGGAATATCACTCTCCCTTTGAAAGATAGGGTGATCATCATATTGTGCAAAAGGAGATCAGGAGGATATGAAATATGATCCTGCCTTGAAATATCAGGATGATGATGATCACCAGGACTTTGACGTGCGCATGCAAATTATGCAGATGGTGGATTTTCTAAGTAGGGTGATATTATAATATCAGCATGATATTATAATATCGGATGATGTTAAAATATCATGATGCTCACGATGCGCCTAAGGTCATTTGACGGGTAAAACACACTATCACTTAAGATTGACGTCCGGATATTGGGACTGCATGATTTTTATCGGGTGATAGACCAAGATCATGATGATGACCTTTCGCGATACAAAAGACCGCTCGACGGGGAAAACTTACTATGACTTAAAGTTGACGTCCGGATATTTCGACCTCAGGATATTATCAGGGGGCGTTTCAAATATGATGATGATGTTCTTCATACAGCAAAACTGAGTTTATAAAATATGACCCTCTTCTTGCGAATATCAGGTTTGACCAAAACTTTGACTGTGCATAACTCCCTCATATGGACGAATTTTCAAGTGATGTAAAAGGCAAACCTACATGGAATTTCAAGCTCTTTCTAACTATGAGGTCATAGAAATGAAATATGAACTTTGACAAACTAACCTCATGATAATGACCAACCTCATCCTGACCTTCATGATGATGATGCACCTGACTTATTTTTACCAAACCGCCAGAAAGCAGACAACACAAGCCAAAAGAAAAGTTGGGTCCCTGTTTTGCCAAGTCAAAATGGGGTGTGTTGTGTAACCACACAACAACTTGCCACCAAAGAAAATAAATAAACTCCAATGATTCAAGTGATGTGATCACATTCATCTATAGTGTTCTAATTCTGTCTAAGTAAAATCATCATGATCTTTGAATGATAAAATTTTATTATGGTGATAAAGCTAACAAAGGATCAGGTGTGTGCATATGATTAATTATCCTCATCTTGAAAGTAAGTTGAAAACATAAGTAACTGGTGTTAAACTACATAGTTGGAGATCATCCCTCATAGCCAACCTAGATAGAGCCTTGCTGCCAGCAGGCGTCTATAGCCCCGGCAAGGTTATCTATACAATCTCCCTAAGTAGAGCCCCACTGCCAGCAGGCGTCCATAGCCCCGGTAGAGTTACTTAGATGGCCTAATTTTATTTCTTTTCTGATTTTCCTTTAAAAATTTATATTTGATATCATCATGTCAGCTCATTTGTACAAGGTGTAGTCACTTGCAGCTTTAGGTTGGAAATTGTATTGGTAGCAAGGGAGTCCCTTTAGATTTTTCACTTAACACCTATACTAGTGTGTTCAACAAACCCAAGGCTGTTAGGTGTTTCATTGTGATGGATTCACTTTGACCAAGAAAAAGCACCCTGATGAAAAGACATCATAAACCTGATCATGAACACTTCTTAGAATGAATCATAACCTATATTTAAATGTGATCTCATCATCTGAATCCCAACAATTTAATTATTTTCTTAGGGTGATGAAGTGCATCATCCTGACTTACCAGAACAAGGTCCCAACCAACAAAACAACAACAACAACAAACAAACTGTACAAACAACTATACAAATATACATTATGATACATATGACTGTCATGAAGTCATTCAGGCCTGGAAATAATGTTTGAGGAATTGTCCATTGACTGGCAACGGGACATCCTCACCTGTCAGGTTCTTAAGCCTATAAGTGTTGTCTCCTAAAATTTCAGAAATCTGAAAGGGACCTATCCATAATCTATCAAACTTACCATGATCACCTTTCTTTTCATGGGCTTTATCCCACATTAGGACTAAATCAGATATCCTGAAAGCTTTAATTCTGGCTCTCTTGTCAAACCAGCATTTGACAACAGCCTGATGTTTTGCAAATTGGTCAATCGCTTGACTTCGTTTTTCTTCCAGATGCATCAACTGAAGCAACCTGACTTCCTGTTTATTATCTATGCCTAGATATTCTTGGGCAAACTGCAGAGTAGGAATTTTCAAGTTTACAGGGAGGATAGGATCTACCCCATATACTAGCTGGAAGGGTGAGTTTCCTAATGCAATTTTCATTCTAGTTCTGTCTACCCATAAGGCATATTTCAGAAATGAGTTCCATTCCCTGGGATTTTTCTCTATCAATTTTCTTATGATACTCAGTAAATTCTTATTGGTGGATTCTGCTAATCCATTTCCCTGGGGATAGTAGTTGGATGATAACTTAAGTATGATCCCATGATCAAAAGCCCAACTTGACAATTTGGTGGAAATGAAGGCAGAACCATTATCACTTACCAATGCATAAGGAATTCCATACCTGGTGACAATGTTGCTTTCCAGAAATTTAATGACATCATCAGCAGTACAAGTTTTGCTGCCGATAGCCTCAGTCCATCTGGTACAATAATCAGTAATCTTTAGGACATACCTCTGGCCTGAGGAAGACGGAGGATTGATCGGTCCTATGAAATCCATGCCCCACTGTGCAAATGGGCGCTCTTCCATCACTGGCTGCAACGGTTGTGCAGCATATTTTTCTCTGTTGGCAGCAACCTAGCAAACATGACAACATTTAACATGATCAGCCGTGTCTTTAAAAATTGTAGGCCAGTAATATCCTGCTCTGAGGATTGCATGTGTTGTGGCTAATGCTGATCCATGTGCAGTACCAAACTTGTCATGTAACTCTGTTAAAACTTTATTTGCTTCTAGTTTCTCTAAGCATCTCAGGTATATTCCTTCATAATTCTTCTTGAACAAGGTTCCTCCCTTCATCATATACCTCTGGGATCTTATCTTTAAGGCTCTTCTCTGTGAGGCTTGCATTCTTGAAGGACATCTTCCCGTGATCAGGATGTGCCTGATGTCTGAATACCATTCCCTATTGTCTTTCTCATTGATCACATACTGCTGACTGATGATGTTTGGATCAGTTTCAGATATCATCTGGCTCAGAGCTTGTCCTCTTACCAGCTTCATTGGTGTGATCTCCATGTCATATTCTTGTAATACAGTAATCCATTTGGCTCTTTTTTCACCGGGTTCACTCTGCATCAGCAGCATCTTTACTGCTGCATCTGGTACCACAGCAATCACTTTGCTTCTCAGTATATAATGTCTAAACTTTTTTACTGCTCTGACTAATGCAAGTGCCTGTCTTTCAACATCTACATATCTCAACTCAGCATCCCTGAAAGGACAGCTCATGAAAGCAATTGGTTTCTCTTCTTTCTCTTCATTTCTTTGAGTTAACACTGCTGCAGAAGTATGTTCTGAGGCAAATGAGTAGATGTAGAAATCTCTTGTATAATCTGGACTAATGAGGACAGGAGCATCTGAAATGGCCTTCTTTATATCTTCAAAGGCAGCCTTGGCTTCTGGTGTCCACTCAATTTGTGCATCTTTTTTCAACATGGCATTTAGTGGTCTGACAATCTCAGCAAAGCCGGTGATGAACTTCCTCACAAAATTTATCTTACCAAAATAAGATTTAAGTTCCTTTTTGCTTCCTGGAAGTTGTAACTTCATAATAGATTCCACCCTGTCAGGATCAATGATAATTCCATCTTCTGTGATCAGGTGGCCTAGTAATTTTCCTGTTGTGACTCCAAATATGCACTTCTTAGGATTCAAAGATATTCCATATTCTTCACATTTCTTCAGTACACTTCTGAGATCAGCAACATGATTTCCTCTTTCCTTGGAGAATACTGTCAGGTCATCCATGTATATGACTATACATTTTCCTATTAAGCCTCTGAAGGCTATGTCCATTGCTCGCTGGAATGTAGCTCCAGCATTTATAAGTCCAAATGGCATACGTCTATATGCAAATATACCCCACTTTGTGGTGAAGGCAGTTTTTAATCTGTCAATTTTATCAACCATCACTTGGTTGTATCCTGAAAAACCATCCAAGAAGGACATCATCTTGGCTCCATTTACAATTTGTAGAACTTCATCCAAAGAGGGCAAAGGATAATTATCCTTCTCTGATGCTCTATTCAGGTTCCTGAAATCTACACATAATCTGATGTCTCCATTCTTCTTTCTGACTGGCACAAGATTCGCCACCCAAGTGGAGTGCCTTACAGGAAATATTATCCGGGCATTTAACAATTTCTTGACTTCTTCAAGGATGATTGGTTCAAGCACAGCATTGACTAGCCTCTGCTTCTGTCTGAAAGGTTTTGCATCTGGCTTGAGAGGTATAGTATGAGTTATGACAGAAGTGTCATATGTCTTTAGCTCATCATAAGTCCATGCAATTACATGTATGTAATCCTTAAGGGCCTGAGTTATTCCTTCTGACTCTTCTGGTGTACAAACCTTACCCAATAAGACATTTCTCTTGTCATCAGCTTGTCCAATATTCACCTGTGAATATTGACCTCCATCTGCCTTAGGCAGATCCTTATGTTTAAGCATATTATCTAGATCAAAGGCTCTTTCTAATTCAATCATACCTTTGGGAATTCTGTTGCTAGGCAACTCTAATATCTCATCTTCTTCCCAGACATGATCTTCCATATCATTCTCATCTATAATCTGAGCTTCAAATATGTCTCTATTTGATATGAAGTCCAGGATGTGCTGATCATCATCAAACACTTGAAGATTAGTCACATTGTCAGGTACTGAAGGTACTGACACCAATTCTACTGAAAATCTCTTCAGACCAGATATAGATAGCGGTTCCAACATACTGGCGGCCTGGGCAAGTGCATCTGCCCTCTGGTTCTGTTCTCTTGGTACGTGAACGATATTAAAGGCATCAAAGTCTTCAATCAGGTCCCACACACGATGTCTGTAATTTGATAGCTTTCTGTAATTACAAGAGTAAATTCCTCTTACTTGTCTCACAATCAGTTCTGAATCTCCAAAGACATGCAAGATCTTCACCTTCTTCTTATGGGCAAACAACATTCCATGAATCAGAGCTTCATACTCTACGACATTATTGGTGCAGGGGAACTGTAGTCTGTAAGCTGCTAAGTAGGACTTCCTTGATGGATCAATAAGGTCAATTCCTACCCCGGCACCTTGCTTGGATTTGGATCCATCAAACCTCAGGATCCAAGGCTTATCTTCAGCAGGACATTTGTCTTCAGCAGGATATTTACTTGAACTTCCTTTCTTCTTTGCAGCTCTGGCTGCTGCCCCGCCTGATATCCACTTTAACTTGGGGATGTCATCCTCAAGTCTCTTCTTTCCTTTATTTGGTGAGCCTGATGGCTTTTCTGTTTTCTCTTCCATCTCAGCAGGAGGATCATGTTCAGCACATACAGCTGCATGCTTCTTCAAAATATGTAAGCATAGTGAGCAAGTTGTTTCTGAGTGAGGTGCCTCATGCAGCCTACACCAACCTCTAATTAAAACCTCCTGGGGAGATTTATGCTGTTGTGTCATCTTTTCTATTTCTTTTACCAGAAATTCTTCAAACTTCGTCAGGTCACTGCCTTTATCTTCATCAGACAACTCATAATCTGATTCCATGAAGCAATCACTACCAGGAGTGATCTTTTCTTTTCTCATATCATTTATCGGATCCGACACCAGGACCTCTTCTGTTTTCCGGATATGATCTTCATCAGGATCTGTCAACTCTTCTGTTCCTGCAGGAGACAAATAAGAATTAGTATCATCATCATCATCAGACATAGCACTCACCTCGGAATATGATGATGATGCTTCACTATACGTTTGCTCTAGTATCATCATGTCTAAGCATGGTTCACAAGTCTTTTCTGAGTGTGCTTCGCCGTGTAATCTGCACCATCCATCAATCAAAATATCATTAGCAGATATATTCAATAATTGGCAACGTTTTACCTGAGTAGATAAATGCATCTCAAAATCTTTGAAGCGATCTATTTCATTCTCATTATCTGGATTATTATCAAACTCCAGACTCGGTGTGTCCTCATGATAATCATGATGATGATGATGATGAACATCCAGCATCAGGATCTCCTCTATTTTAATAGTTTGCGGCCTGATGTGATAAACTCCAGGTTCTACGTTTACATACATGATCTCATTTGTTTTGTTATATTTCGTGATCATATGTTTCATCCTAGGCTCAGCATCAATCCTGATCTGATTAGGTATACCTTTCCATGGTAACCACATGTGACTGAAGTCTGTGGACATATATCTGTTAAGCGTTTTAGACCAATCTCGACTAAGCAACATCCCATATGTGTCAGGTATGTCCACTACCTGAATGTCAATGTAATACTGGATCCGAGGATCAGATGCTAGCTGCATGTGAATGTGAGTTAGTTCTCCTACGACACTTACTTCTGTCTTGTCCAGTTGAGTGACCTTCTTTAAGGATTTAGCAGGATGCAGTCCTAATGCGTTACATATTGACAAAGGCATAACATTCGTTGAGGCTCCTGAATCAACTAAACAGTTGTGCAAGTTCTTGCTGAACATTCTTATAGTGAGGAGAAACGGAGGTGATTCAGTTTTATCTCTATACAAGGTCATGTGGGAGGTTTCAGCAGCTTGGACTGTAGCTGACACCTTAGACTTGATAAAGCTATCTTTAGCAGCATGATCTTTGCCATTGGATTGACTTGAAAGATGATTATCCTCTTTAGGAGCAGCATCATCTAGTGACTTCATGAATGCCCTTTTGATGGCAGGAGTTTTTAGTAACTCAAATAGGGACAGGCTGATCTTGATTTTCTTCATTTCATCAGCCAAATAGCTGACTAACTTGTCAGACTCTTGAGGTGCATTTACGACTTTTGTTACTGTGTTTTGAGGAGACAAGTATTGAGCATTCACCTTAGGGAATCCAGGGTTATTGCTAGCCTTAGGATCAGGAGGTGTGTTGAAGTTGTTTGGAGGTAGAGATGATGTCAATGGACCAGCAGGTCTGTTGGCATTGCTCCTCAGGTTATAATTGTGCTTACCAGGATATTGCTGCTGGTATGCATGTACTTCCTCATGCTCTCTTGCAGGTTCATTTTCATCCTCAAAGGGGAAGACATAGTTTGTTTCAAAGGTTAAGGCAGATTCTTCACATGTCTGATTATAATCCTGATGAGGTTGATTTGTGTACGTTTCTAACACAAAAGCTGAGTCATATCCACAAGGAACTATTTCATTTCCTTCTGCCTGAGGTGGATTTCCAGAAGTATTAGACACTTCAGTCTGAAAGATGCTGGCAGCAATCCTAAATTGTGGACAATCTAATTCTGCATGTGCATTGGTATTGTGAATCCTGCACCAATTGGTAAGGGCTGCTTCAGCAAGATTGACTCTAGTAGTCTGTTTGGCTTCACCAGGAGGCTGATTGTCTAGGGGTGATGGTAATGAACCGTTATTTGGCCTAGAGTTCCACACTCTGGGCTGTCTAGGAGGATTATTATTGTTTCCACCATTATTGTTGAAGTTATTGTTGTTATATCCTCTGTCAGGGTAGTTTGGTCTGTCATTGGAATAACTCCTATTCTGACCCGACTGCGAATAAAACCCTTGATTTCTCAAATGTGTTACTTCTGTGGTGAGTTTTCTGAGTTGAACAGAAATTTCTTTGATTTCCTCCTTCTCCTCTTGAGCTTTGGCCACTACATTTTTAGTCTGAGGCTTGAAAAAGGAAGATCCATGGTTATTGTTGGATAGATCTGTACCCTGAGGTGTCTGAGCATGTGCAGGATATTGTGGCAATTGGCTATTTCCATTAGGAGGAGGCATAATACTCAATGGAGGTACTTGCAAAGGTGCAGGCATGACTGCTAGGGGTATCAATGATCCATTTGGATATTGTGCAGAATATTGTGAAGGATAAGCTGCAAGATATTGTGCTGGATATTGTGATTGCATGCCAAGCAAAGTAGGGAATGCTATATTTGGAGTAGGAGCAGGTATCAACTGCTGATTTACCTTGATAGCTTCTTGAAAAGCTCCTGTCAAAGTAGTGATCTCAGGATGTGTTCTCCTGATGAACATGGAAGTTAATGGATCCAGGGCTGAATAATAGATACTCCTAGCAGCAGCATCAGTCACCACATATGGGGCAACTAGCTTGGACAACATTTTCTGGAACCTAGCATTGAAATTGGCAATAGGCTCATTCTCAAATCTTTTGATTGTGGCAAACATGTGGTAATTCATGGATGGATCAATAGGGACTTTGAACCTGTCAACAAAGGCTTTCTCTAAGACAGCCCACGAACTGACAAAAGCTTGGCCAAGACTGATGAACCAATTATAAGCTTCTTCCCCTAGGGAAAAAGGAAATAATCTACACACCACGTCCTGATGTTCTATTCTGGCTCTGCAGCACGCTTCTTTAAATGTCCTGATATGATCATCAGCATCTTGATAAGGATGATACCTTGGACAAAGTTTGTCCGGATTCTTTGGTAACTCATGATATGCAGTAAAAGTCAAGGGTGACTCCGCTGCAAAGAAAGACATTGCAGCCTGAGGGGGCTGAACTGGTGGTGCAGTTGGCTGAGGTTGAACTAAAGGTATACCCTGGGTTTGAACAGGAGGTGTCACGGATATACCGGAAGTTATTTGCAAACTGACAGGGGTTACAGGAGGAGGTCCCGATGAAGTTCTGGACGCACTAGACCCTGGAGTATGGTGAATGTCCACAGTCCTAGGTCTGAAACCTCTAACAGGCAATTCTTCAAAAACTTCACTAGGTCTAGACCTGGTATTTATCCTGTAAGCCAGGATTTCTCGATTTGGAGGCAAATTGGCTGAAACTTTGCAAATATTGGCTGGATTCCACCGGATGAGGTGATATTTGCGGTTAAACGGTAAATTAGACTGGATATTTATGAAATATTTGCGAAGATACTGCAAATATGACAGGATATTGGGATATCCTGACCCATAGCACAAGATCTTAAGTGTTTAAGGCTCAAATTCTCAAAGCTTGAACAAATTTACGCATCTTTAGCCGATATTAGTGAATTCAGAGAGATCTACTGTAAAGCCTGCAATATTCATGTGAGATCTGGAAATCTTTACATAGAATGTGCATATACAATCTTGTCACAGCAAATATTTACGAAATTTACTGAAATTCACGAGTGATCTGAGGTTACCTTACTCTTATACGTCATCAAACCTGAAAATACTGATGATGTTGCGTCATCTTCCGGTCGGGCCCTCCTTCTAGCGCCAATTTATGTTGGTCATGATGTTAGTCATTCGCAAACATAGAACAAAAGTTACACAACAACCTTTACTCATCTTGAAAGATACGATGAATTCAGAGAATTCATGATCCCAAGTCTCTGTTGATTAGGTCTTAATCTACTGACGTTACTCAGTGGTTGATGTGTGTTGCTGTTTTCCATTCAGGGGCCTTACGTGTTTCTGCAAAGTTCATCATTATCTTCAAATATCCTCCTCTGATGTCTGCTCTGCATAAATCTTCAATAATTCTACCTCTGCACTGTGAAGTTAGTCAAATAATGTGCCTACAGGCTGATATTTGCATGATTTCTACCATTATTTATGATTCTTTGCATGATATTTTTAATACTACATGCATTTAACTCAAATATGCTAATGATTTTCAGTTACCTACGGGATTTCAGCATATTTCTTTGTTCTGCTTATTATTTATCATGATTTGCAGTTATGGTGATGAATTTATGAAATTAAAAAAAGGAAAAGGGTTAAAGAATGAGATTCCCAAAACTACTTGACTTAGATCATTGATCCACATACAAGCTCCCATACATGCAATGAAAAGAAGGAAACTAGAATCATACTTCACCAGGACATTCCACAAATCCGCATGATCTAGTGCAAATCTTCAAAGGAAAAGTTGATAACAACATGTAATGAAATGAAAGCGCTTCTAGTTGAACACAGCATTCACCAGTACATATCCAGAAACCAACAGGAAGATTACGTAAAATTTACAATCAGGATGTAATCTGAAACTTCATATCCATTCAGTATGCTCAAGAACAGGTACATTTACAGTGATATGAAGAAAGAACCTTGACATTTCAACAATTCTATCCTCATTAGTCTCAGTAATCCGATCTCCTAATTGATTCTACAGTAATTAGCCTTAATGCGCCAGATGCGTCCGTGTATATTTTTGTATATCCTTTTTATTTTTGACAAGCTCTGGCTCTTATATAGAACAAATGCCAGAAAACAGTTACAATGATCCAAGGATCAGGATCCTCTCATAATAATCAACGGTCCAGATGAAAAGCACATGCTTCGCCAGTTGGCAAATGTACAGCTGGCACAGAATATTCCAGCATCTTTGATTTGATTCGGTCTCCAGCTGGCAAACAGCATATTTGACAATATCCTCCTCACTTCTGGTTCATGTTGCCTCCATGTGCAACCATACAATGCTTAGCTTCAGCAGTAGCTCCAACAGCATCATGACTTCCTGCAAATAAACAGACAAACATTAAGTTCATCATCATGTGGATAAACAATAGGAAGTAAACGTTTTATTAAACCATGCCTCAAAATGTGCAGCCACAGGCAATAGGGCTTCATACCTGTGGAAAATATGCACTAATTGCATAAACAACATCAAAACAATCAGGTCAACCATTGTTGACCAAAAAATCAGGCAGTCGGGCTTTCAAATTTCTAATCGCTTCATGTTTTCCCGCCCATTTCCATGTGTATCGGGTTCAAATATGATCATGTATCTCAAAATATACAAGGAAATAACCACTTTTAACAAATTATTTCAAATCCGGCCTTGCATGCTCTGTTTGTATGTTTCGGGTCATCATCATATTCGCATCGGTGTGACCACATATGATCGGGGTGACAAAATTAGACTTGGCCGATGGCAACAGTTATACCGACGCTAAAAATCATGATGATGCCCAACTCTATGTCTTCTATCTAGCTGCAGGATATCATGAAATATGATGCTCCTCCTTTCCGAATGCTCTGATGAAAAGCACATCAGGATGTTTCGCTTCTGCATATTGGGGAAAGAAAGACATCATCGTCATCATCATGTCGAAGGAAAATAGGAGGATTTGGAATATGATCTTGCTGCTGAGGAAAGGAATATGATGGTGACGTCATCGTCATATTCGGGCTTCATTAAAATGCAAAAGATGACGTCACCGTCATGTTTCATTAAGATCAGGGGATAAATGTAATATCGGGTCACCTAAGGAAGATGATCAGGTGGTGCATGTAATATGACCCCTTTGCGGCCAAGGTAACCCTCTCGAAAGATCAGGATGATGATGATGATCATCATCATATCCGCACTAGGTGATTTTAAAATATGATCCTGCTGAAAGTCCAGATGACGTCATCAGGATATCCGGGGCTTTTGTTAATCTTAGAACATGACGTCATCGTCATATTCGCGAACCGGATCATGCTTTGGAAAATATCCTGCCGAAGGAGAAATGTGATGATGATGTCATCCTGATATTTGCTTGTTCGTTTATCAGGTCAGGATGACGTCATCAGGATATTTGCAAAAGGTTATATTTCTCGGTAGGAGGACATTACGAAATGTCAGGTAGACAAACAAGATCATGATGATCTTGACAACATGACTTAGGAATGGAATATCACTCTCCCTTTGAAAGATAGGGTGATCATCATATTGTGCAAAAGGAGATCAGGAGGATATGAAATATGATCCTGCCTTGAAATATCAGGATGATGATGATCACCAGGACTTTGACGTGCGCATGCAAATTATGCAGATGGTGGATTTTCTAAGTAGGGTGATATTATAATATCAACATGATATTATAATATCAGGTGATGTTAAAATATCATGATGCTCACGATGCGCCTAAGGTCATTTGACGGGTAAAACACACTATCACTTAAGATTGACGTCCGGATATTGGGACTGCATGATTTTTATCGGGTGATAGACCAAGATCATGATGATGACCTTTCGCGATACAAAAGACCGCTCGACGGGGAAAACTTACTATGACTTAAAGTTGACGTCCGGATATTTCGACCTCAGGATATTATCGGGGGGCGTTTCAAATATGATGATGATGTTCTTCATACAGCAAAACTGAGTTTATAAAATATGACCCTCTTCTTGCGAATATCAGGTTTGACCAAAACTTTGACTGTGCATAACTCCCTCATATGGACGAATTTTCAAGTGATGTAAAAGGCAAACCTGCATGGAATTTCAAGCTCTTTCTAACTATGAGGTCATAGAAATGAAATATGAACTTTGACAAACTAACCTCATGATAATGACCAACCTCATCCTGACCTTCATGATGATGATGCACCTGACTTATTTTTACCAAACCACCAGAAAGCAGACAACACAAGCCAAAAGAAAAGTTGGGTCCCTGTTTTGCCAAGTCAAAATGGGGTGTGTTGTGTAACCAGACAACACTAAGGAAATGTGTCCTAAGACACAAGAGGAGGAAGAAAAAATGTCCAAGGTACCATATGCTTCAGCTGTAGGAAGTTTAATGTATGCCATGGTATGCACAAGACCAAATATTGCACATGATGTAAGAGTTGTAAGTAGCTATATGAGTCATCCTAGATTGGAGCATTGGAATGCAGTAAAATGGATTCTCAGATATTTGAAAGGTACATCCAATAAACACTTATGTTTTGGGGGCTCTAATACTGATTTAGAAGGTTATGTAGACTCATATTTGGTAGGGAATATTGATACCAGGTGGAGTACTACATGTTATGTCTTTACTGTAGGTGGGAAAAGGGTGAGTTGGATCTCACAGTTACAAAAGGTGGTTGCTTTATCCACCATGGAGGTAGAGTATGTAGCTACAACAGAGGTCAATAAGGAGATGATGTGGCTACAATCTTTCATGGAAGAATTGAGAAAACAATAGGCTAACAGTTATTTGTTCATAGATAGCCAGAGTGCCATACATCTTGCTAAGAATTCTTCCTTGCATTCAAAGACCAAACACATACAGTTGAGGTATCACTTCATTCGGTTGGTGTTGGATGATGGACAATTAAGACTAGAAAAGATACATACAGATGAAAATCCAACAGATATGTTTACAAAGGCAGTGACAAGGGTGAAGCTGAGCTCCTCTTTAGCTTTAGTTGGTCTTCAAGATTGAAAACAAAAAATTAGAACAACAGAGTCTAGGGTGCTTATTTCTAGTGGGAGCTATAGGGTCAACAGTGTTATGATCAGTCTCCAAGTGGAAGATGATATGGTGTGGAGTCTGATCAGTCTCTAATTGGGAGATTGTTGTTATATGGAGCCTAATCAGACTCAGAGGTTAAATTTAACCCACTTTTATTGGCGCAGTTTCCCCCCAAATTATTTAACAAGGAAGTGAAGGGGGCAGAACCCCTCCTGCAGGGCTCGGGGGCAGAGCCCACAGTGGGGGTTTGGGGTAACATCCCCAGCGAGGGTTGTTGGGGGTAGTGCCCCTAACCGGGGGCTCAGGGGTAGTGCCCCCAAAGAAAAAATTGCCTATTATTTTATAAAGGCATCGGGAGTTATTTTTTCTATTGGACAACATAAGAAAACCCTATTTTGTAACTGACATAAGTCATGATAAAAATGGCTAAGGGTTAGGGTTTCCGTTGATGTATTGTAGTTATAAGGATTGCTAGTTGTAATCGGTTTGATTTACTAGATAATAATATTGGCCTCTCTGTTGGTGGATGTAGCCTAAGTTTGGGTGAACCACATTAAAAGTTATCTCTTGCTATTATTATTTCTGTGTATTTTCATTCCTCTGTTTAATCTTTATTTGCATTTAATTGATATCTTCTGTTTGCTAACCCTAACACTTTCCAAAATAGTTCTGACAGATCTGCTTCCTTCATCATTGTCCTAGTAGCCTCTTGAACAATCCTATTTTTTCTTTCCACAACTCCATTTTGCTAGGGAGTCGTAGGAGCAGAGAGCTATCGCTTTATCCCATGCTCTTCACGGAAATTGTTGAATTCATTTCATGTGAACTTACCTCCTCTATCAGACCTCAAGCAATTGATTTTCAACTCTATTTCATTTTCAACCATTGCCTTGAAAGATTTGAACTTCTCTAGGGCTTCTGATTTGTCTCTTAGAAAAGTAACCCAAGTCATTCTAGAATAATCATCAATAAGAAACATGAAGTACCTGTCACCTTGTAGACTTCTCACCCTTGTAGGACCACAAAGATCTATATGCATTAGATCCAGCAAACTGGTAGAAAATTGTTCTTTGATCTTGAAACTTGTCCTTGTCTACTTTCCCAACTGACATTCCTTACAAATTGCATTGGAGGTTTTCACAAGTTTTGGTAAATCTCTCCTGAACTTATCTTTACCAGATTATCAAAGTTTATATGACACATCCTTCTATGCCACAACCAACTTTCATATGCTTGGGCCAGTAAACAATAATCATTAGTTCCTCTTGATTGATAGATGTTACCTTTTGTCTTTTTACTAGTCGCAATCACAATTCTGGAGCTTTCCATGATCTTGCACCCATTGTCTTTGAATCTTAGATCATATCCTTTGTCACACATCTAACCAACACTCAAAGGATTATGCTTCAAACTCTTCTCATATAAGACATTGTCAGTATTGTGCTTTCCATCAAATGATCCTTTTCCATAAATCTTACTAGCTACATTATCTCCAAACCTAACTAGTCCTCCATCATACTTTTCCAAACTTACAAACTTACTTTTGTCACCGGCCATGTGATATGAACATCCATTATCAATAATCCATTCATTTTATTTTTCTCAACTTGAATAGCCAAAGCACTTTCTTCCACTAGTTTTTCTTCCTTCACACAACTAGTAGAATTAGTAGACACAAGATCTTCTTTAATAGAAATAAATAACCATTCATTTGCACTAGTACTAGCATCATCAGATTCATCATCAGTCATACCTTAATCATCAAAAAATCTCTGACATAGTCGTATTTCTTTGGAACTCTAGGCCTTCTCTCATATCTTTTCTTATTTCTTTCAATTCTTTCAAGACATCTGGAAGCATAATGACCTACTTTACACAAGAGAAACATTTGAAAGGTAATTTACCTTTGAACTTACCAGAGCCTCTTTGCAACCTGTCAACAAAGTTAGCTTCAATTTCATCAAAGTCATCATCCACCTTGTATTTCTCAGCTTTGGAAATATTTTTTGAAGTACTGGCTTTAAAATCTGATTCAACTTTAGGCATGACATCTCCAAATTCTCTCATCTCAAAGGCTATAAGCTTTCCAAGTAGATGATCTTTGTCAATAGTTTTCATAGTCATAAATTCTTTAATAGTAGCTACCTTTTGGCTATAGGACTTTAGTAGTGATCTAAGAATTTTCATCACAACTTCCTTATCACCAATGGTTCCTCCCATTGCTTTTATTCCAATGACAAGTTCATCAACCCTTTGCATGAATGCTGTAATGTTTTCATCTTCATTCATCTTCAAACTTTCATATTTAGATTTCAGGCCTTGAAGTTTAGCTTCCTTTACAGAATCATCTCCTTCATACAGATTCTTCAACTTCTCCCAAACCTCATTTGTAGTTTCTAGGTCAATGACTTTTATCAACTCAGTGTCAGTCAAGGCACTTAATAACGCATTTCTAGCTCTTATATTCAACTCATATTCTTTGATTTCATCTTTAGTTGTCAAACCATTTTGAGGCATGGTATATTTTGATTCTGCATCCTTCCATACTTTATAACCAAGACAAAGGAGATGGATTTTCATTTGTACCTTCCAAAGAGCATAATTAGTCCCATCAAACTATGGAGCTTCCTTCTTATAATACATCCTAAATCTTCCTCAAGCTGTTAGACTTGTTGATAACTAAGAGGGGGGGGTGAATCAGTTATCCTACTATTTTCTTCTTTCTTAACTTACTTAATAATCAATGCAACATTTATCCAAATAAGCAAACATAACTATGAAATGGAAATACACATGACACAATATTTTTGACGTGGAAACCCTGTTAAGGGAGAAAACCACGAGGTGATTAACCCAAGATTGTATTCTCTGTTAGAAGAATGGAAATACAAAATGGCACTTGCCAATTAGGGCTCACTGCCCGAGCACACTACTCACAAGAAGGCACACTGCCTACAAGAGACACACTGTCTACAAAAGGAATGTTATACAATACTTGAACTGATTGGTAGCATCCACATATGCTGGGGTTCAGTTTCGGTTAGGCTCAGTATACTGATCTACTGCACTTCATCTTTCCTCTTCTCTTATGCTGCTTTCCTTTCACATACCGAACCTTCTTTACTGCTTCTGCTCTGCTCTGCTTTTATTCGCACATCACATGTCACCACACCATTTCTTACAACTAAATCCATCCTATATATATATCCGCACAAGTGATTTCATCATCTTTCTAGTCGGCACCGAAATAGTTAATATTTTCAATAGACTTTGATCTATCGGCTGAATCCTTGCCTACCAAGTAATGCGGATCAAGGATATACTTGTGGAAATCATTAATCATGTCGGCCAAACATAATTCATGCCTTTATAACCTTTACCAACATCAGTAACACATCTAGAATAATATCTGATGTTATGCCAGTCAGTTCTTCCTCTGTTCACATTGCCAATTGGGAACCTGGTACTTAAGCATTCATATCTCTTTATTCTTTCCACACTGGAGGCTCAAACCTTGCAATCTATTAGTCAAGATACTCCTCTTGACTTCCCCAAATCTGCACTTCACCAAGATACTTCCTCTGAGAGATCCAGACCTGTCTATCAGACCTTGCCACATGCTCTGTTCTTGTTTACCGGATCATAACATTCTTCACTCTGACTTCCGGTAGAGACATACCATGTCCTGCGGATGTGTGGGATGAACTTTGTTGCCATCAATGACAACATTCATGAATCCATATAGTGTCTCTTGCCAACAAGACTTTCTTTTGAGGAACCTGCTCTAATACCAATTGTTACGATACAATGGACAATTGAGAGGGAGGAGGGGTGAATCAGTTGTCTCAAAAACTTAGCTTCAAATGAATATCAAACCATCATAACTTAACTATTCATAATCAAATTTAACCATGAAAGCATGAAACCATAAACTTAATTTGCAATCCCACATCCAACATAGTAGACACCAGATTTTTACGTGGAAAACCTTAAAAGGAAAAAACCATGGTGGGTGTTAGCCCACAGAATTATATGAGTTATAGAAATACCAAAAAATAGAGGCTCACTGCCCAAAAGGACTCACTGTCCAAAATGCTCACTGCAAAGAATGGCTCACTACCAATGGGTGGCTCACTACCAAAATGGTGAACTGATTGAATGGCATCTACTCCATTCTAGGGTTCAGTTCCATTGAAGTACAATATGACTCCTATGCTCTACTCTTTCACACTTTCACACTTATCTCTTCATATTCGCTACATACACACTTTTTCACAACTACATTACATGCTTTTATACAATTCATCAACCTTCGAATGTACATCAAGGTTGGCATTACATTCATAAAAAAATACATAAAATATGTTTGACTTAATACAAATTTAGCTAAGGAAAAGATGTAAGGATGTATGCGGATCATGCCACACCTTAGGTGGGACTCAAACACAATCCTCCAAGCCATGACACTCTTCTACAATCTTTGATGCATCTCTGCAAATGTTGAATTCAACCAGGTCAGCCAAGACTGATGATAACATTGGGTTTGCTAAGAACATTCTTCATTCACAATCCAATTTTCTCTTTGTGGACCAATCCAAATGTAGGAACATGATTAGGAGACATCCAAAAGCACATTGTAATCACCATGATCAATTGCACGATCTCTAATCATTTAGTCAATAAGATTCTTCAAACTGAAGTAGAGGAACAACAATGTCAGCCACTGTCATAAGTAAAAGATAGCTTGCAGACCACCAAATCATGAACCATTGAAGTTGAAGACACTTAACATCATCACAGACTTAATTCCATAACCGCATACCAAAATACTTCAATGCGAAGGAATGCGGAGCATAACACTTTCTCCCTGTCACCACCAAACATACAAGAAAAGTAGTTTTCACACAGGTGGACATAACTTACTCAAATCTTCATTCCGGAGGCTCAAACTTGGAATATAATATCTTTAGGTAGGATTCTAGGTAAATTCCAATCAACAAGCAAATATATTCATTCTACAAGAAATGTAGACCATTCTTCTAGACTGTTCTTCTTCATGTAATGCACTAATTCCACTTCAATTCACTGTTTTTACCGGATGAGCTAATTTTATCAATATCCTCAACATCTACAAGCAAGTAAAAAAATGAGGGCATAGTTGACAACAATCACAACATAGATATGTTGACATCAATGACAACACTGATTAGGAACATATTTGCAACACACCCATATGCAATGGTGTACACTGGAACATGCAATAATGTAAAGATTCAACCAACATAAAGAAAATGCATAGTCAACATTATAGAGGCAATCTATAGAAATAAAGACACAAGCAACTAAAGATGTTGTAGGCTATATAAGAGGCATGGCCTTAGATATGAAGGAGCTGCCAATACATAGTGGTGTATCCATAAAAGGAAGCTCATTTCCCTAAGCTCACTGCCTTATAAAAGGAAACATAGTTTTTAAACTAACGCAACATAAGGAACTTGAGGACATGACCATATAGATTTCAAATATAGTTTAAAAGAAATTTCAAACATAAATAAATGGCATGACCATTTTAAATCATGGTGCTACCAATAAATGGTGTACAAACTATTATAATGATGGTGTGGCCTCATTTCAAAGTTGGCTCAACTTGTATGAAGTATGGCTACCTCTATACCCATGACACAGTTTTAATATGGAGTGCGGCCTTTTAGTCAGAAGTGGCCTATGAAGATAAGAGTAGCTAATGAGAATCATGCACCAGGCCATTCAAGGTAAAGCACATATTAAAGACTTCAACCACTAATGAATAAGTGTGCAACCATCATTTGGATAGATGGCACATTCACTCCAAAGGTGCATCAATAAGCTCAATCAAAGCGCACAAGAAAATGAAGGCACCAACTTAATGAAACATCAAGTCATCCTTTATCAAATGGAGTGCAAGTCATATAAATTTAAGCATGATCCATACATGTTAAGGTGCAATCCATAAACATGGTGTTGTCATTAAAGACAAAGGCACAAGATACAGATAATGGCACAACAATATACAAGGCTCAACACATATAAAAGAATAGTCACTCCAATACTAGAAGAAGGCGATGTTATAAATGTAGGATTGATCTAAAAAGATATAGCACAACTTGAATCTATGGTGCAACCAATGCTTGTAAAGGAGGCGCGAACTATGGGAGTCAATAGTTATCCTATAATGTGAAAGATGTAGCCATGAAACATATACGCAACCTTTAAAATGTAAAGCAGAACTACTTCTAAATTGGTGCATTGGCCTCCAAATGATGGCACTGCCATAAAACTAAGGCACATCATGAACAAGGCATCATATAGAATCCAACAGACTCAAACACTATTCGATCAAAGAACAATCTAGTGGCTTGCGTAAATCAGAGGAACTGCAGGAGATTGTCCATCAAGGAGAAGTGCTAGGATATCAAGTGGCTTAATGGCACAACAATAGAAGAAAATCATGGAATTTCACTCACGGAGGACCGCTAGTTTTCCATGTGGTTGCAGCGGAAGACTCTATTCTTTGTTTTGAGTTTTATAGAGGTTTCATTTAAAGCTTATTTTAAAATCTTTTGAGGTTTTAAAGATAATGTGAGTCATGTGAGGCATTGATAAATGCAAGTGAGTCTTTAATAAATGTAAAGTCTTATTATCATAATGGTGGGTCTCAAGGAATAAAGCTAATGCTTTATTAAATAAAGACTCATATAGCTAAAGATTCACGAGAGATTAAAGTATCTTAAAAGGAAACTTTATTTAGCATGTAGCCTCTAAAGGTAAAATAAAGCATCACTTTATTTATATGACAAGTAAATAAGTGGGAATTTTATTTTCAAGGAGTAGATTGAAATTTACTAGTGTGAGGGTAAAATGGTGATCAATCAAATGAATAATAGATGACCCAAACATCAACAGAATAGTGAAACAAAGAAGATTCAAGTAAACAAAGCAATGAACAAACACAGCAAACCTCTTCCGTTTCGAAACTTCTGTTGTTCGCCTATCACGAATCGTCCTTTCGCAGATGAGATGAGCCCTCAGAGAGTGCAATCTTTTAAAGCTGTTTGAAGAAGTCGATGGTGAACGGCTATGGTGTGATATGCAATGAAGGTGAGCTCCAATGCAACAATGGTGATCTCAAGCTTGTAGATGACAAGTGGGTGCCAAAGGCGCGCTGGTGATATTTCTGCAAAGTAACGATGTCAAAAGCCTGGATGAATAGAATGGAAGAATGAAGCTTCATTTATAGACTTGGAAGAATGGGAATCAACGGTTGAGAGGAGATATGAAGATCAATGGCTGAGGATGGTTAAGGAATGTGCAACCAGTAGAAATGTGACAAGTGTCCCAGCTCCATCATGAAAGAGGGGATGTGACAAAATAGATTGGAGAGTTAACTCCATTGACTGAACAGTTAACAGACTTGATTGATCAGTTAGAAGAGTGAATTATGGGATTGACTGAATTGATTGACCAGTGAATTGGGTTGATTGAGGAGTCAACAGAATAGATTGAATAGTGAACTCAAATGATTAATCAGTTAACATATTTGATTGATTAGTTAACTAACTTCTGATTTGAGAAGAAATAGGCCATGTGGGTGAGAGAAAAATAGGTAATTAAATATTAAATATATTTAATTACATGTGCAACTTGATGATGTGGACAAGGTGAGGTGGAAAAGGTGAGGTGTATTTTTGAATTTAGAACTTAGGATAGAGGAATTTAGATTAATTAAATAATTTATGATTATTTAATTGGGTAGGACATTTAGAAGAATTTTAATTAAATAAATTGAATTTATTTAATTATGGAACAGTGAATCGATTAAATAAATTGGAAATATTTATTTAATTGATAGAAGAATAGAATAAATATTTAGAATATTTATTTAGGATGATTTGTGCCATTTTTAGGCGTATACATTTTGCCCCTCTTTGATGCAATGTAGTTTACAGCGTTGCTTCAAAGAAGTTGATAGTTTGAATGATGATACATGCCCCAGTTTGCCCCTGGTACAAGTTTGATGACAGGATGCCCCCTCGGGAGATTGGACGAGGAAGAGGCAGAAGGCGTGAGACGGACAATCTCACGAAGACGAAGGGAAGCTAGGTTAGAATGAAGAAATCGGTTGAAGAAAGAGTCGAATGATACGCGATGCAAGATGGAATGATGACACACACAAGCAGGCAAGTAAGTATGCACAAATGACACAAGAACAAACAAGGTATTGCCCCTGTCAAGCGGTAAACCAATGATATATTGATAATGATATACGACAGTGTTGTCATGGCGGGGAACAATATATCCCTAGACCAACACGACAGGCGTGTTGTCATGGCGGGGAATGATAGATCCCTAGAGCAACATGAAGGATAGTGTCTGGTTTCAGGAAATGAAGCATGTCGTGTAAGACGCGTGTATTGGTCTGATTTTGACAATGCCACATCCTGTATAAGACAATTGATTGATTAACTGATCGAGTTGGTTTACGACCAGACAAGGATCAAGACCACTGATTGTGAGTGGATCATTTGTGCAAGATTGACTTGACTTGATTGGTATGGATTAAGGATGGACCTTGCATTTGGATCATTGCTCAGATTGACTGGACAAGGATGAAAGATATGATGATAGATAGAAATCTGATTGATAGAAGAAATACTCGATAGAAAGATTCACAAGCTTTTATTTGTATTGATACTCTGCATTGTTGGATCTTTATTGCATGGGGTATGGTATGGATGTATAAATGGATATAGGATGGATGCTTTGCTATTGGAGTGCTTTATTTCATCATTGGGCAGTGTGTTTTTGGTACATTTTCTGAAATGTTGTAAGTGAATACAAGCATCTAGGTATAATTGAACCGAGATGACCTGAGTATCGCTTACATGGATTGTGATTTAGCAAGTTAATACAAGCATCTAGTCAAAATTGAATCTAGATGACCTGAGTACTTCTTGCGTTTCAACAAGCAAGGATTGCCCCTGTTCCTGTAAGACTTTTGATGTCCTCGATGATCTTTTGCCGATCATGTCCTTAGACAAGGCTTCACATTACTAAAGTTTAATCCACAAACAACAAACAAAGAAAGTAATCATGCCCCCATCATAGCATCTCTAGCTTTTGGCATCCTTGAGTAGCATAGGAAGGTATGATAGCAAAAATCAAGACTCTGTAACTTAACCCTAGGCTCCAATCTACAAAGCATATTTGCGTTGATATGTGTTTATTTCTTGCCTTAATTTGCATAAAATCATTTAGAAGACCTTGGGTATTTGCTTTGCATTGGATAGGTTAAGATGCTCATAGTCAAGATTTCTGCTTGAAGCGCGGGTTTTTTTTTTTTTGCTTGCATTTGCTTGCTTGATGAGAAGGTTGCACAATCCTTATTGAGAAGACGGACCCTAAGGGACTGACCTAGTGCCTCGGGGGCTCATTGCTAAATGGCCTTGCCTACGTGACAACGCAGAGGCAACGTAGTTCGGGGAAAACCCTAATGGACCATGGATGGACTAGAAGAAAGACGACAAGAATGAAGACAAGAAAGGGAGACGAATGGGACCTTGGGAGAGATGGAAGCCTCGGGGGCACATTAGAATAATGGCCTTGCCTACATGATGGTGCAGAGGCGACGTAGTTCACAGATTCGGACCATAGACACCGACGAGAGACACTACACTAGGCTTACATTGAGGAGACGGTATGGGACAAAACCTTGGTCGACAAGGCCACAAGGTGAGTATCAAGCCACGATAGGTAATTGTCAAGTGTTTATTGTGGGATGGATATGGGTCGAATGGGGAAAATAGAGGGAGAATGGGCTCAAGGTGATTGGATTCCCAAAGATGGAGAATGCGGTTTGTCACAAGTAACGCCTATTTACCGGGTTTTCATCATTTGCTTTTACTTGCACGAGAAGCTAGAAAGTAACATGACGCCTGATTGCCAGGTTTTCCTCATGATACCTATCCAAGGCGCCTGTTTGCCAGGTTTTCACCAAAGGACGATTTTTTTTTGGTATGCTTTCTATTTTTTTCTGATTTTTTTTTTTTTGTATGTTCTCTTTGTAACTTTTTTTTTTGATTTTTGACTTTATTGTGCCCCCTTGCATTGGGGTTCTCTTAAGTATAGAACTGGCGAAGGTGCATGCTGTTGATTGGATCATCAAACAACTCACCTTCTGATGTGGCTAACTGATATGCCCCCGATCCGTAAGCCGCTACAATTACATAGGGTCCAAGCCAGTTAGGCTCGAACTTACCTTTCTTTTCTCTGTCCTGCTGATTGCGAGGGTTCTCTTTTAGGACGAGGTCCCCAACCTTGAAGCATCTTGGTCTAACCTTGTGGTTGTAGCTTCTTGACATCATTTGTTGATAGGCTTTGAGATGGTCAAAAGCTTTTTGGCGCCTTTCCTCTAGCAGTTCTAGATCTTGTAGTCTGGAGACTCTGTACTCTTCGTCTGATATGAGACCTTTCAATGACACCCGAAGGGATGGGAGTTCGACCTCAATGGGAATGATGGCTTCGGAACCATAGACGAGGGCGTAGGGTGTAGCACCTATGGGAGTGCATATGCTGGTTCTATAGGCCCACAGAGCGGGATTGAGTTGGACGTGCCAATCGCGACCAGCTTCATTGACAGTCTTCTTTAGGATTTTCAGAATGGTTTTGTTCGATGCCTCAGCTTGGCCATTACCTTGGGGATAGTATGGAGTGGAGAAACGATGTTGGATTTTAAAACGCTCACAAAGTTCCTGGACATATTGATTTTTGAAGGGTCTCCCGTTATCCGTTATGATGGATGAAGGGATGCCATATCGGCAGATAATGTAATTCAGAATGAAAGAGGAAATTTGCTTTCCTGTGACAGTGGTTAGGGGAATGGCTTCGATCCACTTCGTGAAGTATTCAGTGGCGGTTATGATGAATTTATGGCCGTTGGAAGAAGGCGGATGAATCTTTCCCACGAGGTCAAGTCCCCACTGGCAAAAGGGCCAGGGTGTCGTTAGAGGTCTCAACTCTTGAGCAGGTGCATGAATCAGGTTCCCATGTATCTGGCACTGTTTGCACTTTTTGACGAACTGATATGAATCCATTTCCATATTGGGCCAGTAATAACCCAAACGCATGAGTTTCTTAGCTAAGGAAGGACCGCTGGAGTGTGTTCCGCAGATCCCTTCGTGCACGTCTCGTAAGGCAGTTATAGATTCTTCTTGTTCTAGACAACGGAGTAAAGTACCATCTAGACCACGTCGGTAAAGGGTATTGGCGATAATGGTGTAACGGGAGGCTTGTCGGATGAAAGTTCATTTTTGGTTGGAAGAGAGGTCCAAAGGAAGGATATTGTCCTTGAGGTAAGTGTAGGTCTTACCGTACCAAGGCGAATCAGATCCTACTAGGTGGCAAATGGAATGGGTTTCGAGAAGATCATAAGCCGGTTGTCGAATTGTTTCTACTAAGAACTCATACCGTGACTCATGTTCAGGTATCTCAGGAAGAGAGGCTATGGTCGCCATTGCATCGGCTGCTTTGTTCTCTATCCTGGGTATTTGCTCAAACGAGATGGTCCCAAAATGTGCTTTGAGGTCGTCGACCATCCGTTTGTATGGGATGAGCTTCTCATCTTTGGTTTGATACTCGTCGTTGACCTGGTTTATGACAAGCTGAGAATCATTGTAGACACATAGTGCTTGGATTTTCCACTCAGTGGCCATCTTGAGACCAATTACCAAAGCCTCATACTCCGCTATATTGTTAGTGCATGGAAATAACAACCTGTAGGACTTTGGAATTGTGTCACCTTGGGCAGTGATAAACAAGATACCTGCCCCCGATCCATGGTTGGTGTAAGACCCGTCGAAGTAGAGTTTCCAAGGAGATGTTGACAGAGTGAATAAAGACTCATCGGGGAACTCAAACTGCATTGGTGAAGTGTCCTGTAACGGTGCCTCAGCTAGTTGGTCAGCGATGATTTGCCCCTTGATGGCTTTTCTGTCCACATACTCTATATCATATTCGCTAAGAAGCATAACCCATTTGGCTAGTCGACCTGTGAGAGCTGCTTTGCTGAGAAGATATTTTAGTGGGTCGATCTTGGCAATGAGTTTGACAGGATGTGCCAACATGTAGTGTTAGAGTTTTTGTGAGGCAAAAACCATCGCAAGGCATGAACGTTCCACCTGTGAGTACTGCAACTCGTAGCCCACTAAGGTTCGACTGATGTAGTACACAGCTCTTTCCTTGTTCTCATAGTCTTGCTGCGCTAGGAGAGCCCCAAGAGCAGTAGGTGTAGCAGATATGTAGAGAATCAAAGGTTTTCCTTGGATCGGAGGCATGAGTATAGGAGGATTCATGAGGTACTCCTTGAGCTTGTTGAATGCCTCTTCGCACTTCTCATTCCATTTAAATGGAATGTTCTTATGTAGGAGATGGCTGAAAGGATGGCACTTGTCTGCCAGCTGTGAGATGAACCTGCGGATGGCCTGTAGCTTGCCCTGTAAGGATCTCAACTGTGTTAGAGTTTTAGGCGGAGGCATGTCCATGATTGCTTTGACCTTGGCCGGGTCTACCTCTATGCCGTTTGCTGACACGATGAAGCCTAGCAGCTTGCCTGATGTGACCCCAAACACACATTTCTTCGGGTTCAGTTTTACTTGGAATTGATCCAATCGTTGGAAGACTTTTTCTAATGTGTCCAGGTGTGAGTCCCTGGTGAGTGATTTTGCCAAGATATCGTCAACATAGTCTTCCATAGTCACATGCATCATGTCATGAAATATAGTTGTCATGGCCCGCTGATATGTAGCACCTGCATTTTTCAACCCAAATGGCATGACATTCCAGCAAAAGGTACCCCATGGACAAGTGAAAGCTGTTTTGTGTTGATCCTCAGGTGCTATTTTGATTTGGTTATACCCGGAGAATCCGTCCATGAGTGATAACATTGTATGTCCTGCTGTAAGGTCGACTATGATGTCTATGTTTGGCAACGGAAAGTCATCTTTGCGGCACACCTTGTTTAAGTCTCAAAAATCATTGCATAGTTGAACTCGGCCATCCGGTTTAGATAGTGGCATAATGTTTGATATCCATTCAGGATAGTCTATGGCTCTGATGAACCCCACATCTAGCAATTTCTTGAGTTCTTCCTTGACCAGAAGGGCTATATGAGGATGCATCTTTCTCAGTTTTTGCTTTACGGGCTTCACCCCTGGATCCAATGGCAAGTGATGTAGGATCAGGTTTGGGTCCAAACCTGGCATGTCGGCATATGACCGAGCAAAGCTACCTCTCTTCTTTTTAAAGAATGGTACAAACCTGGTTTTCTCAGGCGGCGTGAGAGATTTTGCAAAGTGGATAATCTTAGGCTGCTCTTCGGTTCCAATGTTCACTGGCTCTATTGGCTCCACCACGATCTGTGACCTTTCTTGATACATATCACTTGGGAGGGTGTCAAGAATTCCATCGTCAGGTGCCACAGTTGGGTTTTCACCTTCAGATACATCTTTTCTTTTTACTGTTTTATGATCTGACACTGCCGCACGGCGGTTTTCACCGTCAGATCCCTTTTTGATCTTTATATTTTTGCGACTAGAAGGCTTGGCACCCTCCCCGAAGTAAGCTACAGTATTAAGTTCGATAGCGAAACCGGCTTTATGATCCCCTTTTGGTAAGTGATCTCTAAGTCCCATATAGTCAATGTAGGCATCATCGTTCTGGAACATATCTAATTGGGGGGTTCCTTGCAGATCCCAGTCAATAAGCTCAGGGTGCAAGAGGGGAAGGGAGTCGGATGAAAGACCTGATTCATTGATAGTGTGGATGGAAATACTAGGAGCATAGGTGGGGGTAGTGTTCTGGGGGGTACTTTCCTCCAAGTTGTTTATCGCAATGGAATCGAAACTTTCCTCGAAAGCCATACTCTCAGGGAGGGGCAAATCAGACTCCAGTGGTCTGTCCCGTTGCGTTTGTCTCTCATGGTAAGGGCTAAGAGTTTGGATGGTGTCAACCTCTTTGTCGTCGTAGGAGTGCTCCGTTAGCTCATCCCACTCATACTCATTGGAATCATCTGAATCTGTGTCACTGTCCACTTGGAGTGTTTGGATTGTCTCCACAAGACAGGCATTTTCCTTGGCTTTACCCTTGCCTTTGTATCCCAAGCCAGTGGTGTTTCTAGTCGAAGAGGAGGAAGAAGGTTGCATAGGTTCGATGATCCCTTCTTTTCTGAGGCCGATAGGGCCTTGTCCTTCATATCCCATCCTGTGCAAGATGGTCTCACCTCGTCCATAGAGTTCTGTAGGGAGTCTGGGTGAATCTTGGGGTGTGTTTTCTTCTTCGGCATAAAGCCATTGCAAGAGATCTCGCTCCTCGGATTCATCGGATAAGGTCCCCCATTTTACAAAGGGGTTTGCGGGAGTTATAGGAGGAGCAGAGGGCTTTGGAAAATGCCTGGGTTGATGCTTGGGCTGGCCAAAGGAGCGAGGAGACAAGGGCATTCTTGCAAGGTTGAGGCTGTGCTCAATCTGGTATTCCCCCACGCCATTTTCTTTTATGGTAATTTTCATTGGTTTAGGCCGTGAGGAGGAGGCTTCAGTGGAATGGTCCTGTTGCGGGGTAGGGGAAATGTGGGCTCGATTGTTGGGTATGACACATTCAGGTTTTGCCTGGAAAGAATTGCAGTGTTGGTAGGGATCAGGGTCGCCTTGAATGGTAACTTGCTTGCCGTTGTGCAGGAATTTAATGCACTGATGCTAGGTTGAGGGGACAGCCTTCATGGCATGGATCCATGGTCTCCCTAGTAAGATATTATAAGCAAGCTCTCGATCAAGGGCTTAGCACACCACATCTTTGATTACCGGTCCAACTTGAATAGGTAGGACAACCGTGCCTTTTGTGGTTCTCTCTTCCTCGTCATAGGCCTTTATGGTAATCTTCCTTCGTGGATCAATTGCCTGTTCAGAGAACCCCAATGCAAGGACTAGCTTCAAAGTGCAAATATTCAAACCGGCACCCCCATCAATGAGAACCCTCTTGATGTGGTGCTTGTGTACGAATGCGACAATGTGTAGGGGAGTGTTGTGGGGTTGAGATATGGAAAGGTCATCTTGCTCAGTAAATGATATGGAAGGGGAGGATGTCAGATTGCCAACCATGGTTTGAAACTTCTCTTGGGCCAGGTTAGTGGGGACAGTAGTTTCCACTAAGGCTTTCTCGAGAATCTCCTTATGAGAAGGAGATAGACGCAAGAGCTCCAATATAGAAATGTGAGCCGGGGTTTTCTGTAACTGGTCGATGACATTGTATGGACGGGAGTTAGACGGAGATGGCGATGACCTTGGAGGGGTGGTATTGATCGTGACTTTACCACTGCGGGTAATTATACTACAACTAGTTCTGTTAGGTCTTGGTGGTTGGTTGGGGGAGATGACATTGACCTGCGGAAGATGTTCTGAAATGCAGTTAATGGTGTACTCAAATGGAACGCTTGCATAGTTAGCATTACTCGACCCGCTGTTCTGATTTAGCCGGTTGCGATTGTTGTCGTTATTGGGATTGCCATTGGAGATGTTGCCGTTGTGACCATTGTTGTGGTTGTGACCATTGTTGTTGTTGTGACCGCTGTTGTGATTGTTGTTATACGGCCTGTTGTGATTTAGAAGAGGATCCCGGTAGGCCACATGAGATTCATTGGAGGTATGCTGTTGTGTTCCTCCCTGATTTTGATCCAGTATATCCTGTATGACATTCTTAAGACAGATGCAATTATTGGTTGTGTGCCCCCTTCCTCAATGATACTCGCAATAGTCTGTGTCCTTCCAATAGGGAGGTTTGACTATAGGCTCATAGTCACTTGTTGGCGGTAGAGAAATTTCATTGTTAGCCAACAACTTTCTGAGGGCCGATTCTTGAGATTCTCCTAACGGTGTGTATTTCCTCCTTGGATTTGAATTGAACCAAGGTCTAGGTTCCCGAGGGGGTGGCTTGTTGAGTGCACCGTTATTTGCTTCTTCCTTAAGAGTGAATATGGGTTGTTGTTTAGGGGCTGCCGCCTTGGCATCCACTACTCCATCGTTGACCACATTCTTGTTCTTGGTCCAAAACTTTGACTTGTCAGTTGTGTAATTGGAAGGAGGTGTGTCCTTGTAGAGTTTGAGAGTTCCTTTAGCGATCATAGCTTTCTCAATGAATAGCCCCATTTCAATGACGTTGGCGAATGAGGTAGGGCATTGTATCTGAATCTGATAGCTAAGATCAGGGTTCAAATTGTGGACAAACATTTCCAATAGTTGTTTCTCAGGCACGCCATAAGAACACTTACTAGCTAGCTGTCTCCATCGTTGTAAGAAGGTGGTGAAAGACTCACCACCCTTTTGTTTGGTGTTGCATAGGTCTAGCATAGATACCTCGTGTTCTATGTTGTAAGAGAAGTGCGTTATGAATTTATTGACAAGTTCATCAAAAGTTTTGATTCCTGGTGGGAGACGCGAGAACCACTCCATAGCTTGACCTCCTAAAGATCTTGGGAACAGTCTCATTAAGTAGGTCTCATTGTGAGCTACTTCTAGACATGCTGTAGTGAATTCCCTGATATGATCTCTAGGGTCCCCCTTCCCTTTGTATTTGTCAAATTTTGGAATTCTGAACTGATAGGGGAATGGTTTCATGACCAAACTTCTGTCAAAGGGGTATGGTGCTATATCTTCCAAGGAGTAGTTCTTGGAACTTGTGCTGATCTTAAGGTTGGAGATTTCTAGCTTTAGACTCTCAATTTGTTGTCTCACATCCGCCATAGGAACATTTTGAGCTATGGGTTGTTTTCCTCTCTCATTGGCATGGGGGACCGTGTCATTTGTGCCTCTCTCATGTTCATTGTCTACATTTTCCATGATGGAGCTAATGTCAAAGTCTGTGGGGAGTTTGATTCCGAGACTAGCAAGATGATGGAAATATTTGGTGGGGTCCTCAAGGAGCACTTTCTCCACTAGGCGTTGGAATTTGCTATCTTGCATGTGTGCCACTAATTCTTCACGAGAAATTTCTTCATCATCATCGCGTGGTGGGGCGATGTGATCGGATGAGTCAGCCATTTCAATTAGCTTGTTGTACTGGGATCGAGTAAGAACCATGCAAGGTGGGGTGGGATGAAGTGGACTAGGATTAGAAATTTTGGCAAGGTGCCGACTAAGACTGTAATGAATGGGGTATCTAGGACAAGATTTGGACAAAGGGTTCTCTCGCTCAATGACTTCAGGCAAGACGGTTGACACAAGACTCTAGCCACTAGCAAGGGTAGTCGATACCAGTCTTACTGCGTAGGGCTTAGTCGTTCAACAAGACTACTAGCAAAAGGTACTGTGACCTACTAGGCTTACGTGAATTTACTAATGAAACAAAGAAGAACCTATGTCGAATCGGTATGGGACAGAATGACGTTGGGGCAAGAGTGACTAGGACAGAAGGTGACTGGGACGACCGACGAAAGAGAGAGAATTGGGTGAAATGGATGAAAATTGACTGCAAGGTTGATTCCGACCTCAGAAAATGAAACTAGGCTGAAATGGGTACTTTGAACAGTTGATGAAAATTTCTCAAAAATAGGGCAGATGTTCACTGTCACACATGTGCAAAAATAAATGCGCAGCAAGAATGGGTAAATGCGCCGTAAGTCGCTGTAAAAGCGCGGTTCTGGTGAAGCACGTATGCGCAATAACAGTGCGTAAATGTGCAGCAGAAAAGTATATGCGCAGCAAGTCGGTGTATAAGCGCAGCAAGTCGCTGTAAAAGCACAGCCAAAAAGTGTATATGCGCAGCAGAAAGGTATGTATGCGCAGCCAGTCGGTGCAAAAGCGTAGCAAGTCGCTGTGTATGCGCAGCAGAAAAGTGTATATGCGCAGTTCAGGTATTTTTTGCAAAATTTTTTTTTGAATTTTTCTCTATTTTTGGTATTCTTTGGCTGGAAAAAGGTCTTCTTGATTTGATATTATGAATTAATTTAGCAAGAAAACACAGCAAGCACAAAGAGTATTTTGTAGTTTTCCATTGTTTTTGTAGTTTTTAGACTCTATTTTGGACAAAAGCAAGCACAAAATCCTAGGCGAGAAATGGATTATAAGGGATTTGGGCCACTAAAACAAGAGGTATTTAATTCGGGCAACCGTTCAAGTGGTTACACGTGCGGCGGCGCTACTCTCCGTTATGGAGTCTCCTAGCCTCAAAGGGTTACGCCTGAGAGGGTTTTGGGGGAGGTTGGCCGTCGGTGTAACATAACAGCACTCATTGCAGGAGGTTTTCACCTCAAGCACAATTTATTTTAAGTGGCTCGGTAGGGCTTGGCGTTAGCTTGTTACCACTCAGGGTCGTTCCCGCTTGGACAAGCGTGCATCCAAGGGCAGGCCCCTCCTAAAGGTTAAACAAATAGAATGACAAGTCTGGCACTCTGATCACCCAGAAGAGGGGAGAGCATAAGCCTATTGTCATTCGCAAGCACAGAATACACTGATTAATCCAACCTAGTTAAAAGATAAAAACTAAATGGGCTAATCTACTCAAACAGAACTTTGAAGTGATTTCAGCAATATTGCAGTGGTTCAGTTTTAAATCCCAGAAAGCAGTAGTGAGTTCAATTTTAAATCCACATTGCACGAGATTGTTAACTTTGAAATTCAGGTCTCACGATATAGCAATGGTTCATTTTAACTGCAAGATCAGTGATGAGTTCAATTTTAAAACCGCAAAGCACGAGAAATTCAGGTCTCACGATATAGCAATGGTTCATTTTACCTTCAAGATCAGTGATGAGTTCAATTTTAAATCTCAGATAGCAATAACTTTGAAGGTGTTTGTAATGCAAGCATGAAATAAACCCGTTACTTCCTCCCTAATTAGGACTAGATGAAGATTTGTAATGAACAACCATTTTACTCTTTCCCAGAAAATGAAAGGTGACCTAATTAGATGCAACTACATGTAACTGAACCCGAGCCTACCCTGTAAAACCGCTCCAGCAAACACCTGCAAAGGGGTTAACGTTAGCAAGATCTTCTAGAAAAGTATTAAAACTTGAGTCTGTTACAAATGCGCAGCTTCAGTGATCAGATGCGCAGAAATGATCAACAGAAGCAGAGCACTAACGAATGCGCTGCAAGATTGAACGTATGCACGGTTAAAATGAATATATGCGCAGTTTTAATGGATGCGCAGCAACAGTTTTCAGAAGCGCTGTAACAGTCAACAGATGCGCAGTTATAACCTATGCGCCGTAACAGTGCGCAAAAGCGCCGCAGAAATACACAGATGCGTAAAAAGAATAAATGCGCCAGAACAGTCTTTATATGCGCCGTGGAAATAAACAGATGCGCCGAAAGAACCTGTGCGTGACTCTGCGTGACCTGTACGGAACCTGCCTTCAAAAAAGCTCAAAAATGGTGAAATAAAGGGGCAACGGCCCCACGGTGGGCGCCAAAAATGTGAGGGTAAAATGGTGATCAATCAAATGAATAATAGATGACCCAAACATCAACAGAATAGTGAAACAAAGAAGATTCAAGTAAACAAAGCAATGAACAAACACAGCAAACCTCTTCCGTTTCGAAACTTCTGTTGTTCGCCTATCACGAATTGTCCTTTCGCAGATGAGATGAGCCCTCAGAGAGTGCAATCTTTTAAAGCTGTTTGAGGAAGTCAATGGTGAATGGCTATGGTGTGATATGCAATGAAGGTGAGCTCCAATGCAACAATGGTGATCTCAAGCTTGTAGATGACAAGTGGGTGCCAAAGGCGCGCTGGTGATATTTCTGCAGAGTAACGATGTCAAAAGCCTGGATGAATAGAATGGAAGAATGAAGCTTCATTTATAGACTTGGAAGAATGGGAATCAACGGTTGAGAGGAGATATGAAGATCAATGGCTGAGGATGGTTGAGGAATGTGCAACCAGTAGAAATGTGACAAGTGTCCCAGCTCCATCATGAAAGAGGGGATGTGACAAAATAGATTGGAGAGTTAACTCCATTGACTGAACAGTTAACAGACTTGATTGATCAGTTAGAAGAGTGAATTATGGGATTGACTGAATTGATTGACCAGTGAACTGGGTTGATTGAGGAGTCAACAGAATAGATTGACCAGTGAATTCAAATGATTAATCAGTTAACAGATTTGATTAATTAGTTAACTAACTTCTGATTTGAGAAGAAATAGGCCATGTGGGTGAGAGAAAAATGGGTAATTAAATATTAAATATATTTAATTACATGTGCAACTTGATGATGTGGACAAGGTGAGGTGGAAAAGGTGAGGTGTATTTTTGAATTTAGAACTTAGGATAGAGGAATTTAGATTAATTAAATAATTTATGATTATTTAATTGGGTAGGACATTTAGAAGAATTTTAATTAAATAAATTGAATTTATTTAATTATGGAACAGTGAATCGATTAAATAAATTGGAAATATTTATTTAATTGATAGAAGAATAGAATAAATATTTAGAATATTTATTTAGGATGATTCGTGTCATTTTTAGGCGTATACAACTAGCTCATGTGAAACAAAAAGAGTCAGTTTTATCTAGTTATCAAGTTGATATTGGGGGATTTGCAGTTAGAAGATATTTTGTTAGTTGCAGAGGATCTTCATAAGGGGTTTTCCTTTTCATGAATCATTAACATTATAGAGACACAACTAGAGACCAGAGAGTTTTCAACAACTAGATTAGAGATATTTTCTTGCCTTAGCAAGTGCCTCTTATGAAGGATTTGAATATTGTAATCTGTGTAATTTTTTCCTTATGTACTTTGTTCTACATCAAATAATGGAGAGAGAGTGGTGTTCTATGCAAATTATAATTTATTTCTGTATACGTTTAAAAATGACACAAATCATCCTAAATAAATATTCTAAATATTTATTCTATTCTTCTATTAATTAAATAAATATTCTAAATTTATTTAATCGATTCACTGCTCCATAATTAAATAAATTCAATTTATTTAATTAAAATTCTTCTAAATATCCTACACAATTAAATAATCATAAATTATTTAATTAATCCAAATTCCTGTATCCTAAGTTCTAAATTCAAAAATCCACCTCACCTTTACACCTCACCTTTTCCACCTCACCTTGTCCACCTCATCAGGTTGCACATGTAATTAAATATTTTTAATATTTAATTATCTTATTTTCCCTCACCCACATGGCCTATTTCTTCTCAAATCAGAGGTTAGTTAACTAATCAATCAAAAGTGTTAACTAACCTGTCAATTGAGTCAATCCCTCAATCAATTCAGTCAATCCCATAATCCACTCTTCTAACTGATCAATCAAGTCTGTTAACTGTTTAGTCAATGGAGTTAACTCTCCAATCAATTTTGTCACATCCCCCCTTTCATGATGGAGCTGGGACACTTGTCACATTTCTACTGGTTGCACATTCTTCAACCATCCTCAGCCATTGATCTTCATATCTCCTCTCAACCGTTGATTCTCATTCTTCTGAGTCTATAAATGAAGCTTCATCCTTCCATTCTAATCATCCAGGCTTTTGACATCGTTACTCTGTAGAAATATCACTAGCGTGCCTTTGACACCCTTTTACCATCCACAAGCTTGAGATCACATACTTGCCTTGGAGCTCCTCTTCATTGCATATCACCATAGCCATTTACCATCGACTTCCTACAAACAGCTAAAAGAGTGCACTCTTTGAGGGCTCACTTCATTTGCAAAAGGATGGTTGTAATAGGCAAACAACAGAAGCATCGATTTCAGGGAAGGTTTGTTTTGTGTTATTCATTGCTATTTTCATTTAATCTTTCCTGTTATCTCCTATTCTGTTGATGTTTGGGTCTTATATAATTCATTTGATTGATCCGCATTTTACCCTTACATTTTTGGCGCCCACCGTGGGGCCTTTGCCCCTTTATCTCATCAAAATCTGAGCTTTTTTTGAAGGCAGGTTCCGTACTGGTCACGCACAGACACGCACAGGTTATTTCGGCACATTTGAACATTTTTGCAGCGCATCTATCCCTTTCTGTAGCGCTTTTATTCTTCCTGCGCTTCTATGTATTCTTGCTGCGCTTTAGCTCACTGTTACGACGCTTTTGTCATTATTGCGCATTTGTTCATTTGTGCTGCGCTTTTGAAGACTGTTACTGTGCATCCATTATTGCTACGCATTTATTCATTTTCATAGTGCATAGGTGTAATATTGCGGCGCATTCATAGTTGCTACGCTTCTGTTGATTATTTCTGTGCATCTAATCACTAAAGCTGCGCATTTGTAATAAGCTATGGTTTTAGTACTTTTCTAGAAGAATTTGCTAACGCTAACCTTTTTGTAGGTGTTTGCTGGAGCTGTTTTGCAGGATAGGCTCGGGTTTAGTTCCATATAGTTGCATTTAAATAGTTCACATTTCACTTTCCAAGGGATAGTAAAATTGATGTTCATTCAAATCCTCATCTAGCTCTAATTAGGGAGAAAGTAATTGGATTATTTCTTGCTTGCATTGCAACACCTTCCAAGTTATTGCTATCTAAGTTTAAAACTGAACTGACCATTGATCTTGAGGTTAAAATAAACTATTGCTATGTCGTGAGACCAAAACTTCAAAGTTAACTATCTCGTGCTATGCGGTTTAAAACTGAACTCACCATTGATCTTGAGGTTAAAATGAACTATTGCTATATCGTGAGACCAAAACTTCAAAGTTAACTATCTCGTGCTACGCGGATTTAAAACTGAACTCACCATTGCTTTCTGGGGTTAAAACTGAACCACTGCTATATTGCTAAAATCACTTCAAAGTTCTGTGTTTGAGTAGATTAGCCCATTTAGTTTTTCACTTTTAACTAGGGTGGATTAATTAGTGTATTCTGTGCTTGTGAATGACAATAGGCTTATGCTCTCCCCTCTTCTGGGTGATCAGAGTTCCAGACTTGTCATTCTATTTGTTTAACCTTTAGGAGGGGCCTGCCCTTGGATGCACGCTTGTCCAAGTGGGAACGACCCTGAGTGGTAATAGGCTAACGCCAAGCCCTACCAAGCCACTTAAAATAAATTGTGCTTGAGGTGAAAACTTCTTGCAACGAGTGCTATTATGTTACACCGACGGCCAACCTCCCCCAAAACCCTCTAAGGCGCAACCCTTTGAGGGTGGGAGACTCCATAACGAAGAGTAGTGCCGCCGCACGTGTAACCACTTGAATGGTTGCCTGCATTAAATACCTCTTGTTCTAGTGGCCCAAATCCCTTATAATCCATTTCTCACCTAGGATTTTTGTGCTTGCTTTTGTTCCATTTAGTCCAAAATAGAGTCGAAAAAACTACAAAAACAATGAAAAACTACAAAATATTCTTTGTGCTTGCTGTGTTTTCTTGCTGTTAATTCATAATATCAGATCAGGAAGACCTTTTCCAGCCAAAAAATACCAAAAATAGAAGAAAATTCCAAAAAATTTGCCAACAATATCAGAGCTACGCATATACTCCTTTCAGCTGCGCATTTGTGGCGACTTGCTGCGCTTTTGTAATGACTTGCTGCGCATATATACTGCTGCTGCGCATATACACACTGTTGCTACGCATTTGTACTTAACCAGAGCTGCGCATATACTGAGACTTATGGCGCATTTGTTTCGGCACATATGCAACAGTGAGCACTTGCCCTATTTTTGAGAGAATATTTTCACTTAATTGGAGTACCCATTTCAGCCTAGTTTCACTTTCTGAGGTCAAATTCAATCTAGTAGTTAGTCTTCATCCGTTTCACCCAAGTCTCTCTCTTTCGTCACTCGTCCCATTCACTTTCTGTCCAAATCCCTCTTGTCCCAAAGTCAGTTTGTCCCATACCAATTCGACATAGGTTCCTTTTTCGTGTCATTAGTGAATTCACGTAAGCCTAGTAGGTCACCGTACCTTTGCTAGTAGTCTTGTTGAACGACTAAGCCCCACACAGTAAGACTGGTATCGACTACCCTTACTAGCGGCTAATGTCTTGTGTCAACTATTTTACTTGAAGTCATTGAGTGAGAGAATCCATTGTCCAAGTCTTGTCCTAGGTATCCCATTCACAACAGTCTCAGTCAGCACCTCGCCAAAATTTCTAATCCTAGTCCACTTCATCCCACCCCACCTTGCATGGTTTTTACTCGATCCCAGTACAACAAGCAAATTGAAATGGGTGACTCATCTGATCACCTCGCCCCACCACGTGGTGGTGATGAAGAAATTTCTCATGAAGAATTAGTAGCGCACATCCAAGATAGAAAATTCCAACGCCTGGTAGAGAGGGTGCTCCTTGAAGACCCTGATAAATACTTCCACCATCTTGCTAATCTCAGAGTCAAACTCCCCACAGACTTTGACATAAGCTCCATCATGGAAAATGTAGACAATGATCATGAGCGGAGATGTGATGATCATGAGAGGGGCATGAATGACACGGTCCCACATGCAAATGAGAGAGATACAAAAGATAGAGGCAAGAAACCCATAGATCAAATGCTCATATGGATGACGTGAGACAACAAATTGAAAGTCTAAAACAAGAAATATCCAACCTCAAGACCGGTACAAGTTCCAAGCACTACTCTTTGGAAGATATAGCTCCGTATCCTTTTGACAAAAGTTTGGTCATGAAACCCTTCCCCTTTCAATTCGGAGTCCCAAAGTTTGACAAATGCAAAGGGAAGGGGGACCCTAGAGATCATATCCAGGAATTCAATGCCGCATGTTTAGAAGTAGCTCACAACGAGACCTACTTGATGAGACTGTTCCCAAGATTCTTAGGTGGTCAAGCTATGGAGTGGTTCTCACGCCTCCCACCAGGAATCAAAACTTTTGATGAACTTGTCAATAAATTCATAACACACTTCTCTTACAACATAGAACACGAGGTATCTATGCTAGATCTATGCAACACCAAACAAAAGAGTGGTGAGTCATTCGCCACCTTCTTACAACGATGGAGACATCTAGCTAGTAAGTGTTCTTACGATATGCCTGAGAAGCAGCTATTGGAAATGTTTGTCCACAACCTAAACATTGATCTTAGCTATCAGATTCAGATACAATGCCCTACATCATTCTCCAAAGTCATTGAAATGGGCCTATTTATCGAAAAAGCTATGATCACTAAAGGAACTATCAAGCTCTACGAGGACACACCTACTTCAAATTACACAACGGACAAGTCAAAGTTTTGGACCAAGAACAAGAATGTGGTCAATGATGGGGTAGTAGATGCCAAGGTGGCAGCTCCCAAGCAACAACCCATCTTCACTCTAAAGGGAGAAACAAATAATGGTACACTCAACAAACCACCTTCTTGGGAGCCCAGACCTTGGTTCAATTCAAATCCAAGGAGAAAATTCAAACCATTAAGGGAGTCTCAAGAGTCTGCACTAAGGAAGTTATTGGCCAACAACGAAATTTCTCTACCGCCAACAAGTGACTACGAGCCCATAGTCAAACCTCCCTACTCGAAGGACACAGACTATTGTGAATATCATCGGGGAAGGGGGCATACAACTAACAACTGCATCCACCTCAAAAATGTCATATAGGATATACTGGATCAGAATCAGGGAGGGACACAACATCATACCTCCAATGAAACTCATGTGGCCTACAGGGATCCACTTCTAAATCATAACAGGCCATATAACAACAATGGCCACAACAACAACGGCAACAATAGCAATGACAACAACAATAATCGCAACCGGCTAAATCAGAACAGCGGGACGAGTAATGCTAACTATGCAAGTGTTCCATTTGACTACACCATAAACTGCATTTCTGAACATATTCCGTAGGTCAATGTCATCTCACCCAACCAACAACCAGGACCTAACCGAACTGGTTGTAGTATAATTACCCGCAGTGGTAAAGTCACGCTCAATACCGTCCCTCCAAGGTCATCACCATCTCCATCCACCTTCCGTCAGTACAATGTCATCGACCAGTTACAAAAAACTCTGGCTCACATTTCCATATTGGAGCTATTGCGTCTATCTCCTTCTCATAAGGAGATTCTTGAGAAAGCCTTAGTGGAAACCACTGTCCCCACTAACTTGGCTCAAGAGAAGTTCCAGACCATGGTAGGCAATCTGACATCCTCCAATTCCATATTGTTTACTGAGCAAGATGACCTTTCTATATCTCAACCCCACAACACCCCTCTGCACATTGTCGCATTCATACACAAGCACCGCATCAAGCGGGTTCTCATTGACGGGGGTGCCGGTTTAAATATTTGCACATTGAAGCTAGTCCTTGCACTGGGGTTCTCCGAACAAGCAGTTGATCCAAGGAGGAAAATTACCATTAAGGCATATGACGAGGAAGAAAGAACCACAAAAGGAATGATTGTCCTACCCATTCAAGTGGGACCGGTAATCAAAGATGTGGTGTGCCAAGTCCTTGATCGGGAGCTTGCTTACAATATTCTACTAGGGAGACCATGGATCCACGCCATGAAGGCTGTCCCCTCAACCTATCATCAATGCATTAAGTTCCCACATAATGGCAAGCAGGCCACCATTCAAGGCGACCCCAACCCCTACCAGCACTACAATTCTTTCCGTGCCAAACCCGAATGTGTCATACCCAACAATAGAGCCTACATTTCTCCTACCCTGCAACAGGACCATACTACTGAAGCTTCCTCCTCAAGACCCAAACCACTGAAACTTACCATAAAACAAAATGGTATGGGGGAATACTCCATTGAGCATAGCCTCAACCTTGCCAAGATGCCTTTGTCTCCTTGCTCTTTTGGCCAACCCAAACATCCACCCAAACATTTTCTAAAGCCATCTGCTCCTCCTGTAGCTCCCACAAATCCCTTTGTAAAATGGGGGACCTTATCTGATGAAACAGAGGAGCGAGATCTCCTGCAATGGATTTATGCTGAAGAAGAAAATACACCCCAAGAGCCACCTAGACTCCCTACAGAACTCTACGGCCGGGGTGAGACTATTTTGCATAGGATGGGGTATGAAGGACAAGGCCCCATAGGCCTCAAAAAAGAAGGAATCATTGAACCTATACAACCTTCTTCATCCTCTTTGGCTAGAAACACAAGTGGCCTAGGATACAAAGGCAAGGGTAAAGCCAAGGAAAATGCCTGCCTTGTGGAGACAATCCAAACACTCCAAGTGGACAGCGACATAGATTCAGATGATTCAAATGAGTATGAGTGGGACGAGCTAATAGAACACTCCTACGATGACAAAGAAGTTGACACCATCCAAACTCTTAGCCCCTACCATGAGGGACAAACGCAATGGGACAGACCACTAGAGTCTGATTTGCCCACCCCTGAGATTATGGCTTTCAAGGAAAGTTTAGATTCCATTGCAATAAACAACTTGGAAGAAAGTACCAACCTGAACTCTACCCCCACCAATGCCCATAACATTTCCATTCAGACCATCAATGAATCAAGTCTCTCATCTGACTCCCTTCCCCTCTTACACCCTAAGCTTATTGACTGGGATTTGCAAGGAACCCCCCAATTAGATATGTTCCAGAACGATGATGCTTACATTGATTATATGGAACTTAGGGACCACTTGCCAAAAGGAGATCATAAATCTAGTTTTGCTATCAAACTGAATACCGTGGCTTACTTCGGGGAGGGTGCCAAGCCTTCCAGTTGCAAAAATATCAAGAACAAAAATGGATCTGACAGTGAAAACTGCCTTGCGGCAGTGTCAGATCATAAAACAGTAAAAAGAAAGGACACATCTGACGGTGAAAACCCAACTGTGGCACCTGACGATGGAATGCTTGACACTCTCCCTAGTGATATGTACCAGGAAAGGTCACAGATTGTGGTGGAGCCAACAGAGCCCATGAATATTGGAACCAAAGAGCAGCCCAAGATTATCCACTTTGCCAAATCTCTCACACCACTAGAGAAAACCAGGTTTGTACCATTCTTTAAGAAGAAGAGAGGCAGCTTTGCTTGGTCATATGCTGATATGCCAGGTTTAGACCCAAACCTGATTCTACATCATTTGCCATTGGATCCAGGGGTGAAACCCGTAAAGCAGAAGCTGAGAAAGATGCATCCTCACATAGCCCTTTTGGTCAAAGAAGAACTCAAGAAATTGCTAGATGTGGGGTTCATTAGAGCCATAGATTACCTAGAATGGATATCTAATATTGTGCCAGTGTCTAAACCAGATGGCCGGGTTCAACTATGCAATGATTTTCGAGACTTAAACAAAGCATGCCGCAAGGATGACTTTCCATTGCCAAACATCGATATCATAGTCAACCTAACTGCAGGACATACAATGCTATCACTCATGGATGGATTCTCAGGGTATAATCAAATCAAAATAGCACTAGAGGATCAACACAAAATAGCTTTCACTTGCCCATGGGGTACCTTTTGCTGGAATGTCATGCCTTTTGGGCTGAAAAACGCAGGTGCTACATATCAGCGGGCCATGACAACTATATTCCATGACATGATGCATGTAACTATGGAAGACTATGTTGACGATATCTTAGCAAAATCTCTCACAAGGGACTCTCACAAGGGACTCACACCTGGACAAGGGACTCACACCTGGACGATATCTGCTACACCCACTGCTCTTGGGGCCCTTCTAGCACAGCAAGACTATGAGAACAAGGAGAGAGCTGTATACTACATTAGTCGAACCTTAGTGGGCTACGAGTTGCAATACTCACAGGTAGAACGATCATGCCTTGCAGTGGTTTTTGCTTCACAAAAACTCTGACATTACATGTTGGCACATCCTATCAAACTCATTGCCAAGATCAACCCACTGAAATATCTTCTCAGCAAAGCAACTCTCATAGGTCGACTAGCAAAGTGGGTAATGCTCCTCAGTGAATATGACATAGAATATGCGGACAGAAAAGCCATCAAAGGACAAATCATCGCTGACCAACTGGCCGAGGCACCATTGCAAGACACTTCACCAATGCAGTTTGAGTTTCCCGATGAGTCTTTATTCACTCTGTCAACATCTCCTTAGAAACTCTACTTTGACGGGTCTTACACCAACCATGGATTGGGGGCAGGTATCCTGTTTATCACTCCCCAAGGTGACACAATTCCAAATTCCTACTGATTGTTATTTCCATGCACAAACAACATAGCGGAATATGAAGCCTTGGTAATTGGTCTCAAGATGGCCATGAAATGGAAAATCCAAGCACTACATGTCTACGGTGACTCTCAGCTTATCATAAATCAGGTCAACGATGAGTATCAAACCAAAGATGAGAAGCTCATACCATACAAACGAATGGTTGATGACTTCAAAGAACACTTTGGGACCATCTCCTTCACACAAATACCCAGGATAGAGAACAAAGCAACGGATGCAATGGCTACCATAGCCTCTCTTCTAGAAATTCTTGAATATGAGTCACGGTATGAGTTCTTAGTGGAAACCATCCGGCAACTGGCTTATGATCTCCTTGAAACCCATTCCATTTGCCTCCTAATCGGATCTGATTCACCTTGGTACGGTAAGACTTACACTTACCTCAAGGACAATATTCTCCCACCGGACCTCTCTTCCAATCAAAAATGAACTTTCATCCAACAAACCTCCCACTACACCATCATAGCTAATACCCTTTACCGACGTGGTCTGGATGGTACTTTACTCCGTTGTTTGGAACAAGAAGAATCCATAACTGCCTTGCGAGATGTACATGAAGGGATATGTGGAACACACTCCAGCAACCCTTCCTTAGCTAAGAAACTCATGCATTTGGGTTATTACTGGCCAAATATGGAAATGGATTCATATCAGTTCGTCAAAAATTGCAAACAGTGCCAAATACACGAGAACCTGATCCATGCACCTGCTCAAGAATTAAGACCTTTAACGACACCCTGGCCCTTTTTCCAGTGGGGACTTGACCTTGTGGGAAAGATTCACCCACCCTCTTCCAATGGCCACAAATTATCATAACCGCCACTGAATATTTCACAAAGTGGATTGAAGCCGTTCCCCTAACCACCATCACAGGAAAGCAAATTTCCTCTTTCATTCTGAATTACATTATCTGCAGATATGGCATCCCTTCATCCATCATAACAGATAATGGAAGACCATTCAAAAATTAGGATGTCTAGGAACTCTGTGAGCATTTCAAAATCCAACATCGTTTCTCCACTCCATACTACTCCCAAGGTAACAGCCAAGCTGAGGTATTGAACAAAACCATTCTGAAAATCCTAAAGAAGACTGCCAATGATGCTGGCCATGATTCGCATGTCCAACTCCATCCTGCTCTATGGGCCTACAAAACCAGTATACGCACTCCCACAGGTGCTACACCATATGCCCTTGTCTATGGTTTAGAAGCCATTCTCCCCATTGAGGTCGAACTACCATCCCTCAGGGTGTTGTTGAAAGGACTCATATCAGACGAAGAATACAGAGTCTCCAGGTTACAAGAGCTAGAGCTGCTAGAAGAAAGGTGCCAGAAAGCCTTTGATCATCTCAAAGCCTATCAATAGATAATGTCAAGAAGCTACAACCACAAGGTTAGACCAAGATGCTTCAAAGTTGGGGACCTAGTTCTAAAAGAGAACCCTCGCAATCAACAAGATAGAGAAAAGAAAGGTAAGTTCGAGCCTAACTGGCTGGGATCCTATGTGATTGTAGCTGCTTACGGATTGGGGGCATATCAGTTGGCCACTTCAGAGGGTGAGTTTTTAGATGATCCAATCAACAGCATGCACCTTCGCTGGTTCTATACCTAGGAGAACCCCAATGCAAGAGGGCACAATAAAATCAAAAAATCAAAAAATCAAAAAAGAGAAAATACAAAAAAATCAGAAAAAAATAGAAAGCATACAAAAAAATCATCCTTTGGTGAAAACCTGGCAAACAGGCACCTTGGATAGGTATCATGATGAAAACCTGGCAAACAGGTGTCATGTTTACTTTCTAGCTTCTCGTGCAAATAAAAGCAAGTGATGAAAACCTGGTAAACAGGCGTTACTTGTGATAAACTGCCTTCTCCATCTTTGGGAATCCAATCACCTTGAGTCCATTCTTTCTCCATTTGCCCCATTCGACCCATATCTATCCCACAAATAAACACTTGACAGTTACCTATCATGGCTTGATACTCTCCTTGTGGCCTTGTCAACAAAGTTTTGTCCCATACCATCTCCTCACTGTGAGCCTAGCATAGGGTCTCTTGTTGGTGTTCATGGTCCAAGTCCGTGAACTACGTTGCCTCTGCGCCGTTGCATAGGCAAGGCCATTATTCTAATGCGCCCCCGAGGCTTCCATTTCTTCCATTTCTTCCATGGTCCCATTCATTCCCTTTCTTGTCTTCATTCTTGTCATCTTTCTTCTAGTCCATCCATGGTCCATTAGGGTTTACCCCGAACTACATTGCCTCTCTATTGTCACGTAGGCAAGGCCATTTAGCAATGCGCCCTCGAGGCACTAGGTCAGTCCCTAAGGGTCCATCTCCCCAATAAGGAGTGTGCAATCTTCTCACCACACAAGCAAATGCAAGCAGAACCCACGCCTCAAGCAAAAATCTTGACTGTGAGCATCTTAACCTATCCAAGGCAAAGCAAGTACCCAAGGTCTTCTAAATGATTTTATGCAAATTAAGGCAAGAACTAAACACATATCAACGCAAATATGCTTTGTAGATTAGAAACATGGCTAACAATTCGAGTCCAGATTTTTGCTATCATACCTTCCTATGCTACTTGAGGATGCCAAAAGATAGAGATGCTATGATGGGGGCATGATTATTTTCTTTGTTTGCTGTTTGTGGATTAAACTTTAGTAATGTAACACCTTGTCTAAGGACATGATCAACAAAAGATCATCGAGGACATCAAAGGTATAACATGAATGGGGGCAATCCTTGTTTGTTGAAACGCAAGAAGTACTCAGGTCATCTAGATTCAATTTTGACTAGATGCTTGTATTGACTTGCTAGATCACAATCCATGTAAGCGGTACTCAGGTCATCTCGGTTCAAATTATACCTAGATGCTTGTATTCACTTACACCATATCAGAAAATGTACCAAAAACAAAATGCCCAATGATGAAATAAAGCACTCTAAAAGAAAAACATCCATCCTATATCCATATACACATCCATGCATCCATATCCCATGCAATCCTCATTATCCAAACTATGCAGAGTAACAATATCAAATGAAGTTTCTAAGTCATTCTATCACAACCATTCTTCTATCTATCATGTCATTCTTGTGTCAATAGAGTACATTTGGACTTCACAAAAACAAAGCATATAGGAGCATATCATATCATATGTAGGGCTAGTCATGAACGTGATTAAGTCAATAGAATACATCACCCAATGCATTCGGTCATCCACACATCAGCATTACATCACATCTTAAAGCACAGAAAACCAAAAAAACAACATAGCTAAGTGCATCACATACAAAGCTACATCATCACATAGAAATCATATTATAGTTGCATTCATTTGAAACACTAAATCATCTAGACATCCCATAACATAATACATAAAGCTACATCATCACATAAAAATCCTGTTACATATGCATACATTCAAAGCATTACATCATATAGACATCATATAGCATCATATCAAAAAGCATCTCATATAGCATCAGATAGACCATCTAACTCTACACATACATCACATCATACAATAGAAATAAATCATCATCTCATAACGCATGCAATAGATACACAAAGCTACATCATCATATATACTATCATATAAGAGGTCTAAATGTACAATATCACAGTCTCTCTCAAAAATCAAAGTGTCATATATAAAATACATCCAAATGGATAGTGATACATGTCCCAAAAGGTACAAAATTTGGTCTGTGTCTATCCCTGCTGCTGTGGGCCACCACTGCCAGCTCCTGACTGCTGGGGACCCATCACAGAAGCCCCTGACTGTGATGGACCTACTCTATGAGTAGCCCCAGACTGACTCCTGAAGCTCCCCGCCCTCTGACTCGATGCCATGGCACCATGGTATAAACCTCGGTAGTACTAAGCCTGTGATTGTGCTCTGGCTAGCTTTGCCTGTACCTGTGCCAATTGCGTCTGCAACTAGCCTACCTGTGCCTGTGCCTGCTGCACCTGCCCAACCAAAAATAAACTCGCTGCATCTATCCCCATGGTGGCCACAGTAGTGTCCCGCTCTACACGAACAATATGTAACCGTGCATCTGCCATGTCTCTCTCGCGAGTCAACCCAGCGATAACTGCTGCATCTGTCTCTCGCCTGCCATCGACCCTCCTCAGCTGTGCCTACAGTGCTCGCACCTATCCCCTCAGGCTGGCTATGGCCCTCTCATGCACCTCTACCTCCACTGGCCCTTGTGCTGCCTCTGCCTGTCCTGGCCCCTGTGGCTGGGGCACCTGCTGCTGTGGTACCTGCTGGGGTGGTGGCATCTGTGCCTGTTGAGGTATTTGCTGTTGTGCCTCTGCTTGTCCTGGCACTACCTGCTCAGCCTGGCCTATCCTCCTCCACTGTCTCGGCCTCTCTCCGGCTCTACCACCTCGTCCCCATCCTCCTCTAGCTCCCCTCTGACCTGGGCCAACCTGTCCCTCCTCCTCTAAGTCTGCCTCATCAATACGAGGCACCAGCATGCCGGGTCCTGAATATCTCAGGAAAGGATGTGCAGTCATCCAATACTCGTAATCCTATGTCACCCCTGTGTCTGCTATCTCTGTCCGCATGTCCCACGCCACATAGGGAGTTTGACGAAACTCTGCTAGGGCCTCCTCGTATGAAGCCATCGGCCCCCAGCGGACCCTCTCTGCATGTGTCTGTGCAAAAAGTGCCTGTCCCTGTGGCATGCCCTGCCTCCTGCCAAACTGTCTCAACACTCAGCCCACCATCTGCCTCTCCAGTATATGCCGTGTATGGCCTATCAGCCACCTAGTCTGAAAGCAATACAGCAGCTCGTCTCCCTCGTCATCCCAGGGCTCGCAATCTAGATATGGTCACCAGACGACCACATCTACCCCATCCAAGGTGTGCCTCTAGTACTCTAACTTCCCTAGCCTATGCTGGGAAATCACTCCTACATAGCCATAACTATATGGCTCTCCTCACTGCATCGCGAAGACACATATCGACCTAGTCACCGCTATGTGCTCCCACAGCCAAAACTGTAGTAGTAATACCCCAGCTGATAGACTCGTGCTGCGGTGGTACACCACCTGATGCATGTCATGGTACAAATGGGCCAGTACGCAGACTCCCCATGTATATCAGGTGCCCTCAGTCAGCATCCACTCCATGATCCTGCCCCATCCAATGGGGAACCCATGCGATCTCCTGTCCGGGCATACAACGCCCCTGATCAGTCCATCCACAATCCCCGGGAAGTAGTCATAGCAATCGTATATATCCTGCCATGGGATGACCTGTCCAACCAGCTCAGGATCATTGAACACTCGCTAGCACTCGGCGAGTCCCACATCCTGCTGTGCATCATACTCGACTAACTCACCCACCACGGGTAAGTGCAGTATCTGGTAAATGTCCTCTAAGGTCATCGTCATCTCTCCAGTAGGAAAGTGGAAGGTCCCGTCCTCACTGTGAAATCTCTCTACAGCAGTTGTCAGCAATCCTTAGTTCACCCGCACCTCGGGCATGAAGCAAACATAGTCCAAACCCATGGCACCAAGCGCCACTTTGTCAGTCTCTATCAGCATGTACCTCTGTAATAAGGGCATGGGAAATGTCTCCCTCGACTGCAGTGTGTCTCGAATATCCTCCTGCAAGCAAGCAGAGCAACGCGTCAGTCTCATACGGCATATACCATACTCAACATACCTACTGAACTATATCAACTCAACTTAGCATCTCAAATTGATCAAAACAGCACACTATATCTCTTGACTAGATTCCTACAATCTTGGAGATAGCTCATCGATTCCTGCATCAAATAGGATGCTAATCGAATCAATTTAGCTAAGTAATTTGCTATCCCAAGCAAATGCGCCACTACAGGTGGTAAAAGCACTATTTCTTGATGTATGTGCCGCTAAAATCAGCATATGTGCCGCAAAACACAGATGCGCAGCTACTATGCACATATGCGTCGACTCAGCACATGCGCCGCAACATTCGGCATATGCACCACCATATTACGAAAGCGCCACTAGATTCAGCATATGCACAACTTTCACGCATGCGCTGCTACATTAAACATGTGCACTGCTTAAATACACATGTGCCGCCTAATTACAAAAGCGCAGCTACAGTGCACATATGCGCAGTTTTCATGCATGCGCCGCCGAAACCGGCATATGCGCCACGAAATGACAAAAGCGCCACTTCGCGCAGCATATGCACCGTTCTGCATTTCGGCACATATGTTTGACCTATTTTCTACGTGCATTTATGACACCCAAAATTGATCCTAGGAGAAATTTTTTAGAGCACATACCGGGGGTCCCACCTTTGCTGGCTGCCCGAATCGACGGACTCGCTTGAATCGATGCTCCTCACGTGGAATGTCTGCTGCTCTGGCTGCCATGCTACTCCAAGTTTGCTCTAAGCTCTCTCAATCCAATCCAAATCAAACAAGTGTACAAATGACTATTCTTGTGGACCCAGCTCCTATTTATAACCTCCAAACCCTAATTCTGGCTAGGCGATGACTGTGACTACTTCCCATGCCCCTTTTTCCTCCCGTTTTCTCCTCGTTTCCCTGAAATACGTCCTCAACCATCCTCAGCCGTTGATCTTCATATCTCCTCTCAACCATTGATTCTCATTCTTCCGAGTCTATAAATGAAGCTTCATCCTTCCATTCTAATCATCCAGGCTTTTGACATCGTTACTCTGTAGAAATATCACTAGCGCGCCTTTGGCACCCTTTTACCATCCACAAGCTTGAGATCACATACTTGCCTTGGAGCTCCTCTTCATTGTATATCACCATAGCCATTTACCATCGACTTCCTACAAACAGCTAAAAGAGTGTACTCTTTGAGGGCTTACTTCATTTGCAAAAGGACGGTTGTAATAGGCAAACAACAGAAGCATCGATTTTAGGGAAGGTTTGCTTTGTGTTATTCATTGCTATTTTTGTTTAATCTTTCTTGTTATCTCCTATTCTATTGATGTTTGGGTCTTATATAATTCATTTGATTGATCCGCATTTTACCCTTACAGTTTCTAATTCTTCTTTCTTGCTTTCTATTCTAAGCCTTTTGGTTAATCTGATATGTATGATAGAAGAATTGATCATGCTATCTACTCTTTAATTGTATTAGTAGACTCTATTAGATTTAATCACTATGTTGTTGGGTTAGATTATGATTTTGGCACATCACCATAGTAGTAGATTTAGGCATTTCTTTATAATCTTGTTTTTTCTTCCCCTTTCCTCAAAACCCATACAAAAGAACTAGATTCTTTAAAATCTAGAGGTTATTCTAAGAGTCAAGTCCCATATTCTTAGAATTTCCCATTGTTGGCAATTACTTGCAAAATTAAACATCAACAAGGCATGCAAAGGCCACATCTATTACTCTTTGAAACGTTGATCCTACATTCTTCAACCCAAATGGCATTCTCAAATAAACATATGTTCCCCAAGGAGTAGTGAATGATGTCTTGTATTATTCTGACTCTTTGACCAACACCTAATTGTAGCCTAAGAATGCATCCATCATAGACATCAGTTCTGAACCAACCACATTTAGCAAAAGATGATCCATACATGGAATAGAATAATTCTCCTCAAGGGATTTGATGTTCAGATTTCTGAAATCTACACATAGTCTAATCTCCCCATTCTTTTTCCTTATTGGGACAAGATTAGACACCCACTTAGAATGTATGATTAGTTTAATAATACCTCCCTCTTTCATTTTCAACAATTCTTTCTGCATCGTGGGAGATATAGTGGGATTTGTAGGCCTCTGTTTCTGCCTAAATAGTTTTGCATCAATCTAAAGGGAGATAGTATGTTGAAATAGATCCTCCCTATAAGATTTTAGCTCATCATATGACCATGCAAAATATTTTCTAGATTTTCTCAATAAAGCAATCAACATTTGTTTTTCATGGGCTTTAAGATGCTTACCAATATACACCATCCTTGGTGCCTCTTGAGTGCCAAAGTTAACACCTTCAATGTTGTCTTCTTCGACCATCTTACCCTTGCTTTTCTAATAGTCTGCATTGTCAAAATCCTCTCTAGCACCACCAATCTCTTGGGAATGGTATTCATCTTCACTTGCACTACCTCATTGCCAAACAACATTTAATTGCCATCAACAACTTCTACCATTGGCTGTTAGTTAATCAATTGATTGTCAAACTCATCCATATAATTCAACAAATTGTAAATCTTATTGCCATCATTGAAAACCTGCCAACTGTATATGTTATTAGGAATTGTAGGCTGGGTTAGAATCTCAAGAACGTAGTGGGAGAAAGGATGTGAATCTGGTTGTGGGTCAAACTTTGAACCAACAACAACTAATGCATTCACTTTTTTATTTCTACTCCTTTCAGTCCATTCGATGCTAATAGCATCAAATAGCTCCATTGTGTCCCAGACAACATTTCTGAATGCTTTGAGTTTGTCCTCAATAGAAAAGGTGTTTTTGATTTGCTATACAACCAATTCTGAGTCACTATATTTTTTTAGGCAGCTGACTCCATGTTTATGAATGACATTCAGGCCCAATACTAGTGCTTCATACTCAGCTATATTGTTGGTGCATTGAAAATCAAGTCTAAAAGACTTACCAAATTACTCTCTTTCTGGTGCTATCAGAACAATACCAGCACCTTAGCTCCTTTTCTTGAGTATGCACCATAAAAGTACAATGCCTATAACATATTTTCATTATGCACAGGAGCAATAATTTGTGGCAGATCAACACACAATTTGTGTTCATTGTCATCACAAAACCCCATAAAATAGTCTATATCAGTATCAAAGAAGATCACTTCTTCTTGGGTTTTGTAACAATCCTCTATGTTTTGGTCTTCTACCTTCTTCTCCTTATGAAGCTTTACTTCCACTCCCTAGACTGGAGTAGTGGCATATGACAAGTCCATCTGTATACTTCCACTCGTAGAAGCTGCCCATTTCCTAGATAATAACATACCACATTTAGCAGGGCAGTCCATAATAATTATCTCCATTAGGAATGATTTTTTTGGGTATATAGTGAGTTTAACCTCAACATCCTTGACAAGACCAATCACATTCACCTCCCTAGAATCCACAGAAAAACATTTTCCAAAAGACCTAGACACCTTCAAACCCAAATCATTCATGATTTCAAGTGGCATGAAATTGCTAGATGCTCTAGAATCAAGCATGTAGTTTTGTTGCAACCATCCATTTATGATCAAAGTGGGTGTAGAAAGGATCTACACCCATCCAACTATTTATCATAATTGACCCTAAGTAAACCTCAACTATTTCATCATCTTTAAGAGGAGAAATAATGGGTTGTATAGGTGCACTGGAGGCTATGATAAATGAGACAACCCTATCCCTATTATCAGGAATTCTAATGAGTTCCACTATACGCACTGAAATTTGAATTTGGCTAAAGACTTGAGCCATGACAATAGGGTTATAATTGGGCAAAGGAGCATCAAATGAGATAGTAACATCATTTGTGCAAGGAATGTAAGGTATTATTTGATTTGATGAAATATCCTTACCCTTTTCCTTTGTCTTCTCCTTCTCCTTTTCGAATTCCTATTGTGCCTGAGGCTGATCATGCATGTTATTGCCTTTTGGATAATGAACCCCTAGAATGGGTACAATATTTGGCTGCACGATTTGTGTTGGATTCTTCTGCACATATTTCTTATTTGCTGGTGGTGGCTACATTGGAACTTTCTTTGTTTCTGGCACATTCTTCTTGGGAGTACTATTGTCTTTCTTCTCCAGGTTTACCTTTTGATTTTCTTTCTCTCTATCTAATGTACCATGTCTTGACTCTGCAACAAGAGAGTTCTACATAGGCACTTGCCTATTCCTCAACTGATAATGTCCTTGAACTTGCATAATGGTTGCATCAGTCAAGGATTTCAAATCTTTCTCAAAAGGTTAGAGTAGTACTTCTTTTGCATAAGGTCCCTCAAGTGCTTAAAATCATGAGCTGGCAACTAATATCTCTTTGGACCATCATAATCATATTGGAAAACATGATCATCCTCTTCATAACTATCATAATCAGTATCATGACCCATCTGTTCATACCCCTCTATGTAATGAAGGGGGTAAATCATAAAACACACAACATAAATTGCACACAGAAAATAGAACTTTCTTTATTGATTTGGACAACTTATTACATTACAGAAGCTCAATTATAATCAGAGGAATCAACCATCCATAGGCTGCAACACATTACAGCTTCCTATTCCTAGACTCTAGATTCATCTACCTTTTGTAACCCCAAATCAGCTAGGGTTTCTATTTTCTCACTTATTCTTGACTCTACACTTCCCCCCTTAACTCTACTACTTCCCAGGGTTCCCAAAAATGGTTATTAATAGCCTTTTTGGTGGCCAACAACCTAATTTTGAAATTTGCTTCTCCCTCCAAAAATAGGTCAACTTCCGGGAGCCATAACTTTTGATCCAGGTGTCTGATTGATGAACTGCTTTATGCTTTGAAAAGCTCGCAGAGTACTCTACGCACTAAGAACCGGTTTTGCCGGTTCTGGCCATTTTTGGGCCTGTACGGGGCTGTTTACTGCCTCAAACCTGAGTTTGAATAATTTTTTGGCATTTTTTGGGAAACAGAAACTTTAATATCTTTCAGCTCGCAAATGATCTTTGCGTGATTCCTTCACCAAAGGTCTTATATTTTTGTTATGTAACTTCTTGTAAATTTTCACTTTAATTTGTACCCAAATGCAAAATTTCTAAAAATAGCAGGTTACTATTTTTAGTAGTTTATAAAAACTGAAAGTCCTACATAATTATTCAAGCGATTATGGAACCAGAACCACAAATTTTGAAAAGAAATGGAAAGAACATCAACAATTTTGAAACACATCTTTTTTTGGGTGATGCAAGATTGCCCTTACACCACTGGATGTTCCTGCATTAGACACTCAGGGTAATTTGAGAAGTGATCCTGTCACATCTTAGGTGTTTGTGTGAGGAAAACCTAAACGGTCAACCTCTGCCTTAGACAACCAAGAAGAATATTCAACAGGTCTTCCTTTCCATTTCACTAGACATTCTTCATATTGCCTATTCCAAGTATTTCTTCCCACAGCTATCCAAGATCTCTTCTATCTCCTCCATTGAAGTAGATGCCAAAATACTCCACTGTTCTTCTATTGTTCCATCCTCTGTGCCACCCTCATGACATTCTGTTAAATTAGCAATGTTGAACACAAGGGAAATATTAATCCCACTCGGCAGCTCTACCTGATATGCATTTCTTGAATCATGCTTCTTCAAGATTCTGTACGGTCCAAATTTCTTCATTTTTAACTTATTGTATGTTCCGATTAGGAACCTTTCTTTTCTCAAGTGAACCATGACTTCATCTCCTACATGGAACTCCTTATACCTCCTCTTCTGATCTGCCTTAGCCTTGTATTGAATATTCATCTTATTAATGTGTTTTCTCACCTCTTCATGCAAATTCTTCAGATGTTCTACAAAGTCTTCAGCCTCGGCACTTGTGTTTTCTCTTTGGTCCAAATTCCTTAACTCTGAAGCATTTCTTGGACTATTCCCATATACAATCTAGAATGGTGATTTACCAGTACTCCTATTAACATAATTGTTGTAAGCAAATTCTGCCTGTCATAAAATCAAATCCCATCCCTTGGGATTATCTCCTACTAAGCATCGTAGCAGGTTACCTAAACTCCTATTCACCACTTCCGTCTGTCCATCAATTTGTGGATGGTGTGCAGAACTGAACTTCAAATCTGTCTTCAACGTCTTCCACAATGTCGTCCAAAAACCAGCAAACTTGGTATCTTGATCTGAAACTATGCTCTTTGGTAGACCATGTAATCTCACCACCTCCCTGAAAAATAACTCTACAATATGGACAACATCATTAGTCTTCTTGCAAGGAATAAAATGTACCATCTTCGAGAATCTGTCCACCACCACAAAAATAGAATCATGTCCTCTTTGTGTCCTTGGTAAACCAAGAACAAAATCCATACTAATATCATCCCATGGATTCTCTGGTACATGTAATGGCTGATATAGACCTATATTTTGACTTCCTCCTTTTGCCATCTCACATACTTTGCAACTCTGCACAAATTTCCTCACATCCTACTACAACTGTGGCCAATAATAATTTTCAGCAACAATAGGAATGGTCTTATCTCAACCAAAGTGTCCAGCCAATCCTCCACTATGCTTCTCCTTAATTAGGTTCTCTCCCATCAAACTCCTTGGAATGCACAACTGGCTTCCTCTAAACAACATGCCATCTTGGATTATGAAATCCAACCATTTTGTCCTGTCCAAAGTAACAAGTTCCAAACAAGCTTTCCAGGCCTCTGCAAAATCTAGATCTTTAGGATACAAACTTTTGAGCTCATCAAACCCAACAACCTCTATCTTCATTTCTATCAATAAATTTTACCTTCTGCTCAAGGCATCTGCAACTTTGTTGGACTTCTCACTCCTGTGGTTCAAAACAAAAGTATAGCTCTGCAAAAACTCAAACCATTTTAAGTGCCTTTGGTTCAACTTTCCTTGACTATTAAGATACTGCATAGCCTAATAATCAGTATATAAAACAAAATCCTTTAGCAACAAATAATGTCTCCATTTCTTCAAAGCTTGAACTATTGCATAAAACTCTTGATCATAAACCCAATACTTTTTCTTGGCATCATTAAGCTTCTCACTAAAATAGGCAATGGGCTTACCTTCTTGTATCAAAACAACTCCTATACCACTACCACTAGCATCACAATCTACCTGAAATACCTTATTGAAATCTGGAAGTGCCAAAATAGATTGTTCTACGAATTTTTTCTTTAATGTATCAAAGCTCTTGTCTACTCCTTTAGTCCATCTAAACTCTTTTCTATCCCCTCTCATTGTCTTAGTTGGGGGTGCACAAATACTACTAAAATTCCTGATAAACTTTCTGTAAAAACTTGCCAAACCATGAAAAGATCTTACCTCTGTTGCACTCCTTGGTGTAGGCCATTCAATGATAGCCCTTACTTGTTCTGGGTCCATCTTAAGACCTTCCTCTGAGACAACAAATCCCAGGTATACCAACTCCTTCTTTGCAAAACTACATTTCTTTAGATTAATTAGCAATTTCTCCTCCCTCAGCTTCTCTAAAACTCTTCTGATATGCATCAGATGTTCATCCCAAGTTTTACTGAAAATCAAAATATCATCCAAATGAACAATAACAAAACTTCCCAAAAATTCTTTCAGTACCTCGTTCATGAGCCACATGAATGTGCTCGGTGATTGGTTAGCCCAAATGGCATGACTAACCACTCATACAAACCCTCCTTGGTCTTGAAGGCTGTCTTCCATTCATCTCCTTTTCTAATTCAGATCTAGTGATACCCACTCTTCAGATCAATTTTTGTGAAGTACTTGGCTCCACTCAAACAGTCCATTAAGTCATCCATTCTGGGAAATGGAAATCTATACTTGATCGTGAACTTATTGATGGCTCAAGAGTTTGTACATAGTCTCCACTCTCCATCTTTCTTTGGTGCTAGTATTGCAGGTACCGCACATGGACTTAGGCTCTCTCTTATCAATCCCTTCCTCAACAACTCCTGAACTTATCTTTTCAACTTCTCGTTCTCAGCTGGAGTCATTCTATGAGCTGCCTTATTTGGCAAACTGGCTCCTGGTATCAAATCCATTTGATGACTTATCTTCCTTATTGGTGGTAAACCTTCTGGTACATTATCAGAGATAATATCCTGAAACTCTTCCAACATTTCTGAGACTTCTGCTGGTACATCTTCACATTTATCTTGACTAATCTTAGGAATCAATGCAAAGCAATGATGCTCATGCTTCATACCATCCAAAATTTTTTTACCATCTACCAAGCAAATTTTGGCAGTACTACATACCTTATCTTCTACCTCCTTCAAGGGCTTCAACTTATGTCAAACTCCATCCTTTGTTAGGGAATATGTGTTTGCACGGCCATCATGGATAGCGCTCCTATCATACTGCCATGGCCTCCCCAACAACATATGACATGCATCCATCGGTATGATATCACACAGCACCTCATCATGGTAGTCCCCAATCTTGAACTTCACTAAACACTACTCATTGACCAAAGCTCTGTGGTCCTTCTGCAACCATGCAATCTGATATGGATGCAGATGCTTTCTTCTTGTCAACTTCAACTTGTCAACCATCTCCTCTAAAACAAGATTATCATTGCTCCCACTATCAATAATAATATCATAACACTTACCTTCACATTTGCACCTTGTGTGGAATAAACTCTTCCACTGATTAGGTTCTTTCTCCTCATTCAGCAAGGTTCTTCTGACAACTAGCGTTTCCCCCCTTTCAGCATCTTCAGAATGCTCAGAATGTGCATCTTCATCTACATGTGCAACTCATGCATTTCCTTTAGGTCTTCTATTTGTCCTTCCTTGACATTGCGGACACTCGTATGCTCTATGCCCTTCTTCTCCACATTGGAAACATGTTCCTCTGAAACCTACTCTTCCAGGTCCTTGCCCAGGTCTACCTCTTCCTCTTCCTCTTTGCTCACCATTGTTTTGGTCACGAGGGCGGTAGGTATTATCTCCTCTCTGATTTCGACTGGTGCTGGCTTCTTCACTTTTATTTGAATCTTCATTTCGGCCCCCATAGGGTCTTCCACCAGTCCTTCCACCTTGACCTCTTCCCCTTTGCTTGCTGTCAAATCTTTTATTTAGCTTCTCTTCCACCTTTAGGGAAAATTGGTATGCATCTTCTATGGTGGTCATTCTGACCAGGCTCAACTCCTCTTGAATACTTGGCCTCAACCCATTAATGTAACGGGCTACCTTCTCCTTGTTGGGATTTGCATGGCCTGTCCTAATAGTAATTTTATAAAACTCTTCTGTATACTCCTTAACAGACTTGTTACCTTGTTTCAGTCCTTGCAATTTCTTCAGCAACTCCATCTCATAGTCCATAGGAATGAACTGCTTCTTTAGTTTGTCCACAATCCGATCCCATTTGGTGAACTTTCCTTTTCCTCTTCTATTCCTCTCTAACTAGACCTCCTTCCACCAAATATTGGCATGGCCCTTCAATTTTGTTTTTGCAAACTTGACCTGAGCTGGGTCTTCTACATCTTCATACTCAAAATATTCCTCCATGTCATTGATCCAATCAATAAGTTGTTATGGATTCAAATCTCCAGAATATGTAGAAACTTCGATCCTGGGCCTCTTTCCAATCTTCAAAATGGCCCTCAACAACCTAACTTTTGTAAAATCTACTACAACTTCTTGTTCTTCCTTAGATAGCTCTTCTTCAACTTCATCTTCACTTTCTTTTCTTATTCTCAGCTCAAACCCTCTTCGTAGCTCCTCTTGCAATGCATCAATTTGCCTTTGCAGGGCTCTAAAACCCTCTTCCATCAAAGCATTCCTCCCAATACGGTTTCTTTGTGGAGGTATCTTGATCTCCACAGCAAACCCACAACCTTAGGTCCTGGTGCAAACTCCCTCATGGTCGACGATCTGTCTACACACTTAGGAAACCTAGCTATGATACCACTTAATGAAGAGGGTAAATCATAAAACACACAACAACAGAAATTGCACATATAAAATAGAACTTTCTTTATTGATTTAGACAACTTATTACATTACAGAAGCTCAATTACAATCAGAGGAATCAACCCTCCACAGGCTGCAACACATTATAGCTTCCTATTCCTAGACTCTAGATTCATCTACCTTTTGTAACCCCAAATCAACTAGGGTTTCTATTTTCCTGCCTGTTCTTGACTCTACACTTCCCCCCTTAACTCTACTACTGCCCAGGGTTCCCAAAAATGGTTATTAATAGCCTTTTTGGCGGCCAACAACCTAATTTCAAAATTTGCATCTCCCTCAATAGGTCAACTTTTGGGAGCCATAACTTTTGATCCGGGTGTCTGATTGATGAACTGTTTTATGCGTTAGAAAGCTCGCGGAGTGCTCTACACACTAAGAACCCACTTTGCCAATTCTGGCCATTTTTGGGTTCGTATAAGGCCATTTAGTGCCTCAAACCTGAGTTTGAATAATTTTCATGCATTTTTTGGAAAACATAAACTTTAATATCTTTTAGCTCGCAAATGATCTTTGCATGATTCCTTCACCAAAGATATTATATTTATGTTATGTAACTTCCTGTAAATTTTCACTTCAATCCATGCCCAAATGCAAACTTTCTAAAAATAACAGGTTACTATTTTTAGCAGTTTGGAAAAACTGAAAGTCCTACATCATTATTCAAGTGATTATGGAACCAGAACCACAAATTTTGAAAATGAATGGAAAGAACATCAACAATTTTGAAACACATCTTTTTTTGGGTGATGCAAGATTGCCCTTACACCACTGGATGCTCCTGCATCACTATGTCAAACTGATTTATCTCCTCTTCATAGTACTCAACAACACCGTGCTCATTTAGAAATTAATCTCTTCTCATTGAATGAGCCACTACATAATTTGTTGGATCATGGGGAAGGTAGCAAGCCTAGCACCATAAAGACTCATCTTAAAAGTTGACTTGATCATTTCTCAATGGATTAGACGTGTCCATTTCAGGGTGTTTGAAACTTACATGCCTATGGGCAGCCTATCTATCATTCTTCTATGGTCTCTTAGACCAATCAGTGTTATAAGGCCTATTATGCAGTCTTTGGCCTTCATTGAAATGTGTTTCAGCACCTTGAGGTGGCAACCCTTTGTCATTTCTAGCAACTTTATAAGACAAATCTTTCACAACGCCTAAGAACTTATCCAATTTGTCATCAATGGTGAGGGGCTTATTGAAAGTTGGCTTATCTAGCTAGGACAGTTTTACATCTGATCTTTTGATATGTTTCCCTGATGCTCTCATATTTCTCTCTATCTTGATAGTTGTAGCATATGCTTCCCTTAATGTTTGTGGACTCTTCTCCCTCAAACAATAACTAATTTTTAAATTAAAGGCATAAAAAATATAAAACTAAACACAGATTCATTAGGTCTCATATAAGGAGTTATCTTTCTCATTGTCATGATGAAGTAGTTGTTGAAATCAGTGACTATTTCATTTATTACTTTCTTGATGGTTGTAAGTCCATGGATGGAAACATTAGGATCAATCCTGTCTCCATACTGCAATCTGAATACTCTTATGGACTCCTCCCAAGAATCAATACTATTATCAGGGAGAGCTTTATACCATTCTTTAGTACTCTATTCCAATGAATGTACAAATAGTTTCATCATAACATCTTCATCCTCAATTTCATATTCATCAGTGACATTAATGAAATGCCATAATGTTCCTTACCTGTGACAACATTGTTACCTTGAAACCTAGGAATCTTCCCCTTAATCTCATTTGGAATTAGATTAGGAAAGTTAGGTATGCCAAATAAATCAAGTTGTTTATACCAAGTTTAACTCCCAATGGTTGCCTCTATGGAGGAAATCTCTGTGCTAGTCTCCATTGTGCATGCCTAACATTTTGAACGTTGCTATGTGGTTGATTCACTTGATTTTGTGGTGGCTGATTGCTAATATTTTGATCATGGGCCTGATTTACACCCTTCTATCCCATCTGATATTTTTTGGGAATTAATGTGTCTCAACCTTTGCAAATTCCTAGCATTATTTATTTAATTGTATATTTATTTATTTCCTAATATTGTATTTACTTGCACATTCAATTTGGTCACTTATTTGAGGTGGCAAGGTGACATGTCATTTTACTTGGAGTGTGACTTGGATGGTCAAGTCAAACCTACATAGATTTGGGTGTCCCATTTGAGGTGGCACTATTATGCCATGCATTGACATCTTGTGGTATGTGGAAGAGGATATTCCATATGACAGAATCTATGACATGTAAGAGCCAAGTTTGGAGATTCCTATGGCAAGTGGTGACAAGTGTTGGTGAGTATCTTTGCATGAGGGAAAGACATATTCGGGTGCCCAAGTTGGGCTATGACATGTTGTAAGAGGAATTTACTATATTTATTCTTGTATGAAGGATTCTTTTATAATATTTAAGGTTGTTATGTTGGGAAAATCTATGACAATTGTAAGATGCGTAAAAGCATATGTTATAGTCTATTTTTAGCATGGAGTGCTCCAATCTTGGAAAGTCAAATCTGCCATGTATGACAGATGTAAGGGATGTATTTGCAGCTTGGACAAGTGTCCTTTGATGTGGTAAAATGGCCATGTGGCCAAGGTGGAAGCCTATCCCAAGAAGCTTCTAGAATATGCCTTGTATCTCTATAAAATGCATTGTTTTGAAGTTGTAGTTGCATAGTGTTTTTACAAGTACTGTTATGATGCGGGAATAACTCCAGATTTGACATTTGAAGACACTTGGAAGAACTTGCATTTCAAGTGTATTGTAAACTGTTATTGTTTCATATAATACATTGCATAGGTTTTAGAGTGGGTTTTTTCACCTAAAAAGGTTTTCCCCATGATACATCTTGTGTCTACTTCTCTCTGTCTACATTCTTGTATTGTGTTTTTTGCTGTAATATCTCTGATATATGTTTAATATTTCTGCAATTGTAAGGGTTTAAATGAATTTGCATACCTCTTCCCTCATTAGATTATCTTAGAAAGCAATTTCCACACACCTAGCTTCCTTTTTGGTCCTAGTTACTAGGTAGGGGATTTTGTACTAATCTTAGATTGAGTGGGAGTCTATGTAGAGTATTCTATAATCTTGTTATAGGAAGGAGATGGTGTTGGCAAGAGACACTATATGGATTCATGGTTGTTGTCATTGATGGCAACAAAGGTCATCCCACACATCCGCAAGTCATGATGTGTCTCTATCGGAAGTCAGAATAAAGAAAGTTGTGGTCCGGTAAAGAAGAACAGAGCATGTGGCAAGGTCCGACAGATTGGTCCGGACCTCTCAGAGGAAGTGTCTTGGTGCAGTGCGGATTTGAGGAAGTCAAGAGGACTACCTTGAGTGGTATATTCCAAGGATTTAGCCTCCGGTGATGGACAAAGAAAAAGATATGAATGGTTGAGTACCGGATTCCTGAGAGACAGTGAAAACAGAGGAAGAACTGACTGGCAGAGTATCAGACTACTTTCCGGATGGGTTACTGTTGATGACAGAGGTTGTAAAGGCATGAATCATGTTTGGCCGACATGATTAATGATATCTACAAGTATATGCTTGATCCGCATTGCTTGGTGAGGAAGGATTCAGCCGACAGAATGAGAGTTTGTAAGAAACTAAGACTGTTCCGGATGCCGACCAGAAAGGTGATGAAACTACTTGTGCGGATATATATAGAGGATGGATTTAGTTGTGAAGTGTTGTGTGGATGTGGAGAGATATGCGAATAAGTCCAGAGAAAGAGCAGAGGTAGCAAAAAGGATCCGGTATGTGAAAGATAGCAGAACAAAGAATAGAGGAAAGATGAAGTGCAGCAGATCAGTGTACTGAGCCTAACCGGAACTGAACTCCAGCATATGCAGATGCTTCCAATCAGTTCAAGACTGTGATTATCATCACTTTGTAGATAGTGTGTCTTCTTGTAGGCAGTGGGCCTCTTGTGAGCAGTGTGCTCGGGCAGTGAGCCCTAATTGGCAAGTGCCATTTTTGTAATTTTCTATTCTTCTAACAGAGAATAATTCTTGGGTTAATCACCCCGTGGTTTTCTCCCTTAACAGGGTTTCCACGTCAAAAATACTGTGTCATGTGTTTCTTACTTCATGGTTAATGTTTTGTGTTTGATTTTATGCTGCTTCAATTAAAAGGAAAGTTCAATAAGGAAAATAATTAGGATAACTGATTCACCCCCCCCTCTCAGTTATCAACAATTGGTATCAGAGCTAAGTTCCTCCTAATAGAGCCTAACAGCTTGAGGAAGATCTGGGATTTCAAATGGATGCATATGGTTTAAGGGAGCAACTCAAGACTGCCCTTGAGGATCTTGAACAGTCAAATTCTGAAGTCAGTGAATTAAAGGAAAGACTCAAACAGGCTGATGAATTCATGAGAGAATTAAAAGACAAATTAAGTCTCTCTATGAAAAAGAGAAAGGAGCTGCTTCAACAGTTGGCAAGACAAAGTGAAGAAAGAAATACAAATGAGGAATTGACTGAGCAAACCAAGTTATGTGAAAAGTTATCAAAAGAAGTCATTATGTTAAGACATGAAATGGAATCAGGAACTATAAAGTTTACTCAAGAGATTGAAGAAAAAAGAAAGGCTGAAGACAATCTAAGACAATCTCTTAAAGAAAAATCAGAAGAATGCCACCAGATGGACAGGATTATCAGACACCTTGAATCTGATCTTGAAGATGCCAAAGATAATGAAGGAAAACTTGAGGATCAAATTGCCTCTCTCAAAAGAGACCTTCAAACAGCAAATGAATATAAAGAGAAATTCAAGATAAGTTCTGCTCAACTTGAAGTTCTTCTTGGAAGTCAAAAGAGGACAGATGACAAGTATGGCTTGGGATATGAGAAAGGAGAAAGCTCCGGATCTGGTCAGAAGAATCTTGGATCAGAAAATCCAAGGAGCAGGCCTAGAAGACCTCCGGTAAGACAGCCAAATGCTCAAAGATATCCATCCTTCAATGGATACTGCCACAGCTGCAACCACTTTGGTCACAAAGCTAATCAGTGCAGAATGAGAATGAATCAGAATAATTCATCCTTCTCCGGACAGTGCTTCAACTGCAAAAGGTATGGACACAAATCCCATGAATGTAGAATTATGCAAGTAAACAAATCATTCAAAGGTAGATGCTTCACATGCAATAGAATAGGTCATAGGGCTAATCAATGCAGATCAAGAGGATATCAGTCAAATATGCAAAGGAATGTTATTTGCCAAATCTGCAATAGGTCCGGTCATAATGCTAAAGTCTGCAGAAACAAGAATCAGGACAAAAGAGGTCCGGTGTATAATCAGAATCAAGACAAGGGTAAACAAAAGATGAATGCGGATGAGGTTAGGAATCAGATGAGCAAGATTTGGGTGAAGAAAAGTTCAGAGAATGTAGAGGTTGGATCCGCACCAGACTCTGGTGCTGATATTTCTTCCGGAAATTAAAAGTGAGCTCTGGCTCAGGGGGAGACTCAAAGAAAATCTTGTTCCCCCAGCCAAACAAGTGGTGCCGGATGTTGCACAAGATGCGGATCAAAGGGTTTGTAAATATGAGTCTTGAGATACTTCAGTCAAGTTTTCAGAGGTCCGCATGGAGTTATGAAGAAGCTATGATCGATCAAATAAGACCTGTTCAGGGAAATGCTCCGGTATGATAAAGGATTACAAAAAGGTCCGGAAAGATCCGGAAATGCACTATCTTGTTCTGCGGATTGGACAGAGTGTTTGAGATGATCTTGTAATATGCCACCTCGATTTATTCATGATTGATAGATCCGGATGATATCCATAGATCAGGACTAATCCGGGATACTCCAAGCTATCCAGACAAGGCAAACCGGAATGATGTAGGTGAAGCATTTATTGCAGACAGGTATTAGGGTTCGCGGAGCAATTTAAGGGATTTCTCAAAGGTCATTTGCTCATTCTGCACTCGAGAAGAAGCGAAAAGTGGAGCTCTGCAACAAGGTTCTTCAAGCACACCAAGGATCTCCTGTCGAAGCTATTGGATAAAGAAATCAATCCAACCACTCCGTGCAAACCGAAGGCGCATAAGGTATTCTCCGTTTTTCATTACCTCACTGCAAATCTTTGAAGAATGGCTACTCCAAACATAGTTAAGATCTCCGATAGACCTCGCCCCTCATTCAAGAAACATCCCTACAAATCATTGGAGGTTGACCCACTAGGAGCCTTCTCTAGTGTTCCTCACGGAGTTTTACACACCGAAGACATTAGGGTTTACATACATGCAAACATTGAAGAATTTGGGGATTTCAAATTAAGAGACCTCTATCACAAGCAGCTGATTGACAATGCTTTTGAGCTTAAACCAGAGTATAAGGATATTCAGAAGAAACAATTTGAGCAATTTATTCATTTCCCCTGTTTTGAAGAGGATGAATGGGTCCGGTATGTACTGAGCAGGATGCATGACAACTTTCTATGGCTAGATAGACCCTGCAAGATCACAAAAGAGGCAATTAGAGCAGTAACTGGCCTATACTCCTCCGGAGGAGTACCTATCCTTAAATCTGTCAAGAACAACATTGTAACTGAGGCCACCGGATCAAAATTTGACAAGAGGGCAATGACCATTGAAGATATTTCGGATCCGGATATCAAATATGCATCAATGATAATAGGATACAAGATCTATCACTCCAGCAGGGAGAATTCTGTATCCGGAACTGCAGTATACACTGCTTTTGAAATGCTAAGGAAAAATGCAGAATATGACCTCTGCGAACTACTGCTAAGCCAATTAATGGAAAATATACAGAAAATCAAGAAGGATAAGAAGAATTCCTTCAAGTATGGTACTCTTATTGTATGTTTATTCTTCTACTTCATGAATGAGCTACCCGGAACAAGTGGATGGGTATGGCAGAATGACAAACCTGTTGCAGTCCAAATAAGAGACTACTTGCATGGACTTGGGGATGCAAAAGCGAGAAATTCAGCTCTATGGGGATACTTCAAAAACTTTCAGAGCATGATGCAAGCAAGAGAGAGAATTCCCCAGTCTCTCATTGAGAAATACAAGGACTCAGTGTGCTTTATGGTTGACACTGATCAGTGCCTGATGGAGGCAGTGGAGCCAAGGACTGTCTGGATCATGCCCATGGGGTACGAAGTTGATGAACATATAGTGGAGCTGCATGTTCAACACATGCTAAGTCAACCCAAAGATCCTAAGGCAGAAAGGTTTGGAACCTTTGAGGAGCTGAGTATAAAGTTACATGTAGAACTCAGGGAACCTGAGATCAAAAGAAAAGTGAGAAAAGAAGTAGAGCACATTGCTCAAGGTCTTGGAATCTCAAAGGAGGCACTTGATGCCAGCCGGGAAAAGAGGAGGAAGGTCGAGGAAGAAGAGAAAAGCAAAGAAAGTGCTCCGGTTGGAGCTCCCACCCGGACCAGATCAACAAAGAGATCTGCACCTCCCTCAACCAAAAGTTCAAAACCGGAAGTCCAGGCATCCGGTAAGAGATCAAAGGCAAAAGCCACAAGGGCTTATGGAAGCCAAAAGGATGAAGAGGAAACAGAATCAGATGAAGGAGTAAGAGAAGTAAAGAAACAGAAAAAGAAAGGATCCGGTAAGCCCTCCACAGGCCAAGACAAGGAGGAAATGGCAGAGGTAACTGTTGAAAAGCCCACTCTGTCACTAGAGAGCATAATCAAGTCGGTCACGGTGGATGGAAACCTTCAACCAATGACTGAATCATATGATGACTTCAGTGAGGCCGACCAAAAGACTCTGCAGGAGGCCACAGTGAAATATCTTAACATATATAATAAGGCTTTCATTGAAATAATATCTCTTATTCCTAAAAGCCTAGAAAAGGAAATGGAAGTGAGAAAAAATAATGCTCATGCTAAAGATCTTGAGATCCGGGAGCAGATAGCTATTCAGCTATATCCTCAAATTGATCCCAAGACAATGAACATTATCTTCAAGGAATGTAAAGATGAGTTCAGAAGCAAAGCCAGGATGAATCAACTCATGCTTGGTGAAACTGACAAAGTGGCCCAAGAAACAGAAGAGATCCTCCGGAAGGCCTTCAAAAGGTTCAATCTTCCTGTTGTAGAGGACTTAGGTGCAGAAACAGCTGCTGATTTGGAATCTTCTGTTCCGGAAGAAGTGAGCCCTGAACAGACAAGTGAGGACTTGGGACCCTCTGCTCAAGAAGAAGTGGCCCATGAACAAGTTAGCATCTCTCCTCCGGTTTCCCCTACAGTCTCCGGATCCAAAGAAGAAGAGCAACTACAGGAGAAGGAAGCAGTGGTGAAAGACAAAGAGGTTGACAGTTCTAAGACTGCAGAAGAAAAGAAACATCTGTCTCCGGCAAGAGACACTGCACAAACTGTTCAACAATTTTTGAGTAAAGAAACTCTAGAGATTGATGAACCGGAGCTTCTCAAAGGTCCATTTGATTTTGACTCTCTCTCTCCGGTACAAACAATGAAGATAGCTTCATTTGCAAATGCCAAGGCAAAAGAAAAGCTCCTGAAGTCTCATATGGAAGACTGTGAGTTGATAGAGGCTGCTTCCGGAATACTTGTAAAGATCATGCCATCAATCCAGATAGATCCGACAGCCTCCACTTCCGGTAATCTAAAAACCTTAGTCAGCAGTGTTGATACACATTTTGATTCTTTAGAAAAATCAGCTGAAGAAAAGGTCCGGAAGGAATTTTTGGATAAGAGATTTTCAGAGATATTAGAATTAATCTCTAAAGACAAAAAGATTGTAAGCATTGGAATAAAGAGCTTAGAGAATGCTCTTAAGGATGGTGGTGATATCTATAAATTTTGTATATCCTGGTCAAAGGCAACAGCAGCATTTGACAAGAAAATAAAAGAGGAACAGGATAAGCTACAAAGCTTATCTCAAAGTTTTGATCCTCTCTCTTCCTCCATAATAAATCAAGAATGTCAGACTATTGCAGTCTTGAACGAAATAAAGAATCTTGAGAAGGAAAGGAAGAACATCACCAACCGGATGGGAGAACTTAGAAGGATTATAATCCCTAAGTTGGAAACCATGCATGAGGCCATCAGTGATGCTAGGACCACCGCCCAAACAAAAGATCCGACAGATCTCAAGCGGGCAGAAGCGTTTGCATTTTTGTTAAGTGGTCACATTTCAATTTTGGACAGAATGAAGCAAAGTTGGGCTACCGAAATGATTCAATTACAGACATCCTTTGCAGACATTCTTCAATATATGTGAGTATGTAAATATGCGGCTAAGTATAAGAAATTTTTGAAAATTTTGATATGCGGACCCTACCCTTTGCCATTGATGTCAAAGGGGGAGTGAGGAGCAGTGAAAAATGAGGAATCCAACTAAGGGGGAGTTCCAGAAATTGTATATAAAGACAGAGCATCAGCAAAGGGGGAGCATAGTGAAAACACTTAGTCATTTTTCACTAAGTGTTGCCATCAATGCCAAAGGGGGAGATTGTTGGCAAGAGACACTATATGGATTCATGGTTGTTGTCATTGATGGCAACAAAGGTCATCCCACACATCCGCAAGTCATGATGTGTCTCTACCGGAAGTCAGAATAAAGAAAGTTGTGGTCCGGTAAAGAAGAACAGAGCATGTGGCAAGGTCCGACAGATTGGTCCGGACCTCTCAGAGGAAGTGTCTTGGTGCAGTGCGGATTTGGGGAAGTCAAGAGGACTACCTTGAGTGGTATATTCTAAGGATTTAGCCTCCGGTGATGGACAAAGAAAAAGATATGAATGGTTGAGTACCGGATTCCTGAGAGACAGTGAAAACAGAGGAAGAACTGACTGGCAGAGTATCAGACTACTTTCCGGATGGGTTACTGTTGATGACAGAGGTTGTAAAGGCATGAATCATGTTTGGCCGACATGATTAATGATATCTACAAGTATATGCTTGATCCGCATTGCTTGGTGAGGAAGGATTCAGCCGACAGAATGAGAGTTTGTAAGAAACTAAGACTGTTCCGGATGCCGACCAGAAAGGTGATGAAACTACTTGTGTGGATATATATAGAGGATGGATTTAGTTGTGAAGTGTTGTGTGGATGTGGAGAGATATGCGAATAAGTCCAGAGAAAGAGCAGAGGTAGCAAAAAGGATCCGGTATGTGAAAGATAGCAGAACAAAGAACAGAGGAAAGATGAAGTGCAGCAGATCAGTGTACTGAGCCTAACCGGAACTGAACTCCAGCATATGCAGATGCTTCCAATCAGTTCAAGACTGTGATTATCATCACTTTGTAGACAGTGTGTCTTCTTGTAGGCAGTGGGCCTCTTGTGAGCAGTGTGCTCGGGCAGTGAGCCCTAATTGGCAAGTGCCATTTTTGTAATTTTCTATTCTTCTAACAGAGAATAATTCTTGGGTTAATCACCCCGTGGTTTTCTCCCTTAACAGGGTTTCCACGTCAAAAATACTGTGTCATGTGTTTCTTACTTCATGGTTAATGTTTTGTGTTTGATTTTATGCTGCTTCAATTAAAAGGAAAGTTCAATAAGGAAAATAATTAGGATAACTGATTCACCCCCCCCTCTCAGTTATCAACAGATGGTAGGTACATCTGAAAGAATAGAGGTGGAAAAGTTTAATGGCAACAATTTTGAGTTGTGGAAACTCAAAATGAAAGATTTGCTCTTTGATAGAGACCTATGGGAAGCAATTTCTGGTGTAAAACTAGCAACAATGTTGCAAGATGATTGGGATCTCAAGGATCAGAAAGCTAAGGGTCTTGTGAGACTCTACTTGGGTGACTCTTTCTTGTTAAATGTCCATGAGGAGAACATTGCGAAAGACCTATAGAAGAAACTGGGAGATGTTTATTAGGCCAAATCCCTGGCGAACAAGTTATTCCTATGGAAGAACCTATATTCTCTGAGGATGGAGGATGGAGGATCTGTTGCTGATCACATGAATGCCTTTAATATGTTAGTTGCACAATTGACATTCATTGGTGTGAAGATGGAGGAGGAGGATTATTATATGACCTTGCCTTGTTCTTTACCAGATTCATGGGATCATCTTGTAATGGCCATCGGAAGCACTACAACCACTTTCAAGATGGATGAGGTAGTGTCTTCGCTGTTATCTGAAGAAATGTAGAGAAAGTAATCTGAGTTGGCCAAAGAGGCTCTTGTAGTTTGTGGAAGACCCAAGGAGAAAGGGAAAAAGAAGGACAAGAAAGCTAAGAAGGGTAGATCGAAATCCCGTGGGAGATCTAAATCTCCTAGAAAGTCCAAGGCATTGTGTTGGAACTATGGAAAAACTAGGCATTTCTAAAAGGAATGAAAAGAGGAGAAAGAGAAAAAGGAGAAGAATGTCTTAGATTTAGATTATGACTAGTCACAAGATGATGGTGAGGCTTTCATTGTAGCCTTGGCCACCCATGCATTTGATGATGTGTGGCTGATTGATTTTGGTGCCTCTTTTCACATGACCTCACATCGAGACTGGTTTAAAAAGTATGAAGAATTCAATGGTGGAAGAGTGTACCTGGGTGATGAATCTCATCTGAAGATAGTTGGCCATGGAAGAGTCACAATCTGATTCCCTGGTGGATGAGTGAAGGCGATCTCTAGGCTTGGCACGAAACCTACTTTCTATAAGTAAATTGAATGATGTAGGTGTGCAGGTTGTCTTCTTGAAAGAAGCATGCAAGATGACTAGAGGAGCTATAGTGCTTGGAAGGGTACTTGGAGAGGTAATTTATTTCAACTGGAGGCATTTATTTCACAATATAATAGTTCTCCTGACTCAAAGAAAAGCGCTGCAATCACTTCATCCCCATCATTGGACCCAACAACTAAAAGATCTATTGTATCAACTTTTGATGGTAGTCCATTTTGGGTACCTAAGGGTGCTCATGCTTTGGAAGTTAAACTTCCTATTGAGAAGACAATGTTATGGCATAAGAGACTTGGCCACATTGGTGAGAAGGGTCTCAGAACCCTAAAAAATAAAAACCTCATTAAGGGGTTAGATGATTGTAATCTTGATTTCAACTTCTGTGAATATTGTATATATGGAAAGCAAAACTGTGTTTAGTTTTATTCGAGTCCTCATAAGTCTTCTGGTGTTTTGGATCTTATCCATTTTGATGTGTTTGGTCCAGTTAATGTTCCTTTGATATCTAAATCTATATATTTTGTATCTTTCATAGATGATTACTGTAGAAGGACATGAATTTATTTTCTCAAAAGAAAATCTGAAGTCTTAAAGAGTTTAAGGCTTTTGTTGAGAATCAGACTGGTAAAAAGATTGAGTGTTTGAGAACTGACAATGGTGGCGAGTTCTATTCCACAAAATTTGATAAGTTCTATAAAGAACATGGGATTGAAAGACATAAGACAATTCTATACACCCCGCAACAAAATGGAGTTGCAGAGAGGATGAACAGGACACTGATTGAGAAGGTGAGGAGTATGCTTAGTGGAGCTGGCCTTGAATAGAAGTTTTGGGCTGAAGCTATTCCCACTACTTGCTACCTGGTAAACAGGTCTCTTACATTAGCTCTTGTTGGTAAGACACCATGGAGGTGTGGTCTAGTAAGAAGCCTTCAATAAGATATCTTCGTGTTTTTGGTTGTGAGGCATATGCTCATGTGCCTAGGGAGAAGAGGTCAAAATTAGAGAACAAGGCTATTAAGTGTATCTTCATTGGCTATGGTTTCAGTGTGAACGGATACAAGATTTGGGATCCTATGGCTGAAAAAGTGTTGTATAGCAGAAGTGTTATTTTCAAAGAGCTAACACTTTCTTCCACTGTTCTACAGCCACAAGAGAAAGAAAAGAAAGAGGATGTGGTTTAGTTTCTCACTACTATTGAGAAGACTGAACCGACAAACCCTGTGAGACCTGATGATAAGGAGAGCTCTAGCAACATTGAAATCTCAGAAGAAGAAACAGAACCTCAACCTTAGCCTTTGAGGAGATCTACACGAAACAGAAAGTAACCTGAGAGGTTTTGTTATACATTGCTTGATTCTAGTTGTGCTTATTCTTTGCTTACTAACACTGATGAGCCTAGAACTATGATAGAGGCTATGGGCATGAAAGATGCAAGTTATTGGAAGGAGGCCATGGAAGATGTAATGGATTCTTGGAAAAGATTAAAACTTGGGACTTGGTGCCTTTGCCTGATGGACGAAAACATGTTGGATGCAAATGGGTATTCAAGAAGAAATTTGGTGCAGATGGTAGTGTTGAGAAGTATAAGGCTAGATTGGTTGTGAAGGGGTATTCACAAGTGGAGGGAGTTGATTATGGTGAAATTTTCTCTCCCATTGAAAAACTGACATCTATTCGGTTCCTGTTATCTCTTGTAGCATCTTATGATTTAGAAGTGGTGTAGATGGATGTGAAGACAACATTCCTTCATGGTGATTTGGAGGTAGAGATATATATGTCATGGCAAAGCATTACATAGAAAAAGTTAAAGAAAATTTGGTTTGCAAGTTAAAGAAGTCTTTGTATGGATGGAAACAATCTCCTAGGATGTGAAACTTGATGTTTGATGCCTTTGTGTTGTCTATTGGATTTCTGAGATCGAAATCAGATCATTGTGTGTATTACAAATTTGACAATGATCATATTATCATTACTACACTATATGTTGATGATATGTTGCTGATTAGGAATGGTAAGGATATGATTTTGATTTGAAGTCTCAGTTGTCAGCACAATTTGAAATGAAAAACTTAGGGGTAGCCAGGTACATTTTAAGGATGGAGATTAGAAGAGATAGATCAAATAGAAAACTTTGGTTAAGCCATAGTAAGTATGTGAAGACCATGTTGGATAGATTCAACATGGCAGATTGTAGACCATTGTGTGTTCCTGTTTTATTGGGGACAAAATTATCTATAAATAATTATCCAAAGTCTCCTTTTGAGATAGAGGATATGATCAGAGTACCTTATTCTAGTGCTATTGGAAACCTGATGTATGTATGGTATGTACAAGACCAGACATTGCCCAAGAAGTGGGAGTCCTTAGTTGGTTTATGGCTAATCCTAGACGGGTACACTGGGATGCAGTAAAGTGAGTGTTTAGATATTTGCGGGCTAATTCTAAGTATTCCCCATGTTATCATGGCCATCCTACAAGACCTTCATATTCTATATGTATTCATGGATTTGTGGATTCTGATTGGGCAGGTGACATTGACAACATGAGATCCACCAGTGCTTATGTGTTTACTATGTTCGGTGGTGCAATTAGTTGGATGAATAAGTGACAACCTATGGTCACTTTTTCCACAACAAAAGCTAAGTAAATGGAAGCTACTCATGCTTGTAAGGAAGGAATTTGCCTTAAAAGGTTGTGTTTAGATATTGGTGTTGATGCAGGACAAATTACTATCTGTTGTAACAGTCAGAGTGCAATTTGCTTAGCAAAGAATCTAACTTTCCATGTCAGAACACAACATATTGATGTATAGTTGCATTTTGTGCAAGACATGGTAGAGGATGGGAAGGTATTCGATAAAGTAGACACTTTGAAGAATGTTGCAGATGCATTGATGAAATCAGTGGGCATAGAGAAGTTTAGATGGTGTTCGGAGTCTATGGGCCTCTTGGCTCCTAGTAGTTAAATATTGTCATTTTTTTGGCTCTTGCAAGGTGTTTGATAAGTGGGAGAATGTTGGTAATTAAGGTGTCTCAACCTTTGCAAATTCCTAGAATTATTTATTTAATTGTATATTTATTTATTGCCTAATATTGTATTTACTTGCACATTCAGTTTGGCCACTTAGTTGAGGTGGCATGGTGACATGTCATCTTACTTGGAGTGTGACTTGGGTGGTCAAGTCAAACCTACATGGATTTGGGGGTCCCATTTGAGGTGGCACTATTATGCCATGTGTTGACATCTTGTGGTATGTGGAAGAGGATATTCCATATGATAGAATCTATGATGCGTAAGAGCCAAGTTTGGAGATTACTATGACAAGTGGTGATAAGTGTCGGTGAGTATCTTTGCATGAGGGAAAGGCATCTTTAGGCACCCAAGTTGGGCTATGACATGTTGTAAGAGTAATTTACTATATTTAGTCTTGTATGATGGATTCTCTTACAACATTTAAGGTTGTTATGTTGGGAAAATCTATGACAACTGTAAGATGCGTAAGATCATCTATCATAGTCTATTTTTAGCATGGAGTGCTCTAATCTTGGAAAGTTAAAGATCTGCCATGTATGATAGATGTAAGGGATGTATTTGTAGCTTGGATAAGTGTCCTTTGATGTGGTAAAATGGCCATGTGGCCAAGGTGGAAGCCTATCCCAAGAACCTTCCAGAATATGCATTGTATCTCTATAAAATACATTGTTTTGAAGTTGTAGTTGCATAGTGTTTTTACAGGTACTGTTATGTTGCTGGAATAACTCTAGATTTGACATTTGAAGACTCTTGGAAGAAATTGCATTGCAAGTGTATTGTAAATTGTTATTGTTTCAGATAATACATTGTGTAGGTTTTAGAGTGTGGGGTTTTTCACTTGAAAAGGTTTTCCCCATGATACATCTTGAGTCTACTTCTCTCTATCTACATTCTTGTATTGCGTTTGCTGCTGTAATATCTCTAATATATGTTTAATATTGCTGCAATTGTAAGGGTTAAAGGAAATTTGCCTACCTCTCCCCTCATTAGATTAGTTTAGGAAGAGATTTCCACACACCTAGCTTCCTTTCAATATTGTCGCTGATGCTGTTGTTGTTGATATTATTGTTGCTGATGTGCATTTCAATTTAGGCCCTACTATTGTGCAATTTGATTTTGTTAGGCCTGCTGGGCAAGTTGAGCTTGCTATTGATCAAGCAAGGCCTGTAATTCTCTTTGTCTATTCCTTAGGTGATCAAGCAGGTCAAGCTCATCCTGGAGTCTTCTTTCTCTTTCCTCATCACTAGGCTGCTACTATTGATTGTCCTCATTAGGAATGTTATCAAGATGACCTCTAAGTGATCCCATGGGAGAATTAGGATGCCTTGTATCCTGATATGTCTCTTCATTCTCATTGGCATTCCCAAACATGCTCAAATATGGATCATGATATCTATCTTTACTTCCTTTGATGATAATATTTTCATTTCTTCTAACATCATACTCATTTCTATTTATTCTTCTAAATTTGTTATGAGCATGTTATTTGCAAAGTCCTTAGAAGTATAATTGTATTGGCTCATAAGGTCAACAAATATATGGACTTGGGTATTCACTAGAGGCACCACATTGGGATATTTTGTCCTATATCTAAGTTCCTCCTATTTCTTGCACTGCTTAGGGATTCCTCACGCCCAGACTACTGATGGTTCCTTCCTCTAGGAATTGTAAAACTTTTTTCAAACTACAATTAATCTTCTAGGTTGTAAAACAAAGTTGCCACTTCCCTTACTAGGAAGAAATATTGAATAAACACTGCACTTCAATGATGCAACAACCAGAAAAATAATTCAATGGCTCCCCGAAAATGATGCCAATCTATTGGCTCCTAAAAAATCCAACAAATTGATACTCTAAAATGTTAGTAAATCACCTAGGCCAGGGATGTCATCAGGGTTATTTGAAAGAGGTTTGCCAACAAGTTTAGGGCAATTTTGGCCAAGTAACAGGAGTGGGTAGTCTCCTTTACACCTTGAGCTTAACTTAAACTTTGGAGGGATAATCCAAGGGCTATACCTAAGCAGGTATTGAATTCAAAACTAGATGAACAACTAAGAGTATCTAAACAACCAAACCCAAATTACTTTCTTAGCCCCAAATTTGTCACTAAACTAAGAACAATTGGTTGTTATAAGACCCCTCTATAGTTGATAAAGGCAATCATACATAACAAGGATGCATAAAAACTACTACTGTGTTTAAATACATATATGAAGTTTTGTTTCTAAATGGTTTGGATGATCATAGGCTACTCGGACCAGTACCTATCCATTGTGTTGCAGAGTTTCACATTCAATAGAGGAGCACAACTACAAAGAAATATATGACCACCTATTTAAAGATTCAAATGGATCAAAATCAATACCTAATCACTAAGAATGCTTAATAATTCAACACCACAACATGTTCTTCCTTATTCAATACTGAAATGATCATTTATAGAAATTGGAGATGAATTAAGAGATATCACACTCATCCAAATCAGAGCTTACATTCACACCACTAAATATGGCAAGATAAAACTGTAACTGCGATTAAGTTTCCTAAGAAGAACATCTACAACAGTGGAGAAAAATAGCAATTCAATACAAATATTAGAAAATATTTAACATACATTTCACAGTTGTTTCATGAAGAAAAAAATACAAATATGATCTTTTCTTTTCTATCTCTAGATCTCTGAACCTATTGAGAGAACAATGCCTAATTGACCAACAACTAATGCATCAAAAAACACACATATATAGTAATTCAGCTCTCTTCCAATCCTAGACATTGCACTAGTCAACAAGTACACCCATGCTTCATTGAATTCGACACACTATTATGTCAGAAGATTTGCATGATTGCAAGCCTGTCCATTCCCTAACAACTCTCAAACTTGACACTAGAAGATTTCCCACACGCCTTGGGTACTTGGAGCAATAATGAGGGAAGGTTTGAGTCCACTTCCTAACACTTGCAACATCAATTTTATCTACTTTGTCCTCCATGAGTACCTATGCATTGAAGAATTTCACTATGCTACCCACCTGAATGGCCATGTTCTATATAATCATTAATTTTGGGTACAAATCTGCCTGCATAATCCTATAATCATGGAGTGTTTTTAGGAAAATTGCCCTTTCAAGGCTTTTACAACACTTTAAATATGTTGTCCAATTTTCCTTTTCAATCCCTCCTTGAAATTGGTCATTCTAGAAAAATTCAAAATTCTATCTGATTATCTTCATTCTATCTTTATTGGCCTATTTTCAAGTTGGTTAACCATCCAACTCCTCTACCTTTTCCTTCCTTTGCACTTTACTATCAGCAAATTTTTACTTTGTAGAACCTCTCTTTTTCTTTTGGCACTTTATCTCCTTAGTTGGCCTTTTTGCCTATCGGTGAACTTGGCCTAATGTGAACCTTCCTTTTATTTCCTCTTTCTTCTTTTATTGACAAAATATCATCATCACAAACCTCTTTCTTGCCACTTCATTATCCCTTCTTTTTTTCACTTTTCCTGTGAATTCTTACTTTCTTGAACTTTGGGATTCTCTCTCTTTCCTTCCTCATCCATCCTTGGCACCCTTTTACTTTATCAGAAAAATATGGAAATGATGAACTACTTTATTTGTGAACCTAGAAGTTTGTGAACCATTACTTTCTCCAACAAGGGCTTGCCTCCTTACTTTTTTCTTCTTGGTAAGCTTCCCCTTTGTCGGCAATTTTCCCTGTCGATGAACCATGCCTTATCCATATGACTTCTCCTTACCTTTATTTCCCCTTTCACCTTTCTTTTGTTAGTGAAAACCATGATCTATGAACCTTATGGTTTGCAAACCACAAATTTTCCTGACAAGCATTTGCCTTCTTCTCCTTCCTTAGAAAACGTTTTGTTTCTATATCGATGAATTAAGCCATCGGTAAACCTTGCTATTCAAGAAATCCTAACTTCATCAACAAATACATGGTACCAACTTCAAACCATTTCTTCCTTTTATCTTTGTATCTCTCTTCTACCTTTGCTCTTTTTTGCCACCTTATTGACAAATCAGTGAAATCACAAACCCATGAACTTGGAGGTTAGTTTAGAAAATTGTTGATTCACCGACAAAGGGTGCAAATGAAAAATAATTACAAGGAAGAAGATACAACAATGAAGGAAAACATTACACTTAGAAAATTATGAAAGAAAACCCCTATAAAATGTCTCAGATCGGATCTAAATAAGGGATTTTGACTATAAAGGCACAAACTGGGAATTTTAATGGATTTTTGGGGCAAATATAATATATGTTTGGGAGTTAATTTCTCAGGTCTCAACACCACATATATCTTATCACATATATTATTATGATACAATAAGTTGGATCTCATATTAATTAAATCTTATTCTAATTCACATGATAGGGAGATCATTAAGGCTATAGAGTTGACCTAAAAATCCATGCCATCCTATTTCGCATAAAGTTTCAAATAAAGATATACAATAGTCTAATTAGTAATATTGTACTAACAAAAATACATTAATTTAAAACCCTCAAGAACTCACCCATAATCATACAAAGATGGTATGGATTCTATGAACCTAATTCTTAGGTTTGATCTCAAATTTCATTTGTATAACTAACATTTCCAAACTTCCCCTTTACAATGGTTTTAGTGTAAATAGCCCACCATCTCAAATGTTTCATAACTGACAACTCACACCCTTGAGAGATTTAGTCCAATCAAACTATTAATGATAATTGTGTTCAACAGTAACCTACCCATAACTAATGTTTAAAAAGTAGTTCTTCATAAGAATTCATTGAATTAACAACTTTGGCCACACTAAAGCACAATTTTTAGTCCAAAATAGTTCATAGACTAATAATAACCATATATGACAAGTTTAAACAATGAGAGTGTAGAGCTTCTAGCTGAGACATGTAGTCTTAGCCAGAAGCTCTACACTCTCATATCATGGACTGTGGAAATATCATATCTTCAAGTTTAAACAATGTCAAGATGAACTTCTTGTTACAAGGTTCTATCACAATACCCCTAGAGTAGCATGTTTCTTATACTTTTAGAATATATAATACATTAATTTCAATAAATGACATGTATTTGTACATTTTAAAGTAGTATGTATACTACCTTGCCAATTTACCCATGACAATTTGTAAATAATTATCTTTTCATAATTTAGAACACCTAACATTGTAGGTATATGAAGAAGGTTTTGAATGTAGAAGCAACGACTAACACATATACTTACCTTTCAAAAGTTTTACTTCATTTTTCTTTAAAATTTAATCATTGTTTGGTCATTTAGATAAATCTAGTTACCATCTATTATCCATCTTGTTGATAGCTTTCTATTTGATACTTTTTTTACTCGTTTAGTAGGAATGAGTTTCTTGAGACTATCATGGTTGTAGTTTACTTGTGACTCTTGAATCTAGATCTTTTGTTAGGTACATTCATAAGTCCTATTTGATTTACAAATTTCTAGCTTTTAGATAATCTAATTTGAATCTTTCAATCATTTCATTTCTCCTGGAGTATTACAAAGATAAGGTATGTGCACTTTTCTAGAGTTGGATTGAGTCATATACTATAGGTTTAGAGCTCTATGAATTTGACTAAAATGACATTCATATATATTTTTACTAAAATTGTATTGTTGTATCTTTAATGTTTAGAGCATAAGTATTCATCTAGGAATGTAGTACTGACCAATCTTCTTTTAGGCTAGCTAGTCTTTGGTCCATCAAGAGTTGAAGCACTAACTATCAATACAAGCATTAATAATGAAAGCTTGTTAGTTATATCAATTTGGAAAAAGAATTTACTATCCCTTAAAATCTTGCATAAATTTATTTGTCTTTCTCAAATCCCCAAAGTCACCCATTTTAACTTGTAGTGGTTAGGTACCTTGATTGATTTGTCAATGGCAAGGTGCAAGAAGATGAATGTTTTGTTGTCCAACTAAGGAGTGTTTCAATATTGGCTTCAAGTCTAATATTATTGGCATTCATCAATGCCCTATTTAAATGCTAGAATGAGGGTGTAAGCAATTTACTATCTTCTAGAATAGCTATTAGTTTTAGTTGAGAACTGCCTCCTGGAAGGATATCTTTGATCTGTACTTATCATTAGAATAATCTAAAATTTAATTAATACTTCTTAATTAATTAATTCACATAGTTTATTTTAAAAATAGAGTTTGCATTCAATAAAAAAAAAATTGTGTTGTTCATGTGTATTCTCCATGGAAGAATTGTTTTTACAGAGAAGCCATCTGTGTGTGATAGCTCATGTAGAGGGTAGCTCAGCCTATAGAAGCCACACACTGCCCATGTAGATCGAGGTGCAAGAAGATTCAGACTTGATTCCCTTGACTTTTCTGGCATTCCCTGACTCATGTGGCATCCAACATAGGCACACAGAGGCACCCAACAAGGCATCAAATTTCATAGAGGGAAGGGGAACACTATTCATTGGAAGACCAGGAGCCACCAAAAAGCCTAGCTCCCTAGTCACAAGGTAAGTTCATATGAGGGCTAAAAACTTGAGTTGGTTGCTAGTGAAGGCCTAACTTCAGCACCCTATTCAATTTTCATTTGGAAGGCAATCTATTAATTTTTTGAGTGCAAATTTAGGCAAGACAAGGAAATAATGAAATTATTGTAAATTTTGATAAGAAACTTGAAATCAAGTGCCATTTTTTTTAAAGTGAATTATGTTTATACCCCATCCATTGGAAACATTATCACACTAAAATTATAAAGTGCTATTTTTTGTTCTAATTGGATATGCCTATGCACTCAAATTGTAAAGTGCCAAAATTTAGTGGGAATCTCAAATTGAATCAAGGGGGATGTTCTTGTGTTGTGTCTTGTGCACTTTTGCATTTCCTTCTACATTTCATTTCTGCACTTTTAATTTCTACAACAAACTTTAAGCATGGACTCAAATCTGTTTGTCACACCTCTAATACCCCTCAACTATTATGAATAAAAACTTAAGATGCAATTTGTGCTAAAGAATAAAGGGTTGTATAGGGTAACAATGGGAACTGAAATTGAACCCACTGATGATGATGCTAAGGTAAAATGATATAATAAATGTGATCAATCCTTTAGGTTTCTATGTATTACTTTGTCTTCTGAACTCCTCTTTCATGTAGAAGCCTTGAAAACACCTAATGAAGTTTGGATTTCATTAGAAAAAATATTTGGGAAGGTAGATGAAACGAGAGGTCATGAGTTAGAGAATGAAATCATAAGCTTGAGCCCTAGTTCCTTTGACACACTAGAGGATTACTTCACTAAGTTCAAATCATTAAGGTTGCAGTTCAAAGAATGTGGAATAGAGAAAAATGATAATCAACTTGTTCTTTCTATACTCTCCAAATTATGTCCTGAGTATTTTGTGTTTGTATCTACCTTATATTCCACCAAAAGTGTTCTTGGACCCACATGGAAAATGCCATCTCTAGATGAATTTATTGCTGACTTGAGTAGGGAGAAAGATAATTTAATACAGATTGACACTTTGAAGTCCTCAAAACCTCAAACCTTCATTGTTGGGAATTGAAACCAACAAACTTTAAGCAACAAAGAGAAGAAGAAAAACACTCAGAAGGACAAGGAGACTAAGAAAGAACAAAAATTCAAGCCCTCCAAATCTAACATTGAAAACTCTTCAAATCAAGGGAAACATTGAAAACTCTTCAAATCAAGGGAAACCTAAGAAAGAGAAAGTTAAGTGTGCCTATTGCAAGAAACTAGGGTACAATGAGCAAAAATGTGTGAAGAAGCAAATTGACAACCTCTTACATTTTCTTAAGAAGATCATATAGGTCCCTGAATCTATCAAAGAGTCCTCATCAACTCAAGAAACTTCTAAGGTAGAAGAAAAAGAGAAATCTAAGGGAAAGGCACTAGTTGTAGTTGCATCTTCATTGACTTAGGTGCTTCACACCATATGGGTTATTCATAAGTTGAATTTTCTTCCTTAGAGCCTTATAGTATGTCTTCTATCACTTTGGGTGATTACTGGTGCAGGAGCACATTCTCTATAGTGCAGGGTCATCTTTTCTTTTGTTGTCTCATAAGGCTCTTAAGCCATTTCATTTTGTAATAAGGGTCAATTTGGTCCCATGAACGTAATTGTGCAAGGCACACATGTAGTTTTGCTTGTATGAAGGGTAAACCAACGGCTAGCTGATTTGAAAATTAGTTTGCACGGTTGGAGGGGATAACTGCTGCCTCTACATCTCCTTTAGAGGCAGGTTGTATGTCACACAGAGCAGAGAGAGAAGTGTGTGTATTACAACAAGTTCTTTTTGATAACTGAATAAGGAGAGTTCTGGGTATGATCTGTGTTGATTTTCTTGGTTGTTCTTAGTGATTTGATATCTTTATCCTGATTTTGTAAATGGAACCCTAACCGGATGCTATCTGTCAATCCCTAGTGACTCTGTAGTGTGTAGACGGTGTAAAACCCACGGTTCCACAGTGGCTGGTTCGTAACCTAGGAGTAGGGTTTTGATTCATACATGGAGGCCCTTTCCTCTATCCACTGAAGCCCTGTATAGTATCAGTGTGATGGGGGAAAGACTTTTCACGTTTGTTGTTGTTGAATTCTTACCCAGGAAGCCAGCGAACTCAGTCAAGTTTGACTAGACATCGTCATGTGGCTAGTCGGGAAATCAGAGTGAAATTGGATAGTTTTGATGTGGGATTAGATTGCTACAAGTGATCGAGGGTTTGATATATGAAACAACCAAATTCCATTGTTCGGTCAAAAGGAATTCTAGTTCGGCACCTCAAAACAGTTGGAGATCCATCGGCGTGAAAGGCTCTCCGTCTTGTCGAAGATTGGTATAGTGTCGGAGACACATACCATTGTTATTCGCATCGGTGAGAGAAACGATATCGGGCTAAGGAAAATACACTTAGCCGACGGTATACAGTTTCACCGATCGGTGAGACATCCTTGGAGTATCACCGATAAAGAGTATCGGCGTGAGGAACCTTGTCGGGGGAAGCCGAAGAAGTCACGGTGACCGTTAGAGTCCCGCTGATAGAAACTCATCGGAATGAGATGAACCATCGGGGCCGCAAACCGGAGTCTTGCCGAAGCGGAGGATCTGGCCGATGTGCCTGACGATATTGGCGAGAGACAAGGTGTCGGTGTAGGTGAAAGAAGCTTTGCCGAAGGAGGAAGTCTGGCCGACAAAGATTGGTCATCGGAGTGACGGAGTATATCGGCCTAAGAAATTTCTCGTGGTCCGATAGTATGAGGTGTTGCCGATAGGCAACTAACCGCTACGGGGATATCGGTGAGAACTTGGGAGACCTCTTGCCGATAATGAAGATATAGTCAAATCTTCATTCGCTTCTTCTGGCACTCTGCATCAATTACACTCCAATAACAATTGCAAGGAGAGGGTTTTTTTAAATTGAAGGTGGAACATTCACAAATGTTCTAAGTGTACCTTATATTTTAGCTAATCTCTTATCAGTGTATCAGATTACCCACATAGGGAAGGACATGAGAGTTCATTTCTCTCCAGATTTAGTTGAGATTAGAGAGTTGCACAACAATAAACTAGTAGCTTTGGGAAGGGAAAATCACCAAGCTAGGTTGTATACCTTATCTCACTTTGCACCTGATGTTTCTCCTACAATATTGCTTACTCATTCAGATGGAATTAGCAAATTATGGCGTAAGGGACTTGACCACCTTAACTACTATTGTCTTGAGAAACTAAGTTAGTAGGATATGGTTACAAGGTTTCCTAGAGTTAGATTTTCTAAGGGTCTTTGTGAGGGTTGCACCTTGGGAAGCATCTCGAAGAGAAATTTGACAAAGGAAAATCTTGGAGGGCTACATAGGCTTTGGAGCTTGTTCACAGTGATGTATTGGGGGAATTTCCCCATCCATCTTTCACTAAGGCAAGGTATGTTCTCATATTCATAGATGACTTCTCTAGGTACACATCGGTCTACTTCCTTTAGCAGAAATTTAAAGTCTTCAACAACTTTCGAGACTTCAAGGTTCTTGTTAAAAAATAGTCAAGAAAAGTCCTCAAGGTTCTTTGAATTGATAATGAGGGTGAGTATGTCAACATCAGGTTTGAGCAGTTTTGTACAAGAGAGGGGATAGACTTGCAGTACATAGTTCCTTATACTCCCCAACAAAATGGTTTTGTAGAATGTAAGAATAGATCCTTAAAGGAGATGGCAAACTAAATGATACACTCTAAGGGCCTTACACTATAGTAATCAATAGAAACAATCGACTATGCTTATACATTTAGAAACAAGTTGCTCACAAAACCTTGAAGGGTATCACCCCCTTTGAAGCTTGGACATTAGGAAATCATCAATTAAGCACTTTAGGGTCTTTAGATCTCCATCTATGGCACATATACCAAAGAAAAATTATAAGGTCAAGGATCCTCAAACCAAACCTTGCTTCTTTGTAGGTTATCCAAATGGTGTAAAATATTATTGCCTACTCCACCTGATCACACATGAGTTGTTAATTGAGAGGAGTGTTAAGTTTCAAGAGATTTCTGCCAACTCTATACTTGACATTTCTCCTTGTATTATGGAATCACTTGACTTTGATGATTCTTCTAATGATTTAGATCATCCACAATAGATTCCAGAGGTAGAGTCTTCATCTTGTTCTTCCAATTTTTACAGTGAGGATTGTGATGGGGAGTCATCTTCATCCACTCCTAGACTTTCTTTAGAGGTTGGTATTTCAACACCTAACTCACCCACATCTCATCCTCTTTAGGCTAGACAGACACTTTAGGATGCACATACTTTGGTAGGGAATCCAACAGATGGTAGATGTACATGGTCAGATCATCAAAGTGGGCCACATGCTTTATATGCCTTAGCCTCTAATCCACAGATATTAAGAGAGGCATCAGACATACCTAAGTGGGATAATTCTATGCATGATGAATATGATTCCTTATTCAGAAATCACACTTGGGACTTGACTTCACTTCCTAAGGGAAGGAAGAGGGTTTGATGTAGGTGGATATATCAGACCAAGTTTGTTGCAGGTGGGTCGATTGACAAGTACAAGGCACATTTTCTTGCTAAGGGTTTTTCACAAGTTGCTGGCATTGACAACACAAAGACCTTTGCACCCATGGCCAAAATGACTTCCATTTGACTTACTCTTTCTATTGCCACCACACATGATTGGGATGTGTACTAGATGGATGTTAAGAGTGCTTTTCTTCATGGAGACCTTGAGGAGGAGATCTACATGGAGCAACTACTAAGGTTTGTTTAGGATTCATTCTTAGTTTGTAGACGTAGGAAATCCCTTTATGGCCTCAAACAAGCCCCTCAGGTATTGATGGGAAGAGCAATGAGAAAATGTTTTATTATGCAAGCAACATATATATACAAAGTATTAGTGGTTGGAATAAGTGTTGGGAAATAGATGTTGTACACCTTGCATGTAATATTGTATTATTTATTTGGATACCAGTTGTATAAGTTGTATGTAACATTGGGTTAATTATTTTATGTGTGTGGGACACATAGAGTAGTTAATTGTTTATTTGTATTATTTAATTTTTACGAAAAAATGTAGTACTAATAATTAAATAAGAGAGTCAATGGTTTTGTGTTACCCATGGTTTTGGGGCCCATGGTTTTATCATTGTATTTGTGTGAGCTTGAATTATAAAAGCAAGCACAATGTTATTATTTAAGGTTGGCTAATTCATTGTTGGCAGATGAAAGGTTTGTGAGAGGTTGTCATTGTATTGAGCTCTCTCCTATAAGTGCATATTGTGAAGCATGTCATGGGATGTATGGATTCATGCTTGGTCACAATGGAGGATGCATTGGAGGTGCTTGATGGTTTAGAGGTATTCATGGAGACTCGTGGAATGTATTGTAATATCTTTTACTGAATAATACATGAGTGTGGATGTATTTGGAGGCTAGGTTTTTCCCTCTTGAGGGTTTTCCTAGGGCATATCTTATGTTATTTCTTGTTTGTTATTTGATCTTTGTATTATGGTTATTTGTGCATCATTTCCTCCTTATGGGTTATGTGGAATTGATTTTATTAGACTTGCAAATTCCTAACATGTGGTATCAGAGCCATGTTTATGGTTGAGGGAGGTGTGAGCTCCCTGGTTTGTTATAACCCTTATGTGTGTAGATCAGATGTAAAATGGAAGCCATGACAATGCATGAAAGGATTTGGGACATTACAAGGTTTTATGTAGGCTGTATTGTAGATTTGCAGAGGAAAATATAGATCTGATGATTGAAAAATCATGGTTGAAGAGAGTTCCTTAGATCAGCTTCATGAGGGTTTTGATGAGGGTTTTTTCACATATGACCTCCTGTGCAAAAAGGGACCTCATCGTTGGATTCAGAAGGGGTGAGAGGTGAAGAAAAACATATAATATTGCCCATTTTGTCTACAAGGCTTGGAAGGAGAAAAAATGCTCCTAGGTACATCGTACGACTGTATATATATATATATATATATATATATATATATATATATATATATATATATATATATATATATATATATATATATATATATAATATTACATGCACTACAGTATAGTTTTTCTATGGCTAAAAAAGGAAAAATAAATTTTTTTTTGAAACTAGAGAAATGGAAATTAAAAAAAATAAGATATTAAATAAAAAAGGGGGAATTTTTTGGGGGGTTCACAGACCCCCTATACTAATAGGCATGGTGGTCTACATGGCTTGGCTGTGCCACACAGGCCTGTTAGGTCCGTGTCGGCCCTAGTCTCAGTCGGTAGGCCCTTAGGCCATCAGTTTGGTGCCTATCCAGCAAGGTCTAACTAGCCACCGACGATCGCTCAACAACCCCTATGGGCAATTCAAAAATGATAGCTAAGATAAATTTTTAATCCAGACTTTAAAAAAATTATTAAACCCTTCTTAATACCTCTAGGGTCTGAGAAATTTGAGACAATAAAACAAAATTGAAAACCTTTTCAAATCTGCTAGTCAAAGAGAAGATGATGCCAACATCAGTCCAGTGCCACAGTGGACCCACCTTTGCCAAGTCAGTGTTTGCATCAACACCATATCATTTGCTAATGCAATGATGAAGTCAGTGCCATGTGAACTTGTACAGATATAGTCCCATGGGGCAACTTTTAGCTCTTGGAGGGCATTTTCTTTTGAGAGGCATAGCTTTTGCCCATGGTATCAAATTTTTGACTTCTTATAGGCATCAGAAAGGTCTCTCTGAGAACTATGCAGTGGTATAGTTTTGGTGATCAGTTTTTTATGTTTTTGTTAGAATTTGGTGCCTGAAGCCAGGAATTGCTTCAGGACAGTTTTATGCTCATAACTTTTGCATACAAAATTAGATTTTCAATTTTGGATAGGCATTGGAAAGATATTGCAGTGTACTATAGTTTGGATTGTGTAGATTTTTACTTTGGTGTGCAAAGAGATATTAGTACTTGTTTGATCACTTGTAGGACCCTGAGATTCAGGGTGCGATTATGAGTGTATTCATATGGATTTTTGGGCACAAACTTGTGACAGTGCATGTTGTTATGAGACCATCATCATAGTATAGCAAGTTTTCAGATTTGGTGCTTCCAGTTACATGTTTATAGGTGTTTTCAGATTTGGACTTTGATGGAGACAAGTACACAGGTTGTCTTTTGGTTTGAGGGCATGGTTGATACATGTGTGAGACTAGGATTCTCGTTTCAATGGGAGTTGAGTACAAGTACAATGATGATGATGATGATTATGGTGTCATGGATATGCAGGTATACTTTTGCATTAGCACAACATGATCATGTATGTGATTGATAGGTATGGGCTATGATGTTTGATTTATGATTACAGGTGGTGTTGTGTAGTTTTAGGGGATTGTTCTTATCTCTTGGATGCCTGATTAGTTCCTTGACTATGGTTACTTGTTGTGGACTTGTTTGAAAAATTGAATCTAGCATTGATTTGGTGTTTAAGTCTTGGAGTCTACATGTTCTCTTCTTTGATATCTCAGTTTGCATGTTACTAGTGTGATGATGAGTTTGCATGTTACATCTAGTTTGGATCTTCAAGTTATGTAATTTTATGGATTTGCTACCCCTTGGCTATAGTGAGATGGCTCAAATGTGGATTGTCTTTATCCACGAGATTTATTCAACATTTATGCAGACTTTGTTAGTTAGTTTTATTTGTGGTCATTTGTACATTAGTATGTTGCATTGGGATAAGATGATGGATGATGAGAATGCCTGGATAGTCAGTTGTTGGGACTTGTAGAATGTTTATCATGATGTCATGGAGAGCTTGGATACATGGTTTTATGCGAGCTTTTGATAGTGATGGTTTTATCTTCTTAGTTTGGAGATCATGGTCTACTCAACCTTTTGGGAGCTATTGTCATTATAGTGATATTCCTTGATTCGGTTGGGGCGATGGATAATCTTTATTTAGGATATGATTACTTTGTTGCCATAGATAGATTTGTATCATGATTAAGTGGGAGCTTTGGCAATGATGTTAATTCATTATTTGTAATGGATGATCTTCTACAGTGGATGTTGGTATCATGGATGAGCTCTTGGTAGTGAGAGTTCTTTGACATTTTGAGTTCTATTGATAGGAGGTGGTTATCTTCATGTGATTGAAGATGTTGATCCTTTGTTTAGAGATGTTGGTATTGTGTCTTGATGGACTCTTGATCGTGTGTTAGAGTTTTGGCATGATACAGGTTCTCTTGAGATAGGCTGTGTGCATTAGTGCATGTGATCTTCCTTTGAGGATATAGTTAGATCATGATGTCATGATGGGCTTCTTGATTGTGCAGATGTGCAGTAGGAGCATTGACAATGATTTTTTGGTTCTCTTGGTATTGTATACTTTGGTCATTTGCTCGAGAGCTTCATGATAGTGTGATGTTACATTTGGAGTTTAGCATGGATTGATCATGGATGTGCTCATGGATACTTGGAGATTTGGGTGATGCTAGAGTTCTCTTGGATTAGATACACTTGTTGAGATGGTTACCCATTGGAGGTTTTGATAGAAAGACCAAGGAACCTTACACTTGGATATGGACGTGAGTTCATTATGGACCTAGAGGAGATTGTTCTTAGAGAGAGTCATTGTGGCTTGGTGTATCCTAGAGGAGCATTCTCATTCCCCGCTCTTGGTCTACTTGACAGTTTATCATCTATGAGGTATTGCCCATCCTTTTAGATGTATTTTGATTTATACTTTATCTTCTCATAGATATGGATCTTGAGCTATGGTTATTGATTATGGAGGGTTCATTTGAGGGATGTTAGCATGGCTATCTCCTTGTTTGTATGGTTTGATTTATGATGTTCATTATGAGGAGTTTACAAGATGTGATTGGACTTATTCCTGGTTATGGAATGATTATGAGTTTGATCTACCTTTATTAGAGAGGCTTACATCCATGTTGATTACACGATACATATGTTCATTTGATTTATGAGATTGAATGGTTGGGTGTTGTTGAGGCTTTTCATTTGGGGTTGTAGAGGAGATCATACTTGACACAACTTAGCACTTTGAGGTGTTTGTAGAAGGAAATTATGATTTATAGGTTTTCTCTTTTTGTCTTATGGCTACTTGTAATTCTGTGTTTTAGGATTTAATTGTGTGATGGATTTTTATCTCAATGTTTCAGATCACCCTACATAATCCCTCATTAGGAGAGTAGTGGGCAAGAGAATAGAAATGGTTGTTTTGTAGGCAAGGTAAGATAAATAAAAGGAGGGAAAGGGATGACATGGGAAACAACAGACCACCTAGAGAAACAATAAAATAAGCATACTTCTAGTCATACAAAAAACATACAAACACTTACATATCCAAACACATAAACACATAATTATAAAAGAAAAATACAAACACAATGAAAAAAATTATATATATATAATGAGATATAATAATAAGAATCATATTAATATATGGGATAAAAATACCTAGAAGAGAAGCAACACGACAAAATAAATTAACAAACAACTACAAATAGCAAAAAATGGATAAACCAACCTATTTATATAAAATAAGCATATATATATATATATATATATATATATATAAAACCGAACATATATGTACATATATGTTTGGTTATATATATGCTTGTTTTTATATATATAGGTTGGTTAATCCATTTGTTTTTGTTGTTTGTATTTGTTTGTTTATTTATTTTGCCGTGTTGCTTCTCTAAACTAGGTAATTTTATCCTAGATATTAATATGATTCTTATGATTATATCTCATTATATATAATGTTTTTCATTGTGTTTATATTTTTTCTTATATAATTATGTGTTTATGTGTTTAGATATGTAAGTGTTTGTATGTTTTTGTATGACTAGAAGTATGTTTATTTTATTATTTCTCTAGGTGGTCTCTTGTTTCCCATGCCATCCCTTTCCCTCCTATTTATCTTGCCTTGTTTGTAAAAGTACCATTTCTATTCTCTTACTTGTTACTCTCCTGATGAGGGATCATGTAGTGTGATCCAAAAAATTGAGACAAAAATCCATCACACAGTTAAATCTTGAAACATAGAATTACAATATTATGAACTATGGAAATTTGAAGTCTATTATGGCTACTTCCTGGAGGATCATATTGATATGGTTGGACTTGGGAGAGTTATGGTGACATGTTGTAAGAGAGTATGCAATGATTTATCTTGCACATGTGTGGATCATTGTGATTGTTCTTGATACTACATTGGCTTGTTGATTAGCCACACCTTGGTTTGAGTGTTGATTGATAGACTTGATATGCATTTGATCTATTTTTAGATTTGACATTACCCATGTAGTGGGAGTTCCTGGATGTATGTGTTCTTCATTGATAAGTTTTATACATGGAGCTTATGATTGCAATTTATGGGTTGGATATGTTGTTGGCATGAGTTTATTGATGTTGTTGATACCTATGAGGTATGGATGGTTGGATGTATTAGCATATGTTGTGGGTGCTATTTCTAGTCATGTGGGTTTTTACCTTTGGCAGCATGCTTGGAGCCTTTTGTTATCAATTGGATTTGATGCTTGTGTTCTTTGGATTGTTGCATCTTCACCTTGGCATGTTCCTTTTCTTCCATAGGTGGCATGTTGTAGGATGGGAAGAGTTCTTGCTTGATATGGTGGTCACTTTGATTTTATTGTAGGTATCTTGATGGAGCATGAGAGTATGTTGGAGATTCATGTGATTTCATGTTTTCCAATGATGATGTATTTCATTGATTGACCCTTATGAAATGTATACAACAAGTTGGAGAATGTTGGGAAATAGGTGTTGTACACCTTGCATAATATTGTATAATATTTAGTTGGATACTACTTGTATAAGTTGTATGTAACATTGGGTTAATTACTTTATGTGTGTGGGACACATAGAGTAGTTAATTATTTATTTGTATTATTTAATTGTTGGGAAAAAATGTACTACTAATAATTAAATAAGAGGGTCAATGGTTTTGTCTTACCCATGGTTTTGCGGCACATGGTTTTCTCATTATATTTGTGTGAGCTTGAATTATAAAAGCAAGCACAATGTTATTATTTGAGGTTGGCTAATTCATTATTGGTGGACGAGAGGTTTGTGAGAGGCTATCATTGTATTGAGCTCTCTCTTGTAAGTGCATATTGTGAAGCATGGCATAGGATGTGTTGATTCATGCTTGGACACAATGAAGGATGCATTGGAGGTGCTAGGCTAGGTTTTTCCCTCTTAAGGGTTTTCCTAGGGTATATCTTATGTTCTTTCTTGTTTGTCATTTGATCATTACATTATGGTTGTTTACTGCATCATTTTCTTCTTATGGGTTATATGGAATTGGTTTTATTGGACCTACAAATTCTTAACAATAAGCACTTAGTTAGGCATACCTAAGCAACCAACTATATGAAAGGAAGCTAGGTGTGTGGAAATCACTTCCTACACTAATCTAATGAGGGAAGTAGAGCGCAAATTCTTTTAAACCTTTACAGTTGCAGTGTTTTTAACTCAACAATAGAGATATTGTAGCAATACACATACACACAGAAAGTAGACAGAAGAAAGAGAGACAAGATATAACATGGGGAAAACCCTTTCGGGAGAAAAACCCCACTCCAAAGCCTGTACAATGTATTATCAAAATTGAAAATGGTTTACAATACACTTGCAATGCAAGTTCTTAGGAGTCTTTCACATTCGTATCTAGAGATATTCCAATAGCATACTAGTACCTATCAATCACATAATACATCTCCTCTCAAAAGCACCTGTTTATAAAGAAGATAGAAGACAAAAATGACTCTAGCTTGAGATGGGCGTTCAGCATGGCCTCATGGCCCAAAATCCACGCCTAGGGACACTTGTCCAACACTGTAGGATGTTCATGAAACTTGTCATATCACCCCATCCCAAAAAGGTCACCTATTCCCAAGTTGGGCAATGATAGATACTCTTACGAATCTTACAACTATCATAGAATCCATCATAGCTATCATATCTTACAGCCATAAGAGAATCTATCATACATATCTTACAGCCATAAGAGAATCTATCATACACTGGCTAAAAATAGCATATTCTCTTACAACTTGTCATAACCCTCCTTGGGGCTCCTAAAGTTGCCTTCTTCCAAGATGCCTCGTGACACATGTCTTCACCTGTTATAGAATCTTCCATTTACGACTCTTACACATCATAGATTTGTCATAGGAATCTGTCATAACCGTTTCAGTCAATATTTCCTTACACACTATCCAAGATGCCAACACATGGAAAAATATTTCTACCACTAAGTAGGATGCCTATCTCTTCATGTGAGGACAAATTTACATGTGGTCCCCTTCCACGTAGGATGACACATCACCATGCGAACTCCTATAAGGTGACAATAAGGATTTGCGTCCTAATTACAATAATAGGCAATAAATAAATAAATACAATGAAATAATACTAGGAATTACCAACCTGTTGAGACACCTTAATTCCCAACACTATAACTATCAAAGATAGTTATTAGTTGGGAATGTTAGTACTATGAAATATATTATTAGCATAGTACAATAATGATGTAATAAAATATATATAACACCCCCTATTACATCATATGCCCAAGAGGCCAAAGCATGAAAGCTCAAAAAGCTTCAAACTTCACAACTACAAGTGATTTTGTATATATGTCTACATGTTGGTCTTGAGTCAAACAAAATCAGAGCTGAATATTTTGTTGTTGAACATGTTCATGGATAAAATGGCATTGAACCTCAATATGCTTTGTACGCTCATGAAAAAGTGGATTGTGAATAAGCTTCAACACACTCTAATTGTCATAGAACAAAGTGGTAGGACCTGTCTCAAGAACACCCATGCTTGTCAAAATGTGATGTAACCTTATTGCCTCATAGACAACCCCCTTGCGGCATGATATTCTGCCTTTGTGGAAGAGTGAGAAATAGTGGTTTTCTTTTTGCTCCCCCAAGAAATCTAACCAAATCCCAAAAAGAAAATGAAGCTTGAAATAGACTTCTTGTCATCCACAAAACTTGCATAGTCTACATTTGTGTATCCATACAAAGAAAAACATGCATTCTACTTGTACTCCAAGCCATATGCCACTATACCACGGATATATTTCAAAACCTACTTTGCTTCCTTCCAATGAACAACCTTTGGTTCCTGCATAAACCTAGAGAGATAGATGACAACATAGATAATATCCATCTTGGTATAAGTCAGGTAGATAATACTCCCAATCAATTGTTGATAAAGAGTAGCATTCACCTGAGGAGATGGATCATGGTGGGAAAGCTGCAAACTTGTCTCCATGGGAGTTGATATCAGTTTGTAATCTTCCATGTTGAAATTCTTGAGCAGTGTCTTGGCATACTTCATCTGAGAAACATAGATTTGATTCTTCTATTTCCACACTTCAAGTCCAAGACAATAATGCAAGAGCTTGAAATCTATCATGTCAAATGATCATTTGAGATCATTCTTTGTTCCATCAATCATCTGTGGAGAACTCCCTTTGATGACTAGATCATTGATGTATACAATCAAAATAACAATCTCCCCCCTCGTTCTTTGATGTAGAGATTGGGATCATATGGATTTCTTATGAATCCATGTTTAAGGAGATGCTCATTGATCTTTATGTACTAGTCTCTAGGGGCTTCTTTCAAACCGTAAAGGGGTTTTATGAGTCTGCATACTTTGTGCTACTATCTAGGTGTAGTGTATCCCTTTGGTTGAGTCATGTGGACTTATTCCATGCGATCTCCATTAAGGAAGGTGCTCTTGACATCTATCTGGTGAACTTTCCACCCAAACTGCACTACCATAGCCAATACCATATAGATAGTCTTGATCTTTGCTATAGGGGAAAAAGTTTCATCATAATCAATGCCTTCCTTTTGTGTATAGCCCTTAGCCACAAGTCAGGCCTTGTACTTGTTAATGCTACCATATACCTTATTTTTGATCTGAAAAACCCATTTGCATCCAATAGCCTTCTTCCCTAGTGGGAGATTGACAAGTTCCCATGTATTGTTCCTCAATAATGCTTGATACTCTGCATCCATGACATCCTTCCAAGGTTGTGACTCAAGAGCTTTCTACATTATTTTTGGTTCTGAAATCTACATAATTATACACATAAGGGCCATGTTCACCTCTTCAAGAGACTTGCTGTGAATCTTAGGCCCACTAGAAGATGTGTTTGCAATTGCATCATCTTTAGCATCCTCATAGTGGATTGATACCACTTAGGAAGATTTTTTTGTACAAGAGATGAGGATTGAGGTGGTGAGAGAGGGGGAAACTCATCCAATGAAACAAAAACCTCTTCTTGAGCTACTTCACCAAGTTCCTTATCTTCAGGCTCAATAATTCTAGGTGTTTGGGAACTAATGGGTGATGGAGAGGAAGAGGTGTTACAACCAAATTCTTCATAAAGAAACATCACTGCTAATGTACACCTTCTTTGTGACTGCATCCCTTTGACTCTGAATTGTATCCAAGAAAAATACATTTCACAGACTTATCATACAATTTTTCTCTTTGAACCTTGGCGACATGCATGAAGGTGGTGCATCCAAACACTTTGAAATGTGAAATGGAGGGCTTCTTCATAGTCCAAGCTTCTTTTGGTGTGATATTATCAAGTACTTTGGTGGGTTATCAATTCAAAAAATACACTGCTATATGAACTGCTACAGCCCATAATGCAAAAGCAAGATCTACATCCTTCAACATGCATAACACCATTTCCACAATAGTATGATTATGCCTCTTTGCAACACCATTGTGTTGAGGCATATATGCAGTGGTCAACTGTCTTTGTATTCCATGTTTTTGTAATTAGTTTACAAACTCCTTACTTATGAATTCCCCCCCTCAATCTGAGTGAAGGGCTTTGAGAGTCTACCTTGATAACCATTCTTGAAGGGCTCAAAACTCTTTGAATTGTCAAAGGTTTCATCTTTGTGAGCCAAACAATATAGACCCACATTTGTCTTGTATGATCATCCACAAAGAGAAGACAATGTTATGCACTTTGATGGCTGAATGACATGGGTTTGCATAGATCAGTATGAACCAATTCTAAGGGACTCGAGGCTCTATTTTTTGTAGAAGGAAAATGAGCCCTATGTTGCTTTCTGGCAAGACAACCTATGTTGCTTTCTAGCAAGACAATATGAGAAAAGAACTTCTATTTTCTAAAAGGGGGAAGTCCTCTCACCATATGTCTCTTACTCAATGCCAGAAGATAACCAAAACTAAGATGGCCAAATCTCCTATGCCAAAGAGTTGTGGATACATTGGTTTTCACTTCAAGGGATTGATCTTCATTTGAAACATTAACTAGTTGGAACATCTTTCCTATCCCTAAAGCATGAGCTACAACTATTCAATTCTAAGTTTTAACTTTGATAAGACATAGTTTCTCACCATTGTGTTGATTAAATTCAACTTGCAAATTGTGCTATAGTAACTGACTTACAGAAAAAAGGTTCTTTTGAGCCTTGGAACATACAGAACCTTTGTAAGTCAACATTTGTGAGTTATTAGTGGAAGGGAAAAAACACCAATTCCTTGGACTTGATATGAGGTATCATCAACCAATGAAACATGCCCATAGGAGGTGGATGGAGTGAGGTCACAAAACCATTCTTGTTCCCCTGTCATATGTCTAGATGCACCAGAATCAACATACTAGACTGAACTATTTGATATGGAGGCCTTAGTTTCTATAGCATACATGAATTCTTCTTCATCTAAATTTCCTATAGATGCAACATTGTCTTGTTGCTTATTTGGATTTTTCTACCAATGGGGATTCTTCTTTTTCCCCTAAAAAGATTTATGTGGCTTTCTTTAACTGGATTCACCATTGAAATAGGAATTATACCAACATTCTTTGAGTTCATGATCCTTTTTTCCACAAATTAGACATTTCTTTTTCTTGTGAGAAGACTTGTCTTTATATGGTTTAGACTAACCTAATGGACCACTCTGATGTTTAAGTTGTTTTCCCTTCTACTTTTCTATGAGGGCCTAATTGTCTTGAGATTCTATCTCACCAAAGATTGATTCTTCCTATTGAAGCAAGTTGACTAGTTCTTCAAATGAAGTTTTTTTATTAGCCACATTTAAACATGTGAGAAACACTCAAAACGAGGGGGTAGTGCTCTTAGTATAATTGGTACAAGAGAAGCATATGTGACTTCTTCTCCTAACACTTGAAGTGTTGTTCTAATTTCAACATCTTTTCTAAAAAATGCCTCTATCTTCTTACCATTTTGTATTTGTAGAAAATGTAACTGACACTGCAGATGGAGGATTTGGTTCTTTTTGTAGCCTCATAAACTATTTTGAGATGATCCTAGGCTTCTTTAACAGTGGTGGCTATTCAAATATGAGGTTTAACCTTATCAAACACACCAAACAAAATGATGAATTTAGCCTTTTGATTGGCCTTATCAAATTTGTTTTGATCATTGCTAGCTTGATGAGGTATAGTTGTGTGGCTAGAAATGACATCCCAAAGGTCTTCAAATTCTAATTGGGTTTGCATTTTGGTTTCCTAGGCGCATAATTGTCTCCTTTCAAGAGTTGGGAATCAAGAAGCACAAATTTGGGAGCATTTGAAGCCATTGTTTATTGTTTTGAATGTCCTTATATCTCTGTTGTAACCCTTATATCTCCTTGATGTTTTACAAGGTTGATTCCACATACATCATTGTTGAAGCTTTATTATGCATTAGCTCTAATAATTCGACACGATGACACTACTCATAAATGTGAATCAGAGGCACTGTTAATATGGAACATTGCTTGTTTGTTTTGGTTTTGAGTTTTAAAACTTTAATTTTGGCTTACAAAGATACAACATTTTGCTCCAAATTGTGATTTTAAGTGCAAAAGAATAATAATATAGTTTTAAATGGATTTGACGATATTAATATTGCACTTTCATTTATTTCTAAAGTTTAACTATAGAAAAGAAAAAGAATTTTATAAAGAATTTAATATTTTGCTTTATTAATAAAATTCTTTTCTAATTCTAAAGTTAACTTTTCAAACTATTTGCAATTTCTTCACCAACTTGATTTTTATTCTCAAACAAATATTTAGGTTTTCAAAGAAAAAATATTATGCACCTTTATTTGCTAGATTCTTCCACCAAATTGATTTTTCATAACAACCAGTAGTCTAGACTCAATGTAATTCGTTTTGAAAGCTGTAATGCCTCAGTAAAGTTGAAATGCCTTATGCAATTTGATTAACATTCATTGAAACTAGATTTTGAGCTTTTGAAACTAGATTTTGGGCTTCCACACAACCGTTACATAGCCAATCTTACAATAGAAATGCCTTTTTACACAACAAAAAGAAAAATGCCTCCCTTCACCTTCAATATCTCAGACACTCTTTTTTTTTTTGGTTGATACCATATTGGATTTATAGATTAAAATAATATGAAACACTTATGAAGTGACTTAATCAGATACCTTCTACGTGTAGCTTTGATGCCTCCTCTTCAATAGCTTTTATGACTTAGCTTCCTTTTAAATTCCACCTTTTGAATTTTTTCTCATGTATTTGGCACAACAATATATGAATCTCTCCTCAAACACCTCTGTTTAATGCAAATTTTGAATACTTCCAGCACCCAACAATAAGAGAAAGATTGAAATGCGTTTGTAAGAACAAGTTTGAAATGCCTTCAACAACAATTTTCATCAAATTTCAACTTTTATTGGCTCTCCTCCAAATAACTTTCAACCTCCGGGTTTCACACAGGCACTAAGATTAATTTTCACTTTGATACCATATTGACAAGCAAAGAGATGAATAAATGTTTTTTTTATGTGAGCAACATATATACAAAGAATTAGTGGTTGAAATAACCACTTAGTTGAGCATACCTGACCAACCAACTATAACTATAAAAGATAGTTATTAGTTGGGAATGTTAATAATATGCAATATATTATTAACATAGTACAATGATGATGTAATAAAATAAAATAAAATTTGGCTTGGTATGCCAAGATGAATTCCTTACTCCTAGCTTCAAGTTTCACTAGGTGTCATTCAGATCCTAATGTGTATTTCTTGTGGTAGGATGATTAACTATTGATCTAATGGTACTTTATGTTGATGATTTTTTGATCACTAGGAGCTCTTCATCTATTATTGTAGTAGTAAAGAGAACTTTGCAAGATAGATTTTACATGATAGACTTGGGTTTATTGCATTATTTTCTTGGTATTGAGATTTCACACTCTGACTCACGGATCACTCTTGCACAACCCAAGTATAGTCTTGATTTACTTGCTCAATTTCACATGACTGACTATAAGCCATCTCTGACTCCCTCTCTATATGGAGTCAAACTTAAGCTAATTGTACTACACCACTAGTTGATGCAACCTTGTATCGATAACTTGTTGGCAATCTCATCTATTTGACCCATACAAGGCCCAATGTTTTATATGTTGTAAGTATGGTTTCCAGATTCATGTAGGAGCCTCATGAACTACACTAGAAAGAAACTAAGAGGATACTTTGAACACTACCTTCAAGGTACTCTCAAATTCAAATTTAATTATAGAGCTAGCATAGAGGTTGACTTGGTTGGACACACAGATTTGGATTGGGCTGGTGATACTCAGAATTGCAAGTCCACTTCAAGTTACAATTTCTCACTAGGTTCTAGTTCTATTAGTTGGTCTAGAAAAAGTAAAATGCTATTGCTTTAGCATTCATAGAGGTAGAGTACAAGGGATATGTTAATGCATTTACTAAGGCTATTTGGCTTCAAGGGCTTCTCACTGAGTTTGGCATTTCATTTAGGCAGCCCATAGTCATCTATTGTGACAACCATGTAGCACAATCTAGATATACAGGAATCTGGTCCAACACCAACGAACCAAACATGTAGAGATTCAAGTGCATTTTATTTAGGAGCTTATTCATGGTTAGATCATTGACTTAGTCTTTTTCTAGTCTTCAGAGCAGGTTGCTAACAGTTTCACCAAACCTTTTGCTGAGAGGAAGTTCATTCATCTATGTGATCTTCTTGGGGTACAATCTACCTCAGCAACAACATCATCTTTGAGGGAGCTTTCTAGCCCTATTCATCTTATTTTCTCTCTTTTGGGGGGAGTTTTTTCCCACTAGGTTTTCTCCCTTTCTCCACTTTATAAGAGATTGCATTGTACTTGGATGCCTCATTAGGCTTAGTTTCTGGGACCTAGTTTTTTCTTTGTGCCTACCTAAGTTATGCCTAAGGGGGGATGTTAGTGTATATATTATCTCATCTATTATTTACATGTACATGGATAATTCCACATGGCATTAAGCCTACTTAAGTATCCTAGTTAGTGAGAGTTCACTCACCTCTGCATGCAAGTCTTGAGGAAGTAAATTTGCCACTAGTTCTAGTTAGTGGGAGTCGACTACCCAGTCTTCTCCACTAATTTTGCATGGTGGTTTCTTCCCTCTCTCCTATAAATGTACATCATATTCGTGGGTAAATGTAATTGTATGGTTGAATCCAATATTCGTGTGTCTTTCTTTTGCTTACATATTTTATGTTTTCTAACTTTGCAGGAACATGCAATTGTTGGATCTAGGGCATACAACTGAGAGGGGGGGGGGTGAATCAGTTGTATAGAACTTGTTCTATTTCAAACACTTTATTCTCTGTTGTTAGTTAGCAGCATATCAAATAATCATTCATGGAAGCACAATACATAAACACAAGAGTAGATAAGCATCAACACATTGAACACCAAGATTTTGACGTGGAAAACCCGGTTAAGGGAAAAAACCACGGGGTGATTAACCCAAGAATTATTCTCTGTTAGAAGAATAAGGAAAAATGAATGGCACATGCCAATAAGGGCTCACTGCCCGAGCACACTGCTCACAAAGAGGCCCACTGCCTACAAGGAGACACACTGTCTACAGAGTGATAAAAATCACAGTCTTGAACTGGAGAATGACATCTCTACCATGTCCGGATCAGTTCCAATTAAGCCCAACAATCTCTGCTCTGCCTTTCGCACCTTTCTTCGCTACACCATGCTCATCCACCTACTACCCACTGAAATGAATTCACAAATCATTATTTATACAAGACATCGACTTAGGAACAAGCATCTAAGTCGGCAAACAACCATAGGAGTATCCGCAAGATGAATAACACATCCGGTCGGCTAAACAGAGCAATAACTTCATCCGGAAGAATAACTTCAATTCCGGGCTCTACCATCAATGCGGACCAACAACACAACCTAAACATGATCCAGGAGCCTTCACAAGCCTGTCTGAAGGTCCGGATACATCCGCACTTCCTCTGCTTACTGGGATCTCTTGTCTTCCTCATCCAGAACTTCAAGAACACAGTCTGTCGTCACTGTTATAATGCAAGAGGTACTTCCGGACCTCCAAATCACACACAAATCAGGATGACACATCACAAGGACATCTAAAACACTCCTTCCAATCCGCAGATTATGATAATACAATTCCGGACCTCACCGGACCTTTTTGTGATCCTCTGTCACCTCCGGATACTTGCCGGACCCGGTTCTATACCGGCAGCCATAACTCCTTCAGATCTTCATGCGAACCTCTGAAATCTTAACTGTAGCATCTCAAGACTCATATCTACTAACCCTTTAATCCGCATCCTCCGGTTCTCATCCTATACAGTATATTTACCTTCTTCTCATCACTGTTCTTCACTGTTCCTGACTGAGGCTAATTTTCTCAATATCCTCAGCACAAAGCTCATCAAATCCTTCTTGTCAATGCAGTATGAGTATGTTGACATCAATGACAACAATGGCTCACCTCATACTTGCAACAATCTCCCCCTTTGTCATTGATGGCAACATATGATGTGAAAAACCATCAAGACAAGAACTTCTCTTTTCTGTCACAGCTCCCCCTATCAACAACAACTCTTCACATGTCTTCCTTTGCTGCTCCCCCTTTGATCATCAACCACTTGTTTTTCACATGTCTTCTCTCCCCCTTTGACATCAATGGCAAAGGGCTCATACTTGCAACTCTCATGCATCAGAATAATACCAGCTGCTCCCCCTTAGTTGCAGCTCCCCATTAGTCCGGATCACAAGATATGACTGTGATAGCCACCGGACTGATGCACATCAGTGCATCTTAGCTCATCACCGGAGGGGCCATGACCCCTAACTTCTCGCGGAGATATTCAAAAGAGTCCTTGGGAAGAGGTTTTGTAAAGATATCTGCAATCTGATCCTTGGAGGGAACATACTCCAATCTGACTTCTTCCTTGTTTACTTGTTCTCTTAAAAAGTGAAATTTGATAGATATGTGCTTAGTCTTGGAATGCAATACCGGATTCTTGGAAATATTAATTGCACTTGAATTATCACAGAAAATTGTGATAGGCTCCTCATATTCAACTTTGATGTCTCTTAGCATCTGCTTCATCCATAAGATTTGAGTACAACTACCTGCTGCTGCAATGTATTCTGCTTCTGTTGTAGACAGAGATATTGCATCTTGTTTCTTGCTTAGCCAAGAAACCAATCTCTTCCCCAAAAAGAATCCTCCACCACTAGTGCTCTTCCGGTCATCCACATCCCCTGCCCAATCTGCATCTGTGTAAGCATGAAGAGAAAAATCCGGATCTCTAGGATACCATAGACCATACTCAACTGTCCCTTTCAAGTATCTAAAAATTCTTTTGATTGCCATCACATGAGATTCTCTAGGATCAGCCTGGAATCTTGCCACAAGACCAACAGCTTGCATTATATCTGGTCTAGTTTGAGTGAGATACAACAATCCACCAATCATTGATCTATACTTTGTCTGATCTGCCTTTGGAGAATCATCATCTTTGCTTAACTTACATCCGGTTGCCATAGGAGTGTTCATAGGCTTTGAGTCTTCCATACCAAATTTCTTTAACAATTCTTTCACATATTTGGTCTGAGAAATGAAGATCCCTTCTTTTGTTTGAGTAATTTGCAGACCCAAGAAGAAATTCATTTCACCAAGCATAGACATTTCAAACTCACTTTTCATCTGATTTGCAAAAGTTTTACACATACTATCTCTTCCTCCAAAAATGATATCATCCACAAACACTTCAACAATCAGAATGTTTTCATGATCAATTTTGAAATATAAGTTGCTGTCAGCAGTACCTTTGTTGAATCCAATCTGCACAAGATGCTTATCCAACCTTTCATACCATGCTCTTGGGGCTTGCTTCAATCCATACAAAGCTTTCTTCAACTTGCAGACCATATCATTATTATCAGACAATTGAAATCCATCCGGTTGTTCAATGTAGACTTCTTCTTCCAGATCACCATTTAGGAAGGCAGACTTGACATCCATCTGATATACCTTGAAATCTTTGAAGGCAGCAAATGCAAGAAGTAATCTGACTGCTTCAATTCTTGCTACCGGAGCAAAAGTCTCTTCAAAGTCAATTCCTTCTATTTGAGAGTAGCCTTTGCAGACCAATCTAGCTTTGTTTCTGATTACTTCACCAGCTTCATTTAGTTTGTTCCGGAAGACCCACTTGGTTCCAATTACATTCCTGTCTCTAGGTCTGGGAACAAGATCCCAAGTATGATTTTTCTCAATTTGCATCAGTTCATCTTCCATTGCTTTGGTCCAATTTTCATCATTGCAGGCTTCATTTATTGTTTTAGGTTCAATCCTTGAAATCAGACAACATTCATTCTGATCTTGAGCAATATTCCTTCTAGTTTGTACACCTTTGCTTCTGTCACCTATGATCTGATCTTCAGAGTGATTCAGTTTTACATACCTTGGAATTTTGGGAGTATCCAGTACTGCTGTTTCTTGATCAGGCTCATTTAAACCTAACTCTTCTTCCTGATTTACCGGATCAGGCTGACTCTGTTTCACCGGAGAGGATTGAGTTCCTTGAACACTATCTTGGTCATCTTCATCAAATTCATAAAATCTTGAAGGCTTCTCAATTCCTTCATCAACCTTTACATTGGTACTTTCTATCATCTTCCTCAATCTCTTATTGTAACACCGATATGCTTTGCTTTGAGTGGAGTAGCCCAAGAAAATTCCTTCATCACTTCTAGCATCAAACTTTCCTAGATCTTCATCTCTTTTAATATAACACTTGCTACCAAATACCCTGAAATATTTCACAGTAGGAGTGATGCCAAACCAAAGTTCATAGGGGGTCTTACCGGTGTTGTTTCTGATTTGAACTCGATTGAGAGTGTAGACTGCAGTGCTGATAGCTTCTTTCCAAAACATTTGAGGAACATTTGCTTCCAACATCATTGTCCTAGCAGCTTCCTGGATGGTCCGGTTCTTTCTCTCAACTACTCCATTCTGCTGTGGAGTCTTAGGAGCAGACAACTGTCTCCTTATACCCTGTTTCTCACAAAAGTCAATGAATTCACCAGATGTAAATTCACCACCTCTATCAGACCTTAGACACTTTAGTTTCAATCCGGTTTGATTCTCCACCATAGCTTTGAAGATTTTGAACTTCTCAAAAGCTTCTGATTTTTCTTTTAGAAAGGTAACCCACATCATCCGGGAATGATCATCAATTAACAACATGAAATATCTATCACCTTGCAGACTCTTGATTCTTGTCGGACCACATAGATCAGTATGTACTAATTCCAACAATCCGGTAGAAGACTGATCTTTGCTTTTAAAAGAGACTCTGCTTTGTTTGCCTAACTGACATTCTTTACACACACTGTTTGTAGGTTTTATCAACTTTGGAAGATCTCTCACAGCCTGAGTATTGCTTATTTTGATGATGTTATCAAAATTTACATGACACATTCTTCTATGCCATAACCAACTCTGATCAATTTGAACAAACAAACAACTTTTATTTGAACCAACCAGATGAAAGATGTTACCTCTTGTCTGAGTACCGGATGCAATTTCAGTTCCGGAGCTTGTAAAGATTCTGCATTTTCCATTCTTGAACCGGAGATCATAGCCTTTGTCCACTAACTGACCAACACTGAGAAGATTGTGCTTCAATCCTTCAACATATAGTACATTACCTGTTTTGCTCTTACCATCAAAGGAAATAGTTCCCCTACCTCTGATTCTGCCAGCAGAATTGTCACCAAACTTTACCATTCCTCCTTCATATCTTTCCAAGTCTAAGAACTTATTCTTGTCACCAGTCATATGGTGAGAGCATCCACTGTCAATAACCCAATCATCCTTTTCTTCCACTTGAGCAGCCAAGGCTTTTTCAACAACTTTGTGATTGACAGATTCAGAGAGCAAGGAATCTTCTTCCTTGATGGCTATAAACACCCACTCATTTCCGGATTTGCTTCCTGGATCTGATTCATCATCTGTTACTCCTTCATTGTCATCTTCTTCATGAACATAATAGCAATTCTTTTGAAACCTTTGTCTGTGAGTATTAGATCTTGCAGATCTCTCCGGACATCTTGAGGCAAAATGACCAATCTTATTGCAGTTAAAACACTTAAAGGGTAGTTTTCCTTCATACTTACCGGATCCTCTTGGCAGTCTCTTTGCAATGAGGGCTTCAAGTTGAGCTGTTTCTGCTTCTTCTTCTTCCATGTCTCTTCTTGCTTGATCATACCATGACATTTTCCTTGATGAGTTTTCACCCGGATCAAATCTCTGTTTGCCTTTCACATAGGCACTGGCTTTAAAAGCAGACTCAGTCTTGGGTGGATCATCTCCAAACTCGGTCATTTCAAATGCAGCTAGTTTGCCAGCCAATTGTTCTCTTGTGACAGTTGTGTGGGCTCTGAATTCATCAATGGCAGCAACTTTGATTTTGTAGGCAGCAGGAAGGGATCTTAGGATTTTGCAGACAATCTCATTTTCATCTAGAGTTCCACCAGCATTTCTGATTCCACATACCAGCTCATTTACTCTTGGCATAAAGGTAGTAATGTTTTCATCATCTCTCATTTTCAATCTTTCAAATTTCCCTTTCAGACTTTGCAACCTTGCACTTTTGACAAACTCATCTCCTTCATACAGAAGTTCCAGTTTAGTTAGGATCTCATATGCAGTTGGTAGGTCAATGACATTCGAGAGATCTGAGTCATTCAATGCGCTTAGAAGAGCTTCCTTGGTCCGCAGATTGTTTTCAGCTTCTGTGGTTTCATCAGGAGTTGTCGGACCACCTTGTGGGGGTATATATGGTTTTGAAATCATAGCCAAGTATGCTTTTCCCATACATTCCAAATGACACTTCATGCGACCTTTCCAGAGAGTGAAGTTGGTTCCATCGAACTTCGGACTATCCTTTTTGTATGACGACATCCTGGATCACCTCAAGCGGTTAAGCTCCTATCAGAGGAACTCAGCTCTGATACCAATTGTTGGATCTAGGGCATACAACTGAGAGGGGGGGGGTGAATCAGTTGTATAGAACTTGTTCTATTTCAAACACTTTATTCTCTGTTGTTAGTTAGCAGCATATCAAATAATCATTCATGGAAGCACAATACATAAACACAAGAGTAGATAAGCATCAACACATTGAACACCAAGATTTTGACGTGGAAAACCCGGTTAAGGGAAAAAACCACGGGGTGATTAACCCAAGAATTATTCTCTGTTAGAAGAATAAGGAAAAATGAATGGCACATGCCAATAAGGGCTCACTGCCCGAGCACACTGCTCACAAAGAGGCCCACTGCCTACAAGGAGACACACTGTCTACAGAGTGATAAAAATCACAGTCTTGAACTGGAGAATGACATCTCTACCATGTCCGGATCAGTTCCAATTAAGCCCAACAATCTCTGCTCTACCTTTCGCACCTTTCTTCGCTACACCATGCTCATCCACCTACTACCCACTGAAATGAATTCACAAATCATTATTTATACAAGACATCGACTTAGGAACAAGCATCTAAGTCGGCAAACAACCATAGGAGTATCCGCAAGATGAATAACACATCCGGTCGGCTAAACAGAGCAATAACTTCATCCGGAAGAATAACTTCAATTCCGGGCTCTACCATCAATGCGGACCAACAACACAACCTAAACATGATCCAGGAGCCTTCACAAGCCTGTCTGAAGGTCCGGATACATCCGCACTTCCTCTGCTTACTGGGATCTCTTGTCTTCCTCATCCGGAACTTCAAGAACACAGTCTGTCGTCACTGTTATAATGCAAGAGGTACTTCCGGACCTCCAAATCACACACAAATCAGGATGACACATCACAAGGACATCTAAAACACTCCTTCCAATCCGCAGATTATGATAATACAATTCCGGACCTCACCGGACCTTTTTGTGATCCTCTGTCACCTCCGGATACTTGCCAGACCCGGTTCTATACCGGCAGCCATAACTCCTTCAGATCTTCATGCGGACCTCTGAAATCTTAACTGTAGCATCTCAAGACTCATATCTACTAACCCTTTAATCCGCATCCTCCGGTTCTCATCCTATACAGTATATTTACCTTCTTCTCATCACTGTTCTTCACTGTTCCTGACTGAGGCTAATTTTCTCAATATCCTCAGCACAAAGCTCATCAAATCCTTCTTGTCAATGCAGTATGAGTATGTTGACATCAATGACAACAATGGCTCACCTCATACTTGCAACAGCAATAGCCTGTCTTTCGTGGCTCAACTCAGTACCAACATTCTACAAGAAGATCTTAGCACTTTGAAAATATTTAATTCTATAGGCAATGTAACTATATATAAAGTTTAAGTATTATTACCAACTAATTTATGATTTCAACAACTGATATATATGGGCTCTTGATAAAATAAAATACTACCTCTCAAATTGAAAGGGGAAAAATTAAGGTCAAATGGCTAAAATATTTCATGTCTAGATAAGTACATGCACTCCAAGCTTCCAACCATGTGCCCCTAAAAACTCTAAAATAAATATGCTCTCAACATATTAGAAATTGGCACACTTAAAAAAAGCCATACATTTTAGTGGAGGTATGGCAGAGGAAGAATGGGAGAGTTTAATGTGGAGTGACAAAAGTTTGGTAGGCTATGTGGTGCAGGTGCACCTCACCCATAGTGGCCTCCATGAGGCATTTAGTTGTTTTATGTTTATTTTTATGTTTTCAATAAGGTCCTAAATGCCCATTAAATGTAATAAGTTTTATTTGACCGATGCATGCTATTTTTAGGTTGTTTGTTAAGGGTTTGTTAGTCGGTTAGATCTCCCAGCCGATTGGAATTATCTCCTAGCCGCTGGGAACCAAGTCAGTACTACTCTTTGTGAGTAGATAAATACCCCAGTGCAGATTGATTATGACGATGGAATGAAAATTGATAGTAGTGATAATAGAGAATAGCTGAGATCATATTGTAGCTTGAAACAGAGTATCTGTAACTGCATTTTCTGAAGAAGAATAATAAACAAGATCCTGTTGCTTTTGAATTCATTGTGTAACTGATTTCTATATTGAGGCCGAGATGGATTCATTTATCCATTCCACCGGTTGATTCTCTGAATCGGTGGAATGGTTGTATATATTAGTTTAGGGTTTTGTTTATTTTTCTATTTGTTTATGTTCACGCTTGTAGGATCAAGCAAGGAATGCATTAAAGGATTCTAGCATGGCTGTGTACTAGATTATCGAAGTGCAGAGAGCTGCATGTTTGAAGGCGAAACAGTTTTGGATAATTGCTAGGCAAAAAGCAGATCAAAATAGTGAAAATCCATGGGAGTTGCAAAAGACATACAAAGTGTGAGTATATCTCCTTTGTATGTGAGATATACAATCCGTGAGTATATCACTATCGCATGTTGTGAGTATATCACTTTTGGTCCATCGCTGTTGTATTGAAGATATACAAATCTGTCGGCATACAAAGAAGTCAAGATTCGGTCAAATGCATATTTGAAAATGCATGTTGGAAATATACAAGGGGAAGTCAGCGGTCAACTCTCAGTGAAGGCATATTCTGAGGGAATATTAGGCAATGTATGTTTCACGTTGTATGTTTTTGAATGTATATCAGAATATACATTCCGCAGATACAAGGATTTGATGCATAGGTCAACCGATAGTGAGGGTGAAGGTAACCGGCGATCGGAGGTCATGTGTTGTATGTTCAGTGCAGGAAAAGCGGCATATGCAAATGGGTTGTAGGCGCAATAGGTAAATGTTTGTATGTACACTACCAAATGTATCTCACGATAGATACAAGTGCTACAGTGATCTGAGTGAAGGTATTTTGATAAGTCGATGTATTGTGTGTTGCCGATAGGCGAGAGAAGGGAAAATATATACAATGAAATTTGTATGCATATTAAATAATGCATAGACATACATTTGTAATTGTATGTTAGGTGGATGCTCTGCATCATAGTGGTATCAGAGCTCAGCAAAATATTTGGGCGGCAGGTAGAATTAAGGAGCTGCAGGAGTATTGGTGTTTGGGTGTTGTTTGTGAATGTTTATGGCAGACAAAGAAAGCGATACAGAGGCGGAGAGGATGGCTCCCAAAAGCATGACGTAGGATGCCATTAAGAAGCTAATCGAGGAGATGCTTGAATCCAAGTTGGGAGAGTTCAAGTAGACCAAAAGCAAAGATAAGGAAGCTGAAAGTGACAGTGATGAAGATAATGTTGAAATTGCTGAAAGTAGTAAAAAGGCAGAGGAGATACCAGCAGAACAGAAGGCATTTTTAAATGCATTGAAGTCAATTAATAGGGACACCATAGATGGGTTGCCTATGTATAGTGGAAGTATGGAAGCTGAAGAGGTGATTGATTGGATTGAGGCATTGAACAATCATTTCGAATACAAAGAAATCCCTGAAGATAAGAAGGTTAAGTTGGCAAAGGCAAAATTGTAGGGCTTTGCTCTTGCATGGTGGAATTATGAACAAGGAGAGAGAGTCAAGGAGGGGAAGAATATGATAACCTCCTAGGAAAGGATGAAGACCAAACTTAAGGTACAATTTTTACCCTTGGACTATGATGTGCAGATATATAAGAAGTTACAGAACCTCAGGCAGAAAGACTTTGATGTGAATGCATACACACAAGAGTTTCATAAACTCAGTCTCAGATCAAAGAAACAGGAAGAAGAGTCAGAGAAGGTGGCCAAGTACTTGAATGGCCTAAGGATGAACATCCAAGATGAGATCAACATTTTAGCACTAGAAACAGTAAACAAGTGTTTCCAAATGGCCTTAAGGGCTGAAGAGAAGCTAAAGAGAAAAGGTGAGCAGCAGAATAGAGGAAGAGGCGGCAAAAATTTTAGAGGCAGTTTTGGAGGAAGAAGTCCTAACCAGAGGCCTAGTGATGAGTCTAACCAAGAAGAGGCTAGTAAAAGACAAGAGCAGTCTGATTTCAAGGGTGGATGGAGAGGCACAAGAGGCAGATTTAGCAATGGAAGAGGTTCTAATACATTTTTAGGAAAGTGTTACACTTGTGGTGAATATGGTCACCCATCATTCAAATGTCTAGAAAAAGCAGCAAGTTCAATGGGAGAAAGGAGGGCAAATCTGGTCCAAGCATCTGATGATCAAAGTGGGATGAGCTCAGACACTGATCGAAGTGTGAATGCTCCTGATAGTTATGGGTATCCTGAGCAAGGAGAAGCATTGATGTTAAGGAGAACAATCTTGAAGACATCTAAGGACATGTTGCAAAGGAGAGCACTTTTCAGGACCAAATGCAAAAGCAAAGGTAAAGTATGTAAGGTAGTAATAGATTCTAGTTCAACAGACAACATGGTATCTCAGGAAATGGTGGATAAACTGAAACTGGAAAGGATTTCACATTAAAATCCTTACACAGCATCTTGGGTAAGTGATAGTCAGTCACTTTTGGTATATGAACATGCATATGTTGATTTTCAGATTGGAGAATATCAGGATAGAGTTTTGTGTGACATATTGCCCATGGAATGTTGTCACCTACTATTGGGTAGGCCATGGAAATTTGATAGGAGAGCATTGTATGATGGGTATGCTAACACCTACACCATCAAGAAGAATGGGAGCACTATTCTGTTGGCACCATTGTAGGAGGATATTGAAGCAAAGAAGATAGGTAAGATTATTTTGGTAGGTAAGAAGGAGTTTGTGAAGATGCTTATAGTAGAGTCAAAGGTAGTTGAGGATATCTCAAGGAGAGGAGATCACAGTTTGGAGAAGATTTCAGTTTTAACTGACAGCAATCATGTGGATCAGTAGAAGGTTAAGAGGCAGGTTTGTACACCGCCACAGGCTGATTGGAAAGACAAGGATGCAATCATCATAGGGACTATTGTTTGTCCCCTAAGAGTTGAAAAGCAAACCCATTCTACTATAGCAGTAAATGAGGTTTCCACTGTCCATGTTTAGATAGAGATGATGGTCAGCAAGAATGATCAGCAAGGTGAGAGAAGAGCCTACAGTGCTAGGCATGAGTATTTGGTTCCATGGTAGCCAATTGCAATTCAGAGATCATGCGGTAGACATGGGACAGCAGCAGATACAGGTGGATTCAGTCAAAGACTTAACTCATGGGACATGAGTTCTTTTCAAATTGGGGAGTATGGTGCAGGTGCACCTCACCCACAGTGGCCTCCATGAGGCATTATTTGTTTTATGTTTTCAATAAGGTCCTAAATGACCATTAAATGTAATAAGGTCTATTTGACCGATGCATGTTATTTTTAGGTTGTTTGTTAAGGGTTTGTTAGTCGGTTAGATCTCCCAGCTGATTGGAATTGTCTCCTAGCCGTTGGGAACCAACTCAGTACTACTCTTTGTGAGTAGATAAATACCCCAGTGTAGATCGATTATGACGATGGAATGAAAATTGCTAGTAGTGATAATAGAGAATAGCTGAGATCATATTGTAGCTTGAAATAGAGTATCTGTAACCGCATTTTCTAAAGAAGAATAATAAACAAGATCCTGTTGCTTTTGAATTCATTATGTAATTGATTACTGTATTGAGGCCGAGATGGATTCATTTATCCATTCCACTGGTTGATTCTCTGAATCGGTGGAATGGTTGTATATATTAGTTTAGGGTTTTGTTTGTTTTTCTATTTGTTTATGTTCACATTTGTAGGATCGGGCAAGGAATACATTAAAGGATTCTAGCATGGCTGTGTGCTAGATTGTTGAAGTGCAGAGAGCTACATGTTTGAAGGTGAAACAGTTCTGGATAATCGCTAGGCAAAAAGCGGATCAAAATAGTGAAAATCCGTGGGAGTTGCAAAAGACATACAAAGTGTGAGTATATCGCTTTTGTATGTGAGATATACAATCCGTGAGTATATCGCTATCACATGTTGTGAGTATATCGCTTTTGGTCCATCCTTGTTGTATCGAAGATATACAAATTTGTCAGCATACAAAGAAGTCAAGATTCAGTCGAATGCATATTTGAAAATGCATGTTGGAAATATACAAGGGGAAGTTAGCGGTCAACTCTCAGCAAAGGCATATTTCGAGGGAATATTCGGTAATGTATGTTTCGCGTTGTATGTTTTTAATGTATATCAGAATATACATTCTGCAGATACAAGGATTTGATGCATAGGTCGACCGGCAACGAGGGTGAAGGTAACCGGCAATCAGAGGTCTTGTGTTGTATGTTCAGTGTAGGAAAAGCGGCAGATGCAAATGGGTCGCAGGCATAGCAGGTAAATGTTTGTATGTACACTGCCGAATGTATCTCACGATAGATACAAGTGCTACAGTGATCGGAGTGAAGGTATTTTGATAAGCCGATGATATTGTGTGTTACCGATAGGCGAGAGAAGGGAAAATATATACAATGAAATTTGTATGCATATTAAATAATGCATAGACATACATTTGCAATTGTATGTTAGGTGGATGCTTTGCATCACTATGGGACAGGAAAGGAGAAATAGTCTGAATGATAATGTAAAATGAAGACATAAAAGGCAAATAATAAAGGAAGATGGAGTAGGATATTGGAAAGAAAATTTTGGTAATAGTAGCAGAGAATTTTATGACTTCCTTTTGAGGGGTGTTTTGAAGAAGTCCATAAGGGCATTATTATAGGCAAGGATGCAAGGGGTCATATGGTAAAATAAGGGGGTGTCTTTAAGTTGGTATAATTTGTTCAAATAAAGGCACCATTGATGCTACCTCAAGGATATGGAATGTGTAGCAGAGTTCCTTGTAGATTCATGGAAAGAAGATTGACCAAGGTTTTCAAGTTAGGTACACCAATTAAGCCTAATGCTTCATCTCAATGGTTTTTACCCTACAAAGTAAGTAGATAAATATATTTCCATTTAAAACCTAATATGCATATTTGAATAATAAACTTCTTCTTAGTATGGTCATTTCATTTGAAAGATTTGCAAATTAGTTTCAACACTAGGTTTGAAAGAAAACATTATTATTACATTCATCTTATGCCCAAAAAGGATGCGACCTCAAAGTAATTTATTACATAAATTTGAATATTCTTGAAGAAGGAAACAAATGACAACCAAATATGATCCTTTGATGGTTATAGTTGTTACATAATGTGCCCTACACATGCTATAGAATCATTGAGGCATTTTGTCAAGAATTTCACATGCCCTACACATGGACTAAATATCCCTTAAGGACATTGTGAAGGTTTTCATACCTTATACATAATTCTATTTTACAATTGTATTGAAGTTTTAATGGATGTTCAAATTTTATTCCAAAGGTAAGAAATACATTGATGAAAATGAACCTTCTCATTTGGCTTACCCATTCGAATGACTAGAAGTTTTGCTAGTTAAAATTATAAAGTTTATTTGTTTTAGTATTTATTGTAGTTTAGAAATAGTGGGTTTCATGGGTTATATTCAAGGATTTAAACTCCATTTCTGAAGATAAATGAGCATATCAATTTTTTTTAACTATTAGCTAGTGAAAATTTGAATACTCTGCCTACAAGTCTTAAATCAGGGTTGTTACTACTAGGTTAAGTGGTAAGTACTTTAATCATTTGTTATTGATTTTAAACTATGATATGTGCATGAACATCAGTGTACCATCCATTTGTGTTGATATATTATTAGCTAACATATGGATGCAAGGGAATGATATAAAGAAAAATTAGGTACCTTATTACTATTCAACATGTATTGATAAGTTCAATATCAATGCATTTTGGATAGTGATAAGTATAATACCTTAATACCTTAATAGAGATATGAAGAGTTCTAATATTTTATGTTGTCTAGTGAGATACTTGACTACAACTTCAATTGTGCTAGCAATAGTCACCTATACATGTTTGTTTCCAAACTGTCATTTTGGTGTAGGATCTTAATTGTAATGACATTAAATTCTTAGAAACCTTATGAAGATGATACTATGATTATGTAATTTATGTTCTACTTAATCTTAATTATATGAGGGTGAGGTTTTTATACTCTATTACTGGCTTGATATTTATCACATTATTAATAAGTTGTCATCAACAATTGGATTAACTATAAGAAATAGAACTATACTTGACTGTAATATAAATGTGAGGTCATTATGTGGATTTATGACAAGTTCACAATAATACTATATATTTTTATTAGGAGTGATATGTATTGATATGGTGAGATTGTCAAATTACTAAGTCCTTACCCCCATTTGTGCATTAGCCCTCACTGCTCATTCCTTTAATTTAGGTTCCATTTATTTTCTTTCAATTATAAATAAAAAAATAAAAGATCATAAATACAACAGTTATCAAGTAATGGAACAGTGCATGTGTTTTCTTAAGAAAATTGATAAGCATGAATAAAAGGGGAGCTTCAAGTACCTGCTTAAGTGAAGGATGTTTGATTTCTATAGAAATGTGAAAATTTTCTCCCGTGCCGTGCACAAATCTATATATACGAAGGATGTATTTCCCATGTGCATGACTATTTGAAGAGCGGCTCCCATTTTTACTAAGAGAATGGTAGATGCACCATTTTCGCTCCAAATTGAGCGGGGACACATTATTTCTGGAGTCAATTCTCCACATTCAATTGCGCCATAGTCCCAACTTATTTGACTCAAAATTGTGCTTGGACATAGGGTTCATGATTTTCTACTTTGCTAACAATGGACATGCATGAACCAATGAAAAGGATAAATTCTTCTTCATTCCCTTTTCCCCATGAATGGCAGTCTAGAAAACATCGAAAAGAAACTGACTCTTTTAGTTTTTTAAAGCAGAAAAAGGTCGTAGGTCACCCATAACATTACTTCAAATAGGAAAATATATATAATAATAAATTCAAAGGATATACAGTCTATCCAAAATATTATAGTCAATAGGCCCTAAGCTGGTCAGATATAGAAAAAATTAACTAACAAGGATAAACGGTTAATGCTAAACTGATAGAACCCCCCCAAACACAGACCACCCCAACCCAAGAACCTATCATCACTGAAGGGGATCAATCTTCAACCTAACATCCTACAGCCTCATCCGCCTCATCCTCGGCACAGACAGCCACCCCCATTCCCAGTAGAACCACCTGGGTAAGTGACTCTCTGTCATCTAGATCGTCATCCTTCTAGTCCAGTTCGTTGGCAAAAAATTCTCTGGGAAGATGAGGTGCCTAGTCTGGCGCATGAACCTTGAGAAATCTTATAGATACAAAGACCTCCCAAATGTGCTGCAGTTTCCTCTTGGTGAAGTAGAAACTATATGCATTCAGCACTCTCTCTAGCCCCTCCATGATTACAGAAATAAGTCCTTCCTGCATTGCTTTATAAACTGACCAGACCACTGAAGTGTCTGTAAGTGTCTGGACATTGAAGAGACCCCCAATCAAGTTGTCACCTTTTAGCATATCATAATCTTTGAAGGCCACATTCCATCTATTGACACTGTAAATGTGGTTAAAGAAAATCCCCATAGCTATGGCGTGCACATATCCTGGACTAAGTCCATGATATTCGATAGGATGTGAGATAGAAAGTTAGAGTAGTTTAGGATTCTCTCTTCATATCCTTGCATCCACCTATGCCCAACTATATTACACATTACGAATTGCGTCATAGTGCAATCACAATCCACCATATGCATAATATCTGTAATTTTGATTTTTTTCTTTTATTTCTGGTTCCCACTACATCGGCGGGAAGAACAATCTCTGGTTGATTCTGGAATCTACCATGGAGAAAACCTGCAAAAATAAAACAATAACAAGAGAATTAATGTGAGGTTAACCAAAAGGTTTACGACTTATGACTAATAAATAGCCTCTCCAATTCCCACCATCCATGATCATATCAAGCTACTCCAATGGTGTCCAGATCATCATTGTTCTGACACAATCCAAACCAAATCTATCCCTGGAGGCTGGAAAGAGTGAAGGCATCTGCTTGATGTGACTGAATGGCTGAAAAACCTCATAGACTTTCCCCTTCATAAAAACCTGTTGTCCTTCCAGATATGCTTGGCTGATCCCAAGTCACCCTCCTTTAAATCGGCTTGTCTCTCCCTCATCCTTAGCCACCAACTAATAGTCAGTACATGATTTCTTTCGTGTGAGGACGGGTCTGAAGAGACATCAATTTAAATCAAGAGTCATATGGAAATGAGATTACAACCATTATCATGAGAAGACAACGCAAACCACCAGCCCCACTTATGAAATAAATTTAGAGTGATCGCTAGCCATGAGCTGAGAGGTACTCTATGAGTTGCCAATCTATGTGTCATCCTTAGAAGAGGATCCAACTAAATTCTCAGGTCCCTTTTCAATTACTATCCACCCACAAACCGACCGTGCCAAGAATGTTGGAAAGTATCGTTATAATTGAAAGGAAAATCATCTCTTTATTCTTTAATGTTGTCCATGTACCTTTTAGCTAGGTCATCAGTTGACTAGGGATATTCGTTTGCCCCAGATGGACGTCATCCTATTGATCAATGGCTAGATTTGCTAATCCATCCACTACATTGTTTCCCTCCCGGTAACAATGAGAAATGATGTAATTATCAAAAACGTTAAGCAAGGGGACTTCCTGTTGAAGATTATAATTGATTTTCCAATTATCAGAACCTTTTGCTTTCAAGGCGTTAATTATGCTTAGAGAATCACCCTTGATCCATAAGTCTCTGATATATAGGTTTTCCGCCAAGTGGAGCTCATGTACTAGTGCCGAGGCTTTCGCTTTGTTATTAGTTCCCATTGAAATCTTTGTTGACTTAGCCACCACTAGAGATCCATCTTTGTTTCTGATAACACATTTGGTCCCCAAAAGGCTTGGATTTCCTCTACAAGCACCATCAAAATTGAGCTTAGAGAAGTGTCAGGTAGGGAGAGTCCATTTAACTTGATCTCTCATTGAGGCATTTCCACTTGTCAAGCGTTATCCCCTAGTCCCAATTGATGAGCTCGGCCATATGAACCTTCCAACCTCAATAACCCTCCCTTCAGATTAAAGTATCGAAACTATCTCAAACCCTATAGCATCTTGGCAAAGTGTGTTAGGGTAGGATAAAAAAAAGTAGAATATAATCATGATAATCATAATTTTTTTTGATGTACAGGCATCAACATCTATTAATAAATTAATAAAAGTACACAAATGCACAAACAATTGTTAGAGTGGATATAAGATCACACCCCCAAAGTCTCAAACGGGCCTAGCCTAGAAAACAAAAAACATTTAAAAAGAAAAGTCGCTTAAGCAGTGAGAGCTCTAGCAGATGGAGGTGGAGGAGGGTCATGGCCATCTGGTTTCCCCCAAACATCAGCGGTGTCCAGAGTGACATCAAGAAAAGACCATCCATCATCATCTTTTTCTTTAGTGCGGGGTGGCGAAATTGCTAGAGCCAATCGAGGGAACCATTTAGAAGAAGAATCAGCTGGCCAGCCACTACCACCACCAGTGGATGGCCCTGTACCCTCAGAAGGCCACCTAGTAGTGGTATCCTGAGGAGGAGGCAGGGCAGAATGCCACCGAGAAGAGCTTAGACAGCCACTAGAATGGCAGCGACGAGCCTTAGAACTGGGGGAGCGGGAACATCGAGTACAAAAACTCTGACCTCGACGATGACTGTGAAAAGGAACATGGCTATAGGAGGCAAGAGAATTAGGAGACCGTACTTGAGAAATAGTGCAAGGGGCATTACCCCAATGATCAAGAAGCTCCTGGAGATGATCCACCTCCAGGGCCACCTTGTTGGCCTGCACTTGAATCTATAACAAAACATTGGAGTAAATTGTAGCTTTAGCAAAAAGTGAAACATTTGTATCCACAGGACAATGAACAAATATAATAGAATATTTATTGTATCCACAGAACATTTGAGATAATCAAAATATTTATTATTATTTAAAATTAAGATTTATAATTTTATCTACATGTAGTGAAGAAGTTAAACTCCTACAAATAAAACAAAATTACCAAAAACTACCAAAAAATTGAATATGTTAACTTATAGGATTAATCTATAAAGATTAATTTATTTTCCTCCTTTTACTTTGAAGGGTTATAGTTAAACCAAAGATTCCTTTGAAATTTTCAAACTTCTCTCATCCAACTGCTTTGGTAAGAGTATTTTCTACCTAATCTGTAGATGGATAATACTCATCATACACTGTGATCTTTCACATGATGTCAACTCAAATGAAACTTTGTATTGATGTGTTTGATTCAATCATGAAATATTGACTTTTCGGCCATTTTGATTATAGGTGTATTATCAACTAGGACATGTGTTAATAAAACCTATTGTTCCTATAAATATTCAAGAATCCTTATAATCCATAATAATTCTCTAGTTGCCTCAGAAGTTGCATATATTCTTCTTCTGTTAAGGATAGAGTTGGTATTGACTATTTCTTAGATTTTCAAGAAATGACTATTGATCTTAGATCCATTATGAAACTTAAAGTAGATTTGGACCATCTTCCAAGTCACTTGCGCAATCAAATTTTGAATATCTGAATAATGGGAAATTTGTTGCCTTGGAGTATTTGAACCCATAGGTCTGAGTTCCTTTTAAATACCAAAATCTCTCTTTGTTGCTAGCCAATGATTTTTTATAGATTGTTGCATGAATCTAGAAAGAACTTCAATATCCAAAGAAATGTATGGTCACATTGTTGCATAATTAGACTTCCAACAAGTTGTTTATGCTTAGTTGCATCAACAAACTCAATAGTATCATCTAATTTGAGTTTCAAAATTCACTCAATAGAAGTATTGAGTGGTATGTAGTCTAAAGTGTGTCCTATGGGTGGTGTTAGTGATAGACATAGTCATATTTCTCCCCATTTCTTTCTCTCTCACTCAATGCTGCATTTATAGTGAAGATAGAGGAATTTGATAGAGTTGATTCCAATGCCTACATTAGAAATATATTTAACATCATCCCTAGAGTTGAGTACACTCCTTTAGGTTACCTTTCTAAAATAGTGTTTAATTTTGAATCATCAACTCCCACTATTGGAAATAATTAATCTAGCTTGACCCCTATTTATGGTATTGCTATTTGTTATCCTTAAATTTAGTTATGCTAATTTATGGATGACCACTATGAAACTCATCTATTTTGTATCCTACAACTCTAAGCTCACAAAATGAGGTAATCACAATTTCCCTTGTGTGTAATTTCCTAGTCTCAAAATGTCCGTCTAAGCATCATCTTATGTCATTTTCTTAAAATTTGCAAAACAAGTTCAGTTGTAAATTTTAGTTTTTGGGAGTTAGAAATTTTTTTATATACATGTAGGGTCAGCGTTTTTTGCTGCCACTACATCTTAGGAAACTTTTTATATGCTAGGGTGGCAAAATTTTCTGAACCTACATGTCTTACTTTAAACAAATTGCATGGTCGACAAATTTTGCTGACCTAGTAACTTTTACTTCACTTGAAGTGTCATTAATGCACTTCGATAATGACATTTTAAGGTTTTTATAGGTGATTTCATTGTTTTGTTTGATTGTTTTCTTTACTTCTTGTCATCTCTTTGTTATCCCACGTCATCCAAGATAGCTCGCTTCAACTTTTATGCAATCTACGAGTAGATCCGACAATCTTTCCAGCCATACTGTGTCTTTTTTCATCTTTGCATTCAGGTACATTATTTCCTTTGTTGTTTAAGATTTGTAGTAATTTATTAATTATGTTTTCTTTGGGTTTTTTGTATCGTGGATTTTTTTTTTGTTTAAAGTTTTTATATAAATAAACCTAGGACCCATTTTTCTCTGCCTATCATTTTCTTGTATGAAACTAGGGTTTGTCTTGAAGTTTTGTTTCCTACTGACTTTTGAAAACATAGCTCCCTTCGTGTCACAACAACAAAGTTCACCATGTCATTTCTTCTCCTAGTTTTAATGTTTTGTTTCAAAACTATGTTTTGAGTTTTATCTTCTAAGTGCATGGTTGGCGAATTTTGCCTACCATACATTTGTGATTATACCTTTCTGCAAAGTTGGTGAATTTCACTAACCATGCAAGTCTTACATAGAGTTTGACCTTACCCTATGATAAAGACATGTTTTTTTTCCTTAGGGTTTTTACCACTAATGCAGGGTCAACGAATTTTGCTGACCTTGGAAAACTTAAACGGTTCTACCACATGCATGGTCAGAAAAATTTTCTGCCCATGCTATCACTTTGGAGTCATTTACCTACATGGTGAGTAAAATTTGCCGCCCATGTAAATACTTCAAAAGTTTCAATATGTAATAGCAGAAAATTTTACAGAACCTACACTTGTAAGTTTTCCCAAACTGTAAGGTTGGAAATTTTTTTTGACCTTGCACAAAACTAATGCAGTGCTTCCAGTATGCAGAGGCACTGAATTTTAGCAGTCTTACACTCATTTCCCCAAAATTTCTCTAACACTAGGAAATTTTCTCTTTTCAACCAATTGCTCGCTCTTGCTCCATTTTTTCCCTCCATCACACTCTAGCCCCTCAAAGCTCATGCCATTGCTCAGAGTTTCCCCATCATTGTAGTTTCCAATCAAGCAAATTTTCCTAACACTATGAAAACCCTAGATTTTGTGTTGCAGTCTCTTGCACATGCATCTCGAGATCTACATTTCAAAGGATAGTTGTGCCTCAGATGATAGATCCCTCTCTAAGGAAGTCAAAAGCCATTAAGTATAAATACCAAGGAGTCTTTCTAGTGGCATCAGTGACATCCAATGTGGATGAAATAAAGGACACTGAGATTGGTCATGTTGACATGGCTGAGTTTGTAGAAAGAACTAAACAAGAACCACTCAATCCAACCATGAGGTGTTTAGTGGAAAGTAATATTCAATTGGTAGCTACCTTCTCTATAGCTGCACACAATCCAAAGTTTGTTCTTCAAGTGGTGGTGCACTACAATAGATTTAATTAGAGTGTTAGTGATTCCAATGGGAATGTAATCATGAGGTTGGATGTAGAATTCTTTGACAAGGCTTTCATATGTCCTAGCATTGATCCATATGCAGATATTGATTTTGATTATGCACAGAAGGAATATGATAATAATCCTGAATCCGCTAAAAAGGTGATCAACAATAGGTGGTTGAAGACTGCAAGGCCAAATTTGTCAGGGTGGCCTAAGAACTTTCCTCGTAGTGAATTCATTGAAGAAGTAAATGATTTGATCACTCTTCTTAGTAAAGTGAGAGGGTTGCTTACATCTTCTACCTTCCATGAATGGATATATCTGTACATCAGGATCATAATGAGGAGGAAGCAACAGATATTCTGGGGATTTCAAATCAGTAATTCCATTCATGAACAACTAACAAAGGTGCACAATTCATCTAAGTTCTATATGATATCGTATCTTGTCTATGTTGCTACCTCAATTAGGGACTTTCCTGGATTGACATTAGAGGGGGATAAGAGAGTAGTTCCAATTTATTAGTATTATCCTCAGATAATTCTTGATGGAGGTATTGATCACTTCAGAAGAGTTAACGATGCTTTCTTTACTACTTTCCTGTGTTTATTTTATTCTCAATTGGAAAAGAAGAGGGTTTCTGACGAAGCATGGGTAAAAGTGAATAAATATGGTTGCTCATACCTTCAGTATCCCACATTCACATATTTGAGGGTTGGTTACTTCATGGGGTATCCTTACATGCTTCCAAGGTACCCTAGTGATAAAATTGTGTTGATGGAACTATGCAAACAAATCATGGCAATGCATAGTAAACAGATGGAGTCTAAGAAACTAGGTTTCAGATTTTCTATTCAAATTAGGTAGTATTCTATTTCTACATCTCCAAAGGCTAAATCTATAGAGTCTAAAATGCAATTGGTCACAATGAAATTTTATAAGAAAAGAGCCAATTTTGATTACAGAAGAGTAAAGGATAAAATCAAAAAGAGATCTTTAACCCATGTGCACTGAGTTGAGGATGTTTGGGCAAATTTTAGGATAGATGAAGAAATAAGGAATATGGATTATTGCCAGTTAACTTTGAGTCAAATTGAAGAATTGACTTGATAGATATTCCTAAGGGCATGGTTGATGATTGTGATATCTTGGATCCCACCTATGGGATGAATAATGTTGGAGACTATCCTTGACCAACCATACAATGGTCAGAGTAAGAGGTAACTTCTATCTGACAAAGGTTTCAAATAATTATGGCTAATACAAATGTGTGGTTGAAATAAAATGGAATTCTTTAGAAAGAATTTGTAAACGAATCAGAAGAGGAAAACCAAGATCCTACAAAAAAGAAGACTTAGTTTAGAACAAAGAATAAGAGTGTGTTGCAAGGTGTGGCCCTTGGTCTCCTCATTCAGCACTGCACTGCGGTGGTTTGTGATAAGGGGTTAACCACCTCCCGTGCTTGTTAAGTCAAGTGGTTGTATCAAGCATTAAAAGGTCAATCTTTTGGTGCAATGACAGCTAACAATTGGTATCAGAGCCGAGGTCATGGGTTCAAACCCCGCGCTTGCACTGGGGGGGATTGTTGCAAGGTGTGGCCCTTGGTCTCCTTGTTTAGGGCTGCATTGCGGTGGTTTGTGACAAGGGCTTAACCACCTCCCATGCTTGTTAAGCCAAGTGGTTGTATCAGGCATTAAAAGGTCGATCTTTTCGTGCAACGGCAGCTAACAGAGTGATGTGTCGAGTTCAAGCATAACTGCTAATCCTAAAATCAAATTTGTTTCTAAAGGTGGAAAGGCTAAGATAGTTGATGAAGATTCATCTACTGAGAAACCATCTTCATAGGAGCAAGAAGAAATTGATCAAGAGGAAGGATAAGAAGAGAAAGAACAACATGAAGAACCTAAAATGTCTCCTCATGAGAACATTTCTAAGGAGCCACATGTTTTTTCTTCCCTAGATACTTTGCTAGTCTCTACTACTACTCCCACCATCACAGTCATTCCTATTGCCTTGATCAATATTCCATCTTCTAGGTCAATTCAATCTGTGCATTCATCTCCCTCTTCTAAGACCACTTTTGATAGTCTAAAGCAGAATTTGGAAACTATTTTTGGTTCTTCCACCTCTTTGCCAAGTTTGTCTTCACCTTCATTTGATATAAACCCTCAATCTAATTTTGAGCATCTCATGACTGATTCTAGGTAAATTTTGAATCAGTCAACATTGAATTCTGAATGTAGATGACCTATGGCTACAACTATTGAAGATCTAGTTATTCAAAAGGCTGAAAAAGTTCATACAAGAGGTCGAGTGGTCAGTGAGTTCTTGGATAGGATGATGGCACAAGGTCCACAAATTTTGAAAACTTCAATAGAAATAATGGAAAAGATGGAAAGTATAAGAGCATAGTTAGATAAAGTTGTTGATACTTTCTCTCAAGAGCAGTAGGACTTGGAAGACCATTTGTAGGATTGGGTTAAAATGAAGAAACTCAAATTAGCTACATTAGTTGATGTTAGGATCATTCCCAATAGAGAAATGTATGTGGAAGCCAAAGAAAGTATCATACACAAAGTAGGTGTCATCAAAGAGTTGATCAAAGATTTGCATAGTGCTCGTGAAGTTAGTGAAGATAATGATGTGAATCTGATTAACAAGATTGAAGAATTTCCTTGCAAGTTGCTTGATGACAACCAGAAGTTTCTTTTGACAGATGCAGTGATACAAGAATTCAACAACATGATCTAGAAGGAGTTTGAAGTTCAAACCTTTTTAGTGGCTTCAATGGATAAGTTGTTGGATAAATAGTTGTCTTTGGACAACCTCAAAGTGTTCTTGAGTAGGCACAAAAATCTTGTAATATCGTGAAGGATTCCATAACTAGGGCCCTTGCTATTTCTAAACATACTTCGGGACTAGATGCTAAGGAAATGCAAGTAGTCATAAAGAAATATGTAGATTTCATGGAGAAGGATGGTGGAAAAAGTTGTTGGAATAAGGTGCCATTAACCTTGTAAATTCCAATATTGTATTTTATTCCATTTATTATTTGTTATTTGTAATTACCCATAAGGGAATGTGGTAGTCTCATTGACAGTTGTAATTTTAGAGTTACCGGCGGCAGTTACGAAGTGATATTTACGGTTGGCAAATGTAAAAACTCATAGTAAATGAGGGTAGGCGTGCTCCCTTGAGGAATATACTATTTTTGGCATGTATGACAACTGTCATAATGTTTGGTAAGTGAATCTATGACAGCTACAAGTTGTCATAAGATTCTTAGATTCTATGATGCATATGACAGATATGTTAGTTGTATATTTTCTATATTTAGCCCAAGGTTTCTATCTTGGAAAGATACTCTTTTGTGGAATCTATGACGGTTATGATGCATCATAAGATGCTATAAGAGGCCAGATTTAGTCTTGGGCGCCTAATCTTTGCATGGCTATTTTTGGACAAGTGTAAGATGCTTGTAAGATGGTAATTAATGTTTATAGGTTGGAGAGTCTTAGGAGAGAGAAGGTGAATGCCTAGGAGGAGTTGGAAAATGTTTCTATAAGTATTTTCTATGTATTAGTTACTGCAATACAGAATTTAGGTACTCAGGTGCTGTCGGAATGCTGTTAGATTAAAGATTGGTGGAGAGAGTTGAAGTGTTGTTGTATTGTAAATCATTTTCAGATTAATACAAACATTGGGCCTCTTTCATGTGTGGATTTTTTACCCAAGAGGGTTTTCTCCATGTTAAACATTGTGTTATGTGTTCATATTTCTGATTTTACATTTCTGTGAAGCATAGTTTTGTTTCTGTGTTATAGTCTCCATTAATAACACACAGTTAAAGATTGCTGAAATTTATCTTGAATCAGATTTCCATTGAAGTAGTGTTGCTTTCATTTCTATCATCTGGTATTAGAGCCTGGCTAGCTTTGACTCTTGGGTGGTAGTGTGGAAGCTGTAGCTGCAGTGGGAGATTTGGTTGTGTTTGTTTTGCAGATCTTGTGTTGTTATTATGGTTGCATCCACTATTGCATCAATCTCTTGATTGGACATTGAGAAGTTCAACAGAACGAGGTATGAGTTGTGGAAGCTAAAAATGGAAGATTTGAAGAAACCAATGCTTGGCTGTTCAAAAAGAGAAGAAACCTAATGATGTCTCTCAAGATGAGTGGGATAGATTGGATAAGAAGGCACGAGGAACCAACCGGTTGTGTCTATCAGACTCTGTCCTATTGAATGTCACAAAGGAAGAGACTGCATACAAGTTGTAGAAATGGTTGGGTGAGATCTATCAAGCCAAGAGTATGGTAAATAAACTTTATTGAAAAAGAAAATTATTTTCCATGAAAATGTGAGAAGGTGAATTAGTTGCAAAGCATTTAAATTCATTTAATTTGTTAGTGAGTCAGCTTGATTCAGTAGATGTTGAGGTTAGTGAGGAAGATAAATGTATCTTACTTCTTTGTTCTTTACTTGAGTCTTGAGAGAATGTTATCCTTGCTATCACTGCTAACCTCACGGATCCGAAGTTGGATGCTCTTGTTTCAGTGCTACTGTCATAGGAATTGAGGAAGAAGAGTTCGGATAGTGTAGGGGATGCTCTCAGTGTCAGGGGAAGGTCTAAGGAAAGAGGACCTAAAGGAGATAAGAAATGGGCTAAGGACAAGTCCAAGGGCCAGTCTAAGATTCCTGGTAAAAATAAGAGAGTTAAGTGTTGGAACTGCGGTAAAGGGGACATGTGAAAAAGGAGTACAGAAACCCCAAGAAACAGTGGGAGAGTGCTTTGGATAAGTCCTCGAATGCAGGTGAAGAAGTTTTATTTTTTGTATGTAATCTTGTTTCTAATGATCACTGGTTGGTTGACTCAGGATGCTTGTTTCATATGACTCCGCATAAAGAATGGTTCTCCTCATATGAAGAATATGATGGAGGTAATATCTACCTTAGTGACAACTCTTCATAGCCGATTGTTAGGAAAGGAAAGGTATTGTTGTGTTTCAGTGATGGGAGGATTAAGGCCCTCCCTGGTGTTTTGCATGTTTCTAGATTAGCTCTAAATCTGATTTTAGTTTCGAAGTTGAATGATTTGGGAATGCACGTGACATTTGACAAGCATGGCTACATATTAGTGAGAGGGAACTTGGTGGTAGTGAAGGGGAAGAGATTTGGAACCCTGTTCAAGCTTGAAGCCACTACAGTTTATAATGCCTCCTATGTATCTGAGGCTAATATTGAAAATGCATGTATGTTGTGGCACCATAGATTGGGCCACACAAGCAATAATGTATTAAAAACTATTAAGAATAAAAAATTGTTCAATAGTTTCTCCTATTCTGATGAACACTTTGATTTCTGTGAGCATTGTGTGTTTCGTAAACAAAACAGAAAATTATTTCCTTCAGGAAGCAATAGAGAAAAAGAGAAGTTAGAAATTATTCATACGGATGTGTTTGGACCTGTGGATAATGAATCTATCAGAAAATCTTGTTATTTTGTAACCTTAATTGATGATGTATCTAGCTTTACATGGATTTATTTTATGAAGCATAAATCTAAAGTTTTCACTAAGTTTAAGGAATTCAAAGTCTTAATAGAGAACCAATCAGGTTTAAAGATAAAAATATTAAGATCTGATAATGGAGGGGAATATTGTTCTAAGGAATTTGATGAGTTTTGTAAGCATGCAAGTTAATCAGACAAAAGACAACTTCGTATACACCACAATAGAATGGTGTTGCAGAAAGGATGAATCGAACAATTATGGAAAGGGCCAGAAGTATGCTTAGTGATGCACAATTGGATAAATGCTTTTGGGCAAAGGCTGTGTGTACTGCTTGCCACTTGATAAATAGATCTCCTTGTAAGGCTCTTGATTTGACACCTTATGAAGTGTGGACAAGTAAGAAACCTTTTGTTTCATATTTAAGGGTTTTTAGTTGTGAGGCTTTTGTTCATGTGCCTAAGGAAAAGTGATCTAAGTTGGATACAAAAGATGAAAAGTGTACATTCATTGGATATGGTGATAATGTGAAATGTTATAAGCTTTGGAATCCACTAACCCACAAGATTATATTTTCTAGAGATGTTATTTTCAAGGAACTTAGAGCTATTTCTAAATCTGAGCAAGCAAAAGAAAAAGATGAAAAGGTACAGAAGGTGCACTTTGATTTAGAGAAGCAAGATGCACCTCAAGAAGAATAGAATGATGGATTGGGGCATGAAGAAAAGAAGAAGATTCAAGTAGTTCTGATGAAGATGAGTTTGTTGTTACAGAAGAAGTTGATGCAAATGATCATGCAGAAGAACAAGTAGAGTCTCTTACTCCACCCTTGAGGAAATCTACAAGACAATGAAATCTAGTTCACAAGTATAGCCCACCAGATTTTTGTTGTGTATATGTTTTATTGAGTACTAACAATGAACCTAGATCCTACAGGGAAGCTATTTTTATAGATGATAGTGAGTCTTGGTAGCTAGCCATGCAAGAGGAGATGATGGCTTTAGACTCTTGTAACACCTGGTATCTTGTTCGTTTTCCCAAAGGAAGAAAGGCCATAGGATATAAGTGGTTCTTCAAGAAGAACTTTGGAGAAGACGGGTCATTGGAGAAGTACAAGGCTAGACTGGTAGCCAAGGGCCGCTCCCAGAGAGAGGGAGTTGATTTTGGTGAGATATTCTCTCCTATTGCTAAATTGACTTCTATTAGATTTCTCTTATCCATTGCTACAACTTATGATTAGGAGATTGAGAAAATGGATGTTCAGATTGCATTCTTGCATGGAGATCTTAAAGAAGAAATTTATATGCAACAACCTACAGGTTTTGAGGTAAAAGGAAAAGAACATTGGGTTTACAGGTTAAAGAGGTCTCTTTATGGTCTGAAACAGTCCCCTAGAATGTGGTATCAAAAGTTTGATTCATTTGTTTTGAAATTAGGTTTTGTTAGAAGCAAGGAGGATCATTGTGTTTACATTCATTGTGTTGATGATTCTATATTGGTTATTGCTTTGTATGTTGATGACATGTTATTTTTCAGCAATACTAAGGGTATGGTCAGTGAGCTTAAAGCCCAACTTTCAGGTGCATTTGAGATGAAGGATCTTGGTGCTGCAAGGTATATTCTAGGAATGAAGATCAGGAGGGACAGAGTTAACAGAAAGCTTTGGTTGTCACAAAGTATGTGAATACTATTGTGCAAAGGTTTAGTTTGTAGGACTGTAACTCAGTTAGAGTTCTTTTACCCATTGGTACTAAGCTTTCATTAGATATTTGTCCAAAGACTGAGGATGATCTTGAGGATATGTCTAATGTTCCATATGCTAGTGTTGTAGGGAGTTTGATGTATGGAATGGTTTGCACTATACCAGATATTGCCCAAGCAGTGGGAGTTTTGAGCAGATTTATGTCTAACCCTGATAGACAACATTGGAACTATGTGAAGAGGGTGTTTAAATATCTTGCAAGTACTCTTAACCATTGTTTGGTTTATTCTAGTACTGATAGTGCTAATAATATTTGGACATACAAGGTTTTGTTGATGCAGATTGGGCAGGTGACTTGGATAGTTGAAGGTCCACTAGTGGCTGTGTTTACTTTGTTTGGAGGTGCAGTGAGTTGGATGAGTAAGAGGCAGCCCACAGTTGCTTTGTCCACCACAGAAGCAGAATATATGGCTGCTACTCATGTCTCTAAGGAGGTAGTTTGGTTGAGAAGACTGTGTATAGGTATTGGTTTTGATTAAAGGATCATTCAGATTGGTTGTGATAGCCAGAGTGTTATATGTTTGTCCAAGAATCCCATGTATCATACTCGGACTAAGTATGTTGATGTTCAGTATCACTTTGTTCAAGAGTTGGTTGCAAATTGAGAGATTGAACTGAAGAAGATAGACACTCATGAGAATGTTGCAGATTCATTGACCAAACCTGTGAGCACAGAGAAGTTTGTATGGTGCAGAGAGGCCATGGGCCTTGTTTCTAGTGCCTGATTATTTTTCAATTGTTTTCCTATGGGTTGATTTACAATGTCTAATGTCAAGTGGGAGAATGTTGGAATAAGGTGCCATTAACCTTATAAATTCCAATATTGTGTTTTATTCCATTTATTATTTGTTATTTGTAATTACCCATAAGGGAATGAGGTAGTCTCATTGACAGTTGTAATTTTAGTTATTGGCGGCAGTTACGGAGTGACATTTACAGTTGACAAATGTAAAAACTCAAAGTAAATGAGGGTAGGCATGCTCCCTTGAGGAATATACTATTTTTGGCATGTATGACAACTGTCATAATGTTTGGTAAGTGAATCTATGACAGCTGCAAGTTGTCATAAGATTCTAAGATTTTATGACGCATATGACGGATATGTTAGTTGTATATTTGCTATATTTAGCCCAAGGTTTCTATCTTGGAAAGATACTCTTTTGTGGAATCTATGACGGTTATGACACATCATAAGATGTTGTAAGAGGCCAAATTTAGTCTTGGGTGCCCAATCTTTGCATGGCTATTTTTGGACAAGTGTAAGATGCTTGTAAGATGGTAATTAATGTTTATAGGTTGGAGAATCTTAGGAGAGAGAAGGTGAATGCCTAGGAGGAGTTGAAAAATATTTCTATAAGTAATTTCCATATATTCATTGCTCTAATATAGATTTTAGGTACTCAGGTGCTGCCGGAATGCTGTCAGATTGAAGACTGGTGGAGAGAGTTGAAGTGTTGTATTGTAAATCATTTTCAGATTAATACAAACATTGGGCCTCTTTCCTTTGTGGAGTTTTTTACCCAAAAGGGTTTTCTCCACTTTAAACATTGTTTTATGTGTTCATATTTCTGATTTTGTATTTCTGTGAAGCATAGTTTTATTTCTGTGTTACAATCTCCATTAATAACACATAGTTAAAGATTGCTGAAATCTATCTTGAATAAGATTTCCATTGAAGTAGTGTTGCTTTCATTTCTAACAAAAGTTGATGGTTCCTTAGTTTATTTTGAAATATTTTCATGCTTTTTGTATTTTTCTCCAGACATATTTACATGTATTTTTCAAATATGTAATTACATGTAAAAACAAAGAAAGCCTAAATCATTTTGGACTTTTGTGTTGAGTAAGTCAAAGTAGTTATAGTTTCCCTATTTTTTCTCTCAGCCTCTCACTATAAATAAAGAGGGACTCTTTTGTAAATTTTATCTTTTGTCTATTGAAGCAAAGTGCTGCCAATTTGAAGATCAATTTGAGACTTTGAGCTTATTTTATAAATCAATTTTCAATCAATGTAAAGAAAGCAAGTTCGCATCCAATCTTTGTATTGGATCAAATTTGTAATGTTATAAAATTATTCTTATGTCCTTTCTATCACATTATCTTGTATGTATGATTGAATTGTGAGGGTGGAAATCAAGCGTTTAGAAGGTGATTCAAATCTGATCTTGTAGACTTTGTGCTGTAATATCATCTTTGAGATTTGTGTTTATGTTAGTGAATGAGAAGTAACTTGAAGACTATGGGCTGCAAGTTATTGTCTGTGATTGTGTTATCTTATCTCGGCATATAGTGAAGACTTTGGGCTGCACTCTATTCTAATATCTTTCATTTCCAATTGGCATAAGAAGCAATGGAAAACTTTGTGTTTTCATGGGTTTCTTGTGATTAATACATGCTGGTATCATTTAGTTATTCTTTTGTGTAACTTAAGTGGATATTGGTTATTATTTTTCCAAGTTAGTAATTTGCAGTTCTTTGCATATTATAAGCTTTATGGGATTGTTATCTTGAATTGTAAACATATATTTTGAAGAAGGAGAATAGGATGATATGGAACTGCCCTAAGGATAGTTTTTAGTGTACATAAGTCTAGTTAGTTACTAGTTGTTATTAGTTAGCAATAAGAAGGGAGCCTCCCCTTTCTGAGAGGATAGATTAAATCTCATCACACTGTTGTTGATATAACTGTTGACCTATTTTCCTCTGCCCAGAGTTAAATAGTTCACCTTATATTTTCCTTGAAACTCTTTAAAAATTGCCCATACAAGGCTTAAATCCTTCAAATATTATGCTGTGCCTTGTCAAAATTTCCTAAAAGCTTGCCTAAAGATTCCTTGCAGAAAACCCAGAAAAACCTAGAAACCCTGTCTTCAAGAGCTTCCCATCGCAGACAAATCTCAATTTTATACTTAGTATTTGTACATGCATTTTTCAATGTATGATCAAATGTACATTCACCAATGTATGTGGTGGTGCCCACATAGGTTTTGGGTTTCAATTAATCATCTGCAGGCATTCTCTTTCCAAATCCAAAATTTCTAAGTCATTTGGCCTTCGCAGTTCAAAAAACGCAAAAAAATAGTTGCATACAAGTGTCTTTGTATATACAAGGCCATTTGTATGTACATGCAGGTTCAAATGTACATTGGTGGGTCAAAAGACTCAGTCAGCCTTCAAAATTAGTAAAAAATTGGTTGTATGCTTTTCACTTTGGATATCGAGTTTGTATATGCATTAAGGAATCTATCACAGATTCTGAGAATATTCCTTGCTTGTATGAGATGGTTTGCATGTATATTTGTGTTGTATGTTTAGACATGCAATGGCTACATACAAGAGGAACATACAAGGAAGAGATGCAAAGGCTTTTACATATCGATGACATACAAAGGCAAATGTATGTCTGACATACATTGGGAATGTGCAAGGCGCAGATACAAAGAGGCCGACATGTATTCGCTACAGTGAAAAGGGTTTGTATGTGTGAGATGCCTTTTGGTCTTTCAAATGCTGGCTCTACTTTTCAGAGAGCTATGGATATGGCTTTTAAGGGTTTGTTGTATAAATTGGTGCTTGTATATATAGACATCACAGTTTTTTTCTTAGAATGCATCTGAACATTTATCCCACCTGAGGCAAGTCTTCAAGAGATGCAAAGAGTTCAGGATATCTCTCAATCCCAAGAAATGCATTTTCGCTGTGCATGAGGGCAAGTTGCTAGGGCACGTCATGTTGAAGGAGGGCATTACCATTGACCCTGAAAGAGTAAAGGCTATTTTGGAGTTGCCTTTACCCAGCCATAAGAAGGGACTACAAAGTTTTATGGGCAAAATTAATTTTCTGCAAAGATTTATTCCCAATATTGCAAATCTTTTGAAGCCTTTGACGTCTATGTTGAAGAAGAGTACATCGTTCAGTTGGACGAAGGAGGCCAAACTTAGCTTCGAGTCCATAAAGGAAGCATTGTCAGCTATGCTAACCTTGGTAAATCCTGACTTCTCCAAAGATTTTATCTTATATGCTTACGGTGGTCTAGATACAATCTCTGTGATTCTAGTACAGTAGCAGAGTGATTGCTTTGAACAGCTAATCGCTTTCTTTAGCTAGGGCCTGGTGGAGTATGAGTAGAGGTATAGCTTCGTTGAGAAACATGTCCTCGCAGTGGTATGGAGTTTAAAAAAGTTTAGACATCTTGTTTCTAATAACAAGATACATTTGATGGTTCCTCACCCTAGTGTGAAAGAGTTCCTGTTACGTAAGGATGTGAATGAGAAAATGACTTGTTGGATCACCAAGGTCATGGAATATGATGTGGAGATTAAGATAACCAAGCGTGTCAGAGGTAGAGGACTCAGTGAGCAGCTTGCTACCAGTCTTGAGAACAAAATAGAAAAAGAGGAGGACGTGCTTCTGACCATTGAAGATGCACATCAAGAGGATACAAAGGCAGTGGGCAGAAGTTGGGTTAATAATATGACTCAATTTTTGCAAACTGGCAAATGTCCAGCAGGTTTGGATAGAACCAAGAGAAGGTATTTCAGAATGCAGTCCGTTCCATATGTTTTAATAAATGGCATCCTTTTCAGAAAAGATTTTAATGGTGTATTGTTAAGATGCATTGATAATGATCAGATTGACAAGGTGCTGCATGAGTTTCATGCTGGAACAGCAGGGGGTCATTTTGCCCCAAAGACTACTGCTTGGAAAATAATGAAAGCTAGATATTACTGGCCTAGCTTATTCAAGGATGCCCATGCATGGGCTAGAAAATGTGTAAAATGTGACATTTTTGTAGGCAAAGAAAGGCTTCCAGCTTTGCCTCTGTAGCCAATTCAAGTTGAACAGCCCTTCATGAGATGGGGCATTGATTTTGTAGGTCCCATTAATCCACCATCAAGTGTAGGTCATAGGTGGATACTTATAGCTACAGACTATTTCACAAGGTGGACTGAAGCAGTGGCTCTGAAGGAATCCAATGAAAATATTGTTTTGAATTTTTTACCAAGATTTGATATCCAGATTTGGGGTGCTTGAGTCAATTATCTCAGACAATGCTTTAGCCTTTGTTGGATTAAATATAACTAACTAGGCTGTTAAGAATGGAATCTATCTGAATACTTCATCAAATTATTACCCACAAGGTAATGGTTTGGCTGAATCTACAAATAAAAATTTCATAAGGGTTATTTAAAGATCAATGGAAGACAACCAGAGGACCTGACACACTAGTCTGAAATATGCCTTATGGGCAGACAGAATAACTCCCAAGAGGTCTATTGAGAATTCCCCATATATGTTAGTTTATGGGAAAGAGGCAAGATTGCCTATATCTATGGAGCTACCAGCACTTGATATCATGAATCAGCTGGAGATGTTTGAAGAAGAGGATCCCATGGCTGTCAGATATGCTCAACTTATAGAGCTTGAAGAAATTAGAGATAAGGCCATGAGAACTATGAAGCATCATCGCTTCATACCAAAAGAAAGTTTGATCAGAAAGTAACTCCCAGAATCTTTAGGGAGGGTGATATGGTGCTCAAATGGGATGAGTTGAAAAGCAGACCAGGAAAGCACTCCAAGTTTGACAACATGTGGAGTGGCCCATTTCTCATTACTGAATGCAAGGAGCACAATGCATTTCAGTTATCAAGCATGGATGGACAAAATTTGCCTACTCGAGTCAATAGGATACACCTAAAAAGGTGTTTTGAGGTATGAGTGCCTTGTAAATTAGTAGATTAGGTTTCTTGTTTTCAATAAGTGCTATTACACAGTAGTTTAGATCCCTTTTGCTTGATTTCCCTAAGTGCTGTCTAGCACAATTAGAGGGTTTGCCTTCAGCATTTTGTCTTGGTTTGGTCTTCAATGTCCTTCATTGCTAATATGCTGAGTTACTAAAGTCAGAATTGTTTGTCAAGTTATTTTATCAGCCTTTGTATGACTCCATGCCCAACGGATGCTTAAGGCCATTGATATAATTTTTCAGCAGACAAACATCCCATAGAGGTTGCCAAATTGTTGACCTATTTTCCTCTGCCTAGAGTTAAATAGTTCACCTTGTATTTTCCTTGAAAATCATTAGAAAATACCCATACAAGGCTTAAATCCTTCAAATATTATGCTGTGCCTTGTCAAAATTTCCTAAAAGCTTGCATAAAGATTCCTTGCGGAAAACCCAGAAAAACCTAGAAACCCTTTGTCTTCAAGAGCTTCCCATCGCAGACAAGTCTCAATTTTATACTTAGTATTTTTACATGTATTTTTCAATGTATGATCAAATGTACATTCGCCAATGTATGTGGTGGTGCTCACAGAGGTTTTGGGTTTCAATTATTCATCTGCAGGCATTGTCTTTCCAAACCCAAAATTCCTAAGTCATTTGGCCTTCGCAGTTCAAAAAATACAAAAAAATAGTTGCATACAAGTGTCTTTGTATATACAAGGCCATTTGTATGTACATGCAGGTTCAAATGTACATTGACGGGTCAAAAGTCTCAGTCGGCCTTCAAAAATAGTAAAGAATTGGTTGTATGCTTTTCGCTTTGCATATTGAGTTTGTATATGCATTAAGGAATCTATCGCAGATTCTAAGAATATTCCCTACTTGTATGAGATGGTTTACATGTATATTTGTGCTGTATGTTTAGACATGCAATGACTACATACAAGAGGAACATACAAGGAAGAGATGTAAAGGATTTTGCATATCGATGACATACAAAGGCGAATGTATGTTCGACATACATTGGGAATGTGCAAGGCATAGATAGAAAAGAGGCAGACATGCATTCGCTACAGTGAAAAGGGTTTGTATGTATGAGATGCAAGTGAAGTATACATTCACCACATACAAAAGTGGAACATTCAAAGACCAATGTATATCAGAATAGTGGCTTGTATATTTCGCTTTGTATGTTTGCATATACAAAGGAAATATACAAGGAGAAAATATGCAAGGCAGATCCGACTGGAAGATCAAAAGCAGTTGATAGTCTCCTGAGTTCCGCAGTTTGTATATTTTGCATGTATATGCGATATACAATAGAAAGATACATCTCCAATATGCAAGGTGGACCCGAATGGGAAGTCAAATTTGATGAATTCAGCGTAGGGGTCCGCGACTTGTATGTATGTTTTGCTTGTATGTGCCAATATGCAAAAGAAAGGATACAAAGACTGGACCTGATGTCAAATTCAGATTTGCTTCATAATCTTTTGAGTTCCATATAGTTTGTATTTTGTGATTGTATGTTTGTATATACAATGCGATATGCAAAGATCAGATGAAAGAAAAAAGATGTAGTTTTTTCAGCGTTGCTTCTCAGATCAGCTCAGCGATGAATCAAGTGATGACATGTGGCAGGGGACATACATGCAGAAGGTGATAGAGAAATAAAAGGGCCCGCCCTTGTATGTGGCCATTGTATTGTATGTACAAGGTGACATCCATTTGAAGATACAAGCATATATACAAAAGGCCTTTTCAAAAGAGAAAGCCCACGCTTGCATGTTGGTGTATACAAAGCGCTTTGCACATACAAAGACATTTCAGAGGTCGATTCAGATAGCAATATATACACAGATGCAAAGCGATATATACAGGTAGTTGACCGAAACTTTGACTACCCATAGCTCCTCCATTATGATGAATTTAGACATGCTGCAAGAGGTAAAAGTGCTTATTTTTGCCTCCTCTTTCATTTGGCGGGCTTCTGAGAGGTTTATTTTCACTTTTCAATTTCAGATTTGGATTTGCATGTTTTGGGTGAGTGGACGTTTCAGCGACCATATTGAGCAGATGCAGATATTTTTTGCATTCATTGCTGCACAAAGATGAAGCAGTTCGCATTAATAACCAGAAATATCTCTCCACCGCCATGTTCTAGATTTTCCATATGTTCATTGTTGAAGATAACCATTGAAGCTGCACACATTCAATGCCCATAATATCTTCCGCCGTCCCTTTGTGCAGAATGATGATTAAGTAGCTTGCATTGAAGACTGAAAATATCTTCCATCTACACCAGTTCCAAATCTTTTGCCCCATAACTCCTTGCAGTTGGACGTCTCTTCAGGCATATATTTTCCTGCTGCAGCTCCCAGAGCGAATTTTGTAACCGACTTAGGTCATTTTTGAAATGCTATATAAGCATAAAGATGAGATGTAAATAAGGTTGGAAATTTTTTTGGCTTTCAGGCTTTCTGTTTCCAAACAGAGTTTTCTGCTACTGTAACTGAGCTTTCTATTAAATATATGCAAACTATTTTTACCTCTTTTACTGATTTTTTAGTTTTAGTGTGAATATTCATGTGATTGTCTGTGAATATTTCATTCCTTTCAATCATTATGTTTCTCACCTCTACTAGGATCATTTGAATCTGTGTATGTCTACTTGCTATATTTGGTTATGTTGTGCATTTTTCTCAGTACTGTGAGGGTTCTTTTATTAAACTTGGTGAATCACCCTTTGTTTTCAAGTTTTTTTTTGTTTCATCCTTCATTTTAAAGCATTCCTTCTCCCTTTTCCTCTTACGATTTAGTAGTTTTAGGTGATAACCAATTAAGGAAGCCGGCCTTCTCCGCAAGTCTGATCTCATTTAGCAAAGCCCCACACTTAGAGATCAGTCCCATGTTACTCCAGATTGCTGAGGTTTCACAACTGCTTGCAAGGGTGAAAATCTGGGAGATAACAACTTTGGCACGCCTGGTGGGACCCAAGAGTTAGACAACAATCAAATACTCTCTTATTACTAGTTTTGATGTGCAGCCAGTGATTTTCAGACTTGTAAGAGGTTAAAACTTGCATATCTGGTGATTCAGACTGAGGAAAGAAAAGCAGATTAGTGTTGTTGTGACATTTTTATGAGAAAGATTCAAACTCAGAGTTTAAGCTCATTTGACTATTTGAAGTTGTCACCACCTCGAAGACAGAGTAGAGCTGTAGTAAGGACCCCAGTTTCTAAAAGAATACAATCAACTCCACCAAATTTCAAGCCAGTTATACCTGTAGTTCCTATACCAGCTCAAGCAATCCTACCTCTAGCAGTTCCAATGGCAAGAAATCAGCCATTTGAGGCTTTTGATGGGGGCAGCCCGTTGAATTTAATAGTACATGACGTTATACCTATGGCAGTTTTGAAGAGTCTGCCTTATTTTACAGGGGAAAATCAAACTACCCCTATTGAGCACATCAGAGACGTAGCTTCTCTATGCAGTGTTCACCATATAACCCAGGAAAATGTAGCCATCAAACTGCTGGCTACCTCTTTCAAGGGAAAATCATTACAATGGTTTAGGAGTTTACCAGTGCAAACCATTACAACCTAGGATGATCTAGGTGATAAGTTAAATAAGCAATTTCAAGATAAATTAGACAACTTGTCACTGGTTGAACAGATGACTACAGTAAAGAGAGCTCCCTAGGAGCAAATGATGGATTTCAACTTCAGATTTTAGAAGACATGGGACAGAATTCCTGCGATGGTAAGGCCTCCAGCTGAATATGCTTTTCTATATTTTTTGAAAGTCCTAAATAGTGATATTTCAGTGATTATACAATCATTAGGAGGTACTAGTTTACTTGATGCATATGAAATAGCTATTAGGGTAGAGAATAGCCTGATTCAGGCTAGAAAAATAGCACCTAGACCACCAATGCCCATCTTCCCTAAGATTCAAGCTTCAATGCCCTTACCAATTCCATATTTTGCCCCTTTGCCTACTACTGCAGTATTACCAAGTACTGTCAATTCTAAAAATGCTGCTTCTAGCTCATCACAAGAGTTGAAGGATATAAAAAATAGCCAACAAAAAATAGAGAACATCCTGCAAACTTTTGGGAATGAGCTAGTAAACATTAAAAAGCAGCAGTCTAAGAGCAGGCAACCTTATTAGCCACAACCTCAAGGGCAAAATCAGCCTTATCAAGCTAACAGGCCACCTTATCAAAGCAATTATCAAGGTACCAGGTAGAATGTGAATCAAAGGCCTTTTTAGCCTTACAATTCGGTGCCCATTAATGTTGTCAAGGACCTTGTTCCTGTTCAGAATAACCTTGTAGCTGAATATGAATGGTGTTTTCCATGCAATCAGCCACACAATCAGGCAGCCTGCTCGAATGGGGTTATAAATCAGGCTCTGATGGTACAGAATGTTGCAGTCTCTCATCCAAATACACCTAATGATGGGGCTACACAACAGCAGGAGCAACCTCTGAATGATTCTGCCTTCATAAATTGGCAAGAAGGTGAATTCTATGGTATAAATAGCAATAATACTCCGGTTGCAGCCAACACAAAAGCTAAGAAGAGGGGTTATGAGGTAGAACAAGTAGCAAATAAAGGAAAAGGACCTACTGGTGCTTCTACATCCCATATTCCCCATATTTTAGAAAGAAATACTTTAGCAACAACAAGGGAAATGCCTCATTCATAGGCTGATACTGTTGCTACAAAGTCACAACAAAAGGTAAGTGTCACTCCATCTTTCAATATTATTGAAAATATAAAAAAGATGAATGTGACCATGTCTATGTGGGATTCTCTAGCCATCCCAGGCCAAAAGGACATATTGCAATCTGCCTTATCTAATTTAAAAGTGTCTAATGATGCGACTGTTGACCCCAATAGGGTTGTCCTTACCAATTTATCCCAGGATAACAACAAACAACCAAATAAAAATGCCAAACCACTCCCATTTTATGTGTCATTGATAATTGGAGACAAGTTAGTACATAACTGTATGGTGGATAGTGGTGCAAGTAGTTCTATGATGCCAAAATAGATTGCAGATCAATTAGGGTTGAAATACCAGCCCCTTGAGAAGGGTGTGCTTCAACTAGATGGCACAGCTGTTAATACTGTGGGTGTCATCAAAGACTTAGGTCTCACTCTGCACACTTGCCCAAATGTTTCCATTTCCCAGGAGGTGTTCATCATAGATTTGCCTCCTTATTTTGCCATGTGCTTGTCAAGAGAGTTCACAACCAAGATAGGAAGATATTTATCCTCGGACTGGTCCCACATGTTTTTCAGGACCAAATATGGCACAAAAGTAACCTTAAAATCTGAATTGCTTTCAAATCATCACATAGAGCCTTATGTTCTAAGTGTTGATAACGCAAATTGCATTATTTTTGATAACCCTCAACTTGTTGCCGCTCAAGAGCTACAAGCTGAAAGTATACTAGAGGTGCTTCTAAAGGAGTGGGCCTCAAAAAATGTTGTTGATGATCCTGAGGGACACATCCAAGAAACTGGTATGGGGGTTTACATACTATAGAAGTTGGGTTAATAATATGACTCAATTTTTACAAACTGACAAATGTCCAGCAGGTTTGGATAGAACCAAAAGAAGGTATTTCAGACTGCATTCTATTCTATATGTTTTAATAAAAGGCATCCTTTTTAGAAAAGATTTTAATGGTGTATTGTTAAGATACATTGATAATGATCAGACTGATAAGGTGCTACATGAGTTTCATGATGGAACAACACGGTGTCATTTTGCCCCAAAGACTACTGCTTGGAAAATAATGAGAGTTGGATATTACTGGCCCAGCTTATTCAAGGATGCCCATGCATGGGCTAGAAAATGTGTAAAATGTGACATTTTTGCAGGCAAAGAAAGGCTGCCAGCTTTACCTCTGCAGCCAATTCAAGTTAAACAACCCTTCATGAGATGGAGCATTGATTTTGTAGGTCTGACTAATCCACCATCAAGTGCAGCCCACAGGTGGATACTTACAGCTACAGAGTATTTCACAAGGTGGACTGAAGTAGTGGCTCTGAAGGAATCCAATGAAAATACTGTTTTGAAAGTTTACCAAGATTTGATATCCAGATTTGGGGTGCCTGAGTCAATTATCTCAAACAATGCTCTAGCCTTTATTGGATTAAAGATAACTGACTGGGCTGTTAAGAATGGGATCTATCTGAATACTTCATCAAATTATTACCCACAGGGTAATGGTTTGGCTAAATCTACAAATAAAAATTTCATAAGGGTTATTACAAGATCAATGGAAGACAACCAGAGGACCTGACACACTAGTCTGAAATATGCCTTATGGGAACAAAGAATAACTCCCAAGAGGTCTATTGGGAATTGCCCATATATGTTAGTTTATGGGATAGAGGCAAGATTGCCTATATCTATGGAGCTGCCAGCACTTGATATCATGAATCAGCTGGAGATGTTTGAAGAAGAGGATCCCATGGTTGTCAGATATGCTCAACTTATAGAGCTTGAAGAAATCAGAGGTAAGGCCATGAGAACTATGGAGCATCATCAGCTTCATAACAAAAGAAAGTTTGATCATAAAGTAACTCCCAGAATCTTTAGGGAGGGTGATCTGGTGCTCAAATGGGATGAGTTGAAAAGTAGACTAGGAAAGCACTCCAAGTTTGACAACATGTGGAGTGGCCCATTTCTCATTGCTGAATGCAAGGAGCACAATGCATTTTAGTTATCAAGCATGGATAGACAAAATTTGCCTATCCCAGTCAATGAGATACACCTGAAGAGGTGTTTTGAGGTATGAGTGCCTTGTAAATTAGTAGATTAGGTTTCTTGTTTTCAATAAGTGCTGTTGCAAAGTAGTTTAGATCCCTTTTGTTTGATTTCCCTAAGTGCTGTCTAGCACAGTTGGAGGGTTTGCCTTCAGCATTTTGTCTTGGTTTGGTCTTCAATGTTCTTCACTGCTAATATGATGAGTTACTAAAGTCAGAATTGTTTGTCAAGTTAATTTATCAGCCTCTGTATGACTCCATGCCCAATGGATGCTTAAGGCCACTGATCTAATTGTTCAGCAGGCAAACATCCCATAGAGGTCGCCAAATTGTTGACCTATTTTCCTCTTCCCAGAGTTAAATAGTTCACCTTGTATTTTCCTTGAAAATCTTTATAAAATGCCCATACAAGGCTTAAATCCTTCTGTGCCTTGCCAAAATTTCCTAAAAGCTTGCATAAAGATTCCTTGCGGAAAACCTAGAAAAACCTAGAAACCCTTTGTCTTCAAGAGCTTCCCATCGCAGACAAATCTCAATTTTATACTTAGTATTTGTACATGCATTTTTCAATGTATGATCAAATGTACATTCGCCAATGTATGTGGTGGTGTCCGCATAGGTTTTGGGTTTCAATTATTCATCTGCAGGCATTCTCTTTCCAAACCCAAAATTCCTGAGTCATTTGGCCTTCGCAGTTCAAAAAACGCAAAAAAATAGTTGCATACAAGTGTCTTTGTATATACAAGGCCATTTGTATGTACATGCAGGTTCAAATGTACATTGGTGGGTCAAAAGTCTCACTCGGCCTTCAAAAATTGTAAAAAATTGGTTGTATGTTTTTCGCTTTGCATATCGAGTTTGTATATGCATTAAAGAATCTATCGCAGATTCCAAGAATATTCCCTGCTTGTATGAGATGGTTTACATGTATATTTGTGCTATATGTTTAGACATACAATGACTACATACAAGAGGAACATACAAGGAAGAGATGCAAAGGCTTTTACATATCGACGACATACAAAGGTGAATGTATGTTCGACATACATTAGGAATGTGAAAGGCACAGATACAAAGAGACAGACATGCATTCGCTACAGTGAAAAGGGCTTGTATGTATGAGATGCAAGTGCAATATACATTCGCCACATACAAAGGCAGAACATTCAAAGACCAAGGTATATCGAAATAGTGGCTTGTATATTTCGCTTTGTATGTTTGCATATACAAAGGAAATATACAAGGGGAAAATATGCAAGGCAGACCCGACTAGAAGATCAAAAGTAGTTGATAGTCTCCTGAGTTTTGCAGTTTGTATATTTTGCATGTATATGCTATATACAAAAGAAAGATACATCTCCAATACGCAAGGCGGACCCGAATGGTAAGTCAAATTTGACGATTTCAGCATTGGGGTCCGCAACTTGTATGTATGTTTTGCTTGTATGTGCCGATATGCAAAAGAAAGGATACAAAGGCTGGACCCAATGTCAAATTTAGATTTGCTTCATATTCTTTTGAGTTCCATATAGTTTGTATTTTGTGATTGTATGTTTGTATATACAATGCGATATGCAAAGATTAGATGAAAGGAAAAAGATGCAGTTTTTTCAGCGTTGCTTCTCAGACCAGCTCGGTGACGAATTAGGTGATGACACATGGCAGGGGACATACATGCAGAAGGTGATAGAGAAATAAAAGGGCCCGCCCTTGTATGTGGCCATTGTATTGTATGTACAAGGTGACATCTATTTGAAGATACAAGCATATATACAAAGGCCTTTTCAAAAGACAAAGCCCGCGCTTGCATGTTGGTATATACAAAGCGCTTTGCACATACAAAGACATTTTAGAGGCCGATTCAGATAGCGATATATACACAGATGCAGAGTGATGAATTTCGACATGCTGCAAGAGGCAGAAGTGCTTATTTTTGCCTCCTCTTTCATTTGGCAGGCTTCTAAGACATTTATTTTTACTTTTCAATTTCAGATCTAGATTTGTATGGTTTGGGCGAGTGGACGTTTCAACGACCATATTGAGCAGATGCAGATATTTCTTGCATTCATTGCTGCACAAAGATGAAGCAGCTTGCATTAATAACCAGAAATATCTCTCCACCACCATGTTCTAGATTTTCCATATGTTCATTGTTGAAGATAACCATTGCAGCTGCACGCATTCAATGCCCAGAATATCTTCTGCCTTCCCTTTGTGTAGAATGATGATTAAGCAGCTTGCATTGAAGACTGAAAATATCTTCCATCTGCACTAGTTCCAAATCTTTTGCGCCATAAATCCTTGCAGTTGGATGTTCCTTCAGGCAGATATTTTCCTATTGCAGCTCCTAGAGCAAATTTTGTAACCGACTTAGGTCATTTTTGAAATGCTATATTAGCATAGAGATGAGATGTAAATAAGGTTGGAATTTTTTTTGAATTTTAGGCTTTCTGTTTCCAAATAGAGCTTTCTGCTACTATAACTGAGCTTTCTATTAAATATATGGAAGCTATTTTTACCTCTTTTACTAATTTTTTAGTTTTAGTGTGAATATTCATGTGATTGTCTGTGAATATTTCATTCCTCTCAATCATTATGTTTCTCACCTCTGCTAGGATCATTTGAATCTATGTATGTCTGCTTGCTATATTTGGTTATGCTGTGCATTTTTCTCAGTATTGTGAGGGTTCTTTTATTAAACTTGGTGAATCACCCTTTGTTTTCAAGCTTTTTTTTGTTTCATCCTTCATTTTAAAGCATTCCTTCTCCCTTTTCCTCTTAAGATTTAGTAGTTTTAGGTGATAACCAATTAAGGAAGCTGGCCTTCTCCGAAGGTTTGATCTCATTTAGCAAAGTCCCACACTTAGAGTTCATTCCCATGTTACTCCAGATTGCTGAGGTTTTCACAACTGCATGCAAGGGTGTAAATCTGGGAGATAACAACTCTGGCATGCCTGGTGGGACCCAAGAGTTAGACAACAATCAAATAGTATATCTTATTGCTGGTTTTGATGTGCAACTAGTGATTTTCAAACCTGTAAGAGGTTAAAACTTGCATATCTGGCGATTCAGACTGAGGAAAGAAAAGCAGATCAGTGCTGCTGTGGCATTTTTATGAGAAAGATTCAAACTCGGAGTTCAAGCTCTTTTGACTATTTGCAGTTGTCACCACCTAGAAGACAGAGTAGAGCTGCAGTAAGGACCCTAGTTTCTAAAAGAATACAATCAACTCCACCAAATTTCAAGTCAGTTGTACCTATAGTTCCTATACCAGCTCAAGCAATCCTACCTCTAGCCGTTCCAATGGCAAGAAATCAGCCATTTGTGGCTTTTGATGGGGACAGCCCATTGAATTTAATAGTACATGAGGTTATATCTATGGCATCTTTGAAGAGGCTGCCTTATTTCAGAGGGAAGAATCAAACTACCCCTACTGAGCACATCAGAGACGTAGCTTCTCTATGCAGTGTTCACCATATAACCCAGGAAAATGTAGCCATCAGGTTGCTGGCTGCCTCTTTCAAGGGAAAAGCATTAAAATGGTTTAGGAGTTTACTAGTGCAAACCATTACAACCTGGGATGATCTAGGTGATAAGTTAAATAAGCAATTTCAAGATAAATCAGACAACTTGTCATTGGTTGAACAGATGACTACAATAAAGAGAGCTCCCCAAGAGCAAATGATGGATTTCAACTTTAGATTTCAGAAGACATGGGACAAAATTCCTTCCATGGTAAGGACTCTAGCTAAATATGCTTTTTTGTATTTTTTGAAAGCCCTAAATAGTGATATTTCAGTGTTGATACAATCATTAGGAGGTACTAGTTTACCTGATGCATATGAAATACATATTAGGGCAGAGAATAGCCTGATTCAGGCCAGAACCTAGACCACCAATGCCCATCTTCCCTAAGATTCAAGCTTCAATGCCCTTACCAATTTTGTATTTTGCCTCTTTGCCTACTACTGCAGCATTACCAAGTACTGCCAATTCTGAAAATGCTGCTTCTAGCTCATCACAAGAGTTGAAGGATATAAAAATTAGCCAACAAAAAATAGAGAACATCCTACAAACTTTTGGGAATGAGCTGGTAAACATTAAAAAGTAGCAGTCCCAGAGCAGGTAGCGTTATTAGCCACAACCTCAAGGGCAAAATCAACCTTATCAAGGGCAAAATCAGCCTTATCAAGCTAATAGGCCACCTTATCAAAGCAATTATCAAGGTACCAGGCAGAATGTGAATCAAAGGCCTTTTCAAGCCTTACAATCTGGTGCCCATTAATGTTGTCAAGGACCTTGTTCATGTTCAGAATAACCTTGCAACTGAATATGAATGGTGTTTTCCATGCAATCAGCCACACAATCAGGTAGCCTGCTTGAATGGGGTTATAAATCAGGCTCTGATGGTACAGAATGTTACAGTCTCTCATCTAAATACACCTAATGATGGGGCTGCACAACAACAAGAGCAACCTCAGAATGATTCTGCCTTCATAAATTGGCAAGAAGGTGAATTCTGTGGTATAAACAACAATAATACTCCAGTTGTAGCCAACACAAGAGCCAAGAAGAGGGGTTATGAGGTAGAACAAACAACAAATAAAGAAAAAGGACCTACTAGTGCTTCTACATCCCATATTCCCCATATTTTAGAAAGAAATACTTCAGCAACAGCAAGGGAAATGCCTCATTCACAGGCTAATACTGTTGCTACAAAGTCACAACAAAAGGTAAGTGTCACTCCATCTTTCAATATTATTGAAAATATGAAAAAGATGAATGTGACCATGTCTATGTGGGATTCTCTAGCCATCCCAGGCCAAAAGGACATATTGTAATCTGCCTTATCTGATTTAAAAGTGTCCAATGATGCAACTGTTGACCCCAATAGGGTTGTCCTTACCAATTTATCCTAGGATAACAACAAACAATGAAACAGAAATGCCAAACCACTCCCATTTTATGTGTCATTGATAATTGGAGACAAGTTAGTACATAACTATATGGTGGATAGTTGTGCAAGTAGTTCTATGATGCCAAAACAGATTGCAGATCAATTAGGGTTGAAATACCAGCCCCTTAAGAAGGGTGTGCTTCAACTAGATGGCATAGCTATTACTACTATGGATGTCATCAAAGGCTTAGGTCTCACTCTGCATACTTGCCCAAATGTTTCCATTTCCCAGGAGGTGTTCATCATAGATTTGCCTCCTTATTTTGCCATGTGCTTGTGAAGAGAGTTCACAGCCAAGATAGGAAAATATTTATCCTCGGACTGGTCCCACATGTTTTTTAGGACCAAATATGGCACAAAAGTAACCTTAAAATCTGAATTGCTTTCAAATAATCACATAGAGCCTTATGTTCCAAGTGTTGTTAATACAAATTGCATTATTTCTGATAACCTTAAACTTGTTGCCACTCAAGAGCTACAAGCTGAAAGTATACCAGAGGTGCTTCTAAATGAGTGGGCCTCAAAAAATGTTGTTGATGATCTTGAGGGACACATCCAAGAAACTGGTATGGGGGTTTACATACTGCATGAGCCTGAAATAGCAATTCCATGCCTTGTGAAGGATGCATAACAACAAACAGAGTACCAGAATGAGGTATGGAAAATGTATTTTGATGGCTCTAGGAATAGAAATAGATCTGGTGGTGGTGAATGCTTGTGTCTCCACAAGGTGAAAAATATTATTCTGCTTTTTGTTTTGCCTTTTCTTGTACAAATAACACTGCTGAGTATGAGGGCTTGATCCAAGGTTTGCAGTGGGCAAGAAAGAGGAAAATTGGCTATTTACAGGTTTATGGTGATAGTGAACTCATTGTCAATCAGGTGAGAGGACTGCATGTCACAAAGAATGATGTTTTGAAATGCTATAAACATAGGGTATGGGACATGATTAAAGGGTTTGATGCTTTCAATCTGATCTCTATTCCAAGAAGTCAGAACTATCATGCAGATAGGTTAGCTACAATTGGGGCTCAATTTGACATCCCCAGTGATATTCAAAGAGAGAAGGTGCAACCCCATGTAAAAATAGTGGACAGGCCTTCTATCCCTGACAATAACATTCATTGGCAGGTTTTTGAGAGTGATGAACAGATCCTACGTTTCCTGTTAGAGGAGGATGAGTTTTTCATTATGAATCAGGATAAACTCAAACAACAATATGATGATGGCCAAGTTATTCAGTTAAGGACAAACAAACTGCCCAAAGGATTGGTAACCTTGGAATCCATTTTTGGGACTGATGATCAGCTAAAGAAAAGTAAAACCAGTATGCAGGTGAAAGAGGATCATTACAAAGGGCTAGAAATATTTAAAGGTAAGCTTCTCAAATTGGTAAAATCTCTTCGCCTGAGGATAGAAGAGATTTTATTGCTCTTTGTCAAGAGTTTGAAGATGTGTTTGCTTGGGATTATTCAGATCTAAAAGGGTTTGACCCTCATATTGCCCAGCATATCATAGAGTTAGAACCAGGTACTAAACTTGTGAAGCAAAAGCAAAGACCTTTAAATCCAAAGCTTGAGCCTCTAATGATTAAAGAACTAACCAAACTGATCGAGGGAAAGATCATTTTCCCGATCAATCATACTTCTTGGGTCTCTAACCTTGTCCCTGTGAGGAAAAAGAATGGAGAGATTAGGTTGTGTGTCGACTTAAGAGACCTCAATAGAGCCTCGCTAAAAGACCACTACCCACTGCCCTCAATGGAACAAATTCTACAGGTAGTGGCTGGTTCTAAAAGATTCTCCTTGCTTGATGGATATTCCAGCTATAATCAAGTGTTAGTCAAGGAGGAAGATCAATTTAAAACTGCTTTCACCACTAAATGGGGCACCATTGCCTACAAAAGGATGCCTTTTGGTCTTTCAAATGTTGGCTCTACTTTTCAGAGAGCTATGGATATGGCTTTTAAGGGTTTGCTATATAAATTGGTGCTTATATATTTAGACGACATCATAGTTTTTTCTAAGAATGCATCTAAACATTTATCCCACCTGGCAAGTGCTTGAGAGATGCAAAGAGTTCAGAATATCTCTCAATCCCAAGAAATGCATTTTTGCTGTGCATGAGGGTAAGTTGCTAGGGCATGTCATGTCGAAGGAAGGCATTACCATTGACCCTGAAAGAGTAAAGGCTATTTTGGAGTTGCCTTTACCCAGCCATAAGAAGGGACTACAAAATTTTATTGGCAGAATTAATTTTCTGCGAAGATTTATTCCTAATATTGCAAATCTTTTGAAGCCTTTGACGTCTATGTTGAAGAAGAGTACAACGTTCAGTTGGACGAAGGAGGCCAAACTTAGCTTTGAGTCCATAAAAGAAGCATTGTCAGCTGCGCCAACCTTGGTAAATCTTGACTTCTCCAAAGATTTTATCTTATATGCTTACAATGGTCTAGATACAATCTCTGCGATTCTGGTACAGTAACAGAGTGACGGCTTTGAACAGCCAATCACTTTCTTTAGCTAGGGCCTGGAGGAGTATGAGCAGAGGTATAGCTTTGTTGAGAAACATATCCTCGTAGTGGTAAGGAGTCTAAAAAAGTTTAGACATCTTGTTTCTAATAACAAGATACATTTGATGCTTGCTCACCCTATCGTGAAAGAGTTCCTATTAGGTAAGGATGTGAATGAGAAAAGGGCTGGTTGGATCACCAAGGTTATGGAATATGATGTGGAGATTAAGATAACCAAGCTTGTTAGAGGCAGAGGACTCAGTGAGTAGCTTGCTACCAGTCCTGAGAACGAAATAGAAAAAGAGGAGGACGTGCTTCTGACCATTGAAGATGCACATCAAGAGGATATAGAGGCAGTGGGTAGAAGTTGGGTTAATAATATAACTCAATTTTTGCAAACTGGGAAATGTCCAGTAGGTTTGGATAGAACCAAGAGAAGGTATTTCAGACTGCAATCCATTCCATATGTTTTAATAAATGGCATCCTTTTCAGAAAAGATTTTAATGGTGTATTGTTAAGATGCATTGATAATGATCAGACTGACAAGGTGCTGCATGAGTTTCATGATGGAATAGCAGGGGGTCATTTTGCCCCAAAGACTACTACTTGGAAAATAATGAGAGATGGATATTACTAGCCCAGCTTATTCAAGGATGCCCATGCATGGGCTAGAAAATGTGTAAAATGTGACATTTTTACAGGCAAAGAAAGGCTACCAGCTTTACCTCTACAGCCAATTCAAGTTGAACAGCCCTTCATGAGATGGAGCATTGATTTTGTAGGTCCCATTAATCCACCATCAAGTGTAGGCCACATGTGGATACTTACAGCTACAGACATAGGTGGATACTTACAGCTATAGACTATTTCACAAAGTGGACTGAACCAGTGGCTCTGAAGGAATCCAATGAAAATACTGTTTTGAATTTTTAACAAGATTTGATATCTAGATTTGGGGTGCCTGAGTTAATTATCTCAGACAATGCTTTAGCCTTTGTTGGATTAAAGATAACTGATTGGGCTGTTAAGAATGGGATCTATCTGAATACTTCATCAAATTATTACCCACAAGGTAATGGTTTGGCTGAATCTACAAATAAAAATATCATAAGGGTTATTAAAAGATCAATGGAAGACAACCAGAGGACCTGGCACACTAGTCTGAAATATGCGTTATGGGCAGATAGAATAACTCCCAAGAGGTCTATTGAGAATTCCCCATATATGTTAGTTTATGGGAAAGAGGCAAGATTGCCTATATCTATGGAGCTGCCGGCACTTGATATCATGAATCAGCTGGAGATGTTTGAAGAAGAGGATCCCATGGCTATTAGATATGCTCAACTTATAGAGCTTGAAGAAATCAGAGATAAGGCCATGAGAACTATGGAGCATCATTAGCTTCATACCAAAAGAAATTTTGATCAGAAAGCAACTCCAAGAATCTTTATGGAGGGTATTATGGTGCTCAAATGGGATGAGTTGAAAAGCAGACTAGGAAAGCACTCCAAGTTTGACAACATGTGGAGTGGCCCATTTCTCATTACTAAATGCAAGGACCATAATGCATTTCAGTTATCAAGAATGGATGGACAAAATTGGCCTATCCCAGTCAATGGGATACACCTAAAGAGGTGTTTTGAGGTATGAGTGCCTGGTAAATTAGTAGATTAGGTTTCTTGTTTTCAATAAGTGTTGCTGCACAGTAGTTTAGATCCCTTTTGTTTGATTTCCCTAAGTGCTATCTAGCATAGTTGGAGGGTTTGCCTTCAGTATTTTGTCTTGGTTTGGTCTTCAATGTCCTTCACTGCTAATATGCTGAGTTACTAAAGTCAGAATTGTTTGTCAAGTTATTTTATCAGCCTCTATATGACTCCATGCCCAATGCATGCTTAAGGCCACTGATCTAATTGTTCAGCAGGAAAACATCCCATAGAGGTCGCCAAATTGTTGACCTATTTTCCTCTGCCCAGAGTTAAATAGTTCACCTTGTATTTTAATTGAAAATCTTTAGAAAATGCCCATACAAGGCTTAAATCCTTCAAATATTATGATGTCCCTTGTCAAAATTTCTTAAAATCTTGCCTAAAGATTCCTTGTGGAAAACCCAGAAAAACCTAGAAACCCTTTGTCTTCAAGAGCTTCCCATCGCAGACAAATCTCAATTTTATACTTAGTATTTGTACATGCATTTTTCAATGTATGATCAAATATACATTCGCCAATGTATGTGGTGGTGCCCGCATAGGTTTTGGGTTTCAATTATTCATCTACAGGCATTCTCTTTCCAAACCCAAAATTCCTAAGTCATTTGGCCTTCACAGTTCAAAAAATGCAAAAAAATAGTTGCATACAAGTGTCTTTGTATATACAAGGCCATTTGTATGTACATGCAGGTTCAAATGTACATTGGCGGGTCAAAAGTCTCAGTCAGCCTTCAAAAATAGTAAAAAATTGGTTGTATGCTTTTCACTTTGCATATCGTGTTTGTATATGCATTGAAGAATCTATCACAGATTCCAAGAATATTCCCTACTTGTATGAGATGGTTTGCATGTATATTTGTGCTATATGTTTAGACATGCAACGACTACATACAAGGAAGAGATGCAAAGGCTTTTGCATATCGATGACATACAAAGGTGAATGTATGTTCGACATACATTGGGAATGTGCAACGCACAGATACAAAGAGGCAGACATGCATTCACTACAGTGAAAAGGGGTTGTATGTGCGAGACGCAAGTGCAATATACATTCGTTACATACAAAGGCAGAACATTCAAAGACCAATGTATATTGGAACAATGGCTTGTATATTTTGCTTTGTATGTTTGCATATACAAAGGAAATATACAAGGGGAAAATATGCAAGGTGGACCCGACTAGAAGATCAAAAGAAGTTGATAGTCTCCTGAGTTCCGCAGTTTGTATATTTTGCATGTATATGCAATATACAAAAGAAAGAGACATCTCCAATATGCAAGGCGGACCTGAATGGGAAGTCAAATTTGATGAATTTGGCGTTGGGGTCTGCGACTTGTATGTATGTTTTGCTTGTATGTGCCGATATGCAAAAGAAAGGATACAAAGACTGGACCCGATGTCAAATTCAGATTTGCTTCATAATCTTTTGAGTTCCATATAGTTTGTATTTTGCGATTGTATGTTTGTATATACAATGCGATATGCAAAGATCAGATGCAAGGAAAAAGATGCAATTTTTTCAGCATTGTTTCTTAGACCAGCTTAGCGACGAATCAGGTGATGACATGTGGTAGGGGACATAAATGCAGAAGGTGATAGAGAAATAAAAGGGCCCGCCCTTGTATGTGGCCATTGTATTGTATGTACAAGGTGACATACATTTGAAGATACAAGCATATATACAAAGGCCTTTTCAAAAGACAAAGCCCGCACTTGCATGTTGGTGTATACAAAGTGCTTTGCACATATAAAGACATTTCAGAGGCCAATTCAGATAGCAATATATACATAGATACAAAGCGATATATACAGGCAGTTGACCGAAACTTTGACTGCCCATATCTCCTCCATTCTGGTGAATTTCGACATGCTGCAAGAGGCAAAAGTGCTTATTTTTGCCTCCTCTTTCATTTGGCAAGCTTCTGAGATGTTTATTTTCACTTTTTAATTTCAGATCTGGATTTGCATGTTTTGGGCGAGTGGACATTTTAGTGACCATATTGAGCAGATGCAGATATTTCTTGCATTCATTGCTGCACAAAGATGAAGCAGCTCGCATTAATAACCAGAAATATCTCTCCACCGCCATGTTCTAGATTTTCCATATGTTCATTGTTGAAGATAACTATTGAAGCTGCACGCATTCAATGCCCAAAATATCTTCCGCCGTCCCTTTGTGCAGAATGATGATTAAGCAGCTTGCATTGAAGACTGAAAATATCTTCCATCTGTACTAGTTCCAAATCTTTTGCACCATAACTCCTTGCAGTTGGACGTCCCTTCAGGCAGATATTTTCCTGCTGCAGCTCCTAGAGCAAATTTTGTAACCGACTTAGGTCATTTTTGAAATGCTATATAAGTATAGAGATGAGATGTAAATAAGGTTGGAATTTTTTTTAGATTTGAGGCTTTCTGTTTCCAAATAGAGCTTTCTGCTACTGTAACTGAGCTTTCTATTAAATATATGCAAGCTATTTTTACCTCTTTTAGTAATTTTTTAGTTTTAGTTGGAATATTCATGTGATTGTCTGTGAATATTTCATTCCTCTCAATCATTATGTTTCTCACATCTGCTAGGATCATTTGAATCTGTGTATGTCTGCTTGCTATATTTGGTTATGCTGTGCATTTTTCTTAGTACTATTAGGATTCTTTTATTAAACTTGGTGAATCACCCTTTGTTTTCAAGTTTTTTTGTTTCATCCTTCATTTTAAAGCATTCCTTCTCCCTTTTCCTCTTAAGATTTAGTAGTTTTAGGTGATAACCAATTAAGGAAGTTGGCCTTCTCCAGAGGTCTGATCTCATTTAGGAAAGTCCCACACTTAGAGATCATTCCCATGTTACTCCAGATTGTTGAGGTTTCACAACTGCATGCAAGGGTACAAATCTGGGAGATAACAATAACTATTTTGTCTTTAATTAGTTGATGACAAATATTCACCCAACAATTTTTGGTGACTCTACTGGGGACCAAACATGCAACCAAGAGCCTCTCACCTTTGGTTGAAGTATACTAGCCTCATGTTTTGTAATAAGTTTTATATTGCTGATTTATTGTTTGTTAAAATTGCACTCTGGTAGAATGAAGTTATACACGAAGTAGAAGAGCTCAAGGATTTGTAGATCCTATTTTTGAAATTGTGCAATAGAATAAGTTCAATCTTCTTACTACACTCACGAGATCTCCCCTTCAACGTACATGGAGTTTTCCACCCACTAACACGAGATCTCCTATATGCAGTGAAGCTTCATGTGCATATAGAGTTCTACCTACCACAACAGTTCAGAGGTTTGTTATTCCTCCTTTCAACCAAGGAAGTGTTAGGGTTCAGGCAGACTAGAGCAATGAACACTAACAATTATATCTAGATTAAATAACCCAAATATAACAATGAAGAATAACACAAAAGAGATCAACATAGAATTTTAACATGGTTCACCCAAAATGGGCTACATTCACAAAAACTCAGCCATCCAATGATTTTATTATCCAATGCAAAACATATTTCAATCTTGCAAATTCCATCCTGCAACATACATCCTAGCCACTTATAACAATCTTTTTCAAAGCTTATAGAATTAGGGTTTTACAATGTCATTTTTCATTTGTCAGTTAACAAAAATTAACTACCAACCCCGAATGTATAGAAAGGGAAAAAAACTCGGCAATGATATGTTATAAGTGTATAGTATTTGCATGATCAGTCCCCACATACCAACAATCTCCCACTTGGAGACTGATCAGGCTCCACACCAAATAATCTCCCACTTCGAGACTAATCCTGGATGACATCACTACACTTGTAGCTCCCACTGGATTACAGGTCTGGCTGGTTTCTTATGTCCACCATTATCAGCCGTGAAGGTCAATGAAAATTGATGAGGAAATCAATTTCTCCTGTGTAACTACCTTTGTGAACATATCTACAGGATTCTCACTTGTGTAAATTTTCTCTAGCTTCAACTGTCTATCCTCCAAAACTAACTAGATGAAGTGGTATTTGAGATGTATGTGCTTAGTTTTTGAATGCAAAGCTGAATTCTTAGCAAGATGAATGACACTCTGGCTATCAATGTACAAAGGGCTATCTTCTTGTCATCCCAATTCCTCTAGAAAATGTTGTAACCAAATCATCTCCTTGCTAGCTTCCATAGTAGCAACATACTCAGCTTCAGTGGTTGAAAGCACAACAACCTTTTGTAGCCTTGAAATCCAACTGACTGCAGTACCTCCTATAGTAAAAACATACCCTGTAGTACTCCTCTTGCTACCAAATTCACCCGCCAGATCAAAGTCAACATATCCTTTTAGAGAAGAATTTGTTCCTCCAAAACATAGTTTCTTTGAATTAGTACCACTCAAATATCAGAGAATCCATTTTATTACATTCCAATGTTCCTTTCCTGGATTGCTCATATACCTACTTACAACTCCCATTGCATGTGCAATATCTAGCCTTGTGCATACCATTGCATACATCAAGCTGCCAAATGCTAATGCATATGGTATCTTAGACATTTTTTTTTCCTCCTCTTGTGTCTTTGGACACATCTCCTTAGTCAACTTAAAATGACTAGGCAAAGGTGTACTAACTGCTTTTGCATTCTACATGATAAACCTTTTCAACACCTTCTCTACATACTCATTTTGAGACAAAAATAATTTTCTGTTTGTCCCATCCCATGTGATCCTCATACCAAGGATTTGTTTTACTGCACCCAAATCCTTCATAGCAAATGAATTTGCTAATTTCTGCTTAAGTTCATTAATATGCTTTATGTTAGACTCGGCAACAGGCATGTCATCAACATAAAGCAATAGGATAATATAGATGCCATTACCCAATTTCTTAAAATAAACACAATAATTAGAATGACATCTTTTGTAAACTTGTTTAGCCATAAAACTATCAAATTTCAAATACCATTGCCAAGATGCTTTCTTTAAAGGCCATACAAGCTCTTCTTTAACCTACACATAAATTCCTCCTTATCCTTGACCTCATATCCATGTGGTTGTTGCATGTATATTTCCTCTTCCAAATCCCCATGGAGAAATGTTGTTTTCACATGTAGCTGTTCAAGATGCAAGTCTTCTGCAGCCCAAGACTTAGAATAGTTCTAATAGAAGTCATCTTTATAACCTGAGAAAATATTTCATCAAAATTTATACCTTTTTTCTGTGCAAAACTTTTTACCATGAGTCTAGCCTTATATCTTTTCTTTCCTCCATCTTCTTCCTTCAACCTATAGACCCATTTATTTGGCAATGCTCTTTTACCTACAAGCAATTGGACTAAGTCCCAAGTCTGATTCTGCAACAATGAATCCATTTTCTCTTTCATGCCTAGCTCCCACTACTTTTTGGTATCTACCTACATTGCTTCTTCATAACCTTTAGGTTCACTAGAATCAATTAATAATATAGAATATAATGATGGAGAAAATCTTTTTGGAGGTCTTGTTATACTTGTAGAATGTCTAACACTTGTAGGAGTCTGTGGGATAACTCGTTGTTGCTGAGCATCAGGTACCATTGGCATTTTATTTTATGGAATCTCATCTAGCACCACATATTCCTTTTTGGCATGTTCATGCTTCTTTTCATGTAGCTGGTCCTTATACATGACCTTGTCATTGAATATAACATCTCTACTCTTAATGATTTTATGATTTTTATAATCCCATAACCGATAACCAAATTCATCTAGTCCATATCCAATGAAGGTATATTTTTTAGACTTAGCCTTAAGCTTGGTTCTATTTTCAATATCAACATGGACAAAAGCTTCACCACCAAAGGTTTTTAGAAATGAATAGTTTACCTTTTTACTCATCCATGCCTCCTCTGGAATGCCATCATCCAAAGGATTTGAAGGTCCCCTGTTTATTAAATAAACAACGTTATGTACAACATCTACCCAAAAGTGTAAGGGTAGTACAACATGCAATCTCATGCTCCTTGCATGCTCCATAATGGTCCTATTTATCCTCTCAGACACACCATTTTCTTGTGGGGTTCTAGGAGCTATTTTTTGCCTACGGATTCCATTATATAAATAGTAATTTTCAAATTCTTTGCTACAATAATCGACTCCATTATTAGATCTAAGACACTTCAACTTTTTTCCTGTCTTATTCTCAACCAAAGATTTCCACCTTTTAAAAGTTTCAAATACTTTTGATTTTTGTTTTAGGAAATACACCCATGTTTTCCTAGTTGCATCATCAATAAAAGTAACATAATAGAAGGAGCTGCCAAGAGAAGATACTTGAGCTGGTCCCCATACATCTAAATGCACAAACTCTAATTTCTCACTCTTCTTCTCTTTCTCAACTTTGAGAAATTAGACTCTTTTCTATTTTCCATAAACACAATTTTCATAAAACTCCAAGTCAATCTACTTTAAACCTAGTAGCAACTTTCTGGAGTGAAGGATCTTCATTCCTTTCTCACTCATGTGCCCAAGTCTATGGTGCCACAATTTTGTTTTTGTCCTTGTAGCAAGTGCTATAACTATCTCAGTAGCAACTGTTTCTGTAGCAGCTAAGGTAGAATAAGTATTACCAGTACACAAATACGATGTGCCTACCTTTTCACCTTTAGCTACTACTAATGCACCTTTAGTGACCTTCCAAACTTTGTCTAAAAAGGTAACTATGCAGCCTTCACTACCCAATTGTCCTGCAGAGATTAAATTCCTTCTTAAATTTGAAACATGCCTTACCTCCTGAAGCAACCATTCATTTCCATTCTGCAACTTGATTTTTATCTTTCCTTTTCCAACAATATGACAAGGTTCATCATCACCCAAATATACTTGTCCAAAATCACTTTGAACATAATCTACAAAATATTTCCTATAGGGTGTGGCATGAAATGAAGCCCCTGAATTTATTATCGAGGAATCATTAGCATTATTTAAACATAGAAATAAAGCATCCTATAATTTATTACTTGAAACATTAGCTTTCTTACTGTCATCATGTTGTTCATCTCCTTGTTTTCCCTTTCGAGACCAACAATCCTTCTTCAAGTGTAATAGCTTTCCACAGTGCCAACAATCCATTCTTCCTTTGGATTTAGATCTGCCTTTCTTCAACTTGCCTTGTGATGTCCCATGATTTGTTGGGCTTTTTTCTCTCTCCTTTATTCTTCCCCTATTCTCTATAGTCAAAGCATTACCCAATGTTGAACTCTTACCTATGCTTTTCCATCACATTTCGTCGCTAAGGATAACACCAACAACATCATCAAATTTCAAAACTTGTATTTGAACTAGAGATAGAGTTACTTACAACCATTACCAAGCTATTCCAACTTTTTGGCAAAGAACATAAAACCAAGAGAGCCCTCACCTCTTCATCAAATTTCACTTTTACAGAAGTTAACTGACTAGTAATCGTATTAAACTCATTTAAATGATCTGTCACAGATCCACCTTCAATAATTTTCAGATTAAAAAATCACTTCATGAGAAATACCTTATTAGAGGCTGAGGGTTTTTCATACAATTTAGCCAAATCTTTCATTAGTTCATCTATTGTTTTCTTTTCTATTATATTGAACATCACAGATGGTGCTTGAGGCACAACCGAATGGTTCCTAGTGCCTTTCTAACTAGAAGTTCCCAATCCTCACCAATCATTGTTGCTGATTTCTTGGTTTTTCCTTCTAATGGCCTCCATAAATCCTTCAGATAGAGATAATCCTCCATCTGCATCTTCCATAACTAATAGTTTTGCCCATTGAATTTATCTACCTTCAATTTACCCTCATCTACCATTACTCCGACTTAACCAATGAACTCCCACTCAACCATGAGACCTTCTTGTAGACAATAATCGAACACAACCCTCTCTGATACTAGTTGTTAGGGTTCAAGCAGATCAGAGTAATAAACACTAACAATAATATGTAGATTAAATAACCCAAATATAACAATGAAGAATAACACAAAAGATATCAACACAGAATTTTAACATGGTTCACCCAAAATGGGCTACATCCACAGAAACTTAGCCATCCAATGATTTTATTATCCGGTGCAAAAAAAATTACAATCTCATGAATTCCATCCCGCAACATACATCCCAGCTGCTCATAACAATCTTTTTGGAAGATTCTAGAATTAGGGTTTTACAATTTCATTTTCCATTTGTCAGTTTTAACAAAAACTAACTATCGACCCCAAACGTGCAAAAAAGGGAAAAAAATCCAAGTAAGGATATGTTACGAGTGTACAGTATTTGCATGATCAGTTGCCACATACCAGTAGAAAGAATGGTTGCTCTAGGTCAGGCTATTCAAGGTCCATGGGGTAATGCTTTTGGGCAACTAAATTTGGCTCAACTACTACATGAATTACCATGTAGTTCCCATAAGAAATTTCCCAATTTCTATGATGACAGTAAGCAACATCCTAATGAACACATTTAATCTTTCTATATTGCATGTGGTGTTATCAGAGTGGAACATGTAAATGTATCCATGAGGTTGTTTGTTGAAACACTTCAAGGAGTGGTTGCCAATTGGTTCTATCACCTTCCAGCAAGCACTATTACTAGTTGAAATGTACTTTGAACTAAGTTTCAAGCAAGGTTCAAACCATCTGAAGATGCACACGCCTTTTTGGCTCAACTTACCCAAATGAAGAAAGAGCCGCAAGAACCCATGCATGGGTTCATAGAAAAATTCAACAAGTTGATAACTAGAATTCTTGCTACTACTCAACCAATAACTAAAAACCATAAGTGTTTCTTCATTAACACCTAGTTGCCAAAGGTAAGATTTCTATTACATAGGGCTATTCCAAATGACTTGGTAGCTGACCAAAGTCTAGTTGCTGAAATTGAAGATGATCTAATCCTTGCTGGAAAAATAAGGAAAGATACAAATAGGTCCAAAGGTCAGACTTCTTCAAATGCACCTTCTACAAGTACCATGGATCCCATGGTACAAAAGCTAGCCAATGAGTTGTTGGCTCTCAAAAAGAAGATATCCCAGTGTTTGTCCATTCCCTCCTATAAGGACATTCTAAGGAGGACATTCCCTAATTCTCCTAATTACCAAGGTAATGGTTTAAGGAATTTGAATCAAAATGGGCTTCCTCCACCACAAGGAAGACTTGCTTTGGAAGCACCACCTATGAATGTAGTAGTTGGTTATTATGAATCGGAGCAAGACAATCTACCTCAATCAGAGCATGATTACAAAGATGGTTCTAACTTCTTCACGAAGGGCGAGGAAGAAGTAGCTGGCGACTCTTACATTGGTTTCCTAAATTTTGAAGATGAAACAAAACAAGAAGAAGATGCCTATGGTGAATCATACGTAGTTTTTACCTGATCTCAAAATAAGTCTAATCAACAATAAGTGGCTAACAAAGGGAAGTTGAAAGAAGATCCTCGACCTACAGTTACTATTTCTAAGAGGGGCACTCCTTTGCCTTTTCAACTAAAAGATGTGATGGGTAATAAGCAAGTAAGTACATCAGATCCTCTTGTTTCATCTTCTATTCCTAAGACTAGTACCCCAAATGCCAAACCTCAAAATAAGAATGTTTTGTCTTCTATAGCTAGTCCCTATCAATCTTTTCATATCATAAACCATGCCGAAAGGACAAAAATTAAGATGTTAGAGCTTGAATACCTACAAGCTAATCCTGATCAATTTGATAGGTTATCTAAATTTGTCAAAAGTAAAGATGCTCCTAATAGCTAGGATCTTTCAAAAGTTGTCCCTGTAACTCCTAAAGCAAGACCTACCTAGAGCAACCTAATTTCTTCTCCCACATTTACCACAGGGAAAATATAACCATTTTATAATTCCTTGCTTATTAATGGCCATAAACTCAACAACTGCATCATAGACTTAGGTTCTTCTGATAATGTCATGTCCACCAAAGTAGCCAATGCTTTAGGCTTGACATTAACTAAAATGTTTGGCCATTGTTTTTCCATGGAGACAAAGCAAGTGCCTCTGATAGGGCAGATCAAGGATGCACAATTTGCATTCGTAACTTTCCCAGAAAAGAGGATCAAAATTACAGTCTTGGTAGTTGATGATCCTAGTCTCATATGGGATATTACTGGGACATAATTTCTGTAAGGATGTTAGTGGGGAAATAATCTTGGACTGGTCAAAAGCTAGAATACTCGTCAAGGGTATTATGCAAAAGTTCCTTCCAAAAAGAGAGTCCAAATACACCGTGATAAAATCCGAAGAGCCAAGAGCTCAGATTTTGTTTGAGTCATCTAGAATGGGCAATTATTTTCTGACAACTAATAAAATACTCGAGTCTTCTGATGAAGATTCAAATGGGGATCTCATGATAGAAGATTCTTCTTCTTCAACTGAAGAAAATCTAGATTTTGAAACTGCAAAGATGGAAATTTTAGATGATGTTTGGACTTTGGAATTTGATGGCAGTTGTTCCTCCATTGGATTTGGAGCGGGGATAGTCCTTGTATCCCCTAAAGGAGATTTTTTTCCCTTTTCTTTCAAACTGCAATTCACCAATACTAACAACACCGTTGAGTATGAGGCTTTGTTGTTAGGCATGGATATTGCAAAGAATAAGGGAATTAAAAATCTTCATGTACAAGTTGATGCAGATTTGGTTGTTTCCCAGGTAAGGAACCTTTAACAGTCAAAGAATGAAAGACTAAGGCATTACTGCAATCAAGTCTAGGATTACAATGATAGAGTAGACTCTTTGGCTATGTCATCTACTCTTATGGTTCCACATAAGGATTTTAAAGGTAGTAAATATACCACTGAGTTTGTCTTTCAACCAAGTGTTATAGACAATTCTACCCAATGAAAAATCTTCAAAAGCGATGATCAAATCATTTCATTTTTGGAGAAGTAAAAAAATTTCAGTGAGTTGTATTTCAAAGTGACTCTCCTCTCGAAGAATCTATTTCTGAAGTAGATCAAGAGAATAGTGAAAAAATATTGCATCTCAAGGGGAATATGATTCCTAAAAGTTTGGTTTCTCTTGAGAAGATTTTTGATAAACATGACTTCTACAAAAAACATCAATAGAAATCCAGTTCAGAATCATCAAATGAAGTTGAGCAAGTCAATCTGGGCATGGAGATTGATCCCAAATTAGTCAATATTGGAAAATGTTGCACGACGGAAGAAAAAATCAAATTTGTAACACTCTTACGTGAATACATTGATGTATTGGCCTACTCATATGATGACTTGAAGTCTTTTAGTGTGAAGGAAGTCCAACATGAGATTCCACTCAAGTCAAGATCTTCACCTCACAAGCAAAAGTAGAGACAGTATAAGCCAAAAATCTTAGGCACTATTCTCATTGAGATTCAGAAGATGCTGAATGCCAGAATAATTTTCCCTATGCATCATTCTACATGGATAGCAAATATTGTCCCAGTGAGGAAAAAGAATGGGGAAATCTACATTTGTGTGGATTTCCAAAATTTAAACCAGTCATCTTTAAAAGATAATTACCCACTACCAGTGATGGATCAAATCCTTCAAAGAGTGATTGGATTAGAAATGTTGTCTATGTTGGCCAACTTCTCAAGTTACAATCAGGTAGAGGTCAGTGAAGAAGACCAGTGAAGAAGACCAGCATAAAACTTCTTTCACAACTCCATGGGGTACTTTTGTGTACTGCAAAATGCCTTTTGGACTGATCAATGCTGGTACTACCTTTGAAAGAGAAATGGACCTAGCTTTCTATGATGAAATGGGTAATTTCATTATTGTATACCTTGATGATCTAACTATCTTTTCAAAGAATCATTTAGATCATGCATATCACTTACGACAAGTTTTGGAAAGATGTCGTCAGCATGGTATCTCCCTCAATCCCAAGAAATCAATTTTTGGGTTCACAGAAGATAAGCTCCTTGGGCACATCATGTCCAAAGAAGGTACCAAGATTTATTTTGAGTGCACCAAATCTATCTAGGGTCTTACTTTGCCCTGTAGTAAGACAACAATACACTCTTTCTTTAGGAAAGTAAATTTTCTATAGAGGTTTATTCTAGAGTTTGCAAAGAAGACTCGTCATATTTTTGATATGATGAAAGGGAAGTCTACTATCATATAGAATCCAGAAGGTAAAGAAGCTTTTGAGGACATTAAGAAAGTTATAGCACATGGTCCAGTTTTGGTTTACCCTAATTATACTAAGGATTTCATTATATATAGCTATGCTTCTTAGCACACTCTGTCAACAATTTAGGTAAAACAAAACAAGGAAGGCATCGAATCCATGATTGCATTTATGATTTATCCTTTGAACGCTCATGAACTCAAGTATTTATCCATGGAGAAACATGCCTATGCTGTTGTCAAGGCAGTCAAACATTTCAAGTACTACATCTTCAACTCTCACACCACTGTATTGGTACCAAATTGAGCAGTAAAATTTATCTAGATGCAACAAGAGTTTGGGAGTAAGAGAGGCAACTGGATTGCTAAGATCTAGGAGTGTGATCTAGATATCAATCCCACCAAATTGGTTCATGGGAAAGGCTTGTGTCATCTAATTGCTGATAATGTACCAAGAGAAACTAGTGATGAGGAAGAAGCAACGAATGAGGTTATTCCCATAGTTTTATTTGTTAGTACAACAGATGAATGGTACTCCAATATTGCAAACTTCCTCACCTATGGGGAATGTTTTGAATACTTGTCCTACAAAGAGAAGAGAATGATCAAACTCAAGGCTAAAAACTTTGACCTATGGGATAATGGTTTGTATAAGAAGAGTATTGATGAAATTTTTCTATGTTGTGTCGACAAAGCACAACAAGGCAAATTGTTGGAGTCATTTCACAATTTAGCATGTGGTGGACATTTCTCAGCACCAGTGATGGCTCAAAAGATATTGTGAGCTAGATATTATTGGCCCACACTTTTCCAAGACACATACAACTAGGTGCATAAGTGTGAGTTGTGTCAACAATTTGTGGGGAAACCCAAGTTGGTAGCATTACCCCTCAAGCTAGTATTGATCGAGGAGCCTTTTCAGCAGTGGGCATCAAGACTTCATTGGTGCAATGAATCCACAATCAAGTGCAAGGCATAGCTATGTTCTCATGGCAACCGATTACTTCACCAAGTGGGTGGAGGCTATTTCGGTGAATCATGCCACTTCTGAAGTGGTTTGTAAGTTTCTCAAGGAAAATATCATATCAAGTTTTGGTGTGCCAAACAAGATAGTAGAAGAGAATACTACTTGTTTTTCTTCACATTAGATAACTAGTTTCTATTTTGATTATGGGATCATTCTTGCTCACTCGTCTAATTATTACCCCCAAGGGAATGGTCAAGCTGAGTCTAGCAATAAGAATATGGTTACTATCATTAGGAAGCTGGTCAATGAGAATCAGAGGACCTGGCACAAAGCATTTTTTAATGCATTGTGGGCAGATCGTATTACCCCCATAAGAGCAATCAACACATGTCACCATTTTAACTTTTGTATGGATTGAATGCTGAAATACCAATCACATTGGAGATGCCTGCTTTGAACTTGGCTAAGGCCATTGAAGATGGAACCCTTGATAACTCTATTGAAAAAGGCATAATGTCCCTTTCTAAACTTGAGGAACAACATGTAAAGGTGGTGGATCACATTGTGGAACATCAGAGTCAAGTAAAGAAATTATTTGATAAGAAGGCGAAATCCTAGAGTTTCTAAGTCGGTGACCAAGTCCTATTGTGGGACAAAAGAAGAGAGCTAAAAGCAATGCGTGGGAAGTTTGATTCCTTGTGGAGAGGCCCTTTTTTCATTCATTAGATCTATGGTAAAACTAGAACAAGTGCGAGATCATGATGGACCAAACAATGGCAATGGAGAACAACTTGTTGCATGAAAAAGTGCTAACATTTAGACTAATAATTAGATTTGGATGGAAAGGGTGTTAATATTTCTAGCTCAAATATGGATTCTCTTCAAAATTTCCTTAGTATTGCCTGATATTTAGGCAAGTGGGAGTCCCAAAACTTGCCAAAGAAACTTGCAAAACCACCCATTTAGTGTTATCCTGAAATTTTTGACAATTTCATCCTTGAAGCTGACATAATTTTTTGTAACTAAATTTAATCAAATGAAAAAAGTTTATAGAGGAAGCTATTAAGATTCTAAAAATATAATATATGCCTCATAATAATTTTAATAGGTAATTAGTATTAATTTTCTACATACGCTATGTCTAATTTCCTTATAGATATACATATTGAAAAACATCCATAACTTTCAACATATTAATCATTTTTTAAATCCAAAAGATGCATCACATTCTAGGATTTATTAGGTATACATTAAATTTTTTTTTATTTTCATATATTTTTGACCAAGTTAGGTTGGTTGGAAATTAATTTTTAATACTTTAAAAAAGTCACAGTAAAAAATTCATAAATAATTATTTATTCACTTAAAAAATTAAAAAATATGCATCACATCCACTCATGTGTCCTTTACTTAAATCGAAATCATGGAGGAAAAATATTATCTTTTTCTCATACTTAGTTTGGCCAGAATGACACATACTTTTTATGTTTTTCTAAAAATTTTAGTAGTGCTTCATTGAAATATCCAGTTTTCGCCAAACTATTTTTAAAATTTTTGAAAAAATGTAGTAGCCCATAAACTACATTCAATATATTACAACTTTTATTACTACCTTATTTCTAGATTGTGTAGATAACTCATTCAATTTTTGACATGAAGTTACTTAAGTCTATTTTTCACATTTACATTGCCACTTAGGAGTAGTGTTTGGCCCATCATGATCCTGCACTCACCAAGTTTCCTTTCGAAGTATCAAGATGGGACGCCTTTTCTGCCACCTCACAACAGAAAACATCTAAATCTTTTCCCAACATAAAGTGACAGATAAGTTTGTAAATATTTGTATAGTTTTTCATCTTTTTCTTTTGTCTTTTTGTGTCTGTTTGTTGTGTCGCCTGATTCTATAGCCCAATGGATGGATGAAGGCAATTAGAGATTGTGATTCTTCTCCCTTTGATCATTTCAAAGGACGATCAAAGGAAGCTCCCCAGTTAGAGCCAATTGTTATCCTTAAATTTAGTTATGCTCAATTTGTGGTATGACCCCTATGAAACTCATCCATTTCATAGCCTACAACTCTAGGATCGCAAAATGAGGAAATCATAGTTACCCTTGTGCACAATTTCCTAGTCTCAAAATGTTCGTCTAAGTGTCATCTTATGTCATTTTCTCTAAATTTGTGAAACAAGTCCATTTGCAAATTTTAGTTTCTGGGAGTTAGAATTTTTTTTGAATACATGTAGGATGGGCATTTTTTGTCGCCACTACATCTTAGGAAACTCTTTACATGCTAGGGCAGAAAAATTTGCTGACCCTACATGTCTTACTTTAAACATTGCATGGTCGACAAATTTTGCCGACCTAGCAACTTTTAGTTCACTTGAAGTGTCATTAATGCACTTCGATAATGGCATTTAGGATTTTTATAAGTGATTTCATCATTTTTTTTATTGTTTTCTTTAGTCCTTGTCATATCTTTGTTATCCTGTGTCATCCAAGATAGCTCGCTTCAACTCTTGCACAATCTATGAGTAGATCCGATAATATTTCTGGTCATACTGTGTCATTTTTCCATCTTTACATTCAGGTATGTTATTTCCTTTGCTGTTTAATCTTTGTAGTAATTTATTAATTATGCTTTCTTTGGGTTTTTTGTATCATGGATTTTTGTTTGTTTAAAGTTTTTATATAAATAAACGTAGGACCCATTTTCATCTTCCTATCATTTTCTTGTATGAAACTAGGGTTTGTCTTGAAGTTTTATTTCCTACTGACTTTCAAAAACATAGCTCCCTTTGTGTCACAGCAAGTTTGACATGTTATTTCTTCTCCTAGGTTTAATGTTTTGTTTCAAAACCGTGTTATGAGTTTTATCTTCTAAGTGCATGGTTGGAAAAATTTTCCTACCATACATTTTTGATTATACCTTTCTGCATGGTCGACGAATTTTCCTGACCATGCAAGTCTTACATAGAGTTTGACCTTACCCTATGATAAAGACATGTTTTATTTGCCTTGGGGTTTTTACCACTAATGTAGGGTCAGTGAATTTCATTGATCCCGCAAAATATAAACGGTTCTACCACATGCATGGTTAGTAAAATTTGCCACTCATGCTATCACTTTGAAGTCATTTACCTGCATAGTTGGTAAAATTTCCCACCCATGCAAATACTTCAAAAGTTTCAATATGTAATAGTGGAAAATTTTACTGAACCTACAATTGTAAGTTTTCCCAAACTGCAAGGTCAGTGAAATTTGCTGACCTTGTACAAAACCAATGCAGTGCTTCCAGTATGTGGAGGTACTAAATTTTAGTGCTCTTACACTCATTTTCCCAAAATTTCTCTAACACGGGAAAAGTTTCTCTTTTCAACCAATTGCCTACTTTTGCTCTGTTTTTCCCTCCATCGCACTCTAGCCCCTCAAAGCTCATGCCATTGCTTAGAATTTCCCCATCATTGCAGTTTCCAATCAAGCAAATTTTCCTAACACTATGAAAACCCTAGATTTTGTGTTGTAGTCTCTTGTGCACGCATCTCGACATCTACATTTCAAAGGATAGTTGTTCTTCAGATGATAGATCCCTCTCTGAGTAAGTCAAAATCCATGAAGTATAAATACCAAGGAGTCTTTTTGATGGCATCTATGAAATCCAATGTGGATGAAATAAAGGACACTGAGATTGGTCATGTTGACATGGCTAAGTTTGTAGAAAGAACCACACAAGAACCACTCAATCCAGCCATGAGGTGTATAGTGGAAAATAATATTCAATTGGTAGCTTCCTTCCCTATAGCTGCACACAATCCAGAGTTTGTTCTTCAAGTAATGACGCACTATAATAGAGATAATTGGAGTTTCAGTGATTCCAATGGGAATGTAATCATGAGGTTGGATGCAAAATTCTTTGACAAGGCTTTCATGTGTCCTAGCATTGATGCATATGCAAATATTAATTTTGATTATACATAGAAGGAATATGATAAGAATATTGAATCTGCTAGAAAGGTGATCAACAATAGGTGGTTGAAGAGTGCAAGGCTAAATTTGTCAAGGAGGCCTAAGAACTTTCCTCGTAGTGACTTCATTGAAGAAGTCAGTGATTTGATTCTTAGTAGAGTAAGAGGGTTGCCTACATCTTCTACCTTCCATGAATGGATGTATCTGTACATTAGGATCATAATGAGGAGGAAGTAAAAGATATTGTAGGAATTTCAAATTAGTAATGCCATTCATGAACTAATGAAGGTGCACAATTCATCTAAGTTCTATATGACATCATATATTGTCTATGTTGGTGCCTCAATGAGGAACTTTCCTGGATTGACATCATAGGGGGATAGGAGAGTAGTTCTAGTTTATCAGTATTATCCTCAGATAACTCTTGATGAAAGTATTCATCACTTCAGAAGAGTTAACAATGCTTTCTTTGCTACTTTCCTATGTTTATTTGATTCTCAATTAGAAAAGAAGAGGGTTTCTGACAAAGCGTGGGAAGAAGTGAATAAATATGGTTTCTAATACCATCAATTTTCCACATTCACTTATTTGAGGGATGGCTTCTTCATGGGGTATCCTTACATGCTTCCAAGGTACCCTAGTGATAAAATTGTGTTGATGGAATTATGCAGACAAAAAATGGCAGTGAATAGTAAACGGATGGAGTCTAAGAAACCAAGTTTTAGATTTCCTATTAAAATTGGTTGGTATTCTATTTCTACTTCTCCAAAGGCTAAAGCTATAGATTTTGAAATGCAATTGGTCACAATGAAATTTTACAAGAAAAGAGCCAATTTTGATTATAGAAGGGTAAAGGATAAAATAAAAAAGAGATGTTTTTAACCCATATGCACAGAGTTGAGGATGTTTAGGAAGATTTGAGGACATAGGAAGAAATAAGGAAAATGGATTATTGCTAGTTAACTTTAAGTCAAATTGAAGAACTTGACTTGGCTGATATTCCTAAGGGCATGGTTGATGATGGTGATATCTTGGATCCCACCTATGTGACGAATAATGTTGCAGACTCTCCTTTACCAGCCATACAATGGTTAAAGAAAGAGGTAACTTCTATCCAACAAAGGTTTCAAATAATTCTACCTAATACAAATGTGTGGTTGAAAGAGAAGGGAATTCTTTTGAATGACTTTGTAACCAGATCAGAGGAGGAAACCCAAGATCCTACAGAAAAGAAGATTGAGTTGAGAACAAAGAATAAGAGTGATGTGCCGAATTCAAGCAAAAATGCTAAGCCTAAAATTAAATTTGTTTATAAAGGTGAAAAGGATAAGATAGTTGAGGAAGATCCGTCTATTGAGAAACCATCTTTAGAGGAGCAAGAAGAAATTGATCATGAGGAAGGACAAGAAGATCAGGAACAACATGAAGAACCTAAAATGTTCCCTCATGAGAACATTTCGAAGGAGCTATTGATGCATAAATCTATGGGTTTAATCGAACAACAACATGAGAAACTTCAAAGATGTGGGATTGACCCCTGAAGTGACCTCTAGATTTCAAGGAAGCTAGCTCTTCCATTCTTTCAGCAGGGTTTGAGAAAAGGTTAGAAAGAAAACTAGATTGTAGAAATAAGTGCCTAAATCTTAGGTGATCCACCAGATTTAAAACTCAGTTACACAGTGTTAACCTTGTGAGATTTAACTGGAATCAAAGAGAAAAATGCATGATTAAACCCAATTTGATAAACAAATTAAACAGAGGCAAAAGAAATAGAAACTTAGAGAAACAAGAAGCAAAAATCAACTCAGCTATGCACAGAACAACATTCTCATTTATTTGGATAGTAACAAGTTAAAAAGGCAAAAATGGCTGCACAAAGTAAAATATTACATCTCATTTGAAAAGCATCTACTACTAAGGCAAAGAATAAAATATCTACTACTACTGGCTACTCTGAAATCTGATCTGTAGAACTATATATCAAGAACTCTATGTATGAAGAACTCCTCTGAACTGACCCAGATCTGGCCTTTTATAAGCTTTAAAAACCCCAGAAAATATCTTCAACGGCCTCAACGGTCTCCAACTGAAAACCCCGTAAAGTCTGACACAAAAATTTGGCTCATAACTGTATCTGAAACTGAACTGTGTCTTTCATGGTTGCAAAATATTTCCTTGCCTCTATTCTTTACCAGTATGAAAAAATAATTCCCATGGCTGTCTTCTTTACCACAGCATGAAAAATAAAAAATGGCGTGAATAATTTTATGGCTGCATCCTTTTACTTCCCATGAGGAATCAAAATTTATATTTTAATAAAGTTTCACTTTATTATTTGTTGTGTCTTTTAAAACCAAGAGACTCTTTCCCTTTTATTTAATAAAGCATTCAGCTGTATATAATGGGCCCACCATTCAAAATGAGACTCTGCATTATATTTTAGCATTTTCTAGTCTTCTCGTGACATATTTGCATTAATAAAATTAAATGAAACATTTAATTTCCCTCTTCGGGCTACTCCACGTGGTTTACTCCAATGCATTCTTGCTTTTCTCTTCACCACTTGAGCCATGTGTATCACTTCCGCATCCTTTCTTTTCTCTTCACCGCTTGAGCCACGTGTATCACTTTTGCATCCTTGTTTTTTAGCTTCCTTGAAACATTCTCGGGCATCTCCATATGGCGCTCTCTAGAGCCCTTTTAGAAACTTTTATTATAGCTTTTATTCATGGTGAGGAGTCAAAAATCTTATTTTAATGAAACTTTACTTCATTATTAACTGTGACTTGCTTCATAAACTTTTAGTTGGAGGGACCTGCATCATGTTTCAACTTTAATAAAGATTTTAATCTTTATTTAAAACTAACTCTCTTCTTGTGAGCTTCTGAGACATTAATATTTGAAACTAAAATAAAGCATTAGCTTTATGAAAGGGGCCCACCAGGTTAAATGAAACTCTTTATTAAAATATACTTTAGCTTTGTGACACATTCGATGCCTTATGAAATAAAATAAAATTACTTTATTTCCTCTCCTCCGCTGCCCCCACGTGGCTCATTCTGCTGCATCCTTTAGCTTCTCTTTATTGCTGCTCCCACTTGTTAGCTTTCACTTAATTTTGAGTCTCTCTCAAACATGATTGGGTGCCTCCAAGTGTCATTCTCTAGAGCTTGCTTCTCAACAACCTATCTCTCCTTTCAATCCTCCGCTATCGTTAGATCTCTTTGCATCTTACAGTGACTATTCGACTGCACTATGAATAGGAGGATTGATACAATGAATTTTTGAAATGGTGTAAAAAATTTGTCACCAGGAGCCACATGTTTCATCTTCCCTAGATATTTTTCTAGTTTCTATTGCTATCCCATCATCACAGACATTCCTACTACCTTGATCAATATTCCATCTTTTGGGTCAATTCAGTCTATGCATTCATCTTCCTTTTCTAAGATCACTTTTGATAGTCTTAATTAGAATTTGGAAACTATTTTTGGTTCTTCCTCCTCTTTGCCAAGTTGTCTTCACCTTCATTTGATACAAACCCTCAATCTGATTTTGAACAACTCATGACTGATTCTGGGCAAATTCCAAATGTAGATGTTCCTGGCGCTATTTTCACTAATACTTCACCTATTGAAACTTCAACTTTTGTGAGTGCAATTTCTCCTACACCAATCATGGCTACTAGTTTAGATGCAAGTTTGTCTACAATTCCCCCTAGATCTCATCTCATACACCAAAGAGGAAGAAAGAAATTGTCTCTCCAGATGAATTTGACTTTGACCAATTGGCACCCACCAAGACCAAGACTAAGAAAAAGCCAAAGACTCTTTCTAGTCTATTTGAAGACAAGGGTCACAGATATGCAGAAATAGCTTAGCCTCCTCTTGATGTTTCTATTGAAAAGTTTGATATGAATGATTATTCCATTTCAAGGGTTGGATTGGGAAAGATCACTCATGAAAGTGCCAAGGCTGATGCTCAGTTAACATTGAATTCTCTTATTGTAAAATTTGATGAGGTGAAAAAGATGAAAGATCATTATAAAGCTAAAGCAAAATAATTGGCCTTGGTGGTCTGAAAGATTACTCTATCTTCTAAATTAGTTGAACCTACAACTGCAACTATTTAAGATCTAGTTATTCAAAAGGCTGAAAAAGTTTATACAAGAGGTCGAGTGGTTGGTGAGTTCTTGGACAGGATGATGGCACAAGGTCTGCAACTTTTGAAAACTTGTATAGAAAGAATGGAAAAGATGGAAAGTATAAGAGTAGAGTTAGATAAAGTTGTTGATACTTTCTCTCAGGAGCAGGAGGAATTGGAAGACCATTTGCAGGATTGGGTTAAAATGAAGAAACTCAAATTGGCTACATTAGGTTATATGGGGATCATTCCCAATAGAGAAATGTATGTGGAAGTCAAAGAAACTCTCATACAAAAAGTAGGTGTCATCAAAGAGTTGATCAAAGATTTGCATAGTGCTCATGAAGTTAGTGAAGATAATGATGTGAATCTGATTAACAAGATTGAATAATTGCCTTGCAAGTTACTTGATGACAACCATATGTTTCTTTCCACAAATACAGTGATACAAGAAAGCAACAACATGATCCAGAAGGAGTTTGAAGATCAAACCTTTTCAGTGGCTTCAATGGATAAGTTGTTGGATATACAGTTGACTTTGGACAACCTCAAAGTGTTCTTGGGCAGGCATGAGAAATCTTGCAATATCGTGAAGGATTCCATAACTAGGGCCCTTGCTATTTCTAAACATACTTGGGGACTAGATGCTGAGGAAATGCAAGCAGTCATAAAGAAATATGCAGATTTCATGGAGAAGGATGGTGGAGAAAGTTGATCATGCCTTGGTTTATTTTTCAATATTTTCATGCTTTTTGTATTTTGCTCCAGACATATTTACATGTATTTTTCAAATATGTAATTACATGAAAAAACAAAGAAGTCCTAAATCAATTTGGAATTTTGTGTTGAATAAGTCAAAGTAGTTATAGTTTTCCTATTTTTTCTCTCAGCCTCTCACTATAAATAAAGAGGGCCTCTTTTGTAAATTTTATCTTTTGTCTATTGAAGCGAAGCGCTGCCAATTTGAAGAGCAATTTGAGACTTTGAGCTTATTTTGTAAATCAATTTTCAATCAATATAAAGAAAGCAAGTTTGCGTCCAATCTTTGTCTTGGATCAAATTTGTAATGTTATAGAATTGTTCTTATGTCCTTTCTATAGCATTATCTTGTATGTATGGTTGAATTGTGAACATGGAAATCAAGTGCTTAGAAGGTGATTCAAATATGATCATGTAGACTTTGTGCTATGATATCATCTTTGAAATTTGTGTTTATGTTAGTGAATGAGAAGTAACTTGAAGACTTTGGTCTGCAAGTTATTGTCTGTGATCGTGTTATCTTATCATGGCATATAGTGAATACTTTGGGCTGCACTCTATTTTGAAATCTTTCATTTCCAATTGGCATAAGAAGCAATAGGAAACTTTGTGTTTTAATGGGTTTCTTGGTAATTAACACACGTTGGTATCATTTAGTTATTCTTTTGTGTAACTTAAGTGGATATTGGTTATTATTGCTCCAATTTACTAATTTGTAGTTCTTTGCATATTATAAGCTTTGTGGGATTGTTATCTTGAATTGTAGACATCTATTCTGAAAAAGGAGAATAGGATGATATGGAACCACCCCAAGGATAGTTTTTAGTGTACATAAGTCTGGTTAGTTATTGGTTGTTATTAGTTAGCAATAAGAAGTGAGCCTCCCATTTGTGAGAGGAGAGATTAAATCTTATCTCATTGTGGTTGATATAAGTATTTTGTTTTTAGTTAGTTGATGACAAAATATTCACCTGGAACACTATTAAAGAGGTTGATGGTATTGCCAAAGATAGTTATGGCTATAGTAAGTAGTGGTCAATAATTTTTGTAGAATTAATAAAATGTCATGGTAAAATTATTTAATGACACCTCATATGTTGATATGGATCCTATTGCATGATTTTTGAATCATTGTGTATTAGGTCTTGATATCATAATATTATTGTTATTGTCATTAGATACATGTAGGATCACAATGTAATAAAGCTTGATGCATAGATGTTGATTGAGATTGTTATTGGTATACTTGTTGATTTATTTTTATGAAAAATCATCATGACTTCAAAATTGAAAAGTAATTTATATCTCTCATTTTCAATTATGAGTTAGGTTGGTAGGAGTGAGATATATTGTGGACTTGGCCATAGAAAGGCATGTATAAAAAAATGAGAATCTTAAATTCGAGCATATATTTTTTCATGGCCATTAATGTGATAATGATAATGTTCATTTTGAATAATTATAGTAACATATTGTTACTCTAAGGAATTAAATAAAGTACCACAATTTTGAATATTATATTGAAAATTGTTCTAGACTTTCTATGCAATTAAATTGGTCTGAGAGGTGGTAGTTCAAATATTTTTATTAGGCACTCTATTATGATCCAGAAGGATATTGGGTTTTGGCAAAGGCATTAGATATTAACAAGGATAAACTCTAGAAAAAATATGTAGTCAAGGGTATAATAACTTGGCACTAATTTCTTTATGGTTTATCATCTTGTGTCTAAGTGAACAAGCTAGTGAACCCTACCTATAAAGTGTTTTTGTAAATGTAATTTATCATTTATGCTCACTGTAGCCATTAATCCAATTAGACTTTTGGGATAAAATATTTTGATTATTGATCTCCTTTAGGATTTCATTTAGAAAATTCAAGAATATGACTATAATATGGACAAGACCTTACATTTGGTGACTGAGTTTACTTAAGGGATACACTTGGAAATGAGCACTATGTCATGAGTATTATGTAAATTTTTATAACAATATGCCAAGATTAATTGTTGACTGATAAACTTTTGTGATGCTATCAATGGGACCCTTTAATGGTGTATTAGGTTATCATCATGTTTGGAAACTAAATAAAACTCTATGCCAACAATAATATGATGTACCTACACTTTGATTGTATAAAATCTATTAGATCATTACCTACACAAGAATGCATACTATCATTGGAAGGTCATTATTGATGCCCATCAATTATAATTGTTCTAGTATAGTGTGGTGGGAAGTATTGTTTGAGCTCTTTGAATGTTGACTACATTAGGTACTAAATTGTGAGGACAATTATTTGAGTTTAAATACCTTGCATCTATATTGTTGTGGTGTCTAGTTTCTTGTTCATTGTATGATGTTGGATATTGAAAGATGTATTGTGATTTTGTGATGTTTTTGCATTGTATGACTGTTGAAGTTTGAGTATAAGGGTTGATTGACAAACATATTGTTGCTATATGGAATCACTTACTATTGACCATTAAGGTCATATTTAAAATTAATAGAAAGTATGAATATAATCTAGTCTGTCAATTGGACTATTATAAGAATGTCATTGCACCATAGGGTAAATGAAAATAGAAGGTTAAGATTATTATTACTATTTTATTGTTGGCACATATCTTCATGTCATGATTTAACAAATATAGTGTGACCCCTGTTTGGAGCATGAATTAGGTATGGAACACATGGCTTAAAGAAAGTTTAAAAGTATCGTTGTATGTCCTTTGAAGTTTAGATGATTCTTATGTGGCCTCTATAATGTGCCGTACTTGTTTGTATATTCTTAAAGATCTTTTTATGTGTTATTTTATTTTTATTCGTGTTCTTTTAGACTAGACAGAAGAATACAGAAGGGGTTTTCTGTTTTCTTGCAAATGTGTTGCCGGAGCATATAATATAGAGCATAGAATGCAAACCCAGAAAAAGTACAATAGATATGTAGAAACTAATAGATACCTAGATAGTAAAATAGCCAATAAATAATTACTATCACATACCCATGTTGAGATTCACAACTTCATACAACTGCTGTAGCCAGACCAACAATGGGTATGGCTGAAAATGCTTCAACTCTCCATAAGACTGAAAGTATTGGTTATTACAATGGATTACAATGATGTTAGAGTTCTAAACACCTACAATAGAGAAGAAACGAACCTGTAGCAAATAACCAATGAGTCACCAAAGACCCACGTCCTCCAAGGGCATTGTATGACTGGGTACAAGTAAGATATGCAATAAAAACCACTGGAATCTCTTTGAATCTAGTCTGAGAATGATAAGCAATGGTTCCCACAACAGGGTGACCAATATAGAGGAAGATATATGTCAAAACTCACACCAAATAGCTGCTAGAAATGGTACGGCCATGCATAAGGAGGTACAGCCAGCAATGCAACAAATATCAGCTCCAAACCCTCAACAAAATATGTTCTAAACAACCATGGAATCAGTCATTCAAATTTGCATAGACAATCTTCTCAAAATCTAGAAATGATAAGAACAATGAATCCACAAATCTCATTACACAAACTCCATTTTGGCACAGTGTGAATGTTGAATACATTCACCAACATAGGCACCGTTGGGTGGTATTGCACACCTGTAGAATGCCATTACTAGAGGGAGTTTTCGTTCCCAATAGCCTCTAGTTTGAATTCTCTTGAAACCCTCTCAGGGAAAACCCTAACAGAGCAAATAGCTAACAAAATCATATATTCAAGCCTATTTCAAATGAGGCACTTTTCCCTCTTTTAAAACTCTCCAAGAGGGGGTGTTTTACTTTGGTGGGAAATATTTCTTTTAATTTCACTTTTAATATTTCCCAATGTGAGTGCTCGAAAAAATGACATAAGTGACTTTTAAATATTTCATTTTTCATCACTTAACTAATTAAACCCAAAGTCCAATATTAAATATTAATATTAATTTACGGACTTTAAAACAGAGGCCCAAATAATGTTAGAATTCAGTGATCTATAGCTCGCCAGAAAAGTCTCGACGAGACGCATCCAACCCCACTCTAAAAATCCCGTTCCGGTACCAATCCTGAAAATGGGGACATTACAGTCTGCGCTTCCCAAAGATTGCTTGTCCTCAAGCAATGCCAATACAACCTCCCAGCAACAGACTGAACCCAATTGAAACCAAAAATGATCCCAGGGTCCCAGTTATTCCCAGCATAGAACCACCACGTCGACGCTGCGCTACTCTGATAAAACCTTCACCATGCAGAGAGTGGTAAAGCAACACCTCAAAATCCAACTGAATTGTCATGCCAAACCTATCACCACCTGTATCCCAACACATTAGAACCTCACATCCATCAATCATGAAGAGGAAATTAACCTGCGAAGTGTCTGAACCACAACATTCCCCTCCATCCTCTATAAAACTCCTATGGATGTACTGACTACACAACATAACTGCTGGAAGATATAAAACTGCTCCTCTCAGAATGAGGGAATGAATAAACTCTCCTCCATCATTGCTGTAAAGACTAAATATGCCATCATGCTTACTGATACTGCAACCTGTCAAAAGCCCTATCTCCAATGGAAATTTAGGAGACCAAGAAGCTATAAACTCTGTCTAATACATATCACCTTGATGGCACTCTGCTCTCTGCCCCTACGAGTGATCCTTTGAATGTGTCTAATTCAGCCACCCGCAATCTCTAGTTCCATCTTCTGTAGATGGTAACCCTTCATCCCACAATGGATGGTATAAATCTTGAGCCAATCCACACTTATGCATCATCAGGTCATCTATGTATGGTCTAAAAGAGAAATGATGAGCACTCCTCACTATGCAGTCAAAATAAAAAGCACCCGCCTATGTCAATGGTTGACTGCCATAGTCATGGGCAACACACTCCTCATCACTCAAATCAGTAGATGGCTCATGTCTCTGATCTTGAATAGCTAATTGGGTAGATACTCTGCAAGTCCTCTCTGCATACCCAATAGCAAAGTCCCAATCTGAAAGAAATTGGAGGTACTATGATTTAATCCACTCCATGGCATGCTGGGTAGTTCACAAATCATATGTATATGTGCCCACTACTACCCCTATCTGCCTCTCCTCCAATTGTGCTGTCCAAAAGAGATCCTCCACAAACTTGTGGGTACTGTCAATATGAGTTAAGGTTCGAACAATCTTATCCTCGAAAACCCTTAGCTGATCTCTCCATCCTTGCAGCTCAATAAGTTGTCTATCACAATCAGCTGCATGGGATGCAAACTTTGATTTGCTTCCAGGAGAGGGAAACAAATCAACGTGAGAACCGATCACACCACTGGGTGCTGCCCTGCATATCTCCTGTGAAAATGATGAAGTAGTGTGGTGATCTGTCACACAACTCACTCACTGGAAATTTCACTACTACATCACAAAAGCCATCAATCATCTGCTCTGCATCACCTAAAATGGGACTAACCTCAGGAACACCTGGTGTGACATATTGTTCTCAGCTATACTTATCCAAAACAATCGTCCCATCTGTATCACCCGCACCAGTAATTGAAAGGGATGTAGCCACATCCTCCACATACTCATTACCACCATTCGTGGATGCATGCTCATCACCACTCACTGCCGTAGATATCTGAATTATTTTTGTAGGTGATGAAGACTGTGCCAAGATCAACTCCACTATAAGCTCATATATCTGTAGCTTTGACTCTTGAAGGGTTGTTTGAGTGCTCTTCAAAGAGTCTATGGTAACCTGAAGCTCATAGGTGAGCTCAGCGACCTCCTCTTCCTTTCCCCTTAGAGCATCATGATAAATACCGTCAAGCCTGAGAAGATGATCTCTATCTGATAATAGCTGTAGGTAATTATTCTTCATGATCTCAACTGCATCTCTAAGTGCCTAAAATTTAGCAAGGGAAAGTCCTCTATCATCATGTTCCTCCATCTCAAGAGTACTCCAACCATAGGTTGCCAACATCTGTCTAGCAACATCAAAATGTTCCAAAGCTATAGCAAACATATTGTCGTTAACCTTCAATTGCCCAGTCAAATGATGATGCCCCTGTGACGAACCATCTCCACACCAATCTTTCGATTTGCAATCTGCACTATGGAAAGAGGCTGAATCATCATCACTCATCAATTGATAAGCATCCTTATGTGTGCTATCAACCCTGCACACTTCCTCAAAAAAGGTACTGCTATTATGTACCTCATGGGATGACTCCAATAACATGATAGAAGTTACAGATTGGATATAATCATCACACACTGTTGCCTCCAATGTAAATACATGCTCAACAAAAGAGCTATCCTGGGACCCATCATCAACAAGTAAATTTTCTGATTTGTTGTCCTTTTCTAAGGTCTAATTTACAAAATCAGACTTACTGCGGCTTGAACCTGCATCACATCCAAGCTGAGTGTCACGCTCTGTCTCAAAATTTGAATCTTCTCCCATATCCCACACTTGGTTATTTTTCCCAAGTGTAATGCTACAACCAGAAACAACTCTATCATCCAACTCCAAAGGTGGATTGTCATATGTCATATCACCACCCATCTCAAGTAATGGGTTAACAGTAGTCACCACAAATTTATTCTTGCAATCAGATTCATGCAAGGGAAATGAATTGTTGTTATGGCGAATACTAAAATCAGAACCTTCATACCTATCATCAATGACTCCAATGCTATCCCAAATCACTTGTACCTCTTCCTTATCATCCTCAATAGTGAACTGTGAACCTAAATCAACAAGGCTACAAGGTCTTAGTTCAGGATCAACTACATGCAACGTGAAATCAGATTTGTTCTCAAAATCAAGAACACCACCTATATCATCGTTCCCTATTTGATAAGCATCCTCATGGGTGCTATCAACCAACCCTTCTGAAAGGTCACTTGGTTCTTCAAGTTGCAAGGGAAGTGAATCATTTTCTTCATTACTTAGGTCAAAGGTTATGGCAACATCAAATTTGTCACCCATGGCTGATTTAAAATCTTTATCTGCATATCTTTCACCTATGTCCTTTGAGGACTTAAAACTTTCAGCATCAATGCCCTTAGGCTCGCTTGCAAAGTCACCTTCTAGAAGCCTATCAATCATTTTTAATTCCTTCTCAGAAGTAGTAACTTCAAGATTTTTATCAAAGTGAGGCCCATCTTCACAAATTTATGCTGTAATCTCCCCTAAATCAGCAAGTTCCTCTTTGCATGTCTCTTGATTAGTGATCTTGTTTTCACCATACAAAGGCTTAGACTCATTCTTTCCAGCTATCAGGTCTTCTTTGCTCTTATCAAGACTTGGCTACAATAAACAAGTGGTAGGAGTTTCTATTTCACATTCCTTATTGTTCCAATCTCCATGGTTCCTGTCTCCATTATAGTTCCTTTTTCCGTCATTGTTGTTGTTGCTATCAATATCAGGTTTCTTGTGGAAAAAATTGGTTATCTCCTGATTCAATTGATTAGACTGTTGTTCCATCATCTGTTTTAATTAATTAGAATGCTGTCGTATCATTCTTAGATCCTCTCTGAGTCCTTCCCGATCTTCATCATCCATTTCCTCCAAAATGCTACGTAGAACCCTCATTAACTGTGGAAGGTGTTCAAGTTTCCTACTAGTACTGACCCTGTCCATGTCTCTGAATACTCATGCAAGTGCTGATCGCCCACATGCAAATCTAAGCTGTAAATCTTATACTTTCATCTGCTTGTATGAACCTGACCTCAAAGGATGGCAAGATCTTTAGCTCTGATACCATTGTAATGTACCGTACCTATTTGTATATTCTTAAAGATCTTTTTATGTGTTATTTTATTTTTATTTGTGTTCTTTCAGACTAGACAGAAGAATGTAGAAGGGGTTTTTTGTTTTCCTGCAAATGTGTTGCAGGAGCATACAATATAGAGCATAGAATGTAAACCCAGAAAAAGTATAATAGATATGTAGAAACTAACAGATACCCAGATAGTAAAATAGCCAATAAACAATTACTATCACATACCCATGTTGAGATTCACAACTTCATACAACTATTGTAGTCAGACCAACAATGGGTATGGCTGAAAATGCTTCAACTCTCCATAAGACTAAAAGTATTGGTTATTACAATGGATTACAATGATATTAGAGTTCTAAATGCCTCCAATAGAGAAGAAACGAAGCTGCAGCAAATAACCAATGAGTCACCAAAGACCCACATCCTCCAAGGGCATTGTACGACTGGCTACAAGTAAGATATGCAATAAAAACCACTGGAATCTCTTTGAATCTAGTCTGAGAATGATTAGCAATGGTTCCGACAATAGGGCGACCAATATAGAGGAAGATATATGTCAAAACTCACACCAAATAGCTGCTAGAAATGGTACGGCCATGCATAAGGAGGTACAACCAGCAATGCAACAAATATCAGCTCTAAACCCTCAACAAATATGCTCTAAACAACCATGAAATTAGTCATTCAAATCTGCATAGACAATCTTCTCAAAATCTAGAAATGATATGAACAATGAATCCACAAATCTCATTACACGAACTCCATTCTGGCACAATGTGAATGCTGAATACATTCACTAACATAGGCACCATTGGGTGGTATTGCACACCTGTAGAATGCCATTACTAGAGGGAGTTTTTGTTCCTAATAGCCTCTAGTTTGAATTCTCTTCAAACCCTCTCAGGGAAAACCCTAGCAGAGCAAATAGAAAACAAAATCATATATTCAAGCCTATTTCAAATGAGGCACTTTTCCCTCTTTTAAAACTCTCCAAGAGGGGGTGTTTTACTTTGGTGGGAAATATTTCTTTTAATTTCACTTTTAATATTTTCCAATGTGAGCGCTCCAAAAAATGACATAAGTGACTTTTAAATATTTTATTTTTTATCACTTAACCAATTAAACCCAAAGTCCAATATTAAATATTAATATTAATTTACGGACTTTAACATGAAGGCCCAAACAATGTCAGATTCCGGTGATCTATAGCTCACCGGAAAGGTCTCAACGAGACGCATCCAACCCCACTCTGAAAATCCCGTTCTGGTGCCAATCCTGAAAATGGCGACATTATAGCCTCGTTGATGTATGTTATGTTTTTCAAGAAGAATGCCATAATATAGTACGACTATGAAACTTGTCATTGTTGAATCATATTATAACAAGACATCACATAAAGACATACTAGGACTTTGCATAATTATTCCATTGTGAAGATATATTGACTACTATTATCATGTACTTGGATATGACTAGATTCATTTTATGTTGATTATGTTCTTATGCATAGTTCTATGTATGAATTTGATTTCGGTAATGTGAGTAAGTGTTGGAATGAAATTGGGTGACACTAAAATTTGATGTTTATTTGATAAACTGGATTTAAACTAGGAATTAGGGTTAGTCAAGTTAAGCATACATATGTGTGGGTGTGTGTCAACATAGGATGATATGATGATTATCATATAGGTTGACATCAATAAATGCAATATTACGTACCTTGTGGGAACCTAAATGGGGGTTGTAGAGATCTAGCTTGACTCTCTATTTATCCTAATGGGTCTATGTGAAGACTTGAACTGATGATTACTTCAGTTTCAAAAGTATTATGAGCTATATGATAATGGCCACATTATGTCATTGTAGGAAAAGATAATTTATTATTAATAAATAATCAACCTATCCTTTGTGTCAATGACATGAGCCTATAAGAGATTCTAGGATGTACATGTTAAACAATGAATAATAATAGTGGTGAGGCCTAATTTAAGATCTTGATGCCCTTGGATGGAAGTTCTTTAGGACAAGTTTTATAAATTAGGAACTTGGTTGGGTTTCTTTGCATACTGTTAAACATTACTAATTGTTGTGTGTCATTTAAAGGAACATTGCTAGGGTATGGAATAGACATCCAAGAATTTGGAGTTTTATGATTAATCAGTAAGCTTAGTGAGCTATGGTTTGTTTTGGAATGGGTATTGATGAGTCATGATTTTCTACACTATTTGGTGTTAAACCCTTTTATGATTTTTCTCCTATAATATTCCATCTATTTCACTTCTAAGAGGAAAGCTACATGAGTGGTTAGGAAACCATGGGTAAAGGAACCTATATTTATGTTCCTTGAGAGACTAAGGTGAGGATAACTACATTAGACTTTGATCTCAATTGTAGGCAATCCTTGGACAAAGAATGTCCCTCTGACCCAAGTCAGTAGGGGAGGGTTTAGGGAATAGATTCAAGGTTTGGGGTGTTCCTAAACTTAATCAACCTTCCCTCTTTAGTACGTTTCAACTTGAGACTAAAATTTGCATCAGATGGTTGAGAACTTACTTTCCAATTAATATTATCTCACCATATAGATTTGAGATGATAAAATGTATTCCATCATCATCAATCTTATCTACTCTATGGTTTGTGGTGTTTGAATATCCACAATTTTCTCCAATATGAATGAACTTTTAGAGACATCTTCATCATGGTTTGTCTCTAATGTGAATGTATAAGAGTGCCTCTAGACTTGTCCAAACTAAAATTATTAAAGTTTTTTGTGTTGGATACTACAACATTGTGTTTGGGCTTAGTGATAAGTATAAAAAGGTATACGTTAGCCTCAAGACCCATGAGAGATCTATTCTTCCAATTATTAAGGACATAATAAACTTAGCCATGACATGGTTATGAATAATTTATGGTAACTTGCTAACTTTGAATTTAATGATGATGTTGAATTAAGCCATTATGATATGATGGCGTGAACTACTCTTAATATGTGTAGATTATCTTCTTATTCTAAATATGTACCTAGATTTGTGTTGAGTTAGGATGGAATTCCTTATGATTGCCTTTTACAAATGTAGAAAAATAATAGTAAGTACTACCAAATATGGTAAGGTGTTTTAACTTTATATTTGGTTAGTAGATAAACATATGCTAAGATTTATGATTAGTGATAGGAAAATGCTATGTGCTCAGAAGTAGAAAATAGTGTAATATTACCACTATGGGATTGACTTTTGTATGATGAATAATGTGTTTCCAAGAAATAATTTAAATTTATGGAATGACCATTGAGATTATTTTATGAGTTGTATTTATTTATGTATATGAGACCACATAGAATCTAGATCATGTGGGCTTAATGTGTCACATGAATGTTCGTAATTCTGACTCTAAGACCTATAGGACCATTGTATAGGTTAGTGGATCCCTTTGTGGTAATGTAATCCGATTAACTTGTCTAAGGTGTAAACTATTAGAGTAGTGTGTTTTAGATCAATGTTTTTGTACCTTCTAAAAGTCAAAATGCTAAATTGAGATTGATATAGGATCTAATTTATTGGCATCACAACTAGGGTTGAGAAAAGGACTCTACAAGAGCATAGATAGAGGACAATTATTCTCTTAGCATAGCTTCTCCCACTTATCCTGAGTTGATCACAAAAATTAGAAATCCTATCACCCATTTATAGATAAGATTATCGTTGCTCTAGCATGATAGGATTCAAGGAGTGTGCTTTGCCTAAATAAGTATCCAATCATATTATAGGGTTAGCTGGATTTCATCAGTAGCATGTAGGTGATAGATGCTAGGAGCTAGCTAATTTCATAGGGTTTAGATAGGATTTCACTAGTGGCATGTAGGTGATAGATGCCAAGATTAGTCCAACTTTCACTAATGACATGCAGGTGATGGATACTAGTATCTACCTATCTTAGGAGTTCAGTATTAGCATTGGGGTATTGGAAGGAATGTGTGTACCACCTATGTTGTATGTTGTTATACTTACACCTTAGCTATTGATGACAACAAGTAGTATGAGACACTTGCTTTTCATCATAGCTGAAAGTGATTTGAGTAAAAGGATGGGACCCATGATGTAGCATGATATGCACTAACATTCCTTTTTTAGTTGGTATGTACTTAAAGGGTAATTGTTATTGAATTATGTAGTTGTCCAAGATACATGCAGTAGGTCACATTTATTACACATATGGTTCTTAGGGTTGCCATTGATGTCAACACTATCACTAGGTTACCATTGATGTCAAAACTATCATGGTGGTGTGATAGTGTTCATGGTTGGATGTCATGTCCCATCTAGCAAGAGAAGGGAGAAGATATAGTTCATATTAAGATGGGAGTTAGAAGTACAAAGATAATTAAATGTGCTTTTGATGCTACTAGTAGCCGGTAATGTGTATGATCCAAGTTCCATGATGATTGCATTACCAGAAGAGTGTTTTGTTGTTGATTGTTTGAAGACAATGTCACCTTTGTGAAGATGTTATGTACTGGACAATGGAATGCTATGCATTCCTCTACATTTGTAGCTATGGCTATGCGGTTATGGAATTATGTTCAAGAGGAAGTGAAGGTGATAATTCTACTTTTTTAGATCATCTGTCCTTTCGTTGTGAAAGTTATGCATGATAGAGCACAGACATGTGTTCTAGCAGAGTAAGCTAGTGATGAAAGCCTGTTGGAATGCTCTGCATTCCTTCGAAAATGAATGATTACCCTTGTAGTTTTTAGGACATGTTTATGGACATGTATTACATGGTTCCTTGTAGTTTCAAGGTCTTTAGTGGTCTGCAGATCAGTTTTCAAATGACATTATGTTGTAGTGTGTTTTGGATGACATATTGTTCTCATTGGTAATGATTGAAGCTATGTGGCATAATTATTTGATGTGCAGTGGCCAAGGAGTGTTTGGGGATGTTGTATGCATCATGTGGACTCATTTGGAAAAGTTTCACAAATATCTTTCTTGTTTCAAGTATCGCACAAGGTCTTCAAGTTGATATGGCTATTACAATTCAAGTCTTCATGTGTTTTCCTTAAAGTTGTAATATTTTCAAATGAGCAGAGTGTGTGGATGTAATTCCTTTGTGCTTGAAAATCTGAAGGATGTTTTGGACCTGGTTAAGCAAGTTTTGGTGTCTGTAAGGCTTGGATCTTCTACTGGTGTAATGTGTGGTTTCACTTAGGACCTATCTTCTACATGTTTCATATTGTGTGTTGTCTGGATGACTTGTAAATGTCTTTTTCATGTTGTATCTGGCCAACAAGAAATGTAATATCATGTTAAAATAGTGAATCAAAGTGAGTGAGGTGAGGTGTGATTGCAATGTGATTGAAAAGTTTGCAAGCAGATAAAAAGTAGAATAAGTGCATTGTTGATGTACGTCTAAAGGAGAAAGAGTAGAAGTGGTTGATGCTATTTGGATTCATCTTGAAGACATATTTGTGATAGTGATAATTTATAGAGTGTGCCTAACTGATCAAATCCTTAGAAGGAAGTGTGTAGAGGCAGAAGTGCGATCATCAAAATTGTGAGTTTCAATGTCAGTTTTCAGATAGTAGAAAGATTGTCATACTATAATCTTTTGTAAGTGTTTTCTCATTTCAGGGAGTAGTAGATTCCTTGGGAGTGACCCTAAAACAAAGTCTTCAAGGAGTAAAAGCTTCCTTGGGAGTGACCCTAAATCAAAGTTACTTAGGGAGTACCAGCTTCCTTGGGTTGTAGACCTAAACAAAGTTATTATTTTAGCTTCATATATTGTGAGTTAATCCTCACCATGGTTTTTCCCTTCTAGGGCTTTCCATGTATATTTGATGTTGTGTTGATGTACATTATGTTAATCTTTCATATTCATCTTTATGTAATGATTAAGATTTGATCTGCTTTGGATAAGTTTAAATTGTTAAAAGTGGACATTATTTAAATAATGATTCACCCCCCTCTCAATATCTTGGTGTGTTCAACAATTGGTATCAGAGCCAAGTTCCTCTGAAGGAAGATTGACCGCTTGAGGAAGGTCTAGGATGGCATAGAATGGATCCAACAAGATACCAAGGTTTGATGGGACAAATTATGCCTTTTGGAAGCTAAGGATGGAAGCTTATATCAATTCTCTAGGGTGCGGTGTTTGGGACTCTATCAAGTTTGGTTATACTATTCCTGCTTCTATTCCTACATAATCAGATGAAGTTAAGTAGTATGATAACAATGAAAAGGTAAAGTTTGCTATCATGAGTAGGTTAGCTGATTCAGAGCTTTCAAAGGTAATGAGTTGCAATTCTACTCAAGATGTTTGGGATAAACTTAAAACCATCTATGAATGAGATATGAAAGTAAAGTAAGCTAAGATGCAGATCTTCAAGAGCAAATTTGAAAACCTAAAAATGTCAGAGGATGAAGACATTGCTAGATATATGCTCTAGGTGAATGAAGTGGTCAATGGCATTAAAGGTCTTGGTGGAGAAGTGGAAGAAGATGAGATTGTAAAAAAGGTTTTGAGATCTCTTCCCAAATCTTATAGTCATAAGGTATCTGCCATTGAGGAGAATGTATACTTGGATACTCACACTGTAGATAAATTGTTTGGTACCCTTACTGCCTTTGAAATGAGAGAGTTTGGTAGTGATGCTCCAAAGAAAGAAGCTACTTTCAAAACCAATATGAAGACCAAAGAAGAAGTTGTTGATGAAGATGAGAGCTCTGATGGAGGACAATTTTGTAAGACTAAAGAAAGGTACTGACAAATACAAAGGTAAGTTACCATTCAAATGTTTTAATTGTGGAAAGGTTGGTCATTTTGTTTCTAAATGTCCTTTCAAAGAATTAAGGAGTAATAACAGGAGAGACAAGTTCAAGAGAGTTCTGTATTCCATAGAAAGTAATTATTCTTCAGAAGATGAGGATCATGATGATTCAAATGATGAAACACTTTTCATGGCCATGAATATTGGTAACAAAAAGGATGATGCTAGAACTTGTGAGAAGACTGATACCTTGCAAACTGATCAAAACAATGAAAGATCAATGGTTATATGGACTTCCTTTCATGCAAAAGAAGAATTTAAGGCTTGGGTAATTGATAATAGATGCTCAAATCACATGACTAGTGACAAAGAGAAGTTTATCAGCCTTGAGAAGTGGGATGGTGGTGTTGTCTAGTTTGGTGGTGATGAGTCAGCATAGATCTGTGGAAAAGGTGCTATATCTATTGATGGGAAGAATAGGACTGAGGATGTCCTCTATGTTAAAGGGCTAAAACACAATCTTCTCAGTGTTAGTCAGATGTGTACCAAAGGATATAATCTCACATTTCATGCCAAAGGTTGTGAGATTAGGAAGGCATGATCCAGAAAATTAGTGGCAGAAGGTATCAAGACATATGTTGATATCTATCACCTGAGGGAGGTAAATGGAAGAACATGTTTGTTGGATCAGTCCAGTGAATGTTGGTTATGGCATAAGACAATGGGACACAATAATTTTGATAATATGGTAAAGATTAGTTCTACTCATGTAGTAAGAGATATGCCTAAGATAAGTAGGCCTACAAATGCAGTATGGAAAGAATGTCAAATGGGAAAGCAGACAAGGACAAACTTTAAAAGCAAGGAGTGTTCTTCTTAAAATCCATTGGAGCTGATTCACACTGATCTATGTGGCCCTACTAGAGTAAGGAGTCAACAAGGTGAGAGGTATTTCATGTTTCTTATTGATGATTATTCTAGAATGACTTGAGTTACTTTCTTAAGAGAAAAATTAGATGCCCTTGATAAATTTAAAGTGTTCAAAGCTATGGTTGAGAATGAAGTAGATGCAAATATTAAATGTGTGATGCTTGATAGAGGAGGTGAGTTTACTTAAAATGAACTTCAAAATTTTTGTGAAGATAATGGTATTAGGAGACATCTATCAGCTCCTAGGACCCCTCAGTGAAATGGGGTAGTGGAAAGAAAGACCAAGACTGTGCAAGAAATGTCTAGGGAAATGTTGAAAGATGCAAATATGCTTGATATGTACTGGAAGGATGCGGTTCATATTGTTGTCTATCTAATTAATAGACTGCAATTGAGGGTCAACAACACTAAGACCCCTTATGAGCTATGGTATGGAAGACTTGCCACAACTAGATATTTCAGGATCTTTGGCAGCAAATTCTATATTAGAAGTGATGAAGAAGACCTAGGAAAGTTTGATTCAACTTTCCTGGCTACTCAACTAGAAGCAAGGCTTATAGATGCTACAACAAAAGGTTGGGAAAGATGATTGAAAGCAAAAATGTCAAGGTAGATGAAGACCTGTATCAGATCTCACTTGAATCAGAGGACTCTCACTAGTAGAAATATGGCAAATAAATGACTAGATGACTAAAACTTTCAGTCATGTGACCAAAATTTTTTGCAACACAGCTATAAATGACTAATTTGGTCATTGGTTGAAATGACTAAATAAATGACCAAATAAATGACTAACTAAATAACTAATTTGGTCATCAGGCAAAAAACACAACTAAATAATTGGTCAGATAGATAAAAATGACTAAATAAATGACTATTACTTCTCTATTCTTTTTTCTTTCCAATTTGATTATAATCCATGAATTCAAAGACAATACAAGGCAAGGAAATAAATGTTCACTTAGATCAAAGGAATAAAGGGAGAGAAAGCTCAGATGTTTCCCATGAGCGGAGGTGGATTATCTTGGCTCTTCAATCTATCTCAGCACATTAGCCACATCACAACATGCCTATTAATGATCTGCAGGCCTCGGGGAAGTGACTTTCTAGCCCCGACCTACCAAAAACATCATTACTTGCCACCTTGCCAACATCTACTGAGGCCTTCAATCACACTTTATGACTATTAGAAAATAGAGCCAGCCAACATAAAATGTCTAGGGGTTATCTCTACCCCCACCATGTGACCTCTCCTATCTGCCTAAAGAGCTAGCCCTTTATCAGATGATTATATAATAGTAGGCATGAGTTTTCCACAGTCCATGATAATATTGAATGCTTCTGGATTTAACCTTGTCTATTTTTGAATCAACGTTTTGGATCATATTCAATGATCCATCATCAGGAAGAGGAGAGTTGCCAACTCTCCTCTTCCTGATGATGGATCATTGAGTATGATATGAAATGTTGATTAAAAAATAGACATAGTTAAATCTAGAAGCATTCAAGATTATATAATATTTATATTATAATATTACATAATTATATTATAATATAATATAACATTTCTATTATAATATTATATATTAATATTATAATATTATATTATAATATATTTAATATTATATAATATTATAATATTATATAATTATTATAGTATAATATGTGGGTGGATGGGCAGGAGTCCTTCCACATGAAAGGGTGTGGAAGGACTGGGGTTTTCGAAGTAGAAAGGGGTATGGAGATGGGTTTGGAGATGTATCATGCAGCCAGCTGGGTTCAGGTCCTTTGGACACATGGGTGGATGATCATTAGACAAGGTGTTTTCCTTGATCGAGTGGCATGCGTAGGCTATCTCAAGCTAGGTTCGAATGTTCCAAAGGGGACGACAACCCTTCAATTATGATTCATAAATCTTTAGTCATTTCTTTAGCAAGTTCGTGGAAGAGGACTTGGCTCTCACGAGCAGGCAGTAGTAATGAGGACTTTGACAGGCTGTTTCCGCAGTGGATTTGATAGTTACGATGATTTCAAAGCATGCCTTATGCATTGGCAATTTCTTTTTAGCATTGTTCTCTCTATTTTCTTGGAGCCAAATGAAATTTTTGATAAACCTAAGGTGTTGCATTTCTCTGCTGAGTGGATTAGGTGCAGAGGTATGGACACTCTGATTTGGCTAGTGAGTGCCAAAAAGCAAATGGCATTTCTAGGTGGTATCACTGATCTATGCATTAAGCGAATCCTGAAATGTTAGGATGAACTAATCCTGGAGTTTGTTAAGATGATTCTTGGGAAAGAATTTCTGGATGGTAGCGAGTGCTATTAGGTGGATTTGGATATAAGATCTCAGTTTGTGGCAACAATGTTAGACCTGAATGTTGCAAAGACCTAGGTTGATTTGGTGGCATGAAGACTTTTCATCCCCAGTGTGTTAGGAGGGCTGGCGGAGACATTGGAGATTGCTACTTTCAGTGCAGGCATGCCGCATCCAAGAGACATTCCTCTCCTTCAGTAGCTAGGTAGTGTTAAGTATTTTCCCTTCATTCTGCATTTGAGGGGGGAGGACCTAGTTTGGTTCAGGCAGCATGCGCAGGTCAGGGTGAATTTCTTGTTAAAGTATTTCCAAATTTTGGAGTCTCAAGGCACCGATTGGGTCGAAGATTTCAACATTAAACTGCATAGTTATGAACTAGAGGTGTGAGGTAGATTGGGTTCTTAGTGTGGGTGTCTTGGTTTCAGGTCTGGGGTTTCTATGTATGGTCAGTATGTGAATTTAGGTTCGATATCATTTACGTTCTCATCTGTATAGGGTCTTAGTTATTTAAGGTTTTTTTTGTTTAAGCCCTGTGTGGTGGTATGAAGATGTAATAGGTAGGTTTTGTGGTGTCTAGGGGTAGCCATTAGGCTGGTTTTTGTCAAGTAACAACAACTGGAAACTATAATTTTTGTTGATATTAATATATAGTGAAATCTTATTACGTAACAAAAAAAAATTATATTATAATATAATATAATATTTATATTATATAATATATAATATAATATTATATAATATTATATATTAATATTATAATATATTTATAATATTATATTATATTATAAAAATATTATAATATTAATATAAGACTTCCCGAACACATTGAAAAACATATTGAGTATACATGGCATATTGGCGTGACACCAAAATGTGTCACGCCGATTAGACGAGAAAGTATGAGTGCCAAAACCAAAATGTTAATGATGTGTGCCAAAAGTAAAATGGTTAAAATTTAATTAAAATTTTGGCGCCCATCAGGTAAACCCTAATGTTTCATGTCTGTGAAAAGTTAGCAGAGGTTCAGGGGAGAGGTGCGATAGAGTGTATTACCAAGGGTCGCTTCTGGTGGAGCTTCAGATCAACCTTGAAACATTATGGAGTTTGATTTTCCTTTCAAGATTGAAATCATAATCTGATTCATCCATAGGCAGAGGCTATAATCATACTGGTTGCCACTAATAGAGATGCTCTGCCTTCCACCAATGCTTCAATTTGCATTTCAAATTGTCTAAGCAAAATTGTTTCGAATTTAGAAGAATCCACAGATCAAGGAAAACAAAGCCACGCTATTGAGACATCAAATGCTAGTAAGTTCTCCACTCAAATTTGTGATAATTTAGAATGTAATCAATTTTACAATACATTAATGACAGATTAACTTTGTTATGCAGAACTTCTAATGGCTAGAAAGTTATCCCATCAACAATTTCTACAAAAATGAAATGATAGGTATGTTGAGCTCCTTGCTTGATTTGGTTTGTGGTATCGCTTAAAAAACAAAGCATTTGAATAGTGAATTTTAACGAATTTGTGCAGTGGGTGTGCAGGGTTAGTAGAGTGATTCCGTATGTGAGCACGTCAAAGTGAAACATCACAATAGTTAAAGTGTAAATGGGAAAGCGAAAGGAGGATGAGTAGTCATTATCCGCGAGGAACTTTCAAGGAATAGTTGTTTAGGGTGTCTTCAAGATAGCCAGCACGGGCAAGGAGGTCAACCATGCACACATAATGATCAACTGTAGGTGTAATGCAATAAGGGTTACAAATGTGATTGAAGTATGTACAGCTCTCATCCACTAAACCTGCATGGCTGCATGCACCTAGAATACAAACAAACCTTACAATGTTAGGATATATTCCAGAGTGCTTAATTAATTCAAATATTTTGAGAGCGTCCTTGCAAAATCCATTTTGTGCATATCCTGCAATCATTGCATTCCATGAGATGACATCTCTTTGAGGAATTCTGTCAAACAGTTTACGTTTTTTATCTATGATTCCGTATTTTGTATACATGCCTATGAGAGCATTTCAAACTATAATATCTCACAAGAATTCCCCTACCATTATGCTTTGAAGGATGTCCATACCCTATTCCAAAGCTCCCATTTGGGAACAGGCAGGGAGGATGTTGGCAAAGGTTGTAGAATTTGGATTTACAGCTGACAATTGTGTTTGCTTGAAAGTTTCTAAAGCACGTTCAACAAATCCATTTTGTGTAATCCTGCAATCATTGCATTCCATGAGATGACATCTCTTTGAGGCATTCTGTCAAACAGTTTGTGTGCCTTGTTTGTGGTTCCACATTTTTCATATATGTCTATCAGAGCATTTCCAACTATAATATCTAACAAAAATCTACCTTCTATTATGCCTTGATGGATGTCCATACCCTGTTCCAAAGCTTACCATTTTGATATAGGTAGAGAGGATGCTGGCAAAGGTTGTGGAATTTGGATTTACAAATATAAATTTCATTTGCATGAAAGTTTCTAAAGCCTTTTCAACAAATCCATTTTGTGCATATCATGCAATCATTGTAGTCTATTAGACCACATTTCTTTCAGGAATTTTGTCAAACAGTTCACATGCCTTGTCTATGCTTCCACATACATCTCTCTCTATATATGTATATTCAATTGCATTTGCTTGAAAGTTTTTAATTCCTTATCAACAAATCCATTTTGTGCATATCCTACAATTTTGCAGTCCATGCGACCACATTTCTTTGAGGGATGTAATCTATGTTATGCACACAACTCATCATAAATTAACCTAGATTGGTGGTATTTAAGAACCCCTTGAGAGGATTGCCGTTATGTTTCTAGGATACATGTTATCATAGGTTAACCCACGGAAAACTTGTGTAAAGGATTTAAAATAACAAGCTTCGACTATGCAAATGCATCTAAGATGAATGTGTAGATCTAGATTCTTTTTAATTAATGGCATAGGAAACTACGTTCTCACAATGGACTTCAAAAACACTACAAATTTAAAATTACAATCAATTGTGATATTAATCAGAGATTTGACTAAATCATTAACATTTTTGCAAGAATGAAACTTTGCTTGACTAGTTTATGAAATCTGATGAAACGTGGGTCTTCTTCTGAGGTGGATCTTGTTGAACATGCTTCTGGTAAATTTTTTTGAGATTCTTGTTAAAAAATAGTTTTACATGTTAAGTCTATTGTTGTTTAACAGGATTTTCTAATTCAGGAGACTAATAGAAGGAGTTTCTAAATCTTTGCTAATTTACAATATTGCCTAGCCGGTTATTGTATTTCCACTAGTTTTCATCACGGTATATTTAGGTTGTAATTGGTGATTATGCAATAGAAGAGTGCAAAAATGTGGAAAACATGTTAGTTCATGACTATTTTATTAAGGAATTGTTGTAGGTCTACGAAGACTCAGGAGTTTGGTTTGTTGGTTTCTCTAGAAAATCTAGATTCTAATTGCAAAGTAATCTAGACTGCAATTTGTTGGGAACGGATGGGAATTATACAACTAGTATCTCCTCAATGTGTGTGTGCATTCATGAAACTAGCTATGGCTAAATTTACAATACAGTTTGTTTGGAGGGCAATGTCAAGGTATGGATAGTTTCCTGTCAATCATGATGCTTGTGTGAATAATTATTCTAAAATTGTGTCAAGAATTTTCAAAACACTGGTCCATAGAATTGAATTTATTTGAAGTTTTGAAACTTTTGTGCATGTTTAATGAAATTAAAATACCTAATGGTGTTTTTTTCTTCACCTTTTTTTGATTTGCAAGATTTTGATGGTACACAAAATGTATCAAATTCACAAAAGGATAAAGCTTGGAAGGTGAAAGGTGAATACCAGCAAGGAAGAGTTTGAATGTGAAATGCTCTGATATAAATTCACAGTTTAACAGTGCATGAGCTGAGATAATATTTTTTTGAATAAGGGTAAACACATTTTATAAATGTTTAATAAATGATGTAAATTATGTAAATGAGCTGAGATGAATGTTCAATAAATGATGTAAGACAGTAAGTGAGACAAGTTTCCAGTGAGGTTAAAATCAGTGAGATTTTTGTTTAGCCAGTGAGGCTGTAACCAGTGAGGTTTTGCTTTGCCAGTGAGACATTGAATGTAACTAGTGAGACTTAATGAAATAAATTTTCTGAATATTTGTTCAAGCATTTTAGTCTTCATTTCATGGTGCTTCTCTCAACATTTGAATATCTATGATACTTGAAGTTTATATGCATAAATTTGTGAGGATTAATTAAGTTAGATTTGATTTGTAACTTGAATCACTGATTCACCCAAATAAATGACTAAACCATGACTAAAAAAAAGACTACCATGACTAAAATAAATGACTACAATGACTAAATAAATGACTACCATGACTAAAATAAATAACTACAATGACTAAATAAATGACTACAATGACTAAATAAATGACTAAATATAATACCAAATTGATGACTAAATATACTACCAAATTAATGACTAAATTGTTGATAACTGAGAGGGGGGGTGAATCAGTTATCTTGATTAATTTAACTTTCTATTCTTCTTTAACTAGTGCAGCATCAAATTAAGTAAGCATGCATAACCATGAAAGCAGAAATAAAATCAATACACGTAACACAATGATTTTGACGTGGAAAACCTTGTTAAGGAAAATCCACTGGGTGATTAACCCAAGATTGTATTCTCTGTTAGAAGAATAAGGTAGTACAAAATGGCACTTGCCAATTAGGGCTCACTGCCCAAGCACACTACTCACAAGAGGCTCACTGCCTACAAGAGACTCACTGTCTACAAGTTATATGGAAAGTAACAAGATATTTGAACTGATGAGAAGCATCCACATATGCTAAGGTTCAGTTCTAGTGAGGCTCAATACACTGACTTACTGCACTTCATTCTTCCTCTTCTTTGGTGCTGCTGTCCTATCACATACCGGACTTGTACTATTGCTTTCACACTGCTCTCTACTTTTCTTCGCACTACACACCACACCACACACCCCTTCATACCGAAATCAATTGGGTATATATATCCACATCAATGATTTCAATCATCTTTCTAGTCAGTATCTAAAATACTTAACATTTTCACAAACTTTGGTCTGTTGGCTGAATCCTTGCTTATTAAGTGATGCATATCAAAAAGATGCTTATAGAAGTCATCAAACATATCGTCCAACCATGAATGATCCCTCAAGAAACTTGATCATCATCAATAACTCATCCGAAAAAAGGTCTGATGCTCTGCCGATCAGTTCTTCCTCAGTCTACTCTGCCAAACAGGAACCCAAAACTTAGGTGTTCATATCTTTTCACTCTTACACCATCAGAGGCTCAATCTCTAGAATATATTAGTCATGGTACTCCTCTTGACTTCCCCAAGTCCACACTTTATTGAGATACTTCCTCTAAGAGATATGGACCTAACTGTCAGACCTTGCTACATGCTTTGTTCTTGCTTACCAGACCACAACACTCTTCAATTTGACTTCTGGTATAGGCACACCATGTCCTGTGAATGGGTGGGATGAACTTTGTTGCCATCAATGACAACACTCATGAAGTTACGCTGTGTCTCTTTCCAACAATCTCCCCCTTTGGCATTGATGGCAACACTTAGTGAAAAATGACTAAGTGTCACACTACACTCCCCCTTGGCTGATGCTCTGTTCTAATGTACACTTTACTGGAGCTCCCCCTTAGTTGGATTCGACATTTTTCACTGCTCCTCACTCCCCCTTTGACATCAATGACAAAGGGTAGGCTCTGCACACCAAAATTTTCCAAAAATAATCTATACTTGGGCGCAAAAACATATATACATGTTTTACTTACATATACTGAATTATATCTGCAAAAGTGGTCTTCAACTGTACCACTTCTGTCGCCCAACTCTTCTTCATCCTGTCCAAAATTGAGATGTGACCACTCAACAAGAATGCAAAAGCTTCTGCCCTTTTTAGATCTGACAGATCACTAGTTCGGGCTGTTGTCTGAGCATCAGTTAGGGCCTCATGCATGGCCTCTAACTTAGGGATAATTATCCCTCTAAGTTCACTTAACTTGCTTATTCTATTTTTCTTCTCCTTCTCAAGCTTCTTTATTTCATTTATGACTGCAATAGTCTGACACTCTTGATTTACTATGGAAGAGGAGAGAGGATCAAAACTTTGAGATAAACTTAGTAGTTTATCCTCTTGCTCTTTTACTTTCTTCTCAATATCCTTTATCACTTTAGGCCAAGATAAACAAAATTTATATATATCTCCGCCATCTTTAAGAGCATTTTCTAAGCTCTTTATCCCAATATCCATAACTCTCCTATCATTTGTTATTAGACTCTGCACCTCAGAGAGTCTCTTTCCCAAAAACTCCTTCTGGACCTTTCCTTCTGCTGACTTCTCTAAGGAATCAAAATGTGTATGAGTAGAATTTACAAGAGACTTTAGATTAACAGATGTGGAGGCCAAAGGATCCTTTTGGAAGGATGACATGATATTCTTCAATACACCAGATGCAGTTTCTATGAGCTCACAGTCCTCCATGTGAGACTTCAGAAGTTTTTCTTTTGCCTTTGCTTGAGTAAAGGATGCTAGCTTCATGGTTTGAACCGGGGAGAGGGAATCAAAATTGAATGGTCCTTGAAGCAGTTTTGGTTCATCAAATTCCATCATCTCTTTGGTCAAGAAATATTTGATAGTTTCTGTAGTGTCTCTTGCTGGAGACAGAGTCCTCTTCCCTTCTGCAGTCTCAGAACTGTCTCCTGGAGTCTTCTCTTTCTGGTCTTTTTCTTTTTCCTTTACTTCTTCTTCTTGACTAGTTTTCTCCTCCAATCTTTCTTCTCCTTTAGATCTGGAGTTTGCAGGGGAATCCAGATGAGAGATATTTACTTCTTCTTGGACTTCCTCTTTCAGAATAGAGGAATCCAGGTCCTTAGTTTTCTCCTCACCTATCTTCTTTGCCACTTCTACCACTGTCTCAGTAGATTCTCCTTTGTCATCCATGGTAGAGGGTTCACCACCTAAGTCCTCTATAATAGAAAGATTGAATCTTTTGAAGGCATTCTGGAGGATATCTTCTGTTTCCTTTGCAATTTTGTCAGTTTCTCCAAGCATAAGTTGATTCATTCTAGCTTTTCTCTGGAACTCATCCTTGCAGTCCTTGAAGATAATGTTCATTTGTTTAGGGGTAATGGACGGATAGAGCTGAATAGCAATCTGCTCCAGGATTTCTAGATCTTTTACTTGGGCATTGTTCTTCCTTATTTCAAGTTTCTTCTCTAAGCTTTTGGGAATCAGAGATATAATTTCAATGAATGCTTTGTTGTAGATGTTTAGATACCTGATTGTGGCATCTTGCAATATCTTCTGATCAGTTTCATTATATTCATCATAAAATTCAACCATTGGTTGTAAGTTCCCATCCACAGTAACTGATTTGATGATATCATCAATGCGGAGAGTAGGTTTTTCAACAAATTCCTCTACCTTCTCTTCTTTGTCTTGACTGGTAGAGGGTTCACCGGTTATTTTCTTCTTCTTCCTCATTTTCTGTACTTCCTCATCTGTCTCTGTCTCTTCATCATCCTTGAGGCTTATGTATGATCTTGTAACCTTTGTCTTTGTTCTCTTTTCTCTTTTACCGGATGATTTTGCTTCCGATTTTGATGCCTTTGAGCTCTTAGCAGTGGTAGGTGCAGAGCTCTTAGAGGATCTGGTCCAGGACGGGGCTTCTACCAGAGCACTTTTTTTTTCTGCTTCTTGCCTTTCTTTCTCTGCCCTTTCCATCTTTTCTCTGTTTGCATCAAGTGCCTCCTTTGAAATTCCATGCCTCTTGGCAAATTCTTCTACTTCCCTCCTCACTTTTCTTTTCATTTCCGGTTGTCTTAGCTCTACATGAATCTTCACACTCAATTCTTCAAAGTTTCCAAACCCTTCTACCTTTGGGTTGACTTAGCAGGTGTTGAATATGCAGCTCTAGAATTTTCTCATCAACTTCATACCCCATTGGCATGATCCAGACTATCCTTGGATCCACTGCCTCCATTAGGCATTGATCAGTTTCTACCATAAAGCATACTGTATCTTTATACTTTTCAACTAGAGATTGGGGGATTCTCTCTCTTGCTTGCATCATACTCTGAAAGTTCTTGAAGTAGCCCCAGAATGCTGTATTCTATGCCTTGGCATCACCAATTCCATGCAGATAATCTCTAATTTGTATGGCTACTGGTCTGTCATTTTGCCATATCCAACCATTGGATCTGAGTAGCTCATTCATAAAGTAAAAGAATAGACACAATATCAGACCACCATATTTGAATGAGTTTTTCTTGTCCTTCTTGATCCTTTGCAAGTTTTCTAATAGTTGGCTCAGAAGAAGTTTGCAGAGATCATAGTCAGCATTTTTCATTAGCATTTCATAAGTAGTATACACAGCTATTTCAGATACAGAATTCTCCTTGTTGGAGTGATATATCTTATAGACAATTATCATAGATGCACACTTGATATCTGGATCAGTGATATCTTCTATAGTCATTGCTCTCTTGTCAAATTTTGATCCGGTTGCCTCACTCACTGTCTGATTCTTGACAGATTTGAGAGCAGGTATCCCACCAGATGAGTGCAATCCGGTAACTACCCTAATGGCATCCTTGGTTATCTTAAATGGCCTATTCAACCACATGAATTTGTCATGCACTCTGCTCAAAACATACCAAACCCATTCATGTTCTGCAAAATAGGGGAAATGGATGCAATGTCCAAAATGTTTGTCCCGGATAGCCTTGTACTGAGGTTTGAGTTCAAATGAATCATTTATTAACTGCTTGTGGTAGATATCCACCAACTTGGATTCCCCAAATTCTTCAATGTTCGCATGAATGTATGCCTAACATCTTCAACATGCAAAACCCCATGCGGAATGCTGGAAAATGCGCCTAAGGGATCCACTTCTAGAGATTTGTAGGGAAGTTTCTTAAATTTAGGGCGCAGCCTATCAGTAATCTTCACAACATTCGGAGTAGCCATCTTAAAGATTCAGAGAGAGTTTTCAAAATCAGAAAATACCTCTTTACGCTTCTAGGGTTCACAATATGAGCCGAATCAAATTGCTTGGATGAATTGACTTCTACGTTTGATCTTTGAGAGGTTTGAGATAACTTGTCACAGAGCTCCTTCTCACTTCTTTTCGAATGCAAATGTGCAAATGATGAACCAAAAAAAACCCTTTTATTTCTGCACAAACCCTAATTCCATTTTGCAATAAATGCACAACCTTAGTTATTCTGGTTGCCTTGTTTTCCTTGTTCTAGGAGAGATCTTTCCGGATCACTGGTATGCACTATTATCTATCTATCTACCTTTCCCAAATCATTCTACTTATCCACAGATCAAGATACCTCAAATTTGAGTCATATCGGATCTAAATGTGATAATCCTGTTCTTATCGGATGACTGTTAAACTGGATTAATCTCAGATGATTAACCTCTTTAAATTCCTTGTGGATCTTTCATATCTTTCCCAAGGGTTATTTAGATGTTTCTCTGAGAGCCCTTTTAATCCGCAACCTTCCATGTGCCAATTTCAGGCACCAATTGACTAGCTAGGGGAAATTGTTTTCTTTTATGACTCCCCCTGAGCCAGAGGTCATCTATTTAGTTTTCAGAAGGAATATCAGCACCAGATTCTGGTGTGTATCCATTCTCAACATTTTTTGTACTCCTCTTCACCCAAATCTTGTTCATCTCCCTTTGAATTTCATCTGCATTCACTTTTCCTTTTCTTTTGTCTTGGTTTTGATTATGATGTACCAGACCCTTTTTGTCCTGATTCTTGCTTCTGCAGAATTTGGCAATATGACCGAATCTATTGCAATTGTAGAAAACAACATTTCTTTGCATATTTGACTGATATCCTCTTGATCTACATTGATTAGCCATATGGTCCATTCTATTGCATGCAAAGAATCTACCATTGAATGAATTGTTCATTTGCATATCTCTACACTCATGAGATTTGTGACCATACCTTTTGCAATTAAAGCACTGTCTGGAGAAGGATGAATTAGTCTGATTCATTCTTCTTTTGTACTGATTTGCTTTATGACCAAAGTTATTGCAGTTGTGGCAGTATCCATTAAACGATGGATATCTTTGAGCATTAGGTTGCCTTACTAGAGCTCTTCTAGGCATGTTCCATGGATTTTTTGATCCAAAGTTCTTCTGACCGGATCCAGAGCTTTCACCTTTCTCATACCCCAAGCCTTGTTTATCACCTACCCTCTTTTGGCTTTCAAGGAGAACTTCAAGTTGAGCAAAGCTTATCTTGAATTTCTCTTTGTATTCATTTGCTGTTTGAAGATCCCTTTTAAGAGTGTCAATCTGATTCTCAAGTTGTTCTTCATTATCTCTAGCTTCTTCAAGATTAGATTCCAAATGCCTGATTATTCTATCCATTTTGAGGTATTCTTCCGACTTCTCCTTGAGAGATTGTTTTAGATTATCTTCAGTCTTTCTTTTCTCTTCAATTTCTTGAGTGAATTTCATAACTCCTGATTCCATTTCATGTCTTACCATAATGACCTCTTTTGATAGCTTCTCACATAACTTGTTCTTCTCATTCAGATCTTCATCAGTAATATTGGCTTCACTTTGACTTGCTAACTGTTGAAGTAGTTCCTTTCTCTTTTTCATAGAGATACTCAGTTTCTCTTTTAGTTCATTTATGAAATCATCACCTTGTTTGAGTCTTTCCTTCAATTCATTGACTTCGGAGTGAGATTGGTCAAGATCATCTAGGGCAGACTAAAGTTGTTCCCTCATTCCATACATATTTATTGAGATTCCCAGATCTTCGTCAAGCTGTTAGGCTCTGTTAGGAGGAACTTGGCTCTGATACCAATTGTTGATAACTGAGAGGGGGGGGGTGAATCAATTATCTTGATTAATTTAACTTTCTATTCTTCTTTAACTAGTGCAACATCAAATTAAGTAAGCATGCATAACCATGAAAGAAGAAATAAACTCAATACACATAATACAATGATTTTGACGTGGAAAACCCTGTTAAGGTAAAAACCACAGGGTGATTAACCCAAGATTGTATTCTCTATTAGAAGAATAAGGTAGTACAAAATGGCACTTGCCAATCAGGGCTCATTGCCCGAGCACACTACTCACAAGAGGCTCACTTCCTACAAGAGACTCACTTTATACAAGTTATAAGGAAAGTAACAAGATACTTGAACTGATGAGAAGCATCCACATATGCTGAGGTTTAGTTCCAGTGAGGCTCAATACACTGACCTACTGCACTTCATTCTTCCTCTTCTTTGGTGCTACAGTCCTGTCACATACTAGACCTATACTACTGCTTTCACACTGCTCTCTGCTTTTCTTCGCACTACACACCACACCACACACCCCTTCATACCAAAATCAATCGAGTATATATATTCGCATCAATGATTTCAATCATCTTTCTAGTCGGCATCCGGAATACTGCATCCGGAATACTCAACATTTTTACAAACTCTGGTATGTCGGCTGAATCCTTGCTTATTAAGTGATGCGTATCAAAAAGATGCTTATAGAAGTCATCAAACATGTCAGCCAACCACGAATGATCCCTCAAGAAACTTGATCATCATTAATAACTCATCCGGAAATAGGTCTGATGCTCTACCGGTTAGTTCTTCCTCATTCTACTCTACCAAACAGGAACCCAACACTTAGGTGTTCATATATTTTTACTCTTACATCACCGGAGGCTCAATCTATGGAATATATTAGTCATGGTACTTCTCTTGACTTCCCCAAGTCCACACTTTACTGAGATACTTCCTCTAAGAGATCTGGACCTAACTGTCAGACCTTGGTACATGCTCTGTTCTTGCTTACCAGACCACAACACTCTTCAATATGACTTCCGGTATAGGCACACCATGTCCTGCGAATGGGTGGGATAAACTTTGTTGCCATCAATGATAACACTCATGAAGTTACATTGTGTCTCTTGCCAACATAAATATACTACCAAATTACCAAATATACTACCAAATTGATGACTAAATATACTACCAAATTAATGACTAAATATACTACCAAATTAATGACTAAATTTAGTACCAAATTAATGACTAAATTAATAACTAAAATTTGTTTAGTCATAAATTTCATCGCGAGATAAATGACCAGCAATAAACTACCAATGGTCACGTGACCAAACTACTGATCGCATGACCAATTTTTGATAGTTTTTTTTGCCATTATTTCTATTTTTCTACTATTGTCTGAATCTAATATCTTTCCATGCATTATAGATGAAGAATAAGTGAAAGAAGAAAATGAACTAGAACAAGAACTAAAGTAGATGCCTAAGTGGTGCAGGAGCACCTACCTGACAGCTGGCCTCCATGAGGCAGTTAGTTTGTTTTGAGTCTTGTTAATGTTTCCAAGAAGGTCTGATAAGACCAATGCATGTAATAAGGTCATGTTGACCATGCTTTACTATTTTTAGCTAGTTTGTTAAGACAGCTGTTATGCTGTAGGTCCGGTTGGATCTCCCAGCCGCCTGGAGAGATTTCCCAGCCGCTTGGAGTCGGGTCAGTAGTACTCGCAAGAGATCCTATTTATGCATGAGGATCGGTTGGTTTTAGACATAGATGTTGAGAAGCTAGGTTGGAAAGAGTGAGACAGAGGGAGAGACTGAATATTGTATTTGCATCTTTTGAAATCAATAAAGAGATCCTGTTGTGTCAATTCTCTGTTTGATCTCCATTGTGAAATCGATTTGCTGTTTTGGTGGTTTCATGGATTCGCTGATCCATTCCACCGGTTGATTCGTCGAATCGGTGGAATGGCTATGTACAGTAGTTTAGGGATTAGTCTACATTTTGTGTTTGTTTGCATGTCTGTTTGCAGGATCGTCGTCGAAAGGTGTTGAGGACCCTAGCATGGGTATGTGCTAGGTTGTGCTGGTTGTTAGAGTCTGGAAAGTTGTCCAGGAAGCGGATCGGGTCACCTCAGGAGGTTTGGTGGATTGAAAATTCGCTAAGGTTGGAAAACCCATCGCAACGGCATCATCAGGATATTTCTGCGTATATCCTGCAGTTACTTCGGGCGTCATCCGAGTAAGTGGAGATGAGCATGATGCAATCGTTTGCATAAGGTGAATGTGTTTTGGGGTGATCATCATCAGGTGTTGCCGAGGAGGAGCGTATCGGCATAAGGTAGAAGATCGGGTTGATAAAACCATCGCGGGCCAATAATGTTAAGTTTGGCCAACAGCAGGATATTGAAGGAACTGCATGTGACGTCATCGTCATCAGGATAATCGTCATCAGGATATCGGGGTGACGTAAGCATCGAAGGAAGGGTGCATGAGGTTGTCGTCATCAGGATATATGGGAGGAACCGGATGTTCTATATCCTACTGATGAACATGATGTTGAAGATAGAGGTTGGCGGTAAGATGAACAGTGAACATCAGGAGGATGTTTGCGCTTGCCGAATGTGATGATGCTGCCGATAGCCGAATATGATGATGCTGCTGACAGGCGAAAGGGCGAAGGTTTGTCTGCAGGAGGATATCGGTCGCCAAGAGAAAATATGATGATGCTGACAGTGTTAAAGGAAATATGATGATGATGATGATGGGTTTTAGACATACATGCTGTATGTCAAGGTTTTAGTGTGGATGCCTCTGCATCACTAAGACTCCAACAAAGTATGTTCAAAAGAATCACTCAGAAGATTACATCATCGGAGATAAGAATAAGGGTGTGCTGACCAAGAACCCAAAAACTTTGCTGATGGAAACAACGATGATGGATGCATAAAAGCCATGGAAGAAGAATTGGATCAGATTGAGAAGAATCAGACATGGAAATTGGTTCCCAGACTAGCAAACAAGAATTTTATAGGAACAAAATGGGTGTTCCAAAACAAACTGGATGATGAAGGTGAAGTTGTAAGGAGCAAGGCAAGATTGGTCTGCAAAGGTTATACACAAGTTGAAGGTATTGATTTTGAGGATACTTTTGCTCTGGTAGCAAGGATAGAGGCAATTAGAATGTTCCTTGCTCTTGTTGCTCATAAGAACTTCAAAGTATATCAGACGGATGTTAAGTCAACATTTCTGAATGGTGATCTAGAGGAAGAGGTTTGCATTAAACAACCAAAAGGTTTCCAGATTTTAGAAGATTTGGACATGGTGTGCAGACTCAAGAATGCTCTGTATGGTCTTAATCAAGCACCTAGAGCTTGGTATGCTAGGTTGGACAAGTACTTACTTCAATAGGACTTCAAGAAAGGTACTACAGATAGCAATCTTTACATCAAGGAAGAAGGAGACATGATATTGATAGTTGTAGTATATGTTGATGACATCATCTTTGGTGGAGATGATGATATGTGTAAGAGGTTTGCAGAAGAGATGCAAAAAGAGTTTGAGATGTGTATGATTGGTGAAATGTATTTATTCCTTGGACTTCAAATTTCTCAGGTAGATGGTGGTATCTTTATCTCTCAAGCAAAGTATGTCAAAGAGTTGTTGAAGAAGTTTGGTATGGAGGATTCAAAACTAGTGAGTACTCCCATGGTAACTAGATGTCACTTGAGAAAAGATGATGAGTCTCCGGAGGTGGATCAGATTGTCTATAGATCTATGATAGGAGCACTGCTATACTTGACTACTTCTAGACATGATATTATGCATGCAATATGTGTGGTTTCCATATATCAAGACAATCCAAAGAAAAAACATGAGAAGGAAGTGAAAAGGATATTTAAATACCTGAAAGGAACTCTAGACTATGGCCTATGGTATCCAAGAGGTAATGACTTTGATTTAGGTGCTTATACTGATGCTGAATGGGCTAGTTGTGTTGATGATAGAAGCAGTACAACTGGTGGTGCTTTCTCTCTAGGAAGAAGATTGGTTTCATTGTAGAGCAAGAAGCAAGATTTAGTGTCCCTATCTACTACAGAGGCAGAGTACATTGCTACAACATCTTATTGTGCACAAGTGTTGTGGATGAAGCAAACCCTGAAAGAAATTAAGGTCTTGTATGAAGAGCCTATTCCTATCTTGTGTGACAATACAAGTGCAGCTATCAATATTTCCAAGAATCTAGTGATGGATTCTAGAACCAAGCATGTAGAAATTAAGTATCACTTTTTGAGAGATAAGGTTGCAAATAAATAAGTGAAGCTGGAATATGTTCCAACAAAGGATCAAATAGTAGATATTTTCACAAAGGCTCTAGAAAAGGATACTTTTGAGGACCTCTAGTAGAGGTTAGGGGTAATTGCCCCTCCTTCTTCTTGTTAGATGCATAATGGTGCATTTGTCTAGGGGGAGTTCATGGTATATGATCTTGTTCCTAGACTAATGGTGGCTACTTCTCAGGGGGAGTAGGTAGTGGTTTTTGATGTTAGGGGGAGCTTGTTTGATGCAAGAAGAAGTCATGGCCTAAGGAAGAAGTCATGTGCAGGTTTGTGAACTTTGATTGAGGCAATGATTGGCCTTTGTCCTTGGTATCAAAGGGAGAAAGATGCAGAGATGTGTTTCCATCAACGCCAAAGGGGGAGATTGTTACACATATGGTTCTTAGGGTTGTCATTGATGTCAACACTACCACTAGGTTGTCATTGATGTCAACACTATCATGGTGGTGTGATGGTGTTAATGGTTGGATGTCATGTCCCATCCAGTAAGAGAAGAAGATTCATTGAGAAGAAGAGTAAAAGAAGAAGACACAGTTCATGGTTGGATGCCATGTCCAATCCAACAAGAGAAGGGAGAGGATATAGTTCATATTAAGATGGGAATTAGAAGCACAAAGATGATCAAATGTGTTTTTGATGCTACTGGTAGACTGTAGTGTGTATGATCCAAGTTCCATGATGATTACATTACCAGAAGAGTGTTTTGTTATTGATTGTTTGAAGATAATGTCACCTCTTTGAAGATGTTCTATACAGAATAGCACGGAATGCTCCACGTTTGCAGCTATGGATATGCATTTTTGGAATTCTGTTCAAGAGGTAGTGAAGGTGGAATACCAATTTTTCAAATCATTTTTCCTTTTGCTATGAAAGTTATGCATGATAGAGCACCAACATGTGTTTTGGTAGAGTAAGCTAGTGATGAAAGCCTGTTGGAATGCTCCACATTCATTTAAAAATGATTGATTACCCTTGTGGTTTTGAGGACATGTTTATGGATGTGTATTACATGCTTCCTTGTAGTTTTAAGGTCTTTGGTGGTTCGCAACTCAGTTTTTCAAATGATAGTATGTTGCAGTGTGTTCTGGATGACATATTATTCTCAGTGGTAATGGTTGAAGTTGTTCAACATAATTCTTTGATGTGTGGTGGCAAAGGAGTGTTTGGGGATGTTGTATGAGTGAAAGTGAGTGAGGTGAGGTGTGTTTGCAATGTGATTAAAAAGTTTGAAAGCAAATAAAAAGTAGAATAAGTGCATTGTGTAAGAGTCAATGTGACTCAGCAAGCCAGGATCACCTACAATCAAGACAACCTTCCACACAAAGATAACAGAGAAGATACTAAAATAGTGGAGCAAATGAATTAAACTATCATATGAAATATAATGAGAGAGCCTTGCTTATAGAGGCAAGGTGAGAGCTAGAAAAGGTGGAGTGGAAAGTGGAGATATTCCTACAACATGTGTCAATTAGACGATGATAACTAATTGCACATGTGGAGGATAAGACAACTCACTCCAACTATCAACAAATCAACACACAACTAGACTCAACTAGACATCTAGAAGACTCACTAAGTCAACTTAACATGTGTGAATTATGTGTTCACACCAACACCCCCCTTAAGTGTAACTTAGGGAGTAGCTGACTAAAACAAAGATGTAATGATGGATGGGTCCTAGCTACTAGCTAAGTGTCCACATGTCACAACCAAAAGATGTCACATAATTAGGTGTTGCATGCCTAATCAAAGAATGTGACAATCCAAGACAAGATGAAAACTCAAGATGATCAATCTCCAAAGACAAAGTATCTTCCAAATGATGCTCAAGATTCTCCAACTCAGTGCCAAACTGTGACAAGTGAAGAGGAGAAGATGGTGTCTGCTCATCTGAAGTAGAAGAATCAACTCCTTCAAATAGGAGATGAACGTCATCAGTGATGTCCTCCAAGTCATCAAGATAGGACTCACAAAACAAGTCTGAAATACCTGTCAAGTAATCATCCCAAAAACCTGTATTTGGAAGACAAAGAATATCCTGCTCAATTGAAGTGGATGAAGCTATGTCAATGCTAATCTCTAAAGAAGCAGGAGAAGGAGGAAGCTCAAAACTAGTCCCAGGAACTGAAGTAGATGCAAGAACACCAAGGTTCAAGTAACCAAACTTTTCCTTACAAACATGGTTCACACTTGATGCATGAGTGTGAATATCAATGAATGGATCTAGATCATCACCAGAAACAAAATGGGAGAAAGTATAGAAGTGAGATACACTACCCTCCAAGTCCTATCTGATCACAGAATCAAGAGTGAACTCAATTGTCTTCCCTGCACCACAATGAGTAATCTGGTAGATGGAAAGGAGATTGGTTGTCAAAGAAGGTACACACAACACATTGTTGAATGTATTCACTCCAACATCAATTGTTCCTTTGCTAGTTGCATGCATTTATGTATTGTTACCCATCAAAATAGGTGGCGAAGTACATGACTGATATGAAGAGAACATCCCCTATGAAGATACAATATGATGAGAAGCTCCGAAATCAAGAAGCCATCTCTTTGACTATAGACTTGTTGAAGCAAAGAGTGCTTGTCCTTTTCCTTTGTTTGTCCTATTAGCAAAGCCTATTGTTCCTGTAGATGTAGATGAGGATGGTGGTGAAGAAGAAGACTTGGATACAACTGTTGTTGATGGAGAATACTCAATGTTATGTTTTTGAAGAAGTTGTGACATCTCTTCAAACTTTTTCTCATAACATTTAGTTTCATTGTGACCTAATTTCTTGTAATAAAAACCTTTTGGCTTCTTCTTCTTATTGGACTCCTCTTTGGAAGAAGAGTTGGGGGTTTTCTTTGATTCTTTCTCTTGCTCGTTAGACTTTGAATCCTTTTGTTTCTTTCCCTTATAATGTGAAGCCTTAGGATCTTTTGTGTTGTGTGTTGCAACTAGAGCCTATTTTCTAGGAGACTTCAATGTGCCCATGTGTAGTAGCTTGGCTTGTTCTCTTGTGAGTTGTGCAACAAACTCCTCAAGTGAAGGCATTGTAGACTTAATACCAAAGGCATCCATTGTGGCATAAAAGGTAGAAACATAAACTGAATATGCAAGACCCAATTTTGCAAGAATAGATAGAATTAGTTGTTCATCTTCTTTCTTAAGTCCACACTATTTGAATTGCAATCTAAGAGACTTAAACTTGGTGAAAAAATCTTCAATTTGATCAAAGTCTTGAGGATTAAGTGCAATTAGCTTATTCTCCAATTTGAACCTTCTTAATTTATCTTGTTTGCCAAAGAGATTGTCTAATGTTGTTCATATCTCATTCGGCGTTGTACAAGACTCAACATAAAATCTAAGATCTAGAGAAATAGCAAGACAAAGTATGCCAAAAGCCTCATCTCTTCTATCTAACCATTTTCTTCTCTTAGTAGCACCTATAGGTTTAGGATCTGTGCCTAAAGTTATTCTATGTAACTTTTGTTTATACAATACAAACTCCATGTTTTTCTTCCATTCAAGATAATTATATAGAGTTAAAAGTGAAATTTAAGGCACATCCATGATGAAAAATAAAAACAGAAAGACAACAACACCCCTTTACTATGTAAGAGAGCCCCCCCCCCCTCAATTTGTTGTGGCACTTTATACTTAGTGCGTTTTATAATTGTCCTCAAAGAACCAAAATTGGGAAAATAACAAAATCTCTTAAAAAAGAGATCCGAGTGAGATTACAATCATTCACAATGATGTATTACAACAACAAATCCTCTCAAAATAAATTTCACCCTCAAGTTTCAAAATGCCCAAGTTATCACTCAAATGCCAAAAAATTGACAAATTGAATAAAATGCATTTGGAGAAAAATTTGAGAAAAGTGCATGGATGGCTTTGAAGAGCTCTTGAATACCTTTTCGATGTCATAAGAATCATGAAAATCAGAGTTCATGGCAAAACGTTATGAGCTCAAGAGCCAAAAAGAGGGATCTGTATTCAACCTACAATAAATTCTATCAAAATGCAAAATTTGTGAAAATGATTGATACCACTAGGAAGTTCTCTCTGTCAACTTTCCAACGATATCTTGTTTGGCCAATTTTGACACTGTGGGAAAAAGTTATGCAAAACGAAAGAAAAGCCCAATTTGAGGGCTTTGAGGGGCAAAACAGGCCCCCTTGACAGAATATTCTCCCCTATCTGGCCAGAATATGCTCTACAGGCCACAAAACCACTAGCAGAAAATAAAAACCACTGTCAGGAAAAAACTAAACCACCTATTTGGGAAAAAAATGCCTATCTGGATGAAAAAACACCTCCGAGGTCTAAGACCAAAAAACACCAATTAGAAGGTAAAAACCACCTTGCAAGAGAAAGTTGTTTTCATATACCACCTTTTAAGAGTGAAACCACCTACAAAAAACAAAACTTCTTACGTGGATGTATGAGGTAAAAAACTGCCTTTGACAGGTCACAATGGCTTGTTTGCACATGGAAACCACGCTGGAGTTTTAAAATGGATGCTAAAATCTTTGTTTATGGGACCATTGCCCACATGTAGGCTGGCGGGGCCCAAGCCAAAGGCTCGCGCCAGAGAAGTTGCCAACAAGGAACAACTGACAAATGCGGATCTTTTAGAACTGCCAAGTCCACTGCCCTTGTAGAGTCCAAAACCACTCTGAAGACACAAAACTACCGGAAATCTTTAGTGACCACTGCAAACAATATATGATCACTGGAGATGTGATAGTGACCATGTTATAAGCCCACTGGATATTGTGGAAAAACAAATGGCCAACTAGTTAAAACTATCATTGGGAATGTTGATCAACCAGTAGATTTGATTCAAAAGACTACCAAAGAAATGGTTATGACCGCTGATTCGGATATAAGACTACCGGATGATTGCAAATGCTGTGATAAACATAGACCACCAGGGATGAAGGAATATGCGGATTGAAACAACCGACGTGTTTAGACTACCAAACATTGACTACAGATCTTGAATGCCACAAGGGCAATGACAAAAAGGTTGACACCATGGGTAAAAGACAAGAAGACTGCAGATCTTGAAAGCACCAAAAAATGGAGAATGACTGCTGAAGCCATTGGGATTTTCTACAAAAACTGCATATAGAAATTGTTTGAAAACAAATAAAAAAGGTCAAAGCCTTAGGACACCCAAGGGCACAAGGGCCCATGGTGGCTTGACTGCAAGTACGGGGCATACGGATAGAGGGCCACGCAGGTACCTTTGTACCCCTAAAATCAAATGCAGTCTTTTATATATAATTTTTCAAAAAAAAAATCTCTGCAAATACTTAAAAACCAGCATATAAAAACTTTACCCAGTGGATATTTTTCTGATCTGATGATGTCAACGATGTAGACAAGATATGCTTGTAGGGCAGTATAGGCGAAGATTCCTTCTGCATAGGGAATATTCCCTGCCGTGGAGAGGCAGAGGCAAATTTTTTTGCCTTTTTTTCAACTTCTCTGATTTCAGCATTTGGATAGCTGATCTATACAGATTTGTGCCTCCTGATCACAATCGTGATGTCCGTTTTGCTCTAGGACACTCTTAAAACATAGCTCCCAGCAAAACCTCTCCAATGAGACAAGGAAATTGCAGATTAGGCTCTAATAACATGTAAGAGTCAATGTGACTCAGCAAGCTAGGATCACCTGCAATCAAGACAACCTTCCACACAAAGATAATAGAGAAGATACTAAAACAATGGAGCAACTGAATTAAACTATCTTATGAAATACAATGAGAGAGCCTTGCTTATAAAGTCAAGGTGAGAGCTAGAAAAGGTGGAGTGGAAAGTGGAGATATTCCTACAACATGTGTCACTTAGAGGATGATAACTAATTGCACATGTGGAGGATAAGACAACTCACTCCAACTATCAACAACTCAACACACAACTAGACTCAACTAGACATCTAAAAGACTCACTAAGTCAACTTAACATGTGTGAATTATGTGTTCACACCAACACATTGTTGATGTGTGACTGAAGGAGAAAGAGCAGAAAGTGCGATCATCAAAAGTGTGAGTTTTAATGCCAGTTATCAGACAATAGAAAGACTATCATATTGTAATCTTTTGTAAGTGTGTTATCATTTCAGAGAGTAGTAGCTTCCTTGGGAGTGACCTTAAAACAAAGTCTTCATGGAGTAGAAGCTTCCTTGATAGTGAACCTAAATCAATGTTACTTAGGGAGTAGCAGCTTCCTTGGGTTGTAGCCCTAAAATAGAGTTATTATTTGAGATTCATATATTGTGAGTTAATCCTCACTATGGTTTTTCACTTCTATGATTTTCCACATATATTTGGTCTTATATGTTGATGTGCATTGTGTTAATATTTCATATTCATGTTTATGTTGTAATGATTAAGATTTGATTCACTCCGAATAGGTTGAAATTGTTAAAAGTGGAAATTTTTTAGATACTGATTCACCCCCCTCTTAGTATATTGGTGTGTTCAACAGCATCCACTTCCTACTACTAGTTGGTCTCAATGTATATGAGTCAATCGTTATGTGTACTTGTGAGGTTGTATGCATGAGTTAGTCATATTATGCATATGTGATGTATTCATGAGCTAGTCACACTGTGTATATGTGAATTATCAATGAAGTAGTCACATTATGCATATGTGATATATCTAGGAGTTAGTCACATTGTGTATATGTGATGTATGTATAAACTAGTCAGTGCCTTGTGTATATGTGGCACTTGCACAAGTTATTCACATTGTACATATGTGATGCATGTGTGAATTAGTCACTTGTGCATATAACATATGCATGATCTATTCACATTGTATATATATGATGTATGTGTGAATTGGTCATACTATGTATATGTGATGCATGCATGAGTTATCACATTGTATATATGTGTTGTATGCATGAGCTAGTGACATGGTGTATGTGTGATGCATGTCCAGGAGTTAGTCACATTGAGTACATGTGATGTATGCTTAAACCAATCACTATGTTTGAACAAGTGATGTTTATATGAGTTGGTCACTATTGGATTTGTGGTGTGTTGGTACATTGATGTTGGCACTAAACTAACATTTGATTGGAATGCATTGTTATCGTGTTATTGTGTATAAATTAAATTAGAAATATAAAATTCAATTAAAGACCATTTTAAAACTGAGATAATAGATCTCATATCAAAGGAGATGATGAAACTTCTCTATAATTGTTGTATGAACTATGAAGCCTCTGATTCCCAAGAAGGAATATCTAGGTAGAGCCATTATGAATGAACCCTCAAGGTTTAGCTTTGGGTCTAGGCCTAGGGACGACCCTGACATTTGAAGCTACCATATTTAGTGCAAGTATATGAGTTGTGGCATAGAGCTGATGCCATGACTATGTTGGTAAGATTACAAGGATAACACTGTACATTGGATAGAGGTTGCTTGGCTAGGTAAGATAGAACTTGAGGTGTATTGTGTTGGAAAATATAGTTGTAACTAGGGTAGTTATTACGTTTTTGTGTTTAGGATTTAGGGTTTGAAAACAAAATTTTATACATACACACATAGACACACATTTATAGATATATAATATTTTAAAAAAAATCTACTTTTTAAATAGAAACATATAATTTTTTTAATCAAAAATAAATATTTGTGAAACTTACTTCAAACTAATAGTTGTAAAAGATTGAGAAGTGTGGGGCACATACACCAAAGCTATTTTGAGCAAATGTAAAGAGTACATTCGGGTTAAAGTGCTTTCCAAAAATCATGGTAAGAAAAAACATATATTTTCTTTTGTTTTGATTGAAACCCATTCCACCATATAGATACCATGTAAGATAGAAACAATTTTGGTCAAAACCTTTTTCCTTAAAAAGTTTCACTCAAAATGACTTAATAACCTAAACTATGACACACCTTTAAGTTTTCATTTTAAATTAATGTAAGGAAAATTAGTTTCCTTTACAATCCTATATTCATCAATAAAGTATGAAGAGCTAATATTACCACCATTAGTAGGAGTTTAGTATCTAACTCCAATGCAAATGAATTTTTTCATCACATTTACCTTTTTTTTTTTTGCAATGTATGCAACAACTGTTAAAAATTATTTGTGAATTAGAAACACAAGACAACTTATATAAATAAATGAAGTTAAATTGATTAAAAAATATATATATCATACAAACAAAATACAAATTAAAAATCTAATGTTTTAATTAAATATTTATAAAGATAACACTGAGACATTTTCAAAAAAATATTAAGAGCTAAATACTATTGCTCTCTTTAGAATTCCTTTATAGACAATTTGTCACCAAACTTTATAGAATATTTGATAAGTGATCCACCATCAATGAAAAATTCATGCTATAATAGATGAATTGATCTCAATTAATATTTCTATGTGAAAAAATATTAAATACAAATAATAAGTCTCCATATTAAATGGAAGGTCAACATTAATTTTATGCATATCTATGCAAGCATGACATAGTTTTTCTTTTTCAATTTTAAACTAAACTATATAAAATATAGTCAACTTACAAAATAAACTTGCTTAAGCCATAGTTTTGGCTCAATTTTGGTGAAGAAATAAGGCTTCATAATCTCCTATTAGGCAGGAAAGGAAACACAAACTTCAAAATATTATCAACCCCCTTGAAGTATTTCTTTCTCCAGCTCTCTCTCACTGAAAGCAATAACACTACTACACTCAAAAAACCTGCTCCATGTGACAATCCTACTCCAATTTCATACCAGGGTATTTGCTCGTTGTCCTCTTCATCTTTATCTTTAGCATCACTTATAGGAGGAGGAGGTCTAAATTTTGGCCAAGAGCAATTCTTTGGAAGTGGGCATCCCTACAAATTTGCATTTTGAAAATATGATATATTTTCAAATGAGATCATCTGTCCTCCTTGCGGTATACTTCCAGAAAGATTGTTGTTCGACAAATTTAAATATGCCAAATAGTTCAAAGATTAAAGCTCTGAAGGAATATTTCCTGAAAGCTTGTTTGAAGAAAGGTCCAATGATTCAAGTTGACCCATATCCCCCAAACTATGTGGAATAATTCCACTAATATTGTTTTTTTTTGACAAAAAAATGTGCGGGAGCACCCATAAATTAAGTTTAAAAATATTACAGAAAATAAGGCCATAGCCAAGTCCAAGAAGACTAATTAAACAACAAAGAGGACCCTAATAGTCCTACACAACACCATAATAAAACAGAAAAATAGAAACTAAAACAAACTGCCGCCAATAGCCACCAACACCCAAGCACCCACGCCACGACCATAGAGCTGCAAAAATGGAAGAATCTGTGAAGAAAGTTCCACCGCTGGAAAATAGAGGTAGGGCGAAGGAAGAAACACACCAGCCCACCAAAAAACTGAATCCACCACCCCACCAAAAAATAGAAGCCAAAGAGCACCAGTCATCAAACGCCAGGCCAACACGACACACCAAAAACACTACACCATCCCCTCACACCGCAGCTAGAAGATTTTGCTCATCAAGAACCTTGTTCGCAACTAGAAGAAAACCTTCTTCAGGATCCTCCAAAGCATATCTGGGCATTTGCGGGGCTAAATCGGAAGCATGAACCCTTAAAAAGCAGATTGCCGTGAACACATCTTTAAATTTTCTAGCCTTTTTCTTAGTAAGAAGGAAACAATGGGACTGCAACACACTGTCAATTTCATCACTGCATAAGGACTTAATACTGACCTATAAAGCCCGATAAATGGTTTGCTGAGTAGGGGACACACGTAATGAAGTGGGATTGAAGAGCCCTCCAATTAGAGCCTCCCCCTAGTCAATCTTGTAAGTAGCTACCACCTCTTCCCATCTATCCACAGTATAGATGTTTTTATAAAACAATCTGGCAGCTAGGGAATGAACAAACTCACCATCCACGACTAAATCCATAATATTAGAAAGAAGCTGGGAAACCACATCAGAATAGTGTAACAGTCGTCCCTCATAGCCTCTAATCCACGCATGCCCAACTATGTTCCTGACAGTAAACTACATAAATGTGCAATCCCAGTCCAGGAGCGTCATCAGATCTACTGACTTAACCCTGCCCTGAATCTCTAGTTCCCAATCAAGAGCTGGGAAAAAAAGATGTTGATTGAGACGTGTGTCAGCCATGAGCGTCTAGCACTGAGCACAGTGGGGAGCAATAGGAGAGAATCTATAGGAAAATAGACCCAACAGAGAAGACCGCAAGAATTGAAGTAAAGCGATAACAAAAAAAACAATACAACTCCCTTTAACACTGCTAACGGCCCAAAGTAGTAAAGAATATATGTTGGCAAAGTACAACAGAGATATCAAGAGATCAATAGACATCAAGTGAAATGAATAGGAGGACACCTCGAAAAGGAGGCTACCATGAATAAGAGCCACGCATCCACTACTAAACATTTCATCCAACTTGCTGCCGCCGTCAGGGAATGAAACAAGCCCTCAAATAAAGAGTGCATTTAAGGCTTGTCATCTCCCATGAATGTATTTGTAAGAAAGAGGATTTGCAATCCCCATCTGCCCATCTACATGGACGAAAAAATACACAGTGGTCTCAGAGCACTAAACTATAGTAAAGGCTAGCAATGCTTCTCCCACGGGCTTGTTAGGAGCTGAAGTTGACAAAATGTGCCAGAAATAAATACAAGGACAGGCCATGGCAGGGGACCGTTGCTGGACATAGCCAATATGAAATCTGAGTAGATAGCTAGTCACATCTTCCCTCACAGGTGACAAAAAGTATGACAGAATGTAAAATTGACATCACAACTTGAGGTCACCAAAACATACAGAAGCCACCGTTTGAAATCATGTCGATGTGGAATCCAACCTCCCTCAGGCTTGGGCTTTGGGCAATTAAGATGAAGCAGAATGACAGCCTGACACTTCTTCCATTTCAATTGCAATCAGATTTGAGAGGGTGATTGGATTATCTTGGGCTCCATGCAGATAGACTACAGAGGCACTTTCTTGATCAACAGCTAGGTTGGCTAAATAGTTCGCCACCTTGTTACCTTCCCTTAGTGTGTGAGATTAAAGAAAATTATCTAATTTGTTTAGAAGGGAGACGGCCTGTTGGAGAATATAATTGAGCTTCCAATTATCCAAGGCTCTTCCTTTAATGGCGTTGATCACGATCAACGAATCACCCTCAATCGACACATTTTTAATAGCCTTGTCCACTACCAGTTGTAAACCATGAACTAGAGCCCAAGCCTCCACCTCATTGTTGGTTCTTGGGGGGAGTTTGGTGGATTTGGCTATTACCAGAGACCCACTCTCATTACTGATAACACATCCTGTACCTGAAGGACCGGGATTACCTCGACAAGCTCCATCAAAGTTTAATTTGAAGAAAGGAGGAGCTGGTGGAGTCCATCTGACTTGATCCCTTTTCGAAGGATGCTTACCGGCCCCTGAGAGACTGCCTATATCAAACTTACTCACTGACGGCCAGAGTATGAGAGTTGCCGCATCCCATTTAGTCCATATTAAATTTTTGATATTTGTGCACCTGAGAAAAGAGACTAACTAATCAGAAATTGCAGCTTCTAACTTGGCACAGACCTGAGAGACTGAACTTGCTTCCTTTCTAAAAATGTGTAGGTTTCTTTCCCACCATAGATGCCAAATAACCATCGAGGGGCCAATATCCCACAGGCAGGCTAAGTGAGACTTCACCACTGGACGCAGCCAATTCTTGAACATTAGAAGCAAGGATTTGGAAAAGGGACTGGACCAATTTAATTTTCTAAATAGCCAAAGCCAACACTCTCTACTAAAGGGACATAATAGGAGAAGATGATCAATTGACTCTTCCACACCTCCACATAGAACACATGAAAATTTTTGACCTAGCCCCAATCTTTTGTTACAATTCCACTAAGATTGTTCATGGATAGATTTAGAAACATCAACCCCTTCAACTTTCCAAAATCAGGAGGAACATCTCCATTCAATTGATTGTTGGAGAGATCTATGCTAGTGAGTTGGGATAGAAGATATGGGTAATGTTGTTTTGTACCTTTCACAATCATATCCAGTCCATCAAGAGGATAGTTCATGAATGAAGCATGGCTATATTGCATTTCACTCTGCAAAACATAGCAATTCTCTCTTGCTACAGCCATTGCTCATAAAAATACTATATTGTGTGAAATAGAGCCTGATAATTTGTTGGACGAAAGATCTAAGATCTGGAGCTGCTTCAGCTCGCCAATTTCTGAAAGAATGCTACCGCTAAACTGATTGTCCTTCATCACCAGCACTTGAAGCGATGAAAGATCCCCAATTGACTTTCGAAGATGTCCTGTGAATTTATTGTTCCCAATATCAAGTACTTGCAAAGCTGTATAGTTGGTAAATGAGTAAAGGAACGAGGGAAGGAATCTTCCGCTGAGCTGATTATTTTTTAGCACCAAGGACTTGATGTCAGGCCAGACGCTTAGCCCTTGGGGCATCCTTCCCTCCAGACTATTACCTCCTAAATTTAGGTCTTCAATTCTATATTCGAGCAAACACCAAGGAATCAGTCCATCCAACTTGTTGTTTGCAAGATTTAACTTTGCAAGTCTAGTCAAATTGCACAAGCTTGGAGGAATGTTGCCGGTAAACAAATTGTCATTGAGCATCAATATAAGAGAAAGCCACGATGGTAGGTTTTCACTTGGCCACACGGAAGGTATATATCCACTTAATGCATTGCTAGATACATCAAGAGTATCATATCAGAATTAGCACCATTTGGAAAAAGGGGCCCATCCAGATGATTCCGTGAGAGATTTAGGTCTGATAAGGAAGCAGCAATATCCCACAGCCAAGAGGGAATTTCTCCAGCAAGACCGTTGTTAGCTAATGTCAAGGAATACAACGAGAACTGAGTTGAAATCCATGGTGGAATTCGACCGTCCATCTGACATGACACTAGTTCTAACTCAAAGAGCTGGAAGTTGGGAATCCAGGATGTACTAATATTTAGTGTTACGGAATTTGGTAAGGTTACGGAAAAAGTTCTCTGAAATTGTGAGCTCATGGTTTAGTGAAAGGTGGAGACTTTGAATAGAGGATGGTAACGCCCAAGAAGAGGTACTCTCATTGAATCTATTTCCATTGGCGTAGAGCTTAGTAAGGGAGGACAGCCCTGCAAATGATAAGGGAAGAGTCCCACTCAATTGGTTGAAGGAAACATCTAACTGCTCAAGCAAACGGAGATCGCCCCAAGTAAATGGAATTTGGCCACCTAATCGATTGTTTGAAACATCCAAGTGCTTAAGCAAAGAGAGATTGCCCCAAATAAATGGAATTTTGTCACTTAATTGATTGTTTGAAAGGGAGAGACTACTCAAAGAAGAAAGATTGTTCAGACAAAATGGCAGGCTTCCACTCAGTTGGTTCCCATCGAGATTAAGAGTAGTGAGATTTGTGAGCATACAAATGCTAGGGGGTATTTCCCCAACCAACTCATTGTACGCTATACTTAAAACTTTAAGATAATGCAGATTTCCCAGGGAGGAAGGAAGAGTACCTGTAACGATTCTTCCTTCTGGGCTATGGATAGATGCTTCTATACTCAAATCTATGAAGAGTACATGGTTCTTGTGCTGGTCGCATCCTATGCCACCCCACTCGCAGCAGTCTGTTCTATTTGCCCAAGCGGTGTTTAAGGCGAGAAGAGCTTCAGATTCCCGCGGAGGACAGCTGCATACACATATAAAAAGGAGGGCTCCCACATATTTTCACTACCACATTTTTCTCACTGTTAATAGCTCCCCATTGGTAATCTTTTGTTCCTCTTGAGGGCTGAAGATAATGGAACCAATTTCACCACATTCGCTTGCACGGGATCTTACAAGCCCATTAAAAGATAAACAGCTTAGAAAAGCTGCAAGGTTTAATAAGGTTTAATGATGCAATATTGCCCTAATGGCTCTTGCAATTTTCTAATGAGGCTTTGCTAGTTGCATTATTTATTCAATAAGCATAGCTCCTCAGGCTCATCCTTGAGAAATATGAGGAAACATCACCTCAACAAATAAACCTATGATATAATTGAGATCTACTTCATTAGAAAGAGAATGACAACAGTTATAAAGTTTCAAACCTTCAACATTGGCAATCTGATATCCTGAAATCCACATGCCTAGGGTGTAAACGACCTTCCTAGAACAATGAGACCAGCTCAATGTTTGTACCTATTGGGTTTTGACCACTTCACTCCGAAGATGGACATAATTTATGTCTCGTGTTTTTGTTTTATCATATGTTTGCTTCAATTCTGGGACAAATGGTTAAAGTGCTAATAGTTGCTTTAACATAAAATAGTATAACCACTTAGCTATCTCTGCAAATGGGCAATTGTTCTATCAAATCCCATGTTTTCCAAAACCGCCCTGCCAACCTTTGGTAGGAACCACACTCAAAGGCATGTACAAGAAAATCCAAACACAGAAATCAACTCTTTCCATTTTTAATATTCACACTGTTGTTTTTCAATCATCTATTTCTGTCATATCCAGTCCTCATCTAGCAACATTTGACAGGGACTTCAGATGCTCTGCAGCTCTTGTTAACTCTATTAATAACCCTATAAATACATGCTTAGTCGAATTAACACTAAAAAAAAAATAATGTTTTCCCTCAAAAATACAGGCAGCAAACTGGGCCTCACAAAAAGGACATTATTTTAATAAGACGCGATGTGGATGACTGACTGGTTCCAGACTCGATCAACAGTCAAACTTCTCTTTGCCATCCATAGTTCGTTTAGTACGTCATTCTGCGTGGGGTCAGTTTTGTCTAGTCACATGCTAATCTCATTTTGGTTGAGATGAAAAACAAGTAGACTTTCAACTTGGATTAGAAGAATCGTTGATTTTTAATTTTCAAATAATTATTTAAATATTATATAATTTTAAAATATTAAAATAGAAATTATGTTTTATTTATAAGAAAAACATTTAAAAATCATTTATTTTAATTTTATTTATGGCATTTATAAAATTAGTATATTTAAAGTGTTTTTCTTTTATCATAATTATAATTGTTAGGTTAATAATCAAATTTAATAGATTACAATGTACAAGTAAACATATTTATTATAAAAATATAATATTTAACACCTAAAAAATATATAATTTAATTAAACAACTAACACATTATTTAAAAATACATTATAGTAGATTATAGTAGATTATAGTAGATGAATGGTGATCTAGATCAATATTTCAATACTTGAAAAAGAGTTAATGTAAATAAGCCACCCAAAGTAATTAGTTGCATATCTTAATGTTCATATTTCTTAACATTTTTTTCCTTAAAAATCATGCCAGCATTGTCCCTGTATTATTGGTTTCTTGAGAATGAAACATTGCTATAATAGCAAGACAAATTCAACAACAATTTAAAAAGGCGGTCACCAATAATCTTATCATTATGCATACCTATGCAAGTATGACAAATTAAACTAAACTAGATAAAATATAACCAATTTACAAAATAAGATCAAACATCAAATGCTTGCTTAAGGCATAGTTTTGGCTCAATTCTGGTGGAGAAGTAAGACTTCATAATCTTCTGTCAGATAAGAAAGGAAACACAAACTTCAAAATATTATCAACCCCCTTGAAGTATTTCTTTCTCCAGCTCTCTCTCACTGAAAGCAATAACACTACTACACTCAAAAAACCTGCTCCATATGACAATCCTACTCCAATTTCATACCAGGGTATTTGCTCGCTGTCCTCTTCATCTTTATCTTCAGCATCACTTACAGGAGGAGGAGGTCTAAATTTCGGCCAAGAGCAATTCTTTGGAAGTGGGCATCCCTGCAAATTTGGATTTCCAGAATATGATGTATTTTCAAATGTGATCATCTGTCCTCCTTGCGGTATACTTCCAGAGAGACTGTTGTTGGACAAATTTAAATATGCCAAATAGCTCAGAGATTGAAGCTCCGAAGGAATGTTTCCAGAAAACTTGTTTGAAGAAAGGTCCAACGACTCAAGTTGACTCATATCCCCCAAACTATGTGGAATAATTCCACTAAGATTGTTCATGGATAGATTGAGAAACCTCAGCCCTTTCAACTTTCCAAAATCAAAAGGAACATCTCCATTCAATTGATTGTTGGAGAGATCTATGCTTGTGAGAGTGGAAAGAATATATGGGTAATATTGGTCTGTACCTTTAGAAGTCATATCCAGTCCCTCCTGAGAAGAGCCTATGAATTCACCCCGTCCATAAACAATTTTATTATCCAACATATAGCCATCCTCTCTTGCTACACTCATTGCTTGTAAAGATACAATGTTGTGTGGAATAACACCCGACAAATTGTTGGACGACAGGTCTAAGATCTGGAGTTGCTTCAGCTCGCCAATTTCCGAAAGAATGCTACCGCTGAACTGATTGTCCTTCATCACCAGAACTTGAAGAGATGAAATATTCCCAATTGACTTTGGAAGATATCCTGTGAATTTGTTGTGCCCAATATCAAGTACTCGTAAATCTGTATAATTGGTAAATGAGGGAAGGAAGGTTCCGCTGAGCTGATTATTTTTTAGCACCAAGGACTGCATGCTAGATGATACGCTTAGCCCTTGGGGCATCCTTCCTTCCAGACTATTACCTCCTAAATTTAGGACTTGAAGAAGTCCATGATCGAGTAAACACCAAGGATTCATTCCAGCCAACTTGTTGTTTGCCAGATTTAACTTTAAAAGTTCATACAAATTGCACAAGCTTGGAGGAATGTTGCCGATCAACAAATTGTCATTAAGCATCAATACATGAATATTAGAAGACCACACAGAAGGTATGTATCCACTAAATGCGTTTCTAGATACATCATACACTGACATCTGAGAACTGGGACCGTTTGAAATAAGTGGCCCATGCAAATGATTGTGTGTGAGATTTAGTTCTCGTAAGGAAGCAGCGTTATCCCGTAGCCAAGAGGGAATTTCTCCGACAAGACCGTTGTGAGCTAATGTCAAGGAATACAACGAGAACTGAGTTGAAATCCATGGCGGAATTTGACCGTCCATCTGGCATGACACTAGTTGTAACCTAGAGAGCTGGAAGTTGGGAATCCAGGATGTACTAATATTTAGAGTGCAATTGGATAGATAGAAATCCTGCAAATTGGCAAGGTTATGGAAAAAGGTCTCTGAAAGTGTGAGCTCATGGTTTAGTGAGAGGTAGAGACTTTGAATAGAGGATGGCAATACCCAGGAAGGGATACTCTCATTGAATCTATTTCCATCGGCGTAGAGGTTAGTAAGGGAGGACAGCCCTGCAAATGACAAGGGAAGAGTCCCACTTAACTGGTTGAAGGAAACATCCAAGTATGTAAGCAAAGGGAGATTGCCCCATGTAAATGGAATTTGGCCACTTAATCGATTCTTTGAAAAGGTGAGTGTACTTAAAGAAGAAAGATTGTTCAGACAAAATGGCAGGCTTCCACTCAGTTGATTCCCTTTAAGATTAAGATAAGTGAGATTTGTGAGCATACAAATGCTAAGGGGTATTATCCCACTCAATATATTGTCCTCTATTCTTAGAGACTCTAAATAATGGAGACTTCCCAAGCAGGAAGGAAGAGTACCTGTTGTGCCAATGTTCCATATGTTTATCTCTGTAAGAAAAGGAAGTTTGCACAGGCTATCAGATATGACTCCTCCTCTTACTCCATAGTCGTATGGATATGAATCGAAATATATCCCCACTACATGGCTCTTGTTCTGATCGCATCCTATGCCTTCCCACTCGCAGCAGTCTGTTTCATTTGTCCATGGAGTAGCAAAAAAGTCCAGAGGGAAGGTGATGTTAAAGGACAGAAGAGCTTCAGATTCCTGCGGAGGACACCTGCATACACACATAAAGGGGTTGGCAAAGAGGATGATTAAAAACACAGTACTAGTAGTGAACTTAACCATAGCCAACGCCATTGCAGGAATGATATGTTGCAGAGGAGAGGAAGGATAAAACTAAGTGGGTTGTATATTGTGTTGTGAGAGTAAATAATATTAAATAAGAGAAATGAGAGACTGACGTAGTTGAGGGTGCAGGGCAGCCGTGCCAAACACGGTCAATTTATGTAGGCGGCCCAGCATCTACTGGAAACGACAAGTGTGCGTTCAACACGTATAATCAAGCAAAAGTATGGATGTACCTGCACCATGGTCCGGACGCTCAAATTTTGTACTTTCTTAATAATAATTTACCATTAGAGGTGTTAAATGAGAAGTCGATATTTTATCTATGACACACGAATGCAAATATGAAAATCAATTTATGCAATGTTTTCGTCGTCAAATCATTTTACTTTTCTTCAGCGACATTTCAAATAGTGTTTTGACACGGCTTATTGTGACAAATGAAATGGACTCTGTCAACGCCCAAAGCTAACTAATGTCGATGAATATATCGTAAGAAAAGGTCACACTAGACCAAGTGTTTGGTTTGTCTTGCACGACAATACTAAACCTATGTTAAGTTAATTCTCTGTTTAAATTTAAGCAGTTTTAAGTAGTTGGAGTGGTCCCATGAAATTTTATAATTGGGGGAATAGGATAATATAGAATATTTCCCTATTTTTGTAGAGTAGCGACTGTTTAGGAATTGCAAACAAACTATGGGAAAAAAGGGGGGGCTGGAAATAAGGAGCCACTGCATAATGAAAAATATGCCATGTGGCTGCATATATTTCCTTCCCTCTTTTTATTTTTTATTTTTCTTCTAAATTAACACAATTAAGATAATTTATTTTTTACTTTTTATATAATAAAAAACTACAAATTAACATAACTGCTTATTTTAAGTAGAAAAATAAAATTTCATGGGGTCACTGGCTCCACAAATATCTCCTAAAAAAATTGAGCAGTGACTGCTAGCCAAAATAAGCTAAGCAACAGCATGAGAACATGCCCTAAACTACTGAATGCTTAGATCCTTCCACATTTACATGGGATAATATTTCCATTCACGGCCTCTCTTGACAATGGGACAGTCTCTAATACTTTCACATTTATACACTTATTCATATTATTTAATCTCAATAAACTTTATTAAGGAAGAAAATGCATCGTGAAAACTATTTTTTAAAAGAATTAAATATGTGAACTATAACATTCAAAAAATAATAATATATTTTAAAATTATAAAACAAAATAACTAATATATATTTTAATTGTTATTGAATTTAAGGTTTATATTTACTTATTTTTTATATAATATATTTTAAAAATTGCTAATCTACATTTAGAAGTGCATACTCTTTTCATATAACATATCATTTTTTATTAGCTCCAAAGCAAGTCTTAATATAACTTTGTCATTGTAATATTTGAATTATTCATGCTCTTTGTATCTTTTTAACTATTTCAAATGATGTTGACTATGGGGCTTTATCATTGTAATGTTTGAACTATTCATACTTCTTGTATCTTTCTACTTCATTCATAATACCATTCACTTTTTCATATTCACCATCTGCATCCTACTTGTTTTGATTTATTGCTCCATAATTAATTGACTAGGGAGAGCATACCATCTCTCCTCATTATATTCTTTCCTCACTCTTAATATTCATAAAATATCATTGTAAAAGTAATGCACAAACTAATAAGAGCTTCAGAAAAGCGTAGATATTGGAAATATCATACAACAAGAAAAATAAGGCTTTATTCAAAGAAGGTATGTCAACCAGGACATTCTCTCAATCATTATAAAGGACTATTTTTCATTATCCTTTTGTAGAATAGGACAAGAAACTTGGTTTTCAATAGTGCTACTTTATCACAGATTTATGAGCTTGTTGTCTTGAACAAAAAATCACCAAGATAATACGAGCAATTCTAGTGTTGGTGTCTAAATTTAAAATGAATTGTCATAATCACATCTATAGAAAGTACATCTAATTTAGTTCATAAAGTTAACCTAAAGATCACAAATTCCTATAACGTCAAACAATCAGTCTTTAATCACAAACTAGTTGTTTTCAACATAAGTGCTTAAATGGATAATTTGTTGTTGCATATCTTCTATAGCAGATTAGAACAACCAATGAGTAGATTGGGCACAAGAATTTGCATCAAATGGTTGCAACTCACAGTTACAAAGACATGCAACTAATTATTACATGATAAATAAATTGTTAAACTAATCAAAATATCAAGAATCTAGTGAAAACAGGCATCAATTATTGATCTAAGTATAGTCTATCAAGTTGAGACATTCTACAAAGAAAGGGAGATATAGAGGTGTTATAAAATATGCAAATGGTCATGATGTAGGAGCATCCGGGCGGACTGGCAATCGACATCACCCAAAAAACATTTTCAGGTTTGGTTTTCAGTTTTGGTTTGTTTTGGGTTTCATTTAGCATCTCTCAACATCATGGGACTTCATAGTTGATGCAAAATTGAAAGAATCAAACTTTTGCCAAAGTATAGTTTGAACACTCTGTAGGCAGTTTTGTGGAATTTATTCCTAAAAATTCGTAACAGCTAGAGTAGAATCCTTTTGTAGGGGTGTTCTTAGAGGTACCATGTCAAATGTGCAAAAAGAATCAAAGTCAGATCTTTCACTGTTTGGGAGAAATTAATGCTAGAAATTTGTGATGTTAATGCCGAAAGTGTGTCGCTGGTTTACAAAAAGTTTACAATTTCAAAATTTATGAGGGCTGGAGTGAAATTCTTTTGCAAAGGACTTGAGGGGGTCACAAAACACCTCTGGGAAAATTTTCAAGCAAAAGAAAGAGCTTTCAATTTTTCACCTTTTTAGCACTCAGTTGCACACTTCCAAAGCACCAATTTGATTAATTTATCTTGACAATGTATTGTAGAGTTTGTGGTAATTAAATTATTGACTTTTATTTCTTTATGCTTCATCTATCCATTGCATAAGGAATTTGGAGGTGTTTGAGTTTGAAAATAATTTAAAAAATTCATTTTTCAAGCTCAAAAAGCATATAATTGTTGTATTTTTCAACGCCAAGTGGAGAAGCTAGATTAATAAAAAATAATTAATAAAGGGGCATCTTTGGGTAGTTTCAAATGCCTCTTAGAAGCAATTTTTTTATATTATTTAAAAACAGAAACAAAACAAATACAAGAGGCGCCTAAGGAAGATTAAATGACTCTTTTCAGGATGAATTTGAAATAGAAAACAATGAAAGAAAAATGTGCAAGAATTAGAAGGGGCAGAGATGCCTCATAGATGCATATATTTGATTTTTGGTTGCAAGTTTGGGCAACAACCAAGGAGGAAAGAAGAGTGTGTGCAAGCTGCCAAGAAGAGATAGGAATTCACTAGGGGAAGAATTGAGAAAGATTGGAGAAGCAACCAACTTGTGAGGAGTGTCTGGTAGAGAAATGCCCATGAGAGAGACATAAAGGGAAACAAAGGTTCGCTATCCTAAAATAGAGAGAGGGAAGATTTAAGGTTGATTGTATTGTCGTATTTGTAAATGTAATGCATGTTTCTGTAGTTATCTTTGCTGAATTTCAATATCAATAAAACCTTGAGAGAGTTGATTTTCTTTGTATTGCAATATTGGATTTGTTGCATGTGTGTTGTGAAAGTGTATGTGTTTGGGCAAGAGGGAGTACCTCTTACACCAAGTGGTATTAGAGCCGGAAGATCCTGAGTGTGCAGAGTATGCATCATGACCTGCAGAAAGAGTAAAGCGATTGAGAGGAGCTCAAAAGGATTGTTGCAGGTGAGAGAAGAGTCCTGAGCAATTGATAGTTGGGAAGCCATGAAGATTGTAGGGTATGAGATGAAATTATTTTGAAGATTGCAGTAGCGAATGAGATGGGGATATTTGTAAGGAAAACTGTGATATGGGAAGGTTGGAGGTAGTATCAAAGGAAGAAGATTTTAGAGATGATGGTAGATATAAATGTGAGGCTGGACAAGTTGAAATCATGACAGCATGGAGAAGTTATTGCACGCATGATGGAGAAGAAGAAAGGAATGAATTTGCAGTGAAGTCATACCATAAGGAAGACATGGAGGAAGAGGATGAAAAAGAGAAGAACAATATTGCAGCAGTTGAAGAGGTCCCAGTAGAGGATGAAAAAAATGAAGATGCAGCTATGGAAATTGAGGTTGTAGTGATAGAGCTTGAAGATGTTGCACCATATGGTGATGAGAGAAAATTTGTAGCAACGAAAGAAGAGATAAAGTTTATTTTATTTTGTGATGAAATTCATTTTCCTGTAATTGCCATGGTGAGAGTTGGACTGGAAAAGTATGATGAGGAGTATAAAAGGAAAATAGAAGAGAGAATGCAGATGGAAATTTTTAATTTCCATGAAGTTGTAGGTGTAGGTTTGCAAGTATATGTTGCAGGTTGTGATGTGGATGATGTGAGATTTTAGTGGAGGAGGCTAGATAATGGTGGGTTGAATCCCTTGAAGGAGGAGAGGAAAGGAGAGAATGTTTGGAGGAGGAGGAAGGTTCATGGTGGACATGAGTCAACGAGAGGGAAGACGAAGATGATGCACATTTGGTGGAGGACAGTACTTTTCCTGATGAGATGCTGGAAGAGGCGGAAGAAGAAATTCTCTCAACCTAATTCACCAATGGAGTTTGCTACAGGTTACATTCAACCTAAAAGAGTAGTCCCACTACTCAACTCCATTTTGTGAGTTTTACTCATAAAATTTTCCTACCTGGCATGTCTGATGCAAGAGCATCCAGGCAAATTGGTAATTGACATCACCCAAAAACATTTTCAGGTTTGTTTTTTAGTTTTGGTTTGTTTTGGGTTTAATTTGTCATCTCTTGGCATCAGGGAACTTCATAGTTGGTACAGAATTGAAAGAATCAAACTTTTGCTAGAGTACAATTTTGACACTCCACAGGTAGTTTTGTGAAATTTATTCCCAAAAATCCATAACAACTAGAGTAGAATCCTTTTGCAGCGGCATTCTAAGAGGTACCATGTCGAATGTGCAAAAATAATCAAAGTCATATATTTCACTGTTTGAGAGAAATTAATGCCAAAAATTTGTGTTGTTAATGTCGAAAGTGTGTTGCCAGTTTACGAAAAGTTTAAAATTTTAAAATTTATGAGGGCTGGAGTGAAATCCTTTTGCAGAGGACTTGAGGGGGTCATAACACACCTTCAAGCAAATTTTTGGGTAAAATGGAGAACTTTCAATTTTTCACCTTTCTGAGACTCAGTTGCGCACTTCCAAATCACCAAATCGATCAATTTATCTTGACAAGGTATTGTGGAGTTTGTGGAAATTAAATTATTGGATTTTATTCCTTTATGCTTCATATATCCATTGCATAAGGAATTTGGAGGCATTTGAGTTTGAAAACAATTTTAAAAATTCATTTTTCAAGCTTGGAAAGCATGTAATTGCCGTATTTTTCAATGCCAAGTGGAGAAGCTACATTAATGAAAAATGATTAATAAAGGGACATCTTTGGGCAGTCTCAAATGCCTCTTAGAGGTAGACTTTTTATATTATTTAAAAAAGAAACAAAACAAATACAAGAGGCACCTAAGGAAGATTAAACACCTCTTTTGAGGATGAATTTGAAACATAAAACAATGAAAGAAAAAGGTGCAAAAATTGGAAGGGGAAGAGAACCCTCATAGAGGCATATATTTGATTTTTGGTTGCAGGTTTGGGGAGTAGCCAAGGAGGAAAGAAGAGTGTCTGCAAGCCGCCAAGAAGAGAGGATTCACTAGAGGAAGAATTGAGAAAGATTGGAGAAGCAACTAGCTTGTGAGAAGGTGTGTTTCGCAGAGAAATGCCCATGAGAGAGACATAAAGGGAAACAGAGGTTCACCATCCTAAAATAGAGAGAGGGAAGTTTGAAGATTGATTGTATTTCTGTATTTGCAAATGTAATGCAGATTTCTATAGTTGTCTTTGTTGAATTTCAATATCAATAAAATCTTGAGAGAGTTGATTTTCTTTGTGTTGCAATCTTGGATTTGTTGCATGTGTTGTGAAAGTGTATGTGTTTGGGCAAGAGGAAGTATCTCTTGCACTAGGTCATTACATTGCCAAAATCAATGGTTACAAGTCTAATCAATGTAATGGCAAGAGACATTTGATATAGTAGAAGATGCTACTTATTCTTATGATAGCACCACCATATCCATTAAAGGAATCAAGGCAATGACCAATTCCCCTATATCAATGAGAGCCATGCATGTACCTCTCTAAGGAGCTTATTATTCTCTTGTCTAGTTTGTAATGTAACTCTAAATTAGACCAAATTTATATTTAGTCCAACAAGATCTTGTAATCAAAGTCTCAAGACTTTGAGGAAAACAAAAATGCAAGTGAAGGCCTAAACATCAATGCTATGAAGTTCAAACATTCTATGGATGCAAGGAAATAAGGAGGTGTCATATGATGCCCAGGAGGTTGTTACACTATAGAAATCAGAGACCCCAAATCAAAGCAACATTGATGGCTTGGAATGTTTGATACAACATAAGAGGTTGTTTATACTTATGATATGGTTTCCATTTCCATGAGAGTCATTAGGGAAACAAAAAAATTCCTCCATATCAATTTAGAGCCATCTAAGCTCCTCTCCAAGGAACTTATTGTGTTAGAACCTAAAACCTACAAAAACTCCGGTGACATGGTCATGACCAATTCCATGTGATCTTCAATAGATACAATGGAGAAGAATCATCATTTGCTTGTAGGTGCTTCCAATCATTTTCACATACTAATCTCTCTTCCTAGAAATCATACTACCACCAGCATTAACATTGCCATTATAACACCTCTATGGGAATATGACCCAAATAATCATGAACCTAATCTTAAAATTTTCCCTCCATCTACACTTGAATTGCACAATCCTAAAATTTGTTATCAAAGGTTCACTACTGAGGACTTATCATTTCATGCTCATTTCAATGTTCCCAACCCTCCTTCAACTCTAATGTTCATTCTTATTTTAACACCACCAACATTGCCAATACAATCCCTATTAGGAATCCTATTACACCCACTTCAAAAAACCAAGTTCAAAACCAATGTCTTGTCTATTTCTTGGAATAGTCCACTACTACACCCTCATCTAAGATTTGTAGCCCATTATCACCAAAACCATTGACTTCCAACATTGAAAATGCTAGCACTAATATTTCCTATATAGATTTTGAATTGTTGGATCAAATAATGAATAGGTTCCTTCCTCCATCGAACCCCCAAAAAATAACAAAAGTACTGCCATTGACATTGATTATGATATCAACCTTCCATATATGGATAATACTACTATTACCACCTTTGGCACTAACAATGTCACATATGATTTATGTATTATGACATACAAAACTTGATAGACTCAAATTATTAGTGTATGTACATGAATTAGGAGCACCAACTACAATTAGAGAAATATGGCATGAACAATAAGATCATCACCAATGAATTCCTAGCATCATGTGCCACACATCATCTCAAAATGAGGATTACTCCTGCATGTTACCACCTCATAATGTCTCCTAATGGATGTAATGCTCCCATGAATGCACCTTTACTATTCTTAGCCCATCCTTGACCACATGATAAGAATAAAACAATACATGGCTATTATCCAAAAGATCTGAGAAAGATATAGTCAATACCTATAGAATAGTGATCTAAAGCTCATTTTTTGTATGGTTTCTCATAGTAGATAGATTTTCTCCCTTGTTTGGCCATCTCATATCTTTGCAATCTCCTTTGGTGTTTCTCACAACTTCTCACGATTATTATGAAAACTATCTAGAGCAATCACAAAGGTAGATTTTCTCTTAGAAGAATAGGATTCTCCCAAAAGATTCCTCTAGTATTTCTTCTACCATTGAAGGTGTTTTCCAACATGTGGTGAATAATAGGTTGCTCTTTGGAAACCCTTCTCACCTTCAATAGTCAAACCCACATGGACAAGATAGTGAATCCTCTTGGTGTTTTCTTCATCATATTCTGATAGAAAGTGATTTATTCTTGATAGTTTTACTCTCATCACTTGGCTGATCCCGTTGCACAAGCGGTGAATCAATCCTCTTTTCATTTCCATTTGAGAAATACCCCATTTTACTATTTTACATATCATTGGTGTTGTAATGTCCCCATTTTGAGCTAAGTCATGATTTTGGTTTGAGATTAGTTCTAGAGAATGGAAATCTATAATGTTGGCTCAACAAGTGATTTTGTTGGATTTTTGGCTAAATGTTGCTAAGTGATATTGTTTATCTAGCCAAAATATGATGTTTTTCTAGCTATGTTGGGGGATAGAGAATGGGAAAATGGGAAATGCAATATTTAAATTGTATTTTCATTATTTCATTGGTTGATTCAAATTGATGCCAAGTGGACACAAGGGAAAATGCCAATCTTTAATTTCATTTTCAAATGTATTTCATCTAGAATTCCCTAATGCCACCTTGGTGATTGATGCCACTTGGGAGAAGAATAAAATAATAATAAAAGTTTGTTTTGATGATTGGGTTTTGTGCCAATGTTCAAAGAAAAAGGGGATTTCAAATTGTTTAATTGGATCAAGTGCCCAACGCCTAGGAGAAGGATTTCAAATAATAATAAAATATTGCTCTCATTGGATCAAGAGCCCAACGCCCAAGGAGGAGTTTTCAAATATTAATAAAATATTGTATTTGCTTTGGATCATGAGCCAATGCCAAGCAAATAAGGAATAAAATATTGTTTTTCAACGCCCAAGGAGCCATCGCCCAAGAAGGAGGAGTATTTAATAAAATAATGGTGTTTTTCAATGTTGGCGTCCAAGGGAGTTATAAGGAAAAATAATAAAATAAGTGTTATTTTATTATTTTAAATAATTGTGGGCTCAAGGAAGCAATTCATTTAAAATTATCAAAGTGAAGGTTGTTATTTATTGGTGGATTTCAAATATTCAAAAAATGAAGCTAATTGGGACGCCTAGGTGAAGAGAAGAATAACTAGAGGAGTTTTTCCTTCAATCAGCAACTATTAATCATTTGGTAATCTTTCATTTACTTGTGTTTTAGCTGGAAATTTCATTTTTTAGTGTTTTGTCAAGGGGATGATCCCTTGATTTTGATATGGAGATGATCCCATATCATATTGTGAGGTGATATCCTAAGGATTTCACCATTGTTATTGAATTTTAGGTTTTCATAGTGATATTGAAGGAGATATTGTTTGCATTTGAAGTCATTGAAACATTGATTCATTATTAAGAGTTTCCAAGGTCTGTTAGACATCATCCATTTGCATATTTTGAAGGTTTGAAGTATGGAGAATCATCATAAGTCAAATCATTGCCTTCCTTTGTTCCATCACTAGCCTTTAGAGCCTTATTTTGGCATCATTTTTGCATTTTAGACAAATCTGGGTTGTTGGTATAGTTGTAATAGTCTGATTAGAAGGTACAATACTAATATAAGTGCATATAATGTCATCTACAACCATCATACATCCCTAGTTGAAGAGCTTTCATCATTGGACTTCATTGCCTATCACTAGGCTAGGGTTTTGCTTCATATTTGTTCTTCAATTTCATTTGTATGGGGACTGATTTTAAAATCAATCAAGGCTGATGTAATAACCTAGCACTTTGCAATTGTAATCATCATCATTGAAGTCAGTAATAGAGCATTTGAGGTTTCAGCATTCACTTATTCATGTGATCTTTGATATTGTTATGTGTTTATAATTGAACATCTAGTAATTGCTTTGAAAATATTGAGGAAAAATTTTAGTCATATCTAGTAGGGTATTTTATAGTCGTATCAAAGCTTGGATCATACTAGCATATGGGTTATGAGATACTATATTGATCCATTACCACATCATTATTGAAGAAGAACAGGTACAATGGAAGACAGGAGGCAAGGTAATCCACAATATGATGATATTGATCATATGTTGAGGGAGATGGTTGATAATCAATGACAAATGGTAGTACAACAACGTGAGACAAATGAGAATATTCAAAGGATGTTTTAGGATTTGATAAATAATAATAGGAACAACAACAATCATGCTAATCAAAATAATCAGGATAATACAGGTGTTGGTAGCAATGCGGGATCACCTTGTGCAAGGAGGACACACACACCTACAATTGAGAGACCTATGCAACCTACTTTTCTTCCTAGAGAAGAAGAGGAAGTTAAGGAGCCACAAGTTGAGGAAGAGGAGATTTTGTTTGGTGAAGATTTGATATCTTTTATTGATGAGTATGATTCACTTCCTGAACATGTAAAGAATCAAATTAACTTCAACAACTTCATGAGTTAAAAGAGGGAATGGAAAAAAAGTAGAGTTGAAAGACCAAGGAAAAGAATAGCACAACCTACTCAACTAAAGGAGTATAAGGATGCATTGAATAAGACTCCTCTCCCAAGTTTTGATGGCAGCAGAAAGCTAAGTGCTAGAGCATGGGTGAATAAGTTGGATACTTTTCTTACACTCAAGCCCATGAGTGAGGAAAAAGCTATACATTTTGCTACTATGTATTTGGAGAGATTAGCTTATGATTGGTGGCACCATGGACTTGTTTCACAGCATCATAATAGGATCACTTCATATTCAATTCGATTGTTAATAAACTCATTACCAGGTTTGACCGCAAAGATGTTGAGGTCTACTACCGTGAGCTTGCACAATTGAAGCAGAGTGGTAGATTGGATGTGTATGTTAATGAATTTCAGAAGATTGCAGTAATGGTTCCTGATATGACTAATAGGAGAATTACTATGTTTTTTGTTGAAGGATTGAATGATAGGATCAAGGGTTTGGTCAAAGTTCACAAACCAACTACACTTGAGGAGGCCATTGAGCTTGCACTTGATTTGGATATTGTTTATACATTCATGCCACAAAAGAAGAAATTTAAAGATGAGAAGGTGAATCAGCAATCTCATGAGCAGCCCACTCCAAAGAAAGATGAAGGTACATCTTCTAAGATGGATTATGAGGAGAGAAATGAACTTCGTAGGAAGAAATTGTGCTTCACTTGCAAACAACCTTGGGAGATTGGTCATAGGTGTCTTGGCAAAGGCAAGGTGCACTACATAGAGGTAATTGATGAGGTAGATAATGATTTTAATTTGGACAATGAAGATGGTTAGCTTAGTTTGGTGAGTGAAGGTAACAAGGGTTCTAGTTATCTTTCAAAAGGTTCAATGTATAATCCACTCATCTTTGAGGGCACATTGTTTGGTTGCAAGGTTTTAGCACTTCTTGATAATGGAGCTACACATAACTACATTGATGAGGGTTTAGTGAATAAGAGAGGTTTGCATTGTGATATCTTTGAGGGCTTTGATGTGACTATAGCAGGTGGGCTCACTATTCTTTGCAAGAAGAAAGTGAGTAAGATTAGTATTATGTTTGGTGAGTATACACTTTGTGATGACTTTTATGTACTTGATTTGAAGGACAATGAGATTATACTTGGTATGCAATGGCTACATTCATTACAAAGGGTCATCCAAGATCTACAAGTCATGGAGTTGAGTTTCCAACATGATGGGAAACAAGTTGTTATGAAAGCTCTCAAGTACACTTTGCCTCATCAAATCACAGCCAAATCTATGATTGCTATGGGTCATGAATTGTATTATGAAAACATAAATGATGCACTTGGAGCGAATTGTATTGAACTGACATTTGATGGTAAGCATTTGAATTTTTAGATGGATGACAATTCTATGGAATGACATGTCATCATTATTGATTTGTTTGAGGATAGTAGTCCTATGGTTTTGCATTTTAATGAGGTAGACATTCTTGGGCCAGCCATTGATGATATGCATCTATATGAGAGTGGAGATGAAGATAATTCAGGTTTGCATGATACATTGGTTTCCATTGGAGAGGATCAACCTACTCTTGAGGTGACACAACATCAATTTGATTATGCTCTCTTATTGGAGCATGTGGATGGTTTGATAGGTCATTCCCCATGCTTTGATGGCTATTCTTGATTGTTGGGCATTGAATTATGTGATTTTAGTTTACATGCAGTAGTGTTTGGGATACTTTGGCATGGTAGAGATTATTATATTCATGTTGGGATATGGACTAATGATAGTCTACTATCTTCTTGCATGATGAATGGCATTTCCTACATCATTTTGGATGATGTTTTCAGGTGCATGATGTTGTTCTGATTTATGACATCGAGGTATCAAGGTTGGATACATTTTCATTGGTACTTATGTTTGACATCCATCCTTTGTTCATGCTGTACATCCATGTTGGAGGGATTTTCAACTATGTTGGCTCATTGTTTGACATTGGCATCTTCATTTTTGAGTTGATTGATTGCTTCATGGTATGGATTTGTCATTGGAGGTTGAGCATGGATGTGTTTGTGTCATTGTGTGACAGTGGAAGCGGTCCCAGGATCTTCTACACTAGTAGATTTTGAGATTGTTTGTGAGTATCTATGGAGAGACTAGATGGATTTGGGATCTTGGTATTCATTGATTTCAATTTGGTACTTGCGATTGCTTGGGATAACAAATCTTGGGGTGGGAGGACTTGTAATGTCCCCATTTTGAGCTAAGTCATGATTTTGGTTTGAGCTTGGTTCTAGAGGATGGAAATCTATAATGTTGGCTCAACAAATGATTTTGTTGGATTTTTGGCTAATTGTTGCTAAGTGATATTGTTTATCTAGCCAAAATATCATGTTTTTCTAGCTATGTTGGAGGATAAAGAATGGGAAAATGGGAAACACAATATTATATTGTATTTTCATTATTTCATTGGTTGATTCAAATTGATGCCAAGTGGACACAAGGGAAAATGCCAATCTTCAATTTCATTTTCAAATATATTTCATCTAGAGTTCACCAATACTACCTTGGTGATTGATGCCACTTGGGAGAAGAATAAAATAATAATAAAAGTTTGTTTTGATGATTGGGCTTTGTGCCAACACTCAAAGAAAAAGGGGATTTCAAATTGTTTAATTAGATCAAGTGCCCAGTGCCTAGGAAAAGGATTTCAAATAATAATAAAATATTTATCTCATTGGATCAAGCACCCAACGCCCAAGGAGGAGTTTTCAAATATTAATAAAATATTGTATTTGCTTTGGATCATGAGCCCACGCCAAGCAAATAAGGAATAAAATATTCTTTTTCAACGCCCAAGGAGCCATTGCCCAAGAAGGAGTATTTAATTTAATAAAATATTATATTTTGTTATGGGTGTTGTACAAGGAGAAAACAAATAATATTTTATTATTAGTCAACAGGTTCTCCGCTCAAGGAGGGATAAGGAGAAAATTAATAAAATAATTCCTCAAGGAAATTGATGATTGGGAGAAGAGGAATTATTTAATAAAATAATGGTGTTTTTCAATGTTGGCATCCAAGGGAGTTATATGGAAAAATAATAAAATAAGTGTTATTTTATTATTTTAAATGATTATGGGCTCAAGGAAGCAATTCATTTAAAATTGTCAAAGTGAAGGTTGGGATTGATTGGTGGATTTCAAATATTCACAAAATGAAGCTAATTGGGATGTCTAGGGGAAGGGAAGAATAAATAGAGGAGTTTTTCCTTCAATTGGCAACTATTGATCACTTGGTAAGCTTTCATTTACTTGTGTTTTGGCTGGAAATTGCATTTTTTAGTGTTTTTTCAAGGAGATGATCCCTTGATTTTGATATGGAGATGATCCCATATCATATTGTGAGGTGATATCATAAGGATTTCATCATTGTTGTTGAATTATAGGTTTTCATAGTGATATTGAAGGAGATATTGTTTGCATTTGAAGTCATTGAAGCATTGATTCATCATTAAGAGTTTCCAAGGGCTATTAGACATCATCCATTTGCATATTTTGAAGGTTTGAAGCATGGAGAATCATCATAAGTCAAATCATTGCCTTCCTCTGTTCCATCGCTAGCCTTTGGAGGCTTATTTTGGCATCATTTTTGCATTTTAGACAAATCTATGTTGTTGGTACAATTGTAATAGTCTAATCAGAACGTACAATAGTCATATAAGTGCATATAAGGTCAGCTACAACCATCATACATCCCTAGTTGACGATCTTTCATCAGTGGACTTCATTTCCTATGACTAGGCTAGGGTTTTGCTACATATTTTTTCATCAATTTCATTTGTATGAGGACTGATTTTAAAATCAATCAAGGATGATGCAATAAACTATTGGTATGTGGTGACTGATCATGCAATTACTGTACACAAGTTATGTATCCTTGTCGGGGTTTAGGGGTGGCAGCCCCCAAGAAGCAGGGGTTTGGGGGCGCAACCCTTGAAAAAAATTTTTCCCTCTTTTTGCACGATCAGAGTCAGTTGTTAATTTTTTGTTAACTGACAAAAGAAAAATGACATTGCAAAACCCTAATTCTAGAAGCTTCGAAAAAGCTTGTTATAAGCGACTGGGATGTATGTTACGGCGAGGTATTCGCGAGATTGTAATCTATTTTGCACTGGATAATAAAATCATTGGATGGCTTATTTTCTGTGGATGTAGCCCATATTGGGTGAACCACATTAAATTTCTGTGTTGATCTCTTTTGGTGTTATTCCTCATTGTTCTATTTGGGTTATTTAATCTGCATATAATTGTTAGTGTTCATTGCTTTGATCTGCCTGAACCCTAACATAACCCAGCACTTTGCAATTGTAATCATCATCATTGAAGTCAGTAATAAAGCATTTGAGGTTTCAAAATTCACTTATTCATGTGATCTTTGATATTGTTATGTGTTTATAATTCAATATTTGGTAATTGCTTTGAAAATATTGAGGAAAAATTTCAGTCATATCTAGTAGGGTATTTTATAGTGGCATCAAAGCATGGATCCTACTATCCTATGGGTTATGAGCTAATACATTGATCCATTGCCACATCATTATCGAAAAAGAATAGGTACAATGGGAGATAAGAGGCAAGGTAATCCACAATAGGATGATATTGATCATATATTGAGGGGGATGGTTAATAATCAGCAATAGATGGCAGTTCAACAATGTGAGAAAAATGAGAATATTCAAAGGATGTTTCAGGCTTTGATGAATAATAATAGGAATAAGAACAATCATGCTAATCAGAATAATCAGGATAATGTAGGTGTTGGTAGCAATGTGGGATCACCTCTTGCAAGGAGGACACACACACCTACAATTGAGAGACCTATGCAACATACTTTCTTCCTAGAGAAGAAGAGGAAGTTAAGGAGCCACAAGTTGAGGAAGAGGAGATTCTATTTGGTGAAGATTTGATATCTTTTGTTGATGAGTATGATTCACTTCTTGAGCATGTAAGGAATCAAATTAACTTTAACAACTTCATGAGTAAAAAGGTGGGAATGGAAAAATAGTAGAGTTGAAAGACCAAGGAAAAGAAGAGCACAACCTAATTAGCCAAAGGAGTATAAGGATGCATTGAATAAGATTCCTCTCCCAAGTTTTGATGGCAGTGACAAGCTAAGTGCTAGAGCATGGGTGAATAAGTTGGATACTTTTCTTACACTCAATCCCATGAGTGAGGAAAAAGCTATACATTTTGCTACTATGCATTTGGAGGCATTAACTTATGATTGGTGGCACCATGGACTTGTTTCACAACATCATAATAGGATCACTTCATATTCAATGAATTTGTCAATAAACTCATTACCAAGTTTGACCGCAAAGATGTTGAGGTCTACTACCATGAGCTTGCACAGTTGAAGCAGAGTGGTAGAGTGGATGCATATGTTAATGAATTTTAGAAGATTGCAGTAATGGTTCTTGATATGACTGATAGGAGAATTACTATGTTGTTTGTTGAAGGATTGAATGATAGAATCAAGGGTTTGGTCAAAGTTCTTAAACCAACTACACTTGAGGAGGCCATTGAGCTTGCACTTGATTTGGATACTGCTCCTACATTCATGCCATAGAAGAAGAATTTCAAAGATGAGAAGGTGAATTAGTAATCTCATGAGCAGCCCACTCCAAAGAAAGATGAAGGTACATCTTTTAAGATGGATTATGAGGAGAGAAATGAACTTTGTAGAAAGAAATTGTGCTTTACTTGCAAACAACCTTGGGAGATTGGTCATAGGTGTCTTGGCAAAGGCAAGGTGCACTACATAGAGGTAATTGATGATGTAGGTGATTCTACTTCGGACAATGAACATGGTCATCCAACACTTAATTTGGTGAGTGAAGGTAACAAGGGTTCTAGAATTGCCTATCTTTCAAAAGGTTCAATGTATAATCCATTCATCTTTGAGGGCACATTGTTTGGTTGTAAGGTTTTAGCACTTCTGTATAATGGATCTACACATAACTACATTGATGAGGGTTTAGTGAATAACAAAGGTTTGGATTGTGATGCCTTTGGGGGCTTTGATGTGACTATGGTAGGTGGACTCACTATCCTTTACAAGAAGAAAGTGAGTAAGCTTAGTATTGTGTTTGGTGAGTATACACTTTGTGATGACTTTTATGTACTTGATTTGAAGGATAATGAGATTGTACTTGGTATGCAATGGCTACATTCATCACAAAGGGTCATCCAAGATCTACAAGTCATGGAGTTGAGTTTCCAACATGATGGGAAACAAGTTGTTATGAAAGCTCTCAAGTACACTTTGCCTCATCAAATCACAGCCAAATCTATGATTTCTATGGGTCATGAATTGTCTTATGAAAACATATATGATGCACTTGGAGTGAATTCTATTGAACCAATATTTGATGGTAAGCATTTGAATTTTGAGATGGATGACAATTCTATGGAATGACATGACATCATTGCTGATTTGTTTGAGTATAGCAGTCCTATGGTTTTGCATTTTCATGAGGTAGACATTCTTGGGCCATCCATTGATGATATGCATCTATATGAGAGTGGAGATGATAATTCAGGTTTGCATGATACATTGGTTTCCATTGGAGAGGATCAACCTACTCTTGAGGTGACACAACATCATTTTGATGATGCTCTCTTATTGGAGCATGTGGATGGTTTGACAGGTCATTCCCCATGGTTTGATTTCTATTCTTCATTGCTAGGCATTAATAATGTGATTTTAGTTTAGATGAAGCAATGTTTGGGATACTTTGGCTTGGTAGAGATCAATATATTCATGTTGGGATATGGACTAATGATAGTCTACTATCTTCTTGCATGATGAATGGCACTTCCTACATCATTTTGGATGATGTTTTCAGTGTGCATGATGTTGTTCTCATTTATGACAGCGAGGTATCAAGGTTGGATACATTTTCATTGGCACTTATCTTTGACATCCATCATTTGTTCGTGTTGCACATCCATGTTGGAGGCATTTTCAACTCTGTTGGCTCATTGTTTGACATTGGCATCTTCATTTTTGAGTTGATTGATTGTTTCATGGTATGGATTTGTCATTGGAGGTTGAGCATGGTTGTGTCTGCATCATTGTACGACAGTGGAAACGGTCCCATGATCTTCTACACCAACAGATTTGAGATTGTTTGTGTGAGTATCAATGGAGAGACTAGATGGATTTGGGATCTTGGTATTCATTGATTCCAATTTGGCACTTGCGATTGCTTGGGACAAGTAATCTTAGGGTGGGAGGACTTATAATGTCCCCATTTTGAGCTAAGTCATGATTTTGGTTTGAGCTTGGTTCTAGAGGATGGAAATCTATAATGTTGGCTCAACAAGTGATTTTGTTGGATTTTTGGCTAAGTGTTGCTAAGTGATATTGTTTATCTAGCTAAAATATCATGTTTTTGTAGCTATGTTAGAGGATATAGAATGGGAAAATGAGAAATGCAATATTTTAATTGTATTTTTATTATTTCATTGGTTGATTCAAGTTGATGCCAAGTGGACATAAGGGAAAATATCAATCTTTAATTGCATTTTCAAATATATTTCATCTAAAGTTCTCCAATGCCACCTTGGTGATTGACGCTAATTAGGAGAAGAATAAAATAATAATAAAATTTTGTTTTGATGATTAGCTTTTGTGCTAATGCTCAAAGAAAAAGGGGATTTCAAATTGTTTAATTGGATCAAGTGCTCAATGCCTAGGAGAAGGATTTAAAATAATAATAAAATATTGCTCTCATTGGATCAAGCACCAAACGCCCAAGGAGGAGTTTTCAAATATTAATAAAATATTGTATTTGCTTTGGATCATGAGCCCACGCCAAGCAAATAAGGAATAAAATATTGTTTTTCAATGCCCAAGGAGCCATCACCCAAGAAGGGGTGGTATTTAATTTAATAAAATATTATATTTTTCTATGGGCGTCGTACAAGGAGGAAACAAATAATATTTTATTATTGGTCAATAGGTTCTTCGCTTAATGAGGGATAAGGAGAAAATTAATAAAATAATTCCTCAAGAAAATTGGCAGTTGGGAGAAGAGGAATTATTTAATAAAATAACGATGTTTTTCAATGTTGGCGTCCAAGGCAGTTATAAGGAAAAATAATAAAATAAGTGTTATTTTATTATTTTAAATGATTGTGGGCTCAAGCAAGCAATTCATTTAAAATTGTCAAAGTGAATGTTGTGATTGATTGGTGGTTTTCAAATATTCACAAAATGAAGCTAATTGGGATGCCTAGGTTAAGAGAAGAATAAATAGAGGAGTTTTTCCTTTAATTGGCAACTATTGATCACTTGGTAAGCTTTCATTTACATGTGTTTTGGCTGGAAATTGCATTTTTCAATGTTTTGTCAAAGAGATGATCCCTTGATTTTGATATGGAGATGATCCCATATCATATTGTGAGGTGATATCATAAGGATTTCATCATTGTTATTGAATTGCAAGTTTTCATGGTGATATTGAAGGAGATATTGTTTGCATTTGAAGTCATTGAAGCATTGATTCATCATTAAGAGTTTCCAAGGGCTATTTGACATCATCCATTTGCATATTTTGAAGGTTTGAAGCATGGAGAATCATCATAATTCAAATCATTTCCTTCCTTTGTTCCATCGCTAGCCTTTGGAGGCTTATTTTGGCATCATTTTTGCATTTTTGACAAATCTAGGTTGTTGGTACAGTTGCAATAGTCTGAACAACAGGTACAATAGTCATATAAGAGCATATAAGGTCAGCTACAACCATCATACATCCGTAGTTGAGGATCTTTCATCATTGGACTTCATTGTCTATCACTAGGCTAGGGTTTTGCTACATATTTGTTCATCAATTTCATTTGTATGAGGACTGATTTTAAAATCAGTCAAGGCTGATGTAATAACCCAACACTTTGCAATTGTAATCATCATCATTGAAGTCAATAATAAAGCATTGGAGGTTTCATCATTCACTTATTCATGTGATCTTTGATATTGTTATGTGCTTATAATTGAACATTTGGTAAATGCAATTGAGAAAAAATTTCAGTCATAAAAGTATTTTTTAAAGTTACTTAAGTCAGCCCTATGTAATAAAGTGTTATTGTGTAAACAAAAAAAATCATTTAATAAAGTTCAAGTGTGATCATGTACGCAAAAACTATCATTTAATAAAGTTAGGCCATGCCTATTTGGAGTGAGGGCTTTATAAGGAGCAGCTGGGAATCATTTGCATATCATTGAGTTTATGTGTTTTTAGTTGAAGACAAGTTCCTGGTTTCAGCTTGAGTTCAAGGAGATGTTCCCTTGCATTCATGGTATCAATGAGATGATCCCTAGGTAATTAATGGTTTGGATATGATCCCTTACAATTCATGAGGTGAAATTACTTCTGTTTTCATAATTGGGCTTCAAAGCATTGTTCCACATTTCTTGTATTGGGTTTATTGAAGATTGTTGAAGGTTTCATTAAAGACTTTGATTGTAGACTCTTTGTTGAGTTTATTGATTGATTTCATTATTTGGTCAAAGACCATTGATAGTGATTTGAAGATCTTGAAGACTCTTTGCATTGTTTTTAATTCCAAAATTATGTGCATTCTTTGAAAATATATTCCTCTCATAGTTGTCGATTATGAATGTTAATAATCTTGTGATATAGATTCCAAGCAAATAAACACAGCTTTTGTTGATAAATATTTCTCATTGAAATAAGGATTGTGGGTGACGCAGCAGAGGTATAGATATTTTATTGAGGACTTTTTGATGTTAATCAAGGTTTTAGATTATTGATAAAGTAATCGGGGTGTCAAGCAATCTAAAGGAAACCATCAAAATGAATTTAAGTGGTGCATCACAGGTCCCAATGAATGAGTTGTATCATCTTATGTTTCATAATTTATGAAATTCATTGATAAAGTTTATGTTGTCTATATGGGGGACAAAATCTGACAGGTTAACCCAGTCAACAACTACTATTGGTAAATCTTGTTTTTTTAAAAGAGAATTCATGAGGAATGTTATGTGAGGACTTAGAGGCTTGAATTGAGTAACATTTCACTTTGTGAGCTCTTAGAGGATTGTGGGACCCTCTCTAGGGCTAACCACAACATTTTGAGGGTATTATTTCATTTGTTTGGACTCATTTTAGTGGAATGGTTGTAAAGGTTTAAATCTACTACTCAATAGGAGACAAACTTTGACAATATGCCAATAGTCCCCTTTTGAACATAAACTATTCTAATCAAGAGTGAATAGAAAGGAAGTACTATATTATTTGGCCTAATGGATAGTGGGTCCTATAGCTGAGTTGGTATTTCAATTTAAAATTGGAAGGCATTATTTATTATTGTTGCAGAGCTTGTATACAATCATCTCAGATATAAACTTGTTTTGGAGCTACATGTTCATACTAAATTGGTCACTGAGTTTAGAGATATTGCTTCCTATGCACAACTACGATCAACTAAGAGGAATCTATATTAGTAATACTTGAAATTGTGGATTGTGACAGTAGCGCATTATCATTAGAAGGTGTTTGCTTCATATCCAATTTGATAGGAGTAGCAACTACATTGATCTTGTTTTGTCAATGACTCCATTTTCCCTCAGTGGACAACGATCTATCATTCACATCGACCAAGACATGCTACAATCTATATGAGAATCAAAGTCTCTAAGTAATCAAAGTGGTATGTTTGTACTCATTTTATCTTTGAATTCCATAACAACTATCTGAGACTTGTGGTTGGCTGCTATAGAGCCATGGTTGTTATTGTAATTTAGAAACATATAAGTTTGATTGTATACATAGTGAGATTAGATATTGTTATGTCACTTATCTTGCTATTAGTTTGTATTGGAAGCATTTCTTTTCAAGTAGTTTAAATGTATCTTGATTGCCACCACTATTTGGTCACATGCTTTCTATGTTCCGTGTTCTATTGAAGAAAAATTTAAGAGGTGCAAACAAGTAAACAGATTCCAGTTTTATCATTACAAGATTCATGTCAGAGTTTATTAAAAATTAGAATATTTAACAATTATCCTAAGAGGGATATTACAGTGGTATCAGAGCCATGATTTTGCTAGCCTGAGGGGAAAAATCAAAGTTTGTTTTAGTCATCTAATAGGTTTCATCATTAGGTGCCTCACCTACAAAAGAAAAGATGCCTAGTGAGAAATAACAGTGGGAAAGACTTCTTGCTAAGCATAAATGAGAAATCACAGGAGTTTTCAGATTCTATATCAAGAAGTTTGATGTCTCTAGAAAAGATGATGGAAATAAAATTATTTGTTAGTGAATTTTATAGAAGATTCTATGGTGAGTTTGATGAGCATGGAGGTGATTCACTTCCAAATAATTTGCAGCCTATAAGTGATCAAGAAGAGTCACCTATTGAAGGCCAAGATGAAGAGCACATGAAGGTTGAAGATAGACCAGCCATGATAGATTAGTTACATGAAGGTATGAGTTATTATGATGAGACTAACATTGCTTCATCTTTTCATCATGTTGATAAGAAGTCAAGTTGTGATGTTAATGGTTTGGAAAGTGATATTGTTCATACATTTGAGAGCAAATCAGAAATTTTATTTTTTTTATGAACAAGATGAAGGGCATACTATTGATGATCAATCATACATGGAAGGAGAGGACATGATGATTGCCACAAGGATCAGCCATGAGGTATGTGATTCACATGAAGAGACACACTTTGGATCAACATTTAATGGAGAAGACACTATACAATGGCATGATATTATTTCTAATTTGTTTGAGGACAATAGCAATATATCCCATCATTCTCATGAGATAGTAGCCTTTAATCATGGAGAGGTAAATGACAATGTATTTCCTATTGATGGCAGCCCAACATCAAGTGCTAGACATGAAGATATCAATCATAAGAAGACTGATTTTGTATACTTTGGCATAGAAGAGGTAAAGAGGTCCAAAATGATGAATGAAGAATGGATGTAGAGAGCCAAAGAGGCTAAATTAGTGGCTGCCAATGCAAGACATCTTCAACAAGTTAAAGAAAAGGTTAATCTCATCAACATAACAAGACAAAAAAGGATAGACTACATTAGAAGTCTCTTTATTCAAAGGGAAGATGAATCAAAAAATGAACATTATGGAGATGAGGTTAATAAGAGTTGTCATTTGGAGGAGATTTCAAACATGAAGGAACAAGTCAATGATGATATCATCCCATGGATAGATGAAGATGAAAACAAATCATATTTGCATGATACATTAGTTCAGCCTACTAATGATTTGGCACATCCTTATTTTGATGATGCTTTCATATGGGAGCATGGGTTGGTTTGATACATAACTCTCTTTCATTGTTGAGTAATGATTTGTTTGATTTCAGTTTTAGTACAATAGTGATTGGGACAGTTTTCCATGATGGAGATCACTATACTCTTGTGGTGGATTGGTTTAATGATGATTTCCTATCATCTTGCATGATGAGTGGCACTTCCTACATCATTTTGGATGATATTTTTAGTGTGCATGACACTGTTTTGATTTATGACTGTGAGGTAATAGGGATGGATTCACTTGTGTTTGCATCATTGTGTGAAAGTGGAAGTGGTCTCAGGATCTCTTGCATCAACAACTTTGAGAAGATGTGTTTGATTTTGTATGGACAACCTAGATTAATTTGGGATCCATGGATTGATTGGATGCAAGTTTTCTTCCCATTTCTTGGGGACAAGCAATGTCAAAAAGGGAGGACTGTGATGTCCCCATTTTTTTATGGTCATATTTGATATGGCTATCATATTCTAAAGGAGTAATTGGTTGGAGTAAGTAGTCAAGTAACTTAAGTGGTTCTATTTTTATAAAGTGTTCTAATTTTGAATTACTTTATAAAAGTATTTTATAAAGTTACTTAAGTCAGCCCTATGTAATAAAGTGTTATTGTGTACACAAAAAAAACAATCATTTAATAAAGTTCAAGTGTGATCGTGTACACAAAAACTTTCATTTAATAAAGTTAGGCCAGGCCTATTTGGAGTGATGGCTTTATAAGGAGTAGCTTGGAATCATTTGGATATCATTGATTTTATGTGTTTTTGGTTGAAGACAAGTTCCCGGTTTTAGCTTGAGTTCAAGGAGATGTTCCCTTTCATTCATGGTATCAAGGAGATGATCCCTTGGTAATTAATGGGTTGGAGATGATCCCTTACCATTCATGAGGTGAAATTATTTCAGATTTCACATTTGTCCTTCAAAGCATTGTTCCACATTTCTTGTATTGGGTTTATTCAAAATTGTTGAAGGTTTCATTAAAGACTTTGATTGTAGACTCTTTGTTGAGTTTATTAATTAATTTCGATATTTGGTCAGAGACCATTGATAGTGATTTGAAGATCTCAAAGACCATTTGCATTGTTTTTGGTTCCAAAAATTTGTGCATTCTTTGAAAATATGTTCCTCTCATAGTCGTCAATTATGAATGTTAATAATCTTGTGATATAGATTCCAAGTAAATAAATGCAGCTTTTGTTGATAAATATTTCCCATTGAAATAAGGATTGTGGGTGACACAATAGAGGTATAGATATTTTATTGAGGACTTTTTGAAGGTTATCAAGGTTTTGGATTATTGATAAAGTAATCAGGGTGTCAAACAATCTAAAGGAAAACATCAAAATGAATAAGTGGTGGATCGCAGGTCCCAGTGAATGAGTTGTATCATCTAATGTTTCATAACTTATGAAATTCATTGATAAAGTTTATGTTGTCTATATGGGGGACACAATCTGATAGGTTAACCCAGTCAGTGACTACTATTGGTAAATCTTGATTTTTTTTTAAAGAGAATTCATGAGGAATGTTACGTGAGGATTTAGAGGCTTGAATTGAGTAACATTTCACTTTATGAGCTCTTAAATGATTGTGGGACCCTCTCTAGGGCTAACCACAACATTTTGAAGGTATTATTTCATTTGTTTAGACTCATTTTAGTGGAATGGTTGTAAAGGTTTAAGTCTACTACTCAATAGGAGACAAACTCTGACAATATGCCAGCAGTCCCCTTTTGAACATAAACTATTATAATCAAGAGTGAATAGAAAGGAAGTATTAGATTATTTGGCCTAATGGATAGTGGGCCCTCTAGCTAAGTTGGTATTTCAATTTAAAATTGGAAGGCATTATTTATTATTGATGCAGAGCTTGTATACAATCATCTCAGATATAAACTTCTTTTGGAGCTACATGTTCATACTAAATTGGTCACTGAGTTTAGAGATATTGCTTCCTATGCACAATTGTAATTAACTAAGAGGAGTCTATATTAGTAATACTTGAAATTGTGGATTGTGACAGTAGCACATTATCATTAGAACGTGTTTACTTCATATCCAATTTGATAGGAGTAGCAACTATATTGATCTTGTTTTGTCAACGACTCCATTTTCCCTCAGTGGACAATGATCTATCAATCACAATGACCAAGACATGCTACAACAGATATGAGAATCAAAGTGTCTAAGTAATCAAAGTGGTATGTTTGTACTCATTTTATCTTTGAATTCCATAACGGCTATCTGAGACTTGTGGTTGGCTGCTATAGAGCCATGGTTGTTAATGTAATTTAGAAACATATAAGTTTGATTATATACATAGTGAGATTAGATATTGTTATGTCACTTATCTTTCTATTAGTTTGTATTGGAAGCATTTCTTTTCAAGTAGTTTAGATGTATCTTGATTGCCACCACTATTTGGTCCCATGCTTTCTATGTTCCATGTTCTATTGAAGAAAAATTTAAGAGGTGCAAACAAGTGAACATATTTCAGTTTTATCATTACAAGATTCATGTCAGAGTTCATTAAAAATTAGAATATTTAACAAATATCCTAAGAGGGATATTACAATGGTATTAGAGCCATGATCTTGCCAGCCTGAGGGGAAAAATCAAAGTTTGTTTTAGTCATCTAATAGGTTTCATCATTGGGTGCCTCACCTACAAAAGAAAAGATCTTTTAGTGAGAAATAATAGTGGGAAAGACTTCTTTCTAAGCATAAATGAAAAATCACAGGAGTTTTCAGATTCTATATCAAGAAATTTGATGCCTTTAGAAAAGATGATGGAAAGAAAATCATTTGTTAGTGAATTTTATAGAAGATTCTATGGTGAGTTTCATGAGCATGTAGGTAATTCACTTCCAAATAATTTGCAGGCTATAAGATGACATATAATAAAAGTAGGTTTCATTTAGAAACTAGATGGAAACTAGATGGACTTTATGCGTACTTGTGATCATAGAGCATTAAGAATATTTATTGTGTTGCAGAGCAGAGCATTGTTATTGTGTTTGTATTTGCAAATTTGGCATCCATCTCCTCATGGCATGAAGAGTGTTTCATTTCACGAGATCTTCACTACAACGTGATATCTATTATGTTTTCAATCATTTATCATTTGGATTTTTGCCTCTATCCCACCAAGATATGCACTCTCATCTGACAATGGTGTTCAGAAGACTTGAATGTCTCTCTAGGGTTTGACTGAGGCAAGTCTCTAAACACCACAACCCCCTCCCACACTCCTTGTGATTGCAGGTTATAGGTGTCGAGTCTTGTGGAGTGGAGTTGCAAGGAGTAGTAGAAATTAAGGATTTAGGATCTAGAAGGAAGTAGGACACTAGTGCTTTTCCTAGACTAGGGCACTATGTTGGCAAGAGACACTATATGGATTCATGAATGTTGTCATTGATGGCAACGAAGTTCATCCCACACATCTGCAGGACATGGTGTGTCTATACCGGAAGTCAGATTGAAGAATGTTGTGGTCCAGTAAGCAAGAATAGAGTATGTGGAAAGGTTCGACAGTCAGGTCCAGATCACTCAGAGGAAGTATCTTTGGAAAGTGCGGACTTAGGGAAGTCAAGAGGAATACCTTGACTGATAGATTCCAGGAATTGAGCCTCCGGTGATGAAAGAGTAAAGAGATATAAGCATTCAAGTATTAGGGTCCAGTTTGATAGAACAAATAGAGGAAGAACTGATAGGCAGAGCATCCGAAGTTATTCTGGATGAGATGTTGATGGTGATAAAGATTCCTAAGGTATCTTTCATGATTGGATGACTTATTAGATGACTTCTATAAGTTTCTTTTTGATCCCCTTCACTTGGAAGCAAGGATTCAGCCGATAAACTAAAGTTTGAGATAATATTGACTATTCCAGATGCCGACTAGAAAAGTGTTGAAATCACTTGTGTGGATATATATACAAGATAGATTTAGATGTGAAGGTGGGTGTTGTGTAAGAAGTGGAAGTGCAAATAAAAGTAGAATAGTATAACAGGCAGAAAAATAGGTTCAGAATGTAAGAGGACAACAACACTTAAGGAGAGCAAGAATGAAGTGTAGCAGATCAGTCTATTGAGCTTGACTAGAACTAAACTTCAGCATGTGTGGATGCTTCTCATCAGTTCAAGTTTTCTTAGTGTATACAGTAAGTCTTTTGTAGGCAATGAGCCTCTTGTGAGCAGTGTGCTTGGGCAGTGAGCCCTAATTGGCAAGTGCCATTTTTGTATCTTCTATTCTTCTAACAGAGAATAATATCTTGGGTTAATCACCCCATGGTTTTTTGCCTTAACAGGGTTTCCACATCAAAATCATTGTGTCATGTGTATTGGTGTTATTTCCATTTCATGATTATGATTGCTTATTTGATCTGATGTTACATTAACTATTAAGAAAGCACAGAAAGTTAAAATTATTAGGATAACTAATTCACCCCCCCTCTCAGTTATCAACAATTGGTATCAGAGCCAAGTTCCTCCTAAAAGAGCCTAACAGCTTGAGGAAGATCTAGGAATTCAAATGGATGTATATGGTATAAAGGAGCAACTCAAGACTACCCTTGATGATCTTGAACAGTCAAACTCTGAAGTCAATAAATTAAAGGAAAGACTCAAACAAGCTGATGATTTCATAAAAGAACTAAAAGACAAATTAAGTCTCTCTATGAAAAAGAGAAAGGAGCTACATCAGCAATTGGCAAGTCAAGGTGAAGCCAATGATACAAATGGAGATCTGAAGGAGAAAACCAAGTTATGTGAAAAGTTATCAAAAGAAATCATTATGGTAAGACATGAAATGGAATCAGGAGTTATGAAGTTTACCCAAGAGGTTGAAGAGAAAAGAAAAACTGAAGATGATCTAAGACAATCTCTCAAGGAGAAATCAGAAGATTGCCACAAGATGGAAAGAATTATCAGACATCTTGAATCTAATCTTGAAGATGCTAAAGATAATGAAGAAAAAATTGAGGATCAAATTGTCTCTCTTAAAAGGGATCTTCAAATAGCAAATGAATATAAAGAGAAATTCAAGATAAGTTCTGCTCAACTTGAAGTTCTTGAAAGTCAAAAGAGGGTAGATGACAAGTGTGGTTTGGGATATGAGAAAGGAGAAAGCTCCAGATCCGGTCAGAAGAATCTTAGATCAGAAAATCTAAGGAACAGGTCTAGAAGACCTTTGGTAAGGCAGCCTAATGCTCAAATATATCCATCCTTCAATGGATATTGCCACAACTGCAATAACTTTGGTCAGAGAGCTAATCAGTGCAGAAAGAGAATAAATCAGACTAATACATCCTTCTCCAGATAGTGTTTTAACTGCAAAAGGTATGGTCACAAATCTCATGAATGCAGAAATATGCAAATGAACAATTCATTCAATGGTAGATGCTTTGCATGCAATAGAATGGGTCACATGGCTAATCAATGCAGATCAAGAGGATATCAATTAAATATGCAAAAAAATATTGTTTGCCAAATTTGCAATAGATCCGGTCATATTGCAAAGTTCTGTAGAAGCAAGAATCAGGACAAAAGAGGTCCAGTATATCATAATCAGAATCAAGATAAGGGAAAACAAAAAGTGAATGCAGATGAAGTTCAAAGTGAGATGAACAAGATTTGGGTCAAGAAAAGTACAAAAAATGTAGGGGATGGATCCGCACCAGACTCTGGTGCTGATATTCCTTCCAGAAATTAAAAAGTGAGCTCTGGCTCAGGAGGAGACACAAAGAAAACCTTGTTCCCCTAGCCAGTCAATTGATGCCAAAACTGGCACAAGAAGAGTTGCGGATTAAAGGGTTCATAAGAGAAACATCCAAATAAACTATGGTTAAGATTTGGAAGATCTACAAGATGTTTAAGATCAAGATTGATCTGGTTCTTGAAGTCATTCGAATAAGGCAAACCAGAATGACTTAGGTCGAGCATTTATTGCAACTTGACATTAGGGTTTGCAGAGCAATATAAGGGTTTTTTCATTAAGCATTTGTTCATTCTACATTCAAGAAGAAATGAAAAGAGAAGCTCTACAACAAAATTCCTCAAGCTCATCAAAGATCATTTGCAGAAGTCAATTCATCCAGAAATCGATTAGGCTAACTCCGTGAAACCGAAAGGCACAAAAGGTATTTTCCATTCTTAAAATATCTCTCTGTAAATCTTTTTAAAAGATGTCTACTCTAAATATTGTGAAGATCATTGATAGGCCTCACCCCAAATTCAAGAAACATCCCTACAAATCCTTGGAAGTAGATCCCCTAGGAGCTTTTTCCAGTGTTCTGCATGGTGTCTTGCATACAGAAGATATTAGGGTTTACATTCACGCAAACATTGAAGAATTTAGAGAGTCCAAATTGAGGGATATCTACCACAAATAGTTAATAGATGATTCATTTGAGCTCAAACCCTAATACAAAGCCATCTGAGAGAAGCACTTTGCACAATGTATACATTTCCCCTACTTTGCTAAGGACGAATGGGTCTGATATGTCTTGAGTAGAATACATGACAACTTCATGTGGTTGAATGGACCATTCAAGATCACAAAAGATGCCATTAGGGCAGTTACCGGTTTGCACTCATCCGGTGGTATACCTATTCTCAAATCAATCAAGAATCTAACTTTAAGTGAGGCTACCGGATCTAGGTTTGATAAAAGAGCAATGATAGTAGATGACATCATTGATCTGGATGTCAAGTTTGCATCCATGATCATCGGCTACAAGATATATCATTCTAGCAGGGAGAATTCAGTACCTGGAACTACTATCTATACTGCCTATGAAATGTTGAGAAAAAATGCAGACTATGACCTTTGTGAGCTCCTTCTAAACCAACTCTTCGAGAACCTATAGAAGATAAAGAAGGACAAGAAGAATTCCTTCAAATTTGGTGGTCTAATACTCTGTCTATTCTTCTACTTTATGAATAAGCTACCCAGATCTAGTGGATGGGTATGGCAGAATGATAGACCGGTTTCCATACAAATCAGGGATTATTTGCATGGACTTGGTGATGACAAAGCATGAAACATAGCTCTCTGGGGTTTCTTTAAAAACTTTCAGAACATGATGCAAGCTAGAGAGAGAATTCCCCAATCTCTAGTTGAGAAATAGAAAGACATAGTATGCTTTATGGTAGAGACTGATCAATGCCTAATGGAGGCAGTGGAACCAAGAACAGTGTGGATCATGCCAATGGGGTATGAGGTGGATGAGAAAATCGTAGAGTTGCATGTTTAGCACATGCTTAGTAAACCAAAGGATCCTAAGGTAGAAAAGTTTGGAACCTTTGAAGAATTAAGTGTGAAGATCCATATTGAGCTAAGGCAACCAGAGATGAAAAGGAAGGTAAGAAAAGAAGTAGAAAACATTGCCAAAAGCTTTGGCATCTCAAAAGAGGCACTTGATGCCAATAGGGAGAAGATGGAAAGAGCAGAGAAAGAGAAGGAAGGTGTTGAAAAGGAAAGTGGTTCGGTAGAAGCCCCCACCCAGACAAGATCCTCTAAGAGGTCTGCTCCTACCACTAACAAGAGCTCAAAAACATCAAAATCGGAAGCTAAATCATTCGATAAAGCAGAGAAAAGAACTAAGACAAAGGCCATAAGGTCTTATATTAGTTAGAAAGATGAAGAAGAGACAGAATCTGATGAATAAATCAAGAAGATGATGAAGAAGAAGAAAGTATCCGGTGCAGATAAGGTGGTAGAGGTAGAAGAATTTGTTGAAAATCCCACTCTGTCCCCAGATGATGTAGTCAAAGCTGTTACTATGGATGGAAACCTGTAACCAATAATAGAATTCTATGATGCATCTAATGATGCAGATAGAAAAATATTGGAGGAAGCCACAGTTAAGTACTTGAACATATACAATAAAGCCTAGATTGAAATAATTTCTCTAATTCCTAAAAGTTTGGAAAAGGAACTTGAAATGAGAAAAGAAAATGCTAAGGCAAAAGACTTAGAAATCAGAGAACAGATAGATATTCAACTCTACCCTTCAATTACTCCAAAACAAATGGATATGATCTTCAAAGATTGCAAGGACGAGTTCCGGAGTAAGACTAGAATGAATCAGCTCATGCTTGGAGAGACTGATAAAGTGGCAAAAGAAACAGAAGAAATCCTACAGAAGGCATACTTAAGATTCAACCTTCCTATTATAGAGGACTTGGGTGTTGATCCCTTGGCTACAAGTGTTGAAAAAGAATCTACTAAGGCAATGAGAGAAGAAGTAATGGACTCCGGTGAAGGTAAAGACAAGGGCTTAGAATCCTCTACTCTGGAAGAGGTGGCTCATGAACAAACAAATATCTCTCCTCTGGTTTCCCCTATAGTCTCCAGATCTAAAGGAGAAGAAAGAATAGAGGAGAAAGAAGAAGAAGCGAAAGGAAGAGAAGAAAGTCAAGCTGAGAAGAACATAAGTGACAGTGCAGAAGAGAAGAAATCTCTGTCTCTGGCAAGAGACACTGCAGAAACTGTCAAGGACTTCTTGACAAAAGAAATGTTGGAGATTGATGAACTGGAGTTACTTCAAGGTCCATTTAACTTTGACTCTCTCTCCTCAGTTCAAACAATGAAGATAGCTTCATTTGCCAATGCAAAGGCAAAAGAAAAACTCCTGAAGTCTCACATGGAAGATTGTGAGCTAATGGAAGCTACATCCAGCATTTTAGAAAAGATCATGCCATCTTTTCAGAAAGATCACTCAGCCTCCTCATTAGGTAATCTTAAATCTCTTGTTAGTTTAGTCAGCACTCATTTTGAGTCCTTAGAGAAATCAGCTGAGGAAAAGGTCCGGAAAGAGTTTTAAGATAAAAGATTCTCTGAAGTACTAAGTCTAATATCAAATGATAGAAGAAATATGGATATAGGGATAAAGAGCTTAGAAAATGCTCTTAAAGATGGCGAGAAAATATATAAATTTTGTCTATCATGGTCCAAAGCAACAATGGAGATTGAGAAGAAAATGAAAGAACAGGAGATACAACTAACAAAACTTTCTCAAAATTTTGATTCATTTCCCTCATCCATAGTAAATCAAGAATGTCAGACCATTGCAGTCTTGGATGAAATTAAGAAGCTAGAGAAAGAAAAGAAAAACATAATTGACAGGTTAAATGAGCTTAGAAGAATAATCATTCCTAAGTTGGAGGCCATGCATGAGGCCCTAAGTGATGCTCAAACCACCGCCACGACAAATGATCTAACAGATCTGAAGAAGGATGAAGTTTTTGCGTTCCTATTGAGTGGTCTCATATCAATTTTGGACAAGATGAAGATGAGTTGGGCAACCAAAGTTGTACAATTGAAAAATACTTTTGCAGACATACTAAAGTATATGTAGAGTGCAACTAGATGATATACTTATGCAACTAAGTTAACTTTTTGCAAATTTTGGTGTGCGGACCCCACCCTTTGCCATTGATGTCAAAGGGGGAGTGATGAGCAGTGAAAAATGTTGAATCCAGCTAAGGGGGAGCTCCAGAAAATATACATAGAGACTGAGCATCAGCCAAGGGGGAGTATAGTGTGACACTTAGTCATTTTTCACTAAGTGTTGCCATCAATGCCAAAGGGGGAGATTGTTGGCAAGAGACACTATATGGATTCATGAATGTTGTCATTGATGGCAACAAAATTCATCCCACACATTTGCAGGACATGGTGTGTCTATACCGGAAGTCAGATTGAAGAATGTTGTGGTCTGGTAAGCAAGAACAGAGTATGTGGAAAGGTTCGACAGTCAGGTCTGGATCACTCAGAGGAAGTATCTTTGGAAAGTACGGACTTGGGGAAGTCAAGAGGAGTACCTTGATTGATAGATTCTAAGAATTAAGCCTCCGATAATGAAAGAGTAAAGAGATATAGAAGCATTCAAGTATTAGGGTCTGGTTTGATAGAACAGACAGAGGAAGAACTGATAGGTAGAGCATCAAAAGTTATTTCGGATGAGATGTTGATGGTGATAAAGATTCCTAAGGTATCTTTCATGATTGGCTGACTTATTAGATGACTTCTATAAGTTTCTTTTTGATCCACTTCACTTGGATGCAAGGATTTAGTCGACAGACTAAAGTTTGAGATAATATTGACTATTCCGGATGCCGACTAGAAAAGTATTGAAATCACTTGTGCGGATATATATTGATGCAGGAGCATCCAGTGGTGTAAGGGCAATCTTGCATCACCCAAAAAAAAAAAGTGTTTCAAAATTATTGATGTTCTACCCATTTCTTCTCAAAATCTGTGGTTCTGGTCCCATAATCGCCTGAATAATAATGTAGAACTTTCAGTTTTCTCAAACTGCTAAAAATAGTAAACTGCTATTTTTAGAAAGTTTGCATTTGGGCACAGAATGAAGTGAAAATTTACAGGAAGTTATATAATGGAAATATAAGACCTTTGGCGAAGGAATCACATGAAGATCATTTGCGAGCTAAAAGATATTAAAGTTTCCATTTCCTGAAAAATGCCTGAAAATTATTCAAACTCAAGTTTGAGGCAATAAACAGCCCTGTACGGGCCCAAAAATGGCCAAAACTGGCAGAGCTGGTTCTTAGCACATAGAGCACTCCACAAGCTTTCTGACGCATAAAATAGTTCGTCAATCAAAGTCCCAGATCAAAAGTTATGGCTCTCGGAAGTTGACCTTTTTTTGGAGGGAGATGCAAAATTCGAAATTAGGTTGCTGGCTGCCAAAAAGGCTATTAATAACCATTTTTGGGAACCCTAGGCAGTAGGAGTGTTAAGGGGGCAAGTGTAGAGTTAAGAATAGGTAGGAAAATAGAAACCCTAGCTGATTTGGGGGTTACTGAAGGTGGAAGATTTCAGAGCCTGGTGATGGTAGCTATAGTGTGTTGCAGCCTGTAGAGGACTGATTCCTCTGATTGTAATTAAGCTTTTGTAATGTAATGAGTTGCCTAGATCAATAAAAGAAAGTTGTATTCTCTATGTTCAATTTCTATTATTGTGTGTTTTATGATTTACCCCCTTCATCAAGTGGTATCAAAGCAAGGGTTCCTGAGTGTGTAGACAGATTGCCGACTATGAGGCAGTTTGCACCAGGACCTGAGGTTGTGGGTTTGCTATAGAAATCAAGATGCCTCCATGAAGAAACCATGGTGGGAGGAATGCTTTGATAGAAGAGGGTTTTAGAGCCCTGCAAAGACAAATTGATGCATTGCAAGAGGAGCTACGAAGAGGGTTTGAGCCGAGAAGGAGAGAGGAAAGCGAAGATGAAGTTGAAGAAGAGTTATCCGAGGAAGAACAAGAAGCTGTAGGAGATCTTGTAGAAGTTAGGTTGTTGAGGGCCATTTCAAAGATTGGAAAGAGGCCCAAGATTGAAGTTTCTACATATTCTGGAGATTTGAATCCAGAATAGCTTATTAATTAGATCAATGACATGGAGAAATACTTCGAGTATGAAGAAGTAGAAGACCCTGATCGGGTCAAGTTTGCAAAAACAAAATTGAAGGGCCATGCCAATATTTGGTGGAAGGAGGTCCAATTAGAAAGGAATAGAAGAGGAAAAGGAAAGATCACCAGATGGGATCGAATGGTGGAGAAACTGAAGAAGCAGTTCATTCCTGTGGACTATGAGATGGAATTGCTGAAGAAGCTGCAAGGACTAAAGCAAGGTAACAAGTCTGTTAAAGAGTATACAGAAAATTTTTATAAAATTACTATCAGAACCAGTCATGCAGAGCCCAATAAGGAGAAGGTAGCCCGTTACATGAATGGGTTGAGGCCGAGTGTTCAAGAGGAGCTGAGCCTAGTCAGAATGACCACCATAGAAGATGCATACCAGTTTTCCTTGAAGGTGGAAGAGAAGCTGAATAAAAGATTTGACAGCAAGCAAAGGGGAAGAGGTCAAGGCGGAAGGACTAGTGGAAGGCCCTATGGAGGCCGTAATGAAGATCAAAAGAAAAGTGAAGAAGCTGGCACCAGTCGAAATCAGAGAGGGGATAACTTCTACCGCCCTCGTGACCAGAACAATGGTGAGCAAAGAGGAAGAGGAAGAGGTAGACTTGGGCAAGGACCCGGAAGAGGAGGTTTTAGAGGAACCTATTTCCAATGTGGGGAAGAAGGGTATCGAGCATATGAGTGTCCGCAACATCAAGGAAGGACAAATAGAAGACCTGAAGGCAATGCACGAGTTGCACATGTAGATGAAGATGCACATTCTGAGCATTCTGAAGATGCTGAAAGGGGAGAAACCCTAGTTGTTAGAAGAACCTTGCTGAATGAAGAGAAAGAACCCAATCAAAGGAAGAGTTTATTCCGTACAAGGTGCAAATGTGAAGGTAAGTGTTGTGATATTATTATTGATAGTGGAAGTACTGATAATCTTGTTTCAGAGGAGATGGTTGACAAGTTGAAGTTGACAAGAAGAAAGCATCCGCATCCATATCAGATTGCATGGTTACAGAAGGACCATAGAGCTTTGGTCAATGAGCAGTGTTTAGTGAAGTTCAAAATTGGTGATTATCACGATGAGGTGTTGTGTGATATCATACCGATGGATGCATGTCATATGCTATTGGGGAGGCTGTGGCAGTATGATAGGAGCGCTGTCCATGATGGCCGTGCAAACACATATTCCTTGACAAAGGAAGGAGTTCGTCATAAGTTGAAACCCTTGAAGGAGGTGGAAGAAAAGGTATGTAGTACTGCTAGAATTTTCTTGGTAGATGCTAGAAAAATTTTGGAGGGTATGAAGCATGAGCGTCATTGCTTTGCATTGATTCCTAAGATTAGTCAAGAGAATTGTGAAGATGTACTAGTAGAAGTTTCAGATATGTTGGAAGAGTTCTAGGACATTATCTCTGATAATGTACCAGAAGGTTTACCACCAGTAAGGAAGATAAGTCATCAAATGGATTTGATACTAGGAGCTAGTTTGCCAAACAAGGCAGCCCACAGAATGACTCCTGCAGAGAGTGAAGAGTTGAACAAACAAGTTCAGGAGTTGTTGATGAAGGGATTGATAAGAGAAAGCCTAAGTTCATGTGTGGTACCTGTAGTACTAGCACCGAAGAAAGATGGAGAGTGGAGGATGTGTACAGATTCTCGAGCCATCAACAAGATCACAATCAAGTACAGGTTTCTATTGCCCAGAATGGATGACATAATGGATTGTTTGAGTGGAGCCAAGTACTTCACGAAGATTGATTTGAAGAGTGGGCATCACCAGATCTGAATTAGAGAAGGAGATGAATGGAAGACAGCCTTCAAGACAAAGGAATGTTTGTATGAGTGGTTAGTCATGCCATTTGGGCTAACCAATGCACCGAGCACATTCATGCGGCTCATGAATGAGGTACTGAAAGAACTTTTTGAAAGTTTTGTTATTGTTTATTTGGATGACATTTTGATTTTTAGTAAGATTTGGGATGAGGATTTGATGCATATCAGAAGAGTTCTAGAGAAACTGAGGGAGGAGAAGTTGCTGATTAATCTGAAGAAATGTAGTTTTGTAAAAAAAGAGTTGGTATACCTGGGATTTGTTGTCCCAGAGGAAGGTCTTAAGATGGACCCAGAAAAGGTAAGGGCTATCATTGAATGGCCTACACCAAGGAGTGCAATGGAGGTAAGATATTTTCATGGTTTGGCAAGTTTTTACAGGAAGTTTATCAGAAATTTTAGTAGCATTTGTGCACCCCTCACTGAGACAATGAGAGGGGATAGAAAAGAGTTTAGATGGACTAAAGGGGCAGACAAGAGCTTTGATACATTGAAGCAGAAAGTCATAGAACAACCTGTTTTGGCACTTGCAGATTTCAATAAGGTATTTCAGGTAGATTGTGATGCCAGTGGTAGTGGTATAGGAGCTGTTTTGGGCCAAGAAGGTAAGCCCATTGCCTATCTTAGTGAGAAGCTTAATGATGCCAAGAAAAAGTATTCTGTTTATGATCAGAAATTTTATGCAATAATTCAAGCTTTGAAGAAATGGAGACATTATTTGTTGCCAAAAGAGTTTGTTTTATATACTGATCATTAGGCTTTGCAGTATCTTAATAGTCAAGGAAAGTTGAACCAAAGGCACTTAAAATGGGTTGAGTTTTTGCAGAGTTATACCTTTGTTTTGAAGCACAGGAGTGGGAAGTCCAACAGAGTTGCAGATGCCTTGAGCAGAAGGCAAAATTTGTTGACAGAAATGAAGGTAGAGGTTGTTGGGTTTGATGAGCTCAAAAGTTTGTATCCTAAAGATCCAAATTTTGCAGAGGCTTGGAAAGCTTGTCTAGAGCCTGTTACTTTAGAAAGGACAAGATGGTTGGATTTTATAATCCAAGATGGCATGTTGTTTAGAGGAAGCTAGTTGTGCATTCCGAGGAGTTCCATGAGAGAGAACTTGATTAAGGAGAAGCATAGTGGAGGATTGGCTAGACACTTTGGTCGAGATAAGACCATTTCAATTGTTGGTGAAAATTATTATTGGCCACAATTGCAGTAGGATGTGAGGAAGTTTGTGCAAAGTTGTAGAGTATGTCAGATGGCAAAAGGAACAAGTTAGAATACAGGGTTGTATCAACCATTACCTATACCAGAGAAGCCCTGGGATGATATCAGTATGGATTTTGTTCTTGGTTTACCAAGGACACAGAGAGGACATGATTCCATTTTTGTAGTGGTGGATAGATTCTCAAAGATGGCACATTTTATTCCTTGCGGGAAGACTAACTATGATGTTCATATTGCTGAATTATTTTTCAAAGAGGTGGTGATATTACACGGTCTACCAAAGAGCATAGTTTTAGATCAAGATACCAAGTTTGTTGGTTATTTCTAGAGGACATCATGGAAGAAGTTGAAGACAGATTTGAAGTTTAATTTTGCACACCATCCACAGACTGATGGACAAACTAAAGTGGTGAATAGGAGTTTGGGTAACCTACTACGATGCTTGGTAGGAGATAAGCCCAAGGGATGGGATTTGATTTTACCACAGGCAGAATTTGCCTACAACAATTCTGTCAATAGGAGTACTAGTAAATCACCATTCCAGATTGTATATGGTAATAGCCCGAGAAATGCTTCTGAGTTAAGGAAGTTGGACAATGGAGAAAAGATAAGTGCTGAAGCTGAATACTTTGCAGAACATATGAAGAATTTGCATGAAGAGGTGAGAAACCACATTAATAAGATGACTACTCAATACAAGGCTAAGGCAGATCAGAAGAGCAGGTATAAGGAGTTCTAGGTGGGAGATGAAGTCATGGTTCACTTGAGAAAAGAAAGGTTCCTAGTTGGAACATACCATAAATTAAAAATGAAGAAATTTGGACCATGCAAAATCCTGAAGAAGCATGATTCCAGAAATGCATACGAGGTAGAGCTGCCGAGTGGGATCAACATTTCCCCTATTTTCAACATTGCTGATTTATCAGAATATCATGAAGGTGGAATAGAGGATGGACCAACAGAAGTGCAGTGGAGTATTCCAGCATCTACTTCAATAGAGGAGATAGAAGAGATCTTGGATAGCCGTGTGGGAAGGAGCACTCGAAACAGGCAATATGAAGAATATCTCATGAAATGGAAAGGAAGGCCTGTTGAAGATTCTTCTTGGTTGTCTAAGGCAGAGGTTGACCATTTGGGTTTTCCTCACACAAATACATGAGACATGACAGGGTCACTTCTCAAATTACCCTGGGTGTCTGATGCAGGAGCATCCAGTGGTGTAAGGGCAATCTTGCATCACCCAAAAAAAAATGTGTTTCAAAATTGTTGATGTTCTACCCATTTCTTCTCAAAATCTATGGTTCTGGTCCCATAATCACCTGAATAATAATGTAGAACTTTTAGTTTTCCCAAACTGCTAAAAATAGTAAACTGCTAGTTTTAGAAAGTTTGCATTTGGGCACAGAATGAAGTCAAAATTTACAAGAAGTTATATAATATAAATATAAGACCTTTGGCGAAGGAATCACATGAAGATCATTTGTGAGCTGAAAGATATTAAAGTTTCTGTTTCCTGAAAAATGCCTGAAAATTATTCAAACTCAGGTTTGAAGCACTAAATGGCCCCGTACGGGCCCAAAAATGGCCAGAATTGGCAGAGCTAGTTCTTAGAACGTAGAGCACTTTGCGAGCTTTCTGACGCATAAAACAATTCGTCAATTGGAGTCCCAGATCAAAAGTTATGGCTCCCGGAAGTTGACCTATTTTTGAAGGGAGATGCAAAATTTGAAATTAGGTTGCTGGCCACCAAAAAGGCTATTAATAACCATTTTTAGGAACCCTAGGTAGTAGGAGAGTTAATGGGGCAAGTGTAGAGTTAAGAATAAGTAGGAAAATAGAAACCCTAGCTGATTTTGGGGGTTACAGAAGGTGGAAGATTCCAAAGCCTGGTGATGGTAGCTATAGTGTGTTGCAGCCTATAGAGGACTGATTCCTCTGATTGTAATTAAGCTTCTGTAATGTAATGAGTTGCCCAAATCAATAAAAGAAAGTTCTATTCTTTGTGTTCAATTTCTATTATTGTGTGTTTTATGATTTACCCCCTTCATCATATATACAAGACAGATTTAGATGTGAAGGTGGGTGTTGTGTAAGAAGTGGAAGTGCGAATAAACGTAGAATAGTATAACAAGCAGAAAAATAGGTTCAGAATGTAAGAGGACAGTAGCACTTAAAGAGAGCAAGAATGAAGTGCAACAGATCAGTCTATTGAGCTTAACCAGAACTAAACTTCAGCATGTGTGGATGCTTCTCATCAGTTCAAGTTTTCTTCGTGTATACAGTAAGTCTTTTGTAGGCAGTGAACCTCTTGTGAGCAGTGTGCTCGGGTAGTGAGCCCTAATTGGCAAGTGCCATATTTGTATCTTCTATTCTTCTAATAGTGAATAATATCTTGGGTTAATCACCCCGTGGTTTTTTCTCTTAACAGGGTTTCCACGTCAAAATCATTGTGTCATGTGTATTGGTGTTATTTCCATTTCATGATTATGCTTGCTTATTTGATTTGATGTTACATTAACTGTTAAGAAAGCACATAAAGTTAAAATTATTAGGATAACTGAGTCACCCCCCCTCTCAGTTATCAACACACTAGTCCCTGTGTCCTTCGTAGTTGAACTACTGGTTATCGAAGTTGCAGTACAGATCAGTGTTAGAAGGAGATCAAGATTCTGCAAAGAAACAGGTACCTTGGACTTGGGCACTAGTCCCTATCTCCCTAACTTTTCTACCTTTCAAACTTCAAAAAATAGTAAGTTAAATATCTTTGTCCTCTACCTCAGTCTAAAAGGATTTGTCGTAATTTGATAATTTGCTGACTAATTTGGATAATTAGGGTTTCTAAGTACAATTGAACATTAGATAGAGACATTTCTTAACATATCCAAGAATCCACAGCTTCCCAAGTGGTAGACCAACCTGATAGGTGATTGCTCTCGCTTAGTGGAGATTCAACTTAGTTGATAAGCCCTTGGAATGTTTGGTGTGAAAGGAGGATTGAACATAAACCATTAAACAAACCACCTCTCTCTTTTTCCTACAAAATAAGTCCAACTTTAGATAGATAAATCTAATTATTTATTTATCTAAGTCCCTCATCCTCATCCCCAAAATTAAATAAATATTCCTATTTATTTAATCCCCTAGTTTATTCACTTTTCATTAAGTTGGCTAAAAACAATTAGAAAACTAACCACCAATTTGCAAATTCCTAAACCATGATCAACTCATTCAAACCTCTCATATCCTCCAAAAATGTACATGTGTCCTTTTGGACATGGGTCTCCTTACATGGGGTATGGGCAAGTCCTTTTCACATCCCTCCAAAAGGTACCCTTGGTACTCTTTTGATCCTCACCATCCACTTCTTCCAAGGAGAACCTCCACCATTGCTTTCCCTTGAATCTTGGACCTCCACTTGTGCACCAATCAAATTATGCCACTTGCAGGCTCCTAATCAACCCAGTCCTCTAAACCAATCTCAACCATTGATCCTTTGAATCAATCTCAACCCTTCATCAACTCATCCAAAAATCTATAAATTAAACCTCATGCAAGCTATTTTTAATACTCCATGGAATGTAATGTTATGTTGCAGGTTGGAGTAGAAATCACATATCAAATCTCAAGGATAACATCCAAAAAGCAAGGTTTGCATGTGTTGTTATCCATTTAACTGCATTTGTATTATGCATTCCTTTTATCTCTACTAAGAGGTTGCATGTAATTATGGATAGGGTAGGTCAATGTAGTTTAACTTTAACTTTTATATTCACTTTTTTTGGTATACATTCTTGGCACACCTAGTGGGACCCATGTCCCTTTTACTAATAATCTTTGGAGTGTTTTTGTGTGAATTTATGAGTTTTACAGGTTTTTCACCCTATCACCTAGCATCTCTACCTCATTTTGTCTTCTTTCTAGGTAGTTTTGATGCATATGATATGTAGAATTCATCTTGAGTGGTGCCACTACATCATTAGTGGAACCTTTGCTTTCTCTATGGTTCTTGTACATCATTAGTGGTGCTTGTGTCTCTTGTGTGGTGCTTGCATCTCCTGTGTGGTGCATGTGTCTCATGTGCAGCACATGTGTCTTTTGTGTGATGCTTGTGCGTGTCCATACATATTCTAGCTTGCTTTTTCCCATCATTTTCACTAATCTTTGGTTTATTCTTTGGTGAAGTTATGTTGTGGGTTTTGGTGACCAACAACTTATAGGTTTATTTGTCCAAGACATTGTCCAGTCAAACTACTAATCTTTTGCTTGTAGCACACTTGTCAAAGCACATCCTTTATCACTAATTATTAGGAACACTTTATTTTTCTAAGTGGAAATTAGTCTTTGTTTCCATGTTTTGGATCCTACTTGTGTGTATGCTCTCTCCTTGCACCCTTGGGTGAAATGGATAAATTAGTGATTTTAGGTGATGGAGGGAATTTTTTTTTTGATGGAGTTACTTAGGTTTTTAGCCTAGTCTGAGCCTAGAGAGACCCTTACAAGGGATCTTTTCTCATGGAATTATCACTGAGACCACAATTGGGGGGTTTTAATCCCTAAAGACATTATCACCCAAGCATTAACGCCCATTTGTTTCAAATCTGTGAGCTTGTTGGCCCAGTGAAAGCCCACAGTTTGCGAGCACGCCAACCCAACGAAGGATCCATGAAGGCACTTATCTTGTGAGAATGCCAACCTAGTGAAGGCACAAGGCCTACAAGACCTTTGGCCTAGCAGGGATTTGAACCCTGGTGGTGATCACCGCAACCAAGTGAACTCACCACCACATTGCATCCCAAAGGGCTAATGGAGGGAAATTATGTAAGTGTCAAAAAATATTAATGAAATGGCTAAGGGCTATTATGGAATGACCATTGTTAAGAAGCACATTTAAAGAAATAAGTTTCCATGGTTTAAATTTTATCAAAATATTTAGTGGTATTTGTGCACCTATCACAGAGACAATGAAGGGTGGTAGGGGTTAGTTTCATTTAACATTTACAATAGAGAAGTGTTTCTAGATTTTGAAGGAAAATGTGGTGGAACAATTGGTCCTAGCATTCTATTGTTTTAACAAAGTGTTTCAAGTCGATTGTGATGTAAGTGGGATGATGAGGTCATGTTTTGAGTCAAGAAGGTAAACCCATTGCATACATTAGTGATATGTTAAATGAAGCGAAGGAGAAATGTTTAGTCTATGACAAAGAATTTTATTTGATTATTCAAGCACTTAAGAAGTGGAGACACCATTTTCTACCTAAAGAATTTGTTCTATTCATGGATCATCAAGCACTATAGTTTATTAGCAACGGAGGTAAGTTGAGCCAAAGGCATATGAAATGGGTTAAATTTCTTTGGAGTTATTCATTTGTTCTGAAGCATAGAATTGGTAGATTGAATACATGATGGCTATTGTATTGGGTAAAAGGTGTCTTTTATCGAATGAGATGAGGCTGGAAGTTGTTGGGCTTAATTCCACAAGAGAGTTGTATGAGGATGACTTCAATTCTAAAGAAGTGTGGGCAACATGCAAGAGCCCAACCAACATGAATAGAACTCCATGGCTATAATATTTTATTCACTTGTTTTTTGTTAGAAGGGTATCATTTGTGCATACCTAAAGGTTCAATGGGGGAGAACTTAGTAAGAGAGAAGCATAGTGGAGGTCTTCATTGGTACAACTGTGTGAAAATTATTATTAAAGCCAAGCATGAGTGTAGATGCTAGACTATCAATAATTGTTAGAAATTTGATTTTGTTTCCTCATGTGTAGAGATTTCCTTGTTGGATTCTAACTTAGAATATCTTGGGTTGGATTCAATGAGCATTATTCATATGGTTGGTTGTTGATCAAGTGAAGAGTAGTTGGGTAGTAAATAAAGATATGATCAAGCATGTCCTAACTTTAAATTTTTAGACGATGAAGTATGATTGTTTCTTGATACAATAGACTATCTTGGTTGTGCATTTAGAGAGTAAGTATTTATTTTGAACTTGATGTGGTCATTGTAGATTTAATGCAATTGGGTCCTGTATGTTGGCAAGAGACACTGTGTGGCTTCATAAGTGTTGTCATTGATGGCAACAAAGTCTATCCCACACATCAACAGTACATGTTATGCCTATACCGGAAGTTAGATTGAAATTTGTTTTGGTCCAGTGAACAAGAACAGAGTATGTGACAAGGTCTGATAATCAGGTCCGGATCTCTCAGATGGTGTAACTCAGTAAGTTGTGGACTTGGACAAGTCAAGAGGGGTATCATGATTATCATATTCCAGAGATATAGCCTCTGGTGATAAAGCAAGAAAATTATATGAGCATATGAGTGTTGGGTTCTAGTTAGGTAGAGCAGACAAAGGAATAACTGACCGACAGAGTATCAGACTTCAATTTGGATGTGTAAAAGGTGTTGATTAAACAATTTGTGATATTATACATTGTTGGCCGACATGATTAATGACTTCTATGTCTAATTTTTTGATGTGCATCACTAATCAAGCATGGATTTAGCTGACAGACCAATAGCTTGCAAATATCTCAGGTGTTCCTATTGCTGACTAAGAAGTTGTTGGAAATCCTTGTTGCGAATATATATACCTGATGGATTCAAGCTTGTAAGGGTGTGAAAGTGATAACATGTATGGTTAAGTGTGAAGAAAAGCAGAGACAAGAGAAAAGGTAGTAATTCAAGCCCGGAATGTGACAAGAAAGTAATATTGAGCAGAGGAAGAATGAAATGTGCCAGATCAGTATACTGTACCTAACTAGAACTAAAATTTTGCATGCATAGATGTTGTTCATCAGTTCAAACACCTTGGTATCATCTGTAAGCATTTGTAGACTGTAAGTCTCTTGTAGGTAGTGGGCCTTTTGTGAGCAGTGTGCTTAGGCAGTGAGCCCTAATTGGCAAGTGCCAAATTGGTACTCTTTATTCTTTTAACAGAGAATACAATCTTGGGTTAGTCACCCTATGGTTTTTCCCTTAACAAGGTTTCCATGTAAAAATCCTTGTGTTATGTGTTAATTTCTTTGTAGACATGATATTTCCATAGTCCATAATGATAATCATAGTGCTTCTGGGAAAAACTGTGTATGCTATTTAGACTCAACGTTTCGGATCATACTCCATGATCCATCATCAGGAGGAAAGTGAGAGAATACATAGGTATTCTCTCACTTTCCTCCTGATGATGGATCATGGAGTATGATCCGAAACATTGAGTCTAAATAGCATACACAGTTTTTCCTAGAAGCACTACGATTATGTTAATTTCTTTTTCAGCTCTTATGATTACCTTGCTTTGGTATAATATTAAATGATAAGTTAAGAAAAGAAAAGAAAAATAGAAAAGTTATAAGATAACTGATTCACCCCCCCTCTCAGTTATCTACATTATTTCCAACAATTGGTATTAGAGCTAAGTTCCTCTGAATAAAGCCTAACAGCTTGAGGAAGATCTGGGAATCTCAATGGATGCATATGGTATGAAGGAACAAATTCAGTCTACCCTAGATGATCTTGAACAATCTCACTCTAAAGTCAATAATTTGAGAGAAAGACTCAAACATGCTGATGATTTCATAAATGAGCTAAAAGAAAAACTTAGTATTTCTGTGAAAAAGAGAAAGGAACTACTCTAAAAATTAGCTATTCAAAGTGAAGTCAATGATACTGATGAAGATCTGAATGAGAAAAATAAGCTATGTGAGAAGCTGTCAAAAGAAGTCATTATGGTAAGGCATGAAATGGAATCAGGGGTTATGAGCTTCACTCAAGAAATTGAAGAAAAGAGAAAGGTTGAAGATAATCTAAAACAATCCCTCAAGAAGAAAATAGAGACTGCCACAAAATGGACAGAATAATCAGGCATCTTGAATCTAATCTTGAAGAAGCTAGAGATAATGAAGAACAACTTGAGAATCAGATAGACACTCTTAAACAAGATCTTCAAACTGCAAATGAATATAAAGAAAAATTCAAGATAAGCTCAACCCAACTTGAAGTTCTTCTTGAAAGTCAAAAGAGGATAAATGATAAGCGTGGCTTGGGATATTAGAAAGGTGAAATCTCTGGATCCGGTCAGAAGAACTTTGGATTAGGAAATCAAAGAAATAGGCCTAGAAGATCTCTGGTAAGACAACCAAATGCTCAAAGATATCCATCCTTCAATGGATACTACTTCAATTGCAACAAGTTCAGTCATAAAGTAATCCAGTGTAGAAATAGAATGAATCAAATCAATCCATCCTACTTCAGTCAATGTTTCAATTGCAAAAGATCAAGAGGATATCATTCAAATAAGCAAAGAAATGTTGTGTGTTACAATTGCAATAGATTCAATCATTTCTCCAAAATTTGCAGAAGTAGAAATTAGGATAGAAAAGGTCCGGTGGAACATGATAAAAAACAAGATAAAGGCAAAGATAAAGTAAATGTGGATGAAGTTCAAAAGGAGATGAGCAAGATTTGGGTTAAAAGGAGTACAATTAATATTGGGGATGGATCTACACCAGAATCTAGTGCTGATATTCCTTCCGAAAACTAAAAAGTAAGCTTTGACTCAAGGGGAGCTACATAGAAGATCCCTTTCCCCCAGCCAGCCAATGAGTGCCTAAATTTGGTACTTTGAGTCAAAATAAGAGGTTGCAGTTTAAAGGGTTTGAGGAGACTCACTTGAAGGTCATCCAGTCTAAATTTGATAAATCCGCATGTAGTTTTGAGCAAGTTATGAGGAGATCCTATATCGGCAGCTATCCAGTAAAGTAGAATTTCACAGACAGATCCAATATGATCCAGAATTGAAATGTTTTAATCTGCAGACCTATTGCATGTTTGAAAAAGGTGAAGATGTGTTGTCAATCCTCATAGACAATAATTTGAAGATCCACAAGACAATCCAAGAAAAGCTCATTTGAGAAGCCAGGTAACCAGATGACTTAAAAACTTGTGCATTTATTACAAAAGGAATTAGGGTTTACACAAAGATAAAAGGGTTCTTTCACTCATTATCTACACACTTGCACTCACGAAGAAGAAAGGAAGAGCTCTATGAAGAAGATCCTATAGTTCACTCAAGTTCAACTGAAAATCAAATTCAACCAGAGAATCACTCCGACCTCTGTTTCAAACCCTAAAGCATGAAAAGGCACTTCCCTTCTGAAAACTCTCTCCGGATCTCTTGCAAAAATGGCTACTCCAATGGTTGTCAATATTTCTGATAGGTCAAGACTGAAATTCAAGAAACACCCTTACAAATCTCTAGAAGTTGATCCCTTGGGTGCATTTTCTAATATTCCGCATGGAGTCTTGCATGTAGAAGATGTTAGGGTTTATATCCATGCAAACATTGAAGATTTTGGAGACTCAAAGTTGATTGACATTTATCACAAACAATTAATAGATGAGAATTTTGAACTCAAACCTAAATTCAAGACCATCTGGGACAAACACTTCGGACATTGCATACATTTTCCATGTTTTACAAAAGACGATTGGGTTTGGTATGTTCTAAGTAGGATGCATGATAATTTTATGTGGCTAATGAGGCCATTCAAGATAACTAAAGATGCCATCATGGCAGTGACTGGACTGCATTCATCTGGTAGGGTACCCGCACTTAAATCTGTGAAGAATCAAATGGTAACTGAAGCCACTGAATCAAAATTTGACAAAAGAGAAATGACTATAGATGACATCACAGATCCGGATGTCAAGTTTGCTTCAATGATAATTGGCTACAAAATCTACCACTTGAGTAGGGAGAACTCTGTGTCTGGTACAACAATCTATGTTGCATATCAGATGTTAAGGGAAGATGTTGATTATGATCTGTGTGAGCTTTTACTAAATCAGCTAATGGAGAACTTGTAGAAGATCAAAAAGGATAAGAAAAACTCCTTTAAATATGGTAGTCTAATACTATGTATGTTTTTCTTTTATATGAATGATCTGCAGAGATCAAATGGTTGGGTCTGGTAAAATGATAAACCCATTGCAATTCAGATAAGAGATTACATGTATGGACTTGGTGATGCTCAAGCCCAAAACACAGCCCTCTGGGGTTACTTTAAGAATTTCCAAAGCTTGATGCACGCCAGAGAAAGAATACCATAAACAATAGTTGATAAATACAAAGATACAGTCTGCTTCATGGTTGACACTGATCCATGCCTAATGGAGGTAGTTGAGCCAAGAAGTATATGGATAATGGCTATGGGTTATGAGGTCGATGGAAAAATCTTGGAGCTACATATTCAACACCTACTAAGCTAGCCTAAGGACACTGAAGCATAAAGGTTTGGCACCTTTGAAGAGCTAAGCATAAAAATCCATGTTAAGTTAAGATAGCCGGAGATCAAGAGAAAAGTAAGAAAGGAAGTTGAAGAAATTGCCAAAAGATTTGGCATATCAAAGGAGGCTCTAGATGCTAACAGAGAGAAAATGGAGAAGGCAGAGAAAGAAAGACAAGAAGTAAAGAAAGAAAGTGTTCCTGTGCAAACCTCCTCTTAGACTAGATCCTCCAAGAGCTCTACTCCTATCACCTCTAAAAGCTCAAAGTCTACCAAACCGGAAGTCAAGTCATCTGGAAAAGGAGAAAAGAGGATGAAGACCAAAGCCACAAGGACATATACAAGCCATAAGGATGATGAAGAAACAAAATTAGATGAGGAAATCAGGAAATGAAGAAGAAGAGAACATCCAAGAAGTTCTCTGCTAGCAGAAATGAGGAAGAGAAGGCAGAGGAATTTGTTGAAAAGCCCACTCTTTCTATTGATGGCATCATCAAGGCAATTACTATGGATGGGAACCTGCAGCCAGTGACAAAGTTCTATGATGAATACAATGACGCTGCCAAGAGAATTCTAGAGGAAGCTACTGTAAGGTATTTGAATATCTATAACAAAGCATTCATTGAAGTAATTTTATTAATTCCAAAAAGCCTAGAAGAAGTATTGGAACAAAGAAAAGTGAATGCAAAGGCTAAAGACTTGGAGATCCGGGAGCAAATAATGATACAACTATGTCCCTCTATCACTGCAAAGCAAATGGACATGATTTTCAAGGAGTGTAAAGATGATTTCTGGAGCAAATCCAGAATGAACAAACTCATGCTTGGTGAGACTAAACAAATAGCCAATGAAACAAAAGAAATCCTTTGAAATGCCTTGAAGAGATTCAACCTTCCCATTATAAAGGAAACAGATGAAGAGCCTTCTAACATGGATGTTGAAGGATTAAAGAAAAATGATGAAGAATCATCTCAGGCATTAGATTCCTCTGTTCCAGAAGAGGAAGGATAGAAAGAAGAAACATTTTCTAACAAGGATGTCAAAGGATTAAAGAAAAATGATGAAGAGCCATCTAAGGCACTAGACTCCTTTGCTTCGGAAAAGGAAGGATTGGTAGAAGAAACAAAGATCAATAAGCAAGTCAGTCTGGATGTCCCCAAAAGGAAGGAAGTAGAGTCTACAAGAGACACTGTAGAGATAGTACAAAATTTCCTAGATAAAGAAATAATGGAGCTGGATGAACCTGAGTTAATTCAAGGGCCACTAAACTTTGACTCTCTATCTCCGGTTTAGATAATGAAGGTGGCATCTTTTTCTTAGGCCAAAGCAAAAGAGAAACTTCTAAAATCTCACATGGAGGATTGTGAACTGTTGGAGATTGCATCTGGGATGCTGGAGAAGATTATGCCGACCTCTCAAAAGGATCCTTCTGCCTCCCCATCTGGTAATCTAAAAAACTTAGTCAATTTTGTTAACTCTCATTTTGAATCCTTAGAAAAATCAACAGAAACTAAGGTCTGGAAGGAGTTCTTGGGAAAGAGGTTCAATGAAGTTCAAGGGCTAATTACTAATGATAGATGAACCTTAGGCATTGGCATAAAGAGCCTTGAAAACACTCTTAAAGATGGTGGAGACATATACAAATTTTGTTTAACTTGGCCCAAAGTGACAGAGGACATTAAGAAGAAAGTGAAAGAACAAGAAGGAAAACTGTCAAGTTTATATCAAAATTTTGATCCCCTTACTACCTCTCTGGTGAATCATGAATGTCAAGCTATTTCTATAATAAATGAAATTAAAGAACAAGTTAAGGAGAAAAAGAACATAATGCATAGAATGGGTGAGCTCAGAGGGATAATCATCCCTAAGTTAGAGGCAATGCATGATGCCTTGATAGAGGCACAAAATACAGTCCGAACCAGTGATCCAATAGAGTTAAAGAGGGTAGAAGCATATTCGTTCTTGTTAAGTGGACACATCTCCATTTTGAATAAAGAGGTTCAATGAAGTTCAAGGGCTAATTACTAATGATAGATGAACCTTAGGCATTGGCATAAAGAGCCTTGAAAACACTCTTAAAGATGGTGGAGACATATACAAATTTTGTTTAACTTGGCCCAAAGTGACAGAGGACATTAAGAAGAAAGTGAAAGAACAAGAAGGAAAACTGTCAAGTTTATATCAAAATTTTGATCCCCTTACTACCTCTCTGGTGAATCATGAATGTCAAGCTATTTCTATAATAAATGAAATTAAAGAACAAGTTAAGGAGAAAAAGAACATAATGCATAGAATGGGTGAGCTTAGAGGGATAATCATCCCTAAGTTAGAGGCAATGCATGATGCCTTGATAGAGGCACAAAATACAGTCCGAACCAGTGATCCAATAGAGTTAAAGAGGGTAGAAGCATATTCGTTCTTGTTAAGTGGACACATCTCCATTTTGAATAAAGAGGTTCAATGAAGTTCAAGGGCTAATTACTAATGATAGATGAACCTTAGGCATTGGCATAAAGAGCCTTGAAAACACTCTTAAAGATGGTGGAGACATATACAAATTTTGTTTAACTTGGCCCAAAGTGACAGAGGACATTAAGAAGAAAGTGAAAGAACAAGAAGGAAAACTGTCAAGTTTATATCAAAATTTTGATCCCCTTACTACCTCTCTGGTGAATCATGAATGTCAAGCTATTTCTATAATAAATGAAATTAAAGAACAAGTTAAGGAGAAAAAGAACATAATGCATAGAATGGGTGAGCTCAGAGGGATAATCATCCCTAAGTTAGAGGCAATGCATGATGCCTTGATAGAGGCACAAAATACAGTCCGAACCAGTGATCCAATAGAATTAAAGAGGGTAGAAGCATATTCGTTCTTGTTAAGTGGACACATCTCCATTTTGAATAAAATGAAGAGGAGTTGGGCCACAGAAATAATCCAGTTGAAGACAACCTTTATGGATATACTTAAGTTTATGTACGTATAATATATGATTTGTATATACTTATGTGACCATGTATAGAATAATTTTTGCAAAATTTTGGTATGAGGATTCCACCCTTGGCCATTGATGTCAAAGGGGGAGTGAAGAGTAGTGAAAAATGTGGAATCCAATAAAGGGGGAGCTCTAGTAAAATGGTGCAAGAGATAGAGCACCAGCTAAGGGGGAGTTACTGCAACACTTAGCCATTTTTCACTAAGTGTTGCCATCAATGCCAAAGGAGGAGATTGTTGGCAAGAGACACTATGTGGATTCATAAGTGTTGTCATTGATAGCAACAAAGTCTATCCCACACTTCTACAGTACATTTTATGCCTATATCGGAAGTCAGATTGAAGATTGTTTTGGTCTAGTGAACAAGAACAGAGTATGTAACAAGGTCTGACAATCAGGTCCGGATCTCTCAGATGGTGTAACTCAGTAAGTTGTGAAATTTGCACAAGTCAAGAGGGGTATCATGCCTATTGTATTCTAGAGATTTAGCCTTTGGTGATAAAGCAAGAAAAAGATATGAGCATCTAAGTGTTGGGTTCCAGTTAGGCAGAGCAGACAAAGGAAGAACTGACTGGCAGAGTATCAGACTTCAATCTGGATGTGTAAAAGATGTTGATCAAGCAATCTGTGATATTATACATTGTTGGCCAACATGATTAATGACTTCTATGTCTAAGTTTTTGATGCACATCACTAATCAAGCATGGATTTAACCGACAGACCAATAGCTTGGAAATATCTCACGTGTTCCAGTTGCTGACTAAGAAGTTGTTGGAAATCCTCATTGCAGATATATATATCCGATGGATTCAAGCTTGTAAGGGTGTGAAAGTGATAACATGTATGGTTAAGTGTGAAGAAAAAGAGAGACAAGAGCAAAGGTAGTAATTCAAGCCTGGAATGTGATAGGAAGGTAATATTGAGCAGAGGAGGAATGAAATGTGCCAGATCAGTATATTGTACCTAACCGAAATTGAAATCCTACATGCATAGATGTTATTCATTAGTTCAAATACCTTGGTATCATTTGTAAGCATTTGTAGACTGTATGTCTCTTGTAGGCAATGGGCCTTTTGTGAGCAGTGTGCTCGAGCAGTTAGCCCTAATTGGCAAGTGCCAAATTTGTCCTCTATTCTTTTAACAGAGAATACAATCTTGGTTTAGTCACTCTATGGTTTTTCCCTTAACAGGGTTTCCATGTAAAAATCCTTGTGTTATGTGTTAATTTCTTTTTTAGCTCTTATGACTACCTTGCTTTGGTATAACATTAAATGATAAGTTAAGAAAAGAAAAGAAAAATAGAAAAGTTATAAGATAACTGATTCACCCCACCTCTCAATTATCTACATTGTTTCCAACTCTATACTATCAAGGGTGGGCCCCATAGTAATTTTGAGTTTCAAATGTACTTGTCAAAGTCAATAGGGGTGGATGTGGGGGTTTGGATGAAACTGAAATCTAGAAATTAAAGTACTAATTGGTATTTGATAAAGTTTTAGATTTTCTTATGATATTAATGACTACAAACTAGTCACAATGATTGAGCTTCTTGCCTCTTAGGCTCAAGGGATTCAACTTAAGTTGAATTTTTTATCATCCCAAGTGGTTGGAAAAATCATAGTGCCAGTGTGTTTTGTGTTTTAGTTTCTATAACTAGGATAGTTTATTATGTATCATGATTTTTCTAGACTAGGTTATCATACCCTAAAACTCTATCTTGTAATTCAATTGAAGTGAGATAAATTAATAAATTGAGGGCTTTATCATATATATCTTAGGAATTTCAAATGTTTGAGAATCAATATACCCCATTTTGTGCATGTAATAGGGTGAATGTTTGTGCTAGTCTAATTGGTTAAATTATTCTTTGATGATTACACCATCTTGTACCTTTGGTTGTGCACTAGATGATCAAAATAGGATTAATTATTCTCATTAATTTATCTTCTTCATTGAGTTAGATTTAATTTCAAAATAAAAGAAAGCTCATTTCTTCCTTTACCCTTCACTCTTTTGATTTTTCTTTAAAATTAGATAAAGTGGGATTGGTTTATTTTTAGTTATTTAGTTTTCTACATGATTGATAAAGGCTTTCTCTCTAGTTTCAAGGTTTCTAAATTATTTTTCTACAAGTATTTGTCTTGTGTAATTTTAAGTTAACATGGAAGATGCACATAGCTCGATTGATTTTATTCTTTGCATGTGTGCTTGGTGAGTTTTATTCCCTAATTTGAGCTTGTATTTTGATTTGACCTTTTGTTGTATCCATACATTCAAAATTCCCTTGTGAAACAATAATACAGCAGCCTCTAAGCTATCTTAGCATAGATAAGAATTAGTGAATGAAGCCTTGGGGAGATCTTTTTCTCTCCTTTCAAGAGAGGAGGTGCATCACATTACTTCTTGAGTTAGTGTTCTATTTTACCTACCAATAGAATTGGATATAATTGAGTGAAGAACTATGTGCTTCTATGGGAACCTTTAGCTAGCCAAATAAAGCTAGTGGGAAAGTTATTCCATGAAAAAAGCTCATAGAAAGTGTCTAGTTCCATAGTTTTATCTAAGGGATGTTCATGAATGCAATAATATTACAATTTTGGTTGTTAAGTGCATACTCCCTATAGATTTCCCTCAATCTACAAATTTTATGCAAATAAGACCTTGGTGAACTCATTGGACACAAGTTGACCCAAAGAAAGGCTCAATCCTATCTTGACAAGAGCCCACAATACTCAAAGATACAATATCAAGAAAGGTCCTACTTAACAAAGAGAATCAAGTATGGATTTCTCCAAGGGATGTCTCAAATGCAATCATCCACTAGCCATACCTTTCATCTTGGATGCGATCATCTATCACCCTTCCCTTTTATCTCTAGATGTTATCATATATTGTCCTTCTATTTTATAGATTAGATGTGGTCATCTACTACCCTTCTATCTTATCGTAGATGTGGTTGTCTACTACCCTTCCCTTTTAATATGATTTCAATCATCGACTACTCTCAAGAGACCTCATAGATTTACTTCTCTTATGCCATATAGGAATGTAGGGTACTTTGAATTACAATCTTGGTATCCATCTTCCTAGGTTTGTTTTAAAAGGATCACTATGCTACAAATTATCTTAGGGTGCTAGACATAATTAGAAGAATATTCTTACACATCAAAACATATAACAAACTTGTCCTATTAAAGCTTCATAATTTATTGTTTAGAATATAAACATTCTCAACCTAGACCAAAGACTTACAAGACTAGATAATGTACATAGAAATTAAGGGAAGGTCCAACTTGACTAGGTCCCCTTAGTTTATTATGCCTTCTCTATGCATCTCCTTTCTCTCATGGTGCCTCTCTCCCCTAAGTAAATCTCTTAAATTTCTCTAGATGGTAATAGTTGCAGAATGCAACAAGGATCATGATGATAAGAATGATATTTTTAGTAAAAATAACATCAACAACCAAGATTTCATGTTTCACCTAATATTTATGAAGTTTCTTTAGGTTTCCTTTCCTTGCACCCCATTGTCTAATCATAGTGGCTTATTTATTTTGGTGACATCCTTGGATCTTCATTATATATGGAACCTTAATCATATCTTGGTTAGAATTGACATTCTTTTGGTAGATACTTTTTGTTGGGTCTTTCTTTGTTGACATATTTTCCATCCTTTCATCAAATCTTAGGCCTCCATTTGATCCTACAATTGATGTTGAATTTCCTTGTTACATCTGACTCATTTTTCCTAGTGTTTTTCTTTATTTGATATAATATTTTGACATATGGGGTATTCTTTCTTTGGTTTTATAATCCTTAGAATTCTATTTACATGATTTCTAATTACCAATCACTAATCCTCTCCATAAAGCCTTCATCATTCACTTTTGATAACCAAATAATACTTTCTCCATATCATCCACTAAGTGTGACTTACTTGAATACAATGAGCTACCTATGGAATGTGATACCCTCCGTGGAGCCTAGTTGGCCCTCTATGTCACGTGTACTCTACACAAGATCAATCTAATTCATCAAGACACCTTGAAAAATATATAATTTTGAGAACAAAATAAAATATAGTTAATAATTTTATATAGTGATAAGATTTTGATTATCTAATGAAAACTTTACAAACACATTTCCATTCACATGAAGACTAATTTCACATTACATACTTGTTGGTGTTTCAATTCGCACCTCTGGCATGTGATTTGGAAATGGACAGCTATGCACAGATAAACTGCTCTCCTATTGGAAGGGGGAGTTCCCTTTCTTGCTGATGTTCGCTGAAAAGATAACTTGAATGAAATTTTGCCTATCTTCTTTTTGATTCTCAGCTACGAGCATAAGGTTATAAAACTCTAAACGCTGTAGAGGAGGTTTTTTCCTTTTTAATAAAACTTCTACTACAACTAGCATAGACTAAAGACGCTTTCAACCTCCTGAGTAAATTCAGAGCAAAGGAAGTTGAAAGTGAACGAGGAATGATTGTTAACACAAAAACTTAAGCAATTTTCTTCCAGATTAACATCACAAGACTAAAAGTCCTTTAATGATGAAAGCTGAAAATGAAAGTTGCAGAAGCTACACATCTGACGACGATAACTTAATGAATCGATATAGAATATCAGAGCAAAGTAGGCATGAGACTTCTATTCAATATCACAAAGTTTAATACAACTCCAGGACAGCAATACTACAGCAAAAGGTAGGCATACAATAAGCGATCAAACACTGGAGAACAATGAACACAAATGAACAAACACCTGGAATAACAATGTTTGCAGGCTAGAATAGGCACAACAAATTTGCTATCACAAAAGTCATTACCAACAATGGGCAAGGATGCCCTTATTTATACTAAAATCAAAGGAGTAGGGAACCCTAAAATCTTCCTTGATTAACCTTAACTTGCCAACTCGCAAGCTTTATTTCTATTCTAAGACAAAGATACAATAAACAAATGCTTTAAAGCAATCTGCTTTAAAGCAAAGAAGATTCCAACTATCACAAAGCGATTTCTTTCTAAATATAGAATGGATGAGATTAGGATGAAAGCACGTGCTTTAAAACAAAAAGCATCTGATTTAAAGCTGCTTTATTTTGGAATGCATCCTCATCAACATTCTAGCTTTTTGGTGATGTCATCTGTTGATATTCTGGGAAACAATATCTTCTAAAAAGTGAGTGACCGCATCTCTGCCATGAACACTGATACTCTCTAGAATGATATTCTGATTCTGTAACATTTCTTCACCATTGGCAACCATCTGAAGAAATTTGTAAACTTCACCTGTAGCCTTGTCAAATTTCACTGTCATTGCGGCAAGACGACTCATCTTATTGGCATTGATATCATCATTAAAGTTGTTGTGGACGAGATTCTGGAACTCTGCTTACACTTCCCCGAGATCATACAGGGTACCATCTTCTTTCTCATATGAACACGGGATCTGAGAGACAAAGGATCTGACGAACTTAAGGATGCTGACAACCTTTTCTTTCCATTCTGTCAACTCTGAACTCATACTGTCATAAGTTTTTACTGTGAAAAGATATTGCACTTTCCAAGTAGAAATTATCTTCTTATCTTTAGCTGAATCAACAGTATCAAGTGCAATCTTCAAGTTGGAGATAATGATCTCAAATACTGGTCTATTTTCTACCATGATCTGCTGCAACCCCTGTATGCCTTGGCGTAAATCATGAGCATTGTACTTCAACTGATAAAGCTCTGCAAGTACAATTCTCCCTTTAGTCACAAATTCTTCCACCCAAAAGTCCATGTGCCTCCCATAGAGGACCAACTTATTGAAATGCCGCTGATCGGCTGGTGATCCAAGATTTGGTGGAAGAAGCAAATCAACCTATGAAGTGCCATGGAAAAGGTTGGAAATGTATTGCCGCAATTGTCGAACATTAGCTTTGAGAGCTGCCTTGTCTTCTCCATCTCTCAACACCCTTTCCTTCAAGCTATCCGCTGCAACCTCAAAGAGATTGATGTCTGTATGGTGAGTACTTCTGCCAAGGTTAGCTTTAACAACTGTGAAGTCATCAACCTCAACATCATTAGCACTTCTATTTTTTGGAGGTGTTGTAGTCTCAAGAATTATTTCTCCATCCGCATTCTTCTCAATGTGAATCTGCTTCTTCAGCTGCTTGTCTAGTGTGTCTTGATAGATGCTTTTTAGCTTTGTTAAATCCAGTTGATATGAGGGCTTTCTTCTCTTCCTTCCCAGAATGTTTTCAAGCCAAGATGAGCCATCCTCTCTTGGAAACTCGCTTCTCACCTCATTAGCTCCTGATGAATCAATGCTTGCATCAAAGTTGCAAACTGGTGAATCTGGCTGTGAATCTATGTGAATAGGAGAAGGGATCGGCGAAGAAGGTGGAGATACATGATCTAAAGGTAACACTTCAACATGCGGCGTTGTTTCAATAGGAGCTTCTGGTTCAACTGGTGGATGTTCCTGTTGGACATGAGCTGGAGAGTCATCTTTTCTCCTCTTTAACTTTGCCATTTTTGTTCCCTCTGGGAGAACACTCGTAGCTTTTACTCTTTGTTTTGGCTTGGAAGTGCAAGGTTCTGATGGTTGCACAACTGGTGGCTTTGCTATTGGAATATCATCCTTCTGCTTAGTCTTCAAGAATATCAAACTATTTTTAACCACTCGACTTGTTCTCTCCTCAATGGAAGTACTCTCTTTTACTGACCAATTAACTGGTGGCAACGGTTGTTGCTCAATTTGGTCTCTGAAATATGTGGGAAGTAGAACTTCACCACTTTCTGTCAAACCTTCTATGTCTTCTGATAGGATATTAGACATTTGCTGAAGAGTGAACCTGCTATAACTGCGTCCTCGCACTTCATACTCATCAGCACAATTAGCCCAGAAGTCTTCAACTGGAAACTTGTGTGTACAATTCTGACCAAGATGTGATGCATAAACACCACGGGGATCATATGAAGATCTCCTGTTGAAAAACTTAAGACCATATCTGGATGATTCATTACCGATTGCCTTGGCATCTGCTCCAGGTCTACATCTGTAAATAGTCATCCGAAGTGGAAAATTGAAGGCAGTCTTGCGTCTGCTACGCCAAAAATGTGTGCACTTCTATTGGTATACAGATTTGTACTATAACATATGACTGATTTTATTGACTCTTTACCCAGTAAAACACAGCGAAAATAAGTACCAACAGTTCTTAAAGTTGTAGTTTTTCTATCAACTTACCTCTACGTGTAGAGGAGCAGCTCCCTCGTTTGATAAGATAATTTTTTTTTTTTGAGAATGAAATACAATCAAAGAAAGGTTTGGAAGATGAAGACAATGGGCTTACAAACATTGACTCATCCGGCATACATAAAGTTCAATAACCTCACCAGAAATGAATAGAAGAATACTTCTTAAACTATTACAATGAGTGTAGTATTTGAAAGAAGAAATGATTTAGGAGATATTCAACATATGTTGAAAAATTATCTAATAACCAATTCCTTCAAGACTAGTTGTTACTCCACATTACAAATGCAAATTTATGTAAAGAAAACCATCATCCATCAACATAAGAGGACTGAATAATGTTAAGAAGATATTTGAGATCACACAATCCAAAATGCTTCTTATTTCTCCACACTGAGTTGTACAACTCTGTTCCTGATAACATCCTTATAAATGTGAAAGCCAAAAAAAAGTCCTTATTACAAACCCCAAGCCTTGTATATATAGACTTGTCTTAGTAACCAACTTTATAACTACCTTATAACTACTTCTTGTAGCTACCCAAAATACGTTATGCAAATAAAAGTGCATTTTAGGTAACCTTTATATAATGTTTCAAAAAGTCCCTGAAAGAATAAAATGCACTTTTCATCTTAATTACAAAAGAGTGACATAAAGTCACTTTCATAGAAAGAGAACTAAAACTTTCATTTGTAAACTTTGAAAAGTAGATTAATAGGATGGATCTCATGAGAGACTATCAGGTTTTGTCCTCGCCATGATTTCATGCATGCAATGGCATAAAATAAGTAAGAGGACATATAGAAATGTTCATTCAACTCAAAATTGGTCAACTGATAATGCAAATTGTCACTGATAATACTACCCCAATCAATAAACTGATTTCCTACACGAATAACATTCACAAAGAGAAACATCCACATTTCAAAATTGGCTGCTTTTTCATCTCCCATCACCCTATGAAGTAGAACAATCATATTTGAAATATCCTCTATGAAACATGATCTGTGAAGAACTTTAGGCAACTGTGATTTTTCTCCTTTCGGTGTATGTAACCAATGTTTTGCAATGGTATTGAGGCACTAATGTTGTCTTTCACTAAAATATTGATGAGAAAGCACCTTATTTATGTTCACAAACTGATCTCTGACAGGTAATCTAAAAGCTATACCAATTGAAACACTATCCAATCTGACAATAAGTTTCTCATCAATGGTTCTAATCTCTTTGGTTTCCGGTTTGTAATGTTTCATACATTCTAGAACCAAGTCTGTGCATTGGATTGCCACGAGAAAACCAGCTGCTTGGGCCAATCCACTGTCAAACAATTTCTGAGTCATGGGTGATTTCTTCTCTTGTTTAATTGTCTCCCAAAAATCTATCAAACTGATATGCCCCAGAGAGGCATCTGATATTTCTGGAAGAGTGGATTCAAGTACTAAGAGAAATTCAAACCCCTGGTATTTGAATTTCATGATGAAATGTTTACAATAGGATGTGAAATCTTTTTGTGTTTATTCTTTTTCAAAGTTTTATTGGACTGCTTAGGAGGTTTTTGTTTTGGCAATGTGCAAATTGTTGCAAGGAATTTCAAACATGGGAAGACACATCATTCAACTAGAAGGCGGAAAAAGTCTTCATACCTGGCATCTTCATTGACTCTGCACTGCAAGAGGAGTGTATTTGTCGGTGTCCATACTTCTGTATGTCTTTGCAGATCTACACCTTTGTATGACAGATAAACCAAACTGTGGGATAATTCACATGTAAATGACTTATGATTTCACATCCTTCACCCACAACTGGCTGGGATTTGTGCTTGGAAGAGATTTGATAAGCAGACAATGAGCATAATAGGCAACTAATTTTCTAAGTAAACAATAAGGTTCTGTTGATGAAAAATTTGAAGGCATTCTTTCAAACATTACACACTCCTTGACTATGTATTATTATCAACTACATGAACAGGGATGAGTAGTGTTTTAACAATGAATATCCACATCATAACCAAAGCATTATAACACAACCAATGATTCTGCCATCTGTGCTTTGATGATTTCTGGCTGTCTATTCAACATGCATTGTCATGATTTGCTTTTACTCTCCATGAACGATAACCTTTGCTTGCATCAAATCCTTCTTAATGTTGGTGATAGAATGATGACAACGAGCCTGTTTGCGTTTGAGCAAAAATTCCCTTCACATCATATTTTAAACAACCCTACATAGTCTGCGGCAGTGAGAAGATGTTTTCACAATCATAAAGTTTGACTTTTAAGTGGACGAGTTGCATGTCCTTCAAAGAGTGTGAAGCACATTGTTTGTGTAGAGTCATTTATATTAAGATAGTGCAACCTCACAGATTTCAACAGTGCTTTTTAAGGTCTGTCAAGGTGGTCGACAGTGAGAAACTCAAGCTTCTATTTCACGTTTATTTTCAACAATAACGTTTCCCCCTGTTGATTGCAGTAGACAATGTTTTCATCTCTGGCGGTGCAGTCATGACGAGTGTCTCTTTCGTGTACTAGCCCTGAGGGTTTCAAAAGCTAATTCTCCAATTGCATTTCATATTAAATGGTGACAGGAGCAGCAAACTCTAATAGACGTTTCAACTCCGTGATGTTTTAGAACTGCTCATTAACTAGAGCTAAGATGTGGGTTCTCAAATCGAAATCCCTCACCCGAGTGCCAGTGGAAATCAGAGTTTATAGTAGATTTGATGACTGTGTTCATGCATCGTAATATCATTTCTTCCATTCACAAATCCATTCTTTCTTCCTCAGAATATGCCGAAGTTGTCTTGCAGTCACTTTAACTTATTAGGTTTCTTTATTTACTCTTATGTCCACCAGATGCTTATTCTCATGGGAAGTTTGGCATGAATCATTACATTCGTATTAAACAATAATACATTACATAATAGTGAGTGCAGATTTTTTGTTTGCACTGCACATCCAAACGTGGAATATATTGCCATGTGTAAATTGCTTGAGGTAGTAATGTAAATGTTGCAACCTTCTTGGCTCTCCCTCGTTGATCGGCATGCATGGAGATGTGGCAGTTGACGCAGTCCCTTCACGTGGAGTTCACTGTTGCACCAGTTGGTTGAACTTTCTTCTCGCCGGGATAACAGGAGGAAAGTGTCACTTTACCACCTCTGCACCGAAAACTTGCCATAATAACACTTCGTTTTCATCCCTCTGACATGTATTAACTGGGATAACTAGTGAGAATGTTGCACTTCGACCAATTCTGCTGCCACGTGTCTTTCATATTGCGTTGATCTTGGGAGGAAAGCCGTGACATATGCAGGGTGACAAGCCATCATTTTGGCATAAGTTTTAATAAAGTATGATGACCCTATTAGGCATGAATCAAGTATATTTGGCATGACTACCTTTCAACATATTTTGTTTATTTACCACCATGAATACCGATGATAGTTGCCGGCAATGAGTATGAAGTATGTAGTATGAAGCCACCAAAGGTTTATTTCGTTGTAAGTTAAAAAGGTAAAAGAAAACCTTTCTTGCACTTTGTTTGGAAGAAGAAAAACATGCAAGTTGGTGAAGAAATAAAAACCAATGTTAAATTCACGATTGTATGTAAAAATGTGAAAGCGTGAATGTAGCCATAAGTGAGTGTAAAGCTCTTTTTTTTGTTTTATCCCCTTTTAACCCATGCTAACGGTGAAAACAAAAGTGTACAACTTAGGGAAAACTCACAAGTTGCGTATAGTTAGCAAAATGGGAAAAATGGCACGAGTTTGGTGTGGGTCAAAAGTAGACTCAAATGGACTTGGGGAAAAGCAAAAATTAACGCCTACTTACTCAATACCGAAAATAGGCGCAAAGCGAAATGTGACTAAGGGAATTTTGCCTTGGGATAAACATTGGTTTTGACGTTTAAACTGAAGGGAAAAATGAGATGAGGGAAGACGTTATGACAACAAATTATGATTTGAAAGTATGCAACGCAATCCCAAATAACTTCACACAGAGGATTAAATTTATGCAAGAAGATTTTATATTTTGGATCGAAAGATCGGGACAAACAACTGGCTCTACTTGGGGACAAGAACTACAACGACATAGACGAACCCCAGTGTCTTTGACAAGACTAGTGATCTTATCTCAGGGCAAATAAAGTTAGACTATAAAAGAGATGTACGACACGACAAAAATAGGACAAACAAGGAAACTTAGTAACACAACAAAACTGTTCTATGTACAAAGAGGTGGGAGTAACTCCCATATTACTGATTATAAATCTTCAAGTGCTACCCATTGTAGTGCAAGGGCAGATGAGTACCATCAAGATATGCCAAGTAGAATGAATTATCACCACACGCTTCTCTGACTCAGAAAAGTCCTTTCTAGAGAAACTCAAACTTTCCATGCATCGCTTTAGGTTCTTTCCTCTTATCCCAGAGTAGAATGAGATCTCCTACCACAAACTGCCTGTGTTTGGTCTTCTTATCAAATAGTTTCTTGACTTTTGCTTGATGTTCTGCTATTCTGTCAACTACTTGACTCCTTCGTTCTTCAAGTTTTGTTAGATGCATGATTCTCTTCTCCAGAGAATCTTTAAATTGATTATCTTCTATTACTGTCTGAAGAGAAAGAGAAGTGAGTTCCAGAGGAATTGGTAGGAGAGCATCAACTCCATAAACAAGTTGGAAGGGGGACATGCCGATGATTCTTTTGTATGTAGTCTTGTCAGCCCATAGAGCATCAAACAACTTTTTGTGCCAATTCTTTTGTTTCTCCTCTAATAGCTTCTGTATGATAGAGATGAGATTTTTGTTGGTGGATTCGGCCAATCTGTTCCCTTGTGGATAATAATCAAAAGAATGTGCAAGTATGATATCATGTCGATAACAGAAATTAGAGATTTCATGAGAGGAAAAATTGGAAGCGTTATCTATGACAATTTTGTGAGGTACACCGAATCTCACAAGAATATTCTACTTTAGAAAATCACAAACCCCCTGAGAGGAAGTTTGACAAACTGGAATGGCTTCAACCCATTTAGTAAAATAAACTGTGGCCACCAAAATGTGTGTATGCCCGGCACTAGATGTTGGATGAAGTGGACCAATAAAATCTAACCCCCATTGACGGAAAGGTTCTTCGATAACAACAGGTTTCAATGGCTGCGTGGCTAGCTTGACCTTGCCTTTAAATTGTTGACAAGATTCACACTTTTTCACCCATTGGTCTGCATCTTTGAATAAGCCAGGCCAGTAATAATTATGTCTTAGAATCTTGTAGGCTGTGACACTGGAAGAAAAATGACCACCACAAGCTTCGTTATGAAAGAATTGAAGCAATTTTTCTTGTTGTTCTTTATCCACACACTTCAAAAAAGTTCCATCAATCCCCTTCTTGTATAAACTACCTTCCCAAATAATATATTTTGCAGCTTTCAACTTGATTGCTCTTTTTTGCTTCGGAGTTAAGTGTGAAGGACACTCACCATATGTCAAGAAATAAGCAATATCTGAAAACCATTCATCAGTCAACCCTACAAATAACACTTGAGGTAATTCGGCATTCTTTTCAGGAAATTCTTCAATTGTGCAGTTGTCAGCTATGAGTTTACATAAACCTTTCCCTCGTATCAATTTGGTTGGCTTAATATCAATATCATATCCTTGAACTTTCACAATCCAAGAGGCTCTTTTATTGACACCTATTTCTTGTTGTGTAAGTATGGTTTTGATCGAAGTATCTGACACAAAGGCCTTAGAATGTGAATTGAGAATATAGAATCTAAAATGTTTTACTGCCTTGACAACTGCATAAGCATGCTTCTCTACTAAGGAATAATTCAACTCATGCTTTTTCAGAGGGACACTCATAAATGCAATAGGTGCTTCTAGATAGTTATCATTTTGCTGAGTTAAGATAGCAGATAAAGTATGCTCCGAAGCATAGCAATATATAATGAAATCTTTGGAAAAATCTGGATGAATCAAAACTGGAGCGTCTGCAATTGCTGTTTTAATATCTTGAAATGCCTGTTTCCCTTTTTCAGTCCACTTGAAGACCACCTTATCCCTCATCATGTCTACAATGTGGTGAGTTAATTCAGAGAAATCTGGTATGAATCTCCTTAAGAAATTGATCTGACCGAAGAAAGACCTTACTCCAAGTTTGCTTGATGGTAATGGAAATTTTTGGATGACCTCAACATGTTCAGGATCAATCCGAATCCCATCTTTAGACATAATGTGTCCTAGTAGTTTTCCTTCGGTAACCCCGAAAATGGACTTCTTGGGGTTAAGAGATATCCCCTGCTCACAACAACGCTGTAGGACTATCTCCAGATGTTTGATATGGTCTTCTCTTTTCCTCAAAAAGACAGTAAGGTCATCCAAGTACACCACAATAATCTTGTTTTTCAAATCTCCAAAAGAGAGATCCATGGCACGTTGAAAAGTTGCACCGGCATTGATCAACCCGAATGGCATCCGATTGTAAGCCAGTGTTCCCCAAGGCATTGTAAAAGCAGTTTTATGTTGATCCTCTCGAGCAACCTCTATCTGATTATATCCAGAAAACCCATCAAGTAATGACATCATTTCAGATCTAGCCATGATTTGCAAAACATGATCCATCACAGGCAAAGGGTAGTTATCTTTTAAAGATGCCTGATTGAGATTGCAGAAATCAACACAGATCCTTATTTCGCCATTCTTTTTCATCACAGGAACTATATTTGCTACCCAAGTTGAATGATGAATGGGATATATAATTCTGGCCTTTAACATCTTATCAATCTCTGCAAAGATAGCTCTAGCAACTTTAGGATTGAATTGCCTCTGTTTTTGTCTAAAAGGAGTGGCTCCGAGTTTAAGAGTGATATAATGCTAAAATTTTCCATCCCTGAAACTCTTCAAATCATCATAACACCATGTGAACACATCTTTGTATTTTACCAACAGGGTGATGAGCTTCTTTATTTCCTCTGGAGAACATGCTTTGCCGATGCAAACAATTTTAGGATCATCTTTAGTGCCTATATCAACTTTGTCATACTGAGAAGAGTTGGGATTTTTCTCCTGATCCTTATTCTTCACATAGCAATCGTGCTTATCAAACAACTTCTCTAGAGTAATCAAACCCTTTGGAATGGTGTTCCCCTTTAATTGTAGCACTTCATCTTTTACAGGAGTCTCACTTCCTTCAAATAACAGATTAACAAAAGTACCGCCCCTCTCCAAAAAGGACACAATTTGTCTATCATCATCAAAAACTTGCCAATATTTATCATTATCAGGCACGCTTGGTCGGTATACTAATTCAATCTTATATTGATCTTTCTTGAACTTTGGATGTGGAAGCAAGAGAGCCGCAGAAACTGCAAGGCAATCGGCTTTGGAATTAAGAATTCGAGGAATAGCCTCTATAGAGAAAGCATCAAAGAATTCTATTTGATCCCACACTAAGTTTCTGTATCTTCTCAACTTGGTGTTCTTTGTTTGAAACTGATTTCTAACTTGCTTGACAACCAATTCTGCATCTTCAAGAACTGTCAACATTTTGATGCCTTTCTCTTTAGCAACCTCGAGGCCTAAAATGAGTGCCTCATATTCTGCCGTATTATTAGTATTGTCGAAAACCAACTTGAAAGTCATAGGAAACTTCTCCCCTGCAGGTGAAATAAGAACAACTCTAGCCCCTGAGCCGGAAGAAGAGCAACTGCTGTCAAATTCCATCATCCAAAGGCTAGAAGACATGTCAGGAGAGATAACTTCAGGGGTTACCTCTTTCTCCTGCATAAGCATATATGTACCTGGTCCAGTTTCTTCATATAGTATCTCTGCTCTTGGATCATCAGATTTCAGGACTGTATACTTCACTTTGGGTTCTGGATTCAGTCTGACTTTCTTTCCATGGATGGGGACTAAGGCATGGGACCAATCTAGTTGTATTTCTCCACCTAGGTCTTTACAGAAACTTCTACTAAGTAGCATGCCATAGCTTGTGGGAATGTCAGTGACTAAGATGGTGAGCTTTAATTTCTTTTCTAGGAAAGCGGCTAAAGCAAATTGTGCGTCTTTGAGTTGACCTACTAATGGGACTAATTTGGACTCCATCGAGTAGACTTTACCTGAAGGTTTATTTAATGACAAGATGAGGGCATGAGCAACCTTAGCAGGCATGACATTATCAGAAGCACCAGAATCTATTATGTAATTGCTAAGTTTGCAGCCAGCTATATACAAGGAAACATAGAATGGCTCAGGCTTATTTGGGAAAATAACATTTACCAGTGGAGCACCTTTTTGAGGAGTTTTACCAAGGAAATCATCATGTAAAGGTTCTTCAGGTTGAGAGTCATTTGACTGTTGGTGTACTGAAGAAGAAGGATCTGGTTTTCCTTTGACAACATGCATTAGTCTCTCCAATTGTTGAGGATTTGACTTCAGGTAATCAAGTTGAGAAATTTGTACCTTTGTTTTCTTGCAATGCTCTATGAAATTGAATGCATCATCAGGGAGAGATGAATCACTGAGAGGGGAACCTTGTGTGCCTTTATCCTTCGTGGCAGTAAGAGGTTGATTCTCTAGAGGTTGTTTTCTTGATAAAATCTTCAGGCTATTTTCTGGAATCTTGTGGGAAGATTCAACTTTGGCTTTTTCTTCATTCTTCTGATATTGGTTTCTTGTAAAGATATTACAAGAATGATTGTTAATATCATGAACCTCTTCTTTTTCCTCATCAAATTTGTACTCAAGAAAGTTGATTGTTGGTTGGCCATAGGTCTGATTTGTCTTGTCTTCTTGAGAGACATACTCTTCTATCTTCTCACTTGATAGATTCATCTACATGAACCTTGCCATTTCAGGACAAGTGCTGCCATCATGGTCAGTAGTCAGATGAAAATCACACATAGTTGCAGTCTGTTTATGACTGGAAGAAGGATGTTCAATAGCTAGCCTTTGCACTGGAGGAGGAAGCCTAGGAGGCTTGTTCTACTGGTAAGGTACATAATTTTTCCTTGGTATATCTTGATATAGCGGAGGTGGATTATGCGGAAGCTATTTCTTGAGCAGGAGTAAATCATTAGCTAGCTTCTGTATCATCGGGTCTATAGTAGATGGATTAGAAGACTGGGCCTTCCCCTTCTGCAAGTCTTTGTTCCATTTTCCAGCAATCAACAAATCATCCTCGATCTCAATGGCCATAGTTTGTGCCACTTGTAAATCAGCCACTCGAGCTCTTCTCAAATGGAAACTTATATCTGGAGGTTGCGCATTTAGAAAGAAACATTTTTTATTTTCCGCAGTTGGTCTATTAGTAGTTTTAATTCTATTTATCAACTTGTTAAATCATGCCACAAACTCCCACATAGGCTCATGAATCTCTTTCTTCATTTGAGTAAGTTGTGCTAATAATGCATGTTCATCTTCAGCGCTTTTGAAACGGTCTTCAAATCTTTGGCACATAATCGCCCATGAGTTTATAGTTATGGCAGGCAAATGGTGAAACCATTCTGCTGCTCCTTTAGTTAGAGATTCAACGAACAATCGGACAAAAACATCTTCATGCATAATGCCTAGAACTCCGCATGCAAAAAAGAAGGCATTAATATGCTCGTCTGTGGAAACTTTTCCATCTCCAGTGAACTTGGGCAAAACCTTTCTGGATCCATGAGGTAAGTCATGCAACTGATTACCTAAGGTGAGGGGGCCAATAGCTGCTCCCCAAGGCATAGGTTGAGCCATTTGCAGTGGTGTGATTGGTTGAATATTTATAATAATAGGAACTGCAGTCCCATGCAAGGTTAATGCTTGGTAAGTAGAAGAGGAGACAACGGTTCTGGTAGGACTTCTTGCTGGTGAAGGGGGTCTACTAAAAGATTTAATATTCCTTCTTGAAGGAAGAAAAGATTGAGAAAAATCAAGACTTGCTAACTTTTCAAAATTGGGATCCAGGATGCCTTTTTCACTGTCTCCTCTGGTGTACCTCTTGGCGGCTAGGTTGATTTTGAGGAGGATTCACAAGGCAATATTCTTGAACAGGTCGGATAGGGGGACCAACTTCTCTATCTCTTCTTGGAGCTACTTGGAAAGGAAAATGCCTATTAGCTCTTTCCAAATCTTCTTTTGCAATGCCTTGAGCTATTAATCGAGCACGAACACGAATTTCTATTCCTATGTCTTCTTCTTCATCGAGCACTGCATCTATTTCTTGATATTGACGATTTGACCTCCTATATCTCCAAGCCAATACTCATAAATCCGTAATTATATCTTCTTGTTCAAGGTCCAACCAGTTGACATTCGGTTGTAAAACAGGTCCATTTCTACGTTGCAGCACCATATTGAGTAATCAAAAAGATTTGCTTTGAACACATTAAGGCGACTTTTTGCAAACAAAATTGGTATGCTTGAATCAGGTCCCCAGTAGAGTTGCCAAAAATCTGTTGGTATACAGATTTGCACTATAACATATGATTGATTTTATTAACTCTTTACCCAATAAAACACATAGCAAAAATAAGTACCAACAGTTGGTAAAGTTGTAGTTTTTCTATCAACTTACCTCTGCGTGTAGAGGGGCAGCTCCCTCGTTTGATAAGGTAATTTTTTTTTTTTTGAGAATGAAATACAATTAAAGAAAGGTTTGGAAGATGAAGACAATGGGCTTACGAACATTGACTCACCTGGCATACATACAGTTCAATAACCTCACCAGAAACGAATATAAGAATACTTCTTAAACTGTTACAATGAGTGTAGTATTTGAAAGAAGAAATGATTTAGGAGATATTCAACATACGTTGAAAAATTATCTAATAACCAATTCCTTCAAGACTAGTTGTTACTCCACATTACAGATGCAAATTTATGTAAAGAAAACCATCATTCATCAACATAAGAGGACTGAATAATGTTAAGAAGATATTTGAGATCACACAATCCAAAATGCTTCTTATTTCTCCACACTGAGTTGTACAACTCTGTTCCTTATAACATCCTTATAAATGTGAAAGCTAAAAAAAAGTCCTTATTACAAACCCCAAGCCTTGTATATATAGACTTGTCTTAGTAACCAACTTTATAACTACCTTATAACTACTTCTTGTAACTACCCAAAATACGTTATGCAAATAAAAGTGCATTTTAGGTAACCTTTATATAATGTTTCAAAAAGTCCCTAAAAGAATAAAATGCACTTTTCACCTTAATTACAAAAGAGTGACATAAAGTCACTTTCATAGAAAGAGAACTAAAACTTTCATTTGTAAACTTTGAAAAGTAGATCAATAGGATGGATCTCATGAGAGACTATCAGGTTTTGTCCTCGCCATGATTTCATGCATGCAATGGCATAAACTAAGTAAGAGGACATATAGAAATGTTCTTTCAACTCAAAATTGGTCAATTGATAATGCAAATTGTCACTGATAATACTACCCCAATCAATAAACTGATTTCTTGCACAAATAACATTCACAAAGAGAAACATCCACATTTCAAAATTGGCTGCTTTTTCATCTCCCATCACCCTATGAAGTAGAACAATCATATTTGAAATATCCTCTATGAAACATGATCTGTGAAGAACTTTAGGCAACTGTGATTTTCCTCCTTTCGGTGTATGTAACCAATGTTTTGCAATGGTATTGAGGCACTGATGTTGTCTTTCACTGAAATATTGATGAGCAAGCACCTTATTTATGTTCACAAACTGATCTTTGATAGGTAATCTGAAAGCTATACCAATTGAAACACTATCCAATCTGACAATAAGTTTCTCATCAATGGTTCTAATCTCTCTGGTTTCCGATTTGTAATGTTTCATACATTCTAGAACCAAGTCTGTGCATTGGACTGCCACGGGAAAACTAGCTGCTTGGGCCAATCCACTGTCAAACAATTTTTGAGTCATGGGTGATTTCTTCTCTTGTTTCATTGTCTCCCAAAAATCTGTCAAATTGATATGCCCCAGAGAGGTATCTGATATTTCTAGAAGAGTGGATTCAAGTACTGAGAGAAATTCAAACCCCTGGTATTTGAATTTCATGATGAAATGTTTGCAATAGGATGTGAAATCTTTCTGTGTTTATTCTTTTTCAAAGTTTTATTGGACTGCTTAGGAGGTTTTTGTTTTGGCAATGTGCGAATTGTTGCAAGGAATTTCAAATTTGGAAAGACACATCATTCAACTAGAAGGCAGAAAAAGTGTTCATACCCGGCATCTTCCTTGACTCTACGCTGCAAGAGGAGTGTATTTGTTGGTGTCCATACTTCTATGTCTTTGCAGATCTACACCTTTGTATGACAGATAAACCAAACTGTGGGATAATTCACATGTAAATAACTTATGATTTCACATCCTTCACCCACAACCGGCTGGGATTTGTGCTCGGAAGAGATTTGATAAGTAGACAATGAGCATAACAGGCAACTAATTTTCTGAGTAAACAATAAGGTTCTGTTGATGAAAAATTTGAAGGCATTCTTTCAAACATTACACACTCCTCGACTATGTATTATTATCAACTACATGAACGGGGATGAGTAGTGTTTTAACAATGAATATCCACATCATAACCAAAGCATTATAACACAACCAATGATTCTGCCATCTGTACTTTGATGATTTCTGGCTGTCTATTCAACATGCATTGTCATGATTTGCTTTTACTCTCCATGAATGATAACCTTTTCTTGCGTCAGATCCTTCTTAATGTTGGTGATAGAATGATGACAACGAGCTTGTTTGCATTTGAGCAAAAATTCCCTTCACATCATATTTTAAACAACCCTGCATAGTCTGCGGCAGTGAGAAGATGTTTTCACAATCATAAAGTTTGGCTTTTAAGTGGGCGAGTTGCATGTCCTTCAAAGATTGTCAAGCACATTATTTGTGTAGAGTCGTTTATATTAAGATAGTGCAACCTTGCAAATTTCAACAGTGCTTTTTGTGGTCTGTCAAGGTGGTCGACAGTGAGAAACTCAAGCTTCTATTTCACGTCTATTTTCAACAATAACGTTTCCCCCTGTTGACTGCAGTAGACAATGTTTTCATCTCTAGCGGTGCAGTCATGACGAGTGTCTCCTTCGTGTACTAGCCCTGAGGGTTTCAAAAGCCAATTCTCTAATTGCACTTTCATATTAAATGGTGACAGGAGCAGCAAACTCTAACAGACGTTTCAACTCCGTGATGTTTTAGAAATGCTCATTAACTAGAGCTAAGATGTGGGTTCTTAAATCGAAATCCCTCACCCGAGTGCCGGTGGAAATCAGAGTTTACAGTAGATTTGATGACTGTGTTCATGCATCGTAATATCATTTCTTCCATTCACAAATCCGTTCTTTCTTCCTCAGAATATGCCAAAGTTGTCTTGCAGTCACTTTAACTTATTAGGTTTCTTTATTTACTCTTATGTCCGCCAGATGCTTATTCTCATGGGAAGTTTGGCATAAATCATTACATTCGTATTAAACAATAATACATTACATAATAGTGAGTGCGGATTTTTTTTTTGCACTGCACATCCAAACGTGGAATATATTGCCATGTGTAAATTGCTTGAGGCAGTAATGTAAATGTTGAAACCTTCTTGGCTCTCCCTCATTGATCGGCATGCATGGAGATGTGGCAGCTGATGCAGTCCCTTCACGTGGAGTTCGCCGTTGCACCAGTTGGTTGAACTTTCTTCTCACCGGGATAACAGGAGGAAAGTGTCACTTTACCAACTCTGCACCGAAAACTTGCCATAATAACACTTTGTTTTCATCCCTCTGACGTGTATTAACTGGGATAACTGGTGAGAACGTTGCACTTTGACCAATTCTGCTGCCACATGTCTTTCATATTACGTTGATCTTGGGAGGAAAGCCGTGACATATGCAGGGTGACAAGCCATCATTTTGGCATAAGTTTTAATAAAGTATGATGACCCTATTAGGCATGAATCAAGTATATTTGACTACCTTTCAACATATTTTGTTTATTTACCACCATGAATACTGATGATAGCTGCCGGCAATGAGTATGAAATATGTAGTATGAAGCCACCAAAGGTTTATTTTGTTGTAAGTTAAAAGGTAAAAGAAAACCTTTCTTGCACTTTGTTTGGAAGAAGAAAAACATGCAAGTTGGTGAAGAAATAAAAACCAATGACTGTATGTAAAAATGTGAAAGCGTGAATGTAGCCATAAGTGAGTGTAAAGCTCTTTTTTTTTGTTTTATCCCCTTTTAACCCATGCTAATGGTGAAAACAAAAGTGTACAACTTAGGGAAAACTCACAAGTTGCGTATAGTTAGCGAAATGGACTTGGGGAAAAGCAAAAATTAATGCGGACTTACTCAATACTGAAAATAGACGCAAAGCGAAATGTGACTAAGTAGGGAATTTTGCCTTGGGATAAACATTGGTTTTGACGTTTAAACTGAAGGGAAAAATGAGATGAGGGAAGACGTTATGACAACAAATTATGATTTGAAAGTACGCAACGCAATCCCAAATAACTTCACACAGAGGATTAAATTTATGCAAGAAGATTTTATATTTTGGATCGAAAGATTGGGACAAACAACTTCATAAGCTTGCCTCAAAAATTCCATAAATGCTGTTTTGTCTGTAGGATATCGCAGCAACATGGCTGGCTCTCCTGAGAAGCCATATACTCTGATGTAGGAAAAAGTAGGAAATTGGATAAACCAATCAGTCCATTCTGCCATTGCTATTCTAGCCTCTACAGAAAACCGTATATGCAACTCCTTGTCCATGTCTCGCACTGCATGCATCAAGAATGCATCATTCACCCGCCTGTAATGTCGTTCAGCTTGAGAGATCTCTAACTACAGGAAATGATGATACACATGCTGAGTACCCAGAGTTCCAACAACATTCAAACCTCTGAATTGACCCTAAAAAGCTATCAAATACACAAGGTATGATATCATATGGAATTCATGAGCCCTTTGAAAATCAATTATTTGTTGGTGGAGACAATCACTGATTAGTGCCTACCAATCATAGAATTCAGTTCCATCAACAATCTGGGACATGATGTGAAACATCCAAGGCTAAAATTATTGCATGCTCCATGATACGACTTAGCAGAGTAATCATTATTGCATGCTCCTCCTTGAATTCTCCACATACAATATTCCTTGGCATAACATTCTGCTTTTCTTTCAACCACCTCTGACCAATCTTTTTTTTGTATTTTTCCTTATCATTATTCCAAACCCTCTTGCATTCTTCAAGTGAAACAGTTAAGTTCTCTCTCCAAATAGGTATTGTAAAACACTTTTCAATGTCGTTTGGCCTCAAGCTGCAGAGCACATGTCCATCACCAGACTGAATTTCTCTTGTGACCGAGTTGTAATGCATCACGCAAGCAATCACGAACTCGATACTTTGCACGGTGATAGGAAAGGATGCCGCTGCAAGCAAACCGGAGTGTCCAAGATTCCTAATGGCATTATTTCCTGTGTCCTCCAAGGAGTGTAAATTGATTATTGGAAGCACTTTATGCAAGTCTATTTCACAAGTTTTCAGGTAATCATGAACCAATGTTGTTTTGTGCCTGATTTGTGTTGGAGAGCACTACATATTGGAAGATTTGAAAATCGACTGTGAACACACCTATGTTGGAAAAAGTATTGGACAGATGGCTAAAAATTATTTGCTAATTTTTAGAAAAAGCAGAGTGTGAGATATAAAAGTTGGCACATGGGTTTTGTAGATAATTCTGTTTCTAAGCAACCCAGATTGTCAGATTTTGAAAAAGCGGAGATTTTCTCAAAAACGCAGGAAAAAGGCAGTTTCCCGAAAAAAAGCACAACTCCCAATCTTCAAGAGGATGATAATCTGGATGGACCCATCTCGACAAAAACTGAAAAAGCTCCGATCGGATTTCTGAAAAATGATCTCCTTGAAACAAGGACCCTGAAAAAGCAAGCCTCTCTTCTTCCTCAACCTGAATCTATGAAGAAAACTAAAAAAGCACCTGGTTTGGGTCTTCGAATCTTCGTTAAAAGAAAAATAAAATCTTTCCTCTAGATGCAAACTATAAAAGAAAATGAAATAAAGAAGCCCAAATCTTGTCTTTATAAATCTTTTGGTCGAAAAAAGCAGCTTTACTTGTGTGAGAAGAAAACTTCATCCTCATCCATGAAGAAAGCATCTTTTAAAGCATAAATCCAAGTGGATGTCTTCGAATAGGAAGAATCCCTATTTTGTAGGAGCTTATGGCTTCATATCCAAGATGACAAAAAATATCTTCTTTGATGATGCCATCGAATGCGCGAGTTGGAAGAAGTGTTAACAAAATTTTCTTCATTTTCGACACTTCAATACTCGTTTTGACTCAAATATGGCCTGTCTCTGACTTCAACAAGGTAGGAAAATGTCATCATTGACTAAAAAATCTAGGTGATCCTGACATTTTGGAGATTGATCAACTGAGATTCCATCCCCTGCCTCAGTTCGACTATCTGACATCGTTTGACCAAGTTTGACCTCCTGGAAACTGCCAACGGGCGAGGATTGGTAACAAGGCATGTCAGAAAACACTGAAAACATGAAAATATTCTAACACTGCTCAAGTTGGGCACCCCAAGCCTCCTGGGGCACCCAGTTTCCCAACACTTAGCCATTTTTCCAGTTTTTCCAACTTTTTCAATTTCTTGGTTTGCGTGCGCGTTCTAGTGGCAAAGGACCCCTGTTTGGCTGTTAATTTCTATCAACTGGGATGAAAATGAGTCTAATGATTTGGTAAATATGCAAGCTTGATGAAAATTGAGCTGATTGTACTCTTTGTTTACCTCGAAAAATGTGCCAAACTGATTAACACTGAATCGGAGCAGGCTGACGGAAGGAGATTCATGTTTTTTAAGAAAAACATAAAAAAAAATCTAACTCTAGAGATTTTGGGTGCTCCAAGCCTCCTGGGGTGCCTAGTTTCTCAACACTTCAAAAAATTTTCAAAAATTTTCAATTTTGTGCCTTTTCTCGATTTCTGTGCTGACGGCTCTTGTTTGATCTTCGATTTCGGTCATTTTGTCGATTGTCGAGGCGGGACAGAGGGTGATCTAAGTAGTCTGAACATATCTGTGATGAAATCCTAGCTTTGATTGACTTTTGACCAAGTTTGACCAAGTTTGACCAACCGGAAAAGAGCTGACGGAAGCATTTTTTTATGTTTCTTGAAAAACGTGAAAAAAAAACTAACACAGGAGAGGATGGGCGCCCCAAGCCTCCTGGGGCACCCAGTTTCACTAGAGTTAGCCAGTTTTGTGATTTTCCAACTTTTCCATTCACCTTGGATCCATCTTGCATCGTTTTACGTGCATCATCGAGTCGACGGCCGTTTGTCAGTTTTGCATCATTGAAACAGCGTTGGAAACTCGTCGAAGAGTTTTGGCAGGTGAACTTTTTTGTGTTGATGACTTTTGAGCTCATGCTTCACCTTGTGAAAAAGCAAAAATGACCCAGTAGAGAAAACTTGGTCGTTTGAAGATTCCGTCTGAACCGTGCCGATCGTGAAGCAAAATTGACCAATGAGCATCGAGTGTGACACCTGATTTAGAGATTCTATTTTTAGAAACTTTCTATTTTTAGAAAGTTTTGCCAACATCCATATCTCAAGAAACCTAGAAAACCTAACTCGACGTCTATTTTTAGAAATTTCTAAAAATAGAAATTTCTATTTTTAGAAATTTTGCTTTTTTGACTTTTTGACGAAAATTTTTTCTAGGCTTGTTTCAAAATGCCTTAATGAAGCAAAAAATTTGGTTGGGTACAACAATTGGCTCTGTCTGGGGACCATGGCAAATACTTATGGCATAGGAGAACCAAGAATCTCTAGATTTTCGCAAGTTGGACCAGTGCCTTATCAGTTGGGCAATAGAGTCAGGTTACATTCCTAATCACCTAGAACAAGACTTTTCTCCTACATCACCTAAGACCGGACTTCCTAAAATCACCTAGGGAGTTGGAACTTTAGAACACACAAGAAACACAACTGTCATATTAGGGAAAGGGGAAAAACATTACGACATAACGGTCACATCACAGAAAGGGGAAACACATTACGAGAACAAAAAGTGTTTGGAATTACTCCATCCCCGAAGGGATGAAGTGTTTTAAATACAATCCACTGTAAGGTAGTGGAAGGAGTCTGGCATCCAAGTGTGTGAGAATATAAGTATTCTCCCCTACAAACTCGTGGATCTTGTATGGCCCTAGCCATAAGGAATCAAACTTTCCATGCATTCCTTTGGGCTCATGTCTTTTGTCCCATAGTAGGACTTGATCACCGATCTCGAAGTCTCACTGGTGAGCTTTCTTATCAAATATTTTCTTCACTTGTTCCTGGTGATGAGTGATTCTATCTACGACCTCCACCCTTTCTTCTTTTAGCTTCATCAAATACAGGATGCGCTTCTCAATAGGTTCTTTGAACACATCATCTTCAATTGCGGTCGCCAGCTTCAAAGCAGACAACTCTAGTGTGATAGGTAGCATTGCTTCTGTACCGTATAGAATGATGAAAGGTGAAGTACCAATAGCTCTCTTGGGGGTGATTCTATCAGCCCAAAGAGCATCGAAAAGCTTCTTATGCCAAGCCTTTTGATTAGAATCAACTAGCTTGCGTATGATAGTGACTATGTTTTTGTTTGATGATTCAGCTTGTCTATTACCCTAAGGGTAATAATCTGATGAATGTGACGACATGGTGCCATGATCATAACAAAACTCTAGTACTTCTTCGGATGAGAAACATGTTGCGTTATCAGTCACTATCATGTGTGGTACCCCGAATCTTGAAATAATGTTCTCTTTCAGAAAGTCACAAACAACTTCCGAGGTAGCTCACTTGGTTGGAATAGCTTCAACCCACTTAGTGAAGTAATCTGTACCTGTAAGGACATAAATATGCCCCTTACTAGAATGTGGGTGGATAGGGCCAACAAAATCTAATCCCCATTGCTAAAATGGATCATCAATAATTACTGGTTTGAGCGGAATGGCCGCTAGCTTGAGTTTGCCAACGAACTGTTGACAGATCTAACATTTTGACACCCATTCATATGTGTTGCAGAACATAGTTGGCTAATAAAACTGTGCTTGCAGGATCTTGATTGTAGTAACTCTTGATGAAAAGTGACCCCCGCATGCTTGACTATGAAATGCATCCAGCAAACGTTGTTGTTGATCTTTGTTGACACATAACAAAAGTGTTCCATCAAGCCCTTGCTTGTATAGAACATCATTGTAAAGCACAAACTTTTGTGCTTTCAATTTTAATGTTCTCTTCTGCTGTTTGTCCATGTCAATTGGACAATCTCCATAAGTTAAATAGTCTACGATTTTTGCATACCATTCGTCAGTAGAATCAACAAATAGGACCATAGGAAGATCCTCTTTAGTTTCAGTTTCAGATTCACCATCAGTCTGGTGTTTTAGATCACTGTCTTCTGCCATCAATTGACATAGACCTCTGCCATGGACAAGTTTTGCTGGCTTAATCTCCAAATCATATTCTTGGACCCTTGTGACCCAGTTACCTCTCCTAGTGCCCATCTCCTGCTGAGTTAGCACACTCTTAACTGCTGGATCAGTAACATATACCGTTGTGTGAGCAGACAAAATATAGAATATGAAATTCTTTACCACTCTCACGACTGCATATGCATTCTTTTCTATTTGAGAATACCGCATCTCACTATCTTTGAAACTGCTACTCATGAAAGCAATTGGAGACTCAGCATCTTCATTCAACCTTTGTGTCAATATGGTAGACATGGTATGTTCAGATGCATAATAGTAAAGAATGAAGTCTTTAGTAAAATCATGATGGACTAACGCTGGCATTTGGCTAATGGCTTCCTTGATTGCGACAAACACCTTCTTACCTTCATCTGTCCATTTGAAAGTAGATGTTTTCTTCATCATAGCTGATATATCCTTTGTAAGCTCTGAGAAATCTAGTATAAACCTTCGTATGAAATTTATTTTACCGAAGAAGGAGTGCACCCTAGTTTTGCTTGTTGGTAGAGACAAATTTCTGATAGAATCAACCTAACTAGGATCAATCCGTGTTCCCTCCTTGGAAACAATATGGCCTAGCAGTTTACCTTCCGTTACTGCAAAGATGGATTTCTTAAGATTCAAAGAAATCTTGTGATATTTGCATCTTTCGAACACTTTCACCAAGTGGTCAAAATGGTCTCCTCGTGTTTTTGAGAAAACAGTGAGATCATCGAGGTAAACAACGATCAACTTGTTCTTCAAATCTCCAAATGCCAAAGCCATAGCTCTATGGAATGTGGCACCAGCATTGATGAGGCCGAAAGGCATCCTTTCATAAGCAAACGTACCCCATGGGGTGGTGAAAGCTGTCTTGAACTGATCTTCCTGGGCCACAGCAATTTGGTTATATCCAGAAAAACCATCAAGCAATGATAACATCTCTGAACCGGTGACTGTTTGCAGTGTGTGCTCCATGATTGGCAGAGGATAATTATCCTTGAGAGATGATTGGTTCAAGTTCCTGATATCCACGCAAATTCTAATTTTGCCATTTTTCTTGCGCACAGGAACTATGTTTGACACCCATGTTGAATGCTGAATTGGAAATATTATCTTTGCATCCACCATCTTTTGGATCTCCGCATAAATCGTATCTTGAATCCGTGGATTGTAATATCTTTGTTTCTCCTTGAAAGGCTTTGTATCAAGTTTTAATGGAATGGTGTGAGACAATTCAACAGGTGTGAAGATTTTCAAGTCTTCATATGACAAGGCAAAGACATCTCGGTATTGTCTAAAAAGAGAGATAAACTTCTCACTTTCTTCCTCTGTACAACACTTGCCTATATTAACAAGCCTAGGTTTGTCGTCTAAACCAATGTTCACCTGATGATGCTCTGCAGAGGTCTTATCATCCATTCTTCTTTGATTTTGGACCTATCATGTCTGTCAAATATATCCTCCAAGGATACAAGACCCTTAGGAATTTTATTTCCTTTCAACTAGATAATACCCGAATCCGCCTCTTCCACTGCTTTGGCATCCCTTAGAGTTTCCACCGAAGTTTCTTCAAACCAACCTTCAAAAGACGAGAGGAATGAATCAGATTCATCTTTGTTGTCTTCAGTATTTTTGATCTCAGTTGTTGATTCTCTGAAAGGAGCCGAACTTCCCTCAAAGAAAAACCCCTTGAAATTATTTTCCATAAGGAGAAATTCTTTGATGTGGTCATCATCATTGAAGATTTGCCAGTTGTCACAATTATCGGGGACGGCTGGCCTATATATTAGCTCAATAGCAAATGCATTCTGACAAAAATTAGAATGAGGCATGAAAAGTGAAGTGGACACTACTAGGGCATCTGCTTTGCTATTCTCCAAGCGTGGAATATATCAGATGTCAAAGGCCTCAAACCAATCGATTGCATTCCACACTCTATATCTATAATGTCAAAGGCGATCTTTTTTCACTTGAAATTGTTCCCTGACCTGCTTTACGATCAGTTTTGCATCACCTTCAACTCTAAGTAGTTTAATACCCATATCCTTTGCATTCTTGAGACCTAACAAAAGTGCCTCATACTCCGCCGTATTATTTGTGCACTCAAATTGTAAACGGTATGCAAAAGGATACAAATGACCATCAGGAGAAATTATCACAACCCCTGCTCCTGAGCTGGCAGTTGAACAACTTCTGTCAAATTGTAAAGTCCATATCTTTGGATCTTCTTTTGATTTGTCAATTGCACAAACAACTTCCTAATTTTCTTCAGTTATTTCAGACAGCATAACATATGTACCAGGACCCATTTCTTTATATAGTACTTGTGCTTGAGGATCCTGAGATTTCACCACCGTGAACTGTGACTTGGTTTCTGGTTCTAATTTGAAATTACCTTTCTTTAAAGGAATGGTTGCAAATGACCAATCCAATTGTATTTCTCCTCCAAGATCTTTGCAGAAACTTCTACTCAGCAGCATCCCATAGTTGGCTGGAATGTCAGCAACCAAGATAGTCATCATTATTTTCTTTTTTGGGCAAGCCGCTAATCGAACTTGAGCATCCTTCAGAGCATCCTTCAATTGTCCAACCAATGGCACTGATTTAGACTCAAGCGAATAACACTTGTCATGTGTTTTGGTGCATGAGAGTCCCAAAGCATTCATTACCTGCAAAGGCATGACGTTGTCTGAAGCTCCTGAATCAATGATACAATTGCTCAATTTATAACCTCCTATATACAGAGTAATATAGAAGGGCTTTGGCTTCTCTCCTGTCAGAACAAAAGATTCTAGCAATTTGGGCTGCACGACAGTATCTTTCTTGACATACTTAACAATTCTATCTAGCTGATCTAGATGGTCTTGAAGATATTCCAGCTGAGAAATCAGCACCTTTGTCTTCATCATGGAATCAACTATATCAAAATTTGTTGAAGATGAATTTTGAGTAGTTTGAACACTTTCACGTGATGGCTGAGCATTGGAAGTGGAAGCCACTTCCTTTTCCTTTTCTTTTGGTCTTTGTCTATCCTCTCCTTCCTTCTGTGTTTTAAAATGTTGAGTACATGTAAACACAGGAGTTGAAAGATTTTCATGATTCATTGCAAGAGAATATTGACGAAAATCATCTTGTTCTTCCTTCATTATAACGGGTTCATTCTGGAAGTATCCCGTGGTAGAGTCGCCATCGAAGTTGTCCATCTGTGGTAAGACAACATTCACACTTGGGGAAGGAACAATGTTTGAAATAGGTGCAGCATTAGCATATCCCATGATTTGATTCATCCTTAAATTTTCAGGACACGTGGCTCCAGTATGTGCATCAGTCTCATGAAAGGAACAAAACACTGCATTTTGAGCAGCATCAACTGCTTGCCTTGGTGGTGGTGCTGGCAACCTGGGCCTATAGTTATTGAAAGGCTGAAAATTGTTCCTCTTAGGCTGATATGGTTGCTGAGGCTGATACTATTGTTGTGGTTGGTATTGTTGTTGCGCAGGTTGCCCCTACTGTCTCTTCATGATAGTCACTTCGTTTGCTACCTTATGTAGCATTGGATCTACAGAACTCTGAACTAGAGGCCTGATTGAATCCGTTTTCATCTTGCCAGAGGTAATCATGTCGTCCTCCAACTTGATAGCATTTTCTTGTGCATTGGATAATTCTGTTTCATTAGCCGATCTCAAAAAGAAGGCTATCTCAGAAGGAAGAGCGTTAATGAAACTGCTCAACAGAACTTTTGGAGATGGATTAAGAGTATGAGAAAGACGTGTAACTAGGCGATTAAACCTTGCTACAAACTCCCTCATTGGTTCATTGTTTTCCATCTTTGAATTTGAGAGTTGGGCAACAATCTGTGACCATCTTCGGCAGGCTTGAACCTTGCCAAGAATTTCTCGCTCATAGTTGCCCAACTTGTAATGATTCCTGGTTCCAGATGATTGAACCAATCGGTAGCATTTCCCACGAGAGTCTCAACAAAGAGATGCACGGCAACATCTTCATGTGATACATGCAAAATAGCGCAAGCTGTTGTGAATGCAGAGATGTGTTCATCAGGATGTTGAGTTCCATTGCCATGCAATCGAGGAAAGTGCTTCCTTGACCCCTTTGGTAAATCATGATGTGCTTGTAGGGCCAAAGGTCCAATGTTATTACCCCAAGGCAATGGTGGCAGTCGCCTTTGATTTGGATCATTGTGATTGTTATTATTTGCATCACCCATTGCTCTAGGCTAGATTACTGGTTCTTCTGGTAATTCTTCTTGCTTGACTTCGGGAACTATCTGAATTTCTTGAGCTATGTTGGATGCTTCTCCAACTTTTGCAGAATCAAGATCTTGAAAGAAAGGATCCATAGCACCGCCTTTTTCTTTTCTTGAATAAACCCTGTGAGCTAGGATTATCTATTGCCACGCGGGAGGTGGTAGTACTGGTCTTCCTACTGCAAGATCTGCTTTGTGTTCTTCTTTGTCAAGGATAGTAGCTGCATTTCTCCACTGATCAGGGCTTTCCTTTTGCGCAAATATGAAACTTCTAAGGCTACTAATGATGTCCATTTGCTCTCCTTCCACTCGTAGAAGATTTGGTTGAATAACAGGTGGTGTAAGATTTGGTTGTTGAACTAGAGCAGAAGGATGCCAGAGAGTCATTACCGTGTCATAAGCCTAAGCTTGCTTGAAGTTTTATGCCTCGTGTCCGACGGTGGGCGCCAGAAAACTATTGGCATTTCAATTCGCAACTCTGGTATGCGATTTGGAAATGGACAGCTATGCATAGATAAACTACTCTCCTATTGGAAGGGGGAGTTCCCTTTCTTGCTGATGTTCACTGAAAAGATAACTTGAATAAAATTTTGCCTATCTTCTTTTTGATTTTTAGGTGCGAGCACAAGATTATAAAACTCTAAACACTGCAGAAGAGGTTTTTTCCTTTTTAATAAAACTTCTACTACAACTAGCATAGACTAAAGACGCTTTCAACCTCTTGAGTAAATTCAGAGCAAAGGAAGTTGAAAGTGAACGAGGAATGATTGTTAACACAAAAACTTAAGCAATTTTCTTCCAGATTAACATCACAAGACTAAAAGTACTTTAATGATGAAAGCTGCAGAAGCTGCACATCTGACGACGATAACTTAATGAATCAATATAGAATATCAGAGCAAAGTAGGCATGAGACTTCTATTCAATATCACAAAGTTTAATACAACTCCAAGACAGCAATACTGCAGCAAAAGGTAGGCATACAGTAAGTGATCAAACACCGGAGAACAATGAACACAAATGAACAAACACCTAGAATAACAATGTTTGCAGGCTAGAATAGGCACAGCAAATTTGCTATCACAAAAGTCATTACCAACAATGGGCAAGGATGCCCTTATTTATACTAAAATCAAAGGAGTAGGGAACCCTAAAATCTTCCTTCATTAACCCTAACTTGCCAACTCGCAAGCTTTATTGCTATTCTAAGACAAAGATACAATAAACAAATGCTTTAAAGCAATCTGCTTTAAAGCAAAGAACATTCCAACTATCACAAAGTGATTTCTTTCTAAATATAAAATGGATGAGATTAGGATGAAAGCACATGCTTTAAAACAAAAAGCATCTGATTTAAAGCTACTTTATTTTGGAATGCATCCTCATCAACATTCTAGCTTTTTGGTGATGTCATCCGTTGATATTCTGGGAAACAATATCTTCTAAAAAGTGAGTGACTGCATCTTTGCCAGGAACACTGATACTCTCTAGAACGATATTCTGATTCTCTAACATTTCTTCACCATTGGCAACCATCTGAAGAAATTCATGAACTTCACCCGTAGCCTTGTCAAATTTCACTGTCATTGCGGCAAGACGATTCATCTTACTGGCATTGATATCATCATTAAAGTTGTTGTGGACGAGAGTCTGGAACTCTGCTTGCTACCTAGTTCATTCATAAATCTCATATGAACACGAGATCTGAGAGACAAAGGATCTGACGAACTTGAGGATGCCAACAACCTTTTCTTTCCATTTTGTCAACTCTGAACTCATACTGTCATAAGTTTTTACTATGAAAAGATATTGCACTTTCCAAGTAGAAATTGTCTTCTTATCTTCAGCTGAATCAACAGTATCAAGTGTAATCTTCAAGTCAGAGATAATGATCTCAAATACTGGTCTATTTTCTGCCATGATCTGCTGCAACCCCTGTATGCCTTGGTGTAAATCATGAGCGTTGTACTTCAACTGATAAAGCTCTGCAAGTACAATTCTCCCTTTAGTCACAAATTCTTCCACCCAAAAGTCCATGTGCCTCCCATAGAGGACCAACTTATTGAATGCCACTAATCGGCTGGTGATCCAAGATTTGGTGGAAGAAGCAAATCAACCTGTGAAGTGCCATGGAAAAGGTTAGAAATGTATTGCCGCAACTGTTGAACTTCAGCTTTGAGAGTTGCCTTGTCTTCTCCATCTCTCAACACCCTTTCCTTCAAGCTATCCGCTACAACCTCGAAGAGATTGACGTCTGTATGGTGAGTACTTCTGCCAAGGTTAGCTTTGACAACTGTGAAGTCATCAACCTTGACATCATTAGCACTTCTATTTTCTAGAGGTGTTGCAGTCTCAAGAATTATTTCTCCATCTGCATTCTTCTCAATGCGAATCTGCTTCTTCAGCTGCTTGTTTGGTGTGTCTTGATAGACACTTTTTAGCTTTGTTAAATCCAGCTAATATGAGGGCTTTCTTCTCTTCCTTCCCAGAATGTTTTCAAGCCAGGATGAGCCATCCTCTCTTGGAAACTCAGTTCTCACCTCATCAGCTCCTAATGAATCAATGCTTGCATCAAAGTTGCAAACTGATGAATCTGGCTCTGAATCTATGTGAATAGGAGAAGGGATCGGTGAAGAAGGTGGAGATACATGATCTGAAGGTAACACTTCAACATGCGACATTGTTTCAATAGGAGCTTCTGGTTCAACTGGTGGATGTTCCTATTGGACATGAGCTGGATACTCGTCTTTTCTCCTCTTTAACTTTGCCATTTTTGTTCCCTCTGGGAGAACACTCACAACTTTTACTCTTTGTTTTGGCTTGGAAGTGGAAGGTTCTGATGGTTGCACAACTGGCAGCTCTGCTACTAGAATATCATCCTTCCACTTAGTCTTCAAGAATATCAAACTATTTTTAACCACTTGACTTGTTCTCTCCTTAATGGAAGTACTCTCTTTTACTGACCAATTAATAGGTGGCAACGGTTGTTGCTCAATTTGGTCTCTGAAATATGTGGGAAGTAGAACTTCACCACTTTCTGTCAAACCTTCTATGTCTTCTGATAGGATATCAGACATTTGCTAAAGAGTGAACCTGCTATAACTGTGTCCTCGCACTTCATACTCATCAACACAATTAGTCCAGAAGTCTTCAACTGGAAACTTGTGTGTACAATTCTGACCAAGATGTGATGCATAAACACCACGGGGATCATATGAAGATCTCCTGTCGAAAAACTTAAGACCATATCTGGATGATTCATTATCGATTGCCTTGGCATCTGCTCTAGATCTACATCTGTAAATAGTCATCCCAAGTGGAAAATTGAAGGCAGTCTTGCGTCTGCTATGCAAAAATGTATGCACTTCATAAGCTTGCCTCAAAAATTCCATAAATGCTATTTCGTCTGTAGGATATCGCGGCAACATGGCTGGCTCTCCTGAGAAGCCATATACTCTAATGTAGGAAAAAATAGGAAATTGGATAAACCAATCAGCCCATTCTACCATTGCTATTCTAGCCTCTATAGAAAGCCGTATATGCAACTCCTTGTCCATGTCTCGCACTGCATGCATCAAGAATGCATCATTCACCCACCTGTAATGTCGTTCAGCTTGAGAGATCTCTAACTGCGGGAAATGATGATACACATGCTGAGTACCCAGAGTTCCAACAACATTCAAACCTCTGAATTGACCCTGAAAAGCCATCAAATACACAAGGTATGATATCATATGGAATTCATGAGCCCTTTGAAAATCAATTATTTGTTGGTGGAGACAATCACTGATTAGTGCCGATCAATCATAGAATTTGGTTCCGTCAACAATCTGGGACATGATGTAAAACATCCAAGGCTGAAATTTGTTTGCGTCTGCTTGGCCCATGATACGACTTAGCAGAGTAATCATTATTGCATGCTCCTCCTTGAATTCTCCACATCTAGCATTCCTTGGCATAACATTCTGCTTTTCTTTTAACCACCTCTGACCAATCTTTTTTCTGTATTTTTCCTTATCATTGTTCCAAACCCTCTTGCATTCTTCAAGTGAAACAGTTAAGTTCTCTCTCCAAATAGGTATTGTAAAACACTTTTCAATGTTGTTTGGCCTCAAGCTATAGAGCACATGTCCATCACCTGACTAAATTTCTCTTGTGACCGAGTTGTAATGCGTCACGCAAGCAATCACAAACTCGATACTTTACACGATGATAGGAAAGGATGCCGCTACAAGAAAACCGGAGTGTCCAAGATTCCTGATGGCATTATTTCCTGCATCCTCCAAGGAGTGTAAATTGATTACTGGGAGCACTTTATGCAAGTCTGTTTCACACCTGGTGCCAGATTTGTGTTGGAGAGCACTACATATTGGACGATTTGAAAATCGACTGTGAACATGTCTATTTTGGAAAAAGTATTCGATAGATGGCTGAAAATTATTTGCTGATTTTTAGAAAAAGCAGAGTGTGAGATAAAAAAGCTGGCACATGGGTTTTGTAGATAATTCCGTTTCTAAGCAACCCAGATTGTCAGATTTTGAAAAAGCAAAGATTTTCTCAAAAAAGCAGGAAAAAGGTAGTTTCCCAAAAAAAAGCACAACTCCCAATCTTCAAGAGGATGATAATCTGTATGGACCCATCTCGATGAAAACTAAAAAAGCTCCAATCAGATTTCTGAAAAATGATCTCCTTGAAACAAGGACCCTGAAAAAGCAATCCTCTCTTCTTCCTTAACCTGAATCTATGAAGAAAACTAAAAAAGCACCTGGTTTGGATCTTCAAATCTTCGTTGAAAGAAAAATAAAATCTTTCCTCTAGATGCAACCTGCAAAAGAAAATGAAATAAAGAAGCCCAAAGCTTGTCTTTATAAATCTTTTGGCCGAAAAAAAGTAGCTTTACTTGTGTGAGAAGAAAACTTCATCCTCATCCATGAAGAAAGCATCTTTTAAAGCATAAATCTAAGTGGATGTCTTCGAATAGGAAGAATCCCTATTTTGTAGGAGCCTATGGCTTCATGTGCAAGATGACAAAAAATATCTTCTTTGATGATGTCATCGAATGCACGAGTTGGAAGAAGTGTTAACAAAATTTTCTTCATTTTCGATACTTCAACACTCGTTTTGACTCAAATATGGCTTGTCTCTAACTTCAACAAGGCAGGAAAATATCATCATTGACTGAAAAAGCTAACTGATCCTGACATTTTGGAGATTGATCAATTGAGATTCCATCCCCTGCCTCCGTTCGACGATCTGACATCATTTCACCAAGTTTGACCTCCTGGAAACTGCCAACAGGTGAAGATTGGTAACAAGGCATGTCAGAAAACACTGAAAACATGAAAATATTCTAACACTACTCAAGTTGGGCTCCCCAAGCCTCCTGGGGCGCCCAGTTTCCCAACACTTAGCCATTTTTCTAGTTTTTCCAACTTTTTCAATTTCTTGGTTTGCGTGCACGTTCCGGTGGCACATGACCCCTGTTTGGCTGTCAATTTCTATCAACTGGGATGAAAATGAGTCTAATGATTTGGCAAATATGCAAGCTTGATAAAAATTGAGCTGATTGTACTCTCTATTTGCCTCAAAAAATGTGCCAAACTGATCAACACTGAACCGGAGCGGGCTGACAGAAGGAGATTCACATTTTTTGAGAAAAACATCAAAAATAATCTAAATCTAGAGAGTTTGGGCGCCCCAAGCCTCCTGGGGCACCTGGTTTCTCAACACTTAGAAAAATTTTAAAAAATTTTCAATTTTGTGCCTTTTCTCGATTTCCGTGTCGACGGCTCCTATTCGATCTTCAATTTCAGTCGTTTTGGTGATTATCAAGGTGGGACGGAGGGTGACTTGAGTAGTCTGAACATATCTATGATGAAATCCTAGCTTTGATTGACTTTTGACCAAGTTTGACCAAGTTTGACCAACTGGAAAAGAGCTGACGGAAGCGTTTTCGACGTTTCTTGAAAAATGTGAAAAAAAACTAACACAGGAGAGGATGGGTACCCCAAGCCTCCTGGGGTACCCAGTTTCACCAGACTTAGCCATTTTTGTGATTTTCCAACTTTTCCATTCACCTTGGATCCATCTTGCATCGTTTTGCGTGCATCATCGAGTCGACGGCCATTTGTCAGTTTTGCGTCATTGAAACAGTGTTGGAAACTTGTCAAAGAGTTTTGGTAGGTGAACTTTTTTGTGTTGATGACTTTTGAGCTCATGCTTCACCTTGTGAAAAAGCAAAAATGACCCAGTAGAGAAAACTTAGTCGTTTGAAGATTTCGTTTGAACCATGCCGATCGTAAAGCAAAATTGACCAATGAGCATCGAGCGCAACACCTGATTTGGAAATTCTATTTTTAGAAAGTTTTGCCAACATCCATATCTCAAGAAATCTAGAAAACCTAACTCGACGTCTATTTTTAGAAATTTCTAAAAATAGAAATTTCTATTTTTAGAAATTTTACTTTTTTGACTTTTTGACGAAAAAATTTTCTAGACTTGTTTCAAAATGCCTTAATGAAGCAATAAATTTGGTTGGGTACAACAATACTGTAAATACAAAATGTAACCATGCATCTTGAAACTAGAATTAATGACTTGTTATCAATCAGATATGTACCCTATGCTAAGCTTACAGAAGACTTAGCTATCTAAAAAATATTAAACTTTACCCACAAACAACTCTCAAGCCTGTAACCTTCTCAGTTTCACCTAAGTCCAACAAATTCAAAAGTACTTTGTATGAAGGTTTAATTTAAACACAACACACAACCTAGATTAGATGGACAATAGCTACACAGATTTCAATAACATCAAGACATAATCAGAGGATTAGACATCATAATCACAGTGAAAACATCAAATCAAAGTTATAAAAGAGGCAACAAATATGAAAAAGGAATGCTCTGCTGTATTGAACTGAAAGGGGTACATCTAACCCTGAAAAATGTGAGCCAAGATCAGTTTACAAACTCTATGCCTGTGCTCAAGAGAGAAGAAACAATATTCTGAACTGAGAAAAACTAAGTCTTTCTCCCCTATTTATAACTCCAAAAATCTCCCAAGAAAAAAACTGAGAAATCTTCCTAGAATAGCAAATTTGATCCATTATCGGGCTCCACTGAAAAGACAAAAAAAAAAGCTTTCAAATCACCTTCAATCTATATATGAAAGCTACCAATTTAATCTTCCTCAAGGTAGACCTCACCAAAAATCTGCTTTAAAACAAGTTTTATTTGCTCAATAAATGCTCAATTTTTTTTTATTGTCCTCATCTACCTCAAAATAAAACGAATCCAGAAAAAGATATTTGATTTTCTTTAATAGTTTTAACTGCATAAAATGATGAAATATTAAAATCAATTTATAAAGAACATTGCTTTAATATTTGTCTTACAATAGGTCCTGCAGCTTTTCCTTCAGATTTGCTTAATCTTACCTCTTTTGATTTTCTTTTACAAAACAATAATACAAGACTTATTTTTGTCCATATTTTCCCAAAAGAAAGAAAACTCAAAAAAAAGAAAGATATTGTTTGCTTTACTTTGTTTTAACTGCATAAATAATGAATATTTATAAGCAATTTATAGGATATTGCTTTAAATATCATTTTATAATATTTTTTTGCAGCTTCAAATTTGCAAAATAGAAAGAGGGCCCGCCATTATGAATATTCCTCAAACATTACAAACTAGGTAGGTGATAAATTTAAAGGGTTTTTGTACTTTATAATCTTCTCATTTATATCCAAAAATCTCAAAAACCCAGATCATACTGTTTGAGATATGATTAAAACACATGACTATTATCTTCATTTTGCTGTGTACTGTGCCTCTGACTATTCCTCGAAAACTACAAACTAGGTTGGTGATAAATTTAAAGGGTTTTTCTGTCTTATTGACATCTGATTTTTGTCCAAAAATCTTAAAAACTCATATCATATTTTTTGAGATATGATCGAAACACGTGACATCTGTCTTTATTTTGCAGGGTCTTTGTGTGACATTGTTGCTCTTTCAGAGTCTTTCCACAATCCTCTTAAGACTTGGGGGCAACATGCTAAGCTCAACCCTTGTGGGAGGCCATTTTACTCCACATGCTATGATATGCCATCATAAATAAATCAGTAACAAGATTTCACCTTAAATATAATGAAAATATTTCAGCTCTGCCAATTTGAGTTGTAGGTGAAAAATTGGTAACATGACCATTTATATTTAATCCTAACATAGATAGTTCATCATCCAAATATCTTAAGATCTCTAATATTTAAATAATTCAAAAATCAAAGGTGGCCTTCCTTGCTAGTTCCTAATCAAGCTTCTCTAGGCAAGGGTAGGGAACATTGGGGAGTGACAACTTGGAGGAATTTCTAGTGTAGTAGATGATAAATTTGGTTGTCTTAATAGAGCATTCTAATCTCTTCCTATTTTTTGATGTGTATGTTGCAAGGTGTGCACCCTTGGTCTCCTTGTGTTGTGCAGTGCAATGCTTCGATTTGTGACAAGGATTAGCCACCTCCCTTGGATTCATTAACTCTGGCGATTGTATCAGGCATTAACAAGTTGATATTTTGGTTCAACAACAACCGTCTTACTAACAATTGGTATCAAAACTTGGGTCACGGGTTTGAACCCCTCGCTTGCGCTAGGGGGATTGTTGCAAGGTGTGTGCCCTTGGTCTCCTTGTGCTGTGTAGTGCAACACTTGGGTTCGTGACAAGGCTTAATCACCTTCCGTGGATTCATTAACTCTGGAGGTTGTATCGGTCATTAACAGGTCAATCTTTTGGTGCAACGACAACTATCTTGCTGACAGTGTATGCCTAAAAACTTATGCGAATTATGTGAAGCATTCCCAACATGAAAAGTAAGGATATTCTTAGGTGAAGATGACATATAATGAAAGTAGGTCTACTAGGTCCATACTACCCTAATGTGCACTCGAGCTAGAACCTAATGGGAAATAAAAGCATGTTCCAAGTCCATAAATGAATGATATTATAAACAACATGAGTCAAACTATTGTAATACTCTACAATTTAGAGTAAGTCTAAACTCACTAATTAATAAGATATCATCATCTAAGTACTCATAATTAGCAAGTAAAAATGATTTAACATGTAAAGAACCATTTAGATAACCATCATGTACTAACTCCTCACTAAGAGCAATGATATCATCATGTAATGAATAAGTAGGTGCAAAAGCATCACAGATGTCCACATGAATTTATCTAAGGAAGTATCATCAAGATGTATGTCATCTTCATGGAACATATGAGTATCTATAGAGCAAATGTAAGATGTGGACAATTGTTCATCATCTATAAAAGAAGATACATCATCTAAAAAACATGGATCTGTAAATGTAAGGATATCATGACATGTAGGAGAAATGTCATCATAAGGTGTAATCATATAATGAATAGGTAAATAAAGTGTAACCACAACAACAATTTGTCTATCATAAAAGGTGCATCACAAGGTAAGACCTCACTAGGTATACGATCATCACTAGCACAATCCATAAGATCATCATGAAGCTCAAAGAAAAATGACATAAGAATATCAAAGAGAAAAGGATGAGCACTAACCAACTCAATGAATGAAGGAAAATATAATATATGATGGGGCAAAACCTCCATAGAAAACACATCCTCATCCATAGCATAAAAAATCATGAGCATAAAGGATGAAAGGATCATGTGTCACAAAGGAATCAATTATATATTAGATAAGTAAAATGATCTAGGAAAAGGACATAAGAATATCAAAGAGAAAAGGATGAGCACTAACTAATTCAATGAATGAAGGAAAATATAATACATGATGGGGCAACACCTCCATAGAAAACACATCCTCATCCATAACATAAAAAATCATGAGCATCAAGGATGAAAGGATCATGTGTCACAAAGGAATCAAATATGTATTAGCTAAGTAAAATGATCTAGGAAAATCCACAATGATAAATTATCTAATGGTGGGTGGCTAGGATGCAAAAGCTATATCACTCTATAGGAACAAACCCTAATACAAAAACATGTAAACAAAGTTGGATCTAAACTATAGGAAATTTGAAATGAAAGGATAAAATGAAATATAAAAACCATAAAAAGTATGAAGGCCAAACCCTAGCCCTAGGTATAGGAATGTTGAGTTCACATAAAATGTAAGGGAATAAAATCCCTTTTACATAAATCTAGGCTAATCAAATAAATGTAAACGATAAGAACATGGAATGAATATTTAAAAATTAAATGAGGATAAAGGGGCTTAGTTTAGTACGATCAATGATGAAGAAATAATGTTGGTGTCATGCTAAATTAATTCACTATGGTACAATATTTATTACTCATAGTTTGATAATTGAGATATAGTCAAAATAGTCTCAGAATTCCATGGTTCAATCTTGAACCCCACCGGTTCAAACCTAAACCATGTGGACCCAATTTGAGATGTGAATTTGAATTGTGCCCCATAAAATGATGACAAAAGGTAGCAATAAAACAAATTGTCCTTGCTTTTTTGTTAGTTGAATGTGTTAAGGTAGTGCTGACAAACACCCTTAAGGAGATTGATGGTTCAACTCTTTTAGTGGGCCAAATTAATGGTGACAAGAAAGATCAAAGACAACATTCACTAACATTCAGATGGCCTATATGTAGATGTGATTCTTTGCCCTTAGAAAATCAAAGTGTGCTTTAATGATTTCATCTTGTTTTTTTGTATGAATTAATTGCACAAATAAATGTCTACAAAACATGTACTAAGTCAACTCATAATAACAAGTAGAAAAGGGTAGGAGTTTGAAATTTGAATTTTATATTTTAAATATTGAGATTCAATCTAGAGCACCTGAGGATTGAATATTAGCAAGAAAAGTACAAATTTCAAGACAAGGAGTGCATGTACCGAAATGTGTGAATAAAAATATAACAATGACTAATAATTAATGAGGAATATATAGAAATATCTTTAAATAAAAAATAATAGAAATGAATAAAAATCAAAATATGAGTCTAACAGAAAAATGTACCACTTTTCAATATACAATTTCATCAAATATTCTATTAAAAAAACCAAAAATCAAATGAAAAATAGCATTAGTATGCTAATTTAAATATCATTGCTTATCACTCTAATTTAAGTTGTTCTTATTTTCTTTCAATTAAAAATAAATAAATAAAAGATAGATAAATGTAACCCCTATCGAGTAACCGGAACGACGCATGAGTTTTCTTTAAGGAAAATGATTTATGTTGAAATGCAAAAAATTCCTCCCGTGCCGTGCACGACTGTGTATATTTGAAGGATGCTTTTTTCCCATTTCTTCTGGACTAGATATTTTTAAAGAACAACGCCCATTTTTACTCGTGGCAGAAGATACGGGCAGCCTTGGAGAGAATGGCAGAGGCACCAATTTCTCCCGAAATTAGTAGGGGCGTTATTTCAGGAGTCAATTCTCCACATTCAATTACGTCGTTGATTCCCGAGTTTCTGTTTGCAAGCCAACTTTACACATGATCTCTCTTGGTAAGAATATTTGTTGTGGTTTACAAATTGTTTTCTTGGTAAGAATATTTACTGGCTGGTTTGTAGTTGGATAATATTTGAGTCCAACATTACCATCCTTTATATGATGTTGAATGAAATGAAATTTTGTGTTGGTGTGTTTGGTTCAATTATGAAAGATTGAATTTTTTATTATTTTGATTGCAGATGTATTATCAACTAGGAGAGGTGTTGATAAAAGCTGTTGTTTTTATAAATCTTTAACAATACTTCTGAGCCATAATATTTCCCTAGTTGCCTTAGAAGCTGCCATATATTCTACTTCTGCTTCTGCTGAGGAGAGAATTGGCATTGATTATTTCTTAGATTTTCAAGAAATGACTACCAACCCTATATGCATTAGGAAAACTAAAGTAGATTTCATATCTTCCAAGTCATGTGGAATTTGAATATTTGACTAATGTGAAATTTGCAGCCCTGGAATATTTTTCCCATACTTCTAAGGTCCCTTTAGCTATTGGAAACTCTCTTTGTTGCTAGCCAATGATTTTCTATAGGTTGTTGCATGAATCTAGAAATGACTTCAATGCCAAAGAAATGTTTGGTCATGTTGTTATTGAATAAATCAAACTTCTAACAAGTTATCTAGACTTAGATGCATCAACAAACTTTGTAGTATCATCTGATTTAAGTTTCAAACTTCGATCCATAGGAGTATTGAGTCTTTTGCAATCCGACTTTCCAAATTTATTTAGGAATTCACCAATACATTTCTGTTGGGTGGAGAAGATATACTAGGTCTTTGAATCACTTCAATACCCAAATAGTAATGAAGGTATCCCAAGTTAGTATTTCAAAACCTTTCTTCAGTTCTTCTTTCATACAATCACAATGTATTTTTCATTATTATGAGTTATAAACAAATATCCACATAAATAACTAGAGATACAACTTTTCTATCAACCTTTTTGACAAAAAGAGTTACATCATCAAATTCAAAGTGCTTGAAATTCATCTTCAAGAGGTGCTCGGTGAGTTTTTCATATGATGCTTATGGGGCTTGCTTTAAACCATACAATGATCTAATAAGTTTGCACACTTGTTGTTCTTTACCTTTGACTGCATATGGTTTAGGTTGAGTCATACACATTGTTTCCTTGAGATTACCATTCAATAATGTGGTTTTCATGTCCATTTGATGAAATTTCCATCCATTTTGTGCTAAGAGAGCCAACAAACCAAGAATGATAGTCCACGTTGCTTTAAATGCAAAGGCTTTTTTATAATCTATACTATCTTTTTGAGCATGTCACTTTGTGACAAGGTTTACTTTATGTTTTTTAAGTGAGTCATTTGCTTTGTACTTGTTTTGAAAGATCCACTTGCAACCAATAGGTTTACAACTGAGTGGAGGATCAACTAACTCCCAAGTGCCATTTTTCAAAAGAGTGTCATACTCAATTTTCACAACCTTCCTACACACTTCAATATTTTGAACTTTTTGAGGAAGTTTGTTCTTAGTATACTATTATATTAATTTCCTCAATAGACTTGAAGTTAATTTCATTCGATTAACCTTGTTGACTTGCCTTGAATGGACTTCTTGTTCTTGTCTTAACAATTTCATTAGGTCCCAAATCTTTAAGAGTTTGTTGGACTTGTTTAGCTTATTTTTGTGCAGATCTAGGTTGAATTATTAATGCTTCCATTTCTTGATCAAAAGATCCATTCCAATTGTTGCCATGTAGTTTCAGGAATTCCATTTTCATCTAAAGAAGTTTAAAATTCTTCATGAGAGGGGTTTTCTCCTTTGACATCTTGAGTTAGAGATTCCAAGTGTAGTTACAAATTACTTATCCATCCTTGAAGTGAGGAATCTCATAAGTATGTTCTTTCCAAGGGAGTAACTTTGGAAAATTTTCAAGGTGTTTTAATTAGCATTCAACACTAACAATATTTTGGAGGTTTCACAAAATATATCATAAAATGAGAAAAAATTTATTAGCTTCATCATACAACCTATATACTTTTGAGGACTTAAAATATCATGGAATGATACATTTATGACTTTGATGATCGAACCTACTTCTTTTCTCCTTGGGATCAAAGCATAATAGGTGGAGCCAAAAAATTGGAGATGTCAAACAGATGACAAATGACAAGACCAAACTTCATACAGAGTCACATGGTAAAGGGTAGATGAAGGAGATATCTTGTGAAGATAAATGACTATTTTTCCGCTTCTTCCTAAAATGCTACTTTATTCCCTTGAAATATAATATTACCCTAACCAGATTCATGAAAGTTCTATTTAATCTTTGAATTGTACAATTTTGTTACCTATAACTATTAACTAGAATAGTGAGATTATTCTTAATGTCATTATTACAAAGATAATCCTTAAATTTTTTTAATGTAATATATCCATCATTGTCTATTTGAAGAGTGCCAATTTGAGTTTGATCTTCATGTTCAATCATAACACACAACTTCTTAAAACTTTCAAAATCTTCAAATTTGTTTTTAAGAAATAAATCCAAGTCATTCTACTATGATCATCAATGAACAACATGAAATACTAATGTCCTCTAGTAGAAGTTATTGGCAAGGGCCCACACAAATAAGAGTGAATGAGATATAACTTTCTTTGTGCTCACCAAGTGGAACAAGGGAAAATATCTCTATGTTGTTTTCTAGAATACAAGCTTCAAATTTTTTAATTATCTTAGGCAAAGGGAGCAATCCTACAACACCATTCTTTGGCATTAACCAAATGTTGTTATAATTAATTAACACACTCAAATCTTGCATGTTATAAAAGAGTAGATAAAATATTACCTTCTTCTTGATAAGGTAAGAAAACATCCTTGAAATAGCTAAACCTCCTTTAAGTTTTAATAACTTTCCATCTTCCCAACTAGTAAGTGTGATTTGATTATCTAACTTTTTTCTAACTATGAATTGTCCATATTCTAATAAAATGGAGTGGCCTTGTTGTTGAATCAACACCAATAACAACAAGTTACATCATAATTGAAGAAAATACTTGTATACATTATGAAGTACAAAATTTGGTAGTCTAGACAATTTGAGTTGAATGGGTCTTTTTCCAATAGGCTTGAGATTTGTTTTATTTGTCAAATAGATAGGACTACAAACATCTTCATGAAATTATTTAAAATAGTCACATCAAAATGCCATATGTTGTGTGGATCCACTATCTAATATCCAAGAATCATATCATACTATTATAAATTTATTGAAGTATAGTAGGTAGAATTTACTATAGGAAGTAGAAATTTATCATGAGCACTAACACATTGAAATTGGGTTTCTTTTGATGGTTTATCATTATAGTTGATTGTGTTAGGAATTGCATGCAAAAGATATCAATTCAATGCAAATAAAGATTAAACAGAAGAATGAAAAATACATAGAAATAATAATAGTGAGAGACAATTTTTAACATGGTTCACCCAAACTTGAGCTACATCCACCAATAGAGAGTCCAATATTATTATCCAACAAATCAAACTAATTACAACCAGCAATCCTTACAACTCAATACCGCTACAAATGCTACAATACAATATCAATGGAAACCCTAACCCTTGGCCATTTTTATCAAAACTTATGTCGGTTACAAAATAGAGTTTTTTTATGTCGGTGAATAGAAAAATAACTCTCGATGCCTTTATGGGTTTTTTTATGTCACTGCCACTTGACCCCGTCTTGGCAGCACTACCCCCAAACCCCCATTAAATAATTTGGGGGGAAACCGCAACAATAAAAGTGGGGAAAATTTAACCTCTGAGTTTGATTAGGCTCCGTATAACAATAGTCTTCCACTTGGAGATAGATCAAACTCCACAACATATCATCTCCCATTTGGAGACTGATCATAACACTGCTAACCCTATAGCTCCCACTGGAAATAAACACCCTGGACCTTGATGTTCTAATTTTATTGTTTTCAGTCTTGAAGACCAACCGAAGCTAAAGAGGAGCTTAGCTTCTCCCTTATCATTGCCTTCATAGATATATCTGCTGGATTTTTATCTGTATGTATCTTTTCTAGCCATAACTGTCCATTATCCAACACCAATCGGATGAAGTGATACCTTAGCTATATGTGTTTGGTCTTTGAATGCAAGGTGGAATTCTTTGCAAGATGTATGACACTCTGATTGTCTATAAACAAATAACTGTTGTAATAGGTGAAAAGGGAAGATAAGGATGACGGTGTTTGTGTTTGATTATGATGGTTTATCTTATCCTCCTCTCACCTATGACATTCAAGGACTTTATCACCCGAGTAGGAAATCTACTATCAGGCCTTGGGTCACTTATAACATCAAGGAGAATTGGATTTGTGTTATTTGATTACTTGATTATGCCCAATTATGCTCAAAACACTAATTATGCAAGCATAGAAGCAAACGGACAAATAACTAAAAATGCTGCTACAAGAAGATGTAAAATAACAAACAAATGTGTACTAGTTTTCAAAGTTTAGGGAGTGGAATAGTCAGGGACTAATTAGTGGGCACCCTAGTCCAGTGCCCTAATTTTTGTTGGGATCTGGGAACCTTGTCTGCAACCTATTCCTACTATCCCAAAGATTCCTCTGTTGCAGGATCTAAAGGACTAATGAGTGGGCGCTCGAGTTCAGGTCTCTAATTTCAGCTCTGATCTACAATTCTGACACTCTGCAACTCCACTTTTCCTACTTCCTCAACTTGTAACCTGCAATCACGAGAAAATGGGGAGGGGGTTGTGGTGTTTAGAGGCTTGCCTCAATCAAGCCTTGGAGAGACATTCAAGTCTTCCAAACACTATTGTTAGAGAGAAAGTGCATGTCCTTGTGGGATAGAGGCAAAATCCAAATGATAAATGATCAAAAGCACAATTGATATCACCTTGTAGTGAAGATCTCATGGAAGGAAGAAGCTCTTCATGCGATGAGGAGATGAATGCTCAAATATGCAAATAAAAACACATAAACAACACAAAATCTACTCTTCCACATAATGAATGCCTTGAATCACTTTCCCAAGAATGCTTAAAGATCACCATAATCATCTCTAGTCTACAAATGAATGCCTAAACATGCTTATCTATGTAACTACAAACATTCCCGCCAAGAATTTCATATTTCAAACTTACCGTGTTAGCCTAGGAACCAAATAATGGTCATAAACTGACACTTAAAATTTGGGCCTGACCCAAAATAGGGTAGGACTAGGGTGCAGGTGCCTAAGTCCTCCCCCTATTTTGGGAAGGGTCTATCTCAAGGGATCCCCCTAGGTCCCATTCATCATGAAACTCAGGGGTTTTCTCATCAGGATGCCAAAATATGATGCAAGATGTCCTAAATGCATATCAAAGATAAACCTTAAGAGGGAAAAGCCCCCAAGGGGACATTTTCTGACATTACATTTAGCCCCCACTTTAATGTATGTATAAACACAAGGCCAATACATGCATTAAAGTACAATCAACAAACACACCAAGCATGGAGAAGACACGCCAATCACAGAGAAGACAATAACATGCACATAGAACACGAAGAAAATAGTTACAGTCATACAAAACACAGAGAAGACAAAATTGAATGCAGAGAAGATAGTGAATGCATAGAAGACATGAATGATTTCTTTTCTTTTTCTTTTTCTCATATGTATATGAAATGCAGATGCAAGTACAAGGAAAGTAAACACCCCACCCATAATGCACAAGGGACTCATCACCACTAGTCTTTAAGACTACATACGGGGCAACAAACATGCCAAACAAATCAAGCACACCATACAAATCAGGCACGCCAAACACACACAATTTGAAGACACAAAGAAAATACAGTAGACAAGTGATGGAGTGTTCCTATTTCTAGGTTCATCACCATCTCAGGCACATTACAGGCACACACCGATGATTGTCCTTTGCCACAACAATTGCCAAAGACATGGTTAAGGGTTAAGTTAGTCACAGAACCATTCCCTGCCTCTGTAGAGGACTTTTGAAAATGACAAGATTGTGCACTCTCTTCAAGAAATACACCATCCCTGCCTCCGCAGAGGGCTTAAGAAAAATGATATGCATGATATTCTACCTCCGCAAAGGGTTTAAATGATTGATGATTGATTTCAAACAAAACTTAGTGTGCGGGAGGGACTCTTTGCCACCAGTCTTTAAGACTGCACCTGAGGACAAGCATGTTGCTAACATCTACAACATATAGCTTACTTTATATATGCCCCCACCTTAAGGTGGTTGATATCAAGTATTCATATAAAGCACGTTAAGCTAGGAAGAAAAACACACAAGGGAACAAATACTCTCACAAAGCCCATGCCCCTCAGAGGTGACATGTACTTTACGATCGCCAAATATTCCCATAAACACATCCCTGCAAGAAACATGTTAGTGTCCACATAATCATGATAAACAACAATGGATATGAAATCTCAGGAATGCAAGATTCAAGATAGACAAAGTGAATGGAGAAGAAGTATTGTTATGTTTTGTGAGATAAGAGACCATCAAGATTACTACACAGAATGCATGGAATGCTTCTACTAGCCAAGCGTCAGATAATATATATCAACTCCATCGTCATATTAGGAACTAAGTCCAATTTTTGATTTCTCGCTAAAGAGACGCTAGGTCCACATCAGTATAAATGTTTTTCATCATCTGCCCACTAGATAGAAACACTAGAGGAAGGTAAACAATGAAATAAGAGAGGAGAAACAAGTGCCTTAGGGACAGTCACATAGGAGGGTGCCCCCAATTCACCGACCACAATGTTATGTCCGTAAGACACAAGACAAAAAACAACAATGAAAACAAAGAGAGGCAATATAGAAGAATGATGATACAAATGGAAGAAGGTAAAAATAGAGGTGGTCTCCTAGTATCCCAGACCTTATAAGAGAATCAGGGGTCATCCCAGGAGGCCTAAACAACACATAACACATCACGAGAGATAAAGGGTTAGAAATACTTACCTGTAGGGACAACCATACTAGCGTTCATCACGGATCTTGATATTTATCTTAATGTTTAAGGCTTTAGATCACTTCTTCTCACTTCCATATGTTCATGAGTTTGCGAGGGTAACCATGTAGGAAAGGTACCCTTTAATGATGGTTGAGAGGGGATGTTGCCATTTTCTTTGTTAGTCCATATAGAGGTTGTTGGAATACTCTAGGTTTTAGGGATAGTTTGTTCTTCAATATCATGTAAAATTTCATTATTTTCCAAAGTATGTGAAGGTTCAAGTAAAGATGCATGATCCATTTCTTTGTTTAAGATGTAATTGAGAAGTTCCTAAACATGAAGTGGTAAATTTACATTAGATTGAAGCAAATGGTCATAAAGAGAATCTACATCATCCAAAGCATCATCCTAGTTAGGGAAAGAGGGAAGGGATGGCAGAGTAGTATGGAGAAATGTATCAATGATACCTTCTTCTTGTGCCAAGATATCCTCACTAAGTGGGGTTATGTTGGGACAAGTCTCTTTGTTCGATAAATCACCCATTGCTATATTGTTCTCATATGTCTCAGAAAGGATTTGCATTATGTCATCATGAAACAAAGGAAGAGAGGGAACAATGTTCTCACCACTACTTTCCCCATGATTATTTCAGCCATAAAATTAGTAAGATTCTCCACGATAGAAGGAAAAACATCCATAGTCGTAAGAAAGCTATCAAAATAGGCTATTGTTCGAAGGATATCATAGGTAGTGCTTTTGTCAATGTCAATGCCATAGATGTATTCTATTTTATGCAAAACTTGGGGATTTTTGTTAGTGAATTTGCAAAAATTATCATAATTCATAATGTACTCAAATAGATCTTCCAAAGATAAGCCCTTAGGATAATCCATAAATGCAAAACTATTTTCAACATTTTCAATGCAAATATATGAAAGAAAAGGTGTTGTAAGTAATTTAATTAGGGGCAGCAAATAATATTTTTATTTTCAGTCTAATAAAGCAATAAAATCCTTCACAACTCACTTTTGATGCAAATCTAGAATGATGACAAGTCAAAACCTAATGAAAATATGCTAAAATATGTGATTTTTCACAATTTTTCAATTCCAAGACCCAATGAAAGGGGTGTTGTAAGGAATTTTAGGAGGTACAAAAAATAATAGAAATAATATCAGTCACCTCAAGTCATAAAACTTGTCACAACACGGTTGGAGTGCAAATCTAGGTCAAACCCTAGGGCAAATATAGAAAAAATGTGTAAATTTTCACCAAATTTTCAATACAAGAGCCCAATAAAAAGGTGTTGTGAAGATTTTTAGGAGTCAAAAATAATAATAACCTTGATAATAGCAACTTAGGGAAAAAATATTCTTCACAACACGCCTATGGTGCAAACCGAGGGAGTTGATAAGGCCAAATCTAGTGAAAATCAAAGTTTTTTCAAGCCCTGGGTATGAGATCTTATTGGAAAATGCTATATGATTGTCTTTCAATCTGATTTATGATAAAAATTAATTCCACTCAGATCTGAAAATGCTTTTCAATCCTATAATGCAAAATGAAAGTGCAAATCTAGAATGAAAAATCCTAGTTTTTGTTGAAATTTTCAATGTAAAAATAGAAATTTACACTAAAATGCACCACTACAGCCAAATGCAAATTTGAATGAGTGTCTAAGATTAGTGGAAAAATCTGAAACAATATTTTACCTACAAACCCTAGTTTTTGAAATTGCTAGGTTATATGAAAATTTCAAAATTTCCAACAAAAACCCTAGCAATTTTATGATGAAAGTGCAATGCAAGTGATTGATTTTTTATAATTTTCTGCAATTTATCTCAGATCAAGTGAAAAAATTAGAAATTTAATGAAATTCAAATTAATTGATGCAACATGCAAAACTTAGAATGTAATTTTTGTCAAATTTTTCAAAATTTTCATTTTTTTTTGTAATTTTTCCAATGTACTAAGATGAATGATGAAATGAATGAATGAAATGACTACAAATTTGAAGCAAAACACTCAGTAAGGTGCCAAAAATTTCAACAACATAAGTTCACCAAAATGTAATAGGTGAAAAGGGAAGATAAGGATGAGGGTGTTTGTGTTTGATTGTGACGGTTTATCTTATCCTCCTCTCACCTATGACATTCAAGGATTTTATCACCCAAGTAGGAAATCTACTATCAGGCCTTGGGTCACTTATAACATCAAGGAGAATTGGATTTGTGTGATTTGATTACTTGATTATGCCCAATTATGCTCAAAACCCTAATTATGCAAGCACGGAAGCAAACAAACAAATTACTGAAAATGCTGCTACATGAAGATGTAAAATAATAGACAAATGTGTACTAGTTTTTGAAGTTTGAGAAGTAGAATAGTTAGGGTCTAATGAGTGGTCGCCCTAGTCCAGGGCCCTAATTTTTTTCAGGATTTGGGAACCTTGTATGTAACCTGTTCCTGTTATCTCAGAGATTCTTCCATTGTGGGATCTAGAGGACTAATGAGCGGGTGCCTGAGTCTAGGTCCCTATTTTTAGCTCTGATCTACAATTCTGACACTCTACAACCCTTCTCTGCAGCTCTACTTTTCCTGCTTCTTCAACCTATAACCTGCAATCACAAGAAAATGAGGAGGGGGTTGTGGTGTTTAGAGGCTTGCCTCTGTCAAGCCCTATAGAGACATTCAAGTCTTTCAAACATTATTGTCAGAGAGAAAGTGCATTTCCTTGTGAGATAGATGCAAAATCCAAATGATAAATGATCAAAAGCACAATTGATATCACCTTGTAGTCAAGATCTCATGGAAGGAAGAATCACTTCATGCCATGAGGAGATGAATGCTCAAATATGTAAATACAAACACATAAACAACACAAAATCTGCTCTTCCACACAATGAATGCCTTGAATCACTTTCCCAAGAATGCTTAAAGATCACAATAATCATCTCTAGTCTACAAATGAATGCCTAAACATGTTTATATATACAACCACAAACATTCTCACCAAGAATTTCATAATTCAAACTTACTATGTCGGCCTAGGAACCAAATAACAGTCATAAACTGACACTTAAAATTTGGGCCTGACCCAAAATAGTGCAGGACTAGGGCACAGTTGCCCAAGTCCTCCCCCCTATTTTGGGCAGGGTCTATCTCAAGGGATCCCCCTAGGTCCCATTCATCATGAAACTTAGGGGTTTTCTCATCAGGATGCCAAAATACAATGCAAGATATCCTAAATGCAAATCAAAGACCCGTGAGCTAAACCTTAAGAGGGAAAAGCCCCCAAGGGGACATTTTCTGATATTACATTTAGCCCCCACTTTAATGTATGTATAAATGCAAGGCCAATACATGCATTAAAGTACACTCAACAAACACACCAAGCATGGAGAAGACACGCCAATCACAAAGAAGACAATAACAGGCATGCAAAACATAGAGAAGACAATTATAGTCATGCAAAACATAAAGAAGACAACATTGAATGTAGAGAAGACAATGAATGTATAGAAGACATGAATGATTTCTTTTCTTTTTCTTTTTCTCATATGTATATGAAATGTAGATGCAAGTACAAGGAAAGTAAACACACCACCCATAATGCAGGAGGGACTCATCACCACTAGTCTTTAAGACTGCATATGGGGCAAGAAACACACGAAACAAATCAAGCATGCCATACAAAACAAGCACACCAAACACATGCAGACAAGTGATGGAGTGTTCCTATTTCTAGGTTCATCACCATCTCAGGCACATTATAGCAACACATCGACGATTGGGCTTCACCACAGCAATTGTTGAAGACATGCTTAAGGGTTGACTTAGTCATAGAATCGCTCCTTGCCTCTATAGGGGACTTTTGAAAATGACAGGATTGTGCACTCTCTTCAAGAAATACACCATCCATGCCTCTGCAGGGGGCTTAAGAAAAAGGATATGTGTGATATCTCGCCTCTGCAGAGGGCTTAAATGATTGATGATTGATTTTAAACAAAACTCAGAGTGCAAGAGGGACTCTTTGCCACCAGTCTTTAAGACTGTACCTAAGGACAAGCACATTACTAACATCTACAACATACAACTTACCTTATATATACCCCCACCTTAAGGTTGTTGATATCAGGTATCGATATCAAGCACATTAAGGTAGGAAAAAAAACACAAAAGGGAACACAGACTCTCGCAAAACCCATGACCCTCAGAGGTGACATGTACTTTATGATCACCAAATGTTCCCATGAACACATCCCTGCAAGAAACATGTTAGTGTCCACACAATCATGATAAACAACAATGCATATGAAATCTAAGGAATGCAAGATTCAAGATAGACAAAGTGCATGGAGCAATAGTATTGTTATGTTTTGTAAGTGAGATAAAAGACCATCAAGATCACTACGTAAAATGCATGGAGTGCTTCTACTAGCCAAGCGTCAGATAATATATATCAACCCCATCATCATATTAGGAACTAAGTCCAATTTTTTATTTCTTGCTAAAAGGACGCTATGTCCGCATCAGTATAAATGTTTTTCATCATCCACTCGCTAGATAGAAACACTAGAGGTAGGTAAACAATGAAATAAGAGGAGAAACAAGTGCCTTAGGGACAGTCATGTAGGAGGGTGCCCCCAATTCACCAACCGCAATGCTATGTCCATAAGACACAACACACAACAATGAAAATAGAGAGAGGCAATATAGAAGAATGATGAAATAGAAGAAGGTCACAACAGAGGCAGTCTCCTGGTATTCCAGACCTTACAAGAGAATCATGGGTCATCCTAGGAGGCCTAAACAACACATAACACATCACTGGGGAAACACATCACAAGAGATAAAGGGTTAGAAATACTTACCTGTAGGGACAACCATGCTAGCTGTCATCACGGATCTTGATCTTTAACTTAATGTTTAAGGATTTATCACTTCTTCTCTCTTCCATATGTTCATGAGTTTGTGAGGGTAACCATGTAGGAAAGGTACCCCTTAATTATGGTTGAGAGGGGATGTTGCCATTTTCTTTGTTAGTCCATCTAGAGGTTGTTGGAATACCCTGGATTTTAGGGATAGTTTGTTCTTCAATATCATGTAAAATTTCATTGTTTTCCAAATTATGTGAAGGTTCAAGTAAAGATGCATGATCCATTTCTTTGTTTAAGATGTAATTGAGAAGTTCTTGAACATCAGGTGGTAAATTTTCATTAGATTGAAGCAAATGGTCAGAAAGAGAATCAACATCATCCAAAGCATCATCCTGGTTAGGGAGAGTGGGAAGGGATGGTAGAGTAGTATGGAGAAATGTATTAATGATACCTTCTTCTTGTGCCAAGATATCCTCACTAAGTGGGGTTCTATTGGGACAAGCCTCCTTGTTCATTGAGACAAGTCTCTTTGTTCGATAAATCACCCATTGCTATATCATTCTCATAGGTCTCAGAAAGGATTTGCATTCTATCATCATTAAATAAAGGGAGAGAGGGAAAAATTTTCTCACCATTACTTTCCCCATGATTATTTTCAGCCATAAAATTAGTAAGATTCTCAATGATCAAAGGAAAAACATCGCAAGAAAGCTATCAAAATAGGCTATTGTTCGAAGGATATCACAAGTAGTGCTTTTGTTCATGTCAATGCCATAGATGTATGTGATTTGATGCAAGACTTGAGGATTCTTGTTAGTGAATTTGCAAAAATTATCATTATTCATAATGTACTCAAATAGATCTTCCAAAGATGAGCCCTTAGGAGAATCCATGAATGCAAAACCATTTTCAACTTTTTCAATGCAAATATATGAAAGAAAAGGTGTTGTAAGGAATTTAATCAAGGGCATCAAATAATATGTTTATTTTCAGTCCAATAAAGCAATAAAATCCTTCACAACACACTTTGGATGCAAATCTAGAATGATGACAAGTCAAAACCTAGTGAAAATACAATAAAATATATGATTTTTCACAATTTTTCAATTCCAAGACCCAATGAAAGGGGTGTTGTAAGTAATTTTAGGAGGTGGAGAAAATAATAGAAATAATATCAGTCACCTCAAGCCATAAAACTTGTGACAACATGCTTGGAGTGGAAATCTAGGTCAAACACTAGGGCAAATATAGCAAAAATGTGCAATTTTTCACCAAATTTTCAATACAAGAGCCCAATAAAAAGGAGTTGTGAAGATTTTTAGGAGGGGAAGAAGATAATAACCCTAATAACATCCAATTAGTACAGAAATATTCTTCACAACACATCTATGGTGCAAATCTAGAGAGTTGATAAGGCCAAATCTAGTGAAAATCAAGGTTTTTTCAAGCCCTGGGTATGAGATCTTAATGCAAAATGCTATATGAATGTCTTGCAATCTGATTTATGATAAAAATTAATTCCACTCAGACCTGAAAATTCTTTTCAAATCCTATAATGCAAAATGCAAGTGTAAATCTAATGAAAAATACTAGTTTTTGTTGAATTTTCTATGTAAAAATGTAAATTTTTGAGATCTAAATGCAAATTTACACTAAAATGCAACACTACAGCCAAATGTAAATTTTAATGAGTGTCTAAGATTAGTAGAAAAATTTGAAACAATATTTTATCTACAAACCCTAAATTTTGAAATTACTAGGTTATATGAAAAATTCAAAATTTCCAACAAAACCCTAGCAATTTTATGATGAAAATGTAATTCAAGTGATCAAATTTCTGTAATTTTCTGCAATTTAATTCAAATCTAATGCAAAAATTAGAAATTTAATGAAATTCAAATTAATTGATGCAACATTCAAACCTTAGAATGCAATTTTTGTCAAATTTTTCAATTTTTTATTTTTTTTGTAATTTTTCCAATGTACTAAGATGAATGATTAAATGAATAAATGAAATGACTACAAATCTGAAGTAAAACACTTAGCAAGGTGCTAAAAAGTTCAACAACACAAGTTCACCAAAATGTAATAGGTGAAAAGGGAAGATAAGGATGAGGGTGTTTGTATTTGATTGTGACGGTTTATCTTATCCTCCTCTCACCTATGACATTCAAGGACTTTATCAGCCAAGTAGGAAATCTATTATCAAGCCTCAAGTACCGTATAACATCAAGGAGAATTGAATCTATGTGATTTGATTACTTGATTATGCCCAATTATGCTCAAAACCCTAATTAAGCAAGCACGAAAGTAAACAGACAAATTACTAAAAATGTTGCTATAGGAAGATGTAAAATAACAGATAAATGTGTACCAATTTTCAAAGTTCAGGAAGTAGAACAGCCAGGGACTAATGAGCAGGCATCCTAGTCCAGTGCCCTAATTTTTGTCAGGATCTGGGAACCTTGTCTGTAACCTGTTCTTGATGTCTCAGAGATTCTGGAGGACTAATGAGCGGGCGCCCAAGTCCAAGTCCCTATTTTTAGCTCTGATTTGTAATTCTAACACTCTGCAACCCTTCTTTACAACTCCACACTTCTTCAACCTATAACATGCAATCACAGGAAAATGGGGAGGGGGTTGTAGTGTTTAGAGGCTTGTCGTAGTCAAGCCCTAGAGAGACATTCAAGTCTTCCGAACACTGTTGTCAGAGAGAAGTGTGTGTCCTTATGGGACAGAGGCAAAATCTAAATGATAAATCATTAGAATCTCAATTGTTATCACCTTGTAGTGAAGATCTCATGGAAGGAAGAAGCTCTTCATGCCATGAGAAGATGAATGCTCAAATCAGCAAATACAAACACATAAACAACACAAAATCTTCTCTTCCACACAACGAATGCCTTGAATCACTTTCCCAAGAATGCTTAAAGATCACCATAATCATCTCTAGTCAACAAATGAATGCTTAAACATGCTTATATATGCAACTACAAACATTCCTACCAAGAATTTTGTAATTCAAACTTACCATGTCGGCATAGGAACCAAATAACGGTCATAAATAGACACTTAAAATTTGGGCCTGACCCAAAATAGGGCAGGACCAGAGCATGGGCACCCAAGTCCTTCCCCCTATTTTGGGCAGGGTCTGTCTCAAGGGATCCCCCTAGGTCCCATTCATCATGAAACTTAGGGGTTTTCTCATCGGGATGCCAAAATATGATGCAAAATGCACTAAATGTAGATCAAAGACTTGGGAGCTAAGCCTTAAGAGGGAAAAGTCCCCAAGGGCACATTTTTCAATGTTACAACTATTAGCCTATTGTTTTCTCAATTCTTCCATGAAAGATTGCAACCATATCATCTCCTTGCTTGCCTCTGTTGCAGGTACATACTCTACCTCTATGTTGGATAAAGAAACCACCTTTTGCAACTTGAAGATCCAACTCACCTCTATCCCACCTATATTAATGACATAACCTATAGTACTCCTCCTGGTATCAATATCCCCTACCAAGTTTGAGTACACATAGCTTGCTAAATCAATATTAGAGCTCCCAAAACATAAGTGTTTAGTGGATGTACCTCTCAAATATCTGAGAATCTATTTTACCACATTCCAATGCTCCAATCTGGGATTACTCATATACCTGCTTACGATTCTTACATCATGTGCAATATCCGGTCTCGTGCATAACATGGTGTACATTAAAATTTCTACAGTTGAAGCATATGGTACCTTAGACATTTTTTCTTCCTCCTCTTGTGTCTTAGGACACATCTCCTTAGTTAATTTCAAATGACTAGGCAAAGGTATGCTGACAGTTTTTGCATTCTCCACATGGAATCTCTGCAACACCTTTTCAACATAATCAGCTTGAGATAAAGTCAATTTTCTATTCTTCCTATCTCTACAAATTTTCATACCAAGTATTTGTTTTTCTGCCCCCAAATCCTTCATAGCAAATGATTGTGCTAACTGTTGTTTTAACTCTCTTATGTGATCTATGTTAGACCAGGCTACAAGCATATCATCAACATATAAACATAAAATAATGTAGATGTCATTATCCAGCCTCTTAAATTGAACACAATGGTTAGAATTACACTGACTATAGCTTTTCTCAGCCATAAAACTATCAAATTTCAAATACCATTGTTGGGGTGCTTGTTTCAAGCCATATAAACTCTTCTTCAATCTGCACACCAATTTCTCTTTCCTTTGACCTAAAATTATTGTGGTTGTTCCATATATATCTCCTCCTCCAAATCACCATGGAGAAAGGTAGTTTTCACATCTAGCTATTCCAAATGCAAATCTTTAGCAACCACAATACTTAAAAGAGAACGAATAGAAGTAATCTTAACAATCGAAGAAAAAATCTCACTAAAATCAATACCTTTTTTCTATGCAGATCCTTTTACAACTAATCTAGCTTTAAATCTTTTCTTACCTCCATCTTCCTCTTTCAACCTATAAACCCATTTGTTTGGTAAAGCCTTTTTACCTGCAAGCAACTTATATAATTCCCAAGTCTAAATTTTTCAGCAAGGAGCCCATTTCTTCTTTAATTGCAAGCTCCCATTGAACCTTTGTATCCACCTGCATAGCTTCATCATACCCTTCCAGTTCACCAGCATCTGTTAACAAAATAGAATACAAAAAGGGAGAAACCTTTTAGGAGGTCTACTTAGCCTTGTTGGCTATCTAACATTCACTGGAGTTTGTGGTATTTCTTGTTGCTATTGTGGAGCATGAGGAACCACTAGAACATCATTATCTATAGTATCATCCAGCACCACATAATCCTTTTCGTTCTTCTTATGCTACTACAACTGATCTTTGTACAACACATTCTCATTGAATACAACATCCCTACTTCTCACAATTTTTAGATTTTCAACATCTCAAAGCCTATAATTAAATTCATCAATGCCATATCCAATGAAGGTACACTTTTTTGATTTTGCATCCAGCTTGGTTCTATTTTCAAAATCTACATATGCAAATGCTTCACATCTGAAGGTTTTGAGAAAAGAATAACTCACCTTGTTACTTGTCCATGCTTCCTCTGGAATACCACAACCCAAAGGAACTGAAGGACCTCTATTAATTAAATATACAACAGTATTGATAGCCTCTACCCACATGTTTAAAGGCATCCCAGCATGCAATCTCATGCTCCTTGCAGGCTCCATTATTGTCTTATTCATGCGCTTAGCCACTCCATTCTCCTGTGGAGTCCCTGGAACCATTTTCTTCCTACAAATTCCATTAAATGAACAATAATCCTCAAATTCTTTGCTACAATACTCACCACCATTATCAGATTTGAGACATTTTATTCTTTTACCCATCTCATTCTCAACCAAGCTTCTCCATTTTTTAAATGTTTCAAATACATCAGATTTCTACCTAAGGAAATAAATCTAAACCTTCATAGTTGCATCATTTATGAATGTAACATAGACCCACTAAGAGAAGATACTTGAGCTGGGTCCCATACATCTGTATACATAAGCTCCAACTTTTCATCTTTCTTTTGCTTCCCATCCTTGAGAAAACTAACTCTCTTTTGTTTGTCATACACACAACTTTCACATAAATCCATATTAATGCATTTCAGACCTAGTAAAACTTTCTTAGAATGAAGTACCTTTATACTTTTTTCACTCATATGCCAAAGGCTGTTATGCCACAATGTTGTCTCAGAACCTACAACAACTATTTCAGTCTCTTCCTGTGAACCCACAACAACTATTCCTGAACTTATTTTTTTCTCTGCAACAACTAAAGTAGAATGAACATTATGACTTGTACAAAGATATAAGGTGCCCACTTTCACACCTTTTTCTACTATTAAGGCACCTCTTGAAACCTTCCAATTTTTATCATTAAAAGTAACTGTGCAACTGTCATCACCTGGCTACCTTGCTGAAATTAAATTCTTACTTAGCCTTGGAATGTGCCTTACCTCTTGTAGTAACCAATGATTCTCATTCTGTAACTTAATGTTAATCGTCTCTTTCCAACAATCTAACAGGGTTCATTATCTCCCAAATAAACCAGCCCATAATCCCCTTAGACATAATCAAGAAAATAACTTCTATGGGGTGTAGCATGAAATGAGGCCCCTGAATCTAAAACCCATGAATCAAAGCATCATCTTTAGATTTATTACTTACCACTTTTGCCTCTTTATTTCCTTCTTGTTTGTCTCCTTTATTCTTCTGAGACCAACAATCTTTCTTCAGATGACCTAGTTTCCCACAGTACCAACAATCCTTCTATCCTCTGGATTGGGACCTCTTGTCCTTTGATTTTCCTCATGACTTCCCATGATCTCCAGAACCTTTTCCTCTCTCCTTTGATCTGCCCCTACTTTCTACATTCAAAACACTACTTGATGTGGACCCTCCTGAGCTTTTCCATCGCATTTCCTTGATAAGGATAACACCAACAACATCATCAAATTTTAAAGTATTTGAACCAAAGATAGAGTTACTTACAAACATTACCAAGCTATTCCACCTTTTTGGTAAAGAACATAAAACCAAGAGAGCCCTCACCTCTTCATCAAATTTCACTTTTAAAAAAGTTAACTGACTGGTAATCATATTAAACTCATTTAAATGATTTGTCATAGATCCACCTTCAATCATTTTCAGATTAAACAAACGCTTCATAAGAAATACCTTATTTGAGGCTGAGGGTTTTTCATAGAATTTAGCCAAAGCTTTCATCAATTCATTTGTTGTCTTCGCTTCTATTATATTGAATGCCACAGATGGTGTCAGGCACAACCGAATGGTTCCCAATGCCTTTATGTCCAGAAGTTCCCAATCCTCATCAGTCATTTCTGTTAGTTTCTTGGCTATTCCTTCCAACAGCCTCCATAAATCCTTTTGATAGAGATAATCCTCCATCTGCATCTTCCATAACTGATAGTTTTTCCCATTGAATTTATCTACCTTCAATTAACCCCCATCCGCCATTGCTCCCACTCAACCGTGAGACTCCCACTCAACCGTGAGACCTTCCTGTAGACTATAATCGAACACAACCCTCTCTAATGCCACTTGTTAGGATTTGCATGCAAAAGTTATCAATTATATGCAAATAAAGATTAAATAGAGGAATGAAAAATACACAAAAATAATAATAGCGAGAGACAATTTTTAACGTGGTTCACCCAAACTCAGGCTACATCCACCAATAGAGAGTCCAATATTATTATCCAGCAAATCAAACCGATTACAACTAGCAATCCTTGCAACTCAATATCATTGTAAATGCTACAATACAATATCAACGAAAACCCTAACCCTTAGCCATTTTTATCAAGACTTATGTCGGATACAAAATAATGTTTTTTATGTCATCCAATAGAAAAATAACTCTCGACGCCTTTATGGATTTTTTTATGGCATTTCCCCTTAACCTCGTCTTGGGGGCGTTGCCCCAAACCCCTATTAAATAATTTGGGGGGAAACCGCACTGATAAAAGTTGGGAAAATTTAACCTCCAAGTTTGATTAGGCTTCATATAACAACAGATTGTATCTTTTTGTTTGACTGGTTTTTCTATCTTATCCCATGCTATTTTGCATTCATGGACTTCATTACTACCTTTTTGACCACATCATTTGCAATACAAATGTTTAATACCAATTTGTTTGAAAGAATTTTCTATCTTATCCCATGATATTTTACATTCATGGGCATCATGACTACCTTTTTTTACCACACCATTTGTAATACAAGTGTTTTCTATCATGCTGGTTGTCTTTTCCAAGTAATGTCTCACTAACCATTGTTACAATAGATTTTTTTTTATTGCTTTGATTCTTTGCACAACAAATTTATTTCTTTGATTGTTCTTACATTGATTAAAATGTTTTAAAAATAAGAAGGGTAAAAAATTACCTCTTTTATTGTGTTCCTTGAAGCAAGAAAGAAATAAAAATTCCCGCTTTGTTTGGAGGATTAATGAATATTTTTCTAAATGTCTAGATTTATATATCATTCCACTTGGGGATTTTAATGCCTAATTTATTGTAACTCTAGAACCACCTTGAATAAAAGCCATAATCTTTGTGGAAGCCTTTTGTGTCATAACATCGAGAACTTTATTTTCCAATGTCCATAATAATTTTTCATCTTAGAATATTGATGCACCTTACATCTAGATTTTTCAAGCACAACTCTTTGTCACTTATTATATCATGGTGACATGATCTATCATGGCTAATGCATTGAATTTTTAAAATTATCTTTGACTAAAATATATATCCACCCCATCTACATGGACTTTGGGGTTATGTGAAGGATGAGGTTCTTAAAACCATTATCCCAAGGTACCAGGGTAGACATAGCCTTGGTAACACCTAGACTCGCTATGATTTTCTTGTCTTATATGTCTAGTATATGTATTGTTTGGATTAGGGTTTTGGGGTGCATTGGCTAATAATTGCAAATAGAAATTCAATCAAAACAATGAAACAAATTCAATTCATTTTCAAAGAGAAAAGATTTAATTCCTATCTTCTTGAGTTTGGCAACTTTATTGAGCTTGTGCAAGATGGGAACGGTGACACGACATTGTATTTGTGTGCTTTCCCCCTCAATCTCCTCAAAATGCACTTGCGGAATAACCCTTTTCACCACTTCTAAAATACAAATGAAAAATGGGAAGTTGTGGGTTTGTGTTTTTTATGTTTAGCAGTAAAAAACATGATCAAGTTTTACTTTTCTAAGACCAAAATGTGGAGTGGCTAATTTTTGGTCCCCCATCTTTATGCACACACCCTGGATGTGAAGAGTGTTCTTTTATTCATGGAGACCTTGAGGAGGAGATCTACATGGAGTAGCCACCAGGGTTTGTTTAGGATCCAGCCTTAGGCTGGGTAAGTGCAAGAAGATGGGGGGCCAAAAAGGGGTCTTAAGTGGCCACTTTTATTTTGAAATTAGGAAATGCTGGTCTTAGATGAGAAATTGAGCATAGTTACACTCAAAATTTGGAGATGCAACCAAAACAATGTTCATAGTGCTCCGAGTCTACTTTCTAAACTACTTTTTTTTAATATGGTATAGATTAAGGGGTTCAAAAGAGGGAGCCACAGAAATTGGTGTTGTTTCTGTCAAAAAAACATAACATAGCATGTTTTGTGGCTCCCTCAAAAGGTTAATTTTTTTTGGGTATTTTTAAAATCGCTTCAATGAGAAATTAGCTAACAACATGTAGTTTATGCTCAATTTTTTTGATAATTTTTTAATAAATATTTGATTTTTTACTAATTTTTAAAGTGGACACATCCTGAAAAATAGAATTTTGGCTGTGCTACCCCTATAAATTTTGAAAACTAATTGAAAATCAATTTTTTTTAATATGTGTAGAATGGAGTCTAGTTTCTAAAAATGTAATTTTTTTGAAATTTCAATGAATGGTTAATTTACAATGAAAAAAGACTAAACACTGGTTTTTGCCCAAAAACAGACACACACACAAAAGAAATTAAAGATGAAAGGCTTAACATTGTCAAAATGTGAAAAACATTACATCGTTAAATAGCTAAGAGAAAGCCTAACATTACCTAGGTGTTTGATTTGTTTGACCTTGAAACACGTGCAAATATGAGGGTTAGCACAAACGAAATTATGCGAAATCCTATAGAATATGCAAAAACACGTCTCTGGACATTGGGAAGGCACTCAAAGCCTTTGGGTTGGAAATCCAAATCAAATGCCAAGCCTAGGGCTTGGGATTCCCAAAGAAAAATATAACGCGAGCGCATTATGTTCTATTTTGCATTTTTCCCTTTTTTCGCAAAAGTTTGCTCAATGTTTGTCATGTTTGACATAACATGAGTGCGTTATAATGCACTCATGTTATGTCCCCCTTGGATTATTTTATGTTCAAGGTTATTAAGCATGTATGTATGTATGCATGTATGTATGTATGTATGTATGTATGTATAGTGTCGAGGGTAGAGATGGGGGTGAGGCAGATAGGGGAGGAGAGGGGTGGATAAGGGTTGAGGGTTTAAGGTCAAGAGGGATTAGGGTTGAGGGTTGAGAGTTTAGGGATAGGATTTAGAGTTTAGGGATAAGGGATCAAGGTTTAGGACCTTGAGGGATTAAGGTTTATGGTTGAGGCTTTAAGGATAACATTTAGGGTTGAGGATCGAGGGATTAGGATCAAGGTAGAGTGTTAAGGGTAGATAGATTAGGGATAGGGTTTAGGGTTGAAAGTTTAGGGTTCAGGGATTAGGGTTTAAGGTATAGTGTTGAGGGTTGAGGGTTTAGGGATAGGGTTTAGGATTTAATGTTTAAGTGTTGAGGGTTGAGGATTTAGGGATAGGGTTTATGGTTTAAAGATAAGGGATTAGGGTTTAGGGTTTAAGGATTAGGGTACCATAAATTATAATTAGGGATTAGGGTTTATGGTTTAGGGATTAGGGATTAGGGTTTAGGGTTTAGGGTTTAGGGATGTACAATTAAGAGGTACCATAAATAAACTAGAATTTAGGTAGGGTTGGGAAAATTTTGTGAATCATCATGGGTTGGAGATTGGAGATTTTGTTGTGTTCAAGTACATATCCAAGTCATATTTTAAGGTTAAGATATTTCAAAGAATAGGGTGTGTGAAAAACATCAATGCTCTTCAACTTATGAATACCAACATTGATACAGATAAAAGATGCCCTTCTTCTAACAGAATATGAAGTTCAAGTCAACCAATGGGCAGCAAGTTGTTGAATGAATTGGTTTAATGTGCATGCCTCCTTCAAAGTTATGCTTGGAGACTTTACACAAAAACTGGTAACTCTATACATTAATTTTCATTCTTTTATTTCTTGTACACTATTAAGAACTTGTAAAATCTAATTGTGTAATGTGTTTATGGTAGCACATTCCTGCTACATTTGTGCTGATTAAATTAGTTTCTAATGAAGAAGACAATGATGTTGTTGAAGCAATGGAAGAAAATAAAAATTATAAGTCTAATTTAATTTATTTCAACTTTTAAAGCAGGCATTTGAATTGTAGGTTTACTAGGAGGATTGGTATAACAAAAACTTAATTCTGTTATAGGCCTTTCTTTGAAGAACCCTGGACATTATGGACCCTATCATCTAGAAAAGCACATGACAGTGAACTCTATCCCACCTTTCAAATCAGATAAACCTTTTTATTCAATGAAAATGAAGTCAGGGAATGTAAACCAACCATGCATACTAGTAAGATCAAATTCTCTGCCTTCTATTCTTATTACTCTTACTTTATTAAGAGAAGAGTGTCAAAAAGAACGGGTTTAATTGTAAGATAACATAAGGCAAAGCAGTTTTGTTATTACATTTTTCTGAGGGATCTCTAGAATAGTCTAATATAATACAGTCTTCTATAATATGAACATCTGCATTTGTGTGAATGCTAAGCTTTAATAGTAGAGTATTAAATCAATGGAATCAGCTATTTATTGGGTTAAAATAACATAATTTTTGTAATGGTTTGGGAATGCAGGAGTTGCCAAAAATAGGTGAATGTCCTCTACAATTACCAAGAGAAAAAAGTTTAGTAGTTCTTGTGGATAGAGCTAGTAAACAATGGGAGATTATTTGCCTATTTCATAACAAGATACTTGCCCTAAGTGCAGGTTGGGCATATTTTGTACGTCATAATAATATCAAGGAAGGAGACGTTTGCATCTTTGAGCAGGTGGACACCAAGAAACATAGATTTATGTTTAGAGTTCATATAGAATGAAAGATAAAATAAGGATCCTTCTTAAAGAACTTCTAGGAGGGAAAAGACAGGCCAAAGATAAAAGGAGAAAATTATACAAGAAAAGATTTCATAAGGATTGTAATATTTTGTCTATAACAAACAAAAATTAGTTAATTAAAAATAGAAAATCAAGAAAGAAATGGTACTAAAATGTATAGGTACTGATATCTAAAATGTATAGTTACTAATATCTATTTTTAAAAGACTGATTGATTTTTATAAACAAAGTTGTTTATTTTACCTAGTTGATGGTTTTAATTACACCCAAGTTATACATTGGGAGCAGATGTGTGCACATTTTTATGGCCCCGATTTAAATTCAAGCAAATAGGTGGAGAGAGTATGTTGATCTTTTTAAAAAATCATAATAAAAAATGTTCACTTAATGTTGACCAGGGGTTCTGATTTCAACCATTCATTGCCCATTGTGGATGTACCCCAATGCAAAGATCTTCTCATAATGATCATCCTTCTGATTTCAACTATTAATTACTCACTATGGATATACCAAACGGAAAGCTTTTCTCATAGTGTGTATATCTATTAGCATAATGAATCCCAAATGGGCTAGAAAAACATGCCATATAATTTGAATATTCACTTCAGCTAGAAAGTTTTACTGATGGAGCTAGAAACTCAGAGAATTGATATGGCACAATATGGCCCAAGATGTGAGATGCAAGCAAGGACAACTCATGAATCTAAAGAGTTAAGGTACACTTCAAGGACCTTTCCTAATTTCAATGGATGACATTTGCTCTTGCTAGTTGATGGTAAATACTGCATTTTTGCAGACTTTATTTTCATTATCCAAGAGAGAAGCATTAGGGTTTAGGGTATAGTGTTGAGGGTTTAGGGTTGAGGGATTAGGGTTAAGAGTTGAGGGATTAGGGTTTGATGTTGAGGCTTGAGGGTTAAGGTTCAAGGGTTGAGGGTTTAGGGATAGGGTTGAGGGTTGAGGGATTAGGGTTAAAGTAGAGTGTTGAGGGTATAGGGATTAGGGATAGGGTTGGAGGGTTTAGGGATAAGGGATTAGGGTTTAAGGTATAGTATCGAGCCCCTTGAGGGTTTAGGAATAGGAATAGTGTTTAGGGTTTAGGGATGAGTTATTAGGGTTGAGGGTTAAGGGATTAAGGTTGAGGGATTAGGGTTTAGGGATAGGGTTGAGGGTTGAGGGATTAGGGGTTAAGGTATAGTGTTGAGGGTTTAGGGATAGGGTTTAGGGTTGAGGGATTAGAGTTAAGGGTTGAGGGTTGAGGGTTTAGGGATAGGGTTGAGGGTCAAGAGATTAGGGTTAAAGTAGAGTGTTGAGGATATAGGGATTAGGGATAGGGTTGGAGGGTTTAGGGATAAGGGATTAGGGTTTAAGGTGTAGTATCGAGCCCGTTGAGGGTTTAGGAATAGGGATATCATTTAAGGTTTAGGGATGAGGGCTTAGGGTTGAGTGTTGAGGGATTAGGGTTGAGGGTTAAGGGATTAGGGCTTAGGGATAGGGTTTAGGGTTTAGGGTTGAGGGATTAGAGTTAAGGGTTGATGGATTAGGGTTTGACGTTGAGGGTTGAGGGTTAAGGTTTTAAGGTTGAGGGTTTAGGGATAGGGTTGAGGGTCAAGGGATTAGAGTTAAGGGTTGATGGATTAGGGTTTGACGTTGAGGGTTAAGGGTTAAGGTTTTAGGGTTGAGGGTTCAGGGATAGGGTTGAGGGTCGAAGGATTAGGGTTAAAGTAGCGTGTCGAGGGTATAGGGATTAGGGATAGGGTTGGAGGGTTTAGGGATAACGGATTAGGGTTTAAGGTATAGTATCAAACCCATTGAGGGTTTAGGAATAGGGATAGTGTTTAGGGTTTAGGGATGATGGATTAGGGTTGAGGGTTGAGGGATTATGGTTTAGGGATAGGGTTTAGGGTTTAGGGTTAAGGGATTAGGGTTTAAGGTATAGTGTTGAGGGTTTAGGGATAGGGTTTAGGGTTGAGGGATTAGAGTTAAGGGTTGAGGGATTAGGGATTGATGTTGAGGATTGAGGGTTGAGGTTTGAGGGTTGAGGGTTTATGGATAGGGTTGAGGGTTGATGGATTAGGGTGAAAGTAGAGTGTCGAGGGTATAGGGATTAGGGATAGGGTGTAGGGATGAAGTTTAATGATTAAGGATTGAGGCTTTAGGGCTAAGGGTTAATGGATTAGGGTTTAGTGATAGGGTGTAGGGTTTAGGGTTGACAGATTAGGGTTTATGGTTGAGGGAATAGGGTTTAAGGTAAAGTGTTGAGGGTTTTGGGATAGGGTTTAAGGTAAAGTGTTAAAGGTTTAGGGGTAGGGTTTAGGATTTAAGGTTTAAGGGTTGAGAGTTGAGGCTTTAGGGTTTAGGATTAAGTGAGACCTAGATGGCTAAGGAGCGACTGAGAGACATAGGGAGGGGAGAGGTAGAGAGGTGGGGGGGAGAGATAAGTGAGATATAGAGAGGTGAGAGATAGAACATGAGATAATGGAACTAGAGGTGAGATATTGCAAAGGTGTTATCAAAGGTGAGATAGGCACAAATATTTATGGATCAATCTATAGCAGGATAAAATGTGAGCACGTTATAACATGCTCACATTTTGTCCTGCTATAGAAATGGTAAAAAAGCCTAGACCCCTATGATCCAGGCCCATTTGTTGTGTTTTCATGCTGATTATGCATGTGTTTCGATAAAAAATAAGTGTTTTCATGGTGTTGGAAAGTTCACATGCACATTTTACACATTCTACCACCTTTTCATGATCTTTCCACCACCTTTTCTACTTTCCCAACTTGAGAAGGAGGAAATAACATAGTTTTCACATCAAATTTGATATATATCTATTCAAGTTTCAATTTTTGTACTATTGCAATGTTAATTGTGATTCAATTTTGGGAATTTAACATTATAGATTGGTTAATAGTATTGTTGTTACTAATTATATTTTAGTGTTATTCAATTTAACATTGAAAAGGGAGCAAGTGGTGAAAAACTCAAATTGTTGAGGAGTTTGATGCAAGAAGAAAAAAACACTACGTAATTGGGCACTCTATCCATTCGAATCTCCGTTTTTAAGGTATGTCAAGTCTTTACATGCATGTTCTTTACATTTTCATTAATTCTATTTGAATTTTATCATACATGTTCATATCACTTGTATCTAGTATGCATAATAAAAGACTATGTATACATATCTTGTGTTTATATAATAGACTATGTTTTAAATTAGTTCATGGTATGTATAATAAAAGATATCTCAAAGATCAACATTAATTAAAATAGACACATTCCCAATCAAGAAATCAGCCTATACTCTCACATGATGCCATGTATATTTTCTACACTTGGGCTCTTTAATAATTATGTGTAATAAACAGACCTTAACATACCATGATGTCAAACTATACAAGAATAAATCCTTACAACATAATAAAAATATAATCCCACTATTAACTTGTCATATTAACAAGTTAAAATACAAATGAATAGGTGCCAACATCATACAAGTATGCATATGACATGATGATTTGTATGCACATATCTTGGGCTAGGACATTCCTTATGTACCTTTTCATGATGATTTGTATGCACATGGGGTAAGTGTAAGAAGATGGGGGGCCAAAAAGGGGTCTTAAGTGGCCACCTTTTTTCTGAAATCAGGAAATATTGGCATTGGATGAGAAATTGAGCATAGTTACACTCAAAATTTGGAGATGCAACCAAAACAATGTTCATAGTGCTCCGAGTCTACTTTCTAAACTACTATTTTGTTTTGAAAATGGCATAGATTAAGGGGTTCAAAAGAGGGAGCCACAGAAATTGGTGTTGTTTCTGTCAAAAAAACATAACATAGCATGTTTTGTGGCTCCCTCAAAAGGTCAACTTTTTTTTGGTATTTTTAAAATTGCTTCAGTGAGAAATTAGCTAATAGCATGTAGTTTATGCCCGATTTTTCTAATAATTTTTTGATGAATATTTGATTTTTTACCAATTTTCAAAGTGCACACATCCTTAAAAAATAGAATTTTGGCCGTGCTACCCCTATAAATTTTGAAAACTAATTGAAAATCATTTTTTTATTTTTTTAATATTTGTAGAATGGAGTCTAGTTTCTAAATATATAATTTTTTTGAAATTTGAATGAATAGTTATTTTACAATGAAAAAAGACCAAACAGTGGTTTTTGCCTAAAAACAGACACACAAACAAAAGAAATTAAAGATGAAAGGCTTCACATTGTTAAAATGTGAAAAAAATCACATCATCAAATAGCTAAGAGAAAGCCTAACATTACCCATGTATTCAATTTGTTCGACCTTGAAACATGTACAAATTTGAGGGTTAGCACGAACGAAATTATGTGAAATTTTGAAGAATATAGAAAAACACGTCTGTGACTGTTCATAAGGCACTCCAAGCCTTTGGGTTGGAAATCCAAAGAAAATCCCAAGCCCAAGGCTTGGGATTCCCAAAGCAAGACAATGCGAGCACATTATAACGTGCTCGCGTTATAACGTGCATGCATTATAACGCGCTCGCTTTATGTTTTGCTTTGCATTTTTCCTTTCCTGCAAGTCTGTTGTTTGTCATGTTTGACATAACGCGAGCGTGTTATAACGCGCTTGCATTATGTTCCCCTTAAATTTTTTTACATTCAAGGCTATTAATCATGAGGGTTAAGGGATAAGGGATAGGGTTGGAGGGTTTAGGGATAAGGGATTAGCGTTTAAGGTATAGTATCGAGCCCGTTGAGGGTCTAGGAATAGGGATAGCGTTTAGGGTTTAGGGATGAGGGATTAGAGTTGAGGGATGACAGATTAGGGTTTAGGGTTTAGGGTTTAGGGTCGAGGGATCAGAGTTAAGGGTTGAGGGATTAGGGTTTGACATTGAGGGTTGAGGGTTGAGGTTCAAGAGTCAAGGGTTTAGGGATAGGGTTTAGGGTTGAGGGATTAGGGTTAAAGTAGAGTGTGGAGGGTGTAAGGATTAGGGATAGCATTGGAGGGTTTAGGGATAAGGGATTAGGGTTTAAGGTATAGTATCGAGTCTGTTGAGGGTTTAGGAATAGGGATAGCATTTAGGGTTTAGGGATGAGGGATTAGAGTTTAGGGATGATGGATTAGGGTTGAGGGTTGAGGGATTAGGGTTTAGGGATAAGGTTTAGGGTTGAGGGTTGAGGGATTAGGGTTTAAGGTGTAGTGTTGAGGGTTGAGGGTTTAAGATTAGGGTTTAGGGTTGACAGATTAGCATTTAATGTCGAGGTTAGGATTAGAGTGTCGAGGGTAGAGGGATTAGGGATAGGGTTTAGGGTTGAAGGTTTAAGGATTGAGGGTTGAGGCTTTAGGGATGAGGGTTTAAGGCTTAAGATATAGTGTCAAGTGTTGAGGGTGTAGGGATAGGGTTTAAGTTTTAAGGGTTAAGGGATGAGGGATAGGGATTAGGGTTTAAGGTATAGTGTTAAGAGTCGAGGGATCAGAGTTAAGGGTTGAGGGATTAGGGTTTGATGTTGAGGGTTGAGGTTCGAGTGTCAAGGGTTTAGGGATAGGGTTGAGGGTTGAGGAATTAGGGTTAAAGTAGAGTGTGGAGGGTATAAGGATTAGGGATATGGTTGGAGGGTTTAGGGGTAAGGGATTAGGGTTTAAGGTATAGTATCGATTCTGTTGAGGGTGTAGGAATAGGGATAGTATTTAGGGTTTAGGGATGAGGGATTAGAGTTGAGGGATGACGGATTAGGGTTGAGGGTTGAGGGATTAGGGTTTAGGGATAAGGTTTAGGGTTGAGGGCCGAGGGATTAGGGTTTAAGGTATAGTGTTGAGGGTTTAGGGTTGAGGGATTAGAGTGAAGGGTTGAGGGATTAGGATTTAACGTTGAGGGTTAAGGTTTAGGGTTTAGGGTTTAGGGTTAGGGTTGAGAGATGAGGGATCAGAGTTAAGGGTTGAGGGATTAGGGTTTGATGTCGAGGGTTGAGGATTGAGGTTCAGGGGTCAAGGGTTTAGGGATAGGGTTGAGGTTCAAGGGATTAGGGTTAAAGTAGAGTGTGGAGGGTGTAAGGATTAGGGATAGGGTTGGAGGGTTTAGGGATAAGGGAGTAGAGTTTAAGGTATAGTATCAAGTCTATTAAGGGTTTAGGAATAGGGATAGCATTTAGGGTTTAGGGATGAGGGATTAGAGTTGAGGGATGAGGGATTAGGGTTGAGGGTTGAGGGATTAGGGTTTACGGATAAGGTTTAGGATTGAGGGTTGAGGGATTAGGGTTTAAGGTATAGTGTTGAGGGTTGAGGGTTTAGGATTAGGGTTTAGGGTTGACGGATTACCATTTAATGTCGAGGTTAGGGTTAGAGTGTCAAGGGTAGAGGGATTAGGGATAGGGTTTAGGGTTGAAGGTTTAAGGATTGAGGGTTGAGGCTTTAGGGATGAGGGTTTAAGGCTTAAGATATAGTGTCAAGTGTTGAGGGTGAAGGGATAGGGTTTAAGTTTTAAGGGTTAAGGGTTGAGGGATAGGGATTAGGGTTTAAGGTATAGTGTTGAGGGTTGATGGTTTAGGGATAGGGTTTAGGTTTGAGGGATTAGGGTTTAGGGTTGATGAATTAGGGTTTAATGTTGAGAGTTGAGGGTTGAGGGTTGAGGGTTGAGGTTGAGGGATAGGGTTAATGGTCAAGGGATTAGGGTTAAATAAGAGTGTCAAGGGTAGAGGGATTAGGGTTTAAGGTATAGTATCGAGCTTGTTGAGGGTCTAGGAATAGGGATAGCGTTTAGGGTTTAGGGATGAGGGATTAGAGTTGAGGGATGACGGATGACAGATTAGGGTTGAGGGTTGAGGGATTAGGGTTTAGGGACAAGGTTTAGGGTTAGGGTTGAGGGATTAGGGTTTAAGGTATAGTGTTGAGGGTTTAGGGATAGGGTTTAGGGTTGAGGGATTAGAATTTGACGTTGAGGGTTGAGGGTTTAGGGATAGGGTTGAGGGTCGAGGGATCAAAGTTAAGGGTTGAGTGATTAGGGGTTGAGGTTGAGGTTCAAGGGTCAAGGATTTAGGGATAGGGTTGAGGGTCAAGGAATTAGGGTTAAAGTAGAGTGTGGAGGGTATAAGGATTAGGGATAGGGTTGGAGGGTTTAGGGATAAGGGATTAGAGTTTAATGTATAGTATCAAGTCTGTTGAGGGTTTAGGAATAGGGATAGCATTTAGGGTTTAGGGATGAGGGATTAGAGTTGAGGGATGATGGATTAGGGTTGGGGGTTGAGGGATTAGGGTTTAGGGATAAGGTTTAGGGTTAAGGGTTGAGGGATTAGGGTTTAAGGTACAATGTTGAGGGTTGAGGGTTTAGGATTAGGGTTTAGGGTTGATGGATTAGTATTTAATGTCGAGATTAGGGTTAGAGTGTCAAGGGTAGAGGGATTACGGATAGGGTTTAGGGTTGAAGGTTTAAGGATTGAGGGTTGAGGCTTTAGGGATGAGGGTTTAAGGCTTAAGATATAGTGTCAAGTGTTGAGGGTGTAGGGATAGGGTTTAAGTTTTAAGGGTTAAGGTTTGAGGGATAAGGATTAGGGTTTAAGGTATAGTGTTGAGGGTCAAGGGATCAGAGTTGAGGGTTGAGGGATTAGGGTTTGACGTTGAGGGTTGAGGTTCGAGGGTCAAGGGTTTAGGGATAGGGTTGAGGGTCGAGGAATTAGCGTGAAAGTAGAGTGTGGAGGGTATAAGGATTAGTGATAGGGTTGGAGGGTTTAGGGATAAGGGATTACGGTTTAAGGTATAGTATCAAGTCTATTGAGGGTGTAGGAATAGGGATAGCATTTAGGGTTTAGGGATGAGGGATTAGAGTTGAGGGATGATGGATTAGGGTTGAGGGTTAAGGGATTAGGGTTTAGGGATAAGGTTTAGGGTTGAGGGCTGAGGGATTAGGGTTTAAGATATAGTGTTGAGGGTTTAGGGTTGAGGGATTAGAGTGAAGGGTTGAGAGATTAGGATTTGACGTTGAGGGTTGAGGGTTTAGGGTTTAGTGTTTAGGGTTAGGGTTGAGAGATGAGGGATCAGAGTTAAGGGTTGAGGGTTTGACGTTGAGGGTTAAGGGTTGAGGTTCAAGGGATTAGGGTTAAAGTAGAGTGTGGAGGGTGTAAGGATTAGGGATAGGGTTGGAGGGTTTAGGGATAAGGGATTAGAGTTTAGGGTATAGTATCGAGTCTGTTGAGGGTGTAGGATTAGGGATAGCATTGAGGGTTTAGGGATGAGTGATTAGAGTTGAGGGATGAGGGATTAGAGTTAAGGGATGACAGATTAGGGTTGAGGGATTAGGATTTGACATTGAGGGTTGAGGGTTTAGGGATAGGGTTGAGGGTTGAAGGATTAGAGTGAAGGGTTGAGGGATTAGGATTTGACGTTGAGGGTTGAGGGTCGAGGGATCAGAGTTAAGAGTTGAGGGATTAGGGTTTGACGTTGAGGGTTGAGGGCATTTTCTATCAAGAACTTGATTATGAGGGCTTGCCCATTCATTGTTATGCCTATCATATGGCAGAGCATCTGGCAAGCTCTTGCAGGAAAGAGATGTGATCAATGCAAAGGATGTGATGAATCTGTAGCAGGACAAAACGCAAGTGCATTATAGCGCAAGCACGTTATAGTGCGAGCGCGTTATAATGCGCTCGCATTTTGTCTTTATATTGAAATGGTAAAAAAGTGGTTACCCCCGTGATCCAGGCCCACATGCTCTATTTTCTTACTAATTCTGTGCATGCTCTGACAAGAAATAAGTGCTTTCATGCTGTTGGGAAGTTCACATGCACATTTGACACATTGTACCACCTTTACATGATCTTTCCACCACCTTTTCTGCTTTGCCAACTTGAGAAGGAGGAAATAACATTATTTTCACACCAAGTTTGATATATATCTATTCAAGTTTCAATTTTTGTAGTGTTGCAATGTTAATTGCGATTCAATTTTAGGAATTTAACATTATAGATTGGTTAATAGTATTGTTGTTAGTAATGATATTTGAGTGTTATTCAATTTAACACTGAAAAGGAAGCAAGTGGTGAAAAACTCAAATTGTTGAGGAGTTTGATGCAAGAAGATAAAAACACTACATAATTGGGTACTCCATTCAAATCTTCATTTTTTAGGTATGTCAAGTCTTTACATGCATGTTCTTTACATTTTCCTTATTTCAGATTGAATTACTTTATCATGCTTTATCATACATGTTTAAAATAGACACATTCCCAATCAAGAAAGCAGCCTACAATCTCACATGATGCCATGTATATTTTCTACACTTGGGCTCTTTAATAATTATGTGTAATAAATAAACCTTAACATACCATGATGTCAAACTATACAAGAATAAATCCTTACAACATAAAAAAATACAATCCCACTATTATCTTGTATTCATTTCTTAGGAACTAATATTGGTCTTTTTATCATGCTATAGACAAATTCTCCATCATGACGAGGAAACGATCAAGAATTAAACCAACACAGGAAGAGATAGAAGCTAAGAATGCAAAGAAAGCAGTGGCTATGAGGGAACTTCATGAGAAGAGAAAATTGGACACGATAAATGAAGACATACCAATTGAAGAGGAACCACAACCATCACAAAGAGATATGGTATTGGTGGCACAAAGAGAACGAATGCAAAAACTTCGTGGTACGAGAGATTTGAATACCATAGTTGGAGACACGTCCTTTACCACAAGTCAACATGTAGGGACACCATCTACCACATCTCAAGTTAAGAGTACATCATCACTCACATGTGATGAAGGAGGTATGCCATCGTTCCCACCTCAACCTCAAGGTATGTCATCTATTCCATCTTTGATCGAAGGTATGCCATCTAACCCATCTCATTTAAATATTGATGAAATTCTTAATGTTGAGATGAATTTACCTAACTTGACACCACCTAGAATTTTGCATAGAAAGCCAAAGTATTTGATTGATATTGATGAGAATATTTTGTAGCCAATGGAAGGTAAGATTCCAAAACGCACTTGTAGAAGATATGCTAATAAGATTTGGAGATTATTCTTTGAAAAGTTAAATGAGACTGCAAGATGTCAACTATTCATTGAAATGATGCAAAGTATAAAGTATAGGTCTATCATGAAGATTCTTGGGTTGAGAACATCAGAGGCTTCAAGCGAAAAATCTATTGTCAAGAATCTAATGAGTGCGTATGAGAGTGTGGGTAACACCTCACGCACAAAAGATAGTAATGCAACACGGTGTGTGATTACATCGACTATAGTAAGTAGTCAAATGAGGAAAGCTCGTCTCATTAGAAAGACAAGTCAAGAATTGAGAATTAATAGGAAAACTTTATAAAGAGCCGTTGGAAGACGCCAAAGAATTGAGGACACTAATGCCAATGAATTATGGGCGTTCTTGGGGAGACTACCTCGAAAAGATAAACCAATTGTTGAAGCATTGAGATCACTAATTGAAGACTTTTGGAAGAATTACACAAGGGTATCTCTGAATCAAAGGGATGTGGTAAGAAGGAGAATCGGTAGTCAGAACCGCGAGCCACATCCAAAGCATTTTTTGGATGAGACTCAAACACAGTTTTATGGTAAATTTCTAGAGAAGTATCCTCAAATTAAAATTGTTAAAGATATTTTGAATTGATAAAACCTTTCTATGTTAAGATAAATCACACAACCACTTCTTGTTGTTGTAGATTACATATTGAATTTTCTAACCATTTTGATGCTTGTAGGTCTATATGTTTAGATATGCATACTAATAATGATTTGCAGGGTTGTGCCATATGTGCCCCACCAACATCTTCAATAGATTTCATATCAAGAATTTTATGTGAAAGAGAGGAAGGTCAAATATTCTACAAGAAATTATGCTTGGATGGCACATGTCATTGTTACAGTGGCTTGCAACATTTGCCAATATGTGAACATATGAAAATAACACATGCGGTTGGAAATGAACTAGTAGAGTTTGGCAAGTATAAAACAGTGGCATACAATACAAAAGATGGTAAAGAAGCAAAGAGGTGTGAATTAGTTATTGAAAAGATTCCAGTGTATCAGTTTATGCCTATATTTTGTGATAGTATAGTGTATGAGTATGCAAGACATGCCCATAGAGCTCGATGGTTGGACTTGCAATTCAAGTTATGCAAGGACACATTTCTGGTTGGTAGCATTGTTTCAGTCATCGACTTTGTAGAGAACTATAGTCTACAGCCACAGCGTGAGGTGCAATCACAATATTACAACTCCACACAGGTTTCTATATTTGTGCACATCACATTCATTCATGCGAATGATAGTACAGAAGATGACAGAAAGATCATAAGGGAGTATAATTTCTATATTAGTGATGATCACAGGTATTCTACGGAGTTCGTGCAAGGTTTCTTTCAGGTGTTCTACAATGGTTTGGCTAGAAGGGGCATATCGTTCAGTCAGCATATCATATGGTCGGATAACTATGCGTCACAATTCAAGAACTCACGAAATTTCTATTGGCTGAGTAGGAGGCATAATTTTATAGGTATTCAACATATGTGGAACTTTTGTGAGGCCGGGCATGGAAAGGGGGAGCATGATGGTGTAGGAGCATGTATCAAAAGAGCCATAGCACGAGAAGAGTTAAAGTATAAAGACAATGCAAAGTTGACAGATGCAAAATTGATTGTCGAGTGGTGTAATGCTTCCATGGGTCCAGGTAATGAAGGTAAGTCTTGAGTTCGTAGATTTTTTTGGTTGATAGATGATACTAACATTGCACCATATGAGGATTGTTGTACACTGACAGGATCAAATGAGATACACTCTTTTAGAAGCTCAATTGCAGGTTCATAGAGTATCCATACATGAAAGATGTCATGCTTTTGTTCTTCCTATACAATTCAAGTCTGGGATGAGTGCGAGCCAAAGGAGTGGGTTGACGAATGGCAGTTAAGTTATCTTAGCCCACCTAACACGTATTGACCCCCGACGACACTGGAACTAACACAGATGGAATCGTCAGTTGAGTTTGGCCACATATCAGATTTAGTTCAACCAGGTAATATAGGGCACGTATATGCATCTAATTTCATCTAGTTCAACCAGGTAATGTCATCTTACTTTGTAGTGTTTTTGTAATGTTGACTAATTTCATCTAATTTGCTACAAATATCAATGTAGGGCATGTATATGTAGTTATTGCAGATGAAGATAATGAAGAGGGAACATATTATTACTTATGTCATTGTGTTGAGGCCAAAAAGAAATTGGAGGCCCCTGTTACAGATGGAGAAAACATCAAATACCCTACAGGCTCAATGGTTATTACTGGAACATGGCTTACAAGGTACCCACATAAGAGTGTTAATATTTGGCTATTTCAGGACTTTGACACGCATCGGAAGATTCTTCATTACTTGAACCTTGTCGTGGCATCCAATGTTCATTTGATAAAGTATTAGGGTAGACCTTTGAACAAAATATTGTGAAAGGTGCGTGAGTCTGACCATGAAGCAATACTTGACACAATAAAGAGTAGAGCAAACCCAGATGGTTCATTGGATTAATTTGTAAGTATTCACATTGATTTTGTAAAGTTATGTTACATTGAGTTGTAAGTATGCACATTAATTTGTAAGGTTTGTCTTTTTTTTATTTCCTCCTACATTTTTACACATATGTACACATTTTTACATCATCATGTTATGCATTTTTGGTCTCCTGCTCCTGATGCGACCAAACTCATAACTCACCCTACTTCCTCTAGACACCATTTGATGATCTCTCCAACACTCTAGATCCAGGGCACCTAATCATGATGATGACCTATATACCATTCTCCCAAGGTGCTCATAATGAATGAAAAGAACACCAAGGGCACCCAAGCTTAATAGACTTATTTCTTTCAATTTTGATGATCCAAACTCTTGCAATATGACATCCACTTTCATGCCTTTAGATCTTCTTTCACATACAGGGCACCAAATCAAGTTGAAAAATCTACATAAGGGCACCAAACATGATGAAAGGAGACATGAAATGTGCCTTAGGACTCCATGCTAAGGTTTGAGCCATTAAAGTCTCTTGATATTAGGTGCTCATGATGATGAAACTTAGAGCTTTTTCCTTTCCTATGCGCTCATCTAAGATATTTGAATGATAAGGAGTGCCTCGACCTCTATAATGTACATTGGGCACTAAAATCAAGGTGATTTTAAGTCACTTTGAGTCATTTGGGGTTAGTTTGAGTCTTTGAGTCATGTTGCAAAAAAGTGTCAATGTTGTCAAGTTGCACAAAGCAACTTTTGCATTTTTGGTATCCTACTCGTGATGTGACCAAACTGACTATTCCAACACATCCGGATGGGTACATTTACACTAGGCATGGTCCTATTTTTCACCCAAACATGTCGAAACAGTCTGAGCTACATTGTACTGACGATATCCCTGAAGAGTCCAAAGTGCAAAAAGGTAGCAATCTTTGACGAAATGTTACTTGAAAACCGTGTTACTTAGAAACATTCTGTCTGAGGCAACACGATCACATAGAGTGCCTCTACAATAACCTCTCTTAGTTTTTATATCTCTGAGGCATTTGCCTGTGGTGAAAGGTTTTCTATTGCCCCATAAATCGTTAGAAGGAGGTAGTGTAAAGTTGCAAAGGGGTGTAACTTTTGTCCTGCTCCTGATGCGACCAAACTAACTATTCTAATGCATCTGAATGGGTACATGTATGCTAGGCATGGTCCTATTTTTTACCCAAACATGTCGAAACAGTCTAAGCTACGTTGTACCTACGATATCCCTAAAGAGTCCAAAGTGCAAAAAGGTAGCAATCTTTGACGAGATGTTACCAAAAACTATGTCACTTACAAATATTATGTCTAAGGCAACATGATCACGTAGAGTGCCTCTACAATAACCTCTCTCAGTTTTTTATATCTCTGAGACATTTGCTCGTGGTGAAAGGTTTTCTGCTGCCCCAAAAATTGTTAGAAGGAGGTAGTGTAAAGTTGCAAAGGGGTGTAACTTTTGTCCTGCTCTTGATGCGACCAAACTGACTATTCCAACGTGTTCGAATGGGTACATTTATGCTAGGCATGGTCCTATTTTTCACCCAAACATGTCAAAATAGTCAGAGCTACATTGTACCAACGATATCCCTGAAGAGTCCAAAGTGCAAAAAGGAAGAAATCTTTGATGAGATGTTACTCAAAAACTGTGTCACTTACAAATATTCTGTCTAAGGCAATACGATCACATAGAGTGCCTCTACAATAACCTCTCTTAATTTTTTATATCTCTGAGACATTTGCCCATGGTTAAAGGTTTTCTGCTGCCCCAAAAATTGTCAGAAGGAGGCAGTGTAAAGTTGCAAAGGGGTGTAACTTTTTTCCTACTCCTGATGTGACCAAACTGACTATTCCAACACATCTAAATGGGTACATTTACACTAGGCATGGTCCTATTTTTCACCCAAACATGTCGAAACAGTCTGAGCTACATTGTACCTACGATATCCCTAAAGAGTCCAAAGTGTAAAAAGGTAGCAATCTTTGATGAGATGTTACCTGAAAATCGTGTCACTTACAAACATTCCATCTGAGGCAATGTGATCACATAGAGTGCCTCTACAATAACCTCTCTTGGTTTTTATATCTCTGAGACATTTGCCTGTGGTGAAAGGTTTTCTGCTACCCCAAAAATCGTTAGGAGGCAGTGTAAAGTTGCAAAGGGGTGTAACTTTTGTCCTTCTCTTGATACAACCAAACTGACTTTTCCAACACATCTGAATGGGTACATTAACACTAGGCATGGTCCTATTTTTCACCCAAACATGTCGAAATAGTCTGAGCTACATTGTACCGACGATATCCCTGAAGAGTCCAAAGTGCAAAAAGGTAGAAATCTTTGACGAGATGTTACTTGAAAAATGTGTCACTTACAAACATTCTGTCTAAAGCAACATGATCACGTAGAGTGCCTCTACAATAACCTCTCTTAGTTTTTATATCTCTAAAACATTTGCCTGTGGTGAAAGGTTTTCTGCTATTGCAAAAATTGTCAGAAGGAGGCAGTGTAAAGTTGCAAAGGGGTGTAACTTTTGTCCTGCTCCTGATGCGACCAAACTGACTGTTCCAACATGTCTGAATGGGTACATTTATGCTAGGCATGGTCCTATTTTTCACCCAAACATGTCGAAACAGTTTGAGCTACATTGTACCGACGATATCTCTGAAGAGTCCAAAGTGCAAAAAGGCAAAAATATTTGATGAGATGTTACTCAAAAACTGTGTCACTTACAAACATTCGGTCTGAGGCAACGCGATCACGTAGAGTGCCTCTACAATAACCTATCTCAGTTTTTTATATCTCTAAGACATTTGCCTGTGGTGAAAGGTTTTCTACTACCCCAAAAATCATCAGAAGGAGGCAGTGTATTAAGTCAGGATGAAAGCCTATTCACTCTAGGTGCCTATTGTGAGCAAATCACACATCACGCCAGAGAATCCCAAACATGCACCTTGAAAAAGTGATGCTACAAGTGGTGAACAAAATGGGCACCTTGAAGAATTGAGCCCTCTAAGACATCTTGTAATTCCCTAAAAGCCCAAAATTTACATAAGTGAGTTAAGGCACCATTTTCCATCTCCAGAGCCTTCTTTGAGCACCTTAACATGGAGTAAATGTTTTAGTCTATGAAAGATTGTGCCTAAAGAATATAACAACCCCTTGAGTCACTAGGATGAATTAAGTTAACAAAATGAACTTCATTGAGGGAAGCGCACTTGTGCATCTAGACAACTCCAGTTTAGCACTTGAGAAAAAGCATGTTTAGAGACACCCCTCGAATGAACCCTCTAGAACCAATAACCATAGCTCAAGATCCATAACCATGAGAAGATAAAGCATTAGAAAAATTCATCTAAAGGATGGGAAATACCTCTTAGATGATAGTCTACCAAGTAGACCAAGAGTGGGGAATGAGAATGCTCCTCGAAGATACACCAAGCCACAATGACTCTCTCCAATAAGAATCTTCTCTAGGTCCATAATTAACTCACACCCATATCCAAGTGAAAGTCTCCATGGTCTTCCTACTAAAACCTCTAAAGGGTAACCATCTCAACAATTGTCTCTAATCCCAAGAGAACTCTAGCCTCACCCAAGTCTTGAAGTATGTATGAGAACCTACAACCAATCAATCCATGTTAAGCTCCAAATGCAACACCACATTATCATGAAGCTCCCAAGCACATGACCAATGTACTCAATCCCAAGAGAACCAACAAGACCACTGTCAAAACTCCAACTACAAAATTAGGTATCCAAACATGACATCATGATCTACCATCTCCTCCTAGAAGATCACATGCACCAATATAGACATCCTAGTCTCAAGAGAACTTGTATCATGCTAATACTCTAATTTAGAATCAAGAGTCCACCAAGACACACTACCAAACACGTCTAAACCAAGGATCAACATCTACAACCACATGAAGATAACCATCTCCTAAAAAATAGTAGCCAAGATGTCAAAGCACTCTCACTACAAATAATAATCATAATCCAAGAGTTTGTCCATTACACCCAACCAGTATATAAGATCATCCATCACTAGGTGACAAATACACATCACTATCAAAGCTCCCACTGAACCATGATATGAACTACACATGGCATTGTGATAACCATCTCCTAAATGAAGATCACCATGGTCCACACACACTCAACTATAATACTAATAACTCCAAAGTAGAACCAAGATCTCTAATCTAAGAAGATAAACCATCATTACTATCAAAAGCTCACACTAAACTATGCAACTAAAATATTCATGACATCATGATAAACATGCTACAAGTCCCAATAACCAACTATCCAATCATTCTCATCATCCATCCTCTCATCCTAATGCAACATACCAATGTGCAAATAAGCATAGACAAGGAAAAATAACAAAGTCTACATCATAGGCAATATGCATTCAAGTCATCCCACTACAATCAATGAGGTGTCCATGCCAAAAAAATTCATAACTTGTAGATCCCAACCATTGAAAACATGCAAAATCATCGTCACATTAGTAACTTCCAAATTGAGATATCAAATAATATAACTTATAGACTTCACCAAATCAATCATAGATTCAACTTTCCAAACAAGTTTACAAATGAGTAACCATAGTCAAGGAACTAATCAAGCATCTAAGAGATAAGAACAATGTGCTAGAAGTAAACCACAACACCACCTGTAATCATGAATCAAACATCATAACCCATACCTATCAACTACAAACATGGTCAAGTCTTGCCAATACTCAAATGTACCTACAAATCCATGACACCATAATTATCATCATTGCTATACCTATGCTCAAATCCCACTGAAACAAGACTCCTAGTCTCACCATGTATCAACCATGTCCTCAAACTAGAATACTGCTGAGCCCATGTAGATTGATACACCCACTTCAATAGAATAGGCAATTAATGTACCTAATGTGTCTTCATTTAATAAACTAGTAAACATCATTTGCATCCATACTTAAACCAATCTTATTGTTGTGTTTGATGTGTCCTCTTTCAAACAACCATTTAAACAAATTTGAGTTCAAACAATAAACATTTACAACCATAAACATCTCAAAGTCCAAAATCCAAACATTCTATCATCCTTAATCATTTCCATCATAGACCCTTGGTTTGAAAAAAATATTATGCAAGATAAAAACCCTATGCCTATTACCTTGTGCGAGTCTCATGCAAAACCCAAAATTACAATCAAAATAGGTCCTCAAACCATGCATCCTTTAAATGAGATCTTTGATCCAAATCAATCAAAAAATCCCTTTGACAATGATGATGATGATAGTCTTGTAGATCAAGATGATATCAAGATGACAATAGCATTAACTATGAGATCATTACATGCAAACTTTCCATAAACCTTCATCTCCCACTCATGAACATGCAAGAATATTTCAAACAAGAAATGACTAGCACTAGCTATCATGCCAATCCTAAATACACATCTAATGGTCATCCTTATGGTACCTTTGGTAAGGGAAGAACCACTTTAGACCAAGGTCCTCATATTCAATTCATATCTCCAATCCTAACCACATGTGAGAACTGGTTATCCTATGTATCCTATTCAAATCCTCCATCTCATAATCCTTACATTCCAACTTATCCCATCAATCCAAACCCACTACATCCAAATCATCCTTTTTAGATTTCCTCCAAGGACTTCTAGTGGAGGAAAAATCTCAAACTAGAAATCACAAATTCAATTAGTGTACCTCTCCCAAGCCTATCCAAAAGTCACATAGTACCATGCCTATCCATCAAACACCACAATGCAACCAAAATCCTAACAACATGCCCATGATCCAAGATCAAGTGCAATCATGCAAAGATATTATCAATCACAAGCCTATTAAGAATGAACTAGAGTCTTCTAGTACCATACTTTTCCATCAAACACCATCATTTAATCCATGGCCTATCAAGCCTATCAAAGAAAATGCAAACATCCTAAGTAATACAATCAGACTTTAAATATTTGAAGTAGCCATCTACAAATATCCATTCAAACGTGGATTTATAATGCAAGTATGGACGCCATCAATAAAAAAGACTTGTATTAACCAAATATCCATATAGGCATACATCAATATCTATCAATATAATTATAACATATATACAAAATAGCCATATAGGCTTACAAGAATGCCATATAGGCATACAATGTCAACTATGTACAATACAAAATATATGTCCACAAATGCCATATAGGCATACAATAAAGGAACACAATAAAAAGTCATTCCCCTCTGGCTGGTGAAGAGAATAAATCACGAGCAGCCTTTGATCTTCTAGGGGATGGAGATGCACATGTGGGTGGTCTACTATGAACCCGAGGGCTACTCCTATTTAGGTCTTCCTACATCTTTACCTGTTACAATAAAAAGTATAGACATTAATATATAGAAATTACATGTTATAAAAAATGAAACATTTAACAAAATAATCACTTACCGCTAACATATAATCTATCTCCTCACTTGCCTCAGTAGCCAGAATAGGCTCTGGTGATGTCATGTCCTATAGAAACCATCCAGATAGAAATTAAACTTCAAATCAATAATCTTTTGATTTTTTAAAAATAAACAACTATAACAATGAATGTAAATTAAAATTTACTAATCTGCCTCATACCCCTGTCAATGCCATGGAGCTATGAATCGCAGAGGCCACACCCTGCTCCATTGCCCTATGAACATGGGGAGGTGTCTCCGCAGCCTGCATCATCTGGAAATAAAACAACATTATTCAATTATGAAAACTATAATAGTGATGCAAATCATGGCTCCTAACATACACACATGTTCGTCTAAACATGGAAGTACACACTATAAAGCATACAAATCACAGACACAAATTTAGTAAGTACAATTCATTCATTAAACTATTTATTTTATTACCTCCGTAAAGCTTTGAAGTCCACCACTGCTAGCAGGTGTTGCCATGAAATCTATAGTATTAACCTATTCAACATCCAAAATCAGAAATTAGAATACTATTCATATAACGATGCTATTCACATGTAATATTTATAATTGTTTACTAGTTACATACCTCGACAGTAGATGATCTAGTGAAAAATGTAGGTGGAGAACCACTGAAAATTGCATTGACTCTATGACCCTGAAATTTCATTAAAATCATCAATTTAAAATAGTTAGTCTTGTATTTCAAAAATAAAATTTAATAAATTAAATTCAATAAACTTGCTAATATTTACCTGAGTATCAAGGCCGAAAGTCTCACTCAGGAGGGTATCTGTCATCACCATCTGCTCAGCTGCAGATATAGCCTGTGCACCTACGTCCTGACTAACCATGGGGTCATAACAACGGGCTGACCCACAAGCCTGGCAAGTATGCAGTGGGACCCTACTCGTACTATCTCCCAACCCACTCTGTGTTGCAGGACCGGCATGCTCCGACATGCTCTATGATGCTCTGGGTCAAGGCACTAATCGACTAAAGTCTATCAACCTCAACACTCTCCTTCACAATGGAAGGGATAGAAACATGCTCGTGGGCTAGTCTGTTGATTACTCGTCTCACTACCCATTGTGGGTCAAGATGTGCCCCTGGTCTATCTTGTGTTGACCCCCCACCTCTACCTTGGAAGTCCCGCATATCAAAATAGTTTGGCACTTTATTGAGGACAAACTCGCAGTAGAGTTTCCTCAAAAAGTATTGCGGGACCTCATTATTATTGCATGGAGGATGGTCAAAAACCATCCACCACCTCTGCCCAAAATTGTCCCTTATCGCTTGGTTGTTGCACCAATGGATAGGGAACCTCTTGCATGTAATGGGTGGAGGTTGATTTGTTTGTGGGTTTGTGAAAACTGAACACAAGTCTAATTTTGTAATTTGTAATTTTTTGACATCTTGGTATAACAACTTGTCTGCATAGTAATATCTAAACTCTCTCTTTTTATCCGTCCAACTAGTTGTTTGCTTGCTAATTAAATCTACATTTGATAACATAGACTCAAGAGATTCGGCAAGCATGGACCTATGCAAGGTTGAAGTGGAAGGATCTTTCAACCTTGCAATTATATCTTCAATTTCCTTTTTGTTGTTTTCAATTTGCCCCATTATATTTTCTTTTGTTCTAGGGGCATGTTGAGGAATGAATGGAGGAGGTTGTTGTTCTGCAGGTATTTCCTCCTCAGGATTTTATGGATTTTGAGGAGGAGGAGGAGGAGGAGGAGGAGGAGGTGCATTAACATTTCTTGACAATTAACGAAATATACATCAAAAATCAACAAAAACCTACCTATTTAGAAACAAATTCAAACAAACAAAAAAAATAACTCACCCCTTTGGCGTGCTCAACGTCGTGGCGGCATTTTGGTGATGAATTGATAAACTTTTTGTGTTGAATAGTGTTTTACAAAACATGAGCGTGCTTTCGAGGGTTTCCACGCCACGGGTTGAGAGGAGAAAATAGAAAAAAATGAGATTGGAAACCTTTTTTTTTAATTTATAGCGCGTTATAACGCAAGTGCGTTATAATGTGCTTGCGTTATGACTTAATTTTTTTTAAAATTAATTTGGCCACTTTTTGGCCCCCCATCTTCTTGCACGTACCCCATGACACAACAATATTTTAAAATTTCCTAATTGTCCTTTGTTAGCACATGTTGGTGGTTACCTTGATCGACTATATACCATTCAATACCCTAAATTTCATAATCTTTCCTCTCAATCAATCTTCCTATAGAAAGACACAAAGAGGGTCTTCAATACTTCAAAACCTAACAAGGTTACTAGAGGTCTTCTTACCCCTCTAGAACTTAGAAGATACAACCATTCTAAACCCTTACTCAAGTCTACATTCTTCAATTGTTGTCTATTCCTTCACAAGCCTCAATAAGTGACTCTCCTTTGACCTTATCCTCATCTAGGACTAAAGTGGACTTTGTACCATAATGCTTTGTATTGCTGCAATAACATTGTGCAATAATGCTTTGTATGGCTGCAATAATTTGTATGGATTCATTTATTAGGAACTAATATTGGTCTCTTTATCATGCTACAGACAAATTCTCTGTCATGCTGAGGAAATGATCAAGAATTAAACCAACACAGGAAGAGATAGAAGCTAAGAATGCAAAGAAAGCAGTGGCTATGAGGGAACTTCGTGAGAAGAGGAAATTAGACATGATAAATGAAGACATGCCAATTCAAGAGGAACCACAACCATCACAAAGAGATATGGTATTGGCGGTAGAAAGAGAACAAATGCAAAAACTTCGTGTTATGAGAGATTTGAATACCATAGTTGGAGACACGTCCTCTACTGCAAGTCAACATGTAGGGACACCATCTACTGCATCTCAAGTTGAGAGTACATCATCACTTGAGTACATCATCACTAACATATGATGAAGGAGGTGTGCCATCATTCCCACCTCAACCTCAAGGTATGTCATCTATTCCATCTTCGATAGAAAGTATGCCATCTAGCCCATCTCATTTAAATATTAATGAAATTCCTAATGTTGAGATGAATTTACCTAACTTAACACCACCTAGAATTTTGCATAGAAAGCCAAAGTATTTGATTGATATTGATGAGAATATTTTGTAGCCAATGGAAGGTAAGATTCCAAAATATACTTCTAGAACATATGCTCATAAGATTTGGAAATTATTCTTTGAAAAGTTAAATGAGACTACAAGATGTCAACTATTTGTTGAAATTATATGAAGTATAAAGTATAGGTCCATCATGAAGATTATTGGGTTGAGAACATCAAAGGCTTCAAGTGAAAAATCTATTGTCAAGAATCTAATGAGTGCGTATGAGAGTGTGCGCAACACCTCATGAATAAAAGATAGTAATGCAACACAGCCTGTGATTACATCGACTATAGTAAGTAGTCAAATGAGGAAAGATCGTCTCATTAGAAAGACAAGTCAAGCATTGAGAATTAATAGGAAAAATTTATCAAGAGGCATTGGAAGACACCAAAGAATTAAGGACACTAATGCTAATGAATTATGGGCATTCTCGGGGAGACTACCACGAAAAGATAAACTAATTGTTGAAGCATTGAGATCACTAATTGAAGACTTTTGGAAGAATTACACAAGGGTATCTCTAAATCAAAAGGATGTGGTAAGAAGGATAATTGGTAGTCGGAACTGTGAGCCACATCCAAAGCATTTTTTGGATGAGACTCAAGCACAATTTTTTGGTAAATTTCTAGAGAAGTATCCTCAAATTAAAATTTGTCAAAGATATTTTGAAATGCTAAAACCTTTCTATATCAAGATAAATCACACACGCACTACTTGTTGTTGTAGATTACATATTGAATTTTCTAACCATTTTGATGTTTATCGGTCTATATGTTTAGATTTGCATACTAACAATATTTTGCAGGGTTGTGGCATACGTGCCCCACCAACATCTTCAAGAGACTTCATATCAAGAACTTTATGTGAAAGAGAGGAAGGTCAAATATTCTATAAGAAATTATGCTTGGATGGCACATGTCATCATTGTGATGGCTTGCAATGTATGCCAATATGTGAACATATGGAAAGAACACACGCAGTTGGAAACAAACTAGTAGAGTTCAGCAAGTATAAAATAGTGGCATACAATACAAAAGATGGTAAAGAAGCAAAAAGGTGTGAATTGGTTATTAAAAATATTCCAGTGTATCAGTTTATGCCTATATTTCGTGACAGCATAGTGTATGAGTATGCAAGACATGCTCATAGAGCTTGATGGTTGCACTTGAAATTCAAGTTATGCAAAGACACATTTTTGGTTGGTAGCATTGTTTCAGTCATCGACTTTGTAGAGAACTACAGTCTACAACCACAGCGTGAGGTGTAATCACAATATTACAACTCCACATAGGTTTCTATATTTGTGCACATCACATTCATTCATGCGAATGATAGTACAAAGGATGACAGAAAGATCATAAGGGAGTATCATTTATATATCAGTGATGATCACATGCATTCTACAGAGTTCGTTCAAAGTTGCTTTCAGCTGTTCTACAATGATTTGGCTAGAAGGGGCATATTATTCAGTCAACATATCATATGGTCAGATAACTGTGCATCACAATTCAAAAACCCACAAAATTTATATTGGCTGAGCAGGAGGCATAATTTTACAGGTATTCAGCATATGTGGAACTTTTGTGAGGCCGAGCATGGAAAGGGGGAGCATGATGGTGCAGGAGCATGTATCAAAAAAGCCATAGCATAAGAAGAGTTAAAGTATAAAGACAATGCAAAGTTGACAGATGCAAAATTAATCGTCGAGTGGTGTAATGCTTCCATGGGTCCAAGTAATGAAAGTAAGTCTTCAGTTCCTAGATTTTTTTGGTTGATAGATGATACTAACATTGCACTATATGAGGACTGTTATACATTGATAGGATCAAGTGAGATGCACTCTTTCAGAAGCTCAATTGTAGGTTCATGGAGTATCTATATGCGAAATATGTCATGCTTTTGTTCTTCCTATATAATTCAACCCTAGGATGAGTGTGAGTCAAATGAGTGGGTTGACGAATGGCAGTTAAGTTATCTTAGCCCACTTGACATGTATCAACCCTCGATAGCACTAAAACTAACACAGATGGAATCATCAGTTGAATTTGACCACATATCAGATCTAGTTCAACCAGGTAATATAACTATTTGCATAGTTTTTTAAATTTCTAATGTCATCTTACTTTGTAGTATTTTTGTAATGTTGACTAATTTCATCTAATTTACTATACATATCAATGTAGGGCATGTATATGTAGTTATTGTAGATGAAGATAATGAAGAGGGAACAGATTATTACTTGTGTCATTGTGTTGAGGCTAAAAAGAAATTGGAGGCCCCAATTATAGATGGAGAAAACATCGAATACCCTATAGGCTCAGTGGTTATTACTAGAACATGGCTTAGAAGGTACCCACATAAGAGTGTTAATGTTTAGTTGTTTTAGGACTTTGACACACATTAGAAGATTCTTCATTACTCGAACCCTTGTCATGGCATCCAATGTTCATTTGATACAATATTGGGGTAGACCTTTGAACAAGACCTTGTGGAAGGTGCATGATTCTGACCATGAAGCAATACTTGACACAATAAAGAGTAGAGCAGACCCGGATGGTTCATTGGATTAATTTGTAAGTATTCATATTAATTTTGTAAAGTCATGTTACATTGAGTTGTAAGTATGTACACTAATTTGTAAGATTTGTCTTTTTTTATTTGCTGCTGCATTTTTACACATATACACATTTTTTCATCATGTTATGCTTTATGGGGTTAGACCTAAGTGATGGATGAAGTTGATCCTAAGAATAATGTATAAAATCTAGGTAATGTATAAAATATAGGTGTCTCTAGGTGTCTCTAATTGTGTCTTAAGTATATATGATATGTCAACTAGGTAGATAGAGACTAGAAAAAATATATTTAATCTAATCTAGGTGTCTTAGGTAGGTACTATATGTCAACTAGGTCACCATAATAGGTGTCTTAGGTAGAACTATAATCTAGGTGTCTAGTTGACTTAGGTCTAGACTATGATAAGGTATAAAGACTAGGTGTCTTAGGTCTACTATGTTTATAAAATCTAGATACATACTATACAATAGGTGTCTTAGGTGTCCTACGTCTACTAGAATACATGTGTTTTAGGTCTTAGGTGAGGCCACATGAGCTTCCACCTTCATGTGGTTGGCCTTGTCAGTATAGAATATTTATATTTCTTGAAGCTAAGAGAAGCTCTTTTTCTTAATAGGAAAACTTTATCGACTTCAGTTGCACTAATGGTGCAGGGGCACCTAGGTTGTCATGCCTCCAAGAGGGATCAAAAAGTGAAATTTTGTTTTGATTGAGTCAATTGTATGTAATAAGGTCTTCTAAGACCATTTCATATGTTTTTGAGTCAGTTTGAGTCATTTGGGGTAAGTTTGAGTCTTTGAGTCTTGTTGCAAAAAAGTGTCAATGTTGTCAAGTTGCACAAAGCAACTTTTGCATTTTTGGTGTTCTGCTCTTGATGCGACCAAAGTGATAGTTCCAATGCATCTGGATGGGTACGTTTAGGCTAGGCATGGTCATATTTTTCACCCAAACATGTCAAAACAGTTCGAGCTACATTGTACTGACGATATCCCTGAAGAGTCCAAAGTGAAAAAAGACAACAATTTTTCTGAACTGTTACTCAGAAACCATGTCACTTAGAAATATTATGTCTGAGGCAATGTGATTATGTAGGGTTTGTCTACAATAACCTCTCTTGGTTTTTTATATCTTTGAGGCATTTTCCTATGCTGAAAGGTTTTCTGTTGCCCCAAAAATCATCAGAAGGAGGTAGTGTAAAATTGCAAACGGGTGTAACTTTAGTCCTGCTCCTGATGCGACCAAACTGACTATTCCAACGCATCTAGATGGGTACATTTATGCTAGACATAGTCCTATTTTTCACCCAAACATGCCGAAATAGTCCAGGTTACATTGTACCGACGATATCCCTCAAGAGTCCAAAGTGCAAAAAGGTAGAAATCTTTGATGAGATGTTACTCAAAAATCATGTCACTTAGAAACATTCCATCTGAGGTAATGCGATCACATAAGGTTCCTCTACAATAACATCTCTCGGTGTTTTATATCTTTGAGGTGTTTTCCTATGGTGAAAAGTTTTTTGCTGCCCCAAAAATCGTTAGGAGGTAGTGTAAAGTTGCAAAGGGGTGTAATTTTCATCCTCCTCCTGATGCAACCAAACTGATTATTCCAACGCATCCATATGGGTACATTTATACTAGGCATGGTCATGTTTTTCACCCAAACATGTCGAAACAGACCGAGGTACATTGTACCAACGATATCCTTGAAGAGTCCATAGTACAAAAAGGTAGCAATATTTGACGAGATGTTAATTGAAAATTGTGTCACTTAGAAACATTCTGTCTGAGGCAACATAATCACATAGGGTTCCTCTACAATAAAATCTCTCAGTTTTTAATATCTCTAAGGTGTTTTCCCATGGTGAAAGGTTTTCTATTGCCCCAAAAATTATCAGAAGGAGGTAGTGTAAAGTTACAAAGGGGTGTAACTTTCATCCTGCTCCTAATGTGACCAAACTGACCATTCCAATGCGTCCAGATGGATACGTTTAGGCTAGGCATGGTCCTATTTTTCACCCAAACATGCCAAAATAGTCCAAGCTATATTGTACCGACAATATCCCTAAAGAGTCCAAAGTGCAAAAACGTAGAAATCTTTGACAAGATGTTACTCAAAAATTATGTCACTTAGAAACATTTCATCTGAGGCATATGATCACGTAGGGTTCTTCTACAATAACCTCTCTTAGTTTTTTATATCTCTGAGGTATTTTCCCGTGGTGAAAGGTTTCATGCTACCCCAAAAATCATTAGAAGGAGGCAGTGTAAAGTTGCAAAGGGGTATAATTTTTGTTCTTCTCTTTGTGGATAGGTATGTTTAGGCTAGGCATGGTCCTATTTTTTACCCAAACATGTTGAAACAGTTTGAGCTACATTGTACTGAGGATATCCCTGAAGAGTCTAAAGTGCAAAAAGGCAACAATCTTTGATGAGCTATTACTTAGAAACTATGTCACTTAGATACATCCCGTCTAATGCAACACAATCACGTAGGGTCCCTCTACAATAACCTCTCTCAGTTTTTTATATCTCTAAGACATTTGTCCATGGTGAAAGGTTTTCTGCTGCCCCAAAAATCATCAGAAGGAGGCAGTGTAAAGTTACAAAGGGGTGTAACTTTTGTTTTTCTCCTCATGTGGCCAAACTGACAATTCTAATGCGTCTGGATGGGTACGTTTAGGCTAGGCATGGTCATTTTTTACACCTAAACATGTTGAAATAATCTAAGCTATAAACACTAACTAGTCTTCAATCTTCAAACACTACAAATACCATGATATCCTGAATAAAGCTATCTTTTAGCCTTTTTATAAAGGCATGCCCATCAAATTCAACCACATAGAGATGACTATTTGTATTCCAAATTCCTTTTAAAAACTAACCTTCCAATCCTTTTTCCCACCCTCATATCAATTAAATATGACCTTCGATTATGATATGGCGCTTGGGCTTATGAGAGTTTACCAGAGAGGCCAGTTGATTTAGGTTGAAGGGTCGGTGAACTAATGACTTAAAGACCCTTTAGTAGGTTGATTTAAGTCATAGTAACTTGTGATTATAAGTTAATATTAAATTAAAACAAAAGTACACTTTACACACGAGAGGCAATTGAGGGTTTTAAAGTCTTAATAAAAGTAGATTTTTTTTAGGGTTTAATGCCCAATATGCAAAGCCTAACTATCAATAAGAAAGACTTAAACATTCTAACTTTCATCAAGAGATATCTAGGACATTTCAAAGACCTCAGGGACATCAGAAGAAAGACATTAGAGTATGACACTTATCATAGGCTTAGGTTTCTAAGACATGAACAACTTCACATTTGAATCAAACTCATGACTCCCCTTGATAAATATAACTCTCCTTGATGATGACATTGAATTATTATTATGAAATCTTGTGTCTTCTCTAATTCTTATTGCATGAACAAAACCATATCCACCATGAACATTAACCTTGCATCATATCAACCCTCCAAGATAGACCTTATCATGAAAACCATATTCACAACAAAACCTTGCATGAACAAAACCACATCCACCATGAACATGAACCTTGCATGATATGAACTATGTTTGTCTTGTGCAGCATCAACATGAATTGAGAGACCTTATCATGAAAACCATATTCACAACATCATGCACCTCATGACCATCACCTACCTTGAATCACTATATCACCTTATCAACATCATGGCATCAACCTTGACATCAATGACAAACAACCTTGACCCTTTGACTTCAATGACAACCTTGAACCTTGATTGTTGATGACTTATGGAAGCCTATAGCCCCAATGTTATGTTGCATACTAAAATTATGTAAGACTCAATGTACTCTCATAACCTCGCCTTATATGCAAGAGGAATTATATTTAATAACCACAATGGTCATCAGGTGTTCATAAGCATATGATTTTGAATATCTTATTCAAAACAAAAAACATACTCTTTGCATCCCAATATGGTATAATAACAAGAAATTAAGAAATATTTTCAATTGAGCAACTCATAAAGAATATGAATATTTTCTATTCAACATGATGATTCATTTTTATTCTAAATACAACTTTTATCTTTTAGTTCTAGAATGAGGTTTAGGTGATACTTGAATAACAATAGTTGGCTTATTAGGTCAACAAACATCCTATGTAATAGAATTGGACTTTAAATATTTGAAGTAACCATCTACAAATATCCATTCAAATGTAGATTTATAACGCAAATATGGATGCCATCAATAAAAAAGATTTGTATTAACCAAATATCCATATAGGCATACATTAATATTTGTCGATATAAGTCTAACATATATACAAAATAGCCATATAGGCTTACAAGAATGCCATATAGGCATACAATGTCAACTAAATGCAATACAAAATATATGTCCACAAATGCCATATAGGCATACAACAAAGGAACACAATAAAAAGTCATTCCCCTCTATCTAGTGAAGAGAATAGATCACAGGTAGCCTTTAATCTTCTAGGGGATGGAGACACGTATGTGGGTGGTCTACTACAAACATGAGGGCTACTCCTATTTAGTTATTCATGGATCTGTAGCTATTACAATAAAAAGTATAGACATTAATATATAGAAATTACAAGTTATAAAAAATAAAATATTTAACAAAATAATCAATTACCGCTACCATATAATCTGTCTCCTCATTTTCCTTAGTAGCAGGATTAGGCTGTGGTGATGTCATGTCTTATAAAAACTATCCAGATAGAAATTAAACTGCAAATCAATAATGTTTTGATTTTTTAAAAATAAACAACTATAACAATTAATGTAAATTGAAATTTACTAATCTGCCTCATACCCCCATCAATGGCATGGAGCTATGAATTGCAGAGGACACACCATAATCCATTGCCCTATGAACATCGGGAGGTGTCTCTATAGCCTGCATCATCTGGACATAAAACAACATTATTCAATTATGAAAACTATAATAGTGATGCAAATCATGGCTCCTAACATACACACACATTCACCTAAACATGGAAGTACACATAATAAAGCACACAAGTCACATACAAAAATCTAGTAAGTACAATTCATTCATTAAACTATTTACATTATTACGTATGTGAAGCTTTGAAGTCCACCACCGCTGGCAGGTGTTGCTATGAAATCTCTAATATTCACCTATTCAACATCCAAAATTAGATATTAGAATACCATTCATATAACGATGCTATTCACATGTAAGATTTATAATTGTTTACTAGTTACATACCCCGACAGTAGATAATGTAGTGTAATATGCAAGTGCAGAACCACTGAAAACTACATCAACGCTATGACCCTAAAATTTCATTAAAACCATCAAACTAAATTAATTAATCTTGCATTTCAAAAATAAAATTTAATAAATTTAATTTAATGAACTTGCTAAGATTTACCTGAGTATCAAGCCCAAAAGTCTCACTCAGGAGGGCATCTGTCATCACCATCTACTTAGCTGCAGATGTAGCCTGCGCACCTGCGTCATGGCTATCCGTGGGGTCATAACCACATACTGACCCACAAGTCCGACAAGTATGGGGTGGAACCATACTCGAACTCTCCCCTGGCCCATGCTGTGCTGTAGGACTAGCATGTTGTAAGATGCTATGGGTCAAGACACTAATGGACTGAAGTGTCTCGACCTCAACACTCTCCTTAACAATGGAAGGGATAGAAACATGCTCATGGGCCAGTCTGGCAAGTGCTTATCTCACTGGCCGCTATGGGTCAACATGTGCCCCTGGTCTATCTTGTACTGACCCCCTACCTCTACCCTGGAACTCCCGCATATCAAAATAATTTGGCAGTTTATTTTTGACAAACTCGCAGTAGAGTTTCCTTCAAAAATATTGCGGGACCTCATTATTGTTGCATCGAGGATGGTTGTCATGCCCACATTTCCCATGTAGTCACAACACGCATCACACATGTCATGTCCACATGTACCATGTGGTCATGAGACGAAATACAAAAAAATTTCCCACTCTTCCCTAGAAATCCCCTCGCACGCATAGGTGTGCTCAACAACATACACTTAAGGCGAAAACAATACAGTTGTCGGCGGCGTACCAAATACATGTGCGCACACCCTATGCAACGAAACGCATGGTTTCCTGACTTAGGTTAATCTCACGAATTATATTTGAACAATAGTTGTTTTAGGTGATAGATCATTTTTCAGCAAAGCATGATCATCTGATTCTTCTTTCCATTTTCTGGAATTTAATATTAATTTCTCCTCCTTCAGACTTAGCATTTTCAACCAAGCCCGTTCATTTGCCCTCTCTTCCTTTTCTTGGAATTTAATTTTGATTTCATTTCTATCTCGTTCATTTTACTGTTTCTCTGAAATTTAATTTTGATTGTATTTCTATCTCATTCTCCTTCCTCTTGTGCAAGATCTTCTTATGTTATCCTATTTTTTTCTTTACGTTCTTTATCAAACAGCAATAACACTACACCCTTTACATTATTCCTAATTTATTGGTAAACCAGATCACATACATAGGGATGGTTAACTTCACTTGACTCAGTCCCCCTAGGGTTCCGTTCTAGGTTTTAGTTCAACGTTTGAATTAATTTTAATAATCGACCTATTCCTAAACAGGATTAATGATAGTTTAAACTTACTTAGTTCTCTTAGCCGTATTCAGAAATGTCACGTATTTTCTCCTCTTTACTTTCCAAGGTTAGTTGTTCTTTCTCTTTCTCTCTCTTTTTTTTCAATTGGACGTTTATTCTCTAAATCTACAGTTGAGTTTAAAATAGCCATTCATGGAATGCCTATGATGGCTTGTTTGCATTTATTTTTAGTGTCCTTTGTAAATGAAGAGATCATACTTTCATCTTCATTTTCCTTAAAAATCCCTGTAATGGAAGAAGTTGAAGTAGAGTTCCTCTCTAGCCTCCTCTCCAAATCTCCCTTCTAAAAAAAAAACAATCTCTCTATGACCACAAGCAAGGGATAATGAATGGAGGATATAAGATGGCTAAAATAATTTTGGCATTATGAGGCTATGAAGAGGAGAATAGAGTAGGAATTGGGCATTATGAGGATGTCAGAAGAAGTTTTCCCAGAGGAAATTAGGCATGATAAGAATGCAAGAATGAAGTCCCCCTGCAAGAATGAAGTTCCCTGTAAGAATGAAGTCTCTTCCTCTCCCTTCTAATGGCTTAGAGAAGGGTCTTATTTACATATTTTTGAAAAGATGATGGAGGGTGAGGATCAAAAGATGAGATTAGGGGCTCTCATTATTTGTAAATTTTAAATTCACATGTGAGGACAAAAATGAATTAAAAATTTATTTTTTTGGAAAGAGTGGATTATGACAAGTTGAATTTTTAATTCAACTCATGGGGTAGTGGAGGACAAAAATGAATTAAAGATTGTAATATTTATGAATTTTTTTAAGATTGTAATATTTAAATAACCCCACTATCCCAAGTGGAATTAATAAAATATCCCCACTATCCCAAGTGGAATTAATAAAATATCCCCTCTCATAAAGAACCACACCACTTCATGGGGACTCTCACTAAAAGTGAGGGAACAAGAAGATAAGCCCCTCCATTATTGGTGGACCATGGAGTCATTTCAAGCCTTGGAAATAGAGAAAGGATGGGCTTGAGTGTTGATCCCACTCATCCTATCCTTCCCATGCCTCCAAATTTGTCACTTAACTTCACTGTGAAGTTAAAGTGACCATATGGAGGTTACCCGAGTCAAAAGTGACCCTAGACCCAGGGTGTATAACCCAGGGTCAATTTAAACTTAGTTAGGACACCCAGGGTCAAGTTAAGACACAAGAAAAGGGTCTCAAAATTTAAATTAAAAAAATAAAATTTAAATACAATTCTTACAACACAAATCATAATTTAATTTTACAAAAGGGTAGACCTAACCCATTCAACCTCATGCAAGACAATATTACAACATTACAATATTGCACCAAACACAGAGTTGATCTTGGTTCCTTGTGGAACTAGATCAGCTTCACAAGGGATTATGACATAAGGTGTGGAATAATCTCCTATATTTGTGGTTTTGTTAGAAATACCTGCACACTCAATCTCAAAGTTAATTCCACATATACATATTATAGTCGAAGCAAATTTAACATATTAATGAGGATGTATAACCAATCACTACCTATATCTATCTGGCAACCATATTATATAATAATCAATCATTTTATCATTTTAATCTAGAGCTAGGTGAATAATAGGATATACACTAGTCGGACAAGGGCGGGCCTTACATACTACCCCCCTAGGACATGACTTACTCCCGAAAGTCATCAAGAGGAGGCTGGAAGCATTTTCCTGAATTTCTTTGCACCAAACAAGGTAAGTACAGAAGATAACATATGCAATAAAGAACTCTTCTTAGGAAAATAAAGCATGGTAACTAAATGTTATAAAGGCTTAATTCCTTTCACAAAGCACACTATATTGATTGAAATTAACATAAGGAATTTCATGTTCATCAATCATTATCACACATGCATAAGGAATTCACACATTGTACAACCTATTTATATAGAACATCAACTCATATACAGATACATCAATTACATATCTTACATCTAAACACATATTTCATACATCCACATTACAGGAATTAACTTCACAAGGCTCACATAAAGGTTTAGGGGGATGTCATAGTCTCATCATAGAACCAAGTAACTAATAACTAGTGCCAAGTAACCAAAGATAAACACACGTCAAGTTCACAAGGCAAGAATAAATCAAATGGGCATTAAGATGTCACTACTCTCCACAAAAATACACAAGGACTAGGAAGGGTCCAACGCAACCCTCACCACCTAGACCAACTGACTCGAGAGGACAATCGACCAAGAGGATCACAACCACCACAAAACACAAGCGAAAGACTTTGATAATCATTTGACAAGGCCATTAGGATGACAAAACTAGAGGATGGGTATTCCTGCAAGGTGAAGGTTAGTCAACAAACCACAACCTCACTCTCTCGCAGTTACATGTAGTAGAACAAGGGTCAAATCATGCTCAACCCACTCCATGTCAGCCTAAACAACACGCAAACCTCAGAGCTCCCAATGTTGAAACATGTGCTCTGATACCAAATGTCATGTCCACATTTCCCATGCGGTCACAACATGTATTCACATGTGTCATGTCCACATGCATCATGTGGTCATGATACGAACTATCAAAAAAATTTCCACTCTTCTCTAGAAATCTCCTCGCATGTGTAGGCGTGCTCGACAGTGTACGCTTAAGGCAAAAATAATACAGTTGTCGATGGCATACCAAATACATGTGCGCACACCCTACGCAAGGAAATGCGTGGTTTCCTGACTTAGGTTAATCTCATGAATTATATTTGAACAACAGTTGTTTTAGGTGATAGATCATTTTTCAGAAAAGCACGATCATCTGATTCTTCTTTCCATTTTCTAGAATTTAATATTAATTTCTCCTCCTTCAGACTTAGCATTTTCAACCAAGCCCATTCATTTGGCCTCTCTTCCTTTTCTTGGAATTTAATTTTGATTGTATTTCTATCTCATTCCCCTTCCTGTTGTGCAAGATCTTCTTATGTTATCCTATTTTTTTTCTTCACGTTCTTTATCGAACAACAATAACACTACACCCTTTACATTATTCCTAACTTCTTGGTAAACTAGATCACATACACAAGGTTGGTTAACTTCACTTGACTCAGTCCCCCTAGGGTTCCATTCTAGGTTTTAGTTCAATGTTTGAATTAATTTTAATAATCAACTTGTTCCTAAACAGGATTAATAGTAGTTTAAACTTACTTAGTTCTCTTAGCCCTGTTCGGAAATGCTGCACATTTTCTCCTCTTTGTTTTCCAAGGTTAGCTGTTCTTTCTCTTTCTCTCTCTATTTTTTCAATTGGACATTTATTCTCTAAATCTACAATTGAGTTTAAAATGGCCACTCATGGAATGCCTATGATGGCTTGTTTGCGTTTATTTTCAGTGTCCTTTGTAAATGAAGGGATCATACTTTCCTCTTCATTTTCCTTAAAAATTCTTGTAATGGAAAAAGTAGAAGTAGAGTTCCTCTCTAGCCTCCTCTCCAAATCTCCCTTCTCAAGAAAAACAATCTCTCTATGATCACAAGCAAGGGATAATGAATGGAGGATATAGGATGGCTAAAATAATTTCGGCATTATGAGGCTATGAAGAGGAGAATAGAGTAAGAATTGGGCATTATGAGGATGTCAGAAGAAGATTTCCTAGAGGAAATTAGGCATGATAAGAATGCAAGAATGAAGTCCCCCTACAAGAATGAAGTCCCCTCCTACAAGAATGAAGTTCCCTGCAAGAATGAAGTCTCTTCCTCTCCCTTCTAATGGCTTAGAGAAGGGTCTTATTTATAGATTTTTGAAAAGATGATGGAGGGTGAGGATCAAAAGATGAGATCAAGGGCTCTCATTATTTGTGAATTTTAAATTCACATGTGAGGACAAAAATGAATTAAAGATTCATTTTTTTGGAAAGAGTGGATTATGACAAGTTGTATTTTTAATTCAACTCATGGGGTAGTGGAGGACAAAAATGAATTAAAGATTGTAATATTTAAATAACCCCACTATCCCAAGTGGAATTAAAAACATATCCCCACTATCCCAAGTGGAATTAATAAACTATCCCCGCTATCCCAAGTGGAATTAATAAAATATCCCCACTCATGAAGGACCACACCACTTCATGGGGACTCTCAACAAAAGTGAGGGAACAAGAAGATAAGCCCCTCCATTATTGGTGGACCATGGAGTCATTTCAAGCCTTGGAAATAGAGAAAGGATGGGCTTGAGTGTTGATCCCACTCATCCGATCCTTCCCATGCCTCCAAATTCGTCACTTAACTTCACTGTGAAGTTAAGGTGACCATATGGAGGTTACCCAAGGGTTAGCCAAGTCAAAAGTGACCCTAGACCCATGGGGTATAACCCAGGGTCAATTTAAACTTAGTTAGGACACTCAAGGTCAAGTTAAGACACAAGAAAAGGGTCTCAAAAATTTAAATTAAAAAAATAAAATTTAAATACAATTCTTACAACACAAATCATAATTTAATTTTACAAAAGGGTAGACCTAACCCATTCAACCTCATGCAAGACAATATTACAACATTACAACATTGCACCAAACACAGAGTTGATCTTGGTTCCTTGTGGAACTAGATCGGCTTCACAAGGGATTATGACATAAGGTGTGGAATAATCTCCTATATTTGTGGTTTTGTTAGAAATACCTGCACACTCAATCTCAAAGTTAATTCCACATATACATATTATAGTTGAAGCAAATTTAACATATTAATGAGGATGTATAACCAATCACTACCTATATCCATCTGGCAACCATATTATATAAAAATCAATTATTTTATCATTTTAATCTAGAGCTAGGTGAATAATAGGATACACACCAGTCGGACAAGGGTGGGCCTTACATACTACCCCCTAGGACATGACTTACTCCCGGCAGTCATCAAGAGGAGGTTGGAAGCATTTTCCTAAATTTCTTTGCACTAGACAAGGTAAGTACATAAGATAACATATGCAATAAAGAACTCTTCTCAAGAAAATAAAGCATGGTAACTAAATGTTATAAATGCCTAATTCCTTTCACAAAGCAGACTGTATTGATTGAAATTAACATAAGGAATTTCATGTTCATCAATCATTATCACACATGCATAAGGAATTCACACATCGTACAACCTGTTTATATAGAGCATCAACTCATATACAGATACATCAATTACAGATCTTACATCTAAACACATATTTCATTCATCCACATTATATGAATTAACTTCACAAGGCTCACATAAAGGTTTAGGGGGATATCATAGTCTCATCATAGAACCAAGTAACCAATAACTAGTGCCAAGTAACCAAAGATAAACACACGTCAAGTTTACAAGGCAAGAATAAATCAAATGGGCATTAAGATGTCACTACTCTCCACAAAAATACACAAGGACAAGGAAGGGAACAACGCAACCCTCACCACCTAGACCAACTGACTCGAGAGGACAATCAACCAAGAGGATCACAACCACCACAAAACACAAGCGGAAGACTTTGATAATCATGTGACAAGGCCATCACGATGAAAAAACAAGAGGATGGGTATTCCTCCAAGGTGAAGGTTAGTCAACAAACCACAACCTTACTTTCTCATAGCTACATGTAGTAGAACAAGGGTCAAATCATGCTCAACCCACTCCATGTTAGCCTAAACAATACGCAAACCCTAGAGCTCCCAATGTTGAAACATGTGCCCTAATACCAAATGTCATGTCCACAATTACCATGCGGTCACAACACGTATTCACACGTGTCATGTCCACATGCATCATGTGGTCATGATACGAACTATCAAAAAATTTTCCACTCTTCCCTAGAAATCCCCTCGCACGTGTAGGCGTGCTCAGCGGTGTATGCTTAAGGCGAAAATAATATAGTTGTCAGCGGCGTACCAAATACATGTGCGCACACCCTACGCAAGGAAATGCATGGTTTCTTGACTTAGATTAATCTCACGAATTATATTTGAACAACAGTTGTTTTAGATGATAGATCATTTTTCAGCAAAGCACTATCATCTAATTCTTCTTTCCATTTTCTAGAATTTAATATTAATTTCTCCTCCTTCAGACTTAGCATTTTCAACCAAGCACGTTCATTTGCCCTCTCTTCCTTTACTTGGAATTTAATTTTGATTGTATTTCTATCTTGTTCATTTTACTATTTCTCTGAAATTTAATTTTAATTGTATTTCTATCTCATTCCGCTTCCCATTGTGCAAGATCTTCTTATGTTATCCTATTTTTTTCTTCACATTCTTTATCGAACAGCAATAACACTACATCCTTTACATTATTCCTAATTTCTTTGTAAACCAGATCACATACACAAGGTTGGTTATCTTCACTTGACTTAGTCCCCCTAGGGTTCTGTTCTAGGTTTTAGTTCAATGTTTGAATTAATTTTAATAATTAACCTGTTCCTAAACAGAATTAATGGTACTTTAAACTTACTTAGTTCTCTTAGCCCTGTTCAGAAATGCCATGCATTTTCTCCTCTTTGTTTTCCAAGGTTAGCTGTTCTTTCTCTTTCTCTCTCTTTTTTTTCAATTGGACGTTTATTCTTTAAATCTATAGTTGAGTTTAAAATGGCCACTCATGGAATGCCTGTGATGGCTTGTTTGCATTTATTTTCAATGTCCCTTGTAAATGAAGGGATCATACTTTCCTCTTCATTTTCCTTAAAAATCCCTGTAATGGAAGAAGTTGAAGTAAAGTTCCTCTCCAGCCTCCTCTCCAAATCTCCCTTCTCAAAAAAAACAATCTCTCTATGATCACAAACAAGGGATAATGAATGTAGGATATAGGATGTCTAGAATAATTTTGGCATTATGAGACTATGAAGAGGAGAATAGAGTAGGAATTGGGCATTATGAGGATGCCAGAAGAAGATTTCCTAGAGGAAATTAGGCATGATAAGAATGCAAGAATGAAGTCCCCCTGCAAGAATGAAGTCCCCTCCTACAAGAATGAAGTTCCCTGCAAGAATGAAGTCTCTTCCTCTCCCTTCTAATGGCTTAGAGAAGGGTCTTATTTATAGATTTTTGAAAAGATGATGGAGGGTGAGGATCAAAAGATGAGATCAAGGGCTCTCATTATTTGTGAATTTTAAATTCACATGTGAGGACAAAAATGAATTAAAGATTCACTTTTTTCGAAAGAGTAGATTATGACAAGTTGAATTTTGAATTCAACTCATGGGGTAGTGGAGGACAAAAATGAATTAAAGATTGTAATATTTAAATAACCCCACTATCCCAAGTGGAATTAAAAAATATCCCCACTATCCCAAGTGGAATTAATAAAATATCCCCACTATCTCAAGTGGAATTAATAAAATATCCCCACTCATGAAGGACCACACCACTTCATGGGGACTCTCACCAAAAGTGAGGGAACAAGAAGATAAGCCCCTCCATTATTGGTGGACCATGGAGTCATTTCAAGCCTTGGAAATGGAGAAAGGATGGGCTTGAGTGTTGATCCCACTCATCCTATCCTTCCCATGTCTCCAAATTCGTCACTTAACTTCACTGTGAAGTTAAGGTGACCATATGGAAGTTATCCAAGGGTTACCCAAGTCAAAAGTGACCCTAGACCCATGGGGTATAACCCAGGGTCAATTTAAACTTAGTTAGGACACCCAGGGTCAAGTTAAGACACAAGAAAAGGGTCTCAAAAATTTAAATTAAAAAAATAAAATTCAAATACAATTCTTACAACACAAATCATAATTTAATTTTACAAAAGGGTAGACCTAACCCATTCAACTTCATGCAAGACAATATTACAATATTACAACATTGTACCAAATACAAAGTTGATCTTGGTTCCTTGTGGAACTAGATCGGCTTCACAAGGGATTACGACATAAGGTGTGGAATAATCTCCTGTATCTGTAGTTTTTTTAGAAATACCTACACACTCAATCTCAAAGTTAATTCCACATATACATATTATAGCCACAGCAAATTTAACATATTAATGAGGATGTTTAACCAATCACTACCTATATCCATCTGGCAACCATATTATATAATAATCAATCATTTTATCATTTTAATCTAGGGCTAGGTGAATAATAGGATACACACCAGTCGGATAAGGGTGGGCCTTACAATGGTCAAAAACCATCCACCACCTCTATGCAAAATTGTCCCTTATCACTTGGTTGTTACACCAATGGATAGAGAACCTCTTACATGTAAGGGGTAGAGATTCATTTATTCGTGGGTCTGTGAAAATAGAACACAAGTCTAGTTTTGTAATTTGTTCTTTTTTAACTTGTTCATATGACAACCTGTCTACATAATACTCTCTAAATTCTCTCCTTTTTTCTATCCAACTAGTGATTTGCTTGCTAATTGAATCTACATTTGATAACATAGATTCAAGGGATTAAGCAAGAATGGATCTATGCAAGGTTGAAGTTGCAGGTTCTTTCAACCTTGCAATTATGTCCTTAATTTGTTTCTTATTGTTTTCAATTTGCCCCATTATAGTTTCTTGTGTTCCAAGGGCATATTCAGGAATAAATGGAGGTGTTTGTGGTTGAAGTTCTTCTTTAGTAGGTATTTATTGTTCAAGCGATGGAGGATTTTGTGGATTTTTAGGAGGAGGAGGAGGTGCATTATCAACTCCTATAAATTTAATAAATTTACATCAAAAACTATTTTAACCTACCTATTTAGCAAAAATTCACACAAGAAAGAAAATAAAACTTACTTCTTCGATTTCCTCGATGTTGTGGCGGCATTTTGATGATGAATCAGTGAGAAATATCTACAATTGGATCTTAGATAACGCGAGCGCTCTTTTCTCTTTTCAAGCAGTGGGTTTCTTGCAATTTGCTGTGAAATAATGAAATAGAATGCTATTATATATATATATATATATATATATATATATATATATATATATATATATATATATATATATAACAATACATAACGCGAGCATGTTATGGCTTGGTGTAGGGTCGGCAACACCAAGCCATAACGTGAATGCTTTATAACGCGTTCGTGTTATGTCAATTTTTTTTTTAAGTTGGCCACTTTTTGGCCCCCCAACTTTTTGCATCCACCCGGTTGTAGGCTTAAGGAAATCCTTCTATGGCCTCAAATAGGCTCCTTAGGCTTGGTATGCCAAGATGGATTCCTTCCTCCTAACTTCAGGTTTCACTAGGTGTCATTCATATCCTAATGTGTATTTATAGTGGTAGGATGATTAACTATTGATCTATTGGTACTTTATATGTTGATGATATTTTGATCAAGGAGCTCTTCATTTGTTATTGTAGTACTGAAGACAAATCTGTAGGATAGATTTGACATGATAGACTTGGGTTCATTGCATTATTTCCTTGGTATTGAGATTTCACAGTTTGACTCAGGGATCACGCTTGCACAACCCAAGTACACTATTGATTTACTTGCTTGATTTCACATGATTGAATATAAGCCATCTCTGACTCCCTTTCTATCTAGAGTCAATCTTGAGGCTAATTATACTACACCACTGGTTGATGCAACCTTGTATCAATAACTTGTTGTCAGTCTTATCTATTTGACCCATACCAGGCCCAATATTTTATATGTTGTAAGTATGGTTTCCAAATTCATGTAGGAGCCTCATGAGCTGCACTAGAAAGCAACTAAGAAGATACTTCACTACCTTCAATGTACTCTCAAATTTAGATTTCATTATAGAGTTGGCATAGAGGTTGACTTGGTTGCATACATAGATTCAAATTGGGTTGTTGATACTCAAAATTATAAGCCCACTTCAGTTTACAGTTTCTCACTAGGTTCTAGGCCTATCAGTTGGTATAGAAAAAAGAAAAATGCTATTGCATTATCATCCATAGAGGTAGAGTACAACGGAGTTGTCAATGCAGATACTAGGGCTATTTGGCTTCAAGGATTTCTTGAACAGAGTTTGGCATTTCATTTAGGTAGCCCATAGTCATCTATTGTGACAATCAAAGCACCATCCATATATGTAGGAATCCAGTCCAACACTAGTGGACCAAACACAGAGATTCACATGCATTTTATTTAGGAGCTTATTCAAGGTTAGATCATCGACTTAGTCTTTTTCTAGTCTTCAGAGTAGGTTGCTGACATTTTCACCAAACCTTTTACTAAAAGAAAGTTCATTGCTCTACAAGCTCTTCTTGAGGTATAGTCTACTTCAACAATAACATCATCTTCAAAGGGGTCTTTCTAGTCATCTTCATCTTCTTTTCTCTCTTTTGGGGGGGGGGGGGGGGGGAATTTTTCCCACTAGGTTCTCTCCCTTTCTCCATTTTATAAGAGATTGCATTGTACTTGGGTACATCATCAAGCCTAGTTTCTAGGACCTAATTTTTTCTATGTGCCCCCCTAAGCTATGCTTAAGGGGGTGTTAGTGTATATATTATCTCATCCATTATTTACATGTACATGGATAATTCCACAAGGTGTTAAGACTACTTAGGTGTCCTAGTTAGTGAGAGTTCACTCACCACCAATTCTAGTTAGTGGGAGTCGACTACCTAGTGTTCTCCATTATCTGCATAGTGGTTTCTTCCTTCTTTCCTATAAACGTACATCATATTCATGGGTAAATGTAATTGTGTGGTTGAATCCAATATTTGTGTGTCTTTATTTTTCTTACATATTTTGTGTTTTCTAACTTTGCAGGAGCATACAATAGCCTGTCTTTCATGGCTCAACCTGGTATCAACATTTTGCCAAAAGATCTTAGCACTTTAACAATATTTAATTCTATAGGCAATGTAACTATATATAAAGCTTAAGTATTATTACCAACTAATTTATGATTTCAACAACTGATATATGGGCTCTTGATAAAATAAAATACTACCTCTCAAATTGAAAGGGGCAAAATTAAGGTTAAATGGCTAAAATATTTCATGTCTAGATAAGTACATGCACTCCAAGCTCCCAGCCATGTGCCCCTAAAAACTCTAAAATAAATATGCACACAACACATTAGAAATTGGCACACTAAAAAAAAGCCATACATTTTAATGGAGGTATGGTAGAGGAAGAATGGGTGATATTAATGAGAAGTGACAAAAGTTTGGTAGGCTATGGGCTAGGAAAGGAGCAAGAGTTTGAATGATAATGAAAAATGAAGACATAGAAGGCAAATAATAGAGGAAGATAGAGTAGGAGATTGGAAAGAAAATTTTGGCAATAGTAGCAAAGAATTTTGTGACTTCCTTTTGAGGGGTGTTTTGAAGAAGTCCATAAGGGTGCTATTATAGGGAAGGACACAAGGGGTCACATGGGAAAAGAAGGGGGTGTCTTAATGTTGGTATAATTTACTCAAATAAAGGCACCATTGATGTTACCTCAAGGATATGGAATGTGTAGTAGAGTTCCTTGTAGATTCATGGAAAGAAGATTGACCAAGGTTTTCAAGCTAGGGCACACCAATTAAGCCTAATGTTTCATCTCCAAGGTTTTTACCTTATAAAGTTAGTAGATCAATATGTTTCCATTTAAAACCTAATATGTATATTTGAATTTAAGAAGCTTCTTCTTAGTATGTTGATTTAATTTGAAAGATTTACAAATTAGTTTCAACACTAGGTTTGAAAGAAATTATTATTACTACATTCATCTTATGCCCAAAAAGGATATGACCTCAAAGTGATTTAGTAAATAAATCTGAAGATTCTTGAAGAAGGAAACAAATCAAAACCAAATATGATCCTTTGATAGTTATAGTTGTTACATAATCTATCATACACATGCTATAGAATCATTAAGGCAATTTGTCAAGAAGTTCACATGCCCTACACATGGACTATATATTCCTTGAGGACATTGTCGAGGTGTTCATACCTTATACATAATTCTTTTTTACAATGTTATTGAAGTTTTAATGGATGTACAAATTTTATTCCAAAGCTAAGAAGTACGTTGACAAAAATGAACCTTCTCATTTGGCTTACCCATTCAAATGTCTAGAAGTTTTGCTAGTTAAAATTATATAGTTTGATTGTTTTAATATTTATTGTACAACTTGAAAATAGTGGGTTTAATGGGTTATATTCAAGGATTTAAACTCCATTTATGAACATAAATGAGCATATCAATTTTTTTAATCTATTAGCTAGTGAAAATTTGAATACTCTCCCTAAAAGTCTTAAATCAGGGTTGTTATTACTAGGTTAAGTGGTAAGTAATTTAATCATTTGGTATTGATTTTAAACTATGATATGTGCATGAACATTATTGTACCATCCATTTGTGTTAATATATTATTAGCTAACATATGGATGTAAGGGAATGATATAAAGAAAAATTAGGTACCTTATTACTATTCAACATGTATTGATAAGTTCAATATCAATACATTTTGGATAGTGATAAGTATAATACCTTAATACTTTAATAGAGATATAAAGAGTTCTAATATTTTATGTTGTCTAGTGAGATACTTGACTACAACTTTAATTGTGCTAGCAATAGTCACCTATACATGTTTGTTTCCTTTGTTTCCAAACTAACATTTTCGTGTAGGATGTTAATTGTAATGACATTAAATTCTTAGAAACCTTATGAGGATGATACTATGATTATGTAATTTATCATAATCACAGAGATACCTGAGAGAAAATACTATCACACAGTTTAATCCAGAAGCATCCAGTTACAATTTATGTTCTACTTGGTCTTAATTATATATGAGGGTGAGGTTTTTATACTCTATTATTAACTTGATATTTATCACATTATTAGCAAGTTGTCATCAACAATTGGACTAGCTATAAGAAATAAAACTATACTTAACTTTAATATAAGTGTGAGCTAATTATGTTGATTTGTGACAAGTTCATAATAATACTATATATTTTTATTAGGAATGATATGTATCGATACTCTTGAGACCCAATTTGAAAAATGTGAAATTACTGTCTTAATTTAGGTTGTATTTATTTTGTTTCAATTATAAGTAAAAAAATAAAAGATCAAAAGATCATAGATACAACATTTATAGAGTAATGGGAACGGCGCATGAGCGTTCTTAAGAAAATTGAAAAGCTTGAATAAAGGGGAACTTCGAGTACCTACTTAAGGCTGTTTGATTCCTATAGAAATGCGAACATTTTCTCCCGTGCCGTGCACAACTCGGATGTCTTTCCCTTTCTCTCCCGTGCCATGCACGGCTGTTTGAAGAGGGGCACGTTATTTCTGGAGTCAATTCTCCACATTCAATTACGCCATGACTCAAAACTTTGCTGAGTTCAAGCTGACAATGGACATGCATGAACCTAGGGTAAACCCATCTCTTCCGATGACCTCAAATCCATGCTCACCCGCTATGAAAATCACCCCAACCATTGAATATGTTAATTCATAAGATTAATCTATAAAGATTAATTTATATTGAAGGGGTTATAGTTAAACCAAACATTCTTATGAACTTTTCAAACTTTCTCTCATCTAATTGTTTTGGTAAGAGTATTTACTATAATACTCATCGTACACTATGATCTTTCACCTGATGTCAACTTAAATGAAACTTTGTGTAGATGTGTTTGATTCGATCATGAAAGATTGAATTTTTGGCCATTTTGATTGTAGGTGTATTATCAACTAGGAAAGGTGTTAATAAAACCTATTGTTCCTATAAATAATCAAGAATCCTTATGAGCCATAACAATCCTCTAGTTGCCTCAGAAGTTGCATATATTCCTCTTCTGTTAAGGATAGAATTGCTACTGACTATTTATTAGATTTTCAAGAAATGACCACCGATCCTAGATGCATTATGAAACTTAAAGTATTTCCAATCTTCCAAGTCACTTGCACACTCAAAATTTGAATATCTAACTAATGTGAAATTTGTTGCCTTGGAGTATTTGAACCCATAGTTTTGAGATCCCTTTAGATATCAAAAACTCTCTTTGTTGCCAGCCAATAATTTTTTATAGATTGTTGCATGAATCCAGAAAGAACTTCAATAGCCAAAGAAATGTATGGTAACTTTGTTGCATAAATTAGACTTCCAACAAGTTGTTTATACTTAGTTGCATCAACAAACTCTATGGCATCGTCTAATTTGAGTTTCAAACCTTACTCCATAGAAGTATTGAGTGGTATGTAGTCTAACATGTGTCCTATGGGTGGTGTTAGTGATAGACAGAGTCATATTTCTCCCCATTGTTTTCTCTCTCACTCAATGCTGAATTTATAGTGAAGATAGAGGAATTTGATAGAGTTGATTCCAATGCCTACATTAGAAATATCTTTAACATCATCCCTAGAGATGAGTACACTCCTTCACATTACCTTTCTAAAATATTGTTTCATTTTGAATTATCCACTCCCACTATTGGAAATAATTAATCTAGATTGACCCTTATTTATGGTAAATTGCTTTTAAAGAGGTTGATGGTATTGTCAAAGAGACTTATGGCTATAGTAAGTAGTGGTCATAGTAATTTTTGTAGAATTAAGGAAATATAATGATAAAATTATTTAATGACACCTTGTATGTCGATATGGATCCTATTGTATGATTTTGTAAGTTGGGAACACAATACAATTTATATGAGTAAATGAAGTTGAATTAATTAAAAAAACATATCATACAAATAAAATACAAATTAAAAAAATCTAATATTCTAATTAAATATTTGTAAAGATAACACTAAGACATTTTAAAAAAATATTAAAAACTAAATAATATAGCTCTCCTTGAAATTCCTTTATAAAAAAATTGTCACCAAACTTTATAGAATATTTGATAAGAAGGGATCCACCATCAATGAAAAAATCAAGTTATAATAGATGAATTGATATCAATTAATATTTCTATGCTAAAAAATATTTAATACAAATAAGTCTGCATATTAAATGGAAGGTCAACAATAATTTTATGCATATCTATGCAAGCATGACATAATTTTTCTTTTTCAATTTTAAACTAAACTATATAAAATATAGTAACATGCAAAATAAACTCAAAAATCAAATGTTTGCTTAAGGCATAGTTTTGGCTCAATTCTGGTGGAGAAATAAGGCTTCATAATCTCCTATCAGGTAGGAAAGGAAACACAAACTTCAAAATAGTATCAACCCACTTGAAGCATTTCTTTCTCCAGCTCTCTCTCACTGAAAGCAATCACATTACTACACTCAAAAAACCTGCTCCATATGACAATCCTACTCCAATTTCATACCAGGGTATTTGCTCGCTGTCCTCTTCATCTTTTATCTTCAGCATCACTTACAGGAGGAGGAGGTCTAAATTTCGGCCCAGAGCAATTCTTTGGAAGTGGGCATCCCTGCAAATTTGGATTTCCAGAATATGATGTATTTTCAAATGTGATCATCTGTCCTCCTTGCGGTATACTTCAAGAGAGATTGTTGTTGGACAAATTTAAAAATGCCAAATAGCTCAAAGGTTGAAGCTCTGAAGGAATATTTCCAGAAAACTTGTTAGAAAAGGTTCAACGATTCAAGTTGACTCATATCCCCCAAACTATGTGGAATAATTCCACTAAGATTGTTCATGGATAGATTTAGAAACCTCAACCCCTTCAACTTTCCAAAATCAATCGCAACATCTCCATTCAATTGATTGTTGGAGAGATCGATGCCAATGAATGTGGACAAAATATATGGGTAGTGTAGTTCTGTACGTTTGGTAGTCGTATCCAATTCATCTTGATATAAATTTTTGCCATAGTGACCATAAAATGACCATTCTTCATACAAGATATTTCCGTCTTCTGTTGCTACAGACATTGCTGGCAAAGATACAATGCTGGGTGGAATTAGGACCGATATATTGTTGGAAGAAAGGTCTAAGATCTGGAGCTGCTTCAGTTGACCAATTTCTGGAGGAATGCTACCACTAAAAAGATTTCCCTTCATTACCGACACTTGTAACTCTAAAAGATCCCCAATTGACTTAGGAATCTGGCCTTCAAATGAATTATGTCCAATATCAAGAACTTTTATTCTCGAAGAATTTAGTATTGGACTAGGAAACAATCCATTTAGCCTATTATTCCAAATGGCCAAGGAGAAGAGTGCTAGCTTACCAAATTCTTGGGGTATCCTTCCTTCCAAACTATTATTTCCGAAATTTAATACTCGCAGAAAATTGCAACAATTGGCTAAACTGGGAGGGATTGTTCCATTCAATTTGATGGAGGCTCTTGCCATTTTATATGCAATGGAGCGTGGTTGCGATTTTGGGTGGAGAAGGACATTTGTGAATCTGATTCTTAGGTCTTGGTGACTTTGTTGAATAGGCAGCAATTAGAAGATGTCAGCTAGCATTTAGCTTTGATTATTAAACAGATTCTTAATCTGTGTGCTTCTTTCAAATCTGTTACTTTCTGTCAGATTCCTGGAGAATGGAATGGAGTAGCAGATTGTTTGGCCAAATGGGCCTATGATCAAATGTAAAATTGGAACATTGTGGATAGGGGTCAATTACCCCCGGATATGTCTCAAAAGTTGGACCACTTAATGGAAATTGACAGGGTTGTGTAATGTGTTTGCTTTGTACTTCTTTTGTTTTAGTTTGAATAAATTTTTACCCCTTTTAATTAAATTTTTTTTTTTTCCAAGCTTGGAGGTATATTTCCACTGAGCCTATTATCATTGAGCATTAGTTATCCTGGATAATGAGGCCACACTGATGGCATGTGTCCACTCAATTCATTCCTAGATAGATCCAAGAGCTTCATTGAAACTGAGTTGAATGCAAAGAGGGTGCCTTGTAAGTGATTTCCTGACAGAGTTAGGAATTTCAAGGAAGGACTATATAGCCAAGAGGGAATTTCTCCATAAAGATTGTTATCTGCCAATACCAACTCCTCAAGTGAAAATTGAGTTGAAATCCAAAGTGGAATTTGGTCACCAATATTGCAGGATTTCAAACTTAAGGTTATTAACTGGAATTCAGGAATCCAGGTTGTGCTTATATTTAGTACACAATTGGAAAGATACAAAACACTTAATGCAGTAAGGTTATGGAAAAAACTTTCTGAAATTGTCTGGTTTGGAGTAAGGGAGAGAGTTCTAATAGAAGATGGAAATGCTGAGCAAAGAATAATCTCACTGAATGGATTTCCATCAGCCTTGAGGGATTCAAGGGAGTAGAGCTGAGCGAATGAGGAAGGAAGAGTTCCGCTTAGTTGGTTGAAGGAAACATCTAAGTTAGTGAGAGAAGAAAGATTGCCCATAGAATGGGGTATTGGACCACTTAGTAAATTGTGAGAAATACGCAGAGAATTAAGAACAGAGAGACTGCCTACAGACGATGGTATGCATCCACTAAGTTTATTCCCTTCCAGCCGTAGATTGGTTAGAGAAGAGAGATTTCCGAGACAGGATGGCAGGCTTTCATTGAGTTGGTTTTCAGCAAGATCAAGATAAGTAAGGTTGGTGAGCTGACAAAGTGTAGAAGGAATTTCCCCACTCAACCTATGATTATCTAATAACAGATACCGAAGATAAGAGAGGTTTCCTAAGCAGGGAGGAAGAGTACCTGTTAATCCATTGCCTGTCAACTCCAGGATTGTGAGGAAATGGAGGTTGCACAAAGTATCAGATATGATGCCCGCTTGGATGGAAAGGGGAGAATCAGTGGTGCCAACCCTTGTTACGTGGTTCATTTCCTGATTGCAGGCTATTCCATCCCATCTACAGACTAAACTCTTGAAGCCCCTAGAGCCATCCAAGAGATGGATTCTTTGTGATCATCGCCTCCTTTCATCCATTCTCCTTCCTTGAAATCCTTAGTTTGCCATTTCCCCTCTCACCCTTAAAGGCCATAGCCCAAAACCCTTGCCATAGCCTTTCCTATTTAGATGTAAAATCCTTTTCCTATCCTTAACCTCTCCAGTGTTTCTTTTTGTGATCACCATCACCTTATTTTCCCTTCATCACTCACACACCACTATTGCATTGTTTTCCTTTAGGGATTGTGTTTTAGTTCACTAAATCTATGCACATATTGCATTCACACCATTACTAGGTTTGCACACACTCAACTTTTTCTTGTTGTCCTATTGCTGAGGTTGGAATATACCACTCAAGGGACTGAGTGATGTAGTCTCCTAAATAGCACACCCGTTTTCCTTTGTTAAAAAAATAACTTAGAAAATCTTAAATCAAAAGCATGTGTGAGGACTTTGCAAGTGGGAGAACAGTTATTGATTTTTGGAAAGCAGATCCTAAAAGTTTCAATGCTCTTGAGTTCGTGGATACCAACACCCAACCTCTTCCAGAAGTAGTGCTGTAGGCAGCAATGCCCAGCCCCTGCAGGCAATGACACCCATCCCTATGAAACAACATCATCTAGATTTGTAAACCAATTTCTTTATATCAATCGATATAAAAATTGACATATCAACTCAGTTTGTTTGCGATATAAATTTATTAAATTTGATTTGATACATATAAATTGATATATTAAAATCAATATAAATTCATATATCAAATCATATCAATTGATATAAATTGATTTGATATATAAATTTATATTGATCTATATAAAAAACTTCAATATATAACAATTTATATCAATAGTTGATATAAATTTTAGTGTTGACATGGTTTAAGATTTTGTGTTGATAGTCTAGAATTTAAGGTTTGTTAGTTTAAGTTTAAGTTTTGTGTTTATAATTTCATGTTTAAGATTTAAAATTTGAAAATAAAATTATATACACATATACATGCATTTACATCTATATAATATTTAATTTTTTTAAACTTTCAAATAGAAACATAAATTTTAATTAAAAACAAAATTTTCATTAAATTTTTATAATAAAAAAATTATATATGGAAGAAATATAAACTTACTTCAAATTGATACTTGTAGAAGCATAAGGAAGCATGGGGCGCATACATGAAAGCTTTGGGCGAATGCAAAAGGTAAATTCGAGTGATATTGATCCCACGTAACAGTTTCCACCGAAATACTTCCAAGAAATGTGGTAAGAAAATATTATTTTAAATTTTTTTTTTATAGTTTTCATGGAAACCCTCTTAATAATTTTTTTTTAGTTTTCATCGAAACCCTTTCCACCATGTAGATGGTAAGGTGGGAAGAGTTACGGTGAAAACTCTTTTGACTTTAAAAAAAATTCCGCTTAAAACCTTTTAATTAGTTTAAATTGGAATAAAACTATAAACATTCATTTTAAATTAATGTAGGGAAATTTTATCTCCTTTACAATTTTATATTGAATGAATGAATGAATAGTTTTTAACTTCTACAACACTAAAAATAGCCTCTAAGACCACCAGCCTTGCTGTTTAATATCTTATATATTACATCAATACTAATATCATTAACTGGTTTAATAACTAACTCCAATACAAATGAATTTTTTCATTACATTTGCATATTTTATTTTTCTTGTGCTACTGATGACAGCCATCTTCACACCTCTTAATGCAAACAAGAGCTGTCAAAATTTATTTGTGAACTAGGAACACAGCTCATCTTATATAAATAAATAAGGCTGAATTAGTTACACCAAAAACACATACAAATGGAATACAAATTAAAAAATTCTAGAAGATAAAATTAATGACATTTTCTAACAGGAAATTAAGAGCTAAATACTATTGCTCTCCTTACAATTTCTTTATAGAAAATTTGTCACCAAACTTTATCAAATATTTGATAAGAAGCTATCCACCATCAATGAAGAAATCACACTACAGTAGATGAATCGTGATCTCAATTAATATTTTATGTTTAAAAAAATATTTAATGCAACGAAGTCTGCATATTAAATGGAAGGTCAGATATAATTTTATGCATATGTATACAAGCATGACATTTTGTTTTTTCCTTTCAATTTTAAACTAAACTATATAAATTATAGTCTAACTTGCAAAATAAGCTCAAAAATCAATTGTTTGATTCTGGTGGAGAAATAAGCCCTTACAATCTCCTGTTTTGTAGGAAAGGAAACAGAAAATTCAAAATATTATCAACCCCCTTGAAGTATTTCTTTCTCCAGCTCTCTCTTACTGAAAGCAATAACACTACTATACTCCAAAAACCTGCTCCATATGACAATCCTAGTCCAATTTCATACCAGGCTATTTGTTCGCTCTCCTCTTCATCTTTATCTTGAGCATCACTTACAGGAGGAGGAGGTCTAAATTTCGGCCAAGAGCAATTCTTTGGAAGTGGGCATCCCTGCAAATTTGGATTTCCAGAATATGATGTATTTTCAAATGTGATCATCTGTCCTCCTTGCGGTATACTTCCAGAAAGATTGTTGTTGGACATATTTAAATATGCCAAATAGCTCAGAGATTGAAGCTCTGAAGGAATATTTCCAGACAACTTGTTTGAAGAAAGGTCCAACGATTCAAGTTGACTCATATCCCCCAAACTTTGTGGCATAATTCCACTAAGATTATTCGTGGATAGATTCAGAAACCTTAACCCCTTCAACTTTCCAAAATCAAGAGGAACATCTCCATTCAATTGATTGTTGGATAGATCTATGCCAGTGAGTGTGGAAAGAATATATGAATAATGTTCTTCTGAGCCTTTGACAGTCATATTCAATCCATCTTGATATAAACCCACGCCATACTGAGCATAAAATGCCTTGTTTTGATACAAGATATTTCCGTCTTCTGTTGCTACACACATTGCCTGCAAAGATCCAATGCTGGATGGAATAAGGCCCGATATGTTGCTGGAAGAAAGGTCTAAGATCTGGAGCCGCTTCAGGCGACCAATCTCTGGAGGAATGCTACCACTAAAAAAATTTCCCTTCATTACCAACACTTGTAAGGCTTGAAGATTCCCAATTGACTTTGGAATCGGGCCTTCAAATGAATTATGTCCAATATCAAGAACTCTTATTATTGAAAAATTATTTAGACTAGGAAACAGTGTTGAACTAGGAAACAATATTGAACTGGGAAACGATCCATTTAGCTTATTATTCTTGACAACCAAGGATCTGAGCAATATTAGCTTACTAAACTCTTGGGGTATCCTTCCTTCCAAACTATTACTTCCCAAATTTAATACTTCAAGCAGAATACAATTGGCCAAACTGGGAGGGATTATTCCCTTCAATTGGTTGTTCGCCAAATTTAACAATGCAAGTGAGCCCAAATTTCCTATGCTTGGAGGTATACTGCCATTGAGCCTATTGTCATTGAGCCTTAGTTCTCCTAGATAAGGAGGCCACACTGATGGCATGCTTCCTCTCAATTCATTGCTAGATAGATCCGAGAGCTTCATTGAAACTGAGTTGATTGCAAAGAGTGTGCCTTGTAAGTGATTTCCTGACAGAGTAAGGAATTTCAAGGAGGGACTAAATAGCCAAGAGGGAATTTCTCCGTAAAGATTGTTGTCTGCCAATACCAACTCCTGAAGTGAGAATTGAGTTGAAATCCAAAGTGGAATTTGGCCACCAATATTGCAGGATTTCAAACTTAAGATTATTAACTGGAATTCAGGAATCCAGGTTGTGCTTATATTTAGTACACAATTGGAAAGGTACAAAACACTTAATCCAGTAAGGTTATGGAAAAAAGTTTCTGAAATTGTCTGGTTTGGAGTGAGGGAGAGAGTTCTAATAGAAGATGGAAATGCTGAGGAAAGAATAATCTCACTGAATGGATTTCCATCAGCCTTGAGGAATTCAAGTGAGTAGAGCTGAGCGAATGAGGAAGAAAGAGTTCCGCTTAGTTGGTTGAAGGAAACATCTCAGTTAGTGAGAGAAGAAAGATTGCCCATAGAATGAGGTATTGGACCACTTAGTAAATTGTGAGAAATAAGCAGAGAATTAAGAGCAGAGAGACTGCCTACAGACGATGGTATGTTTCCACTGAGTTTATTCCCTTCCAGCCGTAGATTGGTTAGAGAAGAGAGATTTCCGAGACAGGATGGCAGGCTTTCATTGAGTTGGTTTTCAGCAAGGTCAAGATAAGTAAGGTTGGTGAGCTGACAAAATGTAGAAGGAATTTCCCCACTCAACCTATGACCTCCTAATGACAGATACCGAAGATAAGAGAGGTTTCCTAAGCAGGGAGGAAGAGTACCTGTCAATCCATTGCCTTTCAACTCCAGGATTGTGAGGAAATGGAGGTTGCACAAACTATCAGATATGATGCCCGCTTGGATAGAGATGCGAGAAGCAGTGGCCCCAACTGTTGTTACGTGGTTCAATTCCTGATTGCAGGCTATCCCATCCCACATGCAACAATCAGTTCCATTCACCCATGAACTGAAACGCCCATCAGAATCATTCGAGGAAGATTTGAAGCTTAAAAGAGCTTCAGACTCATAATCAGGACATCTGCAGAGACATAGATTTGGCTTGATGAAGAGGTTAACGAACGCTACAATGACAAAAGCGAACTTGAGCAGAGGATTCTGAGGAAATCGTGCCATTTGATTGACGCTAGAGATTACTATGGCTGCTTTGAGAGACAGACTATTGTAATCCATATTTAAAGAGACTGGTGAGGAAATTAGAGCAATCCATGCCTGAAAATACACAGCAGCTACCCTTGGTCAATGCAAATACGAATTCTTTTTTCAATATGCAAATTATAAAAAAAATTCACTAAAAAGGAAAGATGGTTCTTTTTGACAGGCAAATGCAAATGCAAATAGAAAGTTTTCTTTCAATATTTAAAATTATAAAAAATTTCCAATAAAAAAATAAGATTTTTTTATTTGATATGCAAATGTAAATACAAAGTCTTTTTTCAATAGTCAAAATTATAAAAAATTTCCATTAAAAAGATAAGATATTTTTCTATTTGATATGCAAATGCAAATACAAAGTCTTCTCTCAATATTCAAAATTATAAAAAAATTCTACTAAAAAGGTAAGATATTTTTCTATTTGATATGCAAATGCAAATACAAATTCTTCTCTCAATATTCAAAATTACAAAAAATTTCCACTAAAAAGACAAGACACTTTTCTATTTGATATGCAAATGCAAATCCAAAGTCTTCTTTCAATATTCAAAACTATAAAACATTTCCACTAAAAAGATAAGATATTTCTCTATTTGATATACAAATGCAAATACAAAGCCTTCTTTCAATATTCAAAATTATAAAAAATTTCCATTAAAAAGACAAGATATTTTTTTATTTGATATGCAAATGCAAATACAAAGTCTTCTTACAATATTCAAAATTCTAAAAAATTCCGCTAAAAAGACAAGATATTTTTGTATTTGATATGCAAATGCAAATATAAAGTCTTCTTTCAATATTCAAAATTATAAAAAATTTCCACTAAAAAGACAAGATATTTTTCTATTTAATATGCAAATGCAAATACAAAGTCTTCTTTCAATAATCAAAATTATAAAAAAATTTCCACTAAAAAGACAAGATATTTTTCTATTTGATATGTATATGTAAATGCAAATATAAAGTCTTCTTTCAATATTCAAAATTATAAAAAATTTCCACTAAAAAGATAAGATATTTTTCTATCTTTTTCTATTTGATATACAAGTGCAAATACAAAATCTTTTCTTAAGATACAAAATTATCCCCTTAAAACAAAAAGTCTTAATAAAGAATTCATTTTAAAGTCTACCATATATTTGATCCTACTCTATTGTTAGCTGAAAATTTCAAAAGGGAACGTACATGGAAGGATAGGTAATAAACTAGAATCTTATACTTCCACAAAGTCAAGTCAAGTCAATTGGAAGCAGGCAAAAACTTTTTTCCACCTGTGCTAAATATTCAAGAAGCTCATGTCAAGCGAAAGTTCATACTGTGTTCTAGATTAATTTGCAAGAGTGAAAGTCATTCAAACTTTTGTTTTGAAAATTAGGTTTCATCATCAGGGCAATTTGTAAATTTCTCGGAAATTACATTATTAGCAATGCCTTAGCAAGTGAAGCTGTTGAATGTTTTGAGTGATTTAATAACGAGTTTTGAGTGAATAAGAAGGAAACATGACAGTTCAATGCACAAAATTTAATCTTATTTTCTGGTTGTATTTATCCTAATTTTCTAGTTGTATTTATCCTAATTTGTTCAATATTTATAGTATTTGGTTTTTTTTTTTTTTTTTTGAGCTGGTGTTGGCGAGGTGTTGCCATTGTTCTTTTAATTTTAAGTATGAACTCTGACTAAAGATCATATCATAGGAAACCATCTCTAGTGTGCATTGTTGAAATGATTACATCCAAAACAAATGTGGTCTGATTAATGAAAGGAGATCCTTCTATGAGATACATTTCTTGTGTAAATGGTCAAAAGCACAATTCCATTGCCTTTACATACAAGAAAAAAGAAAGTTTATCCTACTTGAATAGGTGTTATTTCAAATACAAACATTCCTAAGGGATACTCAAGTCATTATTGATCTAGGGAAATTCTTTAAGTACAACTCCCATGGTAAGTTTGGCTCATATTTAATGGTATGTGGTACTTTTTAACCACTCAAGGTTAGAAAGTGTGTTATCACCCAGATCACCAATCTGTTTCCCTCATATGTTGCACACACTTTATTACTAGCAAAAGAAAGTTTCGGTAGATAAGACATGTTGAGTGTGCACAAAAATTTATGTAGTCTTCATTTGATTTGTCAAGAGTTGAAACACAACTTGAAGTGCTATGGTCACAACTATGGTACAACTGGGTTCTAGAGTGTTGTTGTCTTTGTCCTTAAAAAGGTAAGGCCCTTTGTATGAGTCAACTATTACATCTTATGCCATTCAACTTAACTATTAAGAGGTGAAGCATCACATGGAAGCTTAATGACTTAAAATTCCATAATGATTCTATAGTCTTCACAGATTTGCAACACTATCTTATTAAATTTATTAACAAGTATAAGCATATCCATAGTCCCAACATATACAAAGCTAGTGGAAAATAAACAACCATACATCTCCCTCTTATGTCATATATAATACACAAATAATAATTTTTTGTAACAATTCTAATGTCTCTTCCACATGTCTTTCTTTAATTATCAACTTTACTCAACATCTCTAATGAATATTATTTATGTTGTTATAAGCACCAAAGTCACACACAATGTCCATGAGAACCCCATGATGACTCATAATCCTTGTCACATACATGTAAACGTGAAATAACACCCTCTTAACAATGACTCTCTTGGTAAAATTTGGGTTTTCCCTCCTCTTTTTGTTTCCCCTTTGTTGTACTAACATTTTCTCTACTTTCAACACTTTTTGACACTTGTCGATTCTCATTTCCTATGCTTACAACTTTGTCCCTAAGCCTTGCATCCATATATTTGTTGTGATTTGACCTTTCCTTAGTGTTTTCATCCAACCCCACCCCTAGGAGCCCTCTACAGGTGTTGAAAAGCACAATACAACTTAGAGGGGGGGTGAATCAGTTGTAACCAATATTTCAAAACCATTAACACATCAGCCAATTAACACTATGTTTTTTAACCTTGAAAGCATGAAACAAAAACTTAAACACATTCAAACATTCAACACAGGAGACACTTGATTTTTACGTGGAAAACCCCATAGGGGAAAACCACAGTGAGTGTTAGCTCACAATATAATATGTTATAACAATACCGAAAATCAGAGGTTCACTGCCAAAAATGCTCACTGCAAGAAGAGGCTTACTGAAGAAATAGTAAATGCTTTATTCATTTATTTGATGATAATTGCAGATACAAATCACAGTTAAATACTTGTGATGAAACAGATGAAATAGTTGCATAACTGACATAACTATCAGATAGTTACTAAACAATGTAATATGCATAGTTAAACTAAACAATGCACGCTATTGCAATAGTACCAAGTGACCCCCCCTTAATGTTAAAATACTCAACAAAGATGATTACATAATATGAATACATATTTTATAGAAGATCTTCCCCCAAAGAACAAATCCTAAACCAAGTGGGGCTCCATCATGTTGTCTCGTCTACCCTCAGAAAGGTGTAGCTTCGAGCTGTGTTCTTGAGCTCTTTAGTCCTAAGCTCTCAAATCACAGAGTCTTGAATTATTCAACAATGGACCCTAAGAGATATGACAGATCTTTGCCATGTTGTCTAGTGACCACAAAAGGGTATAATTCAAGATCATATACTCTTTGAAGCTCACTAAACAACAATCCATATTGAGCTCAACACCACATCCCAAACTTGTCTCCAAAACAAAATCTTCACAAAACATACATTCTTCAAATCTGTCAGCTCCGTCAGTATCAACAAAGAAAAACAAACAAAACAAAAAATGTTTCTCATGCAAAGCATCATCTCAAATTGAGAAGCTAACTTGAGATGATGGAAAATCCTCCATCCTTTGATGCTGCCTACCTCCAATAAGATTCTCTTAGTCCTTACCCTCCAAAGATAGTACCAGAGGAAGTACTATAACCTTTGATAGAGGAGTAACAGATACAATAGACTTTTTTATCAATCGCTCCATCAATAAACCCATACTTCATGGCTTCCATTGGATACATGTAATTGTCTCTATTAATATAGTTACATACCATAGGTAAACATTTTCCAAAAACTCTAAAATTATTCAAGCAACAGACTCTCTGCAAGATCAAGATCACCCTAACTGCTTTTCATCTTTTGTATTGAAATTTTCTTTGCAAACAAGAAATTTGGGATTAATTCTCAACCAAAACTTGATTGACTTCGAGTAAATCTTGCTAACCAAAACCCAATATAAGTCATTATTGATGCTATCAACAGTGGTCCAAAAGAAGATGCATCATTTGTTCTAAAATCTTGGGCATAATTAAGTGCACCAGCGAATGACTAAACAAATTAAAGAAAATTAAATGATAGCTTTATGCAATTTCAACGGCTCCTCCTTTTTCAAAGATCCGTGCTTCCTTTGTTATGCAACAACCTAAATTTATTATCTCCCTTATTTTCTTAATGACAATTTCTAGTGGTTGACATAAAAATCTACAATTTCTTCTTTAAGATCCTGTGATCTTTTCACAAACCCTAAACAACAATTTCTTTATTAATTCTAGCAAATAAAAAATACCTTCTTCTATGTCTTCGGCAGTCACATCTCCCACACATAGCAATGCTTCTCCATTTGTTACCTTGAACAATTTCTTTTTGTTACATCCCTATTTTCTAACTTGCTTACTTTTACTTTTTACTTGGGCATAAGTAAATTTGTTGTGATGTTATAGACTTACGATAGGATATGACATGGAATTATATTGAATATCATTTATGAAATCATGGAAATGATTATGTTATTGTCAATTTAATATCTATATGATGAGATTTGATTTATTAGTTGAACTAATTGAATAATGATGCACTGATCGCATATTGTTTGATGACAAGTCAAATAGGTTACAAGTTATCAGATGACTCTCATAGTAGAGAGAGAGTATCTTCCGAGAAGGGAGATATAGACCTTGGAATACGAGTGGTCTATTTGCCAAACAAGTCTAGTGTTAAATGATAATGTGAACCAATGAGTCATATGAGGTAAGTCTTGTCTTGCTAGTTTTCTTTTGAAAATCTAATCGACAGGTAGTCGATATCCTGATTATCATCTAATCAAGTCGATGGTGAGTCGACATAGTCATTTGTGAAGTAAACAACGTTATAGACATAGAACGGTTGTGTTAATCTTCTTGTGTCACTTGAGGTTTTACTGTCTCTACTTAAACGTCAAGACGTTCTCATCAAGTTTGATGACGTGAATATTGTCGTCGGATTGTGATGGGGAGGTAAACGCGACCCATTCACATCATCTAAAATCCTTAGTGATCAAAATGGGATAAATAGAGGAGTTTTTAACCACTTCGGGTAGAGGTTTTTCATAGCTATGTGATAACTAAACAGAATCTTGAGTCTTGTTCTGCATTGACTCCAATTTGTCGCGATTGCCATATAACGCTTTGAGCATATGTTGTAAACTATTTTCTTTGCAGAGATTGACAGATGTCAAATTAGAAACCCAGACGTGTTATAACTTGTTTTGGTCGCAATATGGAGGAGTATGCCAAAATTGCATAAGTTATATTTTTGTAGTCGTGAGGTATTTATTTATTCTTGTTCATTGATGGAATCGATTTGAAGTTCTAAAAGGGAATCTTTTAAGCCATTACGAGGTAGTAACTGCCCACACTTTCTTCATATGTAATTCATGTTGTTTTGAAGTCTATGATTTGAGGGTATTTGTTTAAACCAACTCTGAGTGGATGACAGTGGATGAGAGAGGATGAGAGTGAATCAAAGTCATGTTTTAAATGATTTATATTGTGTTTTAAACCACGTTTTCCCTTCTCTTGATGAGAGCGATCCTCATTTTTTTGACAGTTGTAAACTTTGCAACTTAAGTGGGATTTGTTGCAACTTACCGAGTCATGGAGTTACTTTGCATGTCATAAAGGTTTCCATTTTAATAGGCATGGTCGGAGTTTTGGGGAGCCATCATTCCTTCACCGAGGGGAGGCTTGATAAGGGGTTTTTCTAACTGTTTGAGGAGAGACCGAAGATAGTGAAGTTTTAGGAGAGTTTATACCTAATACGTGGGCAGGAACAGCCCTCAAAAGGGGGAGTTGTGGAGATTGTTTGGAGGAGAGCAACATCAAGTAGAGTCATTATTTGGTTGTGACTTTTTATGTAGAGGGAGATAACTGAAAGGAGAAGGTGGGAGGAATTCAGGAAGGAGATTAATGTGACTATGGAGGGTGTTTTGAAGGTATTTTACCTTGGGCAGAAAGATCCGGCTGTTGGGAGAATAACTCAGAGTGCTTGAAATAAACCGGCATAGGGTCTTCTGTAGCTTGATGAAACCAGGTTCTTTTCTTCATGTAAAGTTTCTATATTGCTTTGCTATGATAGTTGAATGTTTAGATATCTCTCATATGTTGTATATGAGACTAGCGCACACAGAAGCCAATCAGGTTATCATAGCGAAAGTTTTCTTTTGATTGTAAGCATAATCACTACATAGTTATGCACTAATATGGTTACTGTATAATGAATTCTTTTCTAGAGACTAGTAATGCAAATGAGCCACCCATGACGTAGAGATATCATGTGGTGAATACTTAGAATAGCTAATGATATTATAGCAGGGAAGTGTGCCAAAGAAACCTAGTCATAAGAAGTGTGTTTTGACCGAAAGCTGAATATGTCTAAAACTTTTCTTTCACCAGAGAACACCTTGTCGTTGTTACCTCTTCATACTATTTTCTAGCTGACAATATAGCTTTTCTTTACGAAAAAGTTTAGAACCAAAGGTATCATCTCTTTAAAAGCCAATGCTATTTATAGCCATTTGAATGAAGGTAGATAATTCACAAAGTATGGTTTGAAATAAATTTGTAGGCATGCCCATGTATTACAGTACACCTTAGGTCTCATTATAGAATAATCATAAAAGTTTACTATGTAGACTTAACGGTACTTGTTTATGCCTACAAGTAAATCATAGGAATTTATATTTTAAATAATATAAATATCAAGGCAGAGTTATCATATTTTGGTTAACTATGGTGATGGTATTCAAGAGAACATGATAGTTCTAACTAACAAGCTTAATCCTAGGAAGTATACTTTGCTTCAAATAGGTGCTTCGAGGTGTGATGATTTCTTCATCACGGGGATAGACTAGAAAATAAAGGTTCTTACAATATTCTTACTTTTTGGAATAAGTATGTTTAATACCCATTAAGTGGGAATAGGGTAAATAAACCTATGCTCTATGGAATTTAGTACATAAGACTACGCCCAAACCATTGTCAAACTTAAAGGACTTAAATTTTAGTATCCGTGAATTGCTAAAAATAGATAGCAGGGTCCTTTAACTACATAGAATATGGATGAGAGAATAACCTTTTGACATTGGATTTTTATTGGAATAGACTTATCCACCTCTTGGTATCAAATCGATCTTAGTTGATGTATGAACTTGATTGAAACCTTTTGGTAGATTCTAAGTAGTTTTTCTTGAAAATAAGGATTGGTCTTGTTTAGAAAGTTTGAGACGACCTTTAAGTCGAAAATGGATTCAAGGAAAATCATTTACTGAAACACTATTATTTCTAGAATCAATTGCTTGATATTCCATTTTCATGGAAAAGGAAAAGCAAACCCTAGATTGACTGAGAAGGGATTAAGTTGTTAAAGGTACTTTGTTAAGTTACATCTTGTTCTATCTATTTATCTATCGGTCGATGACAAAGGTCAAGAATCCCTAATCTGGTAATGTTCATGTCTACCATATTGAAAAGAGATTTGTTACTAGTCGGCAATGTTTTACCTTAGGTAGGGAAAACTATCCTTTGGGTTACAATTTGACTTGAAACATAAGTCGCAAGCTTCGAGTTTAGCAGGCATGCAAGAGATACTATTAATGGATAAACAAACATAAATTATTATATCTGTTGGCCACAATTTTCTCATAGTTATTACTTAGTGAAAGTAAGGAATCTCAAATGATTGCAAGGATGCAAGGGATACCTAAGAATGGGTAATCATTTCATAAGGATTATGGAATGATGACAGTGTCGGGTGAGTCCACTTAAATCATAAAGACTAGGTTTGAGTTGGTCAAAACTCTTTAGTTAAACCTTAACTTAACTAGAGATGGTATTTATTATATTAAGGCATTGAGATCGTTATTTAGATCGTGATTGAAGGCTCAAGTGCCCTGACTATGTGTAATTATTCTTACTTGCAAGAAGTGATTTAGATTTCTAGACTATATTGCTTAACCTAGGTAAGGTTATCATCTTGGTCGTAATTAATCTATATATTTTTATTATGAGACAATAAGTCGTGGACCTCAGATATTGCAATGATGCAATGAGAGTCCTCATAAAGAAATAAAGTTGATTAGGTCTTGGCTTATAGACAGTGAAAGAAAACATGTATGGGTCGAGAAGACTAAATTGTTGAAATCATCATGACTTCATGAGTTAAACATAGTTTACCAAGTCGCACTGTAGGAATATGATAGTATCCAAGTCGAGTTGGAGTGGGTGAACATTACGATAACGTTCATTGCGAACGTCAATTTATATTGAAAACTATGGCCATAGCAATGTATATGTCTCTGCATGCATTGTCAGTTCACTGTATCTGGATTGCACATCCTATCGGGAATCATACTTAGCTAGATGGTATCTAGGGTTGTATGATAGATAGAGTTGTGCAAGATACAACACTATGTACTTGGAAAGGCAAATAACCACTGGTCACTTTGGTCTATAGTTCTCGTGAAGGGTAGGGCCACTTCCAGTTAGGAAGGAGTGCGGGAGACCGACGGTCTATGGTTAGAGGTAAATCACTGGAAAGATACTCTCTCTCTAGCAGAAGACATGCCGGGGCTTGTGATAAAGATGTCAGATTTCTTGATGCAGTATATTTCTGAGACTTGTGTTTATTGAGACTAAGTAAAACATTATCTGATTCGGGTATTTATAATTGATTTATTTTGTAAACGTTGTACTTGAGAAAGGCAATATGGTCTAATGTATTTAGTAATGAGAGATCTTGTAATTGTTGTTACTTGATTAATTATTTATAAAAGAAAAATAAAATTCTATCTCATTTTACCTTGTAAATTTACTTTATGGGGAATTTTTGGTTTTTACTATGTTTTTAGAATGTGGATGTTACATATGGTATCAGAGATATCAGGTTCAACACTAGGGCTTATGAGTCCACTGTGCTAACTTATAGTCAACATTATGCGGTTAGCTAATGTTCAAATTTTCTTGTGCCAAAATGACGTGGAGAAGAACAAAGAAAATAGCTAGGAAGTCTGTTCCCCAGCATTTGCCTAGATTAGTGGTTAAGAAGAAACCTATCGAGGAGGTTGAACTTAAAGAGAATATTACTTACTCTAAAGGTGCATGGCTAGAGGATTCAGAGACTTTTGCTGATGCGCTTAAGCGTATTCAGCTAGAAAGAAAACAACGTTCTGAACTGGCCAAGAATCCTACTAATTCTACTGGTGTAGTAAAACCTAGTAAACTGTAGCCAGTTACAACATGTCACTTGAACATTGATGTTATGTTTCTATTTTAGGAAAAAGGTGTTGGAGTACTTGTGTGTACATCCACCCTCTATGTTGGTTAAACTGGAAAATTGTAAAATGACAGTGACATATAGTCTTGTCATATCAACAATATAAACAAGGATGTGGTTACTCCTAAAGAAATTATAATAAAGATGACAATGTTTTGTAATAAGCTACTGATTGTTATGAGATAAATATATGTCTTGATATTTTGAGTCGCTTTAGATTCAGAAAAAACTGTTAGATAACTTAATTATTTGGTATGAGGAAAATGAGAGCATGTATCATACTAGAACCAAACCAGGGTGAAGGTCTAAAAGAGAATAAACCACTAATTAATCTCTTGATCGAATTGGAGCAATCCTAACCATGTTTAAAAACCAAGGAGATACCTAGTATTTTGGAAAAGAAAATATGAGATCAAGGAAACCGTGAAGGGGGAAAAATGAGAATTCTCATGGGATGAGAAAGGAAAATCACGAAGAATATAGCGTGAGCTATAGAAAATCCTAAAACTCTAGACCCTAAAAGGAAGCAAAGGATAGGCTTGCCCTAGAACTGTTCTAGACATGAAGAAAGTCATTTCTCCAAAGTTGATGGAACAAGTGTTGGAATCAACTGAAAATCTTATTCCTCTTAGAATTTTGGGATGAGTTACCTAGAAAAGCACCTTATCTTATGACAACTATAGGATTAATAGAATCAAAAGTCCCTTTATAAGAATTATTGGCTAAAGGTTTGAATAGATCCAATATTCCACCATTGGGTGCACTAGATATCATTGACAAGAGGAAGGACATAACTCTACAATTGTGTATTGAGTATCATATGCTCATTAAAACCATGATAAGGAGCAAATATCTTTCTCACGTATTGATGACCTCTTTGATTAGATGGGTTGAGTTGTTATGTTATCAAAGATTGATTTAAGATTGATATGTCATCAATCAAGACTAAAGGATGAGGGTACCCTTGAAACAACTTTTGGACAAGAATGGGCACTGTGAGTTTGCAGTGATGTCCTTTGGACGTACAAATGCCTTGTCCTATTCATGAATCTCATGAGCAGTGTGTCTAGAGATTGTTTAGACATATGTTTTCTAGTCTTCTAGAAGATGTACTTATTTATTTTAAGCATGAAGGAGAACATTAATCCTTATGTGCAAGTGATTCTATAATTATTAATAGAAATTACAATAGCACGAATGCTATGAAATTCCTGTTTCAAAGGACAGTTTGAGGGAAAATTGGTGCCTCAGGAGATGGTTTAAGGGTGTACCTTTACATGATAAGTAAATTTAGAAAGCTCTTGTGGTAAAATTTAAAAGATTCAAGGTATGAAAGGTTTTTCATTTTAAGTTTCACAGACGATTGAGTTCAGAGAAAGAATATGTGTTTCTAATTCTTCTGAAATAAGAAAATTGGTGTGGAAGGAAGTCATATTCCACTATACCTAGGACATCTAGGGGTAACCAAATACTAACAGATATAAAACCTCTTTAATTCTTTAAGGAATAAAGAATGATGTTGCGAGATTTGTATCATATTGTCTAGAAGGCCAGAGGGAAAAAGTAGAACATCAACACCTGAAGGATTGTTGTACTCACATGACGTGCCATAGAGGAAATGGCAAGATATTAGTATAGACTATGTGCAAAGACTTCCCATGTCTAGGAATAAACACGATGTCATTTTGAAATTGATAACTCTCGATGGTAGCACATTATATACTAGGGAATTGGACTGATGGAGCATCAGTGTTTAGATTGCATGGTTTTCTGAGAAGGTTATCTCAGATAGAAATATGCGTGTAATGTCAAGCTTTTGGCAAATTTGCTCTCTATGCTAAGGACTGAAATTTAAAAGAGTATAATTTATTATCCTGTGAACAGATGGTTAAACTAAGGAAGTTAACTAGGTCTTAGAAGTTTTGTTCCAAACATGTTGCATGGATTAGCAATACAAGTAGGGAGACCACTTATTACGTGAAAATTTTGACAATACTTAATTTTTTCTATTAAGATGGCTTGAATTGAAACATTGGACAGAAAGATGCCAAACTCCTATAAGCTGGGTAAGCTAGAAGATAGGATTAGCATTAGTCCTGAAATGTTATTAGAAATGAATGAAAAGATTTAACTAATCAAGAAAGATCAGATGAAATGGATAATGAATAGAAAAGTTACGCTAATGATTAAGCGTACACCAAGGCAATTCTCGGTTAGAGAAGGAAAATTCTTTTAAGGGTTAAACCCCTGGAAACGTTTCCTAAAGAATGGAATGTATTCTAAACCAATTCCTAAGTATAAAGGACCTTTCTAAAACTTTAAGGTTAGAAATTTTATTGATATCTAGAATCAATCTATTATCAATTATTGCCAGGAGGCAACATGCTTTTTGTGATTTATATATGAGAAATATATTCATGGAATGTATAAATGTTATAATCTATGAATGATTTAAAAGTACAAGAACCTAGGAAAGGTTATGGTCAAGCTCTTGAAACACTTGAAGATCACAAGCAATGCTTGTGTAACATAGAGGTTATGAAGTGTAAGGTCCAGTGGGACCAGTATGCATAGAATAGTTTTGCATGGGGAGAAATTACCATGAATTCTAGCAGAAATTTCCTCATTTACTTTATGCTGATAGCAGTTAAACAATGAATATGCTTTTAAGTTGTGTTTTGATGCCTTATATCATCGAGGACAATGAATCTTTAGGGGAAGGATATGTTACATCCCTATTTTCTAACTTGCTTACTTTTACTTTTTACTTGGGCATAAGTAAATTTGTTGTGATGTTATAGACTTATGCCAGGATATGACATGGAATTATATTGAATATCATTTACGAAATCATGGAAGTGATTATGTTATTGTCGATTTAATATCTATATGATAAGATTTGATTTATTAGTTGAACTAATTGAATAATGATGCACTGATCGCATATTGTTTGATGACAAGTGAAACAGGTTACAAGTTATCAGATGACTCTCAGAGTAGAGAGAGAGAGTCTCTTTCAAGAATGGAGATATAGACCTTGGAATATGAGTGGTCTATTTGCCAAACGAGTCTAGTGTTAAATGATAATGTGAACCAATGAGTCGTATGAGGTAAGTCTTGTCTTGCTAGTTTTCTTTTGAAAATCTAATTGACAGGTAGTCGATATCCTGATTATCATCTAATCAAGTCGATGGTAAGTCGACATAGTCATTTGCAAAGTAAACAACGTTATAGACGTAGAACGGTTGTGTTATTCTTCTTATGTCACTTGAGGTTTTACTGTCGCTACTTAAACGTCAAGACGTTCTCATCAAGTTCGATGGCACAAATATTGTTGCTGGATTGTGATGGGGAGGTAAACTCGACCCATTCACATCATCTAAAATCCTTAGTGATCAAAATGGGATAAATAGAGGAGTTTTTAACCACTTCGGGTAGAGGTTTTTCACAGCTATGTGATAACTAAACAGAATCTTGAGTCTTGTTCTGCATTGACTCCAATCCATCGCGATTGTCGTATAATGCTTTGAGCATATGTTGTAAACTATTTTCTTTGTAGAGATCGATGGATGTTGAATTAGAAACCCAGACGTGTTATAACTTGTTTTGGTCGCAATATGGAGGAGTATGCCAAAATTGCATAAGTTATATTTTTATAGTCGTGAGGTATTTATTTATTCTTGTTCGTTGACGGAATCGATTTGAAGTTCTAAAAGGGAATCTTTTAAGCCATTAGGAGGTAGTAACTGCCCACACTTTCTTCATATGTAATTCATGCCTTTAATTGTTTTGAAGTCCATGATTTGAGGGTATTTGTTTAAACCAACTCTGAGTGGATGAGAGTGGATGAGAGTGGATGAGAGTGAATCAAAGTTGTGTTTTAAATGATTTATATTATGTTTTAAACCACGTTTTCCCTTCTCTTGATGAGAGTGATCCTCATTTTTTTGACAGTTGTAAACTTTGCAACTTAAGTGGGATTTGTTGCAACTTACCAAGTCATGGAGTTACTTTGCATGCCGTAAAGGTTTCCATTTTAATAGGCATGGTCGGAGTTTTGGGGAGCCATCATTCCTTCATCGAGGGGAGGCTTGATAAGGGGTTTTTCTAACTATTTGAGGAGAGACTGAAGACAGTGAAGTTTTAGGAGAGTTTATTCCCGATACGTGGGCAGGAACGACCCTCAAAAGGGGGAGTCGTGGAGATTGTTTGGAGGAGAGCGACATCAAGTAGAGTCATTATTTGGTTGTGATTATTTTATGTAGAGGGAGATAAATGAAAGGAGAAGGTGGGAGGAATTCAGGAAGGAGATTAATGTGACTGTGGAGGGTGTTTTGGAGGTATTTTGCCTTGGGCAGAAAGATCCAGCTATTGGGAGAATAACTCAGAGTGCTTGAAAATAAACTGGCATAGGGTCTTTTGTAGCTTGACGAAACCAGGTTCTTTTCTTCATGTAAAGTTTCTATATTGCTTTGCTATGATAGTTGAATGTTTAGATATCTCTCATACATTATATATGAGACTGGTGCACACAGAAGCCAATCGGGTTATCATGGCGAAAGTTTTCTTTTGATTGTAAGCATAATCACTGCATAGTTATGCACTAATATGGTTACTGTATAATGAATTCTTTTCTAGAGACTAGTAATGTAAATGACCCACCCATGATGTAGAGATATCATGTGGTGAATACTTAGAATAGCTAATGATATTATAGCGGGGAAGTGTGCCAAAGAAACCCAGTCATAAGAAGTGTGTTTTGACTGAAAGCTGAATATGTCTAAAACTTTTCTTTCACCAGAGAACACCTTGTCGTTGTTACCTCTACATACTACTTTCTAGCTGACAATATAGCTTTTCTTTATGAAAAAGTTTAGAACCAAAGGTATCATCTCTTTAAAAGCTGATGCTATTTATAGCCATTTGAATGAAGGTAGATAATTCACAAAGTCTGGTTTGAAATAAATTTGTAGGCATGCCTATGTATTACAGTACAACTTAGGTCTCATTATAGAATAATCATAAAAGTCTACTATGTAGACTTAACAGTACTTGTTTATGCCTCCAAGTAAATCATAGGAATTTATATTTTAAATAATATAAATACCAAGGCAGAGTTATCATATTTTGGTTAACTATGGTGACGGTATTCAAGAGAACATGATAGTTCTAACTAACAAGCTTAATCCTAGGAAGTATACTTTGCTTCAAATAGGTGCTTCGAGGTGTGATGATTTCTTCATCACGGGGATAGGCTAGAAAATAAAGGTTCTTACAATATTCTTGATTTTTGGAATAAATATGTTTAATACCCATTAAGTGGGAATAGGGTAAATAAACCTATGCTCTATGGAATCTAGTACATAAGACTACGCCCAAACCATTGTCAAACTTAAAGGACTTAAATTTTAGTATCCATGAATTGCTAAAAATAGATAGCAGGGTCCTTTGACTACATAGAATATGGATGAGAGAATAACCTTTTGACATTGGATTTTTATTGGAATAGACTTATCCACCTTTTGGTATCAAATCGATCTTAGTTGATGTATGAACTTGATTGAAACCTTTTGGTAGATTCTAAGCTATTTTTCTTGAAAATAAGGATTGGTCTTGTTTAGAAAGTTTGAGACGACCTTTAAGTCGAAAATGGATTCAAGGAAAATCATTTACTGAAACACTATTATTTCTAGAATCGATTGCTTGATATTCCATTTTCATGGAAAAGGAAAAGCAAAACCCTAGATTGACCGAGAAGGGATTAAGTTGTTAAAGGTACCTTGTTAAGTTACATCTTGTTTTATCTATTTATATATCGGTCGATGACAAAGGTCGAGAATCCCTAATTTGGTAATGTTCATGTCTACCATATTGAAAAGAGATTTGTTACTAGTCGGCAATGTTTTACCTTAGGTAGGGAAAACTATCCTTTGGGCTACAATTTGACTTGAAACATAAGTCACAAGCTTCGAGTTTAGCAGGCATGCAAGAGATACTATTAATGGATAAACAAACATAAATTATTATATCTGTTGGTCACAATTTTCTCCTAGTTATTACTTAGTGAAAGTAAGGAATCTCAAATGATTGCAAGGATGCAAGGGATACCTAAGAATGGGTAATCATTTCATAAGGATTATGGAATGACGACAGTGTTGGGTGAGTCCACTTAAATCATAAAGACTAGGTTTGAGTTGGTCAAAACTCTTTAGTTAAACCTTAACTTAACCTAGAGATGGTATTTATTATATTAAGGCATTGAGATTGTTATTTAGATCGTGATTGAAGGGTCAAGTGCCTTGACTATGTGTAATTATTCTTACTTGCAAGAAGTGATTTAGATTTCTAGACTATATTGCTTAACCTAGGTAAGGTTATCATCTTGGTCGTAATTAATCTATATATTTTTATTATGAGACAATAAGTCATGGACCTCAGATATTGCAATGATGCAATGAGAGTCCTCATAAAGAAATAAAGTTGATTAGGTCTTGGCTTATAGACAATGAAAGAAAACATGTATGGGTCAGGAAGACTAAATTGTTGAAATCATCATGACTTCATGAGTTAAACATAGTTTACCAAGTCACACTATAGGAATATGATAGTATCCAAGTCGAGTTGGAGTGGGTGAACATTACGACAACGTTCATTGCGAACGTCAATTTATATTGAAAACTATGGCCATAGTAATGCATATGTCTCTGCATGCATTGTCGGTTCACTGTATCTGGATTGCATATCCTATCAGGAATCATACTTACCGAGAGGGTATCTAGGGTTGTATGATTGATAGAGTTGTGTAAGATACAACACTATTTACTCAGAAAGGCAAATAACCACTGGTCACTTTGGTCTATACTTCTCGTGAAGGGTAGGGCCACTTTCGGTTAGGAAGGAGTGTGGGAGACCAACGAACTGTGGTTGGAGGTAAATCACTGGAAAGATACTCTCTCTCTAGCAGAAGACATGCCAAGGCTTGCGATAAAGATGTCAGATTTTCAGATGCAGTATATTTCTGAGACTTGTGTTTATTGAGACTAAGTAAAACATTATCTATTTCAGGTACTTATAATTGATTTATTTTGTAAACATTGTACTTGACAAAGACAATTTGGTCTATTGTATTTAGTAATGAGAGATCTTGTAATTGTTGTTACTTGATTAATTATTTATAAAAGAAAAAAAAATTCTATCTCATTTTACCTTGTAAATTTACTTTATGGAGAATTTTTGGTTTTTACTATATTTTTAGAATGTGGATGTTACACTTTTCCTCTTATCCTTGGTGGCTTCTTTAGACTTCCTTCATGTGTAACCGCTGCATATTCAGATATCGGCGCTAAACATCTGCAATTCCTTCTAAACTCAAAGAATTCCCCTCGAACAGATTGTCCATGGTCTCCATTACATTTCTCTTCCTCCTTTTGGTTTTGACTTCAAAAACTACTGCTTCTTGTTATTGTTTCGTCCCTATTTTGGACATCGATTTCTATCTTCTACGGCCTGACTTCAAACTTGTCACTAACCTTAACAAATTATCCGTGGCACATGAAGCTCTTTGACAGTATCTTTCTTTTGTGATCTTAATCACCTCAAATGTTTTGGTATAACACTCCCTGCACTATGCTCTTCACACAACAATCTACCACCCTGAGAGTCTGAGTCTTCTATACGCTACAATCCATGAGGTGTTGCCTCTCATCCTCGCATAGGCACAAGAATGAAGTGTGCTCTGATACCAACTGAAGAAACAGTAAATGCTTTATTCATTTATTCGATGATAATTGCAGATACAAACCATAGTTAAATACTTGTGATGAAACAGATGAAATAGTTACATAACTGACGTAACTATCAGATAGTTACTAAATAATGTAATATGCATAGTTAAACTAAACAATGCACGCTAACACTTACTACCAATGGGGTGGCTCACTACTGGTGGATGGCTCATTGCCAAAGTTAGTGAACTGAGATAATAGCATCTACACTATGCCAAGGTTCAGTTCCATTAAAGCGCAATAAGTATCCTCTGCTCTACTCTGCTTTTACACTTCACAATTATCTTCTCATTTTCACAACCTCATAGAAATTCATGACTTTATTTCATGTTTTTATACAATTCATCAACCTTGGAATTTACATTAAGGTCAAGATTACAATCAACAACCTTTGGAACAATCTCCAAGGTCGGTAAACATACATACATACATTAAGATAGGTCTGGACCTAAATGAATTAGGGGAGAAGAGAAATGAATGCAAATCATGCCAAGCCTTAGCTGGGACTCAAATTATGCAATCTTCCATGCAACAACATGCTTCCACGATCTTCAAATCATAATTGCAAGTAGTGAGAACAACCAGTTCGTCCAAGACTGGAGTAAACACTAAGACTTTTAGAAACACGCTTCATGTACAATCCGGATTATACTTTGCAGACCAATCAAAAGGTAGGAACATGATCTAAAGACTCCCACAAGCATGTTATAATCACCCAGAACATCTGCACAACGTCTAAACACTTTATCCATAAGATTCTTCAAACTGGAGCACTTGAACATTACTGTCGGCCACTGTCATAAATGAAAGATCGCTTACGGAGCACCAAATCATGAACCATTTGAAATGAAGGCACCTAACATCATCACAAACTTAATTCTAGAACTGTAGACTATGAAACTTAAATGAAGAGAAATGCAGAGAAAAATACATTCTCCCTATCACCATTAAATACATAAAAAATAGTTTTGACTCTGGTGAACACAACTCACTCAAATCTTCACACCGGAGGCTCAAACTTGAAACATAGCATCTACAGACATCCCTTAACATTCATTCCAATCTGGAGGCAAAGATATTCAATCTATAGGATATGCAGAGCAAAGTACTGCACTTGTTCTAGTAGATAAATCAATTCTGCACTTGTGCTAATTCCTCAAATACTTGTTCAAGTAACTTCCTTCTGTGCTGACATCAATGACAACACTTACTACTCATACTTGAAACAATCTCCCACTTTGTCAATGATGGCAACACATGATGTGAAAAACCATCAAGACATATAATCTTGCTTTGCTTCTTTGCTCCCCCTCACTTGATGCTTTCTCTGTCTGCAATCTTCTTCTTAGGTTTTTCACATGAACTTATCTCCCCCTTTGACATCAATGGCAAAGGGTGCCAGACCTTCTCACTTTACTACACAACTCCCGCTTTCACGAACACTGTAACACTTATTACTCTTTATCAGGAAATCATATTAGCAACTTCTACTTGTTCCCCCTGAGAGGTAGCCTTCAAAACATCAATCCAGATCAAAAGATGAAACTTTAGATACCACTGGAGTAATGCATCCCTTATGCATCTTTAGTTTAAAGCAAGAGGGGTAATAACCCCTAACTTCTCCCTAAGATACTCAAAAGTATCCTTAGGCAGAGGCTTAGTGAAAATATCTACAATCTGATCCTTTGTAGACACGTACTCCATATTTACTTCATTCTCTATTACCTTTCCTCTCAGAAAGTGATACCTTATTGATATATTCTTTGTCCTTGAGTGCATCATAGGATTCTTTGAAATGTTTATAGCACTTGTGTTCTCACAAAAGATTGAAATAGGTTCTTCATACACAACTCTTATGTCCTTCAATGTCTGCTTCATCCAAAAAACTTGAGTACAACATCATGTTGCAACAATATATTCTTCTTCTATAGTAAACAATGAAACTAATTCTTGCTTCTTGCTCAGCCATGAAACCAATTTGTTACCCAAGAGGAAAGCACCTCCACTTGTACTTTTTTTATCATCATCATCTCCAACCCAATCTACATCTGTACAAGCACTAAGAGTGAAATCAGTATCTTTGGGATACCACAAACCATGGTCTGAAGTGCCTTTAAGTATCTCATGATTCTCTTGACTACCGTCACATGTGATTATTTGGGATCTTCTTGAAATCTTGCCACAAGACAGACTGCATGCATTATGTCTAGTTTGATATGGGTTAGATAGAGCAGTCCTCCAATCATAGACCTAGATTTTTTCTAATCAGTCTTAGGTGATTCATCATTCTTTCTCAGCTTGCAGCTAGTTACCATAGGAGTACATACTGACTTAGAATCCTCCATTCTAAACTTTTTCAACAATTCTTTCACATACTTGGACTGAGAAATAAAAATTCCTTTTTCTGATTGAGTAATTTACAGTCCTAAAAAGAAATTCATTTCACCAAACATAAACATCTCAAATTCCTTTTTCATTTCTTCTGCAAATTTCTTACAATACCTTCATTGCCTCCAAAAATAATATTATCAATAAAGACTACAACAATCAGAATTTGATCATCATTGATTTTGAAATAGAGATTGATGTCTGCAATACCTTTATTGAACCCTAATTACATCAAATACTTGTCTAGCCTTGCATACCAAGCTCACTTTGTTTCTTACTACTTCTCCATTTTCATTCATCTTATTCTAAAACCCCATTTAGTTCCAATCACATTCCTATTACTAGGTCTAGGAACCAATTCCCAAGTTTGATTCTTCTCTATTTGCATTAGTTTTTCCTGCAATGCCTTAATCCAAAACTCATCTTTACACGCTTCAATAATTGTGTAACATCCACATTCTAAAAACATAGTAAAACTAGAAAATTTACCATAAAGTAATTTAACAAGGTAAAAATGAGATAGAGATTTTTTTTTCTTTTATTCAACATATAATCAAGTAACTACAATTACAAGATTTCCCATTACAAAATACAATAAACCATATTGTCTTTCTCAAGTACAATGTTTACAAAAGTAAATCAGTTACATAAACAAATTTGAAATAATTACTGCTTCTAAATATCTGATATCTTTATCACAAGTCCTAGCATGTTTCCTACTTGGAGAGAGAGTATCTTTCCAATGATTTATCTCCATCCACAGACCGGTGGTCTCCCACACATCTTCCACATAGGAAGTGGCCCTACCCTTCACAAGGGATATAGACCTTAGGTGACCAGTGGTAATTTGCCATTTCTTGAGTACATAGTGTCGTATCCTACACATATCTTTCAACCATACAACCCTACATACCCTCTAGCTAAGTATGATTTATGATAGATAGTGCAATCTAGATACAGTGAACCAACAATGCATGTAGAAAACAATGCATTACTTTAGCCACAGTTTTTAATATCAATATCATTCATAATGAATGTAGTTGTTGTGTTCACCCACCCCTACTCAACTTGGATGCTATCATATTCTCGCAGTTTAATCACACCAACTATATTTACATAAATAGTATAATCATCATGTCATGATAAATGTATTCTTGACTTAGATAAGTCTATATGTCATAATTATTCAATTGGTTCATAATCGACTCCAGGTTTTACCTATCAACCCTTGGTAAATATGATTTCACAATATAAACATGTCTCATCTCTAAGAGACCTAGGTTCATAATTGACCTTTGGTTTAACTCAATCATGGTTAGGAATACATTAACTCTTGTAAAGATGATAACTCCTATTCAAAGGAATAAGAATACTTTTCAATTCACTTATACGTGATGTCCTTATCCATCTCTTCTTATACACTCAAATATGATTCTATATAAGGTTATAGACATAGTCTATTTCAACATAATGGTTTACTATAAAACTATACTCAACAAGATTACTAGTATAGATAATATAGAAGGTCCTACGACATTTATCCATTTTCCAAACTATCCTTAGTTAATCTATCACTCAATAGGTTTACCATAGTTGTTATAGATCACCAAGAATCTAAATTCTTTTGGTAAGGGAATCATTCTTGACAAATGTATTTAACCAAGAATGGTTTCAAAATGATAATATCTTCCACTTAGTCCTTTATGCCACACTACTCACAGTTTGGTAAGTTTTCCCTATCAAGTATCCTCTACTAATTCATTGGAACTATATTTCAAGACTAACTTGTATCTATATAGTCAGCTGTCCTCAAATGGAAACTCACTCAAATAGGTGACTGGTTGACTAGTTTCATGATAACTACGTTATCCTCATTTGAATATAAGATAATAGAAAACATTTGGTTCTCTGTGCTTATATTTTAACAAGTATCATAGTTTTATACAAAGGCACAGGGTTAGCCTGGTAAAATCATGGAATAGGTTTCATTATTAACACAAGAATCAGCCTCACTTGGCTAAGTCGACACTCAATACTTAAACTGAAATGAAATAACAGTCATATAATGACTCTAATATATTCCATACACAGTTGAATCAGTCAATCAAACTAAATCAATGATATTAAAAGAGACACAGTCAACTCATCTTCTTTGGAACAGTTACACTATAAACTTAAAAGATAACCAAATAGAAATGGACAAATGTCCAAGACAAGGCAACATTTAAATTTTCATTGTCTTCTAAAGGCATAAAATGCAGAGGCATTTACCTGTAGGTGGCGGTCTATACTGTAAAGGTATTGTAGATAGAATACTTGTGTATTCTTCCCAGACAATCATTCTTAGCCTTCTCTATATCCTTCTCTCTATCCACCGTGAACTTTCCTCTCCCTCGGCCCACGACTATCTAAACATAACTTAACACATAAAAGGTACCCATCGACTATTTAAGTCGTGGCTTTTAAGAGCCCAAACCAACTCATAAATGAGTCATCCCAACTATGCACTCCACCTCTTTTGTAGTTAAAAACACATTCAAACTAAACGGTTTTGTCTCCTGATTGAATTCAACTACCAGCTAGAATAGTGCAATTGACAACATATGTCGATAATGCAAAACATCATTGAGGAAAAATAGTGAATGTGGCTGGGTTATCCGCCACTCCTCATCTAAGAGGCCGCTAACTCATTTCACTAAATTTAGAGCAATCGATTACTCATAAAGAGTGGTTCGATCCATCATGCATTAGTAATGAAGGCACTCCTTGAAAGATGCCTATGGCTGCTCAAGCAAAAACCTTATTAACTTGTCATGAGGTATTATCCTCATTCAACACATAAGCATATTCTTATCTAATTATATTAGATATAGTTTACATAACATTATCTCTATTTGATAGTTATGGTTGATCAATAAGATTAATAATAATAAACAAAGGTTTAGGGATTATGTGAATGGGTCGAGTTTACCTCCCCATCACAATCCTTCATTAAATCACGTCAACTCGACGAGATCGACATTTGACGTTAAACATCAACAATAAAAACACGTCATCTTAACTTGATGAAAATGTCTTGACATTAAGAATTGACAACAAAACCTCAATTGACTTAATAATAATAATAAGACAACCATTTTATGACAATAATGTCATAATTTTTACATTAAACATAAATGGTCACAGTTCATACACAAATGACGTTGTTTACATTACTAATGACTATGATGACTTACTACATTTTGAAAAGATTTGTAAGATATCGACTACCTATCGATTGGGTTCAAAAGTAAATTGACAAGACAAGACTTACCTCTTACAACACATTGGTTCACGTTTTTGTTACACGCTCATACTCATTTTGGCAAATAAACCATTCATAACCTAAGGTCTATATCTCTCTCCTTGAAAGATACTATCTCTCTCTATCTTTTCTCCAAGAGTCATCTGAAAACCTGTATTCCTATATCAAACTTGTAACCAAACAAATTATGATTAGTGCATCATTATTTAGATAATAAATCAAATCTCATAATGCAATTATTAAATCGATAATAACATAATCATTTCCATAATTTCATAAATGACATTCAATATAAACCATGTCTTTTCTTGGCATTAATTTAAACATCATAATAGATTTACTTATGTCCCAGTAAAAGTGACAAGTATAGTAAAACAAAAATTAGGGATGTAACATATCCTTCCCCTAAAGATTCATCGGCCTCGATGATATAAAGTATCAAAATGTAACTAAAAAGCAAGTTCATTATTTTCAACTAGTAACAACATTAAATAAATGAGGAAACTTTTGGTAAAATTCATGGTAATCCTCCCATGTAGCATTTTCCTCAGCATATTGGTCCCATTGGACCTTGCATTGCAAAACTTCTCTGTTATGCAAGCCTAGCTTGCACATTTCTAACACCTTGAGTGGCTCAATTGTGACTACCCCTGGATCCTGCATCTGTAAAGAATTCCAATTCAAAATATGGTTATCACCTACCTTATATTTCTTCAAATAAGACACATGAAAAACACTGTGCATTCTAGACAAGGCTGGTGTTAAAGCAATTCTGAAGGCAACTAGATTAACCACTTCAAGTACTTCAAAGGGTCCCACATAATGAGGGGCTAGCTTAGAAGACTTCCCAAACTTGATAGAACTTTTCTAAGGTTTAACTCTCAAGAGAACTTTCTCTCCAACAGAGAATTGCCTCGATACACACTTTGCATCCACAGAGGTCTTTTCCCTATCATTGGCTTCTGCCAATCTTTTTCTAATCAGCTTTACCTTCTCTTCCATTTCAGTTAGCATTTTTGGTCTGATGCTAATCCTATCTTCTAGCTTATCCCAACTTATAGGAGTTCGGCATCTTCTTCCATACAATGCTTCAAATAGCGCCATCTTAATAGTGGAATGATAGGAATTGTTATAAGCAAATTCCACAAGTGGTAAGTATTCCTCCCACTTATATTGCTTATCCATGCAATACATTCACAACAAGTCTTCCAAAACCTAGTTTACTCTCTCAGTTTGTCCATCAGTTTCAGGATGATAAGTTGTACTCACGTTGAGTTTAGTCCCTAGTGCAGAAAACAAAGTTTGCCAAAACCTTGATGGTACACCAACACTCACTAGATCATGTTTGAGGAGGGAAGTTAGTATCTTCATTAGCCTTTTTGCTCATTTGACCTTACTCCTAATTAGTTTGTCAATGGATGTGATTACAAACTGGGTGTCCACAATTTTTTTCTCATGAAGACTGACAAACTAGTGGTCTTCAATCCTGGACATAGGGCTTAAGAAGGATCTTGTCCTTAAATAATGCATACAATTCCTTTGTAACATGTGCTTTCTTCAAATGCCTAGGTGGTGCAGGAGCACCTTCTCTATGGTTCAAGAGTCATGTTTTGTTTTTGTTTTCAATAAGGCTTCTTAAGCCACTTCATGTTTGTAATAAGCTTCCGTGTCAATTTGGTCACTAGACCTATGTAGACCATGTTTTGGTCGAGTTTGATGTAATAACACAAGGAAAACATGTAGTTTTCTTATGATAGGAGACAACCAAAGATTAAGTGATTTTCAAATCAGTTTGTATGGTTGGAGGGATGTAAATTGTTGTCTCAAGCCTTTTATAGGTGAGAAGTATGATGTAACAAAGCATGCATGAAGAGAAGAATGAATGAATGAAGATCTAGATTTTTAGGTGTTGAACATTGTTCTTTCTGAGTATTTCTCTATGATTGTCTGAAACTAACTAGAAGTGTTCATGTATTGAAGTAGCTTCATTTGGAATTGATCTGGTGTCTTAAAGTGTTGTAGTTTGTGAGAAATTGTTCCTTGTATAGAGACTGGTCTAAAAACCTAGAAACTAGGGTTTGGTGAACAAACGGAGTGTTATTCCTCTGTCCACTAAAAGTAAGATTCTCATGTTTAGTGTGATAGAGGAATACAGTGTGCATTTTGTGTTTTCTATTGTTCTAGATCAGACACCCAAAAGATCCAAGGAGTTTGGCATAAGTCGACTAGGCATCTCTATGTGACTAGTCATAGGAGTGATAGGAAAAGTGTTTTTATGTGAACAGTGAGTGGAGTGGCCAAATTGATGGTGGTCAAGTGTTTGTAGAAGAGTATAGACCCCTTTCTGTCCTATTGAGTTTTGTTTCTGTGCATTTATTTGGTGTTGGTGTAGTCGCAGAGTAACTGAAGTGCCATCGATGTAAGTTTCATATTGTTTCACCAAATATACATTTCATGTGTATCTCACAATTGTATGTCGAGATTGTATGTAGAGAATATACATTTCACATGATACAAAGGGTGACTGATAGCAATGGTAAAGAGAACTGGAAGTAGATAGTCAAATCTTACATATACAAATTGGTTGTATCGGCATATCAGAAAGACATACAAGGAGCTCACCGACAATTGAAGTCATGTCGAGGAAAGGAGGTCCCACCAAATGTATATCGGCAATGTATATTGAGATTGTATGTGGTGAAACATATAACTGGTGACCGGGTGTAATAGTGAATCGGCGCATATGAACTGCAGTCCACTGGTGATAACAAGTTAAGCGTTGTATATGAGTTAACACCGTATCAGCATATCAGCCAAGATCCTTAAGTGTTTGCCGATGAGAAAAGCTTTGTCGATGGATGTGTGTGAAGTTGACATTGGCATGATTAGTGTATCAGTGGAAGGTCTTTTGAGTTTACCAATAGTGTTAAGTCTGGCCGATAGGGTCAGGACTAATTGCCACAGTTAAGGTGAATGTAAAGCTAACCGCCATCAGAGTATCAGCAGGGTATACGAAGACACCGTCAATAAGAGAAGTCTTTCCGATAACAAAGCAGCGTAGGCTGTCGGGGAGAGTTAAGAGGTCAGACTAAGAGTTTGTAAAGTGGCCGACGGGATATGTTTGTCTGACAAGGTTTGGTCGCCAAGACATAAACCACCTCACACCGATCAGTTAATTGATCAATTTGAACGTTTCTACTAAGCACTCTGCATCATATTGGTATCAGAGCCAATATTTGAATTGGAGTAGTGTATGTCAGACACAGAAATAGAAACTAAGGTTAGCACAATGCCTCCCAAGTCGATGAGCAAAGAAGCCATCAAGAAGATGGTAGAGGAGATGCTTGAAGCAAGGCTGAAAGAAGAGAGGCCTAAGGGTAAGGAAAAAGAGGATGGAAGTGCTTCTGATACAGAAGAAGAAGAAGAGGCAGAGGAAAGCCCTCAAGAACAAGGTATGTCTGTAGACCAAAAGGCATTCTTGAAAGCACTCAAAGGTGCTCATGGAGATAGTGGCGATCCAAAGATGGATGTTCCTACATTCAATGGGAAACTCGATGGAGATGCCCTCATGGATTGGATTGAAGCCATGAGTAATTATTTTGACTTTAAGCAGTATAGTGACAGCAAGAAAGTCAAGTTTGCTAAGACTAGATTGAGAGGTTCTGCCCTAGTCTAGTGGAACTATATGCAAGGTGAAAGAGAGAAGGTTGGAAAGAACCCTATCACCAAATGGAGTAGAATGGTGGCCATGCTAAGAGACAAGTTCATGCCATGTGATTATGAGTTGCAGACCATTAGAAAGTTTAATCATCTCAGAGAAAAGGATATGGATGTGGCTACATATACTGAAGAATTCTATAGATTGAGCATGAGAGCCAATCACAAGGAGGAAGAGAAAGAGATGGTGGCCAGATATCTCGATGGTTTGAGGTATAACATACAAGATGAATTCAGTGTGGTGGTTCCCAAAACAGTGGATGAGTGTTTTCTATTAATCTCTAGGGCTGAAGAAAAGTTGAAAAGAAAGGGTGATCAAAACACCAAAGGAAGAGGTGGTAGAAATAATAGGGGAAGAGGCAGTTTTGGTAGAGGACAGTCAAGTAGAAATGAGAACTCAAGTCAACAAGAGTCACATTCTAATGTAGAACATAGAGGTGGTTTTAGAGGTTGGAGAAGACCTAATGGTAGAGGTAGAAGTGGTGGTGCGGGACCCAGAGTTTTCACTGGAAGATGCTATGGTTGAAATCAAGTAGGCCATACTACGAAAAAATGCCCTAAGAAGGCATCTAGTTCCCATGATGGTGGGAGAAGGAATCAGTTGTTGAAAGATGATGATTGCCAAAGTGTGAATTCACCCATTAGTAGTGCTGCACTAGTCCTTGAAGGAGAGAGCATGATGATCAAGAGAACCTTGATAAAGATGCCATTGAAGCAAGAACCCCCACAAAGGAAGACTCTCTTCAGAACTCAAGGTATAGCATATGGTAAGCTTTGTAAAATCATTGTTGATTCAGGTTCTCCTAAGAATGTAGTGTCTACTGAAATGGTAGAGAAATGTAAATTGAAAAGGCTACCCCATGTTAGTCCTCATAAGATCTCTTGGCTGAATAAGAGTCAAAATTACATGGTAGAAGAACAAACCTGGGTTGAGTTTGAGCTAGGTGATTATAAGGATAAGATACTATGTGAGATAATTCCCATGGATGCTTGTCACCTTCTTCTTGGACGTCCATGGCAGTATGATGTGAAGGTAGAACATGATGGTTAGAAGAGTACATACCTCATCGCCAAGAATGGAAGGAAGTTTAGGATGGATCCTATGCAAGAGCAGATTGGAGAGAAGAGTAATGACACCAATGTCATGATGGTTAGTGGCAAAGAGTTCTTACATCTCATGAAGGAGAAGGATACCCAAGGGTATGCCTTGATAATGAAGCCTAAAGATGAATCAGGACAGCAAGGCAAAAAGCAGAAAGAGATTCCACTAGAAGTACATCAATTGTTGGATAAGTATCAAGATCTTGTGGTAGAGGATACTCCTAACTCCTTACCACCCATGAGAGATATAAGTCATCAGATTGACTTGATTCCAAGTGCCACATTGCCCAATAAGGCTGCCTATAAATTGACACCATAGCAAAATAAAGAGGTGAGTAGACAAATTCAAGATCTCCTAGAGAAAGGATTGATTAGAAAGAGTCTTAGTCCATGTGCAGTCCCTAGTATACTTGCTCCAAAGAAAGATGGAAAGTGGAGACTATGTATGGACTCAAGGGCCACAAATAAGATCACAATAAGGTATAGATTCCCTATGCCAAGGATTAAGGATCTTTTGGACTATCTTGGAGGGTCATGTTATTTTTCCAAGATTGATTTGAAATCTGGTTATCATCAAATCAGAATTAGGTAGGGAGATGAATGGAAGACTACCTTCAAGAAAAATGAAGGTCTCTATGAGTGGCTTGTCATGCCATTCGGCCTTAGCAATGCACCAAGCACATTCATGCATTTGATGACTGAGGTACTTGTTGAATTCATTAGCAAATTTGTAATTGTTTATCTTGATGACATATTTGTTTGCAACAGGACAAAAGAAGAACATCTGAAGCATCTTGGACAGGTGATGAAGAAGTTGCATGAGAATAAGTTGATGATCAACTTGGATAAGTGTGAGTTCATGAAAACTGAACTTGTGTACCTAGGTTTTGTGATTTCTAATGGTTGTTTGAAGATGGACCCCACAAAGGTTGAGGCTATTCTCAATTGGCCTACTCCTAAGACGGTGGGAGATCTTAGAAGTTTCCATGGCTTGGCAACTTTTTATAAGGAAGTTCATTAGAGGATTCAATCACATAAGTTCTCCTATTCACAATACCATCAAGAGTGGCATAAAGTACAAATTTCAATGGACAAAGCAAGCAGATGATAGTTTTGAATTATTGAAGAAGAAAGTGGTTGAATTACCTACATTGGTGCTCCCTGATTTTGACAAAGTTTTTGTTGTGGAATGTGATGCAAGTCAGCAAGCAATAGGTGTTGTTCTTAGTCAGGATGGACATCTAGTGGCATTTTTTTTTAGAGAAGTTCAATGAGACTAAACAAAGGTATTCTACCTATGACCTAGAACTTTATGCAATGCTGCAAGCTCTCAAAAAGTGGAGACACTATTTTCTGCCCAAAGAATTCATTGTTTTTACTGATAAACATGCTCTTAGTTTTCTGAATAGTCAAGAAAAGTTGGCTCATAGGCATGTCAAGTGGATGGAACAATTGCAGGCCTATACCTTCACTATTAAGCATAAAAAGGGTGGTGCCAACAAAGTGGCTGATGCTTTAAGTAGAAGGATGCTGGTCATACAGGAAGTGTAGATGGAAAGCATGGGATAGATTGTTTGAAGGAGTTATACAAGGAGGATGCAGATTTCAAGGCTACTTATGAAGTTTGTGCTAGTTTGGCTAACACTTTTCATGGTGAATATTCAGATTTTATGTTACAGGAAGGTCTCCTATTCAAAGGTAATTTGCTATGTGTCCCTAAATGTTCAATGAGGGATAACATCATCAAAGAAAAGCACAATGGAACCTTAGGAGGACATTTTGGGTTGGACAAGACTTTGGAACAAGTCACCAGGTTCTATTATTGGCCAAAAGTACAATCAGATGTGAGGAGATATGTTGCAAGTTGTACCATATGTTAGAAGGCTAAAGGTATGTCTTCTAATGCTAGCTTATACCAACCCCTTCCTATTCCCAACAGACCTTGGGAAAGCATTAGTATGGATTTTGTACTTGGTCTTCCTAAGCTAGCAAGGGGTGTGGACAGTGTTTTTGTCATTGTGGACAGATTCAGTAAGATGGCTCATTTTGTGCCATGCAAATGCACAAATGATGCATCTCACATTGCTAGTCTCTTTTTCAGAGAAGTGGTCAGAATCCATGGTTTGCCCCTTTCAATTATCACTGATAGAGACTCCAAGTTTGTTGGTCATTTTTGGAGAACCTTATGGAGAAAATTGGGAAGACAATTATCTTTCTCATCAGCCTACCATCCCCAAACTGATGGTCAGACTGAGATTTTTAATAGGTCCTTAGGAAACCTTCTTAGATGGCTTACCAAATAGCATGGGTTGGCATGGGACTTGATTATCAGTCAAGCTGAGTATGCTTACAATGATTCGAGGAATAGAAGTACTGGGAAGAGTCCATTTGAAATTGTTTATGGTTTCCATCCAAGAGGACCACTTGAACTCAAGGATCTGCAAGGCTGGGATAAGAGGAGTGCTCTAGGAGAAAATTTTGCTACCACCATGAAGTCAGTTCGTGATCAAGTCAAAGTTCAGTTGGAAAAGACAGTCTCCAAATACAAGGATAAGGCAGATCTCAAAAGAAGAGATGTATAGTTCAAGGTGGGATATTTGGTGATGGCCTATCTAAGGAAGGAAAGGTTGCCTAAAGGATAGCCAACCAAGCTTCTAATGAAGAAAATAGGACCATACAAGGTAGTGCATAAGTTTGGTCCAAATGCTTATGAAATAGAATTGCCATCCGGTCTTGGTATTTCTCCCATATTCAATGTTTCTGACCTATTTCCATTCAGACCTCCATTGAATGCTGAAGATGGATCAGATGTTGTGATTGAAGATGAAGTTTGGGTTAGAGATCTACCTCCAAGTAAGCCTTTATAGTTGGAATGCATCTTAGATTCCAAGATTTCAAAAAGACAAGGAAGGGTGTGTACAAGGAGTACTTGGTCAAGTGGCAGGATCTTCCTGATTTAGAAGCTACATGGATGAGTGAGGTAGACATTCTGAAGCATGGGAAGACACTCCAGTAGTTAGCAACTCAAGGGACTTGAGCTTTTTCCTGCAGGGGGAGTATGGTGCAGGAGCACCTTCTCTATGGCGTAGGAGTCATGTTTTGTTTTTGTTTTCAATAAGGCTTCTTAAGCCACTTCATGTTTGTAATAAGGTTTCATGTCAATTTGGTCACTAGACCTATGTAGACCATGTTTTTCGTCAAGTTTGATGTAATAACACAAGGAAAACATGTAGTTTTCTTGTGATAGGAAAGAACCAACGGTTAAGTGATTTTCAAATTAGTTTGTATGGTTGGAGGGATGTAAACTGTTGTCTCAAGCCTTTTATAGGTGAGAAGTATGATGTAACAAAGCATGCATGAAGAGAAGAATGAATGAAGATCTAGATTTTTGGGTGTTGAACATTGTTCTTTCTGAGTATTTCTCTGTGATTGTCTGAAACTGACTGAAAGTGTTCATGTATTGAAGTAGCTTCATTTGGAATTGATCTAGTGTCTTAAAGTGTTGTAGTTTGTGAGAAATTGTTCCTTGTACAGAGATTGGTCTGAAAACCTAGAAACTAGGGTTTGGTGAACAAATGGAGTGTTATTCCGTTGTCCACTAAAAGTAAGATTCTCATGTTTAGTGTGATGGAGGAATACAGTGTGCATTTTGTGTTTTCTATTGTTCTGGATCAAACACCCAAAAGATCCAAGGAGTTTGGCATAAGTCGACTAGGCATCTCTATTTGACAAGTCGTACGAGTGATAGGAAAAGTGCTGCTATGTAAACAGTGAGTGGAGTGGCCAAATTGATGGTGGTCAAGTGCCTATAGAAGAGTATAGACCCCTTTCCATCCTGTTGAGTTTTGTTTTTGTGCATTTATTTGGTGTTGATGTAGTCGTAGAGTAACTAAAGTGCCATTGGTGTAAGTTTCATATTGTTTCACCAAATATACATTTCGTGTGTATCTCACAATTATATGTTGAGATTGTATGTAGAGAATATACATTTCGCATGATACAAAGGGTGACTGGTAGCAATGGTAAAGGGAACTGGCAGTAGATAGTCAAGTCTTACATATACAAATTAGTTGTATCGGCATATCGGAAGGACATACAAGGAGCTCACTGACGGTTGAAGTCATGCTGAGGAAAGGAGGTCCCACCAAATGTATATCAGAAATGTATATTGAGATTGTATGTGGTGAAACATACAACTAGTGACCGGGTGTAATGGTGAATCGGTGCATATGAACTGCAATCCACTAGCAATAACAAGTTAAGAATTGTATATGAGTTAACAATGTATCGGCATATCAGTCAAGATCCTTAAGTGTTTGCCGATGAGAAAATCTTTGTCAACGAATGTGTGTGAAGTTGACATCTGTGTGATCAGTGTATCGATGGAAGGTCTTTCGAGTTTGCCGACAGTGTTAAGTTTGGCCGACAGGGTCAGGACTAATCGCCACGGTTAAGGCGAGTGTAAAGCTAATCGGCATTGGAGTACCGACAGGAGATAAGAAGACACCGCCGATAAGAGAAGTCTTTCTGATAACAAAGCAGCGTAGGCTGTCAGGGAGAGTTAAGAGGTCAGACTAAGAGTTTGCAAAGTGGCCGACAGGATATGTTTGGCTGACAAGGTTTGGTCACCAAGACATAAACCACCTCACACCGATTAGTTAATTGATCAATTTGAACAATTCTACTAAGCACTCTGCATCACTAGGTACTCTTCCTTAATATATAGATTAGCTTCTACTAGCAAGGCAACTAGAGATGAAACCTTTTGCTCAAGCTTCTTGGTTCTTTCTTGATCATTCTCTATATGAAATTGTACAATATTTAGTTGTTCTTGGTGTGAATTAGAGTTACCTCATTATTGTTTGAATTGACCCTTTAGCATTTGAATCCTCTTATTATTCCTTTCTAGCTCTAGGTGGGATGTGAAAGAATAATGCCCATTGATTCTACATGTTACATGTGTTGTTCTTTTCTTAAGATTAGTAAGTCAAAATTCAATTATCAGTTAGTCAATAGATTTCTTGTAGTTCTTCATTTAGTTTACTTCTATGTAATTTTTTATAATAGGAATTTCCCCTTTTACAATATACAAAAGTTGTGGACTTTACATATTTATGTTGTCTATGATCTATAGATCATTTTCTTATTTATTTGTATTGTTTCTCTATTCCTTTATTTGGTATCAGAGCTAGAGCTAGGTTGATTGTATTGTGAAGAAGCAATCGTTATGGGTTGTGATCTAGGAATTGTGTATTCCATGGTTTTGCATTGTTATAGGTTTAGATGTTGCTTTCCTTGTGATTGAACAATCAACAAACACTTAAACCAATTTGGACATGGATTAAATGCAACTCATGTATTTTGAAGAGGCATAGAAAGATAGAGGCACAACAAATGTTTTTCTTTGGGACTATTTTCTTCCACATGAGTTATGGAAACAGTATGAGGGGGCATTGCCTTTAATTTAATGGAGGATTAGTAAAAATTAAACAAAGGGGTGTTTTCCCTAAGTTTGTTCCTTTTATTTAAATGCCTTTAGCTTTAAAACATTAAACCTTGGCCTTTACCTTGCCTCGTAGAAATTTCTTAAGAAGTTAAGCCCTTTTTTTAATAAAGGTTTGTGAGTTATTTTTTAAAAGTATTTTATAATATTTAAGTGATGTTTATCTATTGTTTAAATGTGAAGAGAAATTTATTTGCTATATGCAAGTCAAGGTTCAGTTGAGAGAATATTTTTTTAGAGCTTGAGTCCTTTGAGGTAGTTATAAAGGTTTGCAATTTTATGAGAGTTTACAAAGGGAAAATAATATATATATTCTTGGTGTGTGGGTCCCATTTTGGGGATAGGGGGAGTATCTATTTATAGAGATGTCTCCAAGGCTTTGTTTTGAGATTTTTAGGTTATTGTGCATACTTTTTCTATGGGAAATATGGCAAGGAATGTAACTTCTAGTATGTTAATTGTTGTTTTTAAGGGAACAACTTTACTTATTGGTGCACTAGAATGCAAACTTTACTAAAATCTAAATATTTGTGAGAAAATGTACAACTAGAATATGCAAAGCTAGCAAATGTAGAGAGAGAGAGAGAGAGAGAGAGAGAGAGAGAGAGAGAGAGAGAGAGAGAGAGAGAGAGAGAGAGAGAGAGAGAGAGGCTTTTTTTAAATTCAAGGTGCAACTAATCAAGTGCAAAGAAGAACCTTTAGAATGTGACTATTAAATAGATCAACATTGTTCACATCATAATAGTGTTAATCATAGATTTTAGCCTGATCTTATTAACAAATGTCGTAAAAATACTACCTTTTGACACAACATTTTACAAATTTTACCACTATTGAAGAGATAAAACAAAAGGCTACTAACAAAATAGTAGAGCATCCAATGTTGAGATGAATGCTACTAAGGTAGATCCTAATAATTTGGCATGAGAATTACTTTTAGAGGGAATTGTTGAGGTAGGAACATGACTGCTATTATGAGGAGACGGGGAGGACTTTGAAATCATAGAAGATGAAGTAGATGATGTAACAAATTTTGATTTAATTGAAGCAACAAGAGATGATGGTGCTACAATTTTTAGAGAAGCAACATAATCTTTTGCTTTCATAAACACTTATTTCTATCTTATGCCCTACTTCAAAGTTACATACGATTTGTTAAGAGCCTTAATAGAAAATAATAGAAATATCCCAATAAGAAAACACTTAATTTTTAAAGCTCACTTCGGGTTTTATTATATTACAATATAAAAGAAAGGTCTCACATATAATTATTAAAAATCCAATATTATTATTGCATCCATATTTAAACAAATTATCCTTCAAGCAAATTATCATTTTGTAACTCTCTTTTGAAAGGTATAATCCAGAATCGTACATAGGAAATAAAACTTCAGAGAGAGAAAAGAAAAAAACCTTCGTATAATGAAATAATCCTCTGTAACAACTGGGATCCGATTTTTTAAAGGTCGTTGCAAGTATGAAAAAATTCTGAAATCTAGGGTTCGCCAATTCACGAATAATCAACTTTCTTCTCTATCCATGTCTTTGTTCCAGCTTTCATCGTTGTTACAATGTGGACCAGTTACAAGTAAAGAAGGCATCTGCACATAAGTTTATTTGCTTTACATAAATTGTTTTAACAAATTTAAAAGATAACTATCGACCAAATAATAGAGACCTGGACATATTTCGACTGGAGGTCGATGATACAGACACATCACTAGTCCTCACAGGTTCAATGGACGAGAGAAAGTTTAACTTGTATCGTACAAACTCAAAGGGACAAAAGGCAATTCAACATCGAATCTTAAAATTTTCATCACATATCTCATTTGGGGTCTGGCTTTCGGTTCCTTTTGACAACACAACAATCCAACAACCATAAGCCGCTCCATTTCCTCTGCATTGAAGTTTCCACCGAGCCTTTCATCCGCCGCATGCAGAAGCTTTCCCTGTACATACAAATCCCAAACCCATTCTACCAGTCTGAAATTGTGCTCAGTTAACCTCGAGTCGACAGGCCGCCTTCCGCAGGCAATTTCCAAAGCCACGGCGCCAAAACTGAAGACGTCCGATTCTGGACTTGTCCTTCCCCTCACTGCACATTTATTGAATTTTGGTGACGGAAACAATGCTATTGACATCAATTCCCACATGGTTGTCATCCGGATCGAAATGTTCCTTGCACGTGTCGAACTCTACAGGAACTATCTGATTGGATGGGAATCTTTCCGTGGTGCCATTAAAAAGACCAAGCCACTAGCCCGCAGATTCAGCCGGCGGTTGAAGCTCGAAGGGCGCCATGAAAAAAGCGAGGCCGCCGCCGGGCGAACTGTTACACTTTTCCAATGACGAACTGAAAATGTGTAGTGAAATCGGCGACAGCGCTTGAAAAATTGTTCCAGATAGGAATTGATTTGTTGTAAACCGCCCAGCCGTAGCATTCTGGATAATGGGAAGTAATGTTTCTGGTGAGCACAATGGCGTCCTGAGAGCCCTGCTCAAAGCTGGCATCCCTGTAAAATCTGATATCCGTTTGGGGAGGAAAATCAAAACTAACACTTCCCGCAAAATCTACAAGATCGACGAAGAAGAGAAGTAGACACAGTATTGAAGGACGGAAGTTTGCCATGCGTGCCACCGCTTTGTCACAAGTTATTCTCTGGTAGAGCGGCCTCAAACTAGTCAGAGCAACCGTGCACCATGTTAGAACTTCAGTTTGTAATTTCTCCATTGCATGAAGCTCGCATGAGGAGAAAAGAAATAAAACTCTAAGTTTTTTTGCATGATTAATATTATTAGTTAGATTGTATGATTTTTACGCCAGAGGCATTTTACACTCACAGCAAGGGGTCAAAGTTTCAAATTCCCATAAACAATTAAGATTCAGATTTTAAGCAAAATTCATAAAATATGTAAATAAATAAATTCGTGGAAGCCAAATAGATAGAAAAATAAAGATTCAGATTCCCATAAATAATTAAGATTCAGATTCTCAAGTAAGCAAAATTCATAAAATATGTAAATAAACAAATTTGTGGAAGCCAAATAGATAGAAAAATAGAACAACTTTGGCAGTTATGGAGTGAAATCTTTATTATGTTTGAAGAATATGAAAAGTCTCACAGCATAGTAACTCATGTGAGCATATCGAATATTCTAACTGCAAGTAATTTATAAATACCAACAAATTGGAAGATATCTCTCGCGTACTGTAGATATATTTTTTTAAATATAAATATACTAGTAGCAGCTTCCATTAGTGGGACAACTGTGGGAGTGTGAAGCTCCAACAAAAGGGGTCACAAGCTGCAACCCAATGCTTGTTCCAATTATATATAACTACTATATTTATATTTTAAAAAAATATCTAAAGTACGTGAGATATAGATTGATTGTGCGTCTTTTCATATGTCATTTGTAACATTTCTTTCTTTCATCTTAGTGCATAGTGATGGCTTCTATGAAACTGCCATCCACCTCTCTTTCCATTTGGCATGTATTTTTTGTTTATTCCTTTCACCTTTTTTTTTAAGTTTTTTTTAAGTTTTTTTAATTTGTGGAGTGACTATTTGATTTGTTTCTTAATTTTTTTTAAACTCAAGGACCAAGTATCTCAAAAGACATCCAATCAAACAAGTCTTTAAAACAAAAATATTTATTGCAATTTTTTGGTGACTCTTGCATATATCTTCCCTTTACAATTTTAGAATTTTGATTCTTGGAAATTGTCTATATTTACTCATTACTATATTTTTACTATATTTTGTTTGTTTTTTTCTTATTTTACATTTAAATTTAATTTTATAAATTTATTTAGTTTTATTATTTTCATTAAAATTTTGTAACTTTTAAATTTCAAATATTTAAAATAAAGTAAGAAATGAATTTAATTTGTTATAGAGGAGAATTTTATTATGTATAATAAATATTTAGAAATTTATTTAGTTTTTAAATTATGATCACTATGAATAGAATATTGTTTTTTTTTGTGCTTGTTAAATTGCAGGCTTGGGGCCTTCTCCCATTATATTAAAATTTAACAAAATATATAATAGAGTTTTGAACAATACATTAAAACCCCATATAGAATATAGTAGGGGACAAACAAAATCCCTACAGATTATCACCCTATCTACCAGCCTAGTCTAGAAGCTAACAATAGAAAAACATAACTATGCAACCTGATTCAAATAGAATAAAAAACTACTAACAGACCCTTTTAAGCATTGACATCCTTAGCATAATAACATTCCAGCACCTCCATCATCCAGGCCTCCTCTGCCACAAGCCCAACAAGCTTTTTCAGGAATGAAATCCCTCTCGCAGCACGCTTCCTTCTCCCTACAATTTGTTCAACCCCAGTGTCCTCCATGAATGGCAGCTAGGTCACAGCGTCTCCTACCACATTGATCTTATGGAATTCGTTAGCCCGAGGTATGCCCATTCCCTGCCTGGCCAAGCTCATCACCTCCTTCCAGCCGCAACAGAAGTCTTTCTTGACAAAGGCATCCATGAGTGTTGTAATGGTTGCCTTGTCTTTGTTTGCATCCAAAAGAATAGTGAGAAACATCGATGCCAGATTGGAATTAACCCTATACCTATGCTCTGCCACCATGAACCTCTCTCCCAGCACTTGAATTCTATTGCAAGGAGCATGATGCCACTCTTAAGCTTGAAAACTTGCCTCAACTTCTTCTCTGTAATACACTCCAAGAAGGACATTTTTCATTTCTTGCATATATGCCTAATTGGGATGTCCATTTTAAATGAGCACCAACTATCAATTTTCACAAAAACCAACAAAGGAATTGTCTAATGCCAAAGCCCAACCAACAGCCATAAAACCCTTGCTGCATGCTTCACTTCCATCATTCTAACGCATGAGCAAGGACAAATCTTGAGGCTCATTCAACAACTAGAACAAAGAAGACAAGCCAAAGAATATCAACAAAGAATCAGTCATCAAGAAAGGCTTATTTAACAAGCCTTCAAAATGAAGAAAGCAGGTTAGATTGCCTCCATATCATAAATGAGAAAAATAGTCTTCGAGCTAGGCTTAAAACAAGTGACCGTTTGGGTTATATTACATTGACAATCATAACAAAATTTGAACATTTTCATCAACTTCACAACACTCATAATAGCTTCCATCAAACATGAATACATCCACACATCACACGATCAGCCCAATCATGATCTAGAATTTTTTGCTTCATTGCAAATAGAACAACCCCTCATCTCTACCTGCACTTGACTAACTCTTGCCATGAGAGTACGAGTGAGTGGGAGGTCACCATAGCAAGGACATAGTTCTTGTGCCATGTCAGAGTTTGACTCACCCACATTGTGTTCAAGTCACATTCTGAACAACATAGAAATGAGCAAGAGTGGGATGTTCAAATACATTGAGTGTGCTTTAGAGATTGAGTTTTTCTCGAAAGAGTTTTCCTAGAGTACATTTATCACTCTTCTATTGCTTGTATTTTTCTTTTGACAAGGGACTAAATTTATAGTTCATCATAGCTCTTACTACCCAAAGAGCTTAGTCATCACACACAAATGTCCTTATAATAGACCATGTTTTAAATCAGCTCATGGTATGCATAATAAAAGATATCTCAAAGGTCAACATTAATTAAAATGGACACAATCACAATCAAGAAAACAACCTACAATCTCACATAGTGCCATGTATATTTTCTACACTTGGACTCTTTAATAATTATGTGCAATAATGAATTAAACAGACCTTAACATACTGTGATGTCAAACTATGCAAGAATAAATCCTTACAATATATAAATATACAATCCCTTAAGCACAATGAAATACTATTATCTTGTCATAACAAGTTAAAATACAAATGAATAGGTGCCAAGATCATACAAGTAAATCCCAATAGGCTTAATCCAATCATAATCCATGCTATTCTACATTATTCTTTATGTTGATAGTTCATACAAACCTTGTATACCAAATGTTTCCATTCCCATATCTATGACAATGTGCCAAGTTAAATATTACAAATCAGTCACATTGCCATGGAATTGATATAGCGTCTCAAGATAGTTTAGTCACAATAAAGTGAAAAGTTCAACATGAGTGTCTCCATGAAAATCATAAGCCTTAAGTCTGATCCTCTTGGTTGTTATAACATGATAATGTGAAGATAAGGGACTGCTGGCACACATCAGAAAATCAGTCCTTACCTCATGCCCTAGTGTTCTTCATGTGGTCTTCAACACTTAGGTTGTATTATTTTCAGGGTTATCTAGTCCTCAACCTCCTAAAAACCCTAGTCTTTACTTTTCTCTAAAATCTAAGTTAATACCTTACACCCATACCGGTGATATCCCTGAAGAGTCCAAAGTGCAAAAAGGTAGCAATCTTTGACGAGCTCTTACTTAGAAACCATGACACTTAGAAACATTTCATCTAAGGCAATGCAATCGTGTAGAACCCCTCTACAATAACCAATCTTAGTTTTTGATATCTCTAAGGCGTTTGCTCGTAGTGGAAGTTTTTCTGCTGCCCTAAAAAATCGTTAGAAGGAGGTAGTGTAAAGTTGCAATGGGGTGTAACTTTCGTCCTTCTTTTGATACGAACAAATTGATAGTTCTAATGCATCTGTATGGGTACTTTTAGGCTAGGCATGGTCTTGTTTTGCACCCAAACATGACAAAACAATTTGAGGTACATTATATCGGTAATATCCCTAAGAGTCCAAAGTGCAAAAAGGCAACAATATTTGACAAGCTGTTACTTAGAAACCCTGACACTTAGAAACATTTTGTCAGAGGAAACGTGATCAAGTAGAACCCTTATACAATAACCTCTCTTAGTTTTTGATATCTCTGATGCATTTTCCCATGGTGAAAGGTTTTATGCTACCCCAAAAATTGCTAGGAGGTAGTGTAAAGTTGCAAAGGGGTGTAACTTTCATCCTGCTCCTTATGCAACCAAATTGATAGTTTCAATGCATCTAGATGGGTACATTTAGGCTAGGCATAGTCCTATTTTGCACCCAAACATGCCGAAACACTTCGAGCTACATTGTACTGATGATATCCCTGAAGAGTCCAAAGTGCAAAAGGTAACAATATTTGACGAGCTGTTACTTGAAAACCTTGACACTTAGAAACATCCTGTTTAAGGAAACATAATCATGTAGAATCCCTCTACAATAATCTCTCTCAGTTTTTGATATCCCTGAGGCATTTTCCCGTGGTGAAAGGTTTTCTGCTACCCCAAAAATTATCAAAAGGAGGTAGTCTAAAGTTGCAAAGGGGTGTAACTTTTGTCATGCCCCTGATGTGACCAAACTGATAGTTCCAATGCATCAGGATGGGTACGTTTATGCTAGGCATGGTCTTCTTTTACGCACAAACATGCCAAAAGAGTTTGAGCTACATTGTACCGATGATATCCCTAAAGAGTCCAAAGTGCAAAAAAGTAACAATCTTTGACGAGTTGTTACGAAAACCCTAACACTTAAAAATATTTTGTTTGAGGTAATGTGATCACATAGAGCCCCTTTACAATAACCTCTCTCAGTTTTTGATACCTATGAGATGATTTCCCATAGTGAAAGGTTTTCTACTACCCCAAAAATCGTCAGGAGGTAGTGTAAAGTTGCAAAGGGGTGTAACTTTCATCCTACTCTTAATGCAACCAAACTGACAGTTCCAACGTGTCTGGATGGGTACGTTTAGGGTAGGCATGTTCCTATTTTTGCACCTAAACTTGCCAAAATAGTTTGAGCTACATTGTACCGATGATATCCCTGAAGAGTCCAAAGTGCAAAAAGGCAGCAATCTTTGACGAGCTGTTACTCAGAAACCCTAACACTTAGAAACATTCTGTCTGCAGTAACGCGATCATGTAGAACCCCTCTATATAAATCTCTCTCAATTTTTGATATCTCTGAGGTGTTTTCCCGTGGTGAAAAGTTTTCTACTGCCCCAAAACCCATCAGAAGGAGGTAGTGTAAAGTTGCAAAGGGGTGTAACTTTCATCCTGCTCTTGATGCCACAAAACTAATAGTTTCAATGAGTCTAGATGGTTCTTTTAGGCTAGGTATGGTCCTATTTTGCATCCAAACATGATGAAATAGTTCAAGCTACATTGTACCAGTGATTTCCCTGAAGAGTCCAAAGTGCAAAAGGGCTTCAATCTTTGACAAGAAGTTATTCAGAAACTATGACACTTAGAAACAATACATCTAAGGCAACATGATCACGTAGAACCCCTCTATAATAACCTCTCTCAGTTTTTGATATCTCTAAGGTGTTTGCCCATGGTGAAAGGTTTTCTGCTACCCCAAAAATCATCAGAAGGAGGTAGTGTAAAGTTGCAAAGGGGTGTAACTTTTGTCCTACTCCTGATGCAACCAAAATGACAGTTCCAACATGTCTAGATGGGTATGTTTAGGCTAGGCATGGTCCTATTTTGCACCCAAACATGTCGAAATAGTTTGAGCTACATTGTACCGACGATATTCCTGAAGAGTCAAAAGTGTAAAAAGGCAACAATCTTTGACAAGCTATTACTCAGAAACTCTGACACTTTGAAACATTTTGTCTAAGGAAACACAATCATGTAGAACCCCTCTATAATAACCTCTCTCAATTTTTTATAGCTTTGAGGCGTTTGCTCACGGTGAAAGGTTTTCTGCTACTCTAAAAATTATCAGGAGGTAGTGTAAAGTTACAAAGGGGTGTAACTTTCATCCTACTCTTGATGTAACCAAACTGATAATTCCAATGCATTCAGATGGGTACATTTAGGCTAGGCATGGTCCTTTTTTGCACCAAAACATGCCGAAATAGTTCAAGCTACATTGTACTGGTGATAAATCCCTGAAGAGTCCAAATGTAAAAAGGTAACAATCTTTGATGAGCTATTACTCAAAAATCATGTCACTTACAAACATTCTGTCTAAGGCTACAAGATCTTGTAGGGTCCCTCTACAATAACCTTTATCAGTGTTTTATATCTTCGAGGTGTTTGCCCATGGTAAAAGTTTTTCTGTAGCCCTAAAAATGGTGAGATGCATGCAGTGTAAAGTTGCAAAGGGGTGTAACTTTCATTCTACTCCTCATGTGGCTAAATTGACTATTCCAACATGTTAGGATGGGTACATTTAGGCTAGGCATAGTCTTGTTTCACACCCAAACATGCTGAAATAGTTCGAGCTACATTGTGCGGGTGATATCTTCACACATTGCCTTTGCTATAACTGTTATAGTCTTCACATGTCAACATGCATCTTATGGCTATTAACATACTTGTTCTAGTAGTCAAAATAGTCATATATGAACTTTTTGTTCTTTTATCTCAGTTTACCTTGACTTTATTCTCTAGTACTATCTTTGTAGGGTTTGTTTTAGTCCTTCAATGCATTGTTCCATCACTACAATCTTAGACCCATATTAGGCTTGAAATAGACCTTTGTTAGGCTACTCTCCTAAACCTTAGTATCATCTTCATGCTGTCATATCCATGATGTTCAACCTTCATCTACTTCCACCTTTACGTCACTGTCTTATTAGGCTTAAACTTAGACTTCTGTGATATTTGAAACCTTCTACACTTGATACAGGAGCATCCAGTGGTCTAAGGGCAATCTTACATCACCCAAAAAGAAGTTAATTCAAAATCATTATAGTTATTTTCATTTCTTTCCATAATTAGTGTTTCTGGTTCCATAATATCCAGAATAATGATGTAGGACTTTTAGTTTTTCCAAAACTGCTAAAAATAGCAGTCTACCTATTTTGGAAGTGTACCTACCATTTTAGGAAAGTTTGCATTTAGGCACGGATTGAAGTGAAAACTTATAGAAAGTTACATAATAGAAATATAAGACCTTTGGTGAAGGAATCAGGCAAAGATCATTTGTGAGCTGAAAGATATTAATGTTTTTGTTTTTTAAAAATCCCCTAAAAATTTCTAAAATGAGATATGAGGCACTAAAACATCCCATAACGTCCTGAAAAGTTGACAAAAATCCAGCGTGATAGTTCACATCGCAAGATTTTTGGCGCTTAAAATGGTTCATCAATTGGACACTCGGATCAAAAGTTATGCTTCCTAGAAGTTGACCTACTTTTGGAGGGAGTGGCAAATTTCAAAATTTAGCTGGAGGCTACCAAAAAGTGTTATTTATGACTATTTTGGGAACCCTGGGTAGTAGGAGAGTTAAGGGGCAAGTGTGGAGTCAAGAATAGGTGGGAAAATAGAAACCCTAGCTGATTTGGGGGTTACAGAAGGTAGAAGATTCCAGAGCCTTGTGAGGTGTAGATGTAGTGTGTTGTAGCCTATGGAGGATTTATTCCTTGGATTGTAATTGAGCTTCTGTAATGTAATGAGTTGCCTAGATCAATAAAGAAATATTCTATTTTCTATATTATATTTCTATTGTTGTGTGTTTAATGATTTACCTCCTTCATCAAGTGGTATTAGAGTGAGGGTTCCTAAGTGTGTAGACAGATCGCCGACCGTGAGGCAATTTGCACCAGGACTTGAGGTTGTGGGTTTGCTGCGGAGATCAAGATGCCTCCATGAAGAAATCGTGTTGGGAGGAATGCTTTGATGGAAGAGGGTTTTAGAGCCCTACAAAGGGAAATTGATGCATTGTAAGAGGAGCTGTGAAGAGGGTTTGATCCAAGAACAAGAGAAGAAAGTGAAGATGAAGTTGAAGAGGAGCTATCTGAGGAAGAACAAGAAGCTGCAGGAGATCCTGTAGAAGTTAGGTTGTTGAGAGCCATTTCTTAGATCAGAAAGAGGCCTAGGATTGAAGTTTCTACATATTTTGGAGATTTGAATCTAGAATAGCTTATTGATTGGATCAATGACATGGAGGAGTATTTTGAGTATGAAGATGTGGAAGACCCAGATTAGGTCAAGTTTGCAAAAATAAAATTGAAGGGCCATGCCAGTATTTGGTGGAAGGAGGTCTAGTTAGAGAGGAATAGAAGAGGAAAAGGAAAGATCACCAGATCGGATCAGATGGTGGAGAAACTAAAGAAGCAGTTCATTCCTATGGACTATGAGATGGAGTTATTGAAGAAGCTGCAAGGATTGAAGCAAGGCAACAAGTCTGTTAAGGAGTATACAGAAGAGTTTTATAAGATTACTATTAGCACTGGTCATGTAAAGGCCAACAAGGAGAAGGTAGCCCATTACATTAATGGGTTAAGGCCAAGTATTCAAGAGGAGCTGAGCCTAGTCAAAATGACCACCATAGAAGATGCATACCAGTTTTCCCTAAAAGTGGAAGAGAAGCTGAACAAAAGATTTGACAGCAAGCAAAGAGGAAGAGGTCAAGGCGGAAGGACTGGTGGAAGACCCTATGGGGGCTGAAATGAAGATTCAAAGAAAAGTGAAGAAGCCGACACCGGTCGGAATCAAGGAGGAGATAATACCTATTGCCCTCGTGACCAGAACAATGGAGAGCAAAGAGGAAGAGCAAGAGGCCGACCTGGGCAAGGACTTGGAAGAGGAGGTTTTAGAGGAACTTGTTTTCAATGTGGAGAAGAAGGGCATCGAGCATACGAGTGTCCGCAACATCAAGGAAGGACGGATAGAAGACCTAAAGGTAATGCACGAGTTGCACATGTAGATGAAGATGTGCAGTCTAAGCGTTCTAAAGATGTTGAAAGGGGAGAAACCCTAGTGGTCAGAAGAACCTTGTTAAATGAGGAGAAAGAACCAAATTAGAGGAAGAGTTTATTCCGCACAAGGTACAAATGTGAAGGTAAGTGTTGTGATAATATTATTGACAGTGGAAGCATTGACAATCTTGTTTCAGAGGAGATGGTTAACAAGCTGAAGTTGACAAGAAGAAAGCATCCACATCTATATCGGATTGCATGGTTGCAGAAGGACCATAGAGCTTTGGTCAATGAGCAATGTTTAGTGAAGTTCAAGATTGGAGACTACCATGATGAGGTGTTGTGTGATATCATACCAATGGATGCATGTCATATGCTATTGGGGAGGTTGTGGCAATATGATAGGAGTGTTGTCCACGATGGCCATGCAAACACATATTCCCTAACAAAGGATGGAGTTTGTCATAAATTGAAGCCCTTAAAGGAAGTGGAAGAAAAAGTATGTAATACTGCCAGAATTTGCTTGGTAGATGGTAGGAAATTTCTAAAGGATATGAAGCATTAGCATCATTGCTTTGCATTGATTCCTAAGATTAGTCAAGAGAAATGTGAAGATGTACCAGAAGAAGTCTCAGATATGTTGGAAGAATTTTAGGATATTATCTCTGATAATATACCAAAAGGTTTACCACCAGTGAGGAAGATAAGTCACCAAATGGATTTGATACCAGGAGCTAGTTTGCTAAAAAGGTAGCCCACAGAATGACTCCTGTAGAGAGTGAAGAGCTAAATAGACAAGTTCAAGAGCTGTTAAGGAAGGGACTGATAAGGGGGAGCCTAAGTCCATGTGTGGTACCTACAGTACTAGCACCAAAGAAAGATGGAGAATGTGTATAGATTCTTGGGCCATCAATAAGATCATGATCAAGTATAGGTTTCCATTGCCAAGAATGGATGACATAATGGACTATTTGAGTGGAGCCAAGTACTTCACAAAGATTGACCTAAAAGGTGGGTATCACCAGATCTGTATCAGAGAAGGAGATGAGTGGAAGACAACCTTCAAAACCAAAGAAGGTTTGTATGAGTGGTTAGTCATGCTATTTGGGCTAACCAATGCACCGAGCACATTCATGCGGCTCATGAACGAGGTACTGAAAGAATTTTTGGGAAGTTTTGTTATTGCTTATTTAGATGATATTTTGATTTTCAGTAAGACTTGGGATCAGCATCTGATGCATATCAGAAGATTTTTAGAGAAGTTGAGGGAGGAGAAGTTGCTGATTAATCTGAAGAAATGTAGTTTAGCAAAGGAGTTGGTATACCTGGGATTTGTTGTCTCAGAGGAAGGTCTTAAGATGGACCCAGAAAAAGTAAGGGCTATCATTGAATGGCCTACGTCAAGGAGTACAATGTAGGTAAGATCTTTTCATGGTTTGGCAAGTTTTTACAGGAAGTTTATCAGGAATTATAGTAGCATTTGTGCACCCCTGACTGAGACAATGAGAGGGGATAAAAAAGAGTTTAGATGGACTAAAGGAGCAGATAAAAGCTTTGATACATTCAAGCAGAAAGTCATAGAGCAATCTATTTTGGCACTTCCAGATTTCAATAAGGTATTTCAGGTAGATTGTGATGCTAGTGGTAGTGCTATAGGAGCTGTTTTGAGCCAAGAAGGTAAGCCCATTGCCTATTTTAGTGAGAAGCTTAATGATGCCAAGAAAAAGTATTTTGTTTATGATCAAGAGTTTTATGCAATAGTTTAGGCTTTGAAGAAATCAAGACATTATTTGTTGCCAAATGAGTTTGTTTTATATATTGATCATCAAGCTTTGTAGTATCTTAATAGTCAAGGAAAGTTGAATCAAAGGCACTTAAAATGGGTTGAGTTTTTGTAGAGCTATACTTTTGTTTTGAAGCACATGAGTGGGAAGTTCAACAGAGTTGCAAATGCCTTGAGTAGAAGGCAAAATTTGTTAACAGAAATGAAGATAGAGGTTGTTGGGTTCGATGAGCTCAAAAGTTTGTATCCTGAGGATCCAGATTTTGTAGAGGCCTAGAAAGCTTGTTTGGAACCCGCTACTTTGGACAGGACAAAATGGTTGGATTTCATAATCTAATATGGCATGTTGTTTAAAGGAAGCCAGTTGTGCATTTCAAGAAGTTCCATGAGAGAGAATCTGATAAAGGAGAAGCATAGTGGAGGATTGGCTGGACACTTTGGTCAAGATAAGACCATTGCTATTGTTGGTGAAAATTATTATTGGCCACAGTTACAGCAGGATGTGAGGAAATTTGTGGAGTTATAGAGTATGTCAGATGGTGAAAGGAGCAAGTCAGAATACAAGTCTATATCAGCCACTACCTATACCAAAGAAGCCATGGGATGATATCAATATGGATTTTGTTCTTGGTTTACCAAGGACACAAAGAGGACATGATTCTATTTTTGTGGTGGTGGACAGATTCTCAAAGATGACACATTTTATTCTTTGAAGAAGACTAATGATGCGGTTCATATTGCAGAGTTATTTTTCAGGGAGGTGGTGAGATTACACAATCTACCAAAGAGCATAGTTTCAGATTGAGATACCAAGTTTGTTGGTTATTTCTAGAGGACATTATGGAAGAAGTTGAAGATAGATTTGAAGTTCAATTCTGCACACCATCCACAGACTAATGGATAGACCAAAGTGGTGAGTAGGAGTTTGGGTAACCTGCTACGATGCATAGTAGAAGATAAGCCCAAGGGATGGGATTTGATTTTACCATAGGCAGAATTTGCTTACAACAATTCTGTCAATAGGAGTACTGGTAAATCACCATTCCAGATTGTATATGGGAATAGTCCAAGAAATGCTTCAGAGTTAAGAAATCTGGACAAAGGAGAAAAGACAAGTGCTGAGTTGAAGACTTTGCAGAACACATGAAGAATTTGCATGAAGAGGTGAAAAAGCACATTAATAAGATGAATATTTGGTACAAGGCTAAGGCAGATAAGAAGAGGAGATATAAGGAATTCCAGGTAGGAGATGAAGTTATGGTTCACTTGAGAAAAGAAAGGTTCCCAATTGGAACATACAATAAGCTGAAAATGAAGAAATTTGGACCATGCAGAATTTTGAAGAAACATGATTCAGGAAATGCATATGAGGTAGAGCTGCCAAGTGGGATCAATATTTCCTCTATTTTTAACATTACTGATTTATCAGAATATCATGAAGGTGGAATAGAGGATGGACCAATAGAAGTGTAGTGGAGTATTCCAGCATCTACTTCAATGGAGGAGATAGAAGAGATCTTGGATAGCCATGTGGGAAGAAGTACTCAGAACAGGCAATATGAAGAATATCTAGTAAAATAGAAAGGAAGGCATGTTGAAGATTCTTCTTGGTTGTCTAAGGTAGAGGTTGATTGTTTGGGTTTTCCTCACACAAACATCTGAGACGTGATAGGGTCACTTCTCAAATTACCCTGGGTGTTTGATGCAAGAGCATCCAGTGGTGTAAGGGTAATCTTGCATCACCCAAAAATAAGTTAATTCAAAATCATTGTAGTTCTTTTCATTTCTTTCCATAATTAGTGTTTCTGGTTCTATAATATCCAGAATAATGATGTAGGACTTTTAGTTTTTCTAAAACTGCTAAAAATAATAGCCTGCCTATTTTGGAAAGTGTACCTGCCATTTTAGGAAAGTTTGGATTTGGGCATGGATTGAAGAAAAAACTTACAAAAAGTTACATAATGGAAATATAAGACCTTGGCAAAGGAATCAGGCAAAGATCATTTGTTAGTTGAAAGATATTAAAGTTTTTGTTTTCCAAAAAGTCCCTGAAAATTTCTGAAACGAGATATGAGGCACTAAAACATCCCATAATGTCTCAAAAAGTTGACAGAAATCCGGTGTGATAGTTCACATCGCAGGCTTTCTGGTGCTTAAAATGGTTCATTAATCAGACACCCAGATCAAAAGTTATGCTTCCCAGAAGTTGACCTACTTTTGGAGGGAGTGGCAAATTTTGAAATTTAGTTGGAGGCTGCCAAAAAGTGCTATTTATGACTATTTTGGGAACCCTAGGTAGCATGCGAGTTAAGGGGGCAAGTGTGGAATCAAGAATAGGCAGGAAAATAGAAACCCTAGCTGATTTAGGGGTTACAGAAGGCAGAAGATTCCAGACCCTGGTGAGGTGTAGCTGTAGTGTGTTGCAACCTATGGAGGATTGATTCCTCAGATTGTAATTGATCTTTTGTAATGTAATGAGTTGCCCATATCAATAAAGAAATATTCTATTTTTTATATTCTATTTATGTTGTTGTGTGTTTTATGATTTACCTCCTTCATCAACACTTCATGGCTCTATCATTATGTAATGATCTACACTATCATTATGTAATGATCTACACTGCACCTATCTTGCTTATCATATTTCATAGCAATCTTGCAAAGAGTTGGGGTAGTGGTATGCAACCTTCTATGAGATGAATACAATGTTGTAACAAGGCTTTCAAGCTAACAATTATTTGGGTAGGGAATTGCTTTATTGAATTAGAGTCAAATTGGAAAATGTAATAACATGATACATATTAACATGGTAAGATGCAAAGTATACATTTATAATATTAACCACATTCTCAAAGGGATTGTTGATGACTTATGGAAGCCTATAGCCCCAATGTTATGTTGCATACTCAAATTAGGTAAGACTAAATGTACTCTCATAACCTCACCTTATATGCAAGAGGAATTACATTTAATAACCACAATGGTCATCAAGTGCTCATAAGCATATGATTTTGACTATCTTATTCAAGACAACAAACATACTCTTTGCATCCCAATATGGTATAATAACAAGGAATTAAGAAATATTTTCAATTGAGCAACTCATAAAGAATATGGATCATCATACCAAGGAGAAACCATAAGAACATCCTTTTGGAACATAGCGAATTGTAAATATCTATGTTACAACAATCAACCTCTTTTCAATATACCAACATGAGATATTTGTAGAGTATTATTTTGGTTATATGATGCACCCAAATTGGGCTAACAAGACCAAATCATGGTATTATCTTGCCTTTTGGTCACTAAAATAAAACAATAAGCACAAAGATGTTTCACAAGAGTTCGACAACATGGAATGCAATAATTACAAAACTACTAAAAAAGATGCATTGAAATAGCCAAAAAAAAATGGTTTCATTTATGTAAAATGGGATTGCTATAGAAAACCATAGAAGGTGTTTTTATACATTTATTTTAGTCCCCATAACAGTCCTCTACAACAATATTAAAACTTAAGCATATACACTCAAAATAAAATCATTTTACAAGCTCTAACACAAGTCCTTCATGAGTTTAATGGCCATAAAGGCCAAGCTAAAATGAGTGTAGAGACCATTTAGACTTATAAGGTATGGTGGTGTCCCATGCTAAAATTATCATATAAATATTATTGCAATATCCCCTTGGTCACTTGCAAAATTAGATAGAGTTGTTTGTGAAACTATGAGACATGATCCTTAGTGTTGTACAAATGGCACATGATCCAAAGGGTTGTGTAAGATTTTTAGGGTGTCTTTTGAGTTGTACAAAATGATTCCTATCACTATGTGAATTATTCATGGTGCAAGGAACCATGAACTTTGTGTTGGATCAAGTGGCATTATTTAGGTGGCACATGATGCAATGACTTATGCACGAGGTTGTACATTGCTATGTGAGTGACTAAGGATAACATGCAAGCTTGTACAATAGCATGTAGATCATGATGTGACCAAAAAAACTTTCTTTCCATTTATCCATTTAAACAATCTTCCTTTCTCTATTTTCTCGGGCCTGTCTAGTTTTGAGAGACTTAAACTTTCAACCCAAAACTCAAATTCTCTTATCATCAATTGGGATGGATTCTTTGACAATTAAACTTTGAAACCTAAAGGCATACAAAAATTATCTACACTGCACCTATCCATATTACATAATGATCAACAAAAATGATTTGTATTAACCAAATATCCATATAGGCATATATCAATATCTGTCGGTATAAGTATAACATATATACAAAATAGCCATATAGGCTTACAAGAATGCCATAAAGGCATACAATGTCAACTATATGCAATACACAATATATGTCCATAAATGCCATATAGGCATACAACAAAGGAACATAATAAAAAGTCATTTCCCTCTGTCCAGTGAAGAGAATGGATCACGGGCAACCTTTAATCTTCGAGGGGATGGAGACACGTATGAGGGTGGTCTACTACGAACCCAAGGGCTACTACTCCTATTTAGTTGTTCATGGATCTGCAGCTGTTACAATAGAAGTATAGACATTAATATATAGAAATTACATTATAAAACATGAAACATTTAACAAAATAATCAGTTACCACTATTCAAAAATATGTCTCTTCATTTGCCTTAGTACTAGGATTAGGTTGTGGTGATGTCATGTCCTATAGAAACACTCCAAATAGAAATTTAACTTCAAATTAATAATCATTTGATTTTTCAAAAATAAACAACTATAACAATGAATGTAATTTGGAATTTACCAATCTGCCTCATACCCCTGTCAAAGGCATGGAGCTATGAATCATAGAGGACACACCATACTCCATTGCCCTATGAACATTGGGAGGTGTCTCCGCATCCTGCATCATCTGAAAATAAAACAACATTATTCAATTATGAAAACTATAATAGTGATGCAAGTCATGGCTCCTAACATACACACACGTTCACCTAAACATGGAAGTACACACAATAAAACACAAAAGTCACATGCATATATACAAATTAGACAAAGATTCATGACTATTGTGTGGTACCTATAAGGGTCAACAAAGGAGGGACCATAGTAGCATCAAATTTTAGGTTTAAGAAGTCAGAGAGGGAGTGAAGGTGTTAGTTTAGGTTTAGGTTGGTGGTAGGGTGGGGTAGGGTTGTGCTCAAATTTTTGTTTGTTTGGTATTCATGGAGATAGGACAATGCCTAAGATAGAGTTTCTAGGTTTACAGGACAATGCCTAAACTAGAAATCACATAGACATTAGGTAAGTTTATTGGTTTACGGGAATGAGGAATATCAAGAGTTTGTGGGATAATAGGAGGGAGGAAAGATACGAGATAGGAGAAGAAAAACCTTATTTTAAAAATTTCTTATCATTTTCTTTGTCTTGAGGTTTGTCAAGAGGTGAGTTGGAAGCAAACTAGGTTTGGGATGTCTTGTAGGGGTATATTAGGAAATAGGTAGCGTAGATATGGGTTGGTTAGTAGGTTGGTGTAGTGTTGGGGAAGTTTCTTAGGCCAACTTTTAGAAGTGGATGGGGAAAGGTCCTACACTTTTTCTTTTACTTTATCTTGGAGGGGTGTTAGAAGGGCGACAGAAGTCAATGAGGAAGGTGAAGTAGTAATAGGTGGATATATGGTGGGGAAGATAGGGGCATAGTTAGTGAAGTAGGTGAAGTAATAGAAAGAGGTTGTGGGATTGGGGCAGCAATGCATTTAGAGGCATAAGATAGGTAAAGGTGAAAGAGGGAATTGGTATGAGGTTGAGGTGGACTAGAAGGGGTCGACAAAAAATAATCTAAGGAGAAGTGTCTTAAGGTAACAACTAGTTGGTATGGGCTATAAGAAATGGTGAAGACATTACCATCATGGGGAATTTAAGACACTAGTGGATGACAGTTTAGGGACAACCCAAATTGCAATGAGCCAAGGATGACCTAAGAGAATAGATAGTGCTATGAGGTGGAGATGATATGACATGAGACATCTAGGCATTTAGGTCCTGCCTAGATTAGTAGGGTGAGGGAGCCAAAAGTAGGTATAGAAGTGTCATTATGTGTACACTAGAAGATATCTGAGGGGGATAAGAATCTCTTTGCAACCTAGTGATGTATAAGTGTTCCTCTATAACTGCATTAATTCCACCTTGATTCAACTATCATTTTATAGTGTACTTGTGCCTCAATCTACAGAGGATCGTTATAATCATCAGTAGGCACATTGTCAAGCAAGAAGGTGATGTCAGGTGTAGGAGTGGGTTGAACAATGAAATTATAAGGTTGAATGTCTAATGTGCCTATCATCTCAAAGAATATAGTAGTATTAAAGGAAGGGTCCTCATTAGACTTAGGTGGGTTAGATGTAGGATCAAATGTAGGGATAAAAGAAATTGAGCCAATAGGATTGACATAGTTTGTAGGGGAATGGGTTAGTGTAGATTCATTAATCAATGTAATCAACAATATGAATATAAACTACAAAAATCTCGTAAGTACAATTCATTAGTTAAACTATTTATTTATTACCTGAGTGAAGCTTTGAACTCCACCACCATTGCGAGGTGTTGCCGTGAAATCTGCAATATTAACCTATTTAACATCCAAAATCAAATATTAGAATACCATTCGTATAACAATGCTATTCACATGTAATATTTATAATTGTTTTCTAGTTACATACCCCGATAGTAGATGTCATATTGTAATATGGAGGTGGAGAACTAATGAAGACATAATGAATGCTATGACCTTGAAATTTAATTAAAATCATCAAACTAAATTAGTTAATTTTGTATTTCAAAAATGAAATTTAATAAATTAAATTCAATGAACTTGCTAACATTTACCTAAGTATCAAGGCCAAAAGTCTCACTTAGGAGGACATCTATCATCACCATCTGCTCAGCTGCAGATGTATCCTACATACCTGTATCCTATCCATGGGGTCATAACCACAAGCTGACCCGCAAGCATGACAAGTATGGGGTGGAACCCTACTCCTTGAACTCTCCCACGACCCACACTTTGCTACAGGACTAGCATGCTGTATGATGCTCTAGGTCAAGGCACTAATGGATTGAAGTGTCTTGACCTCAGCACTCTCCTTCACAATGGAAGGGATAGACACATGCTCATGGACTGGTCTGGCAAGTGCTCGTCTCGCTGTCTGCTATGGTCAACACGTGCCCTTGGTCTATCCTGGTCTATCCTGTGCTAACCCCCCACCTATACCCTGGAAGTCTCGCATATCAAAAGAGTTTAGCACTTTATTTCTTACAAACTTGTAGTAGAGTTTCCTCAAAAAGTATTGCGGGACCTCATTATTGTTGCATGGAGGATGGTCAAAAACCATCCACCACCTCTACCCAAAATTGTCCCTTATCAATTGGTTATTGCACTAATGGATAGGGAACCTCTTGCATGTAAGGGGTAGAGGTTAATTTGTTCGTGGGTCTATAAAAATTGAACACAAGTTTGTAATTTGTTTATTTTTGACTTGCTCATATGACAACTTGTCTGCATAGTATTCTTTAAATTCTCTCCTATTTTCAAACCAACTAGTTATTTGCTTGCTAATTGAATCTACACTTGATAACATAGATTCAAGAGATTGAGCAAGCATGGATCTATACGAGGTTGAAGTTCCAAGATCTTTCAACCTTGCAATTATATCTTCAATTTATTTTTTATTGTTTTCAATTTGCCCCATTAGAGTTTCTTGTGTTCCAGGGGCATGTCGAGGAATGGATGGAGGACTTTGTTGTTTGGGTTGTTCTTCAGTAGGTATTTGTTGTTTAGGTGATTCAGGATTTTGTTGATTTTCAGGAGGAGGAGGAGGACGTGCATTATCATTTCCTGTGAATTAAAGAAATTTACATCAAAAAACTAGTTAAACCTACCTATTTAACAACAAATTCAGACAAAAAACCAAATACAAAGTTTACTCCTTCGGCCTCCCTAACATCATGGCAGCATTTTGATGATGAATCAACAATGATTTGGTGATGAATTTGACCTCCAATAATGCAAGCGCACTCTCAAGGGTTTGTAGGCCGCGGGTAGAAGAAAATCAAATGGCAAAATGAGGGGAAATGACATGTTTTTTTTAAATAGGAAAGAATAACACGCTCGTGTTATAATGTGAGCACGTTATGGCTTGGTCTTCTCGAGCCTTAGGCTCAGCATCACCAAACCATAACATCAGCACATTATAACGCGCTCGCATTATGGCCTAAAAGTTTTTTTAAAAGTTTGGCAACTTTTTGGCCCCCCAACTTTTTGCACCCGCCCTATATATATATACACATGTAAAGAAATGTAAAAAGGCTTGGTAATTGAGCCAATTTTCTTGATTATATGTGCTTCAAGTTGTTTTTAGGGCATGCAAGTCTGGTTTATAAGGGATGGGAATATGTTTTTTAAAGAATTGGAAGAGTTTTTACTAAATATTCATGTAAATGGTATGTCTCCATGGTAGTTTTTGATTATTTAGGAGGATGCTCAAACCTAGTTGTGGATCCTCTCTTGCAACACTTGTTGGTACAAATCTAACAAGGGTTTGATGAATGCATGATAGCTTCTAATGCATTACAAATGTTTTGTGATGGTTTATCCTTTATTTCATGTAGGTTATTGTAGTTCTGAGATGGATTATTAAGTATGTCCATTTGCATGAAGTGTTATTTTTGGTTTGTATGTATATGCATGCTTCGTTCTATTTATGCTTTATTGGTGTATTTCCTTCCTCCTTATAGTTCTTGACTCTATTTCCCAATGGAGTGGGAATCGGTCTAATTGGTGAGAGATCAAACACTTTTGATTTTACAACCTTCTCTCTTGTTAGTTGTAGGAGTAAGTTAGGTTCCACCATGCCTACATGATTCAGTGTTGTATACTACACATCATACCCTATGCAATATTATAACTAAATTACTATTAGAGGATGATGCTAATTCATTTCTCCCTCTTACTCATGTGTATGCAACATTAAATGGATTCATCTACTGGTGAATTGTATACAAAGTAACACATATATGTTGAGAAACATCATATTACATAGCCAATTCAATATGGATCCTATAATAAGTAGTTTATAGTGGGTGTTGCCACAATAGTGTGTCCCACTTATGGAACATCCTAATTTTTGTCTAAAATAAATAATGATTTAATCCTTGAGGGTTCCATCTAAAGGGGTTTAATTAAAGGGGGTTATATAAAAACCCCTTAAATTAAACACCCTTGGAAAGAACCCCCTAGTCTTAAATCAAACCCTTGATAGAGTCTCCTGCACACCTATCAAAATGCTAACAAAAAACTAATTTTGCTTCACCTTTTCGAGGGTCAAATGAATTCATTTAGAAATTCTATTTTGTAAGTATGTATCCCTTAGTATAATCTTTCTAAAAAGTATGATTTTGAATATAATTCATTTGATTAGTATATTTATTTTCTATTTTCTAGTGAACATAGGTTTTTCACCGAACATCAAGTTCTCTATTTCACACCCATGGAAAAATTAAAAAATAGAGAAGAAAATCTAAAAAATATCTGCACACTAGGTATTGATGTCCTTATTTAAACAAAAAAGGAGAAGTTAATTTGGATACATACATAAAAAGTTATGTTGTATGGTATAAACCTATGTTGGAACTATAATTAATCTCACTTCAAAAATTAATTAAAAAAAAATGTAATGAAAAATTTTGAAAAAATATCTACGCACTAGATATTGGTGTTACAAATCTATGTTTAAAAAATTATAATTTGATCCTTTCTATAAAAAAAGTTATGATGTATCGTATAACTGTCACTTTTTAAAAATATTGTTAACTATAAAAATAAGTTATTAAAAGTTATGTAAATTTTTTAAAAAATTAGAATCTACACACAAAATATCAAAATTCACTAGTTCACATCATCTTCAAATTCTTAACGGTTTAGTTTCTATTGGTGTCAGAAAGTGAAAATTTGGTTAAAAATGTTGATTTCAATGTCCCACTTTGGCCAAAACGTGGGACACAGTATTGTGGCATCACCTTTGTGTTTGATTTATTTTAACATAAAAAAGTTTTCCCATTTAAAAATGCCTTTGACTAATTTCTATTTGAGATAACTCTCTAGAAATCTGGAGTAGAATTGTGTTTGAGATCCAAAATATATTTTGGATGTCGTTTACAATTTTGACAACTAGAATTCCTTTTTAATGTATCTTTAATTTTGTCATACCCTTGTGTTATTGGTGATAACCAACCAAGTCCATATATGCAAACAAAATGGGAAGTGTGCTTGATAGGATCATTAACCAATTTAGCCATCCAATCCAATGACAAAGATGTGGCTCTAAATACCAAACACATTGGATATGTGTAAGGGTTGGCTTATGAGTCAACAATAATGTATTAAGAAAAAAGTGAGTTTTTTCCACCTTTGGTTTAGCACGCTGCCACTCAAATACAAAATGTAATTGGTAAGTGGTTGGAATAAATAATATCCTACAATGGCTCCACTAGAAAAGAAAAGACAAATTGATTTGATAGAATGGCTATGTCAAGCCATTTAGAACACTTTTAGATCTGTTGGAGCACCCAGGCCTCCACTACACACCAAATAACCTTCACGGTTGAGAGAAGTTACACGCACGAAACTATTTCATCAAGAATGTTTAAAATTGTATTATGAGATATGAGATGATAAATTACATAATGTACAAGCCTTTTAAAGGCATGAAATATTTGACGAGTGGGAAAACTACCCGATATGAGAAAAAACCACCCTACAGGAAAAACTAATTATCCCTATGTTAAACTTAACACAATAACACCCCCCCTTAAGTGCAAACTTAGAGAGAATTATTATACAAAATCAAGATGCAATATGGGTCCTGGCTACACAACCATGTTAGGTACCCATTTACAATGCATAAAGGAAAAAAACTCTCACATGTGGAGAAAAGGAGAAAAACCCTGTGGGAAAAAACCCCTCTCCAAAAGAGAGAAAAGAAAAATAAGATGCATGGTATCAAGGACTCAATACCACCCCCCAAGGACTACATACATCATGTATATACAATTAATGACCCCCCCATAAGAGGGAAATAGAAAGACTATGTAGCCCCCCCAAAATGTGTAATCGCCTGCAAAAATGGTAAGTGCTTGAAGACAAAACATGATCCAATGTCGACAAACAACTTGTCTTCCTTTTGGAAGAAACAAAACCAAGTATAAATGTAGGTATGCTTCCCATTCTGGATAGGAATTAGCATGTGAAATCTAAATGTAGGATGAAAATGTCTCTGAAATCTGTTCATGTGTCGCCAAGACCTTGGAAGATGCCACAAACCAATTAAGAACATGCCCAATCACAATAGAAGGTGACAAACAAGGTACCACTGGAAACTAATCTTGAACATTTTCCAAAGATGATGATTCCTCTGAATGTTGCTCAAGATACTGTAACTCACTGTCAAATTGTGACAAAAGAAGAGAAGAAGAAAGAACAAGAGGGTATGAAGATTCCCTCATCACATCTGAAGTAGTGAAATCAACTCCTTCAAAGAGGAGATGATCATCAATGGTGTCTTCCAAATCATCAATGTGAGATTCCACAAACAAGGAACCAATGTCCGCAAGAGAAGAATCCCAATGAGGAAGACAATATGAATCCTACTAATCATGAATGATTGAAGTGCTTAATGAAGGTGGATCAACTATCTTTGACAAAGAATCAAGAACCTCTGAAGCAACTGCAACTCATCTGAAGTCTCAAAAACCTCCAAAGGATCACAAGCATGGTTTATCTTCTCTGAAGAACAAAAAGACACATTGGTATTAGAAGGAGGGTCATCAAGAGATGGTGGAGTATTAGGATCTCCATATGATTCTCGAATGTAAGTCCAAAGAGCATGAGGGCACTCAAAATGAACAATTGAATCCAAAAAGTCCTCGTCATTTATATACTCAAAAATAACTCCAAAGACTCTAGCCCTAAATTCTTTCCAAATAATATCCCCACTAGGTGTGTCAGGAATAGGAACTTCATTATAGAGATACGGCAATAGATTGAGCTCACGAGAATAAAATCACTCCATTTCTCATAGTTCTATTTCTCTAGAGAAAAACCCATTAAGCTATGATTTTTAAAAAAAATAGAAAAATAGTACCTTCCATATGTAGAACCTCCAAAATAGATGATGAACGATGATTTGCCAATCAACAACCAATCTGAATCAAATATGAGTCACCAAGAAAGTGCTCCACTCTACCAAGTAATCAACTACAGATCAGCATGGGCACAAAGCAAGCCTTCACGAAGTACACAAGCAAGATAGCCTCTTGTGAGACTTGCTCACAACAACCACAGACGAGAATGGCTATATAAATAGCCAAAAATCTGCCAACACCTAGAATGTGGGACTAAAGTCCCTTGCTTAGCACCCAAAACACTCTTCTTGAAATCGTCAGGCCCATTTCCTCTTCTCCTCAGCGCATAAATTGAAACCCTAACAAATACTTGTTAATAAAACTTTATAAATAATAAAGTTTGATTCTCTAAAATATATGCAAGAGTACTATGCCAAAAAAGGAGTGATCTTCATGCCAAGCAAAGGTCAAGCAACCTGGTTCAGCCTTATGTGTAGCCCTCGATCATCCTTTTCACACACTGTCAAAAACATGTCAGTTCGATGTTAAAAAATGCCGTTATACATCCTTGCTAGCACAAACAGAAATCTGTACTCGATCTGCCGCTTGTGATCATGCTCCAGAATTAGAGGATTCACCTTTTGTGACACGCCACTAGCACCCTGCCTCTCATCGATGGATGGCTGGGAGACAAAGAATTCAAGCCACCAAATAGCAAATATGAAAGCCTTCAAATATGCACCTTTCACATGTGGATGTGCATGGGGTAGTAAGCACCGGCTGATCTTAAATGTCATCCACTTCAATATTTAATGGTAAATTATGGCCAATGAAAAGTTTTCCTATATTTAACACCTTTTGTTGTGAATGAAATAGAAAAATGCTATTTGTTGTTTGACCCGTTCAACTCTGAAAGTGGATGACATTTACATAGAGCGAGTAAGCACCCTAGGCTTTCTAAAACTGTACCTTGGAAACAGCATGGAAATTATGGGTCTGCTCATAGTTGGAAATGCACAGTCCAAGCTCCTAAAATGAACCTCTCACACCTTTCACATTGGGATCCTGTAGAGATGATAAGACATGCCAAACACTACGAATCTACACGTTTCAAGAGTACTAGAATTTGCACAGATATAGCACTCCAAACTCGCTGAAATGGAATGAAGCCTATGTGAGTTTCCAATCGGCCAAGGAAGCCCAAAAAACGGCACTAGATGAGAAATGAATTTGCAACGTCTCCAGAGACAAACCTTCTATGATCTACAAATCATGATGCTCGCCAAGGAGAGATCGTGGTGTCAAAGACACTGTACATGATCTCTATGAAGAAAAGTGATCTCAAAAAATACTTGATGAAAACTCTCAAATGAAAGGGGTGGTAGGATGGGAAGGCTCTGATACCATGTTGAAGCACCCAGGTCTCCACTGCACACCAAATAACCTTCATGGATGAGAGAAGTTACATGCACGAAACTATTTCATCAAGAATGCTAAAAATTGCATTATGAGATATGAGATGATGAATTACATAATGTACAAGCCTTTTAAAGGCATGAAATATTTGACGGGTGGGAAAACTACCCGATATGGGAAAAAACCACCCTGTGGGAAAAACTAATAATCCCTATGTTAAACTTAACACACTAACAAGATCCAATGTGCAGGTTAAACTACGTGTACGAAATGGATTGGTAGTGAAATCAACTAACATTGATCTCCAATTTTATTGCACATCTAATATAATCCTCCCTCTTTCCAAGTATCCAACATATAGGGAGATAAACACACTTATTAGACACCACCTCAACCATATTATAGTCACTCCACATGACCCAAGAAGTGGTTGATAATGTATTGACAATCCCACAACAAAGGTGAGATCATTCAACAACATAGTTGGGGGCATAGATATTAATAAAATGAAAAGAGTGAATACTAATATTAAAAGGGTCATGAAGCTTTGGAAGTCAAGTCACATCTATGATCAACTAAGGGAAAACACAATTTGGAGAAATCAAAGTAACAAGTTTGCAACATCCTAGTTCATGATTGCTATGTAAAATGTTACTAGCTAGCCATATGGCAAGATAGAAAGTAGAAAACAAAAGGCCAATTTTTTTTAATTTTTACAAATGAAGAATGTTAAGGTTTGAAAATGTTTGTTGAATATCCCACAATATACTTTCTTGGAAGGCCTATTAGACCCCAAACATGATAAGATAAAAAATAATAAAAGATGCAAGTTTAGAGGCATGTCATTGTTACCAAGGTCTTGAATACCATCATATCTATTTTGCAAAAAACTGTGTCTATATAACTAGCTCATAAATTCCTAGTTGAAAAATTGGTGTACAAAGTTGAAACTTATATAGAACATACTCTCCATCCTCCAAGTCATCATTACCAAGCTCTTGAGGAGAAGCAAGGGAAGAATAGAAAGGAAAAATTCCATGTAAGAAGACAAAACATTGGTAGCAAGAGATGTTCTACTCTAATAGGGTTTGCTCACCTCCTTGGAGAATTTCCTAGTTGGTTGTAAAATAATAACCTCTTTCTCCTTTTCTTGTCAATAGGATTTAAAAAATTTGGACCCACATTCTTTCTTTTTAGATCATCATTATTAGATAGACCTTGCATCCCATTAATATGATTAAATTTCCTATTGTAGTACAACCTTCCTTATTTTTCTAAGAAGGTGGAGATCATCATTAATAGGCTTAGAAGTAGGCTTGGTTCTTAGCATAACTAAAGGGAAATCTTTGATTTTGTGATCAAAAGATTGACATACATAACAATTATTTGATACATTGATACAAAAAATCTCTCTAGATATGACACAACTCACCAATCTGAATATCAAGGGAATGCTTGAGCTCTTTTTAAAGGTTGACCTTATCACAAACACATTTATAAAGATTAGCTAGATAAAATCCATCTGTCTCAACATAGATTACATCATCTAGTATGAGTTGGAAATGGACACCAAGGCAAGTGTAAACAAGGAAACTAAAACCAAAAGTGGGACCCTATGAGATCATTGCTTGAGCACAACAAATTTTTAAGTCTAAGAAGTAAAAAATAGAATTCAGATTTATACATACCAAGCTCTATGCTTGAGGATAGTATATGCATGATTATCTTCGATAAATATGAATAGGAAAAACCCCTTACTAAGGTTTTACATGGCATCAAGCCAAACCGCATGGGCCCAAATGCATGCAAAGTTGACTCACCCATAGAAAAATCTTTCATAAGGAATACAACACACAAAATAAGTAATCAAACAAATACTTTCTAACCATTTGCATGCACCATCAAACTCTAGAATAGGAAAAACCATATTTTGTGGAGTATTAGAGGACTTACCTATTACAAACTTGCATAGTTTCTTCATGAATTGTGCCATCCTTAAACTTTTCCAAGCCAATAGTCATAAGATCAACAATTGAGATGCTATGGAGGGAGGCCATTTAAAGGGAAAAATAATTTTTTCAAACGAAAAAAATCACCTAAAATAAAAGTGGAGGTAAATTAAAAATCTACTAAAATAGTAGCATGGCATCTATTGACAAGAACCAGATACATGATAGCCAAGACATTTAATGTAGTTTGAAAAGTGTACATTTTAGAAAATTATATCATTGAATTTAAATTCAACACACAATAAGATTGCACATTTTAAAATAAAATCATAACAGCTAAAAAAATAGATAAATAGATCTTTAAAAGTTTGAAAATTATGGAAAATATTGAATTGTTTGGTAATTTATGGAGGGATTCTATTGACACCCTCACTAATGAAACTCAAGTAGAGATCAAGAAAACAAATGAAGGGGCTCAATCCCAACCAATAAAAGTGAGATTTAGAAAAAGATCGAAGCAAGAACATCAATAACAAGGGAGCCAAATAATAGCCCCAACCAAGATGATAAACTAGCCCCTTCTTCCTATGGGATTGGAGGATCACATGATTAAAAGTTTTTTTCCTTTCAGTAGCCTTCCTCTTATGAACAAGAGTCCAACCAATGAATTTATTATCCTCCTCCTACTTTGATAGATATGATGATGTGAAAAGAGAATTTTTAGAGGGTAATTGACCACCTTCTTACAAACAAAAATCTTTAAAGTTAGAGGAATGCAAATCTTGCTCACCAACTTGAGGAACAAGAGACTACAAATTTGCAACACTTAATGAGCCTGTCACAACTCAATTTTTGAATTCTAAATTTGAAAACTAAACATAAAATGTATATTCATTTAAAAATACAAATAATAAACAATTGAGGATAAGATTTGCAAATCCACTAAAAAGTGGAGGATGCATTATCATTAAAATAAAAGAGTGGAGGATGCATTATCATTAAAAAACAAGAGTGGAGGATGCATTATCATTAAAATAAAAGAGTAGAGGATGCATTAAAGGTTGTAATTTTCTATAAATTGCCTAGAATTATGAGGAATGAGGACACGGATCTTTGGGTTGGGAGTGCTAGAGAAAACTGTAAGAGTTCTCCTTCCCTCATTCTGTTTCTTCTTTTAGTTTGGTTCTTGAATTTGCTTGTTAAATTTTAGATTTGAATTTTTTTTGTTTGGTATGTAAGTTGTGTAGCATATGTAAACCCTTTCCCTTATGATAGGACAAATGTCCATGCTGTCCCTAAATTTCCTCGTCCCAACGTTTCTAAAACCTTTTCCTCAAATTCATTTCCTACACCTCTAATTCATTTCCACATATCCTGCAATCGTTGCAATCCATGAAACAATGTTTCTTTGAAGGATTTCATCAAAAAGTTCACATTTTGCATATATGTCTACCCGGCAACTTCAACTGCAACATCTGAGGAAATTTTGCCCCTGGAATTTGATTGAAGTTCATGCCCTGTCCCAGAATCCATGCAGGCCCAAGCAGGGAGGACATTAGTCAAGGATGTGAAATTTTGTTTTACACCTACCAATGTAATTTTCTTAAAAATTTGTAAATCCATTACAACAAACCCATTTTGGGTGATCTGGCAGTCATTGCATCCCATGAGGTAGCGATTTCCTTGAATCATTCTATCAAACAGTTTCTGTGCCCTATCTGGGCTTCCACATTTGGCATACATGTCTATTAGAATATTTCCAACTATAATCTCTGACAAAAATTCCACCTTCCATTATGCCTTGTCTACTCCCTATTCTAGTGCTCCACACAAATTGGAAGGTGTGGCAAAGGCTATTGCATCTGGTTTTACACCTGCCAATTGCTTTTGCTTGAAAATTTTTAAAGCCATTTTGTCAAACAGTTCATGTGCCTTGCACATGCTTCTACAATCTGTATACAGGAGTATCGAGGCAATTGCAACTACAATATCTGGTGAAATTTGTAATTTCTTTATGCTCTAATGTGTATCCATACCCTGTTCCAAAACTCCCATGCTGGCACTGGTAGAGAGGACGCTGGTAGAGGTTGTGAAAATTAGATTTACAGCTGACGATTGCATTTGCCTAAAAGTTTCTAAAGCCCTTTCAACAACTCCATTTTGTGCAATTCTGTGATCATGCATTCCATGAGATGACATCCATTGGAGGCATTCTGTCAAATAGGAGGATGCTGGCAAAAGTTAAGGAGTTTGGTTTTACACCTGCCAATTTCATTTACTTGAAAGTTTTGATTTTATAGCCTTTTCATCAAATCCGTTCTGTGTACATCCTGCATTCATTGTAAGAAAACTTTTCTTTGAGGCATTTTGACAATAGTTCACATGCCTTGACTGTGTTTCCTCATTTTGCAAAGTATTTCCAATTATAATACCCGACAAAAACCCCCCTGTTCTGCTTTGGTGGATGTCCTTACCCTATTAGGAAGCTTCTCATAAATTAGGGATTTCATTGTATCATTTACACCATTTATCAATATATCTCAATCAAAACACTCTCTCCAAAACGAACATATAACTAAATAGAAAATATCTTGGATAAAGGAATGCAAGTAAGCAATAGGTAAATTACTCTAAATAAAAGAACTGAGACAAAATCTCCTCCCTCATTAGTTATGAAATATGAATAAAATAACAAGTGTACCCTATATTTATATCAATGTATGTGTACCTACCTTTCAACGATGTGCAAAACCATCTAGTATTGTAACATTGTATTTGTATGAATGAATTAGTCTTCATTTCCTTCTTTTCTATCCAGCAAACACAATTCATATTTGTATGGCTTCACATCTTTAGAACTAAATTATATTTGAGTGGAAATAAAACATCCTTTACATAAATATGTACGATAAATAAATGCAACCTAGCAATACTAAGTAAATTACCCTACATAAGGAGTTGAGACAAAAACACAAACTTGATAAATGTAAATAAGCAATAATAAGTAAATCACGCTACATAAAGAGTAGAGAACAAAAGTACATACTTGATTAGATATAAAATATAAATAAAATAAGTAAAAGTGTAGCTTATGTTGAAGAGGAGGAGGTTGAAATGACTATGACAAATGACTATTACCCAAAATTTGATATTGGATCTGAGATGAACAGATTGAGATGATAGTGCTCTATGAACTCCAAAACTATAAGCAAACATGGGTCAATCCCATAGTTGTGGATATGATCCTTGTACTTGTGATATTGACCTAATGGCATGGTTTTGATATTTTGCTATAGATTTGACCCTATTGTCCTTAGATCCTCTATACATGTTAATAGAATTCAACGTAAAGAGTTGGGACAAATATTTAACAGAAGCCTATAGTGATGAACCAAAGATGGATTGCAATAATTCTTTAAACAATCGTTAATCTTAAACGCTTTAGAAAGAACAAATGAAAACCTAATGTTTTGAAACAATTTCCCTTATCTCAAAATATGATCGAAGAATCCTCATTTGACCTAGAAGTCAACATTATTTACCATGGTTAGGAATTGTTAATTCTCAACTAAAGAAGTTGAGTTAAATTCGTTTTGGATAACTTATCCTATTATGATTGCAAGCCTTAATTTGGATTTAATTGTACATATACGATTGAAAAGATTATGCAATGAAATGATTTAGTATCCTACTCTTAGAATAAATATTAATTTGATATGTGACTATACATCATTGTTTTACCTTGAATAAAGATCACTTGATGTACGGCAAATTAACTATCATGTCACCCTAGAAACTGAATGATTAAGTATCTTTTCTAATTTATGTTTAACGTAAGAGAATTAATATCTTCTGAAAATATGTTTACAATTGTTTGAATGTCGTTACTTTACTCTTCCTTATGTATATATGAATGGATCAAACATCTAGCCATTTTCTTTACATGCAAGCAAAGAAGTTTAATTCTTCTCATTTCCTTATAAGCTATCATATATATTTTCTTTTCATCTAGATAGGTAAACCTTGTAATTAAATGTCCAAACTCAAATATTCGCAGTGTTCAGTATTTACAATATCTCTGGGCCACGTTTACGGGTAATGCCGTCGCGTTGAACCAAGTACCTCGCACCTAACATAGCTGCAACAACGATGTCTAGGCATCATCCCTCTAAATCATTGGGGAGTAATAAGGAACATGTCTAAGTTAAATCCGCAGGAAGGGAAAAGCTCCTCGGATACCTGACTAAAAAGATTAAGAAAAAGAAAAGGTGAGACTATCAAAAATTGTTGTAGGACGATCAACAGGAAGACCTCATCGGGGAAATATGCGTGATAGGTAAATTATTCACACTTGAAAACTTAAACGCCAAACACTCCCGAGAGGTGTGTTTGCAATACTAGTTTCTTAGGAATTCCGTCTCTGTATCACTTGAGTGAGTGGGCAGTTGGCGAAGAACTATGTACCAACCACAGTTACATAAAACATAGTTCAAGACAGAACTACATGTTTGTATTCGTCATGTAGATCGCATCCATAGAGGGCCTTGATCCCGTGGATACAGGGTTTGTAGGCAGTCTGGACGGCGAAGGATGCCCCCAATACTCAAGTCCCTCAGATATAGGGTAACTCTTTAATAATCAATTTCATAATCTTGATCTCTAGCTAAAAGGTTATCTAGATAACTCAAGAACTCTCCTAGTACTCAAAAGAATCCTCGAGGTGGATTACTTGTACCCAGCATTGCCGTAAACTGAGGTGGGTACAAGTTGATGTTATGTGTTCCCTGGTCAACATCCTCAGTACAGTGTCTGGGTAGACTGTGGTCCCTAGGAAGTGACTCATGAACCTGTATTAGTTCCGAGGGAGTTAGAAGTCTCTAGCCAGAGCATAATGATTCCTGTCCTGTTTAGCCCAGTTGGCTGTTGTGTTTACTTATCCCGTATTGGATAGAGTCTTGGTCCAGTTGACCACCGGGCCATTTTGCCACCATTTGTTCTACCCCGTTTCGGGTAGCGATAAGGTCTGTTAGACCTGGTTCCGTATGAACCTATTTGCCCAAAGGATAGAAGAGCTCGGGTTGGCTTAAGAATGTTCTATTTTAAACATATGGCCTGTTTTGGCCAAAATTAATGTTTCGTTTTGAACATATGGTCATTTTGGCTGAAGTTTTTCCTAAGCACTCAATGGAAGTCTTGATATATCTCATAAGAACTTGTTAATAAAGTAAAATTTTTGAAAATTTGAGTTTGGATCAAGCGGGTCCTTACAGAGCCTATCCCCATAATTAGCTATACACCCAATTGGGTGCCAAGAATGGAATGAGCCATAGACTAGGGAGGATAATCAAGAGGAGTGGCTCAAACATGTGAGTGAATTGAAGCCAAAGGGGAAGCAAAGCACACAACATTAGAAAAGAAAGAGAGAACCTAACATAACCATGACATTAGGGGAGAAGTCCCCTTGAGAATCATTCCACTAGGGATTTGGTGAAGTAGGGTCAACCTAATGTAATTAATGTCACCTCTCTGCACCTATCCACCAAGTAGAAGAGTTTTTTCCTTTAATCAACTTCTTCCTCAAACATATTTCAACTAAATTCCCATAAGAGAAGCATGCTTGACATTATAAAGCAATTTTTTCATAATTGATAAGTTGCAACAAAATTTGACCCCCACCTTCAAATTAATCACTTTAGGTAGACCATATAAAGGGTCCATCTCAAAAAGCATCAAGGCATAGGTTGAAAGGGAGTGATGTTTTATTTTATGGACAATGGAAATGAGGTGGCCTAGGGTATTTCCAATAGTTGACAAGCTAGTAGCATCTCAAAATAGGAGTAGAAAATTTGACATATATGTACCCAAATAGAATCTAAATGAATGAAACTAAAGAAAGAACAAACATGGGAAACCATGACTTCATACACAAAAGGGTTGATCTCCCGTGCCATGGATCTACCTCTAATAGAGCTTGATGATCCTCCTTTGACCCACACATTGATATAAAAATCCTTTTACACATAGGTTGAGAACCAAATCATTAGACAACAAGGGTTTCCAAGATTTAGTTACCTATGTTCTAGTGCAAAACTTTAATATATATAACTTAGCCTAAGTAATATATTTGCACATGGCTTTAAGCCACCTTAGGTGGTTAGGTGTTGACTTAGAGAGTTTGACATAACTCTCCATGATACGTGTCGACATTCCTTTTCCACTTGGTGGAAACCTTCGTGCTACCACTCCTTGAGTCTTGGATGATCAACTTCTGATTTGACCCAATGACTCTTCTCCTATATCTAAAATGCTTTATTAATAATCTATTCACTCCAAATTTTGTGATCAACATTGGCTTAGTAGATCCTTGTTTCTCATAACCCTAGACATACAACTCTACCAAACATGGCCATAGATGTTGAAATTGATAGAATAAACCAAGCTCCAAGTATTATTTAAACTCTAACACCTTGGTCCCTATAACTACAAATGGGGTAGAATCTAACCTATGCATATCTCACAGTGAGCCTTTTTTGTTCTCCCCATAGGCATGCGATTATTAGTAACAACAACAACATGAAGAGAAACTAAGGAAGGTACATGCAAGGCTATTATGGACAAAGGAGAGATAAAAATAGTTGAATCCTCCATGGCATGAGACATGTTGTTAGCCACAAAATACAAAACCCCTTTTGTGTGTGTAAGAAGTCCCAAGTGCATAATCTACTCAGTAACATAGGCAGCATCTAGACCAACCTTCCTAGTTATAGCATCAGGGAGAGATGATGTCCCTTAGGAGAAAAAGAGACACATGGAAAACCTAACAAAGTAGAAGCAACAAAATGTTCCGTGGTATTGTAGTGGTGAAAAATGCATCTTGATGCCTTTTCCCATTTAATTTTGTGCCTATATTGAGGCAATGTCTTGATACTTGTACATGATGAAACATGATGCGATCTTGTGCAAAGTTAGGCCCATTCTCCTATCTTTTAAATGACCCTTGTCCACACATGATCTCATGATTGTTGACAACCTTATTTCTATGTGCATGTGTATTCCTATAGGTTTGGCCCATCTATCTAGCATGCATGCTAATCCATATACTAATCCCTAGATATCCTTTGTCTATCAAGACCCAATTTTTCTATTTGATCCTAAGTCAAGTCCATGGTTATCCCCATGAGTGTGAACTTGACCCGCCTAAACTAAAAGTTGGCCAATTTAGCCCCTTTGCCTTGCCCACCCAAAGTTGATTATGTACACATTTACATGATCTATCATCATGTTCTTGTATAAAAATATTCATTTGCATTCATTTTAATCAATCATGTAATCAAGCAATCATCATCACATATTAGATCTTTCATTTTGGGAGCATTTAGAAGAGAAAATCAATAGTGCAACATTTAGATTTAGTGCTTAAAAGGAGTAGCAAATTTGATTTCTAGGTATGTTGTCTTCAATCATTTTGTCAAAGTTCTTGATTCAGCATCCTTACATGGTTTGTGGGATCTCATAAAGTGCAAACCAACAAATCTATAAACCCATTTTTAATATGAGAGATCAAACATTTGATTTCCAGATTGCATAGAAGGGTAGAATATAGAGACTATCAAAGGTTGAGTTTGTCGAACCATATAAACTAGGTTTGTGATCATGGATTAGATCTAGATCAATGAACTTCACCCAAAGTAGAGTAGAGATTCCAATCTATAAATTCAATTATCAAGGACAATTCATAATCTCGAGGTGCAAAGATTCCAAAGTCTCATCCATTGGGCACTCATTCTTCAATCATAAATTATCTATCCTCTTTATTTCCTTTCTAAAAATAGTAAATGCTTTTATTAGTAGTATGTATAGGTCCAACTCTTCACTATTGTTTAGTCTAGGTTAATTGTGCTAATGTGTATGTATTTTATTGAATTTGCCTAAACAAATCTATAAGAAATTGTTATTTCCTTTTCAAGTATAAGGCAATCAATTAAAAAATATTGAAAATATTACTCATATGAGCCTAAATATTGACAATGAAAAATTCAAACATATGATTAATCATTTGTGAAAGTTAACTTAACTTTAATGGAAATTCACATTATCTAGTCTAGATTGTATCCTTGTTTAATTCTTGTTGATCTTACACTATTATTATTTATTGTATTATCTCTCTATATATAAGATTATTGACCAAAAAAATTCTAACATTCAATAGAACTATTCATTTGAAAAGAAAATCAACACAATAAAAATAAATGATAAAACAAGTTTTATAAAATGTATTTTTTTTAACCACACGGTCGCCTCAAACTTAATTTCGACGGGGTGTTGAGAGGTAACCTCGGAGCGTCCGACGTCGGACTCATCATATGGGACAGCGAAGGGGCTATCTGTCATGCAAGCTCCATCAAACTGTAAGATGGTACAAACAATTATGCAGAGTTTGCTCCGTTGGTGGAAGGCTTGAAAGTGTGTACAAAGAAAAACTTATTCCCAATAGACATTGAAGGAGACTCGCAAGTGGTGGTCGAGGCCTTAATATCCAACTCGACTATCAGCTGGAAATTCACGAAATGGTTGGAAGTGGCACAGATGTCCTTGAGGCAAATAAGAGAGTATATGGTGAAGCACATTTATAGAGAAGCAAATGGCATAGCAGATTTTCTATCAAATCATGGTATTGATCAAGTGGAAGGGACGAAGAGTGGAACCAATGCAGATAGTTGGGACTGACTGCAATCCATCATCGACGATGAGAGGGATTCGGCGATAGATGGTAACAATGTGAAGAGGGACGAGGCAGCCATGGTTTCACTTTAAATGGAGTTAAGCCCGCTACAAGTTGGCATAGCAACGTCTGGGAAGATGGCGAAGAAACTCAAAATCCCCAGTTGTAGGTGTGATTGCAACATCAACAATGTAGAGGTGCAATTGAGAAGAGTCTTCCTGATATCATCTCAGAAAGAGGAGAAGGCGATTAGGGAGGTCATCGGGGAAAAACAACTGCAGCAATCCCACATCCATGACGTCGACCTGGAAAGGAAGCTCATCTACAACGCGATCGCTACTATGGGGAACATCTATTGGGGGGAGCTGGTCAACAACAGAGTTTTGGTTCCCAGACTGAGAGAGGAATTCTCCAACACCATATCAGAAATAAAGAGAAACCTGACTATTGGCCTGGTGGGAGACGCCATTTGTATAGAAATTGCTTTGAAGAGTGAGAAACTAAAGTAGATAATCCAATTGTTTAGGGAAGGCATAGAGAGGGATAATATGGAGGTATATGCCTTATACATGTCTCATGAGGGTGATGCCTTGACCCCTGCTCAAATAGAAAGGCTGCAAGAAATAGCCTCAGGACTGTGCTTCCTGTTCTACCATTAGCATGGTGGTGACAGGAACATGCAAAAAATATAGTAATTTTTGTTTCCTATCAATATAATAGGAGCTACCCCTTGGTAGCGCCTCAAAAAATTAAATTAATTTTTTAAAAAAATATTGACAACACTATTCACAAAGTCCTAACGTTAAAAATAAAAAAATAATTTAAATTGAATGAATATTATTATTTAAGTGTTCTTGAAATCATCCACTTCAATGGTCAAACAATCAATAGTAATTTTATACCTCTTCCACAATAAAAAGTGGTAAATATTTATCCTATTTTTATTCGTCAAAATTAACTTTTGACTATTAAAATGTGATGTTTAACCTCTAAAAGAACAGTTGACTTAGACCACAACACACGTAATCCCTATGTAATTAAGAATCTCGTGTCGCTAGTGTCCACATGATATTCACGAAATGGGCTGGTGAGAAAATTGCAGAGTTTAGTCGGCGGCGTTAGCTGGGCTCCCGATCGGTCGTAAACCAATGAAGAACACTTAATTAATAAATACGGTCAAATGTGCATCTAGAATGCACGCGTTTCATGGTGACCTCTCACGTAAAACGCCAACACATTGGCCATAACGTGCATCAATGGCATTGACTTTTAGGGTAGCTGATCCTGTTTGAAACCTTGCCTTAACATGGGAGCCTGACTCGGACAAGTGGAACAAAGGTCGTCCAAATTTTACGTCCTCAGCCAGATTTTTCTACATATACTCTGTTTTGCTTTATTAATCAAAAATGTTTTTACCATCTCCCTCTGCTCTGGAGTTTGCTCCACTGCTTCAATGGCTGTACGCCCATTTAAGTTTAGCATTATTATTGCAGTGTTCGTTATCCTCTCCCCAAAGCCATGTCTGTGCCTCTCCAAATGTCATCCACGGGAATCTGAAGCTCTGCTTTCTTTCAAAGCAGCCTGGAATGGATCTCATTCTATTCTCCCTTCCTGGGTGAATGGAACTGATTGTTGTACCCTGTGGCAAGGCATATTTTGCGATAATCACACCGGCCATGTAAACTCTGTGGTGTTGTATGGTGGAAGTGATGTCTATGCAGGCATAATATCTGATACTCTATGCGACCTTCATTTTCTCACCGAACTGGAGTTGTCTCAAACTGGATTAACAGGTACCCTTCCTCCCTGCTTGGGTAATCTCTCCTATCTTGAGTATGTTGGTTTAAATGATAATATGTTGAGTGGGATAATACCCTCTACCATTTGTCTGCTCAACAAACTTACTAACCTTTATCTCAGAGGAAACCAATTTAGGGGGAGCATACCATCTTGTCTGGGCAATCTTTCTTCTTTAAGTTTTATCTGGCTTCATGAAAATCAACTAAGTGGAAGCATACCGTATTCTGTAGGCAATCTCTTTTCTTTGAGAAACTTGGTTCTTTCTAATAACCAATTGTCTGGTCAAATCCCATTTTCCTTGGGTAATCTCTCTTCGCTTGTGCGCATGGATGTTTCCTTCAACCAACTAAGTGGGGCTATTCCTTCCTCATTTGCTGGTATGTCCTCTCTTATTGAACTCACGGCTAAGGGAAATGCATTCAATGAGAGCACTCTTTCCTGGGAATTGCCATCCTCTATAGAGGATCTCTCCCTCTCACTGGACTACAATCAAACAATTTCAGAAACATTGTTTGATAACCTTTCCAAGTTAAAAAATTTGTATCTATCGAATTGTGCATTAAAAATTAGTACAACTTGGATCCCTCCATTTCAGTTAGAATACTTAGGTTTGACATCATGTAGCATTGATGGTCCTATTCCACAGTGGCTTTCAACACAGTTCTCATTGGAGGAGTTGGATTTGGTTGATGCAAATCTTGTTGGAGAAATCCCCCCTTGGGTGTGGGATAACAGTCCTTTGACATCCCTAAATCTCTCTAATAATCATCTTCAAGGTCCCATTTATCCCAAAAATTCAACTTCCGGGATAGGCCTCATGGATTTGTCTATGAATGCACTGTCTGGACGCATGCCATCTGTATGGCCTTCCAGTCTTGTAGTATTGATGCTCAATGGCAATTCACTTACTGGCAATATTCCTCCAAACTTGTGCAGTTTGACGGGACTTCTAAAGTTAAATGTGGCAAACAATAAACTTAATGGAACCATTCCCCAATGCTTGTCTAATTCTCGGCTTCTGATACTAAATTTAGGAGATAATAGTTTGGAGGGAAGCATACCCAATGGGCTATGCCCCTGGTCCTTGGTCACTCGCAACAATAAGTTAGGTGGGGTATTTCCGTCTTGGATAACAAGATGTAAGGAATTAAAAATACTCGATATTGGGAACAACTCATTTGCAGGGGACATTCCAAGATCAATTGGGAATCTCTCAGCTCTAGAAGTGTTGGTGATAAAGGGCAATCATTTCACAGGCAGCATTCCTTCCGATATTGGCCAATTAAAGCAGCTCCATATCTTAGACCTTTCATCCAACAACATATCAGGCTTCATTCCACACAACATTGTAACATTGCAAGCGATGGCCATAACGACAGAGTATGGTTATATGCTGAATGAAAGTTATGATGCTCTGGACTATCCTGCTGACTATGTGGGATCTTATTATGATGATTTAGATATTATTATCAAAGGTACAAAGCAGCATTACCCATATATTCTTTCCGCCCTGAGATTCATGGATCTCTCACGAAATCAATTGAGTGGAGACATTCCGTCTGATTTTGGAAAGTTGATGGGCCTGAGGTTTCTCAATCTCTCAATGAACAATCTTAATGGGACTATTCCAAGTAGTTTGGGGAAAATGAATCAGCTAGAGTCCTTGGACCTTTCTGCAAACAGGCTTTCAGGAAATATTCCTTGGCAGCTTCAGTCGTCGAACTCTTTGGCATCTTTGAATTTTTCTAGCAACAATCTTTCTGGTAGCATACCACAAGGAGGACAGATGATAACATTTGAAGAGTCCTCCTATTCCGGAAATCCAAATTTATGGGGATGTCCACTTCCAAAGAACTGCTCTTGGCCAAAATTTGCTTCTCACCCCCCTGATTTTACTGCTGATGATGAAGAAGACTTCAATGAAGAGAAAATACCATGGTATGAGATTGGAGTGGGATTGTCTCGTGGAGTGGGTTTTGCTGGGGTCGTCTTGTTGCTTGTATTGAAAACAAACTGGAGAAATAAGTACTTTAAGTGGGTTGATATGATTTTGAAGTTTTTGGTTCCTCCCTTCCGCAATAAGAGATTATGAAGGCCTACTTTTCTAAACCAAGATGATACAAGGACATTCCCTAAGCATTTTAGTTCTTGCGCTTATTTTGTATATCAAATATTTCATATTGCTAAGTATATAATTATAAACAAACAGACCTGAATCTTTAAAATATTGTTTTATCCATATGATAGTTGTAATTGGTTTCTATCTTCGTGAGTTATTCAATTTCTCATTTTACTATAGCAGTGCTTCTTGCTAAAGAAAATAACAATAGCGTTGCAATGTTGGCATGATCTGAAAGAACTTATGCATTCCTTTCAAGACAAATAAACCTGCAAATTTTAAATTTTAAATTGAGACATTGATTCAAATTGTAGCCATCATCGTTAACAAAATCACATCCTAGCAACCATTTAGGAGCTCCCTCTTGTGAAATTTTTTTCTGAAAAATGTTTTTACTCGTTTAGCAACCATTTATTATCTATTTGAAAAAATCTTTATGAAGAAAGTCAAACCAATTTTTTTTATATTATAATAAATCTTAAATTTTTGTTCTTTAAACTTTAATGTCAATTATTACTGTTTAGAAATCTTTTATCATAGTTTAAAATTTCTTAATTAATATATTTATTTTTTTTCAAAAAAATAAATATTAATATACTAATTTTAACATTGCAAAGATACCTATACTATTTCAGATATCATTGCTTAAAAAGATCATAAATCTAACCCTTGAGAGTAATGGGAACGGCGCATGAGTTTTCTTAGGAAAATTGAAAAACATGAATAAAAGGGGAACTTCCAGTACGTAAAGATAAGGGTGTTTAATTTCTGTTGAAATGCGAACATTTTCTCCCGTGCCGTGCACGACTACATATATTTGAAGGATGCTTCTTTCCCATATTTTGGAAGAACGACGACTGGTTTACTTGCGGTATACGATGTGATTCCGCCAGCCGTGAAGAGAACGGCGAACGCACCAATCTCGGGAGTCAATTCTCCACATTCAATTACACCGTGACTAGAGAGAGTCAAGTTTTTTTTTTCTCTGCTGACATACATGACGCCTAAGCTTGGCCGTATTAACCTTCCAACCTTAATAACCCTCCCTCCGGCTTGAAGGATCAAATTTATCTCAAACCCTGTAACGAGCAGGGCAAAGCGTGTCACGGCAGGATTGGAAGAGTAGAACATAATGCTAATAGGATTGGAAGAGTAGAACATAATCCTAATAATCAGTGAGTTTTTTTTAGTGGTTAATATTTCTTAATTGACTAATTGTTGAAATTGGGGATTCAAAATTTGGCTAATACTACAAGTTATAAGATGACTTCAATGGCCACATTTTTACAAAATTTTATTTTATTCCTAGTTAAATCGCCACAATATTTATTTTATTAAAATTTTAAACTCAAAAATTCACCACAATATTCGATACCTAATTAAATCATATTCACCTAAATTTTATAAGTTTTAATAGAAAATGAAATTAATTCACAAATAATATTATATAATTAAAGGTTACTTTAGGGCCATATCACTAATTTTTAATCACCATCATTTATTTTATTTATAATCTAACAATTGTGGTTGTATTCCAAGGGTTAAAATATACCCATTGAGCTCCAATGCCCATCGAGCCCAAAATTGTATTTGGGTTATTGATCTCAATTTATAATCTAATGGCTAAGAGTAAATTTTATGGGCCAAAAAGTACCCACAAAGCTCTAATGCCTATGGGGCTCAAAATTGCATTTGGGTAGTTGAAATCCATTAAGATCAACGTCCCAAATGTAATTTCAGGCCCCATGGGCAATGGAGCTCCATAGGTACATTTTGGTCCACGGAATAGAACCGAAACCATTAGATTATAAATAAAATCAATGGTGGTGAAAAATAATTTAGGGCGAATTTAAAATATTCAATGTTTTATTTAAAATATTAAGGAATTAATGAATTATAGACACAAGCACTACACCTTAAACTAGTCAATCACTGCCACCTTCACGCCTTTACTTTTTCATAGAAATTTAATTTGTTTTTTAGAAAGGATTTGCCATGGTAATTAATGCATTTTCCCATTTTTTGTCAATATTTGCTAGGATTTTCTACAAATTTCTAGTGATTTAAAAAATTTGCCAATAAAATTAAATATTTTTTTCAAAAAAAGGAAAGATTCGCCAATAGAAATTAATCATTTTTTTCCAAAAAAATGGAAGATTCGCCAAGATTTTATATTTTTTTCTAGGAGGGGTTTCTTAAAGTTATCACTACTAATAATGCTAATGTTCAAGAATCCTTCTAAGCTATAATATTTCTTTATTTGCCTCAAAAGTTGTCATATATTCTACTTTTGTTAAGAATAGAGCTTGTACTAACTATAATTTCTTAGATTTTTTAGAAATGACTACAACCCTAGATGCATTTGGAAACCTAAAATAGATTTCCCACTTCCAAGTCACCTACATAATTGGAATATGAATATCCAACTAGTGTGAAACTTGTTTCCTTGGAGTATTTGAGCCTATAGTTATGAGTTCCTTTTAGATACCAAAAATTCTCTTTGCTACTAGCTAGTGATTTTTTGCATGTTGTCACATGAATCTATAAAGGACTTCAACAACAAAGAAATGTTTGGTTGGGTTGTTGTTACATAAATCATACTTCCAACAATCTATCTATACTTGGTTGAATCAACAACCTCTATAATATCATCTGATGTGAGTTTCAAACTTTGCTCCATAGGAGTATTGAGTGGTTTGAAGTCCAACTTTTCAAATTTACTTAGAAGTTCACCAATATACTTTTGTTGGGTGATGAAGATATACTTAGGTTTTTGAATCACATCAATACCCAAATAGTAATGAAGGTATCCCAGATTAGTCATTTCAAACTCTTCAATTCTTCTTCATACTCACAATAGAGGTTATGTAATAGAAGTTCTGTTTGTTTCATAGTACTCATTGCTATAACAACTCTGGTTAATATTTCTAGTTAACTAAGTTAATAGAGATAATGTTTTGGTGCTAATTGAAAATTGGTTATAGCTGTGTGGGTTTTAAGTGTGCCTAGAGATCTCTGTGTTTTTTTATTTACCTATATTCTCTGCTAACCAAAATAGAACAGAGTATACTATTGAGGTAAACTGGAGGTTGTTTTGATTTTGAGCTACATCAGTTTTGGTATCAGAGAAAAATGAAAATGGCCCAGAGGGGAGCTCGTTTAGCCTGGGGTAGAAGAGGCAGGAGAAATGCCACATTGAGGGGTGATGCAGATGATGAAGTGCTTAGAAGATTGCAGGCCCTTGAGGCACAATTGACTCATGAGGATTCTGAGGAAGAACCAGAAGTTCAAAGGGGTTGAGGAGGAGCCATAGATCCCATCGAAAGACTTATTGAGGATTTAACCAAGAAAGGAACTAGAGTTAAGGTTAAAGTCCTTGACTTTAAAGGTGAATTAAATCCAAAAATGTTCTTGGATTGGATTCAAGAATTAGAAAAATACTATGATATGGAAGGGATACAAGAAATAGACCCATGAAGGGTCAAAATTGCATCATCTAAAATGAAGTCTCATGCCGCTCATTCATGGGAGAATCTCCAGAATGCTAGGGGAAGGCATGGGAAAGAGAAAATCAGATTGTGGCCTAAGATGTTAAAACATTTGAAAGCTAAGTTCATGCCCTCAGATTATCAACAAAGGCTCTTTAAGGAATTCCAAAATCTAAAGCAAAAGGAGTTAACCATATCAACTTATACTGAAGAATTTTTGAGGTTGCAAATCATGACTAATTTACAAGAAGGTGATGAGCATGCAACAACTAGATACATCAATGGGCTTAGATTTTAACTCCAAAATGAACTAGCCTTGCTCAAAGTGAATACTATGGATGAGGCATATCAATTAGCCTTGAAAGCAGAGGAAAAACTGAATAAGTTGGGCAACGTGGCAAAAAAAAGTAATAGCAAATCTAGTAGGGGTAGAGGAAGTTCCTCTAAATCAGCCAATGAAGAAGAGACAAAAGATATTGTGAAGCCAAACTTCCAAGGGAGGGGTGGCTTTAGAGGTACAGGAAGAGGAGAACAAATTTTGGGAGGTTGGAAACCTTTGAGGTGTTTTATTTGTAATGATACCCACAGGGCTATAGACTACCCTCAAAACCCCAAGAGAGCGATGATGACTCATGAAGAAGAAAGGGAAGAACCCTTAATAGAAGAAGTTGAACCAAAAATGGGTGAGACCTTGATGCTTATAAGAATATTGGTTGCTGGTGGCAAAGAGACCCCCATCGATGATTGGAGAAGAAATAGTGTGTTTTAGACATAATGTAAGTGTAATAAGGTGTGCAAAGTGATTGTTGATGGAGGGTCTATGGATAATTTGGTAAGTAAAGAAATGGTGCAAAATTACAGGTGGTTTGTGTTCCAAAACCAAATCCTTATAAAATTTCTTGGTCGAAGAAGGATCATAATTTTCTTGTGAATCAATCTTGCCTAGTTGACTTCAAAATTGGCCCTTATGAAGATATGGTGTTTTGTGATGTAGTACTAATGGATGCTTGTCACTTGTTATTAGGTAGACCTTGGCTATATGATTGAGATGTAATTCACCATGGTAAAGAAAATACCAATGAGTTACAACATGCGGGTAAGCTCCATATTTTGAAGCCTTTTAAAGGAGAAGGAAGAACTGAAATAGCAGCTTTGTCTTTAATTCTAGTGGGTTGTAAAGAGTTTTTAAGGAATCTAAGGAAGAGATTTGTTACTTGCTTTACCCTTTAGAAAAGAAGAAATCAGATCAGCAAACAATCCCATTGGAGGTGCAACAATTGTTCCAACAATATTCTGATTTGATACCACCCTATTTGCCAACTAGTTTGCCTCATTCTAGAGGCATTACTCACCAAATTGATCTGATTCTAGGTTCTAAACTCCTAAACCAAGCTACTTATAGGTTGCCTCCTCTAGAAAATGAGTCATGTGCTGGTTGGCTTTGAAGAAATGAAGGATGAATATATAAATGATTCCTATTTTGGCAACATTTATGCAAATCTAAGTAGTCAAGACCATACAACCATGCATCCATTTGAAGACTACCTTTTACTAGATGGCTTTTTATTTAAGGGCTCTCAACTTTGCATCCCCCTTGGATCAAGGAGAGAAAATCTTATGAGAGAGATGCACTCCAATGGTTTGGGTGGACACTTTGGAAGAGACAAGACTTTTGGATTAGTGAGTGAGAAATTCTTTTGGCCTCATATGAGGAGAGATGTGGATAGGTTTGTTGTTGATTGTAGAGTGTGCCAAAAAGCAAAAGGAGGACAGTAAAATATAGGTCACTACATGCCTTTGCCAGTGCCAAGGGAACCATGGATTGATATTTCTATGGATTTTGTCTTGGGGCAGCCACAAACCTAAAGAGGACACAATTCAATGTTTGTAGTAGTGGACCGCTTTTCTAAAATGGCTCATTTAATACCTTGTAAGAAGACAAATGATGGAAGTCAAGTGGCACATTTATTCTTTAGGGAAGTTGTAAGGTTGCATGGTATTCCAAAAACTATAACCAGTGACAGAGACACCAAATTTTTAAGCCACTTTTGGAGAGTCTTGTGGAAAAGGTTGGACAACAAGTTGCAACTCAATTCATCATACCACCCCCAAACCGATTGTCAAACCTAGGTTGTGATCGAAGCCTAGGCAATCTATTGAGGTGTTTAGTTGGAGACAATCCTTGACAATGGGATTTGGTGATACACCAAGATGAATTTGCCTATAATTCCAGCATAAATAGGTCTATAGGTTAGTCTATATTTCAAGTGGTATATGGTACAAATACTAAGGGAGTGGTGGACTTAGTTGATCTACCGATGGAACCACATAATAGCCATGAAGCTTCAGACTTTGTAGAGCATATTAGAGAGGTACATCAATAAGTTAGTCACAAATTGCAATCCATGAATGAGCAATATAAGAAGAATGATGATCTACATCAAAGAAGACAAATCTTTCAAGAAGGAGAAATGGTTATGGTACATTTGCGTAGGGAAAGATATCTCTGAGGTACCTACAACAAGTTAAAGTCCAAAAAGATTGGACCTTGCAAGATCTTAAAGAGGATAAATGATAATGCCTATCAAATTGATTTTCCTGGAGAGTTGGACATCAATCCTATTTTTAATGTTGCTGACCTTTATTCACATTCAGCTGTGACTAATGAGGATCAAGTGGAAGATGAGCAAAAGGAGAAGGAAAACACCAATTGGGTCAGGCACTTGCCGAAGAAGAAGAGGGAGTAGGTTGAATGAGTGCTAGATACCAAGTTACTAGCTACATGATTTAGATCCTTCTGTATTTTGTTAAATGGGAATCCTACTGTATTTTGTTAAATGGGAAGGTCTTCCAGATTCTTACAACTCTTGGATCACTGAAGCTGATTTATTTAAGTATAGTAGAACTACTCTGTTTCATATGCCAGAACCAAGGGGTTCTGATTTTCTTAGAGAAGGGGAGGATGATGCGGAGCATCTTCCTTAAGTTTCATTCTTCACGTTGTGTGATTAAAGTTTGTTGTAGTTTGTTTAGGAAGTTTGTTTTGTTTTCAATTAATTATGGAACTGCTATTGACTGCTTTGAAGACAGCCACAACTATCCATTAAAGTGGATTTTATTTAAGTTTGTGGAGTTGGTTTAGGTTAGGACTCTAGTTGGTTGTAGAAGTAGGGATTTGTAGCTCTTTTTGAGTTAGTTTTTTTTTTGGGGTTTTGTTGCAGAATGATGGAAAGCAGGGGAACTTCTGGTGGTGCAGAGGAGATTGGAAAAAATAGAGGTTAAGTAATACAAGTTCTGCTTGTTTCATAGTACTCATTGTTGTAACATCTCTGGTTAATATTTCTAGTTAACTAAGTTAATAGAGATAATGTTTTGTTGTGATGATTGAAAATTGGTTATAGTTGTGTGGATTTTAAGCAACTAGAGATCTCTGTGTTTGTTTATTTACCTATATTCTCTACTAACCAAAATAGAACAGAGTATACTATTGAGGTAAACTAGAGGTTGTTCTGAGTTTGAGCTGCATCATTGTGGATATAGTTGGAAGCCTCATGTTCAAAAAGTAGTGGGAACAAGTGAAGGAGCAATATTCTTTAGGAGTAGTGTTGTGGGGAGGAGAGGTAATCCCTGTAAAACACTTACTTGTGTTTAACTAAGATTTTTATTTCACTTGTTATGCACATCCTTGTTCTTATTGGGCGTATTCGTTGCATTGCAGGAGTTAGCAAGTGAAATGGAGAACCCAAGTACAGATATAATGTGTAGAGCATTTTTTCACCGTTAGTCAAAATTCCTGCATGTTGATGAGAAGTGGCAGTACGGGGAGTCGCCTTGGCTGGCAGGTGAGGTAAAGCTCTGGTTCTTGGTATTAGGATGCGATCTGACATCACCATCAAATCGCAGATGTTTCGAAGCATTTGGTGGTGACCTCTCATGTAAAAAGCCAACACATTGGCCATTACATGCCAAAAGAATGCATTAATGGCATTGACTTAGGGAATCTAATCCTATTTGAAACCTTCCTTTGACATGAACAAAGGTTGTCCAAATTTTACTCCTCAGCTATCTCCTTTTTCTACATATACTCTATTTTGCTCTATTAATCAAACATGTTTTTGACATCTCCCTCTGCTCTGGCGTTTGCTCCACTACTTGAATGGCTGTACGCCCATTTAAGTATAGCAATGTAGGTTCATTATCCTCTCCCCAAAGCAATGTTTGTGCCTCTCCAAATGTCATCCATGGGAATCTGAAGCTCTTCTTTCTTTCAAAGCAGCCTGGAATGGATCTCATCCTATTCTCCCTTCCTGGGTGAATGGAACTAATTGTTGTACCCTGTGGCAAGGCATATTTTGCAGCAATCACACTGGGCATGTAAACTATGTGGTGTTGTATGTTTGAACTGATGTCTATGGAGGCATCATATCTAATACTCTATGCGATCTTCACTTTCTCACCGAACTGGAATTGTCTCAAACTGGATTAACAGGTACCCTTCCTCCCTGCTTGGGTAATCTCTCCTATCTTGAGTATGTTGGTTTAAATGATAATATGTTGAGTGGGATAATACCCTCTACGATTTGTCTACTCAACAAACTTACTAACCTTTATCTCAGAGGCAACCAATTTAGGGGGAGCATACCACCTTGTCTGGGCAATCTTTCTTCTTTAAGTTTTATCTGGCTTCATGAAAATCAACTAAGTGGAAGCATACCATATTCTGTAGGTAATTTCTTTTCTTTGAGAAACTTGGTTCTTTCTAATAACCAATTGTCTGGTCAAATCCCATTTTCCTTGGGTAATCTCTCTTCGCTTGTGCGCATGGATGTTTCCTTCAACCAACTAAGTGGGGGCTATTCCTTCCTCATTTGCTGGTATGTCCTCTCTTATTGAACTCACGGCTAAGGGAAATATAGTCAATGAGAGCACTCTTTCCTGGGAATTGCCATCCTCTATAGAGGATCTCTCCCTCTCACTGGACTACAATCAAATAATTTCAGAAACATTGTTTCATAACCTTCCCAAGTTAAAAAAATTGTATCTATCAAATTGTACATTAAAAATTAGTACAACTTGGATCCCTCTGATGGAATCATTTGTCGTTGCGCCAAAAGCTCAAGCTATCAACGCTCGCTACAAATGCCAGATTTAACCCAGATCCACGGGAGGCTCACTACCATGTCATGAATCCTGAGGTCAGCGTTGAACGCCTCACTGACAAGGGGGCAGCTCACTGCCAACAATCCCCCCCTCAACACAACCCAAGGGATTCGAACCCGTGACCCATGGCTCTGATACCAATTGTAGGAGTCAAGGACAACACTGAGAGGGGGGGTGAATCAGTGTTGTGTGAATTTTCAAATCTTTTTCAAACTTTAACTTGCAGAGCATAAAGGTGAGAAAGTTATCATTGAATTGTCAAACACATATGCACATAACTTTGTCAAACACATAAACAAAACTCACGAGTAAAACATACAATCATAGAGAGATGATCAATATGAATCAAGACACAAGAATTGCATGAGTGGAAAACCCTCCAGGGGTAGAAAAACCACTCCAGAACTGCCTCACTGGCTTAACTGATAAAACATGCTTGACTGGCTACAATACGTGTCTCACTGACAAATGTTAAGGTCTCACTAACCTGTAAGCCTCACTGGTATACTGTTTAGAAGCACTAGCTTCAAGGAGCACCAACCCCTAATACAGAACAAACTAAAAACAAGAATTAAGAGGGTTTCTCTATTTCAATATAAAACATTTCTTCTCTCATGTGTCTGTCAAATGTTCATTTTGTTCAAAATCAATCCTACATCTGGATACACTCAACAACACTGCATTTGTCTATATGTTTCATCTCTGTCTCACAAGTCATACCATCAATGCACCTGAAAAACTATTATATGTAAATTGGATGTCTTTTCACCTTTCACATTCTGCACAGTCATTTGCTCTCACTGAAGATCATTTTGTCCTTTCATCTTCTCTTTTTAATGTCTTCAAAAACAATGCATCTTATATTGTTACCTGCAAAAATAAAAGAACATATATCTAATCCAAAACCTTTCACATTCTTCAGATTCATGAAACCAAAATCCCATTTATATTTCCTTTTAGAGATGAAAGAGTATCTTTTCATATTTGAGACCTTTCATTTCAATTTCTTCATCTCCTTGCAAATAAACTCTTTATCTTCACAAAATATTAACAACCAACTTCAATACATTATTTCCTCCCTGATTCATAAAATAGAATTCTTTATTTTCTTACAAGACAAATCTTCTCCATGAAAACCTGTTCAATACTTGCATAAAACCATCTAAAAATAGGATCATATAATATCAAACCCTATTGAAAACTCTTCATATTCTCTGCTCATATCTGCAATCTCTGCATGATGTTTCATATTCTCCAAAACACAAAACCCTTCAATCTAATTATCTTCTCTGCTACAAATTCCTTCAAACAAATTTTTCATTATCCTCTTCAAATTCTTCTTCAAAAATAATCTTCTCAATTTGCCTTATGTTGATAACTGAGAGGGGGGGGGGTGAATCAGTTATCCTAATTATTTCCCTTATTGAACTTTCTTATTAATTGATGCAGCATTGAATCAAAACACTAAAACATTAACATGAAATAAGAAACACATAACACAGTATTTTTGACGTGGAAACCCTGTTAAGGGAGAAAACCACAGGGTGATTAACCCAAAATTATTCTCTGTTAGAAGAATAGGAGATTACAAAAAATGGCACTTGCCAATTAGGGCTCACTGCCCGAGCACACTGCTCACAAGAGGCCCACTGCCTACAAGAAGACACACTGTCTACAAAGTGATAAGAATCACAGTCTTGAACTGATTGGAAGCATCTGCATATGCTGGAGTTCAGTTCCGGTTAGGCTCAGTACACTGATCTGCTGCACTTCATCTTTCCTCTGTTCTTTATTCTGCTATCTTTCACATACCGGATCCTTTTTGCTACTTCTGCTCTGTTCTAGACTTCTTCGCATATATCTTCACACCATCACACCCTTCACAACTAAATCCATCCTCTATATATATCCGCACAAGTAATTTCATCACTTTTCTAGTCGGCATCCGGAACAGTCTAGTTTCTTACAAACTTTTGTTCTGTCGGCTGAATCCTTCCTCACCAAGCAATGCGGATCAAGCATATACTTGTAGATATCATTAATCATGTCGGCCAAACATGATTCATGCCTTCACAACTTCTATCATCAACAGTAACACATCCGGAAAGTAGTCTGATACTCTGTCAGTCAGTTCTTCCTCTGTTTTCACTGTCTCTCAGGAATCCGGTACTCAACTATTCATATCTTTTTCCTTGTCCATCACCGGAGGCTAAATCCTTGGAATATACCACTCAAGGTAGTCCTCTTGACTTCCCCAAATCCACACTGCACCAAGACACTTCCTCTGAGAGATCCGGACCAATCTGTCGGACCTTGCCACATGCTCTGTTCTTGTTCACCGAACCACAACATTCTTTATTCTGACTTCCGGTAGAGACACATCATGACTTGCGGATATGTGGGATGACCTTTGTTGCCATCAATGACAACAACCATGAATCCATATAGTGTCTCTTGCCAACAATCTCCCCCTTTGGCATTGATGGCAACACTTAGTGAAAAATGACTAAGTGTTTACACTGTGCTCCCCCTTTGCTGATGCTCTGTCTTTATATACAATTTTTGGAACTCCCCCTTAATTGGATTCCTCATTTTTCACTGCTCCTCACTCCCCCTTTGACATCAATGGCAAAGGGTGGGGTCCGCACACCAAAATTTTCAAAAATTTTCTATACATAGCCGCTTATTTACATACTCACATATACTGAAGAATGTCTGCAAAGGATGTCTGCAATTGAATCATTTCTGTAGCCCAACTTTGCTTCATTCTGTCTAAAATTGAAATGTGACCACTCAACAAGAATGCAAAAGCTTCTGCCCGCTTGAGATCTATCAAATCTTTTGTTTGGGCGGTGGTCTGAGCATCACTGATGGCCTCATGCATAGTTTCCAACTTAGGGATTATAATCCTTCTAAGTTCTCCCATCCGGTTGGTGATGTTCTTCCTTTCCTTCTCAAGATTCTTTATTTCATTCAAGACTGCAATAGTCTGACATTCTTGATTTATTATGGAGGAAGAGAGAGGATCAAAACTTTGAGATAAGCTTTGTAGCTTGTCCTGTTCCTCTTTTATTTTCTTATCAATTGCTGCTGTTGCCTTTGGCCAGGATATGCAAAATTTGTAGATGTCACCGCCATCCTTAAGAGCATTTTCTAAGCTCTTTATTCCAATGCTTACAATCTTCCTATCTTTAGAGATTAATTCTAATATTTCTGAAAATCTCTTATCCAAAAATTCCTTCCGGACCTTTTCTTCAGCTGATTTTTCTAGAGAATCAAAATGTGTATCAACACTGCTGACTAAGGTTTTTAGATTACTGGAAGTGGAGGCTGTCGGATCTATCTGGATTGATGGCATAATCTTTACAAGTACTCCGGAAGCAACCTCTATCAACTCACAGTCTTCCATATGAGACTTCAGGAGTTTTTCATTTGCCTTGGCATTTGCAAATGAAGCTATCTTCATTGTTTGTACCGGAGAGAGAGAGTCAAAGTCGAATGGGCCTTTTAGAAGCTCCGGTTCATCAATCTCTAAAGTTTCTTTGCTCAAAAATTGTTGAACAGTTTGTGCAGTGTCTCTTGCCGGAGACAGATGTTTCTTTTCTTCTGCAGTCTTGGAACTGTCAACCTCTTTGTCTTTCACCACTGCTTCCTTCTCCTGTAATTGCTCTTCTTCTTTGGATCCGGAGACTGTAGGGGAAACCGGAGGAGAGATGCTAGCTTGTTCATAGGCCACTTCTTCTAGAGCAGAGGGTCCCAAGTCCTCAGCTGTTTCTGTACCTAAGTCCTCTACAACAGGAAGATTGAACCTTTTGAAGGCCTTCCGGAGGATCTCTTCTGTCTCTTGGGCCACTCTGTCAGTCTCACCAAGCATGAGTTGATTCATCCTGGCTTTACTTCTGAACTCATCTTTGCAGTCCTTGAAGATAATGTTCATTGTCTTGGGATCAATTTGAGGATATAGCTGAATAGCTATCTGCTCCCGGATCTCAAGATCTTTAGCATGAGCATTATTCTTTCTTACTTCCAATTCCTTTTCTAGGCTTTTAGGAATAAGAGATATGATCTCAATGAAAGCCTTATTATATATGTTAAGATATTTGACTGTGGCTTCCTGTAGAGTCTTTTGGTCGGCCTCACTGAAGTCATCATAAGATTCAGTCATTGGTTGAAGGTTTCCATCCACCGTGACCGACTTGATTACGCTCTCTAGAGACAGAGTGGGCTTTTCAACAGATGCCTCCGCCATTTCATCCTTGTCTTGGCCTATGGAGGGTTTACCGGATCCTTTCTTCTTCTGTTTCTTTATTTCTTTTACTCCCTCATCTGACTCTGTTTCCTCTTCATCCTTTTGGCTTCCATAAGCCCTTGTGGCTTTTGTCTTGGATCTCTTACCGGATGCCTGGACTTCCGGTTTTGAACTTTTGGTTGAGGGAGGTGCAGATCTCTTTGATGATCTGGTCCGGGTGGGAGCTTCAACCGGAGCACTTTCTTTACTTTTCTCTTCTTCCTCAGCCTTCCTCCTCTTTTCTCGGCTGGCATCAAGTGCCTCTTTTGAGATGCCTAGGCCTTGAGCAATGTGCTCTACTTCTTTTCTCACCTTTCTTTTAATCTCAGGTTCCCTGAGTTCTACATGTATTTTTACACTCAGCTCCTCAAAGGTTCCAAACCTTTCTGCCTTAGGATCTTTGGGCTGACTTAGCATGTGTTGAACATGCAGCTCCACTATCTGTTCATCCACTTCATACCCCATGGGCATGATCCAGACAGTCCTTGGCTCCACTGCCTCCATTAGGCACTGATCAGTGTCAACCATAAAGCACACTGAGTCCTTGTATTTTTCAACAAGAGACTGGGGAATTCTCTCTCTTGCTTGCATCATGCTCTGAAAGTTTTTGAAGTATCCCCATAGAGCTGTATTTCTCGCTTTTGCATCCCCAAGTCCATGCAAATAGTCTCTTATCTGGACTGCAACAGGTTTGTCAATCTGCCATACCCATCCACTTGATCCGGGTAGCTCATTCATGAAGTAGAAGAATAGACATACAATAAGAGTACCATACTTAAAGGAATTCTTCTTATCCTTCTTGATTTTCTGTATATTTTCCATTAATTGGCTTAGCAGTAGTTCGCAGAGATCATATTCTGCATTCTTTCTTAGCATTTCATAGGCAGTGTATACTGCAGTTCTGGATACAGAATTCTCCCTGCTGGAGTGATAGATCTTGTATCCTATTATCATGGATGCATATTTGATATCTGGATCCGAAATATCTTCAATGGTCATTGCCCTCTTATCAAATTTTGATCCGGTGGCCTCAGTTACAATGTTGTTCTTGACAGATTTGAGGATAGGTATCCCTCCGGAAGAGTATAGACCAGTTACTGCTCTAATTGCCTCTTTTGTGATCTTGCAGGGTCTATCCAGCCATAGAAAGTTGTCATGCATCCTGCTCAGTACATACCGGACCCATTCATCTTCTTCAAAGCAGGGGAAATGAATAAATTGCTCAAATTGTTTCTTCTGGATATCCTTATACTCTGATTTAAGCTCAAAAGCATTGTCTATCAGTTGCTTGTGATAGAGGTCTCTTAATTTGAGTTCCCCAAATTCCTCAATGCTTGCATGTATGTAAACCCTAATGTCTTCAGTATGTAAAACTCCGTGAGGAACACTAGAGAAGGCTCCTAGTGGATCTACCTCCAATGATTTGTAAGGATGTTTCTTGAATGTGGGGCGAGGTCTATCAGAGATCTTAACTATATTTGGAGTAGCCATTCTTCAAAGATTTGTAGTGAGATAATGAAAAACGGAGAATACCTTATGCGCCTTCGGTTTGCACGGAGTGGTTGGATTGATTTCTTTATGCAATAACTTCGGCAGGAGATCCTTGGTGTGCTTGATGAACCTTGTTGCAGAGCTCCACTTTTCGCTTCTTCTTGAGTGCAGAATGAGCAAATGACTTTTGAGAAATCCCTTAAATTGTTCTGCGAACCCTAATATCTGTCTGCAATAAATGCTTCACCTACATCATTCCAGTTTGCCTTGTCTGGATAGCTTGGAGTATCCCGGATTAGTCCTGATCTGTGGATATCATCCGGATCTTTCAATCATGAATAAATCGAGGTAACATATTACAAGAACATCCCAAACACTCTGTCCAATCTGCAGAACAAGATAGTGCACTTCCGGATCTCTCCGGACCTTTTTGTAATCCTTTATCATACCGGAGCATCTCCCTGAACAGGTCTTATTTGATCGATCACAGCTTCTCCATAACTCCATGCGGACCTCTGAAAACTTGACTGAAGCATCTCAAGACTCATATCTGCAAACCCTTTAATCCGCATCTTGTGCCACATCCGGCATCACTTGTTTGGCTGGGGGAACAGGATTTTCTTTGAGTCTCCCCCTGAGCCTGAGCTCACTTTTTAATTTCCGGAAGAAATATCAGCACCAGAGTCTGGTGCGGATCCAACCTCTACATTCTCTGAACTTTTCTTCACCCAAATCTTGCTCATCTGATTCCTAACTTCATCCGCATTCATTTTTTGTTTACCCTTGTCTTGATTCTGATTATACACCGGACCTCTTTTGTCCTGATACTTGTTTCTGCAGACTTTAGCATTATGACCGGACCTATTGCAGATTTGGCAAATAACATTTCTTTGCATATTTGACTGATATCCTCTTGATCTGCATTGATTAGCCATATGACCTACTCTATTGCATGTGAAGCATCTACCTTTGAATGATTTGTTTACTTGCATAATTCTGCATTCATGGGATTTGTGTCCATACCTTTTGCAGTTGAAGCACTGTCCGGAGAAGGATGAATTAATCTGATTCATTCTCATTCTGCACTGATTAGCTTTGTGACCAAAGTGGTTGCAGCTGTGGCAGTATCCATTGAAGGATGGATATCTTTGAGCATTTGGCTGTCTTACCGGAGGTCTTCTAGGCCTGCTCCTTAGATTTTCTGATCCAAGATTCTTCTGACCGGATCCAGAGCTTTCTCCTTTCTCATATCCCAAACCATACTTGTCATCTGTCCTCTTTTGACTTCCAAGAAGAACTTCAAGTTGAGCAGAACTTATCTTGAATTTCTCTTTATATTCATTTGCTATTTGAAGGTCTCTTTTGAGAGAGGCAATTTGATCCTCAAGTTTTTCTTCATTATCTTTGGCATCTTCAAGATCAGATTCAAGATGTCTGATAATCTTGTCCATCTGGTGGCATTCTTCTGATTTTTCTTTAAGAGATTGTCTTAGATTGTCTTCAGCCTTTCTTTTTTCTTCAATCTCTTGAGTAAACTTTATAGTTCCTGATTCCATTTCATGTCTTAACATAATGACTTCTTTTGATAACTTTTCACATAACTTGGTTTGCTCAGTCAATTCTTCATTTGTATTGCTTTCTTCACTTTGTCTTGCCAACTGTTGGAGCAGCTCCTTTCTCTTTTTCATAGAGAGACTTAATTTGTCTTTTAATTCTCTCATGAATTCATCAGCCTGTTTGAGTCTTTCCTTTAATTCACTGACTTCATAATTTGACTGTTCAAGATCCTCAAGAGCAGTCTTGAGTTGCTCCCTTAAACCATATGCATCCATTTGAAATCCCAGATCTTCCTCAAGCTGTTAGGCTCTATTAGGAGGAACCTGGCTCTGATACCAATTGTTGATAACTGAGAGGGGGGGTGAATCAGTTATCCTAATTATTTCCCTTATTGAACTTTCTTATTAATTGATGCAGCATTGAATCAAAACACTAAAACATTAACATGAAATAAGAAACACATAACACAGTATTTTTGACGTGGAAACCCTGTTAAGGGAGAAAACCATGGGGTGATTAACCCAAAATTATTCTCTGTTAGAAGAATAGGAGATTACAAAAAATGGCACTTGCCAATTAGGGCTCACTGCCCGAGCACACTGCTCACAAGAGGCCCACTGCCTACAAGAAGACACACTGTCTACAAAGTGATAAGAATCACAGTCTTGAACTGATTGGAAGCATCTGCATATGCTGGAGTTCAGTTCCGGTTAGGCTCAGTACACTGATCTGCTGCACTTCATCTTTCCTCTGTTCTTTATTCTGCTATCTTTCACATACCGGATCCTTTTTGCTACTTCTGCTCTGTTCTAGACTTCTTCGCATATATCTTCACACCATCACACCCTTCACAACTAAATCCATCCTCTATATATATCCACACAAGTAATTTCATCACTTTTCTAGTCGGCATCCGGAACAGTCTAGTTTCTTACAAACTTTTGTTCTGTCGGCTGAATCCTTCCTCACCAAGCAATGCGGATCAAGCATATACTTGTAGATATCATTAATCATGTCGGCCAAACATGATTCATGCCTTCACAACTTCTATCATCAACAGTAACACATCCGGAAAGTAGTCTGATACTCTGTCAGTCAGTTCTTCCTCTGTTTTCACTGTCTCTCAGGAATCCGGTACTCAACTATTCATATCTTTTTCCTTGTCCATCACCGGAGGCTAAATCCTTGGAATATACCACTCAAGGTAGTCCTCTTGACTTCCCCAAATCCGCACTGCACCAAGACACTTCCTCTGAGAGATCCGGACCAATCTGTCGGACCTTGCCACATGCTCTGTTCTTGTTCACCGGACCACAACATTCTTTATTCTGACTTCCGGTAGAGACACATCATGACTTGCGGATATGTGGGATGACCTTTGTTGCCATCAATGACAACAACCATGAATCCATATAGTGTCTCTTGCCAACACCTTATTCATCTTCCTCTACAAATAAAAAATCTTTATCTTCTCCTTCACAAGACTCTTCAATCTACAAACATCTTCACTAAATTCCAATAAAATCATCTGATATTTTTTTCAAGATCTCATAAAAACATTTCTTCAAAAAAACATTTTGTTCTCTTCTCAAAAATATAATCATTCTGCATTATATTTTTTCATATTCTCTCAAAACAATCTTTCAAAAACAATCTCCTAAAAAAATTAGTCTTCAAAATCTTCATCCTCTTAAAAAATCATTCACTTTCAATTTGTGAAAAGCACAAATAAAAAAAAAAAATCACTAATAATTTCTTTTCAACTTCTTCTATGCAAATAGAAAACTCCTTAAAAAAATCTTCTCTTAAAAAATAATTTCTAATTTTGTCACCAAATAAAACTCATTTTAAAACTCATAAAAGTGATATGGGCCGACCACTTAGAGTTTATGTAAAGTTTCTAAATAAAACTTAAAGCCATAAAAGGCTTGGGGATCAGGTTTCCTCTAATAATTTTATAAATATTTCAAAGATTTTTATAAACAAAGCATTCCCCACTTATGACGACCACAAGGCTTTTAAGAAAAAACTTTAAAATCATACTCTCCACTTAAACAATATGTTCCTCATATATTTCAAGCGCTCCATATAAGATTAGAGGAAGAAAGAGAAGGGCCGGTTGCCCACTAAGCTTAAACCCTCTAGCAAGTCACATTTAAGTGATAGACCTATGATAACAGGTCACCAGTGAATTAAATCAAAAAGATGATTTCAATGATAGTGCTCATTTAACAAGGTTTTCCAAAGTTTAAAAAAAACTTCTTGCAACAAGATAGGAAGGCTTATGATGGTTTGGTGCTTTGAAGACTTTTTCACCAAATTATCTTGTAATGTAAATGATATCAATCATCATTAGAGCTCACTATCATTTCAACCTTAAACAACACTATAATCTGCATTAGTACACCCTGTCATGATCAATCAACCACTAACAAACTATGTGTAAAACATCAGTAACTCTATCATCTTATGACCACCTGAAAGACACCTCAACACAACTAAGATCAGATGAAGACCATTCCATGTTATTTGTATCAAGCCACTGTCACTTGTAACCAACATGATGTCACTGTATATAAGTAAGATTTTGTGAAGACAATCTTTGTAAACCAAGTAAACCATGAATCAATATCTCATCACATATCTTGTCTTGAGCACAACCAACCTCAAATGTACTTATCTTGACAACCTGTTCTGACCTTATTAGGCATGATGTGAACTACAACATGATAACAAGATAAACACAAACTGTGAATAACAATAGAAAGAAAACACAAGATGATGTCTCCTGCTCCTGTCAACAACAAAGGCAACTGAACACACTTTTGACATCAATGACAACTTGTCACCATCAATCTCCCCCTTTGTCATTGATGGCAAAACCACCTGATACAATTTTTATTTCTCCCTCTTTTTGACATTGATGACAAAGACTCAATTAACTCCCCCTGAGAACAACTCCACTAAAAGATGTTAAAGCAAAATCTTGATATCACTTGTTGACCCATTTGACAAATCTCCAATGAATCTATTTGCATCCCATCTTATAAAGTTCACAAACAAATCACTGCTCTGACAAGAATAACCAATATAACTCAACTCAACTTAGCACTGATCCACTTGCTCTGAAGCAACATGTCAACCTAAAGTATACCATCCAATTACTGACATCCAACCTTCCATGCTAAGAAAAATCATGGCACCATCAAACACCTTTTGACATCACAATCAACTTTATGAACATTTAGCAAAGAAAACATAAACACACCAGTATTCTTTGATGAACAATTTTGCAAGCAAAAATCATGAAGACTCCTCATTACACAGCTCTCAACACAAGATGTCATGAAGATCATTTTAAAAGGCCTTTACTTGCTTCTGATTTGATGAAATACAAGACTCACCAACAATGTCAGAAGAAACTCTAGATTGTTATAGCTTGAAGCACATACCTGATACCACTTCAAAACTGGAGCCACACAATTTGAACAAACCTTTCTGAACCATATTAAAGAGGAAGATCATCAATGGAACATGTGAAATTATCACATCAGAAAACTCCTTAATATCTCTAGTTTATCACTATCTTCAAATCACCTGAAAACTCCAAGATACATGTCATAAAACATAACTCAACAAAGTAATATATATAATCATCAAACTGATTTCCTGATATGAACAATCATCCTACAACCAAACTATTCTGACACCTTTTCTTGACATGATAATAAATGAAGACTATCCTCCTGTTCTGCACAAGACACTTTTCACACCAAAATGTCAATTCTGATATATACATAAACACATCTTAACAAGAACTCCTGCCTCTTGACTTTATCATTCTAATCAACCCATCAAGACTAAACACCAAGTTCTTCCTGCAAAAATACTTTGCAAAACCAAATGCAGAGACATGAATTATGAATTGACTTTTTCATTTGAAACCTTAGCCAACACATGCTAATTTTCTGATAAGATCTTCTTAAGAGCATCTTAAGCTCTTTGCCCTAACAAGCAAGATCACACAGAACTGCAACACAATTTTAAGTACCAACATGATATCAAGTCACAACAACATCAATCTCTTTGTGCAGAGAACTGCTAAAACACTTTATCAACATGTATACATATTGAACCAAAGATCACCTATACCACTATCACCATCATCAATTATATGAATAATGTCTTAGCAACCATTAAACATGTCACTAACATACATAACATCAGAAATTAACATTATCAAGCAAGCATGACAAACAAGATCAATTGATCTCCTCCTGTAACTTCTTGGGGATAAAAGATAGAACAAGAACAACTCCCCCTCACATCATACTATCTGTTATGCAACTGATGATGTAACTTGTGTTGGATGCACAAGTTTGGGATTTACCTTCTCATGACTCTATTTTTGCTTCCACACTTTACAGGTGCTTTCTTTCTCCAAACCTTTTCTCCCTCTTTCCATTTCAACTTTTTCAAATCAGGTGGAGCTTTCCTGCAACTATGAGCTTTATGACCAAGAGAGTTGCAATTATAACAAATTATGTTGTAATCATAACCAAATGACTGATAATATCTTTGAGCACTCATATTAAGCTTCCCTATAGGATCATACCTTCTATGCACTTTGCAATTTCTTTGTATGTGCCCCACATTATTGCACTTATAACAAATAGTATCAATATTTCTTCTACAATTAACTGATTTGTGCCCAAATTGATTACAAGTATAACAAAAACCATTAAAAGAATAGTTATACCTGTACATGTATGCTTGTCTAACAGTAGCATTTCTTTTTCTTTGATTATGCATTTTGTTTTCAGTGACAGCATTCAAATCAATCTTCTTTCTGGGAGTCTCTCTAGCTTTTGAACATTCTCCTTCTTCAAAACCAAGTCTAGTAGTGTCTCCATATAGTTTTTGTTTACCAAGCATCTTATGTAGCTTGCTTGTGCTTTCTTCAAACTCCTTATACTTTTTAGATAAAGCCTTGAGACCATCATACTCTCTTCTCAGATTGATGATATCACTCTCTAGTTTTAGATTCTCAATTCTTGCAACTTCAAGGTTAGATATTGAGACATCAGCTATCCTCTTAGCTTCTTAAATTTCTGATTTCAAACTGACAATCAATTTATCTGATTCACTTGCTTGATTCTTCAAGTCTACAATTAGATTTCTAGCATCTTCAAGATCTGTAAGAGCTTTGTCTTTTAAAACTCTTTCTTGCTGCAATTGCAACATTAATTTCTTGTTCTCCTTCTTATAATTCTTGAGTTCAGTTAGAGCATATATGAGCTCACCTTCTAGATCAATCTCATAGTCTTGTTCATTATAATCCTGATCATCATCATCTTCTGAATTTGATTGGGTCTCAACTTCTTCATGTGATTGCCTTTCATTTCCACTTTCTTCACACACCAAAGTGTCCTCTTCTTTATCATTACCTTGGTAAATTCTTATCAATTCTTTCCAGATATCCTGAGCTGTTTCACACTGCACAACCTTACAAGATATATCATTAGATAAACTAGATAAAATAACTTTCTTGGCTATATGATTGCTTTTAAGAGCCTCTTTGTTATTTGAAGAATTACCATTCTCTACTGACATTAAAACATTATATCCTAAGGAGGATAAATACACTTGCATTCTAACATACCAAACTAAAAAATTTGAACCATCAAACTGAGGAACATCTGAAAAATTTTCTTCTAAGACAATATCAAATTCAACTTGAAGAACATCTTTATCAACTGACTTTATATCAACACTTGGATTTGATATGGATGGTGTCTTTTGACTAGAAAGAATCCTAACATTTCTCATGTTCTTAATTCTCCTACACTTACCCATTGAACTCCACACGCAGGACCTACCCAAGCTGATTAAGCTACAAAAGGGAAACTTGGCTCTAATACCAATTGATGGAATCATTTGCCGTTGCGCCAAAAGCTCAAGCTATCAATGCTCACTACAAATGCCAGATTTAACCTAGATCCATAGGAGGCTCACTGCCATGTCACGAATCCTAAAGTCAGCGTTGAAGGCCTCACTGACAAGGGGGCAGCTCATTGCCAACACCCTCCATTTCAGTTAGAATACTTAGGTTTGACATTATGTAGTATTGATGGTCCTATTCCATAGTGGCCTTCAACATAGTTCTCACTGGAGGAGTTGGATTTGTTTGATGCAAATCTTGTTGGAGAAATCCCCCCTGGCTGTGGGATAATAGTCCTTTGAGATCCCTAAATCTCTCTAATAATCATCTTCAAGGTCCCATTTATCCCAAAAATTCAACTTTTCGGATAAGCCTCTTGGATTTGTCTTATGAATACACTGACTGGACGCATGCCATCTGTATGGCCTTCCAGTCTTGTAGTATTGATGCTCAATGGCAATTCACTTACTGGAAATATTCCTACAAACTTGTGTAGTTTGACAGGACTTCTAAAGTTAAACGTGGCAAATAATAAACTTAATGGAACCATTCCCCAATGCTTGGCTAATTCTCAGCTTTTGATACTAAATTTAAGAGATAATAGTTTGGAGGGAAGCATACCCAATGAGCTATTGCCCTGGTCCTTGGTCACTCGCAACAATAAGTTAGCTAGGGTATTTGCATCTTGGATAACAAGATGTAAGGAATTAAAAATACCTGATATTGGGAACAACTTATTTGCAGGGGACATTCCAAGATCAATTGGGAATCTCTTAGCTCTAGAAGTGTTGGTGATGAAGGGTAATCATTTCACAGGTAGCATTCCTTCCGATATTGGCCAATTAAAGTAGCTCCATATCTTAGACCTTTCATCGAACAACATATCAGGCTTCATTCCAGACAACATTGTAACATTGCAAGCGATGGCCATAATGACAGAATATGGTTATATGCTAAATGAAAGTGATGATGCTCTAGACTATCCTGTTAACTATGTAGGATCTTATTATGATGATTTAGATATTATTATTAAAGGTACAAAGTAGCATTACCCATATATTCTTTCCACCTTGAGATTCATGGATCTCTCACGAAATCAATTGAATGGAGACATTCCGTCTAATTTTGGAAAGTTGATGGGCCTGAGGTTTCTCAATCTATCAATGAACAATCTTAATGGGACTATTCCAAGTAGTTTGGGGAAAATGAATCAGCTAGAGTCCTTGGACCTTTCTACAAACAGGCTTTTAGGAAATATTCCTTGGTAGCTTTAGTCGTTGAGCTCTTTGGCATCTTTGAATTTTTCTAGCAACAACCTTTTTGGTAGCATACCTCAAGGAGGACATATGATGACATTTGAAGAGTCATCCTATTTGGGAAATCTAAATTTATGGGAATGTCCACTTCCAAAGAACTGTGCTTGGCCAGAATTTGCTTCTCCCCCTCCTGATTTTACTGCTGCTGATGATGAAGACTTTGATATTGAAGAGAAAATACCATGGTATGAGATTGGACTGGGATTGTCTCATGGAGTGGGTTTTGCTGGGGTCATCTTGTTGCTTGTATTAAAAACAAAATGGAGAAATAAGTACTTTAAGTGGGTTGATATGATTTTGAAGTTTTTGGTTCCTCCCTTTCGCAATAGGAGATTATGAAGGCCTACTTCTCTAAGCCAAGATGATACAAGGACATTCCATAAGCATTTTGGTTCTTACGCTTGTTTTGTATATCAAATATTTCATATTGCTAAGTAAATAATTATAAAGAAACAGACCTTCTAAATCTTTAAAACATTGTTTTATCAATATAATGGTTGTAATGGGTTTCTATTTGTTCATTTTTGTTAGGAACCCGTGTTTAACCCTTCTCTTTACTTTGTTAGTATATTACATTTAGATGCATATGCTTTGTAAGTCATCCCATGGGTATATTGTATTATCCCACATTCATGAGAAGTAACAGTTGTTTAGATTAGACTTAGTATATAAGTACATGTTGAGGCCAATGAAGGCATCCACAAGTTTATTGTATTGAGCTTGCTCAAAGGAGGTTGCCCCCTCAAAGTGGCCTGCGATCTATAAATTCCTTTTGTGTTCTGCTGTTTCTATTATTTCATGCATTTTTTATTATATTGTTGTAGGAGATTCCTCCCATCTGGTATCAGAGCGCTTTCTTGGGCTCGCTAGGTAGAATTTCTACCGAATTTTTTTCACATTGGCCTCTAGGCACTATGATTATTGCAATAGGTCTTTTTTCTTTGCATCTGTATTGTTCATTTCAATTACATGTTCGGATCAAGGAATAATCCCTATCCGCTTAACTGTGGGAAGTGCCTGGGCATAGCCCTAAAACTCATTGTGAGGAGTACCATAGGAACCCTGAAGTAGCTGGCCCATTGAGAGGACCTACCAGTGAAAAGGGCAACGACCCCTACCTGATTGACTAGTTCCCATCCGTGAGGTAAACCAAGAGCTATCGTTTGTGGCAAAGCAGTTATCAATTTTACTTGAGCCGTGGAGTGGGGTACTGCCCCAATACACAAGCCGTTAGACAACATTGGTATCCGAGTGAATCCCCTGAACCTTTAGGAAGTCGAACATACCTGGGGTCCATATCTATTACCAGCTGAAAAATCACCGATTTAATCTATCCAGAGCCATTTGTAGATCCCATTGCAGATCATTTCTAGAAAAACAAATGGGTCACCCATAATCTCTAAAGAGGCCACCTATAATTTCCAAAATGGGCTATGACAGATGCTCTTATGACTCTTATGACCGTCATAGAATCTGTCATAGCAGTTACAACTTACAACTGTAATAGAATTTGTCATACCTAGGTTATAAATAGCATATTCTCTTACAACATGTCATAGTCCACCTTGAGGCACTCAAATATGCCTTTTTCAAAGATGCTTAATGACACATGTCTTCACTTGTCTTACAACCCTCTATTTCTGACTCTTACATGTCATAACTTTGTCATAGGAATCCATCATAACCATTTTTGTCAAACATTCCCTTACACAACATCCAAGATGCCGACACATGGTAAAATACTTCTACCACAAAGTGGGACACCTATCTCCTCATTTGAGGACAAAATTACAAGTTGTCATCCTCCATGTAGGATGGCACATCACCGTGCCACATCCCATAGAATGAAAATATGGAATTTACAATTAATTTACAACATAGGAAACGAATTAATAAATACAATCATTTACAACAAATTTATCTTTTTGTGGGAGTCTACTAGAGAATGCTCACAATTCATTAGTATCTGGTTCCTCAACTCTTTCACGCCTTCCAACAACTCTCATTAGAGTTTTTATACTTATTTACAATGCTTCACTTGTTTTTTTAATGAGGCATGCTTTCTTTGTTTTATGGGTTACTATTGTCGACGTAATGACACATCATGTGACATTACTATTCTTGGTGCGTGAGGTGGAACCCACACTCTCATATGCACTCTTTAGATTCTTTACAATTGATTTTTCATTGGGTAAATGCAAGGAGATGGGGGACCAAAAAGTCACCATCATCTCCAAAATTAAAGCAAAATGCAAGCACATTATAATGCGCTCGCATTTTTCTTTGCATAAAAGAAAAAAAAAAACCTATTTTTGCTTACTCATAGCCGTGACCGTTTCTCCTCACAGCAACAAAGAAAATAGGAAAAAACAAGATCACGTTGAAGAAAATGCTGTTGAATCAAGTGTAATAGAGAAAACAACAAATTTACAATGCCATCTCACTGCCAAATACATTATTGTGCAAATTTGGAGGCTCTAGCACAGGAAGAAGGTAGGGTTTGACTAATTTTGTTAGTTTGAGAACAATTTTTGAGTTTTGCAATGTTTGATTTGTTTTTATATTGCATTTACAATTATTGTACAAAGAGAAAACCTATATCCAGCTGAGGAGGGTGAAAACAACCCTCAAAATCCACCTTCACCTCCTTTTAATGTAAGGGAAAATCAAGAACACTACCTAGGGATAATAGAAGAAAATAAGAAACATATTCAAACTATTATTCAAACCATAAACAATCCAAGGGGAACCACTAATCGTAGGAGGGCACTTGCAAAATCACTAGAGGAGATTGTTTCCCACATGGATTTGGTGACAAAACAAATCACCAAATTCCAAGACTATAGGGAGAGGAGTCTGTAATATTATGCTGACAAGTTGTCATATGAACAAGTTAAGAATGAAAAAATTACAAAATCTCAATTATGTGCACACTTTATTAATCTCAAAACCGGCCAAAGATTAGAAGAAAGTTGTAAATGGTTTCCTATACATTGGTGTAGGTGTTGGCAAGAGACACTATATGTATTCATGGTTGTTGTCATTGATGGCAACAAAGGTCATCCCACATATCCGCAAGTCATGGTGTGTCTCTACCGGAAGTCAGAATGAAGATTGTTGTGGTCCGGTGAACAAGAACAGAGCATGTGGCAAGGTCCAACAGATTGGTCCGGATCTCTCAGAGGAAGTGTCTTGGTGTAGTGCAGATTTGGGGAAGTCAAGAGGACTACCTTGAGTAGTATATTCCAAGGATTTAGCCTCCGGTGATGGACAAGGAAAAAGATATGAATAGTTGAGTACCGGATTCCTGAGAGACAGTGAGAACAGAGGAAGAGCTGACTGACAGTGCATCAGACTATTTTCTAGATGTGTTACTATTGATGGTAAAGGTTGTGAAGGCATGAATCATGTTTGGCTGACATGATTAATGATATCTACAAGTATGTGCTTGATCCGCATTGCTTGGTGAGCAAGGATTCAGCCGACATAATAGAGTTTGTAAGAAAATAGACTGTTCCGGATGCCGACTAGAAAGGTGATGAAATTACTTGTGCGGATATATATAGAGGATGGATTTAGTTGTGAGATGTGTGAATGCATGATGGTGTATGCGAATAAGTGTAGAATAGAGCAGAAGTAGTAAGAAATATTCGGTATGTGAAAGGAAAGCAGAATAAAGAGCAGAGGGAAGATGAAGTGCAGCAGATTAGTATACTGAGCCTAACCGAAACTGAACTCCAGCATATGTAGATGCTTCCAATCAGTTCAAGTATTGTATAAACATTCTTTTGTAGACAGTGTGTCTCCTTGTAGGCAGTGTGCCTCTTTGTGAACAGTGTGCTCGGGCAGTGAGCCCTAATTGGCAAGTGCCATTTTTGTAATTCCTTATTCTTCTAACAGAGAATAATCTTTGGGTTAATCACCCCGTGGTTTTCTCCCTTAACCGGGTTTCCACGTCAAAAATACTGTGTCATGTGTTTCTCATTTCATGGTAATGTTTGTTTGTTTGTTTGATTCAATGACGCTTTGATTAATAAGAAAGTTCAAAAGAAGAAATAATTAGGATAATTGATTCACCCCCCCTCTCAGTTATCAACAATTGGTATCAGAGCTAAGTTCCTCCTAATAGAGCCTAACAGCTTGAGGAAGATCTGGGAGTTCAAATGGATGCATATGGTTTAAGGGAGCAACTCAAGACTACCCTTGAGGATCTTGAACAGTCAAACTCTGAAGTCAATGAATTAAAGGAAAGACTCAAACAGGCTGATGAATTCATGAGAGAACTAAAGGACAAATTAAGTCTCTCTATGAAAAAGAGAAAGGAGCTGCTCCAACAATTGGCAAGACAAAGTGAAGAAAGCAATACAAATGAAGAATTGACTGAGAAAACCAAGTTATGTGAAAAGTTATCAAAAGAAGTCATTATGTTAAGACATGAAATGGAATCAGGAACTATAAAGTTTACTCAAGAGATTGAAGAAAAAAGAAAAGCTGAAGACAATCTAAGACAATCTCTTAAAGAGAAATCAGAAGAATGCCACCAGATGGACAGGATTATCAGACATCTTGAATCTGATCTTGAAGATGCCAAAGATAATGAAGAAAAACTTGAGGATCAAATTATCTCTCTCAAAAGAGATCTTCAAACAGCAAATGAATATAAAGAAAAATTCAAGATAAGTTCTGCCCAACTTGAAGTACTTCTTGGAAGTCAAAAGAGGACAGATGACAAGTATGGTTTGGGATATGAGAAAGGAGAAAGCTCTGGATCCGGTCAAAAGAATTTTGGATCAGAAAATCCAAGGAATAGGCCTAGAAGACCTCCGGTAAGACAGCCCAATGCTCAAAGATATCCATCCTTCAATGGATACTGCCATAGCTGCAAACACTTTGGTCACAAAGCTAATCAGTGTAGGAAGAGAATGAATCAGACTAATTCATCCTTCTCCGGACAGTGCTTTAACTGCAAAAGGTATGGACACAAGTCTCATGAATGCAGAAATATGCAAATAAACAAATCATTCAATGGTAGATGCTTTGCATGCAATAGAGTAGGTCATATGGCTAATCAATGCAGATCAAGAGGTTATCAGTCAAATATGCAAAGAAATGTTATTTGCCAAATCTGTAATAGGTCCAGTCATAATGCAAAAGTCTGCAGAAGCAAGAATCAGGACAAAAGAGGTTCGGTATATAATCAGAATCAAGACAAGGGTAAACAAAAGATGAATGTGGATGAAGTTAGGAATCAGATGAACAAGATTTGGGTGAAGAAAAGTTCAGAGAATGTAGAGGTTGGATCCGCACCAGACTCTGGTGCTGATATTTCTTCCAGAAATTAAAAAGTGAGCTCTGGCTCAGGGGGAGACTCAAATAAAATCTTGTTCCCCCAGCCAATCAAGTGGTGCCGGATGTGGCACAAGATGCGGAGTAAAGGGTTTAAAGATATATGTCTTGAGATGATCTAGATAAAATTTTAGAGGTCCGCATGAAGATGTAAAGAAGTTGTGATCGATCAAGTAAGACCTGTTTCGGGAGATGCTCCGGAATGACAGAGGATTACAAAAGGGTCCGGAGAGATCTAGAAGTGCATTGTCTTATTCTGCGGATTGGACAGAGTGTATGGGATATTCTTGTAATGTGTCATCTTGATTTGTTCATGATTGGAAGATCTGCATGATGTTTATAGATCAGGACTAATCCGGTACTCCAAGCTATCCGGATAAGGCAAACCAGAATAATGTAGGTCGAGCATTTATTGCCATCAGATATTAGGGTTTGCGGAGCAATATAAGGGATTTCTCATAAAATCACTTGCTCATTCTGCACTCAAGAAGAAGCGAAAAGTGGAGCTCTGCAAGAAGATTCATCAAGCTCACCAAAGATCTCCTGCCGAAGTCATTACATACAGAAATCAATCCAACCACTCCGTGTAACCAAAGACGCATAAGGTATTTTCCATTTTCGATATCTTGCTACAAATCTTTTGAGAAATGGCTACTCCAAATATAGTAAAAATCTCAGATAGGCCCTGACCCGAATTTAAGAAACATCCATACAAGTCATTGGAGGTAGATCCCTTAGGAGCATTCTCTAGTGTTCCTCATGGCGTTTTATACACAGAAGACGTTAGGGTTTACATACATGCAAGCATTGAGGAATTCAAGGAATTCAAATTGAGAGATCTCTATCACAAACAACTGATAGACAATGCTTTTGAGCTTAAACCAGAGTATAAGGGTATCCAGAAGAAACAGTTTGATCAATTCATTCATTTCCCCTGCTTTAAAGAAGATGAATGGGTCCGGTATGTATTGAGCAGGATGCATGACAACTTCCTATGGCTGGATAGACCTTGCAAGATCACAAAAGAGGCAATTAGGGCAGTAACTGGTCTATACTCTTCCGGAGGGATACCTATCCTCAAATCTGTCAAAAATAACATTGTAACTGAGGCCACCGGATCAAAATTTGATAAGATGGCAATGACCATTGAAGATATTTCTGATCCGGATATCAAGTATGCATCCATGATAATTGGATACAAGATCTATCACTCCAGCAGGGAGAATTCTGTATTCAGAACTGCAGTATATACTGCCTATGAAATGCTAAGGAAGAATGCAGATTATGATCTCTGTGAACCTCTCTTAAGCCAATTAATGGAAAATATACAAAAAATCAAGAAGGACAAAAATAATTCTTTTAAGTATGGTACTCTTATATTATGTCTATTTTTCTACTTCATGAATGAGCTGCCCGGATCAAGTGGATGGGCATGGCAGAATGACAAACCTATTGCAGTCCAGATAAGAGATTATTTATATGGGCTTGGGGATGCCAAAGCAAGAAATATAGCCCTATGGGGATACTTCAAAAACTTCCAGAGCACGATGCAAGCAAGAGAAAGAATTCCCTAGTCTCTTGTTGAAAAATACAAAGACTCAGTTTGCTTTATGGTGGATACTGATCAGTGCCTAATGGAGGCAGTGGAGCCAAGGACTGTCTGGATCATGCCCATGGGGTATGAGGTTGATGAACAGATTGTAGAACTGCATGTTCAACACATGCTTAGTCAGCCCAAAGATCCAAAGGCAGAAAGGTTCAGAACCTTTGAGGAGCTGAGTGTGAAGATCCATGTGGAACTCAGGGAACCTAAGATAAAGAGGAAAGTGAGAAAAGAAGTAGAGCATATTGCACAAGGCCTAGGCATCCCAAAGGAGGCACTTGATGCCAACCGGGAAAAGAGAAGAAAGGCTGAGGAAGAAAAGAAAGAGGCAGAAAAGAAAAGCAAGAAAAGTGCTCCAGTGGAAACCTCAACCCGGACCAGATCATCAAAAGGATCTACACCTGTCAGAACCAAAAGCTCAAAACTAGAAGTCCAGGCATCCGGTAAAAGATCTAAGACAAAAGCCTCAAGGGCTTATGAAAGCCAAAAGGATGAATAGGAAACTGAGTCAAATGAGGGAGTAAAAGAAATAAAGAAGCAGAAGAAGAAAGGATCCGGTAAACCCTCCACAGGCCAAGACAAGGAAGAAATGGCAGAGGTATTTGTTGAAAAGCCCACCCTGTCTCTAGAGAGTGTAATCAAGTCAGTCACGGTGGATGGAAACCTTCAACCAATGACTGAATTCTATGATGACTACAATGAGGCTGACAAAAAGATTCTGCAGGAAGCCACAGTCAAGTATCTAAACATATACAATAAGGCTTTCATTGAGATCATATCTCTAATTCCTAAAAGCCTAGAAAAGGAATTAGAAATAAGAAAGAATAATGCTCAGGCAAAAGATCTTGAGATCCAGGAGCAGATAGCTATTCAGCTATATCCTCAAATTGATACCAAGACAATGAACATAATATTCAAAGACTGCAAAGATGAGTTCATGAGTAAAGCAAGAATGAATCAACTCATGCTTGGTGAGACTGACAAGGTGGCCATAGAGACAGAAGAGATCCTCCGGAAGGCCTTCAAAAGGTTTAATCTTCCTGTTGTAGAGGACTTAGGTGCAGAAACAGTTGTGGACTTGGAATCATCTGCTCCGGAAGAAGTGCCCCTTGAACATACTAACATCTCTCCTCCGGCTTCTCTTACAGTCTCTAGATCCCAAGAAGAAGAGAAATTACAGGAGAAAGAAGCAACAATAAAAGAAAAAGAGGTTGACAGCACCAAGGATGCAGAGAAAGAGAAGATTCCAACAGAGAAAACCACAACTGAAAGTGGTAAGAATGTGGAAGGAGAAAAGACTCCAAAGGACAAAACTGCAGAAGAAAAGAAACATCTATCTCCAGCAAGAGACACTGCACAAACTGTTCAAAAATTTCTGAGCCAAGAAATAATAGAGATTGATGAACCGGAGCTTCTAAAAGGCCCATTCGACTTTGACTCTCTCTCTCCGGTACAGACGATGAAGATAGCTTCATTTGCAAATGCTGAGGCAAATGAAAAACTCCTAAAGTCTCATATAGAAGACTGTGAGTTGATAGAGGCTGCTTCTGGAGTGCTTGAAAAGATTATGCCATCAGTCCAGATAGATCCGACAGCCTCCTCTTCCGGTAATCTCAAAACCTTAGTCAGCAGTGTTGATACACATTTTGATTCTCTAGAAAAATCAGTTGAAGAAAAGGTCCAGAAGGAATTTTTGGATAAGAGATTTTCAGAAGTACTAGGATTAATCTCTAATGATAGAAGAAATATGAGTATTGGAATAAAGAGCTTAGAAAATGCTCTTAAGGATGGCAGTGACATCTACAAATTTTGTATCTCCTGGTCAAAGGCAACAGTAGAAATTGATAAGAAAATAAAAGAGGAACAGGACAAACTACAAAGTTTATCTCAAAGTTTTGATCCTCTCTCTTCCTCCATAGTGAATTAAGAATGTTAAACTATTGCAATCACAAATGCAATAAAGAACTTTGAGAAGGAAAGGAAGAATATAACTAATCGGATGGGAGAACTTAGAAGGATTATAATCCCTAAGTTAGAAACTATGCATGAAGCCATTAGTGATGCTCAGACTACCGTCCAAACAAATGATCTGACAGATCTCAAAAGGGCAGAAGCTTTTGCATTTTTGTTAAGTGGTCACATTTCAATTTTGGACGGAATGAAGCAAAGCTGGGCTACAGAACTGGTCCAATTGAAGACATCCTTTGCAGACATTCTTCAGTTTATGTGAGTATGTAAATATGCGGCTATGTATAGTAAATCTTTGAAAATTTTGGTGTGCGGACCCTACCCTTTGCCATTGATGTCAAAGGGGGAGTGAGGAGCAGTGAAAAATGAGGAATCCAACTAAGGGGGAGTTCTGGAAATTGTATATAAAGTTAGAACATCAGCCAAGGGGGAGCATAGTGTAAACACTTAGTCATTTTTCACTAAGTGTTGCCATCAATGCCAAAGGGGGAGATTGTTGGCAAGAGACACTATATGTATTCATGGTTGTTGTCATTGATGGCAACAAAGGTCATCCCACATATTCGCAAGTCATGGTGTGTCTCTACCGGAAGTCAGAATGAAGATTGTTGTGGTCCGGTGAACAAGAACAGAGCATGTGGCAAGGTCCGATAGATTGGTCCGGATCTCTCAGAGGAAGTGTCTTGGTGCAGTGCAGATTTGGGGAAGTCAAGAGGACTACCTTGAGTAGTATATTCCAAGGATTTAGCCTCCGATGATGGACAAGGAAAAAGATATGAATAGTTGAGTACTGGATTCCTGAGAGACAGTGAGAACAGAGGAAGAACTGACTGACAGAGCATCAGACTATTTTTTGGATGTGTTACTATTGATGGTAAAGGTTGTGAAGGCATGAATCATGTTTGGCCGACATGATTAATGATATCTACAAGTATATGTTTGATCCGCATTGCTTGGTGAGCAAGGATTCAGCCGACAGAACAGAGTTTGTAAGAAAATAGACTGTTCTGGATGCTGACTAGAAAGGTGATGAAATTACTTGTGCGGATATATATAGAGGATGGATTTAGTTGTGAGATGTGTGAATGTATGATGGTATATGCAAATAAGTGCAGAACAGAGCAAAAGTAGTAAGAAAGATTCGGTATGTGAAAGGAAAGCAAAATAAAGAGCAGAGGGAAGATGAAGTGCAATAGATCAGTATACTGAGCCTAACCGGAATTGAACTCCAGCATATGTAGATGCTTCCAATCAGTTCAAGTATTGTATAAACATTCTTTTGTAGATAGTGTGTCTCCTTGTAGGCAGTGTGTCTCTTTGTGAGCAGTGTGCTCGGGCAGTGAGCCCTAATTGGCAAGTGCCATTTTTGTAATTCCTTATTCTTCTAACAGAGAATAATCTTTGGGTTAATCACCCCATGGTTTTCTCCCTTAACCGGGTTTCCACGTCAAAAATATTGTGTCATGTGTTTCTCATTTCATGGTAATGTTTGTTTGTTTGATTCAATGATGCTTTGATTAATAAGAAAGTTCAAAAGAAGAAATAATTAGGATAACTGATTCACCCCCCCTCTCAGTTATCAACAGTAGGAATGAAGAAATATCTCGAAACTTTTGGGATAGATGGTACATGGTCTTTGATGAGCGCCCATGCAATAATGATGAGGTACCACAATATTTCTTGAGGAAACTCTATTGTGAGTTCATCCTCAATAAGATTCTAAATTATTTTGACATTTATGAGTTCCAGGGTAGAGGTGGTGGCTCTGCCCAAGATAGACTCGGGGCTCAACAAGATGAAGACCATGTGCCTATACATCGAGAGAGGCCAGAATGTAGGTCACTCCATTTGGATTTTAAGGAGATGTTGAGCTGGAGACTTTACATTCATTGACCACTCTCACTCAAACTCTATCACATCATGCTAATGATCTTACCCAGGCTGATGAGGGTGAGAGTAGTAGGTACCATGTGTCCCCACATTTGTGTAGTACATGTGGGAATCTATGTGATTATGGGACGTAGGAGGCATGACAGGACTCTCGACAGAATGTTGCGATGGAGGGGTAGGATGCTCCAACACAGGGGCATGACATATTGGATGATCTTGTTTTTAGTGACAATCTCTTACAACATACATTTGGTATTGACTCTCAGGTAATTTGTTACAAGTTTCATCTTGATTTAATAAATTGTTATTTGAAATTTGTAATTAATTTTATATGATTATCTATATTATAAGTCAAAAATAATGTATGTAATTGTTTGAACAATGAAATTCCAGGGTCAGAGTCTTCATCCTACCTCCTTTAGCCATCCATTGATAGGTTATGAGAGGAAGTCAAGTTAGCAGGTATGTAATTTATCACATAATCGTAATGATTGTAGATATGTCAATGGTAATATTATTTTGTGACAATTTGATGATTTCAACAGTCACCAACACCTCCATGGTTTCCTTGGTCCCTTGGATGCCAAACCACCACTTTTACAGAGGCAAATTTAACCATTTTTAATCATTATGCATTTTTAAAATAATGTTATGTATTTATTTTGTTTGAATAATCTTGAACTTGATTTTCAGATGTTGAATTTGGAGACTCCTCATCATGTTCATGAGTCAGCACAGAGAGGCATTGATGCAACCATAATGTCTGCAAATCCTTTTATTGAGGTATGAGCCAATAACATGAAAATGTCACAATTTTATATTTCTTGTTTTATCTCATGTCATTTGATGTACATAAATGATATTTATGTTTAGTCAATTTTGTTTCTTGATGCTTCTTACAGAAGGTCACAACTCCAGTCCATCCAACTATAGATGAAGAGAGAGACAAGATGATGGAGAGTGATCATCGGTTGTCAGTAAGTGAGCAATTACATATGTGATGTTATATATTTCATACATTTTCTATACTAATGTGCATATTGTTTGTTTGTATTAATAGGTGCAGTTGGATGAACTTTATTCAAAGAGGTCTACTCGATGGCGGAGAGAGGATGTGTCACTGACTGGCTCTCCATCTTCACAGTTAAAGAAGGGCTACCGATTATTTCATAAAAGTCCATAGGAAACTAATTTTTGGGACATTTTTTGTATGCCTAGATGACTTTGTATACATACTTTTGTATGTTAATCCGATGTATTTTTTTGTATATTTGCCTGTATGGCTTTGTTTGGACATGCCTATATGGATTTTTATATAAACTAGATGTTATGTTCATGACATTATGTATATGCCAGTTTATATCAAATATTTAATATGATAATCAATTATTGTTACAGGAATTTGGTTTTACAAGTGCCAATTGCATTTGGTTGAAAGTTTATAAATTGTTTTCAAATAATCCATTTTGTGCATATCTTACAATCATTGAATTCTATGGGACTGTGCATTTCTTTGAGGCATCATTTCAAATAGTTCATGTGCCTTGTCTATGCTTCCATACTTTCCATACATGTCTACAAGGGCAACTTTGCAAATACAATACATGTGACAAAATTTCAATATCATTTGTGCTTTGATTGTTGTCCACACCATGTTCTCTAGATCCCATTATAGCATAGGCAAAGAGGAAGTTGGTTAAGATCACGTAATTTGGTTTTAGATGTGCCAAAATTTGCGTAAATGGTTGAAATTTATTTTTGTACATTTGCTTGAGAGTTTTTAAAGCCTTATGAAAAATCCATTTTGTGCATATCTTGCAATCATTACATTCCATGAGACAACATTTCTTTGAGGCATCATGTCAAACAGTTCATGTTTGTTGTATATGCTTCCACACAAGCTGCATACATGTCTTGCAGGGTACTTACAACTATGACATTTGACAAAATTCCTATATCCTTTATGCTTTAATGGATGTCTATATCGTGCTCCAAACATACCATTTCTAAGGTTTTGGAATTTGGCTTTACACTTGCCAGTTACATTTTCTTGAAACTTTCTAAATGCTTATCAAAAAATCCATTTTGTTCATATCTTGCAATCAATGTATTCCATGAGGTGAAATTTCTTTGAAGCATCATTCCAAATAGTTCACATGTCTTGTCTATGCTTCCACACTTTGCATACATGTCTCTGAGGGCAGTTGCAACTACAACATCTAACAAAATTCCCATATGTTTTATCCTTTTGATAGATGTCCATTTTGGCATAGGCTAAGGTTGTGGAATTTTGCTTTACACCCGCCAATTGCATTTGCTTGAAAGTTTCTAATGCCTTATCAAAAAATCCATTTTGTTCATATCTTGCAATCATTGCATTCAATGAGGTGACATTTCTTTGGGGCATCATGCCAAACAATTCACGTGCCTTGACTATGCTTCCACACTTTGCATACATGTCTACAAGGGCAGCTGCAATTACAACATGCGACAAACTTCCTATATCCTTTATTTTTTTATGGATGTTGATATGTCATTCCAAACATTCTATATTGGTGTACAGATAGGGAGGATGTTCGCAAAGGTTGTGGAATTGGGCTTTACACGTGCTAACTGCATTTATTTGAAAGTTTCTAAAGTCTTTTCAACAAATCCATTTCGTGCATATCTTGCAATCATTGCATTCCATGAGACAACATTTCTTTGAGGCGTCATCTCAAACAGTTCATGTTCATCAAGTATATGCCTCCACACTTTGTGAAAGGAAGCTAGGTGTACAGAAATCGCTTCCTACACTAATCTAATGAAGAGATGGCTATGCAAATTCAATTTAATCCTTACAATTATAGCAACATTAAACATCTAATAGAGATATTGCAGCAATACACATGAGCTAGAAAGAAGACAGAAGAAGAGAGACAAAGATATAACATAGGGAAAACCCTTATCGAGTGAAAAAACCACTCAGAAACCTGCACAATGTATTATCAAAACTGAATTTGGTTTACAATACACTTGTAATGCAAGCTTCAATAGTCTTCGAAACTTGTGTCTGGAGTCAGTCCAGTAGCATAATAGTACCTGTCAATCACATACTACATATCCTCCTCCAAGCACCTATTTATATAGAATATACAAGGCAATATTGGTCCTATCTTGGAATGGGTGTCCAACTTGGCCTCATGGCCCAAAACCCATGCCTAAGGACACTTGGTCAACATTGTATAATGTATCTAACACTTGTCCACAACTCCCATCCCAAAGAGGTCACCTATTTCCAAAATGGGCTATGACAGATGCTCTTACGACTCTTACGATTGTCATAGAATCTGTCATAGCAGTTACAACTTACAACTATAAGAGAATCTATCATACACAGGCTATAAATAGCATAGTCTCTTACAACATGTCATAGCCCACCTTGGGGCACCCAAATATGCCTTTTTCAAAATGCTTCGTGACACATGTCTTCACCTATCTTACAACCTTCTATTTCTGACTCTTACATGTCATAACTTCGTCATAGGAATCCATCATAACTGTTTCGGTCAAACATTCCCTTACACAACATCCAAGATATTGACACATGGAAAAATACTCCTACCACAAAGTGGGATGCCTCTCTCCTCATGTGAGGACAAAATTACAAGTTGTCATCTTCCATGTAGGATGACACATCACCGTGCCACATCCCACAAAATGACAATATGGAATTTATAACATAGGCAATGAATTAATACATACAATCATAAATAATGCAAGGAATTACCAAGTTTGAGACACATTAATTGCCAACATTCTCCCACTTGTCGAACACCTTGTAAGAGCTAATAGAATAATAGGATTTAACTGCTATAGGCCGAGAGGCCGATAGACTCTGAACACCATCTGAATTTCTCTATGCCCACTAGCTTTGTCAATGCATCTACAACATTCTTCAAAGTATCTACCTTCTCCAAATTTACCTTCCCATCCTCTATCATGTTTCATACAAAGTGAAACTAAACATTAGTATGCTTCATTCTGGCATGGAAAGTTGGATTCTTCGCAAGGCAAATCACACTCTAACTGTCACAACTAATCATAATCTGACCTGCATCAACACCAATATCTGAACACAAGCTCTTCAGCCAAATGGCTTCCTTATAAGCATGAGTTGCTATCATATACTCAGCTTCTTTCATGGACAAAGAAACCACAAGTTGTCACTTACTCATCCAACTAATAGTACCACCAAACAAATTAAACACATAAGCACTGGTGGATCTCCTACTGTCAATGTCACCTATCCAATCTGAATCCATAAATCCATGAATATCAATAGAATGCGGAGGTCCTGTAGCATTACCATGATGGCATATGGAATACTTAGAAGTACCCCTCAAATATCAGAACACTCACTTAACTGCATCCCAATGTACCCATCTAGGATTAGCCATAAATCGACTAAGGATTCCCACTACTTGGGCAATGTCTGGTCTTGTGCAGACCATAGCATACATCAAACTGCCAACAACACTAGCATAAGGTACTTTGCTCATGTTTTCTACCTCATTAGGAGATTTTGGACAATCCTCAATAGACAAATTTGTCCCCAAAGAAATAGGAACACACAATGGTCTACAATCTGCCATGCTGAACCTATCCAACATGGTCTTCACATACTTATTCTGGCTTAACAAAAGTTTTCTGTTGGTTTTGTCTCTTCTGATTTCTATTCCTAGGATATACCTGGCTGCCCCTAAATCTTTCATTTCAAACTGTGCTGACAACTGAGATTTAAAATCAGAAATTATATTCTTACCCTTCCCAATGTGCAACATATCATCAACATACAATGCAACAATGAGAATACGATCACCATCAAACTTATAATACACACAGTGATCCGATTTCAATCTCACAAATCCAATTGACAACACAAACGCATCAAACTTCAAATACCACCTCCTAGGAGACTGCTTCAAACCATACAAAGACTTCTTTAATTTGCAAACCAAATTTTCTTTACCTTTCACCATGTAATGCTCTGGCTGTGACATGTAGATTTCTTCCTCCAAATCACCATGAAGGAAAGTTGTCTTCACATCCATCTATTCTACCTCTAAGTCATAAGCTACTGCAAGAGACAACAGGAATCAAATGGATGTCAGTTTTGCAACGGGAGAGAACATCTCACCATAATCTATACCCTCCACTTGTGAATACCCCTTCGCAACCAATCTGGCCTTATACTTCTCAACACTGCCATCTGCACCAAATTTCTTCTTGAACACCCATTTGCATCCAATGGGTTTCCATCTAGGAGGCAAAGGAACCAAGTCCCAAGTTTGATTCTTTTCCAAAGAAGCCATCTCATCCTCCATGGCCTCCTTCCAGGAACCTACATCTTTCATGTCCATAGCCTCTGATATAGTTCTAGGTTCATCACTATTAGTAGGCAAAGCAAAAGCACAACTAGAATCAAAGAATGTATAACCAAACATTTCAGGTTGCCTCCTTATTCATGTAGACCTCCTCAAGAGCTGAGGTTGAGGTTCAGCTTCTTCATCTGAGCTTTTAGAGCTGCAAGAGCTCTTCTCATCATTAGATCCAACATTGTCTTTTTGTTTAGTCTTCTCAGGGGTAGTAGGAAACTAAACAACATCCTCTTTCTTTTCTTTTTCTTCTGTCTATAAAATAGTGGTAGAAGGTGTTATCTATCTGAAGATGACACTTCTGCTATACAACACTTTTTCAGCCACAAGGTCCCAAAGCTTGTATCCTTTCACACCGATACCATAGCCAATGAAAATACACTTAACAGCCTTGTTGTCCAATTTTGACCGCTTCTCCCTAGGCACATGTGCATATGTCTCACAACCAAAAACATGAAGATTCCTTATTGAAGGATTTCTACCAAACCACACCTCCATGGGTGTCTTTCCAACAAGAGCTGATGTAGGAGATGTATTTACAAGATAGCAAGTAGTGGCAATAGCTTCAGTCCAAAACTTTTGTTCTAGGCCAACTCCACTAAGCATACTCCTAGCCTTCTCCATTAGCATTCTATTCATCCTCTCTGCAACTCCATTTTGCTGTGGGGTCTATGGAGTTGTCTTATGTCTTTCAATCCCAAGTTCCTTGCAATATTTATCAAATTCTGTAGAATAGAAATCACCACTATTATGAGTTCTAAAACACTTAATCTTTTTACCTGTCTAATTTTCAGCAAAGGCCTTAAACTCCTTAAACTTACTATAGACTTCAGATTTTCTTCTGAGAAAATAAATCCATGTCCTACTGTAGTCATCTATAAAAGATACAAAATATACAGATTTTGATAACGAATGAACATTAACAGGACCAAATACATCAGAATGAACAAGGTCCAACACACCAGAAGACTTATGAGAACTTGAATAAAACTAAAAATGGTTTTGTTTGCCATATATGCATTGTTCACAAAAGTTGAACTCAAGATTACAATCATCTAGCCCCTCAACGAGGTTTTTATTTTTCAAGGTTGCAGACCCTTCTCACCAATGTGGCTAAATCTCTTATACCATAACATTGTCTTTTTAGTAGGAAGCTTAACTTCCAAGGCATGATTACAATCATTAGAACTAGAAACAACAAATTTATTTAGTGCTTGTTTAGATGGTCGAGATGAAGTGACTACTACCCTCTTCCTTGAGTTAGAGAAACTATTGCATTGTGAGATGCATGCCTCCAGCCGAAACAAAGTACCTCTCCTAGTACCCTTAGCAAGCACCATAGCTCCTCTAGTCATCTTGTATCCTTCTTTTGAAAAGACAATTTGTACACCTGCATCATTCAAAATACTTATAGAAAGCAAGTTCCATGCTAAGCCTAGGATGTGCATAACCCCAGAGATCCCCTTCACTCATCCATCAAGGAATCAGATAGAGACTTTTCCATGACCAACAATCTTTAGATGAGAGTCATCACCTAGGTACACCTTTCCACCATCAAACTCCTCATACTTAGTGAACTAGTCTTGATGTGAGGTCATGCGGAATGATGCACCAGAATCAATCAACCACACATCATCAGATGCATGGGTTACTAGGGCTACGATGAAGGCATCACCATCATCTTGGGACTTGTTAGAATCTGAATTTGGGTTCTTCTTCTTCTTTTTCTTTTCCTCTTTGCATTCCTTTCAGAAATGCCTAGATTTACCACAGTTCCAACAGATAGCCTTGGACTTTCCAGGAGATTTGGATCTCCCATGGGATTTGGATCTACCCTTCTCAACTTTCTTGTCCTTATTTTTCTCTTTCTCCTTGGGTCTTCCACAAACTACAAGAACATCTTTCACTACCTTAGAAGACTTTCTCTGCATCTCTTTAGACAATAGGGAAGAAACCACTTCATCCATTTTGAATGTGGATGTGGTGCTTCCAATAGCCATGACAAGGTGATCCCACGAGTCCAGAAAAGAACAAAGCAAGATCATACACCGATCCTCCTCCTCCAGCTTCACACCAATAGATGTCAATTGTGCAACCAACATGTTAAAAGCATTCATATGTTCTGCAATGGATCCTCCATCCTCCATTCAAAAGGAATACAACTTCTTTCTTACAAAAAGTTTGTTAACCAAGGATTTGGCTTGATACACATCTCCCAACTTCTTCCAAAGCAAGTTTGCAGTTTTCTCCTCATGGACATTTAATAGGACGGAATCAGCAAGACTAAGTCTTATGAGACCCTAAGCCTTCTGATCCTTTAGATCCCAATTATCTTGTGACATTGTAGTTGGTTTTGTTCCATTGATAGTTTACTAGAGGTCTTGATCAACAAGCATGTCTTCCATCTTGAACTTCCATATCTTCAAATTAGTGCCATTGAATTTCTCCACCTCTATCCTTCCAGATGTGCTTGCCATTTCCTTGCTACAATAAGATTTAAAATATTCTACATAGACTCCCACTCAACTTAAGATCAGCTCAAAAAACTCCTACCCAACAGCTAAGACCAAAATTGGCCAGGCTCTAATACCAACTGAAAGGAAGCGAGGTGTGTAGAAATCACTTCCTACACTAATATAATAAGGAAAGGGCTATGCAGATTTAATTTAATCCTTACAATTACAGAAATATTAAACATCTAATAGAGATATTGCAGCAATACACATGAACCAGAAAGAAGATAGAAGAAGAGAGACAAAGATATAATGTGGGGAAAACCCTTATTGGGTGAAAAACCCCACACTTAGAAACTTGCACAATGTATTATCAAAACTAAATATGGTTTACAATACACTTGTAATGAAAGCTTTAATAGTTTTCAACACTCGTGTCTGGAGTCAGTTCGGCAGCTTAATAGTACATGTCAATCACATACTACATATCCTCCTCCAAGCGCCTGTTTATATAGAATATACAAGGCAATATTGGTCCTATCTTCGAATGGGCATCCAACTTGGCCTCATTGCCCAAAACCCATGCCTAAGGACACTTGGTCAACATTGTAAAATGTATCTGACACTTGTCCATAGCTCCCATCCCAAAGAGGTCACATATAATTTCTAAAATGGGCTATGACAGATGTTCTTACGACTCTTACGACCGTCATAGAATCTGTCATAGCAGTTACAACTTATAATTGTAAGGGAATCTATCATACACAGGTTATAAATAGCATATTCTCTTACAACATGTCATAGTCCACCTTAAGGCCCAAATATGCCTTTTTCAAAAATGCTTCATGACACATGTCTTCACCTGTCTTACAACCTTCTATTTTTGACTCTTACATGTCATAGCTTCATCATAGGAATCCATCATAACTGTTTCGGTCAAACATTCCCTTACACAACTTCCAAGATGCTGACACATGGTAAAATACTTCTACCACAAAGTGGGACACCTATCTCCTCATGTGAGGACAAAATTACAAGTTGTCATCTTCCATGTAGGATGACACATCACTGTGCCACATCCCATAGAATGACAATATGGAATTTACAATTAATTTACAACATAGGAAATGAATTAATAAATACAATCATAAATAATGCAAGGAATTACCAAGTTGAGACACCTTAATTCCCAACACTTTGCATACATGTCTTATAGGGTACTTACAAATACAACATTTGACAAAATTCCTATATGCTTTATGCTTTGATGGATATCTATATCGTGTTCCAAAGATACCATTTCAATGGTTTTGGAATTTGGCTTTACACCCGCCAATTTTATTTTCTTGAAAGTTTACAAAGCCTTATAAAAAAATCCATTTTGTTCATATCTTGCAATCATTGCATTCAATGAGGCGACATTTCTTTGGGGCATCATGCCAAACAATTCACGTGCCTTGTCTATGCTTCTACACTTTGCATACATGTCTACAAGGGCAACTGCAATTTCAAAAGTCCTATAAATGATGATGATGTGCCTCATCATGATTATTCTATTGCTTCACATCCAAATGCACAAATATCATGCACCTCCCCTTGTGGTGAAAGACTAGCTTGATTTATACCCATTTCTCAACCAAATTTGCAACTTGTTCTTCATGTTCATGGCTGTTGTAGGTTTAATAAAAGTCATTTTTATGATGCCTAGGTTGTCCTAGACATGCATAAGGTTCATAACTTTTGAAAATCAATTTGTAGTTCATTTTCTTGACCCATGGAAAAAGTTATAACCACTATCCCAAAGTCTAGGGGAAGACATGTGAAAACAACAATCATGACTTGAATGAAGCCCTTTGCGAGTAGTTTCAAATTGGGCATGGAGTTTACCTTATTGGATCATGGTAGATGTTGTGATGACTATTTTTAAGCTTCAAACCCCCATGATGACAATCCCCCATATAGTTGATCAAGGTAACCACCATCATGTAGTAATAAAGGACAATTAGGAAATTTTGAAATATTGTTGTGTCATCCATACAAATCATCATGAATAAGTGCACAAGGAATGTCCTAGCCCAAGACACTAAAGAGGAATATTAAAATGATGAAAGACCATGTTGAGATAGTCATGATGTCAAGGCATGAGGGGCTAAAACAAGGTAGAAACATGATGAATTTGGAATCTCTTTGATTGAACTAACTGATATACCTATACATGCATGGATACAATGGTCAATGATGATAGAAAAATATGTTAAAACTAAAAATAGATGATCACATGGATCTTTTACCTGATTTCTTAGCCTTATATGTTACTACTACACCATTTTCAAGGTCCTGGTTGGCTGGATTAGTAAAAGGAAACCATGGAAAGGCCTTGAAAATATTTGAGTGATGTAAGAAATAGAAGATATGATGTAGAATAATGGATGTACAAATCTCTCCCAACTCAAGATTAGCCTTGTTACAACATCATATTATCATGTTATGCATGAGGAAGGATAAAATGGGTGTAGCCCTTAAGATCCCTAAGACTAAAAAACTACCAAACTTTGACGGAGAATTTCTTGGAATTCATGGTAGCTGGGAATGTTCTATTTGGACCTATAGGTGCATGTGAAGTCCGTCCACAATAACCTCTCTCAGTTTTGTTCAAATATAGTATATTTGACCATGTTAGAATCAAACGCATTCTTGCAAAATGCTTCAGTTTCATGCAGTAGAAAGGTGCTAGGAGTGACATTTTACATTCCATAGATTGTGGGGCCATACGGACTTTGCCAACATGTTGGGGTGGGAGGGTAAATGCTAGGGAGGTCTTGTTTCATTTGCCAAGCTCCCCAATCATTCAGGACAGTAGGCTACCGACAAAGTCCCTTAAGATCCTTAAGATGAAAAAACTGCCAAACTTTGATGGAGCTATTCTTGGAATTTGTTGTAGCTACAAACATTCTATTTAGACCTACAGGTGTATGTGGGGTCCATCTACAATAACCTCTCTTTGTTTTGTTCAACTCCTGTCCGTTTGACCGTGCCAGAATCAAATGCATTCTTGCAAAATGCTTCAGTTTCATGCAAGGGAAAGGTTACCAAGTGCCATGTTTTTTGTTCTGCTCATCATGGGGCTGAATGAACTATGCCAACATGTCAGGATGGGTGGGTAAATGCTAGGGGAGGTCTCATTTCGTGCGCCAAGTGTCTTAGTCGTTCTGGGCTGTAAGCTACCAGTAAAGTAGAAAGTTGCTAACACTGAAATTTTGCATTTCATAGGTCTTGGGGGTAAAATGAATACACCAACATGTTTGGGTGGGTGGGTAAATGCTAGGGGAGGTCTCATTTCATGCTCCAAGTCTCTCAGTCGTTCTAGGCTACAAGCTATCGGATAACTCGAAAGGTGCTAGGAGTGACATTTTGCATTCCATAGCTCATGGGGCTAAATGAACTTTGCCAACTTATTGGGGTGGGTGGGTAAATGCCAAAGGAGGTCTCTTTTCATGTGCCAAGTACTCAAGTCATTCGGGGTAGCAGGCTACTGGTAAAGTCCCTTAAGATCCCTCAGACGAAAAAATTGCCAAACTTTGACTAGGTAGTTCTCAGAATTCGTGGTAGCTGGGAATGTTTTGTTTGGACCTACATGTGTATGTGGAGTTCATTTACAATAACCTCTCTTGGTTTTGTTCAACTCTTGTCCATTTGACTATGTCGGAATCAAATGCATTCTTGCAAAATGCTTCAATTTCATGCAATGGAAAGGTTGTCAAGTGCCATGTTTTTTGTTCTGCTCATTATGGTTCCGAATTAACTATGCTAACACATTGGGGTGGGTGGGTAAATGCTAGGGGAGGTCTTGTTTTATGCACCAAGTGTCTCAGTCAGTCTGGGCTGCAAGCTACTGGCAAACTTGAAAGGTGCTAGGTGTCGGTAGCTTGTAGGCTAGAATGACTGGGATGCTTGGCACATGAAACGAGACCTTCCCTTCCATTTACCCACCCACCCTGACATGATGGCATAGTTCATTTGGCCCCACGATGAGTGGAACAAAAAATATGGCACCTGGCAACCTTTCCATTACATGAAACTAAAGCATTTTGCAAGAATGTGTTTGATTCTAGCACGGTCAAATGGATGGGAGTTGAATGAAACTAAGAGGTTATTGTAGATGGACTCCACATGCACATGTAGGTCCAAACAAAACATTCCCAACTACCATGAATTCTGAGAATTGCCCTGTCAAATTTTGGTAGTTTTTTCATCTTAGGGATCTTAAGGGACTTAAATGACTAGGGCACTTGGCACACGAAATGAGACCTCCCTTTGTATTTAACCACCCACCCTAATGCATTGGAAAAGTCTATTTATTTTCATGAGCTATGGAATGCAAAATGCCACTCCTAGCACCTTTCCATTGCATGAAACTGAAGCATTTTGCAAGAATGTGTTTGATTCCTACATGGTCAAATGGACTGGAGTTTACCAAAATGGAGAGAGTTTATTGTGGACGGACCCTACATGCACCTGTAGGTCCAAACAAAATGGTCCCAGATGCCACAAATTTTGAGAACTACTCAATCAAAGTTTGGTAACTTTTTTGTCTTAGGGATCTTAAGGGACTTTGCTAGTAGCCTACTGCCCTGAATGACTGGGGCACTTGGCACATGAAATGAGACTTCCCCTGTTATTTACCCACCCACCCCGATGCATTGGGGAAGTCCGTTTAGCCCCACGAGCTATGAAATGCAAAATGTCACTCCTAGCACCTTTCCACTACATGAAACTAAAGCATTTTGCAAGAATGCATTTGATTCTAACACGGTCAACTATACTAGAGTTAAATGAAACTGAGAGAGGTTATTGTGGATGGACCCCACGTGTACATGTAAGTCCAAATAGAACATTCCCAGCTACCTCGAATTCCAAGAACTGCTTCGTCAAAGATTGGCAGCTTTTCATCTTAGAGATCTTAAGGGACTTTGATGGTAGCCTATTGCCTCGAACGATTGGGGCACTTGGAACATGAAACGAGACCTCCCATGGCATTTAACCACCCACCTTGATGTGTTGGCAAAGTCCATTCAGCCCCATGAGCTATAGAATGCAAAATGTCACTCCTAGCACCTTTCTACTGCATGAATCTGAAGCATTATGCAAGAATGTAGGTGATTTCGGCATGGTCAAATAGACTGGAGTTGACCAAGACTGAGAAAGGTTATTATTGATGGACCCCACATGTACCTATAGGTCCAAACAAAACATTCCTAGTTACCATGAATTCTGAGAAAACCTATTTCAAAGTTTTTCAGTTTTTCTATCTTAGGGATCTTAAGGGACTTTGCCGGTAGCCTGCTGCCCCAAACGATTGAGGTGCTTAACACCATATTTTGTGATCAACATCATGAGGAAACTGAATAAATATTTGACACATGAAGACACTGAGAACACTGAAGACATGGAGGACAAAGAAGCATGAATACATGAACAAACTCTTGTCATGAGGAAGAACTACAACCCAATCCAACCCTTAAAAGCATGACATGTTATGATGAAGAACCACAACCAAATCCAATAATCTAATAGAATGAACCAATGACATAGGCAACTATGTCCTACTATTGTAACATGATAAACATGAATGTTATGAATTAACATCCAAACCCTGTGACATCAATCTTGATATGACATGAGTCCAACATGAGTGAACATGATTAAGACAAATATGGATCAAATTTATCATTACTTAGATCTAACCCCATGAAGAATAACATGATGATGATGCAAACATCAAATGTATACCAAATAAAACAAATCAAACGAAACATGAGGCCTTCACTGCTCAAGTTCATACCACTGCTTGTTAAGTTCATACCACTACTTGAGTGAGATCTCCACTATTCAAGTTCATGCCTTGTCTTGAAGCACTAGAACTCTGTGCATCACATCACATACTCTATGAAGAAGCATAATGATATCATCAAATAATAGACAACCAATAGACCTACACAATTATACATTCCTTACTTTCAAGCAAATGCAATTGGCACATGTAAAACCAAATTCATGTAAGGATAATTGATCATCATATTAAATATTTAATATAAATTGTCGTATACATAATGTCATGAACATAAAATCTAGTTTACATACAAATCCATATAGGCATGTCAAAACAAAGCCATACATGTATATATACAAAAATATACATTGGTAACATACAAAAGTATGTACATACATCGGTAACATACAAAAGTATGTCCCAAAACTAGTGTCCTATGGACTTTTATGAAATAAATGGCGGCCCTTGCTTGACCATGAAGATGGAGAGCCAATCCATGACTCGTCCTCTCTCTATTGTCGAGTAGACCTCTTTGATAGTTCAATCTCATGTAGCTCCACCTGTTAATATAGTCAAACAATATGCACATTACTATAACAAAATGTACATGAAATATATAACATCACATATGTAATTGATCAGTTACTGCCATCTGATGATCACTCTCCATCATATTTTCTCTAGCTTCTTTGCCCATAGTTAGACAGAATGGAGTTGTGACCTCCTGTGAGAAGCATCAAAAAGCAAAATTTACTAAACATAAATATACTGGAGGGAAGCAATTCATACTATTGTTTATATACAAAACAAAGTACAAGTATCCATCTAGGAAAGTTTAATGAATACTAACAAATTAATCCAACAAACCAGCTAGATCTTCTCTACTTTTATTGTGTCAAGTATTGCCTCATGGTCAGACTCACATACCTTCCACAAGGTCTTGTTCAAAGGTCTACCTCGATAATGTATCAAATAAAGATTGGTTGCCACGACAAGGTTAGAGTAAAGAAGAATCTTCTAATGCATGTCAAAGTCCTCAAACAACCAAACAATAACACTCTTATGTGGCTACCTTCTAAGCCATGTTCCAGTAACAACCACTAAGCCTGTAGGGTATTTGATGTTTTCTCCATCTGTAACTGGGGCCTCCAAATTCTTTTTGGCCTCAACATAGTGACACAAGTAATAATCTGTTCCCTCTTTGTTATCTTCATCTGCAATAATTGCATAAACATGCCCTACAATGATATGTGCAACAAATTAGATGAAATTAGTCAACATTACAAAAATACTACAAAGTTTAAGATAACATTAGGAATTTCAAATTTAACTATGCAAGTAGATATATTACTTAGTTGAACTAGATCTGATATGTGGTCAAAGTCAACTGATGATTCCATCTCTGTCATTTCCAATGCCGTTGAGGGTTGATATGTGTCAAGTGGGCTAAGATATAACTTAACTACCATTCGTCAACCCACTCCTTTGACTTGCAATCATTCCAGTCTTGAATTGTACATGAAGAACAAAAGAATGCCATCTTTCGCGTATGGATACTCCATCAACCTACAATTGAGCTTCTGAAAGAGTGTAGCACACTTGATCCTATTAGTGTACAATAGTCCTCATATGGTGTAATGTTAGTATCATCTATCGACCAAAAAAATCTACAAACTGAACAATTACCTTCATTACCTAGACCCATCAAAGCATCACACTACTCAACAATTGATTTTGCATTTGTCAACTTTGCATTGTCTTTATACTTTAACTCTTCTCATGCTATGGCTCTTTTGATACATGCTCCTGCACCATCATGCTCTCCCTTTCCATGCTTGGCCTCACAAAAGTTCCACATATGCTGAACACCTGTAATATTATGCCTCCTACTTAACCAATAGAAATTCTATGAGTTCTTGAATTGTGATGTATAGTTATCCGACCATATGATATGCTGATTGAATGATATGCCCCTTCTAGCCAAATCATTGTAGAACACCTGAAAGCAACCTTACACAAACTCCACAGAATGCATGTGATCATCTCTTATATAAAAATGATACTCCCTTATGATCTTTCTGCCATCCTCTGTACTATCATTTGCATGAATAAATGTGATGTGCACAAATATAGAAACTTGTGTCGAGTTGTAATATTTGGATTGCACCTCACACTGTGGACATAGACTATAGTTCTCTACAAAGTTGATGACTGAAACAATGCTACCAACTAGAAATGTGTCCTTACATAACTTGAATTGCAAGTCCAACCATCAAGCTCTATGGCATGTCTTACATACTCGTACACTATATTGTCAAGAAATATAGACATAAACTGATACACTAAATTTTTTTGAATAACATATTCACACCTCTTTGCTTCTTTACCATCTTTTGTATTGTATGCCACCATTTTATACTTGCCAAACTCTACTAGTTTGTTTCCAACCACATGTGTTCTTTCCATATGTTCACATATTTGCATACGTTGCAAGCCACCGCAATGCTGACATGTGCCAACCAAGCATAATTTCCTATAGAATATTTGACCTTCCTCTCTATCACATAAAATTATTGATATGAAGTCTCTTGAAGTAGTTGGTGGGGCACGTATGCCACAATCCTACAAAACATTGTTAGTATCCAAATCTAAACATATAGACCAATAAACATCAAAATGGTTAGAAAATTCAATATGTAATCTACAACAACAAGTAGTGCATGTGTGATTTATTTTGACAAAGAAAGGTTTTAACATTTCAAAATATCTTTGAGAAATTTTAATTTGAGTATACTTCTCTAGAAATTTACCAAAAAATTGTGTTTGAGTCATATCCAAAGAATGCTTTAGATGTGGCTCACGGTTTCGACTACCGATTCTCCTTCTTACCACATCCCTTTGATTCGGAGATATAGAGAGAGGGGACCAATAGGGAGATATAGAGAGAGGGGACCAATAGATATTAGGAGAGATAAAGGAGATAGAGGGGAGGGATATGGAGATAGAGAGTGAGAGATAGATGGGTAAGTGCAAGAAGATGGGGGGCCAAAAAGGGGTCTTAAGTGGCCACTTTTTTTCTGAAATCAGGAAATAGTAGCCTTGGATGAGAAATTGAGCATAGTTACATTCAAAATTTGGAGATACAACCAAAACAATGTTCGTAGTGCTCTGAGTTTACTTTCTAAACTACTATTTTTTTTAAATGGCATAGATTAAGGGGTTCAAAAGAGGGAGCCACAGAAATTGGTGTTGTTTCTGTCAAAAAAACATAACATAGCATGTTTTGTGGCTCCCTCAAAAGGTCAACTTTTTTTTGGTATTTTTAAAATCACTTCGTGAGAAATTAGCTAATAGCATGTAGTTTATGCTTGATTTTTCTAATAATTTTTTGATGAATATTTGATTTTTAAGTAATTTTCAAAGTGGACACATCCTACAAAATAGAATTTTGGCCGTGCTACCCCTATAAATTTTGAAAACTAATTGAAAATCATTTTTTTATTTTTTTAATATTTGAAGAATGGAGTCTAGTTTCTAAATATGTTTTTTTTTTGAAATTTCAATGAATAGTTAATTTACAATGAAAAAAAGACCAAACAGTGGTTTTTGCCCAAAAACAGACACACAAACAAAAGAAATTAAAGATGAAAGGCTTAAGATCATTAAAATGTGAAAAAAATCACATCGTCAAATAGCTAAGAGAAAGCCTAACATTACCCAGGTGTTCAATTTGTTCGACGTTGAAACACGTGCAAATCTGAGGGTTAGCATGAATTGAAGTATGTGAAATCTTGAAGAATCTGGAAAAACATGTCTGTGACTGTTCAAAAGGCACTCCAAGCCTTTGGGTTGGAAATCCAAAGCAAATCCCAAGCCCAAGGCTTGGAATTCCCAAAGCAAGACATAACGCAAGCGCGTTATAACGTGCTCGCGTTATGGTTTCCTTTGCATTTTTTCTTTTTGCAAGTGTTGTTTGCCATGTTTGACATGACACGAGCATGTTATAACGTGCTCACGTTATGTTCCCCTTAAATTCTTGTATGTTCAAGGCTATTAATCATGTATGTATGTATGTATGCCTATATGTATGTATGTATGTATGTATCTATGTATGCCAATATGTATGTATGTATGTGTGCCTATATGTATGTAAGTATGTATGTATGTATGTATCTATCTATCTATGCCTATATGTATGTATGTATAGTGTTGAGGGTAGAGAAGGGTAGAGATGGGAGTGAGCCAGATAGGGGAGGAGAGGGGTGGATAAGGATTGAGTGATTAAGGTTTAAGGTTGAGGGTTGAGCGTTTAGGGATAGGATTTAGAGTTTAGGGATAAGGGATTAGAGTTTAGGACCTTGAGGGATTAGGGTTTAGGGTTGAGGCTTTAAGGATAGCGTTTAGGGTTAAGGGTCGAGTGATTAGGTTTAAGGTAGAGTGTTGAGGGTAGAGGGATTAGGGATTAGGGTTTAGGGTTTAGGATTTAGGGATAGCGTTTAGGGTTAAGGGTCAAGGGATTAGGTTTAAGGTAGAGTGTCGAGGGTAGAGGGATTAGGGATAGGGTTTAGGGTTGAAGGTTTAATGATTTAGGGTTGAGGCTTTAGGGATGAGGGTTAAGGGATTAGGGTTTAAGATATAGTGTCGAGTGTCGAGCATGTAGGGATAGGTTTTAGGGTTCAAGTTTTAAGGGTTAAGGGTCGAGGGATCATAGTTAAGGGTTGAGGGATTAGGGTTTGACGTTGAGTGTTGAGTACATTAAGGTTTGAGGGTTAAGGGTTTCGAGATAGGGCTGAGGGTCAAGGGATTAGGGTTAAGGGATAGGGTTGGAGGGTTTAGGGATAAGGGATTAGGGTTTAAGGTATAGTATCGAGCCCGTTGAGGGTCTAGGAATAGGGATAGCGTTTAGGGTTTAGGGATGAGGGATTAGAGTTGAGGGATGATGGATGACATATTAGGGTTAAGGGATTGGGGTTTAGGGATAAGGTTTAGGGTTAAGGTTGAGGGATTAGAGTGAAGGGTTGAGGGATTAGGATTTGACGTTGAGGGTTGAGGGTTTAGGGTTTTGGGATAGAGTTGAGGGTCGAGGGATCAAAGTTAAGGGTTTAATATTGAGAGTTGAGGGTTGAGGGTTGAGGTTGAGGGATAGGGTTAATGGTCAAGGGATTAGGGTTAAATAAGAGTGTCGAGGGTAGAGGGATTAGGGTTTAAGGTATAGTATCGAGTCTGTTGAGGGTTTAGGAATAGGGATAGCATTTAGGGTTTAGGGATGAGGGATTAGAGTTGAGGGATGATAGATTAGGGTTGAGGGTTGAGGGATTAGGGTTTAGGGATAAGGTTTAGGGTTGAGGGCTTAGGGTTTAAGGTATAGTGTTGAGGGTTTAGGGATAGGGTTTAGGGTTGAGGGATTAGAGTGAAGGGTTGAGGGATTAGGATTTCACATTAAGGGTTGAGGTTTTAGGGTTTAGGGTTTAGGAATAGGGTTGAGGGTCGAGGGATCAGAGTTAAGGGTTTAATGTTGAGAGTTGAGGGTTGAGGGTTGAGGGTTGAAGTTGAGGGATAAGGTTAATGGTCAAGGGATTAGGGTTAAATAAGAGTGTCGAGGTCAAATAAGAGTGTCGAGGTCAAATAAGAGTGTCGACGATAAGGGATTAGGGTTTAAGGTATAGTATCGAGTCGGTTGAGGGTTTAGGAATAGGGATAGCATTTAGGGTTTAGGGATGAGGGATTAGATTTGAGGGATGATGGATTAGGGTTGAGGGTTGAGGGATTAGGGTTTAAGGTATAGTGTTGAGGGTTGAGGGTTTAGGGATAGGGTTTAGGGTTGATGGATTAGCATTTAATGTCGAGGGTAGAGGGATTAGGGATAGGGTTTAGGGTTGAAGGTTTAAGGATTGAGGGTTGAGGCTTTAGGGATGAGGGTTTAAGGCTTAAGATATAGTGTCAAGTGTTGAGGGTGTAGGGATAGGGTTTAAGTTTTAAGGGTTAAGGGTTGAGGGATAGGGATTAGGGTTTAAGGTATAGTGTTGAGGGTTGATGGTTTAGGGATAGGGTTTAGGTTTGAGGGATTAGGGTTTAGGGTTGATGAATTAGGGTTTAATGTTGAGAGTTGAGGGTTAAGAGTTGAGGTTGAGGGATAGGGTTAATGGTCAAGGGATTAGGGTTTAAGGTATAGTATTGAGCTCGTTCAGGGTCTAGGAATAGGGATAGCATTTAGGGTTTAGGGATGAGGTATTAGAGTTCAGGGATGACAGATTAGGGTTGAGGGTTGAGGGATTAGGGTTTAGGGATAAGGTTTAGGGTTGAGGGCTAAGGGATTAGGGTTTAAGGTATAGTGTTGAGGGTTTAGGGATAGGGTTTAGGGTTGAGGGATTAGAGTGAAGGGTTGAGGGATTAGGATTTGATGTTGAAGGTTGAGGGTTTAGGGATAGTGTTCAGGGTCGAGGGATTAGAGTTAAGGGTTTAATGTTGAGAGTTGAGGGTTGAGGGTTGAGGTTGAGGGATAGGGTTAATGGTCAAGGGATTAGGGTTAAATAAGAGTGTCGAGGGTAGAGGGATTAGGGTTTAAGGTATAGTATCGAGTCTGTTGAGGGTTTAGGAATAGGGATAGCATTTAGGGTTTAGGGATGAGGGATTAGAGTTGAGGGATGACAGATTAGGGTTGAGGGTTGAGGGATTAGGGTTTAGGGATAACGTTTAGGGTTAAGGGATTAGGGTTTAAGGTATAGTGTTGAGGGTTTAGGGTTGAGGGATTAGAGTGAAGGGTTGAGGGATTATGTTTTGACGTTAAGGGTTGAGGTTTTAGGGTTTAGGGTTTAGGGATAGGGTTAAGGGTCAAGCGATCAGAGTTAAGGGTTTAATGTTGAGAGTTGAGGGTTGAGGGTTGAGGTTTAGGGATAGGGTTAATGGTCAAGGGATTAGGGTTAAATAAGAGTGTCGAGGATAAGGGATTAGGGTTTAAGGTATAGTATTGAGTCTGTTGAGGGTTTAGGAATATGGATAGCATTTAGGGTTTAGGGATGAGGGATTAGAGTTGAGGGATGATGGATTAGGGTTGAGGGTTGAGGGATTAGGGTTTAGGGATAAGGTTTATGGTTGAGGGTTGAGGGATTAGGGTTTAAGGTATAGTGTTGAGGGTTGAGGGTTTAGGGATAGGGTTTAGGGTTGTTGGATCAGGGTTTAGGGTTGACGGATTAACATTTAATGTCGAGGTTAGGGTTAGAGTGTCGAGGGTAGAGGGATTAGGGATAGGGTTTAGGGTTGAAGGTTTAAGGATTGAGGGTTGAGGCTTTAGGGATGAGGGTTTAAGGCTTAAGATATAGTGTCAAGTGTTGAGGGTGTAGGGATAGGGTTTAAGTTTTAAGGGTTAAGGGTTGAGGGATAGGGATTAGGGTTTAAGGTATAGTGTTGAGGGTTGATGGTTTAGGGATAGGGTTTAGGTTTGAGGGATTAGGGTTTAGGGTTGATGAATTAGGGTTTAATGTTAAGAGTTGAGGGTTGAGGGATAGGGTTAATGGTGAAGGGATTAGGGTTAAATAAGAGTGTCAAGGGTAGAGGGATTAGGGTTTAAGGTATAGTATCAAGCCCGTTGAGGGTCTAGGAATAGAAATAGCATTTAGGGTTTAGGGATGAGGGATTAGAGTTGAGGGATGAGGGATTAGGGTTGAGGGTTGAGGGATTAGGGTTTAGGGATAAGGTTTAGGGTTGAGGGCTAAGGGATTAGGGTTTAAGGTATAGTGTTGAGGGTTTAGGGATAGGGTTTAGGGTTGAGGGATTAGAGTGAAGGGTTGAGGGATTAGGATTTGACGTTGAGGGTTGAGGGTTTAAGGTTTAGGGCTTAGGGATAGGGTTGAGGGTCAAGGGATCAGAGTTAAGGGTTGAGGGATTAGGGTTTGACATTGAGGGTTGAGGGTTGAGGTTCGAGGGTCAAGGGTTTAGGTATAGGGGTGAGGGTCGAGGGATTAGGTTTAAAGTAGAGTGTGGAGGGTATAAGGATTAGGGATAGGGTTGGAGGGTTTAGGGATAAGGGATTAGGGTTTAAGGTATAGTATCGAGTATGTTGAGGGTTTAGGAATACAGATAGTATTTAGGGTTTAGGGATGAGGGATTAGAGTTGAGGGATGAGGAATTAGGGTTGAGGGTTGAGGGATTAGGGTTTAGGGATAAGGTTTAGGGTTGAGGGCTGAGGGATTAGGGTTTAAGGTATAGTGTCAAGGGTTTCGGGATCGGGTTTAGGGTTAAGGGATTAGAGTGAAGGGTTGAGGGTTTAGGGTTTAGGATTTAGGGATAGGGTTGAGGTTCGAGGGATCAGAGTTAAGGGTTGAGGGATTAGGGTTTGATGTTGAGGGTTGAGGGTTGAGGTTCGAGGGTCAAGGGTTTAGGGATAGGGTTGAGGGTTGAGGTATTAGGGTTAAAGTAGAGTGTGGAGGGTATAAGGATTAGGGATAGGGTTGGAGGGTTTAGGGATAAGGGATTAGGGTTTAAGGTATAGTATCAAGTACGTTGCGGGTTTAGGAATAGGGATAGCATTTAGGGTTTAGGGATGAGGGATTAGAGTTGAGGGATGATGAATTAGGGTTGAGGGTTGAATGATTAGGGTTTAGGGATAAGGTTTAGGGTTGAGGGTTGAGGGATTAGGGTTTAAGGTATAGTGTCGAGGGTTTAGGGATCAGGTTTAGGGTTGAGGGATTAGGATTTGACATTGAGGGTTGAGGGTTTAGGGGTAGGGTTGAGGGTCAAGGGATCAGAGTTAAGGGTTGAGGGATTAGGGTTTGACATTGAGGGTTGAGGGTTGAAGTTTGAGGGTCAAGGGTTTAGGGATATGATTGAGGGTCGAGGGATTAGGGTTAAAGTAGAGTGTGGAGGGTATAAGGATTAGGGATAGGGTTGGAGGGTTTAGGGATAAGGGATTAGGGTTTAAGGTATAGTATCGAGTCTATTGAGGGTTTAGGAATAGGGATAGCATTTAGGGTTTAGGTATGAGGGATTAGAGTTGAGGGATGACGGATTAGGGTTGAAGGTTGAGGGATTAGGGTTTAGGGATAAGGTTTAGGGTTGAGGGCTGAGGGATTAGGGTTTAAGGTATAGTGTCGAGGGTTGAGGGTTTAGGGATAGGGTTTAGGGTTGACAGATTAGGGTTTAATGTTGAGGTTAGGGTTAGATTGTCAAGGGTAGAGGGATTAGGGATAGGGTTTAGGGTTGAAGGTTTAAGGATTTAGGGTTGAGGCTTTAGGGATGAGGGTTTAAGGCTTAAGATATAGTGTCACGTGTTGAGGGTGTAGGGATAGGGTTTAAGTTTTAAGGGTTAAGGGTTGAGGGATAGGGATTATGGTTTGAGGTATAGTGTTGAGGGTTGATGGTTTAGGGATAGGGTTTAGGTTTGAGGGATTAGGGTTTAGGGTTGATGAATTAGGGTTTAATGTTGAGAGTTGAGGGTTGAGGGTTGAGGTTGAGGGATAGGGTTAATGATCAAGGGATTAGGGTTAAATAAGAGTGTCAAGGGTAGAGGGATTAGGGTTTAAGGTATAGTATCGAGTCTGTTGAGGGTTTAGGAATAGGGATAGCATTTAGGGTTTAGGGATGAGGGATTAGAGTTGAGGGATGAGGGATTAGGGTTGAGGGTTGAGGGATTAGGGTTTAGGGATAAGGTTTAGGGTTGAGGGATTAGGGTTTAAGGTATAGTGTTGAGGGTTTGTTTTGTCAAATGTAGATTTATGGGTTCGATTTATTGATTGCCTCTCAAGTTTTGGGGTGTGGATGTTTTAGAATCAATCAGGAAGTCTTCAGGAGACTCTGTAGAAGTGGATTGTAAATCGCTTGATAGAACCCCTGCTATTTATGCTTGGATAAGGATTTGTCACAAACTAGAACTTTTACTTCTAAAGAAGATCTGTCTTTCTTCCTCGATGGACATTTTCTATGAAGAGCTTGATTATGAGGGCTTGCCCCTTCATTGTTATGCCTATCATATGGCAGAGCATCTGGCAAGCTCTTGCAGGAAATAGGAAAAGTTCTCCCTCAAAAACCTTGTGGTCATTCAAGTCTGAAGGGGAAGGTTCAGAAAGAGATGTGATCAATGCAAAGGATGTGATCAATCTATAGCAAGACAAAATGTGAGTACATTATAACGCACTCACATTTTATCTTGCTATTAAAATGGTAAAAAAGTGTTGACCCCCATGATCTAGGCCCACATGCTCTATTTTCTTACTGATTCTGCCTGTGCTCTGACAAAAAAAAGTGCTTTCATGTTGTTGGGATGTTCACATGTACATTTGACACATTGTAGCACCTTTTCATGATCTTTCCACCACCTTTTGTACTTTGCCAACTTGAAAAGGAGGAAATAACATAGTTTTCACACCAAGTTTGATATATATCTATTCAAGTTTCAATTTTTGTAGTGTTGCAATGTTAATTGTGATTAAATTTTATGAATTTAACATTATAGATTGGTTAATAGTATTTTTGTTAGTAATTATATTTGAGTGTTATTCAATTTAACATTGAAAAGGAAGCAAGTGGTGAAAAACTCAAATTGTTGAGGAGTTTGATGCAAGAAGAAAAAAACACTACATAATTGGGTAATCTCTCTATTCGAATCTTCATTTTTTAGGTATGTCAAGTCTTTACATGCATGTTCTTTACATTTTCCTTATTTCAGATTGAATTACTTTATCATGCTTTATCATACATGTTTAAAATAGACACATTCCCAATCAAGAAAGCAGCGTACAATCTCACATGATGCCATGTATATTTTCTACACTTGGGCTCTTTAATAATTATGTGTAATAAATAAACCTTAGCATACCATGATGTCAAACTATACAAGAATAAATCCTTACAACATAAAAAAAAAATACAATCCCACTATTATCTTGTATTCATTTCTTAGGAACTAATATTGGTCTCTTTATCATGTTACAGGCAAATTCTCTTTCATGCCGAGGAAACGATCAAGAATTAAACCATCACAAGAAGATATAGAAGATAAGAATGCAAAGAAAGCAGTGGCTATGAAGGAACTTCGTGAGAAGAGGAAATTGGACACGATAAATGAAGACATACCAATTGAAGAGGAACCACAACCATCACAAAGAGATATGGTATTGGCAGCACAAAGAGAACAAATGCAAAAATATCATGGTACGAGAGATTTGAATACCATAGTTGGAGACATGTCCTCTACTGCAAGTCAACATATAGGGACACCATCTACCACATCTCAAGTTGAGAGTACATCATCACTCACATGTGATGAAGGAGGTACGCCATCATTCCCACCTCAACCTCAAGGTATGTCATCTATTCCATCTTCGATCGAAGGTATTCCATCTAACCCATCTCATTTAAATATTGATGAAATTCCTAATGTTGAGATGAATTTACCTAACTTAACACCACCTAGAATTTTGCATAGAAAGCCAAAGTATTTGATTGATATTGATGAGAATATTTTGCAGCCAATGGAAGGTAAGATTCAAAAATGCACTTGTAGAAGATATGCTAATAAGATTTGGAGATTGTTCTTTGAAAAGTTAAATGAGACTGCAAGATGTCAACTATTCGTTGAAATGATGCAAAGTATAAAGTATAGGTCTATCATGAAGATTCTTGGGTTGAGAACATCAGAGGCTTCAAGTGAAAAATCTATTGTCAAGAATCTAATGAGTGTGTATGAGAGTGTGGGTAACACCTCACGCACAAAAGACAATAATGCAACACGGCATGTGATTACATCGACTATAGTAAGTAGTCAAATGAGGAAAGCTCGCCTCATTAGAAAGACAAGTCAAGAATTGAGAATTAATAGGAAAACTTTATCAAGAGCCATTGGAAGACGCCAAAGAATTGAGGACACTAATGCCAATAAATTATGGGCATTCTCGGGGAGACTACCATGAAAAGATAAACCAATTGTTGAAGCATTGAGATCACTAATTGAAGACTTTTGGAAGAATTACACAAGGGTATCTCTGAATCAAAGGGATGTGGTAAGAAGAAGAATCGGTAGTTAGAACCGTGAGCCACATCCAAAGCATTTTTTGGATGAGACTCAAACATAGTTTTATGGTAAATTTCTAGTGAAGTATCCTCAAATTAAAATTTGTCAAAGATATTTTGAAATGCTAAAACCTTTCTATGTTAAGATAAATCACACACGCACTACTTGTTGTTGTAGATTACATATTAAATTTTCTAACCATTTTGATGCTTATAGGTCTATATGTTTAGATATGCATACTAACGATGATTTGCAGGGTTGTGCCATATGTGCCCCACCAACATCTTCGAGAGACTTCATATCAAGAATTTTATGTGAGAGAGGAAGGTCAAATATTCTACAATAAATTATGCTTGGATGGCACATGTCATCATTGCGGTGGCTTGCAACATTTGCCAATATGTGAACATATGGAAAGAACACATGCAGTTGGAAATGAACTAGTAGAGTTTGACAAGTATAAAACAGTGGCATACAATACAAAAGATGGTATGAGTATCAGTTTATGCCTATATTTTGTGACAGCATAGTGTATGAGTATGCAAGACATGCCCATAGAGCTCGATAGTTGGACTTGCAATTCAAGTTATGCAATGACACATTTTTGGTTGGTAGCATTGTTTCAGTCATCAACTTTGCAGAGAAATACAGTCTACAGCCCCAGCGTGAGGTGCAATCACAATATTACAACTCCACACAGGTTTCTATTTTTGTGCACATCACATTCATTCATGCCAATGATAGTACAGAGGATGATAGAAAGATCATAAGGGAGTATAGTTTCTATATTAGTGATAATTGTACGCATTCTACAGAGTTCGTGCAAGGTTGCTTTCAGGTGTTCTATAATGATTTGGCTAGAAGAGGCATATCGTTTAGTCAGCATATCATATGGTCGGATAACTGTGCGTCACCATTCAAGAACTCGCAAAATTTCTATTGGCTAAGTAGGAGGCATAATTTTACAGGTATTCAATATATGTGGAACTTTTGTGAGGCCGGGCATGGAAAGGGGGAGCATGATGGTGCAGGAGCATGTATCAAAAGAGCCATAGCACGAGAAGAGTTAAAGTATAAAGACAATGCAAAGTTGACAAATGCAAAATCGATTGTCGAGTGGTGTAATGCTTCCATGGGTCCAGGTAATGAAGGTAAGTCTTTAGTTCGTAGATTTTTTTGGTTGATAGATGATACTAACATTGCACCGTATGAGGACTATTGTACAATGACAGGATCAAATGAGATGCACTCTTTCAGAAGCTCAATTGCAGGTTCATGGAGTATCCATACATGAAAGATGTCATGCTTTTGTTCTTCCTGTACAATTCAAGTCTGGGATGAGTGCAAGTCAAAGGAGTGAGTTGATGAATGACAGTTAAGGTATCTTAGCCCACTTGACACATATCAACCCCTGACGACACTAGAACTAACACAGATGGAATCATCAGTTGACTTTGACCACATATCAGATTTAGTTCAACCAGGTAATATAGGGCATGTATATGCATCTAATTTCATCTAGTTCAACCAGGTAATGTTATCTTACTTTGTAGTGTTTTTGTAATGTTGACTAATTTCATCTAATTTGCTACACATATCAATGTAGGACACGTATATGCAGTTATTGCAGATGAAGATAATGAAGAGGGAATAGATTATTACTTATGTCATTGTGTTGAGGCCAAAAAGAAATTGGAGGCCCCTATTATAGATGGAGAAAACATCGAATACCCTACAGGCTCAGTGGTTATTACTGGAACATGTCTTAGAAGGTACCCACATAAGAGTGTTAATATTTGGCTATTTCAGGACTTTGACATGCATCGGAAGATTCTTCATTACTTGAACCTTGTCGTGGAATCCAATGTTCATTTGATAAAGTATCGGGGTAGACCTTTGAACAAAATCTTGTGGAAGGTGTGTGAGTCTAACTATGAAGCAATACTTGACACAATAAAGAGTAGAGCAGACCTGGATGGTTCATTGCATTAATTTGTAAGTATTCACATTGATTTTGTAGAGTCATGTTACATTGAGTTGTAAGTATGCACATTAATTTGTAAGGTTTGTCTTTTTTTTATTTCCTCCTATATTTTTACACATATACACATTTTTACATCATCATGTTATGCATTTTTGGTGTCCTGCTCCTGATGCAACCAAACTCATAACTCATCCTATTTCCTCTAGACACCATTTGATGATCTCTCCAACACTCTAGATCCGGGGTGCCCAATCATGATGATGGCCTATATACCATTCTCCCAAGGTGCTCATAATGAATGAAAAGAAGACCAAGGGCGCCTAAGCTTAATAGACTTATTTCTTTCAATTTTGATGATCCAAACTCTTGCAAAACAACATCCACTTTCATGCCTTTAGATCTTCCTTCACATACAGGGTGCCAAATCAAGTTGAAAAATTTACATAAGGGCACTAAATTGGATGAAAGGAGACATGAAGTGTGCCTTAGGACTCCATGCTAAGGTTTGAGCCATTAAAGTCTCTTGATATTAGGTGCTCATGATGATGAAACTTAGAGCTTTTTTCTTTCCTATGTGCTCATCTAAGATGTTTGAATGATAAGGATCACCTTGACCTCTATAATGTACATTGGGTGCCAAAATCAAGGTGATTTTAAGTCACTTTGAGTCATTTGGGGTCAGTTTGAGTCTTTGAGTCATGTTGCAAAAAAGTGTCAATGTTGTCAAGTTGCACAAAGCAACTTTTGCATTTTTGGTGTCCTGCTCATGATGCAACCAAACTGACTATTCCAACGCATTTGGATGGGTACATTTATGTTAGGCATGGTCCTATTTTTCACCCAAACATGTCAAAACAGTCCAAGCTACATTGTACCGACGATATCCCTGAAGAGTCCAAAGTGCAAAAAGGCAGCAATCTTTGACGAGATGTTACTCGAAAACTGTATCACTTAGAAACATTCTGTCTAAGGCAACGTGATCATATAGTGTGTCTCTACAATAACCTCTCTTATTTTTTTATATCTCTGAGGTATTTACCTATGGTGAAAAGTTTTCTGCTGCCCCAAAAATCATCAAGAGGTAGTGTAAAGTTGCAAAAGGGTGTAACTTTCATCCTCCTCCTAATGCGACCAAACTAACTATTCTAATGTGTTCGGATGGGTACATTTACATTAGGCATGGTCCTTTTTTTCACCCAAACATGTCGAAACAGTCTGAGATACATTGTACCCACGATATCCCTAAAGAGTCCAAAGTGCAAAAAGGCAGCAATCTTTGACGAGATGTTACTCAAAAACCTTGTCACTTAGAAAAATTCCATCTAAGGCAATGCAATCACGTAGGTGCCTTTACAATAACCTCTCAATTTTTTATATCTCTAAGGCATTTGCCTATGGTGAAAGGTTTTCTGCTGCCCCAAAAATTGTCAGAAGGAGGCAGTGTAAAGTTGCAAAGGGTTGTAACTTTTATCTTGCTCCTAATGCAACCAAACTGACTGTTCCAACGCGTCTAGATGGGTATATTTACACTAGGCACGGTCCTATTTTTCACCCAAACATGTCGAAACAGTCCGAGCTACATTATACCGACGATATCCCTAAAGAGTCCAAAGTGCAAAAAGGCAACAATCTTTGACAAGATGTTACTCGAAAACTGTGTCACTTAGAAACATTCCATCTAAGGTAACGTAATCATGTAGAGTGTCTCTACAATAATCTCTCTCGGTTTTTTATATCTCTAAGGCATTTGCCTGTGGTGAAAGGTTTTTTGCTACCCTAAAAATCATCAAAAGGAGGCAGTGTAAAGTTGCAAAGGGGTGTAACTTTCATCCTGCTTGTGATGCGACCAAACTGACTATTCCAACACGTTTGGATTGGTACATTTACGTTAGGCATGGTCCTATTTTTCACCCAAACATGTCAAAATAGTCCGAGCTACATTGTACCGACGATATCCCTGAAGAGTCCAAAGTGCAAAAAGGTAGCAATCTTTGATGAGATGTTACTTGAAAATCATGTCACTTAGAAACATTCCATCTAAGGCAATGCAATCACGTAGAGTGCCTATATAATAACCCCTCTCAGTTTTTTATATCTCTGAGACATTTGCCCATGGTGAAAGGTTTTCTGCTGCCCCAAAAATCGTCAGAAGGAGGCAGTGTATTAAGTCATGATGAAAACCTATTCACTCTAGGCACCAATCTCAAGTTGTACAATCATGAATGGGCGCCTAGAGCAATAAGGTGCTACATCATGGTTCCAGGACCTTGAAATGGCGCCCAAGCATGTAGGAGGAATTTTTAAGGAGCCAGAATGTTTTTGAAACTCTAAGGAACTAGTCCAAAGACTCTATGGTGCCATCTTGATACCATTGAGTCAACTTTGGAACTCAAACATATTGAAACAAGGTCTAGGAAGCTAGGCACCATCTCTTGCCAGTTCAACCTCTCAGATGCGCCAACATTGGAAAGACTCTTAATGAGCGCCTAAGTTTGAATTGATCTTGTGATTCAAAGTTTGGTGATGTATTGGTGTGAGATGATCTTCAGTTGAAGCAATCTAAGTTCCAAGAAGGGTTTAGAAGTTATCAACCTCTTCACTAAGTTAGGCGTACTTTACAAGCTTTCTTACCCAAGAGTTGCACCTCATTAAGACAAGGCACATCTTAACCTCTGGGACTTTTCCAAAGAAGCACTTCAGTTTATTAGCACTTTTGGACCTTGTTTTGCATTCTGAAAGAGAAGGTGCACTTTGGAGGCATTTGTAACCTAGATTGACACCTAGGTATGGTCATCTCTATGGAGCATTACAATGTGTTTTAAAATGAAGGAGGACATTTCATAAGTTGGGAAATTGATCACTGAAGACCTTAGAGTGTTTGAATTACTTTAAGCAAGAAGGTGCATTTCCATGGAGTAGCATACTCTAGATAGAGCCTAATGCCATCAAGGTTCCACCCTCACTTTGGTGCCTATCATCAAAAAGGGGCATTGGGCATTCCTTGAACAGTTCTGAGCCTTTGAAGTTCGTGAAATCACCAAGGAATGTTGGGCGCCATGTGTATCCTCAACAAGCTTGAGTTTGCGCCTAGACAAGTTGGTGCTTATTCATGTTTTAACTTCCCTCTTGAAGCGCCTAACTTGGGAAAACGTTATCTTGTTGTTAGTCAAGTGTTTGATGTGTTTTGGAGACTCCAAAAAACTTCCTCTTGCTAGGCACTCTTCTTGGCAACTACAACCTTCAACTGGCACCTAGATCCTGAAGAAAAACACTTAGACTTCAATTTTCATGCACTTAGACTTTAAGGCACCAAACCTAGGAGGAAAATATTTGGGGAGAAACCACGCTGATAAAAGTTGGGTAAATTTAACCTCCGAGTCTGATTAGGCTCCATATAACAACAATAGTTATATCATGTCCCTTTGCTTTATGAAACAAGCAGTATGTGTCAAGTCATAGGGATAACACTTTGGTCCTTAGAAATTTCTCTGTGACTTTTGATAAGATTATCTACTATTATGTGGATGCTTGATACTATTATCCTGATCCATTGGACTAGTGTGGCTATGAGGTTGGAAAGTGTGGCAACCTCCATCCTTTACACTTCTACACCTTGTTATGGGTTGTTTTGAGTATTTTCACTTGCTTTTTCTTCAAGAATATTTTCTAATGATACATGATGTGTCATAGATCATTCAACTTGATAAACAACATGGAGGGATTCTCATGCCTCCTATACTTCTTGCAAGTTTCTTTATAGATAGATCACATCATTGTCCATCTAGGTGGTCATTTCCCTAAATATTATGATAAGATAATCCTGTTAATGAACTTTGGATTGAATGAGAATCAACATGCTTTGTCTTGACTAGAATAGTTGGGATGGACAAAAATCTATTGATTCTAGGTTGGGTTGTTAAAGGTCAAGAAGTTTTGGTGTCTAATGCCCTCTAAATCTAAATATTCAAAATCATAGTGGTTCAATAAGTTACAACAAACAGTCAGGCAGACAATAGACTATAAAGGAACAAGGACTACACATGAATCCAAAACAACACCAGTCAATAAGGACATCACAAATAACTCAACATTACTTCCAGAGGTGTTCACAAAAATAAAGGGGAGAACACAACTAGAGAATGCTAGACTATAGTAGGGATGAGTGTCTAATGTAGAGCACACAGTGGAAGCATAGAATTATCAACTTTTGAACCTTCAAACTCACTATTGGCGAGACAACATACCATCAGCAAGCTTAAAATTTCATCGGCCGATAGGCCGATGCCACCATGACTCCATTTGATTTCACTTCTGACAAACATCCCATCATTGACTCTTATCGGTCAGATAGACCACTATCGATGACTTTATATCCTTTCACACCGATGTCTTTGTCACTCCGATACGAGACTCTACGTCCCTCACCTATTGGTAGGACTTAATACCATCGGCACACTCAAAAACTCTTCTGCCGACACATCGATCTCACAAATGACAACCTTTAGACCACACCCATCGGTGAGACTCCAAACATCAGTGAACTCTAATCTCATTGGGCTGATACACCGATGGATTTTGACTGTCGGTGTGACCCCCTTCATCGGTGAATCTCTCAATTGCTCTTTCGATGTGCAGATGGGATTATCTTCTGATACACCAATGTCTTTGACTTCGAACCACACTCATCGGCAAGACAGACCACTATCGGTGAAGCCTAACCAAGGTCTACCGATACGCTAATACGACCAACTCTTGACATCGATAGAAGGTTCTTTTGTAGGCAAAGGGCACCTAGGCTTATGGGGCTCAATTTGATGTATTTATTGAAAGCTCAAGGTGAATTGATGCTTATTGAAAATGCCACTTAGTCCTTCATTTGCATTATAGGTGCCATTTCCTATTGACTTATATGCTCCTCCTCATGCTAGGGTGCGATAATGAAGTGGTTTAGACAATAGGTGCACTTCACTTACTAGAGGCTTGTTCTCCTTCCACCTTAGGTGCATTTTTATGGTGGAACAGGTGTCAATGGGTGTCTTGTCTTTAATAAATACTCTCTCTAAGTTGGGCACTCTTTTGAGGCTTTATGAGTTGCAAATTGTGCCTTAACCCTTCATGCTTGTTGCTCAATGTTTGAATGTTTAAGAAAGTCTCCTTTAGGCGCTCATCTTAATGATTTTTTCTAGGTGCAATCATCCTAATGACTTGGATATTCATCTTAGTGTTTCAGGATATCAGGCTACCAGACTTAGTCATTTTTAGGATCTCAAACATAAAGAATAACATGATGATTCATTTTTTTGTATTGCATATAGTTGACATTCTATGCTACTCATAAAGAATATTAATATTTTCTATTCAACATGATGATTCATTTTGTTTCTAAATACAACTTTTATCTTTTAGTTCCAAAATGAGGTTTAGGTGATACTTGAATAACAATAGCTAGCTTATTGGATCAACAAACATCCTATGTAATACAATTGGATTTTAAATATTTGAAGTAGCCATCTACAATATCTATTCAAATGTGGATTTATAATGCAAGTGTGGATGCCATCAATAAAAAAGATTTGTATTAAACAAATATCCATATAGGCATACATCAATATCTGTTGATATAAGTATAACATATATACAAAATAGCCATATAGGCTTACAAGAATGCCATATAGGCATACAATGTCAACTATATACAATACAAAATATATGTCCACAAATGCCATATAGGCATACAACAAAGGAACACAATTAAAAGTCATTCCCCTCTGGCTGGTGAAGAGAATAGATCACGGGCAGCCTTTGATCTTCTAGGGGATGGAGACGCGCATGTGGGTGGTCTACTATGAACCCGAGGGCTACTCCTAATTATTTCTTCCTGCATCTTTACCTATTACAATAAAAAGTATAGACAGTAATATATAGAAATTACATGTTATAAAAAATGAAACATTTAACAAAATAATCACTTATCGCTAATATATAATATGTCTCCTCACTTGCGTCAGTAGCAGGAATAGGCCGTGGTGATGTCATGTCCTATAGAAACCATCCAGATAGAAATTAAACTTCAAATCAATAATCTTTTGATTTTTCAAAAATAGACAACTATAACAATGAATCTAAATTGAAATTTACTAATCTGCCTCATACCCCTGTCAATGCCATAGAGCTATGAATCGTAGAGGCCACACCCTGCTCCATTGCCCTATGAACATGAGGAGGTGTCTCTACAGCCTGCATCATCTGGAAATAAAACAACATTATTCAATTATGAAAACTGTAATAGTGATGCAAATCATGGCTCCTAACATACACACACGTTCATCTAAACATGGAAGTACACATAATTAAGTACACAAGTCACATACAAAAATCTAGTAAGTACAATTCATTCATTAAACTATTGATTTTATTACATCCGTAAAGCTTTGAAGTCCACCACTGCTGGCAGGTGTTGCCATGAAATCTACAGTATTAACCTATTCAACATCCAAAACCAGATATTAGAATACCATTCATATATCGATGCTATTCACATGTAATATTTATAATTGTTTACTAGTTACATACCTTGACAGTAGATGATCTAGTGTAAAATGCAAGTGGAGAACCACTGAAAACTGTATCGACGCTATGACCTTGAAATTTAATTAAAATCGTCAATTTAAATTAGTTAATCTTGCATTTCAAAAATGAAATTTAATAAATTAAATTCAATAAACTTGCTAATATTTACCTGAGTATCAAGGCCAAAAGTCTCACTCAGGAGGGTATCTGTCATCACCATCTACTCAGCTGCAGTTGTAGCCTGTGCACTTGCATCCTGACTATCCATGGGGTCATAACCACAGGCTGACCCACAAGTCTGACAAGTATGGGGTGGGACCCTACTCCTTGCACTATCTCCCAACCCACTCTGTGTTGTAGGACCGGCATGCTCTATGATGCTCTGGGTCAAGGCACTAATGGACTGAAGTGTATCGACCTCAACACTCTCCTTCACAATGGAAGGGATAGAAACATGCTCATGCCCTAGTCTGCTAATTACTCATCTCACTACCTGCTGTGGGTCAAGACATGCCCCTGGTCTATCTTGTGCTGACCCCCCACCTCTACACTGGAAGTCCCGCATATCAAAATAGTTTGGCACTTTATTGAGGACAAACTCGCAGTAGAGTTTCCTCAAAAAGTATTGCGATACCTCATTATTATTGCATGGAGGATGGTCAAAAACAATCCACCACCTCTGCCCAAAATTATCCCTTATCACTTGGTTGTTGCACCAATGGATAGGAAACCTCTTGCATGTAATGGGTGGAGGTTGATTTGTTTGTGGGTTTGTGAAAATGGAACACAAGTCTAATTTTGTGATTTATAATTTTTTCACATCTTGGTATGACAGTTTGTCTGCATAATAATCTCTAAACTCTCTCCTCTTATCCATCCAACTAGTTATTTGCTTGCTAATTGAATCTACATTTGATAACATAGATTCAAGAGATTCAACAAGCATGGACCTATGCAAGGTTGAAGTGGAAGGATCTTTCAACATTGCAATTATATCTTCAATTTCTTTTTTGTTGTTTCCAATTCGCCCCATTATATTTTCTTGTGTTCTAAGGGCATGTTGAGGAATGGATGGAGGAGGTTGTTGTTCTGTAGGTATTTACTCCTCAGGATTTTGTGGATTTTGAGGAGGAGGAGGAGGAGGATGAGGTGCATTAACATTTCCTGACAATTAACGAAATATATATCAAAAATCAATTAAAACATACCTATTTAGAAACAAATTCAAACAAAAAACAAATATAACTCACTCCTTTGGCATGCTCGACATCATGGCGGCATTTTGGTGACGAATCGATAAGTTTTTTGTGTTGAATGGAGTTTTGCAAAATGTGAGCATGCTTTCTAGGGTTTGCAGGCCACAGGCATAGAGGAGAAGAAAGAAATGAAATGAGATTAGAAACCTTTTTTTTAATTTATAGCAAGTCATAATGCACTTGTATTATAACGCGTTCTTGTTATGGCTTGGTTTTGACAAGCCTTAGGCTCGTCATTACCAAGCCATAACACGAGCGTGTTATAATGCGAGTGCGTTATAACATGAGAGTGTTATAATGCACTCGCATTATGACTTAATTTTTTTTAAAATTAATTTGGCCACTTTTTGGCCCTCCATATTTTTGCACTTACCCAGATAGTGTTTAGGGTTTAGAGGTTTGGGGTTTATGGTTTAGGGGCATTATTTAGGGTTTAGGGAGAGAGAGAGATGAGACAGATAGAGACAGATAGTGGATAAAGAGGGGAGAGATAGGGCGATAGAGAGTGAGTGAGATGTCTAAAGAGATAGGGAGATAAGGGAGAGATAAGGAGATTAAAGTTTGGGGTTGCTCGAGTTTAGGGTTTAGGGGTTTAGAGAGAGAGGGAGAGAGAGAGAGACTATTTTGACATGCAACCCTAAACCCCTGAACCCTGAATAATGCCCCTAAACCCTAAACCTAAGATACCCTAAGCCTCTAAACCTTAAATAATTCCCCTAAATGCTAACCCCTAAACCCTAACCCCTAAACCCAAGAAACCCTAAATCTCTATCTTTCTATCTTTATCATCCCTCTACCTCTCAATCTCTCTCCATAAACTTGAGAAACCCTAAATAATGCCCCTAAACCCTAAACCTCTCTCTCTCTCACTCCCTCCCTCACTCCCTCCCACCCTCTTTCTCTCTCTGTCTCCCTCTCTCTCATTGTAGCTCTCCCTCTCTCTTTGAGAGGAAGAGAGAGATAGGCAGAAAGTGATATATAGGGGGAGAGAGATAGAAAGAGAGTCATAGTTTTCTTTTTTCCATTTCCTTCCTTGATAAGGGAGAGGGAGAGATAGGGAAATAGAGGAATGATAGGGGAGGAGGTAAGAGATAGAGAGATAGTGGGAGATAGCTATACCTAGAAAGACAAGAGACAAATAGGGATAGATAGAGAATAAAGAGGGGAGAGATAGGGTGATAGAGAGCATGAGTGAGATGTCGAGAGAGATGGGGAGATACGGGAGAGATAGGAGATTGAGGTTTGGGTTTGCTTGAGTTTAGGTTTTAGGGATTAGGGGTTATGATTTAGGGGCATTATTTAGGGTTTAGGGGTTTAGAGAGAGATTGCTTTTGACATGCAACCCTAAACCCCTAAACCTGAGTAACCCTAAGCCTCTAAACCCTAAATAATTCCTCTAAACCCAAGAAACCTAAAATCTCTATCTTTCTATATTTAGCATCCCTGTACCTCTCAATCTCTCTCCGTAAACTTGAGCAACCCTAAATAATGACCCTAAACCCTAAACCTCTCTCTCTCTCTCTCTCGCTATAGCTCTCCCTCTCTCTCTGATAGGAAGAGAGAGATAGGGACATAGGGAGAAAGTGATATATAGGGGGAGAGAGATAGAAAGAGAGTCATAGTTTTCTTTTTTCCATTTCCTTCATCGATAAAGGAGAGGGAGAGATAGGAATATAGAGGAATGATAGGGGAGGAGGTAAGAGATAGCGAGAGATAGATAGACCTAGAAAGATAGGAGACAAATAGGGAAGCTCGAGTTTAGGGTTTATGAGTTACAATATAGGGTCATTATTTAGGGTTTAGGTGTTTAGAGAGAGAGATTGCTTTTGACATGAAACCCTAAAACCTAAACCCAAGCAACCCTAAGTTCCCCTAAACCCTAAATAATGCCCCTAAACCCTAAACCCGAGAAACCCTAAGCCTCTAAACCCTAAATAATTCCCATAAACCCTAACCCTAAACCCAAAAAACCCTAAATCTTTATCTCTCTATCTTTATCATCCCTCTACCTCTCAATCTCTCTCCCTACACTTGAGCAACCCTAAATAATGCCCCTAAACCCTAAACACCTCTCTCTCTCTCTAAACCCTAAACCTTTATCTCCCTATCTCTCCCTGATCTCCCTATCTCTATCGTCCCCCTACCTCTCAATCTCTCTACCTATGTCTTTGGCCATGTCCATCACTCTCTATCTTCCTATCTCTCCCCTCAGTCTCCTCTAGATATCTCCCTATCAGTCCTCTCTCCCTAAACCCTAAACCTCCAAACCTTAACATCCAAATAATGCCCTTAATCTCTAGATTGAGAGGTAGAGGGATGATAGAGATAGGGAGATAGATTTTTAGGGTTTCTTGGGTTTAGGGTTTAAGTGTTTGGGGTTTGGTGCTTGGGGGTTTAGGGTTGCTCAAGCTTAGGGTTTAGTGTTTAGAGATTAGGGGCATTATTTGGATGTTAACATTTAGAGGTTTAGGGTTTAGGGAGAGAGGACTGATAGGGAGATATAGAGGAGACCGAGGTAAGAGATAGGGAGATAGAGAGTGATGGACATGGCCAAAGACATAGGCATAGAGATTGAGAGGTTTTAGGGTTTAGGGTTGCATGTCAAAAGTAGTCCCTTTCTCTCTCTAAACCCCTAAACCCTAAATAATGCCCCTAAATTGTAATCCCTAAGCCCTATACTCTAAACCTGAGCAACCTCAAACATCTATCTCCCTATTTCCTTGGACATCTCACTCGCTCTCTATCACCCTAGATCTCTCCCCTCTTTCTCCTCTATCTCTCCCTATCTATTTGCTCTCTCTACCTATCTATCTCTATATCTCTTACCTCCTTCTCCCCTATCATTCCTCTATTTCCCTATCTCTCCCTCTCCCTTATCGATGAAGGAAATGGAAAAAAGAAAACTATGACTCTCTTTCTATCTCTGTCTTTCTCTCTCCCTATATATCACTTTCTCCCTATCTCCGTATCTCTCTCCCTCAGAAAGAGAGAGAGAGAGTTGTTTTAGCTCACCATAATGCGAGCGCATTATAACGCGCTTGCATTATGGTGAGCTTGCTCTGACATGTTTTTACTAGTTTTTAGCAAAATTTGGAGATAATCTAGAGCATGCTTCCCATCAGGATGGCACTTTTTTCAATGAAAACTAAAAAAACTACCACTATAATCTTAAGCTCTATGTTAGCTATCTAACCATTTTTTTTTTCACATTTCAAGTAGGTTAAAGATTTCATCTTGAATTTCTTTTGTTAGTGTGTCTATTTTTTTGTCGAAAACCATTGTCTAGTATTTTTGACTTATTTTTTAACCATTCATCAAAATTTGAAATAAGTTACATTTTTAGAAATTAGACTCCATTCTACATGTATTAAATTTTTTTTTTTTAATTTTCAATTAATTTTCAAAAATTTTAGGGGGGAGCATGCTCAAATTTCTATTTTTCAGGATGTGTCCACTTTGAAAATTACTAAAAAATCAATTATTCATGAAAAAATTATCAGAAAAATCAGGGATAAACTACATGGTGTTAGCTAATTTCTCACTGGAGCAATTATTGAAATACCAAAAAAAGTTAACATTTTAGTGAGAGCACACCAGACGCCATGTTATGTTTTTTTGAAAAAAACATGACCAATTTGTGTGCTCCCCCTTTTTGAACCCCTTAATCTCAAACATTTTTGGAGAAAATTTGTAGTTTATAAACTAGAAGTGGAGCATAACTCTTGTTTTTGTTCCATCTTCAAATTTTGAGTGTAGCTATCTTCAATTTCTCATCGAACATCAATGTTCTCTGCTTTCATCAAAAAGTGGCATCTTAAGAACGCATTTTGGTCCCTCATCTTTGTGCGCTTACCCCACTTAAAGCATTTGATGTTCTTAGGCAAAGAATATTCATAATGGGCCTAAATTTTAGATTTCTCATCAATTCAATAAATAGCTAACATCTTTCAGTTTCATTTAAGTTCTCAAAGAATGATTTCCATATCTTATTGGCATATCTTTGACAAGTACACTTGGGAATCTTATCCTGCATGGGCTTCAAAACATTCTCATCGATATCAATTAGAAACTTAGGCTTTCTATGCAAAATTCTAGGAGGTATTTTCAATGGTAAAGTTGACTCAATATTAGGAATTTCTTCAATATTTACTTGAGATGGAATAGATGGAGTACCTTTAGTTGGAGATGGAAAAGATGAAAAGCCTTGAAGTTGAGATGAAGAATATGGTGTGCCTTTAACTTGACATGTGAATGATGGTGTACCTCCAACTTGAGAAGAGAATGAAGAAGTTCCTTCAACTTGAACTATGAAAGATGGAGTGCCTACAATTTGAGAAGAGAATGATGGTGTACCTTCAACTTGACCTGTGAAAGATGGAGTGCCTCCAACTTCAAGATTCAATTTCCTTGTTGAATGGAGGTTTTGCATTCATTGCCTTTGTGCCGACAATTCCATCTCTCTCGTAGCTTGATTAGATGATTCATGTTCCTCTTGAATTGGCAATGGTGGCATGTCTTCTTCTATGGTTGACAATTTCCTACTTTCATGAATTCGCCTCATTCTTTCTCTTTTCTTTGCATTCTCAGCTTCACGCTCTTCTGGTGTTAGAGTTTGCTCATTTCCTTGGCATGATGATGATTTCTATATGCATCATGAATAAGACATAGATTAATTAGTTCATATTGGTACAATAGAGGAAAGTAATCTCATACACAAATCTCAAAATATAATCATATAATTAAAGTGAATAAATGATAAAGGGGGGGTAAATCACAGAACACACAATGACATAAATTGAACACCAAAAATAGAACTCTCTTTTATTGATCTGGGCAACTCATTACATTATAGAAGCTCATTTAGAATCAGAGGATGAATCCTCTACTGGCTGCAACACATTACAGCTTTCCAAACCTCAAGACTCTAGAATCTTCAACCTTCTGTAACCCCAAATCAGCTAGGGTTTCTGTTTTCCCACCTATTCTTGACTCTACACTTGCCCCCTTAACTCTACTACTGCCCAGGGTTCCCAAAATAGTCATAAATAGCACTTTTTCACGGTCTCCACTTAAATTTCAAAATTTGCAACTCCCTCCAAAAGTAGGTCAACTTCTGGGAAGCATAACTTTTGATCTGGATGTCCGATTGATGAACCATTTTAAGTGCTAGAAAGATCGCGATGTGAACTATCATGCTAGAAATTCATAAACAAATTTTTGTCAACTTTTCAGGACGTTATGGGATGTTTTAGTGCCTCATATCTTGTTCCAAAAATTTTCATGGGCTTTTCAGAAAACAAAAAATTTAATATCTTTCAGCTCACAAATTATCTTTGCCTAATTCCTTTGCCAAAGGTCTTATATTTCCATTATGTAACTTTCTGTAAGTTTTCGCTTCAATCTGTGCTCAAATGCAAACTTTCCTAAAATGACATATACACTTTTGAAAATAGGGACACTGCTATTTTTAGCAGTTTTGGAAAAACTGAAAGTCCTACATCATTATTCTGGATATTATGGAACCAGAAACACTAATTATGGAAATAAATGAAAAAAATTACAATGATTTTGAATTAACTTGTTTTTGGGTGATGCAAGATTTCCCTTACACCACTAGATGCTCCTACATCAATAAATGATTATAAATCTTAAAATTTATAGTTTCTTAGGGTGGTCCAACCTGAAACATAAAGCTCACATACATGGCATTTACTAGCAATCTTTTACAAATCAAGATTAAGCTAGGATAACTGTTACATCCCCTTTTTGGATTCAATATTACTATTTACTTTTTCTTAAATAGTACAATTATGTGGATATGTTTTTAACATCATAGGAACTGATGATATAAATAGAGAAGGTTAATTTTATGAAATTATGGAATCTATTTGATTATGATCAATATGATGTTATGAATTAGAATGTCTTTTTGATATGAAAATGAAATGATTTGATATAAATGTGTTTTGAGTAGAATATTGGTCCTTTGACCACAAAATTGTATGTGAGATTGTCAATGACAGGAATAGATGGAACATGTTCGCTAGGAAGAAAGAAGAAGAGAAAGTCTCTTTGAGAAAGAGAGAATAGACTCTGGAATAACCCATGGGTGCTTGCCACTAAAACCGCATATCAGGTAGACAAACCTAGATGCTTTGAGTTCGGGCTAAGTCATTTTTAGATGAGAGTCAAGGTTTGCAAGAATAGGTCTTTCACCTTTCATAAATCGTCGTATTGAGTATGGGAAATTGACATCAGTGTCATAATACTCTGAATCATGTCGTCAAACATGAACAACTGATATATTGTTTATATGTTCATATGTATATACTTGTGGTCAAATTGTAAGTCTTATCTTGTATTTGGTTTGGCGCAAAAGTCAAAATTGTGCGTAAGTCGATCCCAAACCTTGTTTTGGCATTTGCACTCAATTCGATGTTATCGTCGTAAAATGCTACGAGTGTATGATGTAAATGTCTCCTTGTGAAATTCAACGGATGTAGAATTGTTCTTTATTGGGCTATTATCAAATACTAAAGGGTTTAAATAATGTTTTAAAATCTAGAGACCATGGTATGTAGTACCATTGGTCGTAAGGTATTGGAATATGTAATATTTTGTTAGTTATAATTAATGTGTCATTTTGAGATAATTCCTTTATTCTTGAGTGATGTCGGTAATCGGGTAGAAGCTCGAAGAGGGACACATTTAAGTTCTTTCTTTGATGTCTTTTAATTCATATAGTCATTTTGCCTTCAAGCTTTAGACCTCTTGTTGATTGTCGGTATAGATTTCAATTCAAAACCTTTGCATTGATTTATACTCATAACAGATATGAGTAGTAAGACAGTGGTTAAAACTGCCAACCGCCACCTCGCCTACGTGGAGCTCCATCTTGGAGAATGATCGTGAATTGTGTGAAGTGACCAAACCAATTTTTGGTTGAGGTCGCATAAGGTGGGAAAATGTTTTGCATGCCGCAAAAAATACCCCTTATCGATAGGCATGGTCAGGGAGAGGAGGAGACAGTTATTCCTTTATAGTGAACGAAGAAGATATATAGTAAGGGCAGTTTTGAGCGGAGGGAACATGGAGGAGAAGGAAAAGAAATCTGAGCAAGGAGCAACAAGTGAACGGCTGAGAGGATATCCTATGTCACGGACCAATCTATAAGCAGACTCAAGGAACTATCTATAGGTTCTCTTCCTATCTTTACTGCGCAGTCGTAGTTTCTTAGACATGTTTATACTAAGTAATGACTCTACTTGCATTTTAAAGGAGCTTAGAATTTACTTAAAATGCAAGGTGTTAATTGATGTCAACCGTAGCCGTGAGTTTTGAACATCTTTAAATGGTGCAATGTTATGTCTTCTACACTGCACTGCACCACACCACAGTAGTGAATCTCATAGCTTATTGCTTTTCCATGCGAAGGTCAAGATTTTTGTGAAGCCATTGATTCAACTTTAGGTGGTTTTTGTTTGGTGTAAAGTGCAATTCAAATTAAGTATTTGGTTGAAAGAAGCTCACAGTTAACACATTTCATGGTGACAAACCCTTGTTGACATAGAATGATTACTCTTGTGGACAGCTGAATACCATTGTTTGATTCTAACAAATTTTAAAAGTCATCTAGTTTAGAGTAAAGATTTGTTAGTAACAACCATCGACAAAAGAATATATTTAATGAGAAGTGTAAGCTGAAACTTGCAAGACTTCACAGTCCTCTTTTTTTGAGTTTAAATGGTCGGTCAACCATAGAGGAATTACAAACCTTGTTGCAAAGAATATCAGTTTTAGACCTTTTTGTCTTTATAGGCAACTCTTCACTATTAAAGTAATCAACTGTTGTGTTTCTGAGAGATGGGATAGACTCACCTTTTTGGTCATTGTAGACATACAAGTTTATGTAATGAAGTTTTAGAACAATGTAATGAGTCTTTTGTCAAGTATTTAACCTAGACTTGAAAACAATCTTCTTGCTAGTAGGAACAACAAGATAGGGTTTATAAATTGCTTAGATAGACAAAGATGAAGCTATGTGGAAGAATCAACAGTCGAAGAAGATTCCTTAGAATGTTTAATTTTAAACTTAGGGACTTCGAATATTTATGTTCTATAAATTGGTTTATAGTAATTTCTTTCTGAAAACAACAAAGTTGGGTTTAGTGTCCACTCGAGAGTGGATAATTTAAACAATGAGCTAACTTAGAGATCGTTATAACAACATATAGCATTATCCAAAATATCGATATGCTAGGAAACCATTCTTTTATCATGAAGACGGAGAGGTTTCCATGAGCTTGTAGAGAGAGAGTAAACCTCAATGCCATGCATTAATGCATGATGAAATTCAAACACATTGAGGTTATCGAGGTTGTTATATATAACTTATAAATAGGTAACTGTAGGATTGTGATTAATTCAAGTCAAGTGGGGTGGGTGAACTTATTACATGCGTTGATACAACACTAATTATATTTAAATCCTTTGGCCAAGGTAATGCATGATCCTCAAGTGCATTGATTGTTCACTATGACTGGATGGCGTAACTTGTGGAGTGGTCATGCTTGACTAGAGGGTATCTAGGCGATTGCATGATAGCAAGTCACGTAGGTCACAACACTAGAGCTCAGATGGCAAACACCATTTGTTATCCTAAGTCTATCCTCTTGAGTAGGGTAGGGCCACTTCCGAAAAGGAAGGAGTACGGGAGATCGATGGTTTGTGGTTGGAGGTTAAGCTCCTTGAAGATACTTTCTCTTCTTAATTCTTTAGGATTGCCAAGACTTAAATTTGGATGGTCGACAATCGAGATGTAGTGACATTGGTAAGTTCCTATTTTGGATTTGTTCTATGTAACTTTTTACAACATATTATTTAAATGTTATGGTTGATTATTTCCTTTTGTTTTAAGTTATATATTCATGATTATAGTAAGTCGATGGATGTTCTTCTTGGTTATAAGAATTGGAAACAAACTACTTTTCTGTTTTAAACTTTAAAAAAAAATTATTACCTTTGGTTAAAACTTAGTTTTTAGGGTGAAATAAGAATTGAGTGTTACATATGTTATCAGAGCTAACCAGGTTTAGCGCTAGGGCTGATGAGTTGACTAACCTGATTAGGAATCAACATTATGCAGGTAGCTAATGATTTGATTTACTATGCTAGGATGATATGTATCAAGAAAACCGCAAGGAAGCCCTTCGCTGGTAAGGAACGTTATCTGCAAGCTAATTAGAAACAACTTGCGATGATCAAGACTATTGAGAAAACAAATGATGAAAATGACATTTGGCTAGATGATGTGGAAACTTTTGCCAATGCTCTATCATGACTTAAACGAATGAAAAAAGAACTCCTAGAGACAGCTAGGACAGTAGCTTGAATCATGGTCAATTACTGCCCTATTAGTGTACCAATGATCACTAGGGATCCCCGTATACCACCTAGAGCTGAAATCATTGTACTATCATCTAATAGCAAGTTTGAGGGTTATACACCTCATGAATATGTGTTGGACAATGAATCCAAAGGTTACACCCCACTTGTAAATATTGAGTGTTATCCATTTCTCCTTACCGTGAAAAGAAACATAAGAGATTTGATAAGAACTACAATGATCAGACGTATAAAAGGAAGAATGAAAAAGGATATGGAAACAGGAGGTTCAATAAAGGAAATCAGAAAAACAAAGGGGGATTTGGTAGTGAATGTAGAAATGAAGACTATAAGAAAAATGACAATTTTAAGAAGAATGATGATGCTTTGAGCAGACCATCCCAGAAAAGAGGACCAATTGGAGGATGTTTTTCTTGTGGTGGAGATCATTATGCTAACCGTTGTCCTAATAAAAAGCAGAACGAGCAACCTAGGAATACGGTACTTCCTTCGTAGTAGGAAGCATTTCAACAAAGGATTCATGCTGCCCTTGACAATCGACAAGATGAGTATCAGATTTCTCCCATTGAGATGACAAGTACATTATTTGGAGTTCCTATTTCTATTATGTTTGATACTAATGTAACAGAAAATTTTGTGTCATCTAGAGTCTTAAGTAAATTTCCTAGAAGAGTTGGTTTTATGTCAAAACCATGGATAGTTGAGTATGCAAAACACTCAAAGGCTCAGGTAGAGCAATGTTTGTTCAAAGCTAAGATTGATATTTCAAACTTCTCCACTGAGGTAAATTTATATGTAGCACCTTTAGGGTCCTACAATGTCATCTTAGGAATGAATTGGTTGTGGAGACATAGGGCCAAGGTAGATTGTTTTCATAAAATAATTGAGTGTCTGGATGATAAAGGAAATACAATAAATTTTCAAGGTATTCAAAGGGAAATAAGAATCAGAACTATTTCTTCAAAGCAATTAAAGCGGGCTAGGCATAAGGGATGTCAACTTTTTGTAGTCAAAATGGATCTAGTAGAGGAGGCCTTAGAGAAGCAAACATTTGAGGAAAAATATCCATATCTTTGTAATTTTAGTGATGTATTTCATGAGGAACTGCCAGGCTTGCCTCCAAAAAGAACCTTTAATTTTTCCATAGATATTAAACCAGGATCTGAGCCAGTATCTAAAGCTCCATATTGTATGACCACTACTGAACTTATGGAATTGAAGGCTCAATTGCAGGAGCTATTGTCTAAAGATCTAATTAGGCCAAGTGTATCACCATGGGGAGCTCCGGTTATTTTTGTCAAGAAGAAGGACGAAACCCTTAGACTATGTATAGATTATCGGATGCTAAATAAGGCAACAATAAAGAATAAGTATCCACTACCACGTATTGATGATTTATTTGACCAAATGCATGGAGCATCAGTCATTTCTAAGATAGATTTGAGATTTGGATACCATCAATTGAGGTTGAAAGATGAAGATATTCACAAGACTGCATTTAGAACAAGATATGGTCATTATGAGTTTACTGTGTTTCCATTTGGATTAACCAATGCACCTGCCACTTTCATGAATCTCGTGAATAGTGTTTTCAGGGATTGCCTTGATAAATTTGTCCTAGTTTTCATAGATGATATTCTAATATATTCCAAAAAAAAGGAGGAGCATAGATATCATCTTCAAATTGTTTTGCAATGATTAAGAGAACACAAATTGTATGTGAAACTCTTGAAATACACTTTCTTTCAGAAAGAAGTGTAGTATTTGGGACATACAATATTAGCTGAAGAGATATCAGTTGACCTAGCTAAAATTAAGGCTATTATGGAATGGCTTGTACCTTCCAATGTTTCAGAGGTATGAAGTTTTATGGGATTGGCTGGATATTACAAAAAATTTGTTTTGAATTTCTCAAGTATTGCTAGTCCAATTACTTCCTTGTAGAGAAAAGGAAAACAGTTTGTTTGGACTGAAGAATGTCAAAAGGCATTTGATTTGTTAAAAGAAAAGTTAACAACAACACCAATATTGAAAGTCCCTGATCCTGAAGGACAATTTGACGTTATTACTGATGCCTCGGGAGAAGGGTTATGAGGTGTGCTTATGCAAGATGGGCATGTAATAGCCTATGAATCAAGAAAGTTGAAAAACTATGAGTAGAATTATGCTCCTCATGACATAGAACTGGCAGCAATGATTCATGCCCTTCAGATGTGGGACATTATTTGTTGGGAAATAATTTTATACTAAAATCAGATCATCAAAGTCTTCGTTACATATTTACACAACCTCATCTCAATGCAAGACAAAGGAGATGGTTAGAATTAATATCAGATTATGACTTTGAGATTTCTTATATCAAAGGTAAAGAAAATTGAGTAGCTGATGCTTTAAGCAGAAGAAGACACATAACTTCTATAATCTCTATTCATGCTAATTTTAAAGATTTAGTATTGCAAAGTTTATCTAGAGATGAATATTATGAGTAGGTGAAACAAGCTCTGCAATTAGACCCTAAGGATCCAAGATATGACAGATTCTGTTTTGAGTCAGATGGATTGGTGAGATTTAAGGGAAGAATCTATGTTCCTAATTCTATAGAACTTAGAAACCTTGTGTGGAAGGAAGTTCATTGTGCACCTTATTCTAGACACCCAGGAGTAACAAAACTTTTAGCTGATGTCAACCCGCTATATTTCTGGAAAGGAATGAAAAGCGATGCTGCAAGGTTTGTAGCAAGTTGTTTGGAGTGTCAGAGAGTGAAGGCAAAACATGAACATCCTGCTGGATTGTTATACCCGCATGATATTCTAGAATGGAAATGGCAGGTTGTTAGTATGGATTTTTTTCAAAGGTTACCAATGTCTAAGAATAGACATGATGCAATATTGGTTGTTGTAGATAAACTAACCAAGGTAGCACATTTTATGGCGGGGAATTTGACAGATGGAGCTCATATTTTGGCTCAAAAATTTATGAAAGAAATATTCCGATTGCATGGGGTACCTGAAATGATTATATCCAATAGAGATGCTCGAATAACCTCTCGGTTTTGGCAAACTTTATTTTCAGCACTAGGGACTAAACTCAATGTGAGCACCACTTATCATCCTAAAATTGATGGATAAATAGAAAGGGTTAATTAGGTCTTAGAAGATCTTTTAAGAATGTATTACATCGATCATCAATACAGATGGGAGGAATATTTACCTCTTGTTGAATTTGCCTATAACAATTCCTATCATTCTGCCATTAAGATGGCACCATTTGAAGCATTATATGTAAGGAAATGTAGAACTCCTATAAGCTAGGATAAGCTGGAAGATAGGATAAGAATTGGACCTGAAATGCTTGCAGATATGGAAGAAAAAGTGAAAATTATTAGGAAGAGGTTGGCAGAAGCCAACGACAAGCAAAAAAGTTATGCAAATCGCAAACGAGTGCCTAGCCATTTCTCTGTTGGTGAGAAAGTTCTTTTGCGAGTGAAACCCCATAAAAGCTCAATAAAAATTGGTAAATCATCAAAGTTGGCTCCTTGATATGTCAGACCTTTTAAAGTCCTTGAGATTATCAATCCAGTAGCCTACAAAGTTGCTCTACCTCCAGTCTTGTCCAAAATGCATAACGCCTTTCATGTTTCATACCTAAAGAAATATTTTGTATGTAATGACCACATTCTTAAATGGAATTCTTTATAGATACAAGAGCCAGGAGTGGTTGTGATCGAGCCACTCAAGGTGCTTGAAATGCATAAGCTTCGTTTACGTAATCGAGAGGTTTTGCAATGCAAAATTTAGTGGGACCAATATGGCGAGGATAGCGCCACTTGGGAAGACTATAATGACATCTACCAAAGATTTCCTTATCTTTTCAAAAACATTAATGTTAAACTATAAAAGTTTGTTTTATGTTAAAATTTTGCTTGGTAAACTCAATCATGAGGGACAATGATTCTATAGGGGAAAGATATGTTACATCCCCTTTTTGGATTCAATATTACTATTTACTTTTTCTTAAATAGTACAGTTATGTGGATATGTTTTTAACATCATAGGAACTGATGATATAAGTAGAGAGGGTTAATTTTATGAAATTATGGAATCTATTTGATTATGATCAATATGATGTTATGAATTAGAATGTCTTTTCGATATGAAAATGAAATGATTTGATATAAATGTGTTTTGAGTAGAATATTGGTGCTTTGACCACAAAATTGTATGTGAGATTGTCAATGATAGGAATAGATGGAACATGTTCGCCAGGAAGAAAGAAGAAGAGAAAGTCTCTTTGAGAAAGAGAGAATAGACTCTAGAATAACCCATGGGTGCTTGCCACTGAAACCGCATATCAGGTAGACAAACCTAGATGCTTTGAGTTTGGGCTAAGTAATTTTTAGGCGAGAGTCAAGGTTTGCTAGAATAGGTCTTTCTCCTTTCATAAGTCATCATATTGAGTATGGGAAATCGACATCAGTGTCATAATACTCTGATTCGTGTCGTCAAACATGAACGATTGATATATTGTTTATATGTTCATATGTAAATACTTGTGGTCGAATTGTAAGTCTTATCTTGTTTTTGGTTCAGCACAAAAGTCAAAATTGTGCGTAAGTCAATCCTAAACCTTGTTTTGGCATTTGCACTCAATTCATTGTTATCGTCATAAAACGCTATGAGTGTATGACATAAACGTCTCCTTGCAAAACTCAACGGATGTAGAATTGTTCTTTATTGGGCTATTATCAAATACTAAAGGGTTTAAAGAATGTTTTAAAATCTAAAGACCATGGTATGTAGTACCATTGGTCGTAAGGTATTGGAATATGTAATATTTTGTTAGTTATAATTTAAGTGTCGTTTTGAGATAATTCCTTTATTCTTGAGTGATGTCAGTAATCAAGCAGAAGCTCAAAGAGGGACACATTTAAGTTATTTCTTTGATGTCTTTTAATTCATATAGTCATTTTACCTTCAAGCTTTAGACCTCTTGTTGATTGTCAGTATATCTTTCAATTCAAAACCTTTGCATTGATTTATACTCATAGCAGATATGAGTAGTAAGACAGTGGTTAAAACTACCAACTGCCACCTCGCCTATGTGGAGCTCCATCTTGGAGAATGATCGTGAATTGTGTGGAGTGGCCAAACCAATTTATGGTTGGGGTTGCATAAGGTGGAAAAATGTTTTACATGCTGCAAAAAAATACCCCTTATCGATAGGCATGGTCGGGGAGTGGAGGAGACATTTATTCCTTTGTAGTGAATAGGGAAGATATATAGTAAGGGTAGTTTTGAGGGGGGGAACACGGAGGAGAAGGAAAAGAAGTCTGAGCAAGGAGCAACAAGTGAATGGCTGAGAGGATATCCTATGTCACGGACCAGTCTGTAAGCAGACTCAAGGAACTATCTATAGGTTCTCTTCCTATCTTTATTGCGTAGTCGTAGTTTCTCAGACATGTTTATACTAAGTAATGACTCTACTTGCATTTTAAAGGAGCTTAGAATTTACTTAAAATGCAAGGTGTTAATTGATGTCAACCGTAGCCATGAGTTTTGAACATCTTTAAATGGTGCAATGTTATGTCTTCTACACTGCATTGCACCGCACCACAGTAGTGAATCTCATAGCTTATTGTTTTTCCATGCGAAGGTCAAGATTTTTGTGAAGTCATTGATTCAACTTTAGGTAGTTTTTGTTTCGTGTAGAGTGCAATTCAGATAAGTATTTGGTCAAAAGAAGCTCACAGTTAACACATTTCATGGTGACAAACCCTTGTCAACGTAGAATGATTACTCTTGTGGACAACCAAATACCATTGTTTGATTCTAACAAATTTTAAAAGTCATCTAGTTTAGAGTAAAAGATTTGTTAGTAACAACCATCGACAGAAGAATATATTTAATGAGAAGTGTAAGATGAAACTTGCAAGACTTCACAATCCTCTTTTTCTGAGTTTAAATGGTCGGCTGACCATAGAGGAATTACAAACCTTGTTGCAAAGAATATCAGTTTTAGACCTTTTTGTCTTTATAGGCAACTCTTCACTATTAAAGTAATCAACTGTTGTGTTTCTGAGAGATGGGATAGACTCACCTTTTTGGTCATTGCAGACATACAAGTTTATGTAATGAAGTTTTAGAACAATGTAATGAGTCTTTTGTCAAGTATTTAACCTAGACTGGAAAACAATCTTCTTGCTAGTAGAAACAACAAGATCGGGTTTATAAATTGCATAGGTAGACAAAGATGAAGCTATGTGGAAGAATCGACAGTTGAAGAAGATTCCTTAGAATGTTTAATTTTAAACTTAGGGACTTCAAAAATTTATGTTCTATAAATTAGTTTATAGTAATTTCTTTCCAAAAACAACAAATTTGGGTTTAGTGTCCACTCGAGAGTGGATAATTTAAACAATGAGCTAACTTAGAGATTGTTATAACAACATATAGCATTATCCAAAATATCAAAATGCTAGGAAACCATTCTTTTATCATGAAGACGGAGAGGTTTCCATGAACTTGTAGAAAGAGAGTAAACCTCAATGCCATGTGTTAATGCATGATGAAATTCAAACACCTTGAGGTTATCGAGGTTGTTATATATAACTTATAAATAGGTAACTGTAGGATTGTGATTAATTCAAGTCGAGTGGGGTGGGTGAACTTATTACATGCATTGATACAACACTAATTATATTTAAATCCTTTGGCCAAGGTAATGCATGATCCTCAAGTGCATTGATTGTTCACTGTGACTGGATGGCGTAACTTGTGGAGTGGTCATGCTTAACTAGAGGGTATCTAGGGGATTGCATGATAGCAAGTCATGTAGGTGACAACACCAGAACTCAGATGGCAAACACCATTGGTTATCCTAAGTCTATCCTCTTGAGTAGGGTAGGGCCACTTTCAGAAAGGAAGGAGTGCAGGAGACCAACAGTTCGTGGTTGGAGGTTAAGCTCCTTGAAGATACTTTCTCTTGTTAATTCTTGAGGATTGCCAAGACTTGAATTTGGATGGTCGACAATCGAGATGCAGTGACATTGGTAAGTTCCTTTTTTGGATTTGTTTTATGTAACTTTTTACAACATATTTTTTAAATGTTATGGTTGATTATTTCCTTTTGTTTTAAGTTATATATTCATGATTATTGTAATTCGATGGATGTTCTTCTTGGTTATAAGAACTGGAAACAAACTACTTTTCTATTTTAAACAAAAAAAAAATTATTACCTTTGGTTAAAACTTAGTTTTTAGGGTGAAATAAGAATTGAGTGTTACAATAACATTCGAATTACAAGGCAAGATGACATATATCATACCATTCTTGTACTTCATGGAGTAACTTTATTCAACGTTCAAATGATATTTAAGAATGTATCATAGCAATGCAAAGGAACTCTTCCAACACTTACAATGTCTATTAACTCTCTCTATATATAGAAATCAACTTTTCCATACTATGTTTTTAGCATTACATCAATAGCCAAGATATACCAGTCAACATTTACAAATTGTGGTAGGCACAATCTCTAGGTTAATTTCACATTTTCTTAACATATCTTCTCAAACATGCTTGTCTCCTTCACCTAGGTGAATTGGGAATGCAATTTCCAAGGTAACAACTTTAGTTGACAAGCATAAAGTGTTCTATAAGGATCTTCAAATCATGTAGTATTCCTTCTTTTATCATAAATCTTCAATAGAAAGGAAACTTCCTTATAGCAATAGAATAATTTGCTACCTTTTTACCTTCTTTTATTCTCATATTTATAGATAAAATTGTATAGAGCTTGGTTTTTTTTAGAAAAACAACAAATGAGGTCATCAAATCAATAATTTGTCCTTTGTTCATCTCATTCTCTTAGCCAACATTTTGCTTGATCTTGTCTTAGGTTCTCTTTTAGTAGTTTCTTCCTCTATCATATTTTTGTTAAAATAGTGTATGTAGAGCAACCACCTACTAGCTAACAAAAAATTGAGATAAACGAAAAATGAAACACAAAGATTTTAATCAAGATCAATGAAAGATCTAAAAACATGACAAGTTAGATTAAAGATGCAACATATTCATTCCTATTTAGGACAAATCCCTTCTCTAATCCCTCTCCCATTCCTAGTCAAATTGGTTGTGAAATTATAATCAAGTGTCAAATTTAGTTTCTTTTTGTAGCTTCACCAAATTTGGTGTCCTTTTAATCTTGACTGCCACTTCATGATGCATGACTCTTTCATTAAATCATGAAAAGGCTGTGCACCCACCAATATCAATACTCTATCTTCCTTAACTATCTAATAACTCTTTGACAAGTCACTATCTATTCAAGACAACCTCATTGTGATTATAATTACATCCTATTAACTATGCCAATGACATGTATGGTTATCTTTTAGTTGACAGAAATCTTCCCTACCATATGAATATCCTTTCAAGACCACCTAGACATGCTTATATAGTATCATGGATACCTTTTTGCATGGATTTGATATTAATTGACTTATCATTTAGTCTTGATTGCCACCTTGTGTATTAGTTGCTCTCCTACCCATGGGTGAGAGGTCATAACTATTCCTAGGGTTGCATGATAGCTGTTGTGGTATAATTTAGTCTTTAGGCTGATATGATAGTTCTTCCAAGTGAGTATGCTCAAGTGACAATCCTTAGATTGATTTTAGCATGATGATAATTCATTGACTAAAATGATTTCCCGTAGATATCCTTCTAATTGTTTAGGTTAGTTTTTGAATTAGGATTATAGCAACATGTGATTACACATGTACTCCACAGTGAAAGTGTTTCCATGACCTTGCTCTAGTTTAGGATTATCCTTGAATGTTGATAAGACTCACTTCATAAATATATACCAATACTGTCTTGATGATTTCCTTCCCATGGTGATATGGCTTGTTGTCATAGATTGTTATCTCAAATAAATATAAATTTTCACTTTCTCATGATAATTTAACTTGTCAAAATGATAATCCTCTCACTTCCCTCATGACTATCCTATAACATGAGATTTCATGCTTTAACATAATCATAAAGTGACGTAAATGAATACATAAAGAACATACCTTAGATTTCAAGATTCGAGTTGCCCAATCCTAAAAAAATTGGCTTCAAAATCTTCAAAATTTTGATCTTTTTGGCAAGTTCCTTCATATTCAATGTTGAATTCAACTCTAATAGGATTAGTGAAATTTATGAGAAAAACAAACATATATCATCAAATTCAATCTAAATACATGAAAATTAGCATTGAAACAATATGAAACATGAAACTATTAGTTTAAATAATCGAATTATATCTAAAAACATCCAATTTACTTCTTCTATGTTGAAAAACCAAAAAAAAGTGGTGGATTAATGAAACAATGATTGTCAAAATGTCGACGCCATGAAAACATGTTTTCTTATTCAATAGTGCATGAAAAGTAGGGAATAACATAGCATGTGGCTCTGTATCACGGATCCCACATGCTTTTTGTCCCTTTTTTTGGTTTACCAAAACGCACTCACATTATATAATGCGAGTGTATTTTTTCAAGTATGGGAAGTTTAAGTGCTTTCATACATAGAAAGTCTTAAGTGTTGTCATGCATAGAAAGTTATAAGTGTTTTAAGTGTGTGTGTGTGTGTGTGTGTGTGTGTGTGTGTGTGAGAGAGAGAGAGAGAGAGAGAGAGAGAGAGAGAGATTAGGTACTATATTACTATTCAACATGTATTGATAAGTTCAATATCAATGTATTTTGGATAGTGATAAGTATAATACCTTAATAGAGATATGAAGAGTTCTAATATTTTATGTTGTCTAGTGAGATACTTGACTACAACTTCAATTGTGCTAGCAATAGTCGCCTATACATGTTTGATTCCAAACTATCATTTTGGTGTAGGATGTTAATTTTAATGACATTAAATTCTTAGAAACCTTATGAGGATGATACTATGATTATGTAATTTATGTTTTACTTGGTCTTAATTATATGAGGGTGAGGTTTTTATGCTCTATTATTGATTTGATATTTATCACATTATTAGCAAGTTGTTATCAACAATTAGACTAGCTATAAGAAATAAAACTATACTTGACTGTGATATAAGTGTGAGGTCATTATGTTGATTTGTGACAAGTTCACAATAATACTATATATTTTTATTAGGAATGATATGAGGTCATTATGTTGATTTGTGACAAGTTCACAATAATACTATATATTTTTATTAGGAATGATATGAGGTCATTATGTTGATTTGTGACAAGTTCACAATAATACTATATATGTTTATTAGGAATGATATGTATTGAAGGTTCCTCTTGTTCTTTTCTCCCATCTAGTAACCCGTGTCAACATTTTCCCTCTCTCTCTTTTTAAGAACCTGATCTGGAGTTCATTTCATTTTCATTCTCTTTCTCTTCCTGATGATGGATGATGGATCACTGTGACCTGAAACATTTTTATTGTAAAAGAAGTTACACACAGTTTTAACCAGAAACTTTACAATTCATTTTATGGACTGCGGAAATATCATGTCCTCAAATGTATCTTAATTTAGGTTGTATTTATTTTCTTTCAATTATAAATAAAAAATAAAAGATCATAAATACAACAGTTATAGAGTAATGGCAACAGCGCATGAGAGTTCTTAAAAAAATTGAAAAGCATGAATAACAGGGGAACTTCGAGTACCTACTTAAGTTAAGGCTGTTTGATTTCTATAGACATGCGAACATTTTCTCCCGTGCCGTGCACAACACGGATGTCTTTCCCATTCTCTCCCGTGCCATGCACGGCCGTTTGAAGAACGACACGCATTTTTACTTAGAGAACGGCAGACGCACCAATTTCGCTCCAAATTGAGAGCGGCACGTTATTTCTGGAGTCAATTCTCCATATTCAATTACGGCATAGTCACAACTTCTTTGACTCTGAACTGTGCTTGGGCATAGGGGTCAAGCTTTTCTTCTTTGCTGACAATGGACATGCATGAACCTAGGGTAAACCCATCTCTTCCAATGACCTCAAATCCATGCTCACCCGCTATGAAAATCACCCCAACCATTGAATGTGTTAACTCATAGGATTAATCTATAAAGATTAATTTATATTCCTCTCTTTAATTTGAAGGGATTATAGTTAAATCAAACATTCCTCTAAACTTTTTAAATTTTTGAAACTTCTTTCATCTAATTGTTTTGGTAAGAGTATTTGCTATTTGATCTGTAGTTGGACAATACTCGTTGTACACTACGATCTTTCACATGATGTCAATTCAAATAAAACTTTGTGTTGATGTGTTTGATTCGATCACGAAAGATTGACTTTTTGACCATTTTGATTGTAGGTGTATTATAAACTAGGAAAGGTGTTAATAAAACCTATTGTTCTTATAAATATTCAAGAATCCTTCTAAGCCATAATAATTCTCTAGTTGCCACAGAAGTTGCATATATTCGCCTTTTACTATGGATAGAGTTGGTACTGACTATTTCTTAGATTTTCAAGAAATGACTATTGATCTTAGATGCATTATGAAAATTAAAGTAGATTTCCCATCTTCGAAGTCACTTGCACAATCAAAATTTGAATATCTGACTAATGTGAAATTTATTGCTTTGGAGTATTTGAACCCATAGTTTTGAGTTCCCTTTAGATACCAAAAACTCTCTTTGTTGCTAGCCAATGATTTTTTATAAATTGTTTCATGAATCTAGAAAGAACTTCAATAGCCAAGGAAATGTATGGTCATGTTGTTGCATAAATTAGACTTCCAACAAGTTGTTTATACTTAGTTGCATCAACAAACTCTATGGTATCATCTAATTTGAGTTTCAAGCTTTACTCATAGAAGTATTGATTGGTATGTAGTCTAATATGTGTCCTATGGGTGGTGTGAGTGATAGACAGAGTCATATTTCTCCCCATTGTTTTCTCTCCAACTCAATGCTGCATTTATAGTGAGGATAGAGGAATTTGATAGAGTTGATTCCAATGTCTATATCAAAAATATCTTTAACATCATCCCTAGAGATGAGTACACTCCTTCACATTACCTTTCTAAAATAGTGTTTAATTTTGAATTATCCACTCCCACTATTGGAAATAATTAATCTAGATTGACCCTTATTTATAGTCTGCTATTAAAGAGGTTGATGGTATTGTCAAAGAGACTTATGGCTATAGTAAGTAGTGGTCATAGTAATTTTTGTAGAATTAAGGAAATGTCATGGTAAAATTATTTAATGACAGCTCTGATATGTTGATATGGATCCTATTGCATAATTTTACAAGTTGGGAACACAATGTACAACTTATATAAATAAATGAAATTGAATTAATTTAAAAAACATATCATGCAAATAAAATACAAATTAAAAAATCTAATATTTTAATTAAATATTTATAAAGATAACACTCACGACATTTTAAAAAAATATTAAGAGCTAAATACTATAACTCTCCTTGAAATTCCTTTATAGAAAATTTGTCACCAAACTTTAAAGAATATTTCATAAGAAGTGATCCACCATCAATGAAAAAATCACGCTATAATAGATGAATTGATCTCAATTAATATTTCTATGCTAAAAAAATATTTAATACAAATAAGTCTCCATATTAAATGGAAGGTCAACAATAATTTTATGTATATCTATGCAAGCAGGACATAATTTTTCTTTTTCAATTTGAAACTAAACTATATAAAATATAGTAACTTGCCAAATAAACTCAAAAATCAAATGTTTGCTTAAGGCATTGTTTTGGCTCAATTCTGGTGGAGAAATAAGGCTTCATAATCTCCTATCAGGTAGAAAAGGAAAGACAAACTTCAAAATAGTATCAACCCCCTTGAAGTATTTCTTTCTCCAGCTCTCTCTCACTGAAAGCAATAACACTACTACACTCAGAAAACCTGCTCCATATGACAATCCTAGTCCAATTTCATACCAGGGTATTTGCTCGCTGTCCTCTTCATCTTTATCTTGAGCATCACTTACAGGAGGAGGTGCAAATTTCGGCCAAGAGCAATTCTTTGGAAGTGGGCATCCCTGCAAATTTGGATTTCCAGAGTATGATATATTTTCAAATGTGATCATCTGTCCTCCTTGCGGTATACTTCCAGAGAGATTGTTGTTGGACAAATTTAAAAATGCCAAATAGCTCAAATGTTGAAGCTCTGAAGGAATATTTCCAGAAAACTTGTTTGAAGAAAGGTCCAACGATTCAAGTTGACTCATATCCCCTAAACTATGTGGCATAATTCCACTAAGATTATTCATGGATAGATTCAGAAACCTCAACCCCTTCAACTTTCCAAAATCAAGAGGAACATCTCCATTCAATTGATTGTTGGAGAGATCTATGCCAGTGAGTGTGGAAAGAATATATGGGTAACGTTCTTCTGAGCCTTTGACAGTCATATCCAATCCATCTTGATATAAACCCCTGCCATATTGAGCATAAAATGCCTTGTTTTGATACAAGATATTTCCGTCTTCTGTTGCTACAGACATTGCTTGCAAAGATACAATGCTGGATGGAATAAGGCTCGATATGTTGGTGGAAGAAAGGTCTAAGATCTGGAGCTGCTTCAGTCGACCAATCTCTGAGGAATGCTACCACTAAAACAATTTCCCTTTATTACCAACACTTGCAAGGCTTGAAGATTCCCAATTGACTTTGGAATCGGGCCTTCAAATGAATTATGTCCAATATCAAGAGCTCTTATTATTGAAAATTTATTTAGACTAGGAAACAATGTTGAACTAAGAAACAATATTGAACTGGGAAACGATCCGTTTAGCTTATTATGCTTGACGACCAAGGATCTGAGCAATATTAGCTTACTAAACTCTGGGGGTATCCTTCCTTCCAAACTATTACTTCCCAAATTTAATACCTCAAGTAGAATACAATTGGCCAAACTGGGAGGGATTATTCCCTTCAATTGGTTGTTCGCCAAATTTAACAATGCAAGTGAACCCAAATTTCCCATGCTTGGAGGCCAGGGTTAAATTTGACAGTCCACCTTGTCTGTCAAGGAATTTTTTTCCTACAGTTTAGTCTTCAATATCACCTGTCACGTGACAATTAATTTTTTTAAATGCAAGTCAAAAGTTTATATATAAAGTTGGAGCTTTCTAAATTCAAAACCCAAATCGGTCAATGCTTTACGAAGTGAAAAAGTATAGGATAAATAAAATATTTTATTAAAAAAACAAATCTATTTCTTAAATAATAGAAATTGCTATTATAAAAATAAAAGCAAAAAACTACAATGAATATATTCTATAAAAAATAAATCTATTTAGGAAATTTTTTATTAAATAATAGAAGTTCTATTAAGAAATTTAAAAATAAATGGAAAAATATATATTATATAATTTAGAATGAATATATAATTATATTTATAAAAAACAAATCTAAAAATTCAGGATATATTCTATTTAAAAACAAATCTAAAAGATATATATTTAAAATGAATATATAATTATATTCATAAAAACAAATCTAAAAATTTGGGATGTATTCTATTAAAAAACAAATCTAAAAGATTTGGGATATATTCTATTAAAAAAACAAATTTAACATATATACATACATATACAATCAGATTTTCGTATTGATTGTTTTTTTTACAGTTTTAAAAATAAATCACTTGTATATCAATACAGTCAAATATTTATTTTTATTGTATTTTACAACTACAATCTTTAAATATAGCTATACAACTGTCAAATTTAAGCCTTGCTTGGAGGTATTCTACCATTGAGCCTATTGTCATTGAGCATTAGTTCTCCTAGATAAGGAGGCCACACTGATGGTATGCTTCCACTCAATTCATTGCTAGATAGATCCAAGAGCTTCATTGAAACTAAGTTGATTGCAAAGAGTGTGCCTTGTAAGTGATTTCCTGACAGAGTAAGGAATTTCAAGGAGGGACTAAATAGCCAAGAGGGGATTTCTCCGTAAAGATTGTTGTCTGCCAATACCAACTCCTGAAGTGAGAATTGAGTTGAAATCCAAAGTGGAATTTGGCCACCAATATTGCAGGATTTCAAACTTAAGATTATTAACTGGAATTTAGGAATCCAGGTTGTGCTTATATTTAGTACACAATTGGAAAGGTACAAAACACTTAATCCAGTAAGGTTATGGAAAAAACTTTCTAAAATTGTCTGGTTTCGAGTGAGGGAGAGAGTTCTAATAGAAGATGGAAATGCTGAGGAAAGAATAATCTCACTGAATTGATTTCCATCAGCCTTGAGGGATTCAAGTGAGTAGAGCTGAGCGAATGAGGAAGGAAGAGTTCCGCTTAGTTGTTGAAGGAAACATCTAAGTTAGTGAGAGAAGAAAGATTGCCCATAGAATGGGGTATTGGACCACTGTAAGGACCCGCTTGAACCAAACTCAAATTTTCAAAAATTTTACTTTATTAACAAGTTCTTATGAGATATATCAAGACTTTCATTGAGTACTCAGGAAAAACTTCAGCCAAAACAGCCATATGTTCAAAACGGAACATTCTTAAGCCAACCCGGGCTCTTCTATCCTTTGGCCAAATAGGTTCATACGGAACCAGGTCAAACAGACCTTATCGCTACCTGATTCAGGTAGAACAAACAATGGCCAAAAGGTCTAGTGGGTCAAATGAACCAATACTCTATCCAATCCAGGATACATAAACATAATAGCCTAACGGACTAAAGAGGACAAGAATCATTATGCTCTGGCCAGAGACTTCTGACTCCCTCAGGACCAATACAGGTTCATGAGTCACTTCCTGGGGACCACAGTCAGCCCAGACACTGTACTGAGGATGTCGACTAGGTAACACCTAACATCAACTTGTACTCACCTCAGTTTACAGCAATGCCAGGTACAAGTAATCCACCCTGGAGATTCTTCTGAGTACTAGGAGAGTTTCTTAAGTTACCTAGTTAACCTTTAAACTAAAGATCGAGATTATGAAGTTGATTATTAAAGAGTTACCCTATATCCGAGGGACCTAAGTACTGGGGGCATCCTTTGCCGTCCAGACTACCTACATACCCTGTATCCACAGGATCAAGGCCCTCTACAGATGCGATCTACACGATGAATGCAAACATGTAGTTCTGTCTTGCACTATGTTTATGTAACTCTGGTTGGTACACAGTTCTTTGCCGACTGACCACTCACTCAAGTGATACAGAGACGGAATTCTAAAGCAACTAGTATTGCAAACACACCTCCCGGGAGTGTTTGGCGTTTAAGTTTTCAAGTGTGAATAATTTACCTATCACGCATATTTCCCCGATGAGGTCTTCCCGTTGATCATCCTACAACAACTTTTGATAGTCTGACCTTTTTCTTTTTCTTAATCTTTTTCGTCAGGTATCCGAGGAGATTTTCCCTTCCTGCGGATTTAACTTAGACATATTCCTTATTACTCCCTGACGATTTAGAGGGACGGTGCCCAGTCGTCATTGTTGCAGCTATGTTAGGTGTGAGGTACTTGGTTCAACACAACGGCATTACCCGTAAATGTGACCCAGAGGTACCGTAAATACCGAACACTGCGAATGTTTGAGTTTGGACATTTAATTACAAGGTTTACCTTGCTAATAGAAAAACTTTATCTATATCAAAATAAATAAAAAGATAAAGGGAACATGCTTGATAAATTTATTTATGCAAATTGAATAGGCTTAGAAATGATACAATTACTGCCATTAATTCATTATTGTACATGCATAATTAGAAAAGATATTTTATCAATAATGCACATAAGGATGCAGTTTTAAGAGAAACAAGGGAATCTTATTTTATCATGTAAGTAAAGAATTGATACAATTCCTTGCATAATCATTGCTTGTCTAGTGAGTTCTTGTTTAGGAATGTTGAGTATCCAATTGATTGACATTAACATGGTTCACATTATCCTTTATATACAATGATTCATTCATATGATATATCCACCAAGAATTTTAATGAAAGTTCAAATGTGATAATGAAAGAACTCAATCATTAGTCCAAGATTTTCGTTCTTGGCCTATTATCAAGATCTTTTCTTAAAGTATTCTCCTAGGTTCATATATTATTCAAGTCCATTTATAATTAAGAACCAATGTTTTAAACTCAGCCTGATGGAACTTAATAAATTTATGATTCCAATGCATTTGAGTATCATGTAAATTATCTATATTAACTACCTAAACATTTTTCAATAATAGTATTTGAGCACATCATAGATGCTATTTTAGTTTCCTGAGATGCACTTCAGATTCAACCAGCTTCCTACCATGATTTTGTTAACACTTAGAACTGTATGCCATTTCCTGTGAACTTGGCAAGGATGAAGTCAAATTTAAAAACATTGATTACCATTTCCCCTGCCTATGCCAATTGGGAACTTTAGAACAAAGTATATGGACATTCTTCACACAATCAATAGGGAAATCCAATCAGGTATTATAATTGGAAATGCTCTGAGAGGCACATATGCAGAATGTGGAAGCCTAGACAAGGTAAGTGAACTGTTTGATAAAATGACTCAAGGCTATGTGCCATGCTAGCAGGGTCACACAAAATGGAAATTGTTGAAAAGCTTATAGAAACTTTCAAACACATGTAATCGACTAACCAAAAGCTAATTTCCACCACCGATGGCAACATTCTTCTTGTCTGTGCCAAATTAGATGCTCAGGAACAAAGTATGGTTTTCTAATAAGCACAAAGGAAGGTGTTTTGCATAGATGTGAACTATTTGACAGAATACCTCAACGAAGTGTTTTCTCAGATCTGCACATTTTTAGGATCACCCAAAGTGGATTTGTTGAAAAGCTTCTAGAAATTTTCAAGCAAATGAATTCGGCAGCCATGAAGCCAAATCCATGACTTTTGCCAGCGTCCCTTCTGTCTGTGCCTATGTGGAGTTTTAGAACAGGGCATGGATATAAATCAGAGCATAAAATGATTTCATCAGATATTGTAGTTGCAATTGCCTCGATACTCATGTATACAGATTGTAGAAGCATGTGCAAGGCATAGGAACTGTTTGACAAAATGCCTTTAAAAAAAACTTTCAAGCAAACGCAATCGTCCAGTGAAAATCCAACATTTACAACTACCAACGCACTAATGCATGGTAGTAGCGATTATAGTTGGAAATACTCTGGAAGGCATATATGAAAAACAAAACTAAGGCATGTCATTTGTTTGACAAAATCCCACAAAGAAATGTGGTTTCATTAAAACTTCCAAGAAAAAGTAATTGGTAGCTATAAATTCAAATTCTACACCTTTACCAGTGTCCTTCCTGCTTGTGCCAATATGAACATCTATTACGCATAATGGAAGGGAATTGTTTTTGTCAAATGTTGTAATAGTAAGTGCCTTGGTAGGCCTGTGTAGAAAACATGGAGTTAAGGTACATGAACTGTTTGACAAGATGCATAAAAGAATTGTGGTCTTATGGATGGCAGTGACTGCAGTATAGCCACAAAATGGATTTACTAAACAAAAAAAAGAGGCAGAATCTATTAACTAAAGAATACAATTGGCAGAAGTAAGACCAAATTCCTGAACCCTTGACAGCGTACTTCCTGTCTGTGCCAAAATGGTGCTCAAAAGCAGGGTATGGGTTTTAATCAACACATGATGGTAGGTATTATAGTTGGAAAAATTATGATAGGCACGTATGTAGAATGCGGAAGTCTAGACAGGGCACATGAATTATTTGAAAAAATCCCTCAAAGAAAAGTAAAGAATGCAGGATGTGCACAGAATGGATTTGATGAAAAGGCTTTAAAAACTTTCAAGCGAATATAATTGGCAGACATGGATGTTCAAGTATGCAAGGAGATATTTATCAGACAAAATAATAGTTACGATGCCACTACAAATTCTCTCATAATTGATTCAATTATCCTAAGACATATCATCAAAATGAATTCAAAACTAAAATTGAACTAACATAGAACCAAAATCTTCAAAAGAAAAGAACAACAGATGGAGAGGAGAACTCTTACAAATTTCTCCAGCATTCCCAAACCAAAGATGAGTGGTCTTCTTCCTCACAATTCTAGGTAATTCATAGAAAAGTCCATTCTCCATCACCTCTCCATTTTTTTTAAGTTGCCATAAAAATGCAAGTGGAAAATGGATTTGCAAATCTATAATGCATCCTCCACTCTTTTTTTTTAATGATAATAATTGGAAAGTGGATTTGCAAATGCATCCTCCACTTTTTAGTGGATTTGCAAATCTTATCCTCAACTTTTTAGTGGAGTCCATTGTTAAATTGTTTATTATTTGTATTTTTAAATGAGTATACATTTATGTTTAATTTTCAAATTAGAATGCAAAAATAAATTGAGTTGTGACATCCACTTAGTAAAATTGTGAGAAATAAGCAGAGAATTAAGAGCAGAGAGACTACCTACAGATGATGGTATGTTTCCACTGAGTTTATTCCCTTCCAGCCATAGATTGGTTAGAGAAGAGAGATTTCTGAGACAGGATCACAGGCTTTCATTGAGTTGGTTTTCAGTAAGATCAAGATAGGTAAGGTTAGTGAGCTGACAAAATGTAGAAGGAATTTCCCCACTCAAGCTATGACCTCCTAATGACAAATACCGAAGATAAGAGAGGTTTCCTAAGCATGGAGGAAGAGTACCTATCAATCCATTGCTCTAGGATTGTGAGGAAATAGAGGTTGCACAAACTATCAGATATGATGCCCACTTGGATAGAGATGCAAGAAGCAGTGGCCCCAACTATTGTTATGTGGTTCATTTCCTGATTGCAGGCTATCCCATCCCACATGCAACAATCAATTCCATTCACCCATGAACTGAAATGCCCATCAAAATCATTCGAGGAAGATTTGAAGCTTAAAAGAGCTTCAGACTCATAATCAGGACATCTATAGAGACATAGATTTGGCTTGATGAAGAGGTTAATGAATGCTACAATGACAAATGCGAACTTGAGCAGAGGATTCTGAGGAAATCGTGCCATTTGATTGACGCTAGAGATTACTATGGCTGCTTTGAAAGACAGACTATTGTAATCCATATTTAAAGAGACTGGTGAGGAAATTAGAGCAATCCATGCCTGAAAATACACGGCAGCTACCCTTGGTCAATGCAAATACGAAGTCTTTTTTCAATATGCAAATTATAAAAAAAATTCACTAAAAAGGAAAGATACTTCTTTTTGACAGGTAAATGCAAATACAAAGTTTTCTTTCAATATTTAAAATTATAAAAAATTTCCAATAATTTTTTTTTTCTATTTGATATGCAAATGTAAATACAAAGTCTTTATTCAATATTCAAAATTATAAAAAATTTCCATTAAAAAGACAAGATATTTTTCTATTTGATATGCAAATACAAATACAAAGTCTTCTCTCAATATTCAAAATTATAAAAAATTTCCACTAAAAAGGCAAGATGTTTTTCTATTTGATATGCAAATGCAGATACAAAATCTTCTCTCAATATTCAAAATTATAAAAAAATTCCACTAAAAGGAAAAGACATTTTTCTATTTGATATGCAAATGTAAATCCAAAGTCTTCTTTCAATATTCAAAACTATAAAAAATTTCCACTTAAAAGACAAAATATTTCTCTATTTGATATGCAAATGCAAATACAAAGTCTTCTTTCAATATTCAAAATTATAAAAAATTTCCATTAAAAAGACAAGATATTTTTTAATTTGATATGCAAATGCAAATACAAGGTCTTCTTTCAATATTCAAAATTATAAAAAAATTCTGCTAAAAAGACAAGATATTTTTCTATTTGATATGCAAATGCAAATACAAAGTCTTCTTTCAATATTCAAAATTATAAAAAAATTCCACTAAAAAGACAAGATATTTTTCTATTTGATATGCAAATGCAAATACAAAGTCTTCTTTCAATATTCAAAACTATAAAAAATTTCCACTAGAAAGACAAAATATTTTTCTATTTGATATGCAAATGCAAATACAAATACAAAATCTTCTTTCAATATTCAAAATTATAAAAAAATTCCACTAAAATACAAAATATTCTTTCAATATTCAAAATTATAAAAAAATTCCACTAAAACGATAAGATTTTTTTTTTTCTATTTGATATGCTAGTACAAATACAAAGTATTTTCTTTAAGATACAAAATTATCCTCTAAAACAAAAAGTCTTAATAAAGAATTCATTTGAAAGTCTACCATATATTTGATCCTACTCTATTGTTATATCGTATGCTGAAAATTTTAAAAGGGAACGTACATGGAAGGATACGTAATAAACTAGAATCTTATACTTCCACATAGTCAAGTCAAGTCAATTGGAAGTGGGCTAAAACTTTTTTCCACTTGTGCTAAATATTCAAGCAGCTCATGTCAAGTGAAAGTTCATACTATGTTCTAGATTAATTTGCAAGAGTGAAAGTCATTCAAACTTAATTTGCAAGAGTGAAAGTCATTCAAACTTATGTTTTGAAAATTAGGTTTCATCATCAGGGCAATTTGTAAATTTCTTGGAAAGCTTAAGATATAATGAACATTTACATTATTAGCAATGCCTTTAGCAAGTGAAGTTGTTGAATGTTTTGAGTGATTTAATAATGAGTTTTGAGTGAATAAGAAGGAAACATGACAGTTCAATGCACAAAATTTAAATCTTATTTTTGTTAGATTTGGATCAGACAACTAAGAGTGGGGGGGTGAATCAGTTGTTTGAAACTTTCTTCCAATTAAACACTTTAATCCACTTTGTAACTCAGCAACACAATAATAAATCAATCATAGAAACATAGAGCATTAAATCAAGAGCAGAAACATATTAACACATAAGACACCAAGATTTTGACGTGGAAAACCTGGTTAAGGGAAAAACCATGGGGTGATTAACCCAAGATTGTATTCTCTGTTAGAAGAATAGAAAGAACAAAATGGTACATGCCAATTAGGGCTCACTGCCCAAGCACATTGCTCACAAGAGGCTCACTGCCTACAAGAGACATACTGTCTATAGAATAATAAGTATTACATACTTGAACTGAAGAATAGCATCTTCACCATGCTTGAGTCAGTTCCATTTAAGCCCAATACTTCTGCTCTGCCTTTTGCTCCTCTCCTCTCTACCACACTCTCATCTTCACAATATCACTTTGAAATGACTTTACAACTCTTTATTTATACAAGACATCAACTTAGGAATGATCATCTAAGTTGGCAAATATTACAAGCAAATACATTATGACTAATTACAAAAGACTTCACGTGGATCAACACACTGTCAGCCACACAGATCTGAGACTTCAATCTTCTTCTAGGAATATGCCAATCTTCACATAACATCTTCAAGATCATCCGTAGGATGTGTAACTCATCCAGTCGGCCAGACTTAGGAAGAACACCATCATCCAGAAGTTATTCTTCAATTGCAAGCTCAAAATCTAATGCGGACCACCACCACGAACTGTACATAATCCAAAGACCTCCACAAGCTTGCCTGAATCACCAAGAACATCCACACTACATCTTCTTACTGAAATCCTTCTCTCCTGCATTCGGAACCTTAAGAACACAATCTGTCATTACTATCATAATGGAATACATGCTTGCGGACCTTCAGACCATGAACCAATTGAGTTGTCGATTCATATTGACTTCCTAAACACTCCATCAAATCTGCAGGATATGATATTTCATTTCTGGATCTCGCCAAACCTACCTGTGGCACACTGTCACCTCTGAACATCTGTCAGAACCAGTTTTACTTAAGTGGCCATAACTTATTCAAATCTTCATGCAGACCTTTGAAATCTTTACTAGATCATCTTAAGACACATAGCTACAAACCCTTTGAAGCACATCCTCTGATCTTCATGGGTAAATGCAAGAAGTTGTGTCCACTTAAGATGGAAGTTTCGGAGTTAGAAAAAAATCCGAAATCGGGTTAACCAAAACGGGATCCCGCTTTTTATGAAACGGGATCCCATTTTGCTTCGGGTTCCCGAGCCAAAAGCGGGATCCCGTTTTCAAGAAACAGGATCCCGTTTTGAGTTCCATAAAAGGTTAATATTTTAACCTTTATGAAACGGGATCTCGTTTCATAAAGGTTAAAATATTAACCTTTTATGAAACGGGATCCCGTTTTAAAACGAGATCCCGTTATTTAAAATTTAAATTTTAAGCTCGGGTTTTACTTTGTAACCCGGTTCGGAAAATGCTTTGGGAACCCGAACCTGACCTCTGGACCAGGTTTGACCTGCAACTTGAAGGTCCTGTCAATGTCACAACAAAATAGTGACTTTGGGCATATATCTGAAGGTCTATTTTGCAGAATATTTTGACGAAATTAAAACCCATTATAGATGAGACAGTGTAGATTCCAAATATGTAATTTTTTTTACATTTGGATTAATTTTTCTATTTTTTAATCAATTTCTGATGAAATAGGTCCATAAACTTGAATTATTAGGGTTTTTAAGTATTTTAATAACTTTTTATTAACATATTTTTTGTAAAAAAAATTGTAGGAAAATGTACTTTAGACAATTATTTTCAATTTAAAAAAAAAAATTCAAAAAAAGTTAAGTTTAGGTCATCTTATGCGTGACGTACACGATGATTTTTTAAAAGACCAAAAATGGCCAATAAAAAATTAATTAAAAAAAAAATATTCAATAAAAAATTACAAAATAATATGGAAAACGTGCTTCAGTGAGTTACAAATATTTTTCCAAAAGGGTTTTGAAAAATATGATTATTTAGGTCAAAATATGGATGACGTACACGTACATGGTATAGTAAAAAAAAAGTGACTTTTAAACAGTGGTTTTTAGAAACACCTATTCAAAATCACTTTCTATCATCTGGGTATTGAAAAAAATTACATATTTGGAAACTAGACTCCGAGTACTATATTTCATATTTAGTAAATTTTTCTAAGATTCCACCGTTAAGTGCTTCAAATTTTTAGGTCAAATGTGACAAATTCTGAAAATCAGGGAAAACACTTCCACTTTTTGGCCAATAAGTGGACACAACTTCTTGCACACACCCTCATCTTATCTAGGATCTTTAGCTCACTGTCTTCACTATTCTTCTTTGTTCCTGATTAGGACTAATTCTCTCAATATCCTTAGCACACAACTCATCCAATCCTTATCATCAATGCAACAGGAGTATGTTGACATCAATGACAACACCGATTAAGCCCATACTTGCAACAATCTCCCCCTTTGTCATTGATGGCAACATATGATGTGAAAAATTATTTTGACCATCAAGACAAGAACTTTTCTTTACTGACACAATTGCCCCTATTATCAACAACCACTTGTTTGTCACATGTCTTCTCTCCCCCTTTGACATCAATGGAAAAGGGCACATACTTGCAACTCCAACACTTCAGAATCATATCAGCTGCTCCCCCTTGGTAGCAGCTTCCCATCATTAATCCAGACCACAAGATATGACTGTGATATCCACCAGACTGATGCACATCAGTGCACCTTAATTCAGAACCAGAGGGGTAATAACCCCTATCTTCTCCCTGAGATACTCAAAAGAATCCTTAGGAAGAGGTTTAGTAAAGATATTTGTAATCTAATCCTTGGAAGGTACGAACTCCAATCTGACTTCATTCTTGTTCACTTGTTCTCTCAAAAAGTGAAACTTGATGGATATATGTTTAGTCTTTGAATGCAACACTAGATTCTTAGATATATTTATTGCACTTGAATTATCATAGAAGATTGTGATAGGCTCCTCATACTCCATTTTGATGTCTCTTAGCATTTGCTTCATCCACAAAACTTGAGTGCAACTACCTGCTGCTGCAATATATTCTGCTTCTGTAGTGGCCTCTTGTTTCTTGCTTATCCAAGAAACCAATCTCTTCCCCAAAAAGAATGCTCCACCACTGGTACTCTTCTTGTCATCCACATCTCCTGCCCAATCCACATTTGTATATGTATGAAGAGAGAAATCATGATCTCTAGGATACCATAGACCATACTCAACTATCTCTTTTAGATATCTAAAAATCCTCTTGATTGCCATGACATGAGATTCTCTAGGATCAGCTTGGAATCTAGCAACAAGACCAACAACATTCATAATGTCAGGTCTAGTTTGAGTGAGATACAAAAGTCCTCTAATCAATGACCATACTTTTTTTTATCAGCCTTAGGAGAGTCATCATCTTTGCTTAATTTACAGCTGGTTGCCATGGGAGTATTCATTGGTTTTGAGTCTTCCATCCCAAATTTGTTCAACAATTCTTTCGCATATTTAGTCTGAGAAATGAAGATTCCTTTCTTTGTTTGAGTGATTTGCAATTCATTTCCCCAAACATGAACATCTCAAATTCACTTTTCATTTGATTTGTGAAGGTTTTGCACATACTATCTCTTCCTCCAAAAATGATATCATCAACAAACACTTCAACTATCAAGATGTTTTCATGTTCAATTTTGAAATACAAATTACTGTCAGCAGTACCTTTGTTGAAACCAATCTTCAAAGATGCTTATCCAATCTTTCATACTAGGCTCTTGGGGCTTGCTTTAGTCCATACACAGCTTTCTTCAACTTGCAGACCATATCACCATGATCAGACAATTGAAATCCATCTGGTTGCTCAATGTATACTTCTTCTAAGTCACCATTCAGGAAAGTAGATTTGATATCCATCTGATATACTTTGAAATCCTTGAAGGCAACAAAAGCAAGAAATAATTTGACTGCTTCAATTCTTGCCACCAGAGTAAAAGTTTCTTCAAAATCAACTCCTTCTACTTGGGAGTAACCCTTGCAGACCAATCTGGCTTTATTTCTGATTACTTCACCAACTTCATTCAATTTGTTCCGAAAGACCCATTTGGTTCCAATCACATTCTTGTTTCTAGGTCTGGGAACAAGATCCTAAGTGTGATTTTTCTCAATTTGCATTAGCTCTTCCTCCATTGCTTTAGTCTAGTTTTCATCATTGCAAGATTCATTCACTATCTTAGGCTCAATCTTTGAAATTAGACAATACTCTTCTGAATCTTGAGCAATCCTTCTCCTTGTTTGTACACCTTTGCTTTTATCACCTATGATCTGAACTTCAGAGTGATTAAGTCTTACATACCTATGAACTTTGGGAGTTTCTTGCACTCCTGATTCTTGAACAGGTTCATTCAAACTTATCTCTTCTTCCTGATTTACCAGATCTAACTGTGAAAATCTTGCTTTTACCGGATGACTGTTAAACCGGATCAATCTTGGATGATTAACCTCTTCAAAACTCCTTACGGATCTTTTATATTTTTACCAAGGGTTATTTAGATATCTCTTTGAGAACTCTTCAATCCGCAACACTCCATGTGCCAATTTTAGGCACTAATTGACTGGCTAGGGGAAATTGTTTTCTTTTGTGACTCCCCCTGAGCCAGAGCTCATCTATTTAGTTTCCAGAAGGAATATCAACACTAGATTCTGGTGCGGATCCATCCCTAACATTTTTTGTACTTCTCTTCACCCAAATCTTGTTCATTTCCTTTTGAATTTCATCTGCATTCACTTTTCCTTTTCCTTTGTCTTGATTTTGGTTATGATGCACCAGACCCTTTTTGTCCTGATTCTTACTTCTGCAAAATTTGGCAATATGACCAGATCTATTGCAATTGTAGAAAACAACATTTCTTTGCATATTTGACTGGTATCCTCTTGATCTACATTGATTAGCCATATGTCCCATTCTATTGCATGCAAAGCATCTACCATCGAATGAATTGTTTATTTGCACATTTTTACATTCCTGAGATTTGTGACCATACCTTTTGTAGTTAAAACACTATTTAGAGAAGGATGAGTTAGTCTGATTCATTCTTCTTATGTACTGATTTGCTTTATGACTGAAGTTATTGCAGTTGTAGCAATATCCATTGAAGGATGGATATCTTTGAGCATTTGGTTGCCTTACCGGAGGTCTTCTAGGTCTGTTCCTTGGATTTCCTGATCCAATGTTCTTCTAACTAGATCCAGATCTTTCACCTTTCTCATACCCCAAGCCATGCTTGTCATCTACCCTCTTTTGGCTTTCAAGAAGAACTTCAAGTTGAGTAGAGCTTATCTTGAATTTCTCTTTGTATTCATTTGTAGTTTGAAGATCCCTTTTAAGAGTGTCTATATGATTCTCAAGTTGTTCTTCATTATCTCTAGCTTCTTCAAGATCAGATTCTATATGCTTGATTATTCTATCCATTTGGTGGCAGTTTTTTGACTTCTCCTTGAGAGATTGTTTTACATTATCTTCAATTTTTCTTTTCTCTTCAATTTCTTTGGTGAATTTCATAACCCCTGATTCCATTTCATATCTTACCATAATAACCTCTTTTGATAGCTTTTCACATAACTTGTTTTTCTCATTCAAATCTTCATTAGTATCATTGGCTTCACTTTGACTTGTAAATTGTTGAAGTAGTTCCTTTCTTTTCTTCACTAAGATACTTAGTTTTTCTTTGAGTTCATTTATGAAATCATCAGCTTGTTTGAGTCTTTCCCTTAGGTTTTTGACTTCAGAGTGAGATTGCTCAAGATCATCTAGGGTAGACTAAAGTTGTACCCTCATACCATACATATCCATTGAGATTCCCAAATCTTCCTCAAGTTGTTATGCTCTATTTAGAGGAACTTAGCTCTGATACCAATTGTTAGATTTAGAGTAGACAACTGAGAGGGGGGGTGAATCAATTGTCCGAAACCTTCTTCCAATTAAACACTTTAATCCATTTTGTAACTCAGCAGCACAATAATAAATCAATCATAGAAACATAAAGAATTAAATCAAGAGTAGAAACATATTAACACATAAGACACCAATATTTTGACGTGGAAAACCCAGTTAAGGGAAAAACCACGGGGTGATTAACCCAAGATTGTATTCTATGTTAGAATAATAGAAAGAACAAAATGGCACATGCCAATTAGGGCTCACTGTCTAAGCACATTGCTCACAAGAGGCTCACTACCTACAAGAGACACACTATCTACAGAATAATAAGTATTACATACTTGAACTGAAGAATAGCATCTTCACCATGGTTGAGTTAGTTCCATTTAAGCCCAGTATTTTTGTTCTAGCTTTCATTCCTCTCCTCTCTACCACACTCTCATCTTCACAAGATCACTTTGAAATGACTTTACAATTCCTTATTTATACAAGACATTGACTTAGGAATGATCATCTAAGTCGGTAAACATTGCAGAGCAAATACATTATGACTAATTACAAAAGACTTCACGTGGATCAACACACTATTGGCCACATAGATCTGAGACTTCAATCTTCTTCTAGAAACACACCAATCTTCACATAACATCTTCAAGATCATCCACGGGATGTGTAACTCATCCAGTCGGCCAGACTTAGGAAGAACACCATCATCTGGAAGTTATTCTTTAATTGCGAGCTCAAAATCCGATGTGGACCACCACCACAAATTGGACATGATCTAAAGACCTCCACAAGCTTGCCTAATCACCAAGAACATCCACACTACATCTTCTTACTGAAATCCTTCTCTCTTGCATTCAGAACCTCAAGAACACAGTCTACCATTACTGTCGTAATGGAATAGATGCTGGCAGACCTTTAGACCATGAACCAATTGAGTTTTTGATTCATATTGACTTCCTAAACACTCCATCGAATCCGCAGAATTGGATATTTCATTTCTGGGTCTCACCGGACCTATCTGTGGCACACTGTCACCTGTAAACATCTGCCAGAACCAGTTTTACTTAAGTGGCCATAACTTCTTCAGATCTTCATGTGGACCTCTGAAATCTTTAATGGATCATCTTAAGACACATATCTACAAACTCTTTGAAGTGCATCCTCTGATCTTCATCTTATCTAGGAACTTTAGATCACTATCTTCACTGTTCTTCTTTGTTCCTGATTAGGACTAATTTTCTCAATATCCTTAGCACACATCTAATCTAATCCTTATCATCAATGCAATAGGATTATGTTGACATCAATGACAACACCAGTTAGGCCCATACTTGCAACAATTTTCTGGTTGTATTTATCCTTATTTTTTCAATATTTATAGTTTTTGGTTTTTTTTAAATTTTTTTTTGAGCTGGTGTTGGTGTTGGTGTTGGTGATGTGTTGATTGTTCTTTTAATTTTAAGTATGAACTTTGACTAAAGTTTATACCACAGGAAACCATTTCTAGTGTGCACTATTGAAATGATTACATCCAAAACAAATGCGGTCTGATTGATGAAAGGAGATCCTTCTATGAGATACATTTCTTTTGTAAATGGTCAAAAGCACAATTCCATTACCTTTACATACAAGAAAAAAAAAGTTTAACGTACTTGAACAGGTTCTAGTTCAAATACAAACATTTCTAGATACTCAAGCCATTATTGATCTAGGGGGATTCTCTAAGTACAGCTCCCATGGTAAGTTTGGCTCATATTTAATGGTATGTGGTACTTTTAACCACCCAAGGTTAGAAAGATTGTTGTATCACCAAGACCACCAATCTATTTCCGTCATATGTTACACACACTTTATTATTAGCAAAAGAAAGTTTGGGTAGATAAGATATGTTGAGTGTACGTGCAAAAATTTATGTAGTCTTCATTAGATTTGTCAAGAGTTGAAACACAACTTGAAGTGCTAAGGTCACAACTATGGTACAACTGGGTTCTAGCAGTGTTGTTGTCTTTGTCCTTAAAAAGGTAAGGCCCTTTGTATGAGTCAACTATTACATCTTATGCTAATCAACTTAGCTATTAAGAGGTGAAGAGACATAAGCTCAATGACTTAAAATTCTATAATGATTCTATAGTTTCCACAGATTTGTAACATTATCTTATTAAATTGATCAGCAAGTATAAGCATATCCATAGTCCTAACATATACAAAGCTAGTGGAAAATAAACAACCATACATCTCCCTCTTATGTCATATATAATACACAAATAATAATTTTATGTAACAATTCTAATTTCTCTTCCACATGTCTTTCTTTAATTATCAACTTTACTCAACATCTCTAATGAATATTATTTATGTTGCTATAAGTGCCAAAATCATGCACAATGTCCATGAGAACCCCATGATGACTCATAATCCTTGTCACGTACATGTAAACATGAAATAACACCCTCTCAGTAGTGATTCTCTTGGTAAGATTTGGGTTTTCCCTCCTCTTTTTGTTTCCCCTTTGTTGTACTAACATTTTCCCTACTTTCGATGCTTTTCGTCACTTATCGATTCTCATTTCCTATACCTGCGACTTCATCCCTAAGCCTTGTATTCATATATTTGTTGTGATTTGACCTTTCTCTAGTGTTTTCATCCAACCCCACCCTTAGGATCCCTCTACGGGACCTTCCAAGCCATCTCCAACTTTTAGTGTTCAGTTTTGGTCAACCAGGACAAATCTCTCCCTATTATTTTAGGATATCTCCTGGGAGATTTGACTTTTGCAAGTGGAGATTTAGATTTTGACCAACTTTCCACCATTTTCTGGAGGTAGTTCACTTTCTCTTCACCTAATTGACCATCTCCAACCCTAATTTCCAACCTAGGACCTCCCTTCTATGTGTCACCCCTGGGCGACCTAGACTAGTAAAAGTGGTGACCCTGTCATCTTTTCCAGCTGTGGAAAAATTTGAGTTTTGGACATAAAAAAGCTCCTTTTTGACTCATTTTTCTTCCTGTTTGTATGAGTTTTTTGTTTAAACATAGAGTTAACTATTTCAAGCCTCCAAGCATGCATAATTAACTCTTTTTTATCTCGACTTGTCAAATCATGCACTCTTGCTAACTCCATTTTTGCATCAATGATAAGCTATATTGGCTTATTGACTCCCTAATTAGCCCAGTTCACTCCCTAATCAAATGAGTTAAATCTCCAATCAAGGGAGCTAACTCTACATTCTCTCCCACCTCTCATGACCCCTTTCAACCTATAAATACCCCCTCCCTTAAGCACAAAGGGGGGCAATTTCATTTGTGCATCCAATCTTTGCAAGTTTTTAGTCTCCATATAGTATCCATATGCTCATACAAGACTTAAGAACATTTTATTTCATTATTGTTTCATCTAATCTTTGTTAAAAACTTTTCAACATGATGATACACTGTCCATTTGCAAGCCATAGTGCTCATTAGCTCACATTGAGCTCATGTTTCAATCTTTCTAAATCTCCTTTCCATCCTTTCCCTATTGTTACCAAGAGGAGATCTCCGCTACTACAAGATGATGAAGATGTTGCCAACAAAAGGATTCCTGAGGGTAGTGGAGGCTCACGCATCTCACATTCCAAGTTCTTTAGTGCTTTTTTCATTTTGATCTATAATTAGCTAATCTTAAAATTGCTCTTGAGAATAGTAATTGGATGTTGTAATTTCCTTGATAGGATAGATAGGATTTGCATTCTTAAATTAGTTTACTTCCAAATTATTTTGCATCATTAGTTTAGTTTATTTCAAAGAAATTTAATTTCTTTGAGTAATTAGATCCAAATATCTAGAAAAACAAAAACAAAAACATAGATCAGATTGCATTAGGTAAACCCATTCTAGATTGCATACATATTTCAATTTCTAGATTAAAAAAACACTTTCCTTTTATAAAAAATTCAAAAAAGCATAAAAATATTATCTTTGCATTCATATAGGCTTGCATACATTCAAAAACAAAAACAACAACAAAAACACTAGCACCACAAGAAGATTGCAAACCCTCAATTTCATCACAAGGTCAACATTAGTCAAACCATTGATTTCATCATGAGGTCAACATTGGTCAACAATACAAAGAAAATCAAGTGAAACCTCAGGTCATAAACCCTAAGTCAAATCAAGGTCAACTCCAACCAAATCTCTCTCTCAGCTTGGGCTCACGAATGTGCCCTGGGCTAAGAAGCAAGTGGGTGAGGGCAATCCTTGAAGAGATAGAGGAAATTCACCCTAGACCATAACATGATCAATTGACGATCCAGGAACAACAACATAGGTTGAAATTACTCCAAACACAAGTCATCATCCAATGATTTTAAAGGTAATTCCAACTTAAGAGAAGCTTAAATGAAAGCAATCATCAACTGACACAACATTGGAATCTGCAGAATTGGTGCAGTCACAGTTAGAGGGTCCACAAGGTGAACTGTCCAGGCCATACAACAAGAGTAAACACAATGGAAGAAACTCAAATATGGAATGCAAAGAAAGATTCAAATGCTCAATATCTCATAGATTCAAAATGTTGATATGCTGGCAACGTGTTGGCTTACAAAATAGGGCTCACAGGCCTGATTATAGAATAGAAGGATATGGCATTAAATCACCTTATAGAACATATCCTAAGACTAAAACATAATATTATGATTAACTACTTTCCTAGGAATCTAAGACATGCTTATATATCATCTTCAAGCTAAAGATATCCTTCACATTAGCCAAGCAAGAAGTTACAGTCTCTAATGAAGGTGTAACGTGTGAAAATGGATAGGTTGGACTTAAGCAACTTGTACTCCTTCGTAAGTGAATGAAACAAGGTACAGATCTTAGGAAAGGTTAGCCAAGTCCCAAAGTACCTTAAATGATGTTTCATTTAGCTCTGCAAGTCATGGAAGTGCTCCACAAACCTTCTCCTTCAACTGACAGTCTAAATACTCTGTTATGAGAAAACAGTTGATCTTCTGATACCAATATCTTTTCAAAAACTGATCCAAATGATCTAAATTTTGGATATGATGTGCATGATGATGTATAAATGCTAATTCCTACTCTGCAAGCTCTAAAATGTAAACATAGCAAAATGTGGTACAAAATTATGAAACTGCTACTGACTAAACTCTAACTGAACTGAACTGAAATGAAAGAAACAAAAGAAAATGCAAATATTTTTGGTTGATAAAAGATTGCTCTTCAACCAGGGATGCTCTTGCATCAAACACCCGAGGTTGTTGAAAAAGAGAGTCCCTCACTTTTCTAGGGCTAGAGGAAAACCAAGACGATCAACCTAAGCCTGAGAAATCCATGTTGAATCTTCTTCTGGTCTGCCTTTCCAGTTTACCAAATATTCCTTGTATTGCTTGCCTCTGGTGCTACGTCCAACCCTACTGTCTAAGATGTCTTCAATCTGTTCTAGTGCTTGCTATGGTAACTACTTCTTTAAATCATCTTCAATATTGTCATTGGTTTCTCCTTCATGGTACTGATATAGGTATGTAATGTTGAAAATAGGTGATATGCCCAATGCCTCCGGTAGCTCCACTTCATATGCATTTCCTGATTCAAACTTCCTGAGTATCTTACAGGGTCCAAACTTCTTCATCTTCAACTTGTTATATGTCCCCACTAGAAATCTCTCTTTTCTCAGATATACCATTACCTTATCACCAATTGAAAATTCTTTGTGTCTTCTCTTCTCATCTGCTTTCTCCTTATACTTTTTATTCATCTCTGCCAAATGTTTCTTCACTTGATTATGCATCATCTCCATGTGATCTACAAATTCTTCTACCTCTGCACTCCTCTTATTCTCCATACTGATATCTCTCAACTCTGATACTCCTCTAGGGTTAGTTCCTATCACAATCTCAAATGGTGTCTTTCTTATGCTCCTATTCACCGAATTATTGTATGCAAAATCTACTTGTGATAGAATGAGATCCCAATTTCCTGTCTTCTCTCCAACCAAACATCTCAGCAAGTTACCCAAACTCCTATTCACCAATTATGTCTGTCCATTAGTTTGTGGATTAAATACTGAACTGAACTTCAAATCTCTCTTCATCTTCTTCCAAAGTGTCCTCCAAAAGTATCCAATGAATCTTGTGTCTCTGTCTGAAACTATGCTCTTAGGTAATCCATTCAATCTCACAATCTCTTTGAAAAAAAAGTCAGCTACATGCACTGCATCAGTTGTCTTCTTACAAGGTATGAAATGTGTAATCTTTGAAAATCTGTCTACCCCAACAAATATAGAATCATGTCCTCTCTGTGTCTTTGGCAATCCTAATATGAAATCCATGCTTATTTCTTCCCAAGGTCTCTCTGGTACTATCAAAGATTTGTACAATCCAATATTCTGACTACTTCCTTTTGTAACTTGGTATACTCTACAACTCTGTACAAACTTCCTGACATCGTTATATATCTGAGGCCAAAAGTAATTTTCACTTACCAAAGCCACTATCTTATCAATTCCAAAATGTCTCACCATTCCACCACTGTGCTTATCTTTTATCAAATTGTCTCTCATTGAACTCTGAGGTATACACAATTGATTTCCTTTGAACAACATATCCTCCTAAATGAAATAATCTAACCACTTACTTCTATCTTATCATAATATGTTCCTTACATGTTTTCCATGGTTCTGCAAAATCAAGGTCTTCTTCATACATGTGCTTCAAATCCTCAAAACCTAATACTTCTACTCTCATCTCTGTCAAAAAAATTCTTCTTCTACTCAATGCATCTATAACTTTGTTTGATTTTCCACTCCTATGCTTCAGTACAAATGTATAATGCTGCATGAACTCTACCCATATCATATATCTTTGATTCAACTTTCCTTGATTGTTTAGATATTGCAAAGCTTGATGATCTGTAAACAACACAAATTCCTTAGGTAACAAGTAATGTCTCCACTTCTTCAAGGCTTGAATTATGGCATAGAGTTCCTGATCATAAATTAAATATCTTCTTCTTGCATCATTCAACCTGTTACTGAAATATGCTACTGGTCTACCTTCTTGACTTAACACTGCTACTATTGTATTTCCACTTGCATCACAATCTACTTGAAATACCTTATTGAAATTTGGTAATGCTAACACTAGTTGTTATGTCACTTCTGCTTCAACAATTCAAAACTTTTTTTGCTCCTAATGTCCACTTAAAGTCCTTTATATCACCTCTCATTATCTCTATCATAGGTGTGCATACTAAACTAAAGTTTTCGATGAACTTTTGGTAGAAAATAGATAATCCATGAAATGATCTAACTTCTCCAATGCTCTTAGGTGTTGGCCACTCAATAATTGCTCTTTCTCAGGGTCCATCTTCAATCCTTCCATAGAAATCACAAATCCCAATTATATGAATTCTTCCTTCATGAAACTACACTTCTTAATGTTTATGAGCAATTTCTCTTCTCTCAACCTCTGTAATACTTGTCTAATGTCCCACAAATGTTCTTCCTTTGTATTACTAAAAATCAGAATATCATCCAAATATACAATAACAAACTTACCCAAGAATTTCTTCAAAACTTTATTCATCAATCTCATGAAAGTACTCAGTGCATTAGTCAATCCAAAAGGCATCACTAACCATTCATACAATCCTTCATTTGTGTTAAAAGAAGTTTTCCATTCATCTCCTTCTCTGATTCTGATCTGATGGTATCCACTCTTCAATTTTATCTTTTTAAAATATTTTGCTCCACTCAAATAGTCCATAATGTCATCCATCCTAGGCAATGAAAATCTATACTTAACTGTGATCTTGTTGATTGCTCTAGAGTGTGTACACATCCTCCATTCCCCATCCTTCTTCGATGCTAACACTGCAGGTATTGCACAAGGCCTCAAGATTTCTCTGATCAATCCTTTCCTTAACAACTCTTGTATCTATCTATTCAATTCTTCATTCTCTCTTGGTGTCATTTTGTGTGCTGCTTTATTAGGTAAACTAGCTCCAGGTATAAGATCTATGTGATGATTGATACTCGTGATTGGTGGCAATCCTTCAGGTACATTATCTAATATGATGTCTTCATACTCTATCTACAATTTAGTTATCTCCTCCAATTGTGATTCTTCAGTATTTGCCTTTAGTTTTCCAAGCTTCTTATGAATCAAAGCATAACACATATTCTCATGTCTCAAACCATCCATAAATTTCCTTCCATCAACCAAACAGATTCTAGTATTCCCACATACTTCACCTTTAGGCTTATCTTCCAAAGGAATCAAGATAATTCTCTTTCCATTTGATGTTATAGTATAGGTATTCTTTCTCCCATCATGTATATCTTTTCTATCATACTGCCATGGTCCACCCAACAATATATGACATACATCCATAGGCATAATATCACACAATACTTCATCATGATAAGATCCTATATGAAATTTCACCAAATATTATTCACTCACCAGCACCTTATGTTTATCCTAAATCCATACTATCTGATAGGGATTAGGGTGTTTCAATCTCTCCAAGTTTAGCTTAGTCACCATCTTCTTTGAAACCAAATTATTAGAACTACCACTATCAATTATAACCTTACAACATTTACCTCCTGATTTGCATCTGGTCCAGAACAATATTTTCCTCTACAGTGGTTCCTCATTTGTCTCTACTTGAAATAGTGCTCTCCTCATGACAAGTGATTCTCCTTTCTCAGGTTTACCAACTGAATTAGGTTATCCAACAAGTTCTTCTACATAAGTTGTTCTTGCACTATTCTCTATCTTCTTACTTGTACTTCCATGATGACATTCATATGCTCTATGTCCTTCAACTCCACACTTAAAGCAAGTTCCTCTGAATGTTCTCTTATCAATTCCTCTTTCTCCTTCTTTGTATCCTTCGCTCCGGTACGAATTAATGTGGTATAAAGTTCTGTCATCTCTTTGGTATGAACTGTTATCTCTATCTTCCTTCTTGAATGTGCTATCCTATCCTATTTTTCTTTACATATGATCTTTCTCCTCTGGAAAATGTTCTACCTCTCTGAAATTTACCTCCTCTACCTCTCTGTCTCTACTCATGCTTCTTATTCAACTTTTCTTCAAATTTCATGGCAAACTGGTATGCTTCTTCTATTGTTGCCATCCTTACCAAACTCAGTTCTTCTTGAATGTTCAATCTTAGTCCATTGATGTATCTTGCCACTTTCTCTTTGCTTGCTTCACTATGTCCTGTCCTTATAATCATCTTATGAAAATTTTCAGTATACTCCTTCACAAATTTCTCTTGTCTCAGGTCCTATAATCTCTTCAACAGTTTCAACTCATAGTAGCAGGTATAAACTGATTCTTCATCTTTGTCACCATTCTATCCCATTTTATGATCTTTTCTTTTCCTTTTTTGTTTCTATCCAACTATCCTTCTTTCCACCAAATAAAAGCATGTCCTTTCAACTTAGTCTTTTCAAATATTACCTTCTCTGGATCTTTAATTTCTTCATATTAAAAGTATTCCTCTAAGTCATTTATCTAGTCAATCAATTCCTCCAGATTCAAATTGCCAGTATAGTTTGGTACATCCACTCTAGGTCTCTTTCTAATCTTTGAAATAGCTCTCAACATTTTCACTTGATCTGATTCTTCTTCTCCTTCGACGGTTTCTTCATTTTGATAAGTGGATTGAAATTATTCATTATCATCACTTTCAACATTAGGTCGAGGTGTTAGTCCTCTTCTTCAGTATTCTTCCATAGCATCCAATCGAACACGCATTGTTTTCATTATCTCTATCATCTCATCCATTCTTCCAGCCATAGTACCAATAGCAGGGATCCTCCTCAGCAGTATCTCTTCCTAGGATCAAACGTAACTGCCTCAAATTCGGTGATCAGGCTACAAATTGACAACTGCCTCACAATCAGTGATTAGTTGACAACACAAGTAGTCTACCTCAGATTCGGTGATATGTTCATGAAAGATCTTACAGGATGCTTTCACAAACTTTGCTCCCAAAGGATTCAAACTTTGCTCTAATACCACTTGGTGCAGTCATGGTTGGAGGATCCACAAGGTGAACTATCTAGGCTGTGCATCAAGACTAAACACAATGGAAGCAACTCAAATATCAAATGTAAAGAAAGATTCAAATGCTCAATATCTCATAGATTCAAAATGCTGATATGTTGGCAACATGTGGACTTACAAAATAGGGTTCATAGGCCTGATTACAAAATAGAAGGATATGTCATTGGAGTGCCTTACAAAATAGATCCTAAGACTAAAAAATCATATTATGATTCACTGCTTTCCTAGGCATCTAAGACATGCTTATATATCATCTTGAAATTGTCTACGTCAGCCAAGGAAGAAGTTACAGTATCCAATGAAGGTGTAACGTGTGAAAATGGATAGGTCAACCTTAAGCAACTTGTACTCCTCCGCAAGTGAATGAAATAAGGTACAGATCTCAGGGAAGGTCAGCCCAGTCCCAAAGTACCTTGAATTTTGTTTCATTTAGCTCCACAAGTCATGCAAGTGCTCCTCAAAGCTTCTCCTTCAGTTGACAGTCTGAATGCTCTGTTATGAGAAAACAAGTGATCTTCTGATAGTGATATCTTTCTAGAAACTAATCCAAATGATCTAAATTTTGGATATGATGTGCATGATGATGTCTAAATGTTAATTCCTTCTCTATAAGCTCTGAAATGCAAACATAGAAAAATTTGGTACAAAATGCTAGAACTGCTACTGACTAAACTAAATTGAAATGAAAGAAACAAAAGAAAATGTAAATGTTTTTGGTTGATGCAAGATTTCTCTACAACCAGGGATGTTCCTGCATCAAGATTCTACATAGGAGAATAGTGACTAGTGATCCTTTGGATCATATAGTTATTTCAACTATGACGGTCACAAAGCACCATATTAGATTCAATACACAAGAAAGGCCCCAGGATCGGCCAACCACTCTCTGTGAAGTCTAGCTCTCAAGTGAGTAGAACCACCTGTATGTCTCACCTCTTCTCTATTGGCTACTTCAATTAGGGAAAGAGTGGCGTGGAGGTTCACCCCATGGCAAGGAGAGGGGTCCATGTGCTCGCCAAAGCTGACTCAACCACCCCAAGCTACCAAGTCATGTTTCTAAGTGTACATATTTTGGTGAACCTAGTGCGAAGAGAAAAAATGTTTGTTGCACTTTTCACATGTCCTTGCAGAATCCAACCATTCTTTAATTCACAACCATCTTTGTTGTCTTTGCCACTTCTACTCTTTCCATCCTTGCCTTCGCTCATTCCATTTATTCTGTGGTGTGTCTGACACCTCAAAATATGATGGAACCATATTTGAAATTAGGGAATATTCCCTCAACGAAGCCCAAAACTCCTTCTTTTGATAGGTATGTGCCACCTGATCCAAATGCACCAGTCTCTAACTATTATGACTATGAAAACTCAAATTACAAACACAATAGAAGAGAACCTAGACATTCTATATCATTCAACAATCCTGCATGGGAACACAATCCTGTAATTCTAAACATGCCTCATAAGACAATAAGAATACAAATGAGGTCAGAAATCCATCACATAAAACAACCCTCAATAAGCAATTAAAGCACCCATCTAAATGATGAGGTAAGAATACTCAAGAAAAATCTACAAGAAGCCAAGGATGCTCAAGAGGCCTTGAGGTTTTCTCTATGGGAAAAACAACGTGAGAATGTTATGTGAGAAGAAGCACTAAATCATGACAACACATGAAATGAGATCCCTAAAATGAGGAAGTGTCGAGAGGCACTACAATTGGGGATCTCATTGTAAGATTAGTGCAAAGAATTAGAACTTTGGAAGCAGAACAACATATCCTAGAGATAAGGTAGAAATCACATGAATACATCAGAGTCAAACAAGACTAGGGGGCATCTCAGAATCCCCTTTACCTAAACTACGACTCACGAAATGGGAGTAATGACACATTCCCAAATGGGAATCCTCCAATTCAAAATGCTCAAACAATAAATGGAAACCAAGCAAATCAAGTTGTGGCACTAGGATATCAAAACCCACCCATGGGGTTAATGATGTCAACTCCACAATCACAATGTGCCTTTTTGGCCACATACTTGGAATATTTAAAAGAGTTGCTTGAGAAACATGGCTATAAGAAGTGTGTCCTTACCGCAACCATTGCTAAATCTCCCCAAGTGCAAGGCAGAATGAGATCCTAACTCACACATCAAAACATATACAACTTCTATAAGAGAACTCCTCCCCTAGGATGGGGTCATCACAAAAATCTTCCTAGAAACATTAGAAGGAATAGCCCTGTATTGGCATTATCACCTGTCAAAGGCTTTGATACACTTCTTCAAACAATTAATAGGAGAGTTTGTTATGGATTTTTACATGAATAAACTCATAAAAATAGGAATCCAAGAATCTCTGACCATGAAGGAAGAACCCAATGATTCAGTGGCCCATTTTGTCACTAGGTGGAGACAAGTTCTCTACTCTTCAACAAGTGATCTGAATATGGATCACCATGAGTTATACGATCTCTTCTTACATGCTTTGAACATAGATATAAGGGAATAAGTTCAAAAACTACCTTACAAGTCTTATGAAGATGCTTTGGAAAGTACCTTACGAATTGACCAAGTAGCCATTGATAGTGTCCAAAGAACCTATGGGTTAAATGGGTGGTTGGTAAATGAGGATACATGAAACAATGCATCTATTATTAAGATTCTCAAGAATAACAGAAACACAATGGCAGATGGGGTAATAGATCAACCCTTGGTCAAGAAAGTGAGAGATGATTACAATGGAAGAGAAGTCCTATTATCCCACAAACGTTAACACAGTGGACCATCCTTATAATAATACACACTATCCAAGGGACAACTATCAATCATGGGATTGAAATGGTAATAGAAATGATGGTAGATACAAAAGGCCCCCCTTCAAGTATAATCAATTTTTTTCCTTCCACAGAACTAGGGGCATAGCATGGAGTCTTGCAAGGAATACAATAGATTCATAACAAGGTCACCAGAAGACCAACAATGGCTATTCATATAAATGTTCCTGGACTACTACAAGAGGTCACATTAGACAACAACAAAGGACCAAGGTAAACACAAACATCGATAGCTCTACAAAACTCAGACATGAAAATCTATCAGGACCCATTTCCCATGCACAGAAACATAAAAATAACTAGTCAAAACAATGCAACCAAAAGTATGGATCCAACTATCCCTATACAACTAGGACTGAAGGGAGAAGTCAAGATGTTAGGACTGGTGGAAATATTGCATGAAGATGAAGAAGAAGAAGAAGAGTTCAACAATGAGAAAAAAGAGATTCATGAGAGTGCGGTCTGAATAATGGAACAAATACCAACACCAGTTGGACCCTATGAACTAATTAAGCACTTAAAGAAGACATACAATCATATCTCATTCATCAACCTCCTTAAAAACTCTCCTTCACATCACTCAGCATTACTAAAAGAAATAGGATTAAAATACCTGGACTGAATCATGTTACCTACTAGAGAACAAGTCAATCATGTAGATTTCGATGTAAACCCACCAAATTTTGAATTAAAAGATCTAGGGTTTTTCTTTGACTTAGAGCAAATGCCTTCCAAGGTAGAGTTATCAAAGAAAGGAGATCTTGGTCTATACTAAAAATGTGGATTTTTGACACATGCATCAAAAGAACACTAATCGATGATGGATCAATAGTGAATATAGTTCTATTTTCTCTTTTAGATAGGATGGGTTGTAGACACACCAACATCACTACATCATGAGACACATTAAGTGGATACATGACAACGTAAAGGCTGCAATGATAGGGAAAATCACACTTCAAGTATCTTTAAGACCAAAAACTATTCTAACCACATTCTATGTTATTGATAAGGATACAGGGTATAATCTACTCCTTGGGAGACCTTAGATACATAGGATGAAAGTTGTGCCATCCACCTTATTCCAAGAAGTTTGATTTTTACACCTTGGAAAGGTATATGTTTTAAAAGGGGATCTAGATGCCTTTAGTATGGTAAAGTATAACAAAAAAAAAAAGAAAATAGGTATCCCCATCAATTATGAGCTTCCCACACTGCAATCAATATGTATCAAGAGGATAGAAATTCTGACAAAAATGATAAATAATGTAGAAATGGAAGCCTTAGAAAATGGGACACCATCAAAACAAAAGGAGGTCATCCCTAAGGAAATGACAATGAAAATCATCGAGTGAATAGAAAAGGATGGATTCCTTCAGTTTCCTTTGGAAATTCTTATGATTAATGTGGAGCCTGCCTACAAATTATTCCCCTACATAGTAGAAAAACCTCATAGAACCAAAGGACTGATATTCAAAATAGTTACATTAGACCTAAGAAATGTGTCCAGACATATGCTTTCTCAGATCCTGAGGAAGACATAGAAGAAAGTTACACTCCATTAACACCACCAAGCGAGTCATGTGTTCTTGGAACACAAGAAGAAAGTGAATCTTATGAACCACTCATGTTGTCAAAAGATTTGTACAAACCAATGATGCTATTAGGGGAAGTAAATTTTGTAGACAACGAATCAACCAATTTATTAGGAAACCTCCCAAGGATGTTCATAGTTTCTCAACCCCATACACCATCTATGACCTCTTCTTCTATGCGATTGAATGAGCTTGATGAAAGGGAAGCACCCTTAGTATAGATCAAAATGGTTGAGAGACTCCCAAATGAAGATGAAGAAAGTGAGGGAACATTCAACAAAGAGTGGAAGATGTGAGTAACAGTAGGGATAGATGATCCTATCATCTTTGAGTTACCAGGGAGTTACATAGGATATTCCATGGATTTGAGACCTGACCACAATGGAAGAACGAGTATAAGCTTTGTTCCTCTTGATGCACAAAGGGAGGCTCAAACTCCCTTCAAGTTATTCCAGTTTCTCCAAAACATTTAGGATTAGCAGCAAGTAAAGATTTACATTCAGGACCAGTTTGATACACTCATGGAGTTATTTTAAGATGTGACAAAATTTTATATTGGATTCCCATACACCAACAAACTTTCCAAGATTTACTCTATCTCATTTTACCAAGAGAGGCCTCGGAATTAGGAGCACAAGAATAGAGTAATCTTATGAAACCCTACATAATAGGTGTGCACAATGGAAGCTGAGGAATTTGGTGAAACAATCAATCCCTTTCACCTCAAAAAGTATTATGTCTAAAAACCATAAAAATGATAAAACATAAAAAAATAAAAATCTCATATATTCCAAAAATACAAAAAATTGCAAAGATAAAAAAAATCATAATTTGTTTATTGCATTTTAGCATCATTTTGTCCATCTTGCACTTTAGTGAATGTAGGACCCCTCCTTGGTACCCGTCATTATGATAGGAAGTGATCTTACATTTTTCTACCAAAGTTTTGTGATGAGACATCTTATATGTGGTTCTGGTGTTTTGTTTAGAGTACATATATGGTTACACATTACTTTTGGACATATAATTCTAGCTTAGACCATGTTTGATACATATTCTATATATATGCTCATTTACTTTTGTTGTTTAATATGATGTTTAGGATGATGACTAGTATCTTATGTTAGTGGACTATATTCCTCATTTACGTATAGTAATGTATTACTCCATGAGCTGTGTTGTGTAAATTCATGTGCTATATCTGTGGATCATGTAATTTAATGATATGTAGCATTGCAAATACTCCATGAAAATGTTGTTAAGTATCTTTGAGTATCTTGATTATAGTTATTCATCAACTAGTGAAAGATCTCTACTACCATGTATATTGAGAAACGTATTGAGTATCTAGTGGATGTAGTATGTTCATAAGTGCATGAATGATTTAGATGATTTACTAATGTTTTAGTTAGTTTCTATTATATTGTGGCTTCGGCTATTCTATCTCAATCATAACTGACACTGGAAATAAGTGTGCAAGAAACCAAGCTAGTGGATATGGGGAAAACACTTGGAGACCTGTTGTAGTTTACCAGTAAGCTGACCTAGCCTATTTGGAGGGGCTTAGGTCCATTGTATAGTCATGTGCTTGTGATGCTACGTCATGTGTCAATTATGTGTCATCAATGTGTAATATTGTGGTCCGTCATGTGTTTAGCATGTATATTGTAAAAGTTACGTGAAGTTTTCTTGTTGTGGGGGAGGTGGAGTCTGAATAATCTTTCTATCTTGTTAGTTACTAAAAATTAACACCTTTTGTTAATAAAAATTAAACCCATATCCTAGACTTAGGTGGGCCCCTTCAAAAGACATCATAAAACTAAGGAAAAAAATGATTACTAATCACCTTTTTATTAGCATTTCTAATAGTGACATGAATTTATATTTTATTACTACACAAGGGTCCTTGGGAGGGACACATGTTGTCCACCTAAGGAGACAACATGTTGTCCACATTAGGACACATGCTGTCCACTTATGAGGACACATGCTATCTCCAAGAATAGATGTAACTTGGTGGGAAAGGGGGTAAAAGAGAAGAAAGGAAGAGAGGTAGAGGAGGGATGCAATAAATTTCCATGGTTGTAGCTATAATATTGGATGGTTGTAGTTGCAATATTTTAATTATTATAGTTGTAATAATTCTACTATTGTGGCTGTTATATGTCTATTGTTGTAGCCATTGCTATGGTGGTGTGTGTGAAAAGGGGACTATAAGAAAACGAAAAGATGGAGAAGAGAGGGTGAATTTGGGGTCTACATCAATCCATTAGAGTTAACAAGGTAGGCTCTTAAATTTAGAGAAAATTTGATAGAAAAATTTTATGGTTTGGTGATGTATTTTATTGGATTTTATTTTTTGCTATTGCTGTATATTTGTGTTCTTGTTATATGGTGTAATTTTGAGTCTGTGTTGCCAGGAATTGTCTCTTTATGGTGAGCATTCCTTGTGAAATCTGAGAGTTTTCAACATGTGTGAAAGTATTGTGTTAAACCTAAAGTAATATTCTAAGTGTTTCAATCTATGTGAAGTACGTGTGTTTTTAGATGTTATTATGTCAAGCTATGCATTGTCAAGATATACAATTCTATTTTGTGGTGATACCGTTATATTTATGTGAAACCTTGGTTTCCTTGTGTTTTCCACTAGCTTGAGGGTGGATAGTTCTTGTCCTAGGCTGGGAGGTGAGCACCCCACTGGTTTTATCAAAAACTTTGATCCATGTTACAGGTTATAGCAGGTTAAAGGATAGGACTACAGAATGTGATCACTTAGAGCACAAGTTGCAGAAGAGAGAATGTTCCTAGGGTAGCAGTGAAATCATTCTACTATCAATGTCTATAGAAAAAAGGGGTTAAACTCTCTCAAAATATGGTTGTTGAAACCTATAATCATTTCATTATTCTCCATATATAGATGCTATGTAATCTGAAAATCTGGAAAGTAGGAAACTACTATATTTTGGATGTATTTACATTTTCTCTTACATTTCTCATTTGACAATCTAGGAGGGTTAAGGGTTTGAGTTATTTCTTCTCCTTGGAAGATAAATGATAGCTGATTTCTTTTACAAACTAGTTAGGAAATATTTAGCTGCAAATAAATGTTCTATGTTCTGACATGAATAATTCTAAAAAAACAACATGAAGTATTATCTTGATTTAGAAACCAGTAGTTCGCTAAAATGCATTCACTGCATCTCAATTAGTTTGGTTACATTTGAATGATTGCCAGAGAAAAGGGAAAAGTAGAAATGATAGGAAGCAATATTTTACATCTCAAATAAATGTATTTAGTGAACATAATAATTACTTAGTAACTCTTTAGATAAAATTAAAGGAATCAATAAATTCTCTAACACTAGTTATTTTTGTAGGCTCTTTTTTTCCTGAAGCCTTTGCCTCCGAATTGGTTACTCAAGAAAAAAATTCTTTTGAACAAGATTCACTCATAATACTCAGGATACTCTCTTGAGCTCAATAAACTTCCTGAATAGAGGAAGATTTAAATGGACATGACAAACTCTAATTACAGAAAATTAAAAGCAAGTCATAGTCACAGAGAAATATAGACCTTAATTAGTGCATGGAGGTAATAATCAAAATGGCCTATATACGAATGCAGGATACCTATTACCAACACCAATATATCAGAAAAAAAAGATGTACTTACACCTATGGCTTGACCTCTCTACCAAATGGAAAGAAAAAGAAGACACACATTCTAAAAGGTCTTGTGATATATTGGTTTCTATATGCAGATGTAGAGATTAGAATAGGGAAAGGAAAAAATAACCAGAGGATTATTTAGTGACAATCTAGTCCAAGGACTTGTTACCATTTCATCTATGAGGATGGGAATAAATATTTTTTGATTGCTGGTCAGTTTTAAACCTGTTAAAATCTAAATCACTTTCTCAACAAACTGTTTAAGCTCTTAACTCATAAAAACTAAGGACTCCAAATAAACCCCCTTTGCAACGGAAACCTGGGTTAGGTTCTGATAGGAAACCAAACATTGAAAACTCTTTAGAGTCTTCCTGAACTCATCTATATCCATTTATTTCTATCTGCTACAAAAAGGACACAAAAAAAAATCATATCTTCAATGTTAGAGGGATCTAAGCCTTCTCTGTGGGTGTCGAACCTCTGGGTTAACCTGGGCATAGCAAGGAAGAATGTCCACACAAAAAAATAAAAAAATAAATATCTGAATCTAATCCTTACCGCCTAGGAGATGCCATGAGTGACAAAGGGAGGCACTCTTAAGGAAGACACCTACATCCTACTGTGTGCCACTCCATGGCCGCCAATAAACCCTTGAGCATGAGGTTGGGAGAAAACAAACAGAAAATGGGTTAATATTAGGGCAGATTTTAGGGCAACTCTCTTTTAGGGTTGAGCTTTGATTTGTTTTTGTTTTTTGAACCTTGATCTCTACTTAACACATTAATCAATCCTATTACTCTGGCGCTTACCATGTTGCAAGATTTATTTAACACACATGGTAATTCTGGGCATTACAAATTAGGTATCTTGCTTGTTACCTTTACACTAAAAATAATATTATTATTGTAAGCGAGGGTAGAGAATTATCACTAGTCCAGGTGCCTTGAATAACACATAGGAATATATGTATCTTCTTACACTTTATCCTTATTTCATCGACTTAATTGGAGGTAGCATTTGATTCTTTTTGTTAAAAAAAATAACTTATCCATTTAAGCTAGAAAAAAAGAGTTTAGTAAATTCTTTTGTAAATATTTTTTTTGGGGCCTTGATTTTCTTTGGAAAGAGATACATGGCTATAATTATATATTTTCCTTACATTCTTTAATGAAATAGAGAATTACTTAAATCTATATTAGGAATATTGGCTTTGATAATTTTCTCTAGGTTCATCTAGGAATTACTTTAACCCGTGTTATTTACAATTGCTGGGTCTTGTTATATTAATAATAAATTCTTATTTAAAGGGAATTACTTTAACTCGTGTTCTTTACAATTGTTGGGTCTTGCTATATATTAATAATAAATTCTTATTTTAAGGGAATTACTTCAACCCATGTTATTTATAATTGTTGGGCCTTGCTATATTAATAATAAATTGGCATGGATAAATAAAAAATATATAATAATAATAGGTGTTTTTTAAAATTTTCATCCAGCTTGATAAATTTTTTTAAAAAATAAATGTTTTATGATTGTCCTAACTAGGAGTAATAGGGTAAGCATTATTTTAGGATAGGTGAATTAAAATTTTCATTGACATTGGCATGATATATTCTGTGTATTTTTGGAAATTCATAGTTCGGTTGGGGTTCTTTTAATAAAATAAAATATATGTACATGTTTAATACTTTATGATTAGGGTTCAGATTATTAATGAGTTTAGGATTATAAGTAAAGGATTGTAATTATGGTAGTTGAGGTAATAATAAAACTAATGCTAGAACTTATCATAGTAACTTTTCCTTGGCTATATTAATAATGTATTCTTATTTTTAAGGTTATTAAATTTTCCTTCCTTGAAATCAATCAAGAAAAGTTTCTAAATAATCATTGTTAGTATTATGAAATGAATTTAATTATTAGTTTGGGAACAACTGTATGCACTTAGACAATTGAGGTAAATATGGAAATCTAATAAGGTCAACCTAGATGTCTATTCATCCTCATTAATATATGCATTTTTTTTTGGTTCTAAATATTGTATTTCACTTTAATTAATTATAACAATATAAAAATAAAAAATGTGGTGTTTGGTCCTTGTGTCATGTCATTCTTCTTGGTGTTAGTTGTGGGTGTTACAGTGAATGACTTGCTCTTGTACTATTTTCATTTCAGTAAGGAGTCTAAGGTTTCCTAGGTGTAAGGTGATCCTTTAGGTTTTGAGATTCCCCTATGTTCACAATCACCATTCTCCCCCTTCATTCCCAGTGATTCTAATCAAAGCCTAGCTCTTAGCTCTATAATAATCTTAGTCTTAACAATTCATGTTGTTGAGTCTAAGCAAAGTCAATATTCAAACCCACGGTGTCCTAAGGAAGCTTGCAAGTAGACATTCCAAATTCTTCCCTAGTAAAAAGAAAGTTCGACTAGATTATGAAAGCTTTTGGTGGGGCTCATCCCCTTATCTTTCCTAGCCAAAAATGTTAAGAGGATCAAAACTTTGAAGAAACAATTTAAAATACAAGTGAATAAAAAAATGAGTGATCAAAGAAAAAAGAGTGATGAGAAAAGTGAGGATAGAGAGTTCAAAGTTATTATATATCCAAATCTCAAAAGCATTCCTTTCCATAAAAATAAAAAAATTCAAAAAAATGAGAAAATCAAGTGAGCCATTCTAGAAAATACAAAAAAAGAGAGTTACAAAAAATGTGATAGATAAAACATTGATGAGTGTCGATACCCTTGGGTGAAGATAAATCTAATATGAAGTTTCAAGGGTGATATTCTATTAGAGGAAAGAAGAGAAAGGTGTTGGCAAGAGACACTACTAGGCATGTCTGGTGTTGTCATTGATGGCAATTAAATCCATCTTACACATTTGCATTCTATCATCTATTCATATCAAAAGTCAAATTGTAGATTTGTCTAAGTCTGGATAGACAGGAACAGGGCATATGATAGGGTTCATCATTTTGGTCAGCATTTCTCCACTAGTAATCATGTTGTGCTATAGATCTAATGGAATGATAAGGGATGTCAGGGCTACCTACATCCAATATTTTAGCCTCTCGTGTTGAAGAGATTGTAAGTTAGATGCATCTGAATATCAGGTTCTGATTAAACAGTTTAGTCCAGTGAAGAACAGGCTGACTTGGTGTTTGATCCTTGTGCGGATTGAAATAAGTGATTGGTTGAGTAATGTATGAGATCTAGTGCTTTTGGCCGACATGTGAGGTGACTTGGATACATAAGTTCTGGTCTACATTGGTATTTGTGCATGGATTTAGCTGACATAATAGTTTTCTTGAAAAAGCTTCTAAGTTTTCTTGAGGCCAACTGTATTTGAATAAATTTCATGTTGCGGATATATATACTTGATGGATGTGAGCATTTTGAGGTATGGTTGTTTGAATATGAAGTAAGAGGTGCAAAGGGTGGCAGTATCAAGTGCGAAGTAGAAATTTGATCCTCTGATTATGGCAGAATAGTGAAACAGGGTAGAAAAAGATGAAGTGTGTGAAGTCAGTGTACTGAGCTTAACAAGGACTATAATTTTTCATTGTTAGATGTTATTCTTCAAATTAAATATTCTAGTGAACTTTTGTAATTGATTTACATGTAGTGAGCCTCTTTGAGCAATGAGCTCTCGACAGTGTACCCAAAGGCATGTGCCTTCCCATTTGTAGTACTTTTAATAGAGTATAAATTTCTTGTGGGTTAAACCCCATCATGGTTTTTCCCTTAATTGGGTTTCCACATAAAAATCCTGGTGTTCATGTGTTGTGATCTTGTTGTTTCTGTTCTTGTGTTCATGCTTCTTTCTTTTGGATGTATGTCGTAAATTATTAAAGGAACAAAGTAATAAGTTTTGCAGAACATTGATTCACCCCCCTCTCAGTGTTCCTTATTTTCAACAATTGGTATCAGAGCCAAGTTCCTTAGAAGAAGTTTAACAACTTGAGGAAGATTTGGGAAGGTGTTTTCAATGGGTTCTTTCAAGCATTCTGATGGTATCAATCATCAACTTCAAGTAGCCTTAAATGATCTTGACCTGTCTAGAGTAGAAATCAGAGATCTGTAAGAGAAGCTTAAAGATGCTAAAGATTTCATTGAGACCTTAAAAGGACATCTGAACAAATCTAATGAAAAGAGAAAGGAGCTGCTTCATCAGCTAGCAAATCAGAATGAAGACAATGACATGGATGAGGCCTTGAAGGAGAAGACAAAGGAATGTGAGAAGTTAGCAAAATAAGTTGTCCTAAAACATGAGATAGAATTTGGGGTGATGAGGCTATCTAAGGAAATTTAAGAAAGCAAGAAGAATGAAGAAAAACTAAATCAATCTCTGAAAGAAAGAATAGACGAGTGCTATAGATTAGACAAAATAATTGGTCATTTAGAATATGATCTAAGTGGGTGCTTGAATCTGGGATGATGAATGCAGATAAAGAAGCCTATTGTAGATCTATTGAAGCAAATTTTAGAAGAAAAGAAGCTAATGTGATTGATTGCGGAGCAATTGAAGATTGACTGTATGTAGAAATAGTATAACCAGATGTATTAGGGCAGAACATTTATTACAATGAAGAATTAGGTTTTGTGGAGGGTAAAAGTTAATTCATTCAAACACTTGAATCACTTTGCATTTGAAGAAAACAAGGAGAAGAGCACCTGAGATGAAATTCTAGAAAATTGAAGTGCAAAGAATGAATTCAGCAGCTAACCCTAATTCCATGAAGAAAAAGGTATTTCTTTGCGCAACTTTGAACTTGTAATATTTTAAAATGGTTACTCCTTTGGTTGTGAACATCACTGAGTGGCCTATGCCAAAGTTTAAGAAGCATCCTTTCAAATCCATTGAAGTTGATCTGATGGGTGTGTTTTCTAAGGTTCCATATGGAGTTCTGCACACAGAGGATATTAGGGCTTATATTCACGCGCCTCTAGAGGAGCATGGTGACTCAAGGTTTGCTGATCTATTCATGAATCACCTAAAAGGTGATGATTTTGAGCTCAAACCAGAATACAAAGTCCTGAAAGACAAGAATTTCATACAATTTGTTGAGTTTTCATGTTTTGTGGACGACAAGTGGGTCCGGTATGTCTTGAGCCATATCCATGAATAGTTTCTATGGTTGAATCATCCATTCAAACTCACAAAGGATGTAATAAGCACAGTTACATGACTAAATTCAACTAGTACCTTGCCTCAGCTGAAGGCTGTGAAGATTCAAGAAGTCATCGAGGCAACCAGCGCAAAATTTGACAAGAGAGCCATGACTATAAATGACATAGAGGATCATGGGGTCAGATTCACATCAATGGTGAGAGGATATAGGATATATTACTCTAGCAGAGAAAATTTAGTTTTAAGAACAACCATCTATGCTGCATATAAGATGGTAAAAGAAGGTGCAGACTATGATCTTTGTGAACTATTGTTGAACCAGCTTATGGAGAACCTAAGCAAGATAAAGAAGGACAAGAAGTACTCATTCAAATATGGTACGCTAATCATGTGTCTTTTCTTTTATTTCTTGAGTGATCTCCCTAAGAATAAGAATATATATTGGTCCAACAACCAACCGGTAGAAATCTAGATTAGAAATCATTTGAGTTGTTTGGGTAGTTATGATGCACAAAAGACTACACTTTGGGGATTCTTCAAAAATTTCCAGAGTATAATGTAGGCTAGGGAGAGAATACCTAGAGTTGTGGTTGAGAAATACAAGGACACCATTTGTTTTATGGTTATTGTTGATCAGTACAAAATGGAAGTAGTGGAGGCTAGAGTTGTGTGGATCATGCCCATGGGGTATGAAGTGGATGAGCGTGTGTTGGAATTGTATGCACAACATTTGTTAAGTCAACCTAGGGATCCGACTGAAGAAAGATTTGAAACTTATGAATAAATTTCATAAAAACTACATCTTGAATTCAAAGCTCATGAAACCAAATGGAAAGTAAGGAAAGAAGTTGAGTAGTTGGTTGAGAATCTAGGCCTTACTAAGGAAGTTGTGAGGCAATTCAGGGAAAGAACAGAAAAGGCTAAGAAGTAGAAGCAGGATAGGGAATAGAAAAGTGTTCTGGCAGAAGCTCCCTCCAAGTCAAGGTCTACTAGGAGTACTAGTTCAACCTCTGGTGCATCACCTTCTCCTGTTACAGAGAAATCCAAAGAAAAACCCACTGGTAAGGGAGGAAAATGAACAAAAGCAATGGAAAAGAGGTCATATGTCAGTGTCTAAAAAGAGGATGAAGAAGAAACTGACTCAGATGATGAAGTTAAAGAGTTGAAGGCCTTAAGAACTAAAGCTACCAAAGTGTCTAAGGAGAAGCCCTCCGGAAGCACAAAGTCAAGAAGAAGGCATAATTCAGAGGCTGGTGTTGAGAAGGCAACTCCTTATGTGGAGGACATCATTAAGACAATTACTGTAGATGGAAACCTAAAACCAATGACTAAATTATATGATCATTACAGTGATGCTAACAAAAGAATTTTGGAGGATGCTACTGTAAAATATTTGAATGTATTCAACAGAGCTCTAGTGGAAATTTTGGTAGAAATCACTAAGAGTTTAAGAGACATTATGGAATTAAGAAAAGAAGCTGCTAAATCAAAAGATCTAGAGCTAAGGGAACATGTAACATCCAGTCTGTGTCTGGTGATCTCTAGAAAAGGAGCAGATAAGATTCTCAAAGAAGTCAAGAATGAATTCATAAGAAAGAAAATGATGAATAAGCTAATGATTGGAGACATTGATGAAGTTGTTAAAAAACATAACAAATTATAAAGAAAGCATTGGACAAGAATAAGTTTTATGTGGTTACAGAAGAACTAGTTGATATTAAGGGTGCATCAGTTCTGAATAATGAAGAGCTACAGAAAAATGAGCAACAAACTGGAGTAGATGATGTCTTCATTCCAGAAGAAGAAACATTGAATTAAGAAGATGAAGAAATGATGAAGGAAGATCAAGAAAAAGAAACTGATGATAAAATTGATTCCTCCACTCCAGATGTTGAGGTATTTGACAATACTACCACCAAGGATCCACCAAATCCTCCATAAGAGAATATAGAAGATTTTTTTGAGATAGATAAAAGAAAGGTTGCTTTTGATAATGATGCAGAGAATGTAGAAGCTAAGAAAAAGAATAAATATGATAAATAGGACAATGTGGTTTACTCCCAAAAGGGAGAAGATGAAGGCCCTGAAGAGCATAAATCTGAGACATCGTTTTGGGCAAGAGACACTGCAGAAGCAGTGAGAGAAATTTTGGAAAGAGACAAACAAATTGAAGAAGATCAGGATATAATTCAGGGACCAATCAATTTTGATACTTTATCACTGGTGTAAAAGATAAAGATAGACTCTATTGCTCAAGCTAAGGACCGAGAAGAAATCTTAAAGTCTCATATAGAAGATACCGAGCTGCTTGGCCTTACATCTGGGATTTTGGAGAAAATCATGCCCACATTTCAAAAGGATTCTTCAGCATCTCCCTCTGTTCAATTGAAAAGCTTGATAAACTCTGTAAGTTCTCATTTTGAAACCTTAGAGAAGTCAGCAGAAGTTAATGTCAAAAATGAATTTAATGAGAAGAGGTTTGCTGAAATAAAGAAAATAATTAGCTATGATAGATCTAGGCTTAATACCAGTGTAAAGAGTATTCAAAATGCCCTATCTAAAGGTGCAGAGATCTATAAGTTTTTTCTAAATAGATCTAAAGCTATTGAAGATATTGAGAAAAAGATTAAGGACATAGAGCTCAAACTGTTTAATATTTCTCGGTCATATAGTCCTCTAACTGAGTCTATAACTATCAAAGAATGCCAAGTAGTAAGTTTGCGAAATGAATTGAGTGATTTGGAAAAGGAAAAGGTCAAAGTTTTGGTCAGATTAGATGAGCTCTGGGGGCTAATTTCCCCCATGTTAAAAACTATGTATGATCTATTGGCAGAGTCCCAAGCTGCAGCTGCTACTAGTGATCCTACTAAACTTCAAAAGGCAGAATCACTGGCATTTTTGTTCAGTGGGTAGATATCTATCTTGGACAGTATTAGAAAGAACTGGGACAATGAATTGACAAAGTTGAAAAACATTTTTAGTGATATCTTTTTCCTAATGAACAAAGCCTAAGAATTGTATGTTCATATGGGGAAGTATGTAGAGTTTTGACCCTTGTACATAAAATATTTGCATGAATTTTGGTATGTGGATCCCAGCCTTTACCATTGATGTCAAAGGGGGAGAGGAAAAAGTGAAAAATGAGGAATTCAGCTAAGAGGGAGTAATTGGAAATCACAAAGTGTACATAGTAAGGGGGAGTTGTTCTAACACTTAGTCATTTTTCACTAAGTGTTGCCATCAATGCAAAAGGGGGAGATTGTTGGAAAGAGACACTGCTAGGCATGTCTGGTGTTGTAATTGATGGCAACTAAATTCATCTTACTCATTCACATTGTATCATCTATTCATATCAGAAGTAAGATTGCAGATTTGTCTAAGTTCAGATAGAGAGGAACATGGCATATGACATGGTCCAACATTTTGGTCTGCATTTCTCAACCGGTAATCATGTTGTGATGTGGATCTAAGGGAATGATAAGGGATGTCAGGGCTACCTAAATCCAAGATTTTAGCCTCCGGTGTTGAAGGGATTGAAAGTTACATGCATCTGAGTATTAGGTTCTGATTAACTCGTTCGGTCCGGTGAAGAACAAGCCGACTTGGTGTTTGATCCTTGTGTGGATTGAAAGAAGTGATTGGTTGAGTAATGTATGAGATCCAGTGTTATTGGCCAACATGTGGGGTGACCTGGATACATAAGTTCTAGTATGCATTGGTATTTGTGCATGGATTTAGCTGACAGAACAGTGTTCTTGAAAAAGCTTCTAAGTTTTCTTAAGGCTGACTGTAATTGAATAAATTTCATGTTGCAAATATATCTAATCGGTGGATGCAAGCATTTTAAGGTGTGGTTGTGTTAATATGAAGTAAGTGGTATTGACCAACATGTGAGGTGACCTAGATACATAAGTTCTGCTCTGCATTGGTATGTGTGCATGGATTTAGCTGACAGAACAGTGTTCTTGAAAAAGCTTCTAAGTTTTCTTAAGGCTGACTATAATTGAATAAATTTCAAGTTGCGAATATATATAATTGATGGATGCAAGCATTTTGACGTATGGTTGTGTGAATATAAAGTAAGAGGTGCAAAGGGTGGTAGTATCAAGTGCAAAGCAGAGATCTAATCCTCTGATTATGCCAGAACAATGAAACAAGGTAGAAAAAGATGAAGTGTGTGAAGTCAATGTACTAAGCTTAATTGGAACTGTAATTTTGCATTGTTAGATGCTATTCTTCAATTCAAACATTCCAGTGAGCTTTTGTAATTGATTTGTAGGCAGTGAGCCTCTTTGACCAGTGAGCTCTCTGTAGTGTGCCCGAAGGCATGTGCCTTCCCATTTGTAATACTTTTAACAGAGTATAAATTTCTTATGGATTAACCCCCATCATGGTTTTTTTTAACTGGGTTTCCACATAAAAATCTCGGTGTTCATGTGTTGTGATCTTGTTGTTTCTGTTCTTGTGTTCATGCTTCTTTCTTTTGGATGTAAGTGGTAAATTATTAAAGGAACAAAGTAATAAGTTTTGCATAACACTAATTCACCCCCCCTCTCAGTTTTCTTTATTTTCAACAATTGGTATCAGAGCTAAGTTCCTTAGAAGAAGTTTAATAGCTTGAGGAAGATCTAGGAAGGTGTTTTCAATGGGTTCTTTCAAGCCTTCTGATGGTATCAATCAACAAATTCAAGTAAACTTAAATAATTTTGACCTATCCAGAGTAGAAATCAAACATCTGCAAGAGAAGATTAAAGATGCTGAAGATTTCATTGAGACCTTAAAAGGACATCTGATCAAATCTAATGAAAAGAGAAAGGAGTTGCATCATCAGCTAGCAAATCAGAATGAAGACAATGACATGGATGAGGCCCTGAAGGAGAAGACAAAGGAATGTGAGAAGTTAGCAAAAGAAGTTGTTGTCCTAAAACATGAGATAGAATCTGGGGTGATGAGGCTATCCAAGGAAATTGAAGAAAGGAAGAAGACCGAAGAAAAACTAAATCAGTCTCTGAAAGAAAGAATAGAAGAGTGCTATAGATTGGATAGAATAATTGGTCATCTAGAATCTGATCTACAAGAAACTAGAGATAATGAGGATCAACTTGAAAGACAAATTGTCATTCTCAAACATGACCGAGAAGTTGCAAATGAGTACAAAGTAAAGTTCAAGATAAGCTTAGCCAAACTTGAGGTGCTGCTTGAGAGTCAGAATAAGGTGGATGATAAGCATGGTCTGGGATTTGAGAAAGGAGAAAGCTCTAGATCCGAACAAAGAAATCCTAAAGCAAGAAATCAAAGAAGGAATCCTAGAAGACCCCCAGTAAGACAACCTAATGGTTAAAGGTATCCATCTTTCAATAGAAATTGTTTCAAATGCAACAAGTATGGTCATAGAGCTAATCAATGTAGAAGTCAAGTGAATCAGAATGCATCATCCTTCTCCAGTCAATGCTTTAATTGCAAAAGGATAGGTCATAAGGCTGAGGAATGTAGAAGTGGATCAAGGAATCCTCCTAAGAACAAACAAGTTTTCAATGGAAGATGTTTTACTTGAAACAAGTTTGGTCATATGGCAATGCAATGAAGATCTAAACCTAGTCCAACATGTAATTGTCAGAGAAATAAAATTATATGTTTTAACTGCAACAAATCTGGACACATTGCTAAGTTTTGTAAAAGTGAAAAGGTGAACTCACAGGCGGGAAGAACAAAGTAGAAGATGGACAAAGGCAAAGGAAAAGTAGATGTGAATGAAATTCAGAAAGAAATGAATAAAACATGGGTGAAGAAAGATGCAAATAATGAAGGTGATGTGTCCGCACCAGAATCTGGTGCTGATAATTCCTCTGAGAATTGAAATGGGAGCTCTAGCTCAGGGGGAGCTGCATTGAAAATCTAATTCCCCCTATTAGTAAGTGGGTACTTGAATCTGGCATGATGAATGAAGATAAAGAAGCCTATTACAAATCTGTTGAAGTAAATTCTAGAAGAAAAGAAGCTAATGCGATTGATTGGGGAGCAATTCAAGATTTACTATATGCAGAAATAGTATAACCCGATGTATTAGGGAAGAACATTTATTACAATGAAGAATTAGGTTTTACAAAGGATAAAAGGTCATTCATTCAAACATTTGAATCATTTTGCATTCAAAGAAAATAAGGAGAAGAGCGCCTGAGCTGAAATTCTAGAAAATTAAAGTGCGAAGAATGAATTTAATAGCTAACCCTAATTCCATGAAGAAAAAGATATTTCTTTGTGAAGCTTTGAACTTGTAATCTTTTGAAATGGCTACTCCTCTTGTTGTGAACATCACTGAGTGGCCTAGGCCAAAGTTTAAGAAACATCCTTTCAAATCCATTGAGGTCGATCTGATGGGAGCATTTTCTAGGGTTCCATATGGAGTTCTGCACACAGAGGATATTAGGGCTTATATTCATGCGCCTCTAGAGGAGCATGGAAACTCAGGGTTTGCTGATCTATTAATGAATCACTTAAAAGGCGATGATTTTGAGCTCAAACTGGAATACAAAGTCTTGAAAGACAAGAAGTTCATACAATTTGTTGAGTTTCCATGTTTTGTGGAGGACGAATGGGTCTGGTATGTCTTGAGGTTTATCCATGACAAGTTTCTATGGTTGAATCATTAATTCAAAATCACAAAGGATGCAATAAGCGCAGTTATAGGACTGAATTAAACTGCTACCTTGCCTTAGTTGAAGGTTGTGAAGAATCAAGAAGTCACCGAGGCAACCAGATCAAAATTTGACAAGAGAGCCATGACTATAAATGACATGGAGGATCATGGGGTCAGATTCACATCAATGGTGATAGGATATAGGATATATTACTCTAGCAAAGAAAATTTAGTTTCAGGAACACCCATCTATTCTGCATATAACATGGTAAAAGAAGGTGCAAACTATGATCTTTGTGAACTGTTGCTAAACTAGCTTATGGAGAACCTAAGCAAGATAAAGAAGGACAAGAAGTACTCATTCAAATATGGTACGCTAATCATGTGTCTTTTCTTTTATTTCTTAAGTGAGCACCCTAGGAATAAGAATATATATTGGTCTAACAACCAACCAGTAGCAGTCCAGATTAGAAATCATTTGAGTTGTTTGGATAGTTGTGATGCAGAAAAGACTGCACTTTGGGGATTCTTAAAAAATTTCCAGAGTATGATGTACGCTAGGGAGAGAATGTACCTAGAGCTGTGGTTGAGAAATACAAGGACACCATTTATTTTATGGTTATTTTTTATCAGTGCAAAATGGAAGCAGTGGATCCTAGAGTTGTGTCAATCATGCCCATGGGGTATGAAGTTGATGGGCGTGTGTTGGAACTAAATGTACAACATTTGTTAAGTTGGCCTAGGGATCCGACTGAAGAAAGATTTGGAACTTATGAACAAATTTCATAAAAACTATATCTTGAATTCAAATCTCTTGAAACTAAAAGGAAATTAAGGAAAGAAGTTAAGAAGTTGGCCGAGAATCTAGGCCTTACTAAGGAAGTTGTGAGGAAATTTAGGGAAAGAATAGAAAAGGCTGAGAAGGAGAAGCATGATAGGGAAGAAAAAAGTGTGAGTCTGGTAGAACGTCCCTCCAAGTCAAGGTCTACTAGGAGTACTAGTTCAACCTCCGATGCATCACCTTCTCCTATTGCAGAGAAATCCAAAGAAAAACCCACCAATAAGGGAGGAAAAAGAACAAAAGCAATGGCCAAGAGGTCATATGTCAGTGTGGAAAAAGAGGATGTAGAAGAAACTGACTCAGATGATGAAGTTAAGGAGTTGAAGGCCTGAGGAACTAAAGCTACTAAAGTGTCTAAGGAGAAGCCCTCCGGAAGCACAAAGTCAAGCAAAAGGCGTACGTCAGATGTAAGTGTTGAGAAACCAACTCCTTCTGTGGAGGGCATCATTAAGACAATCACTGTAGATGGAAAGCTAAAACTAATGACTAAATTCTATGATCATTACAGTGATGCTGACAAAAGAATTTTGGAGGATGCTACTGGAAAATATTTGAATGTATTCAACAGAGCTCTAGTGGAAATTTTGGCAAAAATTCCTAAGAGTTTAAGAAACATTATGGAATTGAGAAAAGAAGCTGCTTAATCAAAAGATCTAGAGCTAAGGGAACATGTAATGTCCAATCTGTGTCTGGTGATCTCTAGAAAAGAAGTAGATAAGATTCTCAAAGAAGTCAAGAATGAATTCTAAAGCAAGAAAAGGATGAATAAACTGATGATTGGAGACATTGATGAAGTTGTTAAAGAAACATAACAAATTCTAAAGAAAGCTTTGGACAAGAATAAGTTTTATGTGGTTATAGAAGAACTAGTTGACACTGAGGATGCATTAGTTCTAAATAATGAAGAGATGCAGAAAAATGAGCAACAAACTGGAGTAGATGATGTCTTCATTCCAAAAGAAGAAACATTCAATAAAGAAGACGAAGAAATGATGAAGGAAGACCAAGAAAAAGAAATTGATGATAGAATTGATTCCTCCACTCTGGATGTTGAGGAATTTGATAATACTGCCACTAAGGATCCACCAAATCCTCCAAAAGAGAATATAGAAGATATTTTTGAGATAGATAAAAGCAAGGTTGCTTCTGATAATGATGCAGAGAAGGCAAAAGCTAAGAAAAAGAATTAAGATGATAAATAGGACAATGTGGTTTACTCCCAAAAGGGAGAAGATGTAGGCCCTGAAGAGCATAAATTTGAGACATCATTTTGGGCAAGAGACACTACAGAAGCAGTGAGAGAAATTTTGGAAAGAGATAAACAAATTGAAGAAGATCAAGATATAATTCAGGGACCAATCAATTTTGATACTTTATCACCGGTACAAAATATAAAGTTAGGCTCTATTTCTCAAGCTAAGGCCCGAGAAGAAATCTTAAAGTCTCATATAGAAGATAGTGAGTTGCTTGGCCTTGCATCTGGGATTTTGGAGAAAATCATGCCCACATTTCAGAAGGATTCTTTAGCATCTCCCTCCAGTCGGTTGAAAATCTTGATAAACTCTATAAGTTCTCATTTTGAAACCTTAGAGAAGTTAGTAGAAGTTAATGTCAAAAATAAATTTAATGAGAAGAGGTTTGCTAAAATAAAAATAATAATTAGCTATGATAGATCTAGGCTTGATACTATTGTAAACAGTGTTCAAAATGCCCTATAGAAAGGTGCAAAGATTTATAAGTTTTGTCTAAATAGATCTAAAGTTGTTGAAGATATTGAGAAAAAGATCAAGGACATAGAGCTCAAACTGTCCAATATTTCTCAGTCATATAGTCCTCTAACTGAGTCTATAACTATCAAACAATGCCAAGTAGTAAGTTTGTAGAATGAATCGAGTGATTTGGAAAAGAAAAGGTCAAAGTTTTGGTCAGATTGGATGAGCTCCAGGGACTAATTTCCCCCAAGTTAGAAACTATGTATGATCTATAGGTAGAGTCCCAAGGTGCAACTACTACTATTGATCCTACTAACCTTCAAAAGGCAGAATCAGTGGCATTTTTTTTCAGTGGGCACATATCTATCTTGGGCAGTATTAAAAACAACTAAGACAATGAATTGACAAAGTTGAAAAACATTTTTGGTGATATCTTTTTGTTGATGAACAAAGCCTAAGAACTGTATATTCATATGCGGAAGTATGTAGAGTTTTGACACTTGTACATAAAAATTTTGAATGAATTTTGGTATGCTGATCCCAATATTTACCATTTATTTCAAAGGGGGAGAGGAAAACAATGAAAAATGAGGAATTTAGCTAAGGGGGAGCAATTGGAAATCACAAAGTGTACATAGTAAGGGGGAGCTGTTCTAACACTTAGTCATTTTTTACTAAGTGTTGCCATCAATGCCAAAGGGGGAGATTGTTGACAAGAGACATTGCTAGGCATGTCTGGTGTTATCATTGATGGCAACTAAATCCATCTTACACATCTACATTGTATCATCTATTCATATTGGAAGTCATATTATAGATTTGTCTAAGTCTGGTTAGAGAGGAACAGGGCATATGACAGGGTTCAGCATTTTGGTCCGCATTTCTCCACTGGTAATCATGTTGTGTTGCAGATCTAAGGGAATGATAAGGGATGTCGGGGCTACCTAAATCCAAGATTTTAGCCTCTGGTGTTGAAGGGATTGAAAGTTACATGCATCTAAGTATCAAGTTCTGATTAAACAGTTTAGTTCGGTGAAAAACAGGCTGATTTGGTGTTTGATCCTTGTGTGGATTAAAAGAAGTGATTGGTTGAGTAATGTATGAGATCTAGTGGTATTGGCCGACATGTGAGGTGACCTAGATACATAAGTTCTAGTCCACATCGGTATTTATGCATGGATTCAGCTGACAGAATAGTGTTCTTAAAAAAGCTTCTAAGTTTTCTTGAGGCTGACTATAATTGAATAAATTTCATGTTGTGGATATATATACTTGATGGATGCTAGCATTTTGAGGTATGGTTGTGTGAATATGAAGTAAAGAGGTGCAAAGGGTTGCAGTATCAAGTGCAAAGCAGAGATCTGATCCTCTAATTATGGCAGAATAGTGAAATAAGATAGAAAAAGATGAAGTTTGTGAAGTCTTTGTGCTGACCTTAATCAGAACTGTAATTTTGCATTGTTAGATGCTATTCTTTAGTTCAAACACTCTAGTGAACTTTTGTAATTGATTTGTAGGTAGTGAGCCTCTTTGAGCAGTGAGATCTTGGCAATGTGCCCAAAGGCATGTGCCTTCCCCTTTGTAATACTTTTAACAGAGTATAAATTTCTTGTGGGTTAACCCCCACCGTGGTTTTTCCCTTAACTAGGTTTCTACGTAAAAATTCTAGTGTTCATGTGTTGTGATCTTACTATTTCTATTCTTGTGTTCATGCTTCTTTCTTTTGGATGTATGTGGTAAATTATTAAAGGAACAAAGTAATAATGTTTGTAGAACACTAATTCACCCCCCTCTTAGTGTTCCTTATTTTCAACAAAAGGTACAAAGCACAGACATGCACTAGCTGAGACAAGCTAATAGTCGAGTAGTCTTTAGGGCCATTTTCTACTTAGGGACCTTGATTCTTCCCCATTTTTTCCTTTACCCCGAGTCTATCTTGCTTGCCATCTATGAACTAAGTGTAGTGGACACCAATAAAATGTTTTGCTTAGTTAAGTTGAAAGCTTATCAAAATGTCTTATCTAGATAAGGATAAGTGTTTAAACTTTAGCAAAGCCTAAAATTCAGAAGCACTCCATCTCTTCCCTATCCCCACTTGAGTTCCAAATCCATATCTCACAAAGTTAATAGGTCTTCTACACCAAGATAATCCACAATCCCCTAGATTGAAAATCATGTTGAAGAACAGTCATAATGTTTGTTCCATAATGCATCATATCAAATCAAAAAAAGAAATCCAAAGCAATAAAGTTAGTTTCATAACTCATGACATTGGATCATAGAAGTATAAATTTACTCGAGTATCATTTTGTTCTTGCATTGCATATCATCCCCTACATTCATATATATCCTAAAAAAGAAATAAAAACATATCATTGTCATCATGTATGCATTCTTAGAGTTAAGGGTCTACACAATAAAAATGTTCTAAAAAATTCTAGATTAGATAAGAGATAAGCATTCATACAATATTAGTAATCATGTAGAGATAGTTTTATAAGACATATGATACAAGCAGACAAAAGTACCAGAGCTTAGACAAAATGCTCTCAAGAGAAACAAGACTCCCCATGCAAGGGAGCACAATAAGGAAACAAATAGGAAAATGCCTCAAGGATGGATCCCTCCAAGTAAACCATCAAGGATCCTACTCTTTTGCCTCTGAATGACACTAGAATCTCCATGAGACCTATGAGAATGAGGAACCCTACTCTCAGCCTGAGAATGTGAAGGACCTATTGTCCTTGAATCAGGACGTCGAATCCTAAGACAAACCATCTCTCGAAGAATGGAATTCTCACCCCTAAGGGTATGATTTTATGCTCTCAAAGTGGCATTATCCTTGCACCCATGGTAGGTAGGAGCAAAACTATCTATGTGTCGACTAGCTCTAGTAGGAACTCCAAGATCAACAAGAAGTTTCTCCCATGATAGACTAGTGAAACGACCAACTAAATCAATAGAAGTGTGATGAAAAAAGGTCCTCCATTCCTCAACATTACCTAAAAAAAAGAGAGAAGGAATGATGATTCATGATTTAACAAGAGGTACATGACAAAATATGAAAACAAGATAAACTTATGAGGATCATCAGATTGCCAGGTGGGATCAATGCACCACATCTCATCATTGGAAAGAGGAGTTCTATGACCTGAATAAGTAGACCCTGATGTCTCCTCCTCGTCTAAATCAACCTCCTAGTCATCTCTAGCTGACTGATCATCTCTCTTAGGATCATAGTCCTTGTTAGTAGAGTTAGTGTCCTCCAACACAATGAGTCTTTGGGAAGGATCTCCTCTCCCTCCTGTCTATCCACCTCTCAAGGTCCTAGAAGTTTTGGTAATCAAATCCTAGGAGTCAAAGGATTCCAATTGATAGGCCTCTAGTGGACCTCACCCATCTCCCAGACAGACCGGCAACAAGTAGGAGTCAGGGAAAATCCTCTAGAAAGTCATCTCCTAGCTGTTGAAGAATTTGCTCAATATGGTGAGCCTCAATAAATCTATTGCAATAAAAAATCTTAGAAACATTGTGACAATAATCTTGGACCTGCCTATCAGGAGACCAAGTGCCCTCCATATCCACATAAGATCAAAGATCATGTCTGCATCAGTAAGAGTAGCCACCAAATGTAATGAAGTATCAAAATGTTTGACTCGTGCCCATCTAGTAGCTATCAAAAGTCTTGGATCAGGAAGTGGAAGCTCCTTCTAATATGGCCTAGTGTGCTCATTATTCCAATTCATGATTAGAGTGGAGTCGCTGAATGCAAGAGCCCTACGAAGAGAAATGCAATAGAAATCATGATAAACCATAGCAAGGATGTTAGAACCCCATGCAAAAATGATACCTTTCTCTATGCACCAAATGATGGGTGCCCAACACCATCTAAGATGAGCTAAGCCTTGTCTCCCAACAACCTTGATGCAATCAAGACAATAAGGTACTTCCTCAAGAGAAGAATGTGAAGCTGAGGTACTGAAGTGAGACGAACTCCTATTTACTCATCAGGATGACCCACCCCATGATCAAAGCCCAAGATGCCTTGTCCTCAATGGAATCACCAGTAAGAAGAACAAGTGGGTGTCCTCTCACAGGGACTTCTAGGATGCGATAAACATCATACAAGATAATGGTCCACTCCCCTGAGACTTGGGGGAACCTGAAGGTGTTCTTATCATCATCCCAACAGGTCAGGATATTATAGTAGATATGAGAGGTAGGATGTACAATAGGAACCTAACAAATCCTCTAAGCCTGCCCTTTTCAAGACAACAAGATCACCATGAGATAGAGAATCATACATCTCATATAGCCACAACTACTCACAGTTTGTATTCCATCGAATGTGCATATCCTGTCATCATAAAGGAACTTTCAATAGATCCCGCCAAACTCAAAAATTCTAAACAAATCATATAACTTGTGAAAATTTCACAAAAAAAGCATATAAAACTTACAAAATTACAATAAATTGATGAATTTATTGTTCAAATTAGATCAAAATAGAGTGTTGTAAATGTCAAAAAAATTCAAATTTTAGTCAGAATTGAATTGGTTGGGTCGTCCCTTTCATTAGGTCAAATCTCCCTCAGGTGACCCAAATGTACAACAAGATCTCCCCAGGCAACCTAGTTGCACAACTAGATCTCCACTAGATGACCCTGTTGCTTAGCGAAATCTCCCTCAAGTGATTGGACTATAGAAAGAATTGACCCTATTCCACTTCCCCTCATGCTAAAATGCTCTAAAACTGTAAGTTTTGATCAGTTTTGGTAAACGAAAGATTGATCCTATTCTAAACGACAAGTTAAATAAAATGCAACAAGAAAAATTGACAAAAATAGACACATTCACAAGATTTTTCACAAAAAGAAAACTAGGGTTTAGAGGACGGTTTTTGACTGATTTTGCACCTGATTCTTAGTGGTAGAAGGAGTAGCAGCCATCTTTGCGATCTCCTCAGTGATATCTTTCCAACGGCTACTTGCATAACCAATTCCGTCAGCATTTCAATCCATTCACTCTAATTTCTCCACTCTTTTCTTCTCTTAGCTTAGTTTATTTTTTTGCATTTCTAGAATAATTATTTCTTTTATGCATCTTTTGTGCTCTCATTTTGCATGCTATCATCCCTACAAGTCTCCTTGACAAAGGCAAACAACTAGGTGAACTTACAGATCTATGGTATACTAATCATTTTAGTTTTGATTACTTGTTTTGATATATCTAAATGTCAAACTAATACTAGTTATTGCAGGTACTGTTGTAGAAAATTGACAACATGTAAGGCCTATTTTAGGAATGGTACCTACCCTTCATGTAGACTACTATCTCTGAGGTGGCAAATATGTAAGCACTAAAATTACACCTAGCCTCCACGAGGACCCCATGATGACTCATAATATTTGCCACGTACATGTAAGTGTGAAATAACACCCTCTCAACAATGATTCTCTTAGTAACATTTAGGTTTTCCCTCCTATTTTTGTTTCCCCTTTGTTGTACTAACCTTTTCCCTACTTTCGATACTTTTCGACACTTGTCGATTCTTGTTTCCTATGCTTGTGACTTCCTCTTTAAGCCTTGTATTCATCTATTTGTTGTGGTTTGACCTTTTCCTAGTGTTTTTAGTCCAACCCAACCTCTAGGAGCCCTCTACAGGACCTGTCAAGCCATCTCCAACTTTTAGTTTTCAGTTTTGGTCAACCAAGACAAATATCCCCCTATTATTTCAGGATCTCCCCTGGGAGATTTAACTTTTGCAAGTGGAGATTTTGATTTTGACCACTTTTTGACCAGTTTCTAGAGGCATCTCACCTCCTTTTTAGCTAACTGACCATCTCCAACCCTTCTTTCCAACCCAGGATCTCCCATCTATGGGCCACACATGGGTCACCCTTGGGTGACCTAGATTGGTAAAAGGGGCAACCCCTGGGCAACCCTGTCATCTTTTTTAAGCCATGGAAAAGCTTGAGTTTTGGATGTGAAAAAGCTCTGTTTTGACTCATTTTTCTTCATGTTTGCATGAGTTTCTAGCCTAAACATATAGTTAACTATTCAAAGCCTCCAAGCATGCATAATTAGCTCCTTTTTATCTCAACTTGTCATCTAATGCACTGTTGCTAACTCCATTTTTTCTTTAGTGATAAGCTATATTAGCTTGTTCACTCCCTAATCAAATGAGTTAACTCTCCAATAAAGGGATTTAACTCTCCATTCTCTCCCACCTCTCATGACCCCCTTCAACCTATAAATACCCACCTCCCTCAAGCACAAAGGGATGCAATTCCATTTGTGCATCCAGTCTTTGTAGGTCTTTGGTCTCCACGTAGAATTCATATGCTCATACAAGACTTATGAGACTTCTATTTCATTGTTGTTTCATCCAAGATTTGCTAAAAACTTCTCAATGCGTCAATATTCTAACCATTTGCAAGCCATAGCGCTCATTAACTCACATTGAGCTCACATTTCAAGCTTTCTAAAGCTCTTTTGCATCACTTCCTTGTTGTTGCCAAGAGGAGATCTTCACTGCTACAAAAGCACGAAGAGATTTTTGACATAAGGATTCTTGAGGGTAGTGGAGGCTCATGCATCTCACATTCTAGGTTCTTTAGTGTTTTTTTCATTTTGATAGTAATTAGCTAATCTTTAAATTGTTGTTGGTAATAGTAGTTGGATGTTGCAATTTCCTTCATAGAATAGATAGGATTTGAATTGTCAAATTAGTTTTCTTCCAAATTCTTTTGCATCATTAGTTTAGTTTATTTCAAAGCAATTTCATTTCTTAGAGTAATTAAATCCAAATATCTAGAAAAATCAAATCAAAAACATAGATCAGATTGCATTAGGTAAACCCATTCCAGATTGCATACATATTTCAATTTCTAAATCAAGAAAGTACTTTACTTTCATAAAAGATCCAAAAAACCACAAAAATATTGTCTTGCATTCATATAGGCTTGCATACATTCAAAAACAAAAAAAAATAACAAAAACACTAGCACCAAAAGAAGATTGTAAACCCTCAATTTCATCACAAGGTCAACATTAGTCAAGCCCTCGATTTCATCACAAGGTCAAAATTGGTCAACATTGGTCAACAACACAAAGAAAAGAAAGTGAAACCTTAGGTCATAAACCCTAAGTCAAATCAAGGTCAACTAAAACCAACTCTCTCTTAGTTTGGGCTCACGAATGTGCCCTAGGCTTAGAGGCGAGTGGGTAAGGGCAATCCTTGAAGAGATAGAGGAAATTCACCCTAGACCACAACATGATCAATTGATGATACAAGAATAAAACATAGGTTGAGATTACTCCAAACACAATTCATCATCTAATGATTTGAAAGGCAACTCCAACTTAACACAAGCTTAAATGAAAGTAATCATCAACCCACACAATGTTGGAATCTTCAGAATCCAAATAGGAGAATAGTGACTAGTGACCCTTTGAGTCATATCATTATTTTAACTATGATGGTCATAGAGCACCATATCAAAATCAATATGCAAGAAAGTTCCCACGACTGGCTGACCACTCTCTACGAAGTCCAGCTCTTAAGCGAATAAGACCACCCCCGTGTCTCACCTCCTCCAACCTAGATACTTCCATTAGAGTGAGAGTGATGTGGAGGTTTGCCCCATGGCAAGGAGAGGGGTCCATGTCCTCACCAAAGCGGACTCAACCGCCCCAAGTTACGGAGTCATGTTTCTCAGTGTACAAGTGTTGTAAGGTATAAAATGGTCTACTTTGAAACTCCCACCTTACATTCCTACACTCATTTTGGTTCTCATCCCCTTAAACATATTTTTGGATCATTTAAACTAATTTGTTACTTTTTTGTGATTACAAAAAAATAATGTGCAGAAACCCAAACTTAGAAACACCCTATTAGATAGCTTTGAAAATTTGAACACTTGAATCCTAAAGGACACTAGCTTTAGCTATGCATTAGTGTGTAGACACCAATGTTTGGTGGGCACTAGTTTCTATATTCAAATTTAAAAATTTAACTTTTGATGACCATTCATGTTCTAATCATTACTATTTTTCCAATAGTTTTCTAGGTTAAAATTTAGTATAAGCCCTTCTTTTCCCTTCATTTATGAAAGGAGAACTCAAATTGAAAAACTTACTAGCATACTCTTCACTAAAGCAAGCATCAACATAATTATAGATGAACTAGAAGACTTCATTACATAGTGATGCAAAAATTATGAGACTTGAAGACTAAATTTTTGAAGCCCCTAGAGCCATCCAGCCATTCTTTGTGATCACCCTCTCCTCTCATCCATTCTTTATATCAATCTTCCATTCTCCTCCCTTGAAAGCCATAGGTTGTCATTTCCCCTCTCACCTTTAAAGGACATAGCCCAAAACCCTCCAGCCATAACCTTCCCTATTTAGATCTAAAACCCCTTTTCTATCCTTACCCTCTTCATTGTTTCTTTTTTGTGATCATCATCACCTTAATTTCCCCCATCACACACACCATTATTGTATTGTTTTTCCTCTAAGGTTTGTGTTTTAGAACACTAAATCTATGCACACACCACATTCACACCATTTCCAAGTATATACACACACTAAATCTTCTCCTATTGTGCTACTGTTGATGTTAGAATACATCACTTAGGGGATAATTGAACCAATATGTTAAATAACCCACCATTTTTCCTTTATCCCCAAATTTATCTTAGAAAATCTTAGATCCAGAGCACAACATGAGGATTCTACTAGTGGAAGAAAGATTAGTCACTTTTTGGAAGTAGATCTTGAAAATTTTAGAGCTCTTGAGTTCACAGACACTAGCATGCAACCTCTACAACAAGTAGTGCCTATCCTATATAGGAAACAATACCTAGTCCCTATAGGTAGCAATGCCCATCCTTGTCAAGCAACATAGACCATATTTATACAGTTATTCATTTAAGAATACAATCACACTAGAGCATTTTCCTAACCTCTTGAGTTTATTTATGGCATCAAAACTATAATATTCCACGTGTAACAACCCCATTTTCCCATTTCTTGTATGTACCTTAAATTAATTCACACTCATCATTTCTTAGCTCTTGTACTTGTTATAAATCTCATTTATATTTAAGTAGGCATGTACAATAGAAAGAAATTGATTTAAGAGCATCTGGGTTTGCAAGCAATCCCACATCACCCAAAAATAAAATAAGGTAGGTTGAGTATAATTTTTGGTTTTTTGTGTGTTTTAGGTGAAATGACATATGTGGATAAACCAAAGAGTCAAAAGAATGTTCTAGTTAACTTCTACATCATTATAAATGTATAGTGCATCTTTAGTAGCATCACGAATTTATTTCAACAACATTATTAACTTTAACAAATAGGACAACTTTAGTAGCAAGGTGTGAATGACTATTCATAGAGGTGATTTTGGTGATGTAAATCTCAACAGACACTTGGCATCATCTTTTATCTAGATCTACTTCTTTGAAACCTCCAAAATTGTCATAAGGGTCATAGAGTTTTATTGGCAGGTATTATTCATCTGTAAACATTTCAACAAACACTTGGAATTTGTTAAAGTTTCATCATAATTTTTCATTTATATCAAGTAGAGCAGATGGGAAGTTACAAACAATATATCTTGGATTAAAACAACACAAGATAAACTTAGAACCATTATTATAGGTGGCCAAATTATGTGTCATGATAAAACTATCCTTCCAAGTCATCATGTGGTGTTTAGGGTAGATGAATCAATTTAGAAATCTTTATAGACAAGAAAAACATGGACAAAAAAATGCAAGTAGGTTGTTCTTAGAAGGGGGTGTGCTATAAATCATAGGGGAAGGGAAAAAAATTAGGCAAATCATGAGAATGAGAGAGATCAGCAATTTTAAGCACACAAACATTGGTAAAACATGGGAACAAGAGAGAATACCTTGTAGCATAAAAGAAAACTAGGTTGTTTGTCCATACAAGTAGAATAGAGCTATATTTACTAAGTAATTCAAAACAATAAAGTGAAATCATAACACCAACATGAGATTCAAATTTTCAATTATTCATAAGCCTTTGATTGAGCTTGAAGTGGATTTAATTATGCTTAACAAGGGATTGTGGATTCTCAACAAATGTGCAAGATTTTTGGAAGCATGCCGATAATACGATTTGAAGATGCAAAGATTGATAAGGATTATCATTGATTTTTGTTGTTTCTAGACCTCAAAGATGCTTAAAGAGATGGATTTATAGAGTTGGAGGATGAAAAATGAATGGTTAAGATTAATTTTATCAATCTTGAGGACTAGATATTTGATTTAGAGTTAACTACTTTAATTGACTAGTTAAATAAATTGATCGATTAGTTAACTAGCTTGATTGATCAGTTGATTAAGTTGATTGACTAGTTAACTCTTTTAATTGACTAGTTAACTAAATTTACTAATTAGTTAACTAATTTTAATTGAAAGAGAAATGTGGGGTTGACTAATTAGTTAATTGATATTGATTAATGAGTGAAAAGTGGGATTGGGTAATTTATAATTATTTATTTAGATGATTATGTGTGCCTACACCAATTAAGAAACTAATAATCAATTAATGATGAGTGCGTATTTTGTTACCTATGTTTGTATGTTGGGACTTTCAAGCCACAATTTGCCCTACCAGGGCTACAAATATTTTGTAAAATTTTGGTTTTATGTTAGAATATCAATGTATAGGTGATCCTCGCCTTTTACCACTAAAAAAAAATTAATTAAATAAATGTAAGATAATATTAGGGGGTCTTGAATAAGATTAATTAATTAATGTAATATAATTAATTAATCAAGAAGGTGAATTAGCATGATGAATTTGACAAATTGATGGGGTAATTAGTCAATAATAGGATTAGAATAACGTGACAATAAAGTTAGTAGATGATATGAGACTAGGATGATGGCAAAGTTGGTTGATGTGGTAAAAAAAGAATGATGACATTAGCATGGTGAAATCTAGGTGTCTAGATTTTCCCCTCTTTGAAAGGGCATTTTGATTAAGATAAGTTGGTTTCAAAGGGACCATAAACCCTATACAAAGTAAAAATTATAGTGACCACAACCATCAAGCTATATAGGAATAAATACACATCTAGAAGGTTGCTAGACCAAACCAAAACCAATAAATAAAATAATAGAAAAGAGACAAAAATAGTCAATCCAAGAACACATGACCCCACAACATCAATAAGTACCAAGCCAAATTATAGCTTGTTCATAACTTTAGCTGATTCCAATTCCATTATGAGGAAGGCCTTGTCAACACTGCAATCTCACCTACCTCTTTTGCCTTTGCTAGTGCTACCCCATGTGTTGTATTTGCTACCTTTTTCATAGTATTGATCTCCTTCATTGGTCCCCTATTTTAGGTTATCAACACTGGACTTCATGCTAGACTTGTTATTTTCCCCAATCTTTTTCATATTTTCCTTTATCTCCTCCTCCATCATCTATATCCTAGCATTTTGTTTTTCCTTCTCAATATTGAGGATGAGATTTCCCTCATCATGTTCCAATATTGAAAAACCAATTGTTCCTCCTCCTTAAGCACCAAAATCTTACCCTCATATTTTTGACCCAACATGGCTACTTTGACGTTGAGGTAGTTTATTTCCATAAAAAAACATTTAGTCAACTAGTGGTGGATTTTAGTTTCTTGCACAAGACCTAAATATTGTTCCACCAATTAGTTGATGACACTAATGGCATTGCCTAGGGATTTTCTATCACAAGGTTAACTGCATTCTCTTCATAAGGACATGGGAAAGGGGTATGGATTTCAGGGAATTTTGACCCTACCTTTGGCTCTCTAGACTTCTCCTTACCCTTTTGATTACTCTAGTCCTTATCCACATCTTCTCTTATTTCCTCATAACTTGATTCGACATCATTTTGGTCCTCAGATAGGTCTATAGATACCTTTGCATCCTTCAAAATACTACTCAAAACCTTTCCTTAAATACATTCTCTTCCATTTCAGAAGAAGAACCCACCTTAATGATTTTCCCTTTCTTCATAGATAACCTACCTTTATCTTGGGGTGGGTCTACTTCCAATGGTTCACAATTAATAATATCAAACTAGAATGGGATAGGTAATTGCTTACCCCTATCATGAACTCCTTAACAACTTCAAGGAATGATAAAGAAAAAGGGGTAGATAAATCTTATGGTGAAACATAAAGTGATTAAGGATAGAAAAATGGTATGAGAATAGAGTCATAAATCTTCCTTCCATGTTTATGTACTTATAATTGCAACAACAACCTTTTTATAGGGTTCCTTAATAGATTTAACATCATATAAATATCAAGGAATTTTTTAGTGGCTATATGTTTCCATTTGGCTATTTTTTCAATTTTTACCCCCCAAATTTGTCTATTTTTGGGCTCTTTAGAAGTGTTCAATTTGCCTATATTTGATAGATTTTTCCTAATCTTGAAAAAAATTGCACTGAGTTATAAACTTTATTCTTTAATATAGATATATATCGCACTATTTTATATAAAAATTTGGACCCTAATCTCCTTAGTTTATCAGGAGCTAGTTTTTACTTTTTGTACTTGCCCCATTTCAACATCTTTGTTTAACAATTATATGTTGATAGGAAAGCTATACATTGAATCACCATAAAATTTAAACATTAATAAAAAAATGAGTCACTAAATTGGAAAAAAAGGTACAATGATAAAATATTCTGATCCAATGTAAAATTTGATTCACAATATGAAAAAAATTACTTAGTATATTATGCTTCTTTGTAGTGGACTTGCCAGGGTTTTTATAAAAACTTTAAGAGGTCATTTCTTAAAGTATACCTTGATCTAGATTGATAGCATTTTAAGTACTCGCCTTTATGAAGGAAAACCCTTTTAGTCTCTTCCCCTATTTTTTAGTCTTTGAAGATTTTCTGTCACACCCCAAATCTTGACTAAGTTTTACTTCTTATTTGCACGTAATTAGTGGCTAATTATGCATGAATTAATGATTTGACATTATGTGGAAATTTTAGGATAAATCAATGATGTCATTAGTTTATGTTTATATGATTAGAATTTAGACATGTGATTATAAGATGTAATGATTATTTATTCATAAAGTTTATGAATTGACTAATGATGCCCTGATCCTAGTTTGGTGATTGCAAGTTGCGACAAGAAAACATGTTTTCCACCCTCAAACAAAGAGAGGGAGAGCATCATCAGAGAGAAGAGAATAGACGTATGTATAAGAATAGATTGTTGCCATCTAAGTCTCATGCTTTCATAGTTTAGTGAACCATTGTCAAGTTGGTAATTTGTGTTTGACCAATTGGTCTAAGTTTGGTTTTGACTTGACAAATCGTCGATTGTCAACTAGATCCATTAACCTTAGGTTTTGTCAAAAACTAATTTAGGATAGTATGATAGTTGACAAGGAAATGGTTGAAAGTCATTATTTCTTTGTGTAAAGTAATATAGATTATATCACAAGAGAAAATAAATACTAGTAGATAAACTATTTTATTTTTAGTAATTCCCAATTGGAGTTCTCTCATGTTATTTTGGTTTTTTTTATGTTTACACAAGTTAGAGAGGGGGAGAATACCTTGACCCCATTCTCATATCCTGTCTAGAGTTAGAAACAATGCAAGTATATGTTGTGTGCACCAATATAATGTTGTTATATATAGATATTTATTTATTATGAATTATTAGTTTAAACTTATTTTTTTTTGTCGATAAACTTCTTATGGGTATGTCATTAAGTTGCAAACTAAATACAAACCACTACATGATCGTATGAAACTTAACTCTTTTTTCTCCACATTAGTTATGGAGAGTATGGAGGAGCTATTGACCAGTTTAGGAGTGATCATAATGACCAGTTACTCCATAATCTTCTTCATGTCTTTTGAGAGTGGTAAAAGTTATAAATTCAGGAAGGATCTCCATCAATATGGGGAGAGTAAATCCTTGAAAAATGATACATTATTAAAGCATTGGGATGCATTGGATAGACTATTTATTTTAGTGACTCCAAGTGCAAAGAGAAATGGAAGGATTGCTATTGTCATAGAGCTATATACTTTGCAAGAGTCTGTGGGGACAAGGGATTGGTGAAACTCAAGACATATTTGTAATCTTATACCATTAAGAGAGAGTGAGCTATGTTGTCTTATAGAATCCTGAGAGAGAGAGAGAGAGAGCTCTGTATCATTAGTAGAGGGAAACAAACACAAAGGAAGGGATATGATAGCTCAGATAGTATTCGTTGGAGGAAGTAATTGACTTAGGTTTTGGAAAACTATCGATGTATAGAGGTAAGGATATCTCTTATATGTAACTCATTACATGATAAAACTACAATATTTCTATTTTGTGTGAACATTTAAATATAGGATGAAATCATAGAATGCTTGTTATAGTTGAGCACAAATTTGTGATAATAATAATGTCTTCGGATAACAATTTGAACTGTAGAAGACAAGCATTAGATTATTTTATTTTTCAACAAAGATACTATAGAAGTTAACTCTTTTTCATGCCATCATTGTATCTTTGAATTTAGAGAGTAAATAGGTAGTAAACTTTGTTGTTTGATAGACACCAAAGTATGGCAAAAGGTCGAAATAGAAATATTTATTTAGAGGATTCAGGTCTATTGTAAGTTGTCTTTTACGCATATATTCATTCAAGAAAACATAGATTGTTGTTGTTGTCTTAAAAATTTGTAGAATTCTATCTTATATATATATTGTAGAAACTAAACCTTTCAAGAACTTTGTTTTAGACCTAGGGGTTGAGATTAGTAAGTTTAGATAGAGATAGATTTATATCTCACAGTGATTTATATATAGTTTTATTGATTACAATCATAAGATGTTGTGATAGATATTCACTCATTTTAGAGTATATAGAAATGATATTGATATCATTAGAAACACCTAAAGATAGTGATATATTATCACATATGCATTCTACAACCATGACAAGTATTATCATTATATTCAAGGATGTTTTACATGAGTTCATAACCTATTCTATAATGAAAGTTAGTGGACTTAAGAAGGTGAAAAGGGCAAAGATATTGTATTGTTATTGTTGTAAACTCAAACCTATTTAGGTTAACAGATCAAACTTAGTCAAGAGTACCTATGATAATAATAGTATTCATTAAGACCTTATATGAATGAGGATAAAACTTGTGTTCTATGTTTATATGTGATATGAGAAATCATGTGAATTTGAACAATGCCAAGTGGTCAAGAGTAGACTAGAGGTTATCATTTCCATGTTATATGATTATAAATTTTGGAAAAACAAGAGTATTTGATATTTCAATGTATTGAGTTAGAGAAGTTAAAACCCTAGAATTAATCCAGAAGGGTTTAGGAAACTTGAAAACTCTTTTTTCGATTATAATATCAAATTTATCTATTTTTTATTACATTCAACCATGAATGGTCGAGAAAATGTGAAGTCTTATGATAATAAATGATTTCATGATAGAGTTAGAATCTTGTTATATTACACAAAAGTGTTCAATTTTTGGATCATTGAGTAGAATGACAGGAAGTCACAGACCCTAGTATTTGTAAGTATTAAAAGAGGGACTCTTTGAAAGGTTAAAGTAACCTAAACCCTTATACTATGTTTATCCTAGATTAAGGAATAATTCTATGTCAGATTGATTAAGTTTTGAGTTTATTCAAGACAATTATGTTTAGAGATTCTAAACAACTAAGTCAAACTGTAGGATGAGGTAGTCTCCAAGTCAAGTTAGAGGTGTGTGAACACATGACTACGTTTATTGAAAACATCTATTTATATAGAAACTTTGGCCAAAGTGATGCATTTGTCTCTACATGCATTAGTCAGTTTATCGTGTCTAGATTGCATACCCAGTCATAATGATCATACTTAGCTAGAAGATTTTCTAGAGTTGTATGGTCGATTGAGTTACGTAGGACACACCACTACAACTCAGATGGAAACCTATTGGTTCCTTATGTCTATACTCTTCATGAAGGGTAGGGCCACTTCTAGTTGGAAGGTGTGCAGGGGACCACCAGTTTTTGGTTGGAGGAGAGGTAATTGGATGATGCTTTCCCTCTATAGCAGAAGACTTACCAAGACTTGTGAAGATAGATACTAGATTCCAGATGATGTATACTTCATGGTTGACTTATGATTTTCAAACTTATGTAAACTTATTCATATTGCCAAGTGCAAATTATTTGTAATTGTAAAGTGAAATAGTTGGTGTGAATCACCTCCTAGGAGCACAACTTGTAGATAAACACCTTCACAATATGAGAGATAAATATTTCATTGAATGAGTGAATAACTAAAATGAGATGATATTGATATTTTACAAAATGTAATAGATAGCTTTAAATTTCTCGTAAATAACTATTCTAACATGTTATGGGAATAACTTCCCAACTTAACTATAAATTATTATGTGCCTAAGTAAACTTAAGAAAGTAAATATATAAAATCCTATTTACTTTAACACCCCCCCTTAAGTGCAACTTAGGGAGATTATTATGGAATATGAGCAAGATGAAATATGGGTCCCAGTTACACAACCATGTTAGGTACCCATTTACAATGCAAATGCAATGAAATGCAATCTCTCACATACCAGAGAAAAGGAGAAAACCCTGTGGGAAAAAAACTCCTCTCCAAAAGAGAGAAAAGAAAACAAGATGATGCATGGAGGACTCACTAATACCCCCAAGGACTACATACATCATTTATATACAATCAATGATCCCTCCATAGGAAGGACAAAGAGAGACATGATATCCCCCCCATAATGAAGAAGCTCCAATGCTGATGAAATATGCCTAGAAACAAAAGATGATCCAATGCCTACAAGCAACACCTCTCCCCTTAGGAAGAAACAAGTCCACCAAATGATGAAGAATCCACTCCATGTCCAACTGAAAGGAGGAAGGAATTCTCCAAATATAAGTCTATGAAGATTGAGTAGGAGTTTCCAAGCATGAATAATCCACCACATAATCATGATAAAAAGCAACCAAGAAATGTGATAAATCAAGTGAAGGAGATAACTCATCAATGCCAATCTCCAAAGAAGATGTAGATGTATCAACAACCATGCTAGAACTATCATCAAAGAGGAGAGAAATCCCCTCAAATATGTCTCCCAAATCTACAAGATGAGACTCTATAAACAAGTTTGAGATACCTACCAAATACTCATCCAATAAAGAAAGATCTGAAAAACTATGATCAACCAGATCAAGAGAAGAACTCAAATCTGAAGAAGTAGGAGGTGAAGGAGGAGGAAGTTCAACACTAGTCTCAAGAATACCAAGATTCAAGTGACCAAACTTCTCATCACAAACATGATTCACCCTTGATGGAAGGGTGTGAACATAAACCAAAGGAATATCATCATCAAGAGAAAAATGAGAAAAAGAATACAAGTGAGATGCATGATCCACAACTTCTGTTGCAATGATCTCTCTAGTCTTTATGTCTCTAATGTATACATGATCAGAAGTGAACTCAATTGTCTTACCTTGTGCACCATGAGTAATTTGATAAATTGAAAGGCGACTAGTGGTCAAGGAGGATACACAAAAAACATCATTGAAAGATCCCTCACCCACATCAATAGAAGCTTTCCCACAAACCTTCATGCATGTATTGTTACCCATCAAAATATTAGATGAACTACAAGGCTCAAAAGAAGAGAACATATCCAAAGAAGATGCCATATGATGATATGCACCTGAATCAAGAAGTCATCTCCCATTTTTAGGAATAGTGGAATCCAAGAGTGCTTTACCTTTCATCCCATTTATAAATCCTACATTCCCTGACTATCTAGATGAAGATGCTGCCAAATGTGATGTAAAAGAAGAAGGAGAAGAAGACTCTCATGAGGTCAGCAAGATGTTGTTCTTTTGAAGAAGGTGTGTAAGCTCATCAATCTTCTTATTATAACACATATGCTCATCATGTTTGGATTTCTTGCAATAAGCACATATGATCTTCTTCTTTTGTGATGGTTCCTCTTTAGAAGAGGTCTTCGTCTCAAGAATAGGGTGTGAAGGAGGATCCTTAACTATATCTTTAGACTTAGAATCCTTATTCTGCTTCTTGTCCTTGTGACTTGAATCCTTCGTAAGTGTCAATGTGCCCATTTGTGCCAACTTTGCTTGTTCCCTTGTGAGTTGCATTGCAAAACCATCAAGAGAAGGCATTTTGTGTGCACTACCTAGAGCATCCATGGTAGCATAAAATGTAGAAACAAATACAGAATAATCAAGACCTAACTTAGAGAGAGTAGATAGAATCAACTGCTCATCATCCTTTTTAATCCCATATTCAGACAACTTCAATATGAGAGAATTAAGATTGGTGAAAAAATCTTGGATATTGTCAACATGTCTAGGATCTAGGTTCATTAGTTCATTCTCCAAATGAAATTTCCTCATCTTATCTGGCTTACCAAAAAGATTCTCTAAGGTAGTCCAAATATCATTAGGATGATTACAAGATAACACATGATATCTCAAATCAGGAGAAATGGACATAATGAGAGTACCAAGGGCTTCATCTCTTCGACATAACACTTGTGGGTTTAGGATCTTGGCCAAAAGTAATCCTTTGTAACTTTAGTTTCAACAACAAAATCTCCATATAAGATTTCCATTTAAGATAATTTGTTGTAGTTAGAAGTTCTACTTTAGGCAAATCCATAATGAAACAAGAGAATGTAGTAAATATTCTTCATAGTATAAACAACCAACCCCTTTGTTCACAAGAATTGAGAAAAACTAATATCGAACATAAATCGAGTAAAAGCACCATAAAATAGAAAACTATGAGATAAATACTTTAACCACTATGAAGGTGATAAAAATAGCTTTTTGTCGATATCTGATTTGCAAAAATTGGCCTCCGTTTGCAAAAGTTATGCAAAAATGAAAAAAAGGCCTATAAAGGCAATTTCAAAGCACTAGCAGGCACCTGAGGGTTCAATTCTGGTTGTTCATGTGACCACGTCATTGACTAGATGCAAAAATTGGGCCCCAAGGCCCAAGTGGATCTCGATAGTCAAATGAAGTGGTGGGTTCCCATTCCACATAGGAGCCAAGTCACCATGCCAACATACAAGTCACAATCACAAAGCATGAATCACAATGCACGAGAGAGACTTTGAGCACCCACGTGAGACTTGCTTATAGTAGACAAGTGAGTTGAAAGGCTATTTTAATAGCCAAATCTAGAATTACACCAATAATGTGGGACAAAGGCCCCTATCTATGCCCAAGGGAAGCCACGGACGAGCCCACTACTTTTGTTTCCTAGATTTGCAAACCCTAAATATATTTGTTTGAAACTTTAAAATATATAAAGTCTAATGCACAGATGTATTGGCCAACAATTTAAATGAAGAAAATCAGTCATTCAAAATAAATCCAACTGCCTCCTTTGGTGTGGGCTGAAGCGGGCCAGGAATGGAGGTCCGACAACCCACAAGGAAAGTCCATGGGCCTTATAAAGGTCCTGCATGCACAAATACATGTCCCTGTCTTGTGAGTGAATCAGTTTGGGTCTCCTCTTCTTGTATGGATTTGTATATGGCACCTTGGTAGGGCCCTACATACAATGAGTCGACCAAGACCCTTGATGAATTCCTCAACCTAGAACGTTGAAACTAGCAAAATGCATAAAAAACACTTCTTTTGAACCCTTTTGGGCCTACAAGCAGGGGCTATCTCTAAGTAAGGCTGAATACCTAGTGAATAGGGACTCTCCCAAAAAGGTCAGTGAATAGATTAATAAATCGACCTCCTAGGTAGATAAAGCAAAGAATGCCCAGCACAAGTTTTGAATGGATTTAGAGTGGAGTTCACCCTCAAACCAACGTGGAAAAAAATAGTGGAAGTGAGCAGCAATGGAAACAACTTGGATAAAACCTTGAAATTCTGCAAGAAATATCTGATGATGACTTTTCAAACTCAAAAACACTAGAAACCTTTAGCAAGTAGATTTTAGCAAACACTAGGCGAAATAAAATTTATAAAATTTCAAACACCAAAAAAAAATCTCAATCTCACCAATTTACTGATGAAAAATCTCAAAATGGAAGGAGTTGTAGGATTGATGGCTCTAATACCATGTTGGTATGAATGACCTCCTAGGAGCACAACCTACAGATAAACACCTTCAGAATATGAGAGATAAATATTTGACTGAAACAGTGAATAATTAAAATGAGATGATATTGATGTTTTATAAAATGTAATATATATCTTTACATTTCCCATAAATAACTATTCTAACATGTTACTGGAATAACTTCCCAACCTAACTATAAATTATTATGTGCCTAAGTACACTTAACCAAGTAAATAGATAAAATCCTATTTACTCTAATAGAAATGATGTCACTATGATTTTATAAATGGAATGTATTATAATTTCAAGGTTGAAAAATATTCAGAAAAGATTTATTTTTAATTCTATGTGATTATGTAAATGTTTGAAAAAAAAATTCACTCATGGCTTAACATGCTCATTTACTTTCTTAGTAAATTTTATGAGTAATTCCCAGTTGTATGAGTTAGTATGTTACATATGGTACCAAAGATACCGGGTTCAACACATGGACTTACCCATGAGAAAACTTGTCACCATTCAGTAGATTGGCTAATGTTTGAAATTGGTTTTATACCAGAATGGCATGGAGAAGAACCAAGAAAATACTCAGGAAGTTTGTTCCCCAAAACTTACACAAGATAGTGGTTAAGAAAGAACCAACTAAGGAGGTGAAACTCCAAGAACATATAAACTATGTTGATTGTGTATGGATGGAAGACTAAAACATTGGCCGATGCTCTTAAGTGTATTTGACTAGAAAAGAAACAACACAACAAACTAGCTAAGAAACCCATTGTTCCTACTCGTGTAGTTAAACTGAGTAAACCATCTCCTAGTCATGACATGTCATTTGGGTGTGGTCATAATGCCCCTACCTTAGGAAAAGAGGTGATGGAGGAGTACTGTTGGGAATTAAGGTGTCTCAACCTTTGCAAATTCGTAGCATTATTTAAATTTATTTGTATAATAATTTATGCCTAATGTTGTAATTACTTGCACATTCAATTTGGTCACATAGTTGAGGTGGCACTAATATGGCATATGTCAGCATCTTGTCATGTGTGGAAGACAATATTCCATATGATAGAATCTATTATGCGTAAGAGCCAAGTTTGGAGATTCTTATAACAAGTGATGACAAGTGTCAGTGAGGATTTTTGCATAAGGGAAAGCCATCTTTGGGTGTCCAAGTTGGGCTATGACATGTTGTAAGAGGAATATGCTATATTTAGCATTGTATGATGGATTCTCTTACAACATTTAAGGTTGTTATGTTGGGAAAATCTATGACAACTGTAAGATGCGTAAGAGCATTTGTCATAGTCTATTTTTAGCCTGGAGCGCTCCATATTGGGAAAGTCAAATCTTCCATGTATAACATATGTAAGGGATGCATTTTCAGCAAGGACAAGTGTCCTTTGATGTGGGATAATGGTCATGTGTCCAAGGTGGACACCTTTCCCAAGATGCTCCCAATATTTGCCTTGTAATCTATCTATATTACATAGTTTGGAGTTGTACTTGCATAGTGTTTTTATAGGTACTATTATGCTGCTGGAATAAATCCAAAATTGACATTTGAAGACTCTTGGAAGAACTTACATTACAAGTGTATTGTAAACTATAACTGTTTCAAATAATACATTATGCAATTTTTAGAGTGTGGGGTATTTTACCAAAAAAGGTTTTCCCCATGTATATCTTGTGTCAACTTCTCTCTGTCTATATTCTTATTTTGTGTTTACTACTGTAATATCTCTGATATATGTTTCATATTGATGCAATTGTAAAGGTTGTAAAGAATTTTCATACCTTTCTCCTCATTAGATTAGTTTAGGAAGCATTTTCCGCACACCTAGCTTCATTTCAGTTGGTATCAGAGCCTGGCCAATTTTGGTCTTAGCTGTTGGGTAGGGGTTTTTTGTATTGATCTTAGATTGAGTGGGAGTGTGTGCAGAGTATTCTATAATCTTATTGGAAGAAGGAGATGGTAGGCACATCCGGAAGAATAGAGGTTGAAAAGTTTAATAGAAACAATTTCAAGTTGTGGAAACTCAAAATGGAAGACATGCTTGTTGATAGAAACCTATGGGAAGCAATTTCTAGTGTAAAACCAATGGCAATCTCCCAAGATGATTGGAATCTCAAAGATCATAAAGCCAAGGGTCTTGTGAGACTCTGTTTGGCTAATTCTGTCTTGTTAAATGTTTATGAGGAGAAATCTGCAAAGGATCTGTGGAAGAAACTTGGTGATGTTTATTAGGATAAATCCTTGGTAAACAAATTATTCCTACAAAAGAAGCTATATTCTCTGAGGATGGAAGATGGAGGATCTTTTTCTGATCACATGAGTGCTTTCAATATGTTGTTTGCACAATTGACATCAATTGGTGTGAAGATGGAGGAGGAGGATCTGTGTATGACATTGCTTTGTTCTTTATCAAATTTGTGGGATCATCTTGTTATGGCCATTGGGAGTACCACATCCACTTTCAAAATAGAAGATGTGGTTCTTTCATTGTTATCTGAAGAGATGCGGAGAAAGTCATCCAAGTCGGCCAAAGAAGCTCTTGTGTTTCATGGAAGACCCAAGGAGAAAAGGAAAAAGAAAGACAAGAAAGCTGAGAAGGGTAGATCCAAATCCCTTGGGAGATCCAAGTCTCCTGGAAAGTCCAAGGTACTATGTTGGAACTGTGGGAAAACTAGGCATTTCTAAAAGGAATGCAAAGAGGAGAAAAAGAAGAAAAAGAAGAATGTCCTAGATTTAAATTCTGGCAAGTCACAAGATGATGGTGATGCCTTCATTGTAGCCTTGGCCACCCATGCATCTAATGATGTGTGGCTGGTTGATTCTGGTGCATCTTTCCACATGACCTCGCATCGCGACTGGTTCACAAAGTATGAAGAGTTCAATAGTGGAAGACGGTACTTAGGTGATGACTCTCATCTAAAGATTGTTGGTCGTGCAAGAGTCTCAATTCGATTCCCTGATGGACAAGTGAAGTGGATCTCTGGGGTAATGCACATCTTAGGCTTGACATAGAACCTGCTTGCTATAAATAAATTGAATGATGTAGGTGTACAAGTTGTCTTCTTGAAAGAAGGATGCAAGATGACTAGAGGAGCTATTGTGCTTGCAAAGGGTACTTGGAGAGGTACTTTGTTTTAGATGGAGACATGCATTTCACAATGCAATAGTTCTTCTGACTCGAAGAAAAGAGTTGCAGTCACTTCATCCCCACCATTGGAATCAACAACTAAAAGATCTGTTGTGTCAAATTCTGATGGTAGTACATTTTGGGTACCTAAGGGTACTCATGCTTTGGAAGTTAAGCTTCCTATTGAGAAGACAATGCTATGGCATAAGAGATTTGGCCACATTGGTGAGAAGGGTCTTAGAACCCTAAAAAATAAAAACCTTGTTGAAGGGTTAAATGATTGTAATCTTGAGTTTGACTTTTGCAAACATTGTATATATGGAAAATAAAACCGTGTTTAGTTTTACTTGACTTCTCATAAGTCTTATGGTGTATTGGATCTTATTCATTCTGATGTGTTTGGTCCAGTTAATGTTCCTTCAATCTCTAAATCTATATATTTTGTATCTTTCATAGATGACTATAGTGGAAGGATATGGATTTATTTTCTCAAAAGAAAATCTAAAGTCTTTAGTCAATTCAAAGAGTTTAAAGCTTTTGCTAAAATGTAGACTAGTAAAAAGATTAAGTGTTTGAGAACTGACAACGGTGGTGAGTTCTGTTCTGCAGAGTTCGATAAGTTATGTAAAGAGCAAGGGATTGAAAGACATAAGACAACTCCATACCCCGCATCAAAATAGATCTGTAGAGAGGATGAACAAGACACTGATGGAGAAGGCTAGGAGTATGCTTAATGGAGCAAGCCTCAAACAAAAGTTTTGGGCTTAAGTTGTAGCCACTGCTTGTTACCTAGTAAATAGGTCTCCTACATCAGCTCTTGTTGGTAAGACACCTATGGAGGTGTGGTCTGGTAAGAAGCCTCCAGTTAGACATCTTCGTATTTTTCATTGTGAGGAATATGCACATGTGCCTAGGGAGAAATGGTTAAAATTGGAGAACAAGCCTATTAAGTGTGTCTTCATTGGCTATGGTGTCGGTGTGAAATGATACAAGCTTTGGGATCCTATGGCTAAAAAAGTATTGTATAGTAGAAGTGTTATTTTCAGAGAGCTAACACCTTCTTCCACTATTCTACAGCTAGAAGAGAAAGAAAAGAAAGAGGATGTGGTTCAGTTTCCTTCTACCCCTGAGAAGACTGAACCGAATGAACCTGTTGGACTTGATGATGAGGAGAGATCTGGAAGCTATGAAAGTTTAAAAGATGAAGTATAACCTCCACCTTAGCCTTTGAGGAGGTCCACATGAATCAAGAAGCAACTTGAGAGGTTTGGTTATACATTGCTTGATTCTAGTTGTGCTTTTTCTTTGCTTACTAATGCTGATGAGCCTAGAATTGTGACAGAGGCTATGGGCATGAAAGATGCAGATTAGTAGGAGGCCATGGAAGATGAGATGTCTTCTTTGGAAAAGAATAAAACTTGGGACTTGGTACCTTTGACTGATGGTCGAAAATCTATTGGAGGCAAATGGGTTTTCAAGAAGAAATTTGGTGCAGATGGCAATGTTGAAAAGTATAAAGCTAGATTGGTTGCAAAGGGGTACTCACAAGTGGAGGGAATTAATTATGGTGAAATTTTCTCTCCCATTGTAAAGATGACATCTATTCAGTTCCTATTATCTCTTGCAACTGCTTATGATCTAGAAGTGGAACAAATGGATGTGAAGACAACTTTGCTTCATGGTGACTTGGAGGAAGAGATTTATATGTCATAGCCAGAGCATTACATAGAAAAAGGTAAAGAAAATTTGGTTTGCAAGTTAAAGAAGTCTTTGTATGGTTTGAAGCAATCTCCTAGCATGTGGTACTTGAAATTTAATGCCTTTCTGTTGTCGATTGGATATCTGAGATTGAAATTAGATCATTTTGTGTATTATAAGTTTGACAATGATCATATTCTCATTATTGCACTATATGTTGATGATATGTTGTTGATTGGGAATGGTAAGAATATGATTTTTGATTTGAAGTCTTAGTTGTTAGCATAGTTTAAGATGAAAAACTTAGGGGCAGCCATGTACATTCTGGGAATGGAGATCAGAAGAGACAGAGAAAATAGAAAATTTTGGTTAAGCCAGAGTAAGTATGTGAAGACCATGTTGGATAGATTCAGCATGGCAGATTGTAGACCATTGACTATTCCTATTTCATTGGGAACAAAGTTGTCTGTTAATTATTGTCCAAAGTCTCCTTCTGAGATAGAGGATATGAGAAGAGTATGTTATGCTAGTGCTATTGGCAGCTTGATTTATGCTATGGTCTATACAAGACTAGACATTGCCCAAGCAGTGGGATTCCTTAGTCAGTTTATGGCTAATCCTAGATGGGTACATTGGGATGCAGTAAAGTGAGTGTTTAGATATTTGCGGTGTACTTTCGAGTATTCCCTATGTTATCATGGTCATCCTACAGGACCTCCACATTCTGTATGTATTCATGGATTTGTGGATTCTGATTGGGTAGGTGACATTGACAGCAGGAGATCCACCGATGCTTATGTGTTTACTATGTTTGGTGGTGTAATTAGTTGGATGAGTAAGTGACAACTTGTGGTTTCTTTGTCCACGATACAAGCTAAGTGTATGGTAAAGAATCATGCTTTTAAGGAAGCCATTTGGCTTAAAAGGTTGTGTTCAAATATTGGTGTTGATGCAGGACATATTACTATTTGTTGTGATAGTCAGAGTGCAATTTGTTTAGCAAAGAATCTGACTTTCCATGCCAGAAAAAAGCATATTAATGTTCAGTTTCATTTTGTGCAAGACATGGTAGAGGATGGGAAGGTGATATTGGAGAAAGTAGATACTTTGAAGAATGTTGCAGATGCATTGATGAAACGAGTGGGCATAGAGGATTTCAGATGGTGCTCAAAGTCTATGGGCCTCTTGGCCCCTAGCAGTTAAATCTTGTCATTTCTTTTGGCTCTTGCAAGGTGTTCGACAAGTGGGAGAATGTTGGGAATTAAGGTGTCTTAACCTTTGCAAATTCCTAGCATTATTTATTTATTTCTATAATAATTTATTGCCTAATGTTGTAATTACTTGCACATTCAGTTTGATCACATAGTTGAGGTGGCACGGTGACATGTCATCTTACTTGGAATGTGACTTGGATGGTCAAGTCAAACCTACATGGATTTGGGTGTCCCATTTGAGGTGGCACTAATATGCCATGTGTCGGCATCTTGTGGTGTGTGGAAGACAATATTCCATATGACAAAATCTATGACACGTAAGAGCCAAGTTTGGAGATTCTTCTGACAAGTGATGACAAGTGTCAGTGAGGATCTTTGCATGAGGGAAAGGCATCTTTGGGTGCCCAAGTTGGGCTATGACATGTTGTAAGAGGAATATGCTATCTTTAGCATTGTATGATGGATTCTCTTACAAAATTTAAGGTTGTTATGTTGGGAAAATCAATGACAACTATAAGATCTGTAAGAACATCCATCATAGCCTATTTTTAGCCTAGAGTGCTCCATATTGGGAAAGTCAAATTTGTCATGTATGATAGATGTAAGGGATGTATTTGTAGCAAGGACAAGTGCCCTTTGATGTGGGATAATGGCCATGTGGCCAAGGTGGATGCCTATCCTAAGATTCTCCCAATATTTGCCTTGTAATCTCTATATATTGCATAGTTTGGAGTTGTAGTTGTGTAGTGTTTTTATAGGGACTGTTATGCTGCTAGAATAACTCCAGAATTGACATTTGAAGACTCTTGGAAGAACTTACATTGCAAGTGTATTATAAACTATAACTATTTCAAATGTAAGGGATGTATTTGCAGCAAGGACAAGTGTCCTTTGATGTGGGATAATGGCCATGTGGCCAAGGTGGATGCCTATCCCAAGATGCTCTCAATATTTGCCTTATAATCCCTATATATTGCATAGTTTGGAGTTGTAGTTGTATAGTGTTTTTACAGGTACTGTTATGCTACCAGAATAACTCTAGATTCGACATTTGAAGTCTCTTGTAAGAACTTGCATTGCAAGTGTATTGTAAACACCCATTGCTTTAGATAATACATTGTGCAGGTTTTAGAGTGTGGAGTTTTTTACCTGAAAAGTTTTTCCCCATGTATAGCTTGTGTAAACTTCTCTCTGTCTACATTCTTGTTTTGTGTTTGTTGCTGTAATATCTCTGATATATGTTTCATATTGCTGCAATTGTAAAGGTTGTAAAGAATTTGTATACCTCTCTCCTCATTAGATTAGTTTAGGAAGCATTTTCCACACACCTAGCTTCCTTTCAAGTACTTGCATGTACATCCACCCTCTAAGTTTGTTTAACTAGATTTTGATGGGGAAGAAGAAACTAAGGAATGTCCTTTAATTGACAATGACATGTAGTCTTGTTGTGTCATCTATCTAAATAAGGATGTATTTATATCAAGAATAAACTATAATAAACATGACATTGTTTTGCACAAATTTGAATTTTGTGAATAAATTTAATGAAGAATTTTGAATTAACGAGACACATTACTTCTAAATTCTAATCTTTAACTTAATGTGAATATCAAGTGTGATATAGAGTATCATCATGGTTCGAAATCGAATAAATCATGGAGATAGTCAGGGAGAGTTGAATCCTTCAAAAAACCCTATGGCTAAGCTGGATCAGATATTGACCACGTTGAATGAAACCAAGGAAAGCCTTGGAAACTTGGAATAGGAAGTGAGGGGCCAAGGCCCATGGGAGGAAGAGGCGCCAAGGGTAATCTTACCCCTGGATATAGGATTAACCCCCTTGGGGTGGGTGGGAGGACCCCCCTGGGGTGGGTGTCCGAATAGAGTTGTCGATGAACTAGAATTCCCACCCCGCTTGAGAGGTCCGAAGGAGAAAAAGAGGACTCGCACCAAGGGGATGATGATTATTTTCATGAACCTAGTTCTCATAGTGAACTAAGGGAGGATGTTGATAGGGATAAGTCTCAAGAAGAAAAGAGAAATAGACTTGCCTTAGAGCTGTCAAAAGATATGAAGAAAGTGATGCCAACTAATTTTGATGGAACAGTAAGTGGTGATGCTACAGAAGCTTGGTTGATAGAGATGGAAAAGAATTTTCAGATCAAAAACTACTCTGAGGTAACCAAGGTAGTATGGGGTGCTGATTAACTAGCAGGTGAAGCATCCACATAGTGGATGTGTTGGTTCTCAAATTTGCAGTTTACCAAACCCAAAAAGGATGCCAAACTCTATGATCAGGTGTTATAACCGATTTGGCCAACTGACAGAATCAATCTGAATGATTGAAATTCTCTACACTTCAGGCTCTGCTTCGCCTAGGTGGGTGTACCTTCTTATCACCAATGAATGTGAACTCAAAAAAAACTAGTGATGATTAAGTAGATTATGCAATTTTGTCAATTAAAACACCTTTTCAATCACACTCAAACTGGCATGAGGTCTAAAAATGATTTTATTCAACTATTCTATACACTACTCCTATTCTTACCCCTATAACAGAAAACCAAAATTGAGTTTGAAATATATACAAGGGATGATTTTGGAAGTTGTATGATTTGTGCCTTTTCCTCAATTGGGCAACAGAGTCCAAACAAAAATATATATATGCCTTCCCTCTAGCTACAACTTGATTTGTTTGGCACTACAAGGTCTATGACTGGCATAGACATGCAAAAATGCCAATTATCTGGCTCTTCTTCAATTATCCAATTAAATTCTCCAGGCCACTGTGATTTACTTAGAGGAATTTAATCCTTGCTTGAAGGAACCCATTAAATAAAACACACGAAAATAATAAATGTGCTTTGAAAAATAAAAAATATGCTTGATATAATAATTTGAATGACAAGGAAAACTAAAGTTGGAGACAACCAAGTAATATTTTACCAATTAGTTTAACAAACAAATGACACCAGATTTCAGGCACCAAATTAATATGGTCTCTCCATTATTGTGCTTCATAAAATTGGCGTTTGCAATGTTCTACTCTTCCAAAAATCAAATCCCAGCTAAAATTCCCCACGGTCTTGGTTTCCTTCTTATAGACACGACGGAAGCAACAAGCTTCAAACCATTGACATTCAGAAAAATTATTCAACTTCCCACCCTTTACATTACAACTTTACATTAAATTTGATTATCACTTGCTTTCCCACTTCATAAAATTTCACATTTTATCCTCCTTTGCCTCCGTGAAAAATATTTTGCCAATACAAAATACATTGCAATTCAATATTATATTTTCACCAAAAACATATTTTTGGGTAAAAGCATTTACCCACTCCTTAACTCCACGAATGAAAATATTTTATTGCAATATTTATATTCTCACCCTTTAAAAAAATCACATTCCCCAAAATACTATTAATAGGTGAATAATATAAATAAATTTACTTTCCCGTGAATATGTATTCACACATAATATGTGCAAAATACTTTATGCTTTACTTGCACATATTTCCAGCACACTTTTTACCAAAATTAAATTTTTATGCCCATTCAATTCCCATAGTAGAAATGTTTCATATTCCCCAAAATAATGTACATTATAATAATTTTCACTTTATAATGCACATTACTTTTCACTTTATTATTTTTGCACCACCATTATCAATTTACAATTTTTAATTTGGCCGATGGGCCATTATATGTGCACACATTTTTTAGTAACAAAAAAATTGGTAGTCCCAATTTTTGGTCGTCCAATTGGTAAAAATAAATTTGGTAGTCCAACAAAAACTATGGAACCAAAAAAGAAATTGGGAAAAATAAAAAATAAAAACTAAAAAGGAAATTGAAATAAGAAAATAAGAAAATCACAAAAACTATGGAACCAAAAAATAAATTGGACAAAATAAATAATAAATAAAAACTAAAAAGGAAATTGAAATAAGAAAATAAGAAAATCATAAAAACTATGGAACAAAAAATAAGAAAATAAGAAAAACATAAAAACTATGGAACCAAAAAAGAAATTGGAAAAAATAAAAAATAAAAGCTAAAAAGGAAATTGAAATAAGAAAATAAAAAAATCACAAAAAGTATGGAACCAAAATAGAAATTGGACAAAATAAATAAAAAATAAAAACTAAAAAGGAAATTGAAATAAGAAAATAAGAAAATCACAAAAACTATGGCCCCAAAAAAGAAATTGGACAAAATAAATAATAAAAAATAAAAACAAAAAAAAATTGAACGAAAAAAATGGAAAAATCACAAAATCCTTTAAAAGTTGCATTTTCTTTTAAAGTTGCATGAGTGTAGTCTAAAAAATAAATTGGAAAAAATAAAAATGAAAAAAGAAAAAAGAAATTGAAAATAATAAAACAAAAACTATGGAACCAAAAAAGAAATTGGAAAAAAAATAAAAATAAAAACCAAACATAAAAATTGGAAAAAATAAAAAATAGAAACTAAAATAGAAATTGGAAAAACAAAAAAATATAAACCAAAAAAGAAATTGGACAAAATAAAAAATAAAAACCAAAAATATTTGATGGTTAATATTTTTTAATTCTTTAAAAAAATAGTTTAGTTAAGATTTAAATTTAATCTTATTTAGTTTGAAATTGGTTTTATTTATTTATTTAATTTATAATTGATCTTTCCAATTTTCTAAATTCAACTTTTTCCTCCATCATCTATCTTATCATTATCTTTTCCATTATTCTTCTAAAATTAAATAAATTTTCTAAATTTATTTAATTTCATCTTTCCATTATTCTTCTAAAATTAAATAAATTTTCTAGATTTATTTAATTTGGTCCTTTCCATTATTCTTCTAAAATTAAATAAATTTTCTAGATTAATTTAATTTGATCCTTTCCATTATTCTTCTAAAATTAAATAAAATTTCTAAATTTATTTAATTTGATCTTTTCCATTATTCTTCTAAAATTAATAATAATATTTTTAGTTCTTTAAAAAATAATTTAATTAAGATTTTTATTTAGTTTGAAATTAGTTCTTATTTAATTCTATTAAAAAATATAGAAGATTTTACATTGATATATATGAAAATTGTGTTTATTTATATTAACATTATAATTTTTTTTAGTCCTTTTAAAAATATAATTTTTTTAGTTCTCTCTTATTTAGTTTAGTTTGAAATTAGTTCTTATTTAATTTTATACTCTGAAGTTACCTTTTGAAATTGCAAAACTATGTTAGGTTGATTTATTGAATATATATCTTTTATGTACTAAAGATACTTTTTTAAATTACAAATTTATGTTAGGTTGAAAGATACTTTTTTAAATTACAAATTTATGTTAGGTTGAAAGATACTTTTTTAAATTGCAAATTTGTGTTACGTTGATTTATTATAATTAGAAAGTTTTTTAAGATTTCGTTTTTCAAATATAAGATAAATTTTATTATAATTTTTTTTAAAAAAATTTACTTTAGTGCTTTTTAAAAATATATCTTTTTTATACACTAAGTTACTTTTTAAAAGTGCAAAACTATGTTAGGTTGATTTATTGAATTTTGTGTACTCCCTGGGTCACCATGCTGCCTGCCTCATTAATTTCTATAAATATAGGAGACTTTACATTGATATATATGAAAATAGTGTTTATTTATATTAACATTATAATTTTGTTAGTTCTTTAAAAAATAATTTAGTATAAAGAAAGAGAAACCTTTTTGGAGAGATAAGGAACCCTCATATTTAAAAATGACTTCAAATGATAAAAAAATCATGTGTGTTCATTATCAACTATTTGATCCCCTTTAATGAATAACTTGCTTGAATCTTGCAACAAACTACTTTTATGTTGCTTATTTTTCTCTCAAAAAATACAAAAAAAAAATATTTTGAAAACCCTTATGATATTATGATTCACTCAATGAATTATACTATGTCCTAATTATTAACTTGATGTGATTTTCATGTAGTGTTAGTTGATGAGAGTTGTAGTCATATGTAAATGTAAAGTACAAATACAAATACACACACTAGACAAAGTGAATGCCCAAATTAAATTTCACACACATACAAGTCACACAAAATGAATGTCAAAGCTAAAACATACACGTCACACATAGAAAGTGAACATATGCCAAATTTTAAACATGCTTCATGCACAAAGTTAGTTCAATCACACTCAAGTAAACACTCGAGTTGAAATATGCCAAAGAACAAACACACACAAAGTGAATGCCAAAGTTAAAGCACAATCTTCACACAAAGTTAGTTCAATCACTTCATACATAGTTGATTCAAACACACACTTCATGCATATTGTTTTTTAAAAGTTATTTTGTACAATACTTGGTCAATAGGAAATTAGTAACATGGATTTTTATTATCCTACATTATTTAGGTACTGCACGGTTCGCCTAATCTCTTGATTGCTTAGAATTTATTTAGTTCATTCACTATTTACTTCATGTGCTTATTCATTTAATACAACTCCATTATTTTTATTTGCAAAAAAATAATTAAATTTCTTATAGTATTTGTAGCCTTGTCTACCAACAACTACATGTAATGACTTTCCATAAAAATAAAAATATAAACTATTTAGTGATAGGCCTATAAACATTTGTGCCTATCGGCCATTTGATAGCACCTTTGGTGCTTTTACTAGTTTAATCTTTGGTGAGGGAAATCACCTTTTTCTTTAACCACAACTACTGCACACTCATTTATCAACTCTTGCAGTAATGAGGGAGAATTTCAATTTTTTTAAAAAAAATTAGTACCGCCATCCCACACTCACTCTTACCACTTGCTGTGGTAGTGCAGTGAATATTTAGCTACATATCATTGTCCCTCTCTCAAATAAAATATTTTTTTATTCTTCACTCACCACAAATATTTTATTTCCTCCACAAATATTTTATTTTCACTGCATTGCCGCAAATATTTTGAGATGGCTTTGTGGGAGTACAAGGAAGTAAAATTTTTTACCCGCAACATCACACACTCATTTACCAACTGCAGTGGTAATGTAGGAGAACTTTTAAATGATATCTTTAATGGGACATTTCAGATTTAATTATTTTCACCACCATCCCGTACACACATTTTCTAACTCCTATGGTAATGAGATATATTTTTATTGTACATTAATCTCCTGTATGCTTGCAACAATTTTTGGGGTGTATGACTTTAACTCTGTAGGAAAATTTATTTTTCTTTTGCATATTCTTACCGCAACACCGCATTAACTTTGGGGTTTTTGACTTGACATTCATGGGTATGTAGGATAGACTTTAACAACATATGGGTAACCTAGATCTCCATTGCTACCACCATGCATTAGCTTCTTACTATCCTTTCTTACTTCTGTAAATATCTGGGGTGAAAATTTGAAGTGGGTAATTATCAGAATCCATCTTCTGGTATCTTGTACAGTGATCGAAACAAGTCAAATAGCCTCCAAAAGCACCTTGGAAAACTGGTCAAACAATCTCTTGAAGCTGTGAAAATGCATAGACATGTAGAAATATGATTCAAGAATTCATTGTAGTAAATGGTTTAGCAAAACTTATCCTGAGGTGCAAGATATTAACATTCAAAGTGGCTCATTTAGCCTTTTCTAAAACTGCACCTGTCAAAAAACCAACTAGGGCTCACAAAGTCACCACCCTGAAAAAATACTAAATCTCTTCCTGGAAGGCTGCCACTGGAAAAAATAGATCATTTAGGTCCATTGAGCATGTGTGCAAAATGATTTTTTACCAATTCACTTCCTTCACAAAATATTGAGGGTCAAAGTTGACCTCCTTGAAACATTCTAGACATGCAACTGTCAAAATATGACAAACTGCATTTGCTTTTGATTTTGAGAAAATATCAAACTTGATTCTAAAGCTCTAAAAATGGACCAAGGAGCACATGAACATTAGGGGAATGCAGAATACCAATCCATTTAGCATGACGATTACCTAGTTGTGAGATAACAATCTGAACAGGAGGCTACTTTGCAGGCCTAAGAATATGTAAACAGCAAAATAGTTCAAGAGCCCTCCAACTTAGTGCTCCAAAAACTCATTAAATCACATCCTAGGAGTTTGAAATCAAACATACATGCTTACATATGTCAAATGACTATGTTCACCAAAGGATTTGGCATGAAAACAAATAGGCATCAAATTATGACCCTCCAAAGTAGGTCATTGGGGCAGATTTTTTAGGTGCATTTCTGAGTGTTCCAATCAAATTTTTCATCATGGGCACTTAAAATTTTGCAAAATTTTATAGTGCTAATATGATGAACAAGAAAATGGAATTGGGATTAATTTCTTTGAGCTTAACATGGGATTGGTTTGTGGTCATATTTTGAAAAAGGTGGTTACCATAGCTTTTCTTCAACCAAAAGCTAACAAATTTTTAGAATCTATGACAAGGAGAAATGTCAGTGGTTGAATATTGGGAATAGTTCATTTGTCTCCTAAAGTATGTGCCACAATATCAGAAGGATGAAAGGTTGCAAATTAGAAAATTCATCATGGGTTTGAATGCCTAGATAGGTGGAGAAGTGGATCTGCATGGTCCTACCACTATGGATCAAGTTTTTGAGAAGGCAATCAAACAAGAGCAAAAACTGAAGACAATTTCTACATATCGTGAGAAGAATCGCAAGAGGTTTAATAAGTCACAAGATTCTCAACATTTCAAGAAAAGGAATGGCAAATAGGATGTGAATAAGAAAAGTAGCAAAGGCTTTACAAATAATAGGAATGAACCCAGAGATGAGAGGAAAAACAATAGCAATTTTTGGAAGAATGATAATAATTCAGGCAAACCTATTGGAAAGCGAGGACCTCCTATGGGATGTTTCTCTTGTGGTGGATATCATTACACAAATCAATGCCCAACCAAGAACCAAGGAGTTCAACATCATAGCAACACATTACCTACCCAACAAGCAGCTTTTCAATAGAGGATCATGTGGCATTAGACAATCACTAGGCAGAGTAGTAGATTATTCCCATAGAGATGTCAAGTACTTTGTTTGGAGTTCCTATTTCTATTATAATTGATACTGGAACAATTGAAAGTTTTATTTCTCCAAGAGTATTGAATAAATTTCCTAGAAGAGCTCGATATATGGCTAAACCCTAGTCAGTTGAATATGCTAACCAGACTAAAGCTTAGGTACAACAATGCCTATTTGAAGCCAAGATTGATCTTCCTAGTTTTTCAATTGAGGTGAATTTGTATGTAGCAACCCTAGTTTGCTATGATGGTATCTTAGGAATAAATTGGTTATGGAGACATAGGGCCAATGTTGACTATTTTGCAAAAATAGTTGAGTGTCTAGACGATGTAGGAAAAAAAGTCTATTTGCAAGGCACACAAAGAAAAGTCGAGATCATACCAATCTTTGCTATGTAATTTAAGAGTGCTAGGTGAAAAGGATGTTAACTTTTTGTAGTCAAAATGGAACAAGTAGAAGAGGATCCTAGTAAACAAAATGTATCCTTGGAGAACTATCATTTCCTTCAATATTTTTAGGATGTCTTTCCAAATGAACTTCCAGGATTACCTCCAAAGAGAACTTTTGATTTCTCTATAGATATAATAACTAGATTTGAGCCGATATCAAAGCCGCCATACTGTATGACTACTATGGAGATGATGGAATTAAAAGTCTAGCTTCAGGAGTTATTGGCTAAAGGATTGATTAGACCCAGTGTTTCCCCTTGGGGAGCAGCTCTGATCTTTGTCAAAAGGGTGAAAGTTCATAACTGTGTATACTTTTATAAGGGAACAGCCAACACAAACATATTTTTCCAACTTAAACATAAAAAAAGTCATATGTATGTTTTGAATTTTAAAATCGCATAAACTAATGAAATGTAGAATTCTTATTATTTTTCAAAAAAAGTGACATTGATGGGATGCCAAGAAAAATATACCAAAATTAATTTTTTCATTAATTTTGTTTTTTCTAATTAGCCAACTCAAATATATCTAGTGCATGGAAAAAAAAAATAATTTGATAAATAATTTTTAATTTTTTTTAATGTCAATTTTAATTGGAACGGATTAGTTTCCATGGGACGTCAACTTTTTTACAATATATAATTTTTAAAAAAAAAAACCTTTTGGAGAGGATTCTCTCCTCTAGTAAACCATATATTTTTCAAATTTTTTGAATATGTTTTGCCTATTTATTGTTAATTTCTAATCAGTTGCATGTTTGATTATAATAACCTACTTGAAATAAATTTAAAATAATCCTAATAAAACTTATCAAAATATATAAAGAAATATATTTCTAAGATCTAGACTCTAATAACTACCAAAGGGTATTTATGAATTTTCATGAAAATGCCATTTGGTTGGAGAAATTTATAGTTGAACTTGAAGTTTTGTTCAATTTGTTGTAAAAGGGGGGTTGGCTGCCACATGGGATGCCACATAGATAGTTCTAGGTAGAACCCTTCCAGGCAGAACCTTCAAGGTAAACAAAGACATTAATTTAAATCAAATTTTATATGTTTTTAAAATTTGGGTGAAATTGTTTCACCCAGAACTATTCATGTCACACAATGCCACATAAGTGCTACATGGTTCCATGTGGAATAGTTCCAGGTAGAACCCTTCCGAGTGGAACCCTTTCTATAGAAGCTATTTATTTGGCTGAAATTGTGACACAAGTTTGAACTTTTACCCAAAAAGATGGATGGAACTTTGTGTCTATGTATAGACTATCGTATGCTCAACAAAGCAATGATAAAGAATAAGTATCCTCTATCACATATTGATGATCTTTTTGATTAGATGCGGGGTGGAACAGTATTCTTAAAGATTGATTTGTGATATGGATATCATCAGTTGAGATTGAAATATGAAGACATTCATAAAACAACTTTAAGAACAAGGTACAAACATTATGAGTTCACAGTTTTACCTTTTGGACTTATGAATGCCCCAGCAACATTCATGAATTTGATGAACAGTATTTTCTAGTATTGCTTGGATAAATTTGTTCTAGTGTTTCTAGATGACATTTTTATATATTCTAAGAATGGGGAAGAGCACTTGCAGCATCTGCGATTAGTTCTACAATGGCTGAGGGAACATAGGTTGTATCAGAATCTTTCTAAGTGTACTTTCTTTCAAAAGGAGATACAATATCTAGGAAATATAATATCAGTTGAAGGAATTTCAGTAGATCCTATGATGATCAAAGCTATACTTGAGTAGCGCACGCTAAAGAATGTGCATGAAATGTGTAGTTTTATGGGGTTAGCAGGATATTATAGGAAGTTCATATTGAACTTTTCTAAGATTGCAAACCCAATCACTTCACTTCAGAGAAAAGGAAAGCATTTTGACTAGTCAGAAAAATGTCAGGAGGCATTTAATCAGTTAAAAGAGAGGTTGACAATTGCACCAATATTGAAAGTTCCTAATCCGAAAGGTCAATTTGTTGTAGTCACTGATGCCTTAGGTGAAGGTTTAGGTGGAGTGATTATGTAGAATGGGTGAGTGGTAGCCTATGAATCTAGAAAGATGAGAGCATATGAGCAGAATTATGCTCTTCATGACTTAGAGTTAGCAGCATTTGTGCATGCTTTGCAAGTGTGGCAACAATATTTCCTAGGAAAACCTTTTGAACTAAAGTCGAACCATCAAGGTCTTAAGTATATATTATCAAACACAATGAGGTGCTAAGAGGGGGGGCATGAATCAACACTCACTAAAAACTTAAATAGATATTTGCAAATAAAACTGAATAACTTACGGAACAGAAAGTAAATAATGCAACATAAGAATCAACACAAGATTTTTATGTGGAAAACACTAAAATAGGGAAAAACCATGGTGAGTGTTATCTCACAATATATTATGCTCACTGCAAAAATGTTACAACTTTGTTTTTGGGCTGCAACTCAAAGAAGCTACTACTCCTTGTATTTTTTTCTTACAACAATTAAAAATTTGATTTAGGGTAGAACCCAAGGAAGCTACTACTCCCTAATTATTCTACTAACTACATTTAGGATTTACAAGGATAGATATGTGGACTACTGCAAAGTAAACATTTGACTTATGTTGATAATACAATCTTCTTTTTCTGCTCAAAACATGCCTTCAAATAGATTTTACACACTTCATGCCTTGCCCTCAACTATATCATATTCGCACACACACCTCCATATCACAAATGAATTTGATATCTATAAATATCCTCCGCAACACTTTAAAACATTAATTAGGTCAGCATCATAAACATCAATAGATGAAACATGTAACTCTTCAAGTGTCAGCCTCAATACATATAATATGATAAGAAAACTTGTTGTGGACCTCAGAACTTCATGAAGGTATTCAAAACATATCTCTTCACTATTGGAAACAAGGTAGATAACTGAGAGGGGGGGTGAATCAATTATCTCAAAATTTCCTTAGCTTTGTTTCCTTTTGTATTTTAATAATTAATGTTGCATCAAAACATGAAAGCATATGTAATCATAAGAACAAAGATAAAATCAACACACATAACACAAGGATTTTTACGTGGAAACCCTGTTAAGGGAAAAACCATGGTGTGACTAACCCAAGATTATATTCTCTGTTAAAAGAATAAAGGAGTACAAAATGGCACTTGCCAATTAGCGCTCACTGCCCGAGCACACTGCTCACAAGAGGCACACTGCCTACAAGAGACTCACTATTTTACAAAACTTACAGAAAGATAATCAAGTGTTTGAACTAATGAGAAGCATCTACAAATGCAAGAGTTCAGTTCTGGTTAGGTACAATACACTGATCTAATGCAATTCATTCTTCCTCTATTTTTATGTTGTTGCTCTATCACATATCGGACTTAAAATGCTACTCTTCACACTTATCCCTACTTTTCTTCGTATTTTATTTCATCACTCACATTTTCACACACTTACATGTTGAAATCTATCTGGTATATATATCTACATCAAGGATTTTTATCAACTTCCTAGTAAGAAACAAAACACTGCAAGTTATTAATCAGTTAGCTGAATCCATGCTTGATTTGTAATGTGTATCAAAAAGATAGGTATAGAAGTCATTAATCATGTTGGCCAACAATGTATAATCCCACAAATTGCTTGATCAACACTTTTTACTCATCCGGATTGAAGTCTGATACTCTTCCAGTTAGTTCTTCCTCTGTCTGCTCTGCCTGACTGGAACCCAACACTTAGATGCTCATATCTTTTTCATGCTTTATCATCAGAGGCTAAATCTCTGGATTATAGTAGTTATGATACCCCTCTTGACTTATCCAAGTCCGTAACTTTCTGAGTTACACTCCAGACCTAATTGTCAGACCTTATTACATACTCTGTTCTTGTTCACCGGACCAAAACAATCTTTAATTTGACTTCTGGTATAGGCATACTATGTACTACGGATGTGTGGGATAGACTTTGTTTCTATTAATGACAACACTTACGAAACCAGTGTCTCTTGCCAAAAACCTCCCCCTTTGGCATTGATGGCAACACTTAGTGAAAAATGGCTAAGTGTCGCAGTAACTCCCCCTTAGCTGATGCTCTATCTTTTGTACTATTTTACTGGAGATCCTGCTTAGCTGGATTCCACATTTTTCACTACTCCTCACTCCCCCTTTGACATATATGGTAGAGGACGGAATCCGCATGCCAAAATCTTTACAAAATTATCCTATACATGACCGCATAAGTATATATAAATCATATGTTATACTTACATATACTTAAGTATATCTGCAAAACTAGTCTTCAACTATACAAACTCTATGACCCAGCTCTACATCATCCTATCCAAGATGGAGATGTGACCACTCAACAAAAATGTATTTGCTTCTACCCTTCTCAAATCTGCTAGATCACTGGTCCGGGTTGTGGTCTGAGCATCTGTCAAGGCCTCATGCATTGCCTCTAGGTTAGGGATAATTATCCCTCTGAGTTCACTCATTCTGTTTATTATGTTCTTCTTTTCTTTGTCCAGCCTCTTTATTTCATTTATGATGATAGTACCCTAGCATTCTTGATTAATTAAAGAGGTAGTAAGGGGATCAAAATTCTGAGATAGACTTGACAGCTTTCCTTCTTGTTCTATCATTTTCTTCTCAAAGTCTTTTGTCACCTTGGGCCAAGATAAACAAAATTTGTATATGTCCCCACCATCTTTAAGAGCATTTTCAAGGCTCTTTATTCCAATGTCTAGGATCCTCCTATAATTAGCAATCAGTCCTTTCACTTTAGTGAATCTTTTTCCTAGAAACTCCTTCCAGACCTTTGCTTCTGCTAATTTCTCTAGAGATTCAAAATGTGTGCTAACAGAATTTACCAAAGATTTTAGGTTACCGAATGGTGAGGCCGAAGGATCCTTTTGGAAGGATGGCATGATATTTTCCAGCATCTTGGATGCAATCTCCAATAGTTCACAGTCTTCCATGTGAGATTTCAGGAGTTTTTCTTTTGCTTTGGCTTGAGCAAAAGATTCTATTTTCATTGTCTGAACTGGGGAGAGAGAGTCAAAATTTAGTGGCCCTTGAAATAGCTCAGGTTCATCTATCTCCATCATTTCTTTGTTTAAGAAGTTCTTTATTGCCTCTACAGTGTCTCTTGCTAGTGATTGAGTCTTCTTTTCTTTTGGGATATCAAAACAGTCATCATTAGTCTTTTCTTCTTGTTCTTCTTCTTTTCCCTTAACCTCTTTTTCTGGAATCACCTTCTCTTCTCTTTTATCTTCTCCTTCAGCTTCAGAGTATGGAATGTCTACAATGGGATCTAGAGGAGAGATGTCACCAGTGTTTATTGCTTCATGAACTTCCTCTTCTAGAACAAAGGAATCCAAGTCCTTAGACTTCTCTTCAACTATCTCTTTTGATCCTTCTACATCCTTGTCAGAAGATTCTTCATTGGTTACATTTAATCCTTCAACATCCATGATAGAAGGTTCTTCAACTGTTTCCTCTATAATAGGAAGATTGAATCTTTTCAAACCATTCTGGAGGATATCTTTTGTTTCACTTGCTACTTGATCAATTTCTCCAAGCATAAGTTTATTCATTCTTGCCTTACTCTAGAACTCATCCTTACAATCCTTAAAAATCATGTCCATTTGTTTTGGAGTGATAGAAGGATAAAGCTAAATCATTATTTGTTCCCGCATCTCTAGATCTTTTGCCTTTGTATTCTCTTTTCTCAGTTCAAGTACCTTTTCTAGACTCTTAGGAATTAATGATATAATTTTAATGAGAGCTTTATTGTAAATGTTCAGGTACCTAACAGTAGCTTCTTCCAAAATTCTCTTGTCAGTGTCACTGTATTCATCATAGAACTCTGTTACTGGCTATAGGTTCCCATCCACAGTAAATTCCTTAATGATGTCATCAATGGAAAGAGTGGGCTTTTCAACAAATTCCTTTGCCTTTTCTTCCTCATTTTTACTAGTAGAGAATTCCCCGGATGTTTTCTTCTTCTTCATTTTCTTGATTTCCTCATCAGATTCTATTTCTTCATCATCATTAAGGCTTGTATATGACCTTGTGGCTTTGGTCTTCATCCTCTTTTCCCTTTTTCTAGATGTCTTGACTTCTAGTTTGGTAGCCTTTAAGCTTTTAGAAGTGGTAGATGCAGAGCTTTTGGAAGATCTAGTCCGGGAGGAGGCTTGTACTGAAGTGTCTCCTTTCTTTGCTTCTTGTTTCTCTTTCTCATCCTTCTCCATCTTCTCTCTATTTGCATCCATAGCCTCTTTGATAGGCCAAATCTTTTGGCAATTTCTTCAACTTCCCTTTTTACTTTCCTCTTTATTTCTGGTTGTCTAAACTCAACATGTATTTTTACACTTAGCTCTTGAAAGGTTCCAAACCTTTCTGCCTCAATGTCCTTGGGCTAGCTCAGCAGATGTTGAATATGAAGCTCCAAGATTTCTTCATCGACTTCATATTCCATAGGTATTATCCACACAGTCCTTGGCTCAACTGCCTCCATTAGGCATTGGTCAGTGTCAACCATGAAGCACACTGTGTCCTTGTACTTCTCAACATCATGCTTTGGACGTTCTTAAAGTAACCCCAGAGGGCTGTGTTTTGAGCTTGAGCATCACCAAGTCCATACATATAATCTCTAATCTGGATAGCAACTGGTTTATCATTTTGCCAAACCCAACCACTTGATCTAGGTAGCTCATTCATAAAATAAAAGAATAGACACAGTATTAGACATCCATATTTAAAGGAATTCTTCTTATCCTTTTTGATCTTTTGTAGGTTTTCCAATAGTTGATTTAGAAGTTCACATAGGTCATAATCTACATCTTCCCTCAACATTTGATATGCAACATAGATTGTTGTGCCAGACATAGAATTCTCCTTGCTCAAATGATAGATTTTGTAACCAATTATCATTAAGGAAAACTTGAAATCCGGATCGGCGATGTCGTCTATGGTCATTGCTCTTTTGTCAAATTTAGATTCGGTGGCTACAGTTACTGTTTGGTTCTTCATAGATTTAAGTGCAAGTAACCCACCAGATGAATGCAATCCAGTCACTGCCCTGATGGCATCTTTAGTTATCTTGAAGGGCCTCATTAGCCACATGAAATTATCATGCATCCTGCTTAGGACATACCAAACCCAATCATCTTCTGCAAAACATGGAAAATATATGCAATGTCTGAAGTGTTTATCTCAGAGGGCCTTGAATTCAAGTTTAAGTTCAAAATTTTCATCTATTAGTTGTTTGTGATAAATATCCATCAATTTTGAGTCTCCAAATTCTTCAATGTTGGCATGGATATAAACCCTAACGTCTTCTACATGCAATACTCCATGTAGAATGCTAGAAAATGCACCCAAAGGATCAACTTCTAGAGATTTATAAGGGTGTTTCTTGAACTTAGGTTGCGACCTATCAGAGATCTTAACAACTATTGGAGTAGCTATTTGGCAAGAGATTTAGAGAGAGATTTTTAGATTGGAAGTACCTTTTCACACTTTAGGGTTTGAAATAGGAGCCGGTACAAATCGTTGGTTGAGTTCATTTTTCATTTGATCTTGTAGAATCTTTGTTGCAAAGCTCTTCTTTTCTTCTTCACGAGTGCAAGTGTGCAAATAATGAGTGAGGGAACCCTTTTATCCTTGCGCAAACCCTAATTTCCTTCTGAAATAAATGCACAACTTAAGTTATCCGGTTGCCCTATTTTGAGAGAGATCTTCTCAAATCACTGTGCTAAACTTAGAATCATTGTCAGTGAGGATTGACAATGTATCTTCTTTTCTTCAATCATGCCATGGGTCCGCAGATCAAAGCATTTCATTTCTAAATCAAACCGGATTTGTTTATGAAATTCTACTTTGTCGGATAGCTATCGGAACTAGATTAATTTGAGCAGTTATAAGTCTTACAAAACTCCATGTGGATCTTTCACATTTTGATGGAAGATTTTGGAGGTTTTTCTGAGAACCCTTTAATCCGCAGCATCATATGTTTACTTAATGTGTTGAATTTAGGCACTAGCTGACTTGCTGGGGGAAATTATTTTTCTCTGTGACTCACCCTGAGCCAGAGCTCACTTTTTAGTTTTCGGAAGGAATATCAACAGTAGATTTCGGTATAGATCCATCTCCAATATTTGTTGTACTCTTATTTACCCAAATCTTGGTCATCTCCTTTTGAACTTCATCCGCATTTACTTTACCTTTGCCCTTATCTTGATTTTGATTATGTTCCACTGGACCTTTTCTATCCTAATTTTTGCTTTTGCAGAATCTGGTAATATGACCGGATCTATTGCAATTGTAACATACAACATTTTTTTGCTTATTTGATTGATATCCTCTTGATCTGCATTGATTAGCCATATGTCCCATTCTATTACATGCAAAGCATCTACCATTGAATGAATTGTTTATTTTCATATTTCTACATTCATGAGATTTGTGACCATACCTTTTGTAGTTGAAACATTGTCTGGAGAAGGATGGATTATTCTGATTCATTCTCTTCCTGCACTGAGTTGCTTCATGATTGAAATTGTTACAATTGTAGTAGTATCCATTGAAGGATGGATATCTTTGAGCATTTGGTTGCCTTACTAGAGGTCTTCTAGGCCTGTTTCTTTGATTTCTTGATCCAAAGTTCTTCTAACTAGATCCGGAGCTCTCTCCTTTCTCATATCCTAAGCCATGCTTATCATCTACCCTCTTTTGGATTTCAAGAAGAACTTCAAGTTCGGCTGAGCTTATCTTGAATTTCTCTTTGTATTCATTTGCTATTTGAAGATCTTGTTTAAGGGTGTCTAACTGATTCTCAAGTTATTCTTCATTGTCTCTAGCTTCTTCAAGATCAGATTCAAGATGCCTAAATATTCTATCCATTTGTGGCAGTCCTCTATTTTCTCCTTGAGGGATTGTTTTAGATTATCTTAAATCCTTTTTTTTCTTCAATTTCTTGGGTGAATCTCATAACCCCTGATTCCATTTCATGTCTCACCATAATGACTTATTTTGAAAGCTTCTCACTTAGCTTATTTTTCTCATCCAGATCTTCATTAAAATCATTAACTTCACTTTGATTGGCTAATTTTTGAAGTGGTTCCTTTCTCTTTTTCATAGAGATACTAAGTTTTTCTTTTAGCTCATTTATGAAATCATCAGCTTGTTTGAGTCTTTCTCTCAAATTATTGACTTCAGAGTGGAATTGTTCAAGATCATCTAGGTCAGACTGAAGTTGTCCCTTCCTACCATATACATCCATTGAGATTCCCAGATCTTCCTCAAGTTGTTAGGGTTTGTTCAGAGGAACTTGGCTCTGATACCAATTGTTGGAAACAAGGTAGATAAATAAGAGGGGGGGTGAATTAGTTATCTCAAAATTCCCTTAACTTTCTTTCCTTTTATATTTTAATAATCAGTGTTGCATCAAAACATGAAAGCATATGTAATCATAAGAATAGAGATAAAATCAACACACATAACGCAAAGATTTTTATGTGGAAACCATGTTAAGGGAAAAACCATGGGGTGACTAACCCAAGATTGTATTCTCTGTTAAAAGAATAAAGGAGTACAAAATGGCACCTACCAATTAGGGCTCACTGCCCGAGCACACTACTCACAAGAGGCACATTGCCTACAAGAGACTTGCTATCTTACAAAACTTATTGAAGATAGGCAAGTGTTTGAACTGATGAGAAGCATCTACAAATGCAACCGTTTAGTTCTGGTTAGGCACAATACACTGATCTAATGCACTTCATTCTTCCTCTATTTTAATGTTGTTGCTCTATCACATAATGGACTTAAAATGCTACTCTTCACACTTATCCCTACTTTTCTTCACACTTTATTTTATCACTCACATTTTCACACTTACATGCTGAAATCTATCTAGTATATATATCTGCATCAAGGATTTTTATCAACTTCCTAGTCGGCAACAAAACACTGCAAGTTATTAATCTGTCAGCTGAATCCATGCTTGATTTGTAATGTGTATCAAAAACATAGGTATAGAAGTCATTAATCATGTCAGCAAACAATGTATAATCCCACAAATTGCTTGATCAACACTATTTACTTATCTGGATTGAAGTCTGATACTCTGTCGGTCAGTTCTTCCTCTATCTACTCTGCCTGACTAGAACCCAACACTCAGATGCTCATATCTTTTTCATGTTTTATCACCAGAGGCTAAATCTATGGATTATAGTAGTTATGATACCCCTCTTGACTTATCCAAGTCTGCAACTTTCTGAGTTACACCATCTGAGAGATCCAGACCTGATTGTCAAACCTTGTTACATACTCTGTTCTTGTTCACCGGACCAAAACAATCTTCAATCTGACTTCTGATATAGGCATACTATGTATTGCGGATGTGTGGGATAGACTTTATTGCCATCAATTACAACACTTATGAAGCCACACAGTGTCTCTTGCCAACATTCACAACTTCCAAAATCAAGGCAATAAGTCAGGATCTACTACACATACTAGAGACTTAACCTGTTGGCTCAAACTACTCAAAACTACTAATTGCTCATCTTCACACTACCAGGGAGAAGCCAAAAACTTCATGCAGACCAAGAATTCAGTCATTTACAATCTCAAGATCCTCCATTCACCTTTATGTTAAATTATCATATCAATCTATACATCCGCAAAACAAGAAACATGACAAACTATAGGAAACAGAGCATTTCGAACCACATGTGACACTTCATAACTCAAGATATAGCATTTTGGTATAGGAAAATATGGAATATCTACATGTGGATCAAGCCTGAGTTATATTGGAACATGTAAGACCTCTGCACAAACTTTTATAGCTGATTTGTCTATATTTCATCTTCCACAAAAGCTCAAACATATGTAAGTAGGCTCTAGAACAGTTTGTATTGCCTCCATCACTTAATTGCTGACCTTGTAGACCACCAGAACTCTTGATACTTTATCATAGCATGTCTTATACATTTCTAAGCCTATCCTTATAACCAGATGATAGAATAATGTCTTCCAGAGGAATGCAGAGCATTCCAATAAGTCTCTGTCATTGCTTTGCCCTATCTAACTAGTAGCTGGAACTATGTCCCTTGTAACTTTTTATGCAAATGATGTGAAGACCTAAAAAATTAGATATATCATTCCAATACCTAGATAAACTTGTCTTCAAAACTGCAAGATCAAATCTTGCTCTACAGAGAAGTGCGGACCAAAACAATGTGACTCTGCCATAGGATATATGCACTGTGAATGCCTTAGTCAGATTTCTGCTCTTATCAGAAAGTGCAGTACACCAAGCTGATGAGATATATGTGTAGGGATATTGGTAACATGCAAGGACATGAGTACTTACCTTTGCATCATGCTCAAACACAAAACTGATCACTTCACCATACTTAGTTTTTTCTTCTCTTAGACTAGTTTACCTTGACCATGCAGAGTCTACCTCTGTACAAGTTTGTCCTTATATTTCCATATACTATGTTGACATCAATGACAACACATATTGCCAATAATCTCCCCCTTTTTCATTGATGGAAACATATACTCCCCCTTAGATATATATTTATCTCTCCTCCTTTGACATCAAGGACAAAGGGCTCTCAATGTCAAGCATTTCAAATTACTTCAACTGTTCTAACTACTCCCCCCTTATTGCTTCACTCCTATACTCAATACTTCTTCAATAATTTATACTAGGGAGACTCCCCCTAACAATGTTATCCAATAAAACTAGCCAAAAATGTACTACAACACTTTCTAATAGTGTCGCATATGTACAAAGAAATTAGAATTGCATAAGTAAAGAATAAATGTACATTTTCAACTAGAAAAGGGACAAATACTCTTGTAAGACACCTTTAATTTTGCAAGGTGTGCCTTGAAATCCTTCTTCCCAACTTCCCAATCCTTCTTAGTGAAGGCAAGCAAACTGTACTGAATTTCAATTTGAGCAAGGAGATTTTCTTCTTCATCTAGAGAATTGGGTACTAGATCCTTCTGTGCCATCTTTTCTACACTTGCTAATACACTGGTCAAGGAGGAAAGCCTTGCACTTACCAGATCTCTAAGCTGAAAATATTGTATAATGATCTTTTCTTTTTGTTCTTATAGCTCAAAAAACTATCCATGCAAATTCTCAGTTTCTATCCTTGTTGTACCATCTGCATCATTAACTAGATCATAGATACTGGCGGCCTGAGCAATTTGTGACTCTATTGAGTCCATTTGGTCATTAATTCTCTTTGTAGAACTAGGCCATTTTAAACAAAACTAAAATAGAACTCTAGCTTTTTCTAAGCATTTTTGTACATCTCTTAATTTTTCTTGCAGTTTCCCATGTGTAACATTGCACTTGTTAGTTATTTCAATTAATCTCCTATCATAGACATTATTTTTCATTTCCTTTTCTATTTTTTCTTCTAGATCGATAGAATAATTTTTGAAAGAATCTAACAAAAGCTTTAACTTTTCCACACCAGATAAGGAATCATCAATGGTTGCTCTGGGGATGCCTTCTTTCAACACTTTAACCACTTCTGTCAATTATGTTCTCTTTTGCTGTGTTCACAGTATCTCCTTTCGTGTGGAGGCATGAAATACATCACCAAGATGAAGCTTCTATAGGGGAGAGATCTTTGGAATATCAACTTGTCCCTATTGCATTGGAAGCTTTAGAAGTTGTGCAGATACTACTGGTTTAAATTAGAACTGCATGTCCAATAAGATCTTTCATGAATCTTCAGAGGATTCACCATCAATATTTGCATTTTCTTCTTCCTTCCTTTCATCATCACTAGATTTATCCTCAGTCTTCTTCTCTTCTTCAATAGATTTTGAAGGAGGAAAACTTTCAATAGTGCTTCTATTTTCTCTAGGATCTTCTCCACTACCAGATGGGTATTATCTATAACCATGTCTTCTTTCACATTCTCATGTTCTGACATATGCACATGTTGTGCATTGTCAGGCTCATTACTCTCCGAAACAATTTTATCATGCTACAATTGTTGGTCATTGTCTAGAGGGACTCTCAGTCCTTTAGCAAGTTTTTCTACTTTTGGTAGAGTCCGATTTCTCAATCTCTCAATATCCTCTTTGTCTTTTCTCATCAAAATGCTCACTCTCTATTTTGTTCTGAACTCTTTGTTATACAGTTGAGCCAATTTTGCTCTCTCTTCATCAAAAAATGGGGAGCTAATCTTCTCCAAGGCAAATGCCTTTATCTTTCCATCCTCTTCTATAGCTTCTTGCCTTCTTGCGGTTAAAACATTTTTCAAATCATTGGGCAATTGATCCTCAATCTTGTCTAGGTGAGTGTCAAATGTAACCATATACTTGAGTATAGCTTCTTCAATGGTGGCCTTATCTTCCTTATTGGACTCAGAATACATTTTTGTTGTCTCTTCTAAGAGACCAAATTCTGAAATACTATTGAATAATGCATCAAATTTTAAGGGGCTGTGTTCCCTTATCAGAGGGGATTTGTCCTTCTTCTTCCCCTTGCCTTTTCATTTGCTTTTAACTGATTCTTCTTCTATCTTTTCCTTCTCAACTTCCTCTTCACTATCTCTCTCAATAATGCTGACTTTTGCTTTCTTTGCACTTGTCTCTTCTCCTGAGGCATCAAACATCTTCTTCTTCAGCGGACTATCTAAGGTCCTTCCTCTACTTTTTCTTCTTCATCCTCACAACTGATATATTTTTCTCTTTTGGCTTTTTCTTTTACTCTTCTCCTCTTAGGAGGCTCTTATTGTACTAAGGCACTAGATGCTACTCTCTTCTTTGTAGGCATGGTTCTGGAGGCTTTTAGAACAATAAGAGAGGGGGTAGAGGTCCTAGTTGACCTTCTTGTGTTGGGAATACTTTTGAGAGGAGCAGGTATGCCTTCAGATTTCTCCATAAGGCTCTGTGGTGAAATAATCTCCTCCAACTTATTTTTCATCTTTTCAACATTTTTCTTTATCTCCTTTTCCTTGTGTTTCAAGTGCACTTCACTAGATTTTTCTTCAAAGGTTCCAAACCTATCTACTGTAGGATCTCTTGGTTTTCTCAACATTAGGTCTACAAGTCCTATGATTACATCTTCTACCACTTCATATCCCATTTTCATAATCCAAATTATTCTAGGTTCAATTGCTTCCATGATGCATTCATCTTTGGTAACCATAAAGGTTATGTCCTTATATTTCTCAACAACCTTCGCCGGTATCCTCTCTCTTTCTTGCATTTTTTCTTGGAAGTTCTTGAAGAAACCCCATAGCATATATTTCTAAGTATCTAGGTCTCCAATCCTTCTTAAATGATCTTTGATTTGAATTGCAAGAGGAATGTTATCCAACCACACAATATTCTTTGCACTAGGCAATTCTCTAAAAAAGTAAAATAATAAGCATATGATTAGGGTACCATACCAGAATGGGTACCAAGAATCCTTAGTCTTCTGTAGGTTCTCCATCAACTACTATCTCAAGTGCTCACATAAATCAATGTCCAAACCCTCTTTCACCATCTGGTGAGCAATGTGTATAGATATGGCTGACTAGAATTCTCTTTGTTAGTGTATTATATCTTGTAACCAATCACCATCGATGCATATTTCACCACTAGATCATCTATGTCCTTCACTGTTAGGACATGCTCATCAAATTTTGCACTAGTGAGTTTCATAACCATCTCATTCTTCATAGCCTTCATTGTCATAATGGATCCTTCAAAACATAAACCAGTAATCACCTTGATAGCTTACTTGTTGATCATATGTGGCATATCCAACCACATTAACTTTTCATGAATACAACTCAATACATACTTAATCTGATCATTCTCATAACATAAATTTGGAAAGTTATTCCACACATCCAGCTTCTTCTCTGTCAAACCCTTGAATTTAGGTTTCAGTTCAAAATCATCTTTGGTTATCTCATTAACCCATATATCCTTTATCTTTGTGTGATCAAATTCATCCAATTTCATGTGGATGTAGATTCGCACATCCTCTATATGCATAACACCATAAGGAACTTTTGAAAATGCGCCTTCCGGATCTATCTCCATGGATTTGTAGGGGTCCTTCTTAAAATTAGGTCTTGGTCATTCCAAGACATCAATCACTTGAAGGGTAAACATTATGAATCACTTCTGAAACTAGGGTTTTAGCAAAAAAATGATAAATAACTTTAAATTTCATTGCCAGTAGGGTTTCCCACAACAGCTCAGAGTTTCTTCAAATCATTTTTACTCTGCTCTTCACTATTCAAATGTTCGATCAAAAATGACTTAATCATATGAAAAATCACATATAAACACTTTTCGAAGACTTAAAGTGCATTAATTGCAGTGAATAAATTTAGGTCAAAAAGCTAGCGAACTCTCAATGTGTTGACATAGTCATCTTCAATCACTCCACAAAACTCCACAATAGGAAATATCATACTAGAAATTGTTACAAGTATGGGCCTAACCAGCGTTATCATTGATGTCAACATACTCTTGTTGCATTAATGATAAGGACTGGAAGAGTTGTGTGCTAAGGATATTGAGAAAATTAGTCTTAATTAGGAACATAGAAGAATAGTGAAGACATTATGGTAAAAGTCTAAGATAGGATGAGGATTAGAGGATGAGGTTCAAAGGGTTTATAGATATGTGTCTTAAGGTGATCCAATAAAGATTTTAGAGGTCCACATGAAGATCTAAAGAAGTTGTGGCCACTCAAGTAAAACTAGTTCTGGTAGGTGTTCAGAGGTGACAGAGTGATACAAACAGGTCCGGTGAGATCCAGAAATGCATTATCCTATTTTGCAGATTTGAGGGAATGTTAAGGAAGTCTTTTTGAAGTGTCAACTTGATTGGTTCATGGTTTGAAGGTCTGCAAGCATCTATTCCTTTGTAATAGTGATGACAGACTATGTTCTTGAGTTTCTGGATGAAGGAGAGAAGGATTTCAGTAAGCAAATGAAGTGTGGATGTTCTTGGTGATTCAGGCAAGCTTGTGGAGGTCTTTAGATCATGTCCAGTTCATGTTGTTGGTCTGCATTGGAGTTGGAGCTCGCAATTGAAGAATAACTTCCGGATGATGGTGTTCTTCCTGAGACTAGCCAACCGGATGAGTTACACATCTTAAGGATGTTCTTGTAGATGTTTGCCAACTTAGATGATTATTCCTAAGTTGATGTCCTATATAAATAAGGGATTATGAATTCATTTCAAAGGTGCCCTTGTGGAGATGAGAGTGTCATAGTGAGGAGGAAAGTGAAAGGCAGAGCAGAAGTTTTGGGCTTAAATGGAACTGATTCAAGCATGGTGAAGATGCTATACTCCACTTCATGTATGTGATACTTACTATTTTGTAGACAGTGTGTCTCTTGTAGGTAGTGAGCCTCTTGTGAGTAGTGTGCTTGAGCAGTGAGCCCTAATTGGCATGTGCCACTTTGTTCTCTCTATTCTTCTAATAGAGAATACAATCTTGGGTTAATCACCCTGTGGTTTTTCCCTTAACCAGGTTTTCCACGTCAAAATCTTGGTGTCCTATGTGTTAATGTGTTTCTACTCTTGATTTCATGCATTATGTTTCCATGATTGATTTAGCATTATGTTGCTGAATTACTAAGTGGATTTAAGAGTTTAATTGGAAGAAAGTTTTGGACAACTGATTCACCCCCCTCTCAGTTGTCTGCCCTAAATCTAACAATTGGTATCAAAGCCAAGTTCCTCTAAAAGGAGCTTAACCTCTCGAGGAGATCCAGGATGTCCTCCTATAAGACGGATAGTTCAAAGTTTGATGGAACCAATTTTAATCTCTAGAAAAGTCACATGAAATGTCACTTGCAATGTATGGGAATGCAGTACTGGAACATGGCTTCAACAAAGTATACTCCTCCTTAGGGTGGTCTGAAATCCCCAAATGAAATCATAGATACTAAAAACAATCTGTGGACTATAGAAGCTCTTCTAAATGCACTATCTAATTCAAAGCTTTCAAATGTTGTTGACCTACCATCTACTTTTGAGATTTGGCAAAAACTCAAACTTCTGCATGAAGGAGACAAGTATGTTAAATGAGCAAGGTTACAGAGTCTGAAAGGAAAATTTGAAAATGTGAAGATGAGAGATGATGAAAATATCACTACTTTTATGCCAAGAGTAAATGAGATTGTTTGTGGAATTAGAAATGCTAGTGGAGTCTTGGATTGAGATGAGATTGTTGGCAAAATTCTCAGATCCCTTCCTACTTCTTATAAAATCAAGGCTGCTGCCATTGAAGAATTCAGAGCCCATACAACTGTCACAAGAGATTAATTGGCTGGTAAATTGGCTACATTTGAAATGACCGAGTTTGGAGATACCCCCCCAAGACTAAATCAGCATTCAAAGCCAGTGCCTCTGTAAAAGGTAAACAAAGGTTTGATCCGGGAGAGAACTCTTCAAGGAAACTATCATGGTATGAAAAAGAAAGAAAAGACCTAGAAGAAGAAGCTGAAACTGCTCAACTTGAAGCCCTTATTGCCAAAAGACTGCCAAGAGGATCCGGTAAGTATGAAGGAAAATTGCCTTTTAAGTGTTTTAACTGCAATAAGGTTGATCATTTTGCCTCAAAGTGTTTGGAAAGATTATCAAGGCCAAATCCTAACAGATCAAGGTACAAAAGAACTGTTACTATGTTCATGAGGAAGATGATAATGAAGGAAGAACAAATGATGAATCAGAGGTAGGAAACAAATCTGGAAGTGATTAGGTGTTTATTGCCATCAAGGAAGAAGAACCAGTGTCCTCTAAATCTGTCAATCATAAAGTTGAAGAAAGAGCTCTGGCTGCCCAAGTTGAAGAAAATGATGATTGGGTCATTGATAGTGGTTGCTCTCACCATATGACTGGTGACAAAAACAAGTTCATAGATTTGGAAAGGTATGAAGGAGGAGTGGTAAAGTTTGGTGATAATTCTGCAGGTAGAATCAGAGGTAGAAGAACTATTTCTTTTGATGGAAGGAACAAAACCGGTAATGTACTGTATGTTGAAGGATTAAAGCACAATTTTCTCAGTGTTGGTCATTTGGTGGACAAAGGCTATGATCTCCGATTCAAGAATGGAAAATGTAAGATCTTTGAAAGTTCTAGAATAGAGATTGCATCCGGTACTCAAACTAAAGGTAACATCTTCCACTTGGTTGGTACTGGTAAAAGTTATTTATTTGTTTAAGTTGATCAGAGTTGGTTATGGCATAGGAGAATGTGTTATGTAAATTTTGATAATATCATCAAGATAAGCAATACTCAGGTTTTAAGAGATCTTCCAAAATTGGTGAAACCTACAAATAGTTTGTGCAAAGAATGTCAGTTGGGAAAACAAAGCAGAGTCTCATTTAAAAGAAAGAAACAATCTTCTACCGGATTATTGGACTTAGTACATACTGATCTTTGTGGTCTGACAAGAATCAGGAGTGTACAAGGTGATAGATACTTCATGTTACTAATTGATGACTATTCCTGAATGATGTGGGTAACCTTTCTGAAAGAGAAATCAGAAGCTCTTGAGAAATTTAAAATATTCAAGGCTATGGTAGAGAATAAAACTGGATTAAAATTGAAATGTCTGAGGTCTGATAGAGGTGGAGAATTCACATCCGGTGAGTTCATAGATTTCTATAAGAAACATGGAATTAAGAGACAGTTTTCTGCTCCTAGGACTCCATAGCAGAATGGAGTAGTTGAGAGAAAGAACCGGACCATCCAGGAAGCATCTAGCACAATGATGATGGAAGCAAATGTTCCTCAGATCTATTAGAGAGAAGCTATTAGCACTACAGTCTATACTCTCAATTGAGTACAAATCAGAAGCAATACTAGTAAGACTCCTTATAAACTTTGGTTTGGCATCATTCCTACTATGAGGTATTTCAGAGTTTTTGGCAGCAAATGTTACATTAAAAGAGATGAAGATCTAGGAAAGTTTGATGCTAGAAGTGATGAAGGAATATTCTTGGGTTACTCTACTCAAAGCAAAGCATACCAGTGTTACAATAAGAGACTGAGAAATATGATAGAAAGTACAAATGTGAAGGTTGATGAAGGAATTGAAAAACCCTCAAGGTTTTATGAATATGAAGAAGATGCTCAGAATGGTGTTCTGATTCAAGGGGCCCAAGCCTCTTCTAAAAGTCAGATTCAAAATGATCCAGTAAATCAGGAAGAAGAGATGAGTTTTAATGAGCCTAATCAAGAATCAGAAGTGCAAGAAATTTCCAAAGTTCCAAGGTATGTAAGACTGAACCACTCTAAAGATCAGATCATAGGAGACAAAAGCAAAGGTGTACAAACTAGAAGGAGAATTTCTCAAGATTTAGATAAGTATTGTCTGATTTCAAAGATTGAACCTAAGATAGTGAATGAAGCTTGCAATGATGAAAACTAGACTAAAGCAATGGAGGAAGAGCTAATGCAAATTGAGAAAAATCACACTTGGGATCTTGTTCCCAGACCTAGAAAAAAGAATGTGATTGGAACCAAATGGGTCTTCCGGAACAAACTGAATGAAGTTAGTGAAGTAATCAAAAATAAAGCTAGATTGGTCTACAAGGGCGATTCTCAAATAGAAGGAGTTGATTTTGAAGAAACTTTTTCTCTGGTAGCAAGAATTGAAGCAGTCAGATTATTTCTTGCATTTACTGCCTTCAAAGATTTCAAAGCATATCAGATGGATGTCAAGTTTACCTTCCTGAATGGTGACTTGGAAGAAGAAGTGTACATTGAGCAACTGGATGGATTTCAATTGTCTGATCATGGTGATATGGTCTGCAAGTTGAAGAAGGCACTATATGGACTGAAGCAAGCCCCAAGAGCCTGGTATGAAAGATTGGATAAACACCTTTTGAAGATTGGTTTCAACAAAGGTACTACTGACTGTAATTTGTATTTCAAAATTGATCATGAAAATATCTTGATTGTTGAAGTGTTTGTTGATGATATCATTTTTGGAGGAAGAGATAGTATGTGTAAAACCTTTGCAAATCAAATGAAAAGTGAATTTGAGATGTCCATGCTTGGGGAAATGAATTTCTTCTTGGGTCTACAAATCACTCAAACAAAGAAAGGAATCTTCATTTTTCAGACCAAATATGTGAAAGAATTGTTGAATAAATTTGGGATGGAAGACTCAAAGCCAATGAGTACTCCCATGGCAACCAGATGTCAGTTGAGCAAGGATGATGACTCTACCAAGGCTGATCAGAAAAAGTATAGGTCAATGATTGGAGGACTATTGTATCTTACTCAAACTAGACCAGACATTATGTAGGTTGTTGGTCTTGTTGGTAGATTCTAGGCTGATCCTAGAGAATCTCATGTCATGGCAATCAAGAGGATTTTTAGATATCTAAAAGGGACAGTTGAGTATGGTCTGTGGTATCCTAGAGATCATAATTTTTCTCTTCATGCATATACAGATGCTGATTGGGCAGGTGATGTGGAGAACTGGAAGAGTACCAGTGGTGGAGCATTTTTTTGGGGAAGAGATTGGTTTCTTGGTTGAGCAAGAAACAAGAGGCAATATCTCTGTCCATTGTAGAAGCATAATATATTGTAGCAGTAGGTAGTTGCACTCAATTTTTGTGGATGAAGCAAATGCTAAGAGACATAAGAGTGGAGTATGAGGAGCCTATCACAATCTTCTGTGATAATTCAAGTGCAATAAATATATCTAAGAATCTGGTGTTGCATTCAAAGACTAAACATATATCCATAAAGTTTCACTTTTTGAGAGAGTAAGTGAACAAGAATGAAGTCAGATTGGAGTTTGTGCCTTCCAAGGATCAAATTGCAGACATCTTTACTAAACCTCTACCTAAGGACTCTTTTGAGTATCTCAGGGAGAAGTTAGGGGTTATTGCCCCTCTGGTGATGAACTAAGGTGCACTGGTATGCATCAGTCTAGTGGATATCATAGTCATATCTTGTGAATCCGGATTGATGATGGAGAGCTGCTACTCAGGGGGAGTAGCTAGTATGATTCTAAAGTGTTGAAATTGCTAGTATGTGCCCTTTGCCATTGATGTCAAAGGGGGAGAGAAGACATGTGAAAAATAAGTGGTTGCTAATCAAAGGGGGAGCAGTAAAGGAAGAGAAGACATGTGAATGGTTGTTGTTAATAGGGGGAGTTGTGTCAGTGAGAAAAAGTTCTTGTCTTGATGGTCAAAATAGATTTTCACATCATATGTTGCCATCAATGACAAAGAGGGAGATTGTTGCAAGTATGGGCCTAACTAGTGTTGTCATCAATGTCAACATACTCCTATTACATTAATGATAAGGATTAGAAGAGCTGTGTGCTCAGGATATTGAGAAAATTAGTCTTAATCAGGAACAGAGAAGAACAGTGAAGACATTAAGGTAAAAGTCCAAGATAGGATGAGGCTCAGAGGATGCGGTTCAAAGGGTTTGTAGAAATGTGTCTTAAGATGATCCAGTAAAGATTTTAGAGGTCCGCATGAAGATCTAAAGAAGTTGTGGCCGCTCAAGTAAAACTAGTTTCGGTAGGTGTTCAGAGGTGATAAAGTGATACAGACAGGTCCGGTGAGATCCAGAAATGCATTATCCTATTCTGTGGATTTGAGGGAATGTTAAGGAAGTCTTTTTGAAGTGTCAACTTGATTGGTTTGTGGTTTGAAGGTCCACAAGCATCTATTCCTTTGTAACAGTGATGACAGACTGTGTTCTTGAGTTTTTAGATGAAGGAAAGAAGGATTTCAGTAAGCAGATGAATGTGGATGTTCTTGGTGATTTAGGCAAGCTTGTGGAGGTCTTTAGATCATGTCCAGTTCATGTTGGTGGTTTGCATTGGAGTTGGAGCTCGCAATTGAAGAATAACTTCTGGATGATGGTGTTCTTCCTGAGACTAGCCAATCGAATGAGTTACACATCTTGCGGATGTTCTTGTAGATGTTTGCCAAAATAGATGATTATTCCTAAGTTGATGTCTTGTATAAATAAAGGATTGCAAAGTCATTTCAAAGGTGTCCTTGTGGAGATGAGAGTGTGGTAGCGAGGAGGAAAGTGAAAGGCAGAGTAGAAGTTTTGGGCTTAAATGGAACTGATTCAAGCATGGTGAAGATGCTATACTCTAGTTCATATATGTGATACTTACTATTTTGTAGACAGTGTGTCTCTTGTAGGCAGTGAGCCTCTTGTGAGCAGTGTGCTCAGGCAGTGAGCCCTAATTGGCATGTGCCACTTTGTTCTTTCTATTCTTCTAACAGAGAATACAATCTTGGGTTAATCACCCTGTAGTTTTTCCCTTAATCGGGTTTTCCACATCAAAATCTTGGTGTCCTATGTGTTAATGTGTTTCTGCTCTTGATTTCATGCATTATGTTTCCATGATTGATTTATCATTATGCTGCTAAATTACTAAGTGGATTTAAGACTTTAATTGGAAGAAAGTTTTGGACAACTAATTCACCCCCCCTCTCAGTTGTCTGCCCTAAATCTAACAGAAATATCATCAATAGATCAACAGTGTTGATCTACACATGTACCAGTGTGCTGAAAGAATCAATACCATATCTTTGGTGGGGGCTTAGGGATTTTCTATTGAAACTCCCCCTGAGCCAAAGTACTTCATCTAGTTTCCAGAGGAAACATCTACAGCAGGAGTTGGCACAAGACTCATTCTTCACCTCATTCTCATCTTTCTTCTTCCATATCTTGTTCATTTCCTTCTTAATTTCAACTAGATCAACCTTCTTGTGTAAAATAGAGGGTTTCACATTCTTATATCTACAAAACTTGGTTGTGTCCTGGTTTATTGCATTTATGACAAGTGAAATTTGATTGCTGAGCATTACCATTTCTCCTCACCTTAGATCTGTAATTAGCTACCTTGTGGCTAAACTTGTTACAAGTGTAATAATATCCATGAAAGGGCTGAGAATTATCCCTATTATTCCTTGGCATTTTACTTCTGCATTTATTAGCCTTATGTCCCATCTTATTGAAATCATAACACCTCACAAAATTTTGATTTGACTTATTTCTACATTCAGTAGCTATATGACCAAACTTATTGCAAGTTTAACACCTTACAATATTTTGATTCATCAAGTACTTCTACACTCAACAACTTTGTGACCAAATTTATTACAAGTAAAAACTTGAGAGTAACTGGTAAGAGTAGGTTACCTTGTAGGTGGAGGACCTCTGAATCCCTTTTGTCTCTGGATAGGGGTAAATCCATCTTCTTTAGCATCTCCAGAGGTATTCTTCTTAGGGACTTTAGTGTAAGTCTTTTCCTTCTTTGTTTCAGACTTTCCTTATGATTGGAAGTTAACATATAAATTTGTAGAGACACTGATTATAGAATTTTTCCCTTTTTAAAAACCAAGGCCTAATTTTTATTTTGCTAGCTTTTGAGAGTTAATTTTCTCATCAAGAATTTCAGATCCTCCTTTCAGTTTTAGTCCTCTGTCGATATGTTCTTTTGCCTTTTCTAGTTCTTTCCTTAGAGTGACAAATTCCTCAAGTTTTGAACAATGGGCTGCTTTCTCAATGAGCTTGATATTTAAGCAATCTTCAACCCTCTTGCCTTCTTCAACCATGACCTTCAAATTGGAAATCATGTCTTCTGCCTTTTTGAGCTTAATGTCACCTTCTTTATCTCCTTCTATTAGAGTTTTCAATTTGCCAATTTCTTCTTTTAATTCTTTGCCCTTTGTCTACAATTTGTCAATTGTCTCTTTTGCTTTTTCAAGCATATCTTCATATTCTATGTTTAATTGTTTTGCTTCATCTATATCATCAAGGGTTGACTTGAGTTCTCCTTCAAGGTCCACTTCACACTTATTTGAATCAATGTCCCAACCTCCAGGTTCCATTTCTTCAAGAGCTAGTTCAAGAATGAAAACATTATTATCCAGAGCTTCAAATTCCATGTGTTCAAGTGCAAGATCTACCTCAGCTATTAAGCTTCTCAAAGGTACTTGGATCTAATACCAATTTTTGAACATAATGAGGTGCTGAGAGGGGGTGTGAATTAGCACTCACTAAAAACTTAAATAGATATTTGTAGATAAAAATAAATAACTTAGAGAATAGAAAGTAAACAATGCAACACAAGATTTTTACTTGGAAAACCCTAAAATAGGGAAAAACCATGGTGAGTGTTAGTTCACAATATATTATGCCCATTGAAAAAATGTTACAACTTTGTTTTTGGGCTGCAACCCAAAGAAGCTACTACTCCCTATATTTTGTGCTTACAACAATTACAAATTTGATTTAGGGTAGAACTGAAGGAAGCTACTACTCCATGAATATTCTTCTCACTACATTTACGATTTACAAGGATAGATATGACGACTACTACAAAGTAAACATATAACTTATGCTGATAATGCAGTCTTCTTTTTCTACTCAAAACATGCCTTCAAACTGATTCTGCACACTTCACACCTTTCCATCTGCTAGATATCATATTCATAAACATACCTCCATATCAAAAATGAATTTGATCTTCTATAAATATCCTCTACAACACTTCAAAACACTAATTAGGTTGGCATCCTAAACATCAATGGGTGAAACATGTAACTCTTCAAGGGTTGGCCTCAATACATACAATATGATAAGAAAACTTGTTGCAGACCTAAGAACTTCATGAAGGTATTCAAAACATATCTCTTCACATCTTCAAAAATCATCGAAATAGGTCAGGATCTACTGCACATACCAGAGACTTAACCTATCAGCTCAAAATGCTAAAAAATGCTAACTATACATCTTCACACTATCGGGGAGAAGCCAAAAACTTCATGTAGACCAAGAATTCAATCATGTACAATATCAACATCCTCCATTCACATTTTTTCTAAAGTATCATATCAATATATACATCTCCAAAAGAAGAAACATGACGAACTATAGGAAACATAGCATTTTAGACCACATGTGACACTTCATAACTCAAGATATAGCATTGCAGTATAGGAAAATAAGGAATATCTACACGTAGATCAAACTTGAGATATATTGGAACACGTAAGACCTCCGCACAAACTTGTATAGCTGATTTGTATCTATTTCATCTTCCACAAAAGCTCAAACATGTGTATTTAGGCTCTGGAATAGTCTGTATTGCCTCCATCACTTAATCGTTGACCTTGCGGACAACTAGACCTCTTGATACTTTATCATAGCATGCCTTATACATTTCTAAGCATGTCCTTAGAACCACATGACAAAATAATGTCTTCCAGAGGAATGCAGAGCATTCCAATAAGTCTCCATCATTGCTTTGCCCTATCTAAATAGTAACAAGTATTCTGTCCCTTGTACCTTTTTCTGCAAATGATGTGAAGACCTAAAAACTTAGATATATCATCTCAATACCTAGATAAACTTCTCTTCAGAACCGCAAGATCAAATCTTTCTCTGTGGAGAAATGTGGACCAAAACAATGTGACTCTACCTTAGGATATGTACTGTGAATTCCTTAGTCAGATTTCTGCTTCTTATCACAAATTGCGATACACCAAGCTAACGAGATATACATGTAGGGATAATGGCAAAATGCAAGGATATGAGTATTTACCTCTGCATAATGCTGAGAAAAAAAAATGATCACCTCACCATACTTAGACTATTTTATCTTCTCCCAGACTAGTTTGCCTTGACCATGCTAACTTTACCTCTGTACAAGTTTGTCCTTATATTTACATATACTATGTTGACATCAATGACAACACATATTGCCAACATATATTTTCCCAACCTCAATTAAATTCTTGACAAAGAAGATGGTTAGAATTGATATCCAATTATGACTTCAAGATAAGTTATATCAAAGGTTAAGAGAACCGAGTGTCAGATGCTCTAGGTCAACGGAGGCATATCTCATCAATTGTTTCTATCCACTCGAACTTCAAGGATTTAATGTTACAAAATTTTGCATGTGATGAGTACTATGAGGAATTTAAACATGCTCTTACAGTAAACCATCAAGACTCAAGGTATGATGGGTTCTATTTTGAGCCATATGGGCTTTTAAGATACAGAAGAATGATGTATGTTCTAAACTCTACAGAATTAAGAAACTTTATGTGGAAGGAATTTCATTCCACACCATATTTAGGTCACCCTGGAGTAACTAAACTCCTAGCCGATGTGAAGCCTCTTTATTTCTAGAAATAAATGAAGAATGACACTGCAAGATTTGTAGCAAGATGCCTAGAGTGCCAAAGAGTCAAGGCTAAGCATCTGCATCTAGCAAGAATTTTGTATCTGCATGATATTCCAGACTGGAAGTGGCAAGTCATTAGTATGGACTTTGTACAAGGTCTCCCAATGTATTGAGATAGACATGATGCTATTTTAGTGGTGGTGGACAAACTCACCAAGGTAGCTCATTTTATACATGGGAATCTAACATATGGAGCACCAGTTTTAGCTTGCAAGTTTGTGCAAGAAGTGTTTAGATAGCATGGAGTTCCTAAGAAAATTATCTCTAATAGAGATGCACACATGACGTCAAGATTTTGGAAAACTTTGTTCTCAGAGCTAGAAACTCAACTCAATATAAGATCGTCTTATCACCCTGAGACATATGATCAAACTGAGAGGGTAAATCAAGTTTTAGAAGATTTGTTGCACATGTATTGCATGGATCAGCAATACAAGTGGGAAGATTATCTATCACTTGTGGAGTTTGCATTTAACAACTCATATCATTCTACTATTAAGATGACTCCATTTGAAGCATTGTATGGAAGAAGATGCCAAACTCCTATAAGATGATATAAGCTAGAAGATAGGATTAGCATTGGTCCAAAAGTGTTATTAGAAATAGAAGAATAGATCAAGCTGATCAGAAATACATTAGCGAAAGCAAATGATAGACATAAAAGTTATGTTGATGCCAAGAGAACACCAAGGCAATTCTCAATTGGAGAAAAAGTTATTTTGAGGGTCAAACCTTAGAAGAGTTCCATAAAGTTTAGAAAGTCTTCCAAACTAGCTCCTCGATATGTGAGACCCTTCGAAGTTCTCAAAGTGATCAATCCGGTTGCCTACAAAATCACTGTACCATTATCTCTTGCCAAGATACAATGTTTTTCATGTTTTATAATTAAAAAAGTATATAAAATGTGATAATCATAATCTTGATTGGAATGCTTTATAGGTATAGGGCCTAGGAGTTGTCATGATCGAGTGTCTCAAGGTGCTTAAAGTTTGCAAGCTCCGATTGCATAATAGAGAGGTTACATAGTGTAATGTCTAGTGGGACCAATATGCAGAAGATAGTACCACATGGGAAGATTACCATGATTTCTATTAGAGATTTCCTCATTTTTTTATGCTTTTCAAAATGAACAAAAACTTTATATTATTGTTTTGGATACATTGGATCATTGAGGATGATGAATCTTATGGGGGGAGATATGTCACCACAAATTTTGACTAAGTTTTACTTTTTACTTGCATGTAATTAGTGGTTAATTATGCATGAATTAATGATTTGACATTATGTGGAAATTTTAGGATAAATCAACAATATCATGAGTTTATGTTTATATGATTAGAATTTAGATATGTGATTATAAGATGTCATGATTATTTATTCATAAAGTTTATGAATTGAGTAATGATGCACTAATCCCAGTTTGGTGATTGCAAGTTGTAACTAGGGAATAGGTTTTCCACCCTCCAACAAAGAGAGGGAGAGCATCATCAGAGAGAAGAGAATAGACATATGGATAAGAATGTAGATTGTTGCCATCTAAGTCTCATGCTTTCACAATTTAGTGAGCCTTTATCGAGTTGGTAAGTTGTGTTTGACGAATTGGTCTAAGTTTGGTTTTGACTCGACAAATCTTTGATTGTCAACTAGATCCATTAAGCTTAGGTTTTGTCGAAAACTAAGTCAAGATAGTATGACTGTCAACAAGGAAATGGTTGAAAGTCATTATTTCTTTGTGTAAAGTAATATAGATTATATTACAACAGTAAATCAATACTAGTAGATAAACTATTTTATTTTCAGTAATTCCTGATTGGAATCCTACCATGTTATTTTGTTTATTTTGACATTTACGCAAGTTAGAGAGGTGGAGAATACCACAACCCCATTCTCATATCTTGTCAAGACTAGGAAACATGTTTTCCACCCTCCAACAAAGAGAGGGAGAGCATCATCAGAGAGAAGAGAATAGATGTATGGATAAGAATAGATTGTTGCCATCTAAGTCTCATGCTTTCACAGTTTAGTGAACCTACATCAATTTGGTAATTTGTGTTTGACCAATTGTTCTAAGTTTGGTTTTGACTTGACAAATTGTTGATTGTCAACTAGATCCATTAAGCTTAGGTTTTGTCAAAAAATAAGTCAGGATAGTATGACAGTTGACAAGGAAATGGTCGAAAGTCATTATTTCTTTGTGTAAAGTAATATAGATTATATTACAAGAGAAAATAAATACTAGTAGATAAACTATTTTATTTTCAATAATTCCCGATTGGTATTCTATCATGTTATTTTGTTTATTTTGATATTTATGCAAGTTAGAGAGGGAGAGGATATCACGACGCCATTCTCGTATCCTGTCAAGAGTTAGAAACAACACAAGTATACATTGTATGCACCAATATTATGTTGTTATATATAGATATTTATTTATTATGGATTATTAGTTTAAACTTAACTATTTTGTTGTTGATAAGCTTCTTATGGGTACGTTGTTAAGTTGCAAACTAAATACAAACAACTACATGCTCTTATGGCACTTAACTATTTTTTTCCTCCACGTCAATTATGGAGAGTATGTAGGAGGTATCGACTAGTTTGGGAGTGGTCATAATGACCAGTTACTCCACAATCTTCTACATGTCTTTTGAGAGTGGTAATAGGCTAGGAAGGATCTCTGTCGATATGGGGAGAGTAAAGCCTTGAAAAATGCTACATTATCAAAGCATAGGGATGTGTTGGATAGACTATTTTTTAGTGACTCCAAGTGCACATAGAAAAGGAATGATTGCTTTTGTCACAGAGCTATATACTCTGCAAGAGTCCATGGGGAGAAGGGATTGGTGAAACTCGGGAGAGATCTGTAATCTTATACCATTGAGAGAGAGTGAGTTGTGTTGTCTTATAGAATCTTGAGAGAGAGAGAGAGATCTATATCATCTGTAGAGGGAAACAAACACAAAGGAAGGGAAACGATAGTTTTCCAAAACCTAAGTTAGTTACTTGAAAACTAAAATAGTCTAATGGTTATTTTCTGTTGTTAACTCTTTCTCATGCCATCATTGTATCTTTGAATTCATAGAGTAAATAGGTAGTAAAATTTGTTGTTCGATAGACACCAAACTATGGCAAAAGGCCTAAATAACAATTTTTATTCAAAGGATTGTGGTCTGCTGTAAGTTGTCTTTTACCCATATATTCATTCGAGAAAACATAGATTGTTGTTGTTGTCTTAAAACTTTGTAGAATTCTATCTTATATATATTGCAGAAACTGAACCTTTCAAGAACTCTTTTTTAGGCCTAGGGGTCGAGATCTATAAGTTTAGATAGAGATAGATTTATATCTCATAAAGATTTATATATATAGTTTTATTGATTACAATCATTAGATGTTGTAATAGATATTCACTTATTTTAGAGTATATAGAAATGATATTGATATCATTAGAAACACCTAAGGATAGTGATATATTATCACATATGAATTCTACAACCATGACAAGTATTATCATTATATTCAAGGATGTTTTACACGAGTTCACAACCTATTCTATAGTGAAAATCAGTGGACTTAAGAAGACCAATAGGTTAAAGATATTGTATTATTATTATTGTAAACTCAAACCTATTTAGGTTAAAGATCAAACTTAGTCAAGAGTACCTATGATAATGATAGTATTCATTAAGACCTTATATGAATGAGGATAAAAATCATGTTCTATGTTTATACGTGATATGAGAATGTGAATTCGAACAATGACAAGTGGTTAAGAGTAGACTAGAGGTTATCATTTCAATGTTATATTATTATAAATTTTGGAAAAACAAGAGTATTTGATATTTCAATGTGTTGGGTTAGAGAAGTTAAAACCCTAGAATCAACCCAGAAGGGTTTAGGAAACTAGAAAACTCTTTTTTCAATTATAACATTGAATTGATCTATTATTTATTATGTTCAACTATGAATGGTTGAGAAAACCTAAAGCCTCATGATAATAAATGATTTCATGATAGAGTCAGAAACTTGTATTATTAGACAAGAGTGTTCAATTTTTGGGTCATTGAGTAGAATGACAAGAAGTCATAGACCCTAGTATTTGCATGTATGCAAAGAGGGACTCTTTGAAAGGTTAAAGGAACCTAAACCCTTATATTATGTTTATCCTAGATTAAAGAATAATTCTAAGTCAGATTGATTAAGTTTTGAGTTTATTCAAGACAATTATGTTTAGAGATTCTAAACAACTAAGTCAAACTGTAGGATGAGGTAGTCTCCAAGTCAAGTTAGAGGTGTGTGAACACACAACTATGTTTATTGCAAACATCTATTTATATAGAAACTTTGGCCAAAGTGATACATTTTTCTCTGCATGCATTAGTCGGTTCACCATGTCTAGATTGTGTAACCAGTCAAAATGATCATACTTAGCTAGAAGATTGTCTAGAGTTATATGTTTGATTAAGTTATGTAGGAAACAACACTAGAACTTAGATGGCAACCTGTTGGTTTCTTATTTCTATACTCTTTGTGAAGGGTAGGGACACTTCCAGTTGGAAGGTGTGTGGGGGATTGTTGGTCTATGGTTGGAGAAAAAGCACTTGGATGATGTTCTCCTTCTATAGGATAAGACTCGTTGAGACTTGTGGATATAGATACCAAATTCCAGATGTAGTATACTTCATGATTGACTTATGATTTTCAAATTTATGTAAACTTATTCATATTGCCAAGTGCAAATTATTTGTAATTGTAAAGTGAAATGATATCACTATGAATTTATATTTGGAATGTATTGTAATTTCAAGGTTGAAAAATATTCAAAAAAGATATGTTTTTAATTTTATGTGATTATGCAAATGTTTGTAAAAAAAATTTACTAATGGCATAACATGCTCATTTACTTTCTTAGTAAATTTTATGAGTACTTGTCAGTTGTATGGGTTAGTATGTTACATTTTCCTACCTTCAATTTTAAGCCTATTCGCTTCTACTACAACTTCCTTTAAAATGACCATTTCCATCCCCATGATTTTGACATCCGTGCATTTTTACTTTCTAGAAAACTTAGCAACAAGTGTGAGGTCACACCCTTACACATTTTATGAATGGGGTGAGACTACCAACCTCCAAAATACACCAAACTTTGCAATTTTCCTTGAGTTTGTCATAGGAGATGGGTTTCATTCTATTTCTATGACTAGCCATGATTGGGTCCAACTATGGTTCCCTCCAAATTTTAGTCTATTGGTAGAAGCAAAAGTTCAAATCCTTATTTTTACAACCACTTTCTAGCTAAACAAACTTTTGAGATAGAAAGGGAGGCAAATCCAATAATAATGATAGTATTATCTCTCCACACATACTCCAACACAATTATTCCTCCTTATGACGATTTCCATCTATCAATCTAAAGTCTCAAAAAAGGGGAATCATTTTTGGTGATTAAGTGATTGCTCATCACTAAACAAGACATGAATAAGCTAGCCATTGGTGTCTTATTTGGCTAACAATAATGCTTCAAGTGGGAATTTAACCCCACCATCTATTCTCTCTTGTTATAATCACCCCCTTGTTAGCTAACATCACAACAACCCTATTTTCCACCTTGAAGTTATATTGAATTTCACCTTGATTAAGAGAGTCAATAATTTTAATGGACACCCAAACCAAATTTTGGATTGTCCAACTAGGTTTCTCCTTCTTTTTAAGACACTTTATGATGTTAAGTGAATCTCCTTTAATAATTCCCATTTCTTTAACAAGTTGAAACCCCTTATAAGGCACTACTACTTCAGTAAAGTAGTTTCTTTTCTTCCCTAAGTTGATAGCATAGGCTCCTTTGATGTTACCTTCCTAATCATGGACCACCCTCTAGAAGGGCTAAGATTACCCTTAGAAGCCCCATAAAAGGTTAATTTTAATTAATTGGGAGGGGGAGGATACCATTTCACATCCTTTCTTTCTTTTTTCTACCCTAAAATTGGATTGAGATATCAATGTTCAAATCCCATGGCTTAACAATTCTTTCTTCAAAATCTAAAATAGGAAGCTTACCACATTCAATTAATATTTCCTAAAGAGACACAATCAAATTTTATATAATGGCATATCAGATCTTGGATGATAATCTAACAAAGTTAGACTTTAAATCCCTGAAAATCTTATTGTTTCTCTCTTTCCAAAGCCTCCAAAAAATATGGGGTAGGTAAAGAGACCAAAGAAAGGAAAGAGAAGGGTTAGAGAATGGAAGGGCCCAAGAATGAACCATGTCCTTAGAAAGGAGGGGGGAAACCCAAGAAACAAAAAACTTTTCAAAAATCACCCCTACACTGAAGAAGAAAAGGAACATCCCCTAAAAATGTGAGAGGGAGATTCAACATCAAACAAGCATAAAACACATTGATTGGGAAAAGAAAAAGCCCTCTTCACTAGGTTTTCAGCAATTAACTTTTTCCTAGACTACAACCCAAAGAAAATAATTGATTGTGGAAACTAGCTCAGGGTGCAAGGAGATCCATAATGAAGAGGTTTGAAAAAAACCAACAAAAGAGAAATAATAGGAGGCATAGAATAAAGTTGAAGAGGAAGGGACCCAAACCATAGAATCTTCCACATCACAATCTATAGAATGTAGACAATAGCTAAGGGGCTCACCATTTTTGTGACAAGAGATACAACCATTTGGGATAGGGGTAGTTCCACAAACTTTATCCATTCCTTTAAACCATTAGCCAACAAAATGCAGTCTACCACTTAATCCCAACAAGCTGCTTGCATTCCATTTGAAGGGTTTGGATCTCATTCCAAGAATCCAAAGGCTTGTCTAGGATCCAAATACCATCCCCAAAATGAATATTTTTACCATTTCCAAGCTTCCATTTAATTCTTTTATTGAGAATTTTCCTAGAAGAGCATATATTTTTCCAAAAGTTTGAACGGATTGGAAGATCAATACTACCTAAAATATCTTGAGGCCCATCTTTAGCATACCTCTACTAAATGATTTTGTTCCACTAATTCTCATAAATAACTCTCCAAGCTAATTTTGCATTAAGCACCTTATTAAATAGTCTTAACATTTGAATTCCAACACCCCTAGAATTTTTTTTGGCACACTTGCTCCCAAGCCACCGAAAAAATCTATTTAATATAGATCTATACCAGATAAATTTCTTTTGAATGTGTTCAATTTTCTCATTAAATTTTATAGGAATTTTCATCAAAGACATAATACACCAATAGATTTTGGAGGTATCTTTCAACAATTTGTTTTTTCTAGAAAAGGATAGTAAAGGTCCCTTCTAACAAGCCATCTTTCTTTGGAATCTTTCTAGCAAAGAGATCTAGAAGGAACTAGGAACTTTGCCCTTAAGCAGGCAGATTCCAAGGTAGGATAAAGGGAGATCCTCTTACTAACATCCCAAAATTTTTACGAATTTTAATTGACAATCCATTGATGTATTTTGAAAGATCTTGAGAAGACATATGTGTTGAATGCATTTAATACCTTTGTCTTCTTCCACTGATGCCTTCCCCACAGCAATAGTATCATCAAAAAATGTTGATGCAAAACAAGTTGACATGTAGAAGTAGGATTAAATCACTTTACCTTCTTTTTCTCTATAGCTGATTTGAGGTTGTGCCCTAGGACTTTCACAAAAATAATAAATAAAAAAGGGGATAGAGGAATACCCTTGCCTTAAGCCTCTAGTTGCTTGAAAGAAACCCACAAGAATGCCACTAACAATGATGGATGACTTAGGAGAGGAAATACAACAAAAGATGATGTTAGAGAACTTCTTACCTAACCTAAAGATTTTGATAATTTTAAAAAGAAAAATTCATGAGACTCTATCATATGCATTCAAGAAGTCCAACTTCATTATGAAAGTATATTTCATACTTTTATCCATGGAGTGTAGCACCTCATAAATAAGCACTATTGAATTAATTTTTTAAAAACTTTTAACATAGCATCTCTGATGGAATGAAATTATCTTAGGAAGAATACATTGAAGTCTAATATCTAGAGTTTTTATAGAATCTTGTGCACTAATTTTCATCTAGATTGGTAGGTCCGAAGTCTCTAAAGTCCGCATCCCCTTTTTTCTTAGGAATCATAGCAAGAAAATTTGTATTCATTTCCTTAAGTAATTTTCCTTGATTGAAGAAATATTGAACAATAGAAGTTAAATCCTTGGATAGAATATCCCAAAAGGTTTAAAAAATAATTGTAGAAATCCATTGACGCCCTGGGCTTTGTTACCTTCAAAAGAAAAATAATCCATCTAAATTCTTCCAATGTAATCAAGGGAGAATAAAAGCATTGTATTTGTTATCAACTAAGGAGGGAATGAAATTCAACAACTCTTCCTCTTGTGGGGGTGGGGTCTAGAACCTGTTTTTAGTTAAAAGACCTAAGAAGAATTTAACATTTTTTTCCTAAATTAACTCTTACAACAAATAAACATGTCCATTTATATTTATCTCACTAATTTTTTTAGTAGTTTTATGTCAAAGAGTAGTCATATGAAATGATTTAGTGTTTCTATCCCCTTATTTCAACCAATCAAAGAAAAAACTTTATCGCCAATATATCTCTTCCCTTTTTATGATAGAATGAAGCTTAGCTAACAAAGATTTTTCCTCCAAAGATTTAGTCTGATCCATGCCTTTTTACTAGTTATGTTACCATTGTTTTTGTGATATCTGACTCACCTCAACTTTCTACATTAAAATATCCCCAAAATACTATTCTTCCATTTCTAAATTTGGTTGTTTACATGGCCCAACTTGTAAAGAATTATGTACATGGTTATTTCCTATTCATAAATATTCTACCAATCAGTAATATTTTTCTTTAAGTTGGGATGTTGAAGCCACATTCTCTCAAAATTGAAGGGAAACCCTCTCTTTTTTCCCCTAATATCAACATGAATAATTATGGGAGAAGAGTCTAATCCAACTCTAGGAAAGGATGACAAAAGGTAACCATATATTTGAAACCAATGGCCATACAAGAGGGCATGATCAAGTTTAAAATAAATCAAAGCATAACCTACCTTTTTATTTGACCAAGTGAAATCAACTCCTTGTAGAGGTAAGTCTATAAGCTCAATAGTGGAAATAAACTTAGCTAAATCCTCCATTCCTTCCATAGAGAAAGATGAAAGTTACCCTTTTTTCTCCGTTAATAGGCAAGAGTTGAATTCACCCATAATGAAACATTTTCCTAAGGCTATAAGCCACTCCTATAATCCCTTCCTTTCCTTCTTGGAGTTCAGTTCATAAATGTTTGAGATAATCCATGAATCTTTTTCAACCTGATTAGAAAATTGGATAGCCACATGTGGTTGGGCTTAGAAATAAACTTTACTCCCTCTAATTTTAATTGGTTCCACATAGATATGATCCCTCTTGAAGGTCCTGAGGCATCCAAGACTTCAATACCACAATCTTTCCAAAGACTATTTTTTAAACTAACTACTTTATCAAAAAGCATTTTGGATTCTTTGGTAAGAACAATTGTTGGTTTCTATTGTCTTACCATGTTTTCTAGAAAGTTGTTGATTATGGGAGTCATTCATCCCCTTAGTGTTCCATGAAATCATATTCATCTTTAGGCTTGTGAGTGCTTTTCCTCTCTATATTGGAAGTGTGCTTTGATTTCCATTAGCAACTTCCTTTCTAGTTTCACATTCTATAACTTCCCTTTGGCAAGGCCTTGTAGCTCTCTTTTGGTAAAATCCATAGTCCACCATCCTCCTATTTAACTTTGCCAGAGTAGGTTCCAAACTATCTCTCATTGTTCCACTTTCTCAACATACAATTCTCTCTTCTTGAGGAATCTTCCCAAGAAATTCAATAACAACTACTATAGCCCCTAGGAATTCCTTTTCCATCTCTTCTTCCTTTATTTCATCATCCTTCTCTTTACCATGCTCTCCCATAAATTAATATTTTCTCAAGCGTGTCTCCCTCTTTCTCTACCTTGAGATCTTCCTGAATGCACCTATCTTCTTTCACTAGTTCTTCTTGTCTATCCTCACTTTGGGAATGGAATGAACCATCTGGTCCTAATACACAAGTCCTATTGTCCATAAGTAGAAATACTACTAGACCTATTATGTATGTGAAAGGGTAGTGCGACTAAAAGAAGTAGTGTCTTTTCAAAGAAAGTAGAAGTGAAAGAATAGATGTAGAAGGATGCCCCATGTGGCATGATGGTTAAAGAGATTCTCCCTCAAGAGTACATGCAAGAATGAAATAGATGGATGAACACTCAAAATAAAACTAGAAATAGATGGGGTGAAATTATAAGCAATGAACAGAAACAAGAAGGAATGTTAGAAATGAATAGTGAGTTAAGAAGAAATGTTGATGAAACAAGATGAGTGTGAATGATATGATGATGAATCTATCAAATCTTGCATGAAATTTCAAATGTTTGAGAAACTTGATTTATTATACCATATGATAGGATGCACCATGATATGGCAAATCCATGATGATGCAATTGCTAGATGTTGTAGAAGGACAAAAAAACAAGTAGGAAGATGACAAAAGGCACCATGATAGGATAGACCATGATGTCATTGCCATAGAATTCCCTAAGGATTGACTCACAAATGCAAGTAAAATAAGAAACACACAAGAAAGCAAGTATGCATAGACAATGAAAATAAAAGACAAACAAGATGTTTGTAATCAAGTTGAAAACTAGATTTGTATGATAATGATGATAGCATTGTTGATTTGGCAAATGATGTATCCTAATAATAATGTGATGGTTTGTCTAAAATTGAACAAGGATTGGATTTTGGCAAGATTGGGGATAAAGATAATGGATTATTTCCATTTGGACGGATTCCTTGTAACTACTATAAAAGTTGGGATGCATTATGCTAAGTTTTGGATGGGTTACTTATGATGATTGCAATTTGCTAGATGAGATTGTTGAATTGGATTTCCTTTGGAGTGCTTGGGATTTCTTGGGATTGCACTTATCATGTGTAACCACTAATATAAGAAAACCAAGTTTAGGGACAAGGAGGAAGGGTGGATTGAGTGGAATAGATGCAAGGTTTAGGGTGGAGGGTGTGAGAAATAAGATCTTCTGGAGGAATGATGGCACTGGGTCAAGCTACAAGAGATAAACAATAAAGTGTACCTATAACTATTAAACAAACAAGAGTAGGCAATACAAACAAGAATCGATATGAAAGAAATAAATATAATGATGAATTAACTTGCAATATGAAGTGTACATATAGAGCCAATGTCATCTAAATTTAGTGGATCCAAAAAATAGGCATGCATGCCACTTAATTTAGATGTGGCTAAAAAAGGCTCGGTCAAAAATAGCACGACATTGAAAAACACATGGCTAAATATAGACACGTAGCTCCAAGAGAACTAGCACTCCTAAGAAAGCTTAATTCCTATGCCAACACCCCCCTTTAAGAACAGCTTAGGTTGGTAAAAAAAATGGCTCTTAGCAACTAGGCTCAAGATGAGGTACCCAAGTACAATGCAATCTCTCATAAAGTGGAGAAAGGAAGAAAACCTAGTGGAAAAAAAGTTCCCTCCAACAGAGAAAAGAAAATGAAGAGGACTAGAAAGGACCCCCAAGATGATAACTCTGCATAAAGCCTAAAATAATGTCATATGGCCATAGGAGAGAGAAAGAGACTATGTACAACCCCCCCACAATGAAATAGCCCCTATGCCAATATAGGATGCCCATGTAGTAGGTAAGTTCGCATTTTCTCTAAGTTTGCTAAAGGAAACTTTTGGTCGACAAAGTTTGAAGTTTGAAATCTGTGTTAACAAAATCACTAGTTTACAAACCTTTAGCTTCACTGATGACTCACTTTGTGATAAAAAATTTAAATGTTGGAGTTCAAATTTGGCCAATGGAAGGAAAGCTTGAAGTGATGGTAAGTTCACGATTTTCAGAAAATTGTCGATATGCCAATAGGGAGTTCATAAAAGTTAAGTTTTTTCAATGAGAAGACTACATGAAGTTGGTGAAAGGTAAGTTTTACTGATAAAGGGATTTAATGACTTAAGACATTGTATTGACAAACTTTTAGTTTTTGAACCAAATAATTCACCGATAGCGTGTGTCAGCAAAACTTTAAGTTCATGAAGTGCTACTTTCACTGAGAACTTCTTCATAATGTTGTGTCAGGGAATGTTTGAGTTCTTAAACCTAAAAGAATGTCGATGGTTCCTGAAAAGGTAGATTTGTTTGGAAAGAACTCAGTGGTTTGTGGAAAAGATCTTTGCCAATGAATTTTCATAAATCTTGAGTATATATAGATTGCCGAAATATACATTGGGGAATTTATTTCTATAACTGTTCAATAGTTGTTCAAATGCTTGGTGACTGTTGGGATTCAGTTTCTCAATGAAATGGTGGTGGTTCAACTATTTTTATTGAGTTTTATAAATACATTGATCTAGTTTGGTGAAAGGGTTTTATTTCTAAGTGAAGGGAGATGTCTCAGAATTTTTTTGTAAAAGGAGGCTGGTGTATCAATTGAGAAGCATGATTGTATGAAGCTATTTTGTACTCCTATAACTATTTTCTGTTGTAGACATAAATAAATACCATTGTTGTGGGTGTGGCTTTTGTTTTATGTTACTATTTTAATTTGCTGCTTAATTCAATAGTTTAATAAAACCATTGAATTATGTCCTCCACTATATACTTTTATGGGACTAACTCTTCATCAAGCATCCAAGATCACTATTCTAAAGTCATGCCATAGAGTTCTTGTAGCCACACCACAAACATCTTGAAGCCAAAGCGTAGATGGTTGAACAACTGACCTGTAGCGACCTACTCTCTTTGGAAGATTGAGACAAGATAAAGGGGACATCATGATAAGATAATAACTCTTCAAGTGAAGATATGTGAGGATGAGATAACTATTTCCATGCTTTTGGGGGCATGTTGGTTCCATTTTAAGTGTTTTAGTTAAAATTCTCTTTTTACTTAATCAAAGATTTTGTTTCCTAGTTTAGTTATCTTTGTAAGAATAAGGAATCCTCTCTTTCTATGAAGAAGAGTGGATCAGTTTTTATGGTTATTCAATTAATGTTTGAACTATAGTTGGCATCTATATATCTACTTTTGTCTAGATATCTAGCATGCAGATTTTCTCAAAAATTTTGTATTCAATTTGATTCTAGTCAATAGAAATCTATCATTTCATTTGCATATTATTTTGTTCTTGTTTTATCTGAAGATTGGAAAGAAATGTGTTGATTTAATATTTAATCAGTAAAGGAAGAAAGTCAACCCAACCAAGGGCCCACTTGCGGTTAGGCTAGTCCCTTTTAGCTTTAGTCTTATGTGAGTAGATTTAGAGATCTTAGATTAGATTGTGAATTGGTTTTTAGTTATTAACTAGATGTGTGATTTAGTTTATAGTTATTATGCTCTTGTATTTCCATAGTAGTAGAGTTTACTTTGTATGCTAATGATTTTGTTTTAGTATTCCTTAGATTTTATTTCAGCATTGCTTTAAGTTTTGTTTAGTGGAACTATACACAACCAAGCACCCAGTATTCCCCAGCTGTACATATAGTACGTACATCATTTCAAGAAACACATCCCTAGGATGATAATTAAATGTAGCATCTCTTCACCTATTGGACTGCTTGATTTAGGGATGGTGACATCCGTCAATTTATATGCATGCCTTAGCTACATTAGGTTTAGTAGGAAATGAAATTGCTCTTCACCTTCCATCATTGAGGAGGTGGGAATATTTTTTATGGTAGAAATCCTTATTACTTGAGAATCTATTGGAATTCATTCACAATGATAGGTTAAACATTCAAAGTCCATAAAGGTGGGAAACCTTTGCTAATTAGATATTCAAATTCCTTCTAGGATGCTAGGTTTAGTTCAATTGTAGAAGTTATTTGGAGTTCACATTACTTGATTTATTGGTCATAACTAAGAACCTAGGTAATGATGATGGTCATTGGATGGTAATTAACAACACCAAAACTCACTAGATCATGTTTGAGGAGGGAAGTTAGTATCTTCATTAGCCTTTTGGCTCATTTGACCTTACTCCTAATTAGTTCGTCAATGGATGTGATTACAAACTGGGTGTCCACAATTTTTTTGTCATGAAGAAAAATAAAGTAGTGGTATTTAATCATGGACATAGGGCTTAAGAAGGATCTTGTCGCAAAATAATGCATACAATTCCTTTGTAACATGTGCTTTCTTCAAATGCCTAGGTACTCTTCCTTAATATATAGATTAGCTTCTACTAGCAAGGCAACTAGAGATGAAACCTTTTGCTCAAGCTTCTTGGTTCTTTCTTGATCATTCTCTATAAGAAATTGCACAATATTTAGTTGTTCTTGGTGTGAATTAGAGTTACCTCATTATTGTTTGAAGTGACCCTTTAGCATTTGAATCCCCTTATTATTTCTTTCTAGCTCTAGGTGAGATGTGAAAGAATAATGCCCATTGATTCGACATGTTACATGTGTTCTTCTTTTCTTAAGATTAGTTGGTCAAAATTCAATTATCAGTTAGTCAATAGATTTCTTGTAGTTCTTTATTTTGTTTACTCCTATGTATTTTTTTATAATAGGAATTTCCCCTTTTACAATATACAAAAGTTGTGGACTTTGCATATTTGTGTTCTCTATGATCTATAGATCATTTTCTTATTTATTTGTATTGTTTCTCTATTCCTTTATTTGGTATTAGAGCTAGAGCTAGGTTGATTGTATTGTGAAGAAAAAATGGTTATGGGTTGTGATCTAGGAATTGTTTATGCCATGGTTTTGCATTGTTATAGGTCTAGATGTTGCTTTCCTTGTGATTGAACACTCAACAAAAACTTAAACCAATTTGGAAATGGACTAAATGCAACTCATGTATTTTCTAGAGGCATAGAAAGATAGAGGCACAACAAATGTTTTTCTTTGGGACTATTTTCTTCCACATGAGTCATGCAAAAATATGAGGGGGCATTGCCTTTTTTTAATGGAGGATTAGTAAAAATTAAACAAAGGGGTGTTTTCCCTAAGTTTGTTCTTTTTATTTGAATGTCTTTAGCTTTAAAACATTAAACCTTGGCCTTCACTTTCCCTCATAGAAATTTGTTAAAAAGTTAATCCCTTTTTTTTATAAAGGTTTGTGAGTTATTTTTTTTAAGTATTTTATAATATTTTAGTGATGTTTATCTATTGTTTAAATGTGAAGAGAAATTTATTTGCTATATGCAAGTCAAGGTTTCGTTGAGAGAATATTTTTTTGGAGCTTGAGTCCTTTGAGGTAGTTATAAAGGTTTGAAATTGTATGAGAGTTTACAAAGGAAAAATTAATTATATATATTTTCTTGGTGTGTGGGTCCCATTTTGGGGATAGGGGGAGTATCTATCTATAGAGATGTCTCCAAGGCTTTGTTTTGAGATTTTTAGGTTATTGTGCATATTTTTTCTATGGCAAATATGGCAAGGAATGTAACTTCTAGCATGTTAATTGTTGTTTTTTAAGGGAAGAACTTTACTTATTGGTGCACTAGAATGCAAACTTTATTAAAATCTAAATCTTTGTGAGAAAATACAACTAGAATATGCAAAGCTAGCAAATGTAGAGAGAGAGAGAGAGAGAGAGAGAGAGAGAGAGAGAGAGCAATTAATCGAGTGCAAAGAAGAACATTTAGATTGCGACTATTAAATAGATCAACATTGTTCACATCATAATAGTGTTAATCACAGATTTTAGCCTGATCTTATTAACAAATGTCATAAAAATACTACCTTTTGACAACATTTTACAAATTTTACCACTATTGAAGAATTAAAACAAATAGCTACTAACAAAATAGTAGAGCATCCAATGTTGAGATGAATGCTACTAAGGTAGATCCTAATAATTTGGCATGAGAATTACTTTTAGAGGCAATTGTTGAGGTATGAACATGATTGCTATTATGAGGAGAGGGGGGACTTTGAAATCATAGAAGATGAAGCAGATGATGTAACAAATTTTGATTTCTTTGAAGCAACAAGAGATGGTGGTGGTACAATTTTTAGAGAAGCAACATAATCTTTTGCTTCCAAAACACTTATTTCTACCTTATACCCCTACTTCAAAGTTGTATGTGATTTGTTAAGAGCCTTAATAGAAAATAATAGAAATATCCCAATAAGAAAACACTTATTTTTTAAAGCTCACTTAGGATTTTATTATGTTACAATATAAAAGAAAGGTCGCACATGTAATTATTAAAAATCCAATATTATTATTGCATCCATATTCAAACAAATTATCCTTCAAACAAATTATCTTGTAACTCTGTTGTAGAAGGTATAATCCAGAATCGTACATAGAAATAAAACTTCAGAGAGAGAGAAAAGAAAAAAACCTTCGTATAATGAAATAATCCTCTGTAACAACTGGGATCCGATTTTTTAAAGGTCGTTGCAAGTATGAAACAATTCTGAAATCTAGTGTTCGCCAATTCACGAATAATCAACTTCCTTCTCTATCGATGTCTTTGTTCCAGCTTTCCTGGTTGTTACAATGTGGAGCAGTTACAAGTAAAGAAGGCAACTGCACATAACTTTATTTGCTTTACATAAATTGTTTCAACAGATTTAAAAGATAACTATCGACCAAATAATAGAGACCTGGACATATTTCGACTGGAGGTCGATGATACAGACACATCACTAGTCCTCACAGGTTCAATGGACGAGAGAAAGTTTAACTTGTATCGTACAAACTCAAAGGGACAAAAGGCAATTCAACATCGAATCTTAAAATTTTCATCACATATCTCATTTGGGGTCTGGCTTTCGGTTCCTTTTGACAACACAACAATCCAACAACCATAAGCCGCTCCATTTCCTCTGCATTGAAGTTTCCACCGAGCCTTTCATCCGCCGCATGCAGAAGCTTTCCCTCTACATACAAATCCCAAACCCATTCTACCAGTCTGAAATTGTGCTCAGTTAACCTCGAGTCGACAGGCCGCCTTCCGCAGGCAATTTCCAAAGCCACGGCGCCAAAACTGAAGACGTCCGATTCTGGACTCGTCCTTCCCCTCACTGCACATTCTGGCGCTAAATACCCCAAAGTCCCTGCTGCTGAGGTTGTGTGAGAAGCAGGGCCGTCGTGTTCCACCATTCTTGCCAGACCAAAATCTCCCAGCTTGGCATTGAGATTAGAATCCAAGATCACGTTGCTGGCCTTCACATCTCTGTGCACAACGCAGTTGTCCAACTCGTCGTGAAGGTAAACAAGAGCAGAGGCTATATCACAAGAGACTCTGTACCGTTGGTCCCAATCCAGAGGCTCCTTCTCCTCATCGAATGAACACTTGTCCAGGCTTCCCTTTGGCAGGAATTCGTAGACCAGAAGCAACTCGCTGTTTTCGTGGCACCATCCCAAGAGCTGCACCAGGTTACGGTGTTTCAGCCTGCTGATGATGGTAACCTCAGAAACATATTCCTTTTTGCCCTGTTTAGATCCTTGGGACATTCTTTTCACTGCCACAGCCTCATTTGTGCCGGGCAAAATGCCTCTGTACACGCCTCCGAAGCCACCTTCTCCGAGCTTTAGGTTTTCACTGAAGTTATGAGTGGCAGAGCTCAGCTCAGCGTAGGAGAAACTGCGGGGGCGCTCAGCAAACCGTTGTTCCAACTCCACATAGCTTCCCCGAGGGCGCCTGTTTTTCCTGGTGTTGAAATAGCAACACCACAAAACGAATATAAGTCCACAGACGGCAAGTAAGCAGACAAAGACAGCTATCAAAATGGGTTTTGCTCTACTTGAACTGGAGACGTTTTGCCCTGGGTTTGAGCTGGAAATTTCCGAAGAAGTAAAATTCCAAGTGTAGATTTTGTGGCTCTCAGAGGCTGCATATTGCGACGATCTGGTGGAAGAGGAAAACCCCACCGACTTTCTCCGGAAGAAACTCACGCAGGTTTATATTAAACCCCAAAATTGGGGTTTCTGGTTTGGAGATATTATTGCTATTACCAGAGGGGTTAGATAAGAGAAACACCTCGAGCCTCTTCGTTCCGCCATTGTATTCCACCCAGGCGTCCCAATATGCGCCGTTCTTGAGAGACTGATTTTCAGGTGAATTTATTGAATTTTCGCTCAACGGAATTTTGGTGACGGAAACAATGCTATTGACATCAATTCCCACATGGTTGTCATCCGGATCGAAATGGTCCTTGTACGTGTCGAACTCTACAGCAACTATCTGATTGGATGCTAGTTTATCCCTGGTGCCATTAAAAAGACCAAGCCACCAGCCCGCACAGTCAGCCGGCGGTTGAAGCTTGAAGGGCGCCATGAAAAAAGCGAGGCCGCCGCCTGGCGAACTGTTACTCACTTTGCCAATCTCGAACTGAAAATGTGTAATGAAAGTGGCGACAGCGCTTGAAGAATTGTTCCAGATTGGAATTGGTTTGTCGTAAGCCACCCAGCCGTAGCTTTGGGAAGTAAGGTTTCTGGTGAGCACAATGGCGTCCTGAGAGCCCTGCTCAAAGCTGGCATCCCTGTAAAATCTGATATCCGTTTGGGGAGGAAAATCAAAACTAATACTTCCCGCAAAATCTACAACGTCGACGAAGAAGAGTAGACACAGTATTGAAGGACGCAAGTTTGCCATGCGTGCCACCGCTTTGTCACAAGTTTTTCTCTGGTAGAGCGGCCTCAAACTAGTCAGGGCAACCGTGCACCAAACGTCCTTCCACATTATCCGTGCGAATTGAATTGTTTTTCTGAAGACATCTATTGGCGTTATAACATGTTTAGGCGTTATAGATTGATGCTTGATGGTAGAATTTTCACATACATAATTGTGTGGAAAAAAAATTGCTCCACTAAAAATTATCATATAAATTTACATGTAAAAAGCACTAGAAATGAAAACTCCTCATGTTAAACCATTTTACATGGTCTAAATTTCTTATTTTTAAATTTATTATAGGTTCCAACCCAAAAAAAAAACCATTATTTCATTTCCTATTGCATATTTTTATATATCCTTTTTCGATCTACATGCTTTTTTAGCTTTTTTTTTATTTGTGAAATTGAATTCTTACTTCTTGATGTAAATTTGACATGTATTTTTGCATAATATTGAGAAATAGCACTTTTTTTTTTGGTGATTTGTGAAAAAAATACTTAACTCAAAAATATTTCTAGGATTTTTCCATGCACAATTTTAAATGGTGTTTTTCTTGTACTTCTAGTCATTGAATTGTTATAAGAAAACAAACCTTCTAGTAATTCTAAATCCTAACTACTTATCTTTTCATTTGTGAAACATCTCAATATATTACCCAAACTCCTATTCACAACTTTTGTTTGTCCATCTCACTATAGATGACATGCTAAACTAAACTTCAACTTTGTATAAATCTTTTTCTATAATGTATACAAAAATGACTATCAAATTTAGATCTTTGTCTAACATAATGCTCTTAGGTAACCCATACAATCACTCAATTTCTCTACAAAATAAATTAGCTATACGCACAACATCATTTGTTTTCTTGCAAGCAATAAAATTAACTATCTTAGAAAATCTATCAACAACTACAAGAATAGAATTGAACCCTTTCTATGTTTTAGGCAATCCTATTATAAAATCCTTGCTAACATCATCCTATGGTTTCTCCTATATAGGCAATGACTAATTTAATCCCACATTCTAACTACTTTTCTTTACAACTTGAGAAATTCTATAGTTCTTAACATATTTTTTCACATCATTATACATCTAAGGCCAATAATAATTTTCACTTGAACTAATGCCATTATTTTATCTACTCCAAGATGTCTTGCTAATCAACCAATATGTTTTTTTCTTGATAAAATAATCTCTAATTGAACTCTTGAAATACATAATTGATTTCCCTTGAACAAAAAATCATCTTGACTCAAATAATCGAGCCACTTAGTTCCATTAACACATACTCGCACCTTATGTATGCCTTCCACGCCTCAATAAAATTAGTATCAATTTCATATAATCTTTCATTTCATCAAAGTCAATAACTTCAATTCTCATTTTCAACAATAAATTATCTCATTAGCTCAACACATCAACTACTTTGTTGGATTTGTCACTCCTATATTTCAACACAAATGAATAAATTTGCAAAAATTCAACCCATTTGGCATGTCTCTAATTCAACTTGACCATTTAGTTATTGAAGTTATTAATATAGTATAGAAAACAAATTCTTTCACAATAAATAATGTCTCCAATTCTTTAGTGTCTATATAATTGCATAGAAATCCATATCATTAAAAAAAATATTTTTAATCATTCAGTTTCTCACTACAATATGCAATAGGTCTTCCTTCTTAACTTAGAACAACTCTAATTTCAATTGCACTTGCATTACAATCTACTTGAAATAGCTTTCCAAGATTCAGTAATACTAGCACTAGCCATTATGTAACCTTACTCTTCAACAACTCAAAACTTGTGTTACCTATAGTAGTCCACATTAATTCTTTCACATTTCCCATCATTATTTCAGTAATTGGTTCACGTATTCCACTATTTTTTTTATAAAATTCCTATATAAACTTACCAAACCATGCAAACTTCTTAACTTTGTAACATTCACTAGTATAGGCCATTCAACAATAGCTTTAACTTTATTTGGGTCCATCTTCAATCCACTAGTAGAAATAATAAAACAAAGCCATACCTTGATTCCTTTTAATGAAACTATATTTCTTTACATTCATCTACAATTTTCTCTCACTCTTTGTAGTGGTAACCTGATATGCTTCAAATTTTCTTCTTTACTGATACTTAAAATCAAATTTTCATCCAAGTATACAACAACAAATTTACCAAGATATTATTTTAAAACTTCATTCATCAATCTCATAAAAGTATTAGGTGCATTAGTCAGTCCAAATGGCATAACCAACCACTCATACAAACCTTATTTTGTCTCAAATGCATCTTCCATTCATCTCCCTCTCTAATTCTAATTTAGTGATCTATCCACATTTCAAATATATCTTACAAAATTACTTTGTGCCGCTCAAACAATCCATAAGATCACCCATCCTTGGAAATGGAAATATGTGCTTAATAATAATCTTTTTAATTACTCTAGAAGCTATACACATTATTCATTCTCCCTCCTTCAATGATAATGCTATTAGTACTACACATGGACTCAAATTTTCTCTAATTAATCCTCTCTCAAAAAATATGCAACTTTCCTATTTAATTCTTCACTTTCACTTAATGTTAATCTATGAGCTACCTTATTAGGTAAAATTACTCTTGGAATTAAATCCATATGATGAATTATGATTCTCACTAGTGGTAAAAGTTTTAGTGGGTTTTCAAAAATAATATCAAGTGATATATTATGCCAACAATTTAGGAGTTTTTAGATGCATTGAATCATTTACTACCATAGTCCTTTCAACATACATACACTTAGGAACAATAGTAAAACAATCTTCCTCCTACTTAATGTTCTCTAAAAATTACCTACCATTGACAAACAACACTTTGGTAATACCATTCACTCTTTCACCTTCCTCCTTCATGGGTAATAATGCATATTTTTCTCCATCTTTTAGAAACTTATAAGTATTTTCTCTACCAGATCATGTATAGCTTTTCTATCAAACTATCATGGTCTACCTAACAAAATATGGAAAACATCCATTTGCATGATATCACATAAAACTTCAAGTTCATAAACTCCAATCTTGAATTTAACAAGGCATTGTTCACTAACCAAAATTTTATGATCCTTTTACAAAAAAGATACTTCATAAAAATTTGGGTGCTTTATCCTTTTCCATTTTAACTTTTCTATCATTTCACTTGCAATCAAATTATTAGTAGTACCATTATTAATGATTACCTTGCAACATTTAACTCTATATTTATATACATTTATAAACAAATATTTTTTGTGCCAGTTCATTCTAATATTTTAAAGGTTTCAATAAATTCATTTTCAATAATAATGATGCATCTATTGTGGCATACTTACTTGTTCACCATTAAAGGAGACCTCTTCATCAACTAGATCTATTCTTGTGGTTCTTTCATATCCTCTATCATATCCTCCTTGTGATTGTGTAATAATGATGCACCTTCTCATCCTCAAGAATCTCTTGCCCCCTCATGATGCTACCTCACCATGCTCCTCCTTAGGATCATAGTCCTCATCTGTTGAATCATCAACCTCCTCCTCAATTAAAACAAGTCTCTAAGATCGATGTGCTCTTGTCCATATATGATCAAGCTCTTAGATTAGACTCATAATTGATACCCCAAGAACTAATGGAACCCATATAAGAGCCCTATTTTGTGCATCAACCATCTCCTACATAAATCTATAGCAAGTAGTAGTGGGAACAAGTCCTCTGGGAAGTCCTCTCCTAGTTGTTGGAGCACTCATGTAACATGGTTGTTGATGACTGTTTTGATGCAATCATAACAATAAGTTAAAATTCACATGACATGAACTGAAACTATACTTGAAAGACAAGAAGGAATCATTTGGTGATTCAACTAATCCCAAGTCTACAATGGTTCGGTTGGTCAAGTTCAGTTGGTCAATGTGAAGCTGTAATGTTCAAGGGGCCTTACGTAGTTTAGGTTTGTTTTGTGGTTTACTGGCCTAAGAATATGCAAAAAGGTCATGAGGTATGTCAATGCTTTTCATTCCTTTGCATAAGAGTGATACTGTGCTGCAAGTTTCAGATGTTTTTCTTTGATTTATGCAGCTTCCTTCTTCATGTACTTATGAAAACTGTCTACTTAGACTCTGTTATGCATGCTTCTTCAGATTTGAGACAATTTCCTTTAGATTTCTGCGTTTTTAGCTAGATATTTCAGATGGGTTGGGAAAAGTTAGAGAGATCTAATCTACACTTCATCTAATCTACAGAAGGATCTAATTGTTTCTGTTATCCACTATGTAAATACCACAGTAATCTGATCAAATCCACAGTAAAAACCTTAAATGTAAGTCCTGAGCATTTTCACAAACATACATTTAAAATTGCAAGCTCTCAAAGAAGATATTTCAAAACACAAAGAAGAGCAGGAGAACACTCAGAAGATAGATGCAGAACTCCAGATTCTATTGTATTAGAAACGAATAGCCATACATGATTTACAATGTAAGAATGACTCTTAGTTTCATTGATCATACTACAGAGAACTTACAAGCTTTACAGATATAGTAAGGCAGCCAGACATTCCACGCGCACCTTACTGCAGACAAACAGGTGACCTCCTTCTTCTACTTCTAAACTATGCTAAGCTAACTTGCTGTATTTTCCTAGAATCTCTGTTGTGTAGCCCCTGTTGTAAAGTATTACAGTGTAGAGAGGCACAATATATAACATTCTGATTGTCCTCACTACAGCAAAAAAACCTAACTGACCCCCTGGTTTAAACCTCTAGTTACAGCAATAAATGCAGGTGAACCAGTTCTCAAAAATATCTCAGAGCCATGGTCAAATCTGGGCGAAATATTGCCCCTTCTGAGAAGTTCCAGCAGCTGAGCAATAACTTCTGTTTGTCTTTTGCAGAAATACCTCCAGCTGCGACCTTCCTCTTCACTTGAATGGCTTTGACTTTTTGCATTTCATCTCTATCTTCTTGCTCCTGAGATCTGATCTTCTGCCTCCATGAGGTCACTGTATTGACTTTCCAGCTGCTTCCTCAACTGCAAGCCTGCAAGACAAGACAAGCAATAAGTATTCCATTTATGACAAAACAGCATGAAAATCAAAATAAGCGTTTAAATACAGGTGACTGCGCAAGATCGCGGAAATCAGATCCAAAATCCGCTCAAAACGCGTCAAAAATGCGCCCAAGCTGCTCAAAATTGATGGGTCAACCATCGCTGACTGAAAAAATGTCAGAGGCGCCAAAAAAAACACTTAAAAACTCCACCGCTTCATTTCCCGCCCATCGGCATGATCATCCCTGTCGGTGCGTCAAAAAACAGGTTAGTCGATATACCTCATCATCATGATATTTCGGAAAATATGATGCTTTCCCTCCTGAAGGTTCAGATGAACGTCATCATGATATTTGACTTCTGCATATGGAGAAACGAATAACAACATCATCATCATATTTGAAGGAGAATAGGAGGATGCGACTATAATCGTGCTGCCGAGGAAAGGAAGATGATGGTGACGTCATCATGATATTCGGGCTTCACTGAAATGCTAAGGATGACGTCATCATCATGTTCGGTTAAGATCAGGGGGATAATTGCAATATCGGGTCACCTAAGGAGCATGATCAGGATGATGAGCATAATATGACCCTTTTGCGGCCAAGGCAACCCTCTCGATAAAAATCAGCATGATGAAGATCATCATCATATTTGCGGCTTGTGTCGAACTTGGAATAAGACGTCATCATCATGATTGGGAGCCGGATCGGGGGTTTTGGAAAATATATCCTGTTTGAAGGAAAAAAGATGATGATGATGATCATCAGGATATTAGCTTCTGTCGAACATAGAAGAAGACATCATCATCATAATTGGGAACCGGATCGGGGGTTTTGGAAAATATCCTGCTGAAAGAAAAGATGATGATGTTGTTGGTCATCAGGAGGATATTGGTTCTTCGTTTATTAGATCGGGATGACGTCATCATGATATTCGGGTCCTTTGTTAAACTTGGAACATGACGTCATCATGATATTTCGCCAACCGGATCATGTTTGGAAAATATCCTGCCGAAGGGAAAATGTGATGATGATGATCATGATCAGGATAAAAATATGATGATGATGATCATCAGGATGTTCTCAAAAGGTTGCATTTCATCGGCAGGAGGACTTGGCGAAATATCGGGCGAACAAACAAGATCATGATGATCTTGACAATCAGGACAGGATAAAGAATGATGATGACGTCATCATCATATTCGGGCCAGGGTGATATTGCAAAATATGATGATGCTGATCATCAGGATATTTACTTCTCATCGATTTATCATGATGACATCATCATGATACTTTGTCTTCGAAGCACAAGGATAAGTTGGTCATCATGATGTTTCGGCTAGGGTGATATTACAAAATATGATGATGCTGTTGAGAAATGTAATATCGAACCCTTCTTAATAGATAGGCTGATCATCATGATGTTTCGGCAAACGGATATCAGGAGGATATAAAGATGATGATCCTCCTTCGAAATTATCATGATGATGTCTTCATTACTTAGCGAATTTCAGAGAATGTTCTGTGAAAGATCAGGATGATGATCAAGAAGCCGTCATCATCATATTTCGAAGTTCAGCAAATATCATGATGACGACCTTGCGAAAGGGAGACCAGGAGGATATGAAGTCGTCGTCATCATCATATTTCGAATGCCAGCAAATATCATGATGATGACCCTCCAATAGGTTTTGAACGTGCGCATGTAAATATGCCGAAGGTGATTTTGTTAAGTCAGGGTGATCCTATACCATCAGCATGATATTTTAAGATCAGGCGATGCAAGGATATCATGATGATGCTCGTGATACAAAGGCCGCTCGACGGGGGGAACTTACCTCGACTTAAAGTTAATGTCATCATGATAATTGGACCTCAGGATATTATCGGGGGGGGTTTAAATATGATGATGATGATGCTCTTCAGCAAAACCGAGTTTATAATATAACCTTCCTAAAAGATATCATGATGCTGCATAATGCGAAGATCATGATGATCCTGTCAACATGACTTAGAATAAAAAATAAAATGATGATGCTCCTGCGAATATCAGGTTTGACCAAGACTTTGACCGTGCATAACTTTCACATATGGTCGAATTTTTGAGTAAAGTAAAAGGCAAACCTGCATGAAATTTCAAGCTCTTTCAAAATATGAGGTCACAGAAACAAAATATGAACTTTGACAAACAGACCTCATGATGATGACCTACCCTATGCAATATCATGATGATGATGCACCTGACCTTCATTTTTACCAGACTGCCAGAAAGCAGAAAAAACACAAGCAGAAGCAAAAAGCAAGACACTAGCAGGGGTCCTCGTTTTGCTAAGGAGCAAAATGGGGCGTGTTGTGAACATCACAACAACTAGCAACCAAAACAAAACAATTAAATTCAGAGTGTTCAAGGAAACTAGATGTAATGAACTCATAACTTCCAACTATCTTTTCCTGCAAATTACTATTCAGCTTGAGACTCAAAGTGTTCAATAAAGATGCATGAATTTCCATTTTCAGTTTAGTTGTGTGCATGTGATTAATTATCCTCATCTTGAAGATCGGTTGAACAAACCAGTGACTGACATTAGCCTACGTAGGTGAGGATATTCCCTCATAGCCGACCGGATAGAGCCTTGCTGCCAGCGAGCGTCTATAGCCCCGGCAAGGTTATCGTTACAATTCTCCTAAGTAGAGCCCCACTGCCAGCGAGCGTCCATAGCCCCGGTAGAGTTACTTAGATGGCTTAATCTGGATTTTCAGTATAATCCGCTTTATTCATTTATTTATTTATTTTTTTGTTTTCTAATTTTGAAAGATCTCATAAGGTATAGCAATTTGTAACTTCATGATGATGCAAGGAGTGGACACTTGCTGAAATTAAGCTGAGAATTGTAATGGTAGCAAGGGTGACCTCTGATTTTTCACCTAATATCTACACTGGTAGGTTCAACAAACCCAAGGATTTTAGGTGTGTCATCGTGAGAAACCTGCTTCGAATTCTCAATCACATTTATTGAATACAAAACTTCGGAAGATGAACAACTCTCTACATTCATGACAGTGACAGGTTATGTGTAAATTGCAAATGGTTAACCTGAATATCCTAAATTATATACTATTTTGAATGGTTGTTAGTTCTGCTCCTTAATACTCTACAGTAAAATAAAGATCCCTGCTGAGGAGACAACAAAGAAACCAAACAAACAGGCTGTACAAACAAGATCATGATGATGATGTTGTTAACAGGACAGCAACAAAACTGTACAAAACTGTACAAACAGACAGAAACAAAAAGCAAAAAAAACAAGCTATACAAACAACTAACCTAAGAAGAAAAACAGCAAAAGAAGACCACAAAAAACAACTAACAACTACCCCATCAGACTATATACCAGCCTCTCCAAGGCAAACTGAAACCCAGGAAAAAGACCCAAGAACACCCCTACTTGCATATTTCGTTAGGTTGTGCAGGAGTAACAGGGTACTGGTGATGGTTCTCATCCTAGCAGATTTATCTTTGAATTCTGAAAAAAAAATTCTGATATTCTAGATTCATTGTGTTTATCAGAATAGCTCTTAATGACTAATAACTGAGGCTACTCATCAGGGTTATGATTAATCCATAAGCATGTCCTATCTCTTGAATTTCCATAATCAAAATAGCATTTATCATTGTTTACTAAGGAAAGGAAAGAGACAACCTGATGTGCCTTTAGCTCTGTGGAACACACTTGTTTATTAGTAGCTGGCTCTTCATCTAGCTCTGCATTTTCATTGCCCAGCTCTATGTCTAGTCCTTCTTCAAGTTGAAAGATGAATGACTCTAGATGTATCATTTCTTCATCTTCATCCAGCTTTGTTCCTTCATTCTGGATGTTCAGTTTATCCTCAAATTTAGCAAACCTCTCAATGTTCTCATTAGTTTCCTGCACATCAGCACTTAAGTAAGTATCTTCATCATCATAATATGACATACAGAAATTAATTATTTCTAAATCACTTGAGAGTAAAGGTGGGATGACATCTTTTGATTGATAGGAATACTCCCCTGTTTTACTTTCAACATGGTGCTGGGGCGATGTCTGATTATGCACAGCAGCTACATGATCCTCTGTATCCTCTTCTTTCAAGATTTGTTCGTCAGATGACTCACGGTTATCGTCCAGTGTGGAGTCTGCTTCTATTAACCTGCAACAATCATCACATGATTCCTGGAGAGAGATCTTATTATCCTTTATTCCTAGCATTGGTTCCATCTTTGTATCCTCTGCACATTTAATGACCGCCGCTGCTGCATCCTTCTGTCGCTCAATAATCTCCTCAATTCCTTGCCAACTTTCAGCCTTATACACATATTGGACTGGGAAATTGTATGTAACGCACTCTTCCACCTCTTGTCTAATGTCATGACCAAATCTATCTATTGCATTGTTTTCCTCATCCGAAGAATTTCCGTCAGACTCAATGAATAGTGCTGTTCTATTGCTGACACACTTCTTTCTACTGTTTAACATCATAACCTCCTCAATCTGCGTCCCATTGTTGGTAACTCTATAGACACCTGGCTCAACAGCAGCATATAATATTTCATTAGTTCGATTATACTCTGTTATCATATGTTTCATTCTGGGCTCTGCCTTTATTCTGATCTGGTTTGGGATGCCTCTCCATGGTAACCACATGTGTGAAAAGTCAGTAGCCATATATCCGTTTAATGTCTTGGACCAATCCCTACTCAGCAACATTCCGTAATTTACGGGTATATCCACTACTTGGATGTCAATGATTTGGCTCACCCTAGGGTCTGAAGCTAACTGCACCTGTATGTTCATGAGTTCTCCTATCACACTAACCTCGGTCTTATCTAATTGTGTGACAACCTTGGCAGATTTGGTGGGAGTCAGCCCGAGAGTTTTACATATTCCTAAGGGCATTACGTTGGCTGAAGCACCAGAATCTACCATGCAATTGTGTATATTCTTCCCACACAACCTAACAGTTAACAAGAAAGGTTGAGTATCCCTCTTATCCGCATGTATTACTACATTTGTGTTGGAAGGCTGCTCAACTTTCTTACCTTTCTCCTTAGGTAGTGAATCACTACTAGGAACAGTTATATCAGCAGACACCATGTTTGTTATGGATGTATCCAGGGATTTTAAAAAAGCATTTCTGATCCCTGGGGTCTTCAATAATTCATTTAGAGGTATGCTGACCTTCATTTTCTTTATTTCCTCTGACAAGTAATTCATTAGTCTTGTTGTCTCTACTGCTTCTGTCTTACTTGTTTGATCCTTTTGCACTGCTGTTCCGTTATTTGTGTGCTGACTAGCTTTAAGTATGGCAGGATTGTTGCTAGCATTCTGATCTGGGGGTGTATTGATGTTATTCGGAGGAGTGGAAGTGGTGAGAGGTCCTCCCGGCCTAGGGTTGTTCCTCAAATTGTAGATGTGGCTTTTATTTGTCTGTTGAAAGGCCTGCACCTCCTCTGTTTCATTTAATATCTCGTTTTCAGATTCAAAAGGAAACTGAAAAGCATTTAACACAAAGGCTGATTCGGGATAAAGACTTTCACAATAGTATGGTTCATCCTCTAGCAATTCATCCTCCCTCTCTTCTGCAGTTGCAAAGGTAAACGTTTCTAAGACTAATGCTGTGTCATATTCTGAGGGTACTACCTCATTACCCTTAGGAATGAGAAATTCTGAGGTAGGAGGCTGTACATCTACGTTGAAGATACTAGCTGCCAAGTGGAACTGTGGACAGTCATGCTCAGCATGGGCATTAGTATTGTGAAATCTGCACCAATTTTTGGGTGCTGTATTGGCCATTTGTATGTTAGTTATTTGTTTTGCACCATGATTATCCGTATTCTCGAAAGGAGAAGCCAGAGTACCGTTGTTGGGCCCAGTGTTCCATGTCTTGGGTGGCCTAGGTTGATTCTGGTTCTTGTTATTATTGCCCCAGGTCCTATTATCTATCACTGGCCCCCTATTTTGCATTGGTTGCCCCTGACTGGGGCCTTGATGCTGATTGTAGTTTTGGTTCTGATTGTACTGCTGGTTCTGGTTGAGACTATAATTCTGATTTTGGCCTTGGTTGTGACCTTGAGGTGGATTGTAGTTTTGGTTGCTTCTGCCATAGAGATTCTCATTTCTTAGCTGTGTCACTTCGGTTGTTAATCTCTTCAGATGTGCAGTAATTTCTTTGATGTCTTCCCTATCCTCTTGTGCTTTTGCCACAGTTACATCCCTAGGAAGTTGGAAGAAAGGCTGACCATTATTTTGACTGTTATTGGAAGTACTAGCCGTGTAAGGAGTTATAGCCTGGATTGGAGTAGGGTTATACACAGGTGTGTAAGAAGGAACCGGATTTATTAGTGGAGCATGCTGCACAGGGACTCCATTCCATGGGTGTGCCTGATTCTGCACCCCAAAATTTCCTCCAAATGGACTGTAGGCTGTATGTCTCATTTCTTGGTTCACTGAGGCTGCCTCTTTATAGGCTTTGGATACTGAATCTATGTCAGGCTTCCTTTTGACAAACATGGCAGTTAAAGGATCCAAAGCAGCATAGTACATAGCCAACAAGGGAGCATCAGCTATGGTATAAGGGGCTGCTAGCCTAGAATAGGCCTTTTGGAATCTGTCATTGAAATTATCAATTAACTCTCCCTCACCTCGTTTTATAGCAGCCAACTTATGATACAAAGCACAAGGGTCAATGGGTCCTCTAAATCTTGACAGAAATGCTTCTTCCATAAGTGCCCAGGAAGAAATGTAACTATTGGGTAAGTTTACATACCAGCTAGAGGCCTGCTCATTAAAGGTGTAAGGAAACAACCTACACACAACATCCTCGTTCTCTAACATAGCCCTAAAACATGCTTCCTTAAATATTCTAATATGATCTTCTGGGTCTTGATGCAACTGGTATTTGGGACATATCTTTTCCGGATTTTTTGGCATGTCATGATAATCATTGAAGAATATGGGAGAATTGACATCGAAATAAGCCATTGCAGGTGTTAGAGCTTGACTTGAACTTGCAGAAATACCTGGATTGATTGGTGGATTAGGATTTAGAGGAGGATTGAGACCTCCAGAAGTGCCTGAACCAAGATTTAAAGATCTGAACAGTGATCTATCAGGACTTATAATACTACAGATGTTAAAAGGTGACCCAGGAGGTGTTCCAGATGAACTTCCTGCTTGCGATATCTTTGGATTCCAGATTAAAGGGCTTTTACTTCGCCTTGTATCAGGTAGTTGCACAAAGATATCTCCTGAACTGGACCTAGACCTAGTCACTCTGTTACTGTCGTTAGCCAGTTTGAAATGAAACCTAACTCAGGCAGGCCCTCCTTCTAGCGCCAGAAAACTGTTGATGACTGTTTTGATGCAATCATAACAATAAGTTAAAATTCACATGACATGAACTGAAACTATACTTGAAAGACAAGAAGGAATCATTTGGTGATTCAACTAATCCCAAGTCTACAATGGTTCGGTTGGTCAAGTTCAGTTGGTCAATGTGAAGCTGTAATGTTCAAGGGGCCTTACGTAGTTTAGGTTTGTTTTGTGGTTTACTGGCCTAAGAATATGCAAAAAGGTCATGAGGTATGTCAATGCTTTTCATTCCTTTGCATAAGAGTGATACTGTGCTGCAAGTTTCAGATGTTTTTCTTTGATTTATGCAGCTTCCTTCTTCATGTACTTATGAAAACTGTCTACTTAGACTCTGTTATGCATGCTTCTTCAGATTTGAGACAATTTCCTTTAGATTTCTGCGTTTTTAGCTAGATATTTCAGATGGGTTGGGAAAAGTTAGAGAGATCTAATCTACACTTCATCTAATCTACAGAAGGATCTAATTGTTTCTGTTATCCACTATGTAAATACCACAGTAATCTGATCAAATCCACAGTAAAAACCTTAAATGTAAGTCCTGAGCATTTTCACAAACATACATTTAAAATTGCAAGCTCTCAAAGAAGATATTTCAAAACACAAAGAAGAGCAGGAGAACACTCAGAAGATAGATGCAGAACTCCAGATTCTATTGTATTAGAAACGAATAGCCATACATGATTTACAATGTAAGAATGACTCTTAGTTTCATTGATCATACTACAGAGAACTTACAAGCTTTACAGATACAGTAAGGCAGCCAGACATTCCACGCGCACCTTACTGCAGACAAACAGGCGACCTCCTTCTTCTACTTCTAAACTATGCTAAGCTAACTTGCTGTATTTTCCTAGAATCTCTGTTGTGTAGCCCCTGTTGTAAAGTATTACAGTGTAGAGAGGCACAATATATAACATTCTGATTGTCCTCACTACAGCAAAAAAACCTAACTGACCCCCTGGTTCAAACCTCTAGTTACAGCAATAAATGCAGGTGAACCAGTTCTCAAAAATATCTCAGAGCCATGGTCAAATCTGGGCGAAATATTGCCCCTTCTGAGAAGTTCCAGCAGCTGAGCAATAACTTCTGTTTGTCTTTTGCAGAAATACCTCCAGCTGCGACCTTCCTCTTCACTTGAATGGCTTTGACTTTTTGCATTTCATCTCTATCTTCTTGCTCCTGAGATCTGATCTTCTGCCTCCATGAGGTCACTGTATTGACTTTCCAGCTGCTTCCTCAACTGCAAGCCTGCAAGACAAGACAAGCAATAAGTATTCCATTTATGACAAAACAGCATGAAAATCAAAATAAGCGTTTAAATACAGGTGACTGCGCAAGATCGCGGAAATCAGATCCAAAATCCGCTCAAAACGCGTCAAAAATGCGCCCAAGCTGCTCAAAATTGATGGGTCAACCATCGCTGACTGAAAAAATGTCAGAGGCGCCAAAAAAAACACTTAAAAACTCCACCGCTTCATTTCCCGCCCATCGGCATGATCATCCCTGTCGGTGCGTCAAAAAACAGGTTAGTCGATATACCTCATCATCATGATATTTCAGAAAATATGATGCTTTCCCTCCTGAAGGTTCAGATGAACGTCATCATGATATTTGACTTCTGCATATGGAGAAACGAACAACAACATCATCATCATATTTGAAGGAGAATAGGAGGATGCGACTATAATCGTGCTGCCAAGGAAAGGAAGATGATGGTGACGTCATCATGATATTCGGGCTTCACTGAAATGCTAAGGATGACGTCATCGTCATGTTCGGTTAAGATCAGGGGGATAATTGCAATATCGGGTCACCTAAGGAGCATGATCAGGATGATGAGCATAATATGACCCTTTTGCGGCCAAGGCAACCCTCTCGATAAAAATCAGCATGATGAAGATCATCATCATATTTGCGGCTTGTGTCGAACTTGGAATAAGACGTCATCATCATGATCGGGAGCCGGATCGGGGGTTTTGGAAAATATATCCTGTTTGAAGGAAAAAAGATGATGATGATGATCATCAGGATATTAGCTTCTGTCGAACATAGAAGAAGACATCATCATCATAATTGGGAACCGGATCGGGGGTTTTGGAAAATATCCTGCTGAAAGAAAAGATGATGATGTTGTTGGTCATCAGGAGGATATTGGTTCTTCGTTTATTAGATCGGGATGACGTCATCATGATATTCGGGTCCTTTGTTAAACTTGGAACATGACGTCATCATGATATTTCACCAACCGGATCATGTTTGGAAAATATCCTGCCGAAGGGAAAATGTGATGATGATGATCATGATCAGGATAAAAATATGATGATGATGATCATCAGGATGTTCTCAAAAGGTTGCATTTCATCGGCAGGAGGACTTGGCAAAATATCGGGCGAACAAACAAGATCATGATGATCTTGACAATCAGGACAGGATAAAGAATGATGATGACGTCATCATCATATTCGGGCCAGGGTGATATTGCAAAATATGATGATGCTGATCATCAGGATATTTACTTCTCATCGATTTATCATGATGACATCATCATGATACTTTGTCTTCGAAGCACAAGGATAAGTTGGTCATCATGATGTTTCGGCTAGGGTGATATTACAAAATATGATGATGCTGTTGAGAAATGTAATATCGAACCCTTCTTAATAGATAGGCTGATCATCATGATGTTTCGGCAAACGGATATCAGGAGGATATAAAGATGATGATCCTCCTTCGAAATTATCATGATGATGTCTTCATTACTTAGCGAATTTCAGAGAATGTTCTGTGAAAGATCAGGATGATGATCAAGAAGCCGTCATCATCATATTTCGAAGTTCAGCAAATATCATGATGACGACCTTGCGAAAGGGAGACCAGGAGGATATGAAGTCGTCGTCATCATCATATTTCGAATGCCAGCAAATATCATGATGATGACCCTCCAATAGGTTTTGAACGTGCGCATGTAAATATGCCGAAGGTGATTTTGTTAAGTCAGGGTGATCCTATACCATCAGCATGATATTTTAAGATCAGGCGATGCAAGGATATCATGATGATGCTCGTGATACAAAGGCCGCTCGACGGGGGGAACTTACCTCGACTTAAAGTTAATGTCATCATGATAATTGGACCTCAGGATATTATCGGGGGGGGGTTTAAATATGATGATGATGATGCTCTTCAGCAAAACCGAGTTTATAATATAACCTTCCTAAAAGATATCATGATGCTGCATAATGCGAAGATCATGATGATCCTGTCAACATGACTTAGAATAAAAAATAAAATGATGATGCTCCTGCGAATATCAGGTTTGACCAAGACTTTGACCGTGCATAACTTTCACATATGGTCGAATTTTCGAGTGAAGTAAAAGGCAAACCTGCATGAAATTTCAAGCTCTTTCAAAATATGAGGTCACAGAAACAAAATATGAACTTTGACAAACAGACCTCATGATGATGACCTACCCTATGCAATATCATGATGATGATGCACCTGACCTTCATTTTTACCAGACTGCCAGAAAGCAGAAAAAACACAAGCAGAAGCAAAAAGCAAGACACTAGCAGGGGTCCTCGTTTTGCTAAGGAGCAAAATGGGGCGTGTTGTGAACATCACAACAATGGTGAGTCTCAACCAAGCCATTTCTATCAATCAAATGTCTCACCTCTCGGCAATAAGATTGAAATGCATTGTCACCTACCATAATCCCTCTATATCTATATAAGGGTATGAAATGAGGTGTAGCCATAGCTCATGTAGAAGCATCAAAATAACCAAGCCATCCTCATTACATAGCTCTCAATAACTTGGGATCCAAAGAAGGCATCTCTCTCTAAAATGGTATAATATGCTCAAGGATCCAATTCATAATAAGTGAGGGGTGGCTAAAGGAAAGTTCCCCTTGTCATGAGATCTGATACAAATCCTTGTAAACCAAGGCAAGAATATCAACTCCCTAAGAAAAAAATATCTCTTGCTCAATCCATTCAATGATTAGTGCCTAGCATCACCTGAGCATAGGAGCCTTCTTGTCTCCCAACAATTGAAAGGAAATCAAGCCAAGGATAACCTTCTACAAGGGTGTAATAGCAATCCTAGGAACCAAATTAAGCTAAACCCCCCACCAATCTCCAAGTTGAGCATCTCCCATAATCATAGCCCATGATACTCTCTCTTTCTCAAACTCACTCTTAGGAAGTGGAAGTTTCTCTCCTTTGACAAGAACTCTTAGAATATGGTAGACATCATATAGAGTGATGGTCCACTGTCTAGAAATAGAAGGAAATTAGAATATGTTCCCATCAACATCCTAATAAGTTAGGATATTGCAACATATAAGGGACAATGGGTGAACAATAGGAATCTGAGCCAGTCTAGCTAGCCCCATCCTCTACAAAATAGAACAATTAGTAGCTGATAGCACCTCAAGGGCCTCCATATACCAGAACTACTTGTGAGTAGCATTCCTTTAAATGTGGGTGTCCTACCAAATGTGAAAACACCAAACTAGGTCATTAAAAAATTAGAAAATTACAAAAGTGGAAAATTGAAAATCATAAAAATATCATAAAACCTTAAAAATATTAAAAATCAAATACTTTCTATAAAATTTGCAATAAATGAGAAGTTAGTGTTAAAATCAAAGAAAAATAAGCATTGAAAACATCATTCTAGCTCAATTTCTTGCTGCAACACTATTGGTTGGGTCGCCCCTTTTACCTAGGCAAATCTTTAGGGGTGACCCAAGGTGAAATGATTAATCTCTTGGGGTGATTTGCCCTGATAAAAGGGGTGATGTTGATCCATGCCTTAGCACAACTAGAGGGCCCATAAAATAGGAAAAATAGTCAAAATCAAGCAAACAGAAAATTAGAAAATGACAAATACCTAAAACTTAAACAATTGTGACAAGAAAAGACAAGAATAATGAGTATTTTCAAGCCAAATTAACAAAAATAATTATAGGGTTTTAGGATAGGGTTTTCTCATTTCTCATACCAAGTGATCTACAAATAATTTATTATCATCCATATTATGGATAGATCCTCATCGTTAGCTTTCTGTCAACTATTCATTTGTGCAATTACCATTTGCTCACTTTCTCTTAATCTACCTCTTCCTTCTCCTCTTTCCTTCCTTGTTTAGCTTGCATTAATTAGGTTTATTTGTGTAGGTTATCTTTTGTAGTGCTTGCCATGTCCTAGTTTAGTGTGGCTTCATCACTACAAGTCTTCATAGTAAGGTGAGGCAACCAAGGTACACTCCAAACTCATGCATCGATAGTACACTTCCCCATTCTCTTTTCAGTGCTTACTTCAAATTCATCTTAAATTAAAATAGATACTTGTTATTTTAGGTCTGTATGTGAGATAATGACCAATAAGGCCATTCTCTAGGAACTATACCTATCTTTCATATAGAATACCATCCTCGAGGGGGAAAATATGTAAGTACAAAAAAGGTGCATATGTGTACATGAAAATTTAAGGATGATATAAAGTCCTAATCATGCCCATGAAGGCATGAATATATATACCTCTTGATAGTTTCTCTCTTGGTGACATGTCCCTCAACATTTTTCCCCTTGTTCTTTCTTTTGCTTCCATCTAATTGATCCTCCAAGGTTGTGTGTGTCTTCTATCCACTTGTCTACTTCATTCTAGTTGGATCACTCTATGACCTAAAGGATCTCTTGGGGAGATCTACCCTAAAAAATGGGTGACCCACTTTCCACATGTTCTTTTCTCTATTTTTAACTTTCAAACTCACTTTCCCACCTTCTAACCACTTGTCCAACCCATTTTTATTGGGTCATCCATTTTTCCTATTGGACCTTTGGCCGTGACCCTACAACTTAAGTGAGATCTCTAGGGCCAATTTTTCTTTCTAAAATGGGTGACCCAATTTTGGAAAGGGGTGATCCTATTGTCTTTTCCATGCATGATTTCTTTCAATTTTGGTCCACTTTAACTCCATTTTTAGCTTTTGATTTGAGTTCCTCCATGCATATCGAATTGTTGACTCCCTCCAACTATTCTTAGACTCTCAATTAGTCTATTGTTAGTTCTAAATTAGTTTATTGTTATCTTTCAATTAGTCTTTTGTGATCTTTGTTCCAACCTTTGTTGACTTCCGATCAGAGCTAGATCACTCTTCAATCAATCCTTGTTAATTCCTCAAGCACCACCACCTTTGGTGTGGATTTTGAACCTATAAATACCCCCTCCTCTATTTATTTTTGGATGCAAATTCATTATTGCATTCTTGGTTTGCTCAAACTTTTGCAAGTTGCCCCCATAGTATTCTTACGCTCTATACATGACCTTGTGTGCATTTTTCTTTTATTTCTGCCATAGCTTCAAAGATCAAGCCATTTATTTAAATTCCATAGCATCCTTATACTCAATCCAATTTGTTTTCAATTTTCTTAGCTTCAAAGCTTATTTCAAATACTCTTCATATATATATTTTGTCCCTATTGTCAAGAAGCGGACCTTGCTACTTCAGAAGAAGAGATGGTTGCCAAAAAGGACCTTCGAGGACTCATGTTAGGCACTACTACCTAATTCATATAGTTTAATTATGATTTCATAGTAATTTAGAAAACAAATCAAGTTCTCTTGAGGAAGTAAAACTTTGTTTTCTTTTCTCTTGATATGTACTTTTAAATTGCTTGAACATAGAATATCTATGTACTTTTTGAATTGCCTAGATCATCTTTATTTGTTTCCTAGATTAATTTCATTTCCATTGCTCTTAGGGTAAATTTCATTTCATTAGATTACAAGCCAAATTTGATCCACAAAAATACATAGAAACATAGATAGTTTGCATGCATTTTCCTTTGAACATAATAATTAACTCATTTCAAAAATTAGAAAAAAGAACTCAAAATTTGTTTTCAATTCATATAGGATTAATTGCATTTAGGAAATCATAAAAATACCAACAACATTCAAGAACAAGAAACACAACAAGTGGTCAAATAAACCCTCGATTTCATCATGAGATTAACACAGTCAACATTCAACAACACTCTCCTTCTTTTTGTCTAGCATTTGATGTGCCTAGACATAAGGGAAGATTGGGTTAAATATATCTTAGATGAGATTAAGGAGATCATCCCTCAAGTAATTCCCATAGAGGAAATAGCCCAAGAGCAAGGACAAATCTTGAGGCTCAATCAACAACAAAAACAAAGAAGACACGCTAAAGACTATTAACAAAGAATCGTTCATCAAGAAAAGCTTATTCAACAAGCCTTCAAAATGAACAAAGGAGGTTAGATCACCTCCATATCATAAATGAGAAAAATGGTCTTTTAGCTAGGCTTAAAACAAGTGACCCTTTGAGTTATATTACATTGACAATCACAAAAAAATTAAACATTTTCATCAACTTCACAACACTCATAATAGCTTCCATCAAACATATACATGTCCACACATCACACAATCAACCCAATCTAAATCCATAAATTTTTGCTTCATTGCCAATAGAACAACCCCTCGGCTCTACCTCCACTTGAGTAACTCTTGCCATGAGAGTGGGAGTGAGTGGGAGGTCACCCATAGCAAGGATATAGTTCTTGTGCCATGTCAAAGTTTGACTCACCCACATTGTGTTTGAGTCACATTTTGAACAACATAGAAATGAGCAAGAGTAACATGTTAAAATACATTGGGTGTGCTTTAGAGATTGAGTTTTTATTGAAAGAGTTTTCTTAGAGTACATTTATCATGCTTCTATTGCTTGTATTCTTGTTTTGACAAGGGACTGAATTACTAGAGATAGACTTTAGAGAAAATATGAAGAGGGAGATTAGGGACCTAAGTATTGTCAAGTTGAAGTAATTTCTACTTAAATTGAGATGCGGATTGTAGTCAAAATAGTGGAATTCTCATAGGCAAAGTGGACTCCCTTTTCCTTAACTATGCCACTAGTAAATCTATTAGGAATACATTCATTGGCAAAGCTTCAATATAATTTTTTGCAACAAGTGATGGAGTATCTTTATAGTCAATAATTTGGTCAAGATGAATTCATATAATGATGTCAAAATTATTCTTTCCTTCATAAAAAAATTCACATATATCCTTTAACATGGTAAATGTTCTGAAAATGTTACTAGTGAATTTTAGTATTGAAATTCTACCTAAATTGAATAGATGAATGTAAATGGGTTGGTTGAAAATGTTTGTAATTTATGAAAAAACTGGTTTCAAATAGGGTGTTGAAAAGCATAACTGATAAAATGATGCATGGTACAGTTGCATTAAATGGGTCCCATTGCATATAAGAGCTAACTTTTTTAACTTTGATGTTTACTCTAGTGTCTTTTCTCTTCCTCTAAGGGTAGAGACTAATAATCGATCCCTTGCAGTGCTTGTGGAAGGTCTTAAAGTGGTTTTTCGATTGGGTTGTAGGAGACTCATTATTGAAGGCTACTCTAAAGATGCTATTGATCTTATGCTTTGGGCCCTAGTTGCAACTGCATGTTAGAAGAAGATTGGATGGGATCATTTATTTTCGGGAACAAGGTTGCCAATTATTTGGTTAATTGGGGTTGCCACTTGTCTAGTTGTTTAGGATGTCATTTATCATTATACTAATGAAAAAAAAATCATATTTAAGTTGACAACAATTACAAGGCAAGGGAACCTACTAAACACACAATCATTTTTTAAGTATTTGTTGGGAGAGAGGAATGGTTTTGGGATTTTTGTCCTCTAGCCTCTTTACTCATTTGCAAAGTTTTTGAAATTGTGTAGTGAGCTTCTTGTTTAAACTGTGTAACAATTTTTATCATCAACGTTTCAAATCACACTCTGTGATCCATCATCAGGATGTAGTAGGATTCTACTACATCCTGATGATGGATCACAGAGTGTGATTCGAAACGTTGATGATAAAAATTGTTACACAGTTTAAACCAGAAGCTCACTACACAAGTTTTTGAAACTTTGTGTCTTATAGATCACCCTTATCTCATAATTCTTACTATTGTGAAATTACAAACCATTGATGCACTTATATTGAACAAATCAAAGCTTTAATGGACAATTTTGATTTAGATTCTTTAAAAAAAAAAAAAATCCTACTACATCCTGATGATGGATCACATAGTGTGATTCAAAACGTTGATGATAAAAATTGTTACACAGTTTAAACCAGAAGCTCACTACACAAGTTTTTGAAACTTTGTGTCTTATAGATCACCCTTATCTCATAAATCTTACTATTGTGAAATTACAAACCATTGATGCACTTATATTGAACAAATCAAAGCTTTAATGGACAATTTTGATTTAGATTCTTTTTATAAAAAAAAAAATCCTACTACATCCTAATGATGGATCACAGAGTGTGATTCGAAACGTTGATGATAAAAATTGTTACACAGTTTAAACCAGAAGCTCATTACACAAGTTTTTGAAACTTTGTGTCTTATAGATCACCCTTATCTCATAATTCTTACTATTGTGAAATTACAAACCATTGATGCACTTATATTGAACAAATCAAAGCTTTAATGGACAATTTTGATTTAGATTCTTTTTATAAAAAAAAAATTTCACTCAAACTACTTTCTCAAAATAACCTCAATTATTTATTACACTAATGACAATTTTTTCTCCTTTATACTTTTTTATCATGCAACTTCATGCTGAACGATTTCACTTTGATAGAGGTTTATAGGCTTACAAAAGAGAAACAAATACTGTCTAGTCAAAGAAGACTCTCTCGCACGCAAGTCATGGCGTAATTGAATGTTGACAATTGGCTCTAGATATAATGGGCCGCCCCGTTCTCTCCGGGGTTGGCACGTTATATCTGAAGTCAATTGTAAACGCACAATTACGCCATAGATTTTCCACGTGTACGGGCCCTTGGATTCCTCTAATTGCTGGGACGTTTTGTTTGACTATAATTCTTTTTCATTTCTTCATTAATACGCTGAATCCGAAGGTTCAGTGAATCTGAACCAGGTCGGAAGGTCTTTGGGTAGTAAATTTTCAAGATTTGTACGTAACATTTGCTGCCTTTCTTTTGTTTTGATTTAACATATGCCTGGCGCTTTGTACGAAGGAGTTTAATGCTTCGCTTTCTATCGTTGGATGCACTTTCACCAAAATAATTATTAAACTAACAGTTGCATGAAATTTATGCGCAACGGAATAGCTGATAGGGTGTATCAATATCTTATTTGTGCATTGTTTATTTTTGTCATTATAGGTTTCTACATTATTGTTACAATTTTTTCTTTGAATAGTTCAGGGGCATATAAAGAGATATGATCAATAGAAAGTAGGTAATGTCTTCGTTCTTGGGTTTAAATTGGTTGAAGATGCTATTCTTGATGTAGTGGGTTGATTCTATTTTAAATAAATTCCAACAGAAGAATGGACTTAATATTGCTTCAGTTTTCTTATCTAATGCCATGGACTTGCTTGGAGAGGTGGATCTTGTTAAACTTCTGACATATGCTTTTATTCAGGAAAGCCTCATCGTAGAAAATAAATTGGATAGTGCTTTAAAGGATTATGATATTGTTATTGGGGACTATGACATTGGAGGAATTTTACCCATAAACATGTTGTCTAAATCCATTGTTGTGTTTTGTATTTACAAAGAGGTTGTCTTTGGGTTGGTTCATGGGTCTCTTATCAACTTTAGGGCCCTCCATGTTCATGAAAAAAAGGTTTTTGGTTTCTTGTTGGGTAAAGCGAGACTGGAAGTTCATGTTCTGTCTTATCTTATTAGCAAGGCCCTCCTTAGATGTGGAAACCAACATAATGATGATAGTGATAGGTTGAGTGCAAGCAACTAATCTCTCGTGTGGGTGGTCTCTGTTTGTTATGGTGTTTTCTTGGGGATTTGTTTTCTCTATGTTTCTAGATGTTTTGATTGGTCTCTAGTATGTTGTTTGCTTGAGGTGGTGATAATGTGGTAACAATGGCTATTCAATTCTCTTATTTTTTGGTTGGTAGTGCAATGGTTTTGGATGGTTTGTTGGTTGGTCTCTCAATCCTCTATTATACTTTATGTTGTATTGGAATGGTGCGCAACTTATGTGGTTTGGTAGATTCCAATTTTTTGGTCTTTTAGAATATTATGTAACTTGACCTTATATTTAACATAATGGACATGACACCTATTGAGTCACATTTGCATATCAAACAAAAAAAACTATGACTTATATAAGTTAACATATATGTAAATTCTATAATAAAATAACTACAATAACAAATTTATTTTAAATTTAGATGACTTCCAAAATATTATAATTTCTTCATTGATATAGCCTTTATTATAACTTCTTGGGAAATAACTTGTAGAAATATTGAGAAACAAATTGAACAAAAAGCCTTCTAGTGCCCTTTTTAATGTGTTTATTGCATTAAGTTGGATACCAACTTAAAAAGCTAAATGAAATTATAGGTGGTAAGCAGCGGCATTCCCTGTTGTTGTTCTTTAAAAGAAATCTGCATTGTTTTTACTTAGATTAAAACAATGAAAAATAAAATTAAAATTAAAAAAATGTTATTACATTCCACTAATATAAATTTGTAAAATTTTTAAATTTAAAGATAAATCTATAAAATCATAAAAATAAATAAACATTAGTAAATATATTAAATTTTATATATTAAATATATTAATAATTAAAGATCTAAATTAATTATTTTAAAATATTAATCTTTATGCATTAAATTTAGAAAATACTAATAGACTAATTTTTAAATCTTTCACCTTTTAATACTACCTACAACATAGAGCTCCAAACAAGGCAAGAAAACACTTGTAATAATGGAGGACAATCACATCCATAAATAACATAGCGAGCTCATTAGTGTAGTAGAGTGGACATCAAGAAGATGGAGATAATAATAAAATGTGTTCCCTATAAGAATAGGGCGTCGAGAGATATCAGTTTGGAAGCACCTATCTATTATCAATTCCATCCATAAATAACATAGTGAGCTCATTAGTGTAGTAGAGTGGACATCAAGAAGATGGAGATAATAATAAAATGTGTTCCCTATAAGAATAGGGCGTCGAGAGATATCAGTTTTTTGGCCTCCAAAGCATAGTTTTGTATCACATTTCGATGTGACACAATTTTCACCCTTGATATCAAAATTTCACAAACTTTTTTTTGAAACTTACTAGAATTTCGCAAGGAATTCATCGACACATGTAATTTTAAGATTTGGATAGCCCATTTGTAAAAATCACCATGTGTTATAAACGGTTGATTTCAGCATCCAAACTTAACAACATTGTATGTGTTTCTTGCAATTTTTTATAGGGGGCTTAATTTTTATATTTAATCATTTAGGGGGGATAAACTTGCACTTCTGCTTTGGATATTGTTACAAATTTGATCATGTTTCTCACACACAATCCCTTCCATTTGAGTATTGTTCATAATCCTTGTAATAAATAGAAAATCAAATGTGGATATTGTGGGAATAAAAGACATACAACCAAAGAATGTATTCCTCATCAAAATGACGAAATGAAACAACTTCTTCTTGATCATGGTATTGCTTTACCAGATCGTTATAATCTAGCACTTGTAAAAAAATCATCTAGTCCCACTCAAACATCTTGTGAGACAACATCATTTGGGGATAAACAATGTACTCAGATCTCATTTCATCTCCTCCATCACCTCATTGAGATATCATCTCCTCTATTACTTGTTGCTACATTTGAATCCAATGTTAACTCATCTATGGCTTCCAATGATTCTATGCACCAGAATATTGATATCAATTTTCTAGATCCACCACATTGGGACACATTTCTATTAGACATATCATTCTTGCTTGTAGAATCCTAGATTATAGATTTGGAAGACACCATTAATGACATTTGTCTTCTATTTGATGATAGTCACATCAACACTATTATCACCACATGTACTTCTTTGGATCATGTTCTACATTAGCTTCCACATGAAACACTTGAGCAACATTTGAAGACATCATTATGGGCATCATCTACATCTTTAGATCATGTGTATAATTCAGACACTCATCCTTCTTCTTGCATATTCTTATCAGGAATGGGAAGATCACTTGCACACTTCTGTGGTTCTCTTTCTTCCCAAGAGGAGACATGTTGTTCAACGTTCATGGATCATCTTTAGCATCTAGTGTCGAGTATCTACCAGCAGTATAAGAGGTATTTTAAGGGGAGGTTGCATGGTTTCTCTTCTCATATCAACTTTGGGAGGGAGCATTTGTTGCAAGGATGGGTTTAAACAGTGTTGTCATTGATGTCAACATACTCATGCTGCATTAATGAGAAGGATTGGATGAGCTGTATGCTGAGGATATTGAGAAAATTAGTCTCAATCAGGAACAGTGAAGAACAGTGATGATAACAAGGTAAAAGTCCAAGATAGGTTGCAGATCAGAGGATGTGGATTAAAGGGTTTGTAGATATGTGTCTTATAATGTTCCAGCAGAGGTTTTAGAGGTCCACATGAAGATATGAAGAAGTTATGGCAATTCAAGTAAAACTAGTTCTGGCAGATGTTCAGTAGTGATAGAATGATACAGATAGGTTTGGTGAGATCCAAAAATGCATTCTCCGGTTTTGCGGATTTGAGGAAGTGTTGGGGAAGTCTGTGTGGTGTGTCAACTCGATTGTTCATGGTTTGAAGGTCTGAAAGTGCCTATTCCTTTGTGACAATAATGACAGACTGTGTTCTTGAGGTTTCAGATGAAGGAGAGAAGGGATTCAGTAAATAGAGGAAGTACGGATGTTCTTGGTGTTTCAGGTAAGCTTATGGAGGTCCTTGGATTGTGCTCAGTTCATGTTTATGGTCCGCATTAGAATTGGAGTCCTGAAAATGAAGAATAACTTCTGGATGATGATGTTCTTTCTGTGACTGGCTGACCGGATGAGTTATACATCTTGCGGATGTTCTTGTGGACGTGTGCCGACTTAGATGTTTGTTCCTAAGTTGATGTCATGTATAAATAAGGGATTGAGAAGTCATTTCAAAGTGTGACTTGTGGAGATGAGTGTGTGGTAGCAAGGAGAAGAGCAAAAGACAGAGCAGAAGGTTTGGGCTTAATGGAACTGACTCAAGCATGGTGAAGATGATATTTTCTAGTTCAAGTATGTGATACTTATTCTTTTGTAGACAATGTATCTCTTGTAGGCAGTGAGCCTCTTGTGAGCAGTGTGGTTGGACAGTGAGCCCTAATTGGCATGTGCCATTTTATTCTTTCTATTCTTCTAATAGAGAATACAATCTTGGGTTAGTCACCACGTGGTTTTTCCCTTAACTAGGTTTTCCACATCAAAATCTTAGTGTCTCATGTGTTGATGTGTTTCTACTCTTGATTAAATGCATTAAGTTTCATGTTTGATTTATTGTTATACTGCTAAGTGAATATAAGTGTTGAAAAGGAGAAAGTTTTGGACAACTGATTCACCCCCCTTCTCAGTTGTCTACCCTAAATCTAACAATTGGTATCAGAGCTAAGTTCCTCTAAAAGAGATTGACTGCTTGAGGAGATCCAGGATGTCGTCCTACAAGAAGGATAGTCTGAAATTTGATGGAACTAACTTCACTCTTTGGAAAGGTCGCATGAAATGTCACTTGCAGTGTATGGGATTTGCATACTGGTCCATGCTTACAAAAGCTTATGTACCTCCACAGGGTGGTCCGACAACCTTGAATGAAATCACAGATGCTGAAAATAATCTTCGGACCAAAGAGGCTCTTTTAAGCACGCTATCTGATTCAGAACTCTCAAATGTTATTGATCTACCAACTGCCTTTGAGATTTGGAATAAACTGAAACTTTTGCATGAAGGAGACCAATTTGTTAAATGTGCAAGGTTACAGAGTCTAAAAGGGAAATTTGAAAAACTGAAGATGAGAGATGATGAAAATATTACCTCTTTTATGCCAAGAGTGAATGAGCTGGTTTGTGGAATTAGAAATGCAGGTGGAATCCTGAGTGAAGACGAGATCATTGGCAAAGTTCTCAGATCCCTTCCTGATTCTTACAAAATCAAGGCTTTTGCAATTGAAGAATTCAGAGCTCATACAACAGTTACAAGAGATCAGTTGGTTGGTAAGTTGGCTGCTTTTGAAATGGCCGAGTTTGGAGATGATCCTCCAAAGACTGAATCTGCATTCAAAGCCAGTGCCTCTGTAAAAGGGAAAAAAAGGTTTGATCCGGGGGAAAATTCTTCAAGGAACCCATCATGGTATGAAAAAGCAAGAAAAGACTTGGATGAAGAAGAAGCTGAAATTGCTCATCTTGAAGCCCTTATTGCAAAGAGATTGCCAAGAGGATCCTGTAAGTATGAAGGAAAATTACCTTTTAAGTGTTTTAACTGCAGTAAAATTGGTCATTTTGCCTCAAAATGTCCGGAAAGATTTTCAAGACCAAATCCTAACAGACCAAGGTATCAAAAGAATTGTTACTATGTTCATGAAGAAGATAATAATGAAGGAGTAACAGATGCTGAATCAGAGGCAAGAAACAAATCCGGTAATGAATGTGTGTTTATTGCCATCAAAGAAGAGGAACCAATACCCTCTGTATCTGTCAATCTTAAAGTTGAAGAAAGAGCTCTGGCTGCCCAAGTTGAAACAAAGGATGATTGGGTCACTGATAGTGGATGCTCTCACCATATGACAGGTGACAAGAATAAGTTCTTAAAATTGGAAAAATATGAAGGAGGAATTGTAAAGTTTGGAGATAATTCTGCTGGCAGAATCAGAGGTAGAGGAACTATTTCTCTTGATGGAAAGAACAAAACTAGTAATGTACTGTATGTTGAAGGATTAAAGCACAATCTTCTCAGTGTTGGACAACTAGTGGACAAAGGCTATGATCTCAAATTCAAAAATAGAAAATGCAAGATCTTTGAAAGCTCCAGAATAGAGATTGCATCCGGTACTCAAACTAAAGGTAATATCTTCCACTTGGTTGGTACTGGTATAAGTTGCTTATTTGCTCAAATTTATGGCATAGGAGGATGTGTCATGTGAATCTTGATAATATCATCAAGATAAGCAATACTCAGGCTGTAAGAGATCTTCCAAAATTAGTGAAACCTACTAATGCTTGTGCAAAGAATGTCAGTTGGGCAAATTGAGCAGAGTCACTTTCAAAAGTAAGGAATTGTCTTCTACCAGACTGTTGGACTTAGTTCATACTGATCTTTGTGGTTCAGCAAGAGTTAGGAGTGTCCAAAGTGATAGATACTTCATGTTGCTAATTGATGACTACTCCCGGATGATGTGGGTAACCTTTCTAAAAGAAAAATCAGAAGCACTTGAGAAATTCAAAATATTCAAGGCCATAGTGGAGAATGAAACCGGATTAAATTGAAATGTCTAAGGTCTGATAGAGGTGGAGAATTCAAATCCGGTGAGTTCATAGACTTCTGTGAGAAACATGGAATAAAGAGACAGTTGTCTGCCTCTATAACTCCACAGCAGAATGAAGTAGTTGAGAGAAAGAACTAGACCATCCAGGAAGCATTCAGGACCAAGATGATAGAAGCAAATGTTCCTTAGATCTATTGGAGAGAAGCTGTCAGCACTGCAGTCTACACTCTCAATCGAGTTCAAATTAGAAATAATATCGGTAAGACTCTTTATGAACTTTGGTTTGGCATTACTCCCACTGTGAGATATTTCAGAGTTTTTGGCAGTAGATGTTACATTAAAAGGGATGAAGATCTAGGAAAGTTTGATGCTAGAAGTGATGAAGGAATATTCTTGGGTTACACTACTCAAAGCAAAGCATACCGGTGTTACAACAAGAGACTAAGAAAGATTGTAGAAAGTGTAAATGTAAAGGTTGATGAAGAAATTTAAAGACCCTCAAGAATTCATGAGTATGATGAAGATGATCAGAATGGTGTTCAGATTCAAAGTGTCCAAGCCTCTTTTGAGAAACCAAGTCAAGTTGATCCAGTAAGTCAGGAAGAAGAGTTATGTCTCAATGAGACTGATCAAGAATTAGAGATGCAAGAAACTCCCAAAGTTCCAAGGTATGTAACTCTAAACCATTCTGAAGATCAGATCATAGGTGACAAAAGCAAAGGAGTGTAAACAAGGAGGAGAATTGCTCAAAATTTAGATGAATATTGTCTAATTTCAAAGATTGAACCTAAGATAGTGAATGAAGCTTGCAATGATAAAAATTGGTCAAAAGCAATGGAGGAAGAACTAATGCAAATTGAGAAAAATCATACTTGGGATCTTGTTCCCAGACCTAGAAGTAAGAATGCGATTGGAACCAAATGGGTCTTCCAAAACAAACTGAATGAAGTCGGTGAAGTAATCAGAAATAAAGCTAGATTGGTCTGCAAGGGTTACTCTCAGATTAAAGGAGTTGATTTTGAAGAGACTTTTGCTCCGGTGGCAAGAATTGAAGCAGTCAGATTATTTCTTGCATTTGTTGCCTTCAAGAATTTTAAGGTATATTAGATGGATGTCAAATCTGCCTTCCTAAATGGTAACTTGGAAGAAGAGGTGTACATTGAGCAACCGGATGGATTTCAATTGTCTGATCATGGTGACATGGTCTGCAAATTGAAAAAGGCACTGTATGGACTGAAGCAAGCCCCAAGAGCCTGGTATGAAAGATTGGATAAACATCTCTTGAAGACTGGTTTCAACAAAGGTACTGCTGACAGTAATTTGTATTTCAAAATTGATCATGAAAATATCTTAATTGTTGAAGTATTTGTTGATGATATCATTTTTGGAGGAAGAGATAGTTTGTGCAAAACTTTTGCAAGTCAAATGAAAAGTGAGTTTGAGATGTCCATGCTTGGAGAAATGAATTTTTTTTTGGGTCTACAAATTACTCAAACAAAGCAAGGAATCTTCATTTCTCAGTCAAAATATGTGAAAGAATTGTTGAGGAAATTTGGGATGGAAGACTCAAAACCAATGAACACTCCAATGACAACTGGATGCAAGTTGAGCAAAGATGATGACTCTCCCAAGGTTGATCAGACAAAATATAGGTCTATGATTGGAGGACTGTTGTATCTCACTCAAACTAGACCAGATATTATGCAGGTTGTTGGTCTTGTTGCTAGATTCCAAGCTGATCCTAGAGAATCTCATGTTATGGCAATCAAGAGGATTTTTAGATATCTAAAGGGGACAATTGAGTATGGGTTGTGGTATCCTAGAGATCATGATTTCTCTCTTCATGCATATACAGATGTTGATTGGGCAGGAGATGTGGATGACCGGAAGAGTACCAATGGTGGAGCATTCTTTTTAGGGAAGAGATTGGTTTCTTGGTTAAGCAAGAAACAAGAAGCAATATCTTTGTCCACTATAGAAGCAGAATATATTGTTGCAGCAGGAAGTTGTACTCAAGTTTTGTGGATGAAACAGATGTTAAGAGACATCAGAGTAGAGTATGCGGAGCCCATCACAAATTTCTGTGATAATTCAAGTGTAATAAACATATCTAAGAATCCGGTGTTGCATTCAAAGACCAAACATATATCCATCAAGTTTCACTTTTTGAGAGAGCAAGTGAACAAGAATGAAGTTAGATTGGAGTTTGTGCCTTCAAAGGATCAGATTGCAGACATCTTTACTAAACCTCTACCTAAGGACTCTTTCGAGTATCTCAGGGAGAAGTTAGGGGTTATTGCCCCTCCGGTGGTGAACTAAGGTGCACTAGTGTGCATCAGTCCTGTGGATATCACAGTCACATCTTGTGGTCCAGACTGATGATGGGGAGCTGCTACTCAGGGGGAGCAACAGGCATGGCTCTCTAGTAGTGAAATTGCAAGTATGTGCCCTTTGCCATTGATGTCAAAGGGGGAGAGAAGACATGTGAAAAACAAGTGGTTGATGACCAAAGGGGGAGCAGTATAGGAAGAGAAGACTTGTGAATAGTTGTTGTTGATAGGGGGAGTTGTAACAGTAAGGAGAAGTTCTTGTCTTGATGGTTTTTCACATCATATCTTGCCATCAATGACAAAGGGGGAGATTGTTGCAAGTATGGGTTTAAACGGTGTTGTCATTGATGTCAACATACTCATGTTGCATTAATGGGAATGATTGGATAAGCTGTATGCTGAGGATATTGAGAAAATTAGTCTCAATCAGGAACAGTGAAGAACAGTGATGACAACAAGGTAAAAGTCTAAGATAGGTTACGGATCAGAGGATGCAGATTAAAGGGTTTGTAGATATGTGTCTTATAATGTTCCAGTAGAGGTTTCAGAGGTCCACATGAAGATATGAAGAAGTTATGGAAGTTCAAGTAAAATTGGTTCCGACAGATGTTCAGTAGTGACAAAATGATATAGATAGGTCCGGTGAGATCCAAAAATGCATTCTCCGGTTCTTTAGATTTGAGGAAGTGTTGGGGAAGTCTGTGTGGTGTGTCAACTCAATTTGTTCATGGTTTGAAGGTCCGAAAGTGCCTATTCCTTTGTGACAGTAATGATAGACTGTGTTCTTGAGGTTCCAGATGAAGGAGAGAAGGGTTTCAGTAAATAGAGGAAGTACAGATGTTCTTGGTGTTTCAAGCAAGCTTGTGGAGGTCCTTGGATTGTGCTTAGTTCATGTTTATGGTCCGCATTAGAATTGGAGTCTCAGAAATGAAGAATAACTTCCAGATGATGATGTTCTTTCTGTGACTCGCTGACTGAATGAATTATACATCTTGCGGATGTTCTTGTGGATGTGTGCCGACTTAGATGTTTGTTCCTAAGTTGATGCCATGTATAAATAAGGGATTACGAAGTCATTTCAAAGTGTGACTTGTGGAGATGAGTGTGTGGTAGCAAGGAGAAGAGCGAAAGGTAGAGCAGAAGGTTTGGGCTTAATGGAACTAACTCAAGCATGGTGAAGATGCTATTTTCTAGTTCAAGTATGTGATACTTATTCTTTTGTAGACAGTGTGTCTCTTGTAGGTAGTGAGCCTCTTGTGAGCAGTGTGCTCAGGCAGTGAGCCCTAATTGGCATGTGCCATTTTGTTCTTTCTATTCTTCTAACAGAGAACACAATCTTGGGTTAGTCACCCTGTGGTTTTTCCCTTAACCAAGTTTTCCACGTCAAAATCTTAGTGTCTCATGTGTTGATGTGTTTCTGCTCTTGATTAAATGCATTAAGTTTCATGTTTGATTTATTGTTATACTGCTAAGTGAATATAAGTGTTGAAAAGGAGAAAGTTTTGGACAACTGATTCACCCCCCACTCTCAGTTGTCTGCCCTAAATCTAACAACATTTCCTCACATGGAGTTCTTTCCTTTTGATTTTATGGGGGTGGGTACAAAGACCTTCTCTCTTTTCTCTCCTATGGGGAGAACATCTCTTCTACTTGAGTGATAGAAATAGTCCTTGGGGGGTCATAATGAGTCCTATTTTCTTCACTTGTACAATTTTATCATGCATACTTTCTCTTTTGGAGAGGGATTTTTCCCATCTGGTTTTTTCTAATTTACTCCACTTATGAGAAATTTGTTTGTACATAGGTACCTAACATGGCCTAGTAGCCGAGACCCATCATCATTGTATCACTACTCCCTAACTTGCACTTAAGGGGGTTTTTAGTGTAAATGAAGTCATTTCATAGCTAGTTAGGTAATCTCTCTTTCTAGGTTGACCTATTCATACTAGTTAAGTCTCCACTTAGGCACTTTTAGCCTTTTGTCTCATTTCATGTGGTTGAGACATGTGTACTCACCTTTTGAGACACCTAGTTTTAATACACTTGACACATGCTCAAACACTTGCAATATGAGCTAGCATGTGTTGCACATTTGGATGGCTAGTCAGTCGTTTAGGCCTACCTTGCTACCTCCAAGGTCTCTTTGTACATTTTACACTCTCAATATATATAATGGACATACTTTTGTGCTCTATTTTTTACTTGTGGAAGGTTGTTATGATGTCGCATTCAGATCTTGGCTGCTCCAACCTTTTCAACATAATCTAAACCCAATCTTACAAAAAATTCTAAAATTGTGGAGAAGAGGATTCTTTGATGTCTTGACTAATTTACACTAGAGGGGCCACAAAATTTATTGGATTTATAGTTTAACAATTTAAACTAAGTCATTTCCCTCTAACTCGGTAGCTTTCTCCTCTTCCTCCTACACAATATTCTCCAATGCTCCTTCCTTTTAGCTTTAGACATGTCAATATATAAGTGGGAGTCTCTCATGAATGCATCCAACATTTCCAATTGGTTTATGAGGTGATTCAAGGCTCTTGGGTACTTGGGATCCATTTGCATTTTCTTCTATTCAACTACTTAGATCTTGTATCTTGTGTCCCTCTTCTCGTCTTATTCATCTTTATCCTTGCAACATCTCAAAAGCTCTTAAGTTTCCACATACTCAAGCTTGAAAGCGAACCTTGACTCTATCCTATCCTCTTCTAATATATAAAACATTTAGGGTCATTGTCATTGATGGGATAATCGCTTCAATCTTGTAGAAAAAACACATTCCCTTTGTTAGGTTTACTAGTTAGTCTGTCACTATAATCTCAAGACATTTGGTTCACAGTGTGGAAAATAAAAGTTGAGTTAAACCTTAAAATGTAGGTTTAGGGCATGAGGTAAAAATATTTGAAGGAGACATCCATAATGCTAGATTGAAGGAAACGTTCAACCTACATTGAAGACTTTTATTTCCACACATGATTTAAGGAAAAAGAGTGTTTTAGGCGGCAAGGCATGTAAATTTAGCCTATGTTTATCTAGTCATCAATCTGAAATAGTTTCTAAACCTGTATTCATGGTCATTTTTGGAGGTGTTTATCAGGTAGAATTTCTTATCCTTTGTTTTATCTTTTACTAAATTTGAGTATAGTTATTTTTCAATCAAATTGAATTTAGTCTTTTTCACATGCATGAGAGATGCAACTCATTACACGCTTTTTCTATTTTGTAGATTTTTGATGGAATAGAATTCAAAAACAATTTGTATACTTCAAGTAGATTTGGATATAAACACATTGGTAGAGTCCCTTGGGATCATAACCAACTTGTCTTCCATATGGAAAAGTGCAACATAAACATGATGGTTCATACTCTTAGCATTTTTCTTGTGTTTATCTTGTCTTTCAAGCCAACGTTGTGCAGAGACGCAAAAGCAAAAGCGTGCCTGCCTGCTCCATCACTGCAATGTACAAGTGATGGATGTGAAATCTTTGATTACCATGGCATATGGGAGGACCGTTCCATTTACAAGGTGGCCAACATGACATGGCCCACTTCAGAGGCTCAACTCCTGCGTGTTGTTGCTGATGCTGTTCAATGTAACCAGAATATCATAGTGGTGAGCAGACATGTTCACAGTGTCTCAAAGCTCATCTGCGTAGAGACCGAAGGACTCATCATTTCAACCCAAAATTATGACTCCATCATTGAAGTGAATAGAAAGCCCATGACAATCATTGTCTAAGCCAAAATGCTCATGAGAGACATGATTGAAGTAGCTGCAAAGCATGGCCTTGCTCTGCCTACCATGCCTTACATCAATGGAGTTTTTGCATCTGACATTGTTTCCACCGGAGCCCACGGTAGTAGATTCACCAAGAAAGGCAACAGAGTTTATGAATACGTGATGGGAATGAGAATCCTAGTGCCTGCAAGCGTGTTGAACAATTAAAAAATAGACCATCGACTAATAAATTTTTTTGTTAAAATAGACTATTGGCTAATGAAAGTTTCCATTTATTAAAATATTCATCACGCGACAACCAAGGCGAGGATCACAGAGGATGGAAAAGAAATGGCCAGAAAACTAAAAAAAATGGTGAAATAAGCACCCAAGCAGCCAGGATGATGATTTTTTGGGGAGCAAAAGCTCCCACTAAGAATGCTATCGGCTAATAAAATTTAAGAACATCATCTATCTCGAGAAACCTTCTCGAAACATGAGTTTCGAGTGAGTTACTTTTTAAAAAAAATATTTTTGTTTATGTTTAGAAGTGAAAGTAAAATAGTTTTCAAATTAAAAAAATAAACAATATATTATTAATAAAATAAAACTAGCAGTCTAGAGGCGCTAGAGATGTCAATTTGGAGGGGAAAATATATAGGTAGATGGAGAGAGAAATAGTGAGGGACACATAGAGAGGAAAATATATAGGTAGATGGAGAGAGAAACAGTGAGGGACACATAGAGATATATATAGAGAGGGAGATAGATAGAGAGAGGAATAGGGAGATGGATAGAGAGATTACCTTACAATGAATCAACACATTATAGTGGCAGAGATATTGCATTTGTAGATTTTAGGGAATATAGAGTCAATTGATTATCATTATCTATACCCTCACGAAGGGCCACTTCCAGTATGAAGGTGTATGGGGACTGTCAGTCTGTGATTGGAGGAAAAGAACCAAGGTGATGCTCTCCCTCTTGCAGTTAACTGCTGAAGACTTGTGAGCAGAAGACATCATTTTATTGTACATGTAAATTTGTAAAATTTGTAAGTCAGATGTAAATTAACCATCATTTGATGTAATATATCGTGTATTGTGTAAATGCAAAAGTACTTGCTTTACTTTGTGTGATATAAAAAAAATTATGAGATTTTGACATTTAATGCTTTTATTTGTAAGTGTTTTATTTAGCATTTCAGTTTGACATGTTACAGTTCCACTTGGCAAGCACATAAAAATTGCAACTCATTCATTCTAATTTATGTGGGCCTTTTCCAATAACTTCTACTAGGGGATGTAAGGTGATGTAGGAGCATCCCTAGTTCAAGAGAAATCTTGCATCAACCAAAGACATTTGCATTTCAGTTTGTTTGCATTTTAGTTCTTTCATTTTCCAGTTTAGTCAGAAGCAGTTTCAGCTTGAGATATAGTATTGGCATTTCACATCTTGCGAATCTGGACTTAGCATCTACATTCATTCATCTTCATCATACCAAGAATTCAGAGCATTTGGATCAATTACCAGAAATATATCGCTATCAGAAGACCAACTATTTTCTTAGAACAAAGCATCCTGACAGTCTCAGATAATCAGCTAAAGGAGAAGGCTTGTAGATCATTCCTTGGCTTTTGGATCCTAATGACACATCATTCAATGATCCTTGGTTCGTGGTCGACCTTCCCCAGAAGTCCGTACATTGTTCCATTCATTTGAGGAAGTGTTCTATGCATTTAGGTCTAACCTATATGTGAACATGCTACAGCTCTTCATTGGAGTTTGTGACCTTCCTTGGCTGACAGAGGAATCTATTGGTCCAAAAATGATATATATAGATGTAATAGATCTTTAAGAAAGCAGTTAGCAGTTGATTCATAATCCTTAGTTTAGATTTTATGCGAAGGAGCTTCAAAGCTTTATCTTGCGCATATATGTAATTAGGCCTGTGAGCCCTAATTGTAAGCTCGCATGTTGTCAGCCCGATTGTATTTGAATTCTTTGATATACTGAATGACTGAATCTACATTTGTTCCATTTCTTTGAGTTGTTTACTCTTGCTACACGGTCTAGATAGTTCATTCTATGAACCCTCCTTCTGTGACTGCACCAAGTGGTATTAAAGTGAAAGTTTGATTCTTTGGAGCGAATTGGTGAAGGGGATTCTGTAAGATCTTGTTGTAAGCAGATTGCTGATTTGAGGCAGGCTACTTATCTGCAACCGATTGCCGATTGAGAGGCAGTTGTCGCTTGTAGCCTAATCGCCAAATTTGAGGCAGTTTGCACTTGATCCTAGGAAGATGCCACCGCAAAGAGTTCCTCCTATTGGTACAATGGCTAATAGAATGGATGAGATGATGCAATTCATGAGAACAACACGAATTCAATTAGATGCTATTGAAGAAGATAGGCGAAGAGGATTGACACCGAGACCTAATGTTGAAAGTGATGATGAAGAAGAATTTTAATTTGTTGAACAAACTGGCGAAACCCTAGAAGGTCATGAAGAAGAAGAATCAGATGAGGTAAAGATGTTGTGAGCTATTTCAAAGATTGGAAAAAGACCTAGAGTTGATGTGCCGAACTATACTGGTAATTTGAATTTGGAAGAGTTGATTGATTGGATAAATGACATGGAAGAATATTTTGAATTTATGAAGAAATAGAAGATCTGGAGAAGGTGAAATTTGCAAAGACAAAGTTGAAAGGACATGTTGCTATATGGTGGAAAGAAGTTCAATTGGAAAGAAATAGGAGAGGAAAAGAAAAGATTACAAAGTGGGACCAGATGGTGACAAAGTTGAAGAATCAGTTCATACCCGTTGACTATGAGTTGGAGCTGTTGAAAAGATTGCAAAACCTAATACAAAAGGAGAAATCTGTGAAGGAGTGTACTGAAGAATTTCATAAAATGATCATAAGGACAAGACATAGTGAAGCAAGTAAGGAGAAAGTGGCTAGATACATCAATGGACTAATATTGAACATTTAAGAAGAACTAAGCTTGGTAAGGATGACATCTTTGGAAGAAGCATATCAATTTGCACTAAAAGTTGACGAGAAGCTAAATAAGAGACATGATCAGAGACAGAGAGGCAGAGGAGATAAATTTCAGAGAGGAGGAACATTTTTCAGATATGATAGATCAATTGTGGAGCAGAACAAGTTTGATAGCCCATTGAAGAAGGATGACAGAGATAACAATGCTTACCGAAGAGATGACAGAAATTTTTAGCAAAGAGGAAACCCTAGTGCATATTAGAATGAAGGATATAGAAGAGAAGGTAGAGGATTTGATAAGAAGACATTCAGAGGTACTTGTTTCAAGTGTGGAGGTGAAGGACATATAGCATTTGAGTGTAATCAGGGTAGTATAAGCAAGAAAATAGAAAATAGTGGAAGAGTAGCCTATGTTGAAGAAGAACCTATTGAATCACCTTGTTTAGTTGGTAATCCGAAGAAAGGAGAATCATTGGTGATGAGGAGAGAACTATTTCAAGTAGAGGCAAATGAGGAACCATCACAGAGGAAAAATCTATTCAGAATTAGATGCAAATCGGATGTAAGTGTTGTAAAGTTGTGATTGATAGTGGTAGTTCAGATAACCTAGTTTCAGAGGAGGTGGTGACTAAGTTGAAGTTGGAAAGATTGAAACACCCTAAGCCCTATCAAATAGCATGGATTCAGGATGATCATAAGGTATTGGTAAGTGAACAATGTCTAGTGAAATTTCATATTGGATCTTATCATGATGAAGTCTTGTGTGATATTATGCCTATGGATGTTTGTCATATCTTGTTGGGTAGACCAAGTGGCAGTATGATAGAAAAGCTATGCATGATGGGAGAAAGAATACATATACTATAACAGAAAATGGAAAGAGAATTACTTTGATTCCTTTGGAGGATGACCCTAAGAGTGAAGTATGTGGGAATGCTATAATATGTTTGGTAGATGGAAGAAAATTTCTGGATGGTTTGAGACATGAGAATATGTGTTATGCCTTGATTCCTAAGAAGCCTGAAGCACTGAAGAAAGAAATTGAAGAAGAAACGAAGGAGATAAGAGAATTGCTGACAGAGTATGAAGACATCATATCAGATAATGTACCTGAAGGATTACCACCTATAAGGAGTATCAGTCATCACATGGATCTTATACCAGAAGCAAGTTTGCCTAACAAATCAGCACATAGGATGACACCAATAGAGAATGAAGAATTGAATAGATAGATACAAGAGCTGTTGTGGAAAGGTTTGATCAGAGAAAGTTTGAGTCCTTGTGCAGTACCTGTAGTGTTAGCACCTAAGAAGGATGGAGAATGGAGAATGTGTACTGATTCCAGAGCAATAAACAAGATCACAGTTAAGTATTGATTTCCATTACCTAGGATGGATGATATCATGGATTGTTTGAGTGGGGCAAGATATTTCACAAAGATAGATTTGAAGAGCGGATACCATCAGATCAAGATCAAAGAAGGTGATGAATGTAAGACTACTTTTAAGACAAATGAAGGATTGTATGAGTGGTTAGTGATGCCTTTTGGATTGACAAATGCACTGAGTACTTTCATGAGATTAATGAATGAGGTCTTGAATAAATTCTTGGGCAAATTTGTGATATTATACTTGGATGATATTCTCATTTTTAGTAAGACAAAAGAAGAACATTTGTGGCATATTAGACAAGTTTTGTAGAGGTTGAGAGAAGATAAATTGTTGATAAACATCAGGAAGGCTAGTTTCATGAAGGAAGAACTAGTATATTTGGGATTTGTGATTTTTGCAGAAGGATTGAAGATGGACCCTGAGAAAGTGAGAATAATTGTTGAATGGCCTACACCAAAGAGCATTGGAGAGGTTAGATCATTTCATAGTTTGGCTAGTTTCTACCAGAAGTTCATCAGAAATTTCAGTTCAGTTTGTAACCCTAAGACATAGACAATGAGAGGTGACAAAGGATTTCAAGTGGACATCAAGAGCAGATAAAAGTTTCAAGTTGTTGAAGCAAAAAGTGACAGAGCAACCTATTTTGGCATTACCAGATTTCAATAAGGTATTTCAAGTTGATTGTGATGCAAGTGGCAATTCAATTAGAGCAGTATTAAGTCAAGAAGGTAGACCTGTAGCATATTTTAGTGAGAAATTGAATGATGCAAGGAGAAGATATTCAGTTTATGATCAAGAGTTCTATGCCATAATTCAAGCCTTGAAGAAGTGGAGACATTATTTATTGCCTAAGGAGTTTGTGTTGTATACAAATCATCAAGCTTTGCAATATTTGAACAATCAAGGTAAGTTGAATCAGAGATGCATGAGATGGGTAGAGTTCATGCAGAGTTATACATTTGTGTTGAAGCATAGGAGTGGAAAATCATACAAAGTTGGTAATGCCTTGAGTAGAAGAAGAAACTTGTTGGCAGAAATGAGAGTTGAAGTGTTGGGTTTTGATGAATTGAAGAACATGTATGAGGGAGACACTAATTTTGCAGAACCATGGAAAGCATGTAAGGAACCTGTTGTAGCAGATAGGAGTAAGTGGTTGGAATATTTCATTCAAGAAGATATGTTATTCAAAGGAAGCCAATTGTGCATAACTAGAAGTTTAATGAGAGACAATTTGATCAAGGAGAAACATAGTGGTGGATTGGCAGGACATTTTGGTATTGATAAGATAGTGACTTTTGTAAGTGAATATTACTTTAGGCCTCAAATACACAAGGATGTTCAGATATTTGTGCAGAGTTGTCGAGTTTGTCAAGTTGCAAAAGGCAGTAGTCAGAACATTGGATTGTATAAACCTTTGACAGTACCGGAGAGACCTTAGGAAGACATAAGCATGGATTTTGTAATAGGATTACCTAAGACATAGAGAGGAAATGATTCCATATTTGTAGTGGTTGACAGATTTTCAAAAATGGTTCATTTCATACCTTGCAAGAAGACAATTGATGCAGTGCATGTAGCTGATCTATTTTTCAAGGAGATTGTGAGATTGCATGGATTACCTAGGAGTATAGTTTCAAATAGAGACACAAAATTTGTTGGATACTTTTGGAAGACACTTTGGAAGAAGATGAAGACAAATTTGAAGTTCAATTCAACTTTTCTTCCATAGACAGATGGACAGATAGAGGTAGTGAATAGGAGTTTGGGAAACTTGTTGAGATGTTTGGTTGGAGAGAAAACTAGAAGTTGGGATTTGATTCTTTCACAAGTAGAGTTTAAATACAACAATTCAGTCAATAAGAGTACCGGGAGAACACCTTTTAAGATTGTTACCAGAATGAATCCTAGAGGACTTGTAGAATTTAGAGACATTAGCATAGAAGAAAAGAGGAGTGCAAAAGTAGAGGAATTTGCAGATCATATGAAGACAGTGCATAACCAAGTAAAGAAGCATTTGGAAGACACGAATAATAAGTACAAAGAGAAGGTAGATGAGGAGAGAAGACATAAAGAATTTGAAGAGGGAGATGAAGTAATGGTACATTTGAGAAAAGAAAGATTTCCAGTTGGGACATATAACAAGTTGAAGATGAAAAAGATTGGACCTTGTAAGATACTCAGGAAATTTGATTCAGGCAATGTTGGTGCAGGAGCTTCCAATTGTGGTCATTTTTTGCTATGTCATGTTTTGTTGTCATGTTCTTTTGTTCTCTCTAAGGTTTTGAAAACCATTCTCATGAGTTTTGTAATAAGGACTTGGTCCATTTGGCCAACTTGTCTAAAATAGCCTTGGTATGGTCTATTTTCATTGTAATTTCACCTAAGAAACATGTGGTTTCTTGTGGAGGAAGTCATACCCAATGATTAACTACCTTGGAGAGAAGTTGTACGGTTGGTAGAGGAGGAAAAACATCTTCCAAGACTTCTATAGGTAGAATATTGTAATCACATGCCAAGGTAATGAAATTTTGAAGTTTTTGGAGTGAAAAAGACTATTTTTTCTGCATTTTCCTGGAGACACTCGTATAGTACGGCTCTGTACGGACATCAAGGAGTCTGAAACCTAGAAAATGTGTTAGAATTGTGAAATACCTTCCCTTTGAGTGTAGTTAGAGCTTTTGAAACCTTTTGTGTTGTTAGAACCAATTCGGTTTGTGAAAACTGGTTTGAAAACCCTCCAAACTAGGGTTTTGTGGCAAAATGAGGAATTTCTCCCCTGTCCTCTGAAAGACATCAACTATTTTTAGTAGGATGGAGGGAGATAGGGTAGATTTCATGTTTTTTTGCTTGTTTGGTTTGCATTCCTCACTCCAAGGCACTTGGCATGAATCTAACTAGTCTGTATGGTGACTAGTTAGCATGCAAGTAGTGGAAATTGATGTGTTTTTGAAGAACAGTCAAGTGGATGACCAAATGGATGGTGTATTTGATGTTTGTGGATGAGAATAGACCTATGTAGATGCTTGTTTGGTTCTGAGCAGGTGGATGTGACACACTTCCTTTGTAAAGACCTTAAATTAGGCCTACTCCCTAAAAAGAATAGGTTGCTGTTATTGGACGCCTGTGGCAGAGTACGACCCTGTACATTGGTGGATGGTTGTAAGTCCATAATGGGTATTTAAATGTGTAATGTGTCCTGATTGTCCTTTGGAGGTTTGGAAAGTTATCTTTGGATTACTTGATCTCAAGGGCTACAAGGAACAAGCCTCTCTAGGCACTGTCAAAGTGCAGCCAACCTGTAATTTACTGTCCACTGTCTTGAAAGGTATAGAACTTAGTTATTGGGTCTGAGACCTTGTATTGGTCATGTCCTTGACAAGTATATGCTGTTTGTAGTGTGAAGATCCTGTTGGTAGAGCTATTAGTAGTTGGTTGTGTGATCTAGAAGGTGTATGTGTTTGCTCGTTGGGTTGAGTAGGGACTCCCCAAAAGAGAGTTGAGTTACCTATGTGAGTGGACACCAGGGTGTGATCCTAGGCTAGGTCAGTCTCTTGAACATCCTGGTATAGGTTTGTGTTACATAACCTTTGGGAACCTTGTGAAGGAAACATTGAAGTCTAGGTCTATTGTGTGGACAAAACTAAACACTACCAATACCTCTGCATCATATTGGTATCAGAGCCAATATTTGATTAGAAGCAGTGTATGTACAATGAGGAGATTAAAATTGAGGCTAGTGCCATGCCTCCCAAGACAATGAGTAAAGAAGCCATCAATAAGTTGGTGGAAGAGATGGTTGAGGCAAGATTGCAAGAAGAAAGAAAGTCTAAGGACAAGACCAAAGAGGATGGAAGTTCTTCTAACACAAATGATAAAGAAGAGGCATAAGAGAATCCTCAAGGGTAGGACATGTCTACAGATCAGAAAGCTTTCTTGAATGCACTTAAGGGTGCTCATGGAGACAATGGAGATTTCAAGATGGATGTACCCACATTTCATGGCAAATTGGATGGTGATGCTCTCACCGATTGGATAGAAGCCATGAGTAATTACTTTGATTACAAGGAGTTCAATGAATGCAAGAAGATTAAATTTGCCAAGACAAGGCTAAGAGGTTCTGCACTTGTATGGTGGAACTATATGCAAAGTGAGAGGGAGAAGATTGGGAAGAGTCCCATCACTAAATGGAGTAGAATGGTGGCTATACTCAGGAGCAAGTTCATGCCACCTGACTATGAGATTCAAATCATTAGGAGATTCCAGAATTTGAGACAAAAAGACATGGATGTGGCTGCCTACATAGAAGAATTTCACAGACTAAGTATGAGAGCCAAAAATAATGAAGATGAAAAAGGGATGGTGGCTAGGTACCTAAATGGTCTAAAATACAATTTGCAAGATGAGATCAGTTTAGTGATACCTAGAATAGTGGATGAATGCTTCTTATTGGCCTCTAGAGTAGAGGAAAAGTTGAGAAGGAAGGGTGAACAAAGTGCCAGAGGAAGAGGTGGCAGAAACCAAAGAGGAAGAGGCAATTTTGGTCATGGACAGTTCCACAAAACTGAAAATAATAGTCAACAAGAAACACAAACTAAAATAGAGCATAGAGGAGGCTTCAGAGGTTGGAGAAGACCTAATGGTACGGGCAGAAATGGTGGAGGAGGTAGAGGACCAGGAGTCTTCATTGGAAGGTGTTATGGCTACAACCAAGTTGGCCATACAATGAACAAATGCCCAGAGAAAGCCAGTAGTTCCTATGACAGTGGAAGGAGAAATCAGTTAGTGAAGGATGATGACTGTGAGAGTGTGAATTCACCAATGGGAAGTGTTGCACCTGTCCTAGAAGGAGAGAGTATGATGATTAAGAGGTCTATGTTGAAGATGCCATTGAAACAAGAGCCCCCTCAAAGAAAGAATCTTTTTAGAACCCAAGGCCTAGCCTATGGGAAACTTTGCAAGATCATAGTAGATTCAGGATCTACTGAGAATGTGGTATCCACTGAGATGGTTGAGAAGTACAAGTTGAAGAGGCTGCCTCATATCAGTACTCACAAGATCTCTTGGTTGAACAAGAACCAAAGTTTCATGGTGGAAGAGCAAACTTGGGTTGAATTTGCAATCGGTGACTACAAGGACAAAGTGCTACGTGAAATCATCCCTATGGATGCATGTCATCTGCTTCTTGGCTGCCCATGGCAATATGATGTCAAAGCACAACATGATGGTGAGAAGAACACCTATGTCATTACCAAGAATGAAAGACCATTCAAGATGGATCCTATGTTAGAGCAGACCGGGGGGAAGAATAATGACAGCAGTTTCATGTTGGTGAATGGCAAAGAGTTTTTGAGTCTCTTGAAGGAGAAGGATACCCAAGGGTATGCCTTGGTCATGAAGCCCAAGAGTGGATTAGATCAGCAAGATAAAAAATAGAAGGAGATTCCATTAGAAGTGTAGCAACTTCTAGACAAGTATCAAGATCTTGTGGTGGAGGAAGTCCCCAGCTCCTTACCACCCATGAGGGACATAAGTCATCAAATTGACTTAATACCTGGTGCTGCATTACCTAACAAGGCTGCCTATAAGCTGACCCCACAGCAAAATAAAGAGGTGGCAAGGCAAATTCAAGATCTCTTGGAGAAAGGGCTGATTAGGAAGAGTTTAAGTCCTTGTGCAGTCCCAAGTGTACTTGCTCCTAAGAAGGATGAAAAGTGGAGGCTATGTACAGACTCAAGTGCCATAAACAACATTACCATAAGGTATAGGTTCCCAATGCCAAGGATTGAAGATCTTTTGGATTATCTTGGAGGCTCATGCTATTACTCAAAGATAGATTTAAAATCAGGTTATCATCAAATCTGGATCAGACAGGGAGATGAATGGAAGACTGCTTTCAAGACTAATGAGGGTCTTTATGAATGGCTTGTTATGCCATTTGGTCTTAGCAATGCTCCAAGTACATTTATGCGCTTGATGAATGAGGTATTAGTTGAATTCATTGGTAAATTTGTTATTGTTTATCTTGATGACATACTAATCTTCAGTAGGACAAAAGAAGAGCATGTGAAGGATGTTGGTCAGGTGTTGGAGAAGCTACATGAGCACAAGTTGATGATCAACTTAGACAAGTGTGAGTTCATAAAAACTGAACTTGTATACCTTGGATTTGTCATTTCCAATGGTTGTTTGAAGATGGATCCCTCTAAGGTTGATGCTATTCTCAGTTGGCCTACTCCTAAGATAGTGGGAGATGTGAGAAGTTTCCATGGATTGGTGACTTTTTATAGGAAGTTTATCAGAGGTTTCAGTCACATTAGTGCTTCCATCCTCAACACCATCAAGGGTGGAGTCAAATGTAGATTCCAATGGACAAAGGAAGCCGATGATAGTTTTGAGTTGTTGAAAACAAAGGTAGCTAAGTTACCTACCTTAGTACTTCCTGATTTTGATAAGGTGTTTGTTGTTGAGTGTGATGCAAGTCAGCAAGCTATTGGTGCTGTTCTCAGCCAAGAAGGACATCCTATGGCATTCTTCTCAGAGAAGTTGAATGAAGCCAAGCAAAGGTATTCTACCTATGACCTAGAACTCTATGCAATGGTGCAAGCTCTTAAAAAATGGAGACATTATTTATTGCCCAAGGAATTTATTGTGTTTACTAATAATCATGCTCTAAGCTTTCTAAATAGTCAAGAAAAATTGAACCATAGACATGTTAAATGGATGGAACAGTTACAAGTTTACACCTTCACAATTAAGCACAAAAAAGGTGTTTCTAACAAGGTGGCTGATGCTTTAAGTAGGAGGTTGTTTCTTGTTCATGAAATTTAGTTAGAAAGCATGGGCATTGACTATTTGAAGGAATTGTATAAAGAAGATTCAGATTTCAAAGAGGCTTATGATGTTTGTATGAACTTGGCTAACACATTCCATGGAGAGTATGCAGATTTGTATTGTAGGAAGGCCTCTTGTTTAAGGGCAACTTGTTGTGTATCCCTAAGTGTTCCATGAGGGACAACATCATTAAGGAGAAGCATAATGGTCCTTTGGGAGGACATTTTGGCTTAGACAAGACACTAGAACAAGTTACAAGGTTCTATTTTTGGCCAAAGGTGCAATCTGATGTGAGAAGATATGTTGCTAGTTGTGCAATTTGTCAAAGGGCCAAAGGTGTGTCTTCAAATGTAGGTCTATACTAGCCCCTTCCCATTCCCAACAGACCTTGGGAAAGTATAAGCATGGATTTTGTACTTGGGTTACCCAGGACAGCCAGAGGGGTGGATAGTGTGTTTGTTATTATTGATAGATTTAGTAAGATGGCTCATTTTGTGCCATGTAAATGCACAAATGATGCATCTCTTGTTGCTGGTCTATTTTTTAGACAGGTAGTAAGAATCCATGGTTTGCCATTGTCCATTGTAACCGACAGAGATTCTAAGTTTGTGGGTCACTTCTGGAGGACCTTGTGGGGAAAGTTGGGCACACAATTGTCCTTTTCATCAGCCTACCATCCACAAACTGATGGTCAGACTGAAGTGGTTAATAGATCACTTGGAAACCTTCTAAGATGCCTTACAAAACAACATGGTTTGGCATGGGACTTGGTTATCAGTCAGGCTGAATATGCCTATAATGATTCAAGGAATAGGAGCACTGGTAAAATTCCTTTTGAGGTAGTTTATGGCTTTCATCCAAGAGGGCCACTTGAACTGAAGGATCTCCAAGGATGGGATAAAAGGAGTGCACTTGGTGAAGATTTTGCTGCCTCCATGAAAACAGTCCATGATCAAGTCAAGTTGCAATTGGAAAAAATAGTCACAAAGTACAAAGAAAGGGTAGATTTGAATAAAAGAGAGGTACAATTCAAAGTTGGAGATTTAGTTATGGCATATCTAAGAAAAGAAAGGTTTCCAAAGGGCCTGCCAACTAAACTCCTGATGAAGAACATCGGGCCATGCAAAATAGTGCACAAATTTGGTCCAAATGCATATGAGATTGAGTTACCATCCGGTCTTGGTATCTCTCCAATCTTCAATGTTTGTGATCTTTTTCATTTTAGACCTCCATTACATGGTGAAAGTGGATCAAATGTGGTGGATGAAGATGTTGATTGGATCAAGGATTTGCCTCCAAGCAAACCTTTGCAGTTGGAATGTCTTCTAGATTCCAAAGTTGTCAAGAAGACTAGGAGACGTGTCTACAAAGACTACTTGGTGAAATGAAAGGATCTTCCTAATTCAGAGGCCACTTGGATGACTGAGGCAGATATCCTGAAGCATGGCATGACACTTCAACAACTGGCAACTCAAGGGACTTGAGTTCTTCCTATAGGGGGAGTATGGTGTAGGAGCTCCCAATTCTGGTCATTTTTTGCTATGTCATGTTTTGTTGTCATGTTATTTTGTTCTCTCTAAGGTTTTGAAAATGATTCTCATGAGTTTTGTAATAAGAACTTGGTCCATTTGGTCGACTTGTCCAAAATAGCCTTGGTATGGTCTATTTTCAATGTAATTTCACCTAAGAAACATGTGGTTTCTTGTGGAGGAAGTCATACCCAACAGTTAACTGCCTTGGAGAGCAGTTGTATGGTTGGTAGAGGAGGAAAAACATCTTCCAATCCTTCTATAGGTAGAATACTGTAATCACATGCCAAGATAATGAAATTCTAAAGTTTTTGGAGTGAAAAAGACTATTTTTTCTGCATTTTCCTGGAGACAGTCGTATAGTACGGCTCTGTACAGATAGCAAGGAGTCTAAAACCTAGAAAATGTGTTAGCATTGTGAAAGACCTTCCATTTGAGTGTAGTTAGAGCTTTTGAAACCTTTTGTGCTATTAGAACCAATTCAGTTTGTGAAAACTAGTTTGAAAACCCTCCAAACTAGGGTTTTGTGGCAAAATGAGGAATTTCTCCCCTGTCCTCTGAAAGATATCAACTATTTTTAGTAGGATGGAGGGAGATAGGGTAGATTTCATGTTTTGTTTCTTGTTTGGTTTGTATTCCTCACTCCAAGGCACTTGGCATGAATCTAACTAGTCTGTATGGTGACTAGTTAGTATGCAAGTAGTGGAAATCGATGTGTTTTTGAAGAACAATCAAGTGGATGACCAAATGGATGGTGTATTTGATGTTTGTGGATGAGAACAGACCTGTGTAGATGCTTGTTTGGTTCTGAGCAGGTGGATGTGACACACTTCCTTTGTAAAGACCTTAAATTAGGCCTACTCCCTAAAAAGAACAGGTTGTTGTTATTAGATGCCTGTGGCAGAGTACAGCCCTGCACATTGGTGGATGGTTGTAAGTCCATAATGGGTATTTAAATGTGTAATGTGTCTTGATTTTCCTTTGGAGGTTTGGAAAGTTATCTTAGGATTAGTCGATCTCAAGGGCTACAAGGAACAAGCCTCTCTAGGCACTGTCAAAGTGTAGCCAACCTGTAATTTACTGTCCACTGTCCTGAAAGGTATAGAACTTAGTTATTGGGTCTAAGACCTTGTATTGGTCATGTCCTTGACAAGTATATGCTGGTTGTAGTGTGAAGATCCTGTTGGTAGAGCTATTGGTAGTTGGTTGTGTGATCTAGAAGATGTATGTGTTTGCTCGTTGGGTTGAGTAGGGACTCCCCAAAAGAGAGTTGAGTAGCCTATGTGAGTGGACACCAGGGTGTGATCCTAGGCTAGGTCAGTCTCTTGAACAGCCTGGTATAGGTTTGTGTTACATAACCTTTGGGAACCTTGTGAAGGAAACATTGAAGTCTAGGTCTATTGTGTGGACAAAACTAAACACTACCAATACCTCTACATCAAATGCATATGAAGTGGAGCTACTAGAGACATTGGGTATTTCACCTATTTTCAACATTGCAGACCTTTATCAGTATCATGAAGCAAAGTTCAGTGACAACATGGAAGAAGACTTGAAGAAGCAGTTACCACACAAAGTACCGGAGCAGATAGAACACATTTTGGATAGCAGAGTTGGATGCAACACTAGAGGAAGACAATATAAAGAATATCTTGTGAAGTGGAAAGGCCAACTAGAAGAAGATTCATCTTGGATTTCTCTGGTTGAGGTGGACTATCTTGGTTCTCCCCTAGCCCCAACAAAGTGAGGGACTCACTTTTTCAATAACCCCAAATGCCTGATGCAGGAGCATCCCTGGTTCAAGAGCAATCTTGCATCAACCAAAGACATTTGCATTTCAGTTTGTTTGCATTTCAGTTCTTTCATTTTTTAGTTCAGTTTAGGCAGTTCAGTCAGAAGCAATTTCAGCTTAAGGTCTGGTATTGGCATTTCACATCTTATAGATCTAGACTTAGCATCTATATTCATTCATCTTCATCATACCAAGAATTCAGAGCATTTGGATTAGTTACAGGAAAGATATCTCTATCAGAAGACAAACTATTTTCTCAGAACATAGCATCTTGACAGTCTCAGATAATCAGCTAAAGGAGAAGGCTTGTAGATCATTCATTGACTTGCAGATCCTAATGACACATCATTAAATGATCCTTGGTTCATGGCTGACCTTCCCCAATGGTCTACATGTTGTTCCATTCATTTGAGGAAGTGTTCTATGCATTTAGGTCTGACCTATCTATGAACACACTATAGCTCTTCATTGGAGTTTGTGACCTTCCTTGGCTGACATGGAGGAATCTATTGGTCCAAAAATGATATATATAGATGTATTAGATCTTTAGGAAAGTAGTTAGCAGTTAATTCATAATCCTTAGTTTAGATTTTGTGCGAAGGAGCTTCAAAGCTTTATCTTGAGCATATATGTAATTAGGCCTGTGAGCCCTAATTGTAAGCCCGCATGTTTCCGGCCCAATTGTATTTGAATTTTTTGATATACTAAATGATTGAATCTACATTTGTTCCATTTCTTTGATTTGTTTTTGTTGTGTTTACTCTTGCTGCACGGTTTACACAATTCATTCTATGAACCCTCCTACCGTGACTGCACCATAGGGACTTTATGTTCATTGATGATTATAGCCACATGACTTGGATTTATTTCTTGAAGCAAAGATCTGAAGCTTTTGAAACTTTTAAGAAGTTTCGTCTTATGATTGAAAAGCAAGCACAATCTCAAATTGGTACTCTTTGAATAAACAATGGTGGAGAGTTTAATTCCATAGTTTTTGAGGATTATCTTTATCAAAATCAGATTCAACATCATCTCACTATTTCAGGTACTCCTCAACAAAATGGTGTTGTTGGAAGAATGAACATAATTGTTATGAATATGGTTCAAGCAATGTTTATTTCAAAGGAATCCAACTGCATTTTTGGGTAGAAGCAGCAAGAACAATAGTTTATCTTCACAATAGATCTCCTTCATTTTCTCTTCACCAAGCAAATCCATATGAAGTTTGGTTCGGTTACCCTCCATCTATTTGGCATCTTTAAATTTTTGCCTCCACTTACTGGTTGAGTGCAGGATCATGATGGGCCAAACACTACCCCTAAGTGGCAATGTAAATGTGAAAAATAGACTTAAGTAACTTCATGTCAAAAATTGAATGATTTATCTACACAATCTAGAAATAAGATAGTAATAAAAGTTGTAATAAATTGAATGTAGTTCATGGGCTACTACTTTTTTTTGAAAATTTTAAAAATAGTTTGGTGAAAATTAGATATTTCAATGAAGCACTACTAAAATTTTCAAAAAAATGTAAAAAGTTGGTGTCATTCCAGCCAACCTAAGTATGAGAAAAAGATAATTATTTTCATCCATGATTTGGATTTAAGTAAAGGACACATGAGCGGATGTGATGCATATTTTTTTGAATTTTTTAAGTAAATAAATAATTATTTATGAATTTTTTATTGTGACTTTTTTTAACTATTAAAAATTAATTTTCCAGCCAACCTAACTTGGTCAAAAATATATGAAACTCAAAAATTTTAAATTTTAATGTATACCCAATAAGTCCTATAATGTGACTCATCTTTTGGAATTAAGAAAGGATTAATATGTTGAAAGTTATGGATGTTTTTCAATATGTATATCTATCAGGGAATCAGACATAACGTATGTAGAAAATTAATATTAATTACCTATTAAAATTATTACGAGCCATATATTATATTTTTAGAATCTTAATAGCTTCCTCTATAAACCCTTTTCATTTGATTAAATTTAGTTACAAAAAAGTCTATCAGCTTCAAGGATGAAATTGTGAAAATTTTTAGGATAACACTAAATGGGTGGTTTTGCAAGTTTCTTTGGCAAGTTTTGGAACTCTCCCTTGCCTAAATATGAGGTAATCCTAAGGCATTTTTTGAGGGAATCCATATTGGAGCTAGAAATATTAATATTCTTTCAATCCAAATCTAAATATTAGTTTAAATGTTAGCACTTTTTCATCCAACAAGTTTTTTATCCATTCCCACTGTTTGGCCCATCATGATCTTGCACTCACCCTACTATGCTTTGATTCCCAAGGATAAAAGAAGTAAGTTGCATCACTGAAGTTATAAATGCATTTTTATAGGTTATTATGAATCTTCCAAAGCATATGTAGGTTGTATGACGAGGCTAACAAGAAACTTCTTCTTACACGAGATGTTATCTTTTGTGAATCCTCCAAAAATGATGTGAATATTGATTGTCAGTTAAAACAACTTGATAAATTTGCTAAGTTTATTACTTGGAAAGAAAATCCATGTGAGATTCCTTAATATGGGTGCAGATAAGTCATTTGGAACCACCTTTGTTGGATCCACCTATAGAATCTCTAAACCAAGATGTTCAACCTCAATATATCCAAGCAGAAACCCCCTCTAATAATGACCTTCAACCTTTAGTTGAGCTTGGGATTTCAAAACCATTAGACACTTATGGAGCTTCTAGTCAAGAAATGGAAGCATATTTGATCCAATCAAAATCTTCACACAAATGGGTAAAACAAGTCCAACAAACTTTGAAAGATTTGAAATAAGAAAAAATTCGTAAGATGAGAACAAGAAGTTCTTACAAAGCTACATAACAGGCTCAATCTAGTAATGAAGGTCACTTGGAGTCTATTGATGAGATCAATATCAAAATGGACTCAAAACCAACATCCTATAAAGAAGCTGAAAATTTTGTGGTGTGGAAGCAAGCTATGCAAAATGAGTATAATACTCTTCTAAAAAATGGCACTTGGGAGTTGGTTGATTCTCCACTAAGTTGTAAACCTATTGGTTGCAAGTGGATCTTTTGAAACAAATATAAAACAAATGGTTCACTTGAAAAACATAAAGCTCAACTTGTTGCAAAAGGTTATGCTCAAAAAGAGGGCATATATTATAATGAAACTTTTGTAACTACAACAAAATGGACTACTATTCATGCTTTGTTGGCTCTTTAAGCACAAAATGGGTGGAAAGTTCATCAAATGGATGTCAAAATTGCATTCTTGAATGGTTATCTCAAAGAAATAGTATATATGACTCAACCAAAAGGATATGTAGTCAATGGTCAAGAACACTTGGTATGCAAGCTCATAAAATCATTGTATGGTTTAAAGCAAGCCCCTTGAGCTTGGTATGAAAAACTCACCAAACATCTCTTGAGGTTGAATTTCAAGAATTTTGAATTTGATGATGCAACTCTTTTTGTCAAAAAGGTTGATAGAATTGTTGTCTATCTAATTGTTTACGTGGATGATTCATTTCTAAATAGTAACAATAAGGATTATAATCAAATTGTGAGACAAATTAAAGAAAGGGTTTGAAATGACTGACTTGGGACATCTTCATTACTATTTAGGTATTGAGGTGATTCAACAACCCAAGTATATCTTCATCACCCCAAAAAAATATATTGCTGAATTTCTAAGCAAATTTGTCATGTTTGACTGCAAACCGCTTAATACTCTTATGGAGTAAAATTTTAATCACATCAAATGACTATATAGCATTGGTTGATGCAACTACATATAAACAACTTGGTGGCAGTTTTATTTATGCAACAACTACCCACCTAGATATTTCTTTTTTTGTTGGAGTTCTCTCTAGATTCATGTAACGACCTAGAGAAACTCATTGGTTAGCCACCAAAAGAGTTCTTCAATATTTGAAAGGCACTCAAAACTATGGGCTCAAATACTCCAAGGAAACACATTTCTCTTTGGTTGAATATTCAAATTTTAATTATGTAGGTGTCTGGAAAGATGGAAAATCTACTTCAGGATTCCTAATGCATCTAGGATCAACAGTCATTTCTTGGAAATGTAAGAAGCAACCAGTGCTAGCTCTATCCTTTGCAAAAGCCAAGTACATATGGCCCAGCCTCTGAGGCAACTAGGGAAATCTTATGGCTTTGAAGAATTTTTGAAGATTTGCCGGAACATGTTTCATCCACACATCTTCTTGTTGACAATCAATCTGCAATCAAAATGGCCAAAATTCCAATCTTTCACAATTTAACCAAACACATCAACAGTGCCAAGTTTCATTTGATTCGACACCATGTGAAAGATGGCAGTGTACTACAACTCAAATATTATCCCATTGCAAATCAGCTCACAAATATTCTTACCAAAGCACTTGGGAAAGAGAAGTTTGAGAAATTTTGAGGAATGCTTAGTTTAACCCCTTCAACTTAAGGGGGGATGTTAATGTGTTAATCATCAGGTTTAATACAATACAATACAATTTTACTTTTAGTTTTTAAGTTTGTTTTTAGTTTTTAGTTTATTTGGCTGCCTATAAATAAAATGTAATTTTTTTTATGAAACACAATTTGCCATTCTTCTTACCATTCAATTCTAACCTGAGATGAAACAATCACAAAATGACATGTATTTCTATTTTATGATTCAAGCTTAAAATTGAATTACATAGGCACTTTTTAGGCCAATCAGGGTAAAGTCTTTCCTAAATGCTTTATTTAACCCATAGCATGAATCTAGTAAACTATCATCTACTTTGACAATAAACAAAGATTTTGCCTTGTAGATGATTTCTTCAAAGTTAGGAATTGCAAGGAGGGACTAAATAGCCAAGGAGAAATTTCTCCAAAAAGATTGTTGTCTTCCAATACCAACTCCTTAAATGAGAATTGAGTTGAAATCCAATGTGGAATTTGGCCAACAATATTGCAAGATAATTTTAAACTTAAGAGTATTAACTAGAATTCAAGAATTTAGGTTGTGCTTTTATTTAGTACACAATTGGAAAGATACAAACTGCATAATCCAGTAGGGTTATGGAAAAAGGTTTCTAAAATTGTTTGGTTTAGAGTGAGGGAGAGCATCCTAATAGAAGATGGAAATGTAGAGGAAAGAATACTTTCACTGAATGGATTTCCATTAGCCATGAGGGTTTCAAGTGAGTAGAGTTGAGCGAATGAGGATGGAAGAGTTCTGCTTAGTTGCTTGAATGAAATGACTAAGTGAGAGAAGAAAGATTGCCCAATATATTTTGAGAAATAACCAAAAAATTAAGAGAAGAAAGACTACTTATAGAAGATGGCATGCTTCCACTGAGTTTATTCCCTTTGAGCCATAGATTGGTTAGAAAATACATATTTCTAAGACAAGATGGCAGGCTTTCATGAGTTGATTTTCAACAAGATCAAGATAAGTAAGGATGGTGAGATAACAAAATGTAGAAGGAATATTCCCACTCATCCTATGACCTCTTCATAACAAATAATGAAGATAAGAGAGTTTTCCTACGCAAGGAAGATTAGTACCTGTTAACCCATTGCCTATAAACTCTAATATTGTGATAAAATGGAGGTTGCACATACTATCGAAATTCAGATACGATGCCCACTTGGATGGAGATGCAAGAATTAGTGGTACCGAGTTCCAACACTTGTTATCTGGTTCATTTCCTAATTGCAGGCTCTCCCATCCCACATGCAACAATCAATTCTATTCATCCATGAACTGAAACCCCAATAAGAGTCATTCGAGGAATATTTGAAGCTTAAAAGAGCTTCAGAATCATAATTAGGACATCTATGTAGAGCAGTAAAAATTGAAGAGCAATAGTAAAGGTTTACATTGCAAATAATAACAAAAGTAAGGAGGAATTTCATTATAATCATTCGTGTGATTTTACATTCAATACATTGGCTTATTGGTGCAGGAGCACCCCTTCATCAAGTTAATTAGCTAAGGGAGAAGCCTAAAGTCTTGATAGGTTGTTAAGTTTTATGCATTCCAATGCATCCAATGTAATAAGGTCTGTTTGACCAAAAACTTGCTATTTTTAGTTTGTATCTGTTTGGACACATGTCGATCTGTAATGATAGGTTGTTAGTTAGTTGTGAGTTAGTTAGTTAGTTGTGTCTCCCAGCCGCTGGGAACCCAGTGAGTACTACTATTGGCATGTTAATAAATAACTTAGCTCAGATCAATAGAGCAGATATAGAGATACTGTCTGATATTTGTAATTGAGCCAGAGCAGTGAATTGTAATCTCAGGAAGCATAATAACAGAGACTCTATTTTGCATTCAATTCATGTTGTTTAATCGATTTGTTGGTTTGCAGCTGGGATGGATTTTTCCCATTCCACCGGTTGATTACTTTGTAATCGGTGGAATGGCTGTATATATTAGTTTAGGTTTTATTTTTGCATTTTCTATTTTCATGAGTTTTACAATTACAGGATCGGGGTTTACAGCATGCTGAATAATCCCTAGCATCCACATGTGCTAGGATATGAAAGGTTAAAATTTGTATTAGTTTATCAGTGACAGTGGCTGTTTCAACAAACAATTCGTCATCAGGTGAAGGATATCAGTTTCACCGGTAATCGAAATCGGCTTGAGGCCCTTTTGTTTGAACTAGTTTTGAAGGGTTCGGTAATTTCCATCGGCGGATTTTGAAATTTTAGGTCCCTTGTGTTTGAACCATTCCTCAATGGTTCAATGGTTCCTTAAGTTAATGGCTGAGAACAAAGCGCTAGCAAAGATCTTCTCTATCGGGTTTCATCAAAAATATTGAGTTGGCAGAAACTGGCATGTATAGTTTGGCGAAGGAATCCATTTGGTTGAACCTTTGAACCGGTTCAACGGTTCAAAGGGTTCAAAGGGTTCAACGGTTCAACAGTGTAGTTTATCGGTGCCATGGGGAAGAAGCTTTGGTTGAACCTTCTAAAAAGGTTCAACGGTTCAATCGCGTGTTGGTTCAGATGCTTCGCGGAACGGCGAAGACAACATAGTTGTTTATAGCGATCGTTGAACCACCCTTTGAACCAGTTCAACGGTTCAATGGTTCAACGAGTCCGGTAGTTCAACGATAGTGGTTCAACGGTTCGAGGTTCAATGAATCAGTAAACCGACAGTCTAATGGTTCAATCAAACAACGGTTCGAAAGATAAAGATGACCACTGGTTCGGCCACAGCGATAGCGCTGTGTTTTAAACGGGTTCCACCAATTTTGCCACCCGTTCTGGTTTCATTTAAAACCCGTCTGCTAATCGCTCCCCATCACTTATAAAGCATTATTTTCCTATTTACAAACTACCTATTTGAATAACTTTCCACCCAACTAACTACCTAATAATTAATTTATTATATGTAAACCTTATTTCCTAACAACCACCCTTTAAGGTTTACATTACAAAAGAGAAAAAAAAAAAGAAATATTGTATCATCAACCTAAACTCCTCCTGTCTAGGTAAATGTCTGATTAACTAATTTTGCATCAGCCCAAACTCCTCTATCTAGACAAATGTCCAACTTTGAATCAACATCAACCCAAACTCCTCATGTCTGGGCAATTGTTTTGATTATCCAATGTTTACTTGTGAATCCACTCCATTATCCATAAGAAAATCACCAACCAACACTTAACTATCCACAAACCACCAACAACTTCCCTAGTTTGTGGATTCAATTATTCACAACCAAAAAATCATTGCATGCCCCGTCTTTCTCCTGAAGGGACTAACAAAAGGACTAGTGATGAGATAGATGCTTCTCATGCAAGGCATCATCTCTAAGCGAGAAGCTAGCTCAAGATGATGAAGATTCTCCTACCTCTGATGCCTCCATCCTTTGATTTTTCATCTTTACACTCTATTCCCCTAATGTCGCATGTGAGCCTTTGAAAGCCTCATTAGGTTTAGTATGTATGGCCCCGACAATACAAGCAATGTTTGATATATGTGTAGCCATGATAAACAATAAATTATTAACAAGATGTCGGATTCCATGAAAGTGCACCTTTTATAATTGGTGTAAACAAAACAATCCTCGTAACTCCTTATAAAAACTTATATCTCCAAAAATAAACAATTTTACTACCTTTAAGTAAAATTTTATATTTTCCAAAAATATAACCTAAGAGTTTTGATCCAACAACCTTCCATGATCAAAATGTCTTTATACACCACAATCAACCAACTCTTTCACATCATGTATTTAAATGAACAATGCAAATAATCTTTCAAATACTATTTTCCTTCACCCCAAAAAGAAAAAAATATTAATTAAACTTTAATTATAAAATTGATGTGATGCCCATTACCTAAAAACTTCAAGCCACCTCGCTCTAAATTTATCCCATGTCAACATTCCATTGCCACATTCAGATTTTCTCCACACACCAAACCTATTTCTATGTATGGTAGCCAATTTTTTTCCCACACGTAGCCTTCACAAATCTTTCTACTTTTGTGAAACCTTATTTACATGCGCTCCAGCCACTTCTCTTTCTTCCCATGGTAGCATTTAATAAAGAAGAAACTTCTTTGAATTGTTTAGACTGTATCATCATAAAAAAATGACATTAAGGAGGCAACCGCTCATTTATAAGAGAATGCAGTCTTTTTATGCTCTCTGCAAGAAAAACTAGCGTGGGTAAATCTGTAAATCTAATAGGCTTCCACTATTCAAGGGAGATCAAACAACATTCTCTTTGCTATGGGAATTAGAGGGCACTAACTGATATTCTTATAATGCCTTAGGGATTATTCACGCCTTGTCTATGCTTCCACTTTTTACTTCTATAGGCTGCAATGATAATCTAGAATTTCCATGCCTTTTAATAGACAACAAATGCCCTCAAAAAGTCACCACACAGAAAAAATCCTCATGCCCTGGCAAGTTGGAACTCTTAAAAGATTTCTGCAACAATTCTTTAAAAAAAGGGAATGCCTCTTTCTGCTTTCCTTTATGCTTTAATTAATGCACATTTTTGCACTCCCTCACACTCCATATGCATAGGGACCGACAAAAATAATAACAAAAATAAGAGCAGCAAAAAACTAAAGAGCAATAGTAAAGGTTTACATTGCAAATAATAACAAAAATAAGAAGGAATTTCATTATAATCATTCATGTGATTTTACATTCAATATATCAAGGCTTATAAAGTCTTATTTTTACAAACTACCTATTAGAATAACCTCCTACCCAACTAACTACCTAATAATTAATTTATTATATGTAAACCTTTGGTAACAATCTGTAGAGACAGATTTGACTTGGTGAAGGGGTTAATGAATGCTACAACGACAATAGGGAACTTAGGCAGAGGATTATGAGGAGCTCATGCCATTTCAATAATGTTAGAGATTACCAATGCTACTTTGAGAGATAAAGTATTGCAATCCATATTTATAGAGATTGAGTAGGAAATGAGAGCCATGCCTGAAAATACACTACATCTACCATTAGGTCAATGTAAATATGAAGTCTTTCTTTTAATATAGAAAATTATCAAAATTTTCCACTAAAAAGACAAGATCTAGTTTATATTTGATATGCAAATGCAAATAGTCTTTACGTAAGATACAAAAGTATCGAAAAAATTTTCTAATGAGAAGTTAGTTTTAAAGTCTACCATATATTTGACCTAACTCTAATGCTATGCCATTGTATGTAAAAAAATTCCAAAAAGGAACGTGCATGGAAGGATAGTGAGCAGATTTTTTTGAACCTGCAAGTTACCACTCCTGTTTATGCCCTAAACTACAATTCAACACTCAGCACTAGATATAGAAATATGACAACAAATAGGGAAGAAATTGTAGCAGCAAAAACAAGACATACAACACAGTTAAATGCATGTCCATTTTCTAGAATTAGAAAATTTTAAAAATGAGCACAGCATCTGAGAAAATATTACAGAAGAAGCATCATTTCTATCTCTTATCCCCAAAAAACTTTCTCTAAAATTCTAGAGAAAAAAACTCTACCACCAACATAGAATAAAAGCACTAGAAAGTGTACAACCAAACCGCAAAATAGCCAATACAAAACAAAATTATAAAATAGCTAATCTCCTAAGAATTGACGGACAGTGAGAGACACACCAATAAAGGTAGTTACGTCATCCTCCCCATCTTCTAAAAATTCTGAACCTTTGATTTAAAAGAACATGATCTAGTAGACTTCATCTTTAGTTTCATCGCTACTAGCTTGGGGTGTGGACCTTCTAGTAGTTTAGTCTTCTAAGTATTCTCTTGGGATTCATTGGTACAATTTGAGTGGTGCAGGAGCACCCTCAGGACCTGATGCCTACAGGAGGCAAAGTTTGAATTTTTGTTTTGTTTTGTGTTGTTTAATGTTAATAAGGTCATTTTAGGCCAATATAAGTCATTTGGAGTCATTGATGAAGGTTTAGTGTCATTTAATTGAAAAAATGAAAACATTGTAAAAAGTTATCTAGCAACTTTGGCAAAAAGTGATAAAATGATGTTTTATGTACAAACTAATCAAAAGGTGGTTAAAGGTAGTTAGAAAATGATTGTGGAAAGCATAAATATTAGATCTGCATATAACCTCTTTATGCCTCAGAATGATGATAACCTTTGGAGGAGGTTTTGGAATCATAATCTTATACCAAAAATTAACCATTTTTGGTGGTTGGCAGTGCAAAATAAAATCCTAAGCACTAATAATGTTTGGCTTAGAGGATTCCAAATACCCAACAGGTGTACTCTCTATTTTAACAATGAAGAAACCGTCTCTCATCTCCTTCTACACTGTGATTTTTCATGGGAGGTCTAGAGTCTAGCTATGAACAATCTGGGAATCCCTTGGTGCTTGAATGATGATCTACTTGCTCTTTTAAGGTCCTGGTTCTCTCCTCTCTTCCACCCTATTTGTAAAGAAATTTGGGCCCTGATCCCTCCCATTTTGACTTAGGGCCTCTGGAAGGAGAGGAATAATAGGCTTTTTCAAGAAAAATCTAAAAACCCGAAGGAGGTTTTTTGTATGATTGACAAACTCCTGCAGGATAACCTCTAACAACACTTTAAAAGCTGTTGAACACCCGCCCAACAACTTGGAAGCTAGTATCATAAAGAAGTGGAGCATTTCAACAAATATATGCAGGATGGATGACACTAGGAGAAGAGCTTATACTAACACTAAATGGTCCCCCCTGTGGGTTGGTCCAAACTCAACTTTGATGGTGCTGCTAAAGGTAACCCTAGGTTGGCAAGTGGGGGAGTTGTTCTAAAGTCTGATTAGGGTGCTTTCTTGGTAGTTTTTGCTGGGGGGCTCAACAAAAATACTAATAATGTGGTGGAGGCCTCGACCCTCCTCTGGGGCCTCAAAGTTGCTCAGGCTATAGGCATCCATCGACTGGTGGTTGAAGGTGATTCTAAGCTTATTATTGAAGCTGTTAAAGGCAAAGCCAAGGTCATTTGGTAGATTGAAGACATTATTCATGATATTAAAACTTTTCTTTTAAGTTTCAAAGGTATTGAAGTTGTCCATATCTATAGAGAAGGAAATCAAGTTCTAGACCTTACATCTAACCTTGGGATTAATATCTACCTATTTAGGTGTTGGATAAATATCTCTAATCTTCCTCGAATGTTAGTAATAGCATTCTAAAGGAGGTGGCTTCCTATTTTTTCATGGATTTATCCTCTCTTCTTTTTTCTATTGTTTGTACCTTATTGCCATTCCCTCATTATTTGGGGTGGTGTGTGAAGGATGACATCACAATAATGACAACTCACTTACCCCATTTGAGCTAGACTTTAGATTTCCAAGTAGATAGCTGCCAACACAGCGGCCCTCATGTGTTGTCACCTTGTTGGCTTCATAGGTCTTTTCATTCCTTATTGATTGCTTTGGGTGTGGTGAGCTCACACAATCCGTATAATGAAGAAAATTATGTCCTGAACGAGTTAGGGATTTTGAAGGACATTTATGGGAATTTGGGGTACGTGGCTTGCATTCACTTTAATGAGTATCAGTTCATTTTTAGATTTTTTGAAGAAACCTTATTCATTGCCAATCTTTGTAGTCGTATCCCTCATTGTTGGCTTAGTAAGTTCAGAAGGATGGGGGCGACAAGGTGCATACTAAGTTGACGTCTTGTGGTGAGTTTAAGGAAGACTCACAAGTTTGGAGCATTACCTATGAGGGGGGTTATGCCATTCCTTGAATGATTGAATGGTTTTGATGAGAATTTTTCTATCTAATTTTCTATGTCGTGGGATGTGGATAGGAGGGTGAAGGTTGGTGGTGTTCAGTTTGTTATTTTTGAGGAGTCCATTGTTGGCAAGAGAAAACTACTAGGCATGTTAGGTGTTGTCATTGATGGCAACTAAATCTATCTTGCACATCTACATTGTATTAGTGGATCATACCAAAAGTTAGAGAGCAGATTTAACTAAGTCCAGATAGATAGGAATAGAGCATTTGACAAGGTTTAGCATCTTAGTCCGCATTTCTCCACAGACAATCATATTATGCTACAGATCTGAGGGAATGATAAGGGATGTTAGGGCTACCTAAATCCAAGATTTTAGCCTCTAGTTGTGAAGGGATTGTAAGTTACAAGCATATGAGTATCAAGTTTTGGTTAGATAGTTTAGTCTAGTGAAGAACAGGCTGACTAAGTGTTTGATCCTTGTGCGGATAAAGAAAAGTGTTCAAGGTCAAATAATTTAGGAGATCTAGTGGTATTGGCTGACATGTGAGGTGACTTGGATACATAAGTTTTGGTCTGCATTGATATTTGTGCAAGGATTCAACTAACAGAATAGTGATCTTGAAAAAGTCTCTAATTTTCTTAAGGTTGACTACAGTTGATGCAATTTCATGTTGCAGATATATATTTGATGGATGCAAGCATTTTGTGATATGGTTGTGTGAATATGAGATGAGAGGTGCAAAGTATAGTAGTATAAAGTGTGAAGCAACGAGATCTAAGCTCTAGATCATGATAGAACAGTAAAATAGAGCAGAGGAAGATGAAGTGTGTAAAGTCATTGTACTGAGCTTAACTGAAATTGTAATCTTGCATTGTTAGATGCTATTCCTTAGTTCAAACATTCCAATGAACTTTTGTAATAGATATTGTAGGCAGTGAGCCTCCTTGATCAGTGAGCTCTATGCAGTGTGCCCAAAGGCATCTTCCTTCCCCATTTGTAATACTTTTAACAGAGTATAAATTCTTGTGGGTTAACCCCCACTGTGGTTTTTCCCTTAACTGGGTTTCCACGTAAAAATCCTGGTGTTCATGTGTTATGATCTTGTTATTTCTGTTCTTGTATTCATGCTTCTTTCTTTTGGATGTATGTGATAAATTAATAAAGGAACAAAGTAATAAGTATTGTGGAACACTGATTCACCCTCCCTCTCAGTGTTCCTTAATATCAACAATTGGTATCATAGCTAAGTTCCTTAGAAGAAGTTTAACAGCTTGAGGAAGATCTAAGAAGGTGATTTCAATGGGTTCATTCAAGCATTTTGATGGTTTCAATCAACAACTTCAAGTAGCCTTAGATGATCTTGACCTATATAGAGAAAAAATTAGAGATTTGCAAGAGAACCTTAAAGATGTTGAAGATTTTATTGAGACCATAAAAGGACAATTGAGCAAATCTAATAAAAAGAGGAAGGAGCTACTTCTTTAGCTAGCAAATCAGAATGAAGACAATGACATGGATGAGGCCCTGAAGGAGAAGACAAAGTAATGTGAAAAGCTAGCAAAAGAAGTTGTTGTCCTAAAACATGAGATGGAATCCAAGGTGGTGAGACTAACCAAGGAAATTGAGGAAATGAAGAAGACTGAGGAAAAACTAAATCAATCTCTGAAAGAAAGAACATAATAGTGCTGCAGATTGGATAGAATAATTGGTCATCTAGAATCTAATCTACAAGAAACTAAGGATAATGAGGATCAACTTGAAAAACAAATTGTCATTCTCAAACATGACCTAGAAGTTGCAAATGAATATAAAGAGAAATTCAAGATAAGCTCAACTAAACTTGAGATGTTGCTTGATAGTGAGAAGAAGGTAGATGATAAGTATGGTTTGGGATTTGAGAAAGGTGAAAGCTCTGTATCTGGTCAAAGAAATCTGAAAGCAAGAAGGAATCATAGAAGACCTCCAGTAAGATAACCTAATGCTCAATGGTTTCCATCTTTCAATGGCAATTGTTTCAAATGCAATAAGTATGGTCATAGAGATAATCAATGCAGAACTAAAGAGAATGAAAATGCATCATCTTTCTCTGGTCAATGCTTTAATTGCAAAAAGATAGGTCATAAGGCTGAGGATTGTAGAAGTGGATCAAGGAATCCTTCTAAGAACAAACAAGTTTTCAACGGAAGATGTTTTACTTGCAACAAGTTTGGTCATATTGCACAACAAAGATCTAAACCTGCTCCAGTATGTAATTGTTAGAGGAATAAGATTGTGTGCTTCAACTGCAACAAATCTGGACACATTGCCAAACTTTGTAGAAGTAAAAAGGAGAACTCATAGGCAGGTAAAGGAAGAATAGAGCAAAATATGGACAAAGGCAAGGGCAAAGTGAATATGAGTGAGATTTAGAATGATATGAACAAAACATGGATGAAGAAAGGTGAAATGAATAATGGTGATGGGTCTGCACTGGAATCTGGTGCTGATAATTCCTCCGGGAATTGAAATAGGAGCTCTGGCTCAGGGGGTACTGCATTGAAAATCTATTTCCCCTACCAGTAAGTGGGTGCCTAAATTTGGCACAATGAATGAAGATAAAGAAGCCTATTGCATATATGTTAAAGTAAATTTTGGAGGAAAAGAAGCTAATGCAATTGATTGCGGAGCAATTGAAGATTGACTATATGCAGAAATAGTGTAACTGGATGTATTAGGGTAGAGAATTTATTACAATGGTGACTTAGGTTTTGTAGAGCATAAAAGGTCATTCACTCAACATTTGAATCACTTTGCATTTGAAGAGAATAAGGAGAAGAGCACCTGAGTTGAGATCTCAAAGATTTAAAGTGCGAAAAGTGAATTCGACAGCCAACCCTAATCAGTGAAACAAGGTATTCTCTGTGAAACTTTCTAAATTTGCAATCTCTGATATGTCTACTTCATTGGTTGTTGACATCACTGAAAGGCCCCAACCTAAATTTAAAAAGCATCCACACAAATATGTAGAGGTCGATCTGTTAGGTGCCTTTTCAAATGTTCTGCATGGTGTGTTGCATATTGAAGATACTAGGGCTTATATACATGCTAGCATAGATGAGTTTGAGGATACAAAGTTAGTGGTTTGTTCAAGAATCATCTGAGGGATGAAATTCATGGTCTTAAACCAAAGTATAAGGTACTGCAAGATAAATATTTCATTCAGATTATATGGTTTCCATCATTCGATGAAGATAAGTGGGTCCAGTATGTGTTGACTCGGATGCATGATGAGATTATGTGGTTAATGAAACCCTTCAAGATCACCAAGGATGCCATCAAGGCCATGATAGGGTTGAACTCATCCAGTGGACTGGAAGTGTTGAAGTCAGTAAAGAATCAAACAGTAACTGATGCTACCGGTTCAAGGTTTGATAAAAGGGCAATGACAATAAATGACATCACTAATCCGGATATCAAATATGCATCAATGGTGATTGGATAAAAGATATATCATTCTAGCAGGGGGAATTCTGTATTTGGTACAACTATCTATGCAACTTATCAGATGTTGAGAGAGAATGCTGACTATGACTTGTGTGAGTTGCTACAGAACCAACTGATGGAAAACCTGAACAAGATCAAAAAGGACAAGAAGAATAAATTCAAGTATGGTACATTGGTATTATGTTTGTCCTTCTATTTCATGAATGAGTTACTTAACAAGAAAATCATGTGTTGGACCACTGATAAGACTGTTGCCATACAAATAAGAGAGCACTTGAAGAATATTGGTGAGTCCAATGCCCAAAGGACTGCTCTTTGGGGATATGTCAAGAATTTTTAGAATATGATGCAATCAAGGGAAAGAATCCCTACATCTGTGGTTGAAAAATACAAGGATACAATCTATTTTATGGTGGATATAGATCAGTGTTTAATGGAAGCAGTTGAACCAAGAACTGTGTGGATCATGCCCATGGGGTATGAAGTTGATGAGCAAGTATTGAATATGTATGCTCAACACCTTTTGAGTAAACCAAAGGAGATCATAGTTGAAAGATTTGGTACATATGCTAAACTTAGTGTGAAACTGCATGTTGAGCTTCAGAAACCTGAATCTAAGAGAAAGATTCAAAGACAAGTTAAAATGTATGTAGAAAGCATTGGCATTACAAAAGAAGCTGTGAGACAAAACAAGGAAAGGATAGAGAAAGCTGAGAAGGAGAAGCAGGATAGAGGACAGAGACATGTTCCAGTGGAATCCACTTCTAAAGAAAGGACTACTAGGAGTTCTAGTACAACCTCTAGTGCATCACCTTCTCCTGTTGCAGAGAAATCCAAAGAAAAAGCTACCAGTAAGGTAGGAAAAAGAACAAAACCATGGCCAAAAGGTCATATGGCAGTGTGGAGAAGGAGGATTAAGAAAAGACTGATTTAGATGATGAGGTTAAAGAGTTGAAGGCCTTAGGCACTAAAGCTATTAAAGTGTCTAAGGAGAAGCCCTCCGAAAGCAAAAAGCCAAGTAAGAGGCATAAGTCAAACGCTGATGTTAAGAAGCCAACTCTCTCTATGGAGGACATCATTAAGACAATCACTATAGATGGAAACCTAAAACTAATGACTAAATTCTATGATCATTACAGTGATGCTGACAAAAGAATTTTAGAGGATGCCATTATAAAATATTTGAATGCATTCAATAGAGCATTAGTGGAGATTTTGTCAAAAGTTCCTAAGAGTTTAAGACACATTCTGAAAATAAGAAAAGAAGCCAATAAAGCAAAGGATATGGAACTAAGGGAACATGTAATGTCCAATCTATGTATGATGATCTCCAGAAAAGAAGCAGATAAGATTCTCAAACAAGTCAAGAATGAATTCAGAAGCAAGAAAAGGATGAATAAGCTGATGATTGGAGACATTGATGAAGTTGTTAAAGAAACAAAACAAATTCTAAAGAAAGCATTGGACAAGAATAAGTTTTATGTGGTTACATAAGAACTAGTTGATGCTGAGGATGCATCGGTTTTGAATGATGAAGAGTCGCAAAAAAAGAGCAACAAACAAGAGTAGATGATGTCTCCATTCCAGAAGAAGAAACATTGAATAAAGAAGATGGAGAAATGATGAAGGAAGATCAAGAAAAAGAAACTAATGATGGAATTGATTCCTCCACTCCATGTTGAGGAATTTGATAATACTGCCACTGAGGATACACCAAATCCTCTGGAAGAGAATGTAGAAGATATTTCTGAGATAGATAGAAGCAAGGATGCTTCTAATGATGATGCAGAGAAGGAAAAAGCAGAGAAAAAGAATGAAAATGATGAACAAGTAAATGTGGTTGACTCCAAAAAGGGAGAAGATGGAGGTCTTAAAGAGCTTAAATCTGTAACATCATATTGGGCAAGAGACACTGCAGAAGTAGTGAAATTTTTTTTGGAAAGAGATAAACAAATTGAAGAAGATCAGGATATAATACAAGGACCAATCAATTTTAATACTTTATCACAAGTGCAGAAGATAAATTTGGCCTCTATTGCACAAGCTAAGGCCAGAGAATAAATTCTAAAGTCTCATATAGAAAATAGTGAGTTGCTTGGCCTTGCATATGAGATTTTGGAGAAAATCATTCCAACATTTCAGAAGGACTTATCAGCATCTCCCTCCGGCTAGTTGAAAAGTCTGATAAACTCTGTAAATTCTTATTTTGAAACCTTGGAGAAGTTAGCAGAAGTTAAATTCATAAATGAATTTAATGAGAAGAGGTTTTCTTAAATAAAGAAAATAATTAGTTATGATAGATCAAGACTTGATACTAGTGTAAAGAGTATTCAAAATGCCCTATCTGAAGGAGAAGAGATTTATAAGTTTTGCTTAAACCAGTCTAAAGTTGTTGAAGATATTGAGAAGAAGATTAAGGACTTACAAATCAAATTGTCTAACATTTCTTAGTCATATAGTCCTTTAACTGAGTCTATATCTACCAAAGAATGCCAAGTAGTGAGTTTGCTAAATGAATTGAGTGACCTAGAGAAAGAAAAGGTTAAAGTTTTGGGCAGAATGGATGAGCTCCAGGGACTAATTTCCCCCAAATTAGAAACTATGTATGATCTATTGGCAGAATCTCAAGCTACCACTGCTACTAGTGATCCTACTGACCTTCAAAAGGCAAAATCACAAGCATTTTTGTTCAGTGGACACATATCCATTTTGGGCAGCATAAAGAAGAACTGGGATAGTGAATTGTCATGGTTGAAAAACATTTTTGGGGATATCTTTTTGCTGATGAACAAGGCTTAAGGATTGTATGTTCATATGGGGAAGTATATACTTAGAGTTTTGACCCATGCACGTAAAATTTTTGCATGAATTTTGATATGTGGATTCTAGCCTTTGCCATTGATGTCAAAGGGGGAGAGGAAAAGTAGTGAAAAATAAAGAATTAATCAAAGAGGGAGCATTGCAAATCACAAGTGTATATAGTAAGGGGGAGTTGTTCTAACACTTAGTCATTTTTCACTAAGTGGTACCATCAATTTCAAAGGGGGAGATTGTTGGCAAGAGACACTGCTAGGCATGTCAGGAGTTGTCATTGATGGCAACTAAATCTATCTTACACATCTACATTGTATCATTGGATCATACCGGAAGTCAGAGAGAAGATTTAACTAAGTCTGGATAGATAGGAACAAAGTATTTGACATGGTTCATCATCTTAGTCTGCATTTCTCTATAGACAATCATATTATGCTACAAATCTGAGGAAATGATAAGGGATGTCAGGGCTACCTAAATCTAAGATTTTAGCATCTGATTATGAAGGGATTGTAAGTTACAAGCATCTGAGTATCGAGTTTTGGTTAGACAGTTTAGTCCAGTGAAGAACAATCCAACTAAGTGTTTGATCCTTGTGCAGATAAAGAAAAGTGGTTGGTCAAGTAATTTAGTGTTGCAAATATGTGCCTAAGCAAAGTTGTCATTGATGTCAACATATCCTTGTTGCCATTGGTGTTAACTGTATTCTATTTTATTGCCTAAATAGAAAACTAGATTGTTGAGGATATTGAGAAAATTAATAAGGATCAATGTATGCAGACCATATGGCTGAGTAGAGGATTGTCTAAAGAAGCTCCAATTAAGTTTTGAAGGGTTCTTATGAAGATTTGAAGAATCTATGGTCATCTGTGCTAAACCAGTTTTGTAGTGTTTATAAGAGATAGAGTGATAGGAAAGAGGTCTGGATTGTTCTAGATATTTCAAATGATGATCTACGGATCTAGAGGCATGTTTGGGAAGTCAATGTGTATCAACCATTCAAGTGGTTTGTGGTTTGGAGGTCCACAAGCAATCCTTCTAATGTGACATTCATGGTAGATAGTGTTCTTGAGGTTTCAGAGGAAGATGCAAGTGATTCTGATGATTTGGAGGAGTGCGGATGTTTTTGTTGAATTTAATGTGCTTGTGGAGGCTCTAGATCATGTGACTACTATGTTGGTCCCCCGCATTAAAGTTTGAGCTTGTCAATGAAGATTTCCTTCTTGGTGTTGCTATTCTTCCTAGTCTTGGTCAATCAGATGATTCAAGCGTGTTGTGGATGATCTAAGAGCAATTCTATGAAGCGTGGTGTGTTGATCAAGGAAGATTTGAGTCCAAGTTATGTTTGGCTGATAGCTTAGTGATTCACATTAAGTTAGATGTTTGTAGTGCCGACCTTGATGTTCATTTCAAGGTTAATGAAGCATATAAATACTTGTTGATGAGTTGTGGAAAATTATCCTTGTGCAAAAATAATAAAATCCAAAGAGAGGGTCATAGGCAGAGCAGAGTAGAGGAGAAGCAGAAGAACAAGAAATGTTTAGGATGAAGAATTAGAGAAGAAGTATTTGGGGCAGAGCAGAAGTTTTGTGAGCATTCAATGAAACTAAACCGGGAATGAAGTAGATGTTATTTATCAATTAATTCTTTCTGTATTAAACATAAATTATTTAGGTAGTGAGCCTTAGTGAGCTCTAGGCAGTGAGCCCAAAGGCATGTGCCTTCTCTTTTCATCTATGTACTTTTAATAGGGTATGAATCTTGTGGGTTAACTCCCACCGTGGTTTTCCCTTAACCAGGTTTCCACGTAAAAATTTTGGTGTTATGTGTGCTCAATCTATTTCTGCTCTTGTGTTATTGATTCATGCTTTAATGTTTATCTAATTGAAAGTTGTTAAAGAAGTTTAAAAGAAGAAAAGATTAATATTTGTAGGACAACTGATTCACCCCCCCTCTCAGTTGTCCAGACTAATTCCAAAAATTAGTATTAGAGCAAGGCTCCTCTAGAAGAAGCTTAACTACTCCAGGAGATCCCGTATGTCGACTTACAAGAAGGATAGTCTGAGATTCGATGGAACAAATTACTCTATTTGGAAGAGTCGCATGGAGTACCATTTACAATGTATGGGTGATGCTTATTGGGCGATAACCAATGATGAGTATAAACCTCCAGAGAATGGTCCTTCAACTCCAGATCAAGTCAAAGATGTGGAAAATAACGTTTGAGCTAAAGAAGCCTTGTTGAGTGCCTTGACTAATTCAGAAATGTCAAATGTCTTTGGACTAAAAACTACTCATGAAATCTATAAGAAGTTGGAGAATCTTTATGAAGGCGATGAATATGTCAAATGTGCCAAGCTACAAAGTATGAGAGGAAAATTTGAAAATAAGAGGATGAGTGAAGATGAAAACATCACAATCTACATGTAAAATATAAATGAACTTGTGTGTGGTATCAGGTGTGCTAGTGGAACTTTGGAAGAATAAAAAATTGTGGCAAAAGTGGTCAAATCTTTACCTAATTCATACAAACATAAGGTTGTTGCTATAGAGGAGATGAGGACTATCTCAAAAGTTACAAGAGATCAGCTGGTTGGCAAAATTTCAGCTTTTGAATTAAGTGAGTTTGGTGATTCTCTTCCTAAGTCTGAATCTGCATTTAAGGGTAGTGTGTATGGAAAACAAAGATATGAATTAGGTGAAAGCTCTTCAACAAGATCAAATAGATTTGGGAAGGCAAGGAAGGATCTTGAAGATGATGAAACTGAAACTGTAGATCTTAAAGCTCTTATTTCCAAAAAAATGCCAAGAGGATTTGGTAAGTATGAAGGAAAGTTGTCATTCAAATATTTTTCTTGTAATAAGATTGGTCATTTTGCCTCAAGATATCTGGAGAGGTTTTCAAAACCAAACCCTAATAGATATAAAGGTCAAAAGAATTGTTACTATGTCTAAAAAGCTAGAGAAGAAGGAGTCATAGATGATGAATCTAATCATGGAGGTGCCACTAAAGATGATTGGGTATTCATTGCTATCAAAGAAGAAGATCCGGTGTCTACTGAATCTACTAGTTGTGTAAATGTGGAAAGTGCCTTGGCTACTCAGGTTGTTGAAAAGGATGAATGGGTGATTGATAGTGGATGTTCTCATCATATGATTGGTGATAAAAGTAAGTTTGTAATCTTTCAAAATTATGAAGGTGGATTTGTGAAGTTTGGAGACAACTTAGCTGGTAGAATCCATGGTAGAGGATCCATCTCTTTTGACGGTAAAAATAACATAAATGATGTTTTGTATGGGGAAGGACTGAAGCATAATCTTCTTAGTGTTGGACAGTTAGTTGATAAGGGTTATGATCTCTGATTCAAGGATGGAAAATACAGAATCCTGTAAAGCTCTAGAACTAAAATTGCATTTGGTACTCAAACTAGAGATAACATGTTTCATTTAAGTAGTTCTAGAAAAAGTTGTTTGATTTCTTAGATAGATCAAAGTTGGTTATGGCATAGGAGGATGTGTCATGTGAATTCTGATAACATTGTCAAGATAAGTTCTACTCAGGCTGTAAGAGATCTTCCAAAACTTGTGAAACCTGATAGCATGTGTAGAGAATGTCAATTGGGTAAACAAAACTAAATTTATTTCAAAAGTAAAGCATTTTTTTCAGATGGATAGTTGGAACTGGTGCATACTGATCTCTATGGTCCTGCTAGAATTAGGAGTGTGCAAGGAGATCCATATTTCATGTTGCTTATTGATGATTACTCCTAGATGATGTGGGTAACCTTCCTAAAAGAAAAATTAGAAGCTCTTGACAAGTTTAAAGTGTTCAAGATGATGGTAGAAAATGAGATTGCTGAGAAAATAAAGTGTCTGAGATCTGACAAAGGTGGAGAATTTACCTTCAGTGAGTTTGATACTTTTTGTGAAAAGTATGGAATAAAGAGATAGTTATCTACTCCTAGGACTCCTCAACAAAATGGAGTTGTGGAAAGAAAGAACTAGACCATTCAAGAAGCTGCCAGGACCATGATGATGGAAACAAATGTTCCTCAAGTTTATTGGAGAGAAGCTGTGAGTACTGTTGTCTACACTCTTAATTGGGTGTAGATCAAAGGCAATTCTGGTAAGACCCCTTATGAACTATGGTTTGGTCATCCTCCTACTATGAGATATTTTAGAGTTTTTGGTAGTAAATGCTATATCAAAAGAGATGAGGACTTAGGCAAGTTTGATGCAATAAATGATGAAGGAATATTTTTGGGATACTCTACTTAAAGTAAGGCTTACTAGTTCTTTAACAAGAGGTTGAAAAAGATTGTTGAAAGTGATAATGTTTAAGTTGATGAGAGAAAAGGACATTCCAGGCATTACGAATATGATTTAGATGATCAAGATGAAAGTCATTGTCAAGGAAGGCAAGTTCAAACCCAAACTCAGATCCAGATTGATCTAGAAACTCCAGGAACTCAAGAGGATAGTGTAGATGTTGAGGAACAAGCTTAAGAAACAGAAGTTCAAGAAATTCTCAAAACTCCCAGGTATGTTAGGTTGAATCATTTTGAAGATCAGATCATAGGAGATAAGAGTAAAGGTGTTCAAACTAGGAGAAAAATTGCTGAAGGTCAAGAGAAGATTTGTTTGATTTCAAAGATTGAACCTAAATCAGTAAGTGAGCCTGCAATGATTAAAACTAGGTAAAAACAATGGAAGAAGAATTGATGCAAATTGAAAAGAATCACACTTGGAATCTTGTTCCTAGACCTGAGGACAAAAATGTGATTAGAACCAAATGGGTCTTCTGGAATAAACTAAATGAAGATGGTGAAGTTGTAAGAAACAAAGCAAGGTTGGTATGCAAAGGCTATTCTCAAGTGGAAGGAATTGATTTGGAAGAAACTTTTGCTCCAATGGCAAGAATAGAAGCAGTCAGACTATTTCTTACATTTGTTGCTTTCATAGATTTTAAATTTTATCAGATGGATGTCAAATCAACATTCCTGAATGGAGAGTTGGAGAAAGAAGACTACATTGAGTAACTAGAAGGATTTTAGTTCTCTGATTAGAGAGATATGGTTTGTAGATTGAGAAAAGCATTGTATGACTCAAACAAGCCCCAAGAGCTTGGTATGCAAGATTGGATAAATATTTTCTTCAGCTAGGATTTAGAAAAGGCACTGCTGATAGTAATCTTTACTTCAAGATTAATCATGAGGGCACCCTAATTGTTGAGGTCTTTGTTTATGATATTATTTTTGGTGGAAATGAATGTATGTGCAAAGCATTTGTTGATCAAATGAAAAGTGAATTTGAGATGTCAATGTTTGGTGAGATGAATTTCTTCTTAGGTTTGCAAATTGTTTAGTCAGATAAAGGTATCTTCATATCTCAGTCCAAGTATGTGAAAGAATTGTTGAAGAAGGTTGGAATGGAAGATTCAAAGCTAGTGGGTACACCTATGGCAACTGGATGCAAGTTGAGCAAAGATGATGACTCCCCTAAGGAAAATCAGAAAAGGTATAGATCAATGATTGGAGGATTGCTCTATCTGACTTAGACCAAACCTAACATCATGAATGTAGTTGGACTTGTTGCTAGATTTCAAGTTGATCCTAGAGAATCTCATGTTGTAGCAGTCAAGAGAATTTTTAGATATCTCAAAGGGACAATTCATTATGGCTTATGGTATCCAAAGGATAATAACTTCACTCTTCATGCATATATAGATGCTGATTGGATAGGAGATGTGGATAATAGAAAAAGCACTAGTGGTGGTACATTCTTCTTGGGAAGTAGATTGGTTTCTTGGCTAAGCAAAAAGCAGGAGGCAATTTCCCTATCTACAACAAAGGCAGAGCATATAATAGAATCAAACAATTGTACTCAAGTTTTGTGGATGAAGCAAATGTTGAAGGACATTGAAATTGTGTTTGAGGAGCCTATCACAATCTTCTATGATAATTCAAGTGCAATAAGCATCTCAAAGAATCTGGTGTTACATTCAAAGACAAAGCATATATCTATCAAGTTTCATTTCTTGAGAGAAAAGGTAAATGAGAATGAAGTCAAGTTAAAGTTTGTGTCTTCAAAGGATCAGATTGTGGATATTTTTACTAAGCCTCTCCTCAAGGATACTTTTGAGTATATCAGAGTGAAGTTAGGGGTTATTACCCCTCCTGATTAGAACTAAGATGCATTAAGATGCATCAGTCTGGTGGAATTCACAGTCATATCTTGTGATCCGGATTGATATTAAGGAGATATGGGATTAGTATGAAACAAAAAGGGATAAAAGATTGCAAATATGTGCCCTTTGCCACTGATGTCAAAGGGGCAGAGAAGTTCATGTGAAAAACTAGTTGCTGATGAAAGGGGGAGCAGTGAAGAAAGTGATTGTAGAAGTGATAAGAGAAAGGGGGAGAAAGTCTTGTCTTGATGGTCAAACCAATTTTTTACATCATATGTTTCCATGAATGACAAAGGGGGATATTGTTGCAAATATGTGCCTAAGCGGTGTTGTCATTGATGTCAACACATCCTTGTTGCCATTGGTGTCAATTGTATTCTATTTTACTACCTAAATAGAAGATCGGATTGTTGAGGATATTGAGAAAATTAATGAGGATCAATGTATGTGGACCATATGGCTGAGTAGAGAATTGTCTGAAGAAGCTCCAGTTAAGTTTTGAAAGGTTTACATGAAGATTTGAAGATGCTATGGCCATCAGAGTTGAACCAATTTTGCAGTGTTTAGAAGAGACAGAGTGACAGGAAAGAGGTCCTGATTGTTTTGGATATGTCAAATGATGATCTACGGATCTAGAGGCATGTTTGGGAGGTTAGTGTATATCATCCATTCGAGTGGTTTGTGGTTTGGAGGTCTACAAGCAATCCTTCTAATGTGACAGTCATGGTAGATAGTGTTCTTGAGGTTCTAGAGGAAGATGCAAGTGATTCTGATGATTTGGAGGAGTGCAGATGTTTTTATTGAATTCAATGTGCTTGTGGAGGCCCACATTGAAGTTTGAGCTTGTCAATGAAGATTTCCTTCTTGGTGTTGTTGTTCTTCCCAGTCTTGGCCAACCAGATGATTCAAGCATGTTGCAGATGATCTAAGAGAAATTCTATGAAGCGTGGCATGTTGATCAAGGAAGATTTGAGTCCAGTTATGTTTGGCCGACAACTTAGTGATTTGCATTAAGTCATATGTTTGTAGTGCTGACCTTGACGTTCATTCCAAAGTTGATGAAGCATACAAATACTTGTTGATGAGTTGTGGAAAATTATCCTTGTGCAAAAATAATAAAATCCAAAGGATCATAGGCAGAGCAGAGGAGAGGAGAAGTAGAAGAACAAGAGATGTTTAGGATGAAGAATTAGAGAAGAAGTATTTGGGGTAGAGCACAAGTTTTGTGAGCATTTAATGAAATTGAACCAGGCATGAAGTAGATGCTATTTATCAGTTAATTCTTTCTGTATTAAACATAAATTCTATAGGCAGTGAGCCTCTCTTGAGCAGTGAGCTCTGGGCAGTGAGCCTAAATTCATGTGCCTTCTCTTTTCATCTAAGTACTTTTAATACAGTATGAATCTTGTGGGCTAACCCCCACCATGGCTTTCCCTTAACTAGGTTTCCATGTAAAAATTCTAGTGTTATGTGTGCTTAATCTATTTCTTCTCTTGTGTTATTGATTCATGCTTTAATGTTTATGTGATTGAAAGTTGTTAAAGAAGTTTAAAAGAAGAAAATATTAATATTTGTGGGACAACTAATTCACCCCCCTCTCAGTTGTCTGGACTAATTCCAAAATTTAGGAGATCCAGTGGTATTGGCTGACATGTGAGGTGACTTGGATACATAAGTTTTGGTTTGCGTTGATGTTTGTGCAAGGATTTAGCTGACAAAATGGTGATCTTGAAAAAGTCTCTAAGTTTCTTAAGACTGATTGTAGTTGATGCAATTTCATGTTGCGGATATATATATATTCAATGGATGCGAGCATTTTGTGATATGGTTGTGTGAATATGAGATGAGAGGTGTAAAGTATAGCAGTATCAAGTGTGAAGCAAGGAGATCTAAGCACCAGATCATGACAGAATAGTAAAATAGGGCAGAGGAAGATGAAGTGTGTAAGGTCAGTGTACTGAGCTTAATCGAAACTGTAATCTTGCATTGTTAGATTCTATTCCTTAGTTCAAACATTCTAGTGAACTTTTGTAATAGATCTTGTAGGCAGTGAGCTTCCTTGAGCAATGAGCTCTGGGCAGTGTGCCCAAAGGCATGTGCCTTCCCCATTTGTAATACTTTTAATAAAGTATAAATTCTTGTGGGTTAACCCCCATCGTGGTTTTTCCCTTAACCAAGTTTCCACGTAAAAATCATGGTGTTCATGTGTTATGATCTTGTCGTTTCTGTTCTTGTATTCATGCTTCTTTCTTTTGGATGTATGTGATAAATTAATAAAGGAACAAAGTAATAAGTATTGCGAAACACTGATTCACCCCCACCTCAGTGTTCCTTAATCTCAACATCCATTGCCAATGCCATGGGCCTGTAACGTAAGGGGAAAAGGTTGAAAAATCAAACTAAGATCTAAGACCCAAAGGGACTAAAGCATTTCTATCAGGAAGGTGAGAAGCAAGTCAAACTACAAGGCAGCTTTGAGCGTGAGAGCTTGGTTAACCCCTGGGACTAGGTATGCTACCGCATTATGAAGTTTTTTACCCTCGAATGTCATTACAGATGCTTCTAATCTTCCCTAAATGTTAGTAATAGCATTATGAAGGAGGTGGCTTCCTAATTTTTTATGGACTTATCCTCTCTTCATTTTTCTATTCTTTGTACCTTATTATCATTCCCTCATTATTTGGGGTGGCGTGTGAAGGATGACATCATGGTAATGACAACTCACTTACCCCATTTGAGTTGGACTTTAGATTTCCAAGTGAATAGTTGCCAACATAGCGGCCCTCATGGGCCGTTGCCTTGTTGGCTTCATAGGTCTTTTCATTCCTGGTTGACTGCTTTGGGTGTGGCAAGCTCACATGAGCCATATAATGAAGAAAATTATGTCCTAAACAAGTTAGTGATTTTGAAGGACATTTATGGGAATTCAGGGTGTGTGGATTACATTCACTTTAATGAATATCAGTTTATTTCTAGGGCAATAAATAGGATAACCATTAGGTATAGGTTTCCTATTCCTAGAATTGAAGACCTAATGGACTATTTGGAAGTTCTACCTATTACTCTAAGATAGACTTAAAGAGTGGGTACCACTAGATAAGGATAAGAGAGGGTGATGAGTGGAAGATAGCTTTCAAAACCAATGAAGGGTTGTATGAGTGGCTTGTGATGCCGTTTGGTCTTTCAAACACCCCTAGCACCTTTATGAGGCTGATGAATGAGGTGTTACAGGAATTCATAGGGAAATTTGTGGTAGTCTACCTTGATGATATCTTGGTGTTCAGTAAGAGAAAGGAAGAGCACTTGGAACATTTGGAGATAGTCTTGAAGAGGCTACAAGATCAGAAGTTACTGATAAACTTGGAAAAGTGTGACTTCATGAAACAAGAATTGGTGTACCTAGGTTTTGTCATCTCTAAGGGTGATTTGAAAATGGATCTTTCCAAGGTATAGGCTATTTTGAATTGGTATACACCTCAGACAACAAGAGAGGTCAGAAGTTTCCATGGCTTGGCCACATTTTACAGGAAATTTATTAAGAACTACAGTGATATTTGCGCACCTATGTTAGAGACCATCAAGGGTGGAGGCAAGGTGAAATTTGTGTGGACAAAAGAGACATACCAGAGTTTTGAAAGTCTGAACCAGAAAGTTGCCAAGTATCCTGTCTTAGTACTTCCTGATTTCAATAAGGTTTTTTCAATTGAATGTGATGCAAGTGGGTTGGCTATACGAGCAGTGTTGAGTCAAGAAGGCAGACCAGTAGCCTTTTTCAGTGAAAAATTGAATGAAGCTAAGAGGAAGTACTCCTCTTATGATTTAGAGTTGTATGCCATGGTACAAGCTTTGAAGAAGTGGAGGCACTACTTGCTTCCTAAAGAATTTATTGTATACACTGACAATCATGCTCTCAATTTTTTGAATGGATAGGAAAAGCTCAGACATAGACACATGAAATGGGTGGAAAGTCTTCAAGCATACACCTTCATCATCAAGCATAAGAAAGGAATAACCAATAAGGTTACTAATGCTTTAAGCAGAAGGGTGCTGACAGTGCAAGAAGTGCAGCTACAAAGCATGGGTGTTGAGGCACTCAAAGGATTGTATGAAGAGGACCAAGATTTCAAGGAGATTTACAAGGTATGCAGTGAGTTTACCAATGCTTTCCACAGTGAATTTTCAAATTATACACTGCAGGATGGACTTTTGTTTAAAGGGAGTCAACTATTTATCCCTAAGTGTTCAATGAGGGATAATATAGTGAAGGAGAAACATAGTGGTGGCTTAGGAGGACATTTTGGGCTCAATAAAACCTTAGATCTAGTAAGAAGATTTTACTTTTGGCCAAAGATGCAATCTGATATCAGAAGGTTTGTTGAGAGTTGTATGGTATGCCAAAGAGTAAAGGGGGTCTCAACTAATGCAGGACTGTACCAACATTTGCCCATACCAGACAGACATTGGGAAAGTTTGAGTATGGATTTTGTGATGGGATTGCCCAAGACAAGGATAGGTTGTGATAGTGTGTTTCTTGTGGTAGATAGATTCAGCAAGATGGCTCACTTTATTCCTTGTACGATCACTAATGATGCTAGTTACATTGCAGGTTTGTTCTTTAAAGAAATTGTCAGTGTTGGTTATCGAATCGACAGTGGGTTTGCCAGCTCCAATGCACAGGTAGATTCAACCAACAGATACAGGAGGTTGCGTGAGCTGCCTCCCCTTCACTTCTGGTTCTACCGCACCAAGGGGGGTGTCCCTATTTGCTAAAGATGTAAACTTGACTAGCTCAATGACAGAAAGATTTAGCTTGACAACAACAGGCAGAATACTCTCATGTGTGGACCAAGATCTGCATGATAGATCACAAGGTTAGCAACATTCTTGGACATATTTGTCTTGTCAAGGATGAGAGTATGCAGGGGGTTCCTAATCCTACTCCTACAAATAACAGGTGGAAGTTATGAAAATGGTGGATTTGATGTTTTGGATGCAAGACAAGGGGTTTTGGATCATAACTACTAACCCAGGCGCAAACTGATGCCTATCTCAGGGCAATGGAGTCAACTAGACGTATACATAAGAATGGCTTGCAACTGTCATTCAAGTTTCAAGAGGTTGGAACTAATGCTTGCCTTACAAACATCACCCAAGAATGGGTATCTAACTGACTCTACTTACAGATATCCCTGCTGACATACAATCTTCTCCATACTTAACCTAAAATAGTTTAATCCACTCCTTGAATGGAAGTTAGAGATGAAGCATGCAATACACAAATCTATATTCTAGAATCTGAGAAACCCTTAGCAACCAGATTCAAAAGAATAAAATGCATGCAACAAATGGAGAGTGACAGCTAGACACATGCAACAAGCATTTTTCATATACAATGACAAGAAACTAAATATATGTGCAAGATACACTCAGATGCAACTCATAAACTCCAAAGAGATAGAACAACTAGGATCATGCCCTGTTCTTCGTTATTCACACAAAAATGCCCAAGTCTTCAACAACCTTACAAATGAGCAACACAACCTGCTATATACAGCAAGAAGGTACTCAACATTAATCACTAGGTGATTCAAAATTTGCCAGATATAATTCCATGAGAGAATGGTGCTCAACATTGAATGCAGTAAGTGGAGGAAGAGATAGGAAGTGGTTCTCGAGCCCTGCGCTGCCACCTGGGGATTCACATCTTCCGTCGGGTACTTGATCCGTCCACATCTTTGCCCATACCCTGTAACATCTGCCATTAATGGCACACCAACTCGCGGCCTTGGGAAAAATAGTTGACTATGTGCCTTTTGAAACTTTCCCGCCAAGAAATATGACCATGATATTTCAAATATATGTGCGAACTAATTATCCCACATGCACCCCACGGTGACCTCTTCAATACTTTATATACTAGTCTGTGAGCATATATGATGTTGGTGATTTTGCTCCTGGCGACACCAATATAAACCTCATCATGACCCTTTCGCATGATATCCTATCGACCAGACCCCTGATATCGGCGAGCCACTTGCATGTTCACCCGATATGAAATATCACCCTGATGTGAAATATCACCCCGTGGGAAATATCACTTTGTAGGAAAATATAACCTGATAAAAAATATCACCCTGATGCTTAAATATTAGCTTGATGACCAACCTTACCTTCATGTGAAATATCACCTGATATTCACCCTCATCGGCACAACTTGATGCATCGGAGGAAGATCCTCCTACTTTGCCAATACCATATGTCTCGCCGATGATCCACCTGATCACATCCACTAATATCCTGATGATGTCACCATCACATTGCAATATCAGGGTGATCTTCGTAAGATGTTTGATGTTAAAAATATGACCCCCCTCAGACCTAGATGACGTTATCATCATGTCTGCATAAGGTGACATTCGGCGGGGTGATATTTGTAAGATCACCTGATATTTGAAATATACCCCCTGCAAGAATATCGGGCTGCACTATAGGACTGCTGCAACATCAGGGTGATGTTTGAATATGACTGATATTAGAAATATCACCCCCACTTCAGAAAATTAGGTTGGTATGAAAAATGACCCTCGTAAGAAATATCAGGATGATGACTAGAAATATGATGATGATGATGACCCCCCTAGAAGAAAATATGATGCTGATGTTGAAAAATGCTGAGGAGGTCCAAAGACTTAGAACATTTTTTGGACTTTTTGGGAGGGCACCTGCATGTTTAAATGCTTGAAACCTTATTGCTCATGCAAGCACCAACAGTGGCTTTGTCTGGGGATGCATGCCTCTTGCAGGCATGGCAAGAACCACAGAATCTCTGGGATATAGACCAATCCCCTATTGATTGGGCATAGAGTCAAATACTACACCAATCTGCATCACCAAACACACTTGATGGCCTGAGGCCACCAAGAAAAGAAAAACTTGTATCTCCCTTTGTCAAACACCTTGTTCTCATCTGCATACACTGGATCAAGCCTGGAGATACTGCCATGATTTGCCCACAAACAAACCTCATCATTTGCATATACAATTATCTCATTGAACTGGCTCCTCTCAACCTTATGCAGACAACCTTCAACATTAGGTAACATGTGAATGCAATATTTATCAAACAATGCATATTCAAATGAAATATAACACATGTTATCATCTGTATCAGCATTATGCATTGCAAAATGATCTCCTAGCTGGACTGAAAACTGAAAGCACTCAAAGTTCATCATGTAGCTAGGAACATCAGGGATCATCTTATCACAAGCTGGCATATCAAAGAAAAAGCTTTCAGATTCACAGTTGTGCACATCATGCACACAACCATCAGCTGCACCATGCTGGTAGAGATCAGGCTCTGGCATCTCTTTGCAGTAGTTTTCATGATGTATGTTGGTTTCTCTTTCATCAGGATGAGAGATAGAATCCATATCAACATCAGTGCCTAGATTCCCTCCATACTCAAATAGATCCTCATCATCATATTTGTCAAAAATGGGTGATCCAGGTGTTTCAACTTTACTGTGGTATGCCACAGTTCATGGGCAGCAGAACATGCATTTTCATTACCAATGGATTCCCTTTGTGGAGGATTATCAGCCTGTATGTCATAAGCAAAACTATAATCAAATAAAGAACAATCACGCTCTGCACTAGCACTTGTTTCAATCCCCGATTGCTCTTCATCATCTCCATGTGTCTGAATAAAAGGCAATGATTCAAACATGGGATTGTTCCTTTGTTTTCTTATTTCTTCTCTATCTTGAGCACAATACTCACAATCATCTCCACAAATCCATTCAAACAGATGTTCATTTCTGTCCATAACCTCATCATTATTTTCAGAACCAGACACCTCAACCTCAACTTGGGAGTCATCACTGATCCTTTCGTTGGCATCCTCAACTGGTGTATTTTCATTCTCATTTTTATCTTCACATGATGCCATAATCAGTTGGTCATTTGTAGCTATACAACTATTATTTATACCAAAGCCTGTGGGCAGGGAAACCAGCATGTGTTCATTCCTCATTTTTTCTATGTATTCTACAAACTTGTATGCCATCTGCATACTTGTTATCTTGAATTCCCTCAACAATGCACAAGAGCCCTCCTCAAAAGCTTCAAAATATATGCCAACACAGGCTGAAATATCAAGTCTAAAGACTTATGGGATTTGTGAAAGGGCTACCACAATTCTATGACTAAAATCAATACAGGGCTCTTTATCTTGTTTTTTGATTTCCATTAATCTTGCAACAAGATCAGTAGGTTCTCTTGCAAATTCTTCTTTGAAACAATCAGCAAGTTCATCCCAACAGGCAAAGGATCTCTTTGGAAAGCTCAAATACCAATCTCTAGCTTTTGCATCAAAGGATCTAACAAAAAACCTCATCCACATATCCTCATCTCTAAATGAGTGTTTCTCCATAAAACTATGAAAATTTTGGATATGTGCACCCCCATCACACACAATGTGTCCACTAAATCTAGGCATCTGATTGTACACTTGGGTAGGCATACTTTCAATTTTATAGTCAACCCATGACAAATCTAGTTGGTCATACAAAGGATCAAAAGGGATGGCAAGAGGTTTAGCCTTCTGACTGGCAAACATAATAGGGTTATTACTATTTAACTGAGCTTGCCGAGCCTCTAAGTATATCAACCTATTTTTTATCTCTTCCATTCTTTTACTCAACATTTCATCCCCCTCATGACTGAGTATGGGTGAATACATATTTGGATTCATATAAATCTCACTCTTAGACATCTTATGTCTGTCTAAGACCTAAGGCTTCCCTTGGCATCTAACTTATGCAATAAAACAATAAATATAAGTGGGAGGAAACCAAGTACCTTTTCTCATCCAGATGCAGAAATCTGAATGTCTTTTATCACAATACATACATCTATCTTTCATGTGCACTTAAAAACTTTTGCAGTGTCGACATTTCTCCAGAGAGGATAAAATTTCAAACAACTTAAAGCTCATCATATATTCTTCTGAGTTCATTCCACTAGCAGCGCATCATCATTCACATGAAAGACTCCCCAGTGGAGTCACAATTTTGTTGGTGACTCGGATGGGCCACAAGATACCACTTTTAATCAGCTCCCTAGCGGAGTCGCCATTTTGTTGGTGACTCAGATGGGTCACAAATATATCACCAGGGATAATTAGATAGTACCTTAACTTCACATCCCCAATAGAGTGACCATTTCTGTTGGTGATCAAATCGACAGAGGGTTTGCCAGCTCCAATGCACAGGTTGATTCGGCCAACAGATACAGGAGGTTGTGTGAGCTGCCTCCCCTTCACTTTTGGTTCTGCCGCACAAAGGGGGGTGTCCCTATTTGCTAAAGATGTAACCTTGACTAGCTCAATGACAGAAAGATTTAGCTTGACAGCAACAGGCAGAATTCTCTCATGTGTGGACCAAGATTTGCATGATAGATCACAAGGTTAGCAACATTCTTGGACATATTTGTCTATTCAGGGATGAGAGTATGCAGGGGGTTCCTAATCCTACTCCTACAACTAACAAGTGGAAGTTATGAAAATGGTGGATTTGATGTTTTGGATGCAAGACAAGGGGTTTTGGATCATAACTACTAACCCAGGAGCAGACTGGTGCCTATCTCAGGGCAATGGAGTCAACTAGACGTATACATAAGAATGGCTTGCAACTGTCATTCGAGTTTCAAGGGGTTGGAACTGATGCTTGCCTTACAAACATCACCCAAGAATGGGTATCTAACTGCCTCTACTTACAAATATCCCTGCTGACATACAATCTTCTCCATACTTAACCTAAAACAGTTTAATCCACTCCTTGAATGGAAGTTAGAGATGAAGCATGCAATACACAAATCTGTATTCTAGAATCTGAGAAACCCTTAGCAACCAGATTCAAAAGAAGAAAATGCATGCAACAAATGGAGAGTGACAGCTAGACACATGCAACAAGCATTTTTCATATACAATGACAAGAAACTGAATATATGTGCAAGATACACTCAGATGCAACTCATAAACTCTAGAGAGATAGAACAACCAGGATCATGCCCTGTTCTTCGTTATTCACACAAAAATGCCCAAGTCTTCAACAACCTTACAAATGAGAAACATAGCCTGCTATATACAACAAGAAGGTACTCAGCATTAATCACTAGGCAATTCAAAATTTACCAGATACAGTTCCATGAGAGAATGGCACTCAACATTGAATGCAGCTAGTGGAGGAAGAGACAGGAAGTGGTTCTCGAGCCCTACGCCACCACCTGGGGATTCACATCTTCAGTCAGGTACTTGATCCTTCCACATCTTCACCCATACACTGTAACATCCACCTTAATGGCGCACCAACTTGCAGCTTTGGGAAAAACAGTTAACTGTGCGCCTTTTGAAACTTTCTCGCCAAGAAATATGACACTGATATTTCAAATATATGTGCAAACTAATTATCCCACATGCACCCCACGGCAACCTCTTCAATACTTTATATACTAGGTTATGAGCATATATGATGTTGGTGATTTTGCTCCTGACGATGCCAATATAAACCTCATCGTGACCCTTCTGCATGATATCTTGTCGGCCAGACCCCTGATATCGGCGAGCCACCTACATGTTCACCTAATATGAAATATCACCCCAATATTTCACATCACCCTGATGTGAAATATCACCCCGCGGGAAATATCACCCCGCGGGAAAATATAACCTGATAAAAAATATCACCCTGATGCTTAAATATCAGCCTGATGACCAACCTTACCTTCATGTGAAATATCACCCAATATTCACCCTCATCGGCACAACCTGATGCATCGAAGGAAGATCCTCCTACTTTGCCGATACCATATGTCTTCCCGATGATCCACCTGATCACATCCACTAATATCCTGATGATGTCACCATCACATTGCAATATCAGGGTGATCTTCGTAAGATGACTGATGTTTAAAATATGATCCCCCTAGGACCTAGATGACGTCATCATCATGTCTGCATAAGGTGACATTCAGCGGGGTGATATTCGTAAGATCACCTGATATTTAAAATATCACCCCCCGCAAGAATATCAGGCCGCACTGTAGCACTGCTGTAACATCGGGGTGATGTTTGAATATGACTGATATTAGAAATATCACCTCCGCTTCAGAAAATTAGGTTGGTATGAAAAATGACCCTCGCAAGAAATATCAGGATGATGACTGGAAATATGATGATGATGACCCCCCCAGAAGAAAATATGATGCTGATGTTGAAAAATGCCGAGGAAGTCCAAAGACTTAAAACTTTTTTTGGACTTTTTGGGAGGGTGCCTGCATGTTTAAATGCTTGAAACCTTACTGCTCATGTAGGCACCAATAGTCAGGATTCATGGGTTACCTTTGAGTATTGCATCTGACAGAGACAACAAATTTGTGGGACATTTTTGGAGAACCTTGTGGAAAAGATTGGGTACAAATTTGTCTTTAATTCAGCCTATCATCCTCAGATTGATGGCCAAACTAAGGTTGTGAATAGGTCATTAGGAAATCTACTGAGATGTTTGACAAGAGAACATGGCAGTAGTTGGGATGTGGTACTCCCACAAGCAGAATATGCCTATAATGATTCTACAAACAGAAGTACAGGTCTAAGTACTTTTGAAGTTGTCTATGGTAGTCATCCTAGAGGAATTTTTGAATTAAGAGATGTTCAAGGGTTGGACAAAAGGAGTGGACATGCTAATACATTTGCAGAGGCTATGAAAGAGATCCATCAACAAGTCAGAGATACTCTACACAAGAATAGTTAGAAGATCAAGGCTAGAGTGGATCAAAGGAGAAGGGATGTGTAGTACCAAATAGGAGATATGGTCATGGTTCATCTCAACAAGAATAGACTACCCAAGGGAAGTCACAACAAGTTGATGATGAGAAAAATTAGACCTTGTAAGATTTTAGAGAAATATGGTCCTAATGCTTACAAAATTGAACTCCCTGATGATATTGCTATTTCACCTATATTCAATGTTGCTAATCTAACATTATATAGGAGCCTTGATACAGGAGAAGGTACAATAGATTCTGTCCAAGACAATGCAGAGTGGGTGCAACATTTACTACCTAAGGAACCACTTAAGACCGAGTGCATCGTGGATAGCAGGACATCCAAGAAGACAAGAAATCAGACCTATTTTGAGCACTTAGTCAAATGGTAAGGACTTCTAGACTCAGAAGCCACATGGATCCTGGAAGCAGACATCATAAAATAGGGTGGTGATTTGCAGCAGTTAGTCTCTAAGAGGACTTGAGAAAACTTTCACCCGGGGTGTATGGTGCAGGAGCACCTAGAAAATCCTATTTTCTTTTGTAATAAGGTCTATTTGACCAATGCATTTTCATTTCAGTTTGTCTTTAGGTCCTTCAGGACCTAGAACCCATTTTATAAGTCCTAAGTAACTTAAAACACACTTTTGTCATATTGTATTAACGTAGTGCCAAAACAGGGCAGTAGGATAATTTGAGGTTGTTGGATTGGTTGGTCTTCCAACTGTTTGCATCGGTTGGTTTTCCAACTACTAGAAGGTTGAGTTGACAAAAATCAAAAAGGAGGAGAAGAAGAGGAGGAATGTAATCATGCATTGTTCTAAAGAGAAATAAGATCCTTCTATTATGTCAATCTAGTTTTAATTTTTTGTAACTGTAAATTGTGTAACTATAGATTTTTGTTCGAAGTGTAGTCCTTTATGTGCATTCCATTGTTGCAGAATGCCAACGTGAAGCATTCCACTAGTACAATTTCTATAGGAATCCATGGAATGGCTTCATTGTACAGTGTTTGCTTTTGTTTTTTTGTTTTGTTTTGTGTTCGACGGTGTAGAGGATCTAGACAAAGTGTTTCTACACAGTAGATTTGTTGGCAAGAGACACTATATGGATTCATGGTTGTTGTCATTGATGGCAACAAAGGTCATCCCACATATCCGCAAGTCATAATGTGTCTCTACCGGAAGTCAGAATAAAGATTGTTGTGGTCCGGTGAACAAGAACAGAGCATGTGGCAAGGTCCGACAGATTGATCCGGATCTCTCAGAGGAAGTGTCTTGGTGCAGTGCAGATTTGGGGAAGTCAAGAGGACTACCTTGAGTGGTATATTCCAAGGATTTAGCCTCCGGTGATGGACAAGGAGAAAGATATGAATAGTTGAGTACCGGATTCCTGAGAGACAGTGAAAACAGAGGAAGAACTGACTGATAGAGTATCAGACTACTTTCCGGATGTGTTACTATTGATGATAGAGGTTGTGAAGGCATGAATCATGTTTGACCGACATGATTAATGATATCTACAAGTATATGCTTGATCCGCATTGCTTGGTGAGGAAGGATTCAGCCGATAGAACAAGAGTTTGTAAGAAACTAGACTGTTCCGGATGCCGACTAGAAAGGTGATGAAATTACTTGTGCGGATATATATAGAGGATGGATTTAGTTGTGAAGTGTGTGATGATGTGAAGATATATGCGAAGAAGTACAGAACAGAGCAGAAGTAGCAAGAAAGATCCGGTATGTGAAAGATAGCAGAATAAAGAACAGAGGAAAGATGAAGTGCAGCAGATCAGTGTACTGAGCCTAACCGGAACTGAACTCCAGCATATGCAGATGCTTCCAATCAGTTCAAGACTGTGATTCTTATCACTTTGTAGACAGTGTGTCTTCTTGTAGGCAGTGGGCCTCTTGTGAGCAGTGTGCTCGGGCAGTGAGCCCTAATTGGCAAGTGCCATTTTGTAAATTTCTATTCTTCTAACAGAGAATAATTTTTGGGTTAATCACCCCATGGTTTTCTCCCTTAACAGGGTTTCCACGTCAAAAATTACTGTGTCATGTGTTTCTTATTTCATGGTAATGTTTTTGTGTTTGATTCAATGCTGCATTAATTAATAAGAAAGTTCAAAAGGGAAAATAATTAGGATAACTGATTCACCCCCCCCTCTCAGTTATCAACAATTGGTATCAGAGCTAAGTTCCTCCTAATAGAGCCTAACAGCTTGAGGAAGATCTGGGAGTTCAAATGGATGCATATGGTTTAAGGGAGCAACTCAAGACTGCTCTTGAGGATCTTGAACAGTCAAATTCTGAAGTCAATGAATTAAAGGAAAGACTCAAACAGGCTGATGAATTCATGAGAGAATTAAAAGACAAATTAAGTCTCTCTATGAAAAAGAGAAAGGAGCTGCTCCAACAGTTGGCAAGACAAAGTGAAGAAAGCAATACAAATGAAGAATTGACTGAGCAAACCAAGTTATGTGAAAAGTTATCAAAAGAAGTCATTATGTTAAGACATGAAATGGAATCAGGAACTATAAAGTTTACTCAAGAGATTGAAGAAAAAAGAAAGGCTGAAGACAATCTAAGACAATCTCTTAAAGAAAAATCAGAAGAATGCCACCAGATGGACAGGATTATCAGACATCTTGAATCTGATCTTGAAGATGCCAAAGATAATGAAGAAAAACTTGAGGATCAAATTGCCTCTCTCAAAAGAGACCTTCAAACAGCAAATGAATATAAAGAGAAATTCAAGATAAGTTCTGCTCAACTTGAAGTTCTTCTTGGAAGTCAAAAGAGGACAGATGACAAGTATGGTTTGGGATATGAGAAAGGAGAAAGCTCCGGATCCGGTCAGAAGAATCTTGGATTAGAAAATCCAAGGAGCAGGCCTAGAAGACCTCCGGTAAGACAGCCAAATGCTCAAAGATATCCATCCTTCAATGGATACTGCCACAGCTGCAACCACTTTGGTCACAAAGCTAATCAGTGCAGAATGAGAATGAATCAGATTAATTCATCCTTCTCCGGACAGTGCTTCAACTGCAAAAGGTATGGACACAAATCCCATGAATGCAGAATTATGCAAGTAAACAAATCATTCAAAGGTAGATGCTTTACATGCAATAGAGTAGGTCATATGGCTAATCAATGCAGATCAAGAGGATATCAGTCAAATATGCAAAGAAATGTTATTTGCCAAATCTGCAATAGGTCTGGTCATAATGCTAAAGTCTGCAGAAACAAGTATCAGGACAAAAGAGGTCCGGTGTATAATCAGAATCAAGACAAGGGTAAACAAAAGATGAATGCGGATGAAGTTAGGAATCAGATGAGCAAGATTTGGGTGAAGAAAAGTTCAGAGAATGTAGAGGTTGGATCCGCACTAGACTCTGGTGCTGATATTTCTTCTGGAAATTAAAAAGTGAGCTCAGGCTCAGGGGGAGACTCAAAGAAAATCCTATTCCCCCAGCCAAACAAGTGGTGCCGGATGTGGCACAAGATGCGGATTAAAGGGTTTGTAGATATGAGTCTTGAGATGCTTCAGTAAAGTTTTCAGAGGTCCGCTTGGAGTTATGAAGAAGCTGTGATCAATCAAATAAGACCTGTTCAGGGAGATGCTCCGGTATGACAAAGGATTACAAAAGGTCCGGAGAGATCCGGAAGTGCACTATCTTGTTCTGCGGATTGGACAGAGTGTTTGGGATGTTCTTGTAATATGTTACCTCGATTTATTCATGATTGAAAGATCCGGATGATATTCACAGATCAGGACTAATCCGGGATACTCCAAGCTATCTAGACAAGGCAAACCGGAATAATGTAGGTGAAGCATTTATTGCAGACAGATATTAGGGTTTGCGGAGCAATATAAGGGATTTCTCAAAAGTTATTTGCTCATTCTGCACTCAAGAAGAAGCGAATAGTGGAGCTCTGCAACAAGATTCATCAAGCACACCAAGGATCTCCTGCCGAAGTCATTGCATAAAGAAATCAATCCAATCACTCCGTGCAAATCGAAGGCGCATAAGGTATTCTCCATTTTTCATTACCTCACTGCAAATCTTTGAAGAATGGCTACTCCAAATATAGTTAAGATCTCTGATAGACCTCGCCCCTCATTCAAGAAACATCCTTACAAATCATTGGAGGTAGATCCACTAGGAGCCTTCTCTAGTGTTCCTCATGGTGTATTGCATATGGAAGATATTAGGGTTTACATCCATGCGAATCTTGAAGACTTTGGAGAATCAAAACTGATGGATATCTATCACAAACAATTGATAGATGACTCCTTTGAGATCAAACCTCAGTATAAAGCCATCCAGGATAAACACTTTGCACAGTGCATTCATTTCCCCTGTTTTGAAGAAGATGAATGGGTCCGGTATGTACTAAGTAGAGTACATGACAACTTCCTATGGTTGAACAAGCCCTTCAAGATCACCAAGGACGCAATTAGGGCTGTAACCGGTCTGCACTCATCCGGTGGATTACCTATTCTCAAATCTGTCAAAAATCAGACAGTCAGTGATGCAACCGGATCCAAGTTTGACAAAAGAGCTATGACAGTTGATGACATCATTGAACTGGATGTAAAATTTGCAGCTATGATAATTGGTTACAAAATCTATCACTCCAGTAGGGAAAATTTAGTACCGGGAACTGCAATCTACACAGCCTATCAGATGTTAAAGGAGAATGCAGACTATGACTTGTGCGAGCTTCTAGTAAACCAACTCTTTGAAAATCTGCAGAAGATTAAGAAGGACAAGAAAAACTCCTTCAAATATGGCAATCTGATCCTTTGTCTCTTCTTTTACTACATGAATGAGCTTCCCGGATCCAGTGGATGGGTATGGCAAAATGACAGACCGGTTGCCATCCAAATCAGAGACTATTTGCATGAACTTGGGGATGCCAAAGCAAGAAATACAGCTCTATGGGGATACTTCAAGAACTTCCAAAGCATGATGCATGCAAGAGAAAGAATACCCCAATCCCTTGTAGAAAAGTACAAAGACACAGTATGCTTCATGGTTGAAACAGATCAGTGTCTAATGGAGGCAGTAGAGCCAAGGACTGTTTGGATCATGCCCATGGGGTATGAAGTGGATGAACAGATAGTAGAGCTGCATGTTCAACACATGCTAAGCCAGCCCAAAGATCCTAAAGCAGAAAGGTTCGGAACCTTTGAGGAACTGAGTGTAAAAATACATGTAGAACTCAGGGAACCGGAGATAAAGAGAAAGGTAAGAAAAGAAGTTGAGCATATTGCTCAAGGCCTAGGAATCTCAAAAGAGGCACTTGATGCCAGCCGGGAAAAGAGGAGGAAGGCTGAGGAAGAAGAGAAAAGTAAAGAAAGTGTTCCGGTTGAAACTCCCACCCGGACCAGATCATCAAAAAGATCTGCACCTCCCTCAACCAAAAGTTCAAAACTGGAAGTCCAGGCATCCGGTAAAAGATCCAAGACAAAAGCCACAAGGGCTTATAAAAGCCAAAAGGATGAAGAGGAAACAGAGTCAGATGAGGGAGTAAAAGAAATAAAGAAGCAGAAGAAGAAAGGATCCGGTAAACCCTCCTCAGGACAAGACAAGGATGAAATGGCAGAGGTATCTGTTGAAAAGCCCACTCTGTCTCTAGAGAATGTAATCAAGTCGGTCACGGTGGATGGAAACCTTCAACCAATGACTGAATCTTATGATGACTTCAGTGAGGCTGACCAAAAGACTCTGCAGGAAGCCACAGTCAAATATCTGAACATATATAATAAGGCTTTCATTGAGATCATATCTCTTATTCCTAAAAGCCTAGAAAAAGAATTGGAAGTAAGAAAGAACAATGCTCATGCAAAAGATCTTGAGATCCAGGAGCAGATAGCTATTCAGCTATATCCTCAAATTGATCCCAAGACAATGAACATAATCTTCAAGGACTACAAAGATGAGTTCAGAAGTAAAGCCAGGATGAATCAACTCATGCTTGGTGAGACTGACAAAGTGGCCCAAGAGACAGAAGAGATCCTCCGGAAGGCCTTCAAAAGGTTCAATCTTCCTGTTGTAGAGGACTTAGGTGCAGAAACAGCTGCGGATTTGGAATCATCTGTTCCGGAAGAAGTGGGCCCTGAACATACAAGCATCTCTCCTCTGGTTTCCCCTACAGTCTCCGGATCCAAAGAAGAAGAGCAATTACAGGAGAAGGAAGCAGGGGTGAAAGATAAAGAGGTTGACAGTTCCAAGACTGCAGAAGAAAAGAAACATCTGTCTCCGGCAAGAGACACTGCACAAACTGTTCAACAATTTTTGAGCAAAGAAACTTTAGAGATTGATGAACCGGAGCTTCTAAAAGGCCCATTCGACTTTGACTCTCTCTCTCCGGTACAAACAATGAAGATAGCTTCATTTGCAAATGCCAAGGCAAATGAAAAACTCCTGAAGTCTCATATGGAAGACTGTGAGTTGATAGAGGCTGCTTCTGGAGTACTTGTAAAGATTATGCCATCAATCCAGATAGATCCGACAGCCTCCTCTTCCGGTAATCTAAAAACCTTAGTCAGCAGTGTTGATACACATTTTGATTCTCTAGAAAAATCAGCTGAAGAAAAAGTCCGGAAGGAATTTTTGAATAAAAGATTTTTAGAAGTATTAGAATTAATCTCTAAAGATAGGAAGATTGTGAGCATTGGAATAAAGAGCTTAGAGAATTCTCTTAAGGATGGCGGTGACATCTATAAATTTTGTATATCCTGGCCAAAGGCAACAGCAGCAATTGATAAGAAAATAAAAGAGGAACAGGACAAGCTACAAAGCTTATCTCAAAGTTTTGATCCTCTCTCTTCCTCCATAATAAATCAAGAATGTCAGACTATTGCAGTCTTGAATGAAATAAAGAATCTTGAGAAGGAAAGGAAGAATATCACTAACTGGATGGGAGAACTTAGAAGGATTATAATCCCTAAGTTGGAAACTATGCATGAGGCCATCAGTGATGCTCAGACCACCGCCCAAACAAAAGATCCGACAGATCTCAAGCGGGCAGAAGCTTTTGCATTTTTGTTGAGTGGTCACATTTCAATTTTGGATAGAATGAAGCAAAGTTGGGCTACAGAAATGATCCAATTGCAGACATCCTTTGCAGACATTCTTCAGTATATGTGAGTATGTAAATATGCGGCTATGTATAGAAAATTTTTGAAAATTTTGGTGTGCGGACCCCACCCTTTGCCATTGATGTCAAAGGGGGAGTGAGGAGCAGTGAAAAATGAGGAATCCAACTAAGGGGGAGTTCCGGAAATTGTATATAAAGACAGAGCATCAGCAAAGGGGGAGCATAGTGAAAACACTTAGTCATTTTTCACTAAGTGTTGCCATCAATGCCAAAGGGGGAGATTGTTGGCAAGAGACACTATATGGATTCATGGTTGTTGTCATTGATGGCAACAAAGGTCATCCCACATATCCGCAAGTCATAATGTGTCTCTACCGGAAGTCAGAATAAAGATTGTTGTGGTCCGGTGAACAAGAACAGAGCATGTGGCAAGGTCCGACAGATTGATCCGGATCTCTTAGAGGAAGTGTCTTGGTGCAGTGCGGATTTGGGGAAGTCAAGAGGACTACCTTGAGTGGTATATTCCAAGGATTTAGCCTCCGGTGATGGACAAGGAGAAAGATATGAATAGTTGAGTACCAGATTCCTGAGAGACAGTGAAAACAGAGGAAGAACTGACTGACAGAGTATCAGACTACTTTCCGGATGTGTTACTATTGATGATAGAGGTTGTGAAGGCATGAATCATGTTTGACCGACATGATTAATGATATCTACAACTATATGCTTGATACGCATTGCTTGGTGAGGAAGGATTCAGCCGACAGAACAAGAGTTTGTAAGAAACTAGACTGTTCCGGATGCCGACTAGAAAGGTGATGAAATTACTTGTGCAGATATATATAGAGGATGGATTTAGTTGTGAAGTGTGTGATGATGTGAAGATATATGCGAAGAAGTACAGAACAGAGCAGAAGTAGCAAGAAAGATCCAGTATGTGAAAGATAGCAGAATAAAGAACAGAGGAAAGATGAAGTGCAGCAGATCAGTGTACTGAGCCTAACCGGAACTGAACTCCAGCATATGCAGATGCTTCCAATCAGTTCAAGACTGTGATTCTTATCACTTTGTAGACAGTGTGTCTTCTTCTAGGCAGTGGGCCTCTTGTGAGCAGTGTGCTCGGGCAGTGAGCCCTAATTGGCAAGTGCCATTTTGTAAATTTCTGTTCTTCTAACAGAGAATAATTTTTGGGTTAATCACCCCGTGGTTTTCTCCCTTAACAGGGTTTCCACGTCAAAAATTACTGTGTCATGTGTTTCTTATTTCATGGTAATGTTTTTGTGTTTGATTCAATGCTGCATTAATTAATAAGAAAGTTCAAAAGGGAAAATAATTAGGATAACTGATTCACCCCCCCCCTCTCAGTTATCAACAAGATTGACCTAGCATCTCCATGTGCTAGGGTTTAGCTGAAAGGGAGAAAGTAAACTATGTGAGTTTCAAATCTATCGGTGCATCGGCTAGAACCTGTAAGTACTCACCGACGAGAAGAGTCTCGCTAAAGATGAATGCCATCGGCATATCGCTTACCGATTGAGGTGTATCGGGGTGGTAAGGGATAAGTGATACCAACAGAGATCCATCGGGAGAAAGCAGCTAGCGGCAAGCAATCTTAAGGTTTGGCCGATAGCATTCGTCTGGCCGATGAGTGACTGCAGTGAACAGTGTATTGGTGAAGTAGAGTCTAAAGTAGCCGATAGTACTTTTCTTGTCGATAGAGAAAGAGTGTTGAACCTCACATCGGACTAAATAAGACTTCGGGAAGATAAGTTAGAAAGTGTTGCCGTATATAAAAATGTTCAATGGTTCAATGGTTCAAAGGTTAAATTTTTTGATTAATTGTCTGTTCTCGCTGTGCGCTCCTCATCATATTTGTATCAAAGCGAGTTTTGAAGATCACTTGGGTGGTGTGGTCTTGGTGTATGTCAGACAAGGAAAGTGAAGTAGAGGCTGACATGATGCCTCTTAAAAGCATGTCACAAGATGCAGTGAAGAAATTGATTGAAGAGATGTTTGAGTCCAAGCTCGAGGAATTGAAAAGAACCAAGAGTAAGGATAGGGAAGATGAAAGTGGCAGCGATGAAGGAGATACAGAAATTGAGGGAACCAATAAGAGGACAGAGGAGATACCAGTAGACCAAAGGGCATTTATAGATGCTTTGAAGTCAGTCAATAGGGACACCATAGATGGGTTACCCATGTGTAGTGGAAGTGTGGAAGCTGAAGAGGTGATTGATTGGATTGACGCATTGAGCAATCATTTCAAATACAAAGAAGTCCCTGATGATAAGAGCGTTAAATTGGCAAAGGCAAGGTTGAAGGGGTTTGCTCTTGCATGGTGGAATTATGAGCAAGGAGAGAGAGTCAAGGAGGGGAAGAATATGATAACCTCCTGGGAAAGGATGAAGACCAAAATCAAGGCACAATTCTTACCTCTGGACTATAACATACAGATGTATAAGAAATTGCAAAACCTTAGACAAAGAGAGCTTGATGTGAGAATAGCCTAAGGATGAACATCCAAGATAAGATCAACATCTTAGCACAGAAACAGTGAACAAGTGTTTCCAAATGGCCTGAAGGGCTGAAGAGAAGATAAAGAGAAAGAGTGAGCAGAATAATAAAGGTAGAGGAGGAATAAGTTTCAGAGGTAGAGGCAATTTTGGAGGAAGAAGTCCTAACCAGAGGCCTAGTCGTGAGTCTAGCCAAGAAGAGCAAGTTGGGGACTCAAGTAGCAGAGGAGGTTACCAAGGAAGAAGGCCTAATGGAAGAGGTGGGACAAATTGATTGGGTAGAGGATCCAAGTTCTCCAATATGAGATGTTATAACTACAATTAGATAGGGAAAACGACATACAAGTGTCCAGAGAAGGCCTCAACTTCTCATAGTGGTGAGTAGAGAACCACTTTGATTCAAGAAGATGCAAGGATTGTGACATCTCCTAAAGTGAATCTAGAATCAGAAATGGGAGAAAATCTGATGATCAAGAGGACGCTGCTCAAGGAACCAGTGCAAACTGAATGGTCTCAAAGAAGGGCTTTGTTTAGAATCAACTGCAAGATCCAAGGTAAGGTTTGTAAAGTTATTATTGACTCTGGTTCTACTGATAATATTATATCTTTGGAAGTAGTGAATAAGTTGAATCTAGAAAAAACACCCCATAGTAGTCCATATAAAGTCAGTTGGTTGAACAAGGGGCAGCACATACTCATTAATGAATAGGCATGGGTAGAATTCAGTATTGGGGGGTATAGAGATAAAATTTTGTGTGACATCCTTCCAATGGATGCTTGCCATCTTTTGCTGGGTAGACCATGGCAGTTTGATAGAAAGGCTCGTCATGATGGAGAAAAGAATGCTTACTCATTCTAAAAGGATGGTGTGACTTATAGGATACAGTCATTGGTAGAAGAGGATCCACAACATGTAGGGTCTAGTGTAATGATGGTAGGAGAGAAAGAATTCATGGACACATTAAAGGAAGGTGATGGAGTAGGTTTTGATTTGATTGTGAAGCCTAATGGAGAAAAGAAGAAAAGTGTGAGAGAAGTAGGGCCTAAGGAGGTCAGAGATTTGCTTGAGAGTTACAAAGGAGTGATTGCAAAAGATATACCGGATTCCCTACCATTAGTCAGAGACATTAGCCATCAGATAGACCTCATACCAGGAGCGATACTTCCTAATAAGGTAGCATATAAAATGACCCCTCAGTAGAATGAAGAGATAGCAAACCAGATTGAAGAACTCCTAAACAAAGGGTTGATAAGGAAGAGCCTTAGCCCACGTGTAGTACCTACTATTTTAGCCCCAAAGAAGGATGGGAAATGGAGACTGTGTACTGATTCTAGGGCAATAAATAGGATAACCATCAGGTATAGGTTTCCTATTCCTAGAATTGAAGACCTAATGAACTACTTGGGAGGTGCTACCTATTTCTCTAAGATAGACTTGAAGAGTGGGTACCACCAGATAAGGATAAGAGAGGGGGATGAGTGGAAGATAGCTTTCAAAACCAATGTAGGGTTGTATGAGTGGCTTGTGATGCCGTTTGATCTTTCAAACACCCCGAGCACCTTTATGAGGTTGATGGATGAGGCGTTGCAGGAATTCATAGGGAAATTTGTGGTAGTCTACCTTGATGATATCTTGGTGTTCAGTAAGAGAAAGGAAGAGCACTTGGAACATTTGGAGATAGTCTTGAAGAGGCTACAAGATCAGAAGTTACTGATAAACTTGGAAAAGTGTGACTTCATGAAACAAGAATTGGTGTACCTAGGTTTTGTCATCTCTAAGGGTGATTTGAAAATGGATCTTTCCAAGGTAGAGGCTATTTTGAAATGGCCTACACCTCGGACAGCAGGAGAGGTTAGAAGTTTCCATGGCTTGGCCACATTTTACAGGAAATTTATTAAGAACTACAGTGATATTTGTGCACCTATGTTAGAGACCATCAAGGTGGAGACAAGGTGAAATTTGTGTGGACAAAAGAGACATACCAGAGTTTTGAAAGTCTAAAGCAGAAAGTTGCCAAGTATCTTGTCTTAGTACTTCTTGATTTCAATAAGGTTTTTAAAATTGAATGTGATGCAAGTGGGTTAGCCATAGGAGCGGTGTTGAGTCAAGAAGGCAAAGCAGTAGCCTTTTGCAATGAAAAATTGAATGAATCTAAGAGGAAGCACTCCTCTTATGATTTAGAGTTGTATGCCATGGTACAAGCTCTGAAGAAGTTGAGGCATTACTTGCTTCCTAAAGAATTTATTGTATACACTGACAATCATGCTCTCAATTTTTTGAATGGACAGGAAAAGCTCAACCACAGACACATGAAATGGGTGGAAAGTCTTCAAGCATACACCTTCATCATCAAGCATAAGAAAGGAATAACCAATAAGGTTGCTGATGCTGTAAGTAGAAGGGTGCTGACAATGCAAGAAGTGTAGCTACAAAGCATGGGTGTTGAGGCACTCAAAGGATTGTATGAAGAGGACCAAGATTTCAAGGAGATTTACAAGGTATGTAGTGAGTTTGCCAATGCTTTCCACAATGATTTTTCAGATTATACATTGTAGGATGGACTTTTGTTTAAAGGGAGTCAACTATGTATCCCTAAGTGTTCAATGAGGGATAATATAGTGAAGGAGAAACATAGTGGTGGCTTAGGAGGACATTTTGGGCTCAATAAGACCTTAGATCTAGTAAGAAGATTTTCCTTTTAGCCAAAGATGCAATCTAATATCAGAAGGTTTGTTGAGAGTTGTATTGTATACCAAAGAGCAAAGGGGGTTTCAACTAATGCAGGACTGTACCAACCTTTGCCCATACCAGACAGACCTTGGGAAAGTTTGAGTATAGATTTTGTGATGGGATTGCCCAAGACAAGGACAGATTCTAACATTGTGTTTGTTGTGGTAGATAGATTCAGAAAGATAGCTCACTTTATTCCTTGTAAGATCACTAATGATGCTAGTTACATTGCAGGTTTGTTCTTTAAAGAAATTGTCAAGATTCATGGGCTACCTTTGAGTATTGTATCTAACAGAGATAGCAAAATTATGGGACATTTCTGGAGAACCTTGTGGAAAAGATTGGGTACAAATTTGTCTTTTAGTTCAGCCTATCATACTCAGATTGATGGCCAAACTGAGGTTGTGAATAGGTCATTAGGCAATATGCTGATATGTTTGACAAGAGAACATGGTAGTAGTTGGGATGTGGTACTCCCACAAGTAGAATATGCCTATAATGATTCTACAAACAAAAGTATAGGTTTAAGTCCTTTTGAAGTTGTCTATGGTAGTCAGCCTAGAGGAATTTTTGAATTGAGAGATGTTTAAGGGTTGGACAAAAGGAGTGGACATGGTGATGCATTTGCAGAGGCTATGAAAGAGATCCATCAACAAGTCAGAGATACTCTACACAAGAATAGTCAGAAGATCAAGGCTAGAGTGGATCAAAGGAGAACAGATGTACAGTACCAAATAGGAGATATGGTCATGGTTCATCTCAACAAGAACAAACTACCCAAGGGAAGTCACAACAAGTTGATAATGAGAAAAAATGGACCTTGTAAGATTTTAGAGAAATATGGTCCTAATGCTTACAAAATTGAACTCCCTGATGATATTGCTATTTTACCTATATTCAATGTTGCTGATCTAACATTATATAGGAGTCCTGATATAGGAGAAGGTACATCGGATTCTATCCAAGACAAGGCAGAGTGGGTGCAGCATTTACTACCTAAGGAACCACCTAAGATTGAGTGCATCTTGGATAGCAGGACAGCCAAGAAGACAAGAAATTGGACCTATTTTGAGCACTTAGTCAAATGGCAAGGACTTCCAGAATCAGAAGCCACATGGATGCTAGAAGTAGACATCATAAAATAGGGTTGTGATTTGCAGCAGTTAGTCTCTAAGAGGACTTGAGACAACTTTCACCTAAGGAGTATGGTACAGGAGCACCTAGAAAATCCTATTTTCTTTTGTAATAAGGTCTATTTGACCAATGCATTTTCATTTCAGTTTGTCTCTAGGTCCTTCAGGACCTAGAACCCATTTTGTAAGTCCTAAGTAACTTAAAACACACTTTTGTCATATTGTATTCACGTAGTGCCAAAATAGGGCAGTAGGACAGTGTGAGGTAGTTGGATTGGTTGGTCTTCCAACTGTTTGCATTGGTTGGTTTTCCAATTGTTGGCAGGTTGAGTTGATAAAAACCAAAAAGGAGGAGAAGAAGAGGAGGAATGTAATCGTGCATTGTTCTTAAGAGAAATAAGATCATTCTATTATGTCAATCTAGTTTCTATTTTCTGTAACTATAAATTGTGTAACTGTAGATTTTTGTTTGAAGTGTAGTCCTTTCTGTGCATTCCATTATTGTAGAATGTCGACGTGAAGCATTCCACTGGTATGATTTCTATCAGAATTAGTGGAATGGCTTCAATGTATAGTATTTTCTTTTGTTTTCTTGTTTTGTTTTGTGTTCGACGGTGTAGAGGATCAAGATAGAGTGTTTCTGCATAATAGATTGACCTAGCATCTCCATGTGCTAGGGTTCAACTGAAAGGGAGAAAGTAAACTATGCAAGTTTCAAATCTATCGGTGCATCGGCCAGAACCTATAAGTGCTCGCTGATGAGAAGAGTCTTGCCAAAGACGAATGCCATTGGCATATCTCTTACTGATTGAGGTGTATCAGGGTGGTAAGGGATAAGTGATACCGATGGAGATCCATCAGGAGAAAGTGGCTAGCGACAAGAGATCTTAAGTTTTGGCCGATAGTATTCGTTTGGCCGATGAGTGACTACATTGATTAGTGTACTGGCGAAGTAGAGTCTAAAGTAGCCGATAGTACTTTTCTTGCCGATAGAGAAAGAGTGTTGAACCTCACATTGGAGTGAATAAGACTTTGGGAAGATAAGTTGGAAAGTGTTGCCGAATACAAAAAGGTTCAACGGTTCAATGGTTCAAAGGTTAAATTTTTTGATCAATTGTCCGTTCCCGCTGTACGCTCCTCATCACATGTGAAGGATGATGTCATGGTAATGACAACTCATTTACCCCGTTTGAGTTGGACTTTAGATTTCCAAGTGAATAGATGCCAACACGGTGGCCCTCATGGGTCATCGCCTTGCTAGCTTCGTAGGTCTTTTCATTCCTTGTTAACTGATTTGGGTGTGGCAATCTCACATTAGCCATATAATGAAGAAAATTATATCCTAAACAAGTTAGGGATTTTGAAGGACATTTATGGGAATTTGGGGTGTGTGGCTTGCATTCACTTTAATGAGTATCAGTTTATTTCTAAATTGTTCAAAGAAACCTTATTAATTGCCAATCTTTGTAGTTGTATCCCTCATTGTTGGCTTAGTAAGTTTAGAAGGACGGGGGGTGACAAGGTGCATACTGAGTTGACATCGTGTGGTGAGTTTAAGGAAGACTCACAAGTTTGGAGCATTACCTATGAGGGGGGTTATGCCATTCTTTGAATGCTTGAATGGTTTTGATGAGAATTTGTCTATCTAATTTGCTATGTCGTGGGATGTGGACAGAAGGGTGAAGGTTGGTGGTGTTTATTTTGTTGTTTCTGAGAAGTCCATTGCCAATGCCACAAGCCTACAATGTAAGTGCAAAAGGTTGAAAAATCAAACTAAGATCCAAGATCTGAAGGGACTGAAGCATTTCTGTCAGGAAGGCGAGAAGCAAGTAGGACTACAAGGCAACTTTGAGTGTGAACCCCTGGGACTAGGTATGTTAACTCATTATGAAGTTTTTTACCCTCGAAGGTCATTACAAATGCATCTACCATTACCATTTCACTTTGTTAAACCATTTCAGTAATAAAATGTTGGTGAATTTCCCATTCTATTTGCTTTCCATCCTTGAATCTTTTGTTAAGTTGACTGGGAAAACTTGTGAGGGTAATTCAACTATGGTTGTTGTTCCCCTACATCAGGGTCTTATATTTTGCCTATACCACTATCATTTGGCCCTTTTCCCTGTTCAACCCTGAAAAGATAGCCTTGTCGAAGATAATGCCAATGATGATTCACATGACAATATCCCTCTCAGTGTAAAGTTTGGCAGCCCCTCCAAATTAAAAGCCCTATCTCTTGCTATTGTTGACCCCACTAACCCTATTGACCCTTCTCTAATTCCCATATTGTTCAGGTCTGAGCCCCCTCATCATTACAAACACCTCTTCCCCTAGGGTCCAACATTCTAGCCAGGCCCCTGTGGTAGTCTCTGGGGGTGGGGATGGGTCACATGACCAATCTCGTAAAGATGATGTTCAGGGCCTTTGTAGGCTGATAAGTTTCCCTCCAATCCCTAGAAGAAATAAACACAAAGGCTTGCATAGCCATCCCAACTCTGCCAAAGGTGGAAAGAAAAAAGTCAAAAAAGGTGAAGTGGGTTTGAAGAGTGTGGAATTAGTGACTAAGAAAGGTTTGGATAATCCCTAGCAGCAAAAAGAGGTTGACATTGTTGATGTTAAGGAGATGGATGTGGGCAAGGAAAATACAGAGAGAAGACCTAGCATTCATAGGTCATCTAGGCTGGATGGAGGGAAGCCCAGGTGTTTTAAATAGTTGATTACTCCTTGGCTTCTAATCATGATGACCCTGAGAATGAAATGGAAATTAGGGAGATTAAGACTACTCTTGTGCAGGAATAAGGAGCAAGCCACTTTGGATCAATGAATAATTCATTTTATGATATTGAACAGGAGGAGATTGAGATTCTGGAGACCCCTGATAAGGAGGTGGAGAGTTCCATAGAGGTTGAGTCTAACAAGAAGCTTGTGTAGGAGCTTGATGATGTTAAGTCTTGGCTCTCATCCATGAAGAATAAAGTTCAAGTTCTAGTGACCGCTTGCATGAAGGTCTTCCACAGGGCATCCAATTCCTTTTCTATTTTGCAAGAAGATCATTTTGCTGGGGTTGATGCTGTGTTCAAGAACAAAGAAGAGCTGATCAAGTTGGTTAAAGATGATTGGAAAGAACTGTTGCATTAGTTTCTATGTTTTATGCTTTGGTCTTGGTTTCTTTTTTGATACTATAATGAACTTTTGTTGCTAGTTAGCTCTTTCTGTGCTCCTCATGACCTTTGGCCTATTTTACTTCCCCTGGGGCTTTTTGTTATCAGGATTTGCACTCATGTTTGTAGCTTATCAATATCAAAAACAAAGAACTTATCTAGTATAGGTCCAACAAATGAAACTCAAACTAATTTTTTAGAGGTGAATGTCCAAGAGGATGATAGTGACAACTCATTACTATATGAGAACCAAATATATCAGATTTATAGCATCAATAGCACTATATTTTAAATATTGATACAACTGGTTACATTAGAGATAATGATGATAATACTTTGTTATAGGGAGGTATCGATGACATAATTCAAATTCAAGATACAAAAAGTTCTATTAATGACTAAAGATACAACAAATTCATGTATATATCATATTTTAATGATTCTAATTCTATTAATGCATATAATGATGACTTTTTTAACTTAGATAGTTCCACTTTTAGAGATTGTGAGTGTTCTAAAGAACATAAAGTGAAGTAAATGAATACATAAAGAACATACCTTAGAATTCAATATTCAAGTTGACCAATCCTCCAAAATTTGGCTTCAAAATCTTCAAAGTGATCTTTTTGGCAAGTTCCTTCATATTCAATATTGAATTCTATATAACTCTAGAAGAGGATTAGTGAAATTTATGAAAAAACAAACATATATCATCAAATTCAATCTAAATACATGAAAATTATCTTTGAAACAATATGAAACATAAAAATTTTAGTTTAAATAATCAAATTTTGTCCCAAAACATGTAACACCAGTTCTTATACATTGAAAAAAACAAAAAAAGGTGGTGGGTTGATCAAACAATGATTCTTAAAATGTCAAACACCATGAAAAAGCATTTTCTTGTCTGATAGCACGCATGAAAAGCAAGGAATAATAGACATGTGGGGTCTGAATCAAGGATCCCACATGTTTTTGGCTTCCCAAAATGTGCTCGCATTATAACGTGAGCACATTTTGGGAATCATGAAACCTTTATGCTTTCATGCATGCAAACAAGTATAAGTTTTTTCTCTCTATGTATAAGTATATATATGTATCTATCTATCTATCTATCTATCTATCTCCCTCTCTCTCTCTCTAAACCCCTAAACCCTAAATAATTCCCCTAAACTCTAAACCTTTATCTCCCTATCTCTACCTTTCTAAACTCATAACCCCTAAAACCTCAACTCGATCAATCCTAAACCCTTATGTCCATGTCTCTATCATCCCTCTACCTCTCAATCTCTCTGCTTATGTCTCTGGCCATGTCCCTCACTGTCTATCTCCCTATCTCTCTCCTTGGTCTCCTCTATATCTCCCTATCATTCCTCTATCTAAACCCTAACCTAAAACCTCTAAACCTTAACCCCTAACCCCTAAACCATAAACCCTAAACCTTCAATAATGCCCCTAAATCCTAAAACCAAGCAACCCTAAACCCCTAAACCCCTAAACCCCAAACCCCTAAACCATAAACCCTAGAAGCAACCCTAAACCTCTATCTCCCTATCTCTCCCAATATCCATTAGTCGCCTCTCTCTATCTCTCTCTAAACCCTAAACCCTAACCCCTAAACCCTAAACCTAAGAAAACCTAAACCCCTAAACCTTAAACCCTAAACCCCTAAACCCTAAATAATTCTCCTAAATCCTAACCCCTAAACCCTAAACTTGAGAAACCCTAAACTCATAAACCTCTAATAATGCCCTTGACCCCTAAACCCTAAACTCAAGCAACAAGGCTAAAACCCTAAACCATAAATAATTCCTCTTTAACCCTAACCTCTAAACCCTAAACTTGAGAAACCCTAACTCATAAACCCTAAATAATGTCTCTAAAGGTCTAAGAAACCCTAAACCCATAAACCCTTAATAATTCTCTAAACATGATCAACCCTAGACCTCTCTCTCTCTCTCTCTCTCTCTCCCAAAACACCAAAACCCTAAATAATGCCTCTAAACCCTAACCCCTAACCCCTAAACCTGAGCAACCTAAAACCTCTATCTCCTATCTCTCCCTTATCTCCCTATATCTCTATCTTCCCTCTACCTCTCAATCTCTCTCCCTATCTCTATGGACAACTCTCTCACTCTCTATCTCCCTATCTCTCCCCTCTATCTCTCCCTCACCAAGTTATCGATGAAGGAAATGAAAACAAGAAAACTAGGACTCTCTCTGTAGGAGTCTAGGACAACACTAAGAGGTGGGGTGAATCAGTGTTCTATAAATTTTAACCTTTTGCAAATTTGTTTACAAGACAAAAGAGGAAGACATTGTTAAACACATATACATAAGACTACTAATAAAGAAAGGATATAAACAATACCTCATGAGTAAATCATACACTCACACAGAGAAGATCAATATAAATCATGACACAAGATTTGCATAAGTGGAAAACCCTCTAGGGGTAGAAAAACCACTCCAAAACTGCCTCACTTGCTTTATCAAAAACCTCACTAATTACAATGTTTTGAAGCACCAACTTCAAGGAGCACCAATCCCTAATACATTTAGAAGCACCAACTTCAAGGAGCACAAACCCCTAATTCATACTCAAATTAAAATCGAGAATTTAGAGGGTTTCTCTGTTTCAATACAAATCACTTCTTCTTTTACATATGTCTACCATATCATCATACTTCTCATCAACTCAAATCAATTTGCATACTAGTCTCAATGTCTTTGTTCAATCAATTCATAATTCATTCACCTGATTATCTCTGCATACCAATTCACTTGATGCAATCAATTGCATATTGTCTTTCTAATGATCTTGTCAATCTCTGTATCTGATTCAGTTTATCTTTGTACAATTAATTTCATATTATCTTCATGCTTGATTTGATCCAATCTGTGTCATTCAAGTTGTCTTCAATTTTTCATATCGATTCACATCCATTTCAACTATATTATCAAATTACTTCATCATAAAAATGCTTTCAACACTGCATTTTGGTCCTTACAAAAACTTGCTTTTTCAATGCACCTGAAAAACCATTATATGTAAATTGAATGTCCTTTCACCTTTCACATTCATCTTCATAAGAAAAATCAATTCACCTGCAAAAATACTTTTCATATTCCTTGCAAAAATAAATTTCAATAATATTCCTTTCATGACTTCAATATTTCATCATCCATAAAAATCAAATCTCTTTCATCTTAAAAAATCTCTTCAATTTCCAAATAAATAATTTCTTCAGAAATCTCCAAACCTTTCACCTTCTTTGCACAAACAATTCATCTAAAAAAATAATAAGGTCATTTAAAAAATCTTCAATGAAATCAATAAAATAAAATCTCTGAACATTTTCATCTAAAAAAATCTTTGTTCTTCCATCAAAAATTCATTGATAATCTCCTTTCATTTTCTTTTCATCTTCCTGAAAAATAATCATTTCCAAACAAAATAGGATAATATAAAATTAAATCCCATTCAAAACTTTTTGTATTCTCTTTTAATCTGCAAGAAACAAAATGAAAAGAATCTCCAAGAAAAATCATTTGAAGCTTCCCACAAAAAATCCATCAGCAAAAGATCTTTATTCTCACCTCGTATTCCCTTTTCATCTTTAGCAAGTTAACACTTTACTCATATTTATAAAAATATGAAAATTTCCTTCTTTAACTTCTCTCCCTTGAAAAATAGAAATTAGAATGGATTCTTTGCATTTAAAAAAATTTCTTTTAAAACCTCCACTATAGCTTTAGAAAAAACCTTTATCTGTAGTTTCGACGGTCAAATGAACTTCAAAGTTCAACCACATAGTTTGATTTCTTATTTCAAACTCTATCCATCGATTTCCAAAATTGTGCCCATTGACATTTCAAATGTGACCGTTGATTAGCAATTGGTGCCATAGACACTCAAACGCATTAAGATGAAGACCGATTCTTTGGGTTATGGCTAGCAGAGGGGCCGGTCTTCATATGATGCCGATACCCATAAGTGATGACTTAAGTCATCCTTAACCTGCGCTCCCCAGTCACCACAAAAACATAACATAAAGTGCAAAATGGTTGATGGGCATGTTAGAGTTAAAAACAATGTATCTAAAGCACTTGAAAAAGGGTTTAAAATAGGACTTATGCCCATTAATATCTACAGAGGCACAAAAGAAGATCACAAGATATATTATGTCTTTAACATTAGAAACCTCCATCTGAACATTAGAACCCTTAACACTAGAGATCATTAACACCCTTAATCATTTAACACTATAAATGCTTCATAGATATCATTAAGTGATGATGATATTAATTATGCGAATCCTTGTCATGTGATACTAACACAACCTTGATGCAGAGTATGTAGAAGATACAACAAAACATAAAGACTACCGATTTCACTGAAAGCATGAAGATCACTGATTTCCACTCATGATATGCCACTTCCACTGAAACACACCTAGATACCAAGTCATAATGCCAACGTGAAATGTGAAGACAAACTGACCTTGCTAACAGAATCATCAACTTTTGATATGAGAACAAGAACCTAAATTGTAGTATAAACATGAAATCCCTCCTACTTTATCACTACAAACATTATGAGCACCTAACACCTTCATAATACTAGATGACATCATAACTCTGATTCTTATTTGAAATAACTCTTGACAACTCTTGACTTGGATATTGAACATCATGATGCTCCCGATAGAATCTTATCTTTGCAACTTTGTCATGCTTGAAGATATCATGATTGAATCAATGTTATGTCTAGGAAGATTAAGAATATAAGACAACACAAACAAGTCCTCTTGTGAACACACTTCACCATGACATCATCCTACACATATCAAGACATCTTAATCAAGCACATTCTCGATGAACCTTTTTGACATCAATGACAACCTGTTTCCATCAATCTCCCCCTTTGTCATTGATGACAAAACTCCATAAAGCAATTTCTCTTTCTCCCCCTTTTGACATCTGATGATAAAGACACAAATTTATTTTCTCCCCCTGTGTTGAAGTACACAAGAAAATCATTGCTCATAAATATCACTCCCAATCACTGACAAGAATAACCAACACTGACCACTATCCTGACAGAATGAAACATGTATGTCAACCTCAACATAATATCACTTCTTGAGACAATACCAACTAGTATTACCATTATCAGCTAATTCAAGACCTTTACTTGCCTCTGATTAACTGATGAACAAGGCACCACCATCAATTTTACAAGCATCTCTAGATGTCATAGCTTGAAGCACATACTTGATACTAGAATCACACAAATTGAACATACCTCCCTGAAACATATTAATGATGAGAACCATCAAAGAAACATGCCAGATTATCACATCAAGAACACTTCCATATAAGCATGACTTGACATCCCTGAGCACACTCAAACCAATCTTCATTAACAAGTTCTTCCTGCAACAACACTTTGCACAAATCAAATGCAGAGATAAGGGCTATGATTTGAATTTTTGCATTTTCAGCCACCTTAGCCAACACATGCTAATGTCTGATAAGAGCTTTTTGGAAACATCTTAATCTCTTTGGCATGACAACAAACACTTCACCATATCAAGATCTCATTAAACTGCAACATCATACCAACTCAACCAAGTTATTTAATATCATTAAACTCTTTGTGCAGAGAGCTTTTGAACACCTTATATGCATCATGAACCACTAAACATGTCACTGATCATGAACACCTGTATTAATGACATACACTAAAACTCAAAAACATCAGAAACTTCATTTCAAACATTATCAAGCAAGCATGATAAACAAAACAAGATCATCACATTGATAAACATCAACTGATCTCCTCCTGTAACTTCTTAGGGATAAATGATAGGACAAGAACAACTCCCCCTCACATAATGCTATCTATTATTCAACTAATGATGTAACTTGTGCAAGATGCACAAGTTTAGGATTTGCCTTCTCATGATTCTATTTTTGCTTCCACACTTTTACAAGTTCTTTCTTTCTCTAGACCTTTATACCTTCTTTTCTTTACAACTTTTTCAAATTAGGTGAAGCATACATTCTGTAACTCTGTGCTTTGTGTCCAAGAGTGTTACAATTATAACAAACTATGTTACAATCATAATCAAATGACTGATAGTACCTTTGAGCACTCATGCTAAGCTTCCATGTAGGATCATACCTTCTATGCACTTTACAATATCTTTGTATGTGTCCAATATTATTGCACTTGTAACAAAGAATATCAATATTCCTTCTGCAATCAATTTCTTTATGTCCAAAATGATTACAAGTATAACAATAACCATTAAATGAATAATTATACCTATACATGTATGCTTGTTTTACCGGAGCAGTTCTTCTAAAATTTCTTCTTCTTTAATTATACATTTCATCTTTGACATTTATTTCAGCTTTTGACTTCTTTTTATCTTCAGGAGCACTAGCATGAAGATCAATTTTCCTTTTAGGAGTTTGTTTGGATTTTGAACACTCTCCTTCTTCAAATCCTAAACTAGTAGTGTCATTATGATGCTTCTGTTTGCCCAACAACTCATGTAACTTGTATGCACTTTCTTCATATTCCTGATACTTCTTAGACAAAACTTTGAGATCATCATAATCCTTTTTGAGTTTGATAATTTCACCCTCTAATTTTAGATTCTCAATCCTTCTAACTTCAAGGTTAGATTTTGAAATATCTGCTATCCTCTTAGCTTCCTCAATATCTATCTTCAGATTGATAATCAAATTGTTTGAGTTATCAATTTGTGTTCTTAAGTTTGAAATCTGAATACTTGCCTCTTCAAGATCAGAAAGTACTTTGTCTTTGAAGTCTCTTTCTTGTTGTAGTTGTAACATTAATTTCTGGTTCTCCTTCTTATAATTCTTAAGTTCACTCAAAGCATATATGAGCTCTCCTTCCATATCAATCTCAAAATCTTGTTCATCATATTCCTGATCATCATCACTTATGATGTTAGCTTCTTCTAAAAGAGATTGAATCTCAACCTCTTCATGTGATTGTCTTCTTTCATGGTCACTTTCTTTAGATACCAAATTGTCCTCTTCTTTATCACCATCTTGATAAATTTTTATCAATTTCTTCCACAAATCCTGAGTTGTTTCACATTGCACAACTTTACAAGAAACATCATTAGATAAATGAGATAAAATAACCTTCTTGGCTATATGATTGCATTCAATAGCTTCTTTGTTATTTGCAGAGTTAGAATATCCATTCTCAACAGACATCCATACATCATATCCTAAAGAGGATAAATAGACTTGTATTCTCATACACCAAACTGAAAATTTTGAACCATTAAACAGAGGACCTCCAAAAAACTCTTTCACTAATTCAACTTGTGAAGCATCTTTATCAACTTATTGAACATTAACACATTAATTTGATATGGATGATGTCTTTTGTGTCTTTTGACCAGAATGAAGCTTGACATTTCTCATGTTCTTATTTCTTCTACACTTACCCATTGAACTCCACACACAAGACCTACCCAAGCTGATTAAGCTTCAAAAGGGAACCTAGGCTCTGATACCGATTGTAGGAGTCCAAGAGAACACTGAGAGGGGGGGGGGGTGAATTAGTGTTGTATAAATTTTAACCTTTTGCAAATTTGTTTACAAGACAAAAGAGGAAGACATTATTAAACACATATACATAAGACTACTGATAAACAAAGGATATAAACAACACCTCATAAGTAAATCATACACACACAGAGAAGATCAATATAAATCATGACACAAGATTTGCACAAGTGGAAAACCCTCCAGGGGTAGAAAAAACACTCCAAAACTGCCTCACTGGCTTTATCAAAAACCTCACAGATTACAATGTTTAGAAGCACCAACTTCAAGGAGCACCAACCCCTAATACATTTAGAAGCACCAAATTCAAGGAGCACCAACCCCTAATTCATACTCAAATTAAAATCAAGAATTTGGAGGGTTTTTCTGTTTCAATAAAAATCACTTCTTCTTTTACATATGTTTGTCATATCATCATACTTCTCATCAACTCAAATCAATCTGCATACTAGTCTCAATGTCTTTGTTTAATCAATTCATAATTCATTCGCCTAATTATCTCTGCATACCAATTCACCTGATGTAATCAATTGCATATTGTCTTTCTAATGATCTTGCCAATCTCTATATCTGATTCAGTTTATCTCTGCACAATTAATTTCATATTATCTTCATGCTTGATTTGATCCAATTTGTGTCATTCAAGTTGTCTTCAAATTTTCATATCGATTCACATCCATTTCAACTATATTATCAAATTATTTCATCATAAAAATGCTTTCAACACTGCATTTTGGTCCTTACAAAAACTTATTTTTTCAATGCACCTGAAAAACCATTATATGTAAATTAAATATCCTTTCACCTTTCACATTCATCTTCATAAGAAAAATCCATTTACCTGCAAAAATACTTTTCATATTCCTTGCAAAAATACTTTTCATATTCCTTGCAAAAAGAAATTTCAATAATATTCCTTTCATGACTTCAATATTTCATCTTCTCTCCATATTTCTTCATCCATAAAAATCAAATCTCTTTCATCTTCAAAAATATCTTCAATTTCCAAATAAATAATTTCTTCAAAAATCTCCAAACTTCTCACCTTCTCTACACAAACAATTCATCTAAAAAAATAATAAGGTCACATAAAAAATATTCAATGAAATCAATAAAATAAAATCTCTGAACATTTTCATCTAAAAAAAATCTTTGTTCTTCCATAAAAAATTCATTGATAATCTCCTTTCATTTTCTTTTCATCTTCCTGAAAAAAAATCATTTCCAAACAAAATAGGATAATATAAAATTAAATCCCATTCAAAACTTTTCATATTCTCTTTTAATCTACAAGAAACAAAATGAAAAGACTCTCCAAGAAAAATTATTTGAAGCTTCCCACAAAAAATCCATCTGCAAAAGATCTTCATTCTCTCCTCATATTCACTTTTCATCTTTAGCAAGTTAACACTTTACTCATATTTAGAAAAATATGAAAACTTCCTTCTTTAACTTCTTTGCCTCGAAAAATAGAAATTAGAATGGAATCTTTTCATTTAAAAAAAATTCTTTTAAAACCTCCACTACCACTAAAAGCTAAAAAATAGCTTTAGAAAAAACCTTTATCTATAGTTTCGATGGTCAAATGAACTTCAAAGTTCAACCACATAGTTTGATTTCTTATTTCAAACTCTATCCATCAATTTCCAAAATCTCACCCATTGATATTTTGGTGCAGGAGCACCTAGAAAATCATGTTTTCTCGTTGTAATAAGGCCTATTGACCAATGCATGTCATTTCAGTTTGTGTCTAGGTTCATTTTGTAAGTCCCAAGTGACTTAGGGCACATTTGTCAAATTGTAACCACATAATGCCAAAATAGGGCAGTAGGGCAGTTGGAGGCTGTTTAGATGGTTGTCTCCTAGTTGCTTGGAGTCAGTTTGGTATTCCTGAGGGCGAGTTGATAAATACCTAAAGGAATGAACCAAATGATGATGGTAATCAGATCGAAGAAGGGTGTGAATGTAATTGTGTATTGTGCTCGAAAGAAATAAAGCTATTATGTTCTGTCAATTCGATTTCTATTTCTTGTAACTAAAAATTGTGTAACTGTAGGTCTCCATTCTTTCTGTGCTTTCCATTGTTTCTGTATGTCATTGTGAAGCATTCTGCTGGTATGATTTTTGTCAAAATTAGCGGAATGGCTTCGTTGTACTAGTATTCATTTTGCTTCTTGTTTTGTTTTGTGTCGATAGTGCAAATGATCCAGATAGGGCATTTCACACAGTAGGTTGACCTAGCATCTCCATGTGCTAGGATTCAGAGAAGGTAAACTATGCATTGGAGTGATCGACATATCGGCAGCTCTGAAGAAAGCCCCACCGATAGTGGATGTCTTGCTGAAGGTGTTGTTTCATTGACGCATCGGCCAGAGTTCGTAAGTGCTCACTGACGAGGAAGGTCCCACTGAAGGTAAATGCCATTGGTAAGAGTTGTGACATCAGGAGCCAAGTCAAAGGTTACGCCGACGAGAAGAGTCATACCAACGCAGTCTCATTTCACTGGCATTGAAGCTGTCACGGTTAAGGTAAAGGGGGACTTAACCACCATTAGGGTATCGGCAGAAGGATGAAAGACTTGGTCGATAAAAGAGGTCTCACCAATGATGGAGAATTGAATGACTCGGTGTGAGTCCTGCGATGTCTTGTTAAAAGTGAAGTCAGCTATCGGTGTAAGTTTGGTCATGGTAAGACTTGAGAAAGTCTTTCCAACGATGGTTGTCTAGCCGATGGAGATGTATTGGTGGCTTGTTTGTCAAGTCTTGCCGACTGTAAGGAAATAGTCTCCCAGTTTGCGTTTTCCATTGTGCGCTCCCCATCATATTGGTATCAGAGCCCGAAAAGATTTGGGTGGCAAGTCAAATTTAGGATTTGCAAGAGTGTTGGCATTTGGGTGCTGTCTGTGAATAGTGTATGTTAGATAGAGAAAGAGAAACAGTGGTAGAGAGGATGCCTCCTAAAAGTATGTCGCAGGGTGCCATCAAGAAGCTAATCAAGGAGATGCTTGACTCCAAGTTGGGAGAGTTCAAGCAGTCCAAAAGCAAAGATAGGGAAGATGAAAGTGACAATGAGGATAGGAGATACAGAAATTGAGGAAACCAATAAAAAGAAAGAGGAGATACCAGTAGACCAGAGGGAATTTGTAAATGCATTGAAGTCAGTCAATAGGGACACCATAGATGGGTTACCTATGTATAGTAGAAGTATGGAAGCTGAAGAGGTGATTGACTGGATTCAGGCATTGAACAATCATTTCGAATACAAAGAAGTCCCTGATGATAAGAGGGTTAAGTTGGCAAAGGAAAGATTGAAGGGATCTACTCTTGCATGGTGGAATTATGAGCAAGGAGAGAGAGTCAAGGAGGGGAAGAAAATGATAACCTCCTGGGAAAGGATGAAGACCAAAATCAAGGCACAATTCTTATCTCTGGACTAGGATGTACAGATGTATAAAAAATTACAGAACCTCAGACAGAGAGACCTTGATGTGAATGCATACACACAAGAGTTTCGTAAACTCAGTCTTAGATCAAAGAGACAAGAAGAAGAGTTAGAGAAAGTGGCCAGGTATTTGAATGGCCTAAGGATGAACATCCAAGATGAGATCAACATCTTAGCACCAAAAATAGTGAACAAGTGTTTCCAAATGGCCTTAAGGGCTAAAGAGAAGATAAAGATAAAGAGTGAGTAGAATAATAGAGGTAGAGGTGGAAGGAATTTTAGAGGCAGAGGCAATTTTGGAGGAAGAAGTCCTAACCAGAGGCCTAGTGGTGAGTCTAGCCAAGAAGAGCAAGTTGGAGACTCTAGTAGTAGAGGAAGCTATTGAGGAAGAAGGTCTAATAGAAGAGGTGGGACAAGTGGATCAGGTAGAGGATCCAAATTCTCCAATATGAGATGTTATAATTACAATTAGATAGGGCACTCGACATACAAGTGTCCAGAGAAGGCCTCAACTTCTCATGGTGGTGAGAAGAGAACCACTTTGATTCAAGAAGATGCAAGGAGTGTGACATCTCCTAAAGTGAATCTAGCATCAGAAATGGGAGAAAATCTAATGATCAAGAGGACCCTGCTCAAGGAACCAGTGCAGATTGAACCATCTCAAAGAAGGGCTTTGTTTAGAATCAACTACAAGATCCAAGGTAAGGTTTGTAAAGTTATTATTGACTCTAGTTCTACTGATAATATTATATCTTTGGAAGTAGTGAATAAGTTGAATCTAGAAAAGGTACCCCATAGCAGTCCATATAAAGTTAGTTGGTTGAATAAGGGGCAGCACATACTCATCAATGAACAGGCATGGGTAGAATTCAGTATTGGGGGTATAGAGATAAAATTTTGTGACATCCTTCCAATGGATGCTTGAAATCTTTGGTTAGGCAGACCATGGCAGTTTGACAAAAAGGCTCATCATGATGGAGAAAAGAATGCTTACTCATTCCAAAAGGATGGTGTGACTTATAGGATACAGTCATTGGTAGAAGAGGATCCACAACATGTAGGGTCTAGTGTAATGATAGTAGGAGAAAAGGAATTCATGGACACATTAAAGGAAGGTGGTCGAGTAGGTTTTGCTTTGATTGTGAAGCCTAAGGGGGAAAAGAAGGAAAGTGTCAGAGAAGTAGGACCTAAGGAGGTCAGAGATTTGCTTGAAAGTTACAAAGGAGTGATTGCAAAAGATGTACCTGATTCCCTACCACCAGCCAGAGATATTAGCCATCAGATAGACCTCATACCAGGAGCGGTACTTCCTAATAAGGCAACATATAAAATGACCCCTCAGCAGAATGAAGAGAGAAATCAGGTTCAAGAACTCCTAAACAAAGGACTGATAAGGAAGAGTCTTAGCCCATGTGCAATACCTACTATTTTAGCCCAAAAGAAGGATGGGAAATGGAGATTGTGTACTGATTCTAGGGCAATAAATAGGATAACCATCAGGTATAGGTTTCCTATTCCTAGAATTGATGATCTAATGGATTGTTTGGGAGGTGCTACTTATTTCTCCAAGATAGACTTAAAGAGTGGGTATCACCAGATAAGGATAAGAGAGGGGGATGAGTGGAAGACAACTTTCAAAACTAATGAAGGGTTGTATGAGTGGCTTGTGATGTCGTTTGGTCTTTCAAATGCCCCTAACACCTTTATGAGGCTGATGAATGAGGTGTTGCAGGAATTCATAGGGAAATTTGTGGTAGTCTACCTTGATGATATCTTGGTGTTCAGTAAGAGCAAGGAAGAACACTTGAAACATTTGGAGATAGTCTTGAACAGGCTGCAAGATCAGAAGTTAATGATAAACTTGGAAAAGTGTGACTTCATGAAACAAGAATTAGTTTACCTAGGCTTTGTCATCTCTAAGGGTGATTTCAAAATGGATCCTTCCAAGGTAGAACCTATTTTGAATTAGCCTACACCTAGGAAAGTAGGAGAGGTTAGAAGTTTTCATGGCTTGGCCACATTTTATAGAAAATTTATTAAGAATTACAGTGATATTTGTGCACCTATGTTAGAGACCATCAAGGGTGGAGGAAAGATGAAGTTTGTGTGGACAAAAGAGGTAGATCAGAGTTTTGAAAGTCTGAAGTAGAAAGTTGCCAAGTATCCTGTTTTAGTACTTCCTGATTTCAATAAGGTTTTTACCATTGCATGTGATGCAAGTGGGCTAGCCATAGGAGCAGTGTTGAGCCAAGAAGACAGACTAGTAGCCTTCTTTAATGAAAAGTTAAATGAAGCCAACAGGAAGTACTCCTCTTATGATTTAGAGTTGTATGCTATGGTACAAGCTCTGAAAAAATGGAGGCACTACTTTCTTCCTAAGGAATTTATTGTATACACTGACAATCATGCTCTCAATTTTTTGAATGGACAGGAAAAGCTCAATCATAGACACATGAAATGGGTGGAAAGTCTTCAAGCATACACCTTCATCTTCAAGCATAAGAAGGGGATAACCAATAAGGTTGTTGATGCTTTAAGCAGAAGGGTGTTGACAGTGCAAGAAGTGCAACTACAAAGCATGTGTGTTGAGGCACTCAAAGGGTTGTATGAAAAGGACCACAATTTCAAGGAGATTTACAAGGTATGCAGTGAGTTTACCAATGCTTTCCATAGTGAATTTTTAGATTATACATTGCAGGATGGACTTTTGTTTAAAGGAAGTCAACTATGTATCCCTAAGTGTTCAATGAGGGATAATATAGTGAAGGAGAAACATAGTGGTGGTTTAGGAAGACATTTTGGGCTCAATAAGACCTTAGATCTTGTAAGAAGGTTTTACTTTTGGCCAAGGATACAATCTGATATCAGAAGGTTTGTTGAGAGTTGAATGATTTGCCAAAAAGCAAAGGGAGTCTCAACCAATGCAGGACTGTACCAACCTTTGCCCATACCAAACAAACCTTGGGAAAGTTTGAGTATAGATTTTGTGATGGGATTGCCCAAGACAAGGACAATTTATGACAGTGTGTTTGTTGTGGTAGATAGGTTTAGCAAAATGGCTCACTTTATTCCTTGTAAGACCACTAATGATGCTAGTTACATTGCAGGTTTGTTCTTTAAAGAAATTGTTAGGATTCATGGATTACCTTTGAGTATTGTATCTGACAGAGACAACAAATTTGTGGGACATTTCTAGAGAACCTTGTGGAAAAGATTGGGTACAAATTTGTCTTTTAGTTCAGCCTATCATCCTCAGACTGATGGCCAAACTGAGGTTGTGAATAGGTAATTAGGCAATCTACTGAGATGTTTGACAAGAGAACATGGTAGTAGTTGGGATGTGGTACTCCCACAAGTAGAATATACCTATAATGATTCTACAAATAGAAGTACAGGTCTAAGTCCTTTTGAAGTTGTCTATGGTAGTCATCCTAGAGGAATTTTTGAATTATGAGATGTTCAAGGGTTGGACAAAAGGAGTGGACATGCTAATACATTTGCAGAGGCTATGAAAGAGATCCATCAACAAGTCAGAAATACTCTACACAAGAATAGTCAGAAGATCAAGGCTAGAGTGGATCGAAGAAGAAGGGATGTGCAGTACCAAATAGGAGATATGGTCATGGTTCATCTCAACAAGCACAGACTACCCACAGGGAAACACAACAAGTTGATGATGAGAAAAATTGGACCTTGTTGGATTCTAGAGAAATATGTTTCTAATGCTTACAAAGTTGAACTCCTTGATGATATTGCTATTTCACCTATATTCAATGTTGTTGATCTAACATTATATAGGAGTCCTGATACTTGCAAAGGTACAAGAGATTATGTCCAAGATAATGCAGAGTGGGTGCAGTATTTACCACCTAAGGAACCACCGAGGATGGAGTGCATCTTAGATAGCAAAACAACCAAGAAGACAAGAAATCATACCTATTTTGAGAACTTGGTTAAATGGCAAGGACTTCTAGACTCAGAAGCTACATGGATGCTGGAAGATGACATCAAAAAGTGGGGTGGTGATTTGCAATAGCTAGTCTCTAAGAGGACTTGAGAAACTTTCGCCTAGGGAGTATGGTGTAGGAGCACCTAGAAAATCATGTTTTCTCTTTGTAATAACGTCTATTGACCAATGTATGTCATTTCATTTTGTGTCTAGGTTCATTTTGTAAGTCCCAAGTGACTTAGGGCACATTTGTCAAATTGTAACTACATAATGCCAAAATAGGGTAGTAGGGTAGTTGGAGGCTATTTAGATGGTTGTCTCCTAGCCATTTGGATTGCTCTCCCAGCTACTTGGAGTCAGTTTGGTAATCCTCAGGGTGAGTTGATAAATACCTAAAGGAATGAACCAAATGATAATGGTAATCATATCGAAGAAGGGTGTGAATGTAATTGTGTATTGTGGTTGAAAGAAATAAAGCTATTTTGTTCTATTAATTTGATTTCCATTTCTTGTAACTACAAATTGTGTAACTGTAGGTCTCCATTCTTTCTATGCTTTCCATTGTTGCCATATGTTGTCATGAAGCATTCTGCTAGTACAATTTCTGTTGAAATGAGTGGAATGGTTTTGTTGTACCAATATTCATTTTGCTTCTTGTTTTGTTTTGTGTCGATAGTGCAGATGATCCAGACAGGGCATTTCACATAGTAGGTTGACCTAGCATCTCCATGTGCTAGGGTTCAGAGAAGGTAAACTATGCATTGGAGTGATCGGCATATCGACAGCTCCAAAGAAAGCCCCACCGATAGTGGAAGTCTTGCCGAGGGTGTTTTTTCATCAGTGCATCAAGTAGAGTTCACAAGTGCTCATTGATGAGGAAGGTCCCACTAAAGGTAAATGCCATTGGTAAGAGTTGTGACATCAGAAGCCAAGTCAAAGGTTACCCCGATGAGAAGAGTCATACCAATGCAGTCTCGTTTGACTGGCATTGAAGTTGTCACGGTTAAGGCAAGGGGGGACTTAACCACCATCAGGGTATCGGTAGAAGGACAAAAGACTTGGCCAATAAAAGAGGTCTCGCCAATGATGGAGAATTGAATGACTCGGTGTATGTCCTACAATATCTCACCAAAACTGAAGTTAGCTATTGGTGTAAGTTTGGTCACGGTAAGACTTGAGAAAGTCTTTCTGACGATGGTTGTCTAGCCGATGGAGATGTATCGGTGGCTTGTTTGTCAAGTCTTTCCGACTGTAAGGAAATAGTCTCCTAGTTTGCATTTTCCACTGTGTGCTCCCCATCATATTTTAAATGTGACCGTTGATTAGCAATTGGCACCATAGACACTCAAACGCATTAAGATGAAGATTGATTCTTTGGGTTATGGCTAGCAGAGGGGCCGGTCTTCATATGATGCCAATACACATAAGTGATTACTTAAGTCATCCTTAACTTGTGCTTCCCGGTCACCACAGAAACATAACATAAAGTGCAAAATGGTTGACGCGCAGGTTAGAAGTAAAAACAATATATCTAAAGCACTTTACAAAGGGTTTAAAATAGGATTTATGCCCATTAATATCTGCAGAGGCACAAAATAAGATCACAAGATATATTCTATCTTTAACATTAGAAACCTCCATCTAAACATCAAAACCCTTAACACCAGAGATCATTAACACCCTTAATCATTTCACACTATAAATGCTTCATAGATATCATTAAGTGATGATGATATGAATTATGCTAACCCTTGTCATGTGATACTAACACAACCTTGATGCAGAGTATGCAGAAGATACAACAAAACATAAAGACTACTGATTTTATTGAAAGCATGAAGATCACTGATTGCCACTCATGATATGTCACTTCCGTTGAAACACACCTAGATACCAAGGCATAATGCCAACATGAAATGTGAAGACCAACTAACCTTGCTAACACAATCATCAAATTTTGATATGAGAAAAAGAACCCAAATTGTAGTATAAACATGAAATCCCTCCTATTTTATCACTACAAACATTATGAGCACCTAACACCTTCATAATACCATATGACATTATAACTCTGATTCTTATTTGAAATAACTCTTGACAACTCTTGACTTGGATATTGAACATCATGATGCTCCTGATAGAATTTTATCTTTGCAAATTTGTCATGCTTGAAGATATCCTTATTGAATCAGTGTTATGTCTATGAAGATTAAGAATATAAGACAACACAAACAAGTCCTCTTGTGAACACACTACACCATGACATCATCCTGCACATATCAAGACATCTTAATCAAGCACATTCTTGATGAACCTTTTCGACATCAATGACAACCTATTTCCATCATTCTCTCCCTATCACCCTATCTCTCCTCTCTCTCTCTCTCTCCCCTCCATCTCCACCCTCTCTACCTCTTCCTCCCTCTCCCTCTCCCTTATCGACAAAGAACATGGAAACAAAAAAACTAGGACATGCAAAGAGAGATGAAGATATAAATTGGGAGGATGAAATGGACACAAGATAATTTAGGAAAGTTCATTGGATGGGAAGAATGATGAGGAGAGGTACAGAGGGGAGGGAAGTAGAGAGTGAGAGAGAGGGTAGGAGGTAGAGAGGGGAGGGAAGTAAAGAGTGAGAGAGAGGGTAGGAGGTAGAGAGAGGAGAGAAGTAGAGTGTGAGAGAGGGAGGGAAGAAGAGGGTGAGAGAGAGAGTAGGAGGTAGAGAGGGGAGGGAAGTAGAGAGTGAAAGATAGGGTAGGAGGTAGAGAGGGGAGGGAAGTAGAGAGTGAGAGAGAGGGTAGGAGGTAGAGAGGGAAGGGAAGAACGCAGCGAGAGAGAGGGGAGGAGGTAGAGGGTAGGAGGTAGAGAGGGGAGGGAAGAAGAGAGTGAGAGAGAGGGTAGGAGGTAGAGAGGGGAGGGAAGTAGAGAGTTAGAGAGAGGGTATGAGGTAGAGAGGGGTGGGAAGAAGAGAGTGACAGAGAGGGTAGGAGGTAGAGAGGGGAGGAAAGTAGAGAGTGAGAGAGAGAGGGAAGGAGGTAGAGAGGGGAGGGAAGAAGAGAGTGAGAGAGAGAGGGTAGTAGTTAGAGAGGGGAGGGAAGTAGAGAGTAAGAGAGGGTAGGAGGTAGATAGGGGAATGAAGTAGAGAGAGAGTGTAGGAGGTAGAGAGGGGTTGGAAGAATAGAGTGAGAGAGAAGGTAGGAGGTAGAGAGGGGAGGGAAGTAGAGACTCAGAGAGAGGGTAGGAGGTAGAGAGGGGAGGGAAGAAGAGAGTGAGATAGATGGAAAGGGGTAGAGAGGGGAGGGAAGTAGAGAGTGAGAGAGAGGGTAGGAGCAAGAGAGGGGAGGGCTAAAGAGAGTTAGAGAGAGGGTAGGAGGTAGAGGGGAGGGAAGTAGATAGTGAGAGAGAGGGAAGGAGGTAGAGAGGGGAGGGAAGAAGAGAGTGAGAGAGAGGGTAGGAGGCGGAGAGGGGAATGAAGTAGAGAGTGAGAGAGGATAGGAGGTAGAGAGGGGAGAGAAGTAGAGAGTGAGAGAGAGGGTAGGAGGTAGAGAGGGGAGGCAAGTAGAGACTCAGAGAGAGGGTGGGAGGTAGAGAGGGGAGGGAAGAAGAGAGTGAGAGACATGGTAGGAGGTAGAGAGTGGAGGGAAGTAGAGAGTGAGAAAGAGGGTAGGAAGTAGAGAGTGAGAAAGAGGGTAGGAGGTAGAGATGGGAGGGAAGGAGAGAGAGAGAGAGAGAGAGAGAGAGAGAGAGAGAGAGAGAGAGAGAGAGAGAGAGAGAGAGAGAGAGAGAGAGAGAGAGAGAGAGAGAGAGAGAGAGTTTTAGTTTAGAATAACGTGAGTGCATTATAATTTTCTCACATTATGTGAATGGACATAATGCGAACACATTATAATGCACTTGCGTTATGCTTTTCCTTGGAAATTTCCAACCCTTGGGCTTTGAACCCAAAGGCTTAGACTATGTTTAGGTCATCCAAGGACATGTTTTTTTAGATTCTAACAAAATTCACATAATCTGGAGCGTGCTCCCCATTAGGATTGCACTTTTTTCAATGAAAAGTAAAAAAAATACCACCATAATCTTAAGCTCCCTATTATCTATCTAACCATATAATTTTTTTCACGTTTTGATTATGTTAAAGATTTTATCTTTAATGTATTTTGTTAGTGTATCCATTTTTATCAAAAACTAGTCTGGTATTTTTGACTTTTGTTTAAGCATGATTGAAAATTCAAATAAGTGACATTTTTAGAAACTAGACTCCATTCTACACATATTAAAAAAAAGGTTTTCAATTAGTTTTCAAAAATTTTAGGGGGGAGCATGCTCAATTTTCTATTTTTCAGGATGTGTCCACTTTGAAAATTAGTAAAAAATAATTATTCATGAAAAAATTATCAAAAAAATTAGGGATAAACTATATGGTGTTAGCCAATTTCTCATTGAATTAATTTTTGAAATACGAAAAAAAAGTTAACATTTTAGGGGGAGCACATCAGATGCTATGTTATGTTTTTTTGAGAAAAATAAGACCAATTTGTGTGCTCCCCCTTTTTGAACCCCTTAATCTCAACTGTTTTTGAAAAAAAATAGTAGTTAAGAAACTAGATTCAGAGCACTACGACTCTTTTTTTTTGTATCTTCAAATTATGAGTGTAACTATCTTCAATTTTTCATCCAACATCAGTCTTTCCTGATTTCAGAAAAAAAAAGTGGCATCTCAAGACCCCCTTTTGATCCCTCGTCTTTGTGCACTTATCCATTAGATAAGAAATAAAGTTTATTCTAGAGAAGGGGCATGACAACAAACAAGAGATCTAAAGACTAAACTCTTGAAGCCCCTAGAGCCATCTAAGAGATGGATTCTTTGTGATCATCACCTTCTTTCATCCATTCTCCTCCCTTGAAAGCCTTAGTTTGCCATTTCCCCTTTCACCCTTAAAGGCCATAGCCTTTCCTATTTAGATGTAAAATTCTTTTCCTATCCTCACCCTCTCTAGCATTTATTTTTGTGATCACCATCACCTTATTTTCCCTCCATCACTCACACACTACTATTGGATTGTTTTCCATTAGGGATTGTGTTTTAGATCACTAAATCTATGCACATACTGCATTCACACCATTACTAGGTTTGTACACACTCAACTTTTCTTGTTGTGCTATTGTTGAGGTTGGAATATACCACTCAAGGGACTGACTGATGTAGTCTCCTAAATAGCACACCCCTTTTGCTTTGTAAAAAAATTAACTTAGAAAATCTTAAATCGAAAGGATGTGTGAGGACTTTGCAAGTGGGAGAAAGATCATTGATTTTTGGGAAGCAGATCCAAAAAATTTCAATGCTCTTGTGTTCATAGATACCAACACCTAACCTCTTCAAGAAGTAGTGTTGAATCTTTATAGGTAGCAATGCCTAGCCCTTGCAGGCAATAACACCAATCCCTATCAAGCAACATCATCTAGATTTGTAAACCAATTTCTTTATATCAATCAATATAGAAATTAATATTGAAATAAATATAAATTCATATAACAAATCATATCAATTGATATAAATTGATTTGATATATAAATTCATATCCATTGATATAAAAATATTCAATAATAACAATTTATATCAATAGTTGATATAAATTTTAGTGTTTATATGGTTTAAGGTTTTGTGTTGATGGTGTAGAGTTTAAGGTTTGTTAGTTTAGGTTTATATCAACCAATTTAAGGTTTTACCCCATATATAGAAAGGGCCCCCCACCAACTACTTCCTCCAATTACTTCCTCCCCCTTGCCCTTTGAAAGCTGCTTCCGGCCGGTCGATGGGAACCTATCTGGTAGAGTGCTTAGAATCCAAAGGTGTCATGAACGAAACCTTTGGTGATTCACGCACGAGTGAGCAGAAAAGGGAAGGGGAAAGAGGCTTGTGATGAAGCTATGGCTTATGGCTACAAGATACTCTTGAACTCGCTCTATGGTAGATTCGGTATCAATCCCAAAAGAACTCCCTCAAATATGGATAGAAATCCCGTAGGGTGGGAAACGGGCAGGGATAGTTGAGGGCTAGCTAGAATGATTAGATTAGTTGAGGGCTGCTAAATCCCTGCCTCCTTCAAATCAGATTATTCATGATCAGTCAAGTAGGTGTGATATTCCAAGAGGTGTGTCCATCGAGGAGGTATGTCCATCAAGGAAGTATGTCCATCGAGGAGGTATGTCCATCAAGGTGTGCCATAAAGGTAGTTGTTGAATTCCACAGGAAGGGAGTGAATTGCCCCCCTTTTTCTTAATTGTGAGAACTCTAGGCTAGCCTACACCCCCGGTGAACATGAATGCCCATGGGGAGGGGGCATGTCCAGAGAAAGAATGTCTGGTTGTCGGTTGTCCAGCTGGAGAGAAAGAATGGATGGTGTCTTGTGGACATGACTATGAAAGTGACCCAACGATATTTAGCAATGAATTATCTGATTCTCCGGGGAACTAGAATTCCCCCCCACCTGGCCCCTAAGGTTTTGTGTTTATAATTTCATATTTAGGATTTATGGTTTGAAAATAAAATTTTATACACATATACATGCATTTACATATATATTATATTTCATTTTTTTAAGCTTTCAAATAGAAACGTAAATTTTAATTAAATTTTTTTTTTTTAATTAAATTTTTATAATAAAATAAATTTATATATGGAGGAAATATAGAAACTTACTTCAAATTGATACTTGTAGAAGCTTGAAGAAGTATGGGGCACATATATGAAAGATTTGGGCGAATGCAAAAGGTAAATTCGAGTGATATTGATCACAAGTAAGAGTTTCTACCAAAATACTTCCAAGAAATGTAGTAAGAAAATATTATTTTTTAAATTTTTATCTAGTGATTAGTCTATCTACAGTAAACCAATTAAAATAGAGTATTATTTTTTTATGTTTAACAAATTTTATATTTGCCTAAATTTATATGAGAAAATTTTAACAAAAATTATTTAGAAAATCATTTATGTGTTGTGATTAGCTCAAAATTTGAGATCTTAAGAACTTATTTTGGGGAGGTTTATTAATCAATATGAGAAAATATTAACAACAATTATTCAAAAAATCATTTATGTGTTGTGATTAGCTCAAAATTTGAGCTCTTAAGAACAAATTTTGTAGAGGTTTGTTAATCAACATGATTTGAGGGTACTAAACCATCACCATCAAAATACTATTAAACATGTTCCTATACTACTAGCACTGAGTAATTTGGAATTGTTAAACAAATAAGATTTTTTTAATGTTAAACAATAATTTAAATTTTTTAAGTCTAAGCAAATATTATAAAAAATTGTAATATTTATACTAGCATACCTATATTTAAAAAATATATCTAAAGTACGCTGAGAGATATCCTTCTCGAGGTGCCTATTCCACCTATGTGAGGTAAATTGATTAAAAAAATAGGTGCCTCGAGAAGGATATCTCTCGGCGTACTTTCGATATATTTTTTAAATATAGGTATGCTAGTAGCATCCGAAGTGGCAAGCGTAATTCTAACTATATTATATAATTATAAGAATTATTATAATTATATAATATAATATTATAATATATTATATAATATAATATATAATAATTATTTTAATTATTATAATAATTAAAATTATATATTATATTATATAATCATTATAATTATATTACTTAGGGGTTAAAATTAGGGTTAGGGTTAGTGTTTAGGTTAGAATTAGGGTACCTATTTTTAAGGAATATTTTAATCTCAATGTTGAACCCTAACCCTAATTCTAATAATAACCCTAACCCTAATACTAACCCTAATTCAAATTCTAATCGTAATTATAATTGTAATCCTAACATGAAGCTTTACTCTAATTCTAACCCTTATTCTAACCATAAACATAGCTCTAACTTTAACCTAAGCCTGATCCTAATTGAAACACTAACCCTAACCTTCATACTAAACTTAACCCTAATTATAACCCTAACCCTAACTATAATTCTAACATTAACCCTAATTATAGTCGTAACCCTAATTCTAACCCTAACCCTTACCCCAACCCTAATTATAATCCTAACCCTAACCCTAATCCTAATTATAATCCTAACCATAACCATAACCCTAATGGTAATTTTAACCCTAAACCTTATTTTAACACTAAACATAGCTCTGATTTTAACCCTAACCCTAATGCCAGCTCTAACCCTAATATTGACTATATAATTCAAACACTAACCCTAACCTTAATAGTAACCTTAAACCTATTTGTAACTCTAAACCTAACTTTAATATCAACCCTAACCCTAACTGTAACTCTAATTCTTACCCCAATTCTAATAGTAACCGACTTTAATTCTAACCCTAATTCTAATAGGAACCCTAAGCCTGATCCTAATTAAAACCCTAACCCTAACCTTAATATTAAACTTAACCCTAAATGTAACCCAAACCCTAACTCTAATTCTAACATTAACCCTAATTATAGTCGTAAACCTAAGTCTAACCCTAACCCTAACTCTAATTCTAACATCAACCTTGATTCTAACCCTAACCCCAACCCTAATTATAATCCTAACCCTAACCCTAATCCTAATTATAATCCTAACCCTAACCCTAATCCTAATTTTAACCTTAATCCTTTTTCTAACACTAAACATAGCTCCAATTTTAACCCTAACCCTAACCCTAACTCTAACCCTAAGCCTGACTATAATTCAAACCCTAACCCTAACCTTAATACTAACCTTAACCCTATTTGGAACTCTAAAGCTAACTTTAATTTGAACCCTAACCCTAACTATAACTCTAATTCTTACCCAAATTCTAATAGTAACCCACCTTAATTCTAACCAGACTAATTCTAATAGGAACCCTAATCCTAACTCCAACCCTAATCCTAACCCTAACCCTAATTCTAATCAAAACCTTGATTTTACCCTAAATATAACCCTAATTTTAAATCTAACCATAACCCTAATTCTAACCCTTACCTTCATCCCAATTCTAACTGTGATTTTAACCCTAAACCTAACCTAAATTGTAACCCTAACTCTAGCCCTAACCCTAACCCTAACCCTAACTGTAACTCTAATGCTTACCCTAATTCTAACTCTAACCCTAAAGACAATTCTAACCCTAACCCTATTCCTAATTCTAACACTAAAACTAACCTAAATTCTAATCATAACCCTAATTTCAATTGTAATTCTAACCCTAATCCTTATTCTATCCCTAATCATAAGCCTATATTCAACCCTAGTTCTGATCCTATTTGTAATTCTAACCATAACTATATCCCTAATTCTAATACTACCCTAACTATAACCCTATTTTTAAATCTAACCATAACCCTAATTCTAACCCTTACCTTAATCTTGATTCTAACTGTGATTTTAACCCTAACCCAAATTCTAACCCTTAACCTAATTTCTATCATAATTCTAACCCTATTCCTTATTCTATCCCTAATCGTAAGCCTATATTCAACCCTAGTTCTAACCCTATTTGTAATTCTAACCATAACTATATCCCTAATTCTAATTCTTATTATAATTCTCACCCTATTTATGATTAAAATTTGGATTTGGTCAGAATTACAGCTGTGCTTAAAATTAGGGTTAGAATTAGAGGTTATTATTACAATTAGGGTTTTGATCATGGTTAGAATTAGTGTTAAGGTAATGCTTAAAAGAATGACATGTAGTGTATAAAAGATTATAACTATTGTTTAGTTTTAGAAATATTTTTTTCCTATACCTATTTTTTTATTTAATTTGTTACTTTGTTCAATCTTTAAATCTATTTCTATTCTAAGTTAAATTAAGTTAATTAATGTCACTAATTTAAATAGTAAAAATTGAAATTAAATAATTTAAATAGTATAAATAGGTATATGATTTACTCTATCTAAACTCCTTAAGACACAAATTAAAACTCTAAATGTCGTAAATATAGAGTATGGTTATTTTATATCCTCCAACTGTTAAAATTAAAACAAAATTAATTAGAGAGGCCTTCAGACATAGATTAAAACTCTAAATGTCCTAAATATAGAGTATGATTATTTTATATCCTCCAATTGTTAAAATTAAAACAAAATTAATTAGAGAGGTAGACTCATCTAAGAAATCAACAAATCTAGATATTAATTTATATAAAAATACACTACCTAATTTAACATGGTAAAAAAGAGTGATATGTAGTGTATAAAATATTATAATTATTGTTTACTTTTAAATATATATTTTTTACTAGACCTATTTTTCATTTAATTTGTTACTTTGTTCAAATTTTTAATCTATTTCTATTCTAAGTTAAATTATGTTAATTAATATCATGAATTTAAATAGTAAAAATTAGAATTAAATAATTTAAATGGTATAAATAAGTATTATATTATTGCAAAGAATGGAGATTGAAGAGAAAGAAAGCAACTTTTAGTTTTTGTTTTAAAAGAAGGCATGGATTTAAATCCTCTAGATAATAGAAGAGTTTATCCATTTAATATAGAAAAATAAAAAAATTATTTAACTTGCTTTAAAACAATAAAACATAATATTTTTTTCTTTGATTTAAATGTAAGAGAAATTAGAATCTTTCTAAAAAGAAAGGTAAAAGATAAGATTTGGAAGGCTAGATAACCGTACGGCCTCTAATGAGAGGCTTTCCATCTAATATAAAAAAACAAACTTCTCTAAGTTTTAAAATGTCAAAGACTTATTGCATTAATCCTTGTTTTTTTTAATTTAGTATTTAGAATTCTTCTAAATCAAAGGAATGTTAAAGATTAAAGTCATCTTTTTGGCCATAGGCTTCCATAGGAGGCTCTTCAATCATGAGCTGGATGTTTCAAAAAAAAATTCAGAGAATGTTTAAGAGAACAGAAATTTTGGAAGAATAGTCATAGCAATGGAAAACGACATTCAAGTCCAGCAAGGATTCATTGAAGATATAGGAAAGGTTTTATGGTTTAAAAAATAGGCTGGCAGAGATTTGGTATGATATTTTATCACAGAAAGATTTTAGTTTGTTGCAAGTTAGAGCACAGCAGAAAGTTGAAGACAAAATTTCAATATAAAATATTATTAACTTGTAAAAGAATGGAATGTATATTTATTCTTCAAAATATTATTGCAAAGAATGGAGGAGGTTAAGGATGTAGAATAAATTCTCCCATATTTTCAACTATTTATCCTATATACCTATTTAAAGTATGATGAGTAAAACTTGCATGCATATTCAAAGAAAAGTTGTTTTTTTAGTTTTTTTTTTTGGAAACTTTAACTTCCATGTCACTACAGCCATGCATTCAATTTCAATTTCCACTAAACTATGCATTGAATTTGATTTGATTTTATTTTATTTTTTGCTACTTTTTTATTTTTGTTTATGGTCTTCTCCTCCACCTGTTACTGTGACTGTAGGAACGCAGGATGGGAGTTGGAGAGCTCAAAGATTCCTTAGATTCTATGAAGTTTTATAAGATTCCATTCTAAAAAAACAAAAATAAAAATAAAAATCACTTGGCATTTTACTAACATATTTATTGTGGCATTCTCTATTTTGAGAGTTTAGAATTAAGAATTAATTAAAATGCCAATTTTTTTATTTCTTACGAAATAAAAGATGGAATTTTTGGAAATGAAAGATGGATTTAGTAAGTGCACATTTTTTTCCCCTTTTTTTCTGTTTTTGTGGGGATTTTTAAAAATTCTTTTTTAAATAGTGGAAATCATGTGACTTTTTAAGAATTTTTTTTAAACAGTGGAAACCACTGTTAGTTTTAATTTAATTTATTGATTAATAATGGTTATATTTTTTTAATAATCTATAAAATCTAATATAAAAATATATTTTTTTCTATTCTTAAAGTGACAGTTGAAATCAGATGTTGCTATTTTGACACAGTTTGAACATAATATCAAGTTTTAGTTATTTAATGTTAAAGTTCAACTCCCACTTGATTTTATTTAATTCTATATATATATATATATATATATATATATATATATATATATATATATATATATATATTTCAATTTTATTATTATTATTAGTTTTTTTAAAATTCCTTAATTTTTCATAATTAAATTAGTGATTAAGTTATGGGTTATTTTATGGATTTAATTTTTAATTGGTAACTTAAATTAATAGAATTGTTTTTTTTTAAACTAATTTGAGTAAATGGTATTTATTGAATTTTGCAAAAATTGTGGAATAAATAAAGTTAGTAGTTAAACACAAAGTATAAGAAAGACAGTTTTTTTTATTAAAATTTGTTTTATTTCAGATTTAATAGATTTAATTTATATTCTTTGAAATATATATACATGTATATGTATATATATACATGTATATGTATATACATGTATATATATATACATGTACATGTATATATATATACATGTACATGTATATATATATACATGTACATGTATATATATATACATGTACATGTATATATACATGTACATGTATATATACATGTATATGTATACATATATATCGACGTACATACATATATATACGTACGTATATATATATGTACGTACATATATATATATATACGTACGTACGTATATACATATATATATACATATATATATATATATATATATATATATATATATATATATATATATATATATATATATACGTACGTACATATATACATATATATATACGTACGTATATATATACATACGTACATATATATATATATATATATATATATATATATATATATATATATATATATATATATATACACACGTAAGTATATATATATATATACATACACGTACGTATATAACATAACATAGAGAAATAATGTATAGGTTTAAGATGGGGAATATTAAAAAAATACATATATCTAAGAAATAAAATCTATATTTATTCTTATAATCTAAAAATACAAGTCTCCAAAATAGATGTTCCCTATTACCATATACCATAAAAATATATATAACTAATTTGTTTCCCTCTAAGTTGCTTATTCTCTATTCTGTTATGTTAACCTAGATGAAATTTATACATCAAATTTATACATCCTCTCCTACAAAACAAAAATATTCAAAAAATCAAGTACCCAAAAACATTGACCATAACCCACAAAATCTCAATAGAAACTTAGCCAAATAGAGGGAAAAACCATGAGAAGATTGAAATTTATACATCCTCTCGTGCAAAACAAAAATATTCAAAAAGTCAAGTACCCAAAAGCATTGATATAACCCACAAAATCTCAACAAAAAACACAGGGGAAAAAAGGCCAAAAACCATGAGAAAATTGAAATTTGTACATCCTCTCCTACATTGGCTAAAACAATTAAGAGAAAATAAAAAGATAAATGAGATAGAAATTTTTTTATGCTATGTAAAAAGATAAATGCTATAGAAATTTTTTTATGCTATGTTTTATGCAAGTTTAAAATAGTAATAGTAAATTGCTTTATTAACTCCTAAAATGTAGCCAACTTGGGCTTTAGTGGAGTTAAGATGTTTTATTATTATTATTTTTAAATTTTAATTGTCGCCTTTTAATAAGATGTACTCATAGTGGTATATGATTAAGTTTAGAAATATATGTTTCTTTCAGTATTATTATTTCCATGTTTTAGTTTAAAGTTTTTATTAAATTTTAATGTAAGTGAGGTTTTGATTTTATTTTATTATGTTAGGTAGGAGTAATGGATTTAATTATTGTATTAAATGGGTTTGTTTATCATCTTAAAATGCCATAGAGGAATGTATTTAATTATAGGATTTATTTATAATTAAATCTTTTAGTTATAATAAGGGTTAGGGTTAGGTTGAGAATTAGAATTAAGGTCAAGGTTAGCCTCAAAATTAGGGTTAAGGCTAAAATTAGAGTTAGAAATAGGTTTAGGGTTAGTGTTAGAATTAGAGTTTTTGATTAATATGGTCAAATAGGTTTTGAAGGGACCCGAAACCATTTAGAAACAAACTTCAATTACAACAGAGGTTGACCAACAACACAACAACAGCCTAGCTACCAAGAGAACAAGTGCCAAACAAAGATAGAGCATCCAAAACATAGCACTCCACAAAATAGACAAACAACCTAAGCTATGCCAACAACAGATCTAGCCTTCCGCACACCCATAATCTGAGTGTGGGAAAGAGAGATAGACTTTGAAAAATCCTTCTTCCTACGATGCACTAATGTCCAAGAGACATCAACATCCAGATCCACCGAGCAAGGGGAAAGGGGAGGAGAATCCTCCATAGAACCCTAGCCATAGGAGAGGCTCGAGAGGGAGAACCAATTGGAGAGGCAGACCGTTAAGGAACCAGAGCCCCAACTAAAGATGTCATTCCGTCAGCTAAGCTGATTCCACCACCACAAGCCAAACCATCATCAATATAAGCATAAGTGACACCAACAACAATAGCCAAACCATAGGGTGTAGTAGAGCAAACCTCGACACCATCAACAAAATAGTCACCATAAAGTAGCCTAGCAGGCTCAATCTCATAATAGGGGACCATGGAAGCTGCAGGTATAGAAATCTTCACTGCCTTAGAAGAAGACTTGAAAGACTCAAAAGAAGAGTCTTCAACATCTATAGTAAAATGATTAGGAGCCACATCCTTCCACCAAGAAGATGATCTAACAACCTTTTGGTGAGGGCACTTTGAAGCAATATGTCTTGTAGCAAAGCATCTATGACAATGGAAGGGAATACCTTCATAATCAAGAGACTGAGTCCATGGCAGATCTGCTACCTACAAAATAATCTTAGTAGGAAGGGGCTTGGACATATCCAAATCAACTAACATTCGAGCATAGGTGGTATGAGTAAAGAAAGAAGTAGCCGAATCCACCATTCAAAAACAACCCAAAGAGTTTACAATAGCTGAAAATTTTGAATCACACCAGAAATGAAGGGGAAGATTTGGTAGGCGGATTCACACTAGTTTAATGTGGTAAGATTCAGAAAGAGGGTTAAAAGAAGGATGCCATGGCTTTACCATGAGAGGAAACTTTCCCATAAACAAAGAATGCCCATCTACAAATTTTTTATTAGAGATGGAAGCAAAAGTTACTACAAAGCATCCCCTCGCACATGGGTAAATTTCAACTTTCCCATCTAAATGGGGAAGCCAAAGAAGTTGAATCCATTGATTAATAGCAGAGAGAGAAGGCCATGAGCCTTCAAACTTGCAAATCAAACTATTTTCAGAATAAAACTTGACATTCTCTAAAACATCCTCACCCAAAACCACCATAGGAGGAGGCAGGGAACTAGGGTCCATAGTAGACTGCACCACCGGAGAGGCATGCCCAATACCAACACGCACCACTCTAACAAAGGACTTACCACCATATGAGCAGGGTGAAGAATCCAAATTGCCACTGCTACTAACAACAAAATTACAACCAATGGGCAAAGATGTAGTAGAACCACCGCAACCAACACCCACATTGCCACTAGAGAGCGGCAGAAACACCACCTTCAAACTCAAATTAACACCATTAGTTAAAACGCCCCCGTCATTATCAACCAGGCCATAGCCAAATGACAATGAAATAGCAGAAGCACCGCTACCATCTGCCACAATGCCGCCAGAGAGTAACAAAAAACCCTCCTTCGAGCCTGTAGGTAGGGTTTCAGAAACAAGTGGGAGAGACATTAAATTATAATGATGTTAAGTTTTTAGTGTTAGAATTAGAGTTAGGGTTAGGATTAGAGTTAGAATTACGGTTACAATTAGGGTTAAAGTTAGTACTAAGGTTAGGGTTAGGGTTTGAATTATGGTCACCATTAGGGTTAGAGTTAGGGTTAAGGTTAGGGTTTAAATTAGAGCTATGTTTAAGATTATAGTTAAAAATAGGGTGAGAATTAGAATGAGAATTGGGGTCAAAAGTAGGGTTAGGGTTAGGGTCAGAATTAGGGTTAGGGGTAGAAATAAGGTTAGGGTTAGGGTTAGGGTTCATATCAGTGTTAGAATTAAATTTATGAATAGAATTAAGGTTAGAATTATGAATCAAATTAGTGTTGGAATCACGTTTATGGTGAGGGCTAGAATTAAGAATAGAATTAGGGTTAGAATTAAGAATAGAATTAAGGTTAAGTAGATCTAGGGGTAGAATTAGGGTTAGGATTAGAATTACTATCAGGATTAATGTTAGGGTTAGGGTTATAGTTACAATCTTGGTTTAAATTAGAGGTTAGGGCTACAATTAGGGTTAGGGTTAGGGTTAGAGTTCAGGTTCAATTTAGAATTAGGGTTACAAATAAGGTTAGTTTTAGGCTTAGGGATAGAATTAGGCTTAGGGTTAGAATTAGGGTTATCGTTAGGGTTAGAATTATGGTTAGAACTAGAGTTAGGGTTAGAATTAGAGTTAGGGTTAGCATTACTATTAGGATTAAGGTTAGGGTTAAGGTTAAGGTTAGAATTAGGGTTAGGATTAGAATTAGAGCTAAGGTTAGCATTATCGTTAGGATTAAGGTTAGGGTTATCATTACAATTTGGATTGAATTACAAGTTAAGGATACAATTAGGGTTAGGGTTATGGTTTGGGTTAGAATTATGGTTCAATCTATGATTAGAATTAGGGTTACAATTTGTTTAAAATTAGGGTTAGGGTTAGGGTTACAATTAAAATAGGGTTAGAATTAGGTTTAGTGTTAGAACTTGAGTTAGGATTAGGGTAATGGTTTGAAATAGGGTTAGGGTTGGGATTAGGGTTAGAAATATGATTAGAATTAGGGTTGAGTAGATCTAGGGGTAGAATTAGGTTTGGGATTAGGGTTAAATTTAAGGTATAGTTATTATTACAATTAGGTCTAGAATTAGGGTTACAACAATGTTTAGAATTAGGGTTGGGGTTAGGGTAACAATTAGGGATACATCTAGAAATTAACTAGATCTAGGGGTAGAATTAGGGTTAGGGTTAGAATTAAGGTTAGGAATACAATTAGCATTATTATTAGGGTTAGAATTATGGTTAGAATTAGGGTTACGGTTATAGTTAGAATTAGTGTTAGAATTAGGGTTAGGGTTAGGGTTTAGGTTAGAATTAGGGTCACGGTTGGGGTTAGAATTAGGGTTAGTAGTGGCTTGAATGTTAGTGTTAGGTTTAGGGTTGGGTTAGAATTATGTTTTGGTTAGAATTATACTTAGAATTATGGTTAGTATTAGGGATACAATTAAGGTTAGGGTTACAGTTACATTTTGGGATAGCGTTAGATTTATGGTTACACATATAACTAGTATACCTATATTTTAAAAAATATATCTAAAGTACGCTGAGAGATATCCTTCTAGAGGTTCCTATTTTTTTAATCAATTTACTACACATAGGTGGAAATAGGCACCTCGAGAAGGATAACTCTTAACGTACTTTAGATATATTTTTTAAAATATAGGTATACTAGTTAATATATTATTCATATTAATGTGATTATTTAATTTTGATTCATTGTATTTGATATTTTAAGTATTAACGAAATAATATAATTAATTATATATTAATAATAGAATGTATATTAAATTATTAATTATACAAATTAGTAGAATTATTAATGTATTTATATTTATGTTATATTATAGTAAAATGATATATATGTGTGTGTGTGTGTGTGTGTGTGTGTGTGTGTGTTAAATGTTGAAATATTATACGGATCTAAATATTAATATATTATATTATGTAATATTCATATTAATATAATATTTATTCATTGTATATATAAATTATAAAATTATTATTACTATTGCAATGAGTTTTTTTATCTAGTGATTAATCTATCTCGAGTAAACCAATCAAAATAGAGTATTATTTCTCATGTTAAACAAATTTTAATTTTTCTTAAGTCTAGATGAGAAAATTTTAACAAAAAATAATTGGAAAACCATTTTATCTATGTTGTGATTGGCTCAAAATTTGAGCTATTAAGGATGGATTTTTTGGAAATACTATTTTGAGTGAAACAAACACACTAAAATCAAAGAGAAAAATATGGTGGGAGGGAAGTAGCTGCAATACTAGAGATTAATTTGTTTAATTAAATTTTGAGTGGGTAAATTCTTGCTGGGAATTTGGTTATTAAACAAATAATTTTTTAATGTTAAACAAATAATATTTTTTTCTTTCCCTCTGTGCAAATATTATAACATAAATTTAATATCTATATTAATATAATATTCATATTAATGTGATTATTTAATTTTGATTCATTGTATATTATTTATAAATTTGATATTTTAAATATTAATGGAACCATATAATTAATTATATATTAATAATAGAATGTCTATTAAATTCTTGATTGCACAAATTAGTAGAATTATCATTATATTTATATTTATGTTATATTATAGTAAAATGAAATATTAATATATTGATGCAAGAGCACCGGGGATGTTGGCTATCATGTATCAACCAAAAAAGAGTTGTCATTTTAGTTTTGGTTTGAGTTGTCATATGTTGGTGTTTCAGTGTGGTTTTGGTTGTACATTTTTGACTCCATGTCCTCTGTTTGATGAAATATCTGGCCACAACAAACTTGTTGATGGCAACTTTTATCTTAGTATTTGTTGGGTGTGGGGGAATCATGGTGGAATCCAGAGATAAGGTTTTAACTCATGTTGGGGTTGTTGTTGTCGTTGGACAGGTTATAATTGTTGGGCACATGGCTGTTGAAGCCCATTTGTAACGGTAATTACCTGACTCTGATTCCTTGTAACATTCTTCTACTCCCTGGCATTCTTGGCTGGTAACTGGTGCCAGGTCTGGGTCACTGTTTCCAGATGGAAGACGATTGGTATGAGGTTGGAGAGAAGAGTCTTTTAGTATGTAAGGGAAAATGCTGTTGTTATATACAGTGATATACTGTGATGTATGTAACATAGAGAATGAGAGAGATGTATTCAAATAATAAATATTGCCCTTCGTTGTGGATGTAGCCTGATATGGTGAACCATGTTAAAATCTTCTTGTTCATCTGTGTGCGTTATTTTACATTATTTTCATTCTGAGCATTCATTTGTGCATATGGAGTCTCTTCTTATCAAACAAGACTTGTCACTTGCCTTACTGGGGAAAGCGAAAGGACAAGGTTCTATGAAGGATGAAGACTGGGACATACTGGACATGAAAGCAAAGGCAACTATTTTTCTCTCATTGTCTAGCAATGTATTATTCAATGTCTCAAATGAGAGTACTACGAAAGAGCTCTGGGAAAATCTCTCCAGCATGTATGCAATTGCTTCGGCTTCGAACAAGGTATTTATTATGAAGAAATTATATAACCTAAAAATGAAAGGTGGGGTTATGTCCAATCATTTGAATGAATTTAACACCTTAGTCACTCCATTAGCTTCGGTGAGTATCAAGTTAGATTATGAGATTAAAGCAATTTTGCTGTTGTGTTCCTTACCAAATAGCTGGGAAGGTGTTGTCATGGTTGTGAGCACTTCTATAGCAGCCAAGACTACAATGGTTTTTGATGATGTTGCAGCTACTCTTCTCAGCGAAGACATGAGAAGGAAACATCAGGAACCCTCATTCAGTGATGCTCTAATGGCTATAAGTATAAACAATAGAGGAAGAAGCCATGATAGAGGTAGATACAACAACCGGAGAAGGTCACAATCTGGTCCACGATCGAAGTCTAGGGGCAGAACCAGTTCGTGTTGGTTTTGTGGAAAACCCAGACACAATAAGAAGAACTGCTGGAACTATAGGAAAGCTCAAGGCAACGTGAGCATAAATAATTAAGAAAACACTGCATGTGATGGTGTTTTGGTCCTATCAGCAAGTGATACAAATGCAGATTCGTGGGTCCTTGATTCTGATGCCTCTTTTCATGCCACTTCATGCCGTCAAGCTTTCACAAATTTTCATGAAGGCACATTTGGTAAGGTGTTTCTTGGTGACAATAAAGAATGTGACATTTTAGGAAAAGGAGATGTAATATTGAATCAGAAAAATGGAGACAAACTAACTTTGACAGATGTTAGATATGCACCCATGTTAAAAAGAAATTTAATTTCTATCAGTCAGCTTATAGGCAATGGATGCAATGTTAAATTTTCTCTTGATTCATGGAAAATTACAAAGGGGCTTTTAGTAATGGCAAGAGGAAAGAAGCAAGGTAATCTCTATATTTTGGACTATTTTGGTGAAGTGGGAGCTGCTTTGCCGGCTATGGATAGTGGGTCTAAAATATGGCACAAAAGGCTCGGTCATATGAGCCAAAAAGGTCTTCAAGTTATGCTTTAGCACAATCAGCTTCTAGGCCTCAACTCCATCGATTTAGAATTCTATGCACATTACCTTTATGACAAACAGTGCTGGACCAGTTTCGTGAGAACGGGGCATGACAAGAAAACTACTCTGTTGGAACTTGTTCATTTCGATGTTTTTGGTCCAACTCAGGTAACTTCTTTTGGTGGTGCAAATTATTTTGTAACCTTTCTAGATGATTGCACTCAAAAAATCTGGATTTATATGTTGAACAAAAAATCTGAGGTATTTTCAAAATTTAAGATTTTTAAAGCTTCTGTTGAAAACTAGATTGGGCATAAAATTAAATGCCTACTAACAGACAATGGTGGAGAATATTGCTCTTCAGATTTTGATTCATTTTGTGCAGACCATGGTATTTGACAGATCATGATCATCCCTTATACACCTCAAGAGAACGGTGCTACACCTCAAGAGAACGGTGCAGCTGAGAGGCTAAATCACACGATACTTGAGAGAGCTAGATGCATGCTCTCCAATGCTAGATTGGGCAAAGAGTTTTGGGCAGAGGCATGTAATACTGCTGTGTATTTAATCAATTGATCTCCATCGTCTAGGCTGGATTTTGACATACCTGAGGAGACATGGCTCGGCAAACGAATTTCCTATCAGCATTTGCGAGTGTTTGGCTATGCCGCTTTTGTTCACATTCTGAAAGAGCAAAGAACTAAGTTAGATTTCAAGTCAAAAAGGTGTGTTTTTCTCAGCTATGGTGAAGATCAGTTTGGCTTTCATCTTTGGGATCCCGTTGCAAAGACTATAATCCATAGCCATGATGTTGTGTTTAACGAGAAGGATTTTCTAGGTTTGCAACCTTGCAATTCATCTCTGCCAGAGTATGTTGATGTGGATTTATTTGATAATGGTCAGATAAAGCAATCCACCATCTCTTTTTCTCAGCCACTTGTTACATCTATACACTCTTACATCACAGGAGCTTCTATTACTTTAGCTACTTTACTTTCGGTTGGATGCACTATTCACACCCAGTCAAGTGGTATGCCTTGCATTGTTGCTACGCAGCCTTCAAGTGGTCATTCACTGCCTACATCTACTCCAATGTAGCCTCCCATAAGTGTTTCACTTCCCTCATCTAGTGTTACATTATCTTCATCAGCTGCTATGCAGCCTTTAACTGACCAAACGCTGCCTCTTGCATAGTCAATGCAGCATTTGATTCAAACATCGCTGCCTTCACAATAGTCTATGCAGCCTTCCCAAGAGTCTACGCTGCCAACCCATCAGTCTACGCTACCTCCACATTGCACTACACTGCTCTCCCCAAGCAATACACTACCTTTTGACTCCCCATCGCAGCACTCTTTTGGTCAACCACTGCCTTTCTTGTGTCCAATGCAGCCTGCTCATATACAATCGCTACCTCACTTTACCATCTCCATGCCTGTAGATGGTGGTTTACACAGACATCCAAAGGTTAATTCTCAATACCTTTTGGAACTTCAAGGTAGGCCAGTGTGAATGAGTCAAACACTATAGGTGCACAAATACAAAGACAGGGGAGTTTTCCTCAGGGGCCTCTATAATCAGAGGTTGATGATGTTCAGAATCTATTACAGAGACTCAATCTGGACTCCAATATCCAGCCAAAGCAAGCTCCACAATTGAGGAGATCTACCCATGAGAAGAGGAGACCTGTAAAATTTGATGACTATGAGTTATTGCTCTCTGATTATGCAGAGCCAACAACTTATAAGCAAGCTTGCAAGCATGAAAATGTACACAACTGGATGGCAGCCATGAACCAAGAAATGGAGTCGTTGAGAGTTAATCACACCTTGGATTTGGTTCCTCTTCTGCCAAATCGAAAGCCTCTCAAGAACAAATGGATTTATCGTTTGAAAGACGAAGACAGAGGAAGTAAAAGATACAGGGCCAGATTAGTCGTCAAGGGATTTGATCAACAAAAAGGTATTGATTTTTCTAAAATCTTTTCTCCAGTTGTCAGAATGGACATCATCCGTGCTGTGTTGGGTTTAGTTGCCATTTGGGATTTAGAACTTGAGCAACTCGATGTGAAAATAACATTTTTACACGGAGACATTGATGAGGATTTATACATGGAGCAGCCTGAAGGCTTTGCTCAACCAGGTAAGGAGTATTTATTTTGCAAATTGAAGCAGAGTTTGTATGGGTTGAAGAAAGCTCCAAGACAATGGTATTTAAAATTTGACCGCTTCATGACTGATAACAACTTTATTCGGTGCAAATCAGATCCTTGTGTTTACCACAAGAGGCTTAATACTGGTGAGTTTGTCATACTTTTGCTCTATGTTGATGATATGTTACTAGCTGGTACTAGTGTTTAGATTATTACTTAGCTGAAGCAATAGTTGGCTCTTCGTTTTGCCATGAAAGATCTAGGACCAGCCAAAAGAATCCTTGGGATGTACATATTTAGAAACAGAAATAAAAGAGAACTTAGGTTGTCCCAAGCAAGATACATTGCCAAAGTGTTGGATAGATTTAATCTGTCTCATGCTAAACCGGTATCTACTGCTTTGGCTGATCATTTTCGCCTATCTTCAGCTATCTGTTTGAAAAATCATGAAGAAGAAGAATAGATGAGGTCTGTTCCGTATACATCTGCAGTTGGAAGTATAATGTATGGAATGTGTTGGCAAGAGACACTATATGGAGTCATGATTGTTGTCATTGATGGCAACAAAGTTCATCCCACACATCCGCAGGACATGGTGTGTCTCCACCGAAAGTCAGATTGAAGAATGTTGTGGTCTGGTAAACAAGAACAGAGCATGTGGCAAGGTTCGACAGACAGGTCCGGATCTCTCAGAGGAAGTATCTTGGTGAAGTGCAGATTTGGGGATGTCAAGAGGACTACCTTGAGTGATATATTCCAAGGATTTAGCCTCCGGTGATAGATGAGGAAAAAGATATGAATACTTAAGTACCGGGTTCTTGAGTGAAAGTATGAACAAAGGAAGAACTGACTGGCAGAACATCAGACATTATTCCAGATGTGTTACTGATGGTAGTAAAGGTTATGAAGGCGTGAATTATGTTTGGCCGACATGATTAATGATTTTCACAAGTATATCCATGATCTGCATTGCTTGGTAAGCAAGGATTCAGTTGACAGATCAGAGTCTATGAAGAATATTGACTATTCCAGGTGCCGACTAGAAAGGTGATGAAATCACTTGTGCGGATATATATACAAGATGGTTTTGGTTATGAGTAGTGTAGTTATTGGGTATGATGTGCGAAGAAAAGTAGTAGAGCTGAATAAAAGAAGAGAAAAGATTTGGTATGTGAAAGAAGAGCAGTATAAAAGAAGAGAGATGAAGTGTAGTAGATCAGTATACAGAGCCTAACCGGAACTGAACTCCAGCATGTGTTGATGCTCCTTATCAGTTTAAGTATTGTATTACATTCTTTATAAAATGTAGATAGTGTGTCCCTTTGTAGGCAGTGTGCCTCTTGTGAGCAGTGTGCTTGGGCAGTGAGCCCTAATTGGCAAGTGCCATTTTGTTTCTCCTTATTCTTCTAACAGAGAATAATCCTTGGGTTAATCACCCCGTGGTTGTCTCCCTTAACAGGGTTTCCACGTCAAAAATATTGTGTCATGTGTATTTCCATTTATGGTTATGTTTGCTTATTGAATTAAAGCTGCATTAATTACTAAGAAAGTTCAGAAAGAAGAAATAATTAGGATAACTGATTCACCCCCCTCTCAGTTATCAACAATTGGTATCAGAGCCAAGTTCCTCCTAACAGAGTCTAACAACTTGAGGAAGATCTGGAAATTCAAATGGATGCATATGGTTTAAGAGAGCAACTTAAGACTGCCCTTGATGATCTTGAACAGTCAAACTCTGAAGTCAATGAATTAAAGGAAAGACTCAAACAGGCTGATGAGTTCATGAGAGAACTAAAAGACAAATTAAGTCTCTCTATGAAAAAGAGAAAGGAGTTGCTTCAATAATTGGCAAGACAAGGTGAAGCAAATGATGCAAATGAAGAGCTGAAGGAGAAAACTAAGTTGTGTGAAAAGTTATCAAAAGAAATCATTATGGTGAGACATGAAATGGAATCAGGAGTTATGAAGTTTACCCAAGAAGTTGAAGAGAAAAGAAAAACTGAAGATAATTTAAGACAATCTCTCAAAGAGAAATCAGAAGATTGCCACAAGATGGATAGAATTATCAGACATCTTGAATCTAATCTTGAAGATGCTAAAGATAATGAAGAAAAACTTGAGGATCAAATTGTCTCTCTCAAAAGGGATCTTCAAACAGCAAATGAATATAAAGAGAAATTCAAGATAAGTTCTGCTCAACTTGAAGTTCTTCTTGGAAGTCAAAAGAGGGCAGATGACAAGTATGGTTTGGGATATGAGAAAGGAGAAAGCTCCGGATCTGGTCAAAAGAATTTTGAATCAGAAAATCCAAGGAACAAGCCTAGAAGACCTCCGGTAAGACAGCCTAATGCTCAAAGATATCCTTCCTTCAATGGATACTACCACAACTACAATACCTTTGGTCATAAAGCTAATCAGTGCAGAAAGAGAATGAATTAGACTAATTCATCCTTCTCCGGATAATGTTTTAACTGTAAAAGGTATGGTCACAAATCTCATGAATGCAAAAATATGCAAATGAACAAATCATTCAATGGTAGATGCTTTACATGCAATAGAATAGGTCATATGGCTAATCAATGCAGATCAAGAGAATATCAATCAAATATGCAAAGAAATGTTGTTTGCCAAATCTGCAATAGATCCGGTCATATTGCACAATTCTGTAGAAGCAAGAATCAGGACAAAAGAGGTCCAGTATATCATAATCAGAATGAAGATAAGGGTAAACAAAAAGTGAATGTGGATGAAGTTAAGAGTGAGATGGACAAGATTTGGGTGAAGAAAAGTACAGAGAATGTAGAGGTTGGATCCGCACCAGACTCTGGTGCTGATATTCCTTCCAGAAATTAAAAAGTGAGCTCTGGCTCAGGGGGAGACACAAAGAAAACCTTGTTCCCCCAGCCAGTTAATTGGTGCCTGAAATTGGCACATGAGAAGTTGCGGATCAAAGGGTTTCTAGAGAAACATCTAAAGAAGGTCTGGTAAAAATTTGAGAGATCCGCAAAAAGATTTGAAGTCTTCTGGTGAAACAGGATTTTTCACAAGACTGGTCCGGGAAAACAGAGCAACCGGAATAACTTAGGTCAAGCATTTATTGCAACCTGACATTAGGGTTTGCAGAGCATTATAAGGGTTTTCTCATTAATCACTTGTTCATTCTGCATTCAAGAAGAAATGAAAAGGAGCTCTGCAACTACTTTTTCAAAGATCAAGACGATTCTTCATACAGCTCAATTTAGATTTCATCGTGTGTGCCCTAAACAGCGTAAAAGGTATTCCTTATTCTTATTATCTTTCAGTAAGATTCTTTGATGATGGCTACTCTGAATATAGTAAAGATTTCTGATAGACCTTGCCCCATGTTTAAGAAGCATCCTTACAAATCTTTGGAGGTAGATCCCCTAGGAGCCTTCTCTAATGTTTTGCACACAGAAGATATTGGGGTTTATATACATGCAAACATTGAAGAGTTTGGGGAATTTAAACTAAGAGACATATACCACAAGCAGTTAATAGATGATTCCTTTGAAATCAAACCTTAGTATAAGGGCAACCAGGAAAAACATTTTGATCAGTTCATTCATTTCCCCTACTTTGAAGAAGATGAATGGGTCTAGTATGTATTGAGTAGGGTGCATGACAACTTTCTATGGCTGAACAGACCTTGCAAAATCACTAAGGAGGCAATTAGGGCAGTAACTGGTTTACACTCCTCCAGAGGAATACCTGTCCTCAAATCTGTCAAAAACAACATTGTAACTGAGGCCACCGGATCAAAATTTGATAAGAGGGCAATGACCATTGAAGATATTAGTGACCCGGATATCAAGTTTGCATCTATGATAATAGGATATAAGATATATCACTCCAGTAGGGAGAATTCAGTATCTAGAACTGCAGTATATACTGCCTATGAGATGTTAAGAAAGAATGCAGATTATGATATCTATGAACTTCTCTTGAGCCAATTAATAGAAAACATACAGAAGATCAATAAGGATAAGAAGAACTACTTTAAATATGGTGGACTAATACTATGTTTATTTTTCTACTTCATGAATGAGTTGCCTGGATCAAATGGATGGGCATGGCAAAATGACAAACTGGTAGCAATTCAGATCAGAGATTACTTGCATGAACTTGGGGATGCTAAGGCAAGGAATATAGCTCTGTGGGGTTACTTCAAGTAATTTCAAAATACAATGCAAATCAGAGAAAGAATCCCTAAATTAGTGGTTGAGAAATACAAGGATACAGTGTGCTTCATGGTAGACACTGATCAATGCCTAATGGAGGTAGTTGAGCTAAGGACAGTCTGGATCATGCCTATGGGGTATGAAGTAGATGAACAAATTGTTGAGCTGCATGTTCAACACATGCTCAGACAACCAAAGGACCCTAAAGCAGAAAGATTTGGAACTTTTGATGAACTAAGTATAAAAATTCATACAGAGCTAAGGCAGCCAGAGATCAAGAGGAAAGTGAGAAAAGAAGTAGAAGATGTGGCCAAAGGCTTTGGCATCTCAATGGATGCACTTGATGCTCACAGGAAGAAAAGGGAAAAGGTTGAGGAAGAGAAGAAGGAAGAAAAGAAAAGTGAGGAAAGTGTTCTAGTAGAAACCTCCACCCGGACCAGATCTTCAAAGAAATCTACACCTGCCACTGCCAAAAGCTCAAGGGCATCTAAGCCGGAAGCACAATCATCTAGCAAAGGAGAGAAGAGAACAAAGACAAAAGTTGTAAGAGCTTATGTCAGTCAAAGGGATGAAGAGGAGACTGAATCTGATGAAGAAATCAGGAAAATGAAGAAACAGAAGAAATCATCCAATGAACACTCTACCGGTAAAGGAGAAGAAGAGAAGGAAGAGGAATTTGCTAAAAAACCCACTCTCTCCTTAGATGTTGTAGTGAAAGCAGTCACTGTAGATGGAAACCTGCAACCCCTAACAGAATTCTATGATGATTATAATGAAGCAGATAAACAGATTCTGGAGGAAGCCACAGTTCAGTTTTTGAACACTTACAACAAAGCTTTCATTGAAATTATCTCTCTAATTCCCAAAAGCTTAGAGAAAAGGCTTGAAATGAGGAAGAATAATGCTCGAGCAAAAGATCTTGAGATTCGGGAATAGATAGCAATTCAGCTATTTCCTTCAATCGATCCCAAAACAATGAATATGGTATTCAAAGATTGCAAGGATGAGTTCCGGAGCAAAGCCAGGATGAATTAGCTAATGCTTGGTGAAACTGACAAAGTGGCAAAAGAAACTGAAGAGATCCTCCAAAATGCCTTTAAGAAATTCAACATTCCAGTTATAGAGGACTTGGGTACTGACCCCTCCACCACAAGTGTTGCAATAGAGTCTACTGAGAAAATGACAGAAGAGGTAATGGATTCTGGTGTAGAAACAACTAAGGACTTGGAATCCTCTGCTCCGGAAGAAGTGGTCCATGAACAGACTAACATCTCTCTTCCGGTTTCCCTTGCTGACTCTAGATCCAAAGGAGAAGAAAGAGTAAAGGAGAAAGAAGTAGAGGTGAAGAGAAAAGAAGATATCAGTGCAAAGGTTGTAGAGAAAGCTCCAAAAGACAGTTCTACGACTGTAGAAGAGAAGAAACATCTGTCTCCAGCAAGAGACACTGTAAAAACTGTCCAAGAATTCTTAAACAAAGAAACAATGGAGATTGATGAACCAGAGCTTCTACAAGGACCATTCAATTTTGATTCACTTTCTTCGGTACAGACAATGAAGATAGCTTCATTTGCTAATGCCAAGGCTAAAGAAAAACTCTTAAAGTCTCACATGGAAGACTGTGAGTTGATAGAAGCTGCTTCCAGAGTGCTAGAAAATATTATGCCATCATTTTAGAAGGATCTCACAGCCTCCTCTTCCGGTAATCTCAAAACTCTAGTCAATAGTGTTAGCACACATTTTGATTCACTTGAGAAGTCAGTAGAAGATAAGGTCTGGAAGGAATTTCTTGCAAAAAGGTTATTAGAGGTACAAGGGTTGATAAGTAATGATAGAAGAAATATGAATATTGGGATAAAGAGCTTAGAAAATGCTCTTAAAGATGGCAGAGAAATGTACAAATTTTGTTTATCATGGTCCAAAACAACAGTGGAAATTGAGAAGAAAATGAAAGAACAGGAGGATAAACTGTTAAATCTTTCTCAAAATTTTGATCCACATACTGCTTCCATAATAAATCAAGAGTGTCAAATGGTTGTAGTCTTGAATGAGATTAAGCAGCTTGAAAAAGAGAAGAAAAATAGAATCAGTAGATTGAGTGAGCTCAGAGGGTTAATTGTCCCTAAATTAGAGGCCATGGATGAGGCCATAAAAGAAGCTCAAATCACAGCCCAGACAAATGATCCAACAGATCTTAAGAGGGCAAAAGCTTTTACGTTCTTGTTGAGCGGTCACATTTCAATTTTGGATAGAATGAAGCAAAGTTGGGCTACAGAATTTACTTAATTGAAGACAACTTTTGCAGATATCCTTCAGTTTATGTAAAGTATAGCTTGTACAAATACTTATGCGGCTAAGTATGGAAGTATTTTTGAGACATTTTTGGTGTGCGGACCCCACCCTTTGCCATTGATGTCAAAGGGGAAGTGAAGAGCAGTGAAAAATGAGGAATCCAATTAAGGGGGAGCTCCGAAAAATGTATATAAAAATAGAACATCAGCCAAGGGGGAGCATAGTGTATACACTTAGTCATTTTTTCACTAAGTGTTGCCATTAATGCCAAAGGGGGAGATTGTTGGCAAGAGACACTATATGGAGTCATGATTGTTGTCATTGATGGCAACAAAGTTCATCCCACACATCCACAGGACATGTGTGTCTCCACCGGAAGTCAGATTGAAGAATGTTGTGGTCTGATAAACAAGAACAGAGCACGTGGCAAGGTCTGACAGACAGGTCCAGATCTCTCAGAGGAAGTATCTTGGTGAAGTGCAGATTTGGGGATGTCAAGAGGACTACCTTGAGTTATATGTTGCAAGGATTTAGCCTCCGGTGATAGATGAGGAAAAAGATATGAATACTTAAGTACCAGGTTCCTGAGTGACAGTATGAACAGAGGAAGAACTGACTGGCAGAACATCAAACATTATTCCAGATGTGTTACTGATGGTAGTAAAGGTTATGAAGGCATGAATTATGTTTGGCTGACATGATTAATGATTTTCACAAGTATATCCATGATCCGCATTGCTTGGTAAGCAAGGATTCAGCCGACAGATCAGAGTCTATGAAGAATATTGACTATTCCGGGTGCCAACTAGAAAGGTGATGAAATCACTTGTGCGGATATATATACAAGATGGTTTTGGTTATGAGTAGTGTAGTTATTGGGTATGATGTGCAAAGAAAAGCAGTAGAGCCGAATAAAAGCAGAGAAAAGATCTGGTATGTGAAAGAAGAGCAGTATAAAAGAAGAGAGATGAAGTGCAACAGATCAGTATATAGAGCCTAACCAAAACTAAACTCCAACATGTGTTGATGCTCCTTATCAGTTCAAGTATTGTATTACATTCTTTATAAACTGTAGACAGTGTGTCTCTTTGTAGGCAGTGTGCCTCTTGTGAGCAGTGTGCTTGGGTAGTAAGCCCTAATTGGCAAGTGCCATTTTGTTTCTCCTTATTCTTCTAACAGAGAATAATCCTTGGGTTAATCACCCTGTGGTTTTCTACCTTAATAGGGTTTCCACGTCAAAAATATTGTGTCATGTGTATTTCCATTTATGGTTATGTTTGCTTATTGAATTAAAGCTGCATTAATTATTAAGAAAGTTCAGAAAGCAGAAATAATTAGGATAACTGATTCACCCCCCCTCTCAGTTATCAACAGAATGGTATGCACTCGTCCGGACATTACATAAGCAGTTGCTATTGTGAGCAGATTCATGAGTAATTTGGGCAAACTACACTGGTAGGTTGTTCAGTGGATTCTACGGTACTTGAAAGGTACTTCACATTTCTATTTATGTTTTGGAGGTACTAACTTTCAGCTCCATGGTTATGTAGATTCAGATATGGCCAGAGATTTAGACAAACTCCGGTCTACCACTGGTTATGTTTTTACATTTACTGGGGCAGCCATTACTTGGGTTTCTCGGTTGCAACAAGTTGTCGCTCTATCATCCACTGAAGCTGAATACATTGCACTCTTGGAAGGAGCCAAAGAAATGATATGGCTTGAGCATTTGTTGACCGAACTGGGCTGTCCAAAATCAGTATTTCTATTATTTTGTGATAGCCAAAGTGCTATTCACTTAGCAATAAATTCAGCTTTCCACAGTCGAACAAAGCATATTGGCCTTCGATACCACTTTTTCCACCATCTTATTGATGAAGGCAAGTTGCAAGTCACAAAGATTGACACAAAGGTTAATCCAGCAGATGCATTAACCAAGATTGTTCCTCGAGAGAAGTTCAAATTCTGTAGATCTTCTCTCAGTCTTATTCCTCTGTGACACTGAATTTCACGAAGGGGATCTCTCTCTGGGCAACTTCAATTGCCGATCCCATTGGTCTTCATGTGGGAGATTGTTGGGCACATGGCTACTGAAGCCCATTTGTAACGACAATTACCTAACTCTAATTCCTTGTAACATTCTTCTGCTCTCTGCCATTCTTGGTTGGTAACCGCTGCTAGGTCTGGGTCGCTATTTCCAGATGGAAGACAGTTGGTATGAGGTTGGAGAGAAGAGTCTTTTAGTATGTAAGGGAAAACGCTGCTATTATATACAGTGATATATTGTGATGTATGTAACACAGAGAATGAGAGAGATGTATTCAAATAATAAATATTGCCCTTCATTTTGGATGTAGCCTGATATGGTGAACCACATTAAAATCTTCTTGTTCATCTGTGTGCACTGTTTTACATTATTTTCATTCTGAGCATTCGTTTGTGCTTGCTGTTCTTTTTCTGGTTCTGTTATTCTGTTTTAGAATTTACAATAACGGCAATAACCTACACTATGGGACATATCTCTGGTGCTCACATAAATCCTGCAATGAGTCTTACATTCTCATATGTGGGAGATCTTTCTTTTAAGGAGCTGCCCATTTATATTGTATCTTAGATTGTGGGTACCACAATAGCTGCAATGGCACTCAATGAAATAATTAGAAACCCATCCATTAATGTTTCTATCAATGTTCATGTGGGACATCCTTTCACATCACTGGTGGTGGAATTCATCCTTACCTTCATACTAGCCATTGTTATATTTATAACAACCACATATCCTAAAATACATGGTCAAATGGTAGGGGTTATTGTGGGTGGTATAGTTGCTTGTAATGCTTTATTTGTAGGGGTGCTCTTAGGATGTTTCATGAACCCAACAAGATCTCTAGGGCTTGCACTCATAGCAAGCATTTATAATGGTCTTTGGGTGTATATTCTTGGACCTATTTCTGGTGTCATTTGTGGAGCTTGGTTCTATAAGGGTATTTCTATACACTAATAGATAGAGGCTTCTTAATTCTTCTCTAATGGAGAATGGAGGGTTGGTAACCATGGCAAGGTGGAAGGAGAATTTATATTTATAGGTCTGCATTCTGCATGTTTATTAAAATAAGGTTACATGTAAAAGGTAACCTCAAATAAATATTTGAAAATAAGAGAATATAGGGAATCATCATGGTCTTGCATGCCTACTTCTAAAGTAGCATTAGAAAAGGGAGTCAGAATGACTGATTTGAGCTATTAAGTCAAATAAAATATGAATACCAAGAATATTTTTGCGTTCCTATTTCATGACTCTCTGTTTGCAATGACATTATAAAAAAAGAGATAATTGATTATATAGAAGAAGGGTGACCCAACACAAAAAAAAAAAAAAAAGAACATGTGAATGAAAACCACTGCATAGAAAAGGGTTAAGGATGGAGTGTTGAATAGGAGCTGGTCAAGAAAGAAAAAAGGTTTGCTACTAAAGAAAAACTACAAATGAAGAAAAATAGAAGTTCTTTGGGCCAGTCTTAAACAGAGGATAACAAAACAATTGGAAAAGGAGCCACATAGCTTGGTAAAAAATTTGAAAAGGCAAAGGCAAGATATGGAAGAGGGTGTGGTGGCCCATAGTAAATAAAATTTGTTGTAACACATGAAAAGATTCACTGTCAAGGTGATCATGAAGAATGAAGTGGCAGATTTGAGAGTTTGAAGGGGTTATGGTAGGCTGCCAGAAGAACATAAAGAGAGGTAGATTTGAGAGTAAAAGCCATTGAAATTCATATTTGTAATATTCTTGCAAATTGATTTTAGTCTAAATAAATAAATCATAATTGGGGTTGCAATCTTATACTGTGTTGAGTATAATATTTTCCCATGTGAATGTGTGCTAGTTGTATGAGTTTTTGTCAATTATTTGTGTGTTTTCTACGAGAGGGGAGTACCCTCTACATCAAATGGTATCAGAGCTAGAGTTCCTGAGTGCATAAGTAGAGTGCCAAAGGTGAGGTATCCTATGCCAGGACCTATGGGTAGAAGAAGAGAGTGAAGTGGTTGTGAACTCAAAAGATTGTTGTGGGTAGAGAGGACTCATGAGCAAGTGTGAGTTAGGGAGCCACTAATAAATTTTGCTTTGTACATTGAGAGTGTGATGGTAGATTAGAGAGCATGAAGTGAGAATTGTGGAAGATTGCAGCAGATAAGATGGGGATATTGGTAAGGAAGAAGCCCATGATATGGGAGGGCTGGATGTAGTATAAAAAGAGGAAAATCTGTTTGATGGTGGCTGATATAAATACAAGAGTAGATAGATTGGAAGCATGGAAACATGATAAATTGGTCAAGCATGATGAGGTTAAGCAAGAGGATGCAAGTGTGGCAGTGGTTGAGAATGAAGATGTTGAAGATGCAACGATGAAATGAGAAGAGGTTGCAGCCATAGAACATGGAGAAGATGATGAGTTTTTAGCATAGATTTTGGTGATAGAAGAGGAGTGGCTTGAGACCATCGCTGATGAAGATGAGAAGATGCATGTCACAACAAAAGAAGAGGAATGTTCACAAATTGTAGTTGACAAGGATGAGGAAGATGTCATAGTGGAAATTGATATTGCAGATGAGGTAAATTTGTTTTATGATATTTTATTTTCAAATAAGATTGTAGAAGAAGAGATGGTTAGAGAGCAAAAGTATGTAGAGAAAATAAAAAATGTAGATTGGTGTTCAGATGCTACAAGTTTATGCATAGAAGTTGTAGAAGATGATGCATGTTCATTTTGGTGGAGGTGGTTAGTTTGTGTTGGGTTGGATCTCACGAAGGAGGAGAGGAGATTAAAGAGGATTTGGCGGAGGAGGATGGTACATGGTGGATCTAATTCCATGAGAGGAGAGAAGAGTGGTGAATGAAGTTCCGGGAGGAGGAGGATGATGGTGCCAATGAGATGTTGGAAAAAGAGGAAGAAGACATAACTTGTGCACATTTTACAATGATGGAGTTCATTGCAGGTTGAGTGCAACCTAAAAGAGTAGTTTGAATACTCAACTCCACTTTGTGAGCCTATGCTCACAAACTTTCTACATGGCATGTCTAATGCAGGAGCACCTGAGGATGTTGGCTATCCTATATCAACAAAAAAAAGTTGTCATTTCAGTTTTGGTTTGAGTTGTCGTACGTTGGTGTTTTAGTATGGTTTTGGTTGTGCATTTTCCACTCCATGTCCTTTGTTCGATGAAATGTCTAGCCTCAACAAACTTGTTGGTGGCAACTTTGGGTGTGGAGGAATCATGGTGGAAGCCAGAGATAAAGTTTTAACTCATGTTGGGATCATTGTTGTGCTTGGACTGGTTATAATGGAAATACTCTACACTATGGGACATATCTCTGGTGCTCACATAAATCCTACGAGTCTTTCTTTCTCATCTATGGGAGATCTTTCTTTTAAGGAGCTGTCCATTTATATTGTATCTCAGATTGCGAGTGCCACATCAGCTACAACTACACTTGATGAAATAATTAGAAATCCATCCATTAATGTTGCTATCAATATTCCTATAGGACATCCTTTCACATCACTGGTGGTGGAATTCATCCCTACCTTCATACTAGTCATTGTTATATTTGCAACAACCATAGATCCTCAAGCACATGGTCAAATGGTAGGGTTGTTGTTTGTGGTATAGTTTCTTGTAATACTTTATATGTAGGGATGCTCTCAGGATGTTTCATGAACCCAACACGATCTTTGGGGCTTGCACTCATAGCAAGCAATTATAATAGTCTTTAGGTGTATATTCTTGGACTTGTTTCTGGTGCCATTTGTGGAGCTTGATTCTATGAGGGTATTTCTATACACTAATAGATAGAGGTTTCTTAATTCTTCTCTAATGGAGGATGGAGGGTTGGTAACCATGGCAAGGTGGTAGGAGAGTTTATATTTATAGGTCTGCATTCTATATGTTTATTAAAAAATAAGGTTACATGTAAAAGGCAACCTCAAATAACTATTTGAAAATAAGAGAATATAGGGAGGCATCATGGTCTTGCATGCCTACTTCTAAAGTAGCATTAGAAAAGGGAGTTAGAATGACTAGTTTGGGCTATTAAGTCAAATAAAATCTGAATACCAAGAGTCTTTTGGAGTTCCTATTTCATGACTCTTTGTTTGCAGATATTAAAATAATATAAAAAAAGAGATAATCGATCATATAGAAGGAGGGCAGCCCAACACCAGAAAAAAACATGTGAATAAAAACCACTCCATAGAAAGGGGTAAAGGACAGAGTGTTGAACAAGAGTTGGTCTGGAAAGAAAAAAAGGTTTGTTGCCCAAGAAAAACTACAAAGGAAGAAAAATGTAAGTTCGTTGGTAGTCTTAAACAAAGGGTAACAAAACAATTGGAAAAGGAGTTGTGTAGCTTGGTAAAGAATTTGAAAAGGAAAACGCAAGATATAGAAGAGGGCATGGCGGCCCATAGTAAATAAAAGTTGTAATAGCACATGAAAAGATTCACTGTCAAGGTGATCATGAAGAATGAAGTGGCAGATTTGAGAGTTTGAAGGGGTTATGGTAAGCTGCCAAAAGAACATAGAGAGAGGTAGAATTGAGAGTAAAAGCCATTGAAAGTCATATTTGTAATATTCTTGCAAATGGGTTTTAGTCTGAATAAATAAATCATAATTGGGGTTGCAATCTTATATATTGTTATGTATAATATTTGCCCATGTGAATGTGTATGCTGGTTATATGGATTTTTGTCAATTGTTTGCGTGTTTTCTGCAAGAGGGGAGTACCCTCTACATCATATATATTTGTGTATAAATATTAAATATTGAAATTATACTAATCTAAATATTAATATTGATAAAATTATTGTTATATTAAAATTTAAGAAATAACTAAAAAATTTTACATTTAAAAACTATTTGCTAATTGCTTTTTAGTGCCTACCTTTGGAGTACTATTGCAATGAGTTTTTTTGTCTATTGATCAATCTATCTAGAGTAAACCAATTAAAACAAAGTATTATTTTTCATAATCTAAATTGCCAACTTAAAATAAAAATTGAATGAAAACAATTTAACAACGAAAGAGTGGGTGGGATAAACAAGACAAAGGAGTCCATATTTTTTAAGGCATGTTTAAGAGTAAGAATAAAATGGTTTAAAGGAAAGTTATTTTTTGACATTACGGGATTATTTAAAACAAATTGTTATGAATAGAGAGTTAAGAATTCAATTCATTGTTTAATTATTTACATGTTTTACAAATTGAGCACTGTTTAATTTGTTTATTAAGTGACTAAAGTAAATATGTTTTATTTGTGGCTTTGTTTTGCCACAGGATAAATCTCATAGAAAAAGAAAAGAAAGAAGATATTTCACTAAAAAATCAAACACCACAACTCCCCTATGTTGAAATTAGTATACTAGGATGTATAAAAATATGGGGCATATTATCATTTTGAAATTCATGTGTTGTTTCTTAGTTTGAGTGCCAATTAATTTTTCTACTCCATAGACCCAGTGAATTAACATTTCCTTCACTATATATATATATATATATATATATATATATATATATATATATATATATATATATATATATATATATATATATATATATATATATATATATATATATATATCATTTTACTATGTTGAGTAATAAATTTTATTATAAATATAGTATTAATTATATTATTTTATTGATATTGAAAATTATATTCTTTTTGTATAAAAATTAAATATTAATATATTATATTGTATACTATTCATATTAATATGATTGTTTAATTTTTAAATTATTGATTATAGTTGAATAAATAGAATTATCATTATAATGTATTTATATTTATGTTATATTATAGTAAAATAAAATATTGATATATTGATGTAACCAAACTTCACATAATAAGATTCAGCACTATCATTATTGCAAAAATATGCGATACTCTATTTTCAAATTATCCTTGTCATCTCATTCCATCCTCCTCTAATGTATTTATATTTATGTTATATTATAGTAAAATGAAATGTTGATATATTGATGTAACCAAATTTCACAATATAAAATTCAACACTATTATTGCAAAAATATGCAAACTTTATTTTCAGATTATCCTTCTCATTTCATTCCATCCTCTAATATATTTATATTTATGTTATATTATAGTAAAATGAAATATTGATATATTGATTGAACCAAACTTCACAGCATAAGATTCAACAATATTATTATTGCAAAAATATCTAGAAAATCTATTTTTAAATTATCCTTCTCATTTCATTCCATCCTCCTCTAATGTATTTATATTTATATTATATTATAGTAAAATGAAATATTGATATATTCATGTAACTAAACAACATAAGATTCAACACTATTATTATTACAAAAATATGCAAAAACTCTATTTTGAAATTATCCTTCTCATTTCATTCCATCCTCCTCCAACTAAAAATAAATATAAATCTATACAAAAATGAAAATTACCCTTTTTTGGCATATTTTAGCAACTTTCTAAAATTGTTATTTTTGGTAACTTCTCAGCCATATCTACCCACCATATTTCAAATACAAAATACATACTATTATTACAACACTACAAGGTAGTCACTACGTGGCACTTCTTTTAAATATTAATAGAATAATATAATTAATAATATATTGATAATAATATTTATATTAAATTATTGATTATACAAATAAATGGAATTATATTATAATGTATTAATATTTATGTTATATTATAGTAAAAAATATTGATATAAATTTGTGTATTTTCATTCCATCCTCCTCCAACTAAAAATAAATATAAATTTATACAAAAATGAAAATTACCCTTTTTTGGCATATTTTAGCAAGTTTCTAAAATGGCTATTTTTGGTAACTTTCATCCATATCTACCCACCAAATTTCAAATTCAAAATGCATACTATTATCACAACACTACAAGGCCACTACGTGGCACTTCCTTTAAATATTAATAGAATAATATAATCAATAATATATTAATAATAATATTTATATTAAATTATTCATTAAACAAATAAAAGGAATTATATTATAATGTATTAATATTTATATTATATTATAGTAATCTAAATATCAATATATTATATTGTGTAACAATATTAATATGATTTTATAATTTTTTTCATTGTAATTATAATATTAATATTTCAAATATTTATAGAATAATATAATTAATATTATTTTTATAATAAAATTTATTGAAACATGGTAAAATGAAATATTGATATATATTGCTATAAATATATTCATAAGAAAATTTATATTAAATTGTTGATTATATAGATTTATAATGTATGTATACTTATGTTATAATTTGATACCACTATGTTGGGAGGAAGAATAAAACAAACAGAGAGAGAGGGGACACAAAACAAAATACACAAATAGAGATTTCTATTAATGATAAAAACTATTTTACATTTAACAAATACAAACACTAGAGCTACAACTCTATTTCTTCTATCCCTACAAGCACTGCTCCTTCTGGAGCTTGTTGGACATTACAGTTGTACCTTTCTATCTGGAGCTGTTCACTGCTCCTTCATCTAATTGATTGTTGTGTGTGTTTGGAGCTACCTAGAGCTTGAATCTTTGCACTCTCGCACTGCAATATTCTTCTCGTTGCTGCTACAAGGAAGCTTCTATCTATGGTACACTGTTGTGTTGATGTTGCTTGCAATCTTCTCTGACTCTACGTTCTTCACATTCTTCCTTTTTGTCTTCAACCAAAAATTTGCCACTCAAGATGAAATTCAAATCTACCTAATAACAATAAAGAAATTGTCTAGCCATAACTAATACTTGATGGGCCAACAGGATGCATTAAATATTTTGGTCAGGGCGATAGGAGGGAGATCTCTATGGGATCTCTGATAGAGTAGGTGCATTAAATGTGCATGCTCTGGATTAAATTTACAACACTCCCCCTTAATCTGGAGCCACATATCCCTTTCATTCTATATCTTCAGGGTTGTCTATAGTTCTCCAGAGTTGTTTGGAGCTTTCTTTCTAGAACTCAAATCTGGAGCTGTCCATAATGTCCAAACTATCTCTTAGGCATTCAAAGCTCTCCTTTGACAATGCCTTAGTAAAAATATCTATGAGCTGTTGCTCAGACCTACAAAAATTTAGTTCAATCTCTCCATGCTCAACTAGCTCTCTTATGAAATGATAACGAATCTCAATATGCTTTCTTCATCCGTGGAAGACTAGATTCTCCATCAAGGCTATGGAAGAAACATTATCACAAAATATGGTTGTACCATCTTCTTGCTATTCACTCAAATCTACAAAGATTCTCCTCAACCAAATAGCCTGACATGTTGCTGCATTTGTTGCTATATGCTCAGCTTCTGTTGTGGAGAGAGAGACAATGGGCTGCTTCTTTGATGCCCATGAAATGGGTCCTGAACCCATGTGGAACACATATCCTGATGTGTTCTTCCTATCATCTACATTACTTGCCCAATCACTATCTGTGTAACCAACCAACTCAAACTCAATAGATGTGGTGTACAAAATGCCATAACCTTGTTTACCATTGACATATCTCAGTATTCTCTTTCTTGCTTGCTAATGTGTGTCCTTAGGTTTCTCCATGAACCTAGATATCAGGCTTACCCTGTACATTAAATTAGGCCTTGTAGTAGTCAAATACATCAGACTTCCAACCATGCTCTTGTAGAGGGTTGGGTTCACTTTATTACTGTTCTCCTCCTTGCTCAGTTTAGACTTGTAGCTGTTGGCATTGGTGCAGGCTTGTTGTTCTGCATTTTAAATCTTTTCAAGATCTATTTGGCATAGTTAGTTTGTGAAATAAATATGCCAAGCTCAATTTGTTGTACCTTAATACCTAGGAAATATCTCATTAGGCCTAGATCAGTCATCTCAAACTCTTCTTCATCATCTCTTTGAAATCAACAATGAAGAGATCACTATTACCTATAAAAATTAAATCATCTACATACAAAATAATAATTAAAATCTCACTATTGGCTGCTTTGATGTAGAGTGTGGGCTCACTGTTTCTTTTGCTAAATCCATTACTCAAAAGATAGGAATCTATCTTGCTATACCATGCCCGAGGTGCTTGCTTAAGCTCATAGAGGGCTTTTCAGAGCCTGTAAACTTTGTCTTCATGGCCTAGGACTTCATAGCTAAGTGGCTGCTCCACATACACCTCCTCTTTCAATACTCCATTTAGGAAGGCTGACTTCACATCTATTTGATATACCTTCCACTTGTATTGGGATACAATTGTTGACTGACTGCAAGGTTTCTAGCCTTGCAACTGGTGCATACGTCTCAAGGTGGTGCCACAATAATGGGTTACACTTTCTGGGACGTGCTAATTTTTGTTTAAATCACATATTTTTAGAAAATATAATGATTTAAGCCTTGAAAGGTTCTATTTAAAGGATTTTAATTGAAGAGGGTTTGATCAAACCCCCCTTAGATTCAAACCCCCTTGGATAGAACTCTACTAGTTTTAAACCATACCTATAATGGAGTCTCCTCTACACCTATCAAAATGCCAACAAAAAACCACTTTTGATTTACTTTTTGGGGGATCAAATAAATTCATTTAAAATTTATGTTTTGTAAGTATGTAGTCCTTATCAGAAGCTTCCCAAAAAGTATAATTTAAAATATATTTAATTTGATTATTATATTTATTTTTTATTGCTTGTGAATGTAGGTTTTTTCACCGAACATCAAGTTCTTTGTTCTACACATGGAAAATTAGTAAATTAGTGAATTTTTTTTTTGAAAAATAATTATGCCCTAGGTATTGATGTCCTTGTTTCAACAATTTTTTTTTGAATTTTGATACATATATAGAAAAAGTTATGTTTTACGAAATACGCCTATGTCTAAATTATAATTGGTTTGACTTCAAAACTTAATTAAAAAAAATATTCAACAAACCATTATGAAACTAAATGCATGTCCTATATATTGGTGTTACCAATCTAAATTCAAAATAATCAGAATTTTATCCTTTGTAGAAAAAAAGTTATGTGCTACAGAATACACATCACTTTAAAAAAATGTTGTTTACTATTAAAAACTAGTTATCAAAGGAGACGCAAATATTTTTACAATTTAACTCCAAAATTTTAAAAAAAATATATTTAGAATCAACAAACAAAATCTCACAAATCACTAGTTCACATCATCTTCAAATTCCTAATGGTTTAGCAACTATAGGTGTTAGAAAGTGAAGATTTAGTTCAAAATATTGATTTCAATGCAAGTTTGGCCAAAAAGTCTAACTCATTATTGTGGGATGGCCCCTCATCATAATCTCTTCTAGGCTACTATTTGTAGCCTTTAATAACTAGCCTTGTTTTATGCCTTTCTATCTTTCCCTCAGCAGTACTCTTGGCCTTATAGAACCACTTCACTCCAATAACTTGTTTACCCTTGGGTAAAGTTGTTAACTCCCATGTCCCATTCCTTTCTATTGCATCCAAATCCTTATCCATGGCCTTACACCATTTTTCTTCCTTGACAACCTCTTCAAAATCTGTTGGATCACCATGAGAGAACAAAGCAAAGTCCAGACTTTCATCAAACTCATCATACCTTGTATCTTCGTAAATCTCCCTCACGCTCCTTATCTTTCTCAGCATTAGAGAAGCAAGCGTAAGATCTAAACTTCTTTTGGAGTTACTGTTGCTTGACTCTAGAGTGTTTTGGAGCTAACTCTGCTGCTATAGTCTTGAATTGGCTAAATCTAAACTATTTGGGAGATGGCTCTGGAGAGCTCCAGAGTTGGATCCAGAGTACTTCGGGGCTAGTTCTGCTTCACTGCTATAAGTTTTGCCTTCATTTCCACCTTTTTCATCATCTATGGGTATTGTTGCTAAGATACATGTGGTGGTGTCAACCATGTCATTCCACAATTTATTCTCAATGAATTCTACATCCCTGCTGATTATAACCTTCTTCATAACAGGGTTGTACAGCTTGTTGCCTTCGGATTCTTCATTGTACCCAAGGAAGATTCACTTTTCTCCTTTGTCATCAAATTTATGTCTCTTCTCTATAGGCACTAATGCATATGCCATACACCCAAAAATTTATAGGTGCTCCACACTCCATTTATCATTTGTCCATGCTTCTTGTGGAATTCTGTCTCATACAACCTTTGTGGAACTTCTATTTAGTAGGTATATTGTTGTTGCTACTGCCTCACCCCAATAATCATTTGGTAGTCCCTTAGCCTTCAGCATGCTTGCTGCCATCTTTGTGATGGTTCTGTTCTTCCTCTCAACAAATCTATTTTGTTGTGGAGTGTACCATGTTGTGAATTACTTTTGAATGCCTTCATATTTGTATAAATTCATAAATTCCTTGGAGATGTACTCTCTCCCTCTATCTATTTTGAGGACCTTGATATACTGGCCACTTTGCTTCTCAGCCAAGTCCTTAAACTCTTTGAACTTCTCAAATGCTTTAGATTTATTCTTCAAGAAATAAACCCATGCCTTTCAAATGCTAGAATCATCTATGAAGGTTGTAAAATAAACATTCCCACCTAGTGTGGGGGTATTCATGGGGCCACACAAATCTGAATGCACCAGCTCCAATGGTGCTCTTGCTCTCCTAGAATGCCTTGATTGAAAGGGCTACCTGTGTTGCTTTCCTAAAATGCAGACTTCACATTTCCTATTAGGCTCAACAATTATTGAAAGCCCTCTAACCATGCCTTTTTTGGACAAAAGACTTAAACTAGAAAAACTCAAGTGCCCATACCTCAAATGCTAAAGCGTGGATGGGTCTTGGATGACTGTTTTGAAGGATGACTGCTGTAGATGCTTTCTGGTTGACTCCAGAGCCATCCAGAGCCATCTAGTGTGCAGCTCTGGATAGTGGCAAAGACTGCAACCTAAGGGGGAACATTCTATTCTTTGTCATTTGCACTGCTGTAATGACCTTCTTGCTACCATCCTTACCATAGATGATACATTTCCCTTTCTCCATCAAAATTCTATAACCATTTTGGACCATCTGTGCAATGCTTAAAAGGTTATGTTTTATGCCTGGGGCATAATAGACATCCTAGATCTGCATTTTCTCACCTTTCTTGGATAGGACTATGATGATGCATCATCCCATGACAGGAACCTTTTGGATGTTCCCCATCATGATCTCAAACTTGACACTCTTGTCAATGGAGGCAATCAAGTTTGCATTACCACTCATGTGGTTGCTACACCCGCTATCCAGATACCATACTTCAGGGTTGCTTTGCTCAGCAAGGTTGCATTCAATGAACACCTTAGACTATTTTTCATTTTTAGCCTTATCCTCATTTGCTACATGAGCATTCTGACTCCCTTGGTCACATTGTTTCTTCCTACATTCATTTTCAAAATGACCAAACTTGTGATAGTAATAACACTACACATTTGATTTATTATACCTCTGGTTGGAGCTGCTACTATTCTTATTATGGGAGTCTTGTTGTGAGGTGCTAGGTCCTTTTTCTTGGTTGTTTGAGCCTCCTCTTCTAGAGTTGCTTCTTCCTCTACCTTTACCTCTGCTATTTCTTCCTCTTCCCCTACCTCTCACACTGCTCTATGCTTTGAAGGCTTGCTCTAGGGAAGGAGTGGATCTGTTTAGCCACTGCTCATGGGTTTGGAGAGAACCCATTAACTCATCTACTGCCATCTTTGAGAGGTCCTTGGCCTCTTCTATTGTTATGACAATAGGGTCAAATCTCAAGGGCAAACTCCTAAGGATTTTCTCAATAATCCTTTGTTCTTTCATGGTTTCACCATTTATTGTCAATGGATTTATCAATGTGGAAACCCTTGTATGAAAGTCTAAAATAGACTCTCCATCCTTCATCTGTAAGGTCTCAAAATCTCTCTGTAACAACTAGAGTTTCACCAACTTCACCGTGTTAGTATCTTTATAATTGTTTTCAATAATCTGCCAGGCCTCCTTTGCATACTTAGTTGTTGCTATTATGGGAAAAATAACTTTTGTGAAGGTTGCCTCAATCAAAATGAGGGCTTTTGCATCATTTTTCCTTATTTCTTTTAGCTGGTTCTTCTGGGCATTTGTTAGGGCTGCAAAGGCATTTGGGTTAGTTACATCTATGAACCCACTGACCACAAGTTACCACAAATCATTTGCAACCAAGATGGTCTTCATCTTCTTCGCCCAAACATCATAGTTCTTTCCATAAAACATGGGTGGCTACTGCCAACTCTTGTTATCTCCTCCAGCCATTTTTCTAAATCAGGGGAGATTGTTAATACCCAGAAAAACTTAGGGCTTTTCCTTAATACCTAGAAAGCTAAAACATTAGCTCTGTCAAACCTTGGCTTTAGATCTACTAACCTAGTTCTGATGCCACTTTGTTAGAAGCGTTACATTTTGATACCACTATGTTGGGAGGAAGAATAAAACAAACAGAGAGAGAGGGGAGACAAAACAAAAATACACAAACATAGATTTCTATTAATGATAAACACTATTTTACATTTAACAAATACAAACACTAGAGCTACAATTATGTTTCTTATATCCCTACAAACATTGCTCACTCTAGAGCTTGCTGGACATTACAGTTGTCCCTTTCTGTCTGGAGTTGTTCACTGCTCATTCATCTAACTGATCGTTCTGCATGTCTAGAGCTACTTGGAGCTCAAATCTTTGCACTCTTACACTGCAATATTCTTCTCCTTACTGGTGCATTGAATCTTCTATCTATTGTGAACTATTGTGCTACTACTGCTTGCAATCTTCTCTAACTCTACGTTCTTCACCTTCTTCCTTTTTGTCTTAACCCAAAAATTTGCCACTCAAACTAAAATTCAAATCTACCTAACAGCAATAAAGAAATTGACCAACAATAACTAATACCTAATGGGCTAGCAGGATGCATTAAATATTTTGGTCAGGGTGGTAGGAGGGAGATCTCTGGAGGATCTTTGATGGAGTAGGTGTATTAAATGTACCCGCTCCAGATTAAATTTCCAACATCATGCAGGGGGAGATTGAAGACATGTGTGCTTGATCAATGCATGCACAGTAGTTTTATTCTTATTTTTAGACTAGTTTCTCCATGCAACTAGGTTGCATGAAATTTATTATTTTTAGAATTGTTTGGAACTGCATGTATTCGTAGTATTTTAGTTTCTTTTTTTTTAGATTTTTTATTTTGAGTTTTATGACAGCTGAGAAACTCTATTTCTTCAGACTTCTTCTCGTTGTTTTAACAGCCTATGTATTGAATAGCAGATACAAGTTTTTCAATAATATACAGTGTTTTTTTCTTGTTAATGAGTAGCATTGTGTAATTGTTATACAGTTTAGTATTTTCCTTCTGTTATTCATCTCAGTATAGTATAAGTGTTTTTTTATTTACCTTCACTATGGCTACAGACATTGCTTGCAAAGATACAATGCTGGATGGAATAAGGCCTGATATGTTGTTGGAAGAAAGGGCTAGGATCTGGAGTTGCTTCAGTTGACCAATTTCTAGAGGACTGCTACCACTAAAAAATTTCCCTTCATTACCAACACTTGTAAGGCTTGAAGATTCCCAATTGATTTTGGAATCAGGCCTTCAAATGAATTATGTCCAATATCAAGAACTCTTATTATTGAAAAATTATTTCGAATAGGAAACAATGTTGAACTAGGAAACAATATTGAACTAGGAAATGATCCATTTAGCTTATTATTCTTGACAACCAAGGATCTAAGTGATATTAGCTTACTAGACTCTTAGGGCATCCTTCCTTCCAAACAATTACTTCCCAAATTTAATACATCAAGCTCAATACAATTGGCCAAACTGGGAGGGATTATTCCATTAAATTGGTTGTTTGCCAAATTTAACAATACAAGTGAACCCAAATTTCCCATGCTTAGAGGTATATTTCCATTGAGCCTATTGTCATTAACCATTAGTTCTCCTAGATAAGGAGGCCACATTGATGGTATGCTTCCACTCAATTCATTCCTAGATAGATCCAAGAGCTTCATTAAAACCGAGTTGAATGCAAAGAGTGTGCCTTGTAAGTGATTTCCTGATAGAGTTAGGAATTTCAAGGAGGGACTAAATAGCCAAGAGGGAATTTCTCCATAGAGATTGTTGTCTATCAATACCAACTCCTGAAGTGAGAATTGAGTTGAAACCCAAAGTGGAATTTAGTCCCCAATATTGCAGGATTTCAAACTTAAGATTATTAACTAGAATTCAAGAATCTAGGTTGTGCTTATGTTTAGTACACAATTGGAAAGATACAAAACACTTAATCCAGTAATGTTATGGAAAAAAGTTTATGAAATTGTCTAGTTTGGAGTGAGGAAGAGAGTTCTAATAGAAGATGGAAATGTTGAGGAAAGAATAATCTCACTGAATGGATTTCCATCAGCCTTGAGGGATTCAAGAGAGTAGAGCTGAGCAAATGAGGATGGAATAGTTCTGCTTAGTTGGTTGAAGGAAACATTGAAGTAAGTGAGAGAAGAAAGATTACCCATAGAATGGGGTATTGGACCACCTAGTAAATTGTGAGAAATAACTAGATTACTAAGAGAAGAGAGACTGCCTATAGAAGATGGTATGCTTCCACTAAGTTTATTCCCTTCTAGGCATAGATCAGTTAGAGAAGAAAGATTTCAGAGACAAGATGGTAGGCTTCCATTGAGTTGGTTTTCAACAAGATCAAGATAGGGTTGGTGAGGTGACAAAATGTAGAAGGAATTTCCCCACTCAACCTATGACCTCCTAATGACAGATACCGAAGATAAGAGAGGTTTCCTAAGCAGGGAGGAAGACTACCTGTCAATCCATTGCCTATCAACTCCAAGATTGTGAGGAAATGGAGGTTGTACAAACTATCAAATATGATGCCCACTTGGATAGAGATGTGAGAAGCAGTGGTGCTAACTATTGTTACGTGGTTCATGTCCTGATTGCAGGCTGTCCCATTGCACATGCAGCAATTAGTTCCATTCACCCATGAACTAAAAATCTCATAAGAATCATTCGAGGAAGATTTGAAGCTTAAAAGAGCTTCAGACTCATAATCAAGACATCTGCAGAGACATAGATTTGGCTTGATGAAGAGGTTAATGAATGCTACAGTGACAAAAGCAAAATTAACCAGAGGATTCTGAAGAAATTGTGCCATTTGAGTGATGCTAGAGATTACTATGGCTGCTTTGAGAGGCAGAGTAGTGTAATACATATTTATAGAGATTGGGGAGGAAATTAGAGTCATCCATGCCTGATAAAAAATAAAAAATCACTAAAAAGACAAGATAGTTTTTTATTTGATATGTAAATGCAAATACAAAGTCAAAACTAAATACAGAACAACAATAAAGCATCTAGGTCATAACTGTACGTAGTTGACCTTTATTCTTTTCTTGGCAACTTTTTGTTGCCTTTATCATTGTAATTTCTCCACTTTGATTCAATATAAAAAGAATGCAAATACAAAGTCTTCTTTCAATATTTAAAATTATAAAAAATTTCCAAAAAAAACAAGATACTTTTCTTTTTGATATGCAAATGCAAATACAAAGTCTTTTCGTAAGATACAAAATTATCCCTAGAAAACAAAAACTCTTAATAAAGAATTCATTTTAAGGTCTACCATATAGTTGATCCGACTCTATTGTTATGCCATATGCTGAAAATTTCAAAAGGGAATGTACATGGAAGGATAGGTAATAAATTGGAAACTTATATTTCCACACAATCACGTCAAGTCAATTGGAAGCGGGCAAATTTTTTTTCCATCTGTGCTAAATATTCTAGAAGCTCATGTCAAGCAAAAGTTCATACTCTGTTCTAGATTAATTTGCAAGAGTGAAAGTCATTCAAACTTTTTGTTTGAAAATTAGGTTTCATCATCAGGGCAATTTGTAAATTTCTTGGAAAGCTTAAGATACATTGAACATATACATTATTAGCAATGCCTTTAACAAGTCAAAGCTGTTGAATGTTTTGAGTGATTTAGTAGTGAGTTTTGAGTGAATAAGAGGGAAACATTACAGTCCATTGGACAAAATTTAATCTTATTTTCTAGTTGTATTTATCCTTTTTTTGTTTTTTTTTGAGTTGGTGTGTTGCCATTGTTCTTTTAACTAAATAAGTATGAATTCTAACTAAAATTTATACCATAGGAAACCATCTCTAGTGTGTGTTGTTGAAATGATTACGTCCAAAACAAATGCAGTCTGATTGATGAAAGGAGATCCTTCTATGAGATACATTTCTTATGTAAATGGTCAAAGGCACAATTCCATTACCTCTACATACAAGAAAAAAAAAAGTTTATCCTACTTGAATAGGTGTTCATTCAAATACAAACATTCCTAATGGATACCCAAGTCATTATTGATCTAGGGGTTTTCTCTAAGTACAACTCCAATGGTAAGTTTGGCTCATGTTTAATGGTATGTGGTACTATTAACCACCCTTACAAAGTTTGTGGTATCACCAAGATCACCAATCTATTTGCCTCATATGTTGTACATACTTTATTCCTAGCAAAATAAAGTTTGGGTAGATAAGACATGTTGAGCATGCACAAAAATTTATGTAGTCTTCATTAGCTTTATCAAGAGTTATAACACAGCTTGAAGTGCTAAGGTCCATTTCACAACTATGGTATAGCTGGGTTCTAATAGTGTTGTTGTCTTTTTCCTTAAAAAGGTAAGGCCCTTTGTATGAGTCAACTATTACATATTATGCCATTCAACTTAACTATTAAGAGGTGAAGAGTCACATGGAAGCTCAACGATTTAAAATTCCATAATGATTCTATAGTCTTCACAGATTTGTAATGTTATCTTATTAAATTTATTAGCAAGTATAAGCATACTATCCATAGTCCCAACATATACAAAGCTAGTGGAAAATAAACAACCACACATCTCCCTCTTATGTCATATATAATACACAAATAATATTTTTTTGTAACAATTCTAATGTCTCTTCCACATGTCTTTCTTTAGCTATCAACTTTACTCAACATCTCTAATGAATATTATTTATGTTTCTGTAAGGTAAAAAATTGTCTACTTTGAAACTTCCACCTTACATTTCGACACTTGTTTTGGTGCTCATCCCCTTAAACATATTTTTGGATCATTTGAACTAATTTTTTACTTTTCTATGATGACAAAAAGATAATGCATGGAAATCCAAACTTAGAAACACCTTAGTGTTAGCATGGCATTAGCGTGTAGACAACATGGTTGGGTGGGCACTAGTTTCTATATTCAAATATGAAAATTTAACATTTGATGACCATTCATGCCCTAATCATTACTATGTTTCCAATAGTTCTCTTGCTTAAAATTCAATATAAACCCTTCTTTCCCCTTCATTTATAAAAGGAGAGCTCAAATTGAAAAAACTTAATAGCATGCTCTTCACTCAAGCAAGCATAAACACACTTATAGATGAACTAGAAGACTTCATTACATAGTGATGCAAAAATTATGAGACTTGAAGACTAAAGTTTTGAAGCCTCTAGAGCCATCCAGTCATTCTTTGTGATCATCCTCTCCCTCATCCATTCTTTATACCATTCCTCCATTCTCCTCCCTTGAAAGCCCTAGGTTGTCATTTCCCCTCTCACCTTTAAAGGACATAGCCCAAAACCCTCAAGCCATAACCTTCCCTATTTAGATCTAAAACCATTTTCCTGTCCTTACCCTCTCCATTTTTTTTCTTTTTTGTGATCATCAATCACCTTATTTTCCCCCAGCACACACACCATTATTGCATTATTTTTCCTCTAGGGTTTGTGTTTTAGATCACTAAATATATGCACACACTACATTCACACCATTGCCAAGTCTATACACAATAAATCTTCTCCTATTGTGCTACTATTGAGGTTAGATACATTACTTAGGGGATAATTGAACCGATATCTTAAATAACCCACTATTTTTCCTTTATCCCCAAATTTATTTTAGAAAATCTTAGATCCAGAGCACAACATGAGGATTCTACAAGTGGGAGAAATATTAGTCATTTTTGGCAAGTTGATCTTGAAAATCTTATAACTCTTGAGTTCATAGGCACTAGCATGCAACGTCTACAAGATGTAGTGCTTACCCTATATAGGCAACAATACCTAGTCCCTATAGGCGAGAATGTCTATCCATGTCAAACAACATAGACCATATTTATAAAGTTATTCATTTAAGAATACAATCACACTAGACCATTTTCCTAGCCTCTTGAGTTTATTTATGGTATCAAATCTATAATATTCCATGTGTAACAACCCCATTTTCCCATTTCTTTTATGTACCTTAAATTAATTCACACTCATCATTTCCCAGCTCTTGTACTTTTTATAAATTTCATTTATATTTAACATGTACTTGATAGAAAGAAATTGATTTAGTATATAGAATTTTGAGAAATAAAGTATAGAAATGAAAAGACAAAATGATAAGGAACCTGGCACTAGGTGGACATCTTCACTATCTTGGATGATAACACTCTACATGGACATTTGTGTGTCATGTTGTAGTCTGTACGGTGTGAGTACTATATGGATGTGATCTTAGCTCTTGTTCTAGTCTTTGAAATCCTTCCTCCCACTACTGAGTTTCCTAATGAAACCTACAAATGCACAGACAAAAGAGAGGGTTGGACTGTATAGGAGTTTTCCTTAGTCAAACCCCATTTTCAGTGTTTCCATCTCATCGATAGTCAGATTGATTGATTGATAAAAAGTGCGCACTCTAATTCTGTGTCTAGAATTCTTTGAGTAGTGACAAGCAAGATTGGATAAGATGTGTAAAAGAAATACAATTAATCTAACACTTGCAATGATTAACAACAAACAATAACTAACATAAAGCAATAGTGTGAGCAAGATCTCGAGTATGATGATGGTGAATGTTGATTTTGATGGAGCTTCGCTAGAATATGAATTCAATCTTTATTTTAGTAGAGCTTCGCTATGAAAAGAAATTGATCATTTGCAATGGAAAAAATACTTACTTAAATAGAGAAGGTGCATGTGAAAAATCAAGGAAAGTAGTCATTTGGGTGCGAATAAGCATCAAGAAAACCTAGGTGGATCATGCAAGTAAAAAGACAACTTCTAAAATGATTGCAAGACAGACAGAGGCTTTCAAGACATTAGTGCAAGGTGTAGATATATGTGCTAAGTTCTATAGTCTTGGCAATATCAGTTCTTGAAAGGTCTAATCAACTTGGGATAGAGCTAGGATTTACGCACTTTTATGGTTTTTGGATATGATAAGTACAAAGGGTCAAAACAGTGCAAAGGCATATCTCATGGGTCATGGGTCAAGGGTAAGGTGAAGGCTAGAAATTATCCTAGAACACACTAAAGGCATGGAAACTAAAGTGAGTACCAAACATAGCATGACATTGTGAGCGAGCACAATTTACAACGTTACATGAAGAAACAAAAACTTTTCAAAAATAACCCCCACACTGAAGAAGAAAGGAACATTCCCTAAAAATGTGAGGGAGATTCAACATCATACAAGCATAAAACAAATTGATTGTGAAAATCAAAACCCCTCTTGACTAGGTTGTCAATGGTTAATTTTTTTCCTAGACTACAACCCAAGGAAAAGAATTGATTGTGGAAACTAGCTCATGGTGCTAGAAGGAGGTCCATAATGAAGAGGTTTGAAAAGAACCAACTAAAAAGAAAAAAATAGGAGGTAGAGAATAAACTTGAAGAGGAAGGGACCCAAACCATAGAATCTTGCACATCACTCTATAGAATGTGGACAATAGCTAATAGACTCACTAATCTTGTGACAAGACATATAGCCATCTGGGATAGGGATAGTTCTACAAACTTTATCCATTCCTTTAGCCAACAAAATGTAGTCTACCACATAACCCCAATAGGTTTCCTATATTCCATTTGAAGGGTTTGGATATCATTCTAAGAATCTAAAGGCTTGTCTAGGATCTAAACATCATCTCCAAAATGAATATTTTTACCATTCCCAAGCTTCCATTTAATTCTTTTATTAATAATATTCCTAAAAGAGCATATATTTTTCCAAAAGTTTGAACTGATTGGAAGATCGTTACTACTCAAAACATCTTGAGGCCCATCTTTAGCACACCTCTACTAAATGATTGTGTTCCACTCATTCTTAGAAATAACCCTCCAAGCTAATTTTGCATTAACCACCTTATTAAACAGTCTTGACATTTGAATGCCAGCACCCCTAGAATTTTTGGTTTGGCACGTGTTCCCAAATCACCAACAAAATCTATTTATTCACATTAGATCTAGACTAGATAAATTTATTTTGAATGTATTTAATTTTCTCATTAAATTTGATAGAAATTTTCATCAGAGACATAATACACTAGTATATTTTGGAGGTATCTTTCAATAGTTAATTTTTTCTAGCAAAGGATAGTAAAGGTCCCTTCCAACCAGCCAACTTTCTTTGGAATCTTTCTAGCAAAGAGATCTAGAAGGAGTTAGGAACTTTGTCCTTGAAGAGGGAGATTCCAAGGTAGGAGAAAGGGAGATCCTCTTTTTAACATCCCAAAAATTTGGCAACTTTTGATTGACAATCCATCAATGTATTTTAAAAGATCTTGGAAAGACTTATGTGTTGATGAGATACATTCTCATATTCTAAAAGAATCCATTTAATACCTTTGTCTTCTTCCACTAATTCATCCCCCACAAAAATGGTATCATCAACAAATTGTTGATGCAAAATAGGTTGACATGAAGTAGAATTAAATCACTTTACCTTCTTTTTTCTCTATAGATGATTTGAGGTTTTACCTAAAGACTTTCACAAAAATAATAAATAAATAAGGGGATAGAGGGTCCCCTTTCCTTAAACCTCTAGTGGATTGAAAGAAGCCCACAAGAATTCCATTAGTTTAATGATAGAGAACTTAGGAGAGGAAATACATCAAAAGACGATGTTAGAAAACATCTTATCAAACCTAAATCTTTTAAGAATTTTAACAAGAAAGCTTCATGAGACTCTTTCCAACTTCATTTTGAAAGTATCTTTCCCACCTTTATCCATGTAGTGTAGCACCTCATGAATAAGCACTATTGATGCAGGGGTATCCGTTTAAAATTCAAAAATTGTCTTTGGCAATGGATTTTTGGTTTGAATGTGTGGGTCGTGTGATAGAAGTATGAGAAGGAGGCTCCTGTCACCATGGTGACAGGAACGATAATAATAAATGTTTATTATATTCTAGAAGGTTAAATAAGTGGTGCCATGGGTGATTATTGTGAGGTTCAGTTATAATGCTATTGCGAGGAGGTGCAATCATGTTGATGGTGTATTAAAGAAGATTCTAGTGACAGTTAGTGTAAGGTGGCAAAAGGTAGAAATAAACTAAAATAGACAAAGTAACATTAAGAAATCAGAAAGGTAGGTCACATAGTTATGGGCCGATGGATAAAAGGAAGAAGAGATAGCCATCTTGATAGCTAGAAAGAGGTCGGTGGTAGATTTAAGGCACGACTAAGTAGTGGGACATCTTGTGGCAAGGCAGGCGATTAATTTCCAAATATACATGGTGCAGAAGCATAACCGTCGAATGAAGGCTGAAGGCTTAGTGGAGACAGGTTGATATTAAAATAGACCAAAGGAGTGATGGGTGGTTAGATAGAGAAACTACTGATGCAAGGAAGATAGTGCTGGAGGTTACACATAATAGAAGGAAGCCGTGAGTTAATGCAGGTCACATAAAAGGAGGAAGGTGACAATTCTTATGGTGGGTGGCGGCCATATTTAGAGGATCACATATATGTAATGAAGAGGTCACACATGTGGAAAGGAGGTGGCATTTATTAGAGAGGAGACCATGTAGAGAATGGAGAGAGCCGTCGATGTAGAAAAGAGAAGGTGGCAAGAAAGAATAGCAAGCCACGTATATATTTGATGGAGGCCGCGCATATTGAGGGGATGGCCTGGGAATATAGAGGCCGATAGGCCAATGAAAGAATGGTAGATAATTATAGGTAGATAGGCCAAGAACAGAGGCTGTGACATGCAAGAAGAGGCCAAATAATGAGTGAGGTTGATGTATGAAAGAACAGGTCGCATACATATAAGAAGAAGGTTGCATGGATTGGGTAGAGAGATAGAGAAGGCCAAGCAGGCTGATAAGGGAGAAGAGAAGGTGGCAGATATATAGCGATAGGCCAACGTTGAGAAGAGGCTGATGCACAATAAGGGAGAAGCGGCAGAAATGAATAGGTCTGACTATTGCTAAGGAGGAACAATAAGGAGTTTGAACCTAGAGATGATAAGGATAGCCAGAGTGGATAGGAAGAGATCGAATGTGCCATAGGCCAAATAGTCTAAAGCTAGAAGGAAGAAGACGAAGTATAGGGCCATGGGCCATATATATGTATCGAGCTTTTGTATGAATGTTAAATAACTAAGAAGTTGATTTGGCTGCCTAAACAGAAATCATAATATTTGACTCTCATTATTTTTGTAGCTTGTTGTTAATCGCTCCTGTAGCATGTTAAAGTTGATTTAGCTCCTGTCGCTCATAATATTGTGATACTTCTGATTTGTAGATGAATGGTTTGTGTGTGCTATTCAAATTCCTGTCATTTAATTAACATCAATATTAGAAAGCCTTGTTAGATGGGTAGAGACTTGTTGGTGCAGGAGCACCTACCTGACAGCTGGTCTTGATAAGGCAGTTAGTAGTTTTAGGTCTTGTTTATGTTTCCAAGAAGGTCTGTTAAGACCAAATGCATGTAATAAGGTCACGCTGATCATGATAAGATCATGCTGACCAGGCTTTTACTATTTTTAGTTAAGTTTGTTAGAACAGCTGTCATGATGTATGTTCGGTTGGATCTCCCAGCCGCCTGGAGAGTTCCCAGCCGCTTGGAGTCAGGTCAGTAGTACTCGTAGGAAAATCTATTTAAGCATGAGGATCGGTTGATATTGGATATACAGATAGATATCATCGATTGAGCTAGGTTGCAGAGAGTGAGACTGAGAGAGAGATTGATCATTGTATTGCATCTTTTGAAATCAAATAAAGTGATCCTATTTGTGTCCTTTCTCTGGTCGGATTCCATTGTTAAATCGATTTGCTGGTTTGAGAGGTTTCATGGATTTACTGATCCATTCCACCGGTTGATCCGTCTGATCGGTGGAATGGCGATGTATAGTAGGTTAGGTTGTAGTTTGTTTGTTTGCATGCAGGTGTGCAGGATCGCGGTCGACAGATGTTGAAGACCCTAGCATGGGTATGTGCTAGGTCGAGTTGATAAGTTTGAGTTGGAAGATCACCCTGAGGTTGGATCGGGTCATCCCTGGAGGATCGGCGAAGTGAAATTTCGCTAAGGCTGGAAATTGGTGAAAACGGCATCATCAGGATATTTCAGCAAATATCCTGCAGTCGCGTGGGACATCATCATCCGGATAAGAGGAGATGAGCATGATGTTGTCGATTGCATGAAGTGCAAGTGCGTCGGGGTGATCATCATCTGGAGGAGCCGAGGAGGAGTGCATCGGCATCAGGTAGGAGATCGGGTCATGAAACTGTTGAAGTTTGCATGTTGCAAGTACATCAGGATGTTTTAAGTTGGAGATATACTCAGCGTACATATCGGCGTCAGGATCATCTCTCAGGAGAGCCCATCATCCACGTATCGCTAGCAGATGCGGGAGTGAAAGTTCATTTTTTTTGACTAAGTGTTGAAGAGGTCATCAGGATATTGGGTGACGTCATCGTCATCAGGATATGATGTCATCGTCATCAGGATATTGAGATATCCCCCTACGCGAGTTTATCCTGCTGTCGTTAAGTGCTTAGGTATCGGCGGAAGTCCGTGGCAGAAGGTTGTATTAACATCATCAGGAGGTTTCGAGAGAACTGGATACACCATATCATGATGCTGTTGCTTGTGTCGTCGGCTAGCGGAGCATCGAAGGGAAGGTGCTGAAGTGGTCGTCATCAGGATATTTGGAGCAACCGGATATTTGATATCCTGCTGACGAAGGTGGTGTCACATATCATGATGATGCCGCTAGTGTTTGGCGCCCGATGAATAGTGCAACAGGAGGATGTTTGCGCCCGTTGAGTATCATGATGATGATAGGCGACAGGCGGAGGAGGTGAACAGTAGTCAGCAGGAGGATAATTCTGCTCACCCGAAATATGATGATGCTGTTGGTGTTTTTAGGAAACATGATGATGATGCTGATAGTATAAAGCAAAATATGATGATGATGACGATGATGGGCTGCAGACGTCCATGCTGTATTGTAAGGTTATAGTGTGGATGCCTCTGCATCATAGTGGTATCAGAGCTCAGCAAAACATCTGGGCTGTTGTGTGTTGATTCTGTCACCGAAAGGGCAGAGGTAGAGTTGATTGTGTGTTGTGTGTTGATTAAGAGGTTGACAAAATGCCTCCGAAAGGTAGTGGTACTGCAAGGGAATTGCAGGAAATGAAGGAGAAACATGCTAGAGAGATGAGGAAGATGAAGGAGCTTGCTGAAGCACTTCAAGCCAGGCTGACAGCCCTGGAAAAGAACAAAAAGAGGGAAGTGGCAGACAGTGAGTCTGAAGAAGATGAAGATACTGTTGAAGAGTATGAAGAGGTAGCTGAAGATCTGGATGCTGAGGACCAGAGATTGGCAAAACTGTTAAAGGCAGTGCAGAATGATAAACCTAAGGTAAAGGTTGATGTTACCAAGTATACTGGAAGCTTGAATGAAGATGAGTTGCTGGATTGGATTGCTGCACTTGATAATCACTTTGAATGTGAAGATGTTGTTGAGGATCAGAAGGTAAAGATTGCAAAGACCAAGTTAGGAGGTCATGCCTTGGTATGGTGGGATTATGTACAATCTGAGAGAAGGAAACAAGGGAAGTCAAAGATCACTTCATGGGATAAGATGGTAGCAAGGATAAAAGGTAAATTCTTGCCAAGGGATTATGAAATCCAGATGTTTAAGAAGCTGCAATTTTTAAAGCAGAAAGAAAGGGATGTGAAGGCATATACAGAGGAGTTTTATAAGTTGAGTATGAGATCTGGTCATCATGAGAATGAGGTAGAAAAGGTGGCTAGGTACTTGGCTGGTTTGAGATTTAACATACAGGATGAGTTAGTTTTAGCTAACCCTAAGAATGTGGAGGATTGTTACCAAATGGCAATCAGGATTGAAGAAAAGATGAATAGAGGACATGATAAGTCCATGAGAGGAAGAGGAAACCATAGGGGAAGAGGAACAGCCCCTGCACAAAAGCAAACCAATGAGGGTCAAGAAGACACTGGTAAAGGACAGGGACAGTCTGATTTCAGAGGTGGATGGAAAGGTAATAGAGGAAGATTTGGAGGTGGTAGAGGTTCTACTACATTTTCAGGAAAATGTTACACCTGTGGTGAGTTTGGTCATCCATCTTTCAAATGTCCAGAAAATAAAGGTTCATCATCCAGAAATGATAGAACTAATGACAAGAGAGTACAATTGGTACAGGAAGAGAAAGTAGAAGAAAGTGCGTAGAGTTCAAACAGAGATCCTGATAATTGTGGATACCCAGAAAGTGGAGAATCATTGATGTTAAGGAGAATTAGTTTGCAGGCATCAAAGGATATGATGCAAAGAAGAGCTCTTTTCAAAACCACATGCAAGAGCAAAGGTAAGGTATGCAAGGTTGTCATTGATACTGGTTCAACATACAACATGGTATCCCAGGAAATGGTGGATAAACTGAAGTTGGAAAGGATTCCACATCCACACCCTTACAAGGCATCTTGGGTGAGTGATAGTCAATCCCTTTTTGTCTCTGAACAGGCATATGTGGATTTTCAAATTGGAGCATATCATGATCGAATTTTGTGTGATATTTTGCCTATGGAATGTTGTCACCTACTGTTGGGTAGACCCTGGCAATTTGACAGAAGGGTACTGTATGATGGGTATGCTAATACCTACACCATCAAGAAGGATGGGAAGATTATTAAGTTGATGCCATTGCAGGCAAATGCTACAGTACAGAAGGCAGCCCAAATCATTTTAATGGGAAAGAAGGAATTTGTGCAGATGCCTAGAGGAGCAGGCATAAAGGCAGTTCAGGACACTGCAGAAAAAGGAGTTGTTACAGACAACAAGCTGAAGAAAGTTTCAGTTGTGACTGACAGAGGTCAGCAGCAGGTTCAGAAACAGGTTTGCACACAGCAACCAGTTCAGAAGAATGACAGGGATGTTGTCATAGTTGGGACTATTGCTTGTCCTATAAAGATTGACAGGAAGATAGAGTTGAACATTTCAGCAGTTCAAGAGGCCGTTCAGAAAGAGGTTCTGGTCAGACAATCTGACAAACACAGGGTATATGAGAAAAAGGCCTACATTGACAGGCATGAGGATTTACTTGCCAGCAAGCAAGTTACAGTTCAGAAGTCTTGGAGCAGCCAAGAGCCAGCAGAGGACAAAGCTGGAACAGGGCAGCATATTGCAAAGGCAAAGTATAAAGGTGGAGGACTACCACATACTAAACTCATGGGACATGAGTTCTTTTCTGTTGGGGAGTATGGTGCAGGAGCACCTACCTGACAGCTGGTCTTGATAAGGCAGTTAGTAGTTTTAGGTCTTGTTTATGTTTCCAAGAAGGTCTGTTAAGACCAAATGCATGTAATAAGGTCACGCTGATCATGATAAGATCATGCTGACTAGGCTTTTACTATTTTTAGTTAAGTTTGTTAGAACAGCTGTCATGATGTATGTTCCGTTGGATCTCCCAGCCGCCTGGAGAGTTCCCAGCCGCTTGGAGTCGGGTCAGTAGTACTCGTAGGAAAATCTATTTAAGCATCAGGATCGGTTGATATTGGATATATAGATAGATATCATCGATCGAGCTAGGTTGCAGAGAGTGAGACTGAGAGAGAGATTGATCATTGTATTGCATCTTTTGAAATCAAATAAAGTGATCCTGTTTGTGTCCTTTCTCTGGTCGGATTCCATTGTTAAATCGATTTGCTGGTTTGAGAGGTTTCATGGATTTACTGATCCATTCCACTGGTTGATCCGTCTGATCGGTGGAATGGCGATGTATAGTAGGTTAGGTTGTAGTTTGTTTGTTTGCATGCAGGTGTGCAGGATCACGGTCGACAGATGTTGAAGACCCTAGCATGGGTATGTGCTAGGTCGAGTTGATAAGTTTGAGTTGGAAGATCACCCTGAGGTTGGATCGGGTCATCCCTGGAGGATCGGCGAAGTGAAATTTCGCTAAGGCTGGAAATTGGTGAAAACGGCATCATCAGGATATTTCAGCAAATATCCTGCAGTCGCGTGGGACATCATCATCCGGATAAGAGGAGATGAGCATGATGTTGTCGATTGCATGAAGTGCAAGTGCGTCGGGGTGATCATCATCTGGAGGAGCCGAGGAGGAGTGCATCGGCATCAGGTAGGAGATCGGGTCATGAAACTGTTGAAGTTTGCATGTTGCAAGTACATCAGGATGTTTTAAGTTGGAGATATACTCAGCGTACATATCGGCGTCAGGATCATCTCTCGGGAGAGCCCATCATCCGCGTATCGCTAGCAGATGCGGGAGTGAAAGTTTGTTTTTTTTGACTAAGTGTTGAAGAGGTCATCAGGATATTGGGTGACGTCATCGTCATCAGGATATGACGTCATCGTCATCAGGATATTGAGATATCCCCCTACGCGAGTTTATCCTGCTGTCGTTAAGTGCTTAGGTATCGGCGAAAGTGTGGCAGAAGGTTGTATTAACATCATCAGGAGGTTTCGAGAGAACCGGATACACCATATCATGATGCTGTTGCTTGTGTCGTCGGCTAGCGGAGCATCGAAGGGAAGGTGCTGAAGTGGTCGTCATCAGGATATTTGGAGCAACCGGATATTTGATATCCTGCTGACGAAGGTGGTGTCACATATCATGATGATGCCGCTAGTGTTTGGTGCCCGATGAATAGTGCAACAGGAGGATGTTTGCACCCGTTGAGTATCATGATGATGATAGGCGACAGGCGGAGGAGGTGAACAGTAGTCAGCAGGAGGATAATTCTGCTCACTCGAAATATGATGATGCTGTTGGTGTTTTTAGGAAACATGATGATGATGCTGATAGTATAAAGCAAAATATGATGATGATGACGATGATGGGCTGCAGACGTCCATGCTGTATTGTAAGGTTATAGTGTGGATGCCTCTGCATCACTTGTTTCTCAGTTGAAGATTGTAAGGGTAATTGTGCATGGTTTGTTGTCACTATGCTAACAGATTGGTATCAGAGCATGATTTTTGTGGAACTGTGCTATCAGTTTGGTATCAAAGCCAGGTTGGTCTTGAGTGTTGAATAGATCACCAAAAGGAGGTAACTTAGTGAAGACAAGAAACAAGATTGTAAGTATTGCAGTGTGTACCACAAAAAGAATGGGCAGAGTGGGAAAAGAGAGAAACCCTAGGTGAGGTTCCTAAAGATGAAAGAAGATAGAACGATGCAGAAGCAAATGGAGGAAAAGAGTCTCGAGAAAAGAGACAAAAGAAAAGAAGGCAAAAGGATGATGGATGAATAATTCTAGAGAGAGTTGGCAGAGTTGAGGAGAGATTTGATGCTGGTAAAGAAATGGTATGAAGAACAGGACCAAGGATATTATTGGGTATGGCCAATGAGTAAGAAAGTGAAATGGCTAGTAAAGAAGATTGCTTAGAAAAGAAAGAGGCAAAATATGAAAGCATTGAGAAGAGAAGAGAAGTATGAAAAGAGTGCCCATGGAGATTGGGACAGTAGAGAGTTGCCATTGGAGCAACATGGACCAGAAGAGGTCAAGAGAGTTCTCATTGAAGAGAACATGAGAAAAAAGGAGGAAAAGGTGCAGTAGATAGCACTTGAGGAAAAGAGAATTGAAGAAGGAAGAATGTCCATGAGGAGGGCATTGAAAGAGACATTGTGGTCTCTCATTTTATTTTCTAATGTAATGTTTGCAAATTTGTATGCAAGGATAAAGAATGTGATGAAGAAGGTCGAGAATGAGACCTTGAAGATGATGAAAGTTGGGGCAAGAATAGCTCCCGAAGAAAGAATGGAAGATGTGAATGAGGAAAGAGTAATGGAAGCAAAATGCCAAGAAGAATGTTCAGCAGAGGTGCATTGTAGAGTGCTTGAAAAAGAAGAGGAGATGGATGCTAAGAATGTTCAGTTTGATGATGAAGATGAAGAGGAAGCCATGGAGTTTCATGATGCATGTGAAGATATTGCAAAAGAAGCACAAGATGCTTGTATGGAAGAGAAGATGAAAAGTCAAGAAGCTAAAGGTGGAAACGATTTGGGACAGCAGGTCCTTGCACAAAAGAATGAAGGTAAAAATGTTATTTTTTATCATGGATATGTAGTGCCACATTGGAAAAAGAGAAAAATTGATGAAAAAGGTTGTAGAGAAGTGAAAGCCTTTAATTATGTTTATACTAACAAGCAAGTGCAGATGAATAAGTAGCAATATGATGCAAGAAAGAGTTGGCCAACAAAGAGGCCTAGAGAAAATGAATGGAGGATGAAGACAGAGCAAGTCAAGAAAAGCTCGAGTGCAGTAAATAGAGGACATCACTCCAGTGGCAAAATATGGGTAAGGAAGCAAGCAACAACAAACAAATGTGAGAAAGAAAAGACAAAGAATTGGAGGCATGATAAAGAGAGCAAACTCCAAAGAACTATGAGCAATCCAATAGAAGATGGCAAAAAGGAGATGAAGCATACAATGAAGTTGCAGCAAGAGAAGCAAAGTGTATGGAAGATAAGAGAAAAGAAATCTGATTTATTGATGAAGCTTTGAATAAAATTCATAATGAAGAGGAAAATATGAGGAGATTGTTAGATGAGAAAGAGATAAGGAGGAATAAATATTTGAGAAGACAAGAATGCAGACAAGGCAAAGTGAAAGATGCAGGTCTAGAAGAAGAGAGGAAAAGTGGAATAGAAGAATGGTATGGAAAAAGAAGGCACCGGAGGCTTGTGCAAAAGATGCTGATTTGAATAAGCAAGCAGCCATAGAGGAAAAAGATAATGAAGGAACAGTCATAGTTCCATAGCAAGAGGACAAGCAAAAGGAGAATGTAAGCAAAGAAGAAGAGGGAGCAACAATGGAGAATGCTGAAGAAGATTTATGGAAGTAGTTAGCAGCCATTGAGAAAGAATGGAATGAGAAGATTAAAGGTTTGAGCATGAGCAGGACAGCAGAGAAGATTGAAGACCATGATCTAGAATTGGTTGTAGAAATTAAGAATGAAGATGATGCAAAATTGATGGTGAAGGATGAAGCTGAAAATGAGTTGGTGTTGCAGCATATAATCATGAAGGAAGACTGGCTGGAAAATATGATTGATGAGCATGTTGAGGTTGCATTAGATGTTGTTATAATTTTTGCATTTGATTTGTTTGATGAAAGAAGAATTGGAATGTGGAGGTGGATGGTAAGTGTTGACAGCCATGTGAGAGCAGCCTATAGTGCTGCACATAAATGTTGGAAGATTGAAGCATGTGAGATAGAGAAAGTATGGAAAAAGGTGAAAGAAAATATTTGATTAAAATTGTAGAGGAACACATGATCCGGAGCACATGATCTTTGTCCCTGCGAAGTTTGATGCAGGGGCATCCGTTTAAAATTTGAAAATTATCTTTGGTAATAGATTTTTGGTTTGAATGTGTGGGTCATGTGACAAAAGCATGAGAAGGAGGCTCCTGTCACCATGGTGACATGAAAAATAATAATAAATGTTTATTATATTTTAGAAGGTTGAATAAGTGGTGCCATGGGTGATTATTGCAAGGTTCAATTATAATGCTATTGCGAGGAGGTGCCAACCATGTTGATGGTGTATTAAAGAAGATTCTAGCGACAGTTAGTGTAAGGTGGCAAAAGGTAGAAAGAAACTAAAATAGATAAAGCGACAGTAAGAAATTAGAAAGGCAGGCCGCATAGTTATGGGCTGATGGATAAAAGGTAGAGGAGATAGCCGTCTTGGTAGCTAGAAAGAGGGCGGTGGTAGATTTGAGGCATGACTTAGTAGTGGGATAGCTTGTGGCAAGGTAGGTGATTAATTACCATATATGCATGGTGTAGAAGCATAACCATTGAATGAAGGTTGAAGGATTAGTGGAGACAGGATGATATAAAAATAGACTAGAGGAGTGATGGGTAGTCAGATAGAGAAACCACCGATGAAAGGAAGATAGTGCTGGAGGTTACACGTAACAAAAGGAAGCCGTGAGTTAATGTAAGCTGCATAAAAGAAGGAAGGCAACAGTTCTTAAGGTGGGTGGCAGCCATATACAAAGGACCACATATATGTAATGAAGAGGTCGTATATGTGGAAAGGAGGTGGCATTTATTAGAGAGGAGATTGTGTAGAGAATGGAGAGAGCCATCAATGTAGAAAAGAGAAGGTGGCAGGAAAGAATAGTAGGTCGCGCATATATTTGATGGAGGCCGCACGTATTGAGGGGACGACCTAGGAATATAGAGGCCAATAGGCCAAGGAAAGAATGGTAGAAAATTGTAGGTCGATAGGCCAAGAATAGAGGTCGTGACACACAAGAAAAGGCCTAATAATGAGTGAGGCTAATGTGTAAAAGAATAGGCCGCATACGTATAAGAAGAAGGTCGCACAGATTGAGCATAGAGATAGAGAAGGCCAAGCAGGCCGATAAGGGAGAAGAGAAGGTGGTAGATATACAATGATAGGCTAGGATTGAGAAGAGGCTGATACACAACAAGGGAGAAGTAGCAGAAATGAATAGGTCTGATTATTGCTAAGGAGGAACAATAAGGAGTTTGAAGCTAGAGCTGATAAGGATAGCTAGAGTGGATAGGACAAGATCAAATGTGGCCATAGGCCAAATAGTCTAAAGATGGAAGTTAGAAGACGAAGTATAGGGTCGTGGGCCTGATACATACATTGATTTTTGTATGTATGTTAAATAACTAAGAAGCCAATTTGGCTGCCTAAATAGAAATCATAATATTTGACTCTCATTATTTCTATAGCTTGTTGTTAATCACTCTTGTAGCATGTTAGAGTTGATTTAGTTCCTATTGCTCTTAATATTGTGATACTTATGATTTGTATATGAATGGTTTGTGTGTGCTATTCAATATTAGAAAGCCATGTTAGATGGGCAGAGACTTGTTTCTTAGTTGAAGATTGTAAGGGTAATTGTGCATGATTTGTTGTCACCATGCTAATAGATTAGTATCAGAGCATGATTTTTGTGGAACCATGCTATCAACTATTAAATTCAATTTTTTAAAATTTTGAATAAAGCCTCTCTAGTGGAGAGAAATTGTCATAGGAAGAATAGATTGAAGTCTAAGATCTAGAGGTTTTGACAGAATATTGTGCACTAATTTTCATAGATTGATAGGTCCGAAGTCTCTAAAGTACACATCCCCTTTTTTTATTAGGAATCGTACCAAGAAAAGTTGTATTCATTTCCTTAAGTAATTTTCCTTGAATGAAGAAATTTTGAACACCAAAAGTGAAATCTTGGATAGAATATCCCAAAAGGTTGAAAAAAGAATTGGAGAAATCCATCTAGGCCATGGGCTTTTTTACCTTAAAAATAAAAGTCCATTTAACTTGTAATGTAATTGAGGGGAGAAGAAAAGCATTGTCTTTCTTCTCAACTAAGGAGGGAATGGCATTCAACAACTAGATTCCTCTTGTGGGGGCGGGGGGTCTAGAACTTGTCTTTAGTTAAAAGACTTGAGAAGACTTTAACAACTTTTTCCTAAATTAACTCTTACAATAAGTAAACCTGACCATTCATATTTATCTCATTAATTTTGTTAGTAATTTTATGTCAAAGAGTAGTCATATGAAAGGATTTAGTGTTTCTATCACATTCTTTCAACCAATTGAAGAAAGAACTTTGTCGCCAATAAATCTCTTCCCTTTTTATGATAGAATGAAGCTCAGCTAACAAATATTTTTCCTCTAAAAACTTAGTCAATCCATGTCATTTTACTAGTTATTTTACTATTATATTTGTAATTTCTGACTCACCTCAACTTTCTATATGAAAATACCTCCAAAACACTCTTTCTTCCATTTTTAAATTTGGTTGTTTATATGGCCCAAATTGTAAATTATGTACATGGTTATTTCCTACTCATAAATATTTTACCAATCAGTAATATTTTTCTTTAAGTTGGGATGTTGAAGAAACATTCTATCAAACTTGAAGGGAAACCCTCTCTTTTTTCCTTTATACCAACACAAATAATTATGGGAGAAAAGTTTGATCCAACGCTAGGAAATTATGATAAAAGGTAACCATACATTTGAAACCAATGGCCAGACAAGATGGCATGATCAAGTTTAACCTAAATCAAAACATAACCTACTTATTTATTTAACCAAGTGAAATTAACTCCTTGTAGAGGTAAGTCCATAAGCTCAATAGTGGAAATAAACTTAGCTAAGCCCTTCATTCCTTCCATATAGAAAGATTAAGTACCCATTTTTCCCATTAATATGGAAGAGTTGAACTCACCCATAACTAAAAATTTATCATTAGAAAACATTTTCCTAAGGCTATAAACTGCTCTTACAATCCCTTCCTTTACTTCTTGGAGTTCAGGGCATAAATGTTTGAGATAATCCATGAATCTTTTTCATCCTGATCAGAAAATTTGATAGCCACATGGTTGGGCTCAGCAATAAATTTAACTCCCACTAATTTTATTTGGTTCCACATAGATATGATCCTTCTTGAATATCTTGAGGCATCCAAGATTTCAATACCACAATCTTTCCAAAGACTATTTTTTAAACTAACTACTTTATCAAAAAATATTTTGGATTCTTTGGTAAGAAAAATTGTTGGTTTCTATTGTCTTATCATATAATCTAGCAAGTTGTGCTTATGGGAGTGATTAATCCCCTAAGTGTTCCATGAAATTATCTTCATCTTTAGGCTTGTGAGTGCTTTTCCACTTTGTCTTGGAATTTTTCTCTGATTTTCATTAGCAACTTCCTTTCAAGCTTCACATTCTCTAACTTCCCTTTGGCTAGGCCTTCTAGTTCTCTTTTGGTAAAAACCATAGTCCATCATCCTCCTATTTAACTTTCTCATAGTAGGCTCCAAACTAGATCTCATTGTTCCACTTCTTGTCATCTTTGTCAAAAGGAGTCCACTTTCTAAACATACAATGCTCTCTTCTTAAGAAATCTTCCTAGGAGCTTCAATAACAACTGCTATAGCCCATAGGAATTCCTTTTCCATCTCTTCTTCCTTTGTTTCATCATCCTTCTCTTTTCCATTCTCTCCTATAAATTATTCTTTTTCCAAGCATGTCTCCCTCTTTCTCTACCTTGAGGTCTTTCTTAATGAACCTATCTTCTTTCACTAGTTCATCTTGGTTATCTTCCTCTTGGGAGGGGAAAGAACCATATGGTCCCAAGACACAGGTCTTATCTTCCAAAGTAGAAATACTACTAGACCTTTTATGTCTTTGAAAGGGTAGTGCAACTAAAATAAGTAATGGCTTTTCAAAGAAAGTAGAAGAAGTTAAAGAATAGGTGTATAAGGATGCCCCATGTGGCATGATGGTTAGAGAGATTCTCCCTCAAGAGTACATGCAAGGATGAAATAGATGGATGAACACTTGAAATCAAACTAAAACGGATGAGGTAATATTATAAGTGATGAGTAGAAACAAGAATGAATGTTACATATGAATAGTGAGTTAAGAAGAAATGTTGAAGAAGTAAGATGAGTGCGAATGATATGATGATGAATGTGTCAAATCTTGCATGAAATTTCAAATGTTTGAGCAACATGATTTATTATAGCATATGATAGGATGCACCATTATATGGAAAATCCATTCTAATGCAATTGCTAGATGTTGTAGAAGAAAAACACCCAAGTAGGAAGACGACAAATGGCACCATGATAGGATAGACCATGATGTCATTGCCATAAAATTACCTAAGGATTGACTCACAAATGCATGAAAAATAAGAAACACACAAGAACACATGTATGCATAGACAATGAAAAGAAAATACAAATAAGATGTCCCTAATCAAGTTGAAAACTAGATTTGGATGATAATGAAGATAACATTGTTGATTTAAAAAATGATGTATCCCAATAATAATGTGATGATTTGTCTAAAATTGAACAAGGATTTAGTTTTAGCAAGATTGGGGATTAAGCTAATGGATTATTTCTATTTGGATGAGTTTCTTGTAACTATTATAGAAAGTTGGGATGCATTATACCAAGATTTGGATGGGTTTCTTGTGATGATTGTAATTTGCTAGATGAGATTGTTGCATTGGATTACCTTTGGAGTGCTTAGGATTTCTTGGGATTGTGGTGACCATGTGTAACCACTAATAAAAGAAAACCAAGTTTAGAGAAAATGATGAAGGATGGATTGAATGGAATGGATGTGAGGTGTAGGGTGGAGGGTGTGAGAACTAAGATCCTCTAGAGGAATGATGGAACTTGGTCTTGAGCTGCCAAAGATAAATGATCAAATGATCCTACAACTATTAAACAAATAAGAGTATGCAATACAAGAAAGAATCAATATGAAAGCAATAACTAGAATGATGAATTAAAACTTGCAATATGAAGTACATATAGAGCTAGAGTTGTCTAAATTTAGTGATGCCTAAAAATAGGCATGCATGCCACTTAATTTAGATGTGTATAAAAAGGCTTGGTCAAAAATAGCATGGTGCTGAAAAAACACATGGCTAAATATAGACACGTAGCTCCAAGATAACTAGAACTCCTAAGAAAGCTTAATTAATTATGGTGGGTAAACAAATTGGGTCTCAACAACTAGGTCTAATGAGGTACCCAAGTACAATGCAATCTCTCATAATGTGGAGAAAGGAAGAAAACCTAGTGGAAAAAACTTCCCTCCAAAAGAGAGAAGAGAAAATGAAGATGACTAGAAAGGCCCCTAGAGATGATAACTATATGCCAAGCCTAAAACAATGTCATACAAGCATAGGAGAGAAAAAGAGACTATGTTACCCCCCACAATGAAGTATCCCCTATGCCAAAAGAGGATACTCATGTATGAATGTTGAAAATGATCCATTTGTGGAAAATGACATTTCTCCCCTTAGGAAGAAATAACTCCACTGGTGAATGCTAAAGTAACTCCAACTCAAAGAAGCAAGGTGAGGTGGAAAGTCTCATGATGAACCCTCTCTCAGAATATTTCTCAAATATCTTCATGCTAATGTCCAAATGAGTCACAATCAAATCAAGAGTCACAGGCCTAACTGAAACAAGTGACCTCTCAAAATCATGTGAAAACTGATGAAGAGTAGGATCCAAAGAAGTGATATGTGGTCGATTATTAATGCATTCCATGTGGATACAAAGAAAATCCCATGAGATGTCCTCCTATAAAGAATCTCTGGAATCCATCAGTGTGTTAGGATTAAGGTGTCATCAACCTTGTAAATTGTATGTATTTAATTACTCCTAATATTGTTTGTAAATCATTCATATGGGAAGAAGTATTCACCAAGTAGTGATCTTGTTTTAGCCACATGTTTGATCTCGGTACCTGACGAATGTAGGTTATTAGGGGAGTTACAGGGGGTACCCCCCTGCAGGGTCCAAGGGGGATGGTCACCTAGCTAGGGGTCCACGAGTTCTGTGCCCTAGTGAGAGTCTGGGGGCAACACCCCTAGAAGCCACATTATATATATATATATATATATATATATATATATATATATATATATATATATATATATATACTCATTGTAAATATGGACCATTCATTATTAGGTCATAGATTTGATGGTAGAGGTTATGTTGGATTGTCTTTCCCTAGAAGGAAACCCCTTTATTAGGATATTGTATTATGATTGTGTTGTAGTAGAGAGTTGAGACTTGAAAAATAGGCATTGTTGGATTAAACACAGAAGAGGAGATTGATAGTGTTGTATTGTAAACTCTATTGAAGTTAATACATACTGACATGCATCTATTCTTTTATGGATTTTTTTTCCTGAAAGGGTTTCTCCACATAAACACTGTGATATGTGTTTTATCTTTTGTTCCATTATTTACTTGTGGTGATTTCATACTATCTCCATTTTGGTTCTACACAGATATAGTTGTAATCAATTTTCTATTGATAGTTGTTTACATTCATTTCTAACATAGTGAAGCCTCTTTGAATTCTTTAGTAGCAAAGAGAAAGACAAGATCCTCTAGTGTGTCATCCAGATCCAAAATGTGGGACTCTACAAACAAGCAAGAGATGTCTACTAGAAATCAATCCCAATAAGGTGAATCAAGAAACGGTGAATCAAGAAACTATGAATCTAATGCTGAAGCATAGAATGCATGTGCACCACTTTGATAATCTAGCTATGTACATTTTCCATCTACTAAATTCTCATCCTACAAAACATATCTAGAAATGGATGGAGATGACACCCCATCACTATCCTCATTGTCTGAACTAGAAGAAGAAGAAGAAAACTCTACCTCAGGAATCTACCATGGATGGTCTGAGTCATTATCATAAGGATTATCAAATCCAAGTGAGTCCAAAGTAGAAGGAGAAATATTAGGAGCAAAGTGGAAGAAGGTATACAATCTAGTATAGTGATCTACCCTTCCCAATGTTATCAATGTGTTGTGCAACTCTCTAATCTCAATTGAATCTAGAGACAAATGAATTCTCATGCCATTCCCTATGTGAGTAATCTAATACACTAATAGGAGATTAGTTCAAATAGAAGGTACACTTAGAACATTTGTAAATGTTCCACCTTCAACTTCAGCAGACCCTTTCCCTACAACTATTGATGGAGTATCACTACCGAAGCAGGCATATTATTAGGTTGTATGGAAGAAAATTCAACTTGTGAAGAACCCATATGGTGTGAAGCACATGAATCAATAATCCAAGATGGAGATGATGAAGATGCTATTGCAACTAGTACCTTTATATTTCTCTTTACCTTCTTATTTTACCTTAGAAGTTTTTTTTTTTATGAGTACTCTTTGATGGATTTAGGAACCCCTATATTATTCTTCTCAAAAATATGTGTGAGGTGGTCAATCTATTTCTTCATACATATGTGCTCATTGTGCCAAGTTTCTTGCAATGGGCACACTTAACTTTTTCTTTCATAGGTGTCCCTTAATTTAAAAGTTTTCAGTGTTAGATTTGGAGGATTCAGATTTCTAATCTTCCTTGGTCACTTTGTCCTTCTGAGTGTTCTGCTTCTTACCTTCATTGTTTGAAGCTTGATGTTTCACATTCCTAGCAATAAGGGCTTGAGGTTTTGAAGAATTCAAGGTGCCCATATATATAAACTTATCATGCTCCCTAGTCAATGTGGAAATAAAGTCATCTAAGGAATGCATTGTCCATGTGGCTCCAAGAGCACTTTTGGTGAAATAGAAGGTAGACACAAACTCGGAGTAATCAGGACCCAATTTGGAGAGTATATAAAGTACAATTTGATCCTCCTTTTTCTCTATGCCACATTCTTTCAACTACAACCTAAGCAATTTAAACTTAGTGAATTAATACTATGGGGTGTCAAAGGAACTAGGGATCACACTTATGAGCTCATTTTCTAATTCATGACCTCTCATTTCATCTACCTTCCCAAAAAGTTTTTCTAAGGCAAGACAAACATCACTAGGTGGTTTCAAGGCTTCTACATGAAAGATAAGTTCTAGAGAAAGATTAAGACACAGAAACCCGAAGGCTTGATTATAAGTGTAAAAAGAGATATTACCTATTAATCATTCCTAAATCCTCTTCACACTAGTTCCTTAAGCTTACTTAGGTGTCATTAGGTACATTCAATAATGTACAACTATGAGCATTTAATATTTTTGCACTAGTTTTCTCGTCATAACATTAAGACACTTGTCATATTAAAAGTTGTCTTGGAGAGATGATATGCTAACATATTTTAGATGGCTAAATATTACGCCCTATCTCTATGAACTTGTTCCTCAACTTGAGTCATTCAATAAACTCACTGTATGGTATCAAAAGTGTGGTTATGTAACCACTTTTCTTGGTTTCAATGTTGACTTTGACACAATGTGTACATTGACATGGATTGATTCCCCTTGTACTTGTTGGATCATAATTTGGGAGCTATATGGAGATCATGATATTCCACCATTCCCAGAAGATGCTGTTGTAGATTGTTTGAAACCACTTGATGTTTTTCTAACATATAATTTTCAAACAGCTATGAAGCTTAATGAATTGGTAGAACTTGAATGTCTTGATGACATATAGACTTGTCCTGATATTCCTCCTTCAAAGACTTCATGCACTCTATTATTATCATCTATTTTAGATGTTCACACTCAATCATCTTGTGTGGACACATCTTCATCACCTATTGCTCTATCTGAGTCCAGCGTTACTTCTCCCAGTGATTCAATGTAGTAGAATCATATCAGTCTTCCTGATTGTGATTCTTAGTTATCAGACATATCATTCCTATTTGTGGAGTCTCACATTTCAAATTTGGAGGACACCATTAAGGATATTCATCTCCTCTTTGATGACAATCATAGCAAAATTGTTGTCAACTCATATTTTTCTTTGGAGGTTGATGATTTTTAGTTTCCAATTGGTTCTGGATTGTCACCTTCATAAGTTAGGCTTGGGACTCCTAATTTGATGTGGCATCTTTTAGCATCGACATGGAGACATGTGAGTAAATTTTAGAGACATCATACTTCATGAGACTTCCTTCCTCATATATCTTTCTTTGGATTTGGAGTTTCTTCTACATCCACCAGTGGATTGGTTTCTTCCCGAGGGGAGAAATGTTGTTTGCTAGTTTTGGATCCTCTTCGGTCTTCTTCTTCGAGCATTCACAATTGGCACAAGAACTACTTCATTATGGGGGCACATATTGTCTCATTATTTCCCTCTTATGCAGGGCTATTGATTGCATAATTGTGATGGATGGTGTACTTGGGGGGTATTGACTCCTTCCATCCTTTCATCACTTGTACACTTTGTTATTGCATTCTCACCTTTGTAGAGGATTTTTTTCCCATGAGATTTTCTCCTTTTCTCCACTTGAGGTTTGTTGTTAATGAGTACCTAACATGGACTTGTAGCTCGGACTCATTCATGCATTCATGCCTAGTTTGCTTCTCCATAAGTTTCACTTAAGTGGGGGTATTAGTGAAAAAGGAGATATTGCCTAGTTAGTCATTCCTAGGTACTCTTCACACTAGTTACTTAAGCTTACTTAGGTGTCAATAGGTGCATTCAATAATGTACAACTATGTGCATTTAATATTTTTGCACTAGTTGTCTCATGCCATAGCATTAAGACACTTGTCATATTACAAGTTGTCTTATATGCATTTATTAATTAGTGGTGTTTAGGTGCATTTATTATTTTTGCCATCTAGTTAGTTTTTCCACTATGTTGGCATTGTGCCTCACCTCTCAACCTTTCCTATATAAGGGATGTCTCTCATTGTACAAGCCAATCAAGTTGTAGTCAAGATTTGCATCTTGTACAAATATTATGTATCATTATTCTTGGAAATATTGCTTTTCTCTCTTGTTGTGGATTGAAATGATTGCAGGTGATCCTAAGAGTGCTTTAGTCCATTATCAACTCTTACATTGATCACATTTGTTAAACCACTTTTCTTTATCTTTAGTAGTTGTTGATGCATAAATTTGAGGGTTTAATCCATCACCAACATGGGAAACTTCACAGATGTGGGATTGACCCTTGAAGTAACCTCCAGATTTTCAAGAAGCTGGCTCTTCCTTTTTATGGGGGTTTTGGAAAGGAAAAAAATAATATTACAAAATGAAAAGATTAATCCTATGGTGATGCGCTAGATTTAAAACTACCAGTAGCACAATGTCAAACCCTAACAGATTAACTGGAAAAATTAAAGAGCATAAATGCATTATCAATTACCCAGTATGATAAATCAGATTCAACAGAGGAAAAGAAATAGAAACTAGAAGCAAGAAACAGAAACAAAATCATATCTACATAAAACACCATCTCTCTCCATTATTTGAGGAAGAACAAATTTACAGAGGCAAAGATTTGCACAAAATAAAATATTACAACCCTCATTGAGAGGCAACTAATATATCTCTATCTGCTACTAAAAATCTCTATGTCTTCATGTAGAACTCTCTTTTTTCTTTGTCCTGGATCCATGTATTTATAAGCCAAAAGGCCAAAGAAAATACCTTGCAACTATCTAGAAAAATTTGCAACTAAAAATCCCACAAAATTTGGCACTGATTCTAGCTTTGGTAAATGTATCTCACTGTTAACTCCATGAGAAATGGCTCTTTCTATTTTACCCTCCATCGCTGTAGCTTCCCTTTACCTACGTGAAAACCTAACTTCCACTCGTTCCTTTGCTTCCTGTAGCTTTCTGTGAAAGTCTCATGAAAAATAAAGTGTGGCTTTATTAATTTCAGGGTTACATCTACTTTTTCACTATGAGATTCATATAAAAAGCTATATGGGTCAAATGAGTCTTATTACATTAATAAAGTCTTATTTTCTCCTTGAGGGTCCCACCATTTAAAATGATTCTAAATTTATTTATATCTATTTCACTCACCTATGAGATTAGAATAATAAGACTCTATTATTAAACAAACTTGTCTTTTAGTGGGGTCCCACCGTATGAAAGCCTCAACTTAGAGAAATGATCCTATATAGCTCACGTGACTCATCTCCTTTTGATGCATTTATAAAATGAAATAAAATCATTTGATTTATCTCTCCTCCACTTGCTTCACATGGCATCCTGGCACTTCTTTTAGATGAAATTCCTTTGCCTTCCCCCAAAAGCTTGTTGAAGTGACAAGTGGCACAATATAGTGCTTTCTTTCATTACTTGTATGAGCCATTAGCTTGTCTCTGCATCCTAAGGTGACTATAACTTCTATTCCATGGGAAACCCTATTTCTTCTTCATGTTTGTGATTCATTGCCTCTTGATTCATTGAATTCGTTGGTTTGTTAGACTTGTTGAGCCTTAGTTGCTATGCCATTATTTAAGAATGGTCATGCCATAGTTTGAAGAAATTGTCCCTTTGGACACTATGAATGCTTACATATCCCCTTAAACTACTCGCAATAATCTTTTAGTGGCGATCTATCTATCCAAGGTGCCTCTTTAAATGTTTCACCCTTCATTGATAAATGGTTGAATCATATATGAATGGTAGCATTCTACTTTGAATTTGTACCTATTTGAAGTGGCCTTCCAAAGTCTGAAAGGCATTGTGTATTAGAATATGGCTAAGTGCCTTTAATTTTACCTTGGTTTTGGTTTGTCTTTTAACATGTCAACGCAACATGAAGAAAGGCCACTCTTTTGTTGATTCACTATCTCCTCTTCATGGCAAAGAATCCTCTTCAGTACCATCACATAGGTTTGTGCCTCTATCAAACATATATTTGCACAGGTTTCTCATGGGCATCGTGAGCTAGTTGCATCTTTATATTATGACCTACACCATCATCTATGAGCTGAGAACTTTTGATTGAACTCGTGCCATATCATTATAAAGACCATGGCTTTGTTTCTATAGTGATTCAATCTCATTTGAGATTACATCATATTATCACATTGCTTCTAAATGGCTTACCCTCCCTTTATGAGCAGCACCTTGATTGATGCTTGATGTTTTGTTATCCAAGGTGACTTCTTTTTATTGGCTAAGACTTACCTTTTTGTGGCCGAGTCTCTAAATGGCAACACCTCCTTTCTGGCAGACAACATCCATATTAAATAGGTGATACCTTTCCCTCTAACGTTGAGACTTGCCTCTTTGACTTAAATGATGTTTCTTTGAGCTTCAATCGACACCATTACTGATTTTGCACCATATGATCTTGCTAAGGGTTGCAGGAGCTTCTATGGTAGAGTCCTTATATCTAGATGTGGGTCATTCTTTCATGAAGCTGCATTGGAATTTTTTTTAGAACTAAGTGCTTGATTTTTATACGGCACCTTAAATTTGATACAGGGCACACATATTAACTTGATAGAAGAGTCACACCCTGATTCATCATGGCATCATTGCCTTAGATAACTGAGTCTTCATTCTCTAAGTGCCATGAAACATGCTAGCATATTGTTTGAATGTACCTCTTGTTAACATGATGCGACCCTCTTCAATGGTAGCACTTGATGTGTCATCCTTTTGATAAACTTGCATCTTTTCTTTGAAAAGGTCGTCCCATCTACATCTGTTGTGCCATCATTTACCAGTGGCTAAGACTCCATTTTAGGATGAGTTGAAACACTTAATCAAGAGGTACATCATAGAATACTCAGACCATGACTTCATCCATATGTGACTATGGTTTCAAATGGCTAAGAGGTTGAGTGCCATGAAACATGTTGAATAACCACATTATGACAGACACTCCTTTCTTAGCAGTGCCATTATAAAAGGTAGTAACTCTGTATTGACATGGTGCCACTTTTGATAGTGGCACCTTCACTATATTAATAGTGTCCTCTGATATCAAGGTGGTGGCTTTGACTCTGACACTTATGACTCATTCCCTGCATTTAAAATGGTTTGTACCTTAAATCTAAAAATATATCTGAATCTTCATTGAAACTATCTTCCACTAAAACTAAGATTCCTCTAATACTCATTCTGATTCTTTGACTAAGACTCATTAAAAGATAATCTACATCTTTTTATGAAGAATAATAGAAACAAAATCTTACGAAAAAAACCATAAACTTTATCAAATTGCCCTGCATCAAAATTTTCAAAATGGTGTGTAAAATTACACAACAGTAGCATTGGGTTGAGTTTCAACACCCGTTCTTACCCTATGAAGCCCTTTATTCTTTAGCACAAGTTGTATATCAAGTTTCCACTCATGATAATTAAAGGGTGTGAGAGGCTTAATAGACCGATTTGACTCCATTGCTTAAAGAAATTTTGTTGCATAAATTAGAAGTATGAAAGGAAAAACTAAAGGAAATGCTATGGAAGTGCACAAGACATGACACAAGAACACACCCTTTGATTCAATACTTTAGATTCCCCCTTAAATATTGGCACTTTATAATTTTAGTGCATAGGTATGTCCAATTGGAACAAAAATGGCACTTTATAATGATAGTGAGAAAATGTTTCCAATGGATTGGGCTTGAAAAAATAAGCACTTTAAAAAATGATGCTCAAATATGAGTAGCCAATCAAAAGTTACAATAATTTTTCAATTTGCCTGACTTGCCTATTTTTGCACTCAATAAAAATTATTTTTAGATACCTTTGAAGAGGAAAAAAAGAAAAGCATAGAAGGTTGGAGTTGAAGTTAAGCTCCATTTAGTTGGACACAACCACACCATATGACCAAGGGGCTAGCAAATAGAGACGCCTTGCAAATAAATAGAGACCAAGAAAACATAGGGATTTTCTGGATGGCTTAATTTGGAACAGGGGATAGAAAGGGATGCCTAGCTATAGAGGAACTTCTGTGCCTTTCTGCTAGGCTGTAGGATGGCTCAAATGCCAAGATCGAGCTTCCTTCTAGGTCATGAGATTCCTCCAACACTTAGATCAAGCCTATTTCTCCTACATGTGGGATCCTCTGCTGCCTTCAAACACTAAGAAAATTGCCCTATCCAGCCTAGTCGACCTCTGCAGATCTTTTTCACAAGAATACTACAACAATATATACAATTCCACTATAATGCAAAAAATGTTTTAAAATTAACTATGAAATTTACCAGACCACCATTCGAACTAGATCAAGCTCTAATACCATGTGAGAATCAAGATCTTCTAGAGGAATGATGGTACTTGGTCGAGATGCAAGAGATAAACAATCAAACACTCCTACAACTGTTAAACAAACAAGAGTATGCAATACAAACAAGAATCGATATGAAATCAATAATTAGAATGATGAATTAATTCATAATATGAAGTACATATAGATCTAGAGTCGTCTAAATTTAGTGGAGCTTTAAAATAGGCATGCATGCTACTTAATTTAGATGTGGTTAAAAGAGGCTCATTCAAAAAATAACACGGTGCTGAAAAAAGCACATGAGGCTAAATATAGACACATAGATCCAAGATAAATAAAACCCCTAAGTAAGCTTAATTCCTATGCTAACATAGGGTTGAAGGATTCAAGATGAACTCCAAGGACTATGTCACATAAGAACAACATGCCCCTACTCTATATAGGCTATTCATGGTGTTGTACTGCAACACTTGCTAAAGAACGTATCAACTTGCTTCATAATTTGTGATGATATATTATGATATTTTTTACAAAAGACTGTATCTAGTGAGGAGTGTCTAAAGGTTGAGTGTAAGATCATGGTGGGCTAAAAAGTGGCAATGGTAAAAATAACTTGTTGAATGAGAAAGTGCTAATATTTAGACCTATATTTAGATTTGGATGGAAAAAGTGTTATTATTTCTAGCACAAATATGGATTCCATCCAAATATGGCTTAGATTTACTCTAGATTTAGGCAAGTGGGAGTCCTAAAATATGACAAAGAAACTTGAAAAACCACCTATTTAGTGTTATCTTTAAAAAATTCATGACTTCATCTTTGAAGATGATAGACTTTTTGTAACTAAATGTAATGAAATGAAAAGGGTTTTTAGAGAAAATAATAAAGATTCTAAAAAAGTATAATATATTCTTTTTAATAATTTTAATATGTAATTATTATTAATTTTGTACATACACTATGTTTGGTCTCCTTATAGATATACATATTGAAAAACATTCATAAGTTTTAAACTATTTATCTTTTTTAAAATACAAAAGATGCATCACATTCTAGGATTACTGGCTATATATTTACAAAATGTTTTGAACTTCATAACTTTTTGACCAAGTTAGATTTTAAAAAGTCAATAAAAAATTCATTAAAAAATATTTATTTATGAAATTTTTTAAAAAATATGCATTACACTGCTCGTGTTCTTTACATAAATCCAAATCTTGGAGGAAAAATATTTTCTTTTTGTCATGTGTAGGTTGGCCAAAATGAGACCTACATTTTACATTTTTAAAAAAAATTAGTTGTCTTATTAAAATATAAAATTTTCACCAAACTAATTTCAATTATTTTTTAAAATAATAGCCCATAAACTACATTCAATTTCCAACAACTTTTATTACTAACTTATTTTCATATTATATAGATAACTCATCCAATTTTTATGTGAAGTTACTTAAGTCCTTTTTTTTGCATTTCATTGCCACTTAGGGGTTTATTTGGCCCATAGTGATCCTACACTCACCCCAAAGCATATTTCAACATTCTCCCTTATCCTTGTCAAAATCAAAAGTGGGAAGGGAGTTTGGATTGAGTACAATGAAATGGTTATTTAGATATGAATGGATGGTATGGATGGTTGGCTAGTGGGTACAAAGGATGGATGGGATGAATGGAGAGAAGAAGATTTCCCTAAAGTGTAGGATTCACATTGACAACTAATTGACACATGATTCTTATGAATGAGTTTTCATCATGGTACTCATCCAAGGTGCCATAAGATTGGTTTTCACCATTGGGATCTTTATTGTTTTGATTTTTAAATTATATTTTTTTGGTAATTTTTTTAGTTTTTTTAAATTTTTTGGATTTTTGAATTTTTTGGTTGAGATTATTGATTTTGGATTCAATCATTTTTTTCCATAGTGAGCTAGTAGCATCTCATTTTGAATAATTTCTTCACATGGACCATGTTCTTAGACTATGCTCTATAGATGTCTTTGTGAACTTTGTTGATTGCTAATTTGGTTTCTCCTAAATCTAAATAGGGTACCGTAATAACCACTATTCAAGCCTAGTTTCACAAGTCTCAAAAATTGCAAAACTCCTAAGTTTGGTGCCCCTTTATTGCCTTAAACCTATTTTTCCCATCATTTATAACTGTTATGATAAATCCTTTATTGGGATCTCCTTTGGTCAAAAATTGCATTGATGATGTTCCTTTCCATCCCCCATGTTCCTATCATGTGTTGAAGTTATAGAAATTAAAAAATATTCTAACTATGAGAAGTTTCAAATCATTTTTATAGTATTTATACAAAGTTGTGGAGTTTTAATGGACTACTGGACACTTCCCCTTCATCTCCCATCTAGTCCTCATGTCCCAACCTACACTGAAATCCTATAAATTATCTTCCAAATTTCTCCACAATGCTCCAAAATGATTCAACAACTTCTCAAGTCACCATTAATGACTAGATTTAACCCCTAAAACTAATTGAATGTGGTTTTCCCACCCAAACACCATCAATCATATCAAGGGTTTGATTCCAATTATAGATTTCAATGGTGGATGATGAAGGTAGGGTCACCACAAATTTGGTGCTTGGGTTTCATTTATCAATAATCTTCGTGTGAGCTCTAGACTAATCATCTTAAGTGGCAAACATTCTAAGACATGAATTTCATGGGATCATACCTGGTTCACATTCAATGCTTCAACCTCTAGAAGTACATTGAATTCCTACAGGTGACTAAGGATGGAATAAATCACAATGATATATATACATGTAAAAAAGATGTAAAAATGTTTGGTCATTGAGCCAATTTCCATGATTATATGTGCTTCAAGTTGGTTTTAGGGCATTAAGTGATGCAAGTCTAGTTTGTGAGGGGTGGGAATACATTTTTTAAATCATTGGAAGAGTTTTTAGTGAACATAATACATGTAAATGGTGCGTCTCCATGGCAGTTTGTGATAATTTAGGAGGATGCTCAAACCTAGTTGTGGATCCTCTCTTCCAACACTTGTTGGTACAAATCTAACAAGGCTTTGACGAAAGTGTGACATCTTCTAATGTATTATAAATTTTTGTGATGGTCTATCCTTTGTTTCATGTAGGTTATTGTAGTTCTAAGATGGATTATTAAGCATGTCCATTTGCATTCAAAGTGTTATTTTTGGTTTGTGTGTATATGCATGTTTGGTTCCATTTATGCTTTACTGTTGTATTTCCTTCATTCTTATAGTTCTTGACTCTATTTCCCAATGGAGTAGGCACTAGTCTAATTGGTGATATATCAAACACTTTTCATTTTACAACCTTCTCTCTTGTTAGTTGTAGGAGTAGGTTATGTTCCACCATGCCTGCATGATTTGGTATTGTATACTATGTCATACCCTATGCAATATTAGAACTAAAATATTATTAGAGGATGATGTTGGTGTCTTTCTCCCTCTTACTCATGTGTATGTAACACTAAATGGATTCATCTACTAGGGAATAGTATACAGAGTGGCATATATATGTTGAGAAACATCATAATGCATAGCCAATTCAATATGGATCCTATATTAAGTAGTTTGTGTTTGATTTATTTTAACATAAAAAGGTTTTCCCATTTCAAAATACCTTTGACTAATTTATATTTGAGATAACCCTCTAGAAATGTGGAGTAGAATTACGTTTGATGTCAAAAATATATTTTGGATGTGGTTTACAATTTTGACAACTAATTCCTTTTTTACATATATTTAATTAATTAATACCCTTGTGTTATTGGTGATAACCAACTAATTCCATAGATGCATAAAAAATGGGAAGTGTGCTTGATAGGTTCATTAACCAATTTATAAATCCAATCCCATGATAATGATGTGGCTCCAAATACTAAACACATTGGATATGTGTGAGGGTTGGCTTATGAGTTAACAATAATATGTTAATAAAAAAGTGACTTTTCTCCAGCTTTGGTTTTGTTGGTTCCCAAAATGATTGCAACCCAGAACTCTAAAACATTTTTAAATCACCAAGGTGGGGAATGTCATCGGGGAGATTCAGAAGGGGTTTATCAACAAGTTGAGGGTGATTTTGGCAAACCTATAGGAGTGGGTACTCTCCTCTGCTCTTCGAGATCAACTTAGACTCTGGAGGGATATTCCAAAGTGGTATATCTGAACAGGTATTGATCTTAAAACTAGATGAACATTTAAAAACATGAATAACCAAATCAAGGTCACTCTTTCAACCCCAAATTTATCACTGGACTGAGAACATCTGGTTATTGTAAGACCCCTATATAGTTGATAAGGGAAATCCTACAAAACGAGGATGCATTTGGACATACTACTATTGTTTTTAAAAGATAAATGTATTGTTTTGTTTTGAATATTGGGTGATCATAGGCTACCCAGACATGTGCCTATCCATACAGTTGCAGAGTCTAACATTAAATAGAGGAGAACAACCACAAAGAAATGTATAGTTGCCTATTTGATAAATCAAATGCATGAAAATCAATACCAAACCATTGGGAATACTTATTAATCCAACATCATATTATGTTCCTCCTTATATAATATTGAAAAGATCATCTACAAAGCCTTGGAGATGAATTAGGAATCATCACATTCATTCAAATCAATGCTTACATTCATACCATGAAATATGGTAAGTGAAAACTCTAACTGTGATTACAACTTTCTAAGAAGAGCATCTACAATGGTGGAGAAAAATAGTGATTTAATACAAGGATTTGCAAAATACATTACATGTACATTTCATAGTTATTTCATGATGAACAAAGACTGCAAAATAATCTTTTCTTTTCTGCCTTCTAGAGCTCAAAACCTACTAAGAAACAATACCCAAAAAATGACCAACCCTTAATGCATCAAAAACATATGCAAATATAGCAATTCATCTCTCTCCATAATCTCAAGCACTGCACTAAGTCAAGAAGTACACCCATGCCTCATTGAATTTAGCCCATATCAATGTCAGAAAATTTGCACATTTGGAAGCCTGCCCATTCCCTAACAACTCTAAAAATGGAAGAAGAAGATTGCTTGCACTCTGTGTGTCAAGAGCAATAATGAGGGAAGGTCTGAATCCTTTCACTGACACCTACAACATCAAATTTCACCCACTTTGTCTTCTACGTGTATTGGGGAATTGAAGACATTCATTGTGTCAACCACCTGAATGGCCTTGTTCTATGGAATCATTAAATTTTGGGTACAAATATGACTGCACAACCCTCCAATCATGGCATGTTTTCAAGAAATTTCCCTTTTAAAGCCTTTACAACACTTTAAATGTGTTTTCCAATTTTCCTTTTTGGGCCATTTGAACTTTGATTTTATTTTTCTCCATATTGGGCATCTTCCTTTTCCCTTCTATTGACCAAATTTCCTCATCACGAACTTCTTTCTTTTCTCTTCTTTCTCCCTTCTTTTATTCACTTTGTTGGTGAATTCATACTCTCATGAACTTTGGAATTGTTTCTCCCTTATCCATCCTTGCCACCTTTTTGCTTTATGGGTATAATGTTGTCGTGGTGAACCATTCTTTCTTTATCCCTTTTGCCTTTATTAGAAAATTTTCTTTTTAACAAACTTCTCTTCTTGGTGCTTCATACTTGTCCTTTTCTCTCCTTGTCCCCTTTTTAGGGAATTTTCCCTGTGGCAAACTATGTTGTCGACAAACCTAACGGTTTGCGAACCATTACTTCCTCCGACAAAGGCTTGCTCCATCTTCTTCCTCTTTCTTGTTTTTCTTTCTCTCTCTTTCTGACTTGTTCTTTCCTTGCTCCTTATTTTTTCCTTTGTTGGGAAAAACCATTGGAGCAAATATTTTTCCCTTTTCTTCCTTCCTACCTTTATCTCCCTTTGTTGGGGAGAAATCATGTTAGTGAACCCTAAGGTTCACAAACTCCCACTTTTTCTGACAAAGCTGCTTGCTTTCTCTATTTCTTTCTTTAGTCAAGCTTCCCCTTAGCTGATATTTCTTTTCACCTTAGTCAGTGAATTTTCCCCACGTCGAACTAGGTTGTTGGCGAACCTTCAATCATCTCGTGAACCAAGCCTTTTGCCAACAATACTTTCCTTAACCTTTCCTTTGACATATTTTTATCGGTAGATATCTTTGCCATCATACCTCGTCCTTTATCACCTTTTTTCCTTAGATGATTTTTTGCTCCACTCAGTCCCTTTGCTATCGGTGAAGTAGCCGTCAGCAAAACCTTCAATCGATGAACTTGGGGGTTTGCAAACCTCCAACTTCACTGACAACCACTTGGTGATTCTTTCCATCACTTTTCTTTAGTCAACGAAATCTTAAGTCAGTGAACTTGTTGGATCACAAACCAACATTTTCACTAACTAAATACTTTGAATCCTTCATTGCCGATGAAGACAATTCTCTCTCCTTCACCTTTTTGTCTCACCTTCCTATCACCTTATCAGCAAATTAGAGAATCAGGAAAAAGGTGAACTCATGAACTAGTTCTCCAGTTCTTGATTTTTCTGATTTGTCGACCAAAGCCTTGAATAAAACAATTTTTCAAAGGGAAGAAATAAAGACAAGGGGGAACATCATACTTAGAAAATTTTGAATTAAACCCCTATAAAATGTCTCAGAATGGATCTAAACAATGGATTTTGACTGCAAAGGCAAAAACTGGGAATTCTAGAATTTGGGGCAACAATAATGCATGTTTGGGAGCTAGTTTTTTCAGGTGTCATTAGGTTTGACACATTATCACTCAATGTAAAATATAATTGGTAAGTGGTTGGAATAAATAATATCCTACAATGGCTCCACCGGAAAAGAAAAGACAAATTGAGTTGATAGAATGGCTCTGTCAAGCTATTTTAGAACACTTTTAGATCTAACATGGAGGTCAGACTACATATACAAAATGGATTGGTAGTGAAATCAACTAACATTGAGCTCTAATTTTATCACATATCTAATATAATTGGTGCAGGAGCACCAAGATATCTAGGACTTGTTTGATTTTCAAGTTGTTTTGTCTGGTTCAATAAGGTCCTTGAGACCATTCAATGTTGTAATAAGGCTTGAAAGCCATGCTTGTAAGGGACAATGTCCAAAGAACTAAAATCTACTCTCATATTGTAAAGGAGGACAATCATATTGTAAAAGGCAGTCTCCTTAAGTTTGTAGCCCTCCTAATGTGTGTAGGGGGCAATCTTATTGGTTGTTAGCATGTCAGATGTTTGGAGGTGTGTTAAAACCTTGTCCAAAGGTTAACCAAGTGTTAAAAAGCATTGTTAAACACAAAACCATTGGTATAGTCCTAAAGAGGACAATTACTAAAACAGTCATTTAGTGCTGCAGTTAGAAATCAAGAAAAAGCTTGATGGTTGGGGCAGTTTCATCGACCCCAACCACTCCCACTTGACTTCATGCAAATGTTTAGGCTTATTTTCAGGCTACCAAGGTGTATTGTAGAGGAGACATCCGTGGATTTGAAAGAAATAACAATAAACTCCTATTTTCTGCCCTTTTTCTGCATCTTTCTATATTCTTGTGCATTTGAACCGTACTACTATATAGTACGGCTCTGTCATGGAGTATTGAATGCTTGGAAGTGAAGGTTGATGCATTGACTGTCCATTGATGTGAGTTTGAGCCCTTGAGAATGAAGGAAGATAGGCTATGATTGTTGAGTGCCAAACTACCCTTTAAACCGACTATTACAGTCAAGAAATTTATTGTTTTCCTGTGTTGTCTGTACCTGTGCGGCCTGGAGGTGGTTCGTGTTTGTGATGGTTGGTTAGAGTGGAGAGTTATCTATCTTTTGTAGGTTATTTGAAGTCTTGACAGTAGATATAAGGAGAGATATTCATGTTTTCCTCAGACTGTCTTTAGAGTGACTATTTTCTAAGTCTGCCATTGTGACAATCTGTACTGTATAGAGGTACAGGGTTGATTCCTTCATTGCATGAGTTGATCAACAAGATTGATATGCTAGATTTATTTTGAAATTGGTTTGAGGCTTTGAAACTCATATAGGAGGAAACAATAAAGATTTCTTTAGGACTTGGTTTGTTAAAGCCCTAGCTTAGGTTTTGGTTGAACTTCACACTTTTACCACCATTCTATTGATGTAAGGCCTCACCAGTCAGTGGAATGGGTTGTATCATAGTTAGGGCAAAGTCTTGTGAGGATAGTGGAGGTAGGAGAATGGTTTTAGACTGAGGTTGGCATGTGAATGACCTTGCAGAACCATGGATAGGAATTCAGAGAAGGACAACAGCAACAAGGTATGTTTGATATGTTATTGCTTTGTCAATGGAGACATTAGGTGTTTGGTGTGTTATAGAGTTGGCATGTTGAATAAGAGTGAGTTTGTCTTAATGGAGATCACCCCAAGGAGGGTAATGTGACTGTCTTCCTAAGAAATCAGAAATGTGTGACTATCTTTAGTAGACATTGTTGAAGACTGTTGTCCTACAGACCCTGCACAGTGGGTTGGATAAAATATTGAATGGAGTTAGGCACCTTGAGATAAGTGTCTTGAAGTCTACTCCCTTTTATATCATGAACATGCATAAGTTGTGGTGTTAAAGCCCTTCATAGTGAGAAGTCTGAATATCTAGTAAAAACAGTGAACCTTGAGAACGGTTCCATTGAAGTTTTGAATTATGCTTCTGCTGTCCTAGATGCTCTACATCATTTATGGTATCAGAGCAAGCAAGTAGATCCTTGAGGGTGTAGTAGGGTCTTGTGAAATAGTAAGGGTTTGTGAGAGTTATAAGGATGCCTCCAAAGAATCAGATGGCTAGGGAGAACAATGAGTTGAGGGAAGCCTTAGAGGCTAGAGAAAAAGAGTTGAGGGATAGAAGAGAACAGGATGCTGTAAGGGAAAGAGAGTTAAGGCAAGTGAGAAGAGAGAATGCATCAATCTTAGCAAGATTGGAAGCATTGGAGAAGAATCCTAGAAGGGATGAGCAAGATGGTCAAGAAGGAGATGAGGAGGTAGATGAGAATCCTTCTGAGGATGAGTTGGATGCTGAAGAAAAGAAATTTGTGAGATTGCTGAAGGCAGATCAAGGAAGTGGAACAAAGGCAAGCATAGAGTTACCTATCTATCAGGGGAAGATGTATAGTCAAGAGGTATTAGGGTGAATAGATACCCTGGAAAATTTCTTTGAGTATGAGGAAATGAGTGATGAGAAAAAGATCAAATTTGCAAAAACAAAATTGAGAGGAACAACACTTACAAGGTGGAGTAGTGTGCAAGCAGAAAGAGTGGCTAGAGGTGCAGCAAGAATCACTTCTTGGGGTAGGATGAATGATATGATTAAGGATCAATTCCTTCCATCTGATTACTCCATTCAAACAAAGAGGGTGAGGCAGAATCTGAAACAGAAGGACATGGATGTTATGTCATATACTGAGCAATTTCAAAAGCTTAGTATCAGAGGAGGATTGGAAGATGAAGAAGAGAAAGTGGCAAGATACCTTAATGGGCTTAGGTATAACTTGCAAGATGAGATTGGTTTGACAGTACCAAAATCACTTGGAGAATGTTTTCAATTAGCCATCAGGGCTGAAGAAAGGGTGAAGAGGAAGCAAGAAAGATAAGGAGGTAGTGGAAGAGGATATAGAGGTAGGGGCAGACCTACTAATGAAGTACAGAACAACAATGAGAAAGATAAGGAATTTTCTGCATATCAGAGAGGTGGATATAGAGGTGGAGGTAGATTTGGATCAGGAAGAGGAGTGTTTACAGGTAGATGTTATCATTGCAATGAAGTGGGACACACATATTTCAAATGTCCTAAGAAGGATGATGCTAAACACAAGGATAGAAGAGTTCACTTGGCACAAGAGGAGGAGAAGCCAGAAGAACTGGAAATGTTGTCAGCCTCTCTAGTCATGGTTGGAGAAATGCTCATGGTAGAGAAAGGCAAAATGCAACAAGCACCACAGGTATCCATTTTTAAAACTAATTGTTTAAGCCATGGAAAAATATGCAAGTTGATTATAGATTCAGGTTCTCATGATAATCTAGTTTCTTGGGAAATGGTGCATAAGTTGGGTTTGAAAACATTTGATCACCCTAATCCTTACAATGTCACTTGGGTGAGTCAAGAACAAGAAGTAATGATTAATAGGAAGGCATATGTTGATTTTTCCATTGGTCCATATTAGGATTATGTTTTGTGTGATGTCATTTCAATGACATGTGGGCATATCATTTTGGGTAGACCATGGCAGCATTTGAGAAGGACTATTCATGATGGTTATACTAATAACTATTTGGTGCATAAAGATGGGAAAAAGTTAAACTAGTGCCTTTACCTTGTGAAGACAAGAAGGAACATGTTACCATTTGTTTTGGAGAGAAATTGAAGTTGAATGTGCAGGTTAAGGATGATTGCAAGCAGCAGGAACAGTTGCAACAGAAGAAGGTGGATGATAGTCCTAAAGAACAGTAGGTTTGGGACTTGAGTTATGTCAAGGTTGGGGACATTGATTGCCCTATAAGGAGGCAGAAGAAGGAAGGCAAACAATAGGTAGTACAGGGAGGAACAAATCAGAACCTCCAGTTGGGAAGAACAGAAACATTGCAGCAGCAGGGTCCTAGACAAGGACACCAAAATAGGTTTTATGGTTCTAACACTATTTATAGGAGCCATGCAGGTTGGAGAAGGAGGAAGATAACTCTTGGAGAGTTCATGTTTCCTAGTCGGAGGAACATTCCAACAAGATGGAAGAATGTCTGGAGTAGATCCCATAACTCTTGGGACAAGAGTTTTCATCATGCCAGGGAGTATTGCAGGAGCACCAAGATATCCAAGACTTGTTTGATTTTCAAGTTGTTTTGTTTGGTTCAATAAGGTCCTTGAGACCATTCAATGTTGTAATAAGGCTTGAGAGCCATGCTTGTAAGGGATTGTCCAAAGAACTAAAATCTACTCTCATATTGTAAAAGGCAGTCTCCTTAAGTTTGTAGCCCTCCTAATGTGTGTAGGGGCAATCTTATGGGTTGTTAGCATGTCAGAGGTTTGGAGGTGTGTTAAAACCTTGTCCAAAGGTTAACCAAGTGTTAAAAAGCATTGTTAAACACAAAACCATCGGTATAGTCCTAAAGAGGACAGTTACTAAAACAGTCATTTAGTGCTGTAGTTAGAAATCAAGAAAAAGCTCGATGGTTGGGACAGTTTCATCGACCCCAACCACTCCCACTTGACTTAATGCAAATGTTGAGGCTTATTTTGAGGCTACCAAGGGGTATTGTAGAGGAGACATCCGTGGATTTGAAAGAACTAACAATAAACTCCTATTTTCTACCCTTTTTCTGCATCTTTCTATATTCTTGTGCATTTGAACCGTACCACTGTACAGTATGGCTCTGTCATGGAGTATTGAATGCTTGGAAGTGAAGGTTGATGCATTGACTGTCCATTGATGTGAGTTTGAGCCCTTGAGAATGAAGGAAGATAGGCTATGATTGTTGAGTGCCAACTGCCCTTTAAACCTACTGTTATAGTCAAGAAATTTGTTATTTTCCTGTGTTGTCCATACCTGTACGGCCTAGAGGTGGTTGGTGTTTGTGATGGTTGGTTAGAGTGGAGAGTTATCTATCTTTTGTAGGTTATTTGAAGTCTTGATAGTACATATAAGGAGAGATATTCATGTTTTCCTCAGACTATCTTTGGAGTGACTATTTTCTGAATCTGCCATTGTGACAATCCGTACTGTATAGAGGTACGAGGTTGATTCCTTCATTGCATGAGTTGATCAAAAAGATTGATATGCTATCTTTCTTTTGAAATTGGTTTGAGGCTTTGAAACTCATATAGGAGGAAACAATAAAGATTTCTTTAGAACTTGGTTTGTTAAAGCCCTAGCTTAGGTTTTGGTTGAACTTCACACTTTTACCACCATTCTATTGATGTAAGGCCTCACCAGTCAGTGGAATGGGTTGTGTCATAGTTAGGGCAAAGTCTTGTGAGGATAGCGGAGGCAGGAGAATGGTTTTAGACTGAGGTTGGCATGTGAATGACCCTGCAGAACCATGGTTAGGAATTCAGAGATGTGTGACTGTCTTTAGTAGACATTGTTGAAGATTGCTATCCTACAGACCCTGCATAGTGGGTTGGATGAAATATTGAATGGAGTTAGGCACCCTGAGATAAGTGTCTTGAATTCTACTCCCTTTTATATCATGAACATGCATAAGTTGTGGTGTTAAAGCCCTTCACAGTGAGAAGTCTGAATATCTAGTAAAAACAATGAACCTTGAGAATGGTTCCATTGAAGTTTTGAAGTATGCTTCTGTTGTCCTAGATGCTCTGCATCATTTGAATGATGCTCTGCATCAATAATCTTCCCTCTTGCCAAGTATCCAGCACATCAGGAGATAAACACACTCATCAGACACCACCTCAACCATATTATAGTGACTCCACATGACCCAAGAAGTGGTTGATAATGTATCACAAATCCCACAATGAAGTTGAGATCATTCAACATAGTTGAGGGCATAGATATGAATAAAATGAAAAGAGTGAATACTAATATTAAAAGGCTCATCAAGCATTGGAGGTCAAGTCACATCTATGATCAACCAAGGGTGGACACAATTTGGAGAAATCAAAGTAGCAAGTCTCCAACATCCTAATTCATAATTGCTATGTAAAAAATTACTAGCTAGCCATATGGAATGATAGAAGGTAGAAAACTAAAGGCCAAAACTTTTAAATTTTTACAAATGAAGAATGTTAAGGATTATAAATGTTTGTTGAGTATCCCACACAATATACTTTCTTTGAAGGTCTATTAGACCCCAATCATTACATGCTAAAAAAATCATAAAAGATGCAAGTTTAGAGTATGTTACCAAGGTCTTGAATAGTATCATATCTATTTTGCAAAAACTAGGTCTATATAACCAACTCATAAATTCCTAGTTAAAAAATTGGTCTACAAATTGAAACCTATCTAGAACATACTCTCCATCCTCCAAGACATTATTACAAAGCTATTGAGGAGAAGCAAGGGAAGAATAGAAAGGAAACAATTCCATTTGAGAAGATAAAACATTGGTAGCAAGAGATGTTCTACTATAATAGGGGTCACTCACCTCCTTGGAGGATTCCCTAGTTGGTTATAAATAATAAACAATTTCTTCTTTTATTGTCAATAGGATTTGAAATATTTGGACCCACATTCTTGTTTTGTAGATCATCATTAGTAGATAGACCTTACATCCCATTACTATGATTAAATTTCCTATTGTAGTAAAACCTTCCTCAATTTTCTAATAAGTTGGATAGTTACCAGGCTTAGAAGTAGGATTGGATCTTAGGATAACTAAAGGGAAATCTTTGATTTTGTGATCAAAAGATTGACATATATAACAATTATTTGATAGATTGATATAAAATTCTCTAGGTATGACACAACAAACCAATTTGAATATCAAGAGAATGCATGAGCTATTTTTAAAGGTCTCAGTACAAACACATTTCTAAAGATGAAATCTTTAAAATTCATCTGGCACAACATAGATTACATCATCTAGTATGAGTTGGAAATGACCACCAAGGCAAGGGTAAACTAGGAAACTAAATCCAAAAGTGGGACCCTAAGAGATCGTTGCTTGAGCACAACAAATTCTCAAGTCCAAGAAGTCAAAAATAGAAATGAGATTTATACATACCAAGTTCTATGCTTGAGGACAGTATATGCACGATTATATTCCATAAATATGAATAGGAAAAAACCCCTTACCAAGGTTTTGAATGGAATCAAGCCAAACCCCATGGGTCTCATTACAAGCAAAGTTGACTCACCCATAGAGAAATCTTTCATAAGGAATACAACACACAAAATAAGTAATCAAAGAAATACTTTGTAACCATTTGCATGCACCATCAAACTATAGAATGGGAAAAACCATATTTGGTGGATTATTAGAGGACTTACCTAGTACAAACTTGCATAGTTTCTTCATGGATATGCAATCATTAAACTTTTCGAAGCCAATAGTACCAGGATCAATAATTGAGATGCTATGGAGGGAGGCCATTTAAAGGAAAAAATAATTTTTTCAAAGGAAAAAAATCACTTGAAATAAAAGTGGAGGTAAATTAAAACTCTACTAAAATAGTAGATTGCATCTATTGACAAGAACTAGATACATGATAGCCAAGGCATTTAATGTAGCTTGAAAAGTGTATATTTTATAAAACTATATCATTTACATTTAAATTCAACACACAATAAGATTGTACATTTTAAAATAAAAACACAATAGCTAAAAAAATTAGATAAATAGATCTTTAAAATTTTGAAAATTATAGAAAATATTGAATTTTTTGGTAATTTATGGAGGGATTCTATTAGCACCCTCACCAATGAAACTCAAGTAGAGATCAAGAGAAAAAATGATGGAGCTCAATCCCAACCAATAAAAGTGATATTTAGAAAAAGATACAAGAAAGAACATCAACAACAAGGGAGCCAAATAATAGCCCCAACCAAGATACTAAACTAACCTCCTCTTCCTATGGGATTGGAGGATCACATGATTAAAAGTTTTATTTTCATTTCAGTAGCCTTCCTCTTATGAAGAAGAGTCCAACCAATGATGTTATAATCCTCCTCCTACTTTGATAGATATGATGATGCCAAGAGAGAATTTTGAAAGGAACAGAATTGAGCACCTTCTTCCAAACAAAAATCTTGAGAGTCAGAGGAATACAAATCCTACTCACCAACTTGAGGAACAAGAGACTAAAAAGTTGTAACAATTAATGAGCCTATCCCCATTATTAGTTGTACACCCAATTGGGTGCCATGAATAGAGTGAGCCATATACTAGGGAGGAGAATTAAGAGGAGTAGCTCAAACATGTGAGGGAACTGAAGCCAAATGGGGAGCAAAGCACACTATATTAGAAAAAAAGGAGAACCTAAAGTAACCATCACATTAGGGGAGAAGTCCCCTTGAGAATAATTCCACTGGGGATTAATTACTAGGGTCAACCCAAAGTAATAATGTCACCTCTTTGTACCTATCCACAAAGTAGAAGAGTTGTTTCCTTTATTCAACTTCTTCATCAAATATATTTCAACTAAACTCCCATAAGAGAAGCATGCTTGACATTATAAAGCAATTTTTCATAATTGATAAGTTGCAATGATATTTGACCCCCACCTTCAAATTAATAACTTTAGGTAGACCATCTAAAAGTTCCATCTCAAACATCATCAAGGCATAGGTTGAAAGGATGTGATGTTTTATTTAAGGGGAAATGGAAATGAGGTGGCCTAGGGAATTTCTAATAGTTGACAAGCTAGTAGCATCTCAAAATAGGAGTAGAAAATTTTACATATATACACAAATAGAATCTAAATGAATGAAACTAATGAAAGAACAAACTTGGGAAACCATGACCTCATTTACAAAAGGGTTGATCTCCCATGACATAGATCTACCTCTAATAGAGCTTGTTTATCCTCCTTTGATACACAAATTGATATAAAAAACCTTCTACACATAGATGGAGAACCAAATCATTAGACAACAAGGGTTTCCAAGATTTAGTTACCTAGACATACAACTCTACCAAACATGGCCATAGATGTTGAAATTTATAGAATAAACCAATCTCTAAGTATTATTTAAACTCTAACAACTTGGTCCCTATATCTGCTAATGGCTTGGTAGAATTTGACCTATGCATATCTCACACTGAGCATTTTTGGTTCTCCCCCGACATGTGATTATTAGTAGCACCAATAACATCAAGAGAAACTAAGGAAGGTACATGTAAGGCTATTATGGACAAAGGAGAGATAACAATAGTTGAATCCTCTGTGACATGAGACATGTTGGTAGTCACTATTGTCACCTAGAATTTGCACCCTACTTGGAGAGAGTCCAAGCATTATAATGACACAATGGGAATGATCTCGAAGTGTGGGACCTTGCGAACTGAGATCAGAGCTCCAGAGAAGGTTGGTTCCTCATTCTAAGCCTAATCCTTAGAGGAATATATCTAAACCTAGTTCTAATGCTATAGGGGAAAAGGGGTAGAAGGAAACATAAATAGAAAATAGGTGATACACCAGGTTGAATAAAAGAACCCTCACAGAACTGAGAAAATGCACAAAATGACTAGATACAACCAATAAACATACACAGATCTAGCTAATTTTAACAGAGGGGAGGAGCAAGAAATGATTAGAAGGAATTAAACATTCACAAACACATCATTCTTAGATCACACAGAGACAAAATAGCATGAAGAGGTAAAATAACAGCATGTATTTAATAAGAAGGCAAGGTTACAATAGAGGAATACTCTATTTGGAAATTAGAAGCATAGATTACTAAATCTTCCAACCTCTTTTACATCTCATGTTTATGCATATATAGCATTTTGCATTTGACCTAAGTCAGTTACAATGAATTCTCCCCATGGGCTCTGTCAGAAAATATCATCACCAGAAGGGACGTCCACCTGCAAGATGTTATGGGATAAAATATCTGGAATAGGGCAGGTGGAAGATATTTTGGGCCTTGAATGTGAGCAGCTCCAACATCTATCTTCAACAATGAATACATAAAATATCTGAAGCATGGCAGTTGAGAGATCGGATTTATATTGATGGCAGATGGGATATATCACCCCTTGACAAAGCTTTTACAACACTTTAAATTTTTTACCCTTTGAATTCTCTATATTTTCATCGATTCTATGTTTAAGGGATCTTTGCAAAACTTAATTTGGCTGCTAAGATGTCTTGTCGCCAAACACATGAAGATTCACCAGCAAGAGACAGAGCCCATACACATTGAAGAGTGAAGCCATCTACCATGAATCCACCTGCAAAGCCTACCAACTGGAATAAATGCAACAATATCAGCCCCTGCATATGCCAAATCAGTCACTGAAACCTCCAGTCAATTAAGCCTACAGATTTGCATCAAATTCTGAAAGTGAATATATCCTCCTCAAAGCCTGCCAGATGAAAGAGGAGGCTAAAATAAGTACATTTGCCTTTTGGAGCGTGCAGAAATTCCTCAAGATGAAGGTGATATGGGCGGTCAAAGTTACGATCAACTGCATCTTGCATCTATATATTACTTTGCATCTACAATTGTATATTGTTGTATCTTGCAATTGTATATACAATTGCACATGCACTTTTAGGTTCACTTGGTGCAACATACAAAATCTCCTTCACTTTTCTGCATATATAACTTTTGTATATATTGGGCTATTGGGGAGACCTCAAAAAGCGCCTCACCAATGTGTATTTCATCTTGTATCAACCATTGTATATGTGACTTGAATCGCCATCTGAATGAGCCTCTGAATCTGCCTAACACATAGCACTATCTAATTTGCCGCTGGGCTGAACCTAAGACCCATCCCTGAACATTTGCATCTTTATCAGCCATCAGAGAGACCTCAAACTGAGCCGCCGATAAGCCCTGTCTCGCCAAAAGTCCTTTGTATGTGACTTTGTATATGTGATTGTATATGAGATACAATCGCATGTACATACAATTGTGGAACTCAATGGATTATCAACCAGAATGGAACTTTAGAACATGTCCGGTCTTGTATCTTTTCTTTTTTCCCTATTGGAATAGACATGCACTTCAACATACAACTGCGGACCCCACCACTAAGTTTGCCAAATTTAATTTCCCAGTCGAGTTTGCATTGTATATCCCTATTGTATCTAACTTTTGTATATGCAATTGTATATAGGATTGTATATAGGATGATACAATCACATATACATACAATAGGCGGACCCCAACTTGAAATCCGCCACATTTGATTCCCCAGTCACGTCCGGATTGTATGTATTTCCTTTTGCATCACCTTTTGTATATCGCATATACAATGTGAATATACAATCAAAACTGCATACAATCACTTGTACATACAAACATTGCATCTGACCTTTGCATGTGACTTTGTATATGGCCTTGTATCTGCCGTTTGTAACTGCAAATATACAATGCGAACATACATACAAAGATGCATACAACCGCATCTGCCTTTCTAAACCAAATTACATATTCTTTCAGGTCTGGGATTGTATCTCATAATTGTATATGCCATTGTATATAAGATAGTATGTTCAAAGATACAATTGCATATACATACAAAAATAGACACACCTTTTGTATCTCCCCCTTGTATATTGTCTTGTATATACGTTTGTATATTGAATTGCATATACAAAGATAACCCGATGCACATTCAGTTTTGTATCCCGCCTTGTATATTCCCTTTGCATCTTCCTTTGTATATACAATTTTATATACAATTGTATATGCGATACAACAGATATGCATACAACGATACATACAAAGGTACATACAAAAATGATTAAGTATAAAACTAAGAACTATCTGCAATGGAAGGCACTTGAGGACAAAAGATTATGGGTTTTTCTGGGTTTTGATAAGGACTCTCTAGGTTAGAGTTTGAGATTTTTGGCAAGGTAGAGCATGGGTAATTGAAGGATTTAAGTTTTGTAGGGTCATTTTCTAAAGGATATTCAAGGGATATACAAGGTGAACTATTTAACTTTGGACAGAGGAAAATAGGTCAACATTTTGGTGACTTCTCAGGGATGTTTGCCTACTGAACAATCAGACCAGTTGCCTAGACCTTATCCATTAGGCACAGGGTCATACAGAGAGTTAAAATACCTTTGATAATCAATCTTGACCTCAGTAACTCAGCATATCAGCAATGAAGAACACTTGGAAGACCAAAACCAAAACAAAATGCTGAAAGCAACTCATCTAACTATGCTAGACAACACTTAGGGAAAACAAAAGGTATCTAAACTATTGTGTAGCAGCACTTATTAAAAGCAAGAAACCTAATCTACTATTTTACAAGGCAACTCATACCTCAAAACACCTCTTTAGGTGTATCCCATTGACTGGGATAGGCAAATTTTCTCCATCCATGTTTGATAACTGAAATGCATTGTGCTCCTTGCATTTAGTAATGATAAATAGGCCACTCCACATGCTGTCAAACTTGGAGTGCCTCCCTGGCCTGCTTTTCAACTCATCCCATTTGAGTACCATATCACCCTCCCTAAAATTTCTGGGAGTGGCCTTCTTATCAAAAAAAAAATTTGTCTGAAGCTGATGATATTCCATAGATTTCATAGCTTTATCTCTCATTTCTTCAAGCTCCATAAGTTGAGCATATCTGACAACCATGGGGTCTTCTTCTTCAAACATCTCCAGTTGATTCATGATATCAAATGCTGGTAGCTCCATAGACATAGGCAATCTTGCCTCTTTTCCATAAACCAACATATATGGGGAGTTTCCAATAGACCTCTTGGGAGTTATTCTATCTGTCCATAAAGTAGATTTTAGATTGGTGTGTCGAGTTCTCTCGTTGTCCTCCATCGATCTTTTGATCATCCTTATGAGATTCTTATTTGTGGATTCAGCTAAACCATTACCCTGTAGGTAATAATTTGATGAAGTGTTCAAATAGATTCCACTCTTCACAGCCCAGTTAGCTACCTTCAATCCAATGAAGGCTAAAGCATTATCTAAGATGATTGACTCAGGTATTCCAAATCTAGATAACAAATCATAATAAAAGTTCAAAACAACATTCTCATTGGCTTCCTTTAAAGCCACTGCTTTAGTCCACCTTGTGAAATAGTTTGTTGCTGTAAGTACCTACATGTGGTCTGCACTTGATGGTGGGTTAATGGGACTTATAAAATCAATGCCCCATCTCATGAAGGGCTATTCTACTTGAATCGGCTGTAGAGGTAAAGCTGGCAGCCTTTCTTTGCCTACAAAAATAGCACATTGTACACACTTTCTAGCCCATGCATAGGCATCCTTGAATAAGCTGGGCTAGTAATATCCATCTCTCATTATTTTCCAAGTAGTAGTCCTTGGGGAGAAATGACCCCCTACTGTTGCATCATGAAACTCATGCAGCACTTTGCCAATTTGATCATTATCAATGCATCTTAACAACACACCATTAAAATCTTTTCTGAAAAGGATATCATTAATTAAAACATATGGAATAGACTGCAGTCTAAAATATCTTCTCTTGGTTCTATCTAAACCTACTAGACATTCACCAGTTTGCAAAAAATGAGTCATGTCATTAACCCACCCTGTTCCAACTATTGTTGTATCAACTTGATGTTTATCTTTAATGGTCAGAAGCACCTCTTCTTCCTTCTCTATTTCATTTTCAAACCTAGTAGCAAGTTGCTCACTGAGTCTTCTATCTCTGATGAGCTTGGTTATCTTGATATCTGTCATATTCCATGACTTTGGTAATCCAACCAGCCCTTTTCTCATTAACATCCTTATCTAACAGAAACTCTTTCACACCAGGGTGAGCAACCATCAAATGTACCTTATTGTTAGAAATAAGATGCCTAAACTTCTTCAAACTCTACCACTACAAGGACATGTTTTTCAATGAAACTATACCTCTGTTCATACTCCTCCAGTCCTTGACTAAAGAAAGCAATTGGTTGCTCAAAGCCTTCACTTTGCTGTTGTACTAGAATTGTAGAAATTGTATCTAAATTGCCATAAGCATACAAAATAAAATCTTTTGAGAAAATGGGATTTACCAGAGTTGGTGCAGCTGATAACTCTTCTTTTATGGACTCAAAGCTGAGTTTGCCCTCTTTTGTCCAACTAAAAACAGCATTCTTCTTTAACATAGAGGTCAATGGCTTCAATAAATTTGCAATGTTAGGTATAAATCTTTGCAGAAAATTAATTCTACCAATAAAACTTTGCAGTCCTTTCTTGTGACTGGGTAAAGGCAGCTCCAAAATAGCTCTTACTCTTTTTGTATCAAAGGTAACTCCCTCTTTTGACACAATTTGTCCTAAAAGCCTACCTTCATGCACAACAAAAATGTATTTCTTGGAATTGAGAGATATCCCAAACTCTTTACATCTCTTAAATACATGTTTCAGGTGGGATAAAATGTTCAGCTGCATCCTTAGAGAAAATTGTGATGTCATCAAGGTACACAAGTACCAATTTATAAAGCAAACCTTTAAAAGCCATATCCATAGCTCTCTGAAAAGTAGATCCAACATTTGACAGACCAAAAGCCATCCTTTTGTAGGCCATGGTGCCCCATTTGGTGGTAAAAGCAGTTTTAAACTGATCTTCCTCCTTGACTAATACTTGATTATAACCAGAATATCCATAAAGTAGGGAGAATCTTTTTGAACCAGCAACTACTTGTAGAATTTGCTCCATTGAGGGCAGCAGGTAGTGTTCCTTCAGGGAGGCTCTATTAAGGTCTCTAAAGTCAATGCACAGCCTAATCTCTTCATTATTTTTCCTCACAGGAACAAGATTCAAGACCCAATAAGTATGCTTGATCAGAAAAAAGATATATCCCTCGATCAACTTGGTTAATTCCTTAATCATCAGAGGCTCAAGTTTTGGATTTAAAGGTATTTGTTTCTGCCTTACAGGTTTTGCACTTGGCTCTAACTCTATAGTATGCTGGGCAATATGAGGGTCAAACCCCTTTAAGTCTAAGTAATCCCAAGCAAACACAACCTCAAATTCTTGACAAAGAGCAATAAAAGCTTTCCTATCCTTAGGTGAACAGATTTTACTAATTTTGAGAAGCTTACCTTTAAAAATTTCTAGCTCCTCGTAATGTTCCTCTTTGACTTGCATGTTGGTTTTGCTCTATTTCAGCTGATCATCAGTACCAAAAATAGATTCCAAGGTTACCAGCCCTCTGGGCAACTTATTAGTCCTTAACTAAACAACTTGATCATAACCATATTGTTGTTTGAGTTTGTTCTGATTCATCACAGAGAACTCATCCTCTTCTAACAAGAAACACATAACCTGCTCATCACTCTCAAAAACATGCCAATGAATGGTATTGTCAGGGATAGAGGGCCTATCAACTATTTTCACATGAGGCTGTACCTTTTCTCTTTGAATATCACTGGGGATATCGAACTAAGACCCAATCGCAGCTAACCTATCTACATGATTGTTTTGATTTCTTAGAATAGAGATTAGATTGAAAGCATCAAACTCCTCAATCATATCCCATACCCTATGTTTATAGCATTTCAAAGCATCATTCTTTGTAATATGCAATCCCCTCACCTGATTTACAATAAGTTCGTTGTCCCCATACACTTGCAAACAACCAATTTTCCTCTTCCTTGCCCACTGCAAACCTTGAATCAACCCTTCATACTTAGCAGTGTTATTTGTACATGAAAAAGCAAAATAGAAAGTAGAATAATATCTGTCACCTTGTGGAGACACAAGCATTACACCACCACCAAATCCATTCCTATTCCTAGAGCCATCAAATTACATTTCCCATACCTCATCTTGTTGTTCTATCTATTGTTCTGCATTCTTTACAAGGTTTGGAATTGTTGTTTCAAGTTCGTGTAGCATGTAAACCCCCATACCAGTTTCTTGAATGAGTCCCTCAAGATTATCTACAATATTTTCTAAGGCCCACTCCTTTAACAACACTTCTGGTATACTCTCAGCTTGCAGTTCTTGAGTAGCAACAAGCTCAGGATCATCATAACTAATGCAATTTGTATTAACAACACTTGGGACATAAGGCTCTATGTGATATTTGGCAAGCAATTCAGATTTTATGGTCACCTTTGTGCCATATCGGGTCCTAAAAAACACATGGGACCAATTTGAGGATAAATATCCTCCTATCTTGGCTGTGAACTCCCTTGACAAACACATGGCAAAATAAGGAGGTAAATCTATGATGAACACCTCTAGAGAAATGGAAACATTTGGACAAGTATGCAAAGTGAGACCTAGATCTTTTATCACACCTACAGTGTTAACAGCTGTGCCATCTAGCTGGAGCACACCCTTCTCAAGAGGCTGGTATTTCAATACTAATTAGTCTGCAATCTATTTTGGCATTACAGAACTACTGGCTCCACTATCCACCATGTAGTTATGTACTAACCTCTCTCCTATTATTAATGACACAAAAAATAGAAGTGGTTTAGCAATCTTATTTGGCTATTTATTGTTGTCCTGGGATGAATTGGTAAGAACAGCCCTAGCTGGGTCAACAGTTGCATCATTTGACACTTTCAAATCAGACAAGGCTGATTGTAACATGTCCTTTTGACCTAGGATGGCTAAGGAATCCCACATAGATATTGTCACATTCATTTTCTTCATATTTTCAATGATATTAAAAGGTGGAGTGACATTTACCTTCTAATGTGACTTTGCAGTAGCAATATCAGCTTGCAAATGAGGTTGTTCCCTGGCAGTTGCTTGAGTATTCCTTTGCAAAATATGGGGGATCTGAGATGTAGAAGGATCAGCAGGTCCTTTTCCTTTATTTGTTGCTTGATCTATCTCATAACCCCTCTTTTTAGCTCTCATATTTGCTGCAGCTGAAGTATCATCTCTATTTATGCCACAGAACTCATCTCCCTGCCAGTTTAGGAAGGCAGTATCATTCTGAGGCTATTCATGTTGTTGTATAGCCCCATCATTAAGTGTGTTTATCTGTGAAATTGCAACATTTTGTACCATTAGAGCCTAATTTATCACTCCATTTGAACAGGTTGCCTGATTGTGTGGCTGGTTGCATGGAAAACACCATTCATTCTCGGCTGCAAGGTTATTCTAAATAGGGACAAGGTCTCTAACTGCATTAATGGGTACAAGATTGTAAGGTTGGAAAGGCCTCTGGTTCACATTCTGCTTGGCACCTTGGTAATTGCTTTGATATGGAGGCCTATTGGCTTGGTATGGCTGGTTTTGCCCCTAATAAGGTTGATTTTGCCCTTGGCTATGTGGCTGATAAGGCTATCTGTTCTGGGACTGCTATTTTTTTATGTTCACCAGCTTATTCCCAAAAGTTTGTAAGATATTCTCTATTTTTTGTTGGTTGTTTTTTATCTCTCTTAACTCTTGTGATGAGCTAGGAACAACAGTCTCAGGGTTGGCAGTACTTGGCAATGTTGCTACAGCAGGTAAAGGGGCAAAATATGGGATCAGCAAATGCATTAAAGCTTGAATCTCAAGAAAAAGGGCACTGGTGGTCTAGGTACTATTTTCCCAGCCTGAATCAGGTTGTTTTCTGCTCTAATAGCTATTTCATATGCATCAAGTAAACTTGTACCTCTCAACAATTGTATCATTACTGAAATGTCACTATTTAGAGCTATCAAAAATAAAGAAATGCATATTCTGATGAAGGCCTTACCGTGGCAGAAATTCTATTCCATGTCTTCTGAAACCTAAAATTGAAATCCATCATTTGCTCCTGGGGAGCTCTCTTTATTGTAGTCAGTTGTTCAACCAGCGATAAATTATCTGACTTATCTTGAAATTGTTTGTTTAACTTATCACCCAAATCATCACAAGTTCCAATGGTTTGTACTGGTAAACTCCTGAACCACTATAATTCTTTTCCTTTAAATGAGGCAGCCAGCAGCCTGATGGCTACATTTTCTTGAGTTACATGATGAACACCACATAGAGAAGCTACATCTCTAATGTGCTTGATTAGAGTGGTTTGATTCTCCCCAGTGAAATAAGGTAGGCTCTTCAAAGCTGCCATGGGTATATTATCATGCACTGTCAAATTCAATGGGTTGCCCCCATCAAAAGCCACAAACAACTGATTCCTTGCCATTGGAACAGATGGAGGTAGGTTTGCTTGAACTGATACAGGAACTATAGGTACTACTGGCCTGAAACTTGGTGGGGTTGATTGTATTCTTTTTGAAACCGGTGTCCTTACCATAGTTCTACTCTATCTTCTAGGCGGAGACAGCTGAAAATAATCAAAGGAACTCAAACTTTGAGTTTGTATTTTTCTCATAAAAAATGTAACAGCACTGATCTACTTGTCCTTTCTCAACATGAGTCGCCAGATATGCAGAAAACTACCTCTTAAAAGCTGGATAATGCTAGTAGCATATCAAAACCAGCAATATGATTGTAACGTAGCACTGTTCAGAATCGAACAGTCCCACCGGACGTGCCAAAAACTGTTGTCACCTAGAATTTACACCCTACTTGGAGAGAGTCCAAGCATTCTAATGACACAATGGGAATGATCTTAAAGTGTGGGACCTTATAAACTAAGATTAGACCTCTAGAGAAGGTCGGTTCGTCATTCTAATCCTAATGCTTAGAGGAATATATCTAAACCTAGTGCTAATGATGCAGGGAAAAAGGGGTAGAAGGAAACATAAATAGAAAAAAAGGTGATACACCAGGTTGAATAAAAGAACCCTCTCAGAACTGAGAAAATGCACAAAATGACTAGATACAACCAATAAACATACACAGATCAAGCTAATTTTAACATAAGCAAGGAGCAAGAAATGATTAGAAGGAATTAAACAGTCACAAACACATCATTCTTAGATCACACAGAGTCAAAATAGCATGAAGAGGTAAAATAACCAACATGTATTTAATCAGAAGGCAAGGTTACAGTAGAGGAATTTGCTCTGTTTGAAAATCAGAATCATAGATTACTAAATCTTCCAACCTCTTTTACATCTCATGTTTATGCATATATAGCATGTTGCATTTGACCTAAGTCAGTTATAATGAATTCTCCCCATCTGTCAAAAAATATCATCGCCAGAAGGGACATCCACCTGCAAGAAGTTATGGGATAAAATATCTGGAATAGGGCAGGTGGAAGATATTTTGGGCCTTGAATGTGAGCAGCTCCAACATTTATCTTCAACAATGAATACATAAAATATCTGAAGCATGGCAGTTGAGAGATCAGATTTGTATTGATGGCGGATGGAACATATCGCCCCTTGACAAAGCTTTTACAACACTTTAAATTTCTAACCCTTTGAATTCTTTGTATTTTCATCGATTCTGTGTTTAAGGGATCTCTGCAAAACTTAATTTGGACGCTAAGATGTCTTGTTGCCAAACACATGAAGATCTGCAAGGAAAACACAGAGCCCATACATATTGAAGAGTGAATCCATCTGCCATGAATCCACCTGCAAAGCCTACCAATTGGAATAAATGCAACAATATCATCCCTTGCATATGCCAAATCGGTAGCTGAAATGTCTAGTCACTCGAGTCTGTAGATTTGCATCAAATTCTAAAAGTGAATATATCCTACACATAACCCACCAGATGAAAGAGGAGGCAAAAACAAGCACATTTTCGTTTTGGAGCATGCAGAAATTCCTTAGGATGAAGGAGATATGGGCAGTCAAAGTTATGGTCAACTACATCCTGCATCTGTATATCACTTTGCATCTGTAATTGTATATTGTTGTATCTTGCAATTGTATATAAAATTGCACATGTACTTTTAGGTTCACTTGGTACAACATACAAAATCTCCTTCACTTTTTTGCATATACAACTTTTGTATATCTCGGGCTATCGAGGAGACCTCAGAAAGTACCTCACCAATGTGTATTTCATCTTGTATCGGCCATTGTATATGTAACTTGAATCGCCATCTAAAGGAGCCTCTGAATCTTCCTAACACATGGCACTATCTGATTTGCTGCTGAACTGAACCTAAGACCCATCCCTAAACATTTGCATCTTTATCGACCATCGAAGAGACCTCAAACTGAGCCACTGATAAGCCCTATCTCATCAAAAGTCCTTTGTATGTGACTTTGTATATGTGATTGTGTATGAGATACAATCGCATGTACATACAATTGTAGAACTCAATGGATTATCAACCAGAATGGAACTTTATAATGAGTCTGGCCTTGTATCTTTTCCTTTTTGCATATTGGCATATACATGCACTTCAACATACAACTACGGACCCCACCGCTGAGTTTGCCAAATTTAATTTCCCAGTCGGGTCCCCATTGTATATCCCTGTTGTATATAACTTTTGTATATGCAATTGTATATAGGATTATATATGGGATGATAGAATTGCATATACATACAATTGGCAGACCTCAACTTGAAATCTGCCACATTTGATTCCCCAGTCACATCCAAATTGTATGTATTTCCTTTTGCATCGCCTTTTGTATATCGCATATACAATGTGAATATACAAACAAAACTGCATACAATCACTTGTACATACAAACATTGCATCTGACCTTTGCATGTGACTTTGTATATGGCCTTGTATCTACCCTTTGTAACTACAAATATACAATGCAAACATACATACAAAGATGCATACAACCGCATCTACCTTTCTAAACCAAATTGCATATTCTTTCAGGTCCAGGATTGTATATGCCATTGTATATAAAACTGTATGTACAAAGGTACAATCGCATATACATACAAAAAATGGACACACCTTTTGTATCTGCCCCTTGTATATTGTCTTGTATATGCATTTATATATTGAATTGCATATACAAAGATAACCCGATGCACATTCACTTTTGTATCCCACTTTGTATATTCCCTTTGCATCTTCCTTTGTATATACAATTTTATATATGATTGTATATGTGATACAATAGATATGCATACAATGATACATACAAAGGTACATACAAAAATGATTAAGTATAAAACTAAGAACTATCTGCAATGGAAGGCACTTGAAGACAAAAGATTTCTAGGTTTTTCTAGGTTTTTGGCAAGGATTCTCCAAGTGAGAGTTTGGGATTTTTAGCAAGGCAGAGCATGGGTAATTGAAGGATTTAAGCTTTGTAGGGTCATTTTCTAAAGGATATTCAAGGAATATACAAGGTGAACTATTTAACTCTGGACAAAGGAAAATAGGTCAACAGTCACAAAACACAAAACACCTTTTGTGTCCTTAAGAAGTCCCAAGTGTATAATCTACTCAGTAACATGGGCAACATCTAGATCAACCTTCCTAGTTATAGAATCTTGAGGAGAGATGATGGCCCTTAGCAAAAAAAGAGACACATGGAAAACCTAATGAAGTAAAAGCAACAAAAGGTCCCATGGTATTGTAATGGTGAAAAAATGTATCTTGATGCCTTTTCCCATTTAATTTTGTGCTTCTATTGAGGCAATATATTGATACTTGTACATGATGACAAATGGTGCAATCTTGTGCAAAGTTAGGCCCATTATCCTAGCCTTTAAATGATCCTTATCAACACATGATCTCATGACTATTGACAATCTTATTTCTATGTGCACGTGTATTCATATAAGTTTGGCTCATCTATCTAGTATGCATGCTAATCCACACACTAATCCCTAGATATCCTTTGTCTAGCAAGACCCAATTTTTCTATTTGATTGTAAGTCAAGTCCATGGTTATCGCCATGAGTGTGAACTTGACCCACCTAAACTCAAATTTGGCCAATTTACTCACTTTGTCTTTCCCACCCAAAGTTGATTATGTACACATTTACGTGATCTATTATCATGTTCTTGTATAAAAATATTTATTTGCATCCAGTTTAATCAATCATGTGATCAAGAAATCATCATCACATGTTAGGAGATCTCTCATTTTGGAAGCATTTAGAAGAGAAAATCAATAGTGCAACATTTAGATTGAGTGCTTAAAAGGAGTAACAAATTTGATTTCTAAGTATTTTTTGTTGTCTTCGATCATTTTGTCAAAGTTCTTGATTCGACATCCTTACATGGTTTGTGGGATCTCATCAAGTGCAAACCAAAAAATCTATTAACCCATTTTTACTACTAGAGATTAAACATTCCCTTTATAGATTGCATATGAGGGTAGAACATAGAGACTATCATAGGTTGAGTTTGCCAAACCATATAAACTGGGTTTATGATCATGGATTAGATCCAAATAAATTTACTTCACCTAGAGTAGAGTAGAGAAGAATATTCTAATTCTAAGCTATAAATTCAATTACTTAAGACTTTTCCTAATCTCGAGGTGCATAGATCCTAGGGTCTCATCCATTGGGCACTCATTCTTTAGTCATATATACTAAATGATCTATCTAGTAGGACTGTTCAAAATTCACTTGGTCCCATCTAGTTTCACAAATTTCATTTCCACAAATCCATCCTATAGGGTCTATCTTCTTTTTGCAAGCATACCAAAAATTCTTTTGATAATCCTTCATGTGTATTTCATATTGCATGTGTCTGAGAAATCTTTGTATTTTTGCCCATATAAGTATTTTTGTCCATTACTGCAATCTTGCAACACACCCTAATTGCCCTTTGTGGGTGTGCAAGAGCTAAAGGAAGCAAATGTTTAGTTACCGCATTACCACAACAAGGGATAAGGCTACTTGCAAGATAGCAATCAAAATATAAATAAGTATAACATCCACCGCAGCCCCACGGTGGTTCCAGAATGGACTTGCAGGCTCATGGTATAAAGTTCTAAGTGATATGTAATGTATACCACTGCCCCGCGACAGTTAATATATCAACTTGTGGTATCACGGTAAAGTCAAGTCAGTGGTAAAAAAGGTACCGCAGCCCCACAATGCTCAAATGAAAGGTCTGTGGTAAAGCAGTAAGAGCTATAAGGTAAGTTTGACATCCCACCATCCCACAGTAGTAACCTAACAAGGTTCGTGGGATAGCGGTAAAAGGTAGAGATAGCCATCACATGTAACCGTGGTCCCTCGATGAAGTTGAGCAAGCCTTGTGGTGTTTCAGTGAACAAATAAAGAGGTAATGTTTGCTATCCTTCCATCCTATGGAGCCCCTAAACCATTTGAGTGGGGTTGTGATACACCTAAATTTCACATTCATTACAGAATATTATGTCTGTTAGATCACTCTTGATCAACGGTATACATTCAAAATAAATTCACAGTAGCCAAAGCTTGTCACTTAGCATGAAGAAGAATTAATGGTGGAGTGGCTTGGTATGGAAACATGATAAATCTTGATTTTTCATGCCATTTTGGTCATTCAGAGTGATTCATAGCAATTTGGAGCATTTGACGAATGATAGAGCTTGAGTATTGGTGTGGCGAATTAATGGGTAAGTACAATACATTCTCTACCTTATGAAATGGAGTGGATTTTGATTGCTTTCAACTGATTTAGTGAAGTAGATAAGTAGCTAGCAAACCCTAAATTTATAACGACACCAAAAAAGACTGTGTATGGTAAAAAAATGAAAGTCATCTACCCCTAAGGACAAGAAAAGAACTCTTCAACAATCAATTATGGATATATTACCACAATCAGTGGATAAGGGATTCAAAAAGGTATTGAAGGATGAATTCCAAGGTTGTAGAGATGTAATTATCCCTGTTTCAGGGTGGAGTTTATTTTGGTATTTCTATGACAAGAAGGATGCACAAGCTCCTCTGTGCAATCCATGGATTTTAGACATGGCTAAGCTAATTGTACCCAATGTTTTTGTGGATATTGAGCTCATTATGGTTATGGCACATTGTTATCATGGAGCTAATAAAACAATAAGGTTGTCTGATGGTTCACCACTAGTGACGATTACAAGGAATGCCATAATCAATTGTTTCATGTTAAACAAGCAAGCTCTGATAGCAGTGGATGTCCAAAAAAGTGAGGAAGACTACAAAAAAACTAAGAAAAAAATTGTAGAAGCAATGAACTCCCTATGTACATGAGAAAGGGGGAGAAGAATGCCTATTCCTACCACTTCTGTAGAACCATTCTCTGTTGCCAACTTCACTGTTTACTTCAAGAAAACCTACTTTTCATTATGTCAAATTCTTGGGATAGATGCACAAGAGAAAAATCCAATGGGTGTGATGATGATGGCAATGAGGATACAGAATCCTGAGCTGAATAATGAATATGATTTTACTTCATATTTGGAGAAACAACTACATGAAGGATTTCTTCAAATACTAGAGAACAAGGCACAAATCAAGTTCAGGCATTATTCTCTATTGTGTTATTTGATTTTGTTTCAAAATAGAAAAAGGTGGAGTCCAAGGATGGATCTGACTATGTTTGATAACAAGGGTTGTAGGTTTCCTGTACAATGCTAGTGCTACATATGGGACAGGAATTGTAACAAAGGTGATTATGTTGCTTTTCATGATGATTTTACTCTTAATTAGGATGATGGCCTCTCTTGGAAATCTTGTCTCAAGATTTCCATTGCAAGGAAGGGAATTGTTGAGGCCAAATGCAATGAGGCCAGAAAAAGGACACACATAATTTTGGTGATTTCTTCTTCTTGCCAAACCATACATTAATAAGAGTTTATGGATGTACCCATGCCCCACATATTCTACCAAAATTTTTTCCTCGTAGGTTAGCATTTTTAAAATTTATGTTGTAGATGCTTTGGATAGAAAGAGACTTGATGAAGAAACAGAAAAAGGGACATTCTTGCTAGACCTAACTGTGTTTGAAGGATTGTCTTTTGGTGCTGACACTCTAGAAGAATTGCAAGAGTATCTGAAGAGTAGATATTCATTAAATGTGCTATAGAAAGAGTCTTTGACCCAAAGGCTCATATGAATTTTGTTAGACAAGTACATTACTTACAAAATCTAGGATTACTCATCAAGTAAAATATGAAGAGGATGTCATCAAGAACTGCCTCACTCCAGAGGAAGTGTATGATAGAAAAAGAAAATGGGAAATTTTGAAAAGGATTGAGGATGATAAGAAGAAGAAAACCCCTAACTTTTTGGGATTTTTTGTCGAGGAAAATGACCCATTAAAAAGAATAAATTTGATAATTGACAATTTTGAAAAAATATATGGCAAGGCAGAGAGCCAGCCTGCAGAGGCTACTAAGGTCCCAGTTTAAAGGTCAGCTAGAGTTGTGATTGAAGAACCTGCTCCTGATGCCATTTCAGTACAAGAACCATCACTTCCTGATCAACCACTGTCAAAGAAACAAAAGGTCGATGATGTGTCTCCAGTGGTACCATATGAAATAACAAAAGGTGTGGGAGACACTGATGAGGTGGCAAATATTTTGAGGCACATGGGAGATGATGAAGAGGTTGATCAACCCCTTGTTGAACAAGAAGTAGAAGCTCATATGCCTGAAGCAAGAATAGAAAGTCAGGAGTAGGAAATAGCAGAAATACATGAAGATGAAAGAATTGTTGATTTTTTGAGATTCACGGAGGATAATGAATTTATCAACACTCCTGAATTTAAGGATTTTTGGATGAAGTTGAAAATGAAAGAATTTGAGGAGAAATTTGAAATCAATAAGATGGGAAGTGATGAATCCTAGAATGAGCAAATTGTTGCTCAAACATTCAAACAAATGAAAATTGATTAATAAATGTTAGTCCTAAAGAGGCCCAACAAATAGTTTTGAAAAGCAATATGCAGATCATTCTAGGTATGGACTTAAAAATAATGTTTCTACTGGATCAAGTAAGAAATCAAGATGATCCAATGATGGTTTCAGAATTTGATTTTGAGGATGGAATGAGTGGTGTGGGATACAATCCCAAAATTGAAGCTTTAGCCATATGGGCTAACCAAAAGAATACACAAAAACCCAGGTTGCTAGAGGTGGTTCAAGAAATGAGAGGGATAGAAATAGTCAAGAAATTGAAGGATATGTTAGCCCTAGAAGTAGCCACTCTTACCATACATTCAACTATGTTTACTAGAGTTGCTGTAAAAAATATGGAGCAGAAATTACTTGATTGTGAAAAAACTCAGATTGAAATGAATGAAGAGGTGAACATACTGTATTTGGAGAATGTAAAGCTAAAGTAACAATTGAAGGGTAATGATTTTTCTCACAGTAAGGCAATTGTGCCTTATCAGCCCCTTATGCTACAAGAAATTGGTGACAAAACTATTCCTGTTGAGCAATTGAATGCTGTAAAACAAAATTTTGAGAAGGAGATTGAGAAGCTGAAATAATCAAATGAGGCCACCAAGCTGGAGACCAAGTCAAATATTTTTGGTGTAATTGAAAAGATTCTAGAATATAGGGTCAAATTGGTGCTGGACAAGATTGAGGATGTACACAATTGTTATTCTTCTTTGTCTCAGGCAATAGAACAAATGAATGCTAATCTTCCCATACTTGACCCTCTGCAAAAGAAATGGAAGCTAGTTCACCACACTTTGATCATTGTATGCAAAGTATTGCAAAGAAATCTAGATGCCACTGTTACCCTGAAGCCAACAGAAGAAATGGTTAAGATGATTATTGAAGAATTTCAATATGCCTCTAGAGAGATTCAAAAGATAAGTACAAGATTGGATTCCTTTGGCTCCTTCAAACATCAATTCATTCCAAGCATTCTTCATGAAGATAAGTAGCTCAAGAGTCTTGAGAAATGGAAGGAGGAATGTAATCAAATGGTCTCTCAAATTGTTGAACACTTTCAAAAGGATGAAGAATTGAATATTTATAGTTTTAATTTGATATTGGACAAAATATTCCAAGTTCATATCAAACAACAGAGGTCTCCTCAAAAAAAGATGGAAGGATCGTTAGGCTAATTTGCTTTAGATTCAAGAGTACAAATGGCCCAGTGACTACGCCATGTATCAATGGGATCAACAATATCTTTCAACTGAAGATTGAACATGTCAAATCATGCAATGGAGTTGGGTAAGCATCAAGGTGGTGTCTTAAGGCACCAAGTCTTCATCAGCAAACCTTGGACATCATCCTTTTTTTCTCTTTCTTATTTTTATGCTTTTCACAATGTATTTGAATATTTGTCAGTTTTATTAAGACTTGTCAAAAAGTAAATATTGTAACATGTCACACCAAGGGGTGGGAATGTGAAAAATCATTTTTGAATGTGAAAGGTCCAAATCTTGTTGCTTCCTTCATCTCTATAAGAAGGAAAGAAAGACCTTGGGGTGGGCTCTCTAGGAAGTTGATTTTGGAAAGAGACATTGTAAAGGCTTGTTTTTTGAAGCATATTAATAAAAGCAAACTGCATTTCTCTAGTTCCTGAAATCTAGTTCTCAATTAAGTTTTGAATGTTATTGCTATATTCTATTTGGTTGTCTCCATTTTGTCTTCTCCTTAATATTTAAATTAGCATATCAAGTATACGTCTAGTTTTTCAAAGCATACTTAATGTTTTGTGTGATTTGTCTAATAGGGTTTCCTCAAGTAGGAAATAAATTCCATTAAATAGGTCACTATATTTTGGAGGATCCAAGTTGGATAATTAAATAGAACCAGATAAAAACAATCTTGCACGTTTATGCTATTCATAGACAATATTATGCCAAGTAATTTGAGTTATGACTAGAAAGAAGCCACAAATCTATTTGTGATTAGACTCCATTACCCAATTAAGGAAAAGGCACTGATCAATTCTTTTCCAAAATCATTTCCTTGTATAATATTCTAAAATCCAATTTTATTTTATGTTGTAGGATTAGGAGTAGTTGTTAATTGTAAGTTGGAAAAAATCTACAATCAATCATATGCTAGTTTAGGATAGATTGATTAGATGATTTAATTGAAAAAATTGTATAAAACCCATAATCTACTCATAATTCACCTATCAGTTTTGGAGGTTTGATATTCAGTGGTGAACTCAAGGTAATACCCACCTAGGCATAGCAGAGCTCGAAGTGTAGGGAATTCCAATCATTTGATTGATTCTCTTCATTGGCTAATTCACTTGTAAACCCTAACTATAAAGATTGGAATACTTTTAGGTTTTTACATCTGTTGATTTAGGAACCAACAGATTGGCAACTCTACTGGGGAGTTGCTTATAACAAGTAAAGAATTTGAATTTCATCCTAGAACTCTGGAAGACTAAAAGACATTCTCAACATTTTCCTCTTTTCTAAAAAGGAGGTGGTGACTCTTGAATCTCTGAGTATTTGAATTGTAAATCAAAGACTGAGCATCATAATTTTCAAATATGGATGGCAGAAGATCTCAGCAAAATTTGAACAATAAGAATCAAATATTTATAGAAAAGAATAAAGAAGGTTCAAAACCTCTTCCTACCTCAAGTGCATCCACTAAGGATGGAGGAGCTTCTGCAAATGTACCTATGATTACTAAATCATTTAAAGATGTTCAAAATGAACAATGAGATATCTCACTTCAATAATATACTATATATAGTAGCCCTTTGCATGGGATTGGAACATATAACAATCAAAGATTTCAACCAAGAGATCCTCAAAATCTTCTTGAACAAGATAGTCTGAGCCAAGCTATTTCCCAATTCAAGCCTGATTTCCAAAAGATGAAAGAATATGAAGACCACATGCATGAAGAGGTGAGATAGGAGGAAGAAAGAAGAGACCATGAGGAGAGGATGACTCGTCAATATGCTGAGGGTTCAGAGCATAATGCTATCGAACAAACATCTCAAATGGTATGTTTTACTGATGCCAATCCTATTTCAATTTCAAAGAAAAATTAACTGATCAAGAATTGTAGCAAGAGGTAGAGCATATGACAACAGAAGTTGAAAGTCTCAAATTGTTAAGAAGACAACAAGAGTTGGAGCAATAATTTCTTCAATTAAATTCTCATCCTATTTCAAATGCATTATAACATAGATCTGTCAATAATCAAGCTACATATGGAAATAAAGCGGTCCTTTGGTCTCACAGGTGTCCCACAATACATCCATGAGACATGGTAATGTTCCCCATATACAGCACAATGTTCCTATACCACCAGTCTCAAATCTTGTGAAAATTCCAGTGGCTTCTCAAGGTAATGTTTATCATGTTCCTCTTGGCCAAAGAATTCAAAATTAGGGATATAATCCATATGTAGGGAAATACCAATATCAATATCAGGCTCCACATCATAATATACATGGAAACATGTATTCTCCTGGAGGGATGCATCATAATGTGCAAGGCAATGTGAATCTCAATGCAAGGATTAACCATAATATGCACTAGGAGTGTACTAGCAGCCTCAACAACGAGGACCTCAAAACCATCAGTATCAGCCAAATCAGAGGTAGAATCCATTTGTAAGAGGACCAATGAATGTGGATAGATTTAGACAGCTTGACTTCTTTGGTATCCAAGGATATCCAAATGACATTGACAACAAGGTAAGGAAAGCAATTCCAAAATTTTCTGGTAATAATGCTATTTCAAGAGAAGATCATAGAAGAGCATTTGAAACTGTCATGGATAATTTTGAAGTGCAACATGAAGATATATATATATGAAAATTTTCATGCAATCATTAACTGATGATGCAAGGGATTGGTATAGAAATATGCCTGATGCTTTAATCATCTCTTGGGTTGAAATCAAAAGAATGTTCAAGGAACAATATGGAGACCATTCTAATCCCAAATTTTCTTTGCATGAGTTGACAAATATTCATAAAAATTATAATGAATCAGTGGCATATTTCAATACTAGGTTCATGAAGTTGTTTAATAAAATTCCACATCATCTAAAACAAACTGATCCTATGTGCTTAGTCTTCTATTTGAATGCTTTTGATCCAAAAATAGGATATGAACTCAGAATAAGAAATCCTCTAGTCCTTACTGAAGCATTTAGAGCTACCTTGAATATAGAAAACAACATAGAGGCTTCGGAGAAAATTGGTAGAAAAGATGAGGTCAAGATATTGTAAAACCCTAAAGCTCATCAAAATAGGTAGCCAAGGGAAGAAGACAAGTTGGAAAAGGTTTGGAATGTTGTAAGGATTTATCATATTAGGTGGAAAGAAATGAAAGGGAATACCTTATGATAAATCAAATTACCCCAAAAATTAAAGACCAAGGTTGTAGGATATGCCCTATAGGACAAATTGGAAAGATGGGAGGCCTGTGGTCAAAGGTCAAAAGCAAAATGTCAATAGAGACAGACCTGATCCACTGAAGAGACATGGGGCAAATATGTTAGAAGATAATCTATGGTGTGTTCCTTGCAACTTCCCTCATTCCCCTAATTATTGTGTGGTTGCACAGTTAATCCAGGAAAATGAGATGTCATATGATCAGGAGAGAGATGAGCATACTATAAATATACTGGCAGTCAAGCCTTATGAGGTAGAAAGGGATTATTCTTCTTCATAGGAGGATGGATCAGAGTATGATGTAAATCATCAAAGGTATAACAGTCATGTTGGCCAATAAGAGGTATTCTCTGATCAGGATGATAACAACATAAGAAATACTCAAAGCTATTTTGCAAAGTCACAGTCAAATCAAACTCAGTTGAGGAAGCCTACTAAAGAGGAGATAAAGACACTTATAGTTGCTGCTATAGCACAAGCTAGAAGCAACTACAACCTTAGAAATAGAACCGTCAATGTTGATCAAGGTATGTCTAGGAGTGTGTTCATGAAGAATCCACAACTTGATAAGACAATTGCCCCAGAATCTCAAAAGGATGATGAAAATAGAAATACCCAAAGAGTAACTCAAAGATATGTCCCCAGAGATACAACAAAGGATTATCAAAATAGGACAATGAGTAACCCCAAGAAGCAAATAACGGAAGAGAAGAAACTTGCCAAAGTGGAAGTAAGCAAAATGAAACCTTTGACAAGGATGCCCTCTTTTGATATAACTTAGGCTTTGTCCCAAATCAAGTTATCAATCCATTAATGGAGATAATGAAAATTGATGAGTATAGAAGTAGTGCTATAAAAATAATTTCAAACATGCCAAATAAGCCTGAAGTTGATGATAAGGGTCAGAATAACTCAGAAAAGAATAAGAAGCAAGTGAACAATGTCAAAGGAGAAGCCATGAAGACTCCTGAGATTTACTTGGGGACTACTTTGACAAAGAGTCCATTCCAAGTTGATCCTTTTTATATCACATTGTTGATCAATAATAAGTTGGTGAAGAATTGCATAATAGACTCAAGAGCTGCAATAAATATCATGCCTATGGTAGTTATGAAGGAACTTGGTATGTGGGTTGATTCCACATATGGAAAATGCTATGCCATGGAGAACAGATCAATTCCTATCATTGGTATCATGAGGGATGTGGAGATAAAGCTTACTACTTATCTTGACGCCACATATAAGATATTACTATGGTTGATATCCTACCATATTATGGCATGTTGCTGTCAAGACAATGGACTACTATAGTTGGTGGGAATGTTCAGTTGGATCTGTCATATACAACCATACCAGTGAATGGAAAAGAGGTCAAGCTATACAGAGAACCAAGATCTAAGAAAGTGGTAGAAAGAATTGATCCTAATCAAATGAACTACTTTGGTGATATGGACTTGGGAAATTTTAGGGTTCAACAATCACAACCTCAATTACAAAATAGTGATCCAATTGGAAATGTAGTTCAACTGGATAAGAATGGAGTTTGGCAAATGTATTTTGATGGACCCTATAGTAAAGAAGGAAATGGAGCTGGTGTAGTCTTCATTGCACCTAGTGGTAAAACTTTCAAGTATATATTTCTGTTGTCATTTGAATGCACAAATAATATAGCAAAAAATGAAGCATTGTTATTGGGTCTGAATTTTACTGTCAAGAATGGGATCAAGTTGTTGACTGTGTATGGAGACTCTGAGCTAGTTGTATCACAAGTGAGATCCAAATGTGCCACAAAAAATAAAAGGCTCAAACAATATAAACATGTTGTGTGGGATACAGTTGGACTTTTTGATGCATTCTCAATAGAGTGGATAGATAGGTCAAACAATTTGATGGCTGATTTTCTTGCAAATATTGCTTTGAGAAGAAATGACATTACATTGACTGGTGTCTCAGAGGTAGAATTTAAGACCCAACCTTATATTCCTGACAATATATAGTTGGCAAGTTTTCCTTGATGATGAGGATCTATTGAAGTTCCTTCAGTGTGTAGACAAGTACGAAGCTCAAGAGATAGACTTCAGTGCTTTTGTTGCGAAGGTTGATGGTAAGGACATTGTTTTTGGTCAGGAAGTTGTACAATTGAAATCAAATAAAATTCCAAAAGGTCTAGTTGCTTTGGAACATGTTTTTGATGGAAATGGCAGGTCAACTTTGAAGCAAACATGAGTTCATCAAGATGATCTTCAAAAGATAAATCTTGGCACTAATAATGCTCCAAAGAAAGTGTATATTGGCAAGAAAATAAGTCCAAAGGCCAGGGACATGCTTATAAGCCTACTAAGGAAATACAAACATGTATTCACATGGTCCTATGAAGATTTGAAAGCCTATAGAGAAGACCTATTTCAGCATGAGATCCCACTAAAGCCAGATGCCAAACCATTCAGGGAAAGACAAAGGCCTATCAATCCTATTTTGATGCCAAAAATGCAAGAAGAATTGATGAAGCTTAGGGATGGTGGTATAATCAAGCCTATTAGGCATTTTTCTTGGGTTTGAAATTAAGTACCAATCAGAAAGAAGAATGGAGATATAAGGTTGTGTGTAGATTTTTGAAATATGAATGTCTCTTCATTGAAAGATAACTATCCACTTCCAAATATGGAGTCTATGTTGCAGAGAGTGACAGGTTGTGAATTGCTTTCCATAATGGATGGGTTTTCTGGTTACAACCAAGTTAAAGTCAAGGAATCAGAGTAGTACAAAACTACCTTCACTACACCTTGGAGCACATATGTATATGTTAGGATGCCTTTTGGCCTCACAAATGCTGGTGCCACTTTCCAAAGAGCAATGGATGTAGCATTTGCAGACCTTATCAATGTTATAATGGTTGTATATCATGATGACTTGACAACATATTCAAAGAAAGAAGAGAATCACTACTTACATTTGGAAAAGATATTTATAAAGGCATTAGAATATGACATATCATTGAACCCTAAAAAGTGTCAATTTTTTGTCACAAAGGGCAAGTTACTAGGGCATATTGTCTCCAAAGAAGGTGTAAGAATATATCCATAAAGGGTTGCTGCAATTGATAAGATTCCCATCCCAAAGACTGTGAAGGCTATCTGGACATTTTTTGGGTAAATAAATTTTGTAAGAAAATTTATCTGTAATTTTGGTGAAATTGTCAAGCCCATTGTAAAGATGTTGAAAAAGGGATCAAGGATTGACTGGACGTTAGAAGTTGTTGAGGCATTTGCATCAATAAAAAGAGCAATCAAAGAGGCCCCTATTCTAAACTCTCCTAATTTTGGTAAGCAATTCCATATATTTTCTTTTGCTTCTTTGCATACCATTGTTGCTATCATGTTACAAAAGAATGAAGAAGGGCATGAATAGCCAATATCATTTTTAGCAAGTCACTTTAAGGAGTTGAATTGAAGTATGATGCAACTAAAAAACAAGCCTATCCTCTTGTAAAGGAAGTAAAAACATTTAGACCCTACTTGGTAGGAGAACAGGTGACTGCCTATGTACTGAGTGCAGCAGTCAAGGATGTCCTCATACAAATTGAAGTCACAGGAAGAAGGTGTATATGGATAAACAAAATTCAAAAGTTTAATATTAATATCCAAATCACCAAACTTGTAAGAGGACAAGGATTAGCAAAATTGATGACTAAATCCAATATGGAGGTTGCACAGGTATGTGAAGTTGAACAAGAAGAAGTTATGGTATCTAGCATTGAACATACACCCTGGTACACTAATATAGTTCACTACCTTAGACATATGAAGTGACTAGATGAACTAAATGACAATCAGAAAAGAACACTAAAGCTCTAAGAATCAAGGTATGTATTTATAAATGGTGATTTGTTCTAGAAGGATAAAGATGGTGTTCTTCTCTTGTGTCTGGATCAAGGATAGGTAGAAAAGATTATGAAGGAGATGCATGATGGTGTATGTGGTGGACATTTCTCAGCCAAGACCACTGCACATAAGATATTGAGAGCAGGCAAGTTTTGGTCGACTATTATTATTGATGCTCATAGACATGTAAGAAAATGTGAAGCAAAAATTTCTGGTAAACTGAAATATCAAGGTGCTTTACCTTTAAGGCCTATGCAAATTGATGCACCCTTTCATCAATGGGGTATTGATTTATAGGAGAGATAGAAGATAAGTCAAGTGGTGGGCATAGATGGATTATTACTGCCACTGACTACTTTACTAAATGGATTGAAGCAGTCCCAACTAAACAAGCTACTAGTAAAGAAATCATAAGTTTATTATTGGAAAATATTATCACCAGATTTGGAGTTCCCATAAGAATTGTTATAGACAATGGTATGTGTTTCAGATATGATGAATTCAAGAAATTCTATGAGTCTCATGGAATAAGCATATCATATGCCTCTCCATATCATCCCTAGGCTAATGGTTAAGCATAATCAAGTAACAAGAGCATCATGAAGATAATCAAAAGGATGCTTGATAATATTAAAAGGGCATGGGACTCAAATTTGAAGCTTTCATTATGGGTAGATAGAATCATAGTGAAAAAGGGCTATTGGCAAGTTGCCCTTTGAGTTAGTCTACATGGAGCTCAAGCAAGAATGCCAATGTACAATCTTTTTCCTATGTAAAAATTAATATTGAAGGAGGATCTTGATGTGCCTGAGTGATGCAGGGGCATCTTGCCTTGATCAAATTTTGGTTATTTTTAAATTTTTGTTTGTGGTATAAAGCTGGAATCTTATTCTGCAATTTTTGGTGTGCTTGGATCCTCCTGTCACCCAAGTGACATAATCTACCTTGTCTATTCCATTTATTCTATCGATCATTTATTAGCATTTGAATTTTTTCCTTTTATGGGGGAAGTCATGGCTGGCAGTTAACTTTGGTCAGAAATAATTAAAAGCCTCATATCATGCAAATTAAAGGTGGACCCTGCTGGCAAATATAGTAAAGAGGTTTAGTTATGATTTTCTTTCCTTGCTTGGTGGATCAACCAAATTGGAAACAACAATAAATCTTCATAGCAATCATGCTCCTTGGTATAGGCAGTTTTTATTTCTACATTGGTCATTGTTTGTCATTCATTTGGCATTTTGCATTTCTACATGGTCGTGGGCATTTTTTTTCTCAATGTTTTAATCCATCATGGGCAACATGGCATAATCTATACTGGCAGCAACTATTATCTATTTAACTTTTGTTGCAGTCTTCAATGAGGAAGATAGTGGACATCATGAGTCATTTACTGGTGACTCCATTTCTCTCTTGATGGTGGCGACGGCTTCTTGGCAGTGGCGGCAATTATTGATTGTTCTCTACAGAACTGGAAACCATGAAAGATATTTATAGTCATTCACAACTTGAAGGAGGAGAGAGGTCGTGGGAGCTATTGGCTGATAGGCACAGCTTGAGAAGGGCCGAGGAGAAGATTAAAGAAGGAGAATGGTGGAAGAGATCAATAGAAAAGGAAGAAGGTCAACATTTGTTGTGGTGGCCAATCAGTGATAGAATAGATGCAGGTTGGTTCGAAGGAAAGATAGAATAATATTGGGAGAGGGTAGATAGTTTGGAGAGGAATTAGATTTTGGTTAGTAAGGGTTTGATTCTCTATATAAGAGAGGCCTTGGTTGGCTATTATTTTGATTTTTGTACTGAACTGCATCATTTAATAATAAAGCCTATTTCATTTGCATTATATTTTCTGACGATTTCATATTATCTCCTGTCATGTTAGTAGATATTGTAAACAAAGTATTTGTATTCCTGTCATTTTAATGGCTAAAGATCTGCAAAGGTATTTTTAGTAGACTAAGACTTGACTCTCACTGGATGGTTGAGTTGGGTATTGTGCATGCTAGTAGGGAGCATGCTATCAGATTGGTATCAGAGCATAGTTAAAAGTCTAGGAAAAGAAGTGGAGAGTTATGTTCTTAAGAATATGTGTGTTGATATTTTGACTGGTTGTTAAGAGGAAACCTAGAGTCTCAAAGGAGATGGGCAAAGATCACTAGCATGGTGAAAGTATGTCGAAGAATGAGGTATGAGAAAGTTGGGAGAAAGTTGAGAAAGAGTTATTTGTTGCAGGCATGAAAAAGGGCTTGTAACTACTATCCTCCAATAGAGATAAACTTGGTAGGTGTGTAACTTCCTCCACTAAGAGAGAGTGAGTAGAGGGGGTTTAGGGAGATACATCTTCTAGGTCTTGTTGGGTAGAGGGTAGTTGTGGAAAGTGTTGTGTAAACAAATCGCTGAAGGAGAGGTAGATTACACTTGTAGCTTGAGCAAGTTGCAGATTTGCAGTAGTGAGAAAGGATGGGCATTTGTGTAAAGAGACCTGTCATAATCCCATTTTGGGATAGATATTGGGATGAAGTGGAAAGAAGAAAGTACAATGAGAGATTGGAAGAGATCTTGAGAAGAATGGAAATCTTGGAAAGGATTTATTTTCTTGATAAAGTTCTCATTGTAGAGGACTTGGATAAAAGTAAGAAAAGAAGAAAAGAGAAGGTGCAACAAGGAGCACCAGAAAAAGAAGAGAAGAAGGTGACCTTGAAGGAGACAACGGAGGAGACATCTTCGTCTCTCAATTTATTTTCTGATGAATTGTTTGAAATTATGAATACAGGTGTGAAGAAGACTAAGAACAAGCCTTTGGAGGCAAAAGAAGTAAGGGCAAGAAGAGAGCCCATAGATAGAGATGGAAATAAGAGAAAAAGGAGACAATGTGTAGCCGCAGTACCTAAAGATGGAAAGAGGGCTGATAAAGAAAAGAAGAAAGCCTATGAAGAAAAACAAGTGGCAAAACCTGAAGCCAAGGATATAAGAAAATCGGGACAGCAAAGATATGAGGAGGTAAAAGTAAGTTTTGGCAATGATTTTGTTTGTGCAAGAGAAAATAGAAATGTAAACCTCCAAGTTAAAAGTGAGAAGAATAAAATAGTGGATCATGGTTATATAATACCATATTGGCAAAATAAATTAGTGTAGATGTGCAGCAAAGAGAAGGAATGGTTTGTGTTAACCTGTGTTACAACAAAATGTCATCGAGAATGGAAGATATAACAGAGATTAAAGGGAGACAAGAAGATAAGCCAAGTATAGAGGCAGCAAGACAACAATACAAGAAGATGAAGGAGTTAGCATAGGTAGAAAAGCATGCAATAGTACCAAAAGAAGTTAACAAAAAGAAGAAACCAAAGCAAGAGAAGAAGAGATGTGTAGATGTTGACAAGCCCAATGAAGAAGAACACATGATAAAGCCCACAGAAGAAATTGGAAAGGAGAATAATGCCCCAGAGCATATTGAAGAGCCGGAGAAGAAGCAACATGGTATGTGCAAGGAAGAAAGTAGCCAATTTAATTTTGATGGATTTGAGTCTTTGAATAAAATTTATGAGCATGAGGATAAGATGTGGCTGATTGTGAGTGAAAGGAAAATGATAAAAGAAGGACATGAAAAGGAAAAGATAGAAAAATGCATGAAGAATAAAGAAGAAATTGAGCCAGTAGAGAGCAAACAAGAAAAGGACAATGCAAAATTTGAAGAAAAGACAGCAGACAATGAAGCTAAGGATGCAAAGGTTGAAGCATTCCAAACAAAAAATATGGATTCCTATGAGAAGACAAAAGTTAAAGTAAGTTCTGATGAAAAGACAAGGAGTGCAGTCAAAACGTTTGTTGGAATGATCAAGAATGCAAGGTGGCAAATGGCAATAGAACTACAAGGAGAGTTAAAATGTATTGACTTTCATTTTGTTGATGGTTTGACATATGGGGTAGAAAATCCATATAAGAATATTGTGAGTTGTAACATGTATGGGCTGATAGGGAAGAATGATTTTTCTAATGATGGACAAAAATATAAGGACACATGGTCCAGGACAAATGATGTTGTTGGCATCAAGAAGAGTGCAAGGATAGGTGATGTTGAATGGTTGAGTATGGGTGAGATAGAGTCCAAGTTTGTGAGATATGATGAAAGAAAGGAAATGTTTAGGAGACATTAGGAGTTGAATGTAAGTAGGAAGTATGTGGAAGATGAAAGATATGTTTTCTTTAATATATTTGTTTCTTGTACAGATATGAGTAGAAGAGAGAATGATAATGTGGTTTACAATAGGAGGAAGGAGAGGGGAACACATAAAATGATGAATGCAAATTTAGGGAATGCAGAGCATGTGGAGAAAAGAAAGATATATGAGAATTTGCAAGAAATTTTAGGTTGGGTGAATACATTGGAGAATTGTTATTTTCCTAACTCTATGGTGTTTACAGGACATGAAGACAAGGAATGAGAGCATGAAGTGGATTTGAAGAAAGATGGTAAATAAAGTAAGTTAGAGTCTGAGGATGGAGGAAATATTGTTTGTGTTTTCATTCCCAAAGATGACAATGATAATGGAGAGGAGAAGAAATCTGAAATTACAAAAGAGCACATGAGTTTAGAGATAATGTTCAGCTTGAAGGAGTATTCTGAAGAAGAGAGTGCAAGCTTGGTGAAGAAGATTATGGTAGAAAGAACCAGAAGATGAGGATGAAGTTGTGTTTGAAATAGATAACTATGGAGATGAGACAGATTGTGGCAATTTGTAATGGATAAAAAAATTGGCAAACAGATCTATGAGAAGAATGTGGACAACAAACAATTATAGATGAAGAAACTTAGGAAGAGTAATAGCAAGCATAAGACAAATTGGAAGAAGCGGAAGAAAAGGTTACAGAGCTCATGAGCAGGAGCTCATGAATTTTATTCAGTGGGGGAGTCTGATGTAGGGGCATCTTACCTTGATCAAATTTTGGTTATTTTTAAATTTCTATTTGTGGTATAAAGCTAGAATCTTATTCTACAATTTTTGGTGTGCTCGGATCCTCCTGTCACCCAAGAGACAGAATCTACCTTGACTATTCCATTTATTCTGTCGATCGTTTATTAGCATTTAAATTTCTGCCTTTTATGCGGGAAGTCATGGCTGGTAGTTAACTTCGGTCAAAAAGAATTAAAAGCCTCATATTGTGCAAATTAAAGATGGACCCCACTGGTAAAAACAATAAAGTGGTTTATTTATGATTTTCTTTCCTTGCTTGGTGTATCAACCAAATTGGAAACAACAATAAATCTTCATAGCAATCGTGCTCCTTGGCATAGGCAGTTTTTATTTTTGCATTGGTCATTGTTTGTCATTCATTTGGCATTTTGCATTTCTGCATGGTCGTGGGCATTTTTTTTCTCAATGTTTTAATCCTTCATGGGTGACATGGCATAATCTATACTGGTAGCAACTATTATCTATTTAACTTCTACTGCAGTCTTCAATGAGGAAGATAGTGGACATCATGGGTCATTTACTAGTGACTCCATTTCTCTCTTGATGGTGGCGACGGCTTCTTGGTACTGGTGACAGTTATTGATTGTTCTCTACAGAACTAGAAACCATGAAAGATATTTATATAGTCATTCGCAGCTTGAAGAAGGAGAGAGGTCATGGGAGCTATTGGCTGATAGGCATAACCTGAGAAGGGCTGCGAAGAAGATTAAAGAAGGAGAATGGTGGAAGAGATCGATAGAAAAGGAAGAGGGTCGACATTTGTTGTGGTGGCTAATCAATGATAGAATAGATGCAGGCCGGTTCGAAGGAAAGATAGAATGATATTGGGAGAGGGTTGATAGTTTGGAGAGGAATTAGATTTTGGTTAGTAAGGGTTTGATTCTCTGTATAAGAGAGGCCTTGGTTGGCCGTTATTTTGATTTTTGTAATGAACTATATCATTTAATAATAAAGCCTATTTCATTTGCATTATATTTCCTAATGATTTCATATTATCTCCTATCATGTTAGTAGATATCGTAAATGAATTATTTGTATTCTTGTCATTTTAATGCTTGAAGATCTGTAAAGGTCTTTTTAGTAGACTGAGACTTGACTCTCACTGGATGGTTGAGTTGAGTATTGTGCATTCCAGTAGGGAGCGTGCTATCACTGAGCCAATGGAAGAAAGGATGGACCAACTCGCAGAGATGGATGAAATCAGGAGTCAAGCACAAAAGCAAAATGAAAAGATGTAGGTACAAATGAAGTATCTTTTTGATAAAAAGGCCAAGGGCTAAAAGTTTCAGTTTGATGATATGGTCCTCATGTGGAATGCTCGGAGTCAAGACAAAGGAAAGCATGGAAATTTTGAAGCTTTGTGGCTAGGACCATTTTTCATTATTGGCAAATGTGGTGAAGATTCATTTTACCTGCAAAACATGGTGGGTGAAAATTTGGAATTGCCAGTGCATGGACAATTTTTGAAGCACTTCTTTTCTTAAAGAAAATAAAATTCCATGCACAATATTTTAGGTTTTCCCAATTTTGGTTTTCTTTATTCTGTAGAGTTTTGTGTTTTGGTCTACACCCCAAAGAAGTGTTATGGATCCTTGCAATGTCTAGATAGCCATTCATCCACAACAAGAGCCACTATTAGGACTGTTCAAAATTCACTTAGTCCCATCTAGTTTCACAGATTTCATTTCCACAAATCCATCCTATAGGGTATATATTCTTTTTGCAATTATACCAAAAAATCTTTTGATAATCCTTCATTTGTATTTCATGTTGCATGTGTCTAAGAAATCTTTGTATTTTTGCCCATATAAGTATTTTTATCCATTACCGTAATTTCACAGCATACCCTAATAGCCCTTTGCAGGTGTACGAGAGCTAAAGGAAGCAGATGTTTAGTTACCGCATTACTGCAATAGGGGATAAGGCTACTTGTGGGATAGAGGTCAAAATATAAACAAGTATAACATCCACCATAGCCCTGTGGTAGTTCTAGAATGGACTTACGGGCTTGCGGTATAAAGTTCCAAGTGATATGTAATGTATACCACAGTCTCGCGATAATCAAGATATCAACTTACAGTATCATGGTAAAGTCAAGTCAGTGGTTGAAAAGGTATCGTGGCCCCACAATGCTCAAATGAAAGGCCTATAGGAAAGCAGTAAGAGCTATAAGGTAAGTTTGCCATCCCACCATCCCATAGCAGTAACCTAACAAGGTTCGTAGGATAGTGATAAAAGGTAGAGATAGCTGTCACATGTAACCACAGTCCCATGATGAAGTCAAGAAAGTCTTGCAGTGTTGCGGTGAACAAATGAAGAGGTAGGGTTTGCTATCCCACTGTCCCATGAAGCCCCTAAACCATTTGAGTAGGGTTACGATACAACTAGATTTCACATTCAATGCAAAATATTGTGTCCATCAGATCACTCTTAATCAACGGTATACATTCAAAATAAATTCATAGTAGCTGAAGCTTGACAATTAGCATGAAGAAAAATTAATGGCAGAGTGGCTTGGTATGGAAACTTGATAAATCTTGATTTGTCATGCCATTTTGGTCATCCAGAGTGATTCATAGCAATTTGGAGCATTTGACGAATGATAGAGCTCAAGTATTGGTCTGGCAAATTAATGGGTAAGTACAATACATTCTCTTCCTTATGAAATTGAGTGGATTTAGGTTGCTTTCAAGTGATTTAGTGAAGTAGATAAGTAGCTGTCAAACCCTAAATTCATAATGGCACCCAAAAAGACTGAGTCTGGTAAAAAAGGAGAGTCCTCTACCCCTAAGGACAAGAAAAGACCTCTTCAACAATTAATTCTAGATATATTGCCACAATTAGTGGACAAGGGATTCAAAAAGGTATTCAAGAATGAATTCCAAGGTTGTAGAGATGCAATTATCCCTGTTTCAGGGTGGAGTTTATTTTGGTATTTCTATGACAAGAAGGATGCACAAGCTCCTGTGTGCAATCCATGGATTTTGGAAATGGCTAAGCTAATTGTACCCAATTTTTTTGTGGATATTGAGCTCATTACAGCTATGGCACATTGTTATCATGGAGCTAATAAAATAGTAAGGTTGCTTGATGGCTCACCACTAGTGATGATTACAAGGAATGCCATAATTAATTATTTCATGTTAAACAAGCAAGCACTGATAGCAGTGGATGCCCAAGAAAGTGATAAAGACTACAAAAAACTAAGAAAAACTTATAGAAGTGATGAACTCCCTATGAACATGAGAAAGAGGGCTAACAATAGAAGAATGTCTATTCCTACCACTTTTGTAGAACCATTCTCTGTTGACAACTTCACTATTTACTTCAAGAAAACCTACTTTGCATTATGTCAAATTCTTGGGATAGATGCATAAGAGAAAATGCCAATGGGTGTGATGATGATGGCAATGAGGATATAGAATCCTGAGTTGAATAATGAATATGATTTTGTTTCATATCTGGAGAAACAATTGCATGAAGGATTTCTTCAAATACTAGAGAATAGGGCACAAATCAAGTTCAGACATTATTCTCTGTTGTGTTATTTGATTTTGTTTCAAAATATAAAAATGTGGAGTCCAAGGATGGATCTGACTATGGTTGATAACAAGGGTTGTAGGTTGCATGTACAATGTTGGTGCTATATATGGGACATGAATTGTAACAAAAGTGATTATGTTTCTTTTCATGACGATTTTACTATTAGGATCATGGCCTCTCTTGGACATCTTGTACCAAGATTGTCATTGGAAGTAAGGGAATCGTTGAGGCCAAATGCAATGAGGCCATAAAAAGGACACACACATTATTTTGGTGATTTCTTCTTCTTTCCAAATGACACATTAATAAGAGTTTATGGATGTACCTAGGCCCCACATATTTAGTCAAAATCTTGTCCTCCTAGGTTAGCATTTTTAGAATTTATGTGGCAGATGTTGTGGATAGAAATAAAATTGATGAAGAAATAGAAAAAACGGACATTCTTGCTAGACCTAACTATGTTTGAAGGATTGTATAGTGGTGTTGACACTCTAGAAGAATTGCAGGAGTATCTGAAGAGTAGATATTCATTAAAATGTGCTACAGAAAGAGTCTTTGACCTAGAGGATCATATGAATTTTTTTAGAAAAGTAATCCTTACAAAATCTAGGATTACTCATCAAGTAAATTATGAAGAGGATGTCATCAGGAACTGTCTCACTCTAAAGGAAGTGTATGACATAAAAAAAAATGGGAAAATTTGAAAAGGATTGAGGATGATAAGAAGAAGAAAAACCCTAACTTTTTGGGATTTTTTGTTGAGGAAAATTACCCATTGAAAAGAATAAATTTGATAATTAACAATTTTGAAAGAATATATGGCAAGGCAGAGAGCCAACCTACAAAGGCTGCTAATCTCCCAATGAAAAGGTCATCTAGAGTTATGGTTGAAGAACTTGCTCCTGATGTCATGTCAATACAAGAGCCATCACTTCTTGATCAACCACTATCAAAGAAACAAAAGGTCGATGATGTGTCTCCATTGGTGCCATATGAAATAATAGGTGTGGGAGACACTGATGAGGTGAAAAATATTTTGAGGCACATGGGAGATGATGAAGAGCTTGATTAACTCCTTGTTGGACAAGAAGTAGAAGCTCATATGCCTGAGACAAGAATAGAAAGTTAGGAGCAGGAAAAAGCAGAAATGCATGAGGGTCATCCCACAATAATGGGTTACACTTTTTGGCCAAACTTGACATTGAAATCAACATTTTAAACTAAATCTTCACTTTCTGACTCCTATAGCCGCTAAACCATTACGAATTTGAAGATGATTCGAACTAGTGATTTGTGAGATTTTGTTTGTAGATTCTAAATATATTTTTAAAAAAATTGGAGTTAAATTGTAAAAAATTTTGTGTCTCCTTTGATAACTAGTTTTTAATAATAAACAACATTTTTTTAAAGTGATGTGTATTCTGTAGCACATAACTTTTTTTCTAGAAAGGATAAAATTCTGATTCTTTTGAATTTAGATTGGTAACACTGATATATAGGTCATGCATTTGGTTTCATACTATTTTGTTGAATATATATTTTTAATTAAGTTTTGAAGTCAAATCAATTATAATTTAGTTGTAGACGTATTCCATAAAACATAACTTTTTCTGTATGTATCGAAATTCAATTTTATTTTATTTTGTTGAAACAAGGACATTAATACCTAGGGTATAGATATTTTTCAGAATTTTTTTTACCAATTTACTAATTTTCCATGTGTGTAGAATAGAGAACTTGATGTTAAGTGAAAAATCTACATTCACAAGAAATAAAAAATAAATACAATAATCATATTAAATATATTCAAAATTATACTTTTTGGGAAGCTTATAATAAGGACTACATACTTACAAAACACAAATTTTAAATGAATTCATTTGATCCCCCAAAAGGTAGATCAAAAGTGGTTTTTTATCAGCATTTTGATGGGTGTAGAGGAGACTCCATTATAGGTAAGGTTTAAAACTAGTGGGGTTCTATCCAAGGGGGTTTGAATCTAAGGGGGTTTGATCAAACCCTCTTCAATTAAAATCCTTTAAATGGAACATTTCAAGGCTTAAATCATTATATTTTCTAAAAATATGTGATTTCAGTAAAAAATTGGATGTTCTAGAAAGTGTAACCCATTATTGTGGTAGCACCCATGAAGATGAAAGAATAGTTGATTCTTTGAGATTCATGGAGGATAATGAATTTATTAACACTCCTAAATTTAAGGATTTTTTGGATGAAATTGAAAATGAAAGAATTTGAGGAGAAAGTTAAACTCAATAAGATGGGAAGTGATGAATCCTAGCATGAGAAAATTGTTGCTCAAACATTCAAAGAAATGAAAATTGATAAAATAAATGTAAGTCCTGAAGAGGCTAGACAAATAGTTTTGAAAAGCAATATGCTGATCATTCCATGTATGGACTTGAAAATAATGTTTCTACTGGATCAAGTAAAAAATTAGGATGATCCAATGATGGTTTTAGAATTTGATTTTGAGGATGGAATGAGAGGTGTGGGATACAATCCCAAAATTGAAACTTTAGCCATATGGGCTAAGCAAAAGAATACACAAAAACCTAGGTTGCTAGAGATGATTCAAGAAATGAAAGGGACAACAATAGTCAATACATTAAAGGATATATCATCCCTAGAATTAGCCACTCTTACCATGCATTCAACTATGTTTACCGGAGCTGCTATTAAAAATATGGACCAGAAATTGCTTGGTTACGAAAAAAACTCAACTTGAACTAAATGAAGAGGTGAACAAACTGTATTTGGAGAATGTAAATCTAAAGCAACAATTAAAGTGAAATGATTTTTCTTAGAGTAAGGCAATTGTGCCTTATCAGCCCCTTGTACCACAAGAAACTGGTGATAAAACTGTTCCTATTGAGCAATTGAATGTTGTGAAACAAAATTTTGAGAAGGAGATTGAGAAGCTGAAACAAACAAATGAGGCCACCAAACTGGAGACCAAGTCAAAGATTTTTGGTTTAATTGAAAAGATTCTAGAATATAGGGTCAAATTAGTGTTGGACAAGATTGAGGATGTACACAATTGTTATTCTTCTTTGTCTCAGTCAATAGAACAGATGAATGCTAATCTTCCCACACTTGACCCTTTACAAAAGAAATGGAAGCCAGTTCACCACACTCTGATCACTCTATGCAAAGGATTGCAAAGAAATCCAGATCTCCCTACTGCCCTGAAGCCAACAGAAAAAATGGTTAAGATGATTTTTGAGGAATTTCAATATGCCTCTGTAGAGATTCAAAAGATAAGTATAAGATTGGATTCCTTTGGCTCCTTCAAACATCAATTCATTCTAGGCATTCTTCAATAAGATAAGCAGCTCAAGAGTCTTGAGAAATGGAAGGAGCCTGATGCAATCAAGTGGTCTCTCAAATTGTTGAAAACTTGCAAAAGGATGAAGAATTGAATATTCACAACTTCAATTTGATATTGGACAGAATAACTGCATTGAACACAGGTTATTCCAAGTTCATCTCAGACAACAGAGGTCTCCTCAACAAAAGATGGAAGGATCATTAAGCTAATTTGCTTCATATTCAAGAGTACAAATGGCCCAGTGACTACATAATGTATCAATGGGAGCAACAATATATTTCAATTGAAGATTGAACAGGTCAAAGCATGTAGTGGAGATGGGTAAGCATCAAGATGGTGTCTTAAGGCATCAAGTATTCATCAGTGAACCTTGGTCCACATCATCCTTTTTGTTTCTTTCTTATTTTTATGCTTTTCACAATGTATTTGAATATTTGGCAGTCTTATTAAGACTTGTCAAAAAGTAAATATTGTAACATGTCACCAAGGGGTCAGAATGTGAAAAGTCATTTTTGAATGTGAAAGGTCTGAAGCTTGTTGCTTCTTTCATCTCTATAATAAGGAAACCAAGACCTTGGGGCATGCTCTCTGGGAAGTTGATTTTGGAAAGAGACATTGGAAAGGCATGTTTTCTGAAGCATATTAATAAAAGAAAACTGCATTTCTCTAGTGCCTAAAATCTAGTTCTCAATTACTTGTTGAATGTTATTGATATATTCTATCTGGTTGTCTCCATTTTGTCTTCTCCTTAATATTTAAATTAGCATATCAAATATATATGTCTAGTTTTTCAAAGCATACTTAATGTTTTGTGTGATTTGTCTGATAGGGTTTTCTCAAGTAGGAACTAAATTCCATTAAATAGGTCACTGTATTTTGGAGGATCTAAGTTGGATAATTAAGTAGAACTAGATAAAAAACAATCTTACATATTTATGCCAGCCATAGACAATATTAAGCCAAGTAATTCAAGGTATGACTAGAAAGAAGACACAAATCTATCTATGATTAGAATCCATTGCCTAGTTGAGGAAAAGGCACCAGTCAATTCTTTTCCAAAATCATTTCCTTGTATAATTGTAGGAGTAGGAGTAGTTGTTAATTGTAAGTTGAAAAAAATCTACAATCAAATCATATGTCAGTTTGGGATAGATTGAATTGGATGATTTAATTGACAAAATTGTATAAAACCCATAATCTGCTCATAATTCACCTATCAGTTTTGGAGGTTTGATATTGAGTGGTGAACTCAAGGTAATACCCACCTAGGCATAGTAGAGCCTGTAGTGTAGGGAATTCCAATCTTTTTGATTGATTCCATTCCTTGGCCAATTCACTTGTAAAGCCTAATTATAAAGATTGGCATACTTTTAGGGTTTTACATCTATTGATTTGGGAGCCAACACTATCCACCTTATTTCCTTTCTAAAAATAGTAAATGCTTTTATTAGTGATTTGTGTAGCTCCAACTCATCATTATTATTTAGTCTAGATTAATTGTGCTCATGTGTATTTATTTCATTGAATTTGCCTAAACTAATCTATAATAAATTATTATTTCCTTTTCAAATATAAGGCAATCAATTAAATATGTTTAAAATGTTAATCGTATGAGCCTAAACATTGAAAATAAAAAATTCATACATATAATCATTTGTGAAAATTAGTTTAACTTTAATGGAAAATAAAAAATTCAGCCCCATACATCCCAGGAAAATTATGGACACTCTAGAAGAAAAGTTGACTTATACCTCAACACAGGTCATCCCTATGTAATTAAGAATGAATCGAGTGTCCACATGATATTCACCAAGTGGGCTGCAGTGAAAAAAGTAGAGTTTAGTTGTCCACATGATAGGGGAGAGGGACCCACAGTGGGTCACCCTAACTTCACCCCTCCACCTGGTGAGCCATGTCATCTAAAATAAATAAAAAAATTGCCTTTGCCATGTAGATAATGACGTGGACTCCCTAAATATTTCATTTTGCAACATGGAAATTTGATTGCCATGTGGATGACATGTGTGTTTGGCGAGGTCAATTTTTAGGCTATTTTTTATCACTGACCAACGAATGGACACAAGTTACCCTTGTTGATAACTGAGAGGGGGGGGGGTGAATCAGTTATCCTAATTGTTTCCTTTATTGAACTTTCCTTTTAATTGATGCAGCATAAAATCAAACATAAAACATTAACCATAAAACAAGAAACACATGACACAGTATTTTTGACGTGGAAACCCTGTTAAGGGAGAAAACCACGGGGTGATTAACCCAAAATTATTCTCTGTTAGAAGAATAGGAAATTACAAAGATGGCACTTGCCAATTAGGGCTCACTGCCCGAGCACACTGCTCACAAGAGGCCCACTGCCTACAAGAAGACACACTGTCTACAAAGTGATGAGAATCATAGTCTTGAACTGATTGGAAGCATCTGCATATGCTGGAGTTCAGTTCCGGTTAGGCTCAGTACACTGATCTGTTGCACTTCATCTTTCCTCTGTTCTTTATTCTGCTATCTTTCACATACCGGATCCTTTTTGCTACCTCTGCTCTTTATCTGGACTTATTCGCATATCTCTCCACAACAACTACGCCTTCACAACTAAATCCATCCTCTATATATATCCGCACAAGTAATTTCATCACCTTTCTAGTCGGCATCCGGAACAGTCTAGTTTCTTATAAACTTTCATTCTGTCGGCTGAATCCTTCCTTACCAAGCAATGCAGATCAAGCATATACTTGTAGATATCATTAATCATGTCGGCCAAACATGATTCATGCCTTCACAACCTCTGTCATCAATAGTAACCCATCCGGAAAGCAGTCTGATACTCTGCCAGTCAGTTCTTCCTCTGTTTTCACTGTCTCTCAGGAATCCGGTACTCAACCATTCATATCTTTTTCCTTGTCCATCACCGGAGGCTAAATCCTTGGAATATACCACTCAAGGTAGTCCTCTTGACTTCCCCAAATCCACACTGCACCAAGACACTTCCTCTGAGAGGTCCGGACCAATCTGTCGGACCTTGCCACATGCTCTGTTCTTCTTCACCGGACCACAACATTCTTTATTCTGACTTCCGGTAGAGACATATCATGTCTTGCGGATATGTGGGATGACCTTTGTTGCCATCAATGACAACAACCATGAATCCATATAGTGTCTCTTGCCAACAACCCTAGTGGTGAGAAGTGGCATAGTGAGTTGTGCTCAACATGTCGTGTGGCATGTGAGAAACTTGCCATCTTTTCATCACAGACTATCGCATTTACACACCAACCCATCCACAATTACATGGACCATGCAGACACATTTACTCCACTTCCCTCTGCATTTCACTAGTTATTGTGCCTTGCATATTCATAGCTATGGAGCGTTCAATGCTTCCATCCTTCACACTCAACAAACCCTTTCACGCATTTACCGACTCTACTCTCCGTGTTTGGTCGTTGCAGATGGGACCAAAAGTGGGTAACCTTGGCGCTCCAAAGAACTTGGCTTTGGCAATGGCTACACTAGTTTCTCCTTCTTCTCATGGCATCACTTGTTCCACCTTCGACCCTGGTAAGGATATTTTATCCTGCTAAGGCAATGATCTTTCTAGCTCAAAAAAAAGAGGATTTGTTTTCTTTTTTCTATTTTCGTTACTTTCTGTGCTCGTAAATTGAATGTGCTTTTCATTTTCCATGTGATTGTAACAATTAGGATTCAGTATTCAAATGGGTTTACTATTTATGCACGGGTATTAAGTCTTCATTTGGTGTTTTGAAATGGATTTTTTCCATTCATTGTTGTCTGTGGTCGTAAGGTTATTTTAGTTTTCTATCTGGTTCTTTTCATTTTATGTCTGGTTGTAGTCATGACGGTTCGGTGTTGAAAAGGGGTTATTTTTTGTTCATGGGTATTTCATTTAGGGATTGAAAATGCTTAAGCTTTGGTGACAACTCCACTGGTTTCTCCTTCTGCTTGTGGTTTCGCTTGTTTATCCTTTGACCCTGGTAAGGATATCTTATCCTGCTAAGGCAATGATCTTTCTAGCTTGAAAAAGAGGATTTATTTGGTTTTTTCTATTTATTTATCGTATGATTTATGCATACAATATCTTGGCTCTTTTTGTTTTCAGTCTACTTGTAATCATTAGTCTTCAGTATTCAAATGGGTTTATTGTTTATGCATGAGCATTGAGTTTTAATGGAAGGTTCTTTTCATTTTCTATTTGGTTGTAATCTTGAGGGTTCTGTGTTAAAATGGGGTTATTGTTTGTCTATGGGTATTATGATTTTTGTTGTCTATAACTGTAAAAGGAATTTTCTTATGAGTTTTTGACTTTTGTAATCACTATTTGTAATCATGAGGTTTCGGTATTAAAATGGGGTAATTTTTTATCCATGGGTATTCAATTAATTTTTTTTGTTTGCAATGGGATTTTTTCCATCTATTGATGTCTGTAATCATAACTGGAAGCTTCTTATGGTTTTCTCACTATTTGTAATCATGAGGGTTCAGTATTAAAATGGAATTATTATTTATCCATGGGTATTCAATTATTTTATATTTTTTTGTTTGCAATGAGATTTTTTCCATCTATTGTTGTCTGTAATCATAAATTGAAGCTTCTTATGGTTTTCTCACTGTTTGTAATCATGAGGGTTCGGTATTAAAATAGGGTTATTATTTATCCATGGGTATTCAATTATTTTATTTTATTTTTTTTTGTTTTCAATGGGGATTTTTTCCATCTATTGTTGTCTATAATCATAAATAGAATCTTCTTATGGTTTTCTCACTGTTTGTAATCATGAGGGTTCGGTATTAAACTTGGGTTATTTTTTATCCATGGGTATTCAATTATTTTATATTTTCTTTGTTTGCAATGGGATTTTTTGCATCTATTGTTGTTTGTAATCATAAATGGAAGCTTCTTATGGTTTTCTCACTATTTGTAATCATGAGTGTTGGGTATTAAACTGGGGTTATTTTGTATCCATAGGTATTCAATTATTTTATATTTTTTTGTTTGCAATGGGGTTTTTTCCATCATTGCTATCTGTAATCATAAACGGAAGCTTCTTATGGTTTTCTCACTTTTGGAAATCATGACGGTTCTGTATTAAAATGGGGTTATTGTTTATCCATTTGTATTCAACTGTTTTATATTTTTTTGTTTGCATTGGGATTTTTTTCATGTATTACTATCTATAATCATAGATGGAAGCTTCGTATGGTTTTCTCACTGTTTGTAATCATGAGGGTTTGGTATTTAAATGGGGTTATTGTTTATCTATGGGTATTTAATTTTTTTGTTTGCAATGGGATTTTTTCCATATGTTGTTGTGTGTAGTCGTAAATGGGAGGTTCTTTTGGTTTTTAGGTTGGTCATGAGGGTTCTATATTTAAATAGGGTTATTCTTTTTCCATGTCTATTGATTGTTTTTTCTGGTTTGCAATGGTTTTGTTCCATCTTTTGTTGTCTATGGTCATTAATGAAAGTTTGTTTTGTTTTGTGTCTTGTTGTAATCATGATGGTTTTGTATTTCTTTAACTTTGTGGTGGAATGTCTAGTTCAATGCTTAAGGCTCTTTGTTTCTTTAACTTTGTACTGGAGAGATTCAAAAGATTCCAAATGTCAAAATTGATGTTCAATGGTGTTTGTTGTAACACTTTATCTACTTTACGAGTAGTATTTATCAACACAACTTAATAGTCATTTTCTGTGTTTTATAACACATTTATTGCTTGTAGAAATTACAAAATTTTGTTCGAGCATCATTGTGACTCTTTAATTTAAGTTACAAATTTTAGTTTATAGTTTGTAATTGTACAAAATGGAATGACAAATGTTTTAATGGTTGGCAATTTTTTTCTAGAAGTGCATTTTTAGTTTAATTTAATATCATATTGAATACCTTTTAAAGCGTGTTTACTTCAAAATTCAATCTACAATATGTCCTCTTTTCATAGTGGGTCACCCTAACTTGACCCCTCCACCTGGTGCACCATGTCATCTAAAATTAAACAAATTTGCATCTGCTTTTTGGGGTTATTATTTATCCATGGGTATTCAATTATTTTATAGTCGATGATGTGGACACCTTAAATATTTCATTGTGTTGTTCATGAGTCTTATCTCTTTTATCTATACACACACACACACACACACACACACACACACACACACACACAAGTGTGTGTGTGTGTGTATACACATAAAACCAAAAGAACCTTCCATTTACGACCATAGATAACAATAGATGGAAAAAATACCATTGCAAATAGCAAGAACCAAACCAAGATATTTCACACTATGTCCTAGTATTGAAAGATATTTTGCAAAATTTGACACTATCTTCTAGTAGTGAAAGATATTCCTTAATTTGTCATCTGCACATATCAAATAATTGATTCTCATCCTAGAGCATTGAAGGAGCAAGCAATAGAAAAACAGTTGGATAGGGTCAACTAAGAACTTAGAGGAGAAGTCTATAGTCATTGAATCAACTAAGATGTTGGACTGGATTCTAGATAGAGTAAAGATTCTATATCAATTACCAAACTGAGATATTGCATGCATAAACCATAGGACAAAAATATAGAAAAAAATTCCCATTGCAAACAATAAAATCCAAATCGAGATATTTGTTCTACCCCTTGATTTCCTACTTATGCCCCTTCATTTTCCTACTTTGAGCTAACTAACTACACATTTTGAAAAAATTGATAGTATGTTGTAGTAGTCAAACATATTCTTTAATTTATCATCCACACACATCAAATAATTAATTCTCATCCTTCATTTGAATCAAGTTATCAAAAAACATTAAAGGAAATCAACCAATTCAGAGCAAATAAGCATTCAACCAAATCAATCTCCACCTATATTTAATACCAAATTCAAATTTATAGACATCCATCAAATCATTCAAATGAAGTGTGATAAAAACTATAGTCTGAACTTAGAGGACAAGTCTATAGTCATAGATTCAATTAAGATGTTAGACTAAATTCTAGATAGAGTAAAGAATCTATATCAATTACCAAACCTAGATATTGCATGCATAAACCATATGACAAAAAAATAGAAAAAACCAAATAAATCCTCTTTTTTTTTCAAGCTAGAAAGATCATTGCCTTAGTAGGATAGGATATCCTTACCAGGGTCGAAGGATAAACAAGTGAAGCCATTGCAAACAATAAAAACATAAAAAAATCTAATTGCAAACAATCAAAAATATTTTAATACCAATGTATAAATAGTAATCCCATTTTAATACCGAATCCTCATGATTTCAAACAATGAGAAAACCATAAGAAGCTTCCATTTATGATTACAGATAGCAATAGATGGAAAAATCTCATTGCAAAAAAACAATAATAATAATTGAATACCCATGGATAAACAATAACCCCATTTTAATACCTAGAGCATATATTATGTTATGAACAAATATATATACACATATATTATGCATATGCATAAGTATGCATATATGCATAGGCTTATGTATGTTTATACATATGCATATGTATGTATATATTACATTATGAATGTATATGAATAAACAATAACCCCATTTGAATACCGAACCCTCATGATTACAACCAGACAAAAAATGAAAAGAACCTTACATTTACGAGCATATTAAACACTCTCAAATATATGTGTGTGTGTGTGTGTATATATGTGTGTGTGTGTGTGTATGTGTGTGTGTGTTTGAGTGTATGTGTGCGTGTGTGTGTGTCTATATATATAACATTATGAATGTTTATATATGCATGTGTATGTGTGTATGTATATATTACATTATGAATGTATATATATGCATATGTATATGTATGTATATATACATATATGTGATTGTGCATATGTATGTTTGTAAGAACATTTGTATACATATATGCATCCACAGTCGGAGGTGTAATGGACTCCAATCAAGTAGTCAAAAAAATAGGACATAAAGCTAACATTTCAGACCACAAGCATTCAACCAAGTCAATTAGCCTCTCCATTATTTCCTTTTGTTATACATTTCCTATCTCATATATTTTTGTACTTAGTTGTTTTACAAACTTAATTGTCCTACAATACCATGATGTATTAAACTTTGTATGTGTATAAACCATGTTAGTTACATTTATATTCTGTAAATCCTTCTAAATCATTTATGTATGCCACCTAATATGAATAATAAAATAGTAATGAAGTAAACACGAATAATGTGTACATTGATTGGTGCCTAAATTTGTGCTATTTTTAGAAATATTTTGACTATTAATTGAATCAATTACAAATAATAGTTGGCCCCACTATGGTGAGCTCCCATATTCATTATCTAAATGCATGAAAATCCTATCAACTAGGACTACCTTTTAGTAGAGAACTAATCTACATGAACAAACCATTCTACTAGAGAAGTGCATTGGGGAGACTTACTTACCCAAAGACATTTTGGGTTGAACTATGTTGCAGTCTACAAATCAAAATGATTTGATGATAAATACAACATAGCTTAACACTAAAAATGCTTTAGCATTATCAAGACTCCTCAAAGAAGAGCCATCTCCTAAGCCTAAGCAGACCATGTTTCAGTGCCATCTGCAATGACCAAACGCATAGAGCATAGTCAGTAATGGTGTTAAAGGGTTTGTTGAGCATGAAGGATGGGAGCATTGAATGCTCCATAGCTGCAAAAATGCAAGGCACAATAACCAGCAAAATGTGGAGGGAAGTGGAGTAAATGCATCTGCATGGAAGTAATTGCGGATGGGTTGGTGTGTAAATGCAAGAGTGTGTGATGAAAAGGTGACAAGTTTCTTGCATGCCACATGGCATGCTGATTATAACTCATGATGCCACTTCCCGCCATTGGAGTAACTTGTGTCCAGTCGTTGGTTGACGGTAAAAAATAGCCAAAAAATTGACTCCACCAAACACACATGTCGCCTACATGGAAAATCGAATTTCCACGTTGCAAAACAAAATATTTAGGGAGTCCACCTCATTGCATGCATGTTTGAGTATAAATGCATATGATTGAAATGAAGACATGCCATCTATAATAGTGAAGAATGTGAAGCCCATGTCGACCTTGATATTTAGGTTGCACCACTATCATGCCCTCAACATATCATTGTACTCAAACAAGTTTTATGTTGACCATTGGATGTTTACAAAATGTAAATCATTGACATATGACAAACACAAATCTAAATTCCCCTTTCATTAATTTGATTCAAAATACAATTGTGGTATTACAAAATGCAAAAAAATACCTCTCAAAGCTGCAATTTGAAACTTGTTTGTGTTCAATGATTGGTTACTACCAATCTCATTCAAACCATGCTGGAAAAACTAGTGGGCTCGAAGTCATAGAACTTCCTTTTGCCTGGTTGCTTGACAAATTAATCCCAATCATGTTATCTTCCCTTGTTGGTGGACTTGTAGTGTTGCTCAAATGGGATGGGCTCAGGGCTAGAAATTGAGTACTGCTCACATGGGATGGGTTTAGAGTTGGAAATGGACTACTATTAACATGGGTTGGGATTACAGTTGGTAGTGGGGTGTTGGTCACATGGGATGGGGTTAGAATTGGAAAGTGAGTGTTGGTCACATGGGATGGGGTTAGAGTTGGAAATTGAGTGATGGTCACATGGGATGGGGTTAGAGTTGGAAGTTGGGTGATGGTTAGATGGGATGGGGTTACAGTTGTAGGATAGATAGGGATATGAATGTTCAACATCTCCTTAAACAATGCATGATTTTCTAGCAAAGGGTTTAAGGGGTTGCTTAAATGCCTTTCTCTCTCTAGATCCTTCCTTGTCATTTCAAGTATTTTTTCCTTTTTATCCCTCTCCTTTTGAATCATTTCTCACTCTTTTTTCTACTCTTTTTCCTACCTTTGTAAAAAATTTGTTGTTCATTTGCTTGTCATGCAACCTCTCTATCTAGTCTGGCCTGAGGGTATGTGCAGGATTATGATGGGCCAAACAATACCTCTAAGTGGCAATGAAAATGCTAAAAAATTAGACTTAAGCAACTTCACAAGAAAATTTGAATGGGTTACCTACATAATTTGAAAAATATGTAGTAATAAAATTTGTAGGAAATTGAATGTAGTTTATGGCCTACTTTTTTTTTTTTTGGAAAAAAAATAAATTTATTTGGTGAAAATTGGATATTTCAATGAGGCACTACTTAATTTTTTGAAAAAAATAAAAAGTAGGTGTCATTCCGGCCAACCTAAGTATGAGAAAACAAAAATATTTTTTTTTAATCTTTAGATACAAGTAGAGGACACATGTCTGGATGTGACACATATTTTTATGAAAAAATTTTGTAAGTAAATAATTAGTTATGAATTTTTTACTACAACATTTTAGAAATATTAAAAAGTAATTTTCCAACCAACCTAACTTGGTCAAAAAAATATGAAATTCAAAAAAAAAAATTAGACCTATAACTAATGAAGTGTAGAGTGTGACGCAACTTTCAGATTTGAAAAAGGTCAAACGGTTTGAATGTTATGGATGTTTTTCAATCAGTGTGTCTCTCAAGAATTCAAACATAGTGTAGGTAGAAAATTATTAATAATTACCTATTAAAATTATAATCAGACATATATTGTATTTTTAGAATCCTGATAGTGTCCCAAATATACCCTTTTGATTTTATCAAATTTGGATTAAAAAAAGTCTGTTAGCATCTTTAAAAACATATGAATTCTTCATTCACGTTGAAAAGCCAGGGTTGGATTCCCAAGCCTAAATTTTGGGGGGAAAATTTTTTAAATCAAAATTTAAAAGAAACCAATATCCATTTCCAAAATGGATATCCATTTTGAGAAAACTTCCCAAGCCTAAATCCAAGCCTCAAAAAGTGTTTCACAATTTTGGCTAACACTTTCATGTGATTTTTTCTCCAGTTCCACTATTTGGCCCATCATGATCCTACACATACCCTTGATTCTTCAATTCCTTTGCAACCTGTGTTGCCTTTCTCTCCTCAATCTGCTCTCTTTCAAAGTTTTATCTCCTGAATTTCTTTCTTTTGTTGCTCTTGTTGCATTAAAAGGTTCATGTAATCAGCTGTGGTTAATAGTTGGGACTGCCAGCTCAACCAAATTCCACTATCCTCTGCAATCTCAAGTCTTTCCTTAACAATGTGAATGGGAAGTTTAAGAAACTTGTTGATGTGTGAATCGACTTAGGAACCCAATGATCGACTGGAATCTCCATGAATGCTATGTTCTGCCTCGTTGCAAATTGCCTTGGTATCTTGGCTCAAATCTGCAATATCTCCACCATCACCTTCTCCACACTTGGCATAGTAATGTACAATTTTAGGTACATTCAACGTCGGTAGTGGAGAGGGGAAGGAAAACGTGCTGCCTTCTTCCTCGGGATGCAAATCATATCCTAAATTCATGGCTTCCTCCACCAACCATGATGGTTGGCTTAGCGGAGATGGAAGGCTAAGTCCATATAGACTTTGTTCTTGTTGACTTTCAGCCATGTCATTAAGTAGCTTACCCCCCACCATAGGTTCAGGTGAATCATGAAAACTTGTTTCCTCTCCCACTGTTCTGCTATTGTAGGATTTAAAGGACCATCTACAATGCCTGATAGTAATGTGTTGGCAACTTCCACTTCTAACACATTGACCCCAGAAAGACTAAGGATGTTCTACATTGCAGAAGAATCATGATGCACGTTGAACTGAAAAGTTTTGCTGGGGTGCATGTTCTCCATTAGATCATTTGGATTGAGGGGTCATATACCTTTTCTTTTAAACCCACTAGTGATGTTTGAAACTATGAGTGCTTTCTAAAATGACTTGCTACCCAATTCTACCAATTCTGCTCTTTTTATTTCTATGTTTAGAAACCTGGCCAACCAAGTTGCTCTTTGTGATTTGAAGTGTGACTTGAATGCTGCAAATACACTCACATCCAATGGCTGTAAATTGTGTGAGGTGTGTGCTAGTAGTGTCAGCAAATCAATACCCAAAGACCTGGCTTCTTGGATGGTTGTCACAACTACATGGCTACCATGGCCATCAAATATGAGCAAGTGCCTATTTGTAGGTGATATTCCACCCAAAATTGATCATGGAAAATGATGCATCCAGTTCATAAACAACTCTTTAGTCATCCAAGCGTGGGGTTGGGTAGCCATGCACATGCACCTAGTTCATAACTAGCAATGTAGTTTTTAAGATGTTTTTTGCCTTTGAAAAGATAAAAGCCTAATATGCTCTGCCCGACACCATTAACACAACATAAAATTGTTATCAATTCCATGCTCTTTGGAATTATGTATGAGATGCCTCTGCTACCTCTTTTGGCTAAACCTGCATGGCACCATTTCTCCCAGCCTATATTCTAGTTTCATCACAATTCCAAATATTATGCGGTCTGTATGGGTTGGTTTGATACACTTTGGACAACGTGTCATAGAATGCAGCAACAACAACAGGCCTAAGGTTTAGAGATTTGTCTCTATCTAGTCCTTCTGTTTTCCTCAATGTTAATTCAAGATGACGCCTTTTAAACCTAGTCCACTAGGACTTGCCAGGCAGCTCATCCTTAAAAGGGTTTGGTCGTATTTGGAAAATTTGTGTGACTTTTGCTTTGAGATTAATAATCTCCAGCCCATGGCCCACTGCTGCCATTTTTTTACACCATTCCACTATCAAACCCTCTTCAACTACTATCAATACTATGGGAGGACCTTTTTTTAATGTAGTTGTTAAACCACCTAACCAGTTGTTGAGCATTTTCGTAGGGATTCCCCACTTTTTGGTTGTACTCCTTATTGACATTCCATTATCCTCCATATCTTTCAATGTTGAATCCATATCATCTTTCCTCCACTCACATTGAACTAAAACCTTCTTGCTTCTAGCAGCTGCATTGACCTGAATAACTGGCCCAGTTGGGTGAATACTTCTCTCGTTAGCAACTTGAGTGTCTTCATCCAATGGGAATGTAACTCCTCTTTTTTTCTGGAGGCATGGTTGTCTTTAGTCTCTTGGCGCCACGGCAGGTCCGCATTTGAGCTTTGTTCTTCATCTGCAAATCGCAACAAACACCTTTGAACATCAGTTTTGAAATTTGGAATCTTTTGAATCTTTTTAGTACAAAGTTAAAGAAACAAAGATCCTAAAGCATTGTACTAGACATCCCACTAACTTGTGTTGATTAGTAGAGAGGATTGCGGGTGGTGCAGCCTAACTGTCAAGATCTACTTGGACTTGTACATGATAGGTAGAGCAAATATAATTACTCGGGCATGCTTGCAGTGAGGTTGATAGTGTAAACTTTGTGCAGCAAGATAACAACAAAGACCAATAATAAGCTTTAATAATATTAATCACAAACAATACAACAATTGACATTCCATTTCCTCCATCTCCGTAATTGTAGTTTGTAAGTTCAATCGGAGAGGTCATAGTGATGCTCTGAACAGAAGATCTGTGATATTCAATGTTTGATTTGATAGTTTCACATTTTGATTTATGATGTTCTATGTTTGATTTGATAGTTTCATATTTTGACTTATGATTCATCTATGTTTGATTTTACAGTTTGAGAGAGAACTATTCTATGTTGTATGTGTAATTTTATAGTTTGGTTCTTATGATTTCCTACGATGTATGTTTGTTTTTTATGGTTTGACATTTGATAGTTTGTGAGGATAGCAATTTGATATTTTATAGTTAAGTAATTTCATATCAATTGTATAATCTTGTTAATCTAAAATTGGATTTTATATTTCTACCTATTTGAACATTCATTGTTATTCAGTTTAAAATGGGTCTATAATTTGAAAGTTCCAACATTTTACCCCTTGAACACAAATAGCAATGGACAAGAACACAAAGAACAATTAAGTTCAAATAATAATGGATAAGAGCTTTGCCAAAAGTCATTGAACAAGTAAAAGTGCATAGACTACTCTTCTTTTGTCATTTTCCATTGATGGGCATACAGTCAAAGGGTAGTAAACATGGTATGTAGGGTTGAAATAGGAGACTATTTGATAAAGGGTGACTAGACTAGGGTAGTGCATGCCGTGATCAAGAAAGATAAAAACAATATTAAGAGGATAGTAAACAAGAGACCTACGAGGACCTAAGAGACTTTATATAGTGAAGAGTCTTACTTGGAAGACCTAGAAGATTGTGAAAACAATAAACAAGAAGGGTTAGTGAGATGTCCTTATGATATGATCAAGTCTTTCCAAGGGTCTGTGTCATAGCTTCAAAAGATGTTCAAACATTACAAAGATCAAAAGGTCTCCAAAATTAGTTAATAGAGCATATAGTCCAGAGTTGATAGAGTATATAGACCTATCTAATACAGTACAAAAATTCTCAAAATGGAAACAGGTTTAATTTCTGTCTAGAATTTTATGACATAGTTTGTGATTGCCAAGTTGCATACACAACCTGTTAATAGCCTAGTTTATCTAGGACTGACCAAAATAAGCTATCAATCGTTAATAATTTAGAACTGGGGGGTCATAGCATTTCTATGTTTTGGTTTGGTTATATTTCAATGGTTGCTTCAAATACATTTTAAACAAAGAAACAATATAGTTTAATCCAAAACAACATTTTTTATGAGCAACTCGCCACCTTTTTTTCACATACTTTCTCATTAAAAGATATTTGTGTTTAAACTGTATTGTTGTTTGGTTTAAAATGTATGTTTTTTTGGTGTAATATGTATTGTTGTTTAGCTTAAAGTGTTTAAACTATATTGTTTCTATTTTCTGACACTTTAATCTAAACAACAATACAGTTTCAACAATTTAAGATAAAACACAATAAACAAAAAGAGCAATACAAAACAACAATATGGTCTAAACAATTTAAGTTAAAACAATTAAAATGAAAACAACAATATAGTTTAAAGAATTGAAGCTAAACATCATAAAATCAAAATAGCAATACACTTTAAACTTAAACATAAACATTTGAAATCAAAATAGACATTGTAGTGATGTTGGAATATTGAACTTACCTGAATGTTGATAGAACTCTGGATTTCAAAGCCTCTAAGAGTCTTGTGTATGGGATGTTGGAAACTTGAACTAGGAAATCTGGGGTTTATGTAGGAAAACTAGGAATTTGTTGTTTGTGATCTGTGCACTCTCATTTGATTGGTTCAAATAGTTTTTATTTCACTTCATTTAAATGATTTGATGGATGTTTATAAATTTGAATTTGGTAATATAAATATGGGAGGTGATTGATTTGGTTGAATGCTTATTTGCTCTGAATTGGTTGATTTCCTTTAATGTTTTTTAACAGCTTGATAGGTGAGCCTTAAAGCTTCTATGGTGTGAAATTAATGGAGAGTTGATTGATTTGGTTGAATGCTTGTTTGGTCTGTTTGGTCCAAATTTTAATAAATTAGTATCCTCTTGTTTTGACGGCTTGTTTAGTGAGCCTTACACCTTTAGTTGTGGTCTTTTTTTGTAGGTATTAAGGAAAAGGGACTAGTAGATGGGAATTTATCAGTCTTTTGAGTGCACTTGGGCATTACTCCATTTTTCTTGGGACTCCAACTTTTGAAAATATGCACCTTTTTTGGGACAGAAGTCCATGTTGGGTGGGATACTTTATATTGACTAAATATTTAAAAATGTTTATTTTAATTCAACTTGGAACTGAAGCTTGGTTGATCGCTGGTCATGTACTTGGAAGATATGGATGTATACTTTTTAATATAAAGTCTTTAATGTGATATTTTGGGTTGTGTTGCAAATCATGTTAGTTGCATTTATGTTTTAAAATCCTTGTAAATCATTTGTCTATGCCACCTAATATGAATAAAAAAATACTAATAAGTAAACAAATGTTATGTGTACATTGATTGGTCCCTATATGTGCTATTTTTTGAAAAATTTTAAATATTTAATAATCCCTGACAACCAAGTTGTGGGCCCAGTTTGGTCAACTCCTATACCACATATAGGAGCCTAACCCACTATCGGGCCCTCTCCCCTATTCACCAAGTGGGAAGTCACATCTTCATTGAAATATATGTGTATAAAACATGCTAAATTAATTCATCGTACTGCCATCCTTTTCCAACTTCAGTCTCTGTGTTCTCTAACTTTGCAACATTGTAGTGGGTTTGATAACCTACCTGAAACCATTGGGCACCTATCTGCTTTGGAAAAGTTAAGTTTAGATAATTGTACGAGTTTGGTGAGCCTTCTAGATAACTTTAGCAATTTATCTTCTTTAAAAGAGTTGAGTTTAAATCATTGTTTTGATTTAGTGAGCCTTCCAGATAACTTTGGCAATTTATCTTCTTTGAAAGAGTTGAATTTAGAACATTGTTCCAAATTGGCCAGCCTTTGAGACAACTTTGGGAATTTATTTGATTTGATAGAGCTATCTTTAAGGGTGTGTTCTAGCTTGGTGATCCTTCCAAATAGCTTTTACAATTTATCTTCTCTGAAAAACTTGAGTTTAGATTATTGTTCCAACTTGAAAAAACTTCTAGACAACTTTGGGAAATCATTTAATTTGGTAGAGCTAGATTTAAATAATTGTTCCAGCTTGGTGAGCCTTCCAGATGGCTTTGGCAATTTATCTTCTATAAAAGATTTGGATTTAAGGAATTGTTCTAGCTTAGTGAGCCTTTCAGACAATTTTGGCAATCTATCTTCTTTAAAATCATTGAATTTAACCTATTGTTCTAGCTTGGTGAGCCTTCCAAAAAGCTTTGGCAATTTACTTGTTTTAACAGAGTTAAATTTATACAATTGTCAACAGCTATCTGTGTTTCTAGAAATTTTTGGAAACCTTGCTTCTGTGGAGTGGTTGGTATTGGAAAATTGTGAGAATCTCTCAAATCTACCTCAAAATTTTGGTCAGCTAAAGTGTCCAAAATATGTGACCATACATGGATGTAGTGTATTACAAAGACTCTCTAGCAATTTTGAATGCTTGAGTTCACTGATTGCTATTAAGGCTTCAGAATGTCCTCAATTGGAGGGAAATACAATGGACAAGTTAGCGAAGATGAAGGGATGTTGATTGTGTGATACGAAGCATCCTCCCTAAGTTTCATCCTTCACATTCTATGAATGAAGTCTACTGCAGTTTGTTTAGGAAGTTTGTTTTGTTTTTAGTTAATTGTGGAACTGATGTCGACTATTTTGAAGACATCCATGACTATCTGTTAAAGTGGCTTTTATTTAAGTTTGTGGAGTTGGTTTAGGTTAGGACTCTAGTTGGTTATAGAAGTAGGGATTTGTTGCTCTTTTTGAGTTAGTTTTTTTTGGTTTTGGTTTTGCTAGAGAATGATGGAAAGTAGGGGAGCTTGTGGCATTGTAGAGGAGATTGGGAAAAATAGAGGTTAAGTAATACAAGTTCTGTTTGTTTCATAGTACTCATTGCTATAACAACTCTGGTTAATATTTCTAGTTAACTAAGTTAATCGAGATAATGTTTTGGTGTTGATTGAAAACTGGTTATAGTCATGTGGGTTTTAACCACTTGGAGATCTCTATGTTTTTTAATTTACCTATATTCTCTACTAACCAAAATAGAACAAAGTATACTATTGAGGTAAATTGGAGGTTGTTCTAAGTTTGAGCTGCATCAGTTTTAGTATCAGAGAAAAACAAAAATGGCTTAGAGGGGAGCTCATTTAGCCTGGGGTAGAAGAGGCAGGAGAAATGCCAGATTGAGGGGTAATGTAGATGATGAAGTGCTTAGAAGATTGCAAGCCCTTGAGGCACGGTTGACTCATGAGGATTTTGAGGAAGAACCAGAAGTTCAAAGGGGTTGAGGAGAAGCCATAGATCCCATGGAAACACTTATTAAGGCTTTAACCAAGCAAGGAACTAGAGTTAAGGTTAAATTCCCTAACTTTAAAGGTGAATTGAATCTAGAAATGTTCTTGGATTGGATTCAAGAATTAGAAAAATACTATGATATGGAAGGGATAGAAGAAACTGGCCCATGAAGGGTCAAAATTGCATCATCTAAAATGAAGTCTCATGCTGCTCGCTGGTGGGAGAATCTCCAGAATGCTAGGAGAAGGTAGGGGAAAGAGAAAATCAGATTGTGGCCTAAGATGTTAAAACATTTGAAAGCTAAGTTCATGCCCTCAGATTACCAATAGAGGCTCTTTAAGGAATTCCAAAATCTAAAGCAAAAGGAGTTAACCATATCAGCTTATACTGAAGAATTTTTGAGGTTGTAAATCAGGACTAATTTGCAAGAAGGTGATGAGCATGCAGCAACTAGATACATCAATGGGCTTAGATTTTAACTCCAAAATGAACTAGCCTTGCTCAAAGTGAATATTATGGATGAGGCATATCAATTAGCCTTGAAAGAAGAAGAAAAACTGAATAGGTTGGTCAAGGTGACAAAACAAAGTAGCAGCAATTCTAGTAGGGGTAGAGGAAGTTCCTCTAAATCAGCCAATGAAGAAGAGACAGAAGATATTGTGAAGCCAAACTTTCAAGGGAGGGATGGCTTTAGAGGTAGAGCAAGAGGATAACAATTTTTGGGAGGTTGGAAACCTTTGAAGTGTTTTATGTTTAATGATACCCACAGGGCTATAGACTGCCCTCAAAACCCCAAGAGAGCAATGATGACTCAGGAAGAAGAAAGGGAAGAACCTTGATAGAAGAAGTTGAAGCAGAAATGGGTGAGACCTTGATGCTTAGAATCTAACATTGGTTGCAGGTGACAAAGAGACCCCCATAGATGATTGGAGAAGAAATAGTGTGTTTTAAACACAATTTAAGTGTAAAGATAAGGTGTGCAAAGTGATTATTGATGGAGGGTCTACGTATAATTTGGTAAGTAAAGAAATGGTGCAAAATTATAGCTGGTTTGTGTTCCAAAACGAAATCCTTATAAAATTTCTTAGTTGAAGAAGGATCATAATTTGCTTGTGAATCAATCTTGCCTAGTTGACTTCAAAATTGGCCCTTATGAAGATAAGGTGTTTTGCGATGTAGTACCAATGGATGCTTGTCACTTGTTATTAGGTAGACCTTGGCTATATGATTGAGATGTAATTTACCATGGTAAAGAAAATACCAATGAGTTACAACATGAGGGTAAACTCCATATTTTGAAGCCTTTTAAAGGAGAAGGAAGAACTGAGATAGCAGCTTTGTCTTTAATTTCACTGGGCTAGAAAGAGTTTTTTAAAGAATCTAAGGAAGAGATTTGTTAACTACCTGCTCTACCCTTTAGAAAAGAAGAAATCTGATCAGCAAACAATCCCATTGGAGGTGCAAGAATTGTTGCAACAATATTCTGATATGATACCATCTGATTTGCCAGCTAGTTTGCCTCCTTCTAGAGGTATTACTCACCAAATTGATCTGATTATGGGTTCTAAACTCCCAAACCAAGATGCTTATAGGTTGCCTCCTCTAGAAAATGAGGAAATTAGACAAATTACTGAATTAATTGAAAAGGGGTTTGTAAAAGAAAGTATGAGTCCGTGTGTCACACTTGCTTTACTCTCTCCTAAGAAGGGGTGAAAATGAAGGTTATGTATGGATTCTAGAGCCATTAACAAAATCACTATGAAGTACCGATATCCACTACATAGAATGGGTGACTTATTAGATTGCTTGTCAGGTGCTAAAGTCTTCTCCAAGATCAACCTCAGAAGTGGATACCATCAGATTCAGATTCATGAAGGTCATGAGTGGAAAACAACCTTCAAAACCAAGGATGGATTATTTGAGTGGGTAGTGATGCCATTTGGATTATCCAATGCTCCAACTACCTTCATGCACACTATGAACCATGTATTTAGATTACACATTGGTGAATTTATCATAGTCTATTTTAATGATATCTTGGTTTTTAGTAAAACTATGGATGAACATGTAGAACATTTGAGAGTAGTGCTTGAGATACTCAGAGTTGAAAGGTTGTTTTTGATTATATAAGGCGGCTAAAACAAGGGGCCGAACCCTTACAGAGTAGCAAAAAGAAACCCTAGAGGCAACAGAACAAAAGAGCCTTGCAACAGTCACATCATAACCCGCTTAGTCAGCTTAGACAACATATACATCAACCGGTCTAAAGACAGAAAATATATGAAAAGAAGAGTATCAACAATATAAAAGAAACTACAACTAAGGAGAAGGATTCTCCCATCTTTTAGCCATGGATTCAATAAATTCATCCAACTTTTTGAAATTCTCAACCATGAGAAGAGTGAATTTTGCAAAGGTAAATTGGTATTTCTAGGGAGTGTTATTTTAGTAGATGGGTTGAGCATGGACCCATAAAAAGTTAAGGCTATTCTTGAGTGTCCTACTCCTCAAAGTATTACCGAGGTGAGAAGCTTTCATGGGAACTAGTAAATTTTTATAAGCGGTTCATTAGAAATTTTAGTGGCATAAGTGCACCCATTGACTAATTGCACTAAAGGGAAGGTCTTTACTTGGACAAAGGCAGCTGATGTGAGCTTTGAACATCTCAAAAGAAAGGTTACTGAAGCACCTATTCTTTCTATACCAGATTTTGAGAAACTTTTTATAGTTGAATGTGATGCTTTAGAGGTAGCTAATGGTGGAGTGTTAAGCCAAGAAGGAAAACCTGTGGCTTTGTGCACTGAGAAATTAAATGAAGCTAAAAAGAGGTATACCACTTATGATAAAGAATTCTATGTTGTGGTACAAGCATTAAAATATTGGAGGCATTATCTAGTACACAAGGAATTCATTTTGAGGACTGATAATCAAGCCTTGAAGTACATAAATTCATAGGGTAAGCTGTCCCACAAACATGCAAAATGGGCTTCATTCTTGCAAGCCTATACATTTGTTGTACAACATAGGAGTGGAAAAAACAATGTAGGGGCTGATGCCTTAAGTAGAAGATGCCATTTATTGGTTGTAATGAGTCATGCACTGGTTGGCTTTGAAGAAATGAAGGATGAATACATAAATGATTCCTATTTTGGCAACATTTATGCAAATCTAAGTAGTCAAGACCATACAACCATGCATCCATTTGAAGACTACCTTTTACTAGATGGCTTTTTATTTAAGGGGTCTCAACCTTGCATCCCCCTTGGATCAAGGAGAGAAAAGCTTATGAGAGAGATGCACTCCAATGGTTTGGGTGGACACTTTGGAAGAGACAAGACTTTTGGATTAGTGAATGAGAAATTCTTTTGGCCTCATATGAGGAGAGATGTGGACATATTTGTTGCTGCTTGTAGATTGTGCCAAAAAGCAAAAGGAGGACAGCAAAATACATGTCTCTACATGCCTTTGCCAGTGCCAAGGGAACCGTGGATTGATATTTCTATGGATTTTGTCTTGGGGCTGCCACAAACCCAAAGAGGACATGATTCAGTGTTTGTAGTAGTGAATCGCTTTTCTAAAATGGCTCATTTCATACCTTGTAAGAAGACAAATGATGCAAGTCAAGTGGCACATTTATTCTTTAGGGAAGTTGTAAGGTTGCATGGTATCCCAAAAACTATAACCAGTGACAGGGACACCAAATTTTTAAGCCACTTTTGGAGAGTCTTGTGGCAAAAGTTGGACAGCAAGTTGCAATTTAGTTTAGCATACCACCCCCAAACTGATGGCCAAACCTAGGTTGTGAATCGAAGCCTAGGCAATCTATTGAGGTGTTTGGTTGGAGACAATCCTCGACAGTGGGATTCGATGATACCTCAAGCTGAATTTGCCTATAATTCCAACATAAATAGGTCTATAGGTAAGTCTGCATTTCAAGTGGTATATGGTACAAATCCTAAGGGAGTGGTGGACTTAGTTGATCTACCGATGGAACCACATAACAGCCATGAAGCTTTAGACTTTGTAGAGCATATTAGAGCGGTACATCAACAAATTAGTCACAAATTGCAATCCATGAATGAGCAGTATAAAAAGAATGCTGATCTACATCGAAGAAGACATATCTTTCAAGGAGAAATGGTTATGCTACATTTGTGCAAGGAAAGATATCCCTGAGGTACCTACAACAAGTTAAAGCCCAAAAAGATTAGACCTTGCAAGATCTTAAAGAGGATAAATGATAATGCCTATCAAATTGATTTGCCTGGAGACTTGGACATCAGTCCTATTTTTAATGTTGCTGACCTTTATTCACATTCAGCTGTGACTAATGAGGATCAAAAGGAAGATGAGAAAAAGGAGAAGGAAAACACCAATTGGGCCAAGCACTTGCCAAAGAAGAAGAGGGAGCAGCTTGAACGAGTGCTAATACCAAGTTACTAGCTACTGATTTAGATCCTATAAGCTGTATTTTGTTAAATGGGAAGGTTTTCCGGATTCTTACAACTCTTGGATCGCCGAAGCTGATTTATTTAAGTACAACAGATCTAGTCTGTTTCATTTGCCAGAACCAAGGGGTTCTGATTTTCTTAGAGAAGGGGAGGATGATGCGGAGCATCTTCCCTAAGTTTTATCCTTCACGTTCTGTGAGTGAAGTCTGCTGCAGTTTGTTTAGGCAGTTTGTTTTGTTTTCAGTTAATTGTGGAACTGCTGTTGACTGCTTTGAAGACAGCCACAACTGTCCGTTAAAGTGGCTTTTATTTAAGTTTGTGGAGTTGGTTTAGGTTAGGATTCTAGTTGGTTGTAGAAGTAGGGATGCGTAGCTCTTTTTGAGTCAGTTTTTTTGGTTTTTGGTTTTGCTGGAGAATGATGGAAAGCAGGGGAGCTTGTGGCAGCGCAGAGGAGATTGAGAAAAACAGAGGTTAAGTAATACCAGTTCTGTTTGTTTCATAGTAATCGTTGCTGTAACAACTCTGGTTAATATTTCCAGTTAACTAAGTTAATAGAGATAACGTTTTGATGTGCTGATTGAAAACTGGTTATAGCTGTGTGGGTTTTAAGCACCTGGAAATCTCTCTGTTTTTTTATTTTCCTATATTCTCTACTAACCAAAACAGAACAGAGTATACCATTGAGGTAAACTGGAGGTTGTTCTGAGTTTGAGCTGCATCATTGTGGATATAGGTAGAAGCCTCATGTTGAAAAAGCGGTGGGAACAAGTGAAGGAACATTGTTCTTTAGTAGTGTTGTGGGGAGGAGAGGTAAACACTTGTGTTAAACTAAGATTTTTATTTCACTGGTTATGCACATCCTTGTTCTTATTGGGGGTATTCGTTGCATTGCAGGAGTTAGAGGGTGAACTGGAGGACCCAAGTGCAGATATAATGTGTAGAGCATTTTTTCACCGTTAGTCAAAATTCCTGCATGTTCTAGAGAATTGGCAGTACGGGGAGTCGCCTTGGCCGGCAGGTGAGGTAAAGCTGTGGTTCTTGGTATCCGGGTGCGATCTGACATCACCATCAAATAGCAGATGTTTGGAAGCAGTGAAGAAGAAATGGATAGAGGTGGTCTCTTTGGAGGGGGGGTCAGATGGTTCGTGGGAGGAGGAAGCTTCACGACTTGGACTTCATAGACCCCAACGATACACCTGGTTTTGAAGGATTTGAGTGCCAAAACAGTTTTGAGCAATTAATGATCTCTCTTATGGAACCCTTTCAATTCCTCTTGATGCACTGGGGGGAAGATTGATGATTGAAAGGATGTAAACTGAATACACCAAAATCCTATGCAATTCACTTAATTTGTCCCTGATTTGCTAGTGTTTGCCGCCATCTCTACTGTTGATTTTATGTTGAGACAGAGGCAGTACTACCTTCTTCAGTTGACAAGGCTACAGAGGACGAATTTCTGCTACCATGTTGTTCCTGTTTGTGTCTGTTGTTGGGTATTATGTGTTGTATCAGTATGAGAGGTTCATTTCAAAGATATTCAAACTATGTAACTCTCCCTCTTTCGGTAGCTTTGTATTGTGGGCTGATTCTGTTTGTTGGCCTATCTTCCATTAAAGGCTCTTGCGTCCTTTGTGTTCTTCTGTTCTGAATCAGCTAGTAGGGACACTCTAGAAAAAAAGTTGACTAAATACCACAACACAGGTCATCCGTATGTAATTAAGAATGAATCTCGTGTCCACATGATATTTACCAAATGGCCTGCGGACAAAAATACAGAGTTTAGTCGCTCGCGTTAGCTGGGCTCCCGATCGGTCGTAAAGCAAGGAAGAACACCTAATTAATAAATATGGTCAAATGTGGATCCAGAATGCTGGATAGACAATACGCGTTTGATGGTGACCTCTCACCTAAAAAGCCAACACATTGGCCATAACGTGCCAAAAGAATGCATCAATGGCATTGACTTAGGGACGGCTCTATGTAAATGTCATCCACTTTCAGAGTTGAACCGGTCAAACAGCCAATAGCATTTTTCTATTTCATTCACAACAAAAAGTGTTAAATATAGGAAAACTTTTCATTGGCCAGAATTTATCATTAAATATTGAAGTGGATGACATTTAAGATCAGGGAATCTGATCCTGTTTGAAACCTTGCTTTGACATGAACAAAGGTTGTCCAAATTTACTCCTCAGCCGTCTCCTTTTTCTACATATACTCTGTTTTGCTCTATTAATCAAGCATGTTTTTACCATCTCCCTCTGCTCTGGCGTTTGCTCCAATGGCTCTACGCCCATTTAAGTTTACCATTATTATTGCAGTGTTCGTTATCCTCTCCCCAAAGCAATGTCTGTGCCTCTCCAAATGTCATCCACGGGAATCTGAAGCTCTGCTTTCTTTCAAAGCAGCCTGGAATGGATCTCATTCTATTCTCCCTTCCTGGGTGAATGGAACTGATTGTTGTACCCTGTGGCAAGGCATATTTTGCGATAATCACACTGGCCATGTAAACTCTGTGGTGTTGTATGGTAGAAGTGATGTCTATGGAGGCATTATATCTGATACTCTATGCGAGCTTCATTTTCTCACCGAACTGGAGTTGTCTCAAACTGGATTAACAGGTACCCTTCCTCCCTGCTTGGGTAATCTCTCCTATCTTGAGTATGTTGGTTTAAATGATAATATGTTGAGTGGGATAATACCCTCTACCATTTGTCTGCTCAACAAACTTACTAACCTTTATCTCAGAGGCAACCAATTTAGGGGGAGCATACCATCTTGTCTGGGCAATCTTTCTTCTTTAAGTTTTATCTGGCTTCATGAAAATCAACTAAGTGGAAGCATACCGTATTCTGTAGGCAATCTCTTTTCTTTGAGAAACTTGGTTCTTTCTAATAACCAATTGTCTGGTCAAATCCCATTTTCCTTGGGTAATCTCTCTTCGCTTGTGCGCATGGATGTTTCCTTTAACCAACTAAGTGGGGCTATTCCTTCCTCATTTGCTGGTATGTCCTCTCTTATTGAACTCACGGCTAAGGGAAATGCATTCAATGAGAGCACTCTTTCTTGGGAATTGCCATCCTCTATAGAGGATCTCTCCCTCTCACTGGACTACAATCAAACAATTTCAGAAACATTGTTTGACAACCTTCCCAAGTTAAAAAAATTGTATCTATCGAATTGTGCATTAAAAATTAGTACAACTTGGATCCCTCCATTTCAGTTAGAATACTTAGGTTTGACATCATGTAGCATTGATGGTCCTATTCCACAGTGGCGTTCAACACAGTTCTTATTGGAGGAGTTGGATTTGGTTGATGCAAATCTTGTTGGAGAAATCCCCCCCTGGCTGTGGGATAACAGTCCTTTGAGATCCCTAAATCTCTCTAATAATCATCTTCAAGGTCCCATTTGTCCCAAAAATTCAACTTCCGGGATAGGCCTCTTGGATTTGTCTATGAATGCACTGTCTGGACGCATGCCATCTTTATGGCCTTCCAGTCTTGTAGTATTGATGCTCAATGGCAATTCACTTACTGGCAATATTCCTCCAAACTTCTGCAGTTTGACGGGACTTCTAAAGTTAAATGTGGCAAACAATAAACTTAATGGAACCATTCCCCAATGCTTGTCTAATTCTCGGCTTCTGATACTAAATTTAGGAGATAATAGTTTGGAGGGAAGCATACCCAATGGGCTATGCCCCTGGTCCTTGGTCACTCGCAACAATAAGTTAGGTGGGGTATTTCCGTCTTGGATAACAAGATGTAAGGAATTAAAAATACTCGATATTGGGAACAACTCATTTGCAGGGGACATTCCAAGATCAATTGGGAATCTCTCAGCTCTAGAAGTGTTGGTGATAAAGGGCAATCATTTCACAGGCAGCATTCCTTCCGATATTGGCCAATTAAAGCAGCTCCATATCTTAGACCTTTCATCCAACAACATATCAGGCTTCATTCCACACAACATTGTAACATTGCAAGCGATGGACATAACGACAGAGTATGGTTATATGCTGAATGAAAGTTATGATGCTCTGGACTATCCTGCTGACTATGTGGGATCTTATTATGATGATTTAGATATTATTATCAAAGGTACAAAGCAGCATTACCCATATATTCTTTCCGCCCTGAGATTCATGGATCTCTCACGAAATCAATTGAGTGGAGACATTCCGTCTGATTTTGGAAAGTTGACGGGCTTGAGGTTTCTCAATCTATCAATGAACAATCTTAATGGGACTATTCCAAGTAGTTTGGGGGAAATGAATCAGCTAGAGTCCTTGGACCTTTCTGCAAACAGGCTTTCAGGAAATATTCCTTGGCAGCTTCAGTCATCGAGCTCTTTGGCATCTTTGAATTTTTCTAGCAACAACCTTTCTGGTAGCATACCACAAGGAGGACATATGATGACATTTGAAGAGTCATCCTATTCGGGAAATCCAAATTTATGGGGATGTCCACTTCCAAAGAACTGTTCTTGGCCAGAATTTGCTTCTCCCCCTCCTAATTTTACTGCTGCTGATGATGACTTCAATGAAGAGAAAATACCATGGTATGAGATTGGACTGGGATTGTCTCATGGAGTGGGTTTTGCTGGTGTCGTCTTGTTGCTTGTATTGAAAACAAACTGGAGAAATAACTACTTTAAGTGGGTTGACATGATTTTGAAGTTTTTGGTTCCTCCCTTCCGCAATAGGAGCTTATGAAGGCCTACTTCTCTAAACCAAGATGATACAGGACATTCCTAAGCATTTTGGTTCCCGCGCTTGTTTTGTATATTAAATATTTCATATTGCTAAGTAAATAATTATAAAGAAACAGACCTTCTGAATCTTTAAAATATTGTTTTATCCATATAATGGTTGTAATGGGTTTCTATCTTTGTGTGTTATTCAATTTTGTATCTTACTATACCAGTGCTTCTAGCTAAAGAAAATAACAATAGTGTTGCAATGCTGGCATGATCTGGAAGAACTTATACATTCCTTTCAAGACAATTAAACCTGCAAATTTTAAATTGAGACTTCGATTCAATTTGCAGCATTCATCTTTAGCAAAAGCACATCTAGCAACTATTCAGGAGCTTCCCCTTGTGAAATTTTTTTTCTGAAAAATGTCTTTATTAATTTAGCAAACATTCAGGATCTCTATTTGAAAAAATCCTTATGAAGAAAGCCAAACACATAGAGACACATCTTTACAAAGTGCGGTGATGCTTTCCAGACAAAAAAAAAGCCAGAGCATGTGATCTTTTGCCGTAAAAAGAATTCAGATTGATTAAATCTAAGGCAATAACTCATTGTTTATGATAACCAATAATACTCAGCCCCATCATTTTTAGTACTAGTTTTTAACCTTGACTTCATTGTGTAGTAATGAAGTTTCATCCTTTACATAGTCTGCTCTGTTTTGTTTCAAAATTCTTATTCTAAGATATATGAAAATAGTGCTCTCTTTGCTTAGTACTTGAAAATTTTCAGCTCTCTTGCCACTTTGTTTGGATATGCACTGTACAACAGACGGTGATATGAAATTATTTTCTTGGCAAGAGTTAAGCAAGAATTGGGAAATGGTATATAGTTTCTTGCAAAATTGAAAATGTAAGAATATTTTTGAAGGATGGCATCATTTATTGAGCTATCTTTTCAGATGCATGTATTGAAGGAAATTAAAGTGGAATCTCTTCTTCATAAACCCTTCTTAACATTAAAAAAATTATGCAGATTACTCTGTTCTACAGTGAAAACTTTTAGAATGTTTTCCCCCAGACCAAAACTTCGCTCCTTTAGCAACCCACGAGTGCCAATAAACAAAAAATTCTATTGGACAACCGGCAGAATCCCTATTAATTGCCTATGACAGTTATATTTCTCAAAAACGGGAGACAACAAAAATCCTATATTCAAACTGACCGGAAAGTGGGAAATATTTAACATTAATGTGTCTCTTATACATAATAAAGAATTGGTAATCGGTCAGACTAGAGATCTTTCTAATGAAACTGGGAAGACTGAACAATTGATTTGAGAGCAAATCCAATTCAATCAATTAAGAAATCTCACCTAAAGTTTCACACTTAGGTTCTTCAACAGATTGAGTCGAACAAGGGGCATAAGATTTCCTATGATATTTGGAAGCCATTCAAGTCGTTCTATAATTTTCTTGAAGATCCAAACTCTCAGCGCTTTTCTTGGCAGCAGTCTGAATGGGGTTGACACCTTTTAAATAGCCGAATTTCTATTCCCTCTCCTCTGTTTATATTGCCATAAACATGTTCATTAAATTTAGACTGCAGGAAACATATGAAAATGATATTATTTTCACAATAACTATCCTTACAAAGTATGTAGATTTTAAGCACAGCTCCTCAATCTGAAGTTCATCAAGTTCAATTCAGACTTTCTTCCCCAAAAATAAAATAACAGAACTCTTCAAAAAAAAAAAACATTAAAAATAAAATATATAAATAAATTAAAATATCTTGACTAATAGCCTTGGTCTATTTAAATTTAAAGGTATTTTGACTTGTTTTACTCTATTATTCTCTCAAATATATTTTTCCTTCTCCCTCCCCCATAGGAGCAAAAATCTTTTGGAGAAAAAATAGGCAAACCAAAAGTATAAGATTTTTTCAAAAAATTAGGTAAAAATGGGGTAAAAATTGGATTAAAAAAAAATTAGAAAATAATTAATATTAATCTATATAATATTAAAAGTATTCATAATATAGTCATAACATATTCATAATATATATATTAATATTAATATATATAATATTAAAAATATTAATAGTAGTTTGGGGTGGTAGGGTGGGAGTCCTAGGGATGTGGAAGGATCGGGGTCATTGTCTCAGTGGGAGTGGAGTTGGTTGGACGACACGTTGGCACCGGGAGACAAGGTGGCAAGCAGAGGTTAACAATTTTAGGGGTCAATGTTTCACGATGAGGGCATTAATTACAAACTCTCAAGACTTATCATCTCTCTATAAGTTGAGCACTCACAAGCCAGTGATTAGATGGAGAAGACAGTTCTCACGTGGGGGCGGACGTTAAGAGGAATAGAGACAGGTTGTTTTGTCAGGCTTCAGGACCATGTCATCATTAGCAAGAATGCTTCAAGATTAGAGAGAGATATGCGGCTTTCCTTATTGAGTTCTCCCCTTCTATTTGCTTTGCAAGGAATGTCTGCAAAACCAGAGTTTCTGATATTTCCAGCAGAGTGGACTAGGTCCAGTAGAATGGACACCCCTGTGCAGTTGGTTAGTTCTAAGCAGCAGATGGCTTTTCTGGGAGAGATTACAGACCTCTGGCTGAAACAAATTCTCAACTTGCAGGACGAGCTGGTGCTGGGAGCAGTTAAAATGATTTTAGGGAAGGCTTTTGTGGAGGGAAGCGAACGCTACTAGGTAGACACAACTATCAGTTCTTAGTTTGTCGCGGCTCTTTTGGACTTGAATGTGGCCAAGACATGGGTGGAGACAGTTTCACAGTCTTTTCATCCCTAACATTCTCGGTTGGTTGGACGAAGGGTTAGCAGTGGCAACCTTTGGAGTGAGTCCGCCTTGACCGAGCGACATCCACCTTCTGTAACAACCAGGTAGTGTAGTTAAATACTTTCCTTTTATTTTGAACCTAAGAGGTGAAGATTTGGTTTGGTTTAGACAACATGCAACGACGGGGGCCAACTACCTGCTAAAGGTTTGTCAAATTCTAGAGACGCAAGGCTATGAATGGGTTGAGGAATTCAACCTCAAATTACACAAATTTGAAATAGAGGCATGAGTAAGCAGTCGAGTTATAGTTATAGTGTAGGGTCTATTCATAGTTCAGTGTTTGCTTAGGTTATGGGGCTTTCTGAAATCTAATGTTTCAATGCTATTTATGTAAGGGTCTATGAATACAGTTGTTTTGTAATATTTTCCAATATGTCATTACAAGGGTATGGCCCTGCGTGGCTGTTTACAGGGTTCAGGTGGTCCTAGGGGTTGATGAGATACATTTAGTAAGATGTTTTATGAATACTCAGACTCTGTTTAATTTTTGATAATCAATATACTGAATTACTATTACGTAGCAGAAAAAAATATTAATATTAGTATTAATATATAATATTATAATATATTCAATCTATTCATAATATATATATTAATATTAACATATATAATATATTAATATAAGATATAGATTAATGATATTAATATTATAATAGAATAATAAATACAAATAATATATTATATATTAATAATATTAATATTATATTTTAATATTATAATATAAAACTATTAATAATATAATATATAAATATAATAATATTTATATAATATATAATTATATTTATAATTTTATAATAAATATTAATAATATAATTAGCCGATAGGCTTTTATATGTGAGCATTATAGTGCTTGGAAAATTGTCTCACGCCGTAAAAAATTCACCCCAGAAAATTTTCTATTATTCCTATTGGCGTATTCCTTGAACCTCCTATGGGTGCAAGTGCTTATATATATATATATATATATATATATATATATATATATATATATATATATATATATATATATATATATATATATATGACATAGATATTATATTATAATATTATAAATATTATATAAATATCATAATAGAATAAATACTAATAATATATCATATATTTAATAGTACTAATATTATATTTAGTTTTCATAATAGCCTAATAATATTATATTTAATATTAATAATATTCTATTTAATATTAATAAAAGTCAATAGGCTTTTATATGTGAGCATTATAGTGCTTCAAAAATTATCTCACGTGATTAAAAAATTCACACCAAAAGGCCTAAAAAATTTCATGCTAGAAGCCATAAAAGAATTCACACCTGAAAATTTTCTAAACTCGCCAGCTCAGTTAGAGTAGAATCATTATTCTTTCTTTGCAGAGGAAATGAAATATGTGAAAACCTGACACCTGCAAACCCTAAACAAATGAAAAATCGTAGCATATATAAATGTATATATATTAAATGCAGGAAACCCTAGATGACAGTGCAATTTATATAAAAATCACGATCTTTTTCAGGGTAAAAATCATGGGCGATCATGATTTTTTTTTAAAAATCACAATTTTTAGTGATTTTTGCTTCTATGCCTTCCCCTACTATGTAGCTCGTCCATTTTTTGTGTCAATTCAGAGCGAAAGCCTTGTCATAGTCAATCCCTTCCTTCTAAGAAAACCCCTTAGCCACAAATTGGGCTTTGAACTTTTCCACACTACCATCTGCAGCATGCTTGATCTTATACAACCATCTCAAGCCCACCATAGACTTATCTTTCGGCTGTGGTACTACCTCCCACATGCTATTCTTCATGATGGAAGAATACTCTTCCACCATGGCATCCCTCCATACTTAGGGCATGGATGCCTCTTGAAAGCTAGAAGGCTCGTCTTTAATTAATTCACTCATAAGTGCCACATACTCAGAATAACGTTTGGGAGCTTTTCTCTGCCTGACTAAATTATGTGGATCACCAACATATTTGTGGGCCTCTCTCAAAGTCTACTCAGCCGCCCTGTTTCTCTTCTTCTCATTAATAAGAATCTACGGCTGAGGAATTATTTGTTCCTCCTTTTGATAAACCTGCTCGGCTTGCTTGCTCTAGTCTCCAGCTTGCGAGACTGAAGTTTGAGGGATTTGTTCTACTTCAACCATGGGTGATTGCTTCTCCTCATTCATCAAGCTGCTAGACTTCTAAAGAGCCCTCTCCTCCTCAAACTTCACATCTCTGCAAACAACTGTTTTCCTGAGGGCAGGAATGTAAACCCAATAGGCCTTAAGGTTTCACTATACCTAATGAGGATACCCTTCTCAGCAGTTGGTTCCAACTTGGTTCTCTTCTCCACAAGAATATGACAATACACAAGGCATCCAAAAATGCGAATGTGCTCCAAATCTAGTTTCTTATCGGTGAACGCCTCTTCTGGACTCAATTTGCCCAACACTTTGTGTTGGCTCCTATTCTACAAATACACGGTTGTATTGCAAGCTTTTGCCCATAAGAACAGAGGCAGATCTTGATCATGAAGCATGGCCTTGGCTACTTCAACTATAGCCCTATTTTTCCATTCAGCAACCCCATTCTGCTGAGGGTTGTACAAAACTGTCAACTCTTTCTTGATACCTTCCCGAGCACAAAAATCTTTGAAGGCATTCGAGGTATACTCGCCTCCATTATCAGACCTTAGTATCTTGATCTTCCTCCTTGTTTGGTTCTCCATGAGAGCCTTAAACTTTTTGAACCTACTGAAGACCTCATCTTTGTTCTTCAAAAAATATATCCATGTCTTCTTGGAGAAATCATCAATGAAAGTAACATAATACTCGTACCCATTCAAGGATATTATTGTCATGGGCCCACACACATCTGAGTGTATGAGATCCAAAATCCCTTTGGATCTAGTGTCGCTGCTTGGAAAACTAATCTTGACATATTTCCCAAGAGCATAGCCCTTGCACACCTTATACTTTTTTGTCTTCATCTCAGGCAGCCCTGTCGGTATTTTCTTGAGCACATTAAGTGCTCCATGGTGAAGATGAGCCATCCTCTTATGCCACGATTCTCCTAGCCCTCTACAATTACTTACCAATGCATGTGCTGGCTCAAATTGCAACCAAAACAAGTTGCCCTGCCTGACTCCAATCACTTTTACAACCTTGGAATCCTTGGGGTGAATATAGACTTTGCCCCTTTCAAAGGTCACGATGTAACCCTTGTCCTCCAAAGTAGAAACAGAGATTAAATTCTTTGTCATGCCAGGGACTTATAGCACGTCCTCCACCAACAAAGGTTTTCCAAACTCCCTCTAAAACTTGACCGTGCCAACACTAGTTGCATGGTACTTGGAATTATCTCCAAGCTCAATATAGAAATCCAACTTCTCCTCCAACTTAGTGAAACATTCTCTGACTCCCATCATGTGGCAAGAAGTCCTGCTTTCAATATACGATACTGTGTTGGCAATTAAACTTGACGGATAGACAATCAATGAAAACTTATTCTCAAATCATGTTGCAAACTCATCCACCTTTGCTATAGCAGCAACTTGCTTCTTCTGCTTGTCCTTATTTTTTTTATTCAGACACTGACTAGCATAGTGACCCAACTGATGGTAGGAAAAAACATTTTATCTTACTCAGATCTTTCTTCTGCCCACTCTTGGAAGAAGAAGCTTCCACTTGCCCTTTATTGAACTTCTGCTTACCCTTTCTTGCAAGAGCAATATTTTCTTCGTCTGATCTCCTCGATGACTACTTTCATGGATCTCCTCTTGAACAAAATCAGATCCCAAAGCCTCGCCTAGTTGGGTAGGCGATCTCTACCGACAACACACTTGACAAACACTTCCCAGTGCTTCGAAAAACCATTCAAGGCTATATGCACCAACTCATCATCAGCAATCGTCTCTCCAACAATAGCCAACTTGTCCCTAACCTATGTCAGCTTGGACAAGTAAGAGGTCACACTCTTACCCTTGGACATCTTAGTGTTATGCATTTTTTCCTTGAGCATCATCTTACGACTCTAATAGTCGCTTTGATAAAGTTTTGTGAGCACATCCCACATATCCTTGGTGGTGTCTTTCCCCAATAAATGAGGAATCAAATGATCTCTTACCCCATCAAGGATAATCCTCTGAGCCTTGGCCTCCTTAACTTCATGAGAATCTAGGGCAATAGGATCGTTTGTTGGAGGTGTCACCTTTGTACTAGCATAGATCCACAACCCGTTCTCCTTGAGAACGGATGTAATCCAAACATTCCATTGTAAGAAGTTGGACACACCCTCAAGCCTGTCCTCATATCGAACACTGGTTGCCATAGTCATAGAAGAAACTAGAGATAGAATTTTGATATTTTTTTCTAGAAATCTTCATCACAATTCTTGGCTTTGTATTCAGAGTTTAGCACTCTGATACCATGTTAATTTCTCATAACACAGCTACAAATTAATTTCTCAATAATTTTCACAGAATAGAACCAAAATAATTCTTGTCTATCTATCTAATTTATAACAATTAATACACTGGGTTAATTAACAGCTAATAATAGCAGAAGCAAAAATAACAAGGATCTAATCACAAAAATACAATAACATAGATATACCCAAGAAACCCCACTATGGGGAAAAATCTACAAATGTTGGATCTTCTATTCAGCCTCAACTACAACTTTCCTCATAGAATATAATACTTGTTGCTACAACAATCTTACATATATAGCCCTGTTGATTTTCATCAATATGCAAGAGAAAATAAACTTTCCTTAAACAACTTGGCCTTTCTTACACATAAAATCAATCTTGGTGTTATCTCCACCTCACAACTCCAGAAACATTCTATTAATAAAAAAGAAATCATGCTATTTCTAAATATCCAACTCGAGTTGCCCTTAAGCAACTTCCACCCTCCACATGGGCCCACCTTCCGAGCTACATAAAATCAACACTTGTGATGTGGATAAGGTTTGCCCTGAAGGAAACAAAAGAAATATAACCTTACAAAGATTAACAAAGAGAGTTGCTACTCACAAAAATTTTAGATAAAGAAAATATTTCTTGAAAAATAACTTTTTTACTTGTCATAAAAATTAATCCTATACATTCAAAATATAATATCCTTCTAACTAGCATACTTATATTCAAAAAAATATATCTAAAGTGTGTTGAGAGATATCCTTCTAGAGGCGTCTAATATTAGGATTAGTGATTAAAAAGTTAGGTACCTCGAGAAGTATATCTCTGAGCCTACTTTAGATATATTTTTTAAATATAGGTATGCTAGTACCATCCGCAAGCCTAATTCTAACTATATTATATAATTATATGAATCATTATAATTATATATTATAATATTATAATATAGATTAGATATATTATTATATTATATTATAATAATTATTAAATATAATATAATATTATATATAATTATTATAATTATAATATATCTAATAATTAAAATTATATATTATATTATATAATAATTCTAATTCTAATTATATAATATATTATATTTAGGATTAGAGTTAGGGGTTAAAATTAGGGTTAGGGTTACAATTTAGGTTAGAATTAGGGTGTTATGTTGGAAAAATGCACCCTTGGGGGCCTTTTCCCCTAAGGTTTATCTCCTGCATCTTTACATTGTATTTAGAGCATCCTGCATGATAATTCAGACTCTTGATGAGAAAACTCTTGGGCCTTGTGACAAATGGGACCTAAGGGGGACTATTTTGATGATCTCAGAACAAAGATAGGGGGTGGACTTGGGTGCTAGCGCCCTAGTCCAACCCTTTTTTGGGTTTGCCCTAAATTCAAATATTGGGTTTGTGACCATTATTTGGGTTCCAGGCCAACATCATAAGTTTTAATTATGAAATTCTTGCTGAGAAACTTTGTAGTTTCATATATAAGCATGTGTAGGTTATCATTTAGAAACTAGAAGATGTTTATGATTGTGAGCTATTGGCATACTTATGATTTTCATTATGTTGCAGAACAGAGCATTGTTATTGTGTTTGTTTTTGTAGGTTGGATTGCATCTTCTCCTCATGGCATTGAAGAGCACCTTCCTTCCATGAGAGATTCATCATCAAGGTGACATCTATTGTGTTTTATCATCATTATCATTTGGGTTTTTGCCTCTATCTCGTGGGATATGCACTCTCATCTGACAATAGTGTTCGGAAGACTTGAATGTCTCTCTGAGGCTTGACCGAGGCAAGCATCTAAACACCACAACCCTCTCCCATACTCCTTGTGATTGTAGGTTATAGGTATTGGATTGGAGAAAGTGGAGTTGTAGGGTAGATTGGAGGACATTGAAGATTCAGGATCAGAAAAGAAGTAGACATTGTGCGAGATTTTGGGACATGGGCGCTATCAATATTATCCTGCACATCCAAAGCTACAAAAGTACACTGGATAGTGATAATCAAGGTTTGTAGAGCTTTCAACATCCGGCAGAAGATTCCTCAGTGGACTAGGGTGCCATCAACAATGTCCTCCGCATTTGAATTGTCGAAAACTGAAGATACAGTGGAAATTAGTGTCGGAAGGAGATCGGGATTATAAAGAAAAACCTATACCTTAGACTTGGGTGCCATCACCATTGCTCTTGACATTTCTATTTTCAAGACTATGAAAAATAGTGAGTTAAGGTTCTCTGCTCTTTGTCTTATTTCAATAGCATCTGTTGTAATTTGCAGATTTACTTACTGTTTTGCTTAAATTAGGGTTTTAAGAGCATAAAAGAATTAATTAGGGATATTGTGTGATAAATTCTAAATTTCCCAGCTTCCCTTGTGGCAACCCAACCTAATAGGTGATTCTCCTCTCAAGTGGAGAAGCAACTTGGTTGAAAAGCCCTTGGAATGTTTAGTGGAAAGGAGGATTCAAACTAAAACCCCCATACACCAACAACCCCTCTTCCCCCCCTAAAAATTTTGGTGAACCCATGTTTTTGAACTTTTTGGCACATTGTTGAGTGTTCTTTCATAGATTTGCATTCATTCATCTTATTGCATTTGAAAAATTACAAAAGAAATTGACAAAATTTGAAAAAATTGGCATATTAGGCTTGTATTTTTGTAGAATTTAAAGTAATTGGCACTAAATTTAATTTAATTTCTGTTATTTTCATTAGATCTAATTTAAATTTCATAAATTCATCATTTACAATTCATTTACATTGCGTTTGCATGCTTGATTTGTTAAAAATTGCTTGAAAATTGTGCATTTTTTATGAAAACCTAGTTTTGCATGAGCTAGGGTTGTAGTCAAAATCTTGTTTTAGATTTTATTACCTTTTTAAAAAAATCATTAGGTCTGATTTATAATTGTAGTGTTGCATCATAGTGGCCTCCTTGCAAAATTTCATGTCTAGCGTTTGAAAACTAGTATTTTTCACTAGATTTGGCCTTATCGTCTTGTTAGATTTGCACTCAAAGCGTGTTGTAAGGGATTTTGCTACACTAGTTGACTATTATAAGGGTTATTATTTTCTATCCCTTCTCAATTTCCTTACAACACCCTTTTCTCTTGGGCATTTGCATTGAAATTTTATAAAAATTTGCATATTTTTGCTATATTTGCACTATGGTTTGACTTGGATTGGCACTATAGGTGTGTTGTAACATATTTTTTGTTATTAGGTGGATTTTATTACTATTATAAGTTTCTTTCCATCATCATTTCCCTTACAAAACCCTTTTCCCTACTTATTTACATTGAGATTTGATGAAAAATCGCATATTTTGACCTATTTTCACTAGGTTTCAACTTATTGATTCTCTAAAGTTGCATCAAAAGCATGTTGTGAAAGATATTTTTGCATCATTGGACTTTTATCAGATATATATAATTTTCTTTCCTCTTTGGAAATGTTTCACAACACCTTTTTTTCATTAGTTTACATTGAGAAAATTTGAAAAATCAAGCATTTTAGAGCATTTTTACATAACTTTTGCATTGGTCTCTTGCGTAAAGTTTTGAAAATCTTTGAAATATGGTCTCACATTCATCCTAGACATCTTGCATTTCAGATATTGCTCTCTACATTCATTAGTAATTGCAAATTTTTTCTTTATTTCATATCTTTTTTGTGAAATTTGGCATATTTGATAAAACACACATTGTGTATTTCAACACTAGGTGTTTGTACACTTTGTTCACATATTTTGAGCAAAACCTTTAAAACCATTAATTGGGCCTTGTTGTGTTGTACTCTTTCTGCCTACCCACTGTGCTTTTTGTGAACTCTATGTGTCTTTTAAAACCCATTTCCCTCAAACAAGTGCTTTGGTGCGAAATAGTCTCACTTATCATGCCTTGTCATTTACTTGATTGATTGTGAAATTTGTGAGTTTTACTAGTTAAAGACCTGATTTCCTTAGTATTCTCACTATGGATACTTCCTTGGAAGCTTTATTTGCATACATGATAGACATTGACATTTTTGCCAAATTTACTCATGAATATCCTCAAGTCTTGGAACAAATAACATACATTTATGATATTGCTACTTCTATGTGTTCCACATATGAAACTCTCTGCTATATATCTGATTTTGATAGCTTCACAAATCTCGTGGGAATATATCCTTTGATATTAGATGATCTCACTAAATTCATAGCCAAAAATACATTTAGTAGTGATGACTTCATAATGATAGATGAGCCCTTAGATGACCTTATCTCTATGAACAAGAACATTCCACTAAGACTCCTATTGCTAAAACATGTGATGACAACTTAGTTCTACCTTATGATCTCTCTCCAAAAGTTGTTCCTCCTCATGAGGACACTTTGATGTAAGAGGATGATTTAATTGACAACATCATACCACCAAATCTTTATTCTAATGCTCCCTCTGGCCAAGATGAAGCATTAGTAAATGAAGAGCCATCACTTTTCCATTCCAATGCTCACTTTGGCCAAGATGAAGCATTAGTGAATGAGGAACTCCCTTTAACAAAGAACATCCCATGTATAGATAATGAGAATTCATTTAATAATAATCAAACTCCTACCGTAGTGCATGAAACCTCTAGAGATCATCCTACCAACTTTCTTCCTTTAGTTGATTGTTCACACACCTTGGATATCACTAAGGAGGAGAAGACCCTTACTCTCCCTTCTTCAATTGAATATTCAAGTCATTTGGACATCACTCAAAGCAATTTTCTTCTTTCACCTCCTAAGAAGATAATGAATAGGTGTACTATTAAGCTCCAACAAGAAGACATTCCACCCAACATTGAGTCAAACCAAGAAGCATTTAAGAATGAACAAAAGAATAATGACAAAGATTCGGCAATGGTACCTTACACACCTATTCCCTCTAGTATTCAAGATTGGAAAGAGGATGATTTGATTGTTGATAACCTCTAGCATGAATCTCTCTACAAGTAAGTATTTCTAACCCTTTACCTCAATGTTGTGCTTCCCCCGTGATGTGTTATGTGTTGTTAGGCCTCCTAGGATGACCCTTGATTCTCTTGTAAGGTCAAGGATACTAGGAGACCGCCTCTATCATAGCCTTCTTCTATTTGTATCATCATTCTTCTATATTGCCTCTCCTCTATTTTCATTGTTGTGTGTTGTGTCTTACAGACATAGCGTTGCAGTTGGTGACTTGGGGGCACCCTTCTACATGACTGTACCTAAGGCACTTGTTCTCCTCTCTGAATTATTGTTTACCTTCCTCTAGTGTTTCCACCTAGTGGGGATGATGAAAAACATATTATACTGATGCGGACCTAGTGTCCCTTTAGTGAGTAATAAAAAAATAGACCTAGTCTGTTACATGATGACGGGGTTGTTACATATTATCTGATGCTTGGCTAGTGGAATCACTCCATGTGATTTCTCTATTTTGATGTTGATGTCAATGTTATTTTATCTTGCTAAGAACACTTTAACAATACCACTGCTCCGCACACTATTATTATCTTGGATTTCACCTTGCATGGCTTTTTCATGTAAATGATCATATGCATCATTGTTTTTCATGTTTATGTGGATGCTAACACCTTTCTTACAGGAAATTGTCTATTTGTGGGAACATTTGGTGATTGTAAAGTACATGTCACCTCTGGGGAGCATGGGCTTTTCGAGAGCTCGTGTTCCCTTGTGTATTTTCTTCCTAGCTTAACGTTCTTGATATCGATATGTGATATCAACCACATTAAGGTGGGGGCATATATAAGGTAAGTTGTCTATTGTAGATGATAGTAAAGTGTGTTTGAACAATTTGAAAATCAATCACAATCATTTAAGCCCTCTGTAGAGGTAGGATATTGAGCATATCCTTTTATCTTAAGCCCTTCTGTGGAAGGCGAGGATGGTGTATTTATCGAGGAGATTGCACTATCCTGTTATTTTAAAAAGTCCTTTGCAGAGGCAGGGAGAGGTTCTGTGACTAACTCAACCCTTAAGCATGTTTTCAGTGATTTTTGTGGTGAAGTGCAATCATTGGTGTGTGCTTGTAATGTGCCTGAGATGGTGATGAACCTAGCAATAGTTTCACTCCATTGATTATTTTTCATGTTTTCTCCATGTCGTCCATGTCTGTGTGTATGGTGTGTTTGTTCTCAAAGTGCAAGACCGGTGGCGATGAGCTCCTCTACACTTTGGGATTTGTTTGGTGTGTTTGTTCTCAAGGTGCAAGATCAGTGGTGATGAGCTCCTCTACACCTTGGGATTTAGTTTGGCATGCCTTTTCCCAAAAAGTGCAAGACTAGTGGCGATGAGCTCCTCTACACTCTTTTGGGATTTGTTTGTTCACCTTCCTTGTACTTGCATTTTGCATTTCATATGGAAAAATCAAAAAGAAAATAATCACTACATTCATTGTATTCTTTGTGCTCTGCATGTCTTGAATGTTGTATTCTCCATGTTTTGCATGACTGTAACTGTCTTCTCTGTGTTTTGCATGCTTGTTATTATCTTCAATATGTTTGGCATGTCTTCTCTGTGCTTGGCATGTTTGTTGTGTTTGTTGACCTTACTTTAATGCATGTATTGGCCTTGCATTTATACATACATTAAAGTGGGGGCTAAATGTTATGTTAGAAAAATACACCCTTGGGGCCTTTTTCCCTTAAGGTTTAGCTCCTAGGTTAGATTGCATTTAGAGCATCTTGCATGATAATTCAGAATCCTGATGAGAAAACCCTTGGGCCTTGTGACAAATGGGACCTAAGGGGGACTATTTTGATGATCCTAGAATAAAGACAGGGGGTGGAATTGGGTGCTAGTGCCCTAGTCCAACCCTATTTTGGGTCTGTCCTAAATTTAAATATCAGGTTTGTGACCGTTATTTGGGTCCCAAGCCAACATCATAAGTTTTAATTACAAAATTCTTGGTGGGAATCTTTCTAGTTGCATATATAAGCAAGTGTAGGTTATCATTTAGAAACTAGAAGATGTTTATGATTGCAAGCTATTGGCACACTTGTGATTTTCATTGTGTTGTAGACCAGAGCATTGTTATTGTGTTTACTTTTGTAGGTTGGATTACATCTTCTCCTAATGGTATTGAAGAGCACCTTCCTTCCATGAGAGCTTCATCATCAAGGTGACATCTATTGTGTTTTATCATCATTATCATTTGGATTTTTTCCTCTATCCTGTGGGATACACACTCTCATATGACAACGGTGTTTAGAAAACTTGAATGTTTCAAGCTGGGGCTTGACTGAGGCAAGCCTCTAAGCACCACAACCCCCTCCCATAGTCCTTGTGATTACAAGTTACAAGTGTTGGATCTAGAGAAAATGAAGTTGCAGGGTAGATTGGAGGACATTGAAGATTCAAGATTTGAAAAGAAGCAGACATTGTGCGATATTTCAGGACATGGGTGCTATCAACATTGTCCTTCGCATCCGAAGCTACATAAATAGACTGGACAGTGATAATCAGGGTTTGCATAGCTTTTGACATCTGGCAGAAGATTCCTCAGTGGACTAGGGTGCCATCAACAATGTCCTCCACATTTGAATTGCCAGAAATTGAAGATACAGTGGAAATCAGTGTTGGAAGGAGATCGGGATTATACAGAAAAACCTGTACCTTGGATTTGGATGCCATCACCATTGTCCCTGACATTTCCATTTTCTAGACTGTGAAAAATAGTGAGTTAAGGTTCTCTACCCTTTGTCTTATTTCAATAGCATCTGTTGTAATTTGTAGATTTACTTAATATTTTGCTTAAATTAGGGTTTTAAGAGCATAAAAGTATTAATTAGAGATATTGTGTGATAACTTCTAAATTTCCCAGCTTCCCTTGTGGCATCCCAACCTGATAGGTGATTCTCCTCTCGAGTGGAGAAGCAACTCAGTTGAAAAGCCCTTGAAATGTTTAGTGGAAAGAAGGATTCAAACTAAAACCCCCATACACCAACAACCCCCTTTTCCCCCCTAATCATAGTGTTACTATTAGGGTTAGGGTTAGGAATAGAATTAGAGGTAGTGTTAGGATTAGTGTTAGTGTTAGGGTTAGGGTTAGGGTTAAGGTTAGGGTTAGGCTTAAAAATATAATTAGGGTTCAAATTAGAGTTGGGATTATCGTTAGCATTAGGGTTAGTGTTATTATTAGATTTACAACCAAAATTATGGTTAGAATTATACTAAATAGGGTTAGATTTAGAAATATGGTTAGATTGAGGAATTTGAGGCTTATAAAACACTATTAAGTGCAATCTTATGGTTGTGGTTAGAATTAGAGTACCTATTTTTAAGGAATATTTTAATCTCAATGTTGAACCCTAACCCTAATTCTAACAATAACCCAAACCCTAATACTAACCTTGATTCTAATTATAACCCTAATTGTAATTATAATCCTAACATGAAGCTTGACTCTAATTCTAACCATAATCAATACCTATATACAACCCTAGTTCTAGCCCTATCTCTAATTCTAACCATAATTGTATCCCTAATTCTAAACCTAGCACTAACCCTAACACTAATCCTGATTCTAACCCTAACCATAAAATTGATTGTAACTATAATTTTAATTCTAACACTGATTTGAACCCTAAGCCTAAATTTAATTCTAATTGTAACCCTAAATCTCACCCTAACCCTTTTTCAAACTATAACCCTAATTTTAAATGTAATTCTAACCCTAATCCTAACTATAATTCCAACCATTACTCTAATTATAACCCTAATCATAACCATAACCCTAACCTTAACTATAACCTTAATTCTAATCATAACCCTAAATCTCACTCTAACCCTAACCCTTATTATAACCCTAACCATAGTTTTGACCCTAATTCTCATTCTTATTGTCACCCTTCTTTAAACTATAACCTGAATTCTAATTACAATTCTAACCCTAATTATATCCCTAATTCTATCTACAAAGCTAATAATAACCCTAATCATAACCCTAAACCTAGCCCTAACCCCAACCCTTATTATAACCTTAACCTTGACCATAATTATCATTCTAATTATCACCCTTTTTCAATCTATAACCCTAATTCTAATTGTAATTCTAACACTAAATCTAACCCTAACTCTAGCCCTAACTCTAACCTTTATTGTAAGCCTAAACATAGATCTAATTTTAACCCTAAGGTTGATCCTAATTGAAACCCTATCCCTAACCTTAATACTAAAATTAGCCCTAATTATAACCCTAACCTTAACTTTAATTCTAACATTAAACCTAATTATACTTGTAACCCTAATTATAACTCTAACCCTAACCCTAACCCTGATTCTACTCGAACTATAACCCTAATTCTAAATCTAATAATAACCCTAATCCTAATTCTAACTATGATTTTAACCCTAACCCTAACCCAAATTCTAACCCTAACTCTAGCCCTAACTGTAACTCTAATGCTTACCCTAATTTAGTAACCCTAATTCTAACTCTAAGCCTAACGTCAATTCCAACCCTAAACCTAATTGTAACCCTAACTTGATTCTAACATTAATCATAATTTTAACCCTAACCTTAACCCTAACCACATTGGTAATTGTAATCCTAACTCTAATTCTAAACATAACCCTAATCCTAATTGTAAACCTAACCCTAACCCTTATTCTAACCCTAAGCATACCTCTAATTTTAACCCTAACCCTAACCTTAATACTAACATTAACCCTAATTGTTCAAACTCTAAGCCTAGCTCTAATTTGAACCCCAACCCTAATTGTAACTCTGATTCATACCCTAATTCTAATAGTAACCAACCTTAATTCTAACCCTAATTCTAATAGGAACCATATTCCTAACTCTAATCGTAACCCTAACCCAAATTCTAATCATAACCCCAATTCTACCCTAACTATGACCCTAATTTTAAATCTAACAATAACCCTATTTCTAACCTTTACCTTAATCCTAATTCTAACTATGATTTTAATCCTAACACTAATTCTAACATTGGAGATTATGGATAGGGTTAGGGTTGGATCATTTCAAATGCTTTCATTGGTACAATATTAATTCCCATATTTATATTAATAGATAAAACCATTGGTGTGGAGTAACTATTTAAAGACGTCATTTGACATCATCAGACAAACATATAATATGAAGTATTTTAATGAATGTACATTGCCACCTTAGTACTTGTACATATAAGAATAGTATTTGTCCACATAATATTCTTATCTATTTCTTTGCAAATACTCGTAGCCTTCAAAATTACACAAATCATTCATATCATGGTTGTTTGATTTGAGTTCCACAAATCACTCATGTTTTGTTTGGATGTCTTAGCTTTGTTTTAGGATCTTGCTTTTTTAAGCCCAAAACTACACTCTTTTGGTTCTAAGTTTGCTTATTTAAAATCCAAAAAAATCATATATTAAAATTTTTAGTAACTATTGTAATAAGCTTGTAGTCTAAATATTTTCATAATGTGAGTGCATTTCTTTCCACTTAGTAATCTATTTTATATTGTGTTGTGTGAAATTTTCACAATACAATTGAATTACATACCAAAACTCATTTTCTTAACACTTATATTTTCATTTAAGCCTTGGAAATGTGAGTTCTTGTTGAAACAATTTGGTCTGTAGCTTGTTAAACACTTTTTCATGGCATTTATTCTTCATATTTGTTCACTAAAGGTTCAATGAGTCATGTCCAAGAAAATTGACCATAGGTACTCTTCTTAGGAATAAGGTTGTCTCACCTAGGGTCTAAACATTATAAAAATGTATATTAAAATACTAGCTTAATTGAAATTAATTATAAATAAATTATATATTTAACACATTCCTCTATGGAAATTTAAGATGATAATATTAATTCAATTAAAATAATATTTAAAACCCATTATTCTTACCTTTAAAAGAATAAGGTAAAAAAGATTAAGGACCCATCTACAATTAAAATTAAATAAAAAAAATTAATCCAAAATGAATATGGGAAAAGTAAAATCTAAATATGAAGATATGACTAAATAACTATTTATTTCAAAATCTTAATCAAATACTAAAAATGAATACAAATTTAAAAACACCAATAAAATTTTAAAACAATTACTAATTAATTAATTACTAAGAAAACGTCATTTAGTAAATATTTAGATCATAATTTTAATTTAACATTATAAAAGAATTTAATACTTAAGAACATTTCTAATTTTTTAAAAATAAACTAATACATCATATCACTTTAACTTGAGTCCAAGTCGCTACTTTTTAAGAGTTAAATACTTGCTAAAATATTAAAACATAACATAAACACTTTTTTTTTTACCTAATCCTTTCATTTTCTCCTAATTAATTTTGTTCTGCAAGTTTTATTTTTGTGCAGAGAAGGAGGTTATGCAAACAGAGAATAGATATTTGGTTTTGAACAATTCATTTGTCGTTTGAGTATAGTGTATCTTCAGTTAGTGAACCTTTGTCGATAAAGGTAAGTCATACTTAATCAAGTTGGTTTAAGTTTATTTTTTGACTCGACAAGTTGTCGAGGTCGAACGTTTAGAGTCTTTTAACATGTTTTTAACATCAGCCTAGTCATTTTTGTGAATTCAATGTCATCAAGGTTGAATTTTAGTCATTTTTGGACTAAGGCGATCTTTTTTTCAAAACATCATTCTTTGCGTCATAAACAATAATATGTTGGCATCTTCAATGACGAAATTGGAAGAAATTAAAATTATGTTTCTTGTTGAAAGTTTTTAACATCGAATTTTTCTTATTTTATCAAACTGAAAATGACTCAATTTTCTCTAATACGTGAAAGGGCAGTTTTCTCAACCTAATCACATATTGTGCTTAATGTGTGAGGCAATGTAAGTATATGTTACATTCTTATAGTCACTATTGTTAATAATATCTATTTTTTTAAATTATTATAAGAAAATATCTTTGAGTGGAATTTGAAGATAGTGGTTTATATGTAACAACCTTCTTTAAGAAGAGGCGTTCACCTCTTAACTATTTCTTAAAACAAGTAATACTTATAGGGAGGTCATTGAGCAAATAGGAGTGGTGTTTTATTACCACGTTCCCACTCAAATCATATGCTAAATCAAAGAGCGTTATTAGGCTCGCAAAGTGGAGGAAACCATGGCTAGTGGAGTCATTAATTGACTTTATAGTGTGAGTCAGGGAGATAGAGGGGATGGTTATTAGGGGATAGAAAGGGAGGCAGTAGCTTAGAAGAGAAAAGTGTTGGTTGAACAAAGAATACCATTTCAATTTGAAAGGTAAGAGCCAAGTCTTTTTATATGGTTCATATGTTTTCTTTCTAAAAACATGTTGAATGAAACTCTTTAGACAACAGTAACTTTTATTCTCTTATGAGAACATAGGAATATCATTAGAAGAGTGTGAAATTTATGAGATTTTTAAAGACTTAAAGCTGAGTGATATCATAAACTTTATATATAACGTAGAACTCATGATCAAATAGACGATATTATATAAGTCACTATTAGCAATTTGTTGAGGATATGTGTATCAAATCTCAGAGAAATTAGAGATGTTTGTAACTAGACAATAACTAGAGATACAAGTATATTTCTGTATCCTTTATACGTAGATCTTAGCCCTTGATTTCACTATGAAATCTCAACCCGTGGATTTCATCTTGAAATTCTAGCCATTGATCCAAGATCCTCCAAAAATCTATAAATAAGATGCCTCTCACAACTATTTTTACACTTGAACACTTACGCTACACATTACACTTATCATACTCATGCTCTCAAAACCACTTCACTTCCATAGCCAGATTATAGCCAATTTGTAACCAATTTATAGTCAAATCCTTGCCTCTATTATGTTGATATTTGCTTGAGCAATCCACATTGATTCACATTGGGTAAAGCTAGGATTTGTAGTTGGGTGCATGCATTTCCTCCACCTTAGCAAGGAGACTAGAATGGAGAAGATTTAAAGGTATAAACACTTGTTTTGGTTTTCTTTATGTTTCTAACACATTCATTATTTCAATATCTTCAATATGAACCTAAACATTGATAATGAAAAATTCAAACATATGATTAGTCATTTATGAAAGTTAATTTGACTTTAATGGAAATTCACATTATCTAATCTAAATTATATCCTTATTTTGTTGACCTTACACTATTATTTATTTATTATATTGTCTATAAAAATTCAAACTTTCAATAAATCTATTCATTTGAAAAGAAAAACAACACAATTAGGAAAAAAAACACACAAAGTCCAAACATTAAAAATATAAAATTTCAAAAATTATTTAAATTCAAAGAATATTACCACTTACGTGCCCTTGATAGAAACTAACAAATTCTGCCCCATACATCCCAGGAAAATTATGGACACTCTAGAAGAAAAGTTGACTTGGACCTCAACATAGGTCATCCCTATGTAATTAAGAATGAATGAAGAGTTTAGTCATCTGTGTTAGCTGGGCTCCTGATCAGTTGTAAAGGAAGGAAGAACACTTAATTAATAAATACGGTCAAATGTGGATCTAGAATGTTGTATAGACAATATGAGTTTGATGGTGACCTCTCATGTAAAAAGACAACACATTGGCCATAATGTGCCAAACAAATGCATCAATGGCATTGACTTTTAGGGTATCTAATCCTACTTGAAGCCTTGCTTTGACATGGGAGCATGACTCGGACAAGTAGAACAAAGGTTGTCCAAATTTTACATCCTCAACTATCTCGTTTTTCTACATATACATGTTTTTACCATCTCCCTCTGTTGGATAATGAAATATTGTGTAAATCATTGATTAGTTGATTGTTATGGGTAGTTGTAGAAATAGTTGTAGAATTTAGTTTTGGGAATTAGTTGCATTTTAATTATATATATTTATGTACATTCCTCTAGACAATATATGAAGATTTCTGGTTCAGTCTTCTATTTTGTATAATATTTTTCTACTCCTCCAATATCCTTCAATTGGTATTAGAGCACTGGAGCGATTCAATGGCATTGGAGTGATGTTGCATCTGAGTGTTTACATGTGCATTTGAATGTGAAGATGACTGTGTATTGTTCTCCGGCTACTCTAACATGAAAGACCCTGAAGATGTTCACAACAGCAATGGTGTAGAGATCGTAAGAGTTTGCAGAGCATAGTTATCAAAGTGCACAATGTTTCATTTCTGTGACTGCGATGGAAGGAGTACGACAAGGCATAAAGGCGACCTTGAAATCTGTAGAAGAATTGTTGGTAATATTTGATTATACTCTTGAACATGTTGTGAAAAGAAGGTAGAATTATTTACTGTTGTGCATTGAGAATAGATTGCAGTTTTATTTTTATAGTTGTATGAAAGAGGAGATGGTGCAGTTTAGTTTGATAAAGTTAACATATACTATGTGGGACCGAGGATTTTTTGAATAAGATTTTTGAGAGTTTTTTTTCATGGAGTGTAAAATGTAAAGAGATAAGATGCAGATCTGAAATTTTTTGTGAGGCTGATTAGAAGTAAAGATTGCTAGAAGCCATTGTTGAAGACATAGGTGAAGATATAGAAGGAAAATCAAGTCGCCAAAGGAAGTTGCAGGTTGAAGTGAGAACGCTATTGTGGAAAAAGAAGCCGATGTCAAAGAAGGAATAAGACAATACAAACATAGGAAGGTTGATTTGAAGCACTTATTTTGGAAAAGCTACAAGGTATTGTCTTTTAGTTGCATACTTTTAGGCCCATGTTTGTTTAAAGTTGCAGAAGTATCAGTGATCTAGGTTTGCATATTTTTTTTAAAAAAGAAGGGGTGATACTTGTTCTAAGGAGGAACCACTGCAGTCTTAGATTGAAGGTGGGTGTTAAATCCTATGATAAGGTAATTGTTGAATTGTGTCTAAAGAAGTACTTGAAATTATAGTAGTCAAAAGGAAGTATCATTTTGTAGATCACAGTTTTTACCAGAAAAGGTTGCTGCTACCAGGAGCTTGAAAGTCAATAGGAAGTGGGGTCACACCAGTCCAATAAAAGAGATCACTAGAAAAGTCCTTTTGTAAGTGTTTATTGAAGCTGTACATAGTCAAGGAGATGGAGGAAGTTGTACCCATTTGCAAAGGAGATGTTGAAGTAGTTGCTCAAGTCTAAAGAAATTACAATCGAAGGAAGAGTGAAACCACCAAAACTAATCGATATTTGAAGACAAGTGCAACAAATTCAAGGTAAGTAAATTATTCATTTTTCAATGGGGAAAGCTAAAAGAGAAAAGACAGAAAAAGATTGGCAAAAAGAAAGCAATGATTGGGAAATAGAAAGAAATGAACTATTAAGCAATTTGAAACAAGTTTCAATGGAAAATACTAGACAATGGATGCAAATTTCTAATATTAAAATTGATTTGATTAATGTTAATGAAGAGTTAGAAAAAAGATTGAAGTTGTTTGAAGAAATGAAAGAAAAGATTGAAAGGTTAGAAGAAGAAAACAGTTTGCAAAAAGAAAAAAAAATCAAAATTGAAAGAAGAGAATGAATGTTTGAAGATAAAACCATTGGTTTATGATGTTATTTTGTGATACATGTGATTTTTGTGAGAGAGTTGAAAGGTCGTTGGATAAAGAATGCAAAGTTGAAGATAATAAGAATATTGGATCAGTAAAATTTGCTAACATAGCTAGTTGTTTTGATGATAATGTTGGTTTGAAAATCATGAAGAAAATTGGTTATAAAGGTGAAGGTTTGGGTAAGCACGAGCAAGGAATCAAAGAGCCCATTGAGTTGTTAGTTGTTAGGCCTAAGTATGAAGGTCTCAAGTATAGAGGTAAAGGAAAAGAAAAGGAGATTTTACATTGTTCCCATTGTAATAGAGAAGGACATAGAAAAGAAATTGTTGGGATTTACATCCTTGCAAAATTTGTGGTTCGACAAATCATTGTGAAAAGACATGTTGGAATAGAGAGTTAAAAAATGAACTATGACAGGTTGTTTGAAAATGAATTGTGGTTGGATAAATGTATTTGATTGGAAAAAGGTCATACGTATGTTTAGAATGCTTTATAGACATAAGTCTTTGCATGTTGAGAAAAAAGAAAAAGAATTGAATAACAGAAACAAAATAGCTGAATACAGTGAACAACCAAGTGTAGAGAATAGTGAAGAAATTGAATTGTTCTAGCATAGTGTAGAAGCACGAGGAAGACAAGGAAGAGAATTAAAGTTGAGTGACTACCACAGTAGTGAGGGAGAATTGAAAGAGGAAAGATCAGTAGATTGTGAATATGATTTGCGTCAGTAGACTTAGTGTTCTTCCCAATGTTCATTATGGGGAAGAATGTTGGATAATGAAACATTGTGTAAATCATTGATTAGTTGTAGAATTAGTTGTAGAATTTAGTTTTGGGAATTAGTTGCATTTTAATTATATATATGTTATGTACATTCCTCTGGACAATATTTGAAGATTTTTGGTTTAGTCTTCTATTTTGTATAATGTTTTTCTACTCCTCCAATATCCTTCACCATCTACTCTGGAGTTTGCTCCATTGCTTCAATGGTTGTACACCCATTTAAACTTTTACCATTATTATTGCAGTGTTCATTATCCTCTCCCCAAAGTAATGTTTGTCCCTCTCCGAATGTCATCCATGGGAATCTGAAGCTCTACTTTCTTTCAAAGTAGCCTGCAATGGATCTCATTCTATTCTCCCTCCCTAGGTGAATGGAACTGATTGTTGTACCCTATAGCAAGGGATATTTTGTGATAATCACACTGGCCATGTAAACTCTGTGGTGTTGTATGGTGGAAGTGATGTCTATGGAGGTATTATATCTGATACTCTATGTGACATTCATTTTCTCACCAAACTAGAGTTGTCTCAAACTGGATTAATAGGTACCCTTCCTCCCTGCTTAGGTAATCTCTCCTATCTTGAGTATGTTGGTTTAAATGATAATATGTTGAGTGGGATAATAACCTCTACCATTTGTCTTCTCAACAAACTTACTAAGATTTATCTTAGAGGCAACCAATTTAGGGGGAGCCTACCATCTTGTCGAGGCAATCTTTCTTCCTTAAGTGTTATCTGACTTCATGAAAATCAACTAAGTGGAAGCATACCATATTTTGTAGGCAATCTCTTTTCTTTGAGAAACTTGGTTCTTTCTAATAACCAATTATTTGATCAAATCCCATTTTCCTTTGGTAATCTCTCTTCGCTTGTGCGCATGGACGTTTCCTTCAACCAACTAAGTGGGGCTATTTCTTCCTCATTTGCTGGTATGTTCTCTCTTAATGAACTCATGGCTAAGGGAAATGCATTCAATAAGATCACTTTTTCCTGGTAATTGCCATCCTCTATAGAGGATCTCTCCCTCTCACTGGACTAGAATCAAACAATTTCAAAAACATTGTTTCATAACCTTCCCAAGTTAAAAAAATTGTATCCATCGAATTGTGCATTAAAAATTAGTACAATTTGGATCCCTCCATTTCAGTCAGGATACTTAGGTTTGACATCTGTTGGATTGTGACAACATTAAAATTAGAAAGAAAGCAATTTTTATTTTTTGGAAAATCTTATCTTTGAAATCTTTTGGAAAAGATAAAGATTTAAAATAAAAGATAAAACAATAAAATAAAGAAATAAAACAAAGATTATTTTTTCTATGTTTAACACTAGATAAAGATATTATATATCTTACTTCCTTGAAGGTTAAATCATGATTGTAATGAATTGTAATTCAAGAGCAGCAGCTATGTGAAGGTTGTAATCAATTTCTCTAAGCAATAAGAATACCAATACTTTGCCACATGGATGTTTCATGGGCATATTGTCAAGGTTTTACCACGTAAATTCTATGTCTTGTTTATTCTTCTATTTTCCATTTTATTCTTCTATATTTTCTTTGCATCTAACTTGTGCTGCAATTATTAGAGTTTATGGGTTTTACATTTCCATTAACACAACAAGTGGCATCAGAGCAATTATTTTGCAGCATCTGTGTTAGGATTTGGTGTTTGTTTTGAAGCATCAGATGGCAAAGGTTTTGAATGCAAGGTTTGAGGTGGAGAAATTCAATGGGAAGAATAATTTTGAGCTTTGGAAGCTCAAGATGAATTATTTGTTAGTGCAACAAGTATTGCACAAAGCATTGGTTGGAAAGTCAAAGAAATCTACAAATATGACTGATGAAGATTGGGAGGATCTTGATACAAGAGCACTTAGCACAATTTGGTTGTGTTTAGCAGATGAAGTTCTTTTTAATATTGTTGAAGAAGAAATAATAGTAGGCTTAGGGAGTAAAATGGAGTCTTTATATGACAAAGTCCTTGACAAATCGGATCTACTTGAAGAGGCAGTTGTATAGTTTGCGAATGAAGGAAGGTATAAAAATTGTTGATCATTTAAATATTTTTAATACTCTTATATGTCAATTAGCTAGTATGGGTGTAAAAGTTGAAGATGAAGACAAGACAATTACGCTATTGTGTTCATTGCCCAAATCCTGGAATCACTTAGTCACTTCTATTAGCTTTACCACAACTAACACCCTTGAATTTGATTCTATTGTGGGAGCTTTGTTGTCTAAAGAGGTGTGGAGTAAATCTAACATAGAAACCTCCACATCAGAAGTAATGGTGGTTAGAGGTCAATCCACAAAAAAAGGGGAAGATTCGAGAGGTACATCTAGATCTTAAGTCAAAAGGCAAAAAGGGTAAGGGAAAATGTTGGTATTGTAATAAATAAGGGTATCTCAAGAATGATTGTGGGAAGAGGAAAGAAGACAATGTTGACTCCAAAAAGGAAGCAAATCCAGTTGAGATAAGTTCAGGTACAGTTGATGAAGTTTTATCTGTTTGTAATTCTTTGCAATATCATGAGGAATGGTTATTAGATTTTGGTGCTTCTAATCACATGTGTCCACATAAGAATTGGTTTTCTTCTTATCAAGCTATTGATGGTGGTGTTGTTCTTATGGGAAATAATGTTTCCTGTAAGACTATTGGGATTGGGAGCATTAAGATTAAAATCTTCAATGGTGTTGTGAGAACATTAATAAAGGTATGACATGTGCCAGAACTCAAAAAGAATTTAATTTCCTTGGGATTTTTAGATTCTGGAGGTTATAAATTTACAAGTCAAGGTGGATCATTAAAAGTGTCCAAGGGCATTTTGGTGGTCACGAAGGCTACGAATAATAGAAACCTTTACAAGCTAGAAGAGAGTATGGTAATAAATGAAATGACAGTGGTATCTGAGGAAGAAAATAAAACTACTTGTTTGTGGCATCAATGGATGGGTCATATGAGCGAGGAAGGGTTGAAGGTACTATTAAACCATAAGTTACTCCTAGATTTAAAATCTCTAAATTTGAATTTCTGCAAGCATTTTGTCTATGGGAAGCAATCTAGACAAAAGTTTAAAATAGGTAGTCATACAAGTAAGGGTATTCTAGATTATATTCATTTTGATGTTTTGGGACCATCCCCTATAGTTTCTTTTGGAGGATCATCATATTTTGTGACATTTATAGATGATTACTCTAGAAAGGTGTGGGTCCATATTCTTAAAAGAAAAGTTGATGTGTTTAGTGTGTTTAAGCAATTTAGAGTTTTGGTTGAAAAGAAAACTTGCAGATCAATCAAGTGTTTAAGAACAGATAATGGAGGTGAATTCACATCTTTGGAATTTGAAAATTATTGTAAGGAAGTTGGGATCGAAAGGCATAAAACCATTGTTCACACTCCTCCTCAGCAAAATGGTGTTGTTGAACACATGAATAGGACTCTTCTAGAGAGAGCAAGGAGCATGATCAGTAATTCCATGTTGCAACAAGAGTTGTGGGCAGAAGCAGTCTCTACATCCTATTATTTGGTAAATCGATCACCATTAGTTGCAATAGATTGTAAGATTCCTAAAGAGGTATGGACGGGTCATTCTTGTGATTATTCAAATCTAAAATTTTTTGGTTGTGATGCATATGCTCTTATTTCAAAAGATCAATGTTCTAAATTAGATCCCAAGTCCAAGAAATATATCTTTTTTGGTTATGGTGATGGAATTAAGGGATATAGGTTGTGGGTCCTACTACCCACAAAGTCATTATTAGTAGAGAGGTAATTTTTGATGAATCTTCTCTCATAAAATTAGATATTGTAGAAGTTGATTTGAAAAAGGAACAAATACCTCAACATCAACAAGCTCAATTGGAAACTCATCCATCTACAGAAAATAGGGAGCAAGAAGAAGCTTCGAAAGAAGAAGATGAGGATGCAGAAAATCTACAAGAAAATGTGGAAATTCCAGAACTAGATCTAAGGAGATCTACATGGGTCAATAATCCACCTAAAAGGTATGATGATTATGTTTCATTTGTTGCTTTGATTTTTAATGATTTGGAACCTAGTTGTTATCAGGAAGCATGGTGCTGAAAATGCTAAATAGAAAATAACAATGAAAGAAGAAATGGATTCCTTGGAAAAGAATAAAACATGGGACCTGGTAGAACTTCCAAAGGGTAGGAAATTTGTTGGTTGCAAATGGGTCTTCAAATTGAAGAAGAGTTTTGATGATAAAGTTGAAAGGTACAAAGCAAGAGCAAAAGGGTATTCTCAAAAGGAAGGTATTGATTTTCACGAAATCTTTTCACCAGTTGTTAAGCTAGTTTCTATTTAGGTTGTTTTAGCACTTGTTGCTTTACTTGATCTTGAGTTGGAGCAATTAGATTCTAAAAAAACATTTTTACATGGAGATTTGGATGAGGAGATATATATGGAACAACCAGAAGGGTTTGTTCAAAATTGCATTAGGAAATTTGTTTGCAAACTCAACAAGTCATTGTATGGCCTAAAGTAGTCTCCCAGGCAATGGTACAAGAAGTTTGATTCCTTCATGGTGAGCCAAAATTTTACAAGGAGTGAGTATGACCATTGTGTTTACTTTAAAAGTTTGGAAAATGGTTTATTCATTATCTTGGTATTATATGTTGATGATATGCCTGTAGCATGCAAAAGCATAGTTGAGATCAATAGGTTAAAGGCTTAGGTGGCTAGGACTTTTGATATGAAGGATCTAGGAGCAGAAAAATAAATTTTGGGCATGGAGATACACATAGACAGGGAACATGGTAAGATTTGGTTATCGTAGAAGAAGTATGTGGAGAAGATCCTCATGAGAAACTAATAAATATCCCTTTAGCTTCTCATTTTAAGCTTTCTTCAAGTTTATGTCCTAGTAATAAAGAAGAAAAGGATTATATGTCTCGTGTATTGTATGCTAATGTAGTAGGAAGTTTAATGTATGCGATTGTATGTAGAAGACAAAATATTTCACATGCAGTTGGTGTTGTCAGTAGATACATGGCAAATCCAGGTAAAGAGCATTTGGCAGCAGTGAAATGGGTGCTTCGATATCTTAGAGGTACAAGTGTTTATTGTATCACCTTTGGCGGTTGTAGTGATTTAGTTTGTGGTTATGTTGATTCATATTTTGCAGGTGATTTGGACAAAAGGAGATCTACATCAGATTATGTCTTTACTCTTGTTGTAGGACCTATTTGTTGGATGTCAAAGCTTCAAGAAATAGTTTCTTTATTTGCTACTAAGGCAGAGTATATGGCTATCTCACATGCTTGCAAAGAGGCAATTTGGTTGAAGGGTCTTTTGGGTAAGTTTGGAAAAGTGCAAGACATGGTGATTGTATTTTGTGATAGTCAAAGTGCTATAGATCTAACTAAAAATCCTGCTTATCACAGTAGGACTAAGCATATTGTGGTTAAATACCATTTCGTAAGATGTATTATTGATGAAGGTGCAGTAGCTCTAGAGAAAGTTCATACACTAGAAATTGTGCAGACATGTTTACAAAACCAGTACAGTTAGAGAAGTTGAAGTGGTGTTTGACTTCTCTTGGCTTGCAGAAAAGGTGATGAATGGGCATGGGCAAGTATCAGGTAAATTGTTGTCAAGGTGGAGATTGTTGGATTGTAACAACATTAAAATTAGAAAGAAAGTAGTTTTTATTTTTTTGAAAATATTATCTTTGAAATCTTTTGGAAAAGATAAAGATTTAAAACAAAGATAAAACAATAAAACAAAGCTTGTTTTTTCTATGTTTAACACTGGATGAAGATATTATATATCTTGTTGCCTTGAAGGTTAAATCATGATTATAATGAATTGTAATTCAAGAGCAACAGCTGTGTGAAGGTTGTAATCAGTTTCTCTAAGCAATAAGAACATCGATACTTTGCCCTGTGGATGTTTCCTTGGCATATTATCAAGGTTTTACCACATAAATTCTGTGTCTTGTTTATTCTTCTATTTTCCATTTTATTCTTCTGTATTTTCTTTGCATCTAACTTGTGCTGCAATTATTAGAGTTTGTGGGTTTTACGTTTCCATTAACACAACATCATGTAGCAATGATGGTCCAATTCCACAGTGGCTTTCAACTCAGTTCTCATTAGAGGAGTTGGATTTGTATGATGCCAATCTTGTTGGAGAAATCCCCCATTGGCTGGGGGATAGTAGTCCCTTAGAATTTTTAAATCTCTCTAATAATCATTTGCAAGGCCTCATTTATCTCAAAACTTCAACTTATGAGATGAGTGTCTTGGATTTGTCTAGGAATGCATTATCTGGATGCATGCCATCTATATGGCCTTTCAGTCTTGAAGTACTGATGCTCAATGACAATTCACTTATTGGCAATATTTTTCCAAGCTTGTGTAGTTTGGAGGGACTTAGAAACTTAAATCTAGCAAACAATAAATTTGATGGAACCCTTCCCCAATGCTTAGCTGATTCTCATCTTCTAATTCTAAATTTGGCATATAATAGTTTGCAGGGAAGCATACCCCATGGTCTATGTCCCTAGTCCTTAGTCATCAGCAATAATGAGTTAGGTGGGGTATTCCCATCTTGGATAACAAATTGTAAGAAATTAAAGATACTTGATATTGGGGACAACTTATTTGTAGGTGACATTCCAAGAACAATTGGAAATCTCTTAGCTCTAGAAGTGTTGGTTTGAAAGAGTAATCATTTCACAGGGCACATTCCTTCAGATATTGGTGAATTAAACTAGCTTCATATCTTAGACCTTTCATCCAACAATATATTAGGCTTTATTCCACACAACATTGTAAGTTTGCAAGTGATGGCCATAACGAAAAAATATGGTTATGTGCTTAATGAAAGTGATGATGATTTGGGCTATCCTGATTCCAAATTTGGATCTTATTATGATGATTTAGATTTTATTATTAAAGGCACAAAGAAGCATTACCCATATATTTCTTCTACCCTAAGATTCATGAATCTCTCACGAAATCAATTGAATGAAGACATTCTATCTGATTTTAGAAAGTTGATGGGCCTGAGTTTTCTCAATATATCAATGAAAAATCTTAATGGGACTATTCCAAGTAGTTTGGAGGAAATGAATCAACTAGAGCCCTTGGACCTTTCAAAAAATAGGCTTTCAGGAAATATTCCTTAGTAGCTTTAGTTGTCAACCTCTTTGGCATCTTTGAATTTTTCTAGCAACAACCTTTCTGGTAGCATACTACAAAGAGGACATACGATGACATTTGAAGAGTCATCCTATTCAAGAAATCCAAATCTATGGGGATTTCCACTTCCAAAGAACTTCTCTTGGCCAAAATTTGGTTCTCCCCTCTTGATTTTACTGTTGCTGATGATGAAGACTTCAATGAAGAGAAAATACCATGGTATGAGATTAAACTGAGATTGTTTCGTGGAGTGGTTTTTGCTGGGGACATCTTGTTTCTTGTATTGAAAACAAACTAGAGAAATAAGTATTTTAAGTGGGTTGATATGATTTTAAAGTTTTTGGTTCCTCCCTTCCACAATAGGAGTTTGTGAAGGCCTACTTCTCTAAACCAAGATGATACAAGGACATTTCCTAAGCATTTTAGTTCCTGCACTTGTTTTGTATATCAAATATTTCATATTGCTAAGTAAATATTTCATATTTTATATCAAAGAGTAGGTGGGATTGTTCCTCCTCCTTCTGGGTGGGATACATACTCCCATGGTCATTATGTACCTTTGATGAATTTTAACCATTAGCACTCGCCCTCTAGAGTCTGGGATAGGGCATGACATAGGAAGTTTTATGTGAACTTTCCTTCTTCTGCACACTCTCGTCCCTTTTTTATTCCAGAGGGCAAGAGTGGGGTTTTGGTAATGGCTGGTGGAATGCCCAAGCTGGTTCCCTTGTTGATTTGGGGAGCTCCCATAGTGGAGCTACATCTCACAAAGGTTCGAGAGGTTCCCATTGACATAGTTCTAGGAGCTTGCGTGGTGAGAAACACTTGGGAGTAAGAGCATATAAACTCCAAACTGAAAAATCTAGGGATAGATAGAAACAGATTTTGGAGCCTCAAATTCTCATCCTCGAGGAACTTATTGGCTTGAGAGTTAACATGCTCAAAGATACGGCTCTAATTGGTAAATGCAGGAAAATGTCTTCCTCTAATTTGGAGTTGTTCAAATGGATGGTTTCTAACTGGCCCAAATTTTTGGAATTATCCTGGTTGGCTCAGGGTTGTTTTTGTTGCAAGTATGAGGCTAACCAGTGTTGTCATTGATGTCAACATACTCATATTGCTTTGATGAGAAGGATTGGATGAGCTGTGTGCTGAGGATATTGAGAAAATTAGTCTCAATCAGGAACATTGAAGAATAGTGATGAGAAGAAGGCCAAAGTACTCAATAGGTTGAGGATCAGAGGATGCAGATTAAAGGGTTTGTAGATATGAGTCTTGAGATGCTCCAGTTAAGATTTCAGAGGTCCGCATGAAGATATGAAGAAGTTGTGATCGATCAAGTAGAACCGATTCCAGAAGATGCTCCGGAGTGACAGAGTGTTACAAAAAGGTCCGGTGAGATCCGGAAGTGCATTGTCCTATTCTACAGATTGGAAGGAGTGTTTGGGATGTACTTGTGATGTGTCATCTCTATTTGCATATAGTTTGGAGGTCCGGAGGTACCTTTTGCATTATGACAGTGGCGGTAGACTATGTTCCTAAAGTTCTGGATGAAGAAGAAAAGAGATTCTGATAAGTAAAGGAAGTGCGGATGTACCTAGTCATTCAGGCAAGCTTGTGAAGTTCTTGGATCATGTTGAGGTTGTGTTGTCGGTCCGCATCAGTGGTAGAGCCCAGAATTGAAGATATTCTTCCGGATGAAGATGTTCTTGTTCAGTTTGGCTGACCAGATGTATTACACGTCTTAAAGATAATCTTATAGGTGTTTGCCGACTTAGATGATTATTCCTAAGTCGATGCCTTGTATAAATAAGGGATTGTGAATTCATTTTGAAGAGAGTCTAGAATGAGGTGTATGTGGTAGCGAAGAGAAGCGCGAAAAGCAGAGCAGAAGTTTTAGGCATAAATGGAACTGATTCAGGCATGGTAAAGATGTCAATCTCCAGTTCAAGTTTGTGATTCTTATCACTTTGTAGACAGTGTGTCTCTTTGTAGGTAGTGTGCCTCCTTGTGAGCAGTGTGCTCAGGCAGTGAGCCCTAATTGGCATGTGCCATCCATATTTTCTTTATTCTTCTAACAAAGAATAATCCTTGGGTTAATCACCCCGTAGTTTTTCCCTTAACTGAGTTTTCCACGTCAAAATCTTGGTGTCCAATGTGTTGATGTTTATCTGCTCCTGTGTTTATGTGCTTTGCTTTCATGTATGGTTAATTGATATGCTATTAACTAACAAAGAAGAATCAAGTGTTTGAAGTAGAAGCAAGTTTTTGTACAACTGATTCACCCCCCCTCTTAGTTGTGTGCCCTAGATCTAACAATTGGTATCAGAGCCAAGTTCCTCTAAAAGGAGCTTAACCGCTTGAGGAGATCCAGGATATCGTCATACAAGAAGGATAGTTCGAAGTTTGATGGAACTAATTCCTCTCTCTGGAAAGGTCGTATGAAATATCACTTGGAGTGTATGGGAAAAGCATACTTGTCCATGGTCACAAAACCATATGTACCTCCACAAGGTGGTCCAACAACTTTAAATGAAATCACAGATGCTGAAAACAATCTGTGGACCAAAGAAGCTCTTCAAAGCGCACTGAATGACTCAGAACTCTCAAATGTTCTTGACCTACCAACTGCCTATGAGATCTAGGTTAAACTGGAACTTCTGCATGAAGGAGATGAGTTTGTTAAGAGTGCAAGGTTGCAAAGTCTCAAAGGGAAATTTGAAAGATTGAAGATGAGACATGATGAAAACATCACTACTTTTATGCCAAGAGTAAATGAGCTAGTGTGTGGAATCAGAAATGCTGGTGGAGTTCTGGATGAAAATAAAATTGTTTGCAAAATTCTCAGATCCCTTCCTGCTGCCTACAAAATTAAGGTTGCTGCCATTGATGAATTCAAAGCCCATACAACTGTCACAAGAGAACAATTGGCTGGCAAACTAGCTGCATTTGAAATGACCGAGTTTGGAGATGATCCCCCCAAGACTGAATCTGCATTCAAAGCCAGTGCCTATGTGAAAGGCAAACAAAGATTTGATCTGGGAGAAAATTCTTCAAGGAAGCTGTCATGGTATGATCAAGCAAGAAGAGATATGGAAGAGGAAGAAGCATAAACAGCTCATCTTGAAGCTCTCATTGCAAAGAGACTACCAAGAGGATCCGGTAAGTATGAAGGAAAATTGCCCTTTAAGTGCTTCAACTGCAATAAGATTGGTCATTTTGCTTCAAGATGTCCGGAAAGATCTGCAAGGTCAAATTCTAATAGACAAAGGTTCCAAAAGAACTGCTATTATGTTCATGAGGAAGATGATAATGAAGGAGTAACAGATGATGAATCAGAAATAGGAAACAAATCCAGAAATGAATGGGTGTTTATTGCCATCAAGGAAGAAGATCTAATGTCCTCTGAATCTGTCAGTCATAAGGTTGTAGAAAGAGCTTTCGTTGCCCAAGTTGAAGAAAAGGATGATTGGGTTATTGATAGTGGTTGCTCTCACCATATGACAGGTGACAAGAACAAGTTCTTAGATTTGGAAAGATATGGAGGAATGGTAAAGTTTGGTGATAATTCTGTTGGAAGAATCAGAGGTAGGGGAACTATTTCTTTTGATGGAAAGAGCAAAACTGGTGATGTACTGTATGTTGAAGGATTGAAGCACAATCTTCTTAGTGTTGGTTAGTTAGTAGACAGAGGTTATGATCTTCGGTTCAAAAATGGAAGATGCAGGATCTTTGAAAGCTTCAGAACTGAGATTGCATCCGATACTCAAACAAAAGGTAATATCTTCCATCTAGTTGGTTCTAATAAAAGTTGTTTGTTTGTTCAAGTTGATCAGAGTTGGTTATGGCATATAAGGATGTGTCATGTAAATTTTGATAACATCATCAAGATAAGCAATACTCAGGCTATAAGAGATCTTCCAAAATTGGTGAAACCTACAAATAGTTTGTGCAAAGAATGTCAGCTAGGTAAACAGAGCAGAGTCTCTTTCAAAAGCAAGGAACAGTCCTCTACTGGATTATTGGAATTAGTTCATACTAATCTATGTGGTCAGACAAGAATCAAGAGTATGCAAGGTGATATATATTTCATGTTACTGATTGATGATCATTCCCGGATGATGTGGGTTACCTTTCTAAAAGAGAAATCAGAAGCCCTTGAGAAGTTCAAAATCTTCAAAGCTATGGTAGAGAATCAAACTAGATTGAAACTGAAATGTCTAAGGTCTGATAGAGGTGGGGAATTCACATCCGATGAATTCATAAACTTTTGTGAGAAGCATGGTATAAAGAGACAGTTGTCTGCTCCTAGGACTCCACAGCAGAATGGAGTAGTTGAGAGAAAGAACCAGACCATTCAGGAAGCATCCAGGACAATGATGATGGAAGCAAATGTTCCTCAAATGTTTTGGAGAGAAGCTGTCAGCATTGCAGTTTATACTCTCAATTGAGTTCAAATCAAAAGCAATACCGGTAAGACTCCTTATGAACTGTGGTTTGGTATAACTCCTACTGTGAGATATTTTAGGGTATTTGGTAGCAAATGTTACATCAAAAGAGATGAAGATCTAGGAAAGTTTGATGCTAGAAGTGATGAAGGAATTTTCTTGGGTTACTCCACTCAAAGCAAAGCATACCGGTGTTAGAATAAGAGATTGAGAAAGATGATAGAAAGTACAAATGTAAAGGTTGATGAAGGAATTGAGAAGCCCTCAAGATTTTATGAATATGATGAAGATGATCAGAATGATTCTCTGATGCAAGGAGCTCAATCTTCCTCTGAAACTTAGATTCAGACTGATTCGGTAAATTAGGAAGAGGAGGTTTGTCTGAATGAGCTTGATCAAGAAACAGTAGTACAAGAAACTCCCAAAGTTCCAAGATATGTAACTCTAAACCATTCTGAAGATCAGATCATAGGCGATAAAAGCAAAGGGGTACAAACAAGGAGGAGAATTGCTCAAGATTCAAATGAATACTATCTGATTTCAAAGATTGAACCTAAGACAATAAATGAAGCTTGCAATGATGAAAACTGGACCAAAGCAATGGAGGAAGAGTTGACGCAAATTGAGAAAAATCACACTTGGGATCTTGTTCCCAAACCTAGAAACAAAAATGTGATTGGAACCAAATGGGTCTTTCGGAACAAACTAAATGAAGTTGGTGAAGTAATCAGAAACAAAGCCAGATTGGTCTGCAAAGGCTACTCTCAAATAGAAGGAATTGATTTCAAAGAAACCTTTGCTCTGGTGGCAAGAATTGAAGCTGTCTGACTATTTCTTGCATATGCTGCCTTCAAAGATTTCAAAGTGTATCAGATGGATGTCAAATCTGCTTTCCTGAATGGTGACTTAGAAGAAGAGGTGTACATTGAGCAACCGGATGGATTTCAGTTATCAGAGCATGGTGATATGGTCTACAAATTAAAAAAGGCACTGTATGGTCTAAAGCAAGCCCCAAGAGCATGGTATGAGAGGTTGGACAAACATCTTTTGAAGATTGATTTCAACAAAGGTACTACTGACAATAATTTGTATTTCAAAATTGATCAAGAAAATATTTTGATTGTTGAAGTATTTGTGGATGATATCATTTTTGGAGGAAGAGATAGTATGTGTAAAACTTTTGCAAATCAAATGAAAAGTGAGTTTGAGATGTCCATGCTTGGTGAAATGAATTTATTCTTGGGTCTGCAAATTACTCAAACAAAGAAAGGGATCTTCATTTCTCAGACCAAATATGCAAAAGAATTGTTAAGGAAATTTGGGATGGAAGATTCAAAACCAATCAATACTCCCATGGCAACCGGATGCAAGTTGAGCAAAGATGATGACTCTCCTAAGGCAGACTAGACAAAGTACAGATCAATGATTGGTGGATTGCTGTATCTCACTCAGACTAGACTAGATATAATGCAGGTTGTTGGTCTTGTGGCAAGATTCCAGGCAGATCCCAAAGAATCTCATGTCATGGCAATCAAAAGAATTTTTAGGTACCTAAAAGGAACAATTGAGTATGGTTTGTGGTATCCTAGAGATCATGATTTCTCTCTTCATGCTTACACAGATGCAGATTGGGCAGGAGATGTGGATGACTAGAAGAGTACCAGTGGTGGAGCATTCTTTTTGGGAAAGAGATTGGTTTCTTGGCTAAGCAAGAAACAAGATGTAATATCCTTGTCTACAACTAAAGCAGAATACATTGTTGCAGCAGGCAGTTGCACTCAAATTTTATGGATGAAGCAAATGTTAAGAGACATTAAAGTAGAATATGAGGAGCCTAACACAATTTTCTATGATAATTCAAGTGCAATAAATATTTCTAAGAATCCGGTGTTGCATTCTAAGACCAAGCACATATCTATCAAGTTTCATTTTTTGAGAGAGCAAGTGAACAAGGATGAAGTCAGATTGGAGTATGTACCTTCAAAGGATCAGATTGCAGATATCTTTACTAAACCTCTTCCCAAGGACTCTTTTGAGTATCTCAGGGAGAAGTTAGGGGTCATGGCCCCTCCGGTGATGAACTAGGATGCACTAATGTGCATCAGTCTGGTGGATTTCACAGTCATATATTGTGATCCGGACTGGTGATGGGGAGCTGCCACTCAGGGGGAGCAGCTAATATGATTATGAGGTGTTGAAATTGCAAGTATGAGCCCTTTGCCATTCATGTCAAAGGGGGAGAGAAGACATGTGAAAAACAAGTGGTTGTTGATCAAAGGGGGAGCAGTAAAGAAAGAGAAGACATGTGAAGACTTGTTGCTGTTAGGGGGAGTTGTGACAGAAAGGAGTAGTTCTTGTCTTGATGGTTTTTCACATCATATGTTGCCATCAATGACAAAGGGGGAGATTGTTGCAAGTATGAGGCTAACCAGTGTTGTCATTGATGTCAACATACTCATATTGCTTTGATGAGAAGGATTGGATGAGCTGTGTACTGAGGATATTGAGAAAATTAGTCTCAATCAGGAACAGTGAAGAATAGTGATGAGAAGAAGGCCAAAGTACTCAATAGGTTGAGGATCAAAGGATGCAGATTAAAGGGTTTGTAGATATGAGTCTTGAGATGCTCTAGTTAAGATTTCAGAGGTCTGCATGAAGATATGAAGAAGTTGTGATCGATCAAGTAGAATCAGTTCCGGAAGATGCTCCAAAGTGACAGAGTGTTACAAAAAGGTCCGGTGAGATCCGGAAGTGCATTGTCCTATTCTGCGGATTGGAAGGAGTGTTTGGGATGTACTTGTGATGTGTCATCTCTATTTGCATATAGTTTGGAGGTCTAAAAGTACCTTTTGCATTATGACAGTGGCGGTAGACTGTGTTCCTAAAGTTTCGGATGAAGAAAAGAGATTCTGATAAGTAAAGGAAGTGCGGATGTACCTGGTCATTCAGGCAAGCTTGTGAAGGTTCTTGGATCATGTTGAGGTTGTGTTGTCGGTCCACATCAGTGGTAGAGCCTGGAATTGAAGATATTCTTCCGGATGAAGATGTTCTTGTTTAGTTTGGCCAACCAAATGTATTACACGTCTTGCGGATAATCTTATAGGTGTTTGCCGACTTAGATGATTGTTCCTAAGTCGATGCCTTGTATAAATAAGGGATTGTGAATTCATTTTGAAGAAAGTCTAGAATGAGGTGTATGTGGTAGCGAAGAGAAGTGTGAAAAGCAGAGCAGAAGTTTTGGGTGTAAATGGAATTGATTCAGGCATGGTAAAGCTGTCAATCTCCAGTTCAAGTGTGCCTCCTTGTGAGTAGTGTGCTCGGGCAGTGAGCCCTAATTGGCATGTGCCATCCATATTTTCCTTATTCTTCTAACAGAGAATAATCCTTGGGTTAATCACCCCGTGGTTTTTCCCTTAACCGGGTTTTCCACGTCAAAATCTTGGTGTCCAATGTGTTGATGTTTATCTGCTCCTATGTTTATGTGCTTTGCTTTCATGTATGGTTAATTGATATGCTATTAACTAACAAAGAAGAATCAAGTGTTTGAAGTAGAAGCAAGTTTTTGTACAACTGATTCACCCCCCCTCTCAGTTGTGTGCCCTAGATCTAACAGTTTTAGTGTTATCTTTTCATATCAAAGGGATAGAGATTCTGTTTTGCAAAAGAATGACTAGGTCTTTAATGGGGATGGACTCTATTTACAGCCCTGACAACCCAATTTTGATACCTCTGTATCAGATCTCTCTTTTGCACCTTTTTGGATAAAGTTGAGAAATTTGCCTCTAGAATACAAAGAGGACAGGATTCTGAAATTTATTGGTGATTCTCTGGGTATTTTCTAGTCCACATATGTCTGGCATCCATCCCAAGAGGAAGATATCACAACAGTCTATATTGTTCTTGATCTTAAGAAGGGTTTCCCCAAATTTGTTAAGCTTAATTTGTTTGTCGGGAAATGGAAGCAAGAATTCTTTTATGAGGGGCTAGAAATAACTTGTATCAATTGTGGCATTTTGGGTCACTATTGCTACAACGATACTCTTGAGGTTCCTCCGTCTTTCTCTTAATCTAAGAAGGTTTCTTTCCAAGTTTTGCTAGTGTAGGAGACTAGTTCTAGTGGAGCATTACTTCATGAACCCCCCATTGAGCAGGACTGTTCTGCTTCATTTATTTTAGGTAAAGAGGTTGAACAACGGATTTCAGAAGGTGACAACCCTATGCCTTCTTTCGTGAATGCTAGTCTAGAGTTCCCTTGTCTAGATGGTGATTTAGTATCACCCATAGAGCCTGGCAATGCTGCTGTTGAGGATAATGAAATTATGAGGTTGTTGAATTTAGAAAGTGCTGAAGAATGAGACTCTATGTTGAGGTCTCTAGTGGATGAAATTATCCTAAAAGTTGGAAATGATTTATGTGAAGAAATTGTTGATGAAATTCTTAATGAGTAGCTAGATTTTCATGGGATTGACACCCTGTAGTTTGACCTTTTTTCCCTAGCCACATATGGTGATGGCTCCTTAACATCTCCCTCTAATAAGTCTTCTCTTCTTAAAACTTTTGATACAACAGGGGACCTGGTGGAAAAGGTTAAAAATTTTAAATTAGCACAATGGATGCAGAATTGTTAGACAAATGGGATGTGCCTAGAGCTTCTGTTAGTGTGAATAGGGACATTTGATAACTAGTTTTATATCTCCTAGTTAATTTCCCTTTGTGTGAGGATAATTCATATTATTTAACTATTTATTAGTTAAATAATATTCTCACATTTACATGTTAAGTTCACTTAGTGAGTTTTCTAGGAGTCTAGTTGTGTTTTGACTTGTTGATAGTTGGAGTGAAGTGTCTTATCCTCCGTGCATGTGTAATTAGTTGGTATCCTCTAATTGTCACATGTTGTAGGACAGTCTCCACCTTTCACTCCACCTTACACTCCACCTTTCTGGCTCTCACCTTGTCTTTATAAGCAAGGCTCACTTGTAATATACAACATACACAATTTTGCATTCATTGTTAGAATACATTATTATTCTTTCATATTGTCTCTCTTGTGCTTTTATGAAGTCCTAGATCTTGGGTGGCTCCTATCTAGCCAACTGTTACATGGTATCAAATCTTTCTAGGTGGAATCTCTTCTTGTTAGCCATATTGTTGAGATATTGAATGCAAATTCATGGTGGATCTTGATAGTTAAGTATGCTCTTCTTTTACATTGAATGATGACTTGGAGAATTAGAAAAACTTGATGGAAAAGCTAAATTTGTGAGGTTTTAATCTTTGTGGCATTGTATTGCAGGTTGTAGCATGCCTTTTATTGACTTAGGTGGCTGATTCAACTTTTACATGCCATTTTTTTTGTTGCTAGAGACATTTTTTTGCACTAGGTTCACATCTTCTGCACATCAGATCAAAAAATGCCTTCTGAGTTTTGTTCGCCACAACAAAAAACCATCTGGGTATCTTTTAGATTTTTCATGTAGTAAAAAACTCGTCCACGATTTTAATTATAAAGTTTCTATAGGACCCCTCTCCAATGGAGTTTTTGTTTTGACAGTCCAGCTTTGAAGGCTCATATCTTGCTCAATTTTGCTCCTTTTTTCAACAAATTTTCTTTTTTATTTAGATCATAATTTCATAGGATTCACAGTGGTGCAAACATTTTTTTTTTATTTGGTGTTTGGAGTTTCTAGAAATTGTAGATTTTTGTCATTGTTGATGAGTAGTCCTCATTTTCAGAACTTCCGAAAGCCATAACTTTTAACCACAGTATCAAAACCTAGCAAACAAGATATTGTTAGAAATCTAGTTTCAAGCACTTCGTAGTGGTTTAAGTCTTTTTCTAATATTTGGCTGCAGGTGCTAGATTTTTCTATTTGAAGCCAAAACTTGCCTTTTGCACTCCCGAGCTCACACTTTATCAAAATTTTAACTTCTTATAGGTGTTGGAAAGGTAATTCTATTCTATATAGTTCTATCCATGCCAATTTTCTAGATTTTTCTTTAGACATTAGATTTTTATCTTGACGCACTTTGGGTACATATCACTCATTGGTTGGAAAAACAAATGAAATTGGTGGTTGTTTTGGTTTGGGGGGGCTTCAATTACAGCATTGATTTAGTTTGTACTTTGATCTAGCTTCTTGTGCTCTTCTTTTCTTATAAATCATGGATAAATCAAAGGTTCCATTGTTAACACCATATAACTATGCAACTTGGAGTCAACATGCATGGAATGCTCTCATGGATCTTGGACATTCTTTATATGTTGAAAACAAGATACCTAAACCCATAGATGATAATGAAAAGATAAAATGGATGATAAAGCATACTAAAGCTCTTGGATGTCTTCCTAGTTTCATTTCCCTAGATCTCTTGTTGCAGATTGATGCATGTACAAATTCACATGATGCTTGGGATAAATTAGAAAAATTGTATGGTACAAAAGATGAATTAACATGCTATCAAATTGATAATGAATTGATGAGACTTGATACTAAGAACTTTAGCAACATCCAAGATTACATAACTAAGGTTAATGATATAAGAGCACAATGTAAAGCATGTGGTATTGAGAAAAAGGACATCCAGTTGATCTACAATGTGTTGAATAAACTCAGTCCTGAATATACAACTTTTGTTTCTAGCTTTCACACTAACAGGTTGACTATGGGATTTTCTTTCACTATTCCTTCATTTGCATCCTTTGTTAAGATGTTGGTGCATGAGAAACATAAGCTTATTTCTATGGTTATCATTAAGTCATCACATAATCATGCTTTGGTGGTTGCACAACCTAAGGAATAGAAAGCGTCAGGTTCTTCTAACAAGAAACATAAGAAAACTAAGAAAAATCCACAAACAATTAAAGCACAAAGTTCACCTAAGAAGGAGAAGCCTAGATGTGGTTATTGTAAGAAATTAGGGCATGATGAACATAATTGTTTTAAGAAACAAATTGACATGTTGATGCAACTTGCTCAAAAGAACAAACTTTCATCTCCTGCTTCTTCTTCTACTCCTTCTTCATCATCTACACAGCCACTACTTTCTGAATCTCATGCAAGGAAAGCTAAGGAAACTAAACATAAAGGTAAAGCACTTTGTGCAAGTACAAGTTCTACATCAGGTAAATGGCTTCTTGATTCAGGTGCTTCTCATCATATGGCTTCTTCCAGGGATATGTTTTCTTCATTTGAGCCATATGATATGCCACCTATTTTGATGGGTAATAATACATATATGAATGTAATTGGGAAGGGAATCATTAATATTGGTGAAGGTACTTTCAATTATGTGCTTTGTGTGCCTTCCTTGATGAATAATCTTCTTTCCATTTATCAAATTACTCACATTGGTATAGGGAAGGCAGTGGAGTTCACACCTGATTTGGTTATTATTAGAGACTTGGAAAGTGTAGATATAATTGCTACTAGGGTGGTTGATCATACATCTTGGCTATACACCTTTCATGGTTTCTCTCCTGATGATGATTCAGATCCATTGGCTAACATTCACACTCCTTGTGTGAATCATACTTCAGAGGAGAAGTTTAGTCACTTGAACCTTGGTATTCTTGCCTCTTCATCAATTCTTGAGACATGTGCTACACTTCCATCTTCTCCACTTCCTGCCTCTTTAGAGTTCAATACTTCAGTTCAGCAGGATACTTGTCTTTCAGACATAGCTTTGTGGGATGAGTACCTGACAGGTATTTCAGATTTCTTTTGTGAGTCCCATCTTGTAGATTTGGAGGACACATTTGAGGTGTTATCTCTCCTCTTTGATGATAGCCATAGCACAACTATTGTCAACCCATATTTGTCTTTGGATAGTTTCCACTTGATTCTGGATTATCACCTTCATTAATGAGGCCTAGGACTCCTGATTTGATTGTGGTATCATTTGGCATTCACATGGAGACACATGATCAGCTTTCAGAGACATCATATTTCATGAGACTTCCTTCCTCATCTATTGGATTAGAGTTGGAGTTTCTTCATGCACTAGTGGATTGGTTTCTTCCCAAGGGAAGGAATGTTGTTTGCAGGTTTTGGATCCTCTTTGGTCTTCTTCTTCTAGTAGCATTCACCATTGGCATAGGAGCTTCTTCATTATGGGGGGGACATCTTGTCTCATGCTCTTCCTCTTATGGGGGAGCTATTGATTGTATATATGTGATGGATGTTGTATTTGGGGGGTGTTGATTCTTCCATTATTCCATCACTTGTACATATTTGTATGCATTCTCACTTTTGGAGAGGAGCTTTTTCCCATGAGGTTTTCTCCTTTACTCCACTTGAGACTTGTTTGTACATGGGTACCTAACATGGCCTAGTAGTTGGGACCCATTCATCTTTGTATTAGTCAACTTCTCCCTAAGTTGCACTTAAGGAGAGGTGTTAGTGTGAATAGGGACATTTGATAACTAGTTTTATATCTCCTAGTTAATTTCCCTTTGTGTGAGGGTAATTCATATTATTTATCTATTTATTAGTTAAATAATATTCTCACATTCACATGTTAAGTTGACTTAGTGAGTTTTCTAGGAGTCTAGTTGTGTATTGAGTTGTTGATAGTTGGAGTGAAGTGTCTTATCCTCCACATGTGTAATTAGTTGGTATCCTCTAATTGTCACATGTTGTAGGACACTCTCCACCTTTCACTCCACCTTACACTCCACCTTTCTAGCTCTTGTAACACCCCACCAAGGAACCCAGAGGATAACACAACTAAGCTTACAAAAAACACAATTTAAAAATAACAAAAAAAAATGAAAGAAATAACAACAATTATATATTTATTTATAACATTAAATTAAGGTTATCCTCAAGGGATTCCATGACTACATTACTAATTATTATCATGATCTAACTAACAACCATGGTTCATTCTAAATCCAAATACATCAAATGAATCAATACATACATTTACTTCATAATATTTTATCAAATGAATAAACATCAAGATCCTGTATAGGTTTTACAAGTACAAATACAATCCTTTAAAAGAGGGAGTAGACATTTACATTGTTACAATATCTCCTTTCTGATTACATTGGAGTACATACATCAAGAATAATAGTACATGATTCTACAAGGCAAGAACATAAATATCTGTCTCCTTGAGCTAGATCAAGATATGAAATCTGCTACAAGTAATACATCCTTCTCATTCACGATCAATAGTAAGAAAACCAATGGAGATAAAGCACAACCACCCGACCATGTGGAACCCTAAGGTCCACCCCCATGCTAGGAGATAACATAAGGTCCCAGAACATAAAACAGTCAAAAAGATAGAAGACTAACAAGTGCAAGGACTACACATCGCTCCAATACAACACAGGTCAATATGAACAACACAAGTAACTCAAACATCACTTCCAGAGGTAATCACACAATAAAAGGGGAAAACCCACTTATGTAATGCTAAGCTGTAGTAGGGAAGAGTGTCATCGCATGGTCCTAACATAGGTTATCCTAGCAGTTTCTCACTGGACACCAACCCCCATCCATGGGTTATCCTGGCCGTCCAGACATGGGCCCCCATCTATGGTTATCCTGGTAGTCTCTCACTAGACACCGGCCCCACAAGGTGACACATGTGGAACCAACATTCCTTTCATGAGAACAAGAAAGTTGATCTTGCCAACCATGGCCTTCTCATCCCATCCTTAGCCTAAACGAGAACTACAGGCATGGGTGAGACATCCAATTATCTTATTTAGTGTGGAAACTACCCAACCCTCTAAATTTACTATTAAGTTATCACTAGATTAAAAACTTCCAATGGGTTATCCTGGCAGCCACTTTAGGCACTGGCCTCACATTGAAAGCCACTCCCCTACTTGCATCTAGAAGACCCTATCCATGAAGCAAGACAATTACCATAACAATGACAAGTAACATAAACAATGCAAGGCATTTACCTTCTTACATACAAAACATAATCACAAGGACCAATTCTTATATCCTTGTCACAAAACATAAACCAAGCATGAAATATCACATTCTCATCATGATGCATTTACAACACAAAATACATGTCATTTCACATCACACAAAGCAAGGCATTATACATCTTGCATAGTCATCATAACAACATGAATATGAGGCAACATTTCAAGAATGCATTTCATTCAACTCACATGATGCACATAGAGCCAACACCCACACAATCATACCCTCCTAGGCCTCTAGAAACAACTTCCCCAAATGACACAACACTTGACACCATTAAAAACACAATGGTTTCACATCACATTCACTCTCAAAGCACATCATAAACTAATACCCTTCAACAATATTTTTTTTTTAAGAAATGTAACATTAATCCAAGCATGAACAATCATCTAACAGTTATAAAGTGAATATATCTCAACAATATAGAAGTGTAACTTTCTAATCACTAGTAGTAGTTACAATATGATCATAAGATATAAGTGTCCATGAGTAACAATATTTTAATTAATAATTCTCAAGACTTATTTTAATTTCATTTAATTAAAATAATTGCAAACAAACTGCAAATAACTCTAAGGCATACAAATTAAACACAACAATTATTTACACTATTTACACTGATGTAGATTTCATTAATAATCTAGACAATTTTATAAATACTATTAAATATAACTGTATAAGCAAGGCTAAAAGCCTATAATATTAGAATGCTTTAAATCTCTTACACTAGTTAGAATCACAAGATACAAAACCCGAAGCTACAATGAAATAACCTTGTTCTAAGGTTAGCTTGAGAGGAAATGAATACAGAACAAGAAAACATTCCTATAGATCTATCATCTTCATCAAATCTACCACACTTTTAACCACATGCATATGATAGGATCATAACACATTTAAAGGATGGTTCAAACCAAGTAGAAGTATCATGGCTAAAGCAACTCAAGAGTGAACACTAATAGGGCACAAGTAAAAGAACATTTTTTTTCTAGGTTTTACCAAATTCCGTTCAACACATGAATAGGAAGAGAGAAGCTCAGGTTGCTATGGGAAAGCTTAAGTGTCAACTTGATCAATCTTCTATAAACCACTACTACATTGGTCCTATGAATACCAAAATGATCATACCTAATACAAAGTTCTTCTAGAGGTGTCTAAACTTCATAATGATTACCAAGCTTGTTAAAATCCCTTACCCAACACTAGTATTAACGAAATAAACCAATACAAAGCATTCTAACCTGCTAACATACTAAGTCTAGGAATAGGAAAGGGATGATTGAGTTCAAGACATAAATATGATACAAACATTTTCTCAACAACAAGGTTAATAAGAATGTGACATTTCTTAAGCACAAATTATAAACATGCTCTATACAACTAATGAGCCACAACATCTGTAAAGGACTTTATTATCACATCAAAATTCACTTACAACATCGCATACACATGAAATTAGGACATACTAATCTATGTCTTAAGAAAACCTCAACAACATGACCCTATTATGACCACTTATACAACTTACACAAGTTCCATTTACCTTATACAATACCACTCGAAATCAATTAATTTCCAAAACAAACTTATAATTCAAATCTTAAATACATTGTTTACAAACCTAATTCCAACCCATAATCAATTTTCAACTTAACAATACTATTACAAATAAATTATAGTAAAATCAATATTAAATTCATCAACAATAATTAACAACCATGTCAACTCTCATTTAATCATATTAAAAAAAATATAGTAATGTAATTATATATATATACACTTTTGTGTAACAATTAATAAGATATCAGTTGTAAGGTTTATGCAATTTTGGTTAGACGGTTATGCAAAAGACCAAGGAATAGATAAGGTTTGTGAACTGTTTGACAATCGTCTCAAAGAGACGTCATCTCTTGGATCAAAATGACTGCAAGATACGCACTGAATGGATTTGTAGATTTAATAACAACAACCAAGATGGCATAGGAATTGTCTGTCACTAATTGATACATATCTCTGAATTGACAAACTGGGTAATGCTAATTTTTGGATATTATTTTCACAGATAAGAGTTGAATCTTATATAAAAATTTTAGAGAAACTCAGTTCGAAAATAAAGAGTTATTGGTGACACAACTAACTATTTTAATAAAGATGAAACGGGTGAGAGGTAGACAGTCACAAAATATTCATATCTCCAAAATGACAAACTGGGTAAGGCTAATTTTCGTATATGATTTAGTTAACCAGGTTGTGCACCATATATACAAAATTTAGAGGAACCAAGTTCAAAAAAATAAAGTTATGGCTGACGCAATAGACTATAAAAATAGAGATGAAATGGGTGAGAGATAGACAGTCATAAAATATTTATATCTCCAAAATGACAAACTCTGTAAGGCTAATTTTTAGGTATGATTTGGATAACTAGGTCGTGCACCATATATAAAAATAGTAGAGGAACCTAATTCATAAAAATAAAGTTATGGCTGACACAATAGACTGAACAAACATAGATGAAATGGGTGAGAGATAGACAGTTACTTCAATCGGTGATTCCCAAAAATGCAATGATACAGACATACACAATTGGATCTGATAACAAGACTTCTGACCTCTCAAGCAAATTACAATTGATAGGAAAAATCATAAATCAAACATTTGCTTCAACATAAAATTGAGACAGAAATTAGAACCAAAGGAACTTGATTTCACTTGCTTGACTAGGCTGAAGATTCAATGCCAAGTTCAACTGTTGCAGCCACAAACCAGTCTCTCCCATCTCTCCCCCCCAAAAGTTCAATTTGCTAAAGATTATTATGAGAGAGAAATCCCCCCAATATCTTCCAGAAGATTCCTCCCATTAAAGGCAATAAATTCTACATAAATCCCTTTCTTACAATTTGTTATTTTTATCATTTACAACCAAACCAGACAATATATATTTTTTTATCTTATTTATTTCCTTTACAACTAGACAAGAATCTTTTTTATTCTTATTTATTTAGTATTTACTATATATGAGTTTTATGACAACTCATAAATATTATCTATTTTTATTGCCACTTAACACAACATTTAATTATATTAATTAATTTATTTATCTTTAGCTAGCATTTACATTTATTATTATTATTATTTATTATTATTATTTATTTCCATAAACTCAAATTCTCATAAAGGCATTTATATATATTTATTTATTTAACAAAAATGCTTTCATAACTAATAATATTATTTTAATGCAACAATTAACCAAAGTAGTAATCAAACAATGCCAAACTAAATAACCTAAATGCCAAACAATACCTAACACAATGTATGATTGAAAGCATGACCATGATGATAGTCACTGACCATTACACCCATACAGACAACACTGACTAGGTGCAAAACTGGATACTCATCCTTTTCAAGGATGATGGTAACTAGGGGACCATATGTCATCTCTGTTCAATAGTTTCCATTGGGTTTAAGGCACGCTCAGACCTGTCAATTCAGGTGGAGTCGATGCCTGATACTTGCAACCTGCAGCAACCAAAAAATAGTCAAACATATAGATTCATATATAATCATACAATCAAACACACCGTGAAAGGAAATTGCAGTGTAGCAGGGTACTCATGCATGAGTAATGCGACATTGTTCCTCTCACAAACACACATCAAACAAGTAACCTCATCATGCATAATAACCAATAGTTGATCAACTAGATAAGAAACATCATTAAATAATCATGTGATGTACATAATACGATTGATCCACATAATCAATTAAGTCCATAAAGCTATCATAACATAAGTAAATATCAGTGTCGTAACAAAGATTATCGATAAAACATACTGTCATATGAAACCACATGAGGATAATCAGGAATGTCACCAACATGAATCTAGCATCTACCAACATCATATAATGTACAATATCAACTGTTTAACATAACCTAAATATTCCTATTATTTTACCTTCATCTTCATGCTCCTTAGCCAAACTATCTGCACATCCAAGATGAGAATGGAGGGGCATTACAACTCTCACCTTGTCTTTATAAGAAAGGCTCTCTTGTAACATACAACATACACAATTTTGCATTCATTGATAGAATATATTATTATTCTTTCATATTGTCTCTCTTGTGCTTTCATGAAGTCCTAGATCTTGGGTGGCTCCTATCTAGCCAACTCTTATAGCTTTGAATGCAGGAGCGACAGACCTTTCAGAGAAAGAGCTGAGTGTCTTACTAGAGGGTGTAACTCTTAATTTTAAGAATAATTTTAGTGATTATCCGGTAGAGGGTTTTTCTAAAGAGGATTCAGTCCCTATTAGCTTGACTGTGCTTGGTATCAATCAAACAAGGCTAGCTTTGGTTTTGGGTGGATCTTCAAAGAGGCAGCGCAAGAAGGATTGAAAGTCTAAGAATTGCAAAATTCAGGAAGAAATTGTAGCAAGTCTTCAATCCACTATTGAAAAATCTTTGAGGTTAAGGATCGTGGATTGTTCTCCTCGAGTATCCTGATTTGGGGATTCAGCACTGGGGCCTGGCTTTTAGCACCTTTGCGTCAGGAGTTTTCTTTGGTTTGGTGCCCTTCACTATGGCTGGTGTTTGTTTCTAGCACTGGTTTGATGTTTTATCTTATTTCTGTTTCGTGGGTGGCTCCCTATTTTGCTTCATTTCGGCCTTCTTTGACACCAGATTTTCCAGCGGTTCCCTTATTCTCCCCCACTAATGTCGTGGTCTCACTTTTTGGATGGGGCTTCCTATGTCTTCTACAATGACAGTTGGGAGTATGGTTTTTTCAAATTTTTGGTCCTTCTCTGCCCTTCGGTGTTCTGTGGGCTCCCTATTGGACTGTGTTTGCTTCCTTGACAGGTGATCTCTACTTTGAAGAAGTGGCATTTTGGTGTTATCTTGCTAGAGGTTGGTGAATGCCTGTGGTAGCATAAGTGGTGATTGATGGGTTTCCCTCAATCTTTAGTTTTGGTGAATCTCTTTTGACCTTTGATAGTTTGATTAGAGGTTGTGGGTAGTGGCTATATTGTGTGAGGTTTGTTATGGTTTCAGTGTTTTCTCTAGAGTCAGAGGTTGGTTTTAGGTAGTAGATGAGGTGTATGTTGGGTATTCTGGACATCTTCTTTATGGAGGCTCTCCCCAACAAGCTAAGCAGTTTGAGGATTTGGTGTATTTATGTCCTCGCCGCCCTTTCTTGCTTTTCTGACATTTCCTTGAATGTGATATGGCCCTTGGTCTTCATTTAGCGCCAGCTTGTGGGGCTGGGAAGATCTTTTAAGATCTTTTTCTCTAGTTTTATGGTTGTTGCTCTTGCAGATTATGAACGGCTAGCTTCGACATCAATGGGTAATTTTTCTGACACCCATATTTTGGTTTTGTGCTTGTATCTGTCCTCTTCTTGTTGTTTGTGACAACTTGTGTTCGTTGATGTATTTTATGGAGATTGGACTTGCCTTGTTGGCTGCTTATTAGTTGATCACTTTCTTGTTTAATCCTTGGGTTGAGGCCTTTGTCTCCCCTATTCTCTTTTGTATTTAGTGTTTTCTTTTATATATTATTTGGTTTGGGTGGTTTTCTCCACTCTTTTTTTTTCAAAAAAAAGTAAATAATTATAAAGAAACATACGACCTAAATCTTTAAAAAATCATCTTATCCATATAATGGTTGAAATGGGTATCTATCTTTGTGTGTTATTCAATTTTACATCTTACTATAGCAGTGCTTCTAGCTAAAGAAAATAATAATAACCTACAAATTTTAAATTGAGACATTGACTCAATTTATATTGAAGCTACAACCTTGCATATGCACCTATAGATGGTAACAACACATGATAAACCCACAATTGAATCTACTTGACATTTCTATAAAATTTGTGAATCAAGCTCTAGATCTGTCAGCTTCTTCTCGAATAAAAGAGGGTTTTGGCCATGAGCAAATAATCCATGCATCCTAGAGAAAAACAAACCTCACGGTTGCACTCAGAGAATCCAAAAACCCATATTTTCATATAAGGCACTCTATATTTTGGTGACAAACTTTTTGTGCATTTTTTGGGGTTTGATGTTTTGTGTGCAGAAAAAAAATCCATATGGACGCCTCAATTTCTATGCCAAAATTTATGCACAGCCACACCAATTTCCATGCTTGAATTTCTATACAACTACCTCAATTCTTGTGCCAAAATTTTCTAAGCCCATTCTGATTTTTGGCTACCTAGATTTTCATGCCAAAAAAATAAAAGTTGTGAATTAGTCAAACTGCAAATTACACTTGCACAAATTAGAATGAAGAATAAACTGTGAGTAATTACATTGATTGCATTGCTTACATTTCTTAGGAATTAGTACAATATATATAGCAGAAGATGAGCCATCTAGAAAAGCAACTGCCAACTAGAAAAAAAGGCATGTAGCTCCATGCAAGATTGCACAACTAAGCAATCATTATCCTAACAACCTAACAACTAGAAAAATTATCTAGATGAATATCCCAGAATAGAAATTCTACACTAACACACCCCCTTAAGTGTAGCTAGGTGAAAAGAGAGAGATGGGTCCCAACAACTAAGCCTGATAAGATACCCAATTACAAAGAGGAAAGGAGAAAACCCATGTGGAAAAACTCCTAACAATTTATTGAAACTTGGAAACAAGAAAGATGCAATTGTCGATGAAGAACTATAGATAAATCTAGTGACATGATATAGATTAGAGTTATAGAAACCACTACACGAGACCTCTAGGATACTGTCAAATGCTTGAAATTGCAATTTGGTATTTTAGTCTACACTTTTCAACTGAATGGGGTTGAATAGATAGACACCTAGTCTCTGAATATAGAAGCTAATCATCAAAACATTTGATGTTTGTAGAGATGTGCTCCGAATGGTATGAAGCTCCGATGGTTAATTAGCGACTTTTATCCTAAGTTTGTTTATTCAGAAGCATAATGAAAGCAACCTATTCTAGATACTTTAAGTAGAAACCTCCATATGGAACTTTATATAAGTTTGATTTTTACAAAGCCCTAATCTTTATCATGTGGTGCTCGCAAAGCATGTACAATTTTAAAGAAACAAAGTTTTTGTTTACAAAGCCCCAAATTTTCCCAAATCTTTATCATGTGGTGCTCGCAAAGCATGCACAATTTTTAAAGAATCAAACTAGGAAAAAAAAACAAGGAGCATGGAAAAAAAAAAAGGGGAACTAACATGCATGCATCTAGAAACAAAGGTTTACATCTTCCTCCATGGTGGTGAAAATCTTCACATAAATCTACATGCACCTAGAAACAAAGGTTATACATCTACCTCCATGGTAATAAATTCACACATTATAAAATGAATTTGCACTCAAACTAATCTAGCTCTGATACCATGAAAAATTTGTGAATTAGTCGAGCTGCAAATTACACTTGCACAAATTAGAATGAATAATAAACTATCAATAATTGTATTGATTGCATTGATATGCATTGATTAGCATTACTCACATTGCTTAGGAATTGGTACTATATATATATATATATATATATATATATATATATATATATATATATATATATATATATATATATATATATATATGTATAATAGAAGATGAGCCATCTAGAAAAGCAACTGGCAACTAGAAAAAAAGGCATGCAACTCCATGCAAGATTGCACAATTACACAACTAAGCAATCATTATTTTAGAAACCTAACAACTATAAAACTTATCTAGAGGAATATCCTAGAATAGAAATTCTACTAACAATTTCATACAGAATTGCAAGGTGTAGGCATGCATGACATGATTCTCTAACAATCTAGATGTTTGAGGTCTATGATGTTCCTTGAGTTATAATAATGAATCATGAAAGCATGTGAATCCCTAATCGACTTCTAAGCTAAATAGGATAGAGATGATATAAAATGAAAGATATATTTGATCTCTCAACAATTAGACTAGTGTCTACTCCATTGGGCAATATAGTCATGAATCGTAAGGGAGAGGGAGATATGTCCCTAAATCATAACAAAATCTAGATGTGCATATACATTCAAATCAAAGATAATATCACATGCAAATAGGCATACTTAATAATCTATATCAGAACTAAAAAAACCTATATGAAACAAAGGAGAGACCATTGCAAAAGATTTACAATGCATTTGAAGTTGTCACACATTCATTAAACCAGTTACATTCATACCAATAAATGTGGCATGAGAGGATGAACAATTAGGTTTGAGCATCCCTATGAATCATTACAATCTATCATGGAGACATACCATTCCTTGCATTGTATTCATTAAAAACCCTTTGTATTATTTAAAAAATAGATTCCATCCCTTACAAACTAGATGTACAACATTTGACGCCCTAGAACCAACTTGAAACACTTACATAAAAAAGATTGGCTTGCTAACCAGCCCTTTTTGCATCTTTTTACATGTATATATACCATTCTGATTTCTTCCATCCTTGATCACCTATAAGGAATTGATGTACTTCTAGAGGTTGAAGCATTAAATGCAAACTCAATAAAATCCTATGAAATTTGCATCTAAGAATTTTCTTGCTCAAAATGAATGGTTTGGAGCTTGCATGAAGACAATAAATAGTTGAAACTCAACCACTACATTCATGGCAATCCTACTTTCATTCATCATCCACCATTGAAATATGCAACTAGTTCATCATGCCCTTGAGATGATGATGGAATTTGGGCAAGAAAATAACATTTGCATAGTTGTAGGAGTCATACAATGTCATTAATGGAAACCCAACAAGTTTTTGAAGCATTCTGGAGTGTATCAGAGAAGTTTTGAAAACTTGCAAGAATTTGATGTAGGTCCAGACATGAGAACCAAACATTAGAATGAATATGGGAATGTGGGGAAGAGAACATCTAGACATTTAGAAGCAAGGAAAATGTGTGAAAGAAATTTGGAAGTCTATTGAGTTTCTGCAAAGGAAGAAAATGAGTGATTTGACAACAAGGGAAATGTAGGATTTGGTTACGAAACTAGATGTCAGGATAAGATATGAGATGGGGGGCCAAAAAGGGGTCTTAAGTGGCCACTTTTTTTTTTATGAAATCAAGAAATGTTGGCCTTGGATGAGAAATTGAGCATAGTTACACTCAAAATTTGGAGATGCAACCAAAACAATGTTCGTAGTGCTCTAAGTCTACTTTCTAAACTACTAATTTTTTTTAAAAATGGTATAGATTAAGGGGTTCAAAAGAGGGAACCACAGAAATTGGTGTTGTTTCTATCAAAAAAACATAACATAGCATGTTTTGTGGCTCCCTCAAAAGGTTAACTTTTTTTTGGTATTTTTAAAATTGCTTCAGTGAGAAATTAGCTAACAACATGTAGTTTATGCCTGATTTTTCTAATAATTTTTTGATGAATATTTGATTTTTTACTAATTTTCAAAGTGGACACATCCTAAAAAACATAATTTTGGCTGTGCTACCCCTATAAATTTTGAAAATTAATTGAAAATCATTTTTTTAATATGTGTAGAATAAAGTCTAGTTTCTGAATATGTAATTTTTTTGAAATTTCAATGAATGGTTAATTTACAATGAAAAAAAGACCAAACAGTGGTTTTTGCCCAAAAACAGACACACAAACAAAAGAAATTAAAGATGAGAGGCATAACATTGTCAAAATGTGAAAAAAATTACATCGTTAAATAGCTAAGAGAAAGCCTAACATTACCTGGGTGTTTGATTTGTTTGACCTTGAAACACATGCAAATATGAGGGTTAGCATGAACAAAATTTTGTGAAATCTTGTAGAATTTGCAAAAACATGTTTGTGGATGTTGAAAAGGCAATCCAAGCCTTCAGGTTAGAAATCCAAAGCAAATCCCAAGCCTAAGGCTTGGGATTGCCAAAGCATAATATAACACAAGCGCGTTATAATGCGCTTGCATTATATTGTGCTTTTTTCCTTTTTTGCATGTTTGCCAGTGTTTTCCCAGTTCGACACGCACTCACGTTATGTCTTCCTTTCAATGAGCTATGTTCAAGTTTCATAAGTATGTTTCATGGATGTATATATGTATGCTTGTAGGTATGTATGCATGTACATGTATGCATGCTTGTATGTATGTACATGTATGCATGCTTGTATGTATGTATGTATGTATGTATGTATGTAAGTGTTTTGGGTTTAGGATATATGGGGTCCTGAGCCTCTATAATTTTGAGGGTTGAGGGATTAGGGCTTAAGTAATAGGTAGAGGGTAGAGGTTAGAGATTAGAGGGTTGAGGGTTAATATTCAGGTTGTTGAGTGTATAAGATTAAGTGTGTAAGGTACGAGGATTAGGGTTTAGGATATTGGGTTTAGGGTTTACGATGTGGATTAAGGGTATATAAGGCATAGGGTGACTTGGGTTGAAAGCACGTATGGTTTAGGTTTAATTTAAGTATAGGGTTGAGGCACAATATTCAGGGTTTAGGATATAAGGGTGATGATTTGTGGGTGTAGGCTTCAATGTTTAAGGTATAGGGTTGATAAGTGAGGGATTAGGACTTAAGTATATGGTTGAGGGTTTAGGGATAGGTTTTAGGGTTTAAGGTTTAAGGGATAAGGGTTGAGGGATAGGGTTTAAGGTTTAGGGGTAAGGGATTAGTGTTTAAGGTATAGTGTCTTGGGTTGAGGGTTTAGGAATAGGGATAGCATTTAGGGTTTAGGGATGAGGGATTAGGGTGGAGGGTTGAGGGATTAAGGTTTAAGGTATAGTGCTGAGGGCTGAGTGTTTAGCGATAGGGTTTAGGGTTTAGGGTTGAGGGATTAGGGTTTAGAGTCGAGGGATTAGGGTTTAAGGAATAGTGTTGAGGGTTTAGGGTTTAGGGTTGATGGATTAGTGTTAAGGGTTTAGAAATAGGGTTTAGGGTTGAGGGATTAGGTTTTAGGGTTGACAGATTAGGGTTTAATGTTAAGAGTTGAAGGTTGAGGGTGATAGGGTTGATGGTCAAGGGATTAGGGTTAAAGTATAGTGTTAAGGGTAGAGGGATTAGGGATGGGGTTTAGGGTTGAAGGTTTAATGATTGGAGGTTTAAGCTTTAGGGATGAGGGTTAAGGGATTGGGGTTTAAGATATAGTATTGAGTGTCAAGGGTTTAGGGATAGGTTTTAGGGTTTAAGTTTTAAGGGTTAAGGATTGAGGGACAGGATTTAGGGTTTAGGGATAAGGGATTACAGTTTAAGGTATAGTGTCAAGGGTTAAGGATTTAAGAATAGGGATAGTGTTTAGGGTTTAGGGATGAGGGATTAGGGTTGAGGGATTAGGGTTGAGGGTTGAGGGATTAGGGTTTAAGGTATAGTGTCAAGGGTTGAGGGTTTAGGGTTGAGGTTTGAGGGATTAGGTTTTAGGGTTGATGGATTAGGGTTTAAGGTATAGTGTTGAGGGTTGAGGGTTTAGGGTTGAGGGATTAGGGTTTAGGGTTGACGAATTAGGGTTTAATGTTGAGAGTTGAGGGTTGAGGGTTGAGGGTTTAGGGATAGGGTTGATGGTCAAGGGATTAGGTTTAGAGTGTTGAGGGTAGAGGGATTAGGGATAGGGTTTAGGGTTGAAGGTTTAAGGATTGAGGGTTGAGGCTTTAGGGATGAGGGTTTAAGGCTTAAGTTATAGTGTCAAGTGTTGAGTGTGTAAGGATAGGTTTGTGTTTTAAGGGTTAAGGGTTGAGGGATAGGGATTAGGGTTTAAGGTATAGTGTTGAGGGTTGAGGGTTTAGGGATAGGGTTTAGGGTTGATGGATTAGGGTTTAGGGTTGACGGATTAGGGTTTAATGTAGAGTGTCGAGGGTCAAGGGATTAGGGATAGCGTTTAGGGTTGAAGGTTTAAGGATTTAGGGTTCAGGCTATAGGGATGAGGGTTAAGGGATTAGAGTTTAAGATATAATGTTGAGTGTCGAGGGTGTACAGATAGGTTTTAGGGTTCAAGTTTTAAGGGTTAAGGGTTGAGGGATAGGGATTAGGGTTTAGGGATAAGGGATTAGGGTTTAAGGTATAGTGTCGAGGGTTGAGGGTTTAGGAATAGGGATAGCATTTAGGGTGGAGGCATTATGGATAGGGTTTATGATTTAAGGTTTAAGTGTTGAGGGTTGAGGATTTAGAGATAGGGTTTATGGTTTAGGGATAAGGGATTAGGGTTTAGCATTTAGGGATTAAGGTACCATAAATTATAAAATTAGGGATTAGGGTTTATGGTTTAGGGATTAGGGATTAGGGTTTAGGGTTTAGGGATGTATAATTAAGGGGTACCATAAATAAACTAGAATTTAGGTAGGGTTGGGAAAATTTTGTGAATCATCATGGGTTGGAGATTAGAGATTTTTCTATGTTCAAGTACATATCCAAGTCATATTTTAAGGTTAAGATATTTCAAAGAATAGGGTGTGTGAAAAATATCAATGCTCTTCATCTTATGAATACCAACATTGATACAGATAAAAAATGCCCTTCTTCTAACAGGGGATGTAGTTCAAGTCAACCAATGGACAACAAGTTGTTGATTGAATTGGTTTCTTATGAAGACAACAATGATGTTGTTGAAGCAATGGGAGAAAATCAAAATTGTAAGTCTAATTTAATTTATTTCAACTTTCAAAGCATGCATTTGAATTGTAGCCTTACTAGGAGGATTGGTATAACAAAAACTTAATTATGTTATAGGCCTTTCTTTGAGGAACCCTAGACATTATGGACCCTATCATCTATAAAAGCACATGACAGTGAACTTTGCTCCACCTTTCAAATTAGATAAACTTTTTTATTCAATGAAAATTTTGTGAATCATCATGGGATGGATGTAACATCCACATTTTAAAAACATAGTAAAACTAGAAATTTACCATAGAGTAAATTAACAAGGTAAAAATGAGATAGAGAAAATTTTTCTTTTATTCAACAAATAATCAAGTAACTACAATTAGAAGATTTCTTTTTACAAAATATAATAAACCATATTGTCTTTCTCATTTACAATGTTTACAAATGTAAATCCATTACATATACATTTTTGGAATAAATACTGCTTCTGAATATCTAACATCTTTATTACAAGTTCTGGCATGTTTCCTTCTTAGAGAGAGAGCATCTTTCCAGTGATTTACCTCCAACCACAGACTGATAGTCTCCCACGCATCTTCCACATTGGAAGTGGCCCTACCCTTCATGAAGAATATAGACCTTAGGTGACCAGTGGTAATTTGCATTTCCCAAGTACATAGTGTTGTATTCTACTCAACTCTATCAACCATACAACCCTAGATATCCTCTAGCTAAGTATGATTTCTGATAGGATGAGAAATTTGACTATAGTGAACCAACAATGCATGCAGAAAACATATGCATTACTTTGGCCAAAGTTTTTAATATCAATATCATTCATAATGAATGTAGTCGTTGTGTTCACCCACCCCTACTCGACTTGGATACTGTCATATTCTCGTAGTTTAAAACTCTTACCCTTCTCAATCATGTAATAGTTTAATCTATGAGTCATAATAATAATACTTTTAGACTTAAATAAGTCTATATAACATAACCATTAATTTGGTTTGTAAACAACTCTAGGGTTTACCTATTATCCTTTGTTAACATGATACTACAATATAACCATATTTCTTTATCTAGGAGTCCTAGATTCACAAATAACCCTTGATTAACTCATCTAAGGTTAAGAATACTATAATTCTTAAATAGATAATATTACCCATACAAGGAACGTAGAATAACTTTGACAATGTGTTAAAAACAAAATATATATCTTGAGTATATAATCTTACAAGTCATTCTCTAATAGACTTAGCCTACTTCAATGTATTAGATCTTTCCAAGAATGATAATATCAAAAAGATAAATACATAAGGGTTCTCCTACAATCCTTATTTCCATCTACCACAATATCTCTAAGTTATTTCATTTGAGGGGTACTATAATTGTCTAAGAATACCTATGATTCTAAGTTCTCATGGATATAAATCATTTTCGTTATTCTTTAAAAAGAATCTAAATGAGAGAAATACTTTAAATTAGTACTACCCTGACTCAAGGTCTTAACTATTCTACTCAAATCTAAGAGTATACTACAAAAGTTCAATCAACTCTAATAAAATTCAATAGTCTATTGTTTGGCTTTTCTCATAATCTTTTCATTGGTTTGCTTCTAACTTAATCAATATAAAGACTATTTTCCAAGCTCATGACAACTATGTCAATCTCCTACTAAGATAGTCATTATCCTCATACTAAGATTTGATATGATTATCGATTTAACAATCAATAAACAAATGGTCGATTGAGAATACTATAACAGAATACTCACTTGTACTACCAAGCATCAACCGTATTACTCTACATTCATTGCCTTATTAGTTTTCAAGAAAGATCAGAGTGGTTTACTTGAAATGTTATCTACATTTCCCTAAATTGACACTTAATATTTTATGACTAAATACTCAAGCATACAGAAGGTTATTCCTCTCTGGCGTACTCACATAATTGCCCAAGACACAAGTATGACTAGTTTAGATGATTTCCTCATTGATAATATACACAAAAAACTAAGGAATACCTGGTAATCAATGGGCTCGAATTGACAGTATGTGCAAAAGGACATAAAAGTTAACTCTTCTAGTTGTGTATTCCCTGTCTCCTTAGCCACGATGCTTCTTTCCTACTTCCTGTTTGACCCTAACTCTCATGTTTTTAACCTTTTTAACCTCCACACCTGGCTCAAATTGAGTCACCCTCCTTAATAGCTCAGGCACGACTTCCTTTTTAGTTGCCCTACTTCACATCTTTTCATTAAGATATAGTTGCTGACTTAAATATAACAATCCATAACGCTTTGGTTTTAACAATCACCACATTTTATGTAAAGTTTCCACTTGTCGATGGAAGATAGTTGTTTTCTTGGCTCATTGGTTGTGGTGATTATTATCACAGTCCTCCTCTTTGAATGAGGCTGACACAGCGCTTAAACTTTGCTAATCATTAAAGGATCACTAACAAGTGATTTGATCCACTACTAAGATTTTTGAAGACTCCTCTTTAATGAAATCCTTCAACTACTCAAGCCTAACATCATTAACTCATTATGAAGTATTATCTTTACTCAATGCTTATATTTGAGTATATCAAATATGATTCACATAACATCGCCTCTATATTAGATAGTTATGGTTTAATCAATATAATAATAATATTTAAACAAAGGATTATGGATATTGTGATTGGGTTGAGCTTGTCTCCCCATCACAATCTGTCGATAACATACACGTCTTCTTAACTTGATGAAAACTTCTTAACATTAAGAATCATTTATAACACCTCAAGGTACCTAATAATGATAAGACAACCATTTTACAAAAATAACGTTGTAATATTTATGTTAAACATAAATAGTCATAAATCATGCTCAAACGATGTCATTAACTTTATTAAAGACTAAAATGACTTACTACGACTTAGAAAGATTTGTAAATAATATCGATTACCTATCGATGGGTTCAGAAGTAAACTGACAAGACAAGGCTTACCTCTTATGACACAATGGTTCACATTTTTGTTAAACACTTATACTCGGTTTGGCAAATAAACCACTCGTAACTCGAGGTCTATATCTCTCTCCTAGAAAGATACTCTCTCTCTCTGTTTTCTTTGAGAGTCATCTAATAACATATAAACCTCTATCAAAGTTGTTACCAAAGAAATTATGATCAGTGAATCATTATTCAAATAATAAATCAAATCTAATAATATGAATATTAAATCGATAATAACATAATCATTCCCATAATTTCATAAATGATATTCAAAATAATCCATGTTTTTCCTTGTCATTAATCTAAACATCATAATAAATTTACTTATGTCCAAGTAAAAAGTAAAAGTATAGTAAGACAAAAATTAGGGATGCAACACTAGAGATTGAAGATTTTACTGTGTTCAAGTACATATCCAAGTTATATTTTAAGGTTAAGATATTTCAAAGAACAAGGTGTGTGAAAAATATCAATGCTCTTCAGCTTATAAATACCAGCATTGATATAGATAAAAAATGCCCTTCTTCTAATAGAGGATGTAGTTCAAGTCAACCAATGGGCAGCAAGTTGCTGATTGAATTGGTTTCTTATGAAGAATATAATGATGTTGTTGAAGCAATGGAAGAAAATCAAAATTGTAAGTCTAATTTAATTTATTTCAACTTTCATAGCAGACATTTGAATTGTAGCTTTACTAGGAGGATTGGTATAACAAAAACTTAATTCTATTACAGGCCTTTCTTTGAAGAACCCTAGACATTATGGACCCTATCATCTAGAAAAGTACATGACAGTGAACTCTGCCCCACCTTTCAAATCAGATAAACCTTTTTATTCAATGAAAATTTTGTGAATCATCATGGGCTGGAGATTGGAGATTTTGCTATGTTCAAGTACATATCCAAGTCATATTTTAAGGTTAAGATATTTCAAAGAATAAGGTGTGCGAAAAATATCAATACTCTTCAGCTTATGAATACCAACATTGATACAGATAAAAAATGCCCTTCTTCTAATAGAGGATGCAGTTCAAGTCAACCAATGGGTAGCAAGTTGCTGATTGAATTGGTTTCTTATGAAGAAAACAATGATGTTGTCAAAGCAATGGAAGAAAATTAAAATTGTAAGTCTAATTTAATTTATTTCAACTTTTAAAGCAGGCATTTGAATTGTAGCCTTACCAGGAGGATTGGTATAACAAAAACTTAATTCTGTTACATGCCTTTCTTTGAAGAACCCTGGACATTATGGACCCTATCATCTAGAAAAGTGCATGATAGTGAACTCTGCCCCCCCTTTCAAATCAGATAAACCTTTTTATTCAATGAAAATGAAGTCACAGAATGTAAACCAACCATGCATACTAGTAAGATCAAATTTTGTGCCTTCTATTCTTATTACTCTTACTTTATTAAGAGAAGAGTGTTAAAAAGAATGGGTTTAATTGTAAGCTAACATAAGGCAAAGCAGTTTTGTTATTACATTTTTCTGAGGGGTCTCTAATAGTCTAATATAATGTAGTCTTCTATAATATGAACATGTCTACATTTGTGTGAACGCTAAGCTTTAATAGTAGAGTATTAAATTAATGCAATAGTAGAGTATTAAATCTAAAGTAGAGTTGGTTTAGGGATAGGGTTGATGGTCAAGGGATTAGGGTTAAAGTAGAGTGTCGAGGGTAAAGGGATTAGGGATAGGGTTTAGGGTTGAAGGTTTAACCATTAAGGGTTGAGGCTTTAGGGTTGAGGGTTAAGGGATTGGGGTTTAAGATATAGTGTTGAGTGTCAAAAGTTTAGGGAGAGGTTTTAGGATTTAAGTTTTAAGGGTTAAGGGTTGAGGGATAGGGTTTAGGGTTTAGGGATTAGGCATTAGGGTTTAAGGTATAGTGTCGAGGGTTGAGGGTTTAGGAATAGGGGTAGAGTTTAGGGTAGAGGCATTAGGGACAGGGTTTAGGGTTGAAGGTTTAAAGATTGAGGGTTGAGGCTTGAGGGCTGAGGGTTAAGGGATTATGGTTTAACATATAGTGTCAAGGGTAGAGGGTTCATGGATAGTGTTTAGAGTTTATGGATAGGTAGAGAGGTGAGGAGAAATAAAGGTGGGAGATAGAGAGGTGAGGGGAAAGATATAAGAAAATGAGAGAGGGTTTAGGGATAGGGTTTAGGGATAGGGTTTAGGGTTAAGGGATTAGGGTTAAGGGATGAGGAATTAGGGTTTGACGTTGAGGGTTGAGCATTGAGGTTCAAGGGTTGAGGGTTTAGGGATAGGGTTGAGGGTCAAGAGATTAGGGTTAAAGTAGAGTGTCGAGGGTATAGGGATTAGGGATAGGGTTAGAGGGTTTAGGGATAAGGGATTAGGGTTTAAGGTACAATATCGAGCCCATTGAAGGTTTAGGAATAGGGATAGCATTTAGGGTTTACGGATAAGGGATTAGGGTTTGATGTTGAGGGTTAAGGGTTGAGGTTTTAGGGTTGAGGGTTTAGGGATAGGGTTGAGGGTCGAGGGATTAGAGTTAAAGTAGAGTGTCGAGGGTATAGGGATTAGGGATATGGTTGGAGGGTTTAGGGATAAGGGATTAGGGTTTAAGGTATAATATCGAGCCCATTGAGGGTTTAGGAATAGGGATAGGGATTAGGGTTGAGGGTTGAGGGATTAGGGTTTAGGGATAGGGTTTAGGGTTGAGGGATTAGGGTTTAAGGTTTAGTGTTGAGGGTTTGGAGATAGGGTTTAGAGTTGAGGGATTAGAGTTAAGGGTTGAGGGATTAGGGTTTGATGTTGAGGGTTGTGGGTTGAGGTTTTAGGGTTAAGGGTTTAGGGATAGGGTTGAGGGTCAAGGTATTAGGGTTAAAGTAGAGTATTGAGGGTATAGGGATTAGGGGTAGGGTTGGAGGGTTTAGGGATGAGGGATTAGGGATTAAGGTATAGTATTGAGCCCATTGAGGGTTTAGGAATAGGGATAGTGTTCAAGGTTTAGGGATGAGGGATTAGGGTTGAGGGTTGAGGGATTAGGGTTTACGGATAGGGTTTAGGGTTTAGGGTTGAGGGATTAGGGTTTAAGGTATAGTGTTGAGGGTTTAAGTTATAGTGTCAAGTGTTGAGGGTGTAGGGATAGGTTTAAGTTTTAAGCATTAAGGGTTGAGGGATACGTTGCAAGTATGGGCCTAACCAATATTGTCATTGATGTCAACATACTCCTGTTGCATTGATGTCAAGGATTGGATGAGTTGTGTGCTGAGGATATTGAGAAAATTAGCTCTATCATAAACAGAGAAGAATAGTAAAGATAGTGAGGTTCTATGAAGTAAAGATTTCAGTTAGTTGAAGATCTGAGTATGCGCATCAAAGGGTTTGTAGATATGTGTCTGAAGGTGCTGCTATAAAGATTTCAAAGATCCGCATGAAGATTTGGAGAAGTTATTGCCATATGAGTAAAATTGGTTCTCGCAGCTGTTCATAGGTGACAGAGTGACACAAATAGGTTTAGTGAGATCTGGAGATGCAATATCTTGTTCTACAAATCTAGTGGCATGTTTGGGAAGCTAATGTGAATTGACAACTCAATTGGTTCGTGGTTTGGAGGTCCACAAGCAATCCTTCTAATGTGACAGTGATGACCGACTGTGTTCTTGAGGTTTTGGATGAAGATACAAATGATTTTAGTAAATAGAAGTGGTACAGATGTTCTTGGTGATTCAAGCAAGCTTGTGGGGGTATCTATATTGTGTCTAATTTGTGTCGGCGGTCCACATTGAAGATTGAGCTCATAATTGAAGATTTACCTTTGGGTGATGGTGTTCTTCCTAATCTTGGCCGACCAGATGTTTTACACATGTTGCAGATGATCTTGAAGATGTTTTACGAAGCATGGCATGTTCCTTGAAGAAGACTGAAATCTTAGATATGCGTGGCCGACAAGGTAGTGACACGCATGAAGTTTTTGTAATAAGTCAAGTTGTATTTTTGTAATTGCTCTGTAATGAAATGAAGTATGTGTTATGCTGACTTTGATGATCATCCCATAGTCAATACCATGTATAAATAAGATTTGTGAAGACATTTTAAAATATATCTGTAACAATAAGAAAGTGATAGAGAGGAGAGGAGCAAAAAGTAGAGCAGAAGTGTTGAGCTTAAATGGAACTGTCTCAAGCATGGTGAAGATCCTAATATCCAGTTCAAGTATATAATATTTATATTATTCTATAGACAGTGTGTCTCCTATATGTAATGGGCCTCTTTTGAGTAGTGTGCTCGGGCAGTGAGCCCTAATTGGCATGTGCCATTTTTGTTCTTCTTATTCTTTTAACAAAGAATACAATCTTGGGTTAGTCACCCCATGGTTTTTCCCTTAACCAGGTTTTCAACGTTAAAATCTTGGTGTCATATGTGTTGAATGTGTTTCTGCTCTTGAGTTATTGCATTTTGCTTCCATGATTGAATAATTATTATGTTGTTGAAATATAAGAAGGATTTAAGGATTTAAAGATCAGAAGGTTTGGTGACAACTGATTCATCCCCCCTCTTAGTTGTCTATCCTAAAACCAACAATTGGTATCAGATCTAAGTTTCTCTAAAAGATCTTAACCACTTGAGGAGATCCAGGATGTCCCAGGATGTGTTCCTACAAGAAGGATAGTCCAAGGTTTGATGGAACAAACTACACTCTTTGGAAAAGCCGCATGGAATGTCACTTGCAATGTATGGGAATTCAATATTAGAACATGACTATAAAAGAGTATATTCCTCCAAAGAATGGTCTGACAGCTCTAGATTAAATCAGAGATGCTGAAGATAATCTTCAAGCCAAAGAAGCCTTACTAAATGCCTTAGCTGATACAGAGCTGACAAATGTTATGGATTTAAAAACTGCTTATGAAATTTGGTCAAAGATGGAAATTCTGCATGAAGGAGACAAATATGTTAAATGTGCCAAGATACAAAGTTTGAAAGGAAAATTCAAAAACCTGAAGATGAATGAAATGAGAATATCACTACATTTATGCCAAAAGTAAATGAGCTTGTTTGTGGCATTAGATGTGCTAGTGGAACTTTGGATGAAGATGAGATTGTTGCCAAAGTTCTCAGATCCTTACCTCCTACATACAAACACAAGGTTGCTGCTATTGAGGAATTTAGATCTTTATCAAATATTACAAGGGATCAATTAGTTGGGAAGTTAGCTGCATTTGAGTTGGTTGAGTTTGGAGATGCTCCTCCTAAGACTGAATCTGCATTCAAAGATAGTGCCTCTACAAAAGGTAAAGAAAGGTATGATCCGAAAGAGAGTTCCTCAAAGTAATTATCATGGTATGAAAAAGCAAGAAAAGATCTGGAAGAAGATGAGGCAGAAGCTACTCAACTTGAAGCCCTTATTGCAAAAAGGTTGCCAAGAGGATCTGGTAAGTATGAAGGTAAATTGCCCTTCAAATGTTTCAACTGCAACAAGATTGGTCATTTTGCCTAAAGATGTTTGGAAATATTTTCAAGGCCAAATCCTAATAGATCAAGATTCCAAAAGAAATGTTACTATGTTCAATAAGATGATGATGATGATGGAGTAACAGATGATGAATCTGAGATAGGAAATAAATCTAGAAATGACTGGGTGTTTATTGCCATCAAGGAAGAAGATCCAGTGCCCATTGAATCTGTCAATCATAAAATGGTAGAAAGGGCTCTGGTTTCTCAAGTTGAAGAAAAGGATGAATGGGTCATTGATAGTGGATGCTCCCACCATATGATTGGTGATAAGAATAAGTTCATAAATCTGGAAAGATATGAAGGAGGAGTTGTAAAATTTGGTGATAATTCTACTAGCAAAATCAGAGGCAAAGGAACTATTTCTTTTGATGGAAAGAACAAAACTAGTGATGTTTTGTATGTTGAAGGTTTGAAGCATAATCTTCTTAGTGTTGGACAGTTGGTGAACAAAGGCTATGATCTGTGATTCAAAAATGGTAAATGCAAGATATTTGAAAGCTCTGGAATAGAGATTACATCCGGTACTCAAACAAAAGGTAACATCTTCCACTTGGTTAGTACTGGCAAAAGTTGTTTATTTGTTCAAATTGATTAGAGTTGGTTTTGGCATAGGAGAATGTGTCATGTAAATTTTGATAATATCATCAAGATAAGCAACACTCAAGCTGTAGGGGATCTTCCAAGACTGGTGAAACCTACTAGCAGTTTGTGCAAAGAATGTCAGTTGGGTAAGCAGAATAGAGTCACATTTAAAAGTAAGGAACAATCTTCTACCAGATTGTTGGATGTGGTACACACTGATCTATGTGAACCAACAAGAATTAGGAGTCTGCAAGGTGATAGATATTTCATGTTACTGATTGATCTGACCACTCCCAGATGATGTGGGTGACTTTCCTGAAAGAGAAATCTGAAGCACTTGAGAAGTTCAACATATTTAAGGCTATGGTAGAAAATGAAACTGGGTTAAACATAAAATGTCTCAGGTCTGATAGAGGTGGTGAATTCACATCTAGATAGTTCATAGAATTCTGTGAGAAGCATGGGATAAAGAGACAATTATTTGCTCCAAGGACTCCACAATAGAATGGAGTAGTGGAGAGAAAGAATCGAACCATCCAAGAAGCATCTAGAAGCATGATGATGGAAGCAAATGTCCCTCAAATCTATTGGAGAGAAGCTATAAGCATTGTTGTCTATACTCTTGATCGAGTACAAATCAGAAGCAATACTGGTAAGACTCCTTATAAACTTTGGTTTGGCATCACCCCTACTGTGAAATATTTTAGAGTCTTTGGTAGTAAGTGCTATATCAAAAAAGATGAAGACCCTGGAAAGTTTGATGCTAGAAGTGATGAAGGAATATTCTTGGGATATTCCACTCAAAGCAAAGCATACTAGTGTTATAACAAGAGATTGAGAAAGATTGTAGAAAGTACAAATGTGAAGGTTGATGAAGGCATTGAAAATCCCTCAAGGTTTTATGAGTATGAAGCAGTTGATCATAATGATGTTTCAGTCCAAGAAGAATGAGCCCCAACTATAATTCAGATTCAGACTGATCCAGAGAATCTTGAAATACAGGAAGAAGAGATAAGTTTGAATGAACCTATCCAAGAAATAGAAGTGCAAGAAATTCCCAAAACTCCCAGGTATGTAAGACTAAATCATTCTGAAGACCAGATCATAGGAGATAAAAGCAAAGGTGTTCAAACAAGAAGAAAAATTGCTCAAGATTCAGTAAAGTATTATCTGATTTCAAAGGTTAAACCAAAAATAGTATGCGAAGCATGCAATGATAAAAGCTGGGCTAAAGCAATGGAAGAAGAGTTAATGCAAATTAAAAAATTCACACTTGGGATCTTGTTCCTAGACCTAAAGACAAAAATATGATTGGGACTAAGTGGGTCTTCCAAAATAAACTGAATGAAGATGGTGAAGTAGTCAGAAACAAAGCCAGATTAGTCTGTAAGGGTTATTCTCAAGTAGAAGGAGTTGACTTTGAAGAAACTTTTGCTCCAATGGCAAGAATTGAAGTAGTCAGATTATTTCTTGCTTTTGTTGCCTTCAAGGATTTCAAAGTATATCAGATGGATGTCAAGTCTACCTTCCTGAATGGTGATTTTGAAGAAGAGGTATACATTGAGCAACCGGATGGATTGCAATTGTCTAATCATGGTGATATTGTCTGCAAGTTGAAGAAAGCATTGTATGGACTCAAACAAGCCCCAAGAGCCTAGTATGAAAGATTGGATAAACATTTTTTGAAGATTGGTTTCAACAAAGGTACTACTAAAAATAACTTGTATTTCAAGATTGATCATAAAAATATCTTGATTGTTGAAGTATTTGTTGATGATATTATTTTTGGAGGAAAAGATATTATGTGCAAGACTTTTACCAATTAGATGAAAAGTGAATTTGAGATGTCTATGTTTGAAGAAATGAATTTCTTCTTGGGTCTACAAATCACTCAAACAAAGAAAGAAATCTTCATATCACAATGTGAAAGAATTGTTGAAGAAATTTGGGATGGAAGATTCAAAGCCAATGAATACTCCCATGCCAACCAGGTGTAAACTGAGCAAAAATGGTGAATCTCCTAAGGATGATTAGAAAAAGTACAAGTCAATGATTGAAGGACTACTATACCTTACTCAAACTAGACCTGACATTATGAATGTTGTTGGTCTTATTGCAAGATTCCAAGCTGATCCTGGAGAGTCTCATGTCATGGCAATCAAGAGAATTCTTAGATGTCTAAAGGGAACAATTGAGTATGGTTTATGGTATCCTAGAGATCATGATTTCTCTCTTCATGCATATACAGATGCTGATTGGGTAGGAGATGTGGATGACTAGAAGAGTACCAGTGGTGGTGTATTTTTTTGGGGAAAAGATTGGTTTCTTGAGTGAGCAAGAAACAAGAGGCAATATCTCTGTCCACTACAGAAGTAGAGTATATTGCAGCAACAAGTAGTTGCACTCAAGTATTGTGGATGAAGCAAATGCTAAGAGACATCAGAGTGGAGTATGAAGAACCTATCACAATCTTCTATGATAACTCAAGTGCAATAAATATATCAAAAAATTTAGTGTTGCATTCAAAGACAAAACATATATCCATCAAGTTTCAGTTTTTGAGAGAGCAGGTGAACAAGAATGAAGTCAGATTGGAGTTTGTGCCCTCAAAGGATCAGATTGCAGACATTTTTACTAAACCTCTACCTAAGGACTCTTTTGAGTATCTCAGAGAGAAGTTAGGGGTTACTAACCCTCTAGTTCTGAATTAAGGTGCACTGATGTGCATTAGTCTAGTGAATTTCACAATCATATCTTGTGGTCTAGATTGATGATAGGAAGCTACTACTCAAGGGGAGTAGTCTGTATGATTCTAAAGTATGATGCAAGTATGTGCCCTTTGCCATTAATGTCAAAGGGGGAGAAAAGACATGTGAAAAATAAAAGAGATTGCTGATCAAAGGGGGAGAAATGAAGAAAGAAAAGATATGTGAATGATTGATGTTGTTAGGGGGAACTAATGAGAAGTTCTTGTCTTGATGGTCAAAATAGTTTTTCATATCATATGTTGCCATCAATAACAAAGGGGGAGATTGTTGCAAGTATGGGCCTAACTGGTGTTGTCATTGATGTCAACATACTCCTGTTGCATTGATGTCAAGGATTGGATGAGTTGTGTGTTGAGGATATTGAGAAAATTAGCTCTATTAGAAACAGAGAAGAACAGTAAAGACAGTGAGGTTCTATGAAGTAAAGATTCCAGTCAATTGAAGATCTAAGAATGCGCATCAAAGGGTTTGTAGATATGTGTCTGAAGGTGCTCTTGTAAACATTTCAAAGATCCACACAAAGATTTGGAGAAGTTATGGGCATATGAGTAAAACTGGTTCTGGTAGCTATTCAATGGTGACAAAGTGACAAAAATAGGTCTGGTGAGATCTAGAAATTAAATATCTTGTTTTGTGGATCTGGTGGCATGTTTGGGAAGCTAATGTGAATTGACAACTCAATTAGTTTGTGGTTTGGAGGTCCACAAGAAATCCTTCTAATGTGACAGTGATGACCGACTGTGTTCTTGAGGTTCCGGATGAAGATGCAAATGATTTCAGTAAACAAAAGTGGTGCAGATGTTCTTGGTGATTCAAGCAAGCTTGTGGGGGTCTCTAGATTGTGTCCAGTTCATGTTGGCAGTCCACATTGAAGATTGAGCTTGTACTTGAAGATTTACCTTTGGGTGATGGTGTTCTTCCTAATCTTGGTCGACTGGATGTTTTACACATGTTGCAGTTGATCTTGAAAATGTTTTATGAAGCATGGTGTGTTCCTCGAAGAAGATTGCAGTCCCAGATATGAGTGGCTGACAGGGTAGTGATGTGTATGAAGTTTTTGTAATAAGTCAAGTTGTATTTTTGCAATTGCTTTGTAATGAAATAAAGTATGTGTTATGTTGACTTTGATGATCATCCCAAAGTCAATGTCATGTATAAATAAGATTTGTGAAGACATTTAAAAAGATATCTGTAACGATGAGAAAGTGATAGAGAGGAGAGGAGCAAAAAGTAGAGCAGAAATGTTAAGCTTAAATGGAACTGTCTCAAGCATGGTGAAGATGTTAATCTCTAGTTCAAGTATGTAATATTTATATTATTCTGTAGACAGTGTGTCTCCTGTAGGTAGTGGGCCTCTTGTGAGCAGAGTGCTCAGCCAGTGATCCCTAATTGGCAAGTGCCATTTTTGTTCTTCTTATTCTTTTAACAAAGAATACAATCTTGGGTTAGTCACCTCATGGTTTTTCCCTTAACCAGGTTTTCTACGTTTAAATCTTGGTGTCATATGTGTTGAATGTGTTTCTGCTCTTGAGTTATTGCATTTTGCTTCCATGATTGAATAATTATTATGCTGTTGAAATATAAGAAGGATTTAAGGATTTAAAGATCAAAAGGTATGGCAATAACTGATTCACCCCCCTCTCAGTTGTCTATCCTAAAACCAACAGGATAGGGATTAGGGTTTAGGGTTGACGGATTAGGGTTTAATGTTGAGGGTTGAGGGTTGAGGGTTTAGGGATAGGGTTGATGGTTAAGGGATTAGGGTTAAAGTAGCGTGTTGAGAGTAGAGGGATTAGGGATAGGGTTTAGGGTTGAAGGTTTAAGGATTGAGGGTTGAGGCTTTAGGGCTAAGGGTTAAGAGATTAGGGTTTAGTGATCGGGTGTAGGTTTTAGTGATAGGGTGTATGGTTTAGGATTAAGGGATTAGGGTTTATGGTTGAGGGAATAGGGTTTAAGGTAAAGTGTTGAGGGTTCAGGGATAGGGATTAGGATTTAAGGTTTAAGGGTGGAGGGTTGAGGCTTTAGGCTTTAGGGTAAAGAAATTGGAGGCCCTAGTTATAGATGGAGAAGACATCGAATACCCTACAGGCTTAGTGGTTGTTATTGGAACATGGATTAGAAGGTACCCATATAAGAGTGTTAATGTTTGGTTGTTTGAGGACTTTGACACGCATCAGAAGATTCTTCATTACTCAAAACTTGTCATCGCATCCAATGTTTATTTCATATAATATCAGGGTAGAGCTTTGAACAAGACCTTGTGGAAGGTACGTGAGTCTAACCATGAGGCAATACTTGACACAATAAAGAGTAGAGTAAACCCGGATGGTTCATTGGATTAATTTGTAAGTATTCACATTGATGTTTTAAAGTCATGTTACATTGAGTTGTAAGTATGCACATTAATTTGTAAGGTTTGTCCTTTTCTATTTGCTACTACATTTTTACACATATACACATTTTTACATCATCATACTATGCTTAATGGGGTTAGACCTAAGTGATGGATGAAGTTGATCCTAAGAGTAATCTATAAAATCTAGGTAATGTATAAAATATAGGTGTCTCTAGGTGTCTTGGTTTCTAACTAGATAGTAGGTGTCTCTAATTGTGTCTTAGGTATATACAATATGTCAACTAGGTAGATAGAGACTAGAAAAAAGGTATTTAATCTAATCTAGGTGTCTTAGGTAGATACTATATATCAATGACCTAACTAGAGACTAGAATAATATATAATCTAGAATGATCTAGGTGTCTTCTAGGTAGGTGTCTTCTATAAATTAATCTAGGTGTCTTAGGTAGGTACTATATGTCAACTAGGTCTACCATAATAGGTGCCTTAGGTAGAACTATAATCTAGGTGTCTAGTTGAATTAGGTCTAGACTATGATAAGGTATAAAGACTACGTGTCTTAGGTCTACTATGTCTATAAAATCTAGATATGTATACTATACAATAGGTGTCTTAGGTGTCCTACATCTACTAGAATATATATGTCTTAGGTCTTAGGTGAGGTCATATGAGCTTCCACCTTCACATGGTTGGCCTTGTCAGTATAGAATATTTATATTTCTTGAAGCTAAGGGAAGCTCTTTTTCTTAATAGGAAAACTTTATCAACTTCAGTTGCACTAATGGTGCAAGGGCACCCAAGTTGTCATGACTCCAAGAGGGGTCAAAAAGTGAAATTTTGTTTTGATTAAGTCAATTATATGTAATGGTCTTCTAAGACTATTTCATATGTTTTTGAGTCAGTTTGAGTCATTTGGGGTAAGTTTGAGTCTTTGAGTCTTGTTGCAAAAAAGTGTCAATGTTGTCAAGTTGCACAAAGCAACTTTTGCATTTTTGGTGTCCTGCTCTTGATACGACCAAAGTGACAGTTCTAACACATCTAGATGGGTACATTTAGGCTAGGCATGGTCCTGTTTTTCACTAAAACATGCCGAAACAGTCCGAGCTACATTGAACTGACAATATCCTTAAAGAGTCCAAGGTGCAAAAAGACATCAATTTTTGACGAGCTGTTACTCAAAAACTGTGTCACTTAAAAATATTTTATCTAAGGCAATGAGATCATGTAGGGTTCCTCTACAATAACCTCTCTCAATTTTTTATATCTCTGAGGTGTTTTCCTGTGGTGAAAGGTTTTCTGTTGCCCCAAAAATTGTCAGAAGGAGGTAGTGTAAAGTTGCAAAGGGGTGTAACTTTCATCCTATTCCTGATGCAACCAAGCTGACTATTCCAATGTGTCTAAATAGGTATATTTAGGCTAGGCACATTCCTATTTTTCACCCAAACATGCTGAAACAATCTAAGCTACATTGTACTGACGATATCCCTAAAGAGTCCAAATTGCAAAAAAATAAAAATATTTGACAAGACGTTACTCGAAAACCATGTCACTTAAAAATATTCTGTCTGAGGCAATGCAATCATGTAGGGTTCCTCTACAATAACCTCTCTTGGTTTTTTATACCTCTAAGGTATTTTCCCGTGGTGAAAGGTTTTTTGCTGCCCTAAAAATCATCAAAAGGAGGTAGTGTAAAGTTGCAAAGGGGTGTAACTTTCATCCTGCTCTTGATGCGACAAAACTGACTATTCCAATGCATATGTATGGGTATGTTTACACTAGGTATGGTCCTATTTTTCAGCCAAACATGTTGAAACAGTCCAAACTACATTGTACTGACGATATCCCTGAAGAGTCCAAAGTGCAAAAAGGCAGTAATCTTTGACGAGATGTTACTCAGAAACCATGTCACTTAGAGACATTCTATCTGAGGTAACATAATAACATAGAGTCCCTCTACAATAACCTCTCTTATTTTTTATATCTTTGAGGCATTTGCCCATGGTGAAAAGTTTTTTGCTGCCCCAAAAATTGTCAGAAGGAGGTAATGTAAAGTTGGAAGGGGTGTAACTTTTATTCTGCTCCTGATGCAACCAAACTAACTGTTCCAACACATCCAGATGGGTACATTTAGGCTAGTTATGGTCCTATTTTTCACCCAAACATGCCAAAACAATCTGAGCTACATTGTCCTGATGATATCCTTGTAGAGTCTAAAGTGTAAAAAGGTAGCAATCTTTGATGATATGTTACTCAGAAATCGTGTCACTTAGAGACATTCCATCTGAAACAATGCAATCATGTAGGGTCCTCTACAATAACCTCTCTCAATTTTTTATATCTTTGATGTGTTTGCCCATGGTGAAAGGTTTTCTACTACCCCAAAAATCATCAGAAGGAGGTAGTGTAAAGTTGTAAAGTGGTGTAACTTTCATCTTGCTCTTGATGCAACCGAACTGACTATTCCAATGCATCTGGATGGGTACGTTTAGGCTAGGCATTATCCTTTTTTACACCCAAACATGCCAAAACAGTCCGAGCTACATTGTACTAATGATATCCCTAAAGAGTCCAAAGTGGAAAAAGGCAGCAATCTTTGATGAGATACTACTCAGAAATTGTGTCACTTAGAGATATTTTGTCTAAGGGAACACGATCATATAGGGTTCCTCTACAATAACCTCTCTCAGTTTTTTGTATCTTTGAGGCGTTTGCCCATGGTGAAAGGTTTTCTGCTGCCCCAAAAATCATCAAAAGGAGGCTGTGTAAAGTTACAAATGGGTGTAACTTTCATCCTGCTCTTGATGCCACCAAACTGACTGTTCTAATATGTCCAGATGGGTACATTTAGGCTAAGCATGGTCCTATTTTTTACCCAAACATGCTGAAATAGTCTGAGCTACATTGTACCAGTGATATCCCTGAAGAGTCCAAAGTGCAAAAATACAACAATCTTTGACAAGATGTTACTTGAAAACTGTGTCACTTAGAGACATTCTGTTTGAGATCACGCGATCACATAGGGTCCCTCTACAATAACCTCTCTTAGTTTTTTATATCTCTGAGGCATTTTCCCATGGTGAAAGGTTTTCTAATACCCCAAAAATCGTCAGAAGGAGGCAGTGTAAAGTTACAAAGGGGTGTAACTTTTATTCTTCTCCTCATGTGGCCAAACTGACAGTTCCAACGCATCTGGATGGGTATGTTTAGGCTAGACATGGTCCTATTTTGCACCCAAAGATGCCGAAACAGTCCAAGCTACATTGTACCGGTGATATCCCTAGAGAGTTCAAAGTGCAAAAAGGGAGCAATCTTTGATGAGTTGTTACTTAGAAATTGTGCCACTTAGATACATTTTGTCTGAGGCAACGTGATCAAGTAGGGTCCCTTTACAATAACCTCTCTTAGTTTTTTATATCTTTGAGGTGTTTTCCCATGGTGAAAGGTTTTCTGCTACCCCAAAAATCATCGAAAGGAGGCAATGTAAAGTTGCAAAGGGGTGTAACTTTTATTCTTCTCCTCATGCGGCCAAACCAACAATTCCAACTCATCTGGATGGGTACATTTAGGCTAGGCATGGTCCCGTTTCGCACCCAAACATGCCAAAATAGTCTGAGCTAGAAACACTAACTAGTCTTCAATCTTTAAACACTACAAATACCATGATATCTTCCATAAAGTTGTCTTTTAACTTTTTATAAAGGCATGCCCATTAAATTCAACCGTATAGAGATGACTGTTTGTATTCCAAATTACTTTTAAATATTGACCTTCCAATCCTTTTTCCTGCCCTCATATCAATTAAATATGACCTTCGATTATGATATGGCACTCGGGCTTATGAGAGTTTACCAGAGAGGCTGTTGAGTTAGGTTGAATGGCCAGTGAACTAATGACTTAAAGACCCTTTAGTAGGTTGACTTAAGTGATAGTAACCTGTGATTATAAGTCAATATTAAATTAAAACAAAAGTGCACTTTACACATGACAGGGAATTAAGGGTTTTAAAGTCTTAAGAAAAGTAGCTTCTTTTTAGGGTTTAATGCCCAATATGCAAACCCTAACTATCAATAAGAAAGACTTAAACATTCTAACTTTCATCAAGAGATATCCAGGACATTTCACAGACCTCAGGGACAACAGAAGAAACACATTAGAGTATGACACTTATCATAGGCTTAGGGTTCTAAGACATGAACAACTTCACATTTGAATCAAACTCATGATTCCCCTTGATAAAAATAACTCTCCTTGATGATGACATTGAATTATGATTATGAAAGTTTGTGTCTTCTCTGACTTCTTATTGCATGAACAAAACCACATCCACCATGAACATGAACCTTGCATCATATCAACCTTCCAAGATAGGCCTTATCATGAAAACCATATTCACAAAAAAACCTTGCATGAACAAAACCATATCCACCATGAACATGAACCTTGCATCATATGAACCATGTTTTGTTGGCAAGAGACACTATATGGATTCATGGTTGTTGTCATTGATGGCAACAAAGGTCATCCCACATATCCGCAAGTCATAATGTGTCTCTATCGGAAGTCAGAATAAAGAATGTTGTGGTCCGGTGAAGAAGAACAGAGCATGTGGCAAGGTCTGACAGATTGGTCCGGATCTCTCAGAGGAAGTGTCTTGGTGCAGTGCGGATTTGGGAAAGTCAAGAGGACTACCCTGAGTGGTATATTCCAAGGATTTAGCCTCCGGTGATGAACAAAGAAAAAGATATGAATGGTTGAGTACCGGATTCCTGAGAGACAGTGAAAACAGAGGAAGAACTGACTGGCAGAGTATCAGACTGCTTTCCGGATGGGTTACTGCTGATGACAGAAGTTGTGAAGGCATGAATCATGTTTGGCCGACATGATTAATGATATCTACAAGTATATGCTTGATCCGCATTGCTTGGTGAGGAAGGATTCAGCCGACAGAATGAAAGTTTATAAGAAACTAGACTGTTCCGGATGTCGACTAGAAAGGTGATGAAATTACTTGTGCGGATATATATAGAGGATGGATTTAGTTGTGAAAGGGTTGTTGTTGTGGAGAGATATGCGAATAAGTCTAGATAAAGAGCAGAGGTAGCAAAAAGGATCCGGTATGTGAAAGATAGCAGAATAAAGAACAGAGGAAAGATGAAGTGCAACAGATCAGTGTACTGAGCCTAACCGGAACTGAACTCCAGCATATGCAGATGCTTCCAATCAGTTCAAGACTGTGATTCTCATCACTTTGTAGACAGTGTGTCTTCTTGTAGGCAGTGGGCCTCTTGTGAGCAGTGTGCTCGGGCAGTGAGCCCTAATTGGCAAGTGCCATCTTTGTAATTTCCTATTCTTCTAACAGAGAATAATTTTGGGTTAATCACCCCGTGGTTTTCTCCCTTAACAGGGTTTCCACGTCAAAAATACTGTGTCATGTGTTTCTTGTTTTATGGTTAATGTTTTATGTTTGATTTTATGCTGCATCAATTAAAGGGAAAGTTCAATAAAGGAAATAATTAGGATAACTGATTCACCCCCCCCCCCCTCTCTGTTATCAACAATTGGTATCAGAGCTAAGTTCCTCCTAATAGAGCCTAACAGCTTGAGGAAGATCTGGGATTTCAAATGGATGCATATGGTTTAAGGGAGCAACTCAAGACTGCTCTTGAGGATCTTGAACAGTCGAATTCTGAAGTCAGTGAATTAAAGGAAAGACTCAAACAGGCTGATGAATTCATGAGAGAATTAAAAGACAAATTAAGTCTCTCTATGAAAAAGAGAAAGGAGCTGCTTCAACAGTTGGCAAGACAAAGTGAAGAAAGCAATACAAATGAAGAATTGACTGAGCAAACCAAGTTATGTGAAAAGTTATCAAAAGAAGTCATTATGTTAAGACATGAAATGGAATCAGGAACTATAAAGTTTACTCAAGAGATTGAAGAAAAAAGAAAGGCTGAAGACAATCTAAGACAATCTCTTAAAGAAAAATCAGAAGAATGCCACCAGATGGACAGGATTATCAGACATCTTGAATCTGATCTTGAAGATGCCAAAGATAATGAAGGAAAACTTGAGGATCAAATTGCCTCTCTCAAAAGAGACCTTCAAACAGCAAATGAATATAAAGAGAAATACAAGATAAGTTCTGCTCAACTTGAAGTTCTCCTTGGAAGTCAAAAGAGGACAGATGACAAGTATGGTTTGGGATATGAGAAAGGAGAAAGCTCTGGATCCGGTCAGAAGAATCTTGGATCAGAAAATCCAAGAAGCAGGCCTAGAAGACCTCCGGTAAGATAGCCAAATGCTCAAAGATATCCATCCTTCAATGGATACTGCCACAGCTGCAACCACTTTGGTCACAAAGCTAATCAGTGCAGAATGAGAATGAATCAGATTAATTCATCCTTCTCCGGACAGTGCTTCAACTGCAAAAGGTATGGACACAAATCCCATGAATGCAGAAGAATGCAAGTAAACAAATCATTCAAAGGTAGATGCTTCACATGCAATAGAGTAGGTCATATGGCTAATCAATGCAGATCAAAAGGATATCAGTCAAATATGCAAAGAAATGTTATTTGCCAAATCTGCAATAGGTCCGGTCATAATGCTAAAGTTTGCAGAAACAAGAATCAGGACAAAAGAGGTCCGGTGTATAATCAGAATCAAGACAAGGGTAAACAAAAGATGAATGCGGATGAGGTTAGGAATCAGATGAGCAAGATCTGGGTGAAGAAAAGTTCAGAGAATGTAGAGGTTGGATCCGCACCAGACTCTGGTGCTGATATTTCTTCCGGAAATTAAAAAGTGAGCTCAGGCTCAGGGGGAGACTCAAAGAAAATCTTGTTCCCCCAGCCAAACAAGTGGTACCGGATGTGGCACAAGATGCGGACCAAAGGGTTTGTAGATATGAGTCTTGAGATACTTCAGTCAAGTTTTCAGAGGTCCGCATGAAGTTATGAAGAAGCTGTGATCGATCAAATAAGACCTGTTCAGGGAGATGCTCCGGTATGATAGAGGATTACAAAAAGGTCCGGAAAGATCCAGAAATGCACTATCTTGTTCTGCGGATTGGACAGAGTGTTTGGGATGCTCTTGTAATATGTTACCTCGATTTATTCATGATTGAAAGATCCGGATGATATCCTCAGATCAGAACCAATCCGGGATACTCCAAACTATCCAGACAAGGCAAACCGGAATGATGTAGGTGAAGCATTTATTGCAGACAGATATTAGGGTTCGCGGAGCAATTTAAGGGATTTCTCAAAGGTCATTTGCTCATTCTGCACTCGAGAAGAAGCGAAAAGTGGAGCTCTGCAACAAGGTTCATCAAGCACCAAGGATCTCCTGCCGAAGCTATTGCATAAAGAAATCAATCCAACCACTCCGTGCAAACCGAAGGCGCATAAGGTATTCTCCGTTTTTCATTACCTCACTGCAAATCTTTGAAGAATGGCTACTCCAAACATAGTTAAGATCTCTGATAGACCTCGCCCCTCATTCAAGAAACATCCCTACAAATCATTGGAGGTAGACCCACTAGGAGCCTTCTCTAGTGTTCCCCACGGAGTTTTACACACCGAAGACATTAGGGTTTACATACATGCAAACATTGAGGAATTTGGGGAATTCAAATTAAGAGACCTCTATCACAAGCAGCTGATTGACAATGCTTTTGAGCTTAAACCAGAGTATAAGGATATTCAGAAGAAACAATTTGAGCAATTTATTCATTTCCCCTGTTTTGAAGAGGATGAATGGGTCCGGTATGTACTGAGCAGGATACATGACAACTTTCTATGGCTAGATAGACCCTGCAAGATCACAAAAGAGGCAATTAGAGCAGTAACTGGCCTATACTCTTCCGGAGGAGTACCTATCCTCAAATCTGTCAAGGACAACATTGTAACTGAGGCCACCAGATCAAAATTTGACAAAAGGGCAATGACCATTGAAGACATCTCCGATCCGGATATCAAATATGCATCAATGATAATAGGATACAAGATCTACCACTCCAGCAGGGAGAATTTTGTATCCGGAACTGCAGTATACACTGCCTATGAGATGCTAAGAAAGAATGCAGAGTATGATCTCTGCGAACTACTGCTAAGCCAATTAATGGAAAATATACAGAAAATCAAGAAGGATAAGAAGAATTCCTTTAAGTATGGTACTCTGATTGTATGTCTATTCTTCTACTTCATGAATGAGCTACCCGGAACAAGTGGATGGGTATGGCAGAATGACAAACCTGTTGCAGTCCAGATAAGAGACTATTTGCATGGACTTGGGGATGCAAAAGCGAGAAATACAGCTCTATGGGGATACTTCAAAAACTTTCAGAGCATGATGCAAGCAAGAGAGAGAATTCCCCAGTCTCTCATTGAGAAATACAAGGACTCAGTGTGCTTTATGGTTGACACTGATCAGTGCCTAATGGAGGCAGTGGAGCCAAGGACTGTCTGGATCATGCCCATGGGGTATGAAGTTGATGAACAGATAGTGGAGCTGCATGTTCAACACATGCTAAGTCAGCCCAAAGATCCTAAGGCAGAAAGGTTTGGAACCTTTGAGGAGCTGAGTGTAAAAATACATGTAGAACTCAGGGAACCTGAGATTAAAAGAAAGGTAAGAAAAGAAGTAGAGCACATTGCTCAAGGCCTAGGTATCTCAAAGGAGGCACTTGATGCCAGCCGGGAAAAGAGGAGGAAGGCCGAGGAAGAAGAGAAAAGCAAAGAAAGTGCTCCGGTTGAAACTCCCACCCGGACCAGATCATCAAAGAGACCTGCACCTTCCACAACCAAAAGTTCAAAACCGGAAGTTCAGGCATCCGGTAAGAGATCAAAGGCAAAAGCCACAAGGGCTTATGGAAGCCAAAAGGATGAAGAGGAAACAGAATCAGATGAGGGAGTAAGAGAAGTAAAGAAACAGAAAAAGAAAGGATCCGGTAAGCCCTCCACAGGCCAAGACAAGGAGGAAATGGCAGAGGTAACTGTTGAAAAGCCCACTCTGTCACTAGAGAGCATAATCAAGTCGGTCACGGTGGATGGAAACCTTCAACCAATGACTGAATCATATGATGACTTCAGTGAGGCCGACCAAAAGACTCTGCAGGAGGCCACAGTAAAATATCTTAACATATATAATAAGGCTTTCATTGAAATAATATCTCTTATTCCTAAAAGCCTAGAAAAGGAAATGGAAGTGAGAAAGAATAATGCTCATGCTAAAGATCTTGAGATCCGGGAGCAGATAGCTATTCAGCTATATCCTCAAATTGATCCCAAGACCATGAACATTATCTTCAAAGACTGCAAAGATGAGTTCAGAAGCAAAGCCAGGATGAATCAACTCATGCTTGGCGAGACTGACAAAGTGGCCCAAGAAACAGAAGAGATCCTCCGGAAGGCCTTCAAAAGGTTCAATCTTCCGGTTGTAGAGGATTTAGGTACAGAAACAGCTGAGGACTTGGGACCCTCTGCTCCAGAAGAAGTGGCTCATGAACAAACTAGCATCTCTCCTCCGGTTTCCCCTACAGTCTCCGGATCCAAAGAAGAAGAGCAACTACAGGAGAAGGAAGCAGTGGTGAAAGACAAAGAGGTTGACAGTTCTAAGACTGCAGAAGAAAAGAAACATCTGTCTCCGGCAAGAGACACTGCACAAACTGTTCAACAATTTTTGAGTAAAGAAACTCTAGAGATTGATGAACCGGAGCTTCTAAAAGGCCCATTTGATTTTGACTCTCTCTCTCCGGTACAAACAATGAAGATAGCTTCATTTGCAAATGCCAAGGCAAATGAAAAGCTCCTGAAGTCTCATATGGAAGACTGTGAGTTGATAGAGGCTACTTCCGGAGTACTTGTGAAGATCATGCCATCAATCCAGATAGATCCGACAGCCTCCTCTTCCGGTAATCTAAAAACCTTAGTCAGCAGTGTTGATACACATTTTGATTCTTTAGAAAAATCAGCTGAAGAAAAGGTCCGGAAGGAATTTTTGGATAAAAGATTTTCAGAGATATTAGAATTAATCTCTAAAGATAGGAAGATTGTAAGCATTGGAATAAAGAGCTTAGAGAATGCTCTTAAGGATGGCGGTGACATCTATAAATTTTGTATATCCTGGTCAAAGGCAACAGCAGCATTTGACAAGAAAATAAAAGAGGAACAGGATAAGCTACAAAGCTTATCTCAAAGTTTTGATCCTCTCTCTTCCTCTATAATAAATCAAGAATGTCAGACCATTGCAGTCTTGAATGAAATAAAAAATCTTGAGAAGGAAAGGAAGAACATCACTAACCGGATGGGAGAACTTAGAAGGATTATAATCCCTAAGTTGGAAACCATGCATGAGGCCATCAGTGATGCTCAGACCACCGCCCAAACAAAAGATCCGACAGATCTCAAGCGGGCAGAAGCGTTCGCATTTTTGCTAAGTGGTCACATTTCAATTTTGGATAGAATGAAGCAAAGTTGGGCTACAGAAATGATTCAATTACAGACATCCTTTGCAGACATTCTTCAATATATGTGAGTATGTAAATATGCGGCTAAGTATAAGAAATTTTTGAAAATTTTGATATGCGGACCCTACCCTTTGCCATTGATGTCAAAGGGGGAGTGAGGAGCAGTGAAAAATGAGGAATCCAACTAAGGGGGAGTTCCGGAAATTGTATATAAAGACAGAGCATCAGCAAAGGGGGAGCATAGTGAAAACACTTAGTCATTTTTCACTAAGTGTTGCCATCAATGCCAAAGGGGGAGATTGTTGGCAAGAGACACTATATGGATTCATGGTTGTTGTCATTGATGGCAACAAAGGTCATCCCACATATCCGCAAGTCATAATGTGTCTCTACCGGAAGTCAGAATAAAGAATGTTGTGGTCCGGTGAAGAAGAACAGAGCATGTGGCAAGGTCCGACAGATTGGTCCGGATCTCTCAGAGGAAGTGTCTTGGTGCAGTGCGGATTTGGGAAAGTCAAGAGGACTACCCTGAGTGGTATATTCCAAGGATTTAGCCTCCGGTGATGAACAAAGAAAAAGATATGAATGGTTGAGTACCGGATTCCTGAGAGACAGTGAAAACAGAGGAAGAACTGACTGGCAGAGTATCAGACTGCTTTCCGGATGGGTTACTGCTGATGACAGAAGTTGTGAAGGCATGAATCATGTTTGGCCGACATGATTAATGATATCTACAAGTATATGCTTGATCCGCATTGCTTGGTGAGGAAGGATTCAGCCGACAGAATGAAAGTTTATAAGAAACTAGACTGTTCCGGATGTCGACTAGAAAGGTGATGAAATTACTTGTGCGGATATATATAGAGGATGGATTTAGTTGTGAAAGGGTTGTTGTTGTGGAGAGATATGCGAATAAGTCTAGATAAAGAGCAGAGGTAGCAAAAAGGATCCGGTATGTGAAAGATAGCAGAATAAAGAACAGAGGAAAGATGAAGTGCAGCAGATCAGTGTACTGAGCCTAACCGGAACTGAACTCCAGCATATGCAGATGCTTCCAATCAGTTCAAGACTGTGATTCTCATCACTTTGTAGACAGTGTGTCTTCTTGTAGGCAGTGGGCCTCTTGTGAGCAGTGTGCTCGGGCAGTGAGCCCTAATTGGCAAGTGCCATCTTTGTAATTTCCTATTCTTCTAACAGAGAATAATTTTGGGTTAATCACCCCGTGGTTTTCTCCCTTAACAGGGTTTCCACGTCAAAAATACTGTGTCATGTGTTTCTTGTTTTATGGTTAATGTTTTATGTTTGATTTTATGCTGCATCAATTAAAGGGAAAGTTCAATAAAGGAAATAATTAGGATAACTGATTCACCCCCCCCCTCTCAGTTATCAACATGTTTGTCTTGTGCAACATCAACATGAACTGAGAGACCTTAGCATGAAAACCATATTCACAACATCATGCACCTCATGACCATCCCCTACCTTGAGTCACTGTATCACCTTATCAACATCATGGCATCAACCTTGATGTCAATGACAAACAACCTTGACCCTTCAACTTCAATGACAACCTTGAACCTTGATTGTTGATGACTTATGGAAGCCTATAGCCCCAATGTTATGTTGCATACTAAAATTAGGTAAGACTCAATGTACTCTCATAACCTCGCCTTATATGCAAGAGGAATTACATTTAATAACCACAATGGTCATCGGGTCCTCATAAGGATATGATTTTGACTATCTTATTTAGAAAAACAAACATACTCTTTGCATCCCCATATGGTATAATAATAAGAAATTAAGAAATATTTTCAATTGACCAACTCATAAAGAATATGGATCAGCATACTCATTCGAATATTTTCAATTGAGCAACTCATAAAGAATATGTATATTTTCTATTCAACATGATGATTCATTTTTATTTTAAATACAACTTTAATCTTTTAGTTCCAAAATGAGTTTTAGGTGATACTTGAATAACAATAGCTGGCTTATTGGATCAACAAATATCCTATGTAATACAATTGGACTTTAAATATTTGAAGTAACCATCTACAAATATCTATTCAAATGTGGATTTATAATGCAAATATGGACGCCATCAATAAAAAAGATTTGTATTAACCAAATATCCATATAGGCATACATCAATATCTATCGATATAACATATATACAACATAGCTGGATATAGGCTTACAAGAATGCCATATAGGCATACAATGTCAACTATATGCAATACAAAATATATGTCCACAAATGCCATATAGACATACAATAAAGGAACACAATAAAAGGTCATTCCCCTCTGTCCAGTGAAGAGAATAGATCACAGGTAGACTTTGATCTTCTAGGGGATGGAGACACGTATGTGGGTGGTCTACTACGAACCTAAGGGCTACTCCTCCTATTTAGTTGTTCATGGATATGTAGTTGTTACAATAAAAAGTATAGACATTAATATATAGAAATTACATGTTATAAAAAATGAAACATTTAACAAAATAATCACTTACCACTACCATATAATCTGTCTCCTCGTGTGCCTTAGTAGCAGGATTAGGCTATGGTGATGTCATCTCCTATAGAAACCATCAGATAGAAATTAAACTTAAAATCAATAATCTTTTAATTTTTAAAAAATAAACAACTATAACACTGAATGTAAATTAAAATTTACTAATCTACCTCATACCCCTGTCAATGGCATGGACGTATGAATCACAGAGGACACACCATGCTCCATTGCCCTATGAACATTGGGAGGTGTCTCTGCAACCTGCATCATCTAAAAATAAAACAACATTATTCAATTACAAAAACTATAATAGTGATGCAAATCATGGCCCCTAACATACACACACATTCACATAAACATGGAAGTACACACAATAAAACACACAAGTCACATACAAAAATCTAGTAAGTACAATTCATTCATTAAACTATTTATTTTATTACCTCCGTAAAGCTTTGAAGTCCACCACCGCTGGCAGGTGTTGCCATGAAATCTCTAATATTAACTTATTCAACATAAAAAATCAGATATTAGAATACCATTCATATAACGATGTTATTCACATGTAATATTTATAATTGTTTACTAGTTACATACCCCGACAGTAGATGATGTAGTGTAATATGCAGGTGGAGAACCACTGAAAACTGCATCAATGCTATGACCTTGAAATTTCATTAAAATCATCAAACTAAATTTGTTAATCTTGCATTTCAAAAATAAAATTTAATAAATTAAATTCAATGAACTTGCTAAGATTTACATGAGTATCAAGCCCGAAAGTCTCACTCAAGAGGGCATATGTCATCACCATCTGCTCAGCTCCAGATGTAGCCTGCACACTTGCGTCATGACTATCCGTGGGGTCATAACCACATGCTGACTCGCAAGCCTAACAAGTATGGGGTGGAATCGTACTCAAACTCTCCCCTAACCCACGCTGTGTTACAGGACTAGCATGCTGTATGATGCTCTGGGTGAAGGCACTGAACTGAAGTGTCTCAATCTCAACACTCTCCTTCACAATGGAAGGGATAGAAATGTGCTCATGGCCTGGTCTGGCGAGTGCTCATCTCACTGGCTATTGTGGGTCAACACATGCCCCTGGTCTATCTTGTGCTGATCCCCCACCTCTACCTTGGAACTCCTGCATATCAAAATAATTTGACACTTTATTTTTGACAAACTCGCAGTAGAGTTTCCTCAGAAAATATTGTGGGACCTCATTATTGTTGCATGGAGGATGGTCAAAAACCATCCACCACTTTTGCACAAAATTATCCCTTATCGCTTGGTTGTTGCACCAATGGATAGGGAGCCTCTTGCATGTAAGGGGTAGAGTTTCATTTGTTCATGGTTTTGTGAAAATAGAACACAAGTCTAGTTTTGTAATATGTTTATTTTTAACTTGTACATATGACAACTTGTCTGCATAATACACTCTAAATTCTCTCCTCTTTTCTGTCCAATTAGTGATTTGTTTGCTAATTGAATCTACATTTGATAACATAGATTCAAGGGATTGAGCAAGCATGGATCTATGCAAGGTTGAAGTTGCAGGTTCTTTCAAACTTGCAATTATGTCCTCAATTTGTTTCTTATTGTTTTCAATTTTCCCCATTATATTTTCTTATGTTCCAGGGCCATATTCAGGAATAAATGGAGGTGTTTGTGGTTGGGGTTTTTCTTTAGTAGGTATTTGTTGTTCAGGTGACAAAGAATTTTGTGGATTTTCAAGAGGACGAGGAGGTGCATTATCAACTCCTATAAATTTAAGAAATTTACATCAAAAACTATTTTAACCTACCTATTTAGCGACAAATTCACATAGGAAAGCAAATAAAACTTGCTTCTTCGATTTCCCCAATGTCGTGGCAGCATTTTGATGATGAATTAGTGAGAAATAGCTGACGATTGGATGTTAGATAATGCGAGCACACTCTTTTCTCTCTTCAAGTTGCGGGTTTCTTGCAAATTTCTTTCAAATAATGAAATGGAACACTACTTTTTTTTTATATATAACAGAACATAATGCGCTCGCGTTATAACGTGAATGCATTATGGCTTGGTGTAGGCTCACGTTATGTCTAATTTTTTTTTTAAAAGTTGGCCACTTTTTGGCCCCCCAACTTTTTGCACCCACCCAAGGAAAGTCCAAAAATATGAGGAGATGGAAGATATGAAGGTGTAGGAAAAGAATGTGGGACCAAAGATAGGAGGTCGAAGCATTGAATGGAAGAAGTCCAATGATATCCTACAAAGGGATTGTGAGGAATTTGGGAAAGGAAGGAGGAATCAAAAAGTGGAAATGTTAAGGAAGAAATCCTACAACCTTGGGAAGTTCCTCAAACAGAAGGAAATAAATGAGTAGCAAATGTGGGAAAAGGAGATCAGACCAGAGGAAAGGATGGGAGAAATCTAGGGAAAAGGTGTAGTTCATAGGAAGTTAGGACAAGATATGATCATATCTAGAAGGAATTTTGCATGTAAGAAGGATGTGGGAAATTAGGCTAAGGGAAAGTTGCAATAAATCAACAAAGAATCAGATGTGGGGAATGGAGATAAAGAATGGAGGAAGTTTGAATGACTGAAGGTTTTCTACAAAAGGGATGGAAGGAGTGTAAAGGAACGAGATAGGACCAAATGTAGAAATATCCTGTATACGAAGGAACTTCCACAAAATGGAGAGATAGAAATGTATAAAAAGGATGAAGGAATGAAGGTTCTAGAAAAAAGGAAAGGGACTGGAGGACTAGATGTCAGAGCAACAAAACTAAAGTTCAGTAATTCAATGTGATTATACAAAATGGAGGAAACAGGTGGAATGAAAAAAACTAAGGGCCCGATAAGGTTCTTCAAAACTTTTATGTGGGAAAGGAAGTGAAGACTAGATGTTGGGATTGAATGGTGGAAGTTTGGTACCTTGTCAGAATTCCACAAAGTTGGAGAAACCAGGGGAATGGAAGAAATGAAGGACCCAATAGAGTTCTGTGAAACTTTCATGTGGTAAAGTAAGTGAGGACTGAATGGGAGGTGAAGAGGAACTATTTGGTAGTACCCAAAAAGTCTATAAACTTACAAAACACTAGAAACTAACTTAAAGCTTCTTGAACTTGAAACTTTTTAAATTTTTTTACAACTTCAACACATAACAAGAACATGAGGGATGCCTTAGAGTAACACTTCGGAAAAATTATTTACCAAGGGGAGACCCACTTAAACTGTGTTAGATTGGTTATATATGATGGAAAGATAGGACAAGTGCACAAAGGGGACAAAGACTTAGATAATTTTTACATTTTCAAGCTGGATCCCAACACTTATCTATCTCATCCTTGAATCTTTCAAGGAACAATTAATAGTGAAACACTTCAGCTTGGTGCATTAAAATGAGTAATGAATCTGCATATATCATTTTAGGGAACACACTTGCTATTTCTGTTATCTTTAACACATTTGTGAGGGTTGACCTTGTAGAATGTGTTCCCTTGTGACATGACAATAGTCCTTCCATGGTATTTTTAAATACTACCAATTCCATAGCATAGTAGAAGACAAAATAAGTAGTGGCAAACTTAACAAACCAGAGAGTAGAGGTACACACTTCGTAGGATCAAATTTGGGCACAAGGAACAAATATGTAACCATAGAAAAGACCCAAATATGTGTATTTGACCTAAGAGAGAGCATAGGTTCAACATAGGATTTGATGCATTTCACTTATAGAGAGGTAGCATTTGCCTAGCAAAATTCAATTTCATAATCTTCATCAAAGACATTCATTCTTCAATTATAAAGTAAATTACCATAATCTCTTTATTTACTTCTTGTACTTTAACATTTAATTTAAGAATACATTAGCACACAACATTTGCTTATTAGATCTACGTTAATTTTGCATTTATTTGTATACATCTTAATGGTTTAGCCTAGATCACACTTAAGGAAATTTTATTTAACTTTATACTTATCTATCCATTGGCACTTACAACTAATATTAAAGACCTTAAAGAATCTTTAGTACTAAAGAATTATAACTCAATTCTTTGAGCTCAATTGCTAAGGCAATTGGTTAGGATGATCATATGATCTTTGATTATGTCATCCACTAAGGTTCAAATCAATCATAAGTGTATATAGCCCAAGTTCAAGAGTGACTTTGACACATTGGTTCCCCTACTCATAATAACTTAGTCCACAAATAACTTCTAATTTAAATGTATCTTTCCTTACAATATTATAATCTACTATTTAATATAAAAACAAAAATACGATATCTATATAATCCAATTATTTTCATTTAAAAAAAAATAACCATACAGATACAAAAATTTGAATTCTTCGGGATCTCATAAAAATAAAAAACAAGTCGAAAAAACGTAAGAAGGATGCTTCAATTTGAGCAAATGCATTACAGCATGAAATACTTTCGTGATCTTTGGGCAGGATCATACCGTCACACTCTACCGTAAGAACTATAAAAAGACAAAAGCGTAAGAATGATGTTTGTGGGAGAAGAATGCCAAACTGGTTATCATCATCAAACAGTCAAAGGAATTGCATAAAGAGGCTCAAATATGTTGGGCACGTGTATGAAGCCCACATGTAACGGCCACACAGCAGTTGTAATCCATGTAACCGCCACCTCTGTGTCTTCAGATTCTCTATATCTTCTCATTTTGCAGATAGCCATTCTTGGCTGGGTATCTCTGCTACGTCAGGATCTTCTTTCCAGATGCACGTTGGGTGGGAGATGTTGGGGATTGAGAGTCTTTTGGACTTCTGAAAACTGCTTCTAGTTTGCTGCTGTTCTACAGAAAATATACAGTGATATATGATATACTGAGAGAGATGAAAGATACACAGTGTGTGATGTATTGACATTAATAAATCTATTGCCCTTCATTGTGGATGTAGCCAATATTGGCGAACCACGTTAAAATCCTCTTGTCTATTCTGTGTATGCTGTTTCTTATTTTTCTTTCTGAGCATTGTATTGAGTTTGTTGTTATTCTTTTTCTTGGTTCTATTTTTCTGTTTCAGGATTTACAATTGGTATCAGAGCTTGTGTGTAGCTCGGTCCAGGAGACTGTAAAATTTTTTTTTGGAACCTGCACAGCAATCAAAATGGATGACTCGGAGAAATGGAAAATAGAAAAGTTTACAGGCCAAAACTTTGGTCTTTGGAAAGTGCACATGGAGTCTCTTCTCATCAAACAGGACTTGTCTCTCGCCTTACAAGGGAAAGCCAAAGGACAAGGTACTATGACGGATGAAGACTAGGAAAAAATGGATTCGAAAGTGAAGGCAACAATATTCCTCTCATTGTCAAGCAATGTTTTATTTAATGTCTCAAATGAGATCAATACGAAAGCGCTTTGGGAAAAGCTCTCTAGTATGTATGCGATTGCTTCGGCGTCAAATAAGGTTTTTATTATGAAGAAATTATATAACCTGAAAATGAGAGAAGGTGGGGTTATGTCTAATCATCTGAATGAGTTTAACACCTTAGTCTCTCAATTAGCTTCGGTGGGCATCAAATTAGATCCTGAGATTAAAGTGATTCTGCTGTTGTGTTCCTTACCACATAGCTGGGAAGGTGTTGTCATGGCTGTGAGCACTTCTGTAGCAGCGAAGAGTACATTGGTTTTTGATGAAGTTGCAGCTACTCTTCTCAGTGAAGACATGAGAAGGAAACATCAGGAACCTTCAGCCGGTGATGCTCTAACAGCTGTCAGTATAAACAATAGGGGAAGAAGCAATGACAGAGGTAGATACAACAATCGACGAAGATCACAATCAGGTCCGTGATTGAAGTCTAGGGGCAGAACCGGTTCGTGTTGGTTTTGTGGAAAACCTGGACACAATAAGAAAAATTGCTGGAACTATAAGAAAGCTCAAGGCAACATGAGCACAAATAATCAAGCAAACACTGCAAGTGATGGTGTTTTGGTCCTATCAGCAAGTGATACAAATGCAGATTCGTGGGTCCTTGATTCCGGTGCCTCTTTTCATGCAACTTCATGCCATCAAGCTTTCACAAATTTTCAAGAAGGCACTTTCGGTAAGGTATTTCTGGGTGACAATAAAGAATGTGAGATTTTAGGAAAAGGAGATGTAATATTGAATCAGAAAAATGGTGACAAACTAACTTTGACGGATGTTAGATATGTGCCTCTATTAAAAAGAAATCTAATTTCTGTCAGTCAGCTTATAGGCAATGGATGCAATGTTAAATTTTCTCTTGACTCATGGAAAATTACAAAAGGGCTTTTAGTAATGGCAAGAGGAAAGAAGCAAGGTAATCTATACATTCTAGATTGTTTTGGTGAAGTGGGAGCTGCCTTGCCGGCTATGGATAGTGGGTCTGAAATATGGCACAAGAGGCTCGGTCATATGAGCCAAAAAGGTCTTCAAGTTATGCTTCAGCGCAATCAGCTTCCAGGCCTCAACTCCATCGATTTAGAATTCTGTGAACATTGCCTTTATGGCAAACAGTGCCGGACCAGTTTCGTGAGAACGGGACATGACAAGAAAACCACTCCGTTGGAACTTGTTCACTCCGATGTCTTCGGTCCAACTTAGGTAACTTCTTTCAGTGGAGCAAATTATTTTGTCACATTTTTAGATGACTGCACTCAAAAAATCTGGATTTATATGTTGAACAGAAAATCTAAAGTTTTTTTAAAATTTAAGATTTTTAAAGCTTCAGTTGAAAACTAGATTGGGCATAAAATTAAATGCCTGCTAACAGAAAATGGTGGAGAATATTACTCTTCAGAGTTTGATTCTTTTTGTGCAGACCATGGTATTCGACGGATCAAAACTATCCCTTATACAGCTCAGGAAAACGGTGCAGCTGAAAGGCTTAATCGCACGATCCTTGAGCGAGCTCGATGTATGCTCTCCAATGCCGGATTGGGCAAAGAGTTTTGGGCAGAAGCATGTAACACTGCTGTGTATTTAATCAATCGAGCTCCTTCGTCTAGGCTGGATTTTGACATACCTGAGGAGACATGGCTTGGAAAGCGAATTTCCTATCAGCATTTGCGGGTATTTAGCTGTGCCGCTTTTGTTCACATTCCAAAAGAGCAGAGGACTAAGTTAGACTTCAAGTCCAAACGGTGTGTTTTTCTCAGCTATGGTGAAGATCAGTTTGGTTTTCGTCTTTGGGATCCTGTTGCAAAGACTATCATTCGTAGTCGCGATGTTGTGTTTAACGAGCGGGAGTTTCCAGGCTTGCAATCTTGCACTTCACCTCTGCCAGAATATATTGATGTGGATTTGTTCGATAATGGAAAGGTGAGGCAATCCACCATTACATTTTCCCAGCCACTTGTTACAACTATACATTCTTATCTGTCTGGAGCTCCTATTACTTCAAGTGCTCTACCTTCGGTTGGGTGCACACTTCCCACCCAATCTCCTAGTGGTATACCTTGTATTGTTGCTACACAACCTTCTAATATTAACTCGCTGCCTCTTGCACAGTCCTTGCTGCCTTCCTCACATGATACGCTGCCTTGTGCTTCAGCACATGTTACGCAGCCTTCCCATAGGTATTCACAGCCTTTAACAATTAATATGCAGCCTTCTTCACAAGTGACGCTGCCTTCCAATAGTCCAATGCTAACTACTACACTGCCAACGCAGCCTTCCCTTAGCACCTCGTTGCCTTTAAATAGTCAAACGCTGACTTCCCAAATGTCTACGCAGCCCTTGATTGAACAGTCGCTGCCCTCACTCTATCATATGCTGCCTTCAAACCATTCTATGTAGCTATCACAACGTCTTATGCTGCCTTCTCACTGCTCAATGCAGCCCTTGCTGCCTTAAAAAATTCATTCGCAGCCTCCTCATTCTCCAATGCCACATCAACTACAAAGAACGTTGCCTCAGGAAGAGATGTTAGAACATCTACATACAAATCTCTTTCGATCAGTTAAGCCATCAGTGCCAGTTACAGGACAGGGCACTCTCAGTGCACCCAACAGTATGCAGAGACAGGGGAGCTTGCCACAGATTCCTCTACAATCAGAGGTTGATGACGTTCAGAACTTACTCCAGAGACTAAATCTAGATTCAAATATCCAACCAGAGCAAGGTACACAATTGAGGAGGTCTACTCGTGAGAAGTAGAGACCTGCAAAATTCGATGACTACGAGTTATTGCTCTCTGATTATGCAGAGCCGACAACTTATAAACAAGCCTGCAAGCATGAAAATGCACAGAACTAGATGGCCGCCATGAACGAAGAAATGGAGTCATTGAGTATTAATCAAACCTGGGATTTGGTTCCTCTTCCGCCAAATCGAAAGCCTCTTAAGAACAAATGGATTTATCGCCTGAAAGATGAAGACGGAGGAAATAAAAGATACAGGGCCAGATTAGTCAAGGGGTTTGATCAGCAAAAAGGTATTGATTTTTCTAAAAAATTTCTCCAGTTGTCAGAATGGACACTATCCGTGCTGTGTTGGGTTTAGTTGCCATTTGGTATTTAGAACTCGAGCAACTCAATGTGAAAACAACGTTTTTGCACGGAGATATAGATGAGGATTTATACATGGAGCAGCCTGAAGGCTTTGCTCAACCAGGTAAGGAGCATTTATTTTGCAAGTTGAAGCGGAGTTTGTATGGGCTGAAGCAAGCTCCAAGACAATGGTACTTAAAATTTGACCACTTCATGACTGATAACCACTTTATTCTATGCGAATCAGATCCTTGTGTTTACTACAAGAGGCTCCATACTAGTGATTTTGTCATACTATTGCTCTATGTTGACGATATGTTAGTAGCTGGTACTAGTCTTCAAATTATTGCTCAGCTGAAGCAACAGTTGGCACTTCGTTTTGCCATGAAAGATCTCGGACCAGCCAAAAGAATACTTGGGATGCACATATTTAGAAACAGAAATAAAAAAGAACTCAGGTTGTCCCAAGCAAGCTACATTGCCAAAGTATTGGACAGATTTAATATGACTCATGCTAAACCGGTATCTACTCCTTTGGCTGATCATTTCTGCCTATCTTCAGCTATGTGTCCGAAAAATCAGGAAGAAGAAGAACATATGAGGTCTGTTCCTTATACCTCTGCAGTCGGCAATCTCATGTATGCAATGGTGTGTACTCGTCCGGACATAGCACAAGTTGTTGCTGTTGTGAGCAGATTCATGAGTAATCTGGGCAAACTTCACTGGCAGGCAGTTCAGTGGATTCTGCGGTACTTGAAAGGTACTTCACATTTCTGTTTATGTTTTGGAGGTACTGATTTTCAGCTTCGTGGTTATGTAGATTCTGATATGGCCAGAGATTTAGACAAACGCCGGTCTACCACTGGTTATGTATTTACATTTGCCGGGGCAGCCATTACTTGGGTCTCTCGGTTGCAACAAACAGTAGCTCTGTCCTCAACAGAGGCTGAATACATAGCGCTCTCGGAAGGAGCCAAAGAAATGATATGGCTTGAGCGTTTGTTGACGGAACTGGGCTGTCCAAAATCTGTATTTCCATTATTTTGTGATAGCCAAAGTGCTATAAACTTGTCAAGAAATTCAGCGTTCCACAGTCGAACAAAGCATATTGACCTTCGTTACCATTTTATCCACCATCTTATTGACGAAGGCAAGTTGCAGGTCACAAAGATTGACACTAAGCTTAATCCGGCGGATGTATTAACAAAGATTGTTCCTCGAGAGAAGTTTGAATTCTGTAGATCTTCTCTTGGTCTTGTTCCTCTGTGACACTAACCTTCTCGAAGGGATCTCTCTCTGAGCAGCTACATTGCCATTCCCATTGGTCTTCAAGTGGGAGATTGTTGGGCACGTGTATGAAGCCCACATGTAACGGCCACACAGCAGTTGTATTCCATGTAACCGCCACCTCTGTGTCTTCAGATTCTCTGTATCTTCTCATTCTGCAGATAGCCATTCTTGGCTGGGTATCTCTACTATGTCAGGATCTTCTTTCCAGATGCACGTTGGGTGGGAGACGTTGGGGACTGAGAGTCTTTTGGACTTCTGAAAATTGCTTCTAGTTTGCTGCTGTTCTACAGAAAATATACAGTGATATATGATATACTGAGAGAGATGAAAGATACACAGTGTGTGATGTATTGACATTAATAAATCTATTGCCCTTCGTTGTGGATGTAGCCAATATTGGCGAACCACGTTAAAATCCTCTTGTCTATTCTGTGTATGCTGTTTCTTATTTTTCTTTCTGAGCATTGTATTGAGTTTGCTATTATTCTTTTTCTTGGTTCTATTTTTCTGTTTCAGGATTTACAAAATAACTGCTGTACGGGACGGTCTGCATGCACTCCAAGCTCTCTGGAATCAAGTGGAATCAATCTACACCTTACGTTGCTCTGTTACTTGAGTCCATTTAGTGAACTCCTGCATTTGGTATAAACACATTTTTGCATCTCCATTTTCTCTTCACGATGCACGATGATGCTGGATAGCCGTGAAAATCCTGTCTCCATTTTCTGTCCACGATTAGAGCTCACTTTTCCTTATAATCATCACTTAAATACTGCACGAACATTATAACTATCTATAAAAAAGAAAACAGAAATGGAATTCTCGACTAACAGATCTGCTCTGTGCACGTGTTTCCACTGTGGAAGATCAGAAGGAAATTAGGAAATTTTAAAGATCATGGGAAAGGTAGTGCCTCCATTGTTTGTATTGCTTATTGTTGTCTTCTTTTGGGCTGTATTGCCTGTTTCTGTTCTTCACACCTGCATTTCAGGGTGTCGTTTAGATGTGTATTGCATTTCGGCCAACAGTAGCACCACTTCCTTTTCCCAGCATGCCATCCTTCAAGATAGCTACAATTCGAGCGCAACACAGAACAAATCTAATGAAATTTCTGCGATGCCAGTGAACCAAAGTAGTAAGGTAGAATCTGAGATTGCTATGGATGCAGTAAAAATGCAAGTAGATGCAATCAGGTCTGCAGCAATGCTCGAGGCAATGGCGAGACAAAGTTCGTGCATAGGAAGGCACATTTACGTCTATGATCTGCCTTCGAAATTCAATGCAGAGCTTTTAAACTAGTGCGACAGTCTAATTCCCTGGTTCAACCTCTGTGCTTATTTTACCAACCAAGGCATGGGGAAGCCCATCAAGTCTTTTTCCCCTCACTGATATCAGACACATCAATACGCTCTGGAAATCATTTTCCACTCCAGGATTATGAAGCACCCCTGCCTGGTTTCGAATCCGGAGGCTGCAGATTTGTTCTACATTCCTTACTATGGCGGCCTGGATGTGCTGAGATGGCATTTCAGACACAATGTTTCAGCTGAAACAAGAGATGAATTGGGCTTGGAGCTTCTGAGCTGGCTTCAAGAACAGCAATGGTGGACGAGGAAGCAAGGCAGAGATCAGGTTTTAGTGCTGGGTAAGATATCATGGGACTTCAGAAGAGTGAAAGAGGAGGACCCATGGGGCAGCAGACTGTTAGAACTGCCGCCATTGCAGAACCCCATCAAGCTCTTGATCGAGCGCCATCCATGGCAGATAAATGAGATCGCTGTTCCACACCCAACTTTTTTCCACCCACATTCTGATCAAGACATTCGGCAATGGCAAGCCCAGATCAGTAATTCTCAGAGACCTAATCTAATAAGCTTTGCCGGTGCACCCAGGCCTAATATGCCCGACAGCATTCGTTTCATTCTCATCAACCAGTGTTTAAGCAGACCGGAGCTCTGCAAATTTCTTGACTATAGTTCAGGTGTTTGTTTTCGTCCAGAAAGCACAGTGAATCTCTTCATTGCCTCCGAGTTCTGCCTACAGCCAAGCGGCGATAGCCCCACTCGCAGATCAGTATTCGATTCTCTTGTTGCAGGATGCATCCTTGTGTTGTTTGACCCCTTTACTGCTTACTATCAGTATCCCTGGCATCTGCCTGCTGATACAAATTCCTATTCAGTTTTTATCCCCAAGGAGACGGTTAGAGAAAGAAAAGTCGACATTGTAGATGTTCTGCACAAAATCCCCGAGGAACAAAGGAAAGAGATGAGGAGGAACATTATCTTTAACATTATGCCAGGCCTTGTTTATGGGGACCCAAATTCAAGATTCAATGAGTTCCATGATACTTTCACCATTTCTGTGAATAATCTTTTGTGGAAGATCGAAAAAGGATCTGATTTCCCCGAGGGGGACAGGTGAGAAATATCTAAATGTAAGAGCTTATTTTTTTCTGTCAAACTTACAATGCACATTCTTTGAAGTGGGTGTGTATGGAAAAATATTCCATACATCTTGGATCATGGGCAAGGAATTTAACATCGTTTTAAACTCTGAAAAATAAAAATATAAAAATAATATATAACCATTTAGATTATTAAAATACTTATTTAAAAGTTTCAAGGGTTGATCTTAAACGTTGGGTTTTTGTTGAGGAGACCCAAGTTCAAATCTCTATAGGGACATCTAATGTGGAATTTTAAGTTGTGACTCTTGGTCTTCCATAGTTGGCTTCTAATGTGGATGTGTTCAAATTACTAAGTGTTCATGCTGTGACTCTTAGTCTTCCATAGTTAGTGGATATCTAAGTTTTGACTCTCGGTCTTCCATAGTTAGCTTCTAATGTGGATGTGTTCAAATTATTAAGTGTTCATACTGTGACTCTTGGTCTTCCATAGTTAGTGGATATCTAAGTTGTGACTCTTAGTTGGCTTCTAATGTGAATGAGGACCCCTTTTGTGGACTTAATAAAATAAATAAATAAATATTTACTTAAAAAATTTAACATCCTTTTGAACTCTACAAATAAAAATATAAAAATAATATATAGCCATTTAGATTATTAAAATATTTACTTAAAAAGTTTAAATATAGTATATATAAGTTATGATTCTATAAATTAGAATGCTTCTAATGTGGATGAGGACCCATGTTGTGGACTCATTAAAATAAATAAATAAATATTTACAAGTAAAAAATTTAACATCCTTTTGAACTCTAAAAATAAAAATATAAAAATAATATATAGGCATTTAGATTATTAAAATATTTACTTTAAAAATTTAAATATAGTATATATAAGTTATGATTCTATATATTAGAATGCTTCTAATGTGGATGAGGACCCGTGTTGTGGACTCATTAAAATAAATAAATAAATATTTACTTAAAAAATTTAACATCCTTTTAAACTCTAAAAATAAAAATATAAAAATAATATATAGGCATTTAGATTATTATAATATTTACTTAAAAAATTTAAATATAGTATATATAAGTTATGATTCTATAAATTAGAGTAATTAAAAAAGAGAAGGAAAAAAACAAAACAACAAAATAGCAAATATAATTTTTTAAAACTTATTATAATTATGTTTTCATGTAAAATCTAAATTATATAATTTTAAATTTTTTAAATAGGTTAGTGGTAGTAACACGATGGGTAGTGCGAATGGCTTTGAGCAGGAAGATGAGATTTTGAGTGGTGTTGGGCGGGCTCTAGTTTAGGGACCACTCAGAGATTCTATGTAGAATGAGGATCTCTTTGCTACTCTTGTGGGTGCTCTAGACTTTGGCTGCTTGCCGGGTACTATGGATTCGCTAGGTGTCGACAGCTCGGGTGTGGGAGTTGTACATTTAGACGCTGGTGCTTTTGCCTAGGAGGATAATGCGGCTAAGACTTTTGATCTTTCTCTAAAGACAACTTCTGGAGGGGTCAGGCAATCTTCAGGCCACGCTAAGAAATCATTCCTTGATGCTGTTAACAGCTCTAGTGTTCGTTCTCCTCAGTCAAGAGCTAAGACATTGCCAACTACCCACTCTACCCCTCTAGTGGTGTGTGGCTCTGAGGTTTCAGAAAATGAGGATTACTACTTGAGCCATGGAGTGATCTGCAACTTTAATGGGCTTTGGCCTTCTCTTCCTGATCTTCATTCCCGGGTCAGGGATTTGTGGAAACCCTTGGTTGAGGGTAAGATTGACCTTTATCCTTATGCTAGGAGTTTTTTCATAGCTACTTTTTATTCCACTCAGGAGTGAGATTTAGTGCTTAAAGGTAGGGTTTGGTTGTGGGGTGAGCATTCATTCTCCATCAAACCTTGGGTTTATTCCTTCAACCCTCTTACCAAGCCAGTTAACATCAGACCAATTTGGGTTCAACTTCTGAATCTCCCTTTGCAATTTTGGGAGGATTCTTACTATGAGGCCATAAGCAACGCTATTGACTGGTTCTTGAAAGTAGATTCTACTACCTCATGTATGGAGCACACTACGGTTGCTCGAATATTGGTTGATATTGACATTTCCAAGCCCCTCCATGGAGATGTTGTACTAATGGTTGGGGAAAGGCCATGGGTGCAACAAATTAACTATGAGGGCCTTCCTTTTAGGTGTAGAAGATGTTTTATGTTGGTCACTTGGCATCAGGTTGTCCTCACTCTCACCATAAGAGTCTGCCAACTTGGTGGAATAATGCACTCATGGATCACCTAACTGTTTGTGATTCTTTGGATGATGGCTCCTCCCGAGAAGATGACTCTTCCAGGATGCCTTGCCTGAGGCTCCTATGGGTGAGGTAGTGGATTTGGCTACTGATTTGATCAATCATGTGGTCCCTTTCTCAAGCCCTTCCTTAGTTCCTATTCATGGACGAGATTCTTCTCTAGCTTTTCCAGCCACTCTGTTGGCGATGTCTGCTTTTGGGTCTACATCTTTGGTTGCTTCTACTGGGCCCTCAGCCCCTCTTTTGGTCTCGTCAAACGTGCGTTGAGACATATCTTTCCTATTTCTTCTTCTACGACATCGACTTCTCTCCTTGTACGTGATCCTTCTTTGGTTGCAGTTGTGGCTGAGGACCCTCCCGTATTGTCATGTTCTGTCGACTTGGTTTTAGAGGTTGATTGGATTATCATTCAGAGAAAAAAGAAAGGCCTCCCCAATTTAGTTGTTGTCTCGCGATAGAGGGTTAAGGGAATTAGGTTTTTGCCCTCGGGCTCTAGTATTGTTTAGTTTACAGCTAGGCTATTGTTGGTTTGTAGTTCCTGTACTACTTTTGTGTTGTGCCTGGCCTAGTTTGGCCTATTTGTTCTTTCCTAGGGGGCTTGTTTGTATAGGGTTTAGCCCCTTGTTAGCTTCTTATCTTAATAAAAAACATATTAAAAAATAATTTATCTATTTATTAATTTTTTATAATAAAAATATTATTTTGTTATTTTTATATTTATGTTGTTGTTTTTAATTATTTTGAGATATTAGTATTTAAAATGTTATTTTTAGATAGATATGTTATGTGCAAGTAGAATTAATATTTTACATGATCTAGAAGTAATCATTTAGAATTATAATTAATTGTAGTTATTTTAAAATATAAAAAAATTATTTGTAGTTATATTTTATCATTACACTATGGTAATATAGTTCTATTGATGTCTTTTTGTAAGGGAAATAAAATTCTCTAAACTTAATCTAGGGTGAGTCAATCAAATGTGTACAACTCAGATCAACCATTGTCGATTTGTCGTTAATCTCATATTGACCATTATTGATTTGGGTTAATCTCAGATTGACCATTGTCGATTTGTCGTTACAGAAAGGCTTCCAATGACAACTTTGTTGAATTGGTCGAGAGATATTCAGGAAATATTATAAGGATAGAGTTTATCCTATTCCCTTTGTCAAACTATTCGATACATGTACATATTATTCCTTTGAGTACCAACTTAATTTTATTGTCATCAGTCTAGGGTGGCAAGGGAGAAAAGACCTCTATCCCTTATGCACTTTTTGTTGCATGATTAATTTAATACAGTACTTTGGTATTGCAACAAATGTGTCATTAATAGAATTATATTTACTATTATTTGTATATGGATATACATACTTAATGTATGAGTGAGTTGTTTGTTTATGTCTCAAACTATATCTTGCCATGATAACTTAGCCATGAAAGACCACTACATTCATTTTCTTTAAGCACTCTGTACTCCACAAAAGGTGGAGAAAGTGGAAAGAGTGCTGTTGAGATACATGAGTGAGTCATGCAAAGTGGGAGCACGATTATTCATGCATGCTCCTCTTGGGAGCATTAATAGGATTAAGTGGATTACTATTCCAAGAAGAGAAGTTGTCATTCAAGTTTGTCTCATTCAAGAGTAGAAGGCAGGGAGACAAGGAAAACTATCGTGGATAGTCAAGAAACTACTCTAGACCTCATGACAGAAAAGCTTGGCAAACTTGATAAAGTGTCGGTGCCGAGCAATATTAAAGTATTTTTGAATATTATAGCTATGGCTACAACTGTGCTCAAAACATATCTCTTTTGTTTACACTGTCAAACCAATTTTGGTTATTATGTGTTGTTTGTTTAATGCCTGAGGAGGCTAATATTTCTTTCATTGTACAACCAACTTTTCTACATCTCGATTGATAACAATAATACTCTAGCTTCGTCTTAGAAACCACTCTATGTGATAGCCATCGAAACAATGGTTGTGTTTAACTGATAACTTAAAGTTCTCTCTGTGAGAAAGGAGATAGTTATTAGTGAGCCTATGAATTATTATTCTTTATTGATATCTATGTATATAAACTTGTAATGTCTATGTTAAATAGAATTCCTACCCGCATTCACTAACAATAGGTTAGTAACGGCATAAACTAAAGCTACTGGGGTTGTAAACCCTATCTTTCTTTCATAAAATGATAATATAGTGATATCAAGATATCTACCCTATTTGTATCAACTTTTCTTTTATCAATTGATTTTATAAACTGTCATTAGGAGGTTGTAGCTTACAAGTCTATTTACAAAATGTTGGTGTCATCCACCTCCCAGGAGCACCATCTACAGAAAATAACCTTCACAGAAAATGAGAAGAGTGAATAAATTAAGATGATTAATTTACATATTGTACAAGCTTTTAAATCCATGAGAATGCTGACAGGTAAGAAAACTATTCTACGGGAAAAAATTACCTGGAGTAATTACCCTAAGTGAAAAACTTAACACACTAACACCCCCCCTTAAGTGCAAACTTAGGGAGAATTATTATGCAAAATCAAGATGCAATATGGGTCCCGGCTACACAACCATGTTAGGTACCCATTTACAATGCAAAAAAGAAATCTCTCACAACCAGAGAAAAGGAGAAAAACCCTGTGGTAAAAAAACCCCTCTCTAAAAGAGAGAAATAAAACAAAAATGATGCATGGATGGAGGACTCAATCACACCCCCCAAGGACTACATACATCATGTATATACAATCAAAAGACCTCCCATAAGAGGGAAAGAGAGAGACTATATAGCCCCCTCACAATGTGTAATCACCTGCAAAAATGGTAAGTGCCTAAAGACAAAACATAATCCAATGTCGACAAACAACTTGTCTCCCTTTTCGAAGAAACAAAACCATGTATAGATGGAGGTATGCTTCCCACTCCAGATAGGAATTGAAAGAAAGAAGTATGAAAATGTATGATGATGTCTCTGAAATCTGCTCATGTGTTGCCAAGACCTTGGAAAATAATGTCACAAACCAATCATGAACATGCCCAATCACAATAGAAGGTGACAAACAAGGTACCACTAGAGATTGATCTTGAACATTCTCCAAAGAAAAAGATGGAGTGACAACAATTATACCACAACTATCATCAAATAGGAGGGATATACCCTTAAATGTGTCTTCCAAGTCAGAAATATGAGATTCTATGAACAATGAACTAATGTCTGACAAATAATAATCCCAATCAAGAAGACAATGAGATACTAGTTGTGATGAATCACTAGATGTGTTCAATGAATCATCAACACAAAATGAATGGTCCTGCTGAATAGGAATGATAGGAGCCTCAATCAATGACTCTACATAATGAATCACTGAATGTGAAGGTACATCAACTGTCCCTGATGGAGAAGAGGAAGCATCTGAAGAACCCTCGTCATCCTCATCTAAAGATTCAAAGTATTCCAAAACTTCAAACTCTTGCATAGTAGTATGATCATAGGGTATCCTGTCTGAAAAGTGAAGAGGCACAAGATAATCTAAAACATGATCATCTGGGAATAGCTGAGTCTCAAAATCTCCATGTATTTCCCAAATTTTAGTCCAAAGAATATGAGGACACTCAAAATGATCAATAGCATTCAAAGTGGCATCATCAATATGCATTGCAATAACTCCTAGGACATGATCCCTTTTGCAATTCCATGCAAATTTCTTACTATCAGTACTAGGAAGGGGAACAAGATTATACAAATGTGGCAACAAATGAAGCCATCTAAGATGTTTTAGGATACCATCTCTCCATTGTTTATAATTTCCCCTTTTCAACATAATCACAGTAGGATGAATTGAAAACCCCATAATGAACTATGACTAATCTCCAAAATTACAAAGACATTAACTTTCAACAACAAAATTAGAAACTCCCAAATTATGCAAATGAAGCCTTCAAATCAGCAAAATTAGGCAGATTTAGCTATACCACTGCGAGTTCGGCAAAGTCAGCTTTCCAATGATATGCAAAATGCTAAAAACGGACTTCGGATGCGAAAGATATGCTCCATGGAAGAAAAGTCACCTATGGGGGCTCAATGCAAGAATGAGGGAGCCAGATTAAGCTCTAGGGTGGATTAGCCCTTGGTCAGCCACGTGACCACTTGTTGCAAATGAGTAAAAAATAAATGCAACCTAATGTGTTGCAAAAGATATGATGGCTAAGCCAATCAACCTCCAAGTCACCAAGCACCAATTCACCAAGTTTGAGCAAGCTTTGCATGTTCACCACAAGCTTTCCACAACTTCACCATAAAATTCAAGTGTTAATCAATATAAAGTGGTAATAGCTTCTTCACGGCAGTAATGTGGGATATATGATCCCAAAGCAATGCCCAAATCACAGCGTACAGGCCCACCTCCACACTGGTGCCAAAACTGATTTGAAACCCTAATCAAATATTTTGGCAAACTTTATAAATAATAAAGTCTGAAGAAAAAAGATATACATATCGGGTTTGAACCTTTTGTTGTTCCCGTGCAGAGCAGTAGCGTGGCCGTTCAAGCTATGAGTATTCACAGTGGCTGCGAATGGAGTTATAGTGCAATGATCAGTCCAAAAAAACTTTAAACTTGCTATTCCCAGCATGGCCAAGGTTGTTCCATGCTCACCGCACCAAGTTTTGTCCCACATAGAAATGGTAATGTGCCCCGCTGAAGCAAATAAGTTTTCAGAGCGTCCTAAAACACCTATCGTGCCTACACATTCCCAACAACACAGTGCACAATAGAAAATTTTGTTTATGCACCAATAGAATTGGCTAGGATGAAGAAAACGTGGCTTCCACAGCCAATTGGTTCCAATGCCTCTCCAAGGCAAAAGAATCACACAAAATTCATGCCTCCAATCTAGCTTCAAATGCCAACCAAATGAAGGTAAATTGTGGTCAACAAAAAAATGCTGAAGAATGAAAAATGCAATCTCACAAATGCGGAAACTGTCTCCAATAGAAGATTTCGAGCCTCTTCACACAAATGCCATGGCCTCTTAAAAAAATACACCACTCTCAAACATCAGCAAAAAAAGGAACTCCATTAGCCAAATTGATCCTCATTGAAACTGAGAAAAAAATGCCTCATTCTCCAAAACTATGAACAAATTTGCACCTTCAAATGTAGAAAATTCGAGGGCAGCAATCACGAACTGCAGGAAAAAGAGGAATAAAAAGCAACTTTGAAATTTGAAAAATTTCAAATGCCGGAAAAATAAATGATCTCAAACACTCGATGAAAACTCTCAAGGAAGGATTGCAAAATGGTTGGCTCTGATACCATGTTGGTGTCTTCCACCTCCTAGGAGCACCATCTGCAGAAAATAACCTTCACAGAAAAAGAGAGAGGCAACACAAGGCCATTTCACCAAACAAGAGTGAATAAATTGAGATGAGTAATTTACATATTGTACAGGGTTTTAAAGCCATGAGAATGCTAATGGGTAAGAAAACTACTCTACGGGAAAAAACTACCCAGAGTAATTACCCTAAGTGAAAAACTTAACACACTAACACAAAGATTATACTATTCTTTGATGGTGAACAATGAAGGTGGTCGATTGTAGATAGTACCACGGGCCGAGGTATCACCTCACAATCTCCATGATTAGAAAATCTGTTTGAGATATAATGGCTCATGATACAAAGAGTTGGTATAATGTAAAGTGTTAGTGCTAGACTTTATCCTATATTACTTATTCTAAGTAATATAATTAGCAATAAGTAATATAATTAGCACATGGCTTTAAGCCACCTTAGGTGACTAGGTGTCGACTTGGAGAGTTTGTGTTGAACTCTCCAAGCTATGTGTTGACACTTATTTGACACTTGGTGAGTGGAGTGTTAAAGTCAACTCCTAAGTCGACTCAACCTCCTCACTTCTAAACACCTACATGTACTTGTCATTTCGACTATCAATATACTTGATTTTGATACCAGCATATCTATTAGTCGATTCTTGTTTCTCATATGGTATCAGAGCAAAACTAAATTAGTTTGTTGGTTCAATTTTGGTCAAAATCCATCTACCTCTGGTGGTCATTGAGGTTCGACACACCTGTTTGGGATTTCCATACTCTGCAAATAGATATGTTATGTGGTTGAGCCAAATTGGAGGCATTCCTGTGAGGCAAGTCGATATGCATTTATTCTCTGTGAACCAATTTGCATTTGTTGTTTGCAAAGGTGTTTTTGGACTATGAAGGACGTTTGCTCTTGCAAATTCACCCACCCCTTTGTTGGAAATCAGTCTGAATCGATCTACAAATCTGTAGGCCATGAGGGAAGAGAGAAATCTGCAGGCTGTGAAGGTATACTAGAAGGGCATTGGAAGCCCACGATAACACCCATGACCTGCATTTAGAAGGGTTTTCCCCTATTCGGCCTACAATTCACCACAGAGAAACCCTCACAAACCTTGTGACGTCTCTACTCGCCCAGCTCACACCTCATTTGCCCACAGAATGGCCTTGTCTCATTCTCAATTGCGCCTATTTGCATGAAAGTGTGGAAGGGCCGAGAAAGGGCGATCACAGGCAAGAAATGCAATCTTTTGCCAAGGTGAAGATGACTTGAATTGAGGCCTGCACGACCTCACCTCTGAACCAAGTGAAGAGGCATTGGAGGACCGCACAACAAAGCATTCTTCTGCATGTCATAAACCACCATTTCACACATTCTGGCCGGTAATTTTGAAGTTGTGGTTTGTTTGCTTAGTTTGTGATTTATGGTTGTTTATGGGTTTGGCTGTGGTAGACGCATCCAAAACCTGTTTTCTACACTCTGCTCCCACGATCCTCGTGCATAGAGAGGCGATTGAAGGTGCGACAAAGGCCCTGTAACTACAAAAGGTCGTCGGCCTCCATAAAGGGCAACACAAAGCCTAGAATTCTCCTGTTCACCCCCAAATCTGACCGTGGACTTTTGAAGCCTGCGGCTAACAAAAGCTACAAGCGCCACACTTCGGGCAGCCTAAAAGTCGCCCCTGCAAGCTCTCAATTGGCCACCATTTCTCCTATTCACCCCTATTTTTTTATTTTCTCTAACATCTTGTTGGGCATTTTACCCTAATATGCTCGTTCCCTAATTAGGGCTTTGTATTTTTGGGCATCGAAACGTATTTTTGATTTTATTTTGCAAAGTCTTTTTAGTTATGCTAAAAATTACATACAATATAACATAAATACAACATATGGGAGGTAATGTTAAAGTTGGGGCCTAGAGTTTCTTTTACAAATGCTGGTGTTAGAATAGATAGTTAATTATCTAAAAAGCACTAAGAAATTTATAAAGTACCACAATTTGGGGGGGGGAAGGGGGGAGGGGGAATCAAACAGGTGGTAGACATGCACTCAACTTATAAAGTGTCACTTAATTCAAGGGGGTAATACCTAGGTTTTTTTTGTAATCTTTGAACTAACATAACATTCAAATAGGGGTAAAATTAGCAATTTGGGGAAATAATCTTCAAGGGGGTGAAAAGCTAAACCTTTGGCATCTTCAAACAAACCTAAAGTAAACAAATGGGTTCTTAGCTCCTATGTGATTGATCATATGTCTCCTTACTCTGAGGTTTTTGTGTCGATCAATCCGTTCAAACACCTTCAAGATCCTGATTGACAATTGTTATTATACTGTTTGTAGTCAAGGAATAATAAAACTAGGTAATGGATATATATCTACAATGTTTTATTCATTCCTGACTTGTTAAGGAATTTCCTTTTGTGTATCAACTCACATGTTCAAATAAAATAGTTGAGTTCACAACCACTACAACTTTAATTCGAGACTCTCAAAGTCGAGATATTGTTGCAATAGTGAAGATTTGTCACTTCGACTGCAACTTCATATTCTCTCACTTTACATCAAGTGAGGATGATGCTCCACTTGTGACTTTAGAGTCGAGTGTCACTTCTGGGTGTACCTCTGTTGGTTCTGTATAGTAGGATCTTTTGGAACTCCAATAGCAAATATGTTTGTAAATGCACTCATATAAAGTGCCACAAAACTAAATGTGTGTTCCACATGGAGGGAATTTGGGAAATTTTTACTTACACCAAAATATTAAAGTGTAATGGGGGGTTGTACCAATCACAACAGTGGATCCTCATGATTCTCACCTCATTCATGTGTGCCTTGATGCACACCCTTTTTAGGTTCTTGTACATTTTTTTTGGACCTACATCTTAGTCTACATTCCTTGCACACTTCCGATTTCAGTTAGTCTACTTTTTTCTCTTAGCATTAAGGGGGGACTATGATGTGTTACATGCTAATAATTCTTTCAATGAAGTAGAGAAGGAATCTTCTTTTCTTAAGGTCTTAAATCCTTCTTTTTTAATCTCTCGCATGAGGGATTATTTCAGTGGATCACATTTTGAGATTCTAGTACTCCTAATCATAGTACTATCTGTATTTTCGACTTCACAAAGTTTGATTGACTTTGTGTACATTGTTGAGTAGTGTTCGAATGTTCACTCATGCAGTATTTTGTATCTCTTATCTTGACCTACATTTCTTGAAGATTCGTTAATTCTAGCAGACACCAGTTCATCATTGGTAGAGTTTACAACTTTTACATGCTTTAGGAGTTCTTCATCCTAATGTTCCTATCATCAAGGGACATCTTTTCAGAAGGTTTTAAATCCTTCTCTTTCTCTCTTTTGGAGAGGATTTTTATTTCCCATTGGGTTTTCTTCTTTTCTTTGTTTATGAGAGACTTTATTGTACATGGGTACCTCACTAGGCTAGTAGCCGGGACCCATTTCTTTTGCTTGTACATGTGTACCTCACCAAGCTTATAGTCAGGACCCATCTCTTCTTGTACCCACCTAAGCTATGCTTAAGGGAGGTGTTAGCGCTAAACTTTATCCTATATTACTTATTCTAAGTAATATAATTAGAACATGGCTTTAAGCCACCTTAGGTGGCTAGGTGTCGACTTGGAGAGTTTGTGTTGAACTCTCCAAGCTATGTGTCGACACTCATTCGACACTTGGTGAGTGGAGTGTTGAAGTTGAATCTTAAGTCGACTCAACCTCCTCACTTCTAAACACCTATATGTACTTGTCATTTTGACTATCAATCAACTTGATTTTGATACCAGCATATCTATTAGTTGATTCTTGTTTCTCATATAAAGTAGAACTATTATTCTTTATAAAAGTTTAATGTCGTATTTTATTATTAGTATATTGTTATTCTTTATCATAGTATCAAGATAAGACCACTGAAATTAGTGGCAGTTAAGGAAGGCTAAAGGCCGATAGAACATTATTATATAATATTCACTTGGTTTGTTTTATAAAAATTCTAGAAGATATTCGAAGAATGAAGGTGTTTCTTGAGGCCTTGAGCATAATAGTTATTATTGTGAAATAATTGACACTCTTTTATCTTCAAATATCAAGTTTATAATATTGTTTTGGGGGTTAGAGAAGGTAAACCTCAAACATTGCAGGAATGGTTAGTAAATAAAACACACTCCTTTGGTCGATGATAGAGTAAAACAAAAGAAATCATTATCAAATAGGATTAGATAAAAATCCTTGAACCAAGTGAATAGCCTTGGGTGAACTTACAAGGTTATCAATAAATCTATTCTTATGTCAAGAAGATACATCGAAACCAAGTGTATATGAATAAACTTTTGAAACATGGAATAGAGTGTCAAGGAGTCACAGATTCCACATTGCAGTTCCAAAAAGAAACTTCTTCAAAGGATTAAGACCTCCATATGAACCATCGGTCTTGTACTCCAGATATCAGAGTAGATGAAAAAAAGTTAGGGAGACTGTGGGTGAGATTTATAAGACACCCTTTAACTAGAATTAGTTAGATTAAACTTATTGTTGGATGATATAACTTCTAAGTTGAGTTAGAAGTGGGTGACCAATCAACTACGTTCATTGTGAAACATATATATATATATATATATATATATATATATATATATATATATATATATATATATATCTTTGGCCAAAGTAATGCATCCGTCTCTACATGCATTAGTCAGTTCACTGTGTTCTAGATGGCATAACCATCTAGTAGTGTCATACATAGTTGGGGGGATACATAGTTGTATGACCGTGATGAGTTATGTAAGACACAACACTAGAGACTTAAATGGCAAACCTATTGGTTTTTATATCTATTCCCTTTATGAAGGGTAGGGTCACTTCCAGGAAGGAAGGTGTGAGCGCATAGAAACCACCGATTTGTGGTTGGAGTCCAAAAGCACTCAGGTGATGCTCTCCTTCCTAGGAAGATGACAAGCCAAGATTTATGAAGACAGATATCAAAACTCCAGATGCAGTCTATTCTATTTATATGACTTGACAATCAAATTTTATGTAAATTTATCTTTATTGCCTTGAGAAAAACATTGTGATTGTAAAGTGAGGGAATTCGCTAACATGCTATCTTTGAATATGTTATAAATTTTTTAGTTTAAAAATATGGAGAAAAGATATGCTTTTTATGTCATGATTATGCAAAGGATTATTGTTTATTAAAACACATGTTTAAGATGATCATGATTATTCACTTGATAGTAAATTAGGAATGTAAATTCAGGTAATATGAGATTACATGTTACATTATGGACAAATGAGAGATATAAATAGTTGAATCCTCCATGACATGAGACATGTTGGTACTCACGAAACACAAAACCCCTTTTGTGTCCTTAAGAAGTCCCAAGTGCATAATCTGCTCAGCAACATGGGCAACATCTAGATCAACCTTCCTAGTTATAGCATCAAGGAGAGATGATGGCCCTTAGGAGAAAAAGAGACACATGGAAAACCTAATTAAGTAGAAGCAACAAAAGGTTCCATGTGGTATTCTAATGGTGAAAAATGCATCTTGATGCCTTTTCCCATTTAATTTTATACCTATATTGAGGCAATGTCTTGATACTTGTACATGATGACAATTGGTGCAATCTTGTGCAAAGTTAGGCCCATTCTCCTGGATTTTAAATGATCCTTATCCGCACATGATCTAACAATTGTTGACAATCTTATTTCTATGTGCATGTGTATTCCTATAGGTTTGGCTCATCTATCTAGTATGCATGCTAATCCATACACCAATCCCTAGATATCATTTGTCTATCAAGACCCAATTTTTCTATTTGATCCTATGTCAAGTCCATGGTTATCCCCATGCGTGAAATTGACCCACCTAAACTCAAATTTAGCCAATTGACCCACTTTGTCTTTCCCACCCAAAGTTGATTATGTACACATTTACGTGATCTATCATCATGTTCTTGTATAAAAAGATTCATTTGCATTCATTTTTATTAATCATGTAATCAAGCAATCATCATCACATATAAGATCTCTCATTTTGGGAGCATTTAGAAGAGAAAATCAATAGTGCAACATTTAGATTTAGTGCTTAAAAGGAGTAACAAATTTGATTTCTAAGTATTTGTTTGTTGTCTTCGATCATTTTGCCAAAGTTCTTGATTCGACATCCTTACGTGGTTTGTGGGATCTCATAAAGTGTAAACCAACAAATCTATAAACCCATTTTTAATATGAGAGATTAAACATTCCATTTTTAGATTGCATAGGAGGGTAGAACATAGAGACTATCAGAGGTTGAGTTTGTCAAACCATATAAACTGGGTTTGCGATCATGGATTAGATTGAAATCAACAAACTTCACCCAGAGTAGTAGAGAAGAATATTCTAGTTCTAATCTATAAATTCAATTATCAAGGACTTTTCCTAATCTCGATGTGCATAGATCCCAGAGTCTCATCCATTGGGCACTCATTCTTTAGTCATATAACTATACGATCCATCCACCTTATTTCCTGTCTAAAAATAGTAAATGCTTTTATTACTGATTTGTCTAGCTCCAATTCATCATTATTGTTTAGTCTAGGTTAATTGTACTTATGTATATGGATTTCATTGAATTTGCCTAAACTAATCTATAAAAAAAAATATTATTTCATTTTTTCAAGTATAAGACAATCAATTAAAAAATGTTTAAAATATTATTCATATGAGCCTAAATATTGACAATGAAAAATTCAAACATATAGTCGTTTATGAAAGTATTCACATTATTTAATCTAGATTATATCCTTATTTAATTCTTATTTTTGATAATGGTAAGTTAGCAAACCAAGGGCCGAAACCCTTTACAAAACCGGACCCTGTAGGGTCCAGACAACTGACAACCAGCAGACGACAACTAAACAACCCCAGAACTTGAGGGGACAAAACGGACTCCCTTATTTAATTCTTGTTGACTTTACACTATTATTTATTTATCATATTATCTATATGGAAAATTCAAACATTCAATAAATCTATTCATTTGAAAAGAAAAACAACATAATTAGGAAAAAACACACAAAGACCAAACGTTAAAAATATAAAATTTCAAAAATTATTTAAATTCAATGAATATTACCATTTACGTGCCCTTGACAGAAACTAACAAATTCTGCCCCATACATCCGAGGCAAATTATGGACACTCCAGAAGAAAAGTTGCCTTAGACCTCAATACAGGTCATCCCTATGTAATTAAGAATGAATGCAGAGTTTAGTCGTCCACGTTAGCTGGACACCCGATCGGTCGTAAAGCAAGGAAGAACACTTAATTACGCCGATAGGCGTTTAACTCGCAACGCGAGTTCACCTCCGTATGTTTAACAGTGCAGAATCGACGGTGACGGTTGTTAGAAAGGTACAGGACGACCATTGCGTTAATCCCTACCATTCACGTGTTGATCGATGAATTAGGTTGCAGGTATATTGAATGCTGGGTTGGAGGTATTGAATGGTGAAGAATTTTCCCTGCGATCTTCCGTGCAGGTTGGTGGAGATCGGACGGCAAGAATATAATAGAACAGGTAGGGATAAATCTTCGCTGTTCGTTGTCTGACAGCGATCTGAAACTCAACATTAGTTTTCTTCCACGGCAAGCAAAGGACGTTAATGCTTGCTCAGAGCCTCCATGCCATGAGACAGGCAAGCAAGCTATGAAATGGGAAGGGACAATTAAATTGTGTTCCAACTTGTTTTATTTTCCTGGCCGTGGCTATGCTGGTTTACCACGTTTATTCCTGGCTTTCAGTGCTGTAAGTTTCTCTGAATCACTTGCTTTAAAATGGCATCCTTTTTTTTATATCAAATTCTTTACTGAAACATGCATTGGTTTAAGCTGTACATAACAACAAGAGAGGCACATAAATACCTGCTAATAAAAGTTGTAAGAATAAGAAACACACATTTTCTTTGGATGTTGTTTATCTGATGATAGATCTTTAACATGTGGAGTCCTTTCCTGGAGATGGTTAAAGGGAATAAAGGAGGCAAAGGATTCAGTCCTCTCGTCCACAGTACTTCAATCTGTTAATCATGAGATGGGTAGTGCATTAGCATTAGCATTTGTTTTGGGTTTGAATAGAATAGGAAAAGGCTTCTGGAAAGACCTGTGATACAGATTTTCAATGGTGATGATGAATAATCCCAAGAGTATATACATCACAGGCCTTTTCAGGAGCTTTTTCCAATATTTTTTAGATTGTAGAAGTCTTAAAATACTGATAATGAATTGAATGTGTGCTCACCGTGAATGTGAATGTCACTCCAGGGTTTCCTTCACCACTCGCCCTGCTATTCGCCAACTGGAGGCAACGCACATGTTTTCAATAATGTCATTGAGAAATTATAATAGACACACCAAAAAAAGGACATTCTCATCATGAGTGTAAAGCTTTTGGTAAAACTGTGAGTTTATTTTGATCTGGTAAAACAGATTCTCATCATACTTAACAAAGAATGTTTATAATTAGGGTTCTGAAAAGTTGAAGAACGGAGTAAGAGAAGAGCTATGTACTTCTCATAAACCTTCTATTTTCAACTGCATTGCATATGTATTTGTTAGCAAACAGTTAAAGTGCGGCAAGTCTCTTTTCATAGCATATTGCTTAAAGAAAAGAAACGCCTAATTTTGGGCTTTGGAATTCTTTTCTTCAACTCTCCTGGACTTATTAGGAATAATTGTAATGAATTGAACAAAGTTCATCTTATGCTTTGGAGTTCTCTATCGTCAATCCTTCCTTCAGAACATGCAGCAAACTTGCGCATATTGAAGAGCTGTAATTTGTCCATAATTTAGTTTTCTAAGGGTTTTTATTTAAGTTTTTCCTTTAAGGGGAGCTTCCCCTCTAATTCGATGAAAGGTTTTTAACCTAAACGATGTTCTGTTTTCTTGCTGGCCGAAAGGGCAAAAAAAAAAAAAAAAAACATTATTTGTTGACAGCTACAAATTTATTGAAAAACCTTACGAGATTATCTTGTTCATCTCAAATTCATGCTCCAAGTATCAATGTTTCCCCAAGAATTTAAATCGGATTTTAGTTTAAAAGAAATCCCTGGAAGTAGTTTCAACTTTCAATTTTCCAGTGCAATAATCTCTACTTGCAGGACACCAGCAAATAATTAGAGCCAATAATTTATAGGTGCCATTGCTGCAGGATTTGTACTTTATCTGGTAAAGATGGGCTTCTGTAAATGGTTGTACGTCAGCATAAAATTCAATTTGATATTCGTGTTTTTCTCTTTTCTGAAGCAAATGCTTCCGTGTAGGATCTCTTTGACTGTAGTATTGGCCTTACTTTTTAACCTGTAGAACAATAAACATTTAAGGTGAGAGCCACCTTCTGGTTTGGGTTTGTTTCAACTAAAATTTGCAATAGTTCTCAGCTTACCTGTAGCTGCTTAATAGGTGAAAATGGAAATAGAGCTGGTCCTAGTATTGTAAGACGCATTGCTCTTCTCACAGTCTTTCATTTTTCTCTTGACAGACTCTCAAAGTGTATACAAAATCTGAAGTTGCTTGGCACAACAAAAGGACTGATTGTTGGATAAGCAGCTTTTGTTGAATGCATGTAGATAGTTGTCCGTGTACCATTCTGTGAATTTAGGTATTTTCATCTTCAAGTTTACTGAATTTATTTTTATCCACAATAGAAACCATCGTAGCATAGACTTTAGAACATTTAGGCAGTCCAAATATTGATCAAAATTACCGAAGTATGCAAAAATGAGTACTCCCATAAAAAATATTGGAAGATAACAGAAACAGATCGGAAGTAGACTGATGCAATAGGCTTGATATAGCAGCAGAGAATGAGAAAGAACAAAAAGGATGATGCAATAATAGAAATTTAAATAACAATAAAGAAATATTTAATAATACAGAAATATATATTATTCATGTTTCTTGTTTTAAGTGTTTTCTTAAGCTTAGAAATTTTAATTGTTTGGTATTAAATGAAGTGATATTTTCTAAAATATTTTTTAATGTAAAATTGATTTATTAGTTAGTATTATATTTCATTTCTAATAAAAAATATTTACATTGTAATAATTTAATGAAGTGACATTATTCAAAGATTATACCTTATAAGAAAGTTTATTTGTTTGAATTGATAATTATAGGGTCAAAATTTTGTATTTAAGGTTATACCTTTTCAGAAAGCTTGTTTGCTTGTTAAGTTAAACTTGTTTTATATTGGTTAGAAACTTTAAATTCACTTTTTAATGTGGCGACTCTGTGATAAAAGTTTTCTTATAGCTTGAATGATGTATAAATCAATAAAATAAAAATGAGCTCTTTGGGAAAAAAAAAGTTTAGTTATAACAAGATATCAATATGCTAGGAAACATGGCAAGCGAAATTTTTTGTTTGAGATATATCAATGATTTGGATTGTTTTATATAGATTGACATAGTGAGTGTAATAGAACTACTTTAATGATTTTTAGTACCCAGTTAAAAGGCCTTGTTAAGGTCTAAATATTTTATTTTGCCTTCAATTTAAATAATGTTCACTTCATGGTAGTGTTAGCCACAAGAAATGTTTAATGAGTCTTGGAAATGTTTTTACTCCTTTCCAAATTTTGTTTGTACATGTAATGCCCGCCATGAGCACCATAGAGAACAACACATCTATGCTATGCAAAACAGAATAATTTTTTTTTTTTTGAGATAGAAATAACAAAGTGATGTTAACATATCCAAACACATCATTTGAACTAACGACTTGTCCTCTAAGATACATGGTTGCATTACTTGACAAAACAATTAACATAAACTAACACACATCATAAGTTAACATCAATAGATCATTCTAAACCTATTGCATTAAATCAATAAACATTTACATCTCCATAACATCAGATAAGTAATCATCAGGATCTAGTACATAGTTACAATTCCTCCCGACATATGAATACAACATTGCATTGTTACATTATCATCTTCTGAATACATATGAATACATACATGATGATTCATTTGATACATAGGCCAGTACATGAGCATAATAACCATCTTTATAAATAGGTACAGGATCTGATATTTGATACACAAATTATATCCTCTTCGCACATGAACATCGGCAAGGAAAAGAGACCAATGGAATGACAGCTCTTCCACCCAACCATGTGGAACCCTGAGGTCCACTCCCCCGAGCTAGGAGTTAACACGAGGTCCCAAACAATAACAGGCAGGTAGACAAGACTAACATGAACAAAGGATGACCAAACTCCAATACAACACGTGACAGATAACATAACAACACAATACAACTTCCAGAGGCAACACATAACAAATGGGGAGAGTACAACTAGGGAATGCTAGGCTGCAGTAGGGAGGAGTGTCATCACATGGATTGTCATGGGTTGTCCTGGTAAGCCTTCCTAGGCCCCGGCCCCCATCCTGGGTTGTCTTGGCAGCCTCTCCCGACTCCCGGCCCCCATACAACGCTCATGTGGAATCAACATACCTTTCATGAGGACAAGGGAGTTGATCTTGCCATTCCAGGCCTTCTTATCTCATCTCAAGCCTAAATGAGCACTTGAGCCATGAGTGAGGCATCCACTTATCTTTCTTTAGTGTGATTAACTACCCATACCCCTAATTCATTATTTAGGTTATCACTGAGTTATCCAACTCCCACATGGGTTGTCCTGGACACCACTTTGGGCTCCGACCCCTATTGAGAGCCACTCCCCTACCTGCATCTAGAAACCCTAACCATCAAGTAAGACATAAAGCATTATAACAATAATTATACATGAACTTTGCAAGATATTTATCATCTTGCAAACCAACTTAATCCCAAGTACAATTTCACAATACATTGTCCATATCTTCCAAGTGAGCAAATCATAAGCAAACCTCTCCCTTACAGGTACCGATGTCTCCCCATTGTCCATTCCAACACGGCATCTCGACAATTGAATAAATCATAACATCCATGAAGGACCTTTTACACAGCTTCATGCATTTATAACATACCATATAAAATCAAGACATAACATTCGAAGCCTCTAGAAACTAACCTTGGCGACAAGACCTTATTATGACCAACGACCAATTTATACAAATTACATTTACAATTGATAACTAAACAACCATTTGCCAAAGAATAACTTTTACGTCAAAACTCGAACCTAATCTAATCTTATCTTAACAAAACCATTATACAAAAATTATATTAAAAACAATGTCAGTTAAATTAAATTCATCCACCATTAGTATATAGTCACATAGTTTTTCTTTTAATCAAATTAACTTAAATCATTCAATTCAATACAATATTCTAGGGTCAATACTAAAACTCCTTCTCAATACAATGAAGATACACCTAACTTTATACCTATATGTCAAATTCTCATTTAACAACCTTAGTAATAATATCATTATCGAGTTACATCAACACTCTAACCACAACATTTATCTTTTGATCAACAATTTTATTAATACTGTAGAATCCAGATCATCTAATTTTGTGAATAGAAATCGTAGTGGAGTAGGGTACTCGAGTGCGAGTAATACAACACTGTTCCATTCATGTTCATGTATAAACAAATAACTATATTGACCAAGATTTCTGATTTCTAATCAACAACATAGAACAAACAATTATCTCACGATCAAATATAGCAAATAACATCAAAGCATTTATCAAGTTGTAAGGTATAAAATAACAGAATTCAACATCAACAACTGTTAAGATAACAAAGAATCCATCATCAAATGATCCAAGATACTATAAAGTTGAATCCTACTAAGCAATCATCAATCTGACAGATGACAAGGTGAGGGGCACTACAGTGTTAGCCACAAGAAATGTTTAATGAGTCTTGGAAATGTTTTTACTCCTTTCCAAATTTTGTTTGTACATGTGAACTTCAAAAATGGCTACTCTTCAGGGTCCTTTTGAGGTTGTTGAAAACTAGTGAATACTTTTAATTTTGTTGGCTTTCAAATAAACAAAAGACAAGTTTTATGTACCAGTAATTGTAATTGCCTTTTTGTTTATGCTGTGGTCACTATCTTTACTAATTTTTTATTATTTTTTGTTCAATTAGTATATTATTTGTTTAGTGTTCTATTTTTTAACTAATTTGTTTTTATTATTTGTTCAATTAGTATACTATTTGATTAGTGTTCTATTTTTACTGAGGCGATTCCTTATAAAAGTTTTCTGACAACTTGGATAATATTAAATTATAATGCAGATAAATCAATAAATTAAAAATAAACTCTAAAGAAAAAATAGTTTATGTTTAGCCAGATATAATATGTGTATTTTGAAATAATATTCAAAATGTGCAATAGTTATATTTCACATAGATTTATCTAAGATTGTTATGCTAATTTATTTTATTTTAAAAATTTATTTTATTTTACAGTTAATTTATAAGTTACGATTATTTTATTTTAAAATTAATTAATTTTATTTTAGAACTCTCTTAGATTAATAAGTAATTTATTTTATCATAGAGTTGTATATTTCATTTATTTGAAGTTTAGTATTTATTAATGTCATAGGTTTGTACACTTAAACAAATAGTATCTACTATAAATAAAAAATAAGGTTCTTATAATTTTTTTTTAATTTGAAAAGTCTTATATATTTAACCTAATCTTTTGGTTCAGGGAATTGACAACTTTTTATAATCTTTTTATTAGACTTTAAAGTGTCCATTGTCCCTTATTTAATTGAATTTTCTTTACTCTTTTAACTTCAAACAAGATATTATATAAACAAGATGTTACATATGTAAATTTGATAATATTATTTTATGTATTTTGAGGTTTAAAAAAAATAGTAGTTAAGAGAAAATTTATTTAAAGCCACATATTTATTTTTAAATATAAATACGTAACTTTAAATAAAAAAAAAATATAGTAAGTAATATAGCTCTATCATATAAATCTAAAATAGTTATAAAATGAAATTAATTAATATTAAAATAAAAGAACCATAACTCATAAATTTACTTTAAAATAAAATAAACTAAAATACCAATTTTAGATAAATCTATGTAAAATATAACATATTCCAAAAAAATTCTAAAATAGAATAAACTAACATACCAATCATAGATAAATTTATGTAAAATGTAACCTATTCCAAAAAAATTTATTGAGCATTTAACACACACACCTTAGTAATAGTAAAATATTAGAGGTAAAAGTAGTTATGTCAACTTATTCAAGTTTTTTATTTATTCTTAGGACAAGTAAAATATATGGAGTAGGAATTAGAGGTTGCTCAAAAGGAATCCCCTCAAAGGATGTTATCTCGGAAGACTCGGAGTCAGAATGTTTTAACCTTTGGCTCACAAGCTCTACTTGTGGCAATTGATGGCTCCCTGGATGGGAAGCATTAAAAATTTAGACCTGAAGGATTCTAAGCCTAAAAAAGATTTGATATTGCAGATAGAGGCTCCATATGCAACACATCTTGTGGAGGAAAATGTAAATTCCTCAGCTTCCAATGATGTGGCTTTATATGTTTGGCCTCCCAATGAAAATTGGATAGTTGTGTTAAGGAAAAAGAAAAAAAAATGTGGCAACCCTCAACATGCTTCTTCTTTCACATCAAAGGTAGTGTTAAAACTTAGAGCTGCCGTGATAGATTTTAAGGAGATCCATTTGGATCTTTGTGTTCACTATATTGTAAAAGGCCCTCTTCACGAGCAACACCTTTATATTCTTATTTTATTTTATTTCTATTTTAATTCAATGGGAGTGACCCCCAAAAGGTCACAATTCACTGATAAAAAAAGAAGCAACCATGATTGTGTAATACACTTAAAGTCAGTTTTCATTTTTAAACATGATTGCATTTATTTACATTTATTTTTAGTATCAAATTATTAGACAAATTAATCAACAATATACTTACCCCTCACACTGCACACTATGGTCAATAGCTTCTATTGCTACAAAAAAATATATTTAAATTTCATTATGATTTTCCAATTAATTAAGAACTGCACTCATTCCATATAATTATGGGTGTATCCATTGCCCGCGATTGCTAGTTAATAAATACGGTCAAATGTGGATCCAGAATGCTGGATAGAAAATACGCGTTTGATGGTGACCTCTCACGTAAAAAGCCAACACATTGGCCATTACGTGCCAAAAAATGCATCAATGGCATTGACTTTTAGGGTACCTGATTGTGTTTGAAACCTTGCTTTGACTTGGGAGCGTGACAAGGACAAGTAGAACGAAGGTTGTCCAAATTTTACGTCCTCAGCCGTCTCCTCTTTCTACATATACTCTGTTTTGCTCTATTAATCAAACATGTTTTTACAATCTCCCTCTGCTCTGGAGTTTGCTCCACTGCTTCAATGGCTGTACGCCCATTTAAGTTTACCATTATTATTGCAGTGTTCGTTATCCTCTCCCCAAAGCCATGTATGTGCCTCTCCAAATGTCATCCACGGGAATCCGAAGCTCTGCTTTTTTTCAAAGCAGCCTGGAATGGATTTCATTCTATTCTCCCTTCCTGGGTGAATGGAACTGATTGTTGTACCCTGTGGCAAGGCATATTTAGCGATAATCACACTGGCCATGTAAACTCTGCGGTGTTGTATGGTGGAAGTGATGTCTATGGAGGCATAATATCTGATACGCTATGCGACCTTCATTTTCTCACCGAACTGGAGTTGTCTCAAACTGGATTAACAGGTACCCTTCCTCCCTGCTTGGGTAATCTCTCCTATCTTGAGTATGTTGGTTTAAATGATAATATGTTGAGTGGGATAATACCCTCTACCATTTGTCTGCTCAACAAACTTACTAACCTGTATCTCAGAGGAAACCAATTTAGGGGAAGTATACCATCTTGTCTGGGCAATCTTTCTTCTTTAGGTTTTATCTGGCTTCATGAAAATCAACTAAGTGGAAGCATACCGTATTCTGTAGGCAATCTCTTTTCTTTGAGAAACTTGTTTCTTTCTAATAACCAATTGTCTGGTCAAATCCCATTTTCCTTGGATAATCTCTCTTTGCTTGTGCGCATGGATGTTTCCTTCAACCAACTAAGTGGGGCTATTCCTTCCTCATTTGCTGATATGTCCTCTCTTATTGAACTCACGGCTAAGGGAAATGCATTCAATGAGAGCACTCTTTCCTGGGAATTGCCATCCTCTATAGAGGATCTCTCCCTCTCCCTGGACTACAATCAAACAATTTCAGAAACATTGTTTCATAACCTTCCCAAGTTCAAAAATTTGTATCTATCGAAATGTGCATTAAAAATTAGTACAACTTGGATCCCTCCATTTCAGTTAGAATACTTAGGTTTGACATCATGTAGCATTGATGGTCCTATTCCACAGTGGCTTTCAACACAGTTCTCATTGGAGGAGTTGAATTTGGTTGATGCAAATCTTGTTGGAGAAATCCCCCCCCCCTGGCTGTGGGATAACAGTCCTTTGAGATCCCTAAATCTCTCTAATAATCATCTTCAAGGTCCAATTTATCCCAAAAATTCAACTTCCGGGATAGGCCTCTTGGATTTGTCTATGAATGCACTGTCTGGACGCATGCCATCTGTATGGCCTTCCAGTCTTGTAGTATTGATGCTCAATGGCAATTCACTTACTGGCAATATTCCTCCAAACTTGTGCAGTTTGAATTTGTATATTCCTCCCTCTCCCTGGACTACAATCAAACAATTTCAGAAACATTGTTTCATAACCTTCCCAAGTTAAAAAATTTGTATCTATCGAAAATGTGCATTAAAAATTAGTACAACTTGGATCCCTCCATTTCAGTTAGAATACTTAGGTTTGACATCATGTAGCATTGATGGTCCTATTCCACAGTGGCTTTCAACACAGTTCTCAATGGAGGAGTTGAATTTGGTTGATGCAAATCTTGTTGGAGAAATCCCCCCCTGGCTGTGGGATAACAGTCCTTTGAGATCCCTAAATCTCTCTAATAATCATCTTCAAGGTCCAATTTATCCCAAAAATTCAACTTCCGGGATAGGCCTCTTGGATTTGTCTATGAATGCACTGTCTGGACGCATGCCATCTGTATGGCCTTCCAGTCTTGTAGTATTGATGCTCAATGGCAATTCACTTACTGGCAATATTCCTCCAAACTTGTGCAGTTTGACGGGACTTCTAAAGTTAAACGTGGCAAATAATATACTTAACGGAACCATTCCCCAATGCTTGGCTAATTCTCAGCTTCTGATACTAAATTTAGGAGATAATAGTTTGGAGGGAAGCATACCCAATGGGCTATGCCCCTGGTCCTTGGTCGCTCGCAACAATAAGTTAGGTGGGGTATTTCCATCTTGGATAACAAGATGTAAGGAATTAAAAATACTTGATATTGGGAACAACTCATTTGCAGGGGACATTCCAAGATCAATTGGGAATCTCTCAGCTCTAGAAGTGTTGGTGATGAAGGGCAATCGTTTCACAGGCAGCATTCCTTCCGATATTGGCCAATTAAAGCAGCTCCATATCTTAGACCTTTCATCCAACAACATATCAGGCTTCATTCCAGACAACATTGTAACATTGCAAGCGATGGCCATAACGACAGAATATGGTTATATGCTGAATGAAAGTGATGATGCTCTGGACTATCCTGTTGACTATGTGGGATCCTATTATGATGATTTAGATATTATTATTAAAGGTACAAAGCAGCATTACCCACATATTCTTTCCGCCCTGAGATTCATGGATCTCTCACGAAATCAATTGAATGGAGACATTCCATCTGATTTTGGAAAGTTGATGGGCCTGACGTTTCTCAATCTATCAATGAACAATCTTAATGGAACTATTCCAAGTAGTTTGGGGGAAATGAATCAGCTAGAGTCCTTGGACCTCTGCAAACAGGCTTTCAGGAAATATTCCTTGGCAGCTTCAGTCGTCGAGCTCTTTGGCATCTTTGAAATTTTCTAGCAACAACCTTTCTGGTAGCATACCACAAGGACATATGATGACATTTGAAGAGTCATCCTATTCGGGAAATCCAAATTTATGGGGATGTCCACTTCCAAAGAACTGTTCTTGGCCAGAATTTGCTTCTCCCCCTCCTGATTTTACTGCTGATGATGATGAAGACTTCAATGAAGAGAAAATACCATGGTATGAGATTGGACTGGGATTGTCTCATGGAGTGGGTTTTGCTGGGGTCGTCTTGTTGCTTGTATTGAAAACAAACTGGAGAAATAAGTACTTTAAGTGGGTTGATATGATTTTGAAGTTTTTGGTTCCTCCCTTCCGCAATAGGAGATTATGAAGGCCTACTTCTCTAAACCAAGATGATACAATGACATTCCCTAAGCATTTTGGTTCCTGTGCTTGTTTTGTATATCAAATATTTCATATTGCTAAGTAAATAATTATAAAGAAACAGACCTTCTGAATCTTTAAAATATTGTTTTATCCATATAATGGTTGTAATGGGTTTCTAGCTTTGTGTGATTCAATTTTGCATCTTACTATAGCAGAGCTTCTAGCTAAAGAAAATAACAATAGCGTTGCAATGCGGACATGATCTGAAAGAACTTATGCATTCCTTTCAACACAAATAAACCTGCAAATTTTAAATTGAGACTTTGATTCAATTGTAGCATTCATCTTTAACAAAAGCACATCTAGCGACTATTCAGGAGCTTCCCCTTGTGATTAATTCTTTCTGAAAAATGTCTTTACTAATTTAGCCACCATTCAGGAACTCTATTTGAAAAAATCCTTATGAAGAAAGCCAAACACAGAGAGACACATCTTTACAAAGTGCAGTGATGCTTTTCAGACCAAAAAAAAGCCAGGGCATGTGACTTTTTGCAGTAAAAAAGATTCAGATTGATTAAATATGAAGACAATAACTCATTGTTTATGATAACCAAGAATACTCAACACCATCATTTTTAGTACTAGTTTTTAACCTTGATTTCATTGTGTAGTAATGAATTTCCATCCTTTACATAGTCTGTGCTGTTTTGTTTCAAAACTCTTATTCTAAGATATATGAAAATAGTGCTCTCTTTGCTTAGTACTCGAGATTTTTCAGCTCTCTTGCCACTTTGTTTGGATATGCACTGTACAACAGACGGTGATATGAAATTATTTTCTTGGAAAGAGTTAAGCAAGAATTGGGAAATGGTATATAGTTCCTTGTAAAATTGAAAATGTAAGAAAAAATTTGAAGGATGGCATCATGTGTTGAGCTGTCTTTTCAGATGCATGTATTGGAGGAAATTAAAGTGGAATCTCTTCTTCATAAACCCTTTTTAACATTAAAAAAATTATGCAGATTACTCTGTTCTACAGTGAAAACTTTTAGAATGTTTTCCCCCAGACCAAAACTTTTCTCCTTTAGCAACCCACGAGTGCCAATAAACAAAAACTTCTATTCGACAACCGGAAAAATCCCAATTAATTGCCGATGACAGTTACATTTCCCAAAAACGGGAGACAACAAAAATCATATATTCAAACTGGCCGGAAAGTGGGAAATATTTAGCCTTAATGTGTCTGTTATACATAAAAAAGAATTGGTAATCGGTCAGACTAGAGATCTTTCTAATGAAATTGGGAAGACTGAACAATTGATTTGAGATCAAATCCAATTCGATCAATTAAGAAATCTCACCTAAAGTTTCACATTTAGGTAGGTTCTTCAACAGATTGAGTCGAACAAGGAGCATAAGATTTCCTATCATATTTGGAAGCCATTCAAGTCGTTCTATAAATTTTCTTGAAGACCCAAATTCTCAGCGCTTTTCTTGGTAGCAGTCTGAATGGGGTTGACACCTTTTAAATAGCTGAATTTCTACTCCCTCTCCTCTGTTTATATTGTCATAAAGGTGCAGCTAAAATGTACCTTGAGATGTTTGTTGTTGTTCACTTGATGGGGTACTTATTTGAATGCATGAGGATGTCCTTCTACTTGATGAATGTGTCACTTATGGACCACTTCGTTGAGATTGAATGGGTGTGGAAGGAGGTATCACAGACGGAATACTTACTGGAGTCAATGCTTCACTAGATCATCTTGTGGTAAATCTATTGGAATATCTACTATTTTCTTCAAACTTCCATCCCATGATTCTTTCTTCTTCTATGAATTGCACATCTCTGCTAATTATCACTTTTCTAGTTATTGGAATGTGCAATTTTTAATCTTGTGTATCCTCACTATATCCTACAAGATGCATTTCTCCCCTTTGTTATCCAATTTATTTCTCAATTCATCTGGGACATGTGCATATGCTACACATTCTAACACACTCATATGAGAAACAACATGCTTTCTTCCACTCCATGCTTCCTTTGGAATGATGTTTTTGACACTCTTGGTTGAGCATCTATTCATTATGTAGACTGCACATGCTATAGCCTTTGCCCTACTCATTTGGTAAATGTTTGGCCTTCAACATACTTCTGGCCATGTCCATAATGGTTCTATTATTTCTTTCTACCACACCATTTTTCTGAGGTCTGTACTTGGTAGTAAACTTCTTGTGTATGCCATGATCCTTATAAAAATTCACGAAAGCATTGGAGATTTATGCTCCACCTTTGTTTGTTCATACCATTTTGATATAGTGTTCACTTTGCTTCTCAACAAGAGCTTTGAATTGATGAAAGATCTCAAAAACATCATTCTTATGTTTAAAAAAGTACACCCATGTTTTTCTAGTGTAATCATCAATGAATGTCAAAAAATAGAAATATCCACCAATTGAAGATGTCTGCATTGGTCCACACAAATCTAAGTGAAAATCTCCAATGGTGCCTTTGCTCTAGTTGACTTCCCAGTTGGGAATGACTCTCTATGTTGCTTTCCAAAAATACACCCTTCACATACTATATCTTGTTTTTCTATCAGTGGCAAACCTTTTACCATATTTTTGTTATGTAGCAAATTTAGACCCCCAAAATTCAAGTGTCCAAATCGCAAGTGCCAAAGCCAATTCTCATCTTTTATTTTTGATTGAAAAGCTACATGTGGTATTGCTTCTTCAAAAGCTTGAGAAGGTATAGACTGAGTAATATCTTATTGGATTGAATGTGAGATTGCTTGAGCAAATTCAACCTTCAAATCTAGTTTCAACCCTAGAGGAAACATTCTATTATTAATCATTTGAACTTTCTCTATAAGCCGATTTCTTGGAATTTGAAAAATACACTTTCTTTATTTTAGAAAGCCACTTTATACCCCTTTTGAACAAGTTGTCCAATGCTCATCAAGTTATGCTTTAAACCAGGAACAAAGTAAACATCTCAAATAGTCTTTTTCTCCCACTGCTTAGTTAAAATATTAATTATGCCTTTTCCCATGATTGACACTCTATTATCATTGCCCAAAGTAACATATGATTTTATTGATTTGTCCAAACTGGAAAATATTTCTAAATTACACTTCATGTGATTATTGAATCCTGAATTTAGAAACCAAACATCTTTTAAACATTCCTGAACAAGATTACATGCCAAAAACATACTACTTTGATCTTGATTTTCTTTAGAAAAGTTTACACTTTGCTTGTTGAAATCAATTTGTCTTTTTCTACATTCATTTACATGATAACCATTTTTTTTACAGTAATGGCATTGAACTTGAGATTTGTCATACCTTTGATCATAAGATTGATTGTGATTTAGATTTTGGCCGTTGCCTCTTCCACTAGAATTTGTTGGACTAGTTCTTCCACCTCTTGATGAATTTTTTCCTCTACCTCTAAAGTTTGATCTCCCTCTACGTCTACTATTACTAATAGAAACTTGTGACTTGAAGGCATGCTCTAAAGAAGAACTAGAAGAACGAATTAGCCTATGATCATGAGAAATTAAAGATGCATGAAGCTCATCTACATAAAACTATGAAATATCTTTTGTCTCTTCTATAACAACACTAGTATCTACTCAGACTTTGTGGGTAGGATCCTCAAAATCTTTTATACTATTCTCTTGTTTGCAAGAGTCTCAACATGAGATCTGATTTGATTAACTAAGCCAATAATTTGTGTAAAAAATGAATCTACATGCAATACTACTTTTCTTCCATCTAGTTATTTAACTACTTGCAATGGATTTATATAGTTAACACTACAGTTAAGATAATTTAGAAAATGCAAAAATATTAAAATAGATATAAATAGAAAATGTAAATTACATGTTATAATTTAATAATATCTCTAAACAAAATCATTAACAAAAGCAGATTGGATAACATAATCACATAATCAGAGTAGCATCATTGAAACTTACACATATAATAATTCTAATATTTTTTATTATCAATAAGTTCAATACTTATCTAAATCATTTAGCACTTGGATTGTCCACTCTCACCCTAGGAAGATTTAAGTGGTCTTGGCCCTCATAGCTATGGTGCAATCCAAGAGGAACTAGTTCTTATTAAGAACCAACACACATGCTTCCCAAGCATCAGCCCTGGCCAAGACAATCCCAGGTGTACACTGTACCCCGAGTTGGACACACACTATGTGCCCCTTCTCCAAAAGGTGAGGATAAGAGAAAACACCAAAGGATAAGAGATCAAATGGGTAGCAACCGTAGGAGGTGAGGGAGATGGGCTACCAAACAACTATGCAATTTGACTAGCTTTGAATTTTTGACATGATAAAAACAAAATATGATTGCGTGGTCAAAGAGGCTTAGTCGAGGTTGGCCAAAAGTAGTCCAAAGAGAAATTCCCATGCATGGAGAGAGGCTGGAATCCACTATGGTGGATTATGTGCACTACTTCATCATGGGGTAATTTTACACACTTATGGACTACACAGGGATCACTCTCATAGAAGCAAGCCATGGATGACCTAACTTCACATGAAAATGATCTGAGGTAGAAATCACTAAGAAGAGGACATCTGGGGTTTTAGGTTAGACCTAGATAGAGAGGGTAAGTGATTCCATGGTTGGTCTAGAAAAACCATCATGCAACCTATGTAAACTTTTGATTATTCGTAGTTATCATTATACAATTCATGAATGTACAAAAACTCCTCTATAATTACATTTACAATACACATGGGGTTAATAAGAACACCCTTGATAGGTTTTCTGTTGACTTGGGTAGTGATGTAAATAGTGCTATCATATACATGCATCGACACATCGATGGGGGTAAAGGAAATGATAGGGTCAGGAATATGCCGCTCTTGAGAAGCATGGGGGCAGACATCCACCATTCCTATCATTTCATAAAATAAAGGGGAAGACACATCAATAGTATTTTCTAGCGCCGTAAAGGTAGATGGAATGTCAATGAAATTGGAAGAGTGACATGGCAATGTGTTGGTATAAATTTACAAGTTTTGATTGGGAGGAGCGACGAACTTGTTTCCTTTATTATTCATGCCAAGTACTTAGATGACATTTTGATCAATGAGGTCTTGCACTATATGTTCAAGTTGTAGACATCTTTCGGTGTCATGATCAGGGACTCTATGGAATTAATAAAAGGCCTTCAGGTTGTAAGAAGGTGGCAAGGGTTTTCTTGTGTCTAGGGGTTGAATAGGTGGCAGTTCTACACTAAGTTGTTATTCAAGACTTGCTGCAAGATAGAATAGAGAGACTTAGACAAAGGTGTAAATTGCTAAGTTGTTTGTTGTTTAGAACAAGAGAGAGCAAGGGAAACTGGCAAGAGTGTTGTAGCCACTGCATTATTGATTGTAGAAGTGTTATTTTTAAAGAAGTTTTTATTTTTATTGTAATTATTAAAAGAAGAAGAGACTCCAAATTATCTAATAGGAGCTAGTGAGCTGGGAACCTTGAATTGGCTAACAAACTATTGGTAGTCATGGAGAGCTCTACAAGATGAGTAAAAAAAGGATATTTCATTAGAAAAATCTTATCTCAGATTAGAGGTTACAAGTTTCCAATAAACACCCACTGCACATTTGAGTCTAGAAGGGCATAAGGAATTTGTAGAAATAAAGATTGATATCTGCAAATGCAATGAGTGATTTTCTCTTGCACTTCTTGGTGACAATGGACTAGGTTAGTGAAAGTAACTTGTAGTCCAATGTTGGCCTAAAAGTGTTGGAGAAACTAATTTACAAGTTGCTTGAATGAAGATATAGAATGATCAAGAAATTAGTGAAACCAATCAAGTGTAGTGTCTTTCAATGACCATGGAAAAAGTTTTACCAACAAGTGATCCTAAAATGTGACGTCACTACACAAAGTGGTAAATGTGGATACATGAGTTTGTAGATCTCCCTTTTGAGATTACTTTTCAAATCAAGGTGCCTCGAACCCTTGGGGAAATGGAGTGGCTAGAATGGTGAGAGATAAAGGATTGTATCTATAATATGATGGGATGAGAGGGTGTGCAAAGGATGTAGACAAGGTGGTAAGCTATTTCTATAGGGAGCCAACATTTTGCAAGAGTTTTTATGATAGGATCAGTTGTATGCATGGGTACAAACATGGTGGTAGAAGTGAGAGAGAGCATCATGTGCTGGGAGGCTCTAAGGTGGCCATCAGGAAAAGTAAACTATAAGGGATGAGAAGGGGGAACAAACCCATATTGATTTATGGTGTTTCCAACCATTCCAGATGAATTAGCATCTACATTACCATGTTGTGGAGCACTCGTGACCATATGTGAAGATTTGTATGTTTGTGCAAAAGAAGTAGCCATTGGAATTTGATTACCAATAGTGTTTGAATGGGATTCTTGATCCCCCTCATGGTAGCTTGCTAACAAAGGTGCATCACTATGCATAATATGAGCAATGCCATGGAGGAAGTCAAGACCATCAGGGTGACCTATTAATATTCCATGAAGTGTCTCAACTAGAGGAATAGTGGCACAAGGCAGGTTCTCACTAGTCAAGAGTTCTTGATAATCAATGAAGTGGTGATCTATCTCTTGAATCTAAGTTTGAGAAACACTACCTAATGTGGCCTCATGACTAAAGGTTGCCTTAGCATCATCAAAACTAGTCATTGGAGGAGTCGAGAAAGAAAGAAGATTTGTCAATGTATTTTTGTAAGAGAAGTATGAGAAATCTAGTTCTCACCTAATAGGAATATTAGGGGCACAAGACTAGGACAAAATGATAGGATTGTGTCATGAAGCTCATAAACAAAGTTTTGGTTCACAACACACAACTAAATGCAATAAGAAAGTTGTTCTTTTAAATGTTAATGAGGGTGTTTAAATTTTGAAAGGTAAGTGTTTTTAGATTTTATAGAACATTGGGTTCACCAAAATATAGAGGAAAACTTAAATTCAACTGAGGTATTAGTCAAATGAACTCTTGTCTACAACTACATTCGGATTGTATAGTTTTCTACTACCTACTACTGTTCAATAGAATAATTTCTATAGTCCTTAAAGTTCTATAAATGAAGAAAATGAACTATATTAACTAGTTAAGGAGATGAAGAATAGACTAGTAAATTACTGAAATTATAGAAAACTAGAAGTGAAAATAGAAATTCAGATCACACAACTAAAAAGAGGGAAATTAGAGGAACCCGATGTCAAATGAAGGAGCTCACTATCTAGGATGTCAGTGTGTCATGCAGACATTTGTGTGCTGCATTGTACTATAGAGAGTATGAAAAATTAAAAATATTTACTCTATTATACTTTATTGCAGTCAACCTACACAACAAAAGACCTACACAACAAAAGAAAAGGATAACTACTAGTAGCTTCTAGGTAATAAAATTGAATTGACATTGAAAAGATTTTATCACTATTGCTCAAAAGGAATAAAAGGAGTAATAGAAATAAAGAGGTAAAGTACAAAGGTTCACAAAACCAACATGTGGCTGCAATCTCCTCAACCAAACCTAGAATATGTAGGAAAAACTAAGGACTTCAGGTTGGGGTTATTTTGGGGTTTTCCTTCAAGTTAAACCCCTAATTTTATATTTCTACCTTCATGAACATCCAATGTTGAAAAATATTGAAAATGAGTGCACCTATTATCCTATAAGTGTGCCTAGATATATAACAGTAGTAACAAATAAAATAGATAAACAATATGAAACTAATCTACTCAAAACAAGAGCAAACTAGTGAGCTATTGGAAAGAAGAAAGGAAATGAGGTAACCAACACAATTGCTACATGAACACCAATGGATTACACTAAATAAGCAAATAGAGAGGGAAATATGGAACTTAATCACCTTACAAGAATGAAGATGCAAACTAACCAACTAAAAATGGATGTCTGATAAGCAACGGTTCCAAGAAACCCATGAAGATAAAAATCCATAAGAGGATCACATAAGCTTGAATTGTGAGAGTAACTTTTTTTGTACAATATTAGAGAGATAAGAGAGTTGCTAAGAATACTAATAGATTGTTGAAAGTAACCAAAGAGATGCAAAGAGCTTCACCAATTTTTCATAGGGTTGCAAGAGAGAGAAAAAAGATTGTTAAAAATGGAGAGCTTAGAGGGAAAAAGAGAAGGGATGGTCAAAGAAAGCCATTCGAAGATGGTAGAGGCATTACACAAAATCTCTCACATCACAGGAGGTGGTAAGTAATGATCAGGAAATAATCACTTGGCACCACATAGGCTTGGGATGCTAATGCATCATGTGGACATCCACGCTAAGCGTTATTGTCCAAGTGACATCAGCTCTTGATTTCACAAAACACGTTAGGATAGTGAAAGAACTAAGGCACTAAAATGAAATTTGTCAAAAATAAGCACAAAAGCTAGAACATAACACAAATGCAATAGTTATGGGTTAGGCAAAGGGTAAGGCAAGGCTAAAATGATAGGGGAGCAAACACCAAAATTAGTAAAAAAACAAAGCATGAAATTGCAAGGGTATGCAATTTTTGACGTTACACCTACAAATATATATATTTAGTAGACCAATGCATGGGCATAACTATTAAATGATATTATCTAATTATAAAGTAGAATAACAATATTTCTAATACTAAATTGGTAAGACCAACTTAGGGGCAAGGTATGCCAAGAGTTAGGAAATCAATAGTTAATTTATGTGATGATCTATACTATGTATTATATAGTATTTTATATTGGAAACTAGTAAGACCAACTTAGGGGCAAGGTATGCCAAGAGTTTGGTGACTAACAATTAATATATGTTGATCTAAACTTTGTGATATGAGATTATATGTCTAGTATAGTAGATTGGTAGTATTTTAACACTAAAATTGTTAATACCACCTCAGGAGTAGGGTGGGGTTGGGCATTGTTATTATATTTCTAGACTTGTGTATCAAGGCCAACTCAGGTGCAAGGTATGCTAAGGGTTTGGTGTTCATTTTATATTCTAGAAAACTTATGTATTAAGACCAACTCAAGGTAGGGTATGCTGGGAGTTTAGTGATAATATATTTCTAAACCTGTGTGTTGACTTATGTGTTGTGTTTCTATTATTATTTTATGGTCATGTGAGATGATTCAAGAAAGAGACAATAGTGTTGTGAATAGGTGACCCATATCTATGTGATTAATAATTAAATGCTTTGGCTAAAGTGATGTTGTATGCATTGTCAATTTACTGTATTCATAGGTTGCATGTAGTTGGAAGTCATGATTATTGAGAGGGTATCTAAGGATTGCATGACTAATTGTATGTGATGAATGAGTACATATTTTACACTTGGTTCTCAAATTTGGTTATGGTTTTACCAAAGATGTTGTCATCTGCCACCCTCAATGAAGGGTCAGGCCACTTCTAGTGGGAACATGAGTGAGGGACTTCCTAGTCTATGGTTGGAGGTAAAATCTTTAGATGATGATCTCCCTCCACACATCTTGACAACTATATTCCTTGCACTCAATTGGGATGACCATAGATACAGTATTACTATCATTAATAAATTATGAAGCCAAGATATGTATATCTGATGTACACTAGCAGATTAATAGGACAACAATCTTGATTTGGATTTGTATCTTATTGTTTTACTTGTAAACTTGAATCATGGTGTTCTATTAACTGATGTAAGATTGGCATCTATATTATGAATTATGAAATCTATATGTTTATTTGAAAATTTTAATTTTGTATCCTTATGAGATAATTTTTAGTATATTACTTGTTTAAATAGTATTTTTTTTGGTGGATCATTACATAAGCTAGAAGTAGTATAGATGAGTGACCCCAATGAGTCTCTTATCATGTAGCTTGCTTTTGAGGTTGCTTGATTTCCATAAGAAGAACTATCAAAATTCAAATTAAAGAAAGCAAGAGGACAAGGAGTGTATTTTGCATTTTCTTATAAAGAGGTGATACATTGAACCCAAACAACCCTATGAACAAGGAGACCATAAATTCTCCTAGCTATATGACATCTTTCTATTCCACGAAGAAAATGATTCTTGTTTTTAAGACCGTTCATGAACTCTAACCATAACCATCTTTGAAATAGTCATGCATTCAATCTAACAAGAATTTTTCCACTAAGATTGCTTTATCTTGAAATATCTTGTAATTTATCTCTTTCCAAATGTGTTAGATTAAGAGAGAAGTGAAAACCAACCACATACAAGAAAACATAGCTTTGTGTTATAGAATTGACCAAATTTAGAAAAGCTAAAGTAAGGCCTTTGAAAGAGAATGAAATGAATTGAGTGACATGCATAGGCATCACCAACATTTGACCACAAAGGAAGAATGAATCAATAAATAGTTAAGTTCCTCTTCTTAGCAATATATGGGGCATCTAGAGGGAGCCACAATCCAAATAATTTTTAATCAATCTCCTTTTAAAATTATATGATTTAGGGCATACCATGCAAAGTTATTGACCTCAAAAGAACATGCTTTATTCCAACACATGGAGAAGGGACAATTTAACTTCTTTAGCTATGATAAGACAACAAAGTATCCCGACTCAGTAGAATAGGATCTAGTTTAGAGTTGGCCCAACAAATCGCATCATCATCCTCACGAATAATAAATAATAATAAATTGTTTGGTGTCAAACTCATCTTTCAGTATAATTTATCAGTCTTCAAGGATTAGCATAGAGGAATGATCCTCCCAAGAGAACCTCACTAAGTCATAAGTCTACCATTAAAGAGTAAGATGGATCCTTAGCTTCCATCCCCAATAAATCCTTATGTACTCCAGGGCATTGCTTAAATACATTTCTTTGATAAAGGTCAATAACAATTCCAAGAGTGCTCCTAGATGTTAGTTTGTCTATCACTTCCAATTTCCCAAGTAAAATGATTAGCAATAATCATCAAAAAAATTTATTAATACTATTTTCATAAATATTATAAAAAAAATATATTAGTTTTATTAAAAACTCATAAATGAAAAACTAAACATCACAATTTAAACCATTCAAAATCCAATTATAATTTTAAATACATAAATCTTTTAATCTTGCCATCTTATGCACGTTTTTACTATTAATCGTTTAGAAAAAAGCCATCTTATAATAATAAAAACCAGATTAAACATTAAAATAATAATAATACACTAGACACGAAAGGCCCATGCATAATGTGATGCAACCAAGACACAATAAAACATTCACAAGGGGTGACTGAGGGTCAACCTTTAGACACGGTTAATACCGTGAGAGCACATACGGGTATCTTTATTATTTATGATTTTGCACCCTAATACCTTAAAACTAGACTTTGGCAATACAGAACATAATGAACTTAAATAGACAAGCTCAAGACTCGAACCATGGGACACAGTTTTGTTTGACCTTTTTGGCTAAATAGATCAAGCCTTCATAATCTCTTATTACGGATGGAAGGAAACAAAAACTTCAAAATCTTATCAACCCACTTGAAGTATTTCTTTCTCCATCCCTCTCTCGCTACAAGCAATAACATTACACAGCAAAAACCTACTACATGTGACAATCCTAGTCCAATCTCATACCATGGTATTTGATTTCTATAATCTTCTTTTCTATCTTGCACATCATTTGTAGAAGGAAGGGGAGGAGCAAATTTTGGCCAAGAACATTTCTTTGGAAGTGGACATCCCTCCAAATATGGATTTCCAGAATATGATGTGTTTTCAAATGTGATCATCTGTCCTCCTTGCGGTATGCTGCCTGAGAGGTTGTTGTTGGACAAATTTAAGCATGCCAATGAAGTCAGAGATTGAAATTCTGCAGGAATTTTTCCAGAAAATATGTTTCTAGAAAGGTCTAATGACTCTAGTTGACCCATATCCCCTATACTGGGTGGAATAATTCCACTGAGATTGTTCATTGATAGATTAAGAAACCTCAACCCCTTCAACTTGCCAAAATCAAAAGGAACATGTCCATTCAATTGATTGTTGGAAAGATCTATGCCTGTGAGTGTGGAAAGAATATATGAGTAGTGCAGCTCTAAGCCTTTCACAGTCATGTCCAATTCATCATGAGTCGGAACTTCAAATATATTTATCTCAAAAGGGCCAAGCTCAGAATATGACTTAAGGCCGTTGTTTCTTGCAAATACATGGAAAGGGTTCAACAAAGCAGATAACATATGGCCGTCTTCACTTGCTACACTCATTGCTTGTAGAGATGCAATGTTATGTGGAATAAAACCTGATATCTTGTTAGACGAAAGGTCTAAGATCTGGAGCTGTTTCAGTTGGACAATTTCTGAAGGAATGCTGCCGCTGAAACGATTACCCTCCATCATCAACACTTTAAGGGCTGATAGATTTCCAACTGACTGTGGAATATCCCCAGCAAATTCGTTGTGCCCCATATCTAGTACTTGTAAGGTCTTACAATTGCTGATTGAGGGAGGGAATGCTCCACTTAGCTTATTATTTCTTACAATTAAAGAGGAAGAACATAGCTCATGGGGTATGCTTCCCTCCAAACTATTATCTCCTAAATTTAAGACTTGAATTACCTTATAGTTGGCAAAGCATGGAGGAATGTTTCCATTCAATTTGTTGTTTGACAGATCTAACTTTACAAGGTGAGTTAAATTGCACAAGCTTGGAGGAATAGTGTCAATTAAAGCATTGTCATTAAGCATCAAGAGCTGTATATATGGAGGCCACAGAGATGCCATGTGTCCAGTCAATGCATTCCTAGACACATCCAATACTGCCATGAAATGAACTGATCCATTTGGGATAATAAGGCTGCCATGCAAATGATTTCCTGAGAGGTTTAACAGAAGCAAGTCAGCATTGTTCTCCCACAACCAGGAGGGAATTTCTCCAACAATATTGTCGTCAGCCAGTGTCAATCTCTCTAATGAATATTGAGTGATAAGCCACTCGGGAATTCGAGCACCAATACTACATGAGATTAGATGTAAGCCTCCTAGCTGGAACTGGGGAATCCAAGTTGCGCTAATATTCAGTACGCAATAATATAGACGCAGAAATTGTAATCCTGCAAGGTTATGAAACAAAGTATCCGAAATGGTAATGTGGGAAAGCCAGATAATCTTAAGAGAGGATGGCAATGCGAGCTGCGAAGAAGTAATGTGCTCATGGAATGAAAACTTATGAGCATACAACTGCTCAAGGGAGGAAAGACCAGTAAGCTGAAGGCTCCCGTGGAATTGGTTGTAGCTAATATCCATGAACTTAAGCAAGGAGAGATTTTGTAGACATGGTGGCAATATTCCACTGAGTTGGTTAAAGCTTACACCTAAATGGCTAAGATTGGTGGGCTGACAAATCTCAGAGGGAACTATTCCACTCAAGCTATTATTTATTAAATTCAGATAATGAAGATGAGAGAGGTTTCCCAAACAGGAAGGAATAGTACCAGTTAGACCAACGCTCTTCAAGAAGAGGTACTTGCTCTTCAAGAAGAGGTACTTGAGGAAAGGAAGATTGCACAAACTGCCGGATATGACTCCACTCTGCACGCCCTGCTCTGCATGGTTGGTGTAAGCACTCAAATTCACCCGCTCTACATGGTTGTTGAGATTATTGCATGATATGCCATCCCACATGGAGCAACAGTCACTTCCATTAACCCATGAACTGAAAATACCATCAGAGACGTTCAAGGCTGCTTTGAAGGAAAGAAGGGCTTGCGATTCCTGGGTAGGACAATTGAATAGAGCAGTACATGGGTTTGTAAAAAGGATAATAAGAACTGCACCAATAAAGGCAAAGTTAATCGGAGCAACAGCCATTGCTTGAATGAAGTCGCAGAGGACAAAGAATCTGACTTTGAGAGACATATTTATAGGATAACCTCCTCTGGACTTTGACTGCAACATTAGCAGCATAAACTAACCATGAAAAGGAATTTAACATAGATAAGACTTAGATTGATAGAAATTACCTCTATCATTCTACTGTAAAGAGAAAAAAATACTATAGTCAATGCACTCACTGTTATGGACAGTGACAGAAAGAAAAGAATCCTAATAAATATAGGCAGTTGATACATTGACTAAAAAAACACGTTTATATAGTTAGATAACAAACCGTAAGACTTTCGAAATTTGAATAGTCTGAAATTGAATTACGCCACGATCCTACAGTCACAGAATAGAGTTGAAAGAGCTCAAAAATTCCTTAGATTCTGTGAAGTTTTATAAGATTCCAATCTAAAAATAAAATAATAAAAATAATAAAAATAAAGAAAAAACCAAAAATAGTCAATAATGGTTGTAACAATCAGAAAAAGTGTTACATATCGGCATAATTAATATATTTAACATTCACTTATGGTTGTAACAAACAGAGAAGGTGTTACATGTCTGCATAATAAATATATTTAACATTCACTTTGCCAAAATGAGACGCAACGTGCCAAAGGGCGAGAATAACATCGAGTATTTGCTGGACGTAATTTGCTCCACCTTAACAGTCTTTGCACTCGCAGAATACTACTACACCAAAATTACACCTCTATCGCTCACTGCTGACATCCATTCTGTCTGCATAATTAATTCATTTAATATTCATATTTGCTAAGTTAATATTCATATTTGATAACAGAACCTCGTCAAATTTTGGACCACTGACTCAACATACCATTGAAAATAGGCATGTGGATCTGCGATGTGCAGTTGTGGTCCACAACAGTTTCTCGACTTGACTCACTGCCAGTGAGTGGTCCTCGGTAGCTACGCACACCTGGCAGTGAGTTGAAGCATTTGTGTAGATTTCACCACATAATTGTGTAATCATTTGTACAAATAATAATTTGCTGTATTGCCTGTTAGACAGCTTAATAAAGATCTACTTAAAAAGCATTAGACGTGTAAAACAAGATCTTCGAATTGGGTTTTATAATTTGTATTGATCGCTGACTCAAAATAAAAAAAGGACTACTATGGAAAGGGGATTTGAAATGTATAGTTGCAAAATGTTCAATATGTCTGCATTCCGCTTACAAATATAGGGTATTTAAAATATATGAGATTAGTAATCCATAATATAATTAGTAAAAGCACCAAAGGTGCTATCAAATGGCCGATAGACATAAATATTTATAGGCCTATTGTTAAATAGTTTATATTTATATTTTTATGGAAAGTCATTACATATAGTTGTTGGTATACAAGGCTATAAATACTATAAGAAAATCATTTTTTTTTGTAAATAAAAATAATGGAATGGTATTAAATGAATAAGCACATGAACTAAATCGTGAATGAACTAAATTCATTCTAAGAAATCAAAACATTAGGTGAACAATGCATCACCTTAATAATGTAGGATAATAGAAAATCCATGTTACTAATTTCCCTCTTGATAGACACACATTTATAGCCATATTGTTAAATAGTGTGTTTTTAATTTTTGTTAAAGCTATTATATTTATAGCCATATTGTTAAATAGTCTTATAGGCCAAGCATTGCACAAAATAACTTTTAAAAAACATATATGTATGAAGTGTGTGTTTGAATAAACTATATGTGAAGTGATTGATCTAACTTTGTGTGAAAAGTGTGCTTTAACTTTGGTATTCACTTTGTGTGTGTTTGTACTTTGGCATATTTAAACACAAGTGTTTATTTTATGTGTGATTGAACTAAATTTGTGCATGAAGCATGTTTAACATTTGACACATGTTCACTTTCTATGTGTTAATTGTGTGTTATAACTTTGAAATTCATTTTGTGTGAATTGTGTGTGTGAAATTTAATTTTGGCATTCACTTTGTCTGGTGTGTGTGTTTGCACATTACCTTATTTTATAAATTTGGCACTCACTTTATGAGTGTGTTTGTAATTTGGAATGTTTGAATTTAAGTGTTCATGCATGCTTGGACTAAATTTGTGTAAATGAATTATGTTTGAACATTGGCATATTCACTTTTTGTTTATGTATATTGTGTGTGTGTGTGGGAAAGTTAATTTAGGCATTTACTTTGTTGTGTGTGTGTTTAAAAATTAATTTTGGTATTCACTTTGTGTGGTATGTGTGTTTGAACCAACTTTGGCATTTGTTGTGTATGTGTGTGAGCTTGAAAGAACTTTGACATTTAATTTTCTTTGTTTATGAATGAACTTAAGCCATCATATTTTGTGGAGCGAATGAACTTCAACTATCACATTTTGTGGAGTGTATGAAAAAATTTTGATGTTCATTTTGTGTAGAATGCAATTGAAAGATTTGACATTCTTTTTTTGTGTGTACAAATGAACCTTGGCTATCATTTTGTGTAGAATCTATGAATGGAATTTGATGTTCACTTTATGTGGAATGTGCTTGAAAGAACTAGCATTATTTCTTTGTGTGTGTGTCTGAACGAATGAACTTTGACTATCATTTTGTGTAATGTATGAATAAGCTTTGATTTTCACTTCGTGTGAAATGTGTCTACAAACAAACTTCAATGGTGTTCATTGTGAGTCTTTGTGTGTTTGAATGGATTTTTCCTTTCATTGTGTGTGTGTGTGTGAATAAACTTCAAAATTCATTGTGTGGATGTTTGAAAGTGAACTTTGGCATTCACTTCATGCGAAATGTGTGTGTGTTTGAAAGTTAATTTTGTCATTCATTTTGTGTGAAGTGTGTGCCTATGTATTTTGAATGGAATTTCACATTCACTTTGTGTGTGCATGCATGTGTGTGTGAACGAGCTTTCACACTCACTCTATGTGTACAAAAATACTAATGTTCACTTTGTATCAAGCATATGCATGTGTGAATGAACTATGGATTTCATTGTGTGTGGGTGGGTAAGTTTGAAGTTTAGCTTTGGTGTTCACTATGTACATGCACATGTTTATGTGAATGAACTTTGGGATTCACTTTATGTGTATAAAATGTGTATGAACTAAATTTCACATTCACTTTATGTGTGTGAGTGAACTAACTTTGACATTCACTTGGACTTGAGTCATTTATTATTTGTGTATTGGCATCCAATTTGCTTATGTGAAGCATATGTTTAAACTTTGTCATCTCTTTAATTTGTTTGAGTTAATTGTGGATTCATTTTTTGTGTGTGAAATGTGAGTAAACTACCTTTGTCATTCACTTATTTGATCTCTTTACTATTTATGTGTTTAGGTAAGTTTGAACTTTTTCATTCACTTAGTGTGAATTGAAAATTAGCATGTTGAATTATGTTTACTTTTGTGTGTGTGTGAAGTGTGTGTTTAAACTTTAGCATTCACTTTTTTTGTGTGCGAGTGTTTCAACTATCTTTGGTATTTACTTGACACTCATCATGGGTGTGAGGACAAGGAGTGAGAAAATTTTGAAACCTACTCAAGGTAAGAGTGAGATCAATCTAGATGAAGGCCAAGAGGATGATGGCTTGGATGAAGGAGATATGATGGGGATGAAAATTATTTGGAACTCAAACCACCATAAGCATTTGCCTTTATTTTTGTTGTGTAGTTTTCTAGATTCATGCTCTAAGATGCTACTCTATGTTACAGTGTTGCTATTGTTTCATTGTGGATCAACTTCGTGTTTAGTGACATTTTGGTGTATGCAATAGGGTTCCAGGATCCCATCAAAACCTTTTAGCCCTTTTAATTAAAAACTTTGGCATTCACTTTATATAAAGAATGTTTCAATTTTACCTTTTACTTACATTTGATTCTTTTATTGTGTGTGAACTTTCACATTCACTATGTAAAGAGTGTACTAACTTTTGCATTCACTACATGCTTGAACTTTGCTATGTTGAACTTTAGTGTTTACATTATATATGCATGAAGTGTATGATTTTCAACAAACTATGTGTGAAATTATTGAACTAACTTTGTGTGAAGAGTGTGTTTTTAACATTGGTATTCAATTTCTATGTATGAACTTTCACATTCACTTTTTGTGAAGAGTGTACTAACATTAACATTCACTTTATGTGCCTATTTGAACTTTATCATTTACTTTGTAAATGTATGAATTATGTAGTTGACCAAACTATGTGTGAAGTGATTTCAAACTTTGTTTGCAGAGTGCTTTTTAACTTTGGTATTCACTTTGTGTGTGTTTGTACTTTGGCATATTTGAACTCGATTGTTTATGTTGTATGTGTGTGAGGTTCAATATAGAAGAATCACCATCCAATAAAACATATAACATTGTGTTAAGACACTATGAAATTGATATTATATAACAAGTTATCTGAACATGTGAGGAGACAATGGTAAGCTTTTTCCTTGTTGATATCTTTGTTAAAAATAAAATTTAAAGCTAGAGGTCAAAATTCACCCCATGAAAAAAAAGTGCTCAACCTTTCCTCAATTGTTTGACAGGATCAATAATACCAGATAAACAATGATTGTTCTTTTTCATTGTATGGCTATAAAAATTATGTGTTTATGAGAAAAGTAGAAATGCACTCCATCAAATTTGAGAAAGAATGGGAAATGCAACCATTCCTTCCACATGTTGGCATCTAGAAGAAGGGTTGGTCATCCCTTCTACAAGCTTACATTTTTGGAAGGTCAAAAACTAGATTTTTGGAATGGTTAGCTAACCCTTCTCCATGTGACTAAAAACTCAATGAAGTGGTTGAAGTTCTCTTAACATGAAAAAATAGAAATGTGAGATCATGTGGAAGTGGATGGAGGTGGTGTTATACCCCTGCTCTTAATGTCTAAACAATTGAAATGCAATCTCCAATAAGTAGTTCAAGAATCACCAATTCTAAGCACTCATTTTTTTAAAAAAAAGTGACCTTCAAGTAGAGCTATAATTAAAGGTTCACAACCATTCATTTCCCCATTTCATGAAAATCCATTAGGGAACTAAGTTGAAGGTAGATGGAGAAATGGATGACCTTTCTTTTAGTTAAAGGACAGAAATTACATTTCCTTAAAGCAAGAAGTGATTTTTTTTCTCGTTATTTCAAGATGAGTGGAGAAAAACCAACCCTTTTCTCCCTACAAATATGATAGTCAGCTATGATTGGACAAGGAACAATTGACACTCCTCCCTCTAACATAAAATATGGCTTTCCCTACAGCGAATGAGATTGTTTTAAAAGAGTATGTTTTGCTTTCCAAGCATACCATGTGTTGATGATTATTTAGGCATGTGTCAAGCTTTTGACAATTAGCTTAATTTATTTCCCTATAATTATGTGGCTTAAGATTTATCCAACACTAAAAATCTTATAAAGACTTCATGTAAGGAAAAGAATCAAGTGTAGCTTGTAAGAAAATTGCCAAAACGCCCAAAAACTATACAATTTTGTTGTGATTTGAGTTTGAGAACATGTATAAGTGTGTTGTGTTTTATGTATTCATGTAAGATGATGATGTATAAGACTGAAAAATTAATTAAGAGTGACATACTTTCCATTCTTTGTGTTCCTTCAAAAGTTTTGTTGTGCACTATAACACGACTGGGTGACATACTTTCCATTCTACTCTTGATCGTGCCATAACGTAGCTTGAAAAAGGAAGATATTGCCTGACGAGTATAGAATTACAAGCTTATTCATCTTGCCACAAATATAATTGAGAAATTACCCTTATGACACAGCTTTTTGGTTGGACTACTTTCAATTTAAACGACCAAATTTTAGTTTCTTGAGGAATGGCCACCTCAAAGTAAAGTTTGAACAGAAGCAAGGATCGTGAAACTTTGTCATAGGGTTGATGCATGCAACTAATGATTGAGAAGTAACAAGGGTAACCAAATAAGCTATTGGTCCATGGAATAATTATCTTTAAATATCAACATGATTTTGCATTAGTTACGATCACTAAAGTGTAAGATTAGTTTTGGAAACAAACAAAAGTGAAAAGCAACTTGACAATCCATGGCATACAGATCAATATTAGAAGAATATGGTGCACAATCCTTAACTACATGCTTTAGAAAAATATTACAACAACTGTACATGGACTTGACATTGACAAGGCCACACCCAAAGAAACAAAACACAACCATATACAAGAATATTCCATATTCACAAAGAAACCAAAAATTCATTACAAAATATTGTACATCTATTTAAAAAAACCCATATACAACAAATTGGAATCCATTGTCCACTAGAAAAGAATAATACAAAATTGAGATGTCACTCCATTTTATTCTCTCTCCCTCCCTCTCTCTCTCACACACACACAAATAGGTATCTTATTTAGGTAGCTTGTTTAATTCTGTTAAAAAAAGCAAGCATTGCACATGTAGGATTTTCACCTAGTAGACCTCACAGTCTCTAAAGTGATCTCACAGTCTCTGCAAAGACAGAGATGCTTGCATGGTAATAGCAAAATGGAAACAAAATTCCTTTGATAGACTTTGTAGGTTATCTTATATCTAGGATCATTTATACCTCTAAGTGATTTCACATGGTAGACCTCCACATTGAGATCTAAATGAGCTGATTTAGCATCATCTGCTTCACTATCACCAAGTCCTTCCTTGCTCAACTCCCTACATTGAAGATCATTTTTTAGGTTGCCACCATTGCTTCATTAATAATAGAGAAACCCTCGTTTTACCTAAAAATTATAAATTAGAAACTGTATGAGCTTTCTTTGAAAACCCTTTTATCTAAAGAATTAAGGGAATAACTATGCATGTTTAAAAAAAGTACAAGGAAGGAGGCAATGCAAATATCTTGCATTGAAATAAACTTTGGCTGGTTAATGAAATTGTAGAAAAAAGAATTTAGTTATTAAGAACAAATGCAAATACTTTTACAAAAAAAAAAAGATTTCCTCCATGGCCTTGATCGATTCCTACAAAGGCAATTCTTTTGTTTTCTATTCACACACCCTTCACCTCACCTCAAATCTTGCAATTTGAACTGCAACAGGCCATCGAGAGGATTCTCTGGAGCGTCCACTCAAATTTTAATGCAATTTGAATGGGGAAGAGGATGATTTATAGTTGTGGTGCCAACCAAGCAGGTAACTGATGAGAATTAAAAACATATTCTTGTGCGCATGCAGGCCTTATAGGTAATGCCCAGAAACTGTAAAGGTTTGGCTAGAAATGCTAGAAAGAAGTGGAAGCCAGCGATAACTGAAACCAAATTCTAATTTTAGTTGTGGCTTGACAAATTTTCTAACAATTTTAATTTTTTAAAATTTTGGAGAAAAAGAAATTGGACTACCAAAAAAATGAAGGACTACCAAAATTTCACAGTTACAAGATGTGTACACATATAGAATGGCCTATCGACCAAATTAACTTTGTAATTATATAAATTCACAAATTAAGAAATAACTAAGTAAAATATTAGACACCATACTCAATCTTCTATGATGCCCACATGTGGATTTTTTGCTTTGATTTTTGATTCCCGTGTTCCTCGCCTTAACTCAAACTCTCTATAAATTCATGGGCTACTGTCCAATCCCTCAACTGTTCGAATCCCTCTGGAACTTTCTTCACTCTCAAACATCTATATAATGAGAATTCCTCCAGGACGGTCATCGCTCCACTCTACAAACCTTTATCTATTTAAGATCTATATCAAATTTCAAAACATAATTTGGCTTATATGCCATTATTATAGGTTTTTTTCAACAAATTAAATAATTTTTTTAATATTTAAAAATAAACTGTTGGAGAGAATGCAATAATTTTTATGTAGGATACAAGCTAAGGTGTGGAAATTGGGACCTGCACTACATTTGTTGAAACAGAGGCGTTACAATCAGATTAAAGATCTACTTAAAAAGCATTAGACATGTAAAACAAGATCTTCGAATTGGGTTTTATAATTTGTATTGATTATTGCCTCAAGATTAAAAAAAGGATGACTATAGAAAGGGGATTTGAAATGCATAGTTGCAAAATGTTCAATATGTTTGCATTCCGCTTACAAATATAGGGTATTTAAAATATATGAGATTAGTAATCCATAATATAATTATATTTTAAGTAATTGCTTTAAAGTTGTACATTTGAATTTAATTAATTAACTTATTTTATTGATAATTTTTGGTAAGTTTCCTTGTAAATTAATAATTACACCAAGAGGCGTCCCTACATTTCATAGCATGGATGGGAGATGAAAGATTCCAAAATTTCTATGTAAACTTATAAGATTCCAATCTAGAATATTTATTAAAAAACCAAATAGTCACTCCACAAATTAAAACTAGTATATTTATATTTAAAAAAATATATCTAAAGTATGCTGAGGATATCTCTTTTCCATCTTTTTTATTTTTAATTTTTTAATTTTTTTGTTTGATATTTTTGGTAATTTAAAAAGAAATTGATAAAAAAGATTATAAAAACTATGGAACCAAAAAAAAATCAGAAAAAATAAAAAATAAAAACCAAAAAAGAAATTGGAAAAAATAAAAAATAAAAACTAAAAAAGAAATTGGAAAAAATAAAAAATTAATTTGAAAAAAGTAAGAAATAAAAATTAAAAAGAAATTAAAAAAATAAAAGGAAATCTATGGAACCAAAAAAAAAATTGGACAAAATAAAAAATAAAAACCAATTTTTTTTTTTTTTTTGTTTTTAGATTGGAATCTTATTTATTTTAATTTTTAGATTGGCCACCCCTATTGTGAATGTAGGAACGCCTTTGACGTTAAAAAAAACCAAAAAAAAGAAGGTGAAAGGAACTAAAAAAAAGAAAAAAAGATGGATGACTGTTTCAAAGAAGCCATCATATGCACTAAGATGAAAGACATAAACGTTATGAAATGGCATATGAAAAGACGCACATTCAATCTATTTACATTGCCTGGAGCCTTAATTTTTTTCACATGTAGAACGAACATATCAAATTTGTAGGATTTGAGGATGTGCGTAAATTGATAAAAAAATAGGTGCAAGGATATCTCTAGGCATATTTTAGATATATTTTTTAAATATAAATGTACTAGTTAAATAATAATCATAGTGCTTTACTTTATGGATTTGATTAATTGTTTTTCTTTTGTTTGCAAAACTTTGGAATAAATCAAGTTAATAGTTGAACACAAAGTATAAAAAGACAATTTATTTTATTAAAATTGTTTTATTTTAGATTTAATAGGTTTAATTTATATATTCATTGAAATTCAGATATATATATATATATATATATACTAACAACAGAACATAGAGAAATATTGTAATGGTTTAATATGATGAATATTAAAATAATAATAATACAAAGAAAACTATATTTATTCTACATTGGCAAAAATAATTTAGAGAAAATAAGAAGGTAAAGGAGATAGAAAATTTTGTATGCTATGTTTTATCATTTTATTAAGCTTAAAATAGTAATAGTAAATTGTTTTATTAACTCCTAAAATGTCGTCAACTTGAGCTTTTAGTGGAGTTAAGATGTTTTATTATTATTATTTTTAAATTTTAATTGTTACCTTTCAATAAGTTGTACTCATAATGGTATATGACTAGTATAGATATCTTAAATAAATCTATCTAAAAAAATGCCAAGAGATATTGAGTTATTTTATTTTACATTATAATTATTTTATATAAATGTATACATAAATAAAATTACAGTTGAATTATAAATTTTATCAATGTTTTGTTAATTATTTAAGGTCTATGTACATCAATTTTTCAGCTATATTTAACAAATAAAAATTATTTCAAATTAACAAATCAAAATGAAAATTAAAAATATAGTAAATTAACAAATCAAAATATTATCTTTCTTAACCATAAACTTTTGAAAAAATGATTAACCTTTAAATTTAAATATTTTTATAAATTAATTAAGATTCAAACTTATAAATTTTGGATTACTTTAAATATAAATTATTTCTAACACTACTTAAAAAAACTACACACCCTTTCCTTTTATACAAAATAATATTTTTTTTTCTAACATTTTGTTAGTTTAATTTTGTGACTTTCTTGTTATATTTTGAAAAGAAGAATGATACTTATTCAAAGCTCACTATTATTGATGACAACATATGTTTATCTACTTATTTTAGATTTATAATATACTTATTATTATTACACTTTGAAATAAGAATAATAATTATTGAAAGCTCTCTACAACATATGTTTTAGATTTATAATATGCCTTTTATTAAATATTAATATTTTGACATGTAAATGACTGTCAAATTTAAAGTAAAAGGTAACAATCTTTTTTAACACACTCACGCCATTACATTCCACCCCTTGCTGCCATTGTAGAATGCCTCTCAACATTAATTAAGTTTAGAAATAAATATTTATTTAATTTAAATCTTCATTATTATTATTATTTCCATGATTTATTTTAGTTTAAAGTTTTTATTAATTTTTTTTTATAAGGGAGTCGTACCCCATAAGAAAAAAATAAAATTAAAATTAAACCAAATGCATGCCCTAAGAATAGGGGTGCAAAAAGTAAGCAACAATGCTTGCATCAATCCAAAGGTAGTCAATAACAAACCCTGACAGGCCATTAAAGCATGGGCAGAAACTCAAATTATGATATTGAAACTTTTGCATTCTGGATACCTGATTTGTAAACCCAGGCTTCCTAAGAACTACCATCTTGCTTAATCATTTTTGCATGAGAGCATGGAGTCATGTTGCATTTCTCACTTCCAGTAATTTTCTTCTTCCGATTAACCACTGTCTAGCTATTATCCTCCCTGAAATCCTCTTTTAGAATTGATGTTTCATCTAAATCATTCACTCTTAAAGGAAAAATAAATCCTTGTTGCCTGAGGCAATAAGATCTACAATACCTAGTGAATTTGTAGTCTCCAAAGGGGAAGGAAGTTCATTTCCTAATTTAGGATCTTCCCTGTCTGAAAAAGGAGCACTTCTTGCCTCAAGAGGGGGGTTGAAGGAGATTTATTTACCTCTGTAGAAGAGTTTTCTTTGCATTCATGGGGTTATGATGAAGTGTTTTTTTCCACCGAGTAGTGATGAGCTGAGGAGTCTTTCCACCGAGATGTGTGACTATCAAACTTAGGTTTGGGGCACTTTGTTGCTACGTGGCCTATGCTGAAGCATCTGTAGCATCTAAAAGGAAGGCCCTCATAATCTAAAATTTGTCTCCAATTGTAATTCATTATTTTTAAAGAAATCTCAGTTGGAAGGTCTTTACTGGTATCAATATCCACCAGAGTGTGATCGAAGCTAGTGTGGTAGAAATTAGACGAGCTTTTGTCCACAAGAAGAAATTTGCCCAGCATGTTGCCTATAGCTTCAAAACATTCTTCAAACAAAAACTGAAGCGGGAGGTTTAGAAGACAGATCTAGGTAGGAGTAACCTCAAAAGATTCAGAATTTGGATTAAATTTGGGGTGCTAGGGTTTGAGCATAAGTAGATGTTAGTTGCAGCTTCATTGTTGTCTTCCAGTCCTAGATATTATCAAAGACAACAATGAAAAAACCTCAGCTATAGGGGTAGATTTGGAGATCCTCTTTCAGAATTGGACCCTAGGTATCAATGATCCACTTGTGCAGAACAACTAGGCTAGGCCAAAACTTGACAAATTAGCAAAGAATTTTTCATTTTCTTTGACTTCCCTTCCAAGCACATCACCAAACTATACGATTGGATTATCTACTGCATTTTGTAGTTTTTCATTATTCTGCGTAGGATTCCTAGGGTTAGGGCATCTGGCAGCACTGATATTCTCCTTGAGATGTCAAGTAAAACCTTTATTTGTAACTATAATGGAGCCAGATTTGCAAACACCAACTGGAGCAGAGCATTTTCAAGCAGGATGGAGATTTGTGGGATGCATTAAAGCATTTGAAAGGTGCAGGAGGCTCTATAGAGCAGAAGCCATTGGGTATAAAAGTTTTATTAAATTTTAATGTAAGTGAGGTTTTGATTTTATTTATTATGTTCAATTAAAGTAGGAGTAATGGATTTAATTATTGTATTAAATGAGTTTGTTTATCATTGAAAATGCCATAGAGGAATTTTTTTTTTGCTTCATAAGAGGTAAGATTTATATTAATGCAACAAATTTAACCTGGCCTGCACCAGGTGAGATCACAAAAAGAGGGATCTCATCCCCTTGGTTGCTAGAAAACCTTATTGGCAAATAAAGGCAAAGTACATCTACTCCAACTAAGTTGCATTCTTCCCACCAAAATTGGAATGGGATTGCAGTTGCATTTTAATCCTATATAACTCTGTCTTTAGATTCTTCTTTTTCTTGTTCTATACTTCTTGCCAGTCCTCCCCATCCTCCTTCTTTTGCATTTTTGGATCCAAGATATGTAAAGTATCCTACAGGTTACTCCCATCCTTCTGTGTAAAAGGATTCCTATCATTTTTTGGAGAAGTAATGATAGCTGGTTTCGATACTGTAAGCTGAGGATTACCTTTTAAGGGACTACCTGATTGCTGAGGCTATCTTTGAGCAGAACATGTTCTTGAACAAGGTTTCAAGGCTTGATGTGCCTCATCTTTCCCTGCTTTGCCTTTTGGGGAGGAATCGAGCTTTTGTGAAGGTTCCTCCTTTCCCTCCTTCACTTTTGAAGGGGCTTAGACTGTGTAATGATGAGGCATAGCGTTATTCAAACATGACTATTGATCATAATTTTTAATAATTCTGGGACAGGAATTGGCCATATGGCCTATTTCAAAACACTTCCTCCATCAGAAGGGTAGACCTTCATAGTCTAGGAGTTGTGTCCAATTGCAGTCAGCAATCTTGAAAGTGATGTCTATTGGAAGACCTCTTGAGATGTCCAAGTCTTCAAGGATTCGGGCAAAAGTTATGTGGGTGAAATTAGCTGTGTCTGTATCCACTGCAAGGAAGCTACCCAAAGAGTCCCAAATCACTTGGAAGCAATCTACAAACCAAAATTGTAGCAGGAGATTCGTGAGGTGAATCCAAACGGGTTTAACATAGAATAAAATAGAAACTAAGTTGAAATCTAGAAACCACAGTTTTAGAAGAAGTATGCTTTGCCCCCAGCACCATTTCTCTTGCAGAATGTCATTCCCATCTTGAATACAATCAAAGACCACAATAAAAAAACCTTGAGCACAAGTGTAAAGTTCTATGTTACCTCTGAGCAAAGGCCCCCAAGCAGAAGAGGTCCAGTCATGTAAATCTGATAATTTTGGCCAAAGATGATTGAATTGACCAATTAGTCCATTGGAAGCAAAAAAAATTTCACCCTCATCGACCTCCTTTAAAAGCTTCTCGAAAAAGACCAGAATTGGGGAGGAGGGTGCCTTTCCAATAAAGGATTTTGGGCAGCTCTTAAAAGTCCCATGCTCTTTAGAAACCAAATTAGCCTTCCAAGGCCACACATCCCAAGCCATTCAATTAAACATTCCTTGTTTCATTCCCACTAGCATGTCCCAAAAAGATAGGCTTTACCCTGCCTTTGATTCGATTGATCCTTGTGAAGCACGAGCAGGATGAAAAGAAGTTGGCTCTCCTACAAAAATCTCTATGCTTTGAGAATCTAGAACCCTAGCCAAACTAGGGCACGCTTTTGAAGGTTTTGAAAAAAATGGCATCTTCCACATGCAACGGCCCCCTTTCCAAGGCATGAAAAATGATCTTACCGAGAGCCTTTTCATCCACAACAGTCAATAAAAATAGTAATGAGGGATCAACATGAGTAACAAATGCAGGAATATTGTAGGAGTTTGTGGGATTTTTGCCATGAAACTGTGAACTAGGGTTTCCATCGCCTGGGCTAAGAGTCTTCTTAACGGAGGTAGGTAAAGGAGTTGAAGAATTGTGAAGCATTTTGGAGCTTGAGAAGACTTGCAATTGCTATTATAGAGGAATGTATTTAATTATAGGATTTATTTATACTTAAATCTTTTAGTTATAATAAGGGTTAGAGTTAGGTTCAAAATTAGAATTAAGGTTAGGGTTAGCTTGAAAATTAGGGTTAATGCTAAAATTAGAGTTAGAAATAGAGTCAGGGTTAGTGTTAGAATTAGAGTTAGGGTTAGAGTTAGAATCATAGTTACAATTAGGGTTAAGGTTAGTATTAAGGTCAGGGTTAGGGTTTCAATTATGGTCACCATTAGGGTTAGAGTTGGGGTTAAAATTAGAGCTATGCTTAGAGTTACAGTTAAAAATAGGGTGAGAATTAGAATGAGAATTGAGGTCAAAAGTAGGGTTAGGGTTATAATAAGGGTTAGGGTTAGGCTCGTAATTAGGGTTGGGGATAGAAATAAGGTTAGGGTTCAAATCAATGTTAGAATTAAATTTATGGTTAGAATCAAGTTTACGGTGAGAGTTAGCATTACGAGTAGAATTAGGGTTAAAATTATGAATAGAATTAAGGTTAAGTAGATCTAGGGGTAGAACTAGGGTTAGATAGAATTAGGGTTAGGATTGGAATTACTATCAGGATTAATGTTAGGGTTAGGGTTATAGTTACAATTTCAGTTTAAATTAGAGGTTAGGGCTACAATTAGGGTTAGGGTTAGGATTTAGGTTCAATTTATAAGTATGGTTACAAATAAAGTTAGTGATAGGCTTGGGTATATAATTAGGCTTAGGGTTAGAATTATGGTTAGAATTAGAGTTAGGGTTAGCATTACTATTGGGATTAAGGTTAGGGTTATGATATGGTTGGAATTAGGGTTAGGGTTAGAATTAGAGCTAGGGTTAGTATTACTATCAGGAATAAGGTTAGGGTTATTGTTATAATTTGGATTGAATTACAAGTTAGGGCTACAATTAGGGCTAGGGTTAGGGTCTAGGTTAGAATTAGGGTTACAGTTTGTTTGAAATTAGGGTTAGGGTTAGGGTTACAATTAAAATAGGGTTAGAATTATGCTTATGGTTAGAATTAGGTAAATAGTGTTAGAAATAGGGTTAGAACTTGAGTTAGGATTAGGTTTATGGTTAGAATTAGGGTTAGTGTTGGGATTAAAGTTACAATTATGAATAGAATTAGGGTTAAGTAGATCTAGGGGTAGAATTAGGGTTGGGATTAGGGTTAAAATTAAGGTTATAGTTATTATTACAATTAGGTCTAGAATTAGGGTTATAACTATGGTTAGAATTAGGGTTTGGGTTAGGGTTGCAATTAGGGATAGATCTAGAAATTAACTAGATCTAGGGGTAGAATTAGGGTTAGGGTTAGAATTAAGGTTAGGAATACAATTAGCATTATTATTAGGGTTAGAATTATGGTTATCTAATTAGTGTTAGAATTAGGGTTAGGGTTAGGGTTAGGGTTAGGGTTAGAATTAGGCTAATTGTTGGGATTAGAATTAGGGTTAGTATTGGTCTGAATGTTAGGGTTAGGTTTACGGTTGGGTTAGAATTATGTTTTGGTTAGAATCATGGTTAGAATTGTACTTAGAATTATGGTTAGTATTAGGGATACAATTAAGGTTATGGTTACAATTACATTTAGGGATAGCATTAGATTTATGGTTACAAATATAATTAATGAAAAATAGGGTTAGGGTTAAAGATAAAATTAAGATTATCAATACAATTACTGTTAGAGATAGAATTAGGGTATGGGTTAGAATTAGGGTTAAGTAGATCTAGGGGAAGAAATAGGGTTAGGGTATAATTAGGGTTAGGGTTAGAATTAGGGTTATTATTAGTGTTAGAATTATGATTAGAATTAGGGTTATAACCTTAACATTAACTATATTCATAAACAAAACTCTAGTTCTAATCTAAACTTGGTTCTAAGCCTAACCCAAAACCTTATTGTAATCATAACCCTCAATCTAACCCTAATTCTAATTCTAACCATAATTAGATGATTACACTTACCATTGATTTATAATCCTAACCCTATATCTAACCCTATTTATAAACCTTATCCTAAAACAATCCCTAAACAAAACCATAATTCTAAATCTAGCCTTCATTTGAACCTTTAAAAATAATATTATTAGGGTTAAGACCTTTATGGTTTGGCTTAGTTTAGTATAAAACATGTCAAGAGATATCTTATAATATATAATTATAATTATTAAATATATTATAATAATTATTATATATTATATATAAGTATAATATATTATAATAATATATCTAAACTATGTTATAATATTATATTATATAATAATAATTCTTAATAAGATATATAATATAGTTAGAATTATGATTGCTGCTCAGGATGCTACTAGCATACCTATATTTAAAAAATATATCTAAAGGACACTGAGAGATATCCTTCTCGAGGCACCTATTTTTTAATCAATTTACCACACATAGGTGGAATAGCTGCCTCGAGAAGGATATCTCTCAGCGTACTTTAGATATATTTTTTAAATATAGGTATGCTAGCATAAATAGCTATCGGTATTATAAATTGTTGACTGCTTTCAAAAGAATGCTCATAGACTAGAAAATCATTAACCATATAAAATTTAGTTGACATGGCTGAAAAGATTCATTTTTAGTTTACTACTTCCTTTTACCCATCTCAACCACATGATATGATAATTTTGGATTGCATTTGGAGGCTTTTCAATGTTTATATGTAATAATTAAAAAATCTAGAGTGTCCTTTTGATGAGAAAATGCATGGGATGTATGCTTATATGACTCTCTAAATAGGGCAATTTTAAAAATATGACATTTTATATAAATGTTTTGAATAAATAGGTAAAAATAATCATTTTTCTTTTAAAATATGGTTACATAACTTTAATGGTGAAAAGAATATATTTGTCATTTTATTTATTTTTTATCTGTTCTAATTAGAGTGTTTTAAATGTAATAATTAATTTAGAAGTAATATATTGTTGTGTGAATTCAACTTGTGAATCACTATAGTGTGATCTCATTATCACTCATTTTTAAAGAACTATCTTAATCTCTTGATCTTACATTCATCATCTTGGATTAGACTTGTGGGCATAAACATGACCTAGGTCATTTCTATAGTTATAAATCTAAACCTTAAACATTTAAAACTCAAATATTCATCTTATCAATGTTTCCACTAGCTATTGCTAGCCAACCTACCATACATTTGTATTGATTTGTTTATGTATTATTGTATTTAAAGATATTCATTCATTCACTTTGAAAATGGATCAATGAATTGTTGTTGCTTGGACAACTAATCCTAATTTTTTTGAGAAATTCAAAGATCCCCTTTTTGAAGTCCTAGTAGTTTTAAAATGCTTTAATTTTGCTCTTTTGCATGTGGCCCTTTTATTCTTTCAAGATGAATTTCATGCCATTGTTGACTATATATTTAAAGTACCTTTTTTATGCTTATGTAGATCCATGTATATGTTAGGTCTAGTTTAAGTCACAATGTTCATATTACTTTTTATTTTGAGTTTGCTTTACCTCTCCATAGTTAGTTTCCTTATCTATAATGTTAAATTTACCTTTGATGTTGTCATGTTTTATTTTTGAAGGTGAGCTTTCTTATTTTAGTTCTAAGTATGACTAAAGCTTTTATTTGAGCTTGTACTTTTTGTTCTAATTTCAACGTTGACCTACTATCATCCATCTTTGAATACTTAAGTGCTTTCTTTAATGTGTGTAAGTCATTGTCAATTGGTTCCATCTTTGAATACTTAAGTTCTTTCTTTAATGTGTGTAAGTCATTGTCAATTGGTTCTAAGGGCAATTTAGCATTGCAAGTGATTGAAATGGTTAGTATATTAATATTTCCCATAGCCCACAATATTACATTTTATTGTTAGAAATAATGGGCTACATTATTTTTTTTCATCTTAGCAAAACAACTAAAGCCTATGGGGTTCAATTTTGGTTTTCCCTATTTTTTCTTCAACTATTGATCTTTCTAAATGATAAACATGAATTATCAAATCTTGTCATCATCTAACTATCATCATGTGACTTCAAAAGGTAATGAAAATGTTTTAAATACTTTTGAGTTTCAATATATCTTAATACTATTCATCAGAGAATATATATGTAGATACTTGAACAAGCCTACATGATAAAAGATTGAATCAAATATTGACATGTGTAATCAAAATTTAATTTAAAGAAACCAAGAAGACAAGGAGAGCATTTTGCATTTTCTTGTAAAGAGGTGATAAGTTAAACCCAAACAACCCTATCAACAAGGGGACCATAAATTCTCATAGTTATCTAATATATCTCTATTCCATGAAGAAAATGATTCTTGTTTCTGAGACCATTCATGAAGTCTAACCATAACCATCTTAGAAATAGCCATGCATCTGATCTAACAAGGCTTTTTTCCACTAAAATTTCTTTATCTTGAAATATCCTTCAATTTCTCTCTTTCCAAATGTGCTAGATTAAGAGAGAAGGGAAAACAAATAATATACAAGAAAACATAGCTTTGTGTTATAGAATTGACCAAATTTTAAAAAGCTAAAGTAAGTTCTTTGAAATAGAATGAAATGAATTGAGTCACATGCATTGGCATCAACGACATTTGACCACAAACAAGCAACAAATCAATAAATAGTTAACTGGTTCCTCTTCTTGGCAATACATGGGGCATCTAGAGGGAGCCACAATCCCAATAATTTTTAATCAATACCCTATTAAAATTATATGATTTAGGGCATACCATGCAAAGTTGTTGACCTTAAAAGAACATGCTTTATTCCAACGCATGGAGAAGAGACAATTTGACTTCTTTAGCTATGATAAGGCAACCAAGTATCCCAACTAAGTAGAGTAGGATCTAGTTTAGAGTTGGCCCAAAAAATCACATCATCATCCTCACCAATAATAAATAATAATAAATTGTTTGGTGTCAAACTCATCTTTCAATATAATTTATTACTCTTCAAGGATTAGCATAGAGGAATGATCCTCCCAAGAGAACCTCACTAAGTCATAAGTCTACCATTAAAGATTAAGATGGATCCTTAACTTCCATCCCCAATAAATCCTTATGTACTCTAGGGCATTGCTTAAATACATTTCTTTGATAAAGGTCAATAACAATTCCAAAAGTCCTCCTAAATTACTTTACCTATCACTTCCAATTTCCGAATTAAAATGATTAGCAATAATCATGAAATAAATTTATTAAAACTATTTTTATAAATATTATAAAAATATATTAATCTTATTAAAAAATCATAAATAAAAAGATAAACATCACAATTTAAACCATTCCCATCCAATTATAATTTTAAATACATAAATTTTTTAATCTTGCTATCCTAATGCACATTTTTACTATTAATCTTTTAGAAAAAGGCAATCTTATAATAATAAAAACCAGATTAAACATTAAAATAATAATAATACATTAGCCACGAAAGGCCTATGCATAATGTGATGCAACCAAGACACAATAAAACGTTGACAAGGGGTGACAGAGGGTCACCCTTTAGACACGGTTAATACCGTGAGAGCATATACAGGCATTTTTATTAGTTCCTGTCATTGGCAGGATTACTTATGCATCGGCTAGATGCAATTGTTCCAACCCACTCAGCCAATCGTCAAGCAGAATTAAAAAAAATGAGCAAAGATTCTATAGTTTGTAATTTATTTTTTTATTTCATAACTTACAAAATCTGATTTATCTTGTTTTCTATTGGACAAATCTTCAAACAGTAAGTGGAAAAATTATTTTTTTATATTTAATTTTTTTTTTTAATGGGGGTAAATTATTTTCATTGAAATGAATAGTTTAAATGCCATAATTGATATTAATGAAAAATTAATTCACTGTAAATGTAAGAGTACATGATGTGACAAAAATAGATACGAATCAATGCAAATATCGATGGAGGCATTGAATGTTTTTGTAAAAAATCTTTGCCTAGTTAATATATGTCATGTCTATGAAAAAAAATTAATATATGTCATGTCTCATGAAAATCTCTATTATAGATGTTTGAAACCAAGTTGAGAAGCTAAGGAGTTTGAGAACGGAACCAAGTTGAGAAGCTAAGGAGTCTGAGAATGGAACCAAGTTGTGGTTGCTGAATCTCTCTTGGTGGCCTGCAAAATACGGTATGTAAGTGAGTGGTATGCCTGAATCTAATTTTTTAAAAATGATTTCTCAATAAACTGTCAGGTCCAATCTTGATGCCACAAATAGTTGAAAAAAAAGCAAATAACCATACAATTAATAACAAAATTAAAGCTAATAGCATTGTTTTTTAGTTTTATTTGTTTTAGTATTGTCTTGAAAACCCTGCGCAGCATTTCCTTCTTTTTTGTTATTTCCTTGTCTGCTTATCTGGTTTTAACGAACAAACTGTTTGCTGAGATTTGATTTTTTGTCATGTTTTGCACTAAACCTAGTCACATTTTTTTTGCATTTTTTAGAGAACAAATTTGGAGCGTTCATCTTGGCAGTGTAAGAATCCCTTAGTATTTGAAGAAATCTCTGTTTTAGGCCTCTTTTATAGCTCGCTCGCCACAATTCCAGCCGCCAGAATTGTTTAAATCGTAAATTATCTATTACCCATTTTAAACTAGATTTTTGGCAGCTGGTTAAGTTGTAAATTAGAAGGGGTAGGGTGTTCTGAGGTTACTCACTAAGTTTCCAAAAGATGGCAACTTTAAACTACCTGTGAAAGTTTTTAAGATCTCCTGACGTGGAGAAGCATGTTTTCTACTGTTATTTTAAATTTTAGAAGGATTTTAGGTAGGTTTAAGTTTAAATTTGTCAGATTTTAAAACGAACATTTTCTCAAATGGGCTTTGGTGGATTTTTGGCTCATGAGATTAGGACACTGAATCACATGACAAGTTCCCCTTAAAACCTTTTAGCATCTCTCTCTCATATGGCTCTGATGATGTCTTATTAAAAGGTAAACATGAAGTTACTGTCTTAGGTCATGACTTAGCCAGAACGACAAATTATCTCAGTGTTTTGTGAGAAGTTAAGAACATATATGGCTCAAATTTTGAACCCATTGCGTATGAACTCCATGACCAAGATTGGGAGTAAACCAATCTTTGTCGATAAGCTGAAATGTTCATTCTAGAACACTATATATCAATTTCTTTATTTTATTTTTGTATTCACACTCTGTGGCATTTTCCAGGTTCAAGTGCATAGAAAGAGAAAAAATAATATCATCTTTATCATTGTTCTTTCTTTACACAAGGCCACAAGTAGTGGTGTCTTAATCATTCTCTGTTTTGTTTTGACTCTAAAAGATTGCATCTTTGTAACAGAACCTTTATTGGTTCAAGTGGACTTTATTAATCAATTTTAAAAACTGAGTGAATGGAAAAGCTCAGGTAAGCAATAAAATGTGGTTCAGAAGCACTAGATCGAAAGGACCAAAAGTGATGTTAGGGTCTTTATGTACACAAATTTACAGATTTACTAATTTGGGTATGTAATGCATGGATTGAGTTGAGTAAATTCAATTTGAGATAGCTAAGGAGGAGGTGTCCAAAAATGCTTGAGTTTGAATTCAACGAGATGCATCTTGGGGTGTAGTTGAGGAGGGTGGAACAAAGGCTGAGTGTGGTGAGGATGGATTTAAGGCTATTGCTGCTGGAAATATCAATCATGTCAGTGAGGGGGATACTAGTGCAATATATTAATGCAAATGGAACAGTGTGATGGTCAATGCTCTCTTTCCTTTTTCTAAAACCTCAAACCTTTTATCTTCAGGCTATGCAAAACCTTTGACATAACACAGTGATTATAGGAGGAAGCATGACCCTTGATTTGATTTTGTTGATAAAGGATAAAATCCACCCATTAAAATTGCACTCTTATCATCGTTCACTTATTATTTCTATGCTATTGTTGTGAGGTGGTTTAAATTATGGTCGGGGTAAAAGAAGTAGCTAATAGATAACAGTTTGATTCTTCTATGCATATAATGTGGTCTGATCAAGGTAATAACTTTTGTACAGAGTGTCTTACACAATGGACCTTAAATACAAGGGGAAAAAACAGTCTACTAAAAAAATACAAGAAGTATAGAAAAGGGTGAAATACCTATTTAAAAAATAAATGTAATATATTTCTAAGATAAAATCAATATTATTTATACACCACAATTTATAAAAATAAATTTCATATCTTTTGCCATCAACTTCAAGGTTTTTTGAGATGAAGAATATACTTTAGTTTCACAAATTTTTATTGTTTTTACAAGCTTTTATAAGATAGAATGTAAAATATGGTGGATACCCTGATATCCACCCTATTTAGTAACTATAAGTTTGATTAAAGAATTGGTGGATATTCGCTGTTTCTAATTAGGAGATGCTCGGTATAACTTCAGATTGATACAACATATATTTTCCTAACCATGACAGAATGAAGGCTATGCTAGATATAAGATTGATGCCCACTTGCAAAATTAGCTAAAGACATTTTCCCCTAGGGTTGCATCCTAATAATATTTTTATTAGGACTGCATCCTAATGTTATTGTTTTGGTGAATGACATTTTTCACACTATTCCTCTATTTTCATCAACTGGCACATGTTGAACCTGGCAGTAAGCTTATAGACCTAGTTTTTTTGGTATGGCTGCAGTAAATTATAACTAAAATGTGACCTCCAAATGGGTTTGCCTTTAATTGTAAGAGTTTTGAGTTATTGTGGTCAAACAGAATCTTCTATCCTATTATTAACTTTCAGCCTAGAACACTAAACTTCAATAGCAGAGATTACCATATCAAAGGTTATTTGATGTAATAAGTAGTTTTTTATTCATCAATAGAAGCGAAGGTATAAAGGGGCGAAGGTAGTTTTGGTACCTGGGTTCATTTACTCTTAGCCTTCCTTGGTAATCAAGGCCAGGATAAGTCACTTTTGGGCTTGGGTGCATTCACTCTTAGTCAGAGAGCTTGTTCTATGATAAGGCCAAGAAAGCCAGCTTAGCTAGCTTTTAGGGAGAATCAAAGAGTTTCTCAATCTAGTACTAATCCAGCTTGCTTTTTGGGAGCTACCCATTTAGAACCTATCTATGTGAGATGATCTTAACTATAACGATGCAGTTTTCCACTCGAGCACCCTAGGTTTTGGCATAATCTTCTTAAAGATCAGAGACGACATTTCCATAATCCATATTGGACTGTTCATACAACATAATGTGTTAAATCTAAAATTGTTTGAGATAAATAGTGTTTCTTGCCATAGTGTAAATGATATCTGCCCATGTGGTTCATGATCTAAAGAATACTAGAACACTTTATGGAAACTAATCTAAAATTGTTTGAGATGTTTTAAAGTGTCTTGTGTAATCACTTTATGGAAACTAATTGTCTTAGAAACCAAACCAAAAAAATTAACCATATCGCTACAACATCCTATCAAAATGAAGCGGTCCATGGTCCAAATAGTAGAACACCATGCTAAAAAGAAATTCCATATCTAGTGTAATTGGTTTTATATAGTTGTTTATTCATATCTAGGCAAAACTGCAATTCTTCGTTTGGTGAAGTGATCATTTTTTTTTATTGGAAACTAACAACCCTAAAAATTATAAGCCTAATTCCAATTCAAATACCAGAGCATTAACCCTTGAAGTCTGAAGATATAAGCATAAATTCTAGAATACCAAAATTGACTTGTCCTGGCGTCAGAATTTCTCATCCAGGTAAAAATTTGTGTAAAAAAATAGTTTGTACTTACAAAATATGTACAGAAAGCATTTTAAATCAAAGCATGCAGCTCTTCCCACTAGAAAAATTATAGAGCTTTGACTTAAAATGCTTTCACATGAATTCCCATTCACATGAAAAGCAGAAATCAGATACTCAGTCAATATCTATGCGTCAAAACGGAAAACTGTCAGTTGGTTATGCATGTTAGAATCCTTAATTTGATTTAGAATAGTTACAGATGCAGAATAGAAACTTCTAGTGAAACCAGAGAGTTGCAGTGATAGCCTTACGAAAAAAAGCATTTACAAAAATAAAATCCCAATAAAATGATCAGTCATACCAACTGGTCATAACCCTCATCATCCCATACATAGTTTCATAAACATACATAAATTTTGAAACAATTTAAGTGCTATTTGAAATATGAACTAGACTTATAAAAAAGTCCTTCACCAAAAAAAAAGTCCAAAAAAATGCTCAGTCATGCCAAACAAATTAAACCAAAAAAAACCATTTTCCCGGTTTGATCAAAGTACTAGCAATCTTATATATAGTATTATCTAGATTTGTAAACAAATTTTAGTATTGCTTCAAGTGTGAAATCCACAAATTTAGGCAGAGCATACCGGTAGATGTGGAGTCCATCATGGTGAGCACAAGTTTTGTTCCATCTAGCACTGTTTTATCATTATTAACATCTTCCACTGCCTGCTCAATTGCCTTCTTAGCCACTCTTTCAATGGTGGTATGGTAGGCCACAACAGCACCCACATTCACAATTGCAAGTCTAGCTCCATTTTGTGCCAGGCAGAGACATACCCACTCAGGAAAAAGCACAATAGAGACAAAACCCAATGTCAACAGCACTCCCCAATTGGTATACATTCTTCAAGAGAAATATCGAGCAACCTTTTCATCATTATTGTATACAGTGAATAATATTTCAGGAGAATAAAACTCTTCAGAGTGGCTTGAAATATCCAACAACCTTTTCAACATTATTGAATACAGTGAATAATATTTCAGGAGAATAAAACCCTTCACAGCAGCCACCAGAGAGCAATACAATATCAACAAAGACCATAAAAGAAACAAAAAAAAAGATACATACAAAAATGCATCCCTTCTTTCCTTGGGAGCAGAGAGGAGAACAACTACATGGGAAAGAGAGGATGATAGTTTTATCAACGTGTTTGCAACTAGAGAAGCAAAAGGAACTGTGGAGTGGGTGATGCTCCATGGAAAATACCTGACACCTAGAAATTTGTATAGTGTTTTTTAATTATAACCTACTATAATGTTTGGGCTATCAAAATAGATTTAAATTTTTTATTATTAAAAATTTTATTACTTGCTACCAGAATGGTTTAATGCTTGCTTAATTAGCATAGTAATGAAAACATGCAAAACAATTACAATTATGAGGATCGCCAAGATGAAATAACCCATGTTTAGTGTCATTTTTATCCCAAAAAAATAACTGTGTTGCTTGCTTTTCTATACACGATAGCATGCAATTATAAAACATTGCAAGATGTGAGGGCAGGAGGTGGGCATTGGGCAGCTGGGTGTTGAATGTCACTCAATGTACACATGTAAAGCTGAAAGACTTATTCAGCCCGTTCATGTTTTCTTTTCGTGTTGCCAATCTCATACTGACAAAATCAAATTTAAATTGTAAAGAATTAACAATTTAGCAACTTCCATTTATTAAACATTGCAGAATAACTTGAGGTAAGGAAAATTGAGATTTTGTGTTAAAATTATCCCCTTCCCTATAGTTCCATGGCAGGAACTAATAAGAAATGTAGGGGTGCATTTCAATCCTCAGCCTAGACAGCACAACATTGCCATAAATCATAATATTGGTTTATCTAAATAATTAAATAATACTATCAGTATTATTATATTATTATATTATAATAATTATAAATATAATATTAGGCTTATGATTAGTATTAGAGTTACAGATAGAATTAGGATTATAATTACAATTAGAAATAGGGAGTGTACCATGGTTAGAATTACAGTTAAGGTTAGGATTAGGATCATGTTTTAAATTAGGGTTAGAATAAAGTTTTAATCTAATTAAGGTTACATTTAATATTAATTATGCCTAGAGGCGTTCTACACACACAGCAAAGGCTGAAAGATTCATATTCCCGTAAACAATTAAGATTCAGATTCGATGTAAACAAAATTCATAAAATGTGTAAATAAATAAATTCGTGGAAGCCAAATGGATAGAAAAATAGAAAAACTTGGGTAGTTATGGAGTGAAATCTTTATCACATTAAACAAAAAATAATTAAATTCGTGGATAGAAAAATAGAAAAACTTGGACAGTTATGGAATGAAATCTTTATTACGTTTAAAGAATATGAAAAGTCTTGCAGCATAGTCTCTTTAAATTAACTCATGTGAGTAAATCAAATATTCTAAAAGTAATTTATAAATGCCAACAAATTAGAAGATATCTCTTGGCGTACTGTAGATATATTTTTTTAAAATATAAATATACTAGTATATTATGGGCTGCCCCAAAATCTAGACTAATGGTTATAATCACTTTAAGTTTAACCCTAATATGAATATAATAATATCAAGAATTAGAGTCCAATCTATGATTAGAATTAGGGATGCATTAAGAAGAGGATTGCAAGGATATAGATTGCAGATGGAACCTCTTAGAAGGAAGGGAGGTGGCAAGTGAATAAAATAAACCAAGGGTAGGAGAGGAGAGGAGAGGAGTTAAAAGGAGTAGTAAATATGATTAAATCACAAAAATTACATGTTTAAACTTAATAAAAAACTATCAATATAAAAAGGACAACATAAAGACAATCATAATATTATTTTAATAAGGATATATATGTACAACACATGCAATACTTATATATATATTAACTTTTAACATTTAAAATTATAATTAAGTAAATTTATCACTCATAAGTTATTTTATTTAGTTAAGAGTTATTTTATTTTTACTTTAGAGCTATTTAAGGATTATTTTATTATATTATATTATAGGCGCCTCCAAAAATATCTCTCAACATACATTAGATATATTTTTTAAATATAGGTATGCTAATATTATGGTAATATAATAATTATAATAAATTATAATTAAAATTAAATCAAACATATTAATTTGTTAGTACAAAAATTATAATTCCATTCATATGTAAAAACAGTAAGCTCATTGAAATATTATTGTTATTAGTATTATAATTAATATTATTATTATTTAGAATTGTATTATTTTATTCAATACAAATTAAATTATCATATTAATATGAAATTATACAAACAAAAGAATAAAATAACTATGCAATGGTAACAAATAAATTTCATAATAATTTTATTAATTTATTAGTTATATATATATATATATTCTCAATTTTATGTATCTAAATTAAAATAGGAATATATACATATTACTACATAATGTTAGTTTAACTTAAACGGTTACTTTATTTACTTTATGGACAATTCCTACCTCTAACAATTTAATCCAAATGATAAAAAATACTTAATTATAAATTTTTAATAGAATTAATTTCCATAGTAAAAAACTAAAACAAAGGTCATTAAACTTAATATTAATTTTCTTTGTGGAGACCTATAACCTAGCTCTCATTAAACTAAAATAAAGTAGTTTACCTTGCATTATTTTCTTTTGTGGGATGTAGGTTGTGTAACAATTAGTTTTTCATGGAATAATTTTTTATAATTTAATCCAAATGACACTTAATTTTCTTTATGGCTTTTAAATATTGAAACCCTGGCCTTCATTAAACTAAAGTATAATTTTCTTATTTTCCTTTGTGATGTGGCGGCTCTAACAATTAGTTTTTAATGGAATATTTTTCAATAATTTAATAACTCAGATTTCACAGGGGCACTAGAATTAGAATTAGAAGATTAATTGCCAATACCAATTGCATTTTTAATCCCTTACAACATTTTCTTAGGAAAAAAATTCTTGTGTTACTGTTGTTAATTTTATTTCAGCACTTCATTTTTTGGTTAACAACTCCTTAATTCCTCTAAACATTCAATGTCATTTGGAATTGTAAATGTTTATATTCTGCTTTGCTTGGAGTTTATTCTCTGTTCTGTGTTTAGGTTTTCTTACTTTTATTTCTTTTCGAAGTCTGATCTTCATGGACAAAAACTGCCCAACATTGAATAACATTACTGTGATAGCTTAGTATTTTTTTACATTAGCTCTACATGTGCAGACTATGCAGAAGGTATTAGCAATGTTTGACTAGCATTAGCTCTACATGTGCAAACCATGCAAAAGGTATTAGCAACGTTTGATAGTAGTGCAAACTATGCAAAAGGTATTAGCTATGTTTGATGTTGGTTCTTATCCATGTTCATTAGTTTCTTTGCATATTATAATAGTCTTGTCAAATTCTTGATATGTTTGCATCTTCTTTTTCCTAGTAACTTGTGTCTCTATTTGTTAAAATGTATAACAAGGATTCCTAGGACCTGTTGCATGTTAGGTGTGTTCTTGGATCTTCATGGTCTAAGTAATACACTGGTGTCGTAACTCTTCCTCTTTTCAAAAGGCTTTTCACTCTTTTAATTCAGGCCAATCCTACACTCCTCACTAAAACCAAAAGCAAGAATGAATTAGGGCGTAATCATACTACATCCACTCTTATGTTCCTATTCCAAACAGCTTCTGATCGGCAGGAACCTAACACAATGCGTCTCTTGTCATTTATGATTTTGCACCCTAATACCTTAAAACTAGACTTTGACAATACAGAACATAATGAACTTGAATAGATAAGCTCAAGACTCGAACCATCAGGCACAATTTTGTTTGACCGTTTTGGCTAAATAGATCAAGCCTTCATACTCTCTTATTACAGATGGAAGGAAACAAAAACTTAAAAACCTTATCAACCCACTTGAAGTATGTATTTCTCCATCCTTCTCTCGCTGCAAGCAATAACATTACATAGGAAAAACCTGCTACATGTGACAATCCTAGTCTAATCTCATACCATGGTATTTGATTTCTATAATCTTCTTTTCTATCTTGCATATTATTTCTTTGGAAGTGGACATTGTTGAAGATAAATTGCAGCTAAACACAAAACTAAAACAGATAAAGAATCAAACACACAACAATAAAAATAGAGACACAAATTTAACGTGGTTCACCATCAAGATGGCTACATCCACCAAGGAAAGCAGGACACACTATTCCATTAATCAATCCAATTACAATAGTCTTCATCTGTACCAAAGAGAGAATAAGAAAGGAAATATATAATCTCTTTAGGCAAGTGAAGAGACATGGGAAGAGGAAGACGAAAGGGCAGTGACAGTTGGGCTTCATTTCCAACAATCTCCCACTTGAAGTCCAAACTGCACTATTGTCCCCACTTTCCTTGAAACTCAATGTTACTTAACTACAGTACCAAGTAACCACTCCATTGGCTGACCAATCTCGGTGAGAATTCCAACCAAGTCAACCAAACTAACACCATCAGCATGACTAAGCACAAGAATTTTTGTTGAATTCTTGATTTGTGAAACCAATTTATTTTTGCCTCTTGGAATGACAAGATCTATAACATCATCCAGCTTGAGCAGATCTGTAATTTCATCTCTTAAAGTTACAAGGCCAATAAGATTCTTTCCCACAGATTCAAGAAGTGCATCGGTAATAACCTTATGCAAAATGGCATTTTTTTAAACTGCTTCTTTACCACTCTTCAAAAGAAGGCCATTTCCACTTTGGATTACCAATGAATCTATCTTAACTAAAGCATCAGATCGAGACTCAAAAATAAGGAGCACACCCAAGGGGCCAGTAGTGTAAGAATGTGGAGCATCACTCTATGCTTCCTCTTGCATCATAGAAGCATAATCATTGGCAATGTACTCTATTAAATCTTTAGGCATAGTAGGCACTGTTCTTCTTGCTACTGCTATATAGGCCCTCAGTATAGACGAGTCAATATCTAAACCCAAAGGAGGTGGCTCGTACTTTGGGTGCACATATAACACGTGTCTAGCCATTTCCAACTCACTATCCATGTCAGCTTTCTCAAGTATCAGCCGCATCAAATCAAAACGGGAAAGCAATGCGGGAGGAAGATTGATATTTTCTGCAGGAGTTCTCCGTAGATCATACCAACCCCAGATAGGATTTGTAGCAGCTAGAACTGTGGTTCTTGCATTTAAAGAAGTTGTTATGCCCGCCTTTGTAATACTCACAATCTGTTCCTTCATCACTTTAGGAATAGAAGTATGGTCTGTCTCATCCATTTTCTCAAATTCATCAATAGCACATATACCCATATCTGCAAGAACTAGAGCACCGCCTTCAAGGACCATCTCACTCATAACTGGAGCCCTTTGAACAGAAGTTTTGTGACCTACACTGCTATTTCCTTTCCCAGTGGTGTAAAGTCCACGAGGTACAACACTGACCATGTGTTTCAATAGCTAACTCTTTCCAACTCAAGGATCTCCCATCAAGCAGACATGTAAATCACTGAAGTCACTGTTCAAGGCCTCTACAAAAACAAGAGCATTATACAAAGCTCTTGTTGCTACAAGGCATACATCATTGTTTCCATCAGTTGTATTCATGCCCTGGACAACAGCCGTAAGAATTGAACTCACTTGATCCTATGGAAGTACATCAGATGATATCTCTTCACAAACATACCCAAGAGTTTCAAGAGTTGCTTGCTTTAGTGTGGCTCATTTTTCTGCTAGTGGGCTGCCCATATTGCCCAACAAAACAACTACTAGCTCTAGCCACTCTTGGCGCAGAATTTTACTTTCCACTATCTTTGCAATAACTCATGAAAATGTATGCCTGGCATCTTGGACAGCCGATGAGAGTGTCCACATGAGCACATTCTTTGTCTGAGTTTTCACAGTAGGATCAAAGGAAACCCAATGCTTAATAAGACCTTCCTTCCTGGCAGCTTCTTTTGCATCCAAGGAATTATTCAAAATCAAACCAACCAACTTGCAAGTCTCTAGTGGCTTATCATTGTTTGCAAGCTCAACAGACAGAGACAAAAGAAAAACAAACAAGTTCTGTTCCTAAAACTGACCAAGATTCTGTTCTGCCACATTACGAACAGTTCCATCTGGGGACTGCGCATTCAGAAGAATCTGAGTTATCTCCAAAGCCATATCTCCTACAATTTTTTATCTTCTACAACTTTGGTTTGGCTAATGGTGGTCTTTGGCACCACTCAGCTTCAACTTACACCTTTTCCCCTGGCACCGGGAAAACTATTGGGTTTCGCCCTGCCGCATCCCACTCCGTTGTTTCTTCATTGTTGGACTAATCGACAGCAAGGGAGATGTGGCCTTGAAATAAGTTTGCTTTCCCAACTTCAGTTTGATTATCGACTGTAAGCAGCTAGGACCCATGGGTGACCATCTGTCTCCAAGACTCTTCATCTTCTTGAGCTAGTGATGTTGCTTCCAGGAATAAATATCCTTCTCTCTCTTGCGCTTCAAGTTGTCACAACTTTCTTCACAAGATTTAACATTTTCATAAGGCTCCCATTCCATAGCTTCTGTCTTTTTAATTTTTGTATTTTCTACAGAGGCTCTTGCACTTTCTTTCACAAACATTTGATCAAATTCCAATAGGTTAAGAAAATCATCAATGACAAAATCAACTACATCATCTAACCTATCCATTTCACATGAAGCAAGAGTTTCTACGCCATATAGGGTACCTACTTTTCTGCCTTGAGCAATTACCAAGGTCCCCTTTGTGACTTTCCATCTATTCAATTCAAAATCACTTTACATCCTTGTGAAAGCAACTGTCCAGCTGAAATGAAATTTTGTTTGAGCTGAGGGACATATATAACATCTTGCAACATCCAACTATTTCTATTTTCTAATTTTAACAAAACATCCCCTTTTCCAATAACATCACAAGATTCATTATTGCCAAGAAGAACCTTACCAAAGTCACTACTTTGCAGATTAATGAAGTACTCCTTGCACGGAGTGGCATGAAGCGATGCTCCCAAAGTGAGCACCCAAACATTTGGTGATGTTTCTTCTGAGGCTGAAACAAGAACACCAATTGTTGCACCGGCATCCTCTTCACGTACCGGATTCACTTCATCTTCTTTTGGCTGATTTTGAACCTTCTTCAAAAACCAACAATTCTTCTTGATGTGGCCTTGCTTGCCACAACACCATCAACCAACATCTCTCTCATTGGTTTTTAGCCTCCCTTGTGATTTCCTATGACTTCCTTCATCAGTCAGCATTGCTCCCACTCAAACTCAAACCTCTCATGCCAAATGATCGAGCACCAAGGCTCTGATACCAATTGTTGAAGATAAATTGCAGCTAAACGCAAAACTAAAATAGATAAAGAATCAAACACAAAGCAATAAAAATATAGACACAAATTTAACGTGGTTCACCATCAAGATGGCTACATCCACCAAGGAAAGCAGGACACACTATTCCATTAATCAATCCAATTACAACAGTCTTCATCTCTACCAAAGAGAGAATAAGAACGGAATTATCTAAACTCTTCAGGCAAGTGAAGAGACATGGGAAGAGGAAGACGAAAGGGCAGTGATGGTTGGGCTTCATTTCCAATAGACATCCCTCCAATTATTGATTCCCAGATTATGACATGTTTTCAAATGTGATCATCTATCCTCCTTGCGGTATGCTGCCTAAGAGGTTGTTGTTGGACAAATTTAAGAATGCCAATGAAGTCAGAGATTGAAATTCTAAAGAAATTTTTCCAAAAAATGTGTTTTTAGAAAGGTCTAATGAATCCAGTTGGCCCATTTCCCCAAATTGGGTGGAATAATTCCATTGAGATTGTTCATTGATAAATTAAGAAATCTCAACCCCTTCAACTTTCCAAAATCAAAAGGAACATGTCCATTTAATTGATTGTTGGAGAGATCTATACCTGTGAGTGTGGAAAGAATATATGAGTAGTGCTACTCTAAACCTTTCACAGTCATGTTCAATTCTTCATGAGTCTGAACTTCATATACCCATGTTTCAAAAGGGCCAAGCTCAGAAAATGACCTAAGGCTGTTGTCTCTTACAAATACATGATAAGGGTGCCACACAACAGATAACATATGGCCGTCTTTTCTTGCTACACTCATTGCATGTAGAGATGCAATGTTATGTGGAATAAAACTTGATATATTGTTAGATGAAAGGTCTAAGATCTAGAGCTGCTTTAGTTGGACAATTTTTGAAGGAATGTTGCCTCTGAAATGATTTCCCTTCATCACCAACACTTTAAGGGCTGAGAGATTTCCAATCAACCATGGAATATCCCCAGCAAAATTGTTATGCCCAATATCTAGTTGATGTAAGGTCTTACAATAGGTAATTGAGGGAGGGAAGGCTCCACTTAACTTATTACTTCTTACAATTAAAGATGAGGAGCATAGCCCATGGGGTATGCTTCCCTCCAAACTATTACCCCCAAAATTTAACGCTTGAATTACCTCATAGTTGGCAAAGCATGGAGGAATCTTTCCATTCAATTTGTTGTTTGAAAGATCTAACTTTTCAAGGTGAGTTAAACTGCACAAGCTTTGAGGAACAGTGCCAATTAGAGCATTGTCATTAACCATCAAGAGATGTAGATATGAAGGCCATAGAGATGGCATGTGTCCAGTCAATGCATTCCTAGACACATCCAATAATGTCATCCAATGAGCTAATCTATTTGGGATAATAAGGTTGCCATGCAAATGATTTCTTGAAAGGTTTAATAGATACAACTGAGCATTGTTCTCCCATAACCAAGAGGAAATTTCTCGAACAATATTGTCATAAGTCAATTCTAGTATCTCTAATGAATATTGAGTGATAAGCCACTTAGGAATTTGACCACCAATACTACATGAGATTAGACGTAAGCCTCCTAACTGGAACTGGGGAATCCAAGTTGTGCTAATATTTAATACACAATAATATACATGCAAAAATTGTAATCCTACAAGGTTATGAAACAAAGTATCCGAGATGGTAATGTGGGAGAGCTAGATAATCTTAAGAGAGGATAGCAATGCCAGCTGCAAAGAAGTAGTGTGCTCATGGAATAAAAAAATGGAGCATACAACTACTCAAGGGAGGAAAGACCGGTAAGCTAAAGGCTCGCGTCGAATTGGTTTAAACCAATAGCCAAGAACTTAAGGAAGGAGAGATTTTGTAGACACGGTGGCAATATTCCACTAGGTTGGTTAGAGCCTACATGTATATAGGTAAGATTGGTGAGCTGACAAATCACAAGGGCAACTATTCCACTCAAGCTATTGTATCTTAAATCTAGATATTGAAGATGAGAGAGATTTCCCAAACAGGAAGGAATAGTACCAGTATGACCAATGCTCCTCAAGAAGAGGTACTTGAGGAAAGGAAGGTTGCACAAACTACCAGATAGGACTCCACTCTATATGCCCTACTTTGCATGGTTGGTGTAAGCACTCAAATTCACTCACTCTACACAGTTGGTGAGATTATTGCATAATATGCCCTCCCACATGGAGCAACAATCACTTCAATTAACCCATGAACTAGAATGCCATCAAAGACATTCAAGGCTCCTTTGAAAGAAAGTGTAGACTCCAAAATTTCTCCATGTCTTGCAACACCTTGTTAAAACATATTAGAGACATCATGTAGCATTTTGTCCTAATCCCATACTAATCACCTAGCAAATTAGTTAAATTAATTTTATTTATTTAATTAATTTCTCATCCTAATCCTATCCCATCCTAATCACCTAGCCAATTAATTAAATAAATCCCATTTATTTAATTAATTTCCATCCTACATCACCCATGCCCGAAGCAAACATCCTCATTATTTCCTACACCTCCTCCACATCAAAAGCTTCAATGTTTATCTTGGTGTGTACAATCGTTGGTCATCATTCCATTCCATTCTACAATGTTCCCACATACCTCCATCTCCCCAGCTTTCACCTACTATCCTACATATCTTCCCCATCACCTTCCTATTGTCCATGCTTTTGCATAAGCTTTTCATCCATCCTTTTGCATCATCCACATCTTGAGTACCCTCATGCTATCAAAATTTGAAGGAATCTATTCTTCAAGTATCTACATACAGTAAAAATCTCTCCACAATCCATTATCTTTTAATCTATCATCTTCATCTTAATGTTATGCTACTGAATTGAGTAATTAGCATATCAAATCACTCAATCAATTTATCTTGCATGCATCTATCATTCTATCTATCTGAGGTATTGAAAATTTTGATTAGGTAATGCATTTGTATTGTTTTATCATTTTCATTTATCCAAATTTTCGTATACATTTCTAGTGAACCTGACGTGAACATGCCCAATTGGATCTAATTATTAGGTTTTTGTAGGTTTTTGTTGCAAAAATTTGTATTTTTCTAACCCTAGTTTGTCAAGTTTTGGGATTGAATTGTTGCAGGTGGCCTCCTGGGCTGAAAATGACATTAGCATTGCGTCTGGGAGGCCATTTCCATGAATTTTGACTATAGACTTCATTGGGCTTGATCACAAGAAAATTTATTTAAAAATTTTAATTTTTTTAATCGCAGTCCATACAATATGGATCCGTACTGATCCATACCATATGGATCAGATGTACACCTCTGTAGGCTCTCAAATGACCTCTATGCAACATATCTCTTTTGGGTTTTTGATTATTTGACTGGTTTGCTCTTATGGTTTATTGATTTTCATGGCTTTGACAGCGATTTAAAGGTTTTTGTTTATCGTATTGATATCTTGGGTCAACTATTGATTTCAAGGTTGCCACATCTGTATAGAAGGGGTTGACACTTTTAAACCCCATTCTGCTAAAAACCCCATTACTTGCCACTGGATTTGAAACCCTAATTGTCACTTGTATTAGATTTTGACCTTCTGTCGACCTGCTAGGATTTAATTATTTGTCTGCCGCTCATCGTAATACCCCTGTTGCTGTCTATAAAACCTAACCTGCCTTCATTGCAATCCTAAGAATCTACGTCGCAGTCCTACTTAACACTTGATCTAAGATCCTAGGTGTCGACCATTCCCCACAAAATCCCTAAACCATCTCCTCTATTTGATATTTGACTATTGCCTGCAATAAACCTTAACCTCAGCTTTGAATGTTGTCGTCTCTGTTTCGCTACTCCCCATCGACTGTTACGAACCTTGGTTCTGCCACTAAAGTTGCCACCCTTAGCGGATCCTATCACCTCTTCATTCCCTATCGCCACCTTTGTGGCTAAGTTGCCACCTCATAAACTTCATCGTTGCCCTCTGTTAGTTGCGTTGCCACCTCAAATCCTCTCGATCATAGTCTCCTGGCTCCTCATCGACATATCTAAAGCCATGTCACCACTCCACTCATCTGCCCTTCTGCCACCATAGAGCTTCCTCTGTCACTTACACCCTATAGTCATGGCCTTGAGGTTTAATTTTTCAAAAAACATTTAGATTTGGCTTTAAAATTTCAGTATAGGTGGCAACTTTGATATAAATTTAATATTTGTCACTGATGGGTTTATATATATATATATATATATATTAGTTTCGATCGCCTTTGGTCCTATGTGAGATCAAGGGCTACTCTGAAACTTAATCGCCAAAACAAACTGTTATATTCTAACCACCCACTGTACATGTGACCATGCCAAAACCCTGACCGCTAGCAGTTAGGTCTTTCCTATCAGGTGACCTGGCTTCATCCTTGAACCCTAAAGGAGGTATTTTTTTCTTTTGCTCATAACTTGGGCATACAACATCAAAATCATGCAAACAAGGACTCATTGGAAAGTTGACTTGACAAACTTTGTAATAGTGTAACTCTTATCAGGCGATTGTGTCATTTCCAAGCTTTTTTCTTGGTCAAAGTAAAACTTGCATTTAAACTTTAAACAAGCATATCTTGAGCAAAATTGATCCAATTTTCACATTTTTTTTAAAGTGCATGAAATCTTCTGAACTTTATATTTATGCAATCTATTCTATTGTATCAAGTCATCTTAATCAAATTTTATCAGATTCTTCATTTTTCACATAGCTTTCTTCATTGCAAGTTTACTTGTTTCTTCTTGGGATTTGTGGCTTGTAGGTGATCACAAGGAGCTAGAACAACCTTGTCATCAGTCATACACAACAAATTTAAGGATGATAAACAATCAAGTGCACATATTCCATCTTTCATCTCTAATCATTGCTTGTCAACATACTTGAATTTGGGGCTTAAAAAGAACAACTTGTTTGATCACATACTTGGATTTGGGCTCTTAAAATGAATCTTGTCTTCAATCACACATCAAAAATTAGGTCTAAAATAAACCATTGTCTTCAATCACAAAATTTGACTTGGGGTTAAAAAGAACAAGAGTTTGCATTGCTTGGTGAATTTGCATGTGATTAGTGGTGTGTACGCTCTTCTCATGTGATTCATGAAACCTTGAGAATCAAAAACATCTCTCACCTATTCAAATTTCACACACACATTTCAATTTTTTAAGGGTCAATTAACAAGTACGAGTATGAATCAAGTGTGCATGTGTATGCTCTCTCCTCACACTGCAAGGTGACCTTGGAGATCAAAAGCACCTCACTTGGTTTTCTTTTGTCATACCCTTCTTAGGAGGTCTTCTTGAAGACACACCACTCGAAGGGATGGCCTCAACTGAGGTGTGAATTGAAATACACCCTCTTTGGAAGTTGAAACCTTGTCACTCTTGGCTAAGCCCCAAAGAAATTTATACCTTTAGGAAGTTAAGATGAAAGGTAGGTTACTCCTTTCTCTCAGCTATGTAGCAGGATTTATTTTCATTACATTCCCCTAGTAAACCTTGTGAATCCTAGAGTAAGATCGATTGGCCAAACCTCACTTGACTAACATTAGGTTTGTTGTTGTGTTTTCAAGTGTGTTCTTAATCATCACATTTAATATTGAAAGACAAATTTATCATTGTGTTTGGTGTGTGTGTTCATGCATTTACATGTGAGATCTTGTGTTTGATATTGCCCAAGTCAAACTTCCAATAAACACTTGCCACATCATCCTCAACCTACTTGTCATAACACACTTCTTAAGCCACATCATCCACATCATCTAATCCTAATCATCCTAGTCAATCATCATTCCAAGACATTCAATCTCTTTATCTTAATCATTACCCAATCAACTTCATCCATTTCATATCCAAATCAGATCTTAATCATTCCACATTCTCACATCCTAATCTACCACTTGTAAACATGGACATGACATTTCCAAACAAGACCTATGAGAATGATCCTTATGGCACCGAAAGAATGCTTGATACACTTAAGTGGTTATATACAAAGGAACAAGTCCCTATGCCACCACAACATCAACAATTCATGCAACATCAAGTCCTAGGCTAATATCAACAATCCTAAATTCAACAAACTCAACCACAATACCAACATCAACAACCTCCACATCAATCCCATGTGTTACCTACATCATCATATCAACCTCCTCCATCCACATGTCACATCAATCCTTCATCAACCTATCACATCTCTCTCAATGTCAACCCTTATCCATATCAATCCATATCTCAACAACCATTATCCTATGCAACCTCTCCATCATCATCACATCAATAATTCCCATCACAACATCAACCAATTCAATAATTCCAACCACAACATCAACACATTCACCAACAACAACAACAAGTCATACCACAACAAGTCCAAACACCATCCCAACCTTAACAAATTCCACATCAATCCTATGTGTCATCCCCCTCAACTTCATACCAACCCAATCCATCCACCTATGATGTCAATTCCACATCAACATATGCCATATCAACCTATCAACATGCACCCCAAGATTATCCAATTTCTCATTCCAACATTCCAACACACCATTAAACCCATCCACAAGGCAATCAAGTGTTGTCACAAGAAGCACATGCAAGTCCCCTTGTACATAAATCAAGTGTCCTTAAGTCCACATTTGGAGCAAGACCTAATATCCTTTGACAAGGGAGATACCAATCTAACCAATGCATCCTATGAGTCACCTCCACCATCCAATCACATGCCAACATATGAGCCAACTAGTCCTATACTAACACCTTCATGTGATCACATTCCTAATTCATTGGTCTATCAACCTTCTAATCCATCGAGCCCTTCATTACCTTTGCCCCCATGTTCCCCCAATATTCCACAAAAGGATTCTTGGGAGATTACCCTACAACAATTGGTCCAAGCGCAATTACTTGAGCTACCTTTGATAAAAGCATCCAAGTCAAATTCTAGTATGTCCAATACCATTATCCCTCCACCTTATCCTAATCCTAAGCCTATTACACCATCCACCATTATTATCCATCCATTATATTGTCCATCCACTCATACACTTATGAAGGATGTGATCCAATGGATATTAGCAAGAAATAAACCATCTCCATGTCAAACACCTATCCTTGAGTCTATCAAAGAGCCTTCAAACAACTTGCTTATTCCTCCAACCCCTTCATATAGTCCACAACCCCTTAAGTCTATTGAAGAGTTTCCCACCATGATTCCAAGTCAAGAGCCATTGTACCCTCATGTTGGTGATTGTTAAGAGCTTATCAAGTCTACCCAAGAGTCTCTCACTTCCACTTCTATTCAAGCAACCCAAGAGGTATGTCAAGAACATAATCCTAAGCATGTGGAAACATCAAGCCCTAACCCTAATTAAGATCAAATCCCTTCCATCCAACTAATACATAACATTTATCTTTTCCATGATCAAGATATTACCTATGAAGTAGCTATCCAAGAGCAACTTGATCCTATACTTATCCATGAGCAAGTAATCCAAATCCAAACCATCCATAACACACTTAATCCTATCTATGATCAAGATCCTACCTTTGATCAAGAAGACTATGATGATCATCTTAGCCAACTTTATGCATTCCATGGTCAAGAGCTTATCATCTCTCCTATCCATCCTCCATCTAGCCCTAATGCGCAAGCTTCCACTTGTCATGATGAGACACGTCTCCCAAGTAAGCATAGAATATCAAACAAATATCTTGGATCTAAATGAACATAATCAAGATCCTAATGGTCCTTCCACATCTATCATCAACACCATTCCAAGTCCACCAACATATCCTATTGGTCTATCCACCTTCATCCATGAATGTTCTTCCTTAGGGGAACAACAACCTTTATCCACTTCACCTTCTCCATCCAATAATGAACTCAAGTCTAATGTGTTGCAAGTATGGGCCTAACCGGTGTTGTCATTGATGTCAACATACTCCTATTACATTAATGATAAGGATTGGAAGAGTTGTGTGCTGAGGATATTGAGAAAATTAGTCTTAATCAGGAACAGAGAAGAACAGTGAAGACATTAAGGTAAAAGTCCAAGATAGGATGAGGATCAGAGGATACAGTTCAAAGGGTTTGTAGATATGTGTCTTGAGGTGATCCAATAAAGATTTCAGAGGTCCGCATGAAGATCTAAATAAGTTGTGGCCACTCAAGTAAAACCGGTTCTGGTAGGTGTTCAAAGGTGACAGAGTAATACAGACAGGTCCGGTGAGATCCATAAATGCATTATCCTATTCTGCGGATTTGACGGATTGTTAAGGAAGTATTTTTAAAGTGTCAACTTGATTGGTTCATGGTTTGAAGGTCTGTAAGCATCTATTCCTTTGTAATAGTAATGACAGACTGTGTTCTTGAGTTTCCAGATGAAGGAGAGAAGGATTTCAGTAAGCAGATGAAGTGTGGATGTTCTTGGTGATTCAGGCAAGCTTGTGGAGGTCTTTGAATTGTGTCCAGTTCATGTTGGTGGTCTACATTAGAGTTGGAGTTCACAATTGAAGAATAACTTCCTGATGATGATGTTCTTCCTGAGACTGGCCGACCGGATGAGTTACTCATCTTGCAGATGTTCTTGTAGATATTTGCCGACTTAGATGATTATTCCTAAGTTGATGTCTTGTATAAATAAGGGATTGTGAAGTCATTTCATAGGTGTCCTTGTGGAGATGAGCATGTGGTAGCAAGGAGGAGAGTGAAAGGTAGTGTAGTAGTTTTGGCCTTAAATGGAATTGTGATTCAAGCTTGGTGAAGATGCTATACTCCAGTTCATGTATGTGGTACTTACTATTTTGTAGATAGTGTGTCTCTTGTAGGCAATGAGCCTCTTGTGAGCAGTGTGCTCGGGCAGTGAGCCCTAATTGGCATGTGCCATTTTATTCTTTCTATTCTTCTAATAGAGAATACAATCTTGGGTTAATCACCCCGTGGTTTTTCCCTTAACCGAGTTTTCCACGTCAAAATCTTGGTGTCTAATGTGTTGATGTGTTATTGATCTTGGTTTAGTACATTATGCATCCATGATTGAATTGTTATTATGCTATTGAATTACAAAGTGAATTTAAGTGTGTAAATTGGAAGAAATTTTGGACAATTGATTCACCCCCCCTCTCAGTTGTCTGTCATGAATCTAACAATTGGTATCAGAGCCAAGTTCCTCTAAAAGGAGCTTAACTGCTTGAGGAGATCCAGGATGTCGTCCTACAAGAAGGATAGTCCAAAGTTTGATGGAACCAATCTCATTCTTTGGAAAAGTCGCATGAAATGTCATTTGCAATGTATGGGAATGCAGCACTGGAACATGGCTTCAACAAAGTATACTCCTCCTCAGGGTGGTCTGAAAGCCCCAAATGAAATCACAAATGCTAAAAACAATCTATGGACTATAGAAGCTCTTCTAAGTGCATTATCTGACTCAGAGCTTTCAAATGTTGTTGACCTACGAACTACTTTTGAGATTTGGCAAAAACTGGAACTTCTGCATGAAGGAGACAAGTATGTTAAATGTGCAAGGTTATAAAGTCTAAAAGGGAAATTTGAAAATCTGAAGATGAGAGATGATGAAAATATTACTACTTTTATGCCAAGAGTAAATAAGATTGTTTGTGGAATTAGAAATGTTGGTGGAGTCTTGGATGAAGATGAGATTGTTGGCAAAATTGTCAGATCCCTTCCCACTTATAAAATCAAGGCTGCTGCCATTGAAGAATTCAAAGCCCATACAACTATCACAAGAGATCAATTGGCTCCATTTGAAATGACTAAGTTTGGATATGCCCCTCCAAAGACTGAATCAACATTCAAAGCCAGTGCCTCTGTAAAAGGTAAACAAAGATTTGATCTGGGAGAGAACTCTTCATGGAAACTATCATGGTATGAAAAAGCAAGAAAAGACCTAGAAGAAGAAGAAGCAGAAACTGCTCAACTCGAAGCCCTTATTGCAAAAAGATTGCCAAGAGGATCCGGTAAGTATGAAGGAAAATTGCCTTTTAAGTGTTTTAACTGCAATAAGATTGGTCATTTTGCCTCAAAGTGTCTAGAAATATTTTCAAGGCCAAATCCTAATAGATCAAGGTTCCAAAAGAACTGTTACTATGTTCATGAGGAAGATGATAATGAAGGGGTAACAGATGATGAATCAGAGACAGGAAACAAATCCAGAAGTGATTGGGTGTTTATTGCCATCAAGGAAGAAGAACCATTGTCCTCTGACTGTGTCAATCATAAAGTTGTAGAAAAAGCTCTGGCTACCCAAGTTGAAGAAAAGGATGATTGGGTCATTGACAGTGGATGCTCTCATAATATGATAGGTGACAAAAATAAGTTCATAGATTTGGAAAGGTATGGAGGAGTGGTAAAGTTTGGTGATAATTCTTCGGGTAGAATCAAAGGAAGAGGAACTATTTCTTTTGATGGAAGAAACAAAACTGGTAATGTATTGTATGTTGAAGGATTGAAGCACAATCTTCTCAGTGTTGGATAGTTGGTGGACAAAGGCTATGATCTTAGATTCAAGAATGGAAAATACAAGTTATTTGAGAGTTTTAGAACAGAGATTGCATCTGGTACCCAAACTAAAGGTAATATCTTCGACTTGGTTGGTACTGGTAAAAGTTGTTTATTTGTTCAAGTTGATTAGAGTTGGTTATGGCATAGGAGAATGTGTCATGTGAATTTTGATAATATCATCAAGATAAGCAATACTCAGGCTGTAAGAGATCTTCCAAAATTGGTGAAGCCTACAAATAGTCTGTGCAAGGAATGTCAATTGGGTAAACAAAGCAGAGTCTCATTCAAAAGAAAGGAACAATCTTCTACCAGATTATTAGACTTGGTTCATACTGATTTATGTGGTCCGGCAAGAATCAGGAGTGTGCAATGTGATAGATACTTCATGTTACTAATTGATGACTATTCCCGGATGATGTGGGTTACTTTTCTAAAAGAGAAATTAGAAGCTCTTGAGAAATTCAAAATATTCAAGGCTATGGTAGAGAATGAAATCAGATTAAAATTAAAATGTCTAAGGTATGATAGAGGTGGAGAATTCATATCTAGTGAGTTCATAGATTTCTATGAGAAACATGGAATAAAGAGACAATTGTCTCCTCCTAGGACTCCATAGCAGAATGGAGTAGTTGAGAGAAAGAACCAGACCATCCAGGAAGCATCTAGGACAATGATGATGGAAGCAAATGTTCCTCAGATCTATTGGAGAGAAGTTGTCAGCACTGCAGTCTATACTCTCAATCGAGTTCAAATCAGAAGCAATACCGATAAGACTCCTTATGAACTTTGGTTTGGCATCACTCCTACTGTAAGGTATTTTAGAGTTTTTGGTAGCAAATGTTACATTAAAAGAGATGAAGATCTAGGAAAGTTTGATGCTAGAAGTGATGAAGGAATATTCTTGGGTTACTCTACTCAAAGCAAAGCATATTGGTGTTATAACAAGAGATTGAGAAAGATGATAGAAAGTAAAAATGTGAAGGTTGATGAAGGAATTAAAAAACCCTCAAGGTTTTATGAATATGATGAAGATGATCAAAATGGTGTTCTGACTCAAGGAGCCCAAGCGTCTTCTGAAAGTCAGATTCAAATTGATCCGATAAATTAGGAAGAAGAGATGAGTTTAATGACCATGATCAAGAATCAGAAGTGCAAGAAATTCCCAAAGTTCTAAGGTATGTAAGACTAAACCATTCTAAAGATTAGATCATAGGTGACAAAAACAAAGGTGTACAAACTAGAAGGAGAATTGCTCAAGATTCAGATAAGTATTGTCTGATTTCAAAGATTGAACCTAAGACAGTGAATGAAGCTTGCAATGATGAAAACTAGGCTAAAGCAATGGAGGAAGAGCTGATGTAAATTGAGAAAAATCACACTTGGGATCTTGTTCCTAGACCTAGAAACAAGAATGTGATTGGAACCAAATGGGTCTTCCAGAACAAACTGAATGAAGTTGGTGAAGTAATCAGAAATAAAGCCAGACTAGTCTGCAAGGGCTATTCTCAAATAGAAGGAGTTGATTTTGAAGAAACTTTTGCTTCGGTGGCAAGAATTGAAGCAGTCAAATTATTTCTTGCATTTACTGCCTTCAAAGATTTCAAAGTGTATCAGATGGATGTCAAGTCTGCCTTCCTGAATGGTGACTTGGAAGAAGAAGTGTACATTGAGCAACCGAATTGATTTCAATTGTCTGATCATGGTGATATGGTCTGCAAGTTGAAGAAAGCACTGTATGGACTAAAGAAAGCCCCAAGAGCCTGGTATGAAAGATTGGATAAACATCTTTTGAAGATTGGTTTCAACAAAGGTACTACTGACAATAATTTGTATTTCAAAATTGATCATGAGAATATCTTGATTGTTGAAGTATTTGTTGATGATATCATTTTTGGAGGAAGAGATAGTATGTGTAAAACCTTTGCAAATCAAATGAAAAGTGAATTTGAGATGTCCATGCTTAGGGAAATAAATTTCTTCTTAGGTCTACAAATCACTCAAATAATGAAAGGAATCTTCATTTCTCAAACCAAATATGTGAAAGAACTGTTGAAGAAATTTGGGATGGAAGACTCAAAGCCAATGAGTACTCCTATGGAAACCAGATGTAAGTTGAGCAAGGATGATGACTCTCCCAAGGTTAATCAGAAAAAGTATAGGTCAATGATTGGAGGACTGTTGTATCTTACTCAAACTAGACCAGACATTATGCAGGTTGTTGGTCTTGCTGCAAGATTCAAGGTTGATCCTAGAGAAACTCATGTCATGGCAATCAAGAGGATTTTTAGATATCTAAAAGGGACAGTTGAGTATGGTCTGTGGTATCCCAGAGATCATGATTTCTCTCTTCATTCATATACAGATGCTGATTGGGTAGGAGATGTGGATGACTGGAAGAGTACCAGTGGTGGAGCATTCTTTTTGGGGAAGAGATTGGTTTCTTGGCTAAGCAAGAAACAAGAGGCAATATCTCTGTCCACTGCAGAAGCAGAATATATTGTAGTAGTAGGTAGTTGTACTCAAGTTTTGTGGATGAAGTAGATGCTAAGAGACATTAGAGTGGAGTATGAGGAGCCTATCACAATCTTCTGTGATAATTCAAGTGCAATAAATATATCTAAGAATCCAGTGTTGCACTCAAAGACTAAACATATATCCATCAAGTTTTACTTTTTGAGAGAGCAAGTGAACACGAATGAAGTCAGATTGGAGTTTGTGCCTTCCAAGGATCAAATTGTAGATATCTTTACTAAACCTCTACCTAAGGTCTCTTTTGAATATCTCAGGGAGAAGTTAGGGGTTATTTCCCCTCCGGTGATGAACTAAGGTGCACTGATGTTCATCAATCCGGTGGATATCACAGTCATATCTTATAGTTTAGACTGATGTTGGGGAGTTGCTACTCAGGGGGAGCAGCTGGTATGAAGTGTTGAAGTTGCAAGTATGTACCCTTTGCCATTGATGTCAAAGGGGGAGAGAAGACATGTGAAAAACAAGTGCTGGCTGATCAAAGGGGGAGTAGTAAAGGAAGAGAAGACATGTGAACAGCTGTTGATAGGGGAAGTTGTGTCAGTAAGAAAAAATTCTTGTCTTGATGGTCCAAACAATTTTTCACATCATATGTAACCATCAATGACAAAGGGGGAGATTGTTGCAAGTATGGGCCTAACCAGTGTTGTCATTGATGTCAACATACTCCTGTTGCATTAATGATAAGGATTAGAAGAGTTGTGTGCTGAGGATATTGAGAAAATTAGTCTTAATCAAAAACAGAGAAGAACAGTGAAGACATTAAGCTAAAAGTCCAAGATAGGATGAGGATTAGAGGATGCGGTTCAAAGGGTTTGTAGATATGTGTCAAAGGTGATCCAGTAAAGATTTCAGACGTCTGCATGAAGATCTAAAGAAGTTATGGCCACTCAAGTAAAACTGGTTCCGGTAGGTGTTCAGAGGTGACAGAGTAATACAAGCAGGTCTGGTGAGATCCGGAAATGCATTATCCTATTCTGCAGATTTGAGGGAGTGTTAAGGAAGTCTTTTTGAAGTGACAACTTGATTGGTTCATGGTTTGAAGGTCCACAAGCATCTATTCCTTTGTAACAGTGATGACAGGCTATGTTCTTGAGTTTTCAGATGAAGGAGAGAAGGATTTCAATAAGCAGATAAAGTGTGGATATTCTTGGTGATTCAGGCAAGCTTGTGGAGGTCTTTGAATTGTGTCTAGTTCATGTTGGTGGTCTTCATTGGAGTTGGAGCTCACAATTGAAGAATAAATTCATGATGATGATGTTCTTCCTGAGACTGGCCGACCGGATGAGTTACTCATCTTACGGATGTTCTTGTAGATGTTTGCCGACTTAGATGATTATTCCTAAGTTGATGTCTTGTATAAATAAGGGATTGTGAAGTCATTTCATAAGTGTCCTTGTGGAGATGAGCGTGTGGTAGCAAGGAGGAGAGAGAAAGGTAGAGCAACATTTTTAGGCTTAAATGAAACTGATTCAAGCATGGTGAAGATGCTATACTCTAGTTCATGTATGTGATACTATTTTGTAGATAGTGTGTCTCTTGTAGGCAGTGAGCCTCTTATGAGCAGTGTGCTCAGGTAGTGAGCCCTAATTGGCATGTGCCATTTTATTCTTTCTATTCTTCTAACAAAGAATATAATCTTCGGTTAATCACCCCATGGCTTTTCCCTTAACTAGGTTTTCCACGTCAAAATCTTGGTGTCTAATGTGTTGATGTGTTATTGCTCTTGGTTTAGTGCATAATATATCCATGATTGAATTGTTATTATGCTACTGAATTACAAAGTGAATTTAAGTGTGTAAATTGGAAGAAAGTTTTGGAGAACTGATTCACCCCCCCTCTTAGTTGTCTATCCTGAATCTAATATAATGTCCAAACCACACCTAGTCCCATTGTCCATCGCATACTCCAAAACATGAACTACCAAGGTAAAGGCTTAGGCCTTTATGAACAAGGTATTTTGGAGCCAATCCATGTATAAGTCCCTCCTTTGGCCTTGGATATACACCTCAAGGTAAACAATCTAAATATGTTGGTAATTCCTCTATGCTTCCTAAGTCTACCACTTTCCATCAGAAACAACATCATATACCCAAAACATATGTTGCCATTCCACCTCCATCATCCTACAAATATCAAAAGCATGGGCCATAGGAAGGTGATGGGGAAGATATGTAGGGTAGTAGGTCAAAGGTGGGGAGGTGGAGGTATGTGGGAATGTTGTGGAATGGAATGGAACCATGACCAATGGTTGTACACACCAAGATAAACATTGAAGCTTTTGATGTGGAGGAGGTGTAGGAAGCAATGGGGATGTTTGCTTAGGGGATGGGTGATGTATGATGGAAATTAATTAAATAAATGGGATTTATTTAATTAATTAGCTAAGTGATTAGGATGGGATGGGCTTAAGATGGGAAATTAATTAATTAAATAAAATTTATTTAATTAATTGGCTAGGTGATTAGGATGGGATTAGGACAAAATTCTACATGATGTCTCTAATAATATTTTAACAAGGTGTTGCAAGATATGGACAAATTTGGGTGTCTACATTTCGCCCCTCTTTGAGATGATGTTCAAGATGATAAGATTTGTGTTGAGTAACATCATTTCAAAGAAGATAAGGTATGGATAGAGTAAAAGGATAGGATGAAATGGGATGATGGTGGAAAAATACGATGATGATGATGCATCATAAGATTGTTTCATCCTTTCATCATGGGTTTTGTCATGTAAAATCCTAAGTATTACACTAAGAATGGGGCATGTTATGCCTATGCAACATAGTCTTTGGGGATCACATCCTAGCTCCTTTATGAGGCATACATCCATCCACTATAGCCTATCCTTGTATCTATCCATTTATCATGAGTTTTCCATTCCATGGCCTATCCTCTTATCCACCCATCTATCATGAGTCCTCTTACCGATCCATCTATCATGAGCCTTCCATCCCATTTACTATCATCCATCCTTTTATCCATCCATCCTACCTCGATCCTTGCATCTAGATTTTGTCTTCCCTTGTCATTGGTGTCTAGCATAAAGGCTACCCAAGTTGTCATCCAATGCCATTCCAAAACATTCAAAAATCCAAAAAAATCAAATATTCCCCATCATAATCCACTTTCCCCCATCCATTATCCTTCCTTTCATAATCCACATCATAATCCACTATCTACCCTCTATAATTCATATCATAATCCACTATCGTTCCCTCCATAATCCACTATCTACCTAATCCATCTCCTTTCATGCAATCCCCTACCAACATCTATGAGCATAGTGACATTTGGCATGGTCTATATGCGATGACATCCATCTCTAATGGGACTATCACCCTTAATTGAACTAGACACTTGAGTCCCTCTTATCCACCTATCCCATTCAAAAAAAAGGAAAAAGAATCAAAATAGTAAAGATAAATCCCTTCGTCCAATAGAGAAAACCACCCTTGGTGGTGCCTTGAATAAATACCATGATGAAAACCTGGCAAATAGGCATCATGTGTAGGTTGATTATCTATGTCACTTACACTTGGGGGAACATTGTCTCATTCATACCATACTATCATTTCCATCCTATCTATCCCATCATACCATTTCCATACCATCCTACCATCCTTATCCATTCCACCCATATACCTATCCTATTGAGTCCATCAATCCTCCCTTCCTCCTTTTGATCTTGATGAATACATGGGGGAAAAAATGTTGAAACATGTTTTGGATATCTCTTTGTATACCTCATCCTTTCCATTTATCCATCCTATCATTACCCTATCATCATAAGTTTTGTCATGTAAAATCCTAAGTATTTCTACCTAGAATGGGGCATGTTATTCCTATGTGACATAGTCTTTAGACATCACATCCTAACTTCATTATGAGGCATACATCCATCCACTATAGTCTATCCTTGTATCCATCCATTTATCATGATCTTTCTGTTCTATGGCCTATCCTCTTACCCATCCATCTATTATGAGCCTTCAATCGAATTTACTATCACCCATCCTACCTCCATCCTTGCATCTAGACTTGGTTTTCCCTTGTCATTGGTGTCTAGCATAAAGGCTATCAAAATTGTTATCCAATACTATCCCAAAACATTCAAAAATCCAAAAAAATTAAAACATATCAAAAATCCAAAAAAAATCAAAACGTTTCAAAAAATACAAAAAAAAAAATATTCCCAAAAAAAAAATCAAATATCCAACAAAAATCCAAGCAATAAAATCAATCAATCCATCATCATCAAAATCAATTCAAATTCATCCAATCCTTCCTATCAATTCATTCTTCCAATTCATCACAATCAATCAAATTAAAATTCCAAGCAATAAATCCAAATGCAAGTCATCATCAATCCATACCAATCAAGTTAATCAATGAAGTCAAATTATCAAATTATCACATCAATGGTCTTGATCCTAATCTTGTCATAAACCAAATCAATTAATCATTAACATCATCAATGGGATTTATCATTCCCACATCCTTTCGTTGATCTAGGGATATATCGTTCCCCGCAATGACAACTCTATTAGTTCACTATCATCGTCAATCATTATCACTTAATCATTGGTTTATAGCTTGACAGGGGCAATACCTTATTTTTTTGTATCATTTGTGCATGCTTGTTTGTGTGTGTTATCTTTTTTATCTTGCATTTGTATCAAATCCATAATCATTCCAGCTAATATTCATATCCTGTATATGTTGGAATAGGTTTTTGCATTATCCTTTGCATCTAAGATCATATCATACCTTTTGTGAATTAGGACTTTAATGCTCTAAGTTTTCTTCCTCCTACGTTAGACAAGGTTGTATTACACTGGGTGCACAAGACACATCGTCACCTTGGTCCTTATACCTTGGTACATAATGTCTAGTGCTACATCAAACCCTATGGTTGCTCACTTCATTGCAGCATAACGTATCATTCATCTCTTTCATCCATCCTTTATCTTCCATCCTTCATCCCCTTTTCTATCCTTAACCAATCCATTTCATTTCGAGAGCCTACCCATGTTTGTCCAACCCACCTATCCTCTTGAGGGGGCATCATCATCCTATTTCATCCTATCCTTTTCCTCTATCCATACCTTAGCTTCTTTGAAATGATGTTACTCTTGATAAAAATCTTATCATCTCGAACATCATCTCAAAGGGGCAAAATGTAGACACCCAAATATGTCCATGTCTTGCAACACCTTGTTAAAACATTATTAGAGACATCATGTAGCATTTTGTCTTAATCACATCCTAATCAGCTAAAAAAATAGTTAAATAAATTTTATTTATTTAATTAATTTCCCATCCTAATCCCATCCCATCCTAATCACCTAGCTAATTAATTAAATAAATCCCACTTATTTAATTAATTTCCATCCTACATCACCCATCCCCTACACAAACATCCTCATTGCTTCCTACACCTCCTCCACATCAAAAGCTTCAATGCTTATCTCGGTGTGTGCAATTGTTGGTCATAGTTCCATTCCATTCTACAACATTCCCACATACCTCCATCTCCTCATTTTTCACCTACTATTCTACATATCTTCCCCATCACCTTCCTATGGTCCATGCTTTTGCATAAGCCTTTCATCCATCCTTTTGCATCATCCACATCTTGAGTACCCTCATGCTGTCAAATTTTGAAGGCATCTATTCTTCAAGTATCTATATGCTATCAAAATCTTGCCACAATCCATTGTCTTTTCATCTATCATCTTCCATCTATCATCTTCATCTTAATGTTATGCCGTTGAATTGAGCAATCAACACATCAAATCACTCAATCAATTTATCTTGCATGCATCTATCATTCTATCTATTTGAGGTATTGAATATTTGGATTAGGTAATGCATTTGTATTGTTTTATCATTTTCATTTATCCAATTTTTTCATATACAGAAAGAAGAGCTTTGGATTCTTGGGTAGGACAATGGAATAGAGCAATACATGGATTTGTAAAAAGGATAATAAAAACTGTACTAATAAAGGCAAAGTTAATTGGAGCTGATGGGTTTAAATATTAGCCTCTTTTGTGTTGTTTTTATATGCTTTCAGACCTTTTGCACATGATCTTTCAGATACTTTTCAAACATTACCATCATGATATACTGTCTTTTTATATATTTTACAAAACCTTGAACCTATTTTGTTAATATGAAATATGGTGATCATATTTATCAATTGAATGATTTGACCATGAGTATGTATGCAGTATAGATGAGATTATATGGTTTAATTATGAAGGTTACTTGCATGCATATGTTTTGTGGATTAACCCCTATGCAACAATAAGCATGTGGCATCAAGGAGAGAAGAATTTGTAGCAAGTCGTAGAATAGAGGAATTGAAGGAATTTGAAATCAAGCTGCCAAAAGTGTAGATAGCTGGAAGTTGAACGCGAATCATTATGGGAAGAAATAAATGTAGAAGACTTGTAGACTTGTTCAAAGATTCTAAACGAAGCTTATGTGTTTCTCATATGAGCCATTGCATAGGAATTCTCATTTGAATGGGATTCTCCTTCCTCTATTTAGTTAGAATCAATAAATCAATCTTAACTATGCATCCTGATATCTAGGAATGGATTAATGATTGTAGTTAGTTGGTAGTTGAATAAGACTCTCCCATTTTGTATAAGTTAGGGGAAGAGCTCAGAGTCAAGTTAGTTACTCAATTGTTAGTTGTTTTATTAACTATTAGAAGATACAATAGTTAGTTATTTCTCCAGGTATGAATTTTTGAAATGTAATTATTGAATATAATCTGCAAAGAGGATTCTGTTTGAAGTATTTCTGTAATATGAAATGAATGGGACTATGTGTTATGTGGATGCATGAGTATCTAAGTTAGATTTGATTTTGAGCTAAGTGAGTCAGTCTCCTAAGTTAGCCACTCAAGGTACTGATCTTCACTTCATTTATTTTCTTATTTATTTATGCATTCTTGTTAAAGTTGTTTTTCGTTATTTCATAAATGCATTGTGAAGTTAAGTAGAATACCCTTGTTGTTAATTATAGTAGTTGTGGTTCATGAACAAATGTATAATTGATCCATCTTAGTCCTTTAGAGGTTAGCATTAGCTTTCTCATCATTTTGAATGGTTTTGGATTAGTTCTATACTTTTCTATTGTTAGCAGTTATCTACTGTTTATGTTGTAGGTACCTGTAGCCACTAGGTTCTGTAACTATTTTTATTGTTCTTACATTTATGTGAATTCCAACAAAGTAGAATAATTTGAGTAGATTTGAATAGGATATTTTTGTTGACAACTGAGAGGGGGGGTGAATCAGTTATCTTAATTAACTTTATCTTTCTGTTCTTCTTTAATAACTAGTGCAACATCAAACAAATAAGCATCCATAATCATGAAAGAAGAAACAAAGTCAATTCACATAACACAATAATTTTGACGTGGAAAACCCTGTTAAGGGAAAAACCATGGGGTGACTAACCCAAGAATGTATTCTCTATTAGAAGAATAGAAATACAAAAATGGCACTTGCCAATTAGGGCTCACTGCCCGAGCACACTACTCATAAGAGGCTCACTGCCTACAAGAGACTCACTGTCTACAAGCTACAATGAAAGTAACAAGATACTTGAACTGATAAGAAGCATCCATATATGCTGAGGTTCAGTTCTGGTTAGGCTCAATACACTGATCTACTACACTTCATTCTTCCTCTTCTTTGGTGCTACTATCCAGTCACATACCAGACCTATATTACTGCTACCACATTGCTCTTCTACTTCTCTTCGCTCTTCACAACACAACATACTTACTTTGACATCTAAATCCATCTGGTATATATATATCTGCACCAAGGATTTTATCAACTTCCTAGTCAGCATCTGAGATACTCAATATCTTCCCAAACTCTGGTCTGTCGGCTGAATTCTTGCTTATCAAGTGATGCGTATCAAGGAGATGCTTATAAAAGTTATCAATCATGTTGGCCAATCATGAATGATACCTCAAGAAACTTGATCACCATCAATATCTCATCTAGATTAAGGTCTGATGCTCTGCCAGTCAGGTTTTCCTTAGTCTACTCTGCCAAACAGGAACCTAACACTCAGGTGCTTATATCTTTTCACTCTTTCATCATCAGAGGCTCAATCTCTAGAATATATCAGTCATGATACTCCTCTTGACTTCCCCAAATCTGCACTTTACTGAGATACTTCCTCTAAGATATCTGGACCTGACTGTCAGACCTTGCTGCATGCTCTGTTCTTGCTTACCGGACCACAACACTTTTTCAATCTAACTTCTGGTAGAGACACACAATGTCTTGTGGATGTGTGGGAAGGACTTTGTTGCCATCAATGACAACACTCATGAAGCCACAACGTGTCTCTTTCCAACAATATCCCCCTTTGACATTGATGGCAACACTTAGTGAAAAATGACTAAGTGTTATAGTATACTCCCCCTTGGCTGATGCTCTTGTTCTTATGTACACTTTTCCAGAGCTCCCCCTTAGTTGGATTCCTCATTTTTCACTGCTCCTCACTCCCCCTTTGACATCAATGACAAACGGTAGGATCTGTATACCAAAATTTCCAAAAATAATCTATACTTGGCTTCACAAATAGATATACATAGCATACTTACATATACTGAAGTATATTTGCAAAAGTTGTCTTCAATTGGACAAATTATGTTTCCCAACTCTGCTTCATCCTATCCAAAATTGAGATGTGACCACTCAACAGGAATGCAAAAGCATCTATCCTCTTTAGATCTGTCAGATCACTGGTTCAGGCTGTGGTCTAAGCATCACTTAGGGCCTCATGCATGGCCTCTAACTTAGGGATAATTATCCCTTTAAGTTCACTCAACCTGCCTATTCTATTTTTCTTCTCTTTTTCAAGCTTCTTAATTTCATTTAAGACTACAATAGTCTGACACTCTTCATTTATTATGGATGTGGTAAGAGGATCAAAATTCTGAGATAATCTTGATAGTTTATCCTCCTGTTATTTCACTTTCTTCTCAATATCCATTGTTCCTTTGGACCAGGATAAACAAAATTTATACATTTCTCTGCCATCTTTAAGAGCATTTTCTAAGCTCTTTATACCAATATCTATATTTCTCCTATCATTGGTTATTAGTCCTTGTACTTCAGAGAATCTCTTTCCCAAAAACTCCTTCTAGACCTTTTCTTCTGCCGACTTCTCTAAGGAATCAAAATGTGTATGAATAGAATTTACAAGAGACTTTAGATTACTGGATGTGGAGGCCGAAGGATCCTTTTGGAAGGATGGCATGATGTTCTCCAATACACCGGATGCAGTTTCTATGAGCTCACAATCTTCCATGTGAGACTTCAGAAGTTTTTCTTTTGCCTTTGCTTGAGTAAAGGATGCTAGCTTCATGGTTTGAACCGAGGAGAGGGAATCAAAATTGAATGGTCCTTGAAGCAGTTCTGGTTCATCAAATTCTATCTTCTCTTTGGTTAAGAAATCTTTGACAGTTTCTGCAGTGTCTCTTGCCAGAGACAGAGTCTTCTTTCCTTCTGCAGTCTCAGAATTATCTCTTGGGGTCTTCTCTGTTTGGTCTTTTTCCCTTTCGTTTACTTATTTTTCTTGACTGGTTTTCTCCTCTATTCTTTCTTCTCCTTTAGATCTAGAGTCTACAGGGGAATCCAGATGAGAGATATTAACTTCTTCATGAACTTCCTCTTCCAGAACAGAGGAATCTAGGTCCTTGGTCTTCTCCTCACTTAACTCATTTGACTCTTTAGCAACTGCCTTTGTAGGATCTTCCTCAGGAGGTTCATCACTTATGTCCTCTATAATAGGAATATTGAATCTTTGGTATGCATTCCAAAGGATGTCTTCTGTTTCTTTTACCACTTTGTTAGTCTCTCCTTGAAGCATGAGCTGATTTATTTTAGCTTTTCTCCATAACTCATCCTTGCAATCTTTGAAGATCATATTCATTTGTTTCTTAGTGATTGAAGGACAGAGCTGAATAGCTATCTATTCCCAGATCTCAAGGTCCTTTGCCTTGGCATTGTTCTTCCTTATTTCTAGTTCCTTCTCTAGACTTTTGGGAATTAGAGATATGATTTCAATAAATGCCTTATTATAGATATTCATATACCTGACTATAGCTTCTTGCAAGATCTTTTGGTTAGCTTCATTATAGTCATCATAGAACTTAGTCATTGGTTTTAGGTTCCCATCCATAGTGACTGATTTGACTACATCATCAATGGACAGAGTAGGCCTTTCAACAAATTCCTCTACCTTCTCTTCTTTGTCTTCACTGGTAGAGGGTTCACTGGATGTTTTCTTCTTCTTCTTCTTCATTTTCTTGACTTCCTCGTCTGACTTAGTCTCTTCATCATCCTTTTGACTGGCATAAGACCTTGTGGCCTTTGTCTTCGTTCTTTTCTCTCCCTTTCTAGATGTTCTAACTTCCGATTTTGATGCTTTCTGGCTCTTAGAGGTGGCAAGAGAAGAGCTCTTGGAGGATCTAGTCCGGGAAGGGGCTTGCACCGAATCACTTTTCTTTTCTGCATCTTGTTTCTCTTTCTCTGCCCTTTCCATCTTTTCTCTGTTGGCATCAACTACCTCCTTTGAAATTCCATGCCTGTTGGCAAATTCTTCTACTTCCCTTCTTACTTTTCTCTTGATCTCTGGCTGTCTAAGTTTAACATGAACTTTCACAGTCAACTCTTGGTAGGTTCCAAACCTTTCTGCCTTAGGATCCTTGGGTTGACTTAGTAGGTGTTGGATGTGTAGCTCTAGGATTTTCTCATCAACTTCATACCCCATTGACATGATCCACACTATTCTAGGTTCCACTGCCTCCATCAAGCATTGATCAGTGTCCACCATAAAGCACATTGTATTCTTATATTTCTCAACTAATGATTGAGGGATTCTTTCTCTAGCTTACATCATACTATAAAAATTCTTGAAGTAGCCCTAGAGTGTTGTATTCTGTGCCTTGGCATCACCAATTCCATGCAGATAATCTCTGATTTGTATGGCAAAAGGTCTATCATTTTGCCATATCCAGCCACTAGATCTGGGAAGCTCATTCATGTAATAGAAGAACAGACAGAGTATCAAGCCACTGTATTTGAAAGAGTTCTTCTTGTCCTTCTTTATCTTCTACAGATTCTCCAAAAGTTGGTTCAGAAGGAGCTCATAGAGATCATAGTCAACATTCTTCCTCAACATTTCATAAGCAGTGTAAATTGTTATTTCATAAACAAAATTCTCTCTGTTGGAGTGATATATCTTGTAGCCAATTATGATGGCAGCAAACTTGATATCTGGATCTGTGATATCCTCAATTGTCATTGCTCTTTTATCAAATTTAGATCCGGTAGCCTCACTCACAGTTTGGTTTTTAACTGATTTGAGAGTAGGTAATGCACTGGATGAGTAGCATCTGTTGTGATCTTGAATGGTCTATTCAGCCACATGAAGTTGTCATGCACTTTGCTTAAAACATACCAGACCCACTCATCCTCTGCAAAACAAGGGAAATGGATGTACTGTCCAAAATGCTTAACCCGAATAGCCTTGTACTGAGGTTTTAGTTCAAGGGAATCATCTATTAATTGTTTGTGATAGATATCCATTAGTTTGGATTTCCCAAATTCCTCAATGTTTGCATGAATATATGCCCTACCATCTTCTACATGCAAAACCCCATGCAGAATGTTTGAAAAGGCACCTAGGGGATCAACTTCTAGGGATTTGTATGGATGTTTATTGAATTTAGGATGCAGCCTATCAGTGATCTTCACAACATTTGGAGTAGCCATCTTTCAAAAGATTCAGAGAGAGATTTCAAGAACAGAAAATACCTTTTACGCTTTTAGGGTTCACGAAATGAGCTAGATCAAATTGTTGGATAAATCAATTTATGTGGATGATCTTTGAGAGGCTTGAGATAATTTGTTGCAGAGCTCCTTCTCTTTTCTTCTCGAATACAAATGTACAAATGAGGAACAAAAAACCCTTTTATTCCTGCGTAAACCCTAATTTCATTTTGCAATAAATGCACAACTTAAGTTATTCCAATTGCCTTATCATGAGAGAGATTTTTCTGGATCACTAAGATGTACTTAGAGCTGATTTTAGTGACTAATTTCAATGTCTCTGCTTCCCTGAAATCATCCCCTTTATCCGCAGATCAAGATGTTTCAATATAAAATCACATCGGATCAAACTGTGAAAATCCAACTTTTACCAGAAACTATTAAACCGGATCAATCTTGGAAGATTAGACTCTTCAAATCTTCTTGCGGATCTTCCACATCTTTACCAAGGCTTCTTTAGATGTTTCTCTGAGAACCCTTTAATCTACAACCTTCCATGTGCCAATTTCAGGCACCTATTGACTGGCTGGGGGAAAATATTTTTCTTTTGTTACTCCCCCTGAGCCAGAGCTCATCTGTCGAGTTTTCGAAAGGAATATCAGCACCAGATTCTGGTACGTATCCATCATCAACATTTTTTGTACTTCTCTTCACCCATATCTTGTTCATCTCCCTTTGAATTTCATCCATATTCACTTTTCTTTTTCCTTTGTCTCGGTTTTGATTATGATGCACCGGAACCTTTTTGTCCTGATTCTTACTTCTACAGAATTTGGCAATATGACCGAATCTATTGTAGTTGTAGCAAACAACATTTCTTTGCATATTTGATTGGAATCCTCTTAATCTACATTGATTAGCCATATGTCCCACTCTATTGCATGCAAAGCATCTACCATTGAATGAATTGTTTATTTGCAAATTTCTACATTCACGAGATTTGTGACCATACCTTTTGTAGTTAAAACACTGTCCAGAGAAGGATGAATTAGTCTGATTCATTCTTCTTCTACACTAATTTTCTTTGTGACCAAAATTATTGCAATTGTGGCAGTATCCATTGAAGGATGGATATCTTTGAGCATTTGGTTACCTTACTGGAGGTCTTCTAGGCATGTTCCTTGGATTTCCAGATCTAGAGTTCTTCTGATCGGATCCAGAGCTTTCACCTTTCTCATACCCCAAACCTTGCTTGTCATCTACCCTCTTTTGGCTTTGAAGAAGAATTTCAAGTTGAGCAAAGCTTATATTGAATTTCTCTTTGTATTCATTTGTTGTTTGAAGATCCCTTTTAAGAGAGTCAATCTGATTCTCAAGTTGTTTTTCATTGTCTCTTATTTCTTCAAGATCAGATTCCAGATGCCTGATTATTCTATCCATTTTATGGCAATCTTCTAACTTCTCCTTGAGAGATTGTCTTAGATCATTTTCAACTTTTCTTTTCTCTTCAATTTCTTGAGTGAATTTCATAACCCCTGATTCCATTTCATGTCTTACCATAATGACCTCTTTTGATAGTTTCTCACATAACTTGTTCTTCTCTTTCAGATCTTTATCAATATTATTGGCTTCACTTTGACTGGCTAATTGTTGAAGAAGTTCCTTTCTCTTTTTCATAGAGATACTCAGTTTCTCTTTTAGTTCATTTATGAAATCATCAGCCTGTTTGAGTCTTTCCTTCAAGTTATTAACCTCGGAGTGAGATTGTTCAAGATCATCTAGGGTAGACTGAAGTTGTTCCCTCATGCCATACATATCCATTGTGATTCCTAGATCTTCCTCAAGCTGTTAGGCTCTGTTTGGAGGAACTTAGCTCTGATACCAATTGTTGATAACTGAGACGGGGGTGAATCAGTTATCTTAATCAACTTAACTTTATGTTATTTAATAACTAGTGCAGCATCAAAACAAATAAGCATTCATAATCATGAAAGCAGAAACAAAATCAATTCACATAACACAATGATTTTGATGTGGAAAACCCTGTTAAGGAAAAAACCATGAGGTGACTAACCCAAGAATGTATTCTCTATTAGAAGAATAAAAATACAAAAATGGCACTTGCCAATTAGGGCTCACTGCCTGAGTACACTGCTCATAAGAGGCTCACTGCCTACAAGAGACTCACTATCTATAAGGTACAATGAATGTAACAAGATACTTGAACTGATAAGAAGCATCCATAGATGCTGAGGTTTAGTTCTGGTTAGGCTTAATACACTGATCTACTGCACTTCATTCTTCCTCTTCTTTGGTACTACTGTCCAGTCACATATCAGACCTATATTACTGCTGTCACACTACTCTTCTACTTCTCTTCGCTCTTCACAACACAACACACTTACCTTCACATCTAAATCCATCTGGTATATATATCCGCACCAAGGATTTTATCAACTTCCTAGTCGGCATCCGGAATACTCAATATCTTCCCAAACTCTAGTTTGTCAGCTGAATTCTTTCTTATCAAGTGATGCGTATCAAGGAGATGCTTATAAAAGTTATCAATCATGTCGGCCAATCCTGAATTATACCTCAATACACTTGATCACCATTAATATCTCATCCGGATTAAGGTCTAATGCTCTGCCGGTCAGGTTTTCCTCAGTCTACTCTGCCAAACAAGAACCCAACACTTAGGTGCTTATATCTTTTCACTCTTTCATCACCGGAGGCTCAATCTCTAGAATATATCAGTCATGATACTCCTCTTGACTTCCCCAAGTCTGGACTTTACTGAGATACTTCCTCTAAGAGATCCGGACCTGACTGTCAGACCTTGTTGCATGCTCTGTTCTTGCTTACCGAACCACAACACTTTTTCAATCTAACTTCTGGTAGAGACACACAATGTCCTGCGGATGTGTGGGAAGGACTTTGTTGCCATCGATGACAACACTCATGAAGCCACAACATGTCTCTTACCAACAATTTTAGGAGAATATGAGCCCCTGAAGGCACATATAGTGTAGTGCCATCATAAACTTATGCTCCTTGGTTGATAATTTAATGTAGGTGTATAATGTCAAGTGGACTATTCATATTGGTTTACCCCTGAATTATGTCAAGTCTACAATGCATTAGTTAGCCTCTACAAGAGCAAAAACCATTTCTTGAATGAACTCGCAGAGGACAAATAATCTAACTTTGAGAGGCATATTTATAGGATAACCTCCTTGGGAGTGACTCTAGCATTAGCAACATCAACTAACCACGAGAAAGAAATTTTACATAGATACGACTTAGATAGTTAGAAATTAACTCTATCACTCTATTGTGAAGAGTTTTAAATGCTATAATCAATGCACTCACAGTTTATGGGCAGAGATAGAAAAGAATGCTAATAAATATAGGCAGTTGGTGCATTGACTAAAAAGCCTTGATAGTTAGATTATCAACTAATAACAAAACCGTAAGACTTTCTAAACTTAAATAGTCAAAAATTTAATATAAATAGCTATCAGTATTATGAACTGTTTGACTGCTGAAAAGAATGCTCATGGATTAGAAAACCATGAACCATATAAAAATTAGTTTACATGGCTGAAAAGATTAAATTTACATTACTACATTCTTTTACCTATCTCAACCACACGATATGATGATTTTGGTTCACATTTGAGGCTTTTCAATGTTTATCTGTAATAATTAAAAAATACATACTGTCCTCTTGAGGAGAGGATGTATGAGATGTATGATTTTATAACTCTCTGAATACGAAAAAATTTAAAAATATAACATTTTATATAAATGTTTTGAATAAATGCATAAAAATTATGTGATGTAGGAGCATCCAGTGGTGTAAGGGCAATCTTGCATCACCCAAAAAGAAGTTAATTCAAAATCATTGTAGTTGTTTTCATTTATTTCCATAATTAGTGTTTCTAGTTCCATAATATCTAGAATAATAATTTAGGACTTTCAGTTTTTCCAAAACTACTAAAAATAGCAAACTGCCTATTTTGGAAAGTGTACCTGCTATTTTTAGAAAGTTTGCATTTGGGCACGTAATGAAGAAAAAATTTCCAAAAAGTTACATAATGGAAATATAAGACCTTTGGCAAAGGAATCAGGCAAATATCATTTGTGAGCTAAAAGATATTAAAGTTTTTGTTTTTCGAAAAGCCCCTGAAAATTTTTAGAATGAGATATGAGGCACTAAAACTTCTCATAACATCTCAAAAAGTTGATAGAAATCTATTTATGAATTTTTGGCATGATAGTTCACATCGCGAGCTTTCTGGCACTTAAAACGGTTCGTCAATCGGACACCCAAATCAAAAGTTATGCTTCCTGGAAGTTGACCTACTTTTGGAGGGAGTTGCAAATTTCAAAATTTAGCCGGAGGCCGCCAAAAAGTGCTATTTGTGACTATTTTGGGAACCCTAGGCAGTAGTAGAGTTAAGGGGGCCAATGTAGAGTCAAGAATAGGTGGGAAAAAAGAAACCCTAGTTGATTTGGGGTTACAAAAGGCTGAAGATTCTAGAGTCTTGAGGTTGGGAAAGTTGTAATGTGTTGTAGCCAGTAGAGGATTCATCCTCTGATTGTAATTGAGCTTCTGTAATGTAATGAGTTACCCAGTTCAACAAAAGAAAGTTCTATTTATTGTGTTCAATATCTGTTATTGTGTGTTTTGTAATTTACCCCCTTCATCAAGTGGTATCAGAGCAAGGGTTCCTAAGTGTGTAGATAGATCACCAACCGTGAGGCAGTTTACACTAAGACCTGAGGTTGTGGGTTTGCTATGGAGATCAAGATGCCTCCACGAAGAAATCATGTTGGGAGGAATGCTTTCATAGAAGAGGGTTTTAGAGCCCTACAAAGGCAAATTGATCCATTGCAAGAGGAGCTGCGAAGAGGGTTTGATCTGAGAACAAGAGAAGAAAGCGAAGATGAAGCTAAAGAGGAGCTATTTGAGGAAGAACATGAAGCTGCAGGAGATCCTACAGAAGTTAGGTTGTTGAGGGCCATTTCAAAGATCAGAAAGAGGCCCATAATCGAAGTTTCTACATATTCTGGAGATTTGAATCCGGAATAGCTTATTGATTGGATCAATGACATGGAGGAGTATTTCAAGTATGAAGATGTGGAGGACCTAGATCGGGTCAAGTTTGCAAAAACAAAGTTGAAGGGCCATGCTAGTATTTGTTGGAAGGAGGTCCAATTAGAGAGGAACAGAAGAGGAAAAGGAAAGATCACTAGATGGGATCAGATGGTGGAGAAATTGAAGAAGCAGTTCATTCCTGTGGACTATGAGATGGAGTTGTTGAAGAAGCTGCAAGGACTAAAGCAAGGTAACAAGTCTGTCAAGGAGTATAAAGAAGAGTTTTATAAGATTACTATCAGGATAGGCCATGCAGAGCCCAACAAGGAGAAGGTAGCTTGTTACATTAATTTGTTGAGGCCGAGTATTCAGGAGGAGCTAAGCCTGGTCAGAATGACCACCATAGAAGATGCATACCAATTTTCCTTGAATGTGGAAGAGAAGCTGAATAAAAGATTTGACAGCAAGCAAAGGGGAAGAGGTCAAGGTAGAAGGACTAGTGGAAGACCGTATGGGGGCCGAAATGAAGATGCAAAGAAAAGTGAAGAAGCTGGCACTAGTCAAAATTAGTGAGGTGATAACACCTACCGCCCTCGTGACCAAAACAATGGTGAGCAAAGAGGAAGATGAAGAGGTAGACTTGGGCAAGGACCTGGAAGAGGAGGTTTTAGAGGAACCTGTTTCCAATGTGGAGAAGAAGGGCATAGAGCATATGAGTGTCCGCAACATCAAGGAAGGACGAATAGAAGACCTGAAGCTAATGCACGAGTTGCACATGTAGATGAAGATGCATAGTCTGAGCATTCTAAAGATGCTGAAAGGGGAGAAATCCTAGTTGTCAGAAGAACCTTGTTGAATGAGGAGAAAGAACCAAATCAGAGGAAGAGTTTATTCCGCACAAGGTGCAAATGTGAAGGTAATTGTTGTGATATTATTATTGACAGTGGAAGCACTGATAATCTTGTTTTAGAGGAGATGGTTGACAAGTTGAAGTTGACAAGAAGAAATTATCTGCATCCATATCAGATTGCATGGTTGCAGAAAGACTGTAGAGCTTTGGTCAATTAACAGTGTTTAGTGAAGTTCAGGATTGGGGACTACTATGATGAGGTGCTATGTGATATCATACCGATGGATGCATGTCATATGCTATTGGGGAGGCTGTGGCAGTATGATAGGAGCGTTGTCCATGATGGTCGTGCAAACACATATTCCCTAACAAAAGATAGAGTTCGTCATAAATTGAAGCCCTTGAAGGAGGTGGAAGAAAAGGTATGTAGTACTGCTAGAATTTGTTGGTAGATGGTAGGAAATTTTTGGAGGGTATGAAGCATGAGCGTCATTGCTTTGCATTGATTCCTAAGATTAGTCAAGAGAAATGTGAAGATGTACCAGCAGAAGTTTCAGATATGTTGGAAGAGTTCTAGGACATTATCTCTGATAATGTACCAGAAGGTTTACCACCAGTAAGGAAGATAAGTCATCAAATGGATTTGATACTAGGAGCCAGTTTGCCAAACAAGGCAACCCACATAATGACCCCTGTAGAGAATGAAGAGCTGAACAGACAAGTTTAGGAGTTGTTGAGGAAGGGATTGATAAGGGAGAGCCTAAGTCCATGTGCGGTACCTGCAATACTAGTATCAAAAAAGGATGGAGAATAGAGGATGTGTATAGACTCTTGAGCCATCAATAAGATAATGATCAAGTATAGATTTCCATTGTCAAGAATGGATGACATCATGGATTGTTTGAGTGGAGCCAAGTACTTCACGAAAATTGACCTGAAGAGTGGATATCACCAGATCCGTATCAGAGAAGGAGATGAATGGAAGACAACTTTCAAGACAAAGGAAGGTTTGTATGAATGGTTAGTCATGCCATTTGGGCTAACCAATGCACCGAGCACATTCATGCGGCTCATGAACAAGGTACTGAAAGAATTTTTGTTATTGTTTATTTGGATGATATTTTGATTTTTACTAAGACTTGGGATGAGCATCTGATGCATATCAGAAGAGTTCTGGAGAAGCTGAGGGAGGAGAAGTTGCTGATTAATCTAAAGAAATGTAGTTTTGCAAAGGAGTTGGTATACCTAGGATTTGTTGTCTCAGAGGAAGGTCTTAAGATGGACCCAGAAAAAGTAAGGGCTATCATTGAATGGCCTATGCCAAGGAGTGCAACAGAGATACGATCTTTTCATGGTTTGGCAAGTTTTTACAGAAAGTTTATCAAGAATTTTAGTAGCATTTGTGCACCCCTAACTGAGACAATGAGAGGAGATAGAAAAGAGTTTAGATGGACTAAAGGAGCAGACAAGAGCTTTGATACATTGAAACAGAAAGTTATAGAACAACCTATTTTGGCACTTCCAGATTTTAATAAGGTATTTCAGGTAGATTGTGATGCTAGTGGTAGTGGTATAGGAGCTATTTTGAGCTAAGAAGGTAAGCCCATTGCCTATTTTAGTGAGAAGCTTAATGATGCCAAGAAAAAGTATTATGTTTATGATCAGGAGTTTTATGCAATAGTTCAGGCTTTGAAGAAATGGAGACATTATTTGTTGCCAAAAGAGTTTGTTTTATATACTGATCATCAGGCTTTGTAGTATCTTAATAGTCAAGGAAAGTTAAATCAAAGGTACTTAAAATGGGTTGAGTTTTTGCAGAGCTATACTTTTGTTTTGAAGCACATGAGTGGGAAGTCCAACAGAGTTGCAGATGCCTTGAGTAGAAGGCAAAATTTGTTGACAGAAATGAAGATAGAGGTTGTTGGGTTCGATGAGCTCAAAAGTTTATATCCTGAAGATCCAGATTTTGCAGAGGCTTGGAAAGTTTGTTTGGAACCTATTACTTTGGACAGGACAAAATGGTTGGATTTCATAATCCAAGATGGCATGTTGTTTAGAGGAAGCCAATTGTGCATTCTAAGGAGTTCCATGAGAGAGAACCTAATTAAGGAGAAGCATAGTGGGGGATTAGTTGGACATTTTGGTCGAGATAAGACTGTTGCCATTGTCAGTGAAAATTATTATTGGCCATAGTTGCAACAGGATGTGAGGAAATTTGTGCAGAGTTGCAGAGTGTGTCAGATGGCAAAAGGAACAAGTCAGAATACAGGGTTGTATCAACCATTACCTGTACCGGAGAAGCCATGGGATGATATTAGTATGGATTTTGTTCTTAGTTTACCAAGGACACAGAGAGGACATGATTCTATTTTTGTGGCGGTCGATAGATTCTCAAAAATGGCACATTTTATTCCTTGTAAGAAGACTAATGATGCTGTTCATATTGCAAAGTTATTTTTTAGGGAAGTGGTGAGACTACATGGTCTACCAAAGAGCATAGTTTCAGACTGAGATACCAAGTTTGTTGGTTATTTCTGGAGGACATTGTGGAAGAAGTTGAAGACCGACTTGAAGTTCAATTCTGTACACCATCCATAGACTGATGGATAGACTGAAGTGGTGAATAGGAGTTTAGGTAACCTGCTACGATGCTTAGTAGGAGATAAGCCCAAGGGATGAGATTTGATATTACCACATGCAGAATTTGCTTACAACAATTCTATCAATAGGAGTACTAGTAAATCACCATTCCAGATTGTATATGGCAATAGCCCAAGAAATGCTTCTAAGTTAAGGAAGCTGGACAACGGAGAAAAGACAAGTGTCGAAGCTGAAGACTTTGCAGAACATCTAAAGAATTTGCATGAAGAGGTGAGAAAGCACATTAATAAAATAAATATTTAGTACAAGGCTAAGGTAGATCAGAAGAGGAGATATAAGGAATTCCAGGTAGGAGATGAAGTCATGGTTCACTTGAGAAAAGAAAGGTTCCCAATTGGAACATACAATAAGTTGAAAATGAAGAAATTTGGACCATGTAGAATCCTGAAGAAGCATGATTTAGGAAATGCATATGAGGTAGAGCTGCCGAGTGGGATCAATATTTCCCCTATTTTCAACATTCTTGATTTATTATAATATCACGAAGGTGGAATAGAGGATGGACCAATAGAAGTGCAGTGGAGTATTCTGGCATCTACTTCAATGGAGGAGATAGAAGAGATCTTGGATAGCCATGTGGGAAGAAGTACTCAGAACAAGCAATATGAAGAATATCTGGTAAAATGGAAAGGAAGGCCTATTGAAGATTCTTCTTGGTTGTCTAAAGCAGAGGTTGACCATTTGGGTTTTCCTCACACAAACATCTGAGACGTGACAGGGTCACTTCTCAAATTACCCTGGGTGTCTAATGCAGGAGCATCCAGTGGTGTAAGGGCAATCTTGCATCACCCAAAAAGAAGTTAATTCAAAATCATTGTAGTTGTTTTCATTTATTTCCATAATTAGTGTTTCTGGTTCCATAATATCCAGAATAATAATGTAGAACTTTTAGTTTTTCCAAAACTGCTAAAACTAGCGACCTGCCTATTTTGGAAAGTGTACCTGCTATTTTTAGAAAGTTTGCATTTGGGCATGTAATGAAGCAAAAACTTCCAGAAAGTTACATATAAGACCTTTGGCAAAGGAATCAGGCAAAGATCATTTGCTATTAAAGTTTTTGTTTTCCGAAAAGCCCCTAAAAATTTCTCGAACGAGATATAAGGCACTAAAACTTCTCATAACATCTCAAAACGTTGATGGAAATCCATTTAAAAATTTCTGGCCTGATAGTTCATATCGCAAGCTTTCTGGCACTTAAAACAATTCGTCAATCAGACACCCAGATGAAAAGTTATGCTTCCCAGAAGTTGACCTACTTTTGGAGGGAGTTGCAAATTTCAAAATTTAGCTAGAGGCCACCAAAAAGTGCTATTTATGACTATTTTGGGAACCTTGGGTAGTAGTAGAGTTAAGGGGGCTAGTGTAGAGTCAAGAATAGGTGGGAAAACAGAAACCCTAGCTGATTTGGGGTTACAAAAGGCTGAAGATTCTAGAGTCTTGAGGGTGGGAAAGCTGTAATGTGTTGCAGCCAGTAGAGGATTCATCCTGTGATTGTAATTGAGCTTCTGTAATATAATGAGTTGCCCAGTTCAATAAAAGAAAGTTCTATTTGCTATGTTCAATATCTGTTATTGTGTGTTTTGTGATTTACCCCCTTCATCATTATCATTTTTCTTTAAAAATATGGCTACATAATTGTAATGGTGAAAATGATATATTTATGTCTTTTTACTTATTTTTAAAGATCATCTTAATATCTTGATCTCGCATTCATCATCTTGGATTAGATTTGCAAGAACAAACATGATACAAGTCATTTCTATAGTTGCAAAACTAAACCTTGAACTTTTAAAATTTAAAATTTAAATCTTCATCTTACCGATGTTTGCACTAGTTGTTGTGAGCCAACCTATCATACATTTGTATTGATTTGTTTACATGTTATATTGTATTTAAAGATATTCATTCATTCACTTTAAAAATGGATCAAATGACTTGTTGCTTGCACTATGTATGCTAAAATATGTAACAAAATAAGAAATTATGCATCAAATCAATGCTCCTCTTTCATACTTTTCAAAAGGCTTGATGCAAATAGCTTGATTGAGGGTTGAATTATAGTTTTTTGGGTGATAGGATGGATGGTTGAGACTGAATGAGACAACATTAGGGCAAGAATGGAGGCTTCTTGGGCATGTCCTTGTGTAAATAGTTGAGATTAAAGATAAATGGATGGATAGGATTGAGTAAGAGGAATTAGGGCAAGGATGGAGGCTTCTAGGGCTTATCCTTATATGAATGGATAGGATTAATAGATGTAGTATGGAAATGAGTGGTGGAGATGTAAATTTAGTTTGACTTTGGTGGCAGTGTCTAGGTCAATGAATCTGAACAACATCTTAGCTAGTCATGTGATCTTTTTGGATTTTTAATTTATTTATTTGTGGATAGTAGATAACGATGTCCAATTAATTATGATAAATGAGGGATTTAGAATATGATTTAGGATTTTTAGATTAATTAATCAAATAATAAATTTATTTAATTAATTAATGGAGAGGGATGTATGAAAACTAAATTAATTAAATAAAGGATAATCCTAGGATGAATGTGATTTAGGATGGAATTAGGGTGGTGTTGCAAAGTGTCAAAAGGTGTCAAAAGTGATGTTAGATGTGTCATTAGTACATGGTCAATTTTAGGTGTCTATATTTTTCCCTCTTTGAGATTATGTTGAGATTAAAAAGAAGTAACATCATTTCAAAGAACATAAGGTATGTATGATTGGAAATGGATGCCCCATCCACTCAAAGGAGGAGCAATGAGGATGAATGATGTAGGGATGGGATGCCCCCTCAAGAGGATGGGTGGGTTTGAAGAACATGAGTATGTTCTTGAAATAGATGAAAGGATGTGATTGAAGGAATGGAGGAAAAATAGGGGATGAATGAAATGAGTGAATAATACGTCATGTTGTATTAGGTGAAAAACCATGGAGTTTGATATAGAACTAGACATTATGCACCAAGGTATAAAGACCAAGGTGATGATTTTCCATGTCCATAAAGGACTGACTCAAAATAAAAAGGTCACAAACAACACATGTCGTATGACACCATGATATGGAAGACCATGATGTCTTTGTGGTGGTATGCTGCAAGGACTGATAAAAATAAAAGGATGCCCTAGCACATCACAAGGCGTATGAAGACCATGGTGTAAATTGTGATGGGATAACCAAAAAACATAACACACAAAATAATAGATAAATGCCCCAACATATACCATTTAAGACACACCATGATATTAGGATCGTGGTGACCATGAGAGGGTATAATGTAGTGGTGAAAAAAAATAAAGACCAAAATCAATAACCAATCAACATTTAGGAGTGTACCTCTTTCCAAAATGTTGAAAAGGGATAGGATGATGAGGATGATGATGATAATGATGATGCCAGATATGGGAATGAGGTATCCCACAAAGGAAAAAATGAAACTAAAAACATCACGATGGAAAGGGGTCAATAGGTGTGTGTGATCGAAGTGGAAATAAGGTCTTTGGTTTAGCACTGAAGTACAATGTCTTGGGTGCCAAAGTTGCAAGTGTAAGACATTATATCATCATACTTGTGAGTGCATGAAGCTCAAAGAGAAGATGTATCTAGGACAGTGAGTATTTAATAGGAAAAACCTTTTTCAAAGCAAACCATCCACTACCCTCGACGTATGACAAGGGTGGTGACATGAGATAGATGGGATGGAAGACTAAGACATAAAATGAGAGGGGATGATATATAAAATAACAAAGTATGGCTCATACACATGGTTCCTGCAAGCAAGTTTTCACCATGGCACTTGTCCAAGGCACCACAAAAAGTGGTTTTCACCATAGGACAAATTATTTCTCTTTTTTTTTTATATTTTTGAATTTTGTGATTTTTTTGATTTTTAGCATTGGGACACTTTGAAAACTAAGCATGGAATCTTTTGAGATAGATGATGTTGAGAGGTTCATCCAACTCTTGACTATCTGTAGTAGCTAGCAGATAAGCACATGAACAATACCTAGAAATGACAACATAAGGAATAGCCAATTAGGATCAAATTTTTCTTTTGTGTCTTGATCTTGAAGATTCTTTTGATTTTCTTTTAGCAAAAGGCCACCAATCTCAAATTCATGAGCCTTGATTTTGTTATTGTAGCTTCTATGAAGACAATTTTGATAAGCTTGGAGATGAGTTAATTCTTGGAGGCACCGCTCATTTAGTTCTAACTCATGGTGGCATGTAACTTGATAGTACTCATCATCATATCATGAAAGGAAATGTGCAATTATGAGAGTTTAATCTCTATCAACAAGATATATTTAACACCATAATGAATATGGAGTGGCACCAGTGAGAGTGTGAATGTTAGTGTGTTGAGCTTAGAGGGCAGGATTGAGATGGAGGTGCCAACATCATTGATATTTTTCTTGAGAATTTTAAGCAAGGTTTAGTTTGTTTCCTTGGCTTCACCATTACCTTGGGGATGATAGGGAGTGGACCAATGGTGTTGGATATGAAAGAATTCACAAAGGGCGTAGACTTCATGACTTATGAAGGATTTACCATTTTTGGTGACAATGAAAGATGGGATACCATAGCGACAAATGATATGATAGAGAATAAACTTAGATATTTGGGTACCAATATTGAAGGTGAGGGGAATAGTTTCAACCCACTTAGTGAAGTACTGAATGGAAGAGATGATGAAATTATGACCACTAGATGAAGAGGGATGGATCTTGCTGACAAGATCGAGGCCCCAATGAGAAAAAGGCCAAGGAGTTGTGATGGGTTGTAATGCTTGTGATGGTGTATGAATAAGGTCTCCATGTTGTTGACAAGATAGGCTAGTATAAGTAAAATATAACAACATTTATTGTGATGGAATTTCAAAAAATTGATAACATAAATTTCTGCATTAAATAACTTATAAATTAATAAATAATAAAAAACATCTAATAAATTCTACAATTTCTTTTGAAAGTTATCATCTTGCCCATTGAACCTATAGGTCCAATTGCTAGTTATATTTATACAATACAAACTTGAGACGCAAGATTACATTTGTATGTTGAAGGCATTCTCTTAGAAAAGCAGATGACCTAACTTTGTAGATTGGTGATCTATATTTTCTGAGTACAATGCAAGATGATTCAAATGTCATTAATCGTTCAATTTTTCCAAATATTTTTATTTCACCATTGTTTTTTGCCATTCAATTTTTTGTTTGCGCTCATTTCATGTGGTACTTTATTTCCTCCCATGTATGTAACATGTCTGATAAGTTTCATCTACACAAGTAAGCACAAGTACTCAGTGAGCATTTGCCACTATCACATTATTATTGTGAGTTTGATGATTTTTAGTCATTTTAATTTTTAATTGATGAATCCTTATTATTATCAATGTAGTCATTATTATTTATAATTATTATTTTGATCAAGGAAACAATAAGAAGGGATCTCTAAACCAACAACTAGATCTACATGAAAATAATCTCCAACCCCACAATTAGATGCACATAACATCCATAAGGCCTCTAACTCAATTGTAAGATACATATAGAACATTTTATTAAAAAAATAAATTGAACATCTCTAAATAATGTTAATTACATACACCCAATTTATTATGACATGATTTACTAAAAACATTAAAATAAAATAAAAACTTAAAATTAAAATATATACAATTTTTTTTAAAAGATAAAATACATATTTTTAAAAATTATCAAATATTAAGATAAATATTATATCAATATAAGTAAGTTATTTAGATTTAAAAATATATAAGTTTTTTGCGTAAATAAAGCTAATAAAGTATGTAATATAATTAGATTAACTTAAGAAATTGTTTTAGAAGGTAAAAGTATTTAGTTTCATTTGTGGTAGGAAGATGTTATGTTATAATTACAATTATTAAATCTAGAACTATGACACCCTGACAAACTAAAAGATGACACGTGTTTGGTCCAAGTTTAATTCTACACCTACAATTTTGATCTATGCATCTACACTAGTAACCCTTTTTCTATAGTATTGATTATAAATGTGGCCTTGAAGTTTGGGCTCCAAGTGCCACCCATTAGATTTAGGTTGACAAAGTGGACCATTTGATTTCTCTATAAGTAGAGTAGGTTTCATGTTATAAAGATTCATTACTTCTTGCCAAGAAAATGATGGGTAAAGTCCTTTCTAGCTAATGCATCAACAAGGACCTTAACAAAAGTTGATATGTAGGTATGGTAAATACCATATAGCATAGAATTAATTTTTCCAAATGATGTTTAGTGTTAATCTATGTTGCATTGTACATCTAATCTTGATACTGATATAATTTTTTGATTGTAGAAATGGACCCTTCTTTCTATCTCTCTCTCTCTCTCTCTATTTGCTCCTTCTCCCTCTCCCTCAATGTTAATTTTGCCACCAACATTTACAACTACAACATCTAACATGTCATTCACACTTGTACTAATTGGTAAGTTGGAATTTGTACACAAGAGAGTGCTAAGGAAGGAAGGCACTTGGAAATTGTAGAGAACATGTCATTTTTTATTGAATATGCACCAAGTTACAAAATGTTTGTTGGATTGACTCCCTCATGATTGACCTAGTGTATCTTCTTTCTCACTTCATATGTTTGCATATTTTTCCCACCTTCGAGAGTCTTATATTACACTATGCCATTGTTTTCCTATTACCCATACTTGCTTTGCTTTAGTTTCACATACAACCTTGGGAATATGCAGATACTATTTTGGTTATATGTTCTTGAATGTTGATACCCTTTGAGATTAGGTCCTCTAAAGGCCCATACAACCTCACACCCTTCTAATGACTTTCATGTGTTCATAATCACATGCTATGACTTTTATATGTGTCGATTCTTCATTAAGAAATTATTAAATTATTTCTATGATAATATTATATTATAAAATTGTATATGCCACTAGATTAAGTTTCATTCATAGTTCAATAATTAGATAGAGGTTTTAATTTGTTTATTATTTTTACTTTCTTCAAAACTTATATTTCAAATCTTTGCTTCATTAATTATGTCAAAAGATTATTAGAGTAAAAAGTAAATTAGAAATATAAAAACATAGAGACATAGTTTATTTTTCTTCTTCATCCTAGGAGGATTTCTCCTTAGAGCTCTTTTAGGAACCCTTTGTTCTTTTCAAAGTGAGTTCAAAAAATTTCAACTTATGAAAGATGGCTCCTCTTAACATTGAGAGAGAGAGAGAGAGAGAGAGAGAGAGAGAGAGAGAGAGAGAGAGAGAGAGAGAGAGAGAGAGAGAGAGAGAGAGAGAGAGAGAGAGAGAGAGAGAGAGATACTATCTATATTGAAATTCACTCAAAACTCCATTCATTATAATATATTAAGTATTTATATATTTGTTATTTGATTATCTTTTTATTTTATATAGAATCTATATTAAGTTAAATAACAAATATATATAAATATTACATATAAAATATTTAATTAACTATAATATTAAATATATATAATATTGTGTGTTAAAATGTATGTAAACATTAAATATTAAATATTAAAATGGGAGCTCTATAATAGGGTATGGAATCTAGCATAATAAAGGGGATTTTGTTAGATGATATAGATGCAAAGTTTCCTTGGCAGACATGTATGCACAATGTGGAACCATAAACATGGTTGTGTGTGTGTGTGTTTCTCTCTATCTCCCTCTCCCTCTCCCTCTTTATCTCTCTCCCTCTCTCTAAATTTCTCCTCTCTCTTTATTCTCTGTCTCTATCTATTTTCTGCCTCTATGTGTGACTTAATTTATATAACAATTTGTATATTTATATGTATAATATAATATTATAAATTTGAGTATTTAGATTAAACATATTATATATTAAATATTTATATTTATTTATAATTTAATTATATTTATTGTTATATAGTATATTCTATAATGTAAATTATTTAATATATTTTTAGAATAATATTGTGTTACATGATGATCTCATGTTGTTTGCTAATTTTTATGTTATTGATTTTATGTCCTTAAATCTGATTTTAGTATTTGACAATTAAGCACATTTGGTTGAATAGTTTTTCAATGAACACTTAATTCTTGATTTCATATTTGTATACAAATTTCATATTTCCATATTGTAGTAATTTACCTTTCATTTCCCAGCATTAATTAGTATAATTAGAGCTTTATCAACTTTGGTTCCTATGGTTGAAAGGGTTTTTAGGATGTAGTCCAAGAGTTCTAGTTAATTTTGCTCCATAGATTTGAGTGTGAAGCCATGGATACATTCATTTGTTTCCTTGTGGATTGTGGAGTTGGTCTTTCCATGACCTAAAAGCTCTTGGATAGTGTGGTTCCTCCTTTATACAACTTGGCACATGTTAGTGTTGATACAAGGACATGGTTTGGTTTGCAGGTTCTCTCCTCTGAAGTATATTGTCTTCTTCTTGAAGGTTCTTATGTCGATGGAGTTGAGGTTTGTATTGAGCCAAGTGTTTCTTTTTGTACTTCATTGTTTTAGGCAAGAGTTTGGTAGCTCCTTGATCTCTTTCTTCATTTGTGTGGAGGTCCTAGGAGAGTTAATGAGATATGTTTTAAAATGATGCATTTTGCATATCATTGTATGTTTCCTTGACACTATGTGAATTCTATAGGTGGACTTGTTAATGCCTTGATCAAGCTCTCAAATTTGACATTACTCATACAATGGGAGTTTAATAATACACCTCTCTTGAATAGGTTACATGTTTCTATAGTGTTGAGATTCTTTAGAGGTTTGTGTCATTACCATGGAGATTTAATTATGTAGTCCTATGATGGATATATATGGACTTAGTCTCAGATTTGGATTGATATGTTGATGGCATGGCATTCTACTTGTGTTGGAGCTATGGATAAACTAGACAAGTTAGCAACTTTCTATGGTTTCTATTCTAGCTAGTATGAGTGTGGTGGCCATTGAAAGCCATTTTTTACCATCTAAATTTTGGTACTTGTGTTCATGTATGGATCGGTACAAGTTTTAACGATGGTTGGTATGTTTCACCTTAGCACGATCCTTCTCCTATCATGGTTTCAAATGATAGAATATGAGAGGAGTTATTTCTTGAGATGGTGGTTACCTTAGTTTCTATTGTAAGTATCTTGTTTGAGCATAAGAACATGTTGAAGAAATAGGTGGTACATGGTTGTGATATGATATTATATGTCTAGTATAATAGATTGATAGCATTTTTACAGTAAATTTGTTAAGACCGACTTAGAAGCAGGGTATGTTGTGGTTGGGCATTGTTATTATATTTCTAAACTTGTGTATCAAGACCAACTCAGGGGCAGGGTATGCTAGGGATTGGCATTGATTTTATATACTTGAAAACTTATGTGCTAAGACAACCTTAGGGGTAGGGTATTCAGGGAGTTTGGTGATAATATATTTCTAAACTTGTGTATTGACTTATAGGTTATGTTTCTATTATTATTTTATGGTCATGTAAGATGAGTCAAGCAAGAGGTAGTAGTGTTGTGAATGGATGACCCACATTTATGTGATTAATAATTAAATGCTTTGGCCAAAGTGATGCTATAGTTGTATGCATTGTCAATTCATTGTATTCATAGGTTGCATATAGTTGGAAGTCATGATTAGCTAGAGGGTATCTAGGGATTGCATGACTAACCGTATGTGATGAATGAGTACAAATTTTGCATTTGGTTCTCAAATTTGGTTATGGTTTTAGTAGAGATGCTATCATCTGCCACCCTCATTGAAGGGTCAGGCCACTTCTAGTGGGAAGATGAGTGAGGGATTGCTTAGTCTGTGGTTGGAGGTAAAATGTTTAGATGATGATCTCCCTCCATACATCTTGAAAACCATATTGCTTGCACTTGGTCAAGATGAGCATGAACATCATATTACTATTGATAATAAATTATGAAGCCAAGATATATATATATATATATATATATATATATATATATATATATATATATATGATGTACACTAGTAGATTGATAAGATAACAATCCTCATTTGGATTTGCATCTTATTATTTTACCTGTAAACTTCAATCATGGTGTTCTATGAACTAATGTAAGATTGGCATCTATATTATGAATTATGAAATCTATATTTTTATTTGAAAATTTTGATTTTATATCCTTTTGAGATAATTTCTAGTATAATACTTGTTTAAATAGTATTTATTTTGGGTGGTTCTTTACATATTAGAAACTTAGTATAGATGAGAGACCCTAATGAGTCTCTTATCATGTAGCCTTCTTTTGAGGTCCCTTGATTGCCAGGAGAGGAAATATAAAAGTTCAATTTAAAGAAACCAAGAGGACAAGGAGAGCATTTTGCATTTTCTTATAAAGAGATGATACATTGAACCCAAACAACCCTATCAACAAGGGGGCCATAAATTCTCAAATTTATCTCACATCTCTCTATTCCATGAAGAAAATGATTCTTATTTTTGAGACCGTTCATGAAGTCTAACCATAACAATCTTTGAAATAGTCATACATATGATCTAACAAGGATTTTTTCCGCTAAAATTGCTTTATCTTGAAATATCATTCAATTTCTCTCTTTCCAAATGTGCTAGATTAAGAAAAAAGGGAAAACCAATAATATACAACAATACATAGCTTTGTGTTATAGAATTGACCAAATTTAGAAATCTAAAGTAAGTCCTTTGAAATAGAATGAAATGAATTGAGACACATGCATTGGCGTCACCGAGATTTGACCACAAAGGAGTAATAAATCAATAAATAGTTAACTAGTTCCTCTTCTTGGCAATACATGGGGCATCTAGAGGGAGCCACAATCCCAATAATTTTTAATCAATCTCCTATTAAAATTATATGAGTTAGGGCATACTGTGCAAAGTTCTTGACCTTAAAAGGACACACTTTATTCCAACACATAGAGAAGGGACAATTTGACTTCTTTAGCTATTATAAGGAAACCAAGTATCTGAACTAAGTAGACGAGGATCTAGTTTAGAGTTGGCCCGACAAATCGCATCATTATCCTCACCAATAAGAAATAATAAAAAATTATTTGGTGTCAAACTTAAATCTTTCAATATAATTTATTAGTCTTCAAGGATTAGCATAGAGGAATGATCCTCCCAAGAGAACCTCACTAAGTCATAAGTCTACCATTAAAGAGTAAAATGGATCCTTAGCTTCTATCCCCAATAAATCCTTATGTACTCTAGGGCATTGCTTAAATACATTTCTTTGATAAAGGTCACTAATGATTCCAAGAGTCCTCCTAGATGTTAGCTTGTCTATCACTTCCAATTTCCCAAGTAAAATGATTAGCAATAATCATCAAATAAATTTATAAAACTATTTTTATAAATATTATAAAAATATATATTAATTTTGTTTAAAAACTCATAAATAAAAAAGTAAACATCACATATTAAACCATTCTCATCCAATTATAATTTTAAATACATAAATCTTTTAATCTTGCCATCTTTATGCACGTTTTTACTGTTAATCTTTTAGAAAAAGGCCATCTTATAATAATAAAAACTAGATTAAACATTAAAATAATAATAATACACTAGACACGAAAGGCCTATGCATAGTGTGATGCAACCAAGACACAAAAACATTCACAGGTCACCCTTTATACACGGTTAATACCGTGAGAGCATATACGGGTATTTTTATTATTTATGATTTTGCACCCCTAATACCTTAAAACTAGACTTTGGCAATACAGAACATAATGAACTTGAATAGATAAGCTCAAGATTCGAACCATCGGGGCACAAATTTGCTTGATCTTTTTGGCCAAATAGGTCAAGCCTTCATAATCTCTTATTACGGATGGAAGGAAACAAAAACTTCAAAATCTTATCAACCCACTTGAAGTTTTTCTTTCTCCATCCCTCTCTCGCTGCAAGCAATAACATTACACAGGAAAAACCTGCTACATGTGACAATCCTAGTCCAATCTCATACCATGGTATTTGATTTCTATAAACTTCTTTTCTATCTTGCATTCCATTTATAGAAGGAAGGGGAGGAGCAAATTTTGGCCCAGAACATTTCTTTGGAAGTGGACATCCCTCCAAATATGGATTTCCGGAATATGATGTGTTTTCAAATGTGATCATCTGTCCTCCTTGCGGTATGCTGCCTGAGAGGTTGTTGTTGGACAAATTTAAGCCTGCCAATGAAGTCAAAGATTGAAATTCTGCAGGAATTTTTCCAGAAAATCTGTTTGTAGAAAGGTCTAATGACTCCAGTTGACCCATTTCCCCCAAACTGGGTGGAATAATTCCACTGAGATTGTTCATTGATAGATTAAGAAACCTCAAGCCCTTCAACTTTCCAAAATCAAAAGGAACATGTCCATTCAATTGATTGTTGGAGAGATCTATGACTGTAAGTGTGGAAAGAATATATGAGTAGTGCAGCTCTAAACCTTTCACAGTCATGTTCAATTCATCGTGAGTCAGAACTTCAAATATATTTATCTCAAAAGGGCCAAGCTCAGAATATGACCTAATGCCGTTGTTTCTTACAAATACATGAAAAGGGTTCAACAAAGCAGATAACATATGGCCATCTTCACTTGCTACACTCATTGCTCGTAGAGATGCAATGTTATGTGGAATAAAGCCTGATATCTTGTTAGACGAAAGGTCTAAGATCTGGAGCTGCTTCAGTTGGACAATTTCTGAAGGAATGCTGCCGCTGAAACGATTACCTCTCATCATCAACACTTTAAGGGCTGATAGATTTCCAACTGACCGTGGAATATCCCCAGCAAATTCGTTGTGCCCCATATCTAATACTTGTAAGGTCTTACAATTGCTGATTGAGGGAGGGAAGGCTCCACTTAGCTTATTATTTCTTACAATTAAAGAGGAGGAGCATAGCCCATGGGGTATGCTTCCCTCCAAACTATTATCCCCTAAATTCAAGACTTGAATTACCTTATAGTTGGCAAAGCATGGAGGAATGTTTCCATTCAATTTGTTGTTTGACAGATCTAACTTTACAAGATGAGTTAAATTGCACAAGCTTTGAGGTATAGTGCGAATTAGAGCATTGTCATTAGCCATCAAGAGCTGTAGATATGGAGGCCACAGAGATGGCACGTGTCCAGTCAATGCATTCCTAGACACATCCAATAATGTCATCCAATGAACTGATCTATTTGGGATAATAAGGCTGCCATGCAAATGATTTCCTGAAAGGTTTAACAGATACAACTGAGCATTGTTCTCCCATGACCAGGAGGGAATTTCTCCAACCATATTGTCATAAGTCGATTCCAGTCTCTCTAATTAATATTGAGTGATAAGCCACTCGGGAATTCGACCACCAATACTACATGAGATTAGATGTAAGCCTCCTAACTGAAACTGGGGAATCCAAGTTGTGCTAATATTCAGTACGCAATTTGTGACAAGCAAAAACTGTAATCCTGCAAGGTTATCAAACAAAGTATCTGAAATGGTAATGTGGGAGAGCCAGAGAATCTTAAGAGAGGATGGCAATGCCAGCTGCGAAGAAGTAGTGGGCTCATGGACTGAAAAATTAAGAGCATAGAACTGCTCAAGGGAGGAAAGACCGGTAAGCTTGTTGGATAATTGCTGGCACTGTGCCAGATTTGCAGTTTCTATTTTAGAATTTCTATTTTCTTAGTTAGTTTCAGTTAGATGTTTTTAGGAATTTGCCAACTTTTGTGTTGCATGATGATGCATATAAATCATGCTATCTTTGGTTTATTATTTCTGTTTTTCTATAGAGTTTCCTTTCTTACAAATATATATACAATGTAATAAAGAGCTGTAGCTCTCTAGTTTTTCAACAGCAATAAAATAATTTATTCTCTGTGTCTGCATATATCTTTGTATGGTTATTTTGTTTGTTCATTTTAAATCTGTTGTTATAGTGTTTGTTTAAAAATCTTCATTTGGTATAGAGTAGGTTAATTTGTTACAAAATTTATCATGTCAAAGTCTAACTCTTTGCCAATCCCAGAATTTAATGGATCTGATTATGATTATTGGTGCATCAAGATAACAACTTTTTTGATAGGAAAAGATTTATGGGAAATTGTAGAAATAGGATATGAAGAGCTAGCTGATTGGAATGTTCTTGCAGCCAATGATAGAACAGCTAAGAAGGAAGCTAAGAAAAAGAATGCACAAGCTTTATTTCACATCCAAATAGCTCTTGATAAGAGCCTATTTCCAAGAATTGCAGGTGCACAGACAGCTAAAGATGCCTAGAAGGCTCTAAAAGAAGCTTACCAAGGTAGTGATCAAGTCAAAGTTGTGAAGTTGCAGACATTAAAAAGAGAATTTGAGAATTTGAAGATGCAAGAAAGTGAAAATGTGAGTGATTATTGTGTAAGAGTAAACGATGTGGTTAATAAAATGGCTACTCTTGGAGAAACTATGGACAATGAAGTTGTGATCAAAAAGATGTTGAGGTCTCTCACACCAAGGTGGAACAATGTTGCCATCATCATTGAAGAAAGCAAGGATTTGACTTCTCTTTAGTTTGATCACCTTGTTGGATCTCTCATGTCTCATGAAGAAAGATTGAGAGATTCATCTGGAGAAAGTAATGAGAAGGCTTTTTCTTCCAAATTACAAATTACAAAGAATGAAAATGCTAACACAAGCACAAAAAATAATCAAGGCCAAGGTAGAGGTCAAAATCAGAATTCTTCAAGAGGAAACAGAGGAGGAAGAGGTGGTCCAAGAGGAAGAGGCAAAAGCATATTTGATAAAAGAAATGTTCAATGTTATCACTGCAATAGGTATGGTCACTTTGAAAGGGAATGTAGATTAAAAGAAGGTAATAACAATAGAAGTGCTAATTTTGCTAATGAGAAGAGGCTTCTCCTAGTAATTTATTCTTATCATATGACAAAGCTGAAAATAGTTCTAAAGAAGTTTGGTATTTAGATTTAGGTTGTTCTAACCACATGTCAAGAAATAATGAGATTTTTTCTACAATGGATAAAAGTTTCAAATCTAAAATTAAGCTTGGTGATGACAAGTCCTTGAGGTTGCAGCTAAAGGAGCTATGGACGTGAATACAAAAGAAGGTAAGAAATGTGTGACTGATATTTATTACACTCCACAATTAAAACATAATTTATTGAGTGTTGGGCAGTTGTGTGAGAAAAATTATAAGGTGGTATTTGAAAATCAGCAATGTACAATTTATGATAAAAATCAAGGCAATAGGGTGGTTACAGTAGTGCCTATGTCAAAGAATAGGATGTTCCCATTGAAGTTTGGTGAACATAGCAGCCATCTTGCCAATCTGGCATATGAGGATGGACATTTGAATTTTCATAGTTTGATGTTTCTCACGTCAAAAGCTTTGGTTTATGGTTTGCCTAAGGTTCAGGAACACAAGGAAGTTTGTGAAGGCTGTGCTAAAGGAAAACATGCAAGAGAGTCATTTCCAAAAGGCAATGCATGGAGGGCCATTACCCCCTTCAACTGGTTCACTCAGATATTTGTGGTCCGGTCCTATGCAGACAAAGAGTTTGGGTAAGTCATCATATTTCATTACTTTTATTGATGATTACTCACGCAAGTGTTGGGTTTATTTTTTGAAGACCAAGGATGAAGCCTTTGATACATTCAAAAGGTTTAAAGCCCTTGTGGAAAATAAAAAGGGTTGTAAGATCAAATGCTTAAGGACAGATCGTGGAGGAGAATTTTGCTCAAGAGATTTTAGGAATTATTGTGATGTGAATGGCATCAAAAGGCAACTCACCACTGCTTACACACCTCAACAACAAAACGGGGTAGCTGAAAGGAAAAATCGTACAGTGGTGGAAATGGCAAGGAGTATGCTACATACCAAAGGATTAAAGGATTAGACAATTTTTTTTGGGGTGATGCATTTGCTACAGCAGTGTACATTCTCAATCGGAGTCCTACTAGAGCACTTGACATGATGACTCCTTATGAAGCTTGGTATGAAAAAAAGCCTAATGTTAATCATTTTAGAGTTTTTGGTTGTTTAGCCTATGTTCATGTGGCTGATCCAAAGAGACAAAAATTAGATCCCAAAAGTGAGTCATGTATTTTTGTTGGATATAGTGAGCAAAGTAAGGCTTTCAGGTTGTATAACCCTCGCACTAATAGCATTCTTGTTTCAAGAGATGTGATTTTTGATGAAGGGGGAGTTTATGGTCATCAAAAAGACCATGTTCAGAAGTCTAAATCTGATTTGAATGGTGGTATTATTGCTAATATTGATCATGAGTAGCCAGCTAATACTTCAATTCCAAGTGCTATACATCCACCACATAGCCCCTCATCTAGTTCTTCAGTTTCAAGTACAAGTCCAAATTCAAGTCCAAGTCCTACAAGGAAGGTAAGAAGCTTAAGTGATATCTATCAAAGAAGTACAATCCAAGCACATGAAGAGAATCCTATAGGTGAAACAATAAATCTTGCTTTATTCTCACAATCTTTTTTTGAACCATCAAGTTATGAAGATGCATGTGTTAATGAAGTTTGGGTGCAAGCAATGCAAGAAGAGATGGATGCTATTCATAGGAATGGTACTTGGGAGCTTACAGAGCTTCCTCAAGAAAAAGATTGGCACTTAATGGGTCTACAAGACTAAGTACCATAGTGATGGGAGTGTTGAAAGACACAAAGCAAGATTAGTTGCTAAAGGCTTCACACAGAGGTATGGCATTGATTATGAAGAAACATTTGCACCGGTAGCACGACAAGAGACTATTAGAATGTTGATTTCCCTTGCAGCCCAAAAGAAATAGAGCATTCATCACATGGATGTGAAAAGTGCATTCCTGAATGGGTACTTAGATGAGGAAATTTATGTGGAACAGCCACAAGGTTTTGAGGTGCAAGGAAAAGAACATCATGTCTACAAACTGAAGAAGGCCTTGTATGGCCTTAAGCAAGCACCAAGAGCTTGGTATGCTAGGATTGATGGGTATTTTCAGCAAAATGGCTTCAAGAGAAGTAAGAGTGAGCCTACCCTCTACTACAAACAAGAAGGTAATGATATCCTTATTGTGAGTTTGTATGTTGATAATTTATTGTATATGGGCAGTAGTTCTAAGATGAAGGATGAATTCAACCATGCTATGACGAATGAGTTTGAAATGAAAGATTTAGGCCTTATGCAATATTTTCTAGGCATGGAGGTTTATCGAAGTAAGGATGGAATTTTCCTTTGTCAAACAAAATATGCCAAGGATATGTTGAAGAAGTTTGATATGGTTGATTGTAAACCAGCCTCCACTCCAATTTCTCATGGAGTTGTGTTGTGTAAAGAGGATGGTGCTGAAAGAGTTAATGGGACAGCTTATAGAAGTGTTGTTGGCAGTCTAATGTTTCTAACCCACACAAGGCCTGATATTGCTTATGCAGTTTCTCTTGTTTCAAGGTATATGATAGAACTCTCTGAATTACATATGCAGTTTGCTAAAAGAATTTTGAGGTATGTGAAAGGAACTCTTGCTTTTGGCATTCATTACTACAGTGCTAAAGGATTTACTCTAGTTAGTTTCAGTGATTCTGATTGGGGAGGTACTGTGGATGACCGGTAATTGTTTTACTTTTGGTTCTGGTTTGGTTTCTTGGAGTTCAAAGAAACAAAGCATAGTTTCTCTTTCTTCTATAGAGGCAGAATATGTTGCAGTCACCTATGCAGGTACTCAAGCATTATGACTCAAAAAAATTCTTGAAGAGATTGGAGAAAAACAAGTTCAACCTACAGTTCTTTTTTGTGATAATATGAGCACAATCAAATTGGCAAAAAATCCCGTGCATCATAGTAGAATTAAACACTTTGATCTGAAATATCATTTTATCAGAGATTTGGTGCAAAAGAAAGAAGTAGAACTCAAGTATATCAAGACTATAGAACAACTTGCAGACATTTTCACGAAGGAAGTTGCAAAGGTTCAGTTTTTGATGCTTCGAGATCGTATTGTGACTCCTCTCTGCATCAAGGGGGAGTATGTTGGATAATTGCTGGCACTGTGCCAGATTTGCAGTTTCTATTTTAGAATTTCTATTTTCTTAGTTAGTTTCAGTTAGATGCTTTTAGGAATTTGCCAACTTTTGTGTTGCATGATGATGCATGTAAATCATGCTATCTTTGGTTTATTATTTCTGTTTTTCTATAGAGTTTCCTTTCTTGCAAATATATATATACAATGTAATAAAGAGCTGTAGCTCTCTAGTTTTTCAACAGCAATTAAATAATTTATTCTCTCTGTCTGCATATATCTTTGTATGGTTATTTTATTTATTCATTTTAAATCTGTTGTTATATTGTTTGTTTAAAAATCTTCAAAGCTGAAGGCTCGCGTGGAATTGGTTTAAGCCAATAGCCAAGAACTTAAGCAAGGAGAGACTTTGTAGACACGGTGGCAATATTCCACCGAGTTGGTTATAGCCTACATGTATATAGCTAAGATTGGTGAGCTGACAAATCACAGGGGGAACTATTCCACTCAAGCTATTGTATCGTATATCCAGAGAATGAAGATGAGAGAGATTTCCCAAACAGGAAGGAATAGTACCAGTAAGACCAATGCTCCTCAAGGTGAGGTATTTCAGGAAAGGAAGGTTGCACAAACTGCCACATATGACTCCACTCTGCACGCTCTGCTCTGCATGGTTGGTGTCAGCACTCACATTCACCCGCTCTACATGGTTGGTGAGATTATTGCATGATATGCCCTCCCACGTGGAGCAACAGTCACTTCCATTAACCCATGAACTCAGAATGCCATCAGAGAGGTTCAAGGCTGCTTTGAAGGAAAGAAGAGCTTGGGATTCCTGGGTATGACAATGGAATAAAGCAATACATGGGTTTGTAAAAAGGATAATAAAAAGTGCACTGATAAAGGCAATGTTAAACAGAGCAACAACCATTGCTTGAATGAAATCGCAGAGGACAAAGAATCTGACTTTGAGAGGCATATTTATAAGACAACCTCCTCGGCAGTTTGACTGCAACATTAGCAGCATCATTCTACTGTAAAGAGAAAAAAATGCTATAGTCAATGCACTCACTGTTTATGGGCAGTGACAGAAAGAAAAGTGCTAATAAATAGAGGCAGTTGGTGGCATTGATTAAACAAATACCTTTATAGTTAGATTATCAATTGATAACAAACCGTCAAGACTTTCTAAACTTAAATAGTCAAAAATTTAATATAAATAGCTATCAGTATTATAAACTGTTTGACTCCTGTTTGTATGTAATTAGTTAAAAAATCCATAGTGATCTTTTACAGAGAATGCAGGGATGTATGATTTTTTATGTATGAGAAAAAATAAAAAATAGGACATTTTATATAAATGTTTTGCATAAATACACAAAAAATATTATTTTTCTTTAAAAATATGGTTACATATAAATTGTAAAGCTGAAAATGATATATATTAATGTTGTTTTATTTATTTTTTAGGTTATTTTTTATTAGAGTGTTTCAAATGTAATAATTAATTTAAAAGTAATATATTGTTGTGTGAATTCAACTTGTGACATCACTATAGCATGATCTTATTATCTCTCATTTTTAAAGATCCATCTTAATATATTGATACCACAATCATCATCTTGGATTAGATTTACAGGCCCAAGTCATTTCTATAGTTGCAAATCTAAACCTTGAACTTTTAAAATTCAAAATTCAAGTTTTCATCTTACCAATGTTTCCACTAGCTATTGTGCACTCACCTACCATATATTTGTATTGATTTTTTTACATGTTATTGTATTTAAAGATACTGCTTCATTCACTTTGAAAATGGATCAATGACTACTTGTTGCTTGTACAACTTGTCCTAATTTTCTTGAGAAATACAAAGATCCCATTTTTGCAGTCCTAGTAGTTTTGAAATGCTTTGATTTTGTTCTTCTACATGTGGTCATTTTAGCCTTTTAAGATGCATTTCATGCCATTGTTGACTATATGTTTAAAGTAATATTTCTATGCCTGTGTAGATCCATGTATATGTTAGGTCTGGTTTAAGTCACATTGTTCATATTAGTTTTGGTTTTGGGTTTCTTTACTTCTCCATAGCTAGTTCTCTTATTTATAATGTTAAATTTTTCTTTGGTGTTGTCATGTTTTATTTTCAAGGTGGGATTTCTTATTTTAGTTTTGAGTATGGCCAGAGCCTTTATTTGAGCTTATGTTTCTGTTCTAATTTCAATGTTGGCCTACTATCATTTGTCTTTGAATACTTAAATGCTTTCTTTAATGTGTGCAAGTCATTATCAACTAGTTCTAATGGCAATTTACCATTGCAAGTGATTCATTTTCAATAGCCTACAATATTGTACTTTATTGTTATAAATAATGGGCTACATGTTGATTTTTTCATCTTAGCAAAATGGCTAAAGCCTATAGGAAGCAATTTTGGTTCTCCCTATTTTTCCCTCAACTATTGATCTTCCTAAATGATAAACATGAATGTTAGATCTTGTCATCATCTAACTATCATCACATGACTTCAAAAACATAATGAAAAGATTTTAAATATCGTAAGAGCCATCAGTGGACTCAAGATTCTAGAATCACTTGCAAAACCAAAAATACCTTCCACGAGAGAGAGACAAGAGGTTAAATTGCTTGATTATGGATTCAATAATGATATTATGATAATAAATTACATGAGAGACCTTGCTTAAATAAGCAAGGTGAAAAGCCCTAAGTAAGCTTAATAAAGTGTAAATAAATAAATAACTACACCAACAGTCCCTCTTAAGTGCAAGTTAGGGAGAATGAGAAAATATGCAAATGATGCAAAGATTGTAACTAACTACAAGGCCTAATGAGGTACCCATGTACAAAACATCCCTTAGAAATGGAGAAAATGAGAAAAACACATAGGAAAAAACCCCTCTCCAAAAGAGAAAAAACATAAAAAAAAGTGATGGAAAAAGTGATGGATGGAGGACTTAATATGACCTCCAAAGGAATACATCCAACACTAATATACAATCCAAGACCCCCATAGGAGGGAAAGAGTGAGAATATAGATCACCCATAAAGAAGTAGCTCTTGTGCCAATGGTGAATGCATGAAAATGAATCTTGAAGAGAGCCTAATACTAGCAAACAACATTTCTCCCCTTAGGAAGAAACAAATCCAATGGCATATCTAGAAGAAAGTCCATCTTCAAGAAAATAAATGGGGGAAGAAGTCTCATGATGTGTGCCTTAGAAAACTTCTCAAATCTCCACATGTCATAATCAAAGGATGTCACAATTGAATGAGGTGTAAACAATCCAAAACCTTATGTAGACTTATGAAGGACAATCTCCAGGGACAAAAATGATGAGATAATAGTTGTGTTGTAACTATCATCGAAGAGGAAATGAATATCCTCAAGTGTGCCCTCTAGATGTGCAATATGAGACTCATGAAACAAATTTGATATACCTATCAAGAGGTCATCCCACAAAGCTAAATCTGAAAGACTAGAATGGTCGTACTCAAGTAAACTAGAGGAACCCATAGCAATGTTAATCTCTAAAGAATTAGGAGGTGGAGGAGATGGAAGCTCAACACAAGATCTAAGAACAATAAGGTTCAAATGACTAAACTTATCCTTAGAAATATGATTCACACTTGATGCATGAATGTGAATATCAATCAATGGAACTACAACATCAAGAAGAGAACCATAGTAAAAGGAGTATAAACAATATGCATGATCAACCATTCCAATATAAATAATCTCTCTACCCTACAAGTCCCTAATGATCATTGAATCAGGTGTGAACTCAATAGTCTTTCATATGCTACTATGTGCAATCTAATAGATGGAATGAGATTGGTTGACAAGGAAGGAACACAAAACTTACATCATGAAAAGTTCCTTCTCCCATGTCAATAGATCCTTTCCCACAAATGTGCATATATATGTGTTATTCTCCATCAAAGTGTGTGGTGAAGTACAAGGCTTAAAAGAAGACAACATACCATGGCAATGAATCCACATGATGTGAGGCTCTAGAATCAAGAAGTCATCTCCTTGATTCAGGACTTGTAGATGCCAAGAGTGTTTTTCCTATCCTATTTTCTACTCCATCTATCCCTAACTATGTAGATGATGATGGTGTCAAAGAGGAGGATGGAATAAATGACATTGATAAAGTCAATTGGATATTGTGCTCTTGAAGAAGATGTGTCAACTTATCAATCTTTATTTCATAACACTTATGCTCATCATGTCCCTATTTTTTGCAATATGCACATTTGGGTCTCTCCTTCTTAGATGATTCCCCTTTAGAAGAGGAAGAGAACACAGGGGTATTATGTTATGATTCCTTGGATTGATTATTATTCTTGAAATCCTTATTTTTCTATTTCTTTCCTTTGCTATTTGAATCCTTTTGTTCTTATTTCTTTGATTAGCAATAAGAGCATGTGGTTTTCATGACTTCAAAGTACCCTTTTGTACTAAGTTTTCCTACTCCCTAGTTAGTGATGTAGAAAAATCACCAAGTGAAGGCATCTTGAATGTAGTACCAAGAGCATCCATAATAGCATAGAATGTACAAACAAAAACTAAATAATTAGGACCAAGTTTGGAAAGGATGGAAAAAATCAACTAGATGTCCTCTTTCTAAATACCACAATGTTTTAATTTCAATTCGAGTAATTTGAGCATAGTGAAGAAGTCCTGGATGTTGTCAAAGTCTAGAGGATTCAAACTAATGAGTTCATTCTCTAACTAAAAACTTATCAAAGTATCCTTCTTACCAAATAGATTCTCTAATTTAATCTAGATCTAATTTGGTATTGTGCAAGACTAAACATGAAAAAGATCAAAAGAAATTGATTGGCATTATGTCCTGTAGGCTTCATCACATATGTTATACAAATTTATATTTTCTACAACACCTATTGGTTCGATTTTTGTACCCATTTTAACCCAATATAACCTAAAATTCTTTAGATATATCTCTATTTATTTTTTCACCCATGATAATTATATGGGGTGAGTGGAGCAATTTTGGGTTGACCAATGATGTATATACAACAATATAAAAAAATAAAAGAGAAACAATAATAGACCCCTCATAATACAAGAAAATAACCCCTTTGTTCAAGAAAAGTTTCCACTTGTATGCACTTTTCCTAAGAACCAAGATAAAAATAAAGATCTAATTTCAAACAAATATTTACTTACTTGGTGAGTTATTTTGGTGAAAATAAGTGGCTAGATGTGTAGAACATGGAACCAATTTTCTAACACCTATAATTTTGTAAAATTTTGACACCATATGTTAAGATACATGTTTGCTTTTGTAAAAGTGCTCCAACACGACCTCCAAAGCAAAAAGTTAGGCCCCCAAGTATAGGCCTTGGTCACACACATGACTAAGCATTAGGGGCCAAGTGGCTAGTAACTTGTAGTCAAGGCCCTAGTCACCCACATGACTAGGGGTTGGCTACTTAATGTTGGACACTAGAAACACATTACTGATAGAGCTACTAGAGGAGCGGTGAAGGGTGGTAGAGCTACCAGCATGGTGGAGGAGATCGACAGAGTAGCTAGATTCAACCACTAGAGGTGGTGCATTTCTAAAGTGCCACTTAAATGTAGATATCAATGGAAGATCATGCCACTAGAGTGGCGGTAGAGCTGAGTGAAGAGGTAGAACCACTTGGAAAGTTGTGATCAAACCCACAAAAAAGGAAGAACCTATAGTCAAAACTATTGAGTAAACCTTTAAACCACACAAAATCAACTCACTAGACAAACATGGTGTAGGAAATAACAAAAAAGGGCCATATTTTTAACTGATATGCAAAAGATCAAACTACTAGTCAAAATCTTAAACTAGAGGAGAATAGCCACTAAACAAAAAATGATTGATCATAGGATAAAAGTTTAGATCTAAAGAACTACAGTGATGACATTTGGTTCAAAGCATATAGATATAGTTTTTTTCCCAAAAATTCAAGCTCTCAAATAAAAAATTGTCAAAAAAATTTCTAGCTCCAAACTCTATTGAGTTTGCAATCATTCTTATGGTTTTTGGACCTTTTAGACTGAATGGTGAGGTCCTTTTTTCCCTTAAAAATGTACCCAACAAAATTTCTTTCTTGCTTCACTCCTAGATTTAAGAAGGGGCTTGTTAGATCTGAAGCTTTGATACCATGTAAGAGCCATCAATAGTATTATAAGTTTTATTGATCAAATTTATTCTACATGTCTAATTATCACTAGTTGAGATAAAATGACTAAAGGTACTTAGTCACAACTTAGTATTATACCTATCAACCCTTAGCCATTGATCGAGTTTAGATCAATAAGACTAGCCATTGGATTACAAGTATTCTACTTTTTCAATGCAATATATATTAGGTGTTTTTCTGCTGATATAATATCTCTAGAGTTTATTATATCACTTCTAGTTCTCTACTAAATACAAAGATCTTTACTCCTTATTCTAAGCATGCAACTATCCATTCAAAAGAGCATCATGCTAAACATTAAAAAGAATCATAGTGACACCAAAGGTGTCCCTTAAATCAAGAGTTTTAACTTAAGTTTAATCAGGTCGGGGGGGCCACTGAAAAAAGGAAATAACTAAAAATAATTGTTTTGACAAAAGTCCTTGATCCATGCAAAAATAGTCAATGGGTATAGACTTCTTCAACCGAGCCACTACTGCAGTCTTCTCCCAAAAACTTTGGCACCTTTATGCAAAACTTTGGATATACTCCTAGAACTACTCTAAAAACTCTACAATCTGTTTGAATAGTAGCTCCAGAGATTGCACAATCTATCTGGACAATGGCTCCGAAGATGTTTGCAATGACTTAACTACAACAACACCATGGAACAACAACTCTAGAGATGATGTAGCTTGTATGTTTGTGTATCTCCATGGGACTTAGCTTTAGAGATCCCTCCATACCCCTTCTACAAAATTCTTGAGACTTTGCCATATCTATTCTGTACAGCTCCAAAGATGGAAAAAGCTACTTCGAAATCTTCAAAAACCTCGCTATTTAGAATGAATAGTTACTGTCATAAAAAAGAGATACTTCTACATATTTTTTTCAGCTTAAGCTCAAAACATGAAACCTTTTAACTACAACTACTACAGCAGCATAACATCTAAATTTAACATAACTAAACAAGGTTTTAACAGTCTTAAGTACAAATCAATAGTTTGGAATGGTATATGGGATAGGAAAAGGAGATATAAAAGTACATTCCATTGAGTACTACCTGACACTCATTAGAGACATTCGCACAAAGGTCTTTGGATGGCCTCTCCCACTCTAGGCCTCAAGATTTTGTTAGAATTTTTAGTTTCAAACCTTGGGTTGGACCTCCAAATGGAATGAACTTGGCTAGATAATTTTCAAGATTGTAGCCCTTGAAGTGAGCTTTCCAACAAGTATAATTTTGAATATATTTAATTTGATTGTTTTATTTATTTTCTATTTTTTCCCTAAACATAGGTTTTTGACTGAACATCAAGCTCTATATTCTACACATGGAAAAATAGAAAAATTGTAAAAAAATTATGAAAAATATCTTCACAGAAGCTATTGATATTCTTGTTTCAACAAAAAAAGTGAATTTAGATACATACAGAAAAAGTTACACTATATGGTATAAACCTATGTCTAAGTTATAATAAGCTCACTTCACAAATTAATAAAAAAATAAGCATAAAAAATTATAAAAAAATATCCATGCATTAGATATTGGTATTATGAATCTATATTTAAAAATTTAGAAATTTATCTTTTCTATATAAAAAAAATTATACTATATGCTATAAACGTCACTTTTTAAAAATATTGTTAACTATAAAAACAACTTATTAAAAGTTACATTAAAAAAATTGCAAATTATTTTTTACAATTTTAAAAAATATATATTTAGAATCTACACACAAAATATGAAAAATCACTAGTTCACAGCATCTTCAAGTTCTTAAAGGTTTAGTTGTTATAGGTGTCAGAAAGTGAAAAATTGGTTAAAAAGATTGATTTCACTGTCCTACTTTGGCCAAAAAGTGGGACACAGTATTGTGGGATCACCCATTATTGTATTTAAAGATAATCATTTGTCCACTTTAAAAATGGATCAAGGACTTGTTTGCACAACATGTCCTAATTTCCTTGAGAAATTTAAGGATCCCTTCTTGAAGCCCTAGCATTTTTAAAATGTTTTGATGTTGCTCTTTTGTATGTGGCCCTTTTATCCTTTTAAGAAATATTTTATGGTATTCATTACAATTTTTTACTATATATTTGAATTAGTTTTTTTTATTCATGTGTCTGGTTTAAGATGCAATGTCCATTTTAACTTTCTAGTTTTGGGTTTGTTTTACCTCTCCATAGCTAGTTCCCCTATTTACAATGTTAAATTTATATTTAATGTGGTCACGTTTTATTTTCTAAGGCGGGCTTTCTTATTTTAGTTCTAAGTATGACCAAAGCCTTTATTTGAGCTTGTGCTTTTTGTTCTAATCTAAACATTGGTTTATTTTTATCTATCTTTGAATACTTATGTGCTTTCTTTAATGCATGCAAGTCATTGTCAACTGGTTCTAAGGGTAATTTACCATTGTGAGTGATCAAAATGATTGGTATATCATCATTTTCACTAACCCACAATATTATTCTTTATTGTTATAAATAATGTGTTACATGTTATTTTTTGGTTCATCTTAGCAAAACAACTAAACCCTATGGGGTGTAATTTTGGTTCTCTCTATTTTGTCCCTCAAATCTGATCTTCCTTTGATAAATGTGAGTTGTTAGATCTTTTCATCATTTAACTACCATGGTGTGACTTCAAAAAGGTAAGGAGAAGGTTTTAAATACACTTGACTTGATGTGCCTTAATACTATTGGTTAGAATATATTTGTAGAGACTTGAACAAGACCACATAATAAAAGAATGAATTAAATACCAACATGTGTAATCTAAAGGAAAACTATAATGTGCCTCTTTTACTTACTGAGTAGATAAATGTTATGATATTATAAGTCTTACGAAATGAATTCATGATACATGCTCATTTTCCACTAGCTAAGACAAAATGACAAAAGGTATAGTCACAACTTAGCATTCTACTTATTAACCATTAGCCATAAATCTTATTTGGATCAATTAAGACAACTGGATTTTCTCAATACTTAACAAACCATCATGAAACTAACTAATTAAATGAATAGAATGGTGGGTTCACCTCAAAACATAAAAAAATGCTATAGTCAATGCACTCACTATTTATGGAAGGTCACAAAAAAAATTCTTAAAAATATAAACACTTGGTGCATTGACTACAATGCACTAGTTGTTTACTAGTAGTGACATAAAAGAATTCTTATAAATATAAATAGTTGGTGCATTGACTACAAGACACTGGCTATTTACTAGCTATGACATAAAACAATGCTTATAAATATAACTAGTTAGTGCATTGATTACAAGAGCATTGATTGTTTACTTGTAGTGATACAAAAGAATGCTTATAAATATAAATAGTTGGCACATTGACTACAATGCACCATTTGTTTATTGGTAGTGAAAAAAGAATTCTTATAAAATAAACAATTGGTGCATTGACTACAATGCACTGGTTGTTTACTAGTAGTGATAGAAAATAATTCTTCTAAATATAAAGAGTTGATGCATTGACTATAATGCATTGATTGTTTACTGCTAGTGATAGAAAAGAATGCTTATAAATATAAATAGTCTATGTATTGACTACAATGCCCTATTTATGTACTAGTAGTGATAGAAAAGAATGGTTATAAATATAAAGAGTCGGTGTATTGACTATAATGCACTAGATGTTTAAACAAGCAATGAAAAAAGAATTCTTATAAATATAAACAAGTAGTACTTTGACTACAATGCACTGATTGTTTACTGGTAATGACCAAAAAGAAATCTTATAAATATAAAGAGTTGATGCATTGACTATAATGCACTAATTGTTTACTACTAGTGATATAAAAGAAAGCTTATAAATATAAATAGTCTATGTATTGAGTACAATGCCCTATTTATGTATTGGTTGTGATAGAAAAGAATGGTTATAAATATAAAGAGTTGGTGTATTGACTATAATGCACTAGATGTTTAATGGAAATAACATAAAAGAATGCTTATAAATATAAACAATTTGTGCATTGACTACAATGCACTAGTTGTTTATTGGTAGTGATAGAAAATAATTATTATAAATATAAAGAGTCAATGCATTAAACTATAATGCATTGATTCTTTGTTTCTCTAATAGTGATAATAAAGAATTCTTATAAATATAAAGAGTCAATGCATTAACTATAATGCATTGATTCTTTGTTTCTAGTGATAGAAAAGAATGCTTAACAATATAAATAGTTCGTGTATTGACTACAATGCCCTATTTATGTACTAGTAGTGATAGAAAATAATGGTTATAATTATAAAAAGTTGGTGTATTGACTATAATGCACTAGATGTTTACTGGCAATGACAAAAAAGAATGCATTTAAATATAAACAATTGGTGCATTGACTACAATGTACTAGTTTACTGGTAGTGACAGAGAAGAATTCTTCTAAATATAAAGAGTTGATGTATTGACTATAATGAATTGATAATTTACTACTAGTGATAGAAAAGAGTGATTATAAATATAAATAGTTTATGTATTCGCTACAATGCCTTGTTTATGTACCAGTAGTGACAGAAACGAATGGTTATAAATATAAAGAGTCAATGTATTGACTATAATGCACTAGATGTTTACAAGCAATGACAAAAAATAATGCTTATAAATATAAACAATTAGTGCATTGACTACAATGCATTGATTGTAAATATAAAGAGTCGATCCATTGACTTTAATGCACTAATTGTTTACTGGTAGTGATAGAAAATAATTCTTATAAATATAAAGTCTATGTATTGACTACAATGCTCTATTTATGTACTGTAGTAGTGATAGAAAAGAATGGTTATAAATATAAAGAGTTGATGTATTGACTATAATGCACACTAGACTTTTACCGGTAATGATAAAAAAAAATGCTTATAAATATAAATAATTGGTGCACTGACTACAAGTATTGGTTGTTTATTGGTAGTGATAGAAGATAATTCTTATAAATATAAAGAGCCGATACATTAACTATAATGCATTGATTCTTTGTTGCTAGTGACAGAAAATAATGCTTATAAATATAAATAGCATATGTATTGACTACAATACCCTATTTATGTATTGGTAGTGATAGAAAAGAATGGTTATAAATATAAAGAGTCAGTGTATTGACTATAATGCACTAGATGTTTACTGGCAATGACAAAAATGAATACTTATAAATATAAACAATTGGTGCATTGACTACAATGCATTGGTTGTTTACTTGTAGTGACATAAAAGAATTCTTATAAATATAAAAAGTTGATGCATTGACTAAAATCATTGATTGTTTACTACTAGTGATAGAAAATAATGCTTATAAAAATAAAGAGTTGGTATATTAACTATAATGCACTAGATGTGTATTGGCAATGACAAAAAAGAATGCATTTAAATATAAACAACTGGTGCATTGACTTTAATGTACTGGTTGTTTGCTGGTAGTGACAAAAAAGAATTCTTAAATATATAAAGAGTCGATGCATTGACTATAATGAATTGATTATTTACTGCTAGTGATTAAAAAAAATTATTATAAATATAAATAGTCTATGTATTGATTACAATGCCCTATTTATGTACTGGTAGTGATAGAAAAGAATGGTTATAGATATAAAGAGTCAGTTTATTGACTATAATGCACTAGATGTTTACAAGCAACGATAAAAAAGAATGCTTATAAATATAAACATTTAGTGCATTGACTACAATGCACTGATTGTTTATTGGTAGTGATGGAAAAGAATTCTTATAAACATAAAGAGTCGATCCATTGACTATAATGAACTAGTTGTTTACTGGTAGTGATAGAAATTTTCTTTTATAAATATAAAGTCTATGTATTGACTATAATGCCCTATTTATGTACTCTAGTAGTGATAGAAAAGAATGGTTATAAATATAAAGAGTTGGTGTATTGACTATAATGCACTAGACATTTACCAACAATGATAGAAAAAGAATGCTTATAAATATAAACAATTGGTGCATTGACTACAATGTATTGGTTGTTTATTTGTAGTGATAGAAGAGAATTCTTATAAATATAAAGAGTTGATGTATTAACTATAATGCATTAAATCTTTGCTTCTATTGAGAAAAAAAATGCTTATAAATATAAATAGTATATGTATTGACTACAATACCCTATTTATGTACTGGTAGTGATAGAAAATAATGGTTATAAATATAAAGAGTCAGTGTATTGTCTATAATGCACTAGATGTTTACTGGCAACGACAAAAACAAATGCTTATAAATATAAACAATTGGTGCATTGACTATAATACACTAGTTGTTTACTGGTAGTGACATAAAATAATTCTTATAAATATAGAGAGTCAATGCATTGACTATAATGCATTGATTGTTTACTGCTAGTGATAGAAAAGAATGCTTATAAATATAAGTAGTCTATGTATTGACTACAATGCCCTATTTATGTATTGGTAGTGATAGAAAGGAATGGTTATAAATATAAAGAGTTGGTGTATTGACTATAATGCACTATATGTTTACTAGCAATGACATAAAAGAATGCTTATAAATATACACAATTGGTGCATTGACTATAATACTCTATTTATAGACCGGTAGTGATAAAAAAGAATGGTTATAACTATAAATATTGGTGTATTGGCTATAACACATTAATTATTTAATGATAGTGACATAAAAAAACATAAATTAAAAATTTCTAAAACTTAATTAAAATTTTAATACAATAAACTAATTAATTGAAATATTAATTGATAAGAAACCATAAACCATATAAAAATTTTACCGACCTAAATGGTTAAAAATTTAATTAAGGTTAATATCAAAATTATTGCCTATAGAAAAACGGTTCACGAGTTAAAATCTGAATTGCTAACAAATCACAAAGATTCGTATAGACTTAAATGGTTAGAAATTTGATAGAAATATCTCAGTCCATTATGCTTTTTAAATTTGGAAGAGTTATCCGGTGGAATTCTATTAATCGGTATTGCTCACTAAACATAGTCGACATGGCTGAAAAGATAAATTTATCGGAAATCGTAGCGAATAAAACAACTTTTTACAAATGTATGGCACGTTCTTTCTATGCAGATTCATCACATAAGACACAAAGTATGGCGCCTACATCATAAGTGGGCCCCTAAGGGATGTTATATTTTATAATAATAAAAATAAAACTCTTTTAATGATGTAATCATTTTGGTTCACATTTGAGCCTTTTGAAGATTTATATGTAATAATTAAAAAATCCAAGAGTATCCCTTTGAGAGAAAATGCATGGTATGCATGAATTTATAACTATATATTTAGGTAAAAAGTTAAAAAACAATATGACATTTTATATATATTCTTAGAATAAATATATAGATTTATTATTATTTTTTAAATGAGGCTATACAAATGTAATGATGTTATGTCAATTTACTTTTTTTTTATTTTATTTTTAGGCCATTTTAATTAGAGTGTTCAAAACATAACAATTTATAAGTGGTGCATTCTTGTGTATATTTTATATGTGATATTATAATTCAATCTCATTATGACTAATCTCTAAAGATTGGTCTTGATCTTTCAACCACTCATTTATTATCTTTGATTAGATTCAAAGGTCATAGATTTGAACCTTGAACTTTTAAAATTCAAAATTCAAATCTTCATCTTGATGACATTTCCACTAATTGTTGTAAGCTAACCTAATAGACATTTGTGTCGATTTGTTTTCTATGTTATTGCATTTAAAGACATCCATTCATTGACTTTGAAAATGAATCAAGGACTTGTTGTTGCCTAAACGACATGCCCTAATTTTCCTTAAGAAATTGAAGACCCTCTTTTTGGACTCCTAGTGGTCTTAAAATGCTTTGATTTTATTCTTTTGTATGTGGAATTTCATCCTTTTAAGATGCAATTCATTGCATTCATTACCATGGTTAATGCTATACTTGAAGTACTCTTATTATGCCCCTATAGACCCATGCATATGTTAGGTCGTTTGAGGTCACAATGTTCATTTTAGTTATAGTTTTAGGTTTTCTTTAGTTCCACATGGTAGGTTCCCTTGTTTATAATGCTAAATTTACCTTTGGTGTTATCATTTTTCATTTTCCATGGCAAACTTCTTTAATTCATTTTTTACTATGATTGAAGCCATTGTTTGAGCTTGTGATTTCCATTCTATTTTAGCATTGACCTAGTATCACCCAAATCATGCTGCTCTAGATAGTCGTCATGCTGAGTATCAAGTTACTCCTATTGAAACCACATGTACTCTATTTGGAACCCCAATTTCATTTCTTATATATACAAGAGCAACTAAAAATTTTGTGAACCCTAGAATACTTGATAAAATGTCTAGAAAAGTTGGTTTCATGGCTAATTCTTGGACAGTAGAGTTTGCAAACCAGTCAAGAGCTCGAGTAGTGCAATATTTGTTTGAAGCCAGATCAACCCTACCTACTTTTTCTATAAAGGTCAATCTATCTGTAGCACATCTATGATCCTATGATGTCATTTTAGGGATGAAATGGTTATCACAACACAAGGAAAAACTTGATTGTGTTTCCAAATTAGTAGAATGGCTAGATGATGATGGAAATGTTGTCCTTATCCAAGGTTTTCACCGAGAAATGAAAATCAGACAAATTTTCATGATGCAATTGAAAAGAGTAAAATGGAAAGGATGTCAAATGTTTGTAGTTAAAATGGAGGAGGTAAAAGATTAAGAGGAGAAGGGACTTAAGGAAAATTCTTTTGAAGCATACCCTTATTTCCATTATTTTTGAGACGTGTTTCTAGAAGATCTTCCAGGTTTGCCCCTGAAAAGGGTTTTTGATTTTGCAATAGATATTATGCCTAGTTCTGAACTAGTGTCCAAAGCACCTTATCAAATGATTACTACTAAGTTGATGGAGCTAAAGGCTAAACTCTAAGAATTGTTGCAAAAAGGACTGATTAGACTGAGTGTGTCGCCTTGGGGAGTGCCACTAATCTTTGTTAAGAAAAGAGGTGGTACTCTACTCCTTTGTATATATTATCATATGCTTAACAAAGCAACAATTAAGAACAAGTATCCTCTACAACGCATAGATGATCAGTTTGACCAAATACATGACGCAAGTGTATTTTCAAAGATTAACCTTAGGTCAGGATATCATCAGTTGAGACTAAAAGAAGAAGACATTCACAAGACAACCTTTTGAACAAGGTATGGGCATTATGAGTTCACAGTCTTACCTTTGGTTTGACCAATACCCCAGCAACATTCATGGATTTGATAAACAGTGTTTTTAGAGACTGTCTAGATAAATTTGTCCTGGTGTTTTTAGATGATATTTTAATCTACTCTCGTAATGAAGAGGAACACCATCAACACTTACAGAAAGTTCTGCAATGACTCGAGGAGTACAAACATTAAGGAAAGCTATCCAAATGTATCTTCTTTCAAAAAGAGGTGCAATACTTGGGCCATATCATATCATCTAAAGGAATTGTTGTAGATCCTTTGAAGATAAAGGCTATTTTGAAATGGCCTAAACCTAAAAATGTGCATGAAGTGCATAGTTTTACTAGATTAGCAGGGTATTATAGGAAGTTCATTTTGAACTTTTCCATAAATGTCCATCCTATCACTTCCCTGTAGAGAAAAGGAAAGAGATTTGAATGGTCTGACAAGTGTGAAGAAGCTTTTAATATTCTTAAAAGGAAATTGATTTTAGCACCAATTCTTAAAGTGCCAAACCCAGAGGGGCATTTTGTCGTTGTGACCTACTCTTTAGGAGAAGGGTTAGGTGGAGTGCTCATGCAAGAAGACCAAGTTGTGGGCTATGAGTCTAGGAAGATGCGGTCTTATGAGCAGAATCATGCCCCTCATGATTTGGAATTAGTGGCAATTGTGCATGCTCTCCAAATATGGAGGCATTTGATGGGTTCAAATATTGGCTTCGTTTATGTTATTTTTATATGCTTTCAAAATTTATGCCTATGATATTCTAGATACTTTTCCAAGACATTACCATCATAATATGTTGTTTTTTATATATTCTGCAAACCTTGAACCTATTCTATCAAAGATGAAACATGGTGATAATATTTGTCAATTGAATGAGTTAGACATAAGTATGTATGCATATAGATGAGATTTTATGGTTTAATTATTAAGGTTATTTGCATGCATATGTTCTATGGATTAACCCCTGTGCAGCAGCGAGTATGTGGCATCAAGGAGAGAAGAATTCACAGCATATTACAAAACAAGGCATTAAATGAAGTCGGAGTCAAATGCCAACTGAAGTTGAATGTGATCATTATGGAAGAATAAATACAGAAGAAGAAGACTTGTTCTAGGATTCTAATTGCAGCTTATGTGTTTCATACATGAGCCATTGTATAGGAATTTCTATTTGAATAAGACTCTACTTCCTCTGTTTAGTTAGATTAATAAATTGATCTCAAACATGTACCCTGATATCTAGGGATGGATTGATGATCACAGTTAGTTGGTAGTTACATAACACTCTCATTTTTGTATAAGTTAGGAGGGATGAGTTTGATGTCAATTTAGTTCTTTCTAAGTTACTTCATTTTATATTTGCCTAGCTGTTACTATGTTTTTCTATGTTTGAAGATCCAGACATGTTTTATTGAATACAATCTGAGAAGATCATGTTTATGATATGAATTGAATATAACTATGTGTTATAAGAATGCGTGAGAATCTGAAGTAGATTTGATTTCTAGTTAAGTGAGATAGTCCCCTAAGCTGACCACTCAAGGTACTGGTCTTCACTTCATCTATCTCCTTATTTTATGCAGTTCTAGTTAAATCTATTTCTTTGATATTTCACAAATTGCATTGTGAGTTCATTAAAATATTTTGATTACCATTTCTAGTAGTTGTGATTCATGAATGAGTGCATGTTTTTTTTAGTGTAGTCCTCTGGAGGTTAGTGTTAAGTTCTTTTATGATTCTGGATATTTTGAGTTAATTCTATAATTACATGTTGAATACAATTATCTACAGCTTATGCTGCAAATACCCATAGCCACTGGGTTTTGTAGTTGTTTTTACTATTTTTGTATTTATGAGAATTCTAGCCAAGTAGAATACTCTAGGTAGGTTTGGATAAGATAGTTTAGGATAGATATGAGTCTTGGAGGCACATACAATGCAAGTGCCATCATAAGCTTATGCTCCTTGGTTGATGATTTAATGCAGGAATGCAATGATAGAGTGGATTGTTTAGATAGGTTTACACCTGAATTATGTTAAGTCTACAATGCATTAGTTTTCCTCTACATTTTTGGTGTCATTATCGGGGATGGTGCTACCTTCAGAGGCTCATTTTTCTTTATATGCTTTCATAGTTTCAATTCTTGATTCCAGCATTAGGATTAATAAGTTCATTTTCCAGGAAACACCAAAAAATTTACTAACACTGTGCAGGACCATTGGAATATAAAGACAAATTCATTATATGTGGAGGCAGAGAGATAACTGAGGTAGATTCCTCCCTTCAAATTTTTAGGATAGTGAAGAAACAACTAACTTTATGAATTATACAGTAGAGAGTGTTGAAGAAGAATTTCCTCTTACATCTTCATCAACACCTTCTACATCTTCATTAGCTTCTTCCACAACTACAGAAGGGATCTTTAGAACCATGGAAGATACTACAATGGAGGATCCTTTAGGACAAGTAACATTTGAATTTCCTATCCCAGACCAAGCAGGAGCTGCTACTCTAAAAAATTACCACCTTTTGCATTGCCTATTTTCTACGGTTTGGTGACTGAAGATCCTGACACTTTCCTGTTCGATTTTGATGTCTTGTGTAGGAGTTATGACTACACCACTAATCATTATAGGCTCAAGCTATTACCTGCAAAATATGTTGATTTAAGATGGTTTATGGGGATTGGGAAAGATGTCATACCAGACTAGGATACCATGAAGACAAAGTTCCTAGCAAAATATAAAGACTACTACAGAGGACATGATAGGAGGAGAGACAACATCTTCAGGATGTCATAGAAAGAGGATGAGCCATTGGAAGACTATGTTGAGAGATTCTAGTTCGCCTTGAAGAAAAACCCTCAAAATAGATTGTCTAAAGAATCATTGAAGATGGTCTTTTTGAGGGGGGTTAATGATGACTGCATGGATGCCCTCAATCTCTTTGGAACAAGGGATATATCTCAATTTCCCTTTGAAGATGTCTGCAGAGCTTGCAAAAATTATTCTAGAACCTTTACCAAAAGACCAAGGAGAGAAAGAGCAGCCATCACAGGCAAGGCAACCAATGGGGTCTCAAGAATGGAGATTAGTAACTTGCTGACCAACATGAAAGAAGATATCATTAGCCATATGGCTACACAGTTGGACACTCTTCACATCAAGAAGAAATAAGAAGAGGCAGATGCAATGCTTACTAAATACTACCCCAGCTATAGGCAGAGGCAGGCCAATTGTAAATGCAAGAGGGTGGTCAATATCCAACAAGAGAAGATTGAAAGGCTAGAATTATAGCCATTTGAAGGGGAGGATGGGCAATTGTTCTTCATAGCTCAGAGGAGAACTTGGCAGCAAAGACAAGGTATGCCCTCTGATCCACTTAATTTTAATTCACCCTTCCCTACTGCAAACTAGAATTTCTCTGCTTGGAATACTCAATAGTGGCCTAGCAATCCAAATACATGGCAAACCCCACAATGGCCTACCCCACAAACTGGTTAGAATCAACAATAGCTAAACCCATGGCCTCAACAAAATTTCCAAGGCCCCAACTATAACCCCCAGTGGCCTACTCAATAGCAGCAATGACAGCCTCAATGGAACAAGGGCCAACAATGGCAGCAAAATTCACATTTTTAGGAACCTATGAATCCATCTCAACCATAGTAGCCATCCATAATGCTGCCATCAACACCTTAAAATCCACCTCCTAGGCCTACCCAAATCCCTGCCCAACTTGCACCTAACCCTAACAACAAGCTTGTTCAATAGGCTTATACTAACGAGGTGATGCAATATCCCACCTATGGGCTGGAAGTGAGTAATGTTCATCTCAGGTTAGGGAAGCAACTTGCAGGTCCTTCATCTCCCCAAATTATAGAACTTGAAGATGAAGAACACATGAAGAGGCCTCAGATAAACCACCTTTGGAACCTGAATCAACTCAGGAGCCTCAGACCATTTCACATCCTAAGCCTCCTTTCTCTGAATGATTGGCTATCCAAAAACAACCAACATAGTTTGAAAAATACCTCATAGGCTAGTTACAGGACATAAGCATAAAGATCCCCTTAATCAAAGCCATCAAAGATATTCTCATCTACACTAAGACTATCCATGATCTCTTGATCAAGAAACTAGGAAGAAAGAGAATAGACCCAAAGACAATTCATGTTTTGGGCAATCTAGCTGACATAATGTTGGGGAACATAACTGTTCCCAAATACATAGATCTAGGTAGTCTAGTGGTGGATGTCAAAATCAATGGGACATTGATTAAGAATACTCTGATAGATTTAGGTGCTACAATTAATGTAATGACCAAGGAGACAATGCAGACACTCCAATTGAACAATCTTAGGCCTACTCAGATAGTCTTGCAATTGGCTGATAGATCTACAGTCAAACTTGAGGGAGTCATAGAGGATTTGGTCATTGCATTAGATTCTTGGGAATACCCTACTGATTTCATAGTTCTGTAGCCAAAGGTTAATCTTGCTAGTTATCATCTTATACTAGGTAGACCATGGCTTGCCATTGCTGATGCATTTATAGGTTGTAGGTCTTGTAACACGATCATTTCCAATGGCACTATGACCAAGAAATTGGTTATATATATGCCAGCCCGACCATACCATGAGCTTGAGTAGACCATTTGGCCTACCCTAGAGGATGAGGACAGCTATTCCCTGCAAACCTTGATGACTATTGAATGCAACCCCTTATTGGATATTCTGGATGAAGATGATTTAATTGCTCACATTATACAAAATGACTATGGGAGGCACTCGCAGCAGCAGGGTTGTCTATCATGTTTACAAGCCCCTTTAAGCAACATAATACCCAGTAGTTCCTTAGAGGAAGTATCCTAGATATTTCATTCTCTATTACCCTAGCAATGCTTACCAGTATTACCTAGCCTTGATTTGTCTTCTGTACAAGAATTGTCCAAGCAATTAGAAATCAAGCCAGGAAAGATGTTGACTATTAACAATGCATTGATGAATGAACAACAACAATCTTTGCATGAAGTATTGTAGACACACTCAGCTACATTCACCTGGGATTATAGTGACATGAAAGGCATTGATCATGCCTTATACATGTAAAAAATATACATTGATGATGGCTATAGACCTATTAGGTAGTAGTAGAGGCGCATGAACCCTGCCCTCAGAGAGATTGTGAAAACTGAGCTTCAAAATCTTTTAGATGCAATCTTTATATACCCCATTTCAGATAGTGAATGGGTGCCACCATTGGTCATAGTGCCCAAGAAAGCTAGCAAATGGAGGGTTTGTGTGGATTACATAGAACTAAATACTACTACCAGAAAAGATCACTTTCCATTGCCATTTATTGACCAACTTCTTGACTCTTTGGCAAACAAGAAATATTTTTCCTTGATGGTTTTAGTGGCTATAACCAAATCAAGATTGCACTAGAGAATCATGATAAGATAACTTTTACTTGCCCTTGGGGGACCTATACATATTATGTCTTACCCTTTGGTCTGTGCAACACTCCAGCCACATTTCAAAGAACAGTCCTCAGTATTTTCTCTGATTTTGCCCATGACAGTATGGAGATTTATATGGATGACTTCACCACATATGGTGAAACATATGATGAAGATTTACGCAACTTGGACAAAGTTTTGAAGAGATGCATAGAGCACAACCTATCTCTTAGTAATGAAAAGTTTTTTCTGATGATGACACAAGGAATAGTTTTGGGACATTTTATCTCAAGTGCAGGCATACAAGTTGACCCAAAGAAGATTGAAATTATCTCTACCCTGCCTATTCCATAGAAATAGAAGGATGTAAGGAGCTTCCTGGGACATGTAGGTTATTACAGGAGGTTTATTCAAGATTTTAGCAAAAAATTTGCACCTCTGTTTACCCTGTTGACAAAGGACAGTGAATTTGAATGGACACCAGATTGTCACACTTCCTTTGAAAAGTTAAAAGCATCCTTGACATAGGCTCCAATTCTTAGAGGTCCAAGTTGGACACTACCTTTTCACATCCACATAGATGCATCAGACTTTACCATTGGAGCAGTTCTAGGTCAACAAGAAGGAACCAAGGATTATGCAATATACTATGTAAGTAAAAATCCGCATGGAGCTAAGTTAAACTACATTATGATAGAAAAAGAGATGTTGGCAGTTGTTTATGCCATAAACAAATTTAGACACTACATTACTGGTTATAAAGTGTTCATACACATAGATCATGCAACAATTAGATATTTGATTAATAAGCAAATAGTGGGTGGTAGGCTTGTCAGATGGTTGTTGTTACTACAAGAATTTGAGATAACAATTGTTGATAAGCTAGGTAAGGCCAATGTAGTTGCTGATTTTCTTTCTAGACTGCCTACACAATCAGCAGGAGTGGTTGATGACTCTATTCCTAATGAGCTTTTCTCTCAACATACACACTCCCTGGTATGCAGATATAGATAATTATTTGGTTTCAAGACAAATTCCAGGTTACTTTTCTCCAAGGGAGAAAAGGCAACTAGTTCACAAATGTTTTCCTTATTCTTGGATTTCAGGATTCCTCTTCTATACTGGCCCAAATAATATTACCAGAAGATGTATCATAAAGGATGAGGTTTTTGATATATTGAAGGCCTGTCATGATGAACATTGTGGGGGACATTTTGCATCCAAGAGGATAGCCTTCAAAATATTGACAACATGATATTACTGGCCCACACTTCATAAAGATGTTGTCAAGTATACTAGAAGTTGTGATAGATGTCAAAGAATGGGGAGACCTACAAGAAGTGATGAGATGCCTTTGCAACCACAGGTCTCATTGGCTCCTTTTGATAAATGGGGGCCGGATTTTGTTGGTCCTATCTCTCCTACATCAAACAACAAGGAATATATCCTAGTATGTACTGATTACTTAACTAAATGGGTAGAAGTTAAAGCCCTATAGTTTGATAGAGATGGCAATGTGGCCAAACTCTTGTATGAGGACATCTTCACTAGACATGGTGTGCCAAGGGAGATAGTGACTGATCAAGGACCACAATTTACATCTGATTAAATCACAAGGCTAGTTAAGGAATATCAAATTAGACACAAGAAGCCCACTCCCTACCATCCTTGGGCTAAGGATTAGGTAGAAGTCACAAATAGAGAAATTGAGAACATCTTGACAAAGACAGTTCAACTTCATAGAAGAGATAGGGTTTCTAGGCTCCTAGAAGTTGTTTGGGCCTATAGAACTACCTAGAAGACAACTATAGGGTTTACACCTTATAAGTTGGTCTATGGCAAGATAGCAGTCCTGCCTATAGAATTTGCATACAAAACCCTAATGACAATAGTGGAATTAGGGATGGATATGACTGCAGTGCAACAGGATAGACTACAACATTTGAATGCCCTAGATGAAACCCAGTTAGAAGCCATCCAACACATAGAGGTCATACAGAAACAAAGAGCCCAATGGCATGACAAGTACATCAAGATTGTTGGTGATTAGGCATTGCTCTATGATTCAAGATATAAGGAATTCAAGGGTAAGCTTTAGTCTCATTGGTTGGGACCCTATGAGATTAAACAAGTCTTTCCTAATGGTGCAGTCCAATTACAGACTATTGATGAGGTTTAGTTTTCATTGCTAGTAAATGGGCATAGGCTAAAACTGTATAAGAAGCCACTTCAGAAGGATGACTTTCTTGTTTCTCTAGATCATCAGTATGGTACTCCTGGCACTCCTAAAGAAGGTTCTATAACACCAGCTAACATACCATCAGATGATGATCCACCAATCTTGTCTAGTGATGTAGAGGTTGAGTTGTAATACTCAACCCTTTTCACTGAGACCTAATTTTTCATGCTTTATACATCACATGCACACACAACACATTATCCATGATGACCATAGTCAACTTCAGAGGGACCTATTTTTCACTCTCAGAGGAATCTATTTTTAACATGTAGTAGGGACCTATTGTAGTTGGGACCTGGTATAATGTTTTTGTAAACATTTGGTTAGGACCTATATTGTGGGTGCTTGTAGCAACAAGTGTCTGCAGAGATTTTCAACACTTTGGCAACATTCCATTCTTCTTCCCACACATTTCATTCTGTCTACACATGCTTCATCCATTTTCAATAATCCAACGGTTGTGGCATGCTTGTTCAAATCACATTCCCAAGCTATTACATCAACTGTTGCGATCTATCACATTGCATCAATTTTGACATACCCACCACCCTCCCATCTGCTCTAAGCATATCACTCTAGCCATGACTAATAAATGTCAAGTACATGATCTCCAGTTCCAAGGCTCACAACTCAATGCACACACATAAGGTAACCTTTAATGATTAACTTAAAATTTCTATTTGTATTCATTATTACTTGTGTTTATTTCATGCATGCGGCAATATATCACCCTTTCCATGTAGAATCATTACTCTTTCATCCATGCAAATTCATTCATGAAGTGTGGTCACTTCAACTTTCAGTTGGGGGGAGGGGTATATGGTTAGTCATTTTTTTATTTTTTTCCACCAAGTTTTTAGAAGTTGTCAAGGTTTTCATGTGTCATTTCCCACGATAGTCAACCTACCCTAAATTGTGAGCTTGTAGTTTCCCTGTGAGTAAGCTGAAATTTTAAAAAAATTCATCACAAAGAGCTCTAAAAGCTACAGTTGGGGGGGGGAGAAGAATTGAAAGGCAGTCTAGTGAAGATGGTAAAATTAAAATTAGGTAGAATTAAGAATTGATAAGAGTGCAGAATATAGGAGTAATGGGGGGTAATGTCATCAGAAGAGAGCCTTCGATGCATAAGGAGATATTAGAGGATGTATTGGTTCTACCACTCTTTACCAGAGTGGGGTGGTTAGACTATTTTCTAAGATTAATAGAGTATGATAATGAAATGGCAAGGGATTTTGCAGCAACGTTGTAGTATGACGAAGCAACATTAAGGGGATTAGTCATGGATGCCTTTGAAATAGCCATTGCCCAAGTCACCAGTTTACCATGTACAGGGTCTGAGTATCTAGTCCATGCTGGTGCAACTATGGTGAGGGAAGAATTTTGCAAGTGTGGTGAGAACCTAGACTCAACCACACAAGGTACAAAGGGATTATCCCTTCCATTCTTTTGGGGGAAGTTTGCTTCATATATTATCAAATATATTACCTATGACGGTCAACATAATTTGTTGTATACTACACACTTTAAGTTGTTGAATCACCTACGTCATGACAAACTGGTTAATGTTCCCAATTATTTTTATAATATGTTGAAAAGAATAGCATTTGAGTATCAAAAAAGGCAAATAGAGACTACATTGTCTCATAACTATTTGATAGATCTGTTGGTTAAAAAGCGTTTGAGAATTCAGCACCCACATGTTAATTAGGATGCTTTTAAACAATGCAAGGATATCTTAGAATTATTGGAAGTAGATGAACCCCAAAAAGAACCTGATGTTGAACCAGATGTTGAACCTGAAGCTAAACCAGATGTTGAACCTGAAGTGGAACTTGAATAGGGAGAGCCATAGGAGGAAATTCCTCTAGAAACTAGGCTAGTGACAGTAGAAGAACCCTCACCTCCTAACCCTAAACCTATGAGAGGATCTATGAGAAGTGATGCTTCTACTTCTTCTAAGAAGAAGAAGAGTAAGAATAATGTGAAGAAGCATAAGGGTGTTGAGAAAGAGAAGGGTGTAGGGGAGAGAAAGGAGAGAAAGGAGAGGAAAAAGAGAAGAAGTGAAGAGAAGCCAAAAATTGTCACACCTAGGTGTTCAGGAAGGTTGAAGAGGTGAGATGTGGGAAAAGGAGTTGCTGAGGAACAAGGGGAAGAAGAAAAGGAGGAAGCACAGTAGAAGCAAGATCCAACATTGTTGGACATAGCTTTAGAAAAGGAAGGAAACAACCCTGAGAATGCTCCTACTGATGGCAGTATACCTGCTAAATGAAGAAGGTATGTTTCTTCATCCTCTGGTTCTGATTCATAAGACATTTTCATTGCAAAGAAGTTGGGAAATTTAGTTCCCAGTAGCCCTGCTCAAGAAATTTTTGATGTTATTGAAAATAAGGATGAAAGTTTTGATTGTGGAAAAGAAAAGGAGTTGTTGGAAGATAGAACTTCAAGAAGCCCTGGATAGGATAAAACAATTAGAAAAACAAGTGAAATAGTATGAGGAAAAGGATAGGGAAAAAGAGATAAGAATACAAGAGTTGGAGGAGAAAATTCACACTTATGGTCATGGAACCAATATGGACCTACTAGCACAGGTGGTTGAGAGTAAAATGGAAAATGAGGGAAGAGAAGCACCAATTCTACATCCTCCTATAATGAGACCTCCAACATGCCTCACTATTCTAACTTTGGGTTTTGAATTGGTGAAGTTCAATGATAAATTCAAGCAAGAAAAGGAAAACTAGGAGAAAGAGAAACATATTCTTAATGTATCATTAGAAAGTAAAAATGTTGAATAAAAAAGGGTGGAAGGGAAGCTGACAGAGGTAATTGACAAAGCAATTCAAATCATTGAATGTAGATCCCCGCCAAGAGTTTATGCATTGTTTCTTAAACAAAAATTTCTGAGTTTTTAGTTTAATAGATTTATTAACGATTGGTCCATTTCTATTTATTCAAGGCATCATTTTTCCAATTATTTCAAGAAGTCAGTTTGGAGGAACAAGATCAGTTGTGTGAATATTGTTTGCACAATTACTTGATGGAAGAAGATACAGAGTGGAATCCCTTGATTTATGTTGGTGATCTTCGAGTTAGAGCACTGTTATCTTACTTCAAGAATGAGCAGCTTAGAGGAGAATTGATGGATAGGTATGAGGAGAAAGGAAAGAAAGTGAAACTACAAATTAGGAAAGAATCCTTAAATCCCAATGTGATCATGACCCAATGGTTAACACTCCTCTCTCATAAGGGTCTACGTAAAGTATTAATGGATTTGAGACTCAATGATTATAGAAGGATACAATGGGTTGTGGTGTCTATTATTCAAAACTTCCAGAGGCATGTGCAGAGTAGATGGGATAGTTTGACCCCAGAATTACAAAAGAAAGAGCCTCACTCTTTCCACAATTTCATGAATATTTTTGAGAGATTGCACAAGTACATGCAAATATCTGAACAAAGAGGAGTGGCATGGCTACCTCTTACTTATCACCCTCATATTCTCCTTTATCTAGTTCCATACTAGGCAGGAGGAAGAAGTGATGAGTGTAGGAGTACAGAGTCAATCAGGATGGACAGACTTGCATGCTATAATGGTTTTTTATCTCAAGCAGGGACAGGGTGTTAGAGAAGATGTGGACCTTAGGAAAATTACTTTACATTATAATCTTTTCCCCTAGGTGTTTACTTGAGTGTTTTTGCTTGAGGTCAAGCAAAAGTCTAGTTGGCAGGAAATGATGGGTTCAAATATTGGCTTATTTTATGTTATTTTTATATGCTTTCATACTTTATGCCTATGATATTCTAGATATTTTTCCAAGACATTACCATCATAATATGTTGTTTTTATATATTCTCCAAACCCTAAACCTATTCTGTCAAAGATGAAAAATGGTGATAATATTTGTCAATTAAATGAGTTAGACATAAGTATGTATGCACATAGATGAGATTTTATCATTTAATTATTAAGGTTATTTGTATGCATATGTTCTATGGATTAACCCATGTGCAGTAATGAGTATGTGGCATTAAGGAGAGAAGAATTCATAGCATATTGCAAAACAAGGCATTAAAGGAAGTCATAGTCAAACACCAACTAAAGTTGAACGTGATCATTATGGAAGAATAAATATAGAAGAAGAAGACTTGTTCTAGGATTCTAATCGCAGCTTATACATTGTTTCATACATGAGCCATTGTATAGGAATTTCTATTTGAATAGGACTTTGCTTCCTTCATTTAGTTAGATTTCACTTCATCTATTTCCTTATTTATTTATGCAATTCTAGTTAAATCTGTTTCTTTGATATTTCATAAATTGCATTGTGAGTTCATTAAAATATTTTGATTACCATTTCTAGTAGTTGTGATTCATGAATGAGTGCATGCTTTGTTTATTGTAGTCCTCCGGAGGTTAGTGTTAAGTTCTTTTATCATTCTGGATATTTTGAGTTAGTTCTGTAATTACCTGTTGAATACAGTTATCTACAACTTATGCTATAGGTACCTGTAGCCACTGGGTTATGTAGTTGTTTATACTATTTTTGTATTTTTGAGAATTCTAGCCAAGTAGAATACCCTAGATAGGTTTGGATAAGATAGTTTAGGATAGATATGAGTCTTGGAGGTACATACAGTGCAAGTGCCATCATAAGATTATGCTCCTTGGTTGATGATTTAATGTAGGAATGCAATGATAGAGTGGACTATTTAGATAGGTTTACCCCTGAATTATGTTAAGTCTACAATGCATTAGTTTTCCTCTATAGCATTATTTGTTATGAAAACAATTTGAACTAAAATCTGACAATCAAGGTTTGAAGTACATCTTCATGCAACCTAACCTTGATGCCCGACAAATAAGATGGTTAGAGCTCATCTCTGATTATCATTTTGAGATTAAATACATTAAGGGTAAGGAAAATCAAGTGGTTGATGCCTTAAGTTGAAGAAGGCATGTAATGGCAATAGTGTGAGTGTACTCTAATTTTTTAGGTCAAGTATTGAAGAATTTGACTGGTGATGAATATTGTGACTGTAAGGAAATGAGAGCATCTCAGAACGTATTTCTAAGAATAGTGGTGTCTTCGACAATTTTAAATTCTTTTCAATTGCTTCAAAAACATGCACAACTATGCCATTAGAGTGGAAACAGACATAGAACATTTCCAACATTGACCTTTAGAGGAAAGTACAAGCAACATTAACCAGTTTTAATAGCAGAAACATTAAACATGAAAGACAGAACAAGAACACAGATTTACATGGGGAAAACCCTTACGGGTAAAAAACCCCACACTCTAAAACACTGAGCCTTTGTATTATTCAGCAACCAAAAAGTTACAATACATTTATAGGCTCGTAGCCTTTACAAGAGATTAACATCTTGTTCCTTCTGAAGAATATTTGAACTATGTTTTCACTCACTCCTCAGTCCCTTTGCATACTGTTAACATGTCGCATACAACACACAGCATAGGACTTCACCAAAGGAGAAAACCAGAGCTCACCAGATTGATCGTACCATCCAACTCTCTCTCTAGTCAATCAATTTTTTCACATTGCTTTAGCAATCCAATTGAATCCACATGCAGCTGACCATTTATTCCAACTATCCAAACCGTTCGCATAATTGTCTAACCATTCACATTCTAGCAGGAAACTTTAGTCCCACATGCACCAGACATTGGACGGTTTCCAGTTTTTATACATGACCACAAGTAAGATAACTGTCGGCACTTTTGCTAACAAGACTAAGCAGTACACCTTTCACCGACCATCGGAGAGACCTTGACCTTTAGTATAACTTCAGCCCTCTTTGCCGACAATGTTTCTCCTACCAATGCCAAACCTCCACTAACCCTCCATTGGAGTGATAGGTAAGATCAGGAAGACTTCTCAATACTGAGCTAACAAACCTTCTCACGCTAACCACACCATCATCAAGACATAGATCATCGGTGACACTTCTACTATCTATGCTGATAGCAAACCTCATACTGATGACTAGGCCTTCATCGGAGAGACACAAGAGTATCAGAGTGAGTTCTCAAGGCTTGGCTGATAAAGCTACTCACTTTGATGGTCTTCCATCAGAGTGACCACTAGCATCGGAGTGACTACCACAACCTTCCCTGACATCCAACCTTATGCCGATGGGCTTCTCACATCGGTAAGACCTTGGAGATTAGCATAAGACTCTGAACTCCCGCCGATAGTGAAAGTCAAGCCGATGATCACTACCATCGGTGAAACATATGTGGTCAGTGTAACACAAACAAGGTCTGCCGATGGAGATCAGTCAACCTGATAGCTTTCCTTCATCGATGTAACCATAACTATCAATGAAACAAGTTAAGTGTTCGCCGATGGTGTTCTGTTAGCCTAATACAAAGAACATCCCATTGTGAACATCAAGATTGCTGTGCCTCTTGCCGATCACTGTAAATCTGAGACACATGAACTCAACATTCTCCCACTTGATGAAGGATTTACAGGAAATCATCAACACTCTAGGTCACAGAACCAAGGTTAATACTGCCTCCACTCCATTGTGCTCACAAGCTACATAGAAGCTCCAACTTCAAAACTTCCAGAACACAGCCATGAAAATCATTCTCCAGAAACAAGATAGACCATCAGCTAGAACAACAATCAGAAAACTGACTGCACCCATCCAACTGAACAAAAGCCACATGACTGAAAATAGCACACATAGCCAGTGCTAAAACACCCAATCACTCATACCTTGAAGGTATATACATCAGTAGACTCATGCCACCTACATATACACCCATCAACTGCAAATACAAGCTCAAAGTGTGAATAGTCGAAGAAGACTAAACACTTCAAGAACTCCCACTGCATGGGTAATGCAGATCTGAAAAAGATCATGGCATACAAAAAATCCACCAATAGCATTCCATAGAAAGTGTAAATAACATGTAGTACCAAGGAAACATCCACCATGATATGCAAAATATGTAAGCAAATAACCTGCAAGAACAACTCCTCACCACCAGTCCAAAGTTCTCCCAAGTTCTCCACATCCAACAAAGAAAGAGATAATAGAACAAAACCTTCATGCTATCACCCAACAACATAAGTGAAAGCACATGACCACAAACTAGTGATCACTTCAGCTTCGAAAAAGCCTCAAAACAATGTAATGTGAAACACACCATCAGAGAAAATAACTGAGACCAAGAGAAACACTGCACATCATATACCTATAGACAATCCTTTTACATACACCTCTGAATGCCAATTGTGTCAAGTACGATCTCCTTCAAAACACCCCAAAGTGAACCAACATAACAACATCCAAACAAACATTCAATCTTTGAGATCAAACGCAACTAACATGGATGTAAGCCTCACAAACCAAAGAAGATCAAACTAATTCATTTCCCATTTCAGGAAATCAGCCCATTAACCATCTCCTAATAGTCCTCATCAATGAATGATATCTCTAAACTCACATGCAAAAGGAGATAAACATGCTATTCATCTCTCACAATGAATCCTCTGGAACCATCTATGAGCAGTTCAAGATCCATATCTTTGAAAGAAAGCAAAAAAAAACACCTGAGAGAAACAATGGGCAATACCTCTCAAGTAATAAACTGTCGAGCAAACTAAGAGTGGGATTGAGAATGTTCTTCCAAGATATCCAAGTCCCAAAGACTTTCTCCAAGAACAATCTCCTCTAGTTCTTTTATTGAACTCACATTCAACCAAGGTAAAGACTCCTCAAACTTTCAGCTGTAAACTCTGATTAAGCACAACATATACAGTCTCACCTTATTCTCCATGTATCCATGAGTACCTATGAACAATCACCTCATGCTAAACTCCAACTGGATCACTACACCACTATGAAGTAATCAAGCAAATGATAAATGTACCCAAACATAGAGAAGTTACCAGACCCCTGTCAAAGCTCCAATCATCTGAAACATGAACTTATCATGACATCATGATCTTACCATCTCCTTTAGGAGATTCCATGCTCTAGGTGAACATAACCATGGTTTCTAGATCAATGTATCATACCAAAATTCAAAAGCAGAAATCATGATATGAAACAAACCAAAATTCTAAACCAACATCACTTGTCAAGCACCACCAACACCTTAGCCAAGAATTTCATGAATCCTCCATGACTTCAAGATGTTACTCATCCTCAAATAGTACCCTTGCAAATGTGAAAGAACCCTTCTGTAGCAACAGGATCAAAGAACTCCTCCTAGTAACATCTGCAACACTAAAGAAGATCATTCACCACTAAGTGATGAACTTTCAGTCATTGCTAAAGCTCCCACTGAACAGTGACAATAGAGCTTTCTAGGCATTCTGACCAAACATCTCCTAATCTGAAAAACCTCCAGGTCCACATATTAACATGTCCATGTGACAATAAAACCAAATGGCACCAAGATAATATAAACTATAATTGTCAATAGCTTACACAAACCTGTGTGTTTAAGCTATACATGACATCATGATACACATGTTACAGGTCTCCATAACCAACTATTCAGATACTCTACAACATCCATCCTCTCATCTCAAAACAGTCACACCAATGCACAAGTGACCATAGACAAGGCCATCTAACAAGTCTGCACAATCAAATAATCAATCTTGTGGATATAGACCATCCACTTCCAAGTTATCTTACTGCAATCAATAGGCTATACACACCTAAAGAACTGCATACCAAAATTACTGAAACATACAAACCCATCATTGCACTAGAAAACTGTAAAACTAAGATCTCAGGAAATAGATAACAATGTAGACAACATGACTTAAACACCAGATTACTTACAAAACTGATTTGCCAAATATGTCCACAACCTTAGCACCATAGTTAAGAAACCAGAAGCATTACCACATAAATAATGAGTGTCATATCACATACTAGCACTCCCATGCAGATAAAGCATTTCACCTCCTCACACCATGCACATAGCATGCATGCAAAAACTGCAACTATATCATCTAGCACCACCCTAAAAGGTAGGGTCTAGAAATAGCTTAACGGTAGCTTCACAAAGCCGCAAGTTTTTCTTTTGACTGTGTAAAACCTGCAAAACCACTGTGTTTGAAAAACACCCATGCACATCCATACCCACTTCACATCTAGAAGACCCAAAAGTCTGCAACATAAACTCCATAATAGTTAAACTAGAATAATGGATCATCATGAATATGCATAACCATAGATTTTAAGGAAAAACTATAAAACCCCTCAAATCCAATAAACAAGAATCTGAGTCATGCAAGTGCAAAATATCCAATTAAGGAAATAGCAGTTCAAGAGCTTCAGGCCCACTTGTAGATGAGTCCCTCAACCATCAACATGCACATGCATTTGAGAGAATCAAGCTATTACAGAAGCTCTTAGACCATCCAATGATCAACTTCATAGCCTACATGCAATCAGGGTAATAGAAAATTATGCCTTCCAATACCAGGAACAGAACACCCAGCATAAGCACAATACTCCATGGCTGAGCAGTAACATAAACTTCTTCATATCATCAGAGAGCCTCTCACACAGACACCCAATATGAAAGTTACTGCAGCAACACAACCACAAACCAAACCCCATGTAACAGGATTAAATATTGTCAACTAAGAGCCTTAGGCCACACCACGACCAGCTCTAGTTTCTTCATCTTCACCATCCTTCAAGCACTGCTGAAACATGAAGATAAGATTAACAGCTAGACTTCCACTCAAAGCAAAGATCAAACATCAGATGATTCCTTCAGATTTCCTCAAGCCTGTCACACTAAGAAATTAGCACAGAAGGAATACCCAGACCTTATACACCAGGAACTCTTACATGCAGACACATCCAGCACACAAATGTACATATGTGAGCAACAAAGTAGATCCCAGAACTTGGCTCTAATACCACTTGTAAGGAAATTAGAGCATCTCAGAACGTATTTCTAAGAACAGTGGCATCTTCAACAATTTTAAATTCTTTTCAATTGCTTCAAAAACACGCACAACTATGCCATTAGAGAGGAAACAGACATAGAACATTTCCAACATTGACCCTTAGAGGAAAGTACAAGTAGCATTAACCAGTTTTAACAGCAGAAACATTAAACATGAAAGACATAACAAGAACACAGATTTACGTGGGGAAAACCCTTACGGGTAAAAAACCCCACACTCCAAAACACCGAGCCTTTGTATTATTTAGCAACCAAAAAGTTACAATACATTTACAGGCTCATAGCCTTTACAGGAGATTAACATCTTGTTCCTTCTGAAGAATATCTAAACTCTATTTTCACTCACTCCTCAGTCCCTTCGCATACTGTTAACATGTCGCATACAACACACAACATAGGACTTCACCGAAGGAGAAAACCAGAGCTCACCGGATTGATCGTACTGTCCAACTCTCTCTCTAGTCAATCAATTTTTTCACATTGCTTTAGCAATCCGATCGAATCCACATGCAGTTGACTATTCATTCCAACTATCCAAACCATTCGCATAACTGTCTAACCGTTTGCATTCTCGCAAGAAACTTTAGTCCCACATGCACCCGACATTGGACGGTTTCCAGTTTATATACATGACCACAAGTAAGATAACTATCGGCACTTTTGCTGACAAGACTAAGCAGTACACCTTTCACCGACCATCGGAGAGACCTTGACCTTTGGTATAACTTTAGCCCTCTTTGCCGACAATGTTTCTCCTATCGATGCCAAAGCTCCGCTAACCCTCCATCGGAGTGATAGGTAAGATCGGGAGGACTTCTCAATGCTGAGCTGACAAACCTTCTCACACCGACCACACCATCATCAAGACATAGATCATCGGTGACACTTCTACTATCTGCACCGATAGCAAACCTCATACCAATGACCAGGACTTCATCGGAGAGACACAAGAGTATCGGAGCAAGTTCTCAAGGCTTGGCCAATAAAGCTACTCACTCTGATGGTCTTCTATCAGAGTGACCACTAACATCGGAGTGACTACCACAACCTTCCCCGACATCCAACCTTATGCCGATGGGTTTCTCACATCGATAAGACCTTGGAGATCGGCATAAGACTCTGAACTCCCGCCGATAGTGAAAGTCAAGCCGATGATCACTACCATTGGTGAAACATATGCGGTTGGTGTAACACAAACAAGGTCTGCCGATGGAGATCAGTCAACCCGATAGCTTTCCTTCATCGATGTAACCATAACTATTGGTGAAACAAGTTAAGTGTTCGCCGATGGTGTTCTGTTAGCCCGATACAAAGAACATCCCACTATGAACACCGAGATCACTGTGACTCTTGCTGATCACTGTAAATCTGAGACACATGAACTCAACAATGACAAATTTTGAAATCTCTAACAAAAAAAATCAGCATATGAGGTATGATGGATTTAATTTTGAATCTGATGGGTTATTGAAATTCAATAACCAAATTTATGTTCCAAATTAGGGAGATTTAAGAAGAAATATGTGGAAAGAAGCGCATTATGCACCATATTCAGGTCATCTTAGAGTGACAAAGTTGTTAGCTGATGTGAAACACTTATATTTTTAGAATGGAATGAAGAATGATGTTGTAATATTTGTGGCAAGATGCCTAGAGTGTTAGCGAGTTAAGGCTAAACGCCAGCATCAGGTAGGACTTTTGTATCCACATGATATTCCTAAATGGAAATGACAGGTAATCGATATGGATTTTGTCTAAGGATTGCATATGTGATGCTATAAGCATGATGCTATTTTGGTAGTGGTGGATAAACTTTCTAAGTTATCTCATTTTACACTTGGTAATCTTACAGATGGAGCATCTATCTTAGCCAAGAAATTCATACAAGAAGTATTCAGATTGCACGGAATTATAGAAAAGATAATTTTGGATAGACATGCTTGGATAACTTCAAGGTTTTGGAAAACCTTGTTCTTGGCTTTGGGAACACAAATGAATATAAGCTTAGCCTATTATCCAGAAATGGATGGACATACTGAGAGAGTTAATGAAATACTAGAGGATTTGGTGAGGATGTATTGCATGGATCAACATTTTAAGTGGGAAGAATATCTTCCACTAGTTGAATTTGCATATAATAACTCTTATCATTATGCAATTAAGGTGGCTCCTTTTAAAGCATTATACGACCTAGGAAGTGTTGAACTCCTATAAGCTGGCATAAGCTAGAAGATAGGATTTACCTTGGGCCATAAATGCTTTCAGAGAAGGAAGAGCAAGTGAAGCTAATTAGGAAAAGATTGGTAGAAGCAAATGATAGACTGAAAAGCTATGTTGATGCCAAGCGAATACCTCAACAATTTTTAGTAGGAGATAAAGTTCTCTTTAGAGTCAAACCACATAAGAGCCCAATTAAGTTTGGAAATTCTTCCAAACTAGCCCCTAGATATGTTAGACATTTTGAAGTCCTAGAAGTGGTTAATCCAGTTGCTTACAGGATAGCTCTACCACCAGCTCTTGCTAGAATGCATGATGTTTCCATGTGTCATATTTGAAGAAATATATATCAAGATCTAATCATTTACTTGATTGGAATGCTCTCTAGGTACAAGACCCAAGGGTGGTCATGATCGAGCCTCTCAAAGTGCTTGAATTACGCAAGCTACGCCTATGTAATAGAGAGGTTACCTAGTGCAAGGTTGAGTGGGACCAATATTCAGAGGAAAATGCTACCTGGGAGTATTACAATGATATCTATCAAAAGTTTCCACATCTTTTTATATAAACATGATGTAAAAGAACATATATGATAATTTATTTTATCTAGACATAATCATTGAGGACGATGATCTTTAAGGGGGGAGATATGTCACACCCCATGTTTTTAAACTAACATATTTATTTTCTTTATTTTTGAGAAGACATATAGTTAGTTAGAGAAAATATTATGATTAAAGCAATGATAGAAAATGCATTTGTTTTATATTAGTTTATATGCAAAGAATAATTGTTTATGATGTTATTAGTAAACATGTGGTTAAAAGATGTAATGGACTAACTACCACCGTGCAACTGAGGTGGATGTAGGAACAGTGTGTTTTTCACTCCAAGATGAGGAGAGAAAGTATCACCATGGAGAGGATGCTAGATCGCATGAATACAATGATCCTTATGTCATATGGAAACCCACACGCACACATATATACTTATTAGAGGATAAGTTAGTTTTGGAATAAGTCTTAATCCTTGTGTCTCTGGTTGTCTTAGAAATATTTTTTAAGTATTAAGATCATTTTATTCTTGTCAATTTTTGTCGTCGTCAAGTCGATGGCTAAATATTCTTTGTCAATAAATAGTAATGTAGTATTTGTCTTTGAATGCCAAGTCAACATGAGAAATCAACTAAACAAGTTTAAATTTTGTCATTGAGTCTTAGTCCACTTTGCGAGTATCCTTCATCAATAACTCTGCTCATGAATAAGAATGATTAAGTATTCAAAAGTATGCATTAGTGACATCTATAAAATAGGTGTACTATTGTTTATTTTATGTATTATTATCTTTTATTTAATCCTAGTTATGGTTAAAGAATGTTGTCTAGTAAGAGGTAAAAGTCTTTTTTTTCTTAGGTGTACTTCCTAGATGCTTGGGGAGTGGGGAAAGGAGTAGTAGCTCCATAATTCCCAAATGTTACTACATGTGAGAGATGCAAAGGAGTGGAGAGAGATTAGTGGGTGATGCATTTACTAAGAAGCCCATAATTAAGTGAAAGAGACATAAGGAAAGGGGGGAATTGGAATCAGTCTTCATGGCTTAAAGAACAGGATAGAGGAGGAGAAAATAGGAGTGCAGGCTTTGTAGAGGAAGCAAAGGCATTAGTGAATGTACTACTTGTAACACTATACAAGTAAGTACGTCATATTCCATAAAATATGAATGAATACATTGCTTATCATTTGTTTAAATCCAGAAGTAAAGACACATAAGGAGTTTTCTTTTTATACTATCAGTTGGCATGTTGGCTATCAAGAAGCATAGAGATAGTAAATTGGTGTTAATTATCCTTGACAGAGGATTATCTTTGTATCTTTATACTATATTCTAGTAAGAGATAGAGTTATAATAACTCTGTAAGATATATCTATTCCTTGTCATATCTATGTGAATACTATTGGAAATGATTATACTTTTTGATATCTATTCTTAAGAGTATCATGTTTATATATATCATAAACATATGTCATTCTTTACTATTATTTAACCATACAGAGGAGAATCAGTGGTGCAACAGTCAAATGACTGTGTAACTAAACTAATGGTTTATGATATTTAAACATATATTTGTATGTAATACAACCTCAGTATGACTATGTTAAAGATGGAGAACAACTATGTTAAAGACATAAGACAACTATGAAAATTAGAGGTTGATTGTGTTAAGCAAAGGTTGACTGTGTTAAATACATAGGCTGACTATGTAAAATAGAGGTCAATTGTGTTAAAGGCATAGGTTGACTATGTAAAATGGAGGCCTAGTATGTAAAATGGAGGTTGACTATGTTAAAGACATAGTCTGACTATGAATGATAGAGGTCGACTATGTTAAGCAAAGGCTGACTGTGTTAAAGACATAGGCCGAATATGTAAAATTAAGGCTAACTGTGTGAAAGACATAGGCCAACTATGTAAAAAGGAGACCGATTATGTTAAAGATATGGGCTGACTATGAAAGATAGAGGTCAACTGTGTTAAAGACATAGGTTGACTATGAAAGATAGAGGCTGACTAAGTTAAGTATAGGCTGACTATGTAAAATAGAGGCATACTGTGTTGAGTATAGGCAAACTATGTTAGGTATGGGCCGACTGCTAAATGGAAACCATGCTTTGGTTTTAACGACTCAATATGGGTTGGTGGCAAGTATATTGAGAGACCTAATAGAAGGTCATTTTTAAGCATAGTATTCTACTCATAGCAGTAGCTAACTAGGAAGGTTGAGAGTATATTTGTAAGCTTAAAAGCTAGTAAATGAGTCAATGTCATTATGTAGGAACACTTGACATTAGAATGATGCTTCTGATTATAAATGAAGTATAAGTTGTTTTTAGATGCTATTCTAGAGTTATCTTAAACTATCTCAATCCTAGTTTTGTAGAGGAATATTCTTTTTACCCGATGCTGTGCTAAGAATAGCCACAAGATTGTTGAGAGATATACTAACTATGGAAATGAGAGGTCAATATTTAGACTACTTGTTAATTTGGAATTCTCTTTTGATATGCATGAGGAAGTGTATTCAATACATAAGTTATGAAGTTATTATTTATCTTTGATAGATTATGAGTTGAATATATATATTCTTAGACTAAGATGAAAGAGTCTTTAATCATTAATCCATATGACTTAAATGTCAAAATCTTATATATTATAATAGAGGAATACATATGAGCACAAGAATAGGTAGACAAGTCATTGAGTAGATGATACGATGTCATAGACCCATGATTGTAAGGATGCAAAGAGGGACTCAATGTATGTTGCATAAGTCACCTAAGCTCTCACCCTATACTTGTCTAGTTGTCTAGAAGATAAGGGGAAATTGTATGTCTTTAAGACTAATATGGTATAAAAAAGTCAAAGAGTGTTTTCATGTATATATGTTATAAACTAAATTATAAGAATATTGTCTCCAAGTCGAGAAAAGAGTGAGTGAACATATGACTCTATTTATATGAAACTTTGGCCAAAGTAATGCAAAATTCACTTCTTGCATTATCAGTTCACTGTGTACTAGATAACTAAATAGTCAGAGTGGGTAACACATAGCTAGGCTAGAGTTGCAAGCCTGATTGTCATTAGCTAGGACACATCACTAGTTCTCAGATGGCATTTAAATAATTAGTTGATTCTCTTTATCTATTACCCTCATGAAGGGAAGGACCACTTCCGGTGCGAAGGTGTGCTGGGGACCACTAGTTTGTGGTTGGAGGAAAAACACTAGGGTGATGCTCTCTCTCTCTCTCTCTCCTATAGTTGACTACCCAAGGCTTGTGAATAGGAAAACATTAATTATTTTGTAAATGAAATTGATAAAATTGTAAGTCATAAAAAATGTGACCATTTGATATATGTGAAATTTTCTAGATGCATCTGAAGTGACTATCTTTTGAAATTATATATATTGCACTTGGGAATTGCAATGTAATATTTTGATTTTAGTTATTTATTAAAAAAAAGAGATTTTTTCTTTATTTATGTTTAAGGAATCAGGTATCCAGAGAGAGGAACCATGGTAAAAGTTCTAGATTTAATAGAAATGAATCCAAGGATAGAAACAAGGATTTTAATCCTAAAAGAATGATGATAATTTCAACCGATCTTCAAGAAAGAGAGTTCCTCCTGGAGGGTGTTTCACGTGTGGAGATCATTATGATAACCAATGCCCCACAAAGAGTCAAGGGAATTTGTATGGAGGCAAATCTTTACCTTCACAGAAAATGGCCTTTTAGGAAAGGATTCATGCTTCTCTAGATAGTCGTCAAGTTGAGTATCATTTTACTCCTATTGAAACCACAGGTACTCTTTTTGGAACTCAAATTTCCATTCTTATAGATAAAGGAGAAAATAATTTTTTTTTAACCCTAGAATACTTGATAAAATGTCTATGAAAGTTGATTTCATGGCTAATTCTTGGATAGTAGAGTTTGCAAACTAGTCAAGAGCTCGGGTAGAGAAATGTTTGTTTGAAGCCATATTAACCCTACTTACTTTTTCCATAAAGGTCAATCTATATGTAGCACCTCTAGGATCCTATGATTTCATTTTAGGGATGAAATGGTTAACACAACATAGGGAAAAAGTTGATTGTCTTTCCAAATCAATAGAATGCCTAGATGACGATGGAAAAGTTGTCCTTATCCAAGGTTTTAAGTGAGAAATAAAAATTAGGCAAATCTTCATGATGTAATTAAAAAAAAAGAAAAATGAAAAGGATACCAGATGTTTGTAGTTAAAATGGAGGAGGTGAAAGATGAAAAGAAGGGACTTAGGAAAATTCTTTTGAAGCATACACTTATCTCCATGATTTTTGAGATGTGTTTCTAGAAGATCTTCCAAGTCTTCTCTTGAAAAGAGTTTTTGCTTTTGCAATAGATATTATGCCTGGTTCCAAACTGGTGTCCAAAGAACCTTATTAGATGACTATACTACTGAGTTGATGGAGCTAAAGGCTCAACTCTAGGAATTTTTACAAAAAGGAATGATTTGACCAAGTGTGTCACCTTGGGGAGTGCCAATGATCTTTGTTAAGAAGCATGATGGTACTTTACACCTTTATATAGATTATCGTATGTTTAACAATGCAATGATACACAAGGATACTGAGAGGGGGGATGAATCAGTATCTAATTTAATGTAAACATGAAAGATTAACACAATGTACATCAATACATAACACCAGATGTACGTGGAAAACCCAAGAAGGGAAAAACCATGGTGAGGATTAACTCACAAAATATGAAGCCCAAAAAACAAATTTGTTTTAGGGTTACAACCCAAGGAAGTTACTACTCCCTGGAAACTTTTATTTAGGTTCACTCCCAAGTAAGCTACTACTCCCTAAGGACTTTGTTTTAGGATCACTCCCAATGAAGCTACTACTCCTTGAATTGAGAACCAACTCACAAAAGATTACATTATGATAATCATTCTACTGTCTAAAAACTAATATTGAAACTCACACCTTTGATGATTGCAATTCTACCTCTTAACACATCCTTCTGATGATTAGATTAGTTAGGCACACTCTACACTTGATCACTATCATAGATATGTCTTCAAGATGAATCAATACATCATCTACAACTTTTGCTCTTTCTCCTTCAGTCGCAAATCATAATGCATTCATTCTTCTCCTTATCTTGCTTGCAAACCCTAGCAATCACTATGCAATCACTCTTTTCCTAACTCAATTTGATTTACAATTTATACATGATATTACATTGATTACATTGCTTACCGACTAGAGACAACATGAAAAATACATTTACAAGTTGTCTAGACAATACATAACATGAAAGTGTAGAGAACAAGTCCTAAAAAATACTATGTACACTACACCAGCAGAAGACCTATGCCTTGCGGACATCAAGACTTGCTTAACCAAGTCCAAAACATTCTTCACAGTGTCAAACACCAAGGAATTACATCCGCACACTCTGCTCATTTGAAAATAGGACAGCCTTAAGCAAAACCATATGAAACTTGAAGCATAACGGCCACAACAACTTGAAAACCTTATGTGGCACTGGAAACAAGAAAGTTCTTCATAAAACTCTTCCATGTGAATCTACATGACTCATACAACATCTCCAAACACTACTTTACCTCCGCATATCAAATATTTTGTCACACATATTCAATCATGAACTCTAAGAACAACCTATCATCCAGAACACACTGCAACATACTGTCATTGAGAAACTAAGCTTGTGGACCACTGAGAACCTTGAAACTGCTAGGAAGCATGTAATGCACATTCATGAACATTTCCACAAAACTGCAAAGAAAAACATTCACTTATGGAGGAATACAAAGCATTCCAATAGGCCTTCAACACCACCTCACTCTGCCAGAACACATATCAGTACTCTATCATGCATAATGTTCACAGTGAAAGGACAGATGCTTTGAAACTTTAGAGTTATTACCTTCACTGCACCCTAAACATAGTTCCAGAATTGCATAGCCATAACTTCTAATGCAGAGGAATGTGGAGCAATCTCCCAGACAATCTTCAAAGGTAGTCATCTTGTAGCAAAAACTATCACCAACTTCTAGAGGCCAAATCTTCTTTGTATCAATACATGCATTCTTAGGAGTAGTAGGACAAATCATCTTAGTGCTTATAAGTCCCATATTAATGTATCTTCTTGATGCTTCTAATTCCCATCTTAATATAACTTCATACTCAATTCTGCACTGATCAAGGCATGACATCCAACCATGAACTTTAGTAACCACATTATATTTAACATGACATCTAACCATGAACTATATCTTCTTTTTTGGATAGGACATGACATCCAACCACGAACACCATCACACATCCAAGATAGTAAGGACATCAATTACAACATTGTGATAGTGTTGACATCAATGACAACCTTAGGAACCATATGTGTAACAATCTTCCCCTTTAGCATTGATGAAGATACATACCTGGACATTCTCCCCCTTTGACATCAAGGACAAAGGGCAACTTCTTCTCTCTTAGGGAATAACTTCTTGCAGCAAACAAACTCCCCCTATCAATAGCAACCACTACCTACTCCCCTTGAGAGGTAGCCATCATCAGTCTAGGAAAAATATATAACATGAACTCCCCCTAGACAGATCCAACATTATGCATCTAGCAAGGAGGGGAAATTACCCCTAACCTCTTCTGGAGATCCTCAAAAATGTCCTTTGCAAGAGCCTTAGCAAAAATATTTGCAATCTGTTATTTTGTTGGAACATATTCCAAACTTACTTCCTTTTCTACAACCTTCTCTCTCAAAAAGTGATACCTGATTGCTATATGCTTGGTTCTAGAATGCATCACTGGATTATTGGAAATATTGATAACACTTGTATTGTCACACAAAATAAGAATAGGCTCATCATATAATACCTTGATATCCTTGAGGGTTTTCTTCATCGAAAACACTTGTGTACAACAAGATGCTACTGCAATGTACTCTACCTCTACAGTTGATAAGGACACTAAATCTTGGTTCTTTCTCTACCATAAAACCAATCTAGTTCCTAAAAAGAAAGCACCACCACTTGTAATCCTATCATCAAAACAACTAGCCCAATCACCATCAGTGTAGGTACTCAAATCAAAGTCATTACCTCTTGGATACCATAGACCATAATTCAGAGTTCCTTTCAATTATTTGAATATCCTTTTTATTGCCTTCTCATCTGTTTGCTTGGGATTGGCTTGATATCTGGAAACCACACACACCACATGCATAATATCAGGTCTAGAAGTAGTTAGGTACAAAAATCCTCCAATCATAGATCTATAGGAAGTCTGATCCACATCCGAAGACTCATCATCCTTGCTCAAGTGACATCTAGTGACCTTGGGAGTACTCACCGGTTTTGAATTCTCCATACCAAACTTCTTCATCAACTCTTTTACATACTTAGCTTGAGAAATAAAGATACCACCTTCTAGCTGAGTAATTTGAATTCTAAGGAAGAAAGACATCTCACCAATCATAGACATTTCTAACTCTTTTTGCATCTCTTTTGCAAACCTCTTACACATATCATCATCTCCACCAAAGGTAATGTCATCAACATATACTGCAACTATCAATTCATATCTCCCTCTTCCTTTATGTAAATATTGCTATATGTACTACCTTTCTTGAAGCCATGCTGAAGTAAGTACTTGTCTAACCTAGCATACCTTCCTCTAGATCACCATGGCTGAGTAAGTACTTCTCATTATAAACCTCTTCCTTTAGATCACCATTCAATAATGTTGACTTAACATCCATCTGATATACCTTGAAGTTCTTATGAGCAACAAGGGCAAGAAACATCCCAATTGCCTCCATCCTAGCTACTAGAGAAACAATCTCCTCAAAATCAATGCCTTCAACTTGTGAGTATCCTTTGCATACCAACCTTTCTTTATTCCTTAAAACTTTACCTTCTTCATTTAGCTTGTTCCAAAATAGCCACTTTGTTCCTATAACATTCTTATTTGTTGGTCTAGGAACCAATTCCCATTTTTTATTTTTTTTAATCTAATCCAATTCTTCTTCCATTGCCTTTATCCATCCATCATCTTTTCTAGGGACATCAAAGGTTTTAGGTTCCACTTTTGATAACAAACAAAAGTTTACTTGCTCATGTGTCTTGGCAAGCCTTACCCTTGTTTCCACACCTTCATCCTTATCACTAATGATCTGATTTGCTGAGTGGTTTTTCTAAACATACTTTACTAGAGTCTTAATCATCTGCGCTAGTTCTTGTTCCTTTTCTTCTTTCACTTCTTCTTCTTCATCTCAAATGCATGGGAAGATATTAGATTTAGAGTCCTTTGAATCTTGTGAGATCTGATACAAGCCTTCATCTACTTTGACATTTGTGATTTCAATCATCTTTCCTAACCTCTTGTTGTAGCATCTATAAACCTTGCTTCTATTTGAGTAACCAAGAAAGATTCCTTCATCACTTCTTGAGTCAAACTTTCCTGGCTCTTCTTCATCTCTTCTGATATAGCATTTGGTACCAAAGATCCTGAAGTATATGACTATGGATGTCTTCCATACCATAGCTCATAAGGGGTCTTAGTTCCATTGACCTCAATTGCACTTTGTTAAAATTAGATAAACAGCAGTGTGAACCACTTCCAGTACATATCAAGCAAGTTTGCATCTTTCAACATTGCTTAATGCAACCTATTAATGCATGATACAACCACTTGACTTAACAAGCACGGGAGGCGGTTAAGCCCTTATCGCAAACCACTGCAGCACTGTGCTGAACAAGGAGACCAAGGGCCACACCTTACAACAATCCCCCACCCAGTGCAAGTGCGGGGTTTGAACCCATGACCTCAGCTCTGATACCAATTGTTAGCTGCTGTTGCACCAAAAGATCAACCTATTAATGCCTGATATAACCACTTGACTTGACAGGCACGGGAGGTAGTTAAGCCCTTGTCGCAAACCACTGCAGCACTGCACTGAACAAGGAGACCAGGGGCCACACCTTGCAACATTCTTCATCTCTTCTGATATAGCATTTCCTACCAAAGATCCTGAAGTATATGACTATGGGAGGTCTTCCATACCATAGCTCATAAGGGGTCTTAGTTCCATTGACCTCAATTGCACTTTGTTAAAATTAGATAGACAATAGTGTGAACCACTTCTAGTACATATCAAGCAGGTTTGCATCTTTCAACATTGCTCTTGACATCTCTTGCATGGTCCTATTCTTCCTTTCAACTACCCTATTTTACTGAGGGGTCCTAGGAGCTAACATATGTCTCCTAATACCATGATCTTCACAAAACTTTTCAAATTCATTTGAAGTGAACTCACCTCCTCTATCAGACCTCAAACATTTGATCTTAGCGTCTACTTCATTCTCAACCATATCTTTGAACACCTTCAATTTATCAAGGCCATCTAATTTTTCTCTTAAAAAAGTAACCCAAGTCATTCTAGAATCATCATCAATGAGAAACATAAAATACCTCTCACCTCGTTGACTCTTTACTCTTGTAGGGCCACATAGATCAATGTGGATCAGCTCCAATGGCTTTGAAGAAGAATACTCCTTGCTTTTGAAACTTGTCTTTGTCTACTTTCCCATTTGACATTCCTTGCATACTATGTTTTTAGGCTTGATTATCATGGGCATGTCTCTCACTGCATGAGTAGAGATAATCCTTATCATATTATCAAAATTGTTGTGTCCCCTTCTTTTGTGCTGCATCTAGCACTCTCTAGATTGAGCCAACAAACATGTTCTTCCATTTACCTTCTTCAAATGATAGATATCACCATATGACTTGATACCTTCTGCAACTAGTTTTTTGAGCCCTACCTTCCTGACTTCACAACCTTTGGCATGAAAGGTGAGATTATAACCTTTGTTACACATCTGACTAACACTGAGAAGATTGTGTTTTATCCCTTTGAAATAGAGGACATCCTCAATCCTATTCTTCCCATTAATATTTATAGCACCTTTTCCATAGATTTGTGCTGACTAATCACCACCAAACTTGATAGCACCACCATCGCACTTCTCAAGGCTGATAAACTTCTCCTTGTCACCAGTCATATGATTTGAGTAACCATTGTCAATTACCCAAGCCTTGGATTCTTCTCTTGTATGAAAGGAAGTCCATACCACCATTGATCTATCCTTGCTTTTATTTGTTTGCAAGACATCAGTCTTCTCACATTTTTCAACATCATCCTTTTTGTCACCAACACTCAAAGCCATGAAAAGTGTTTCATCATCTGAATAATCATGATCCTCATCTTCTGAAGAAAAACTGCTCTCTATGGAATACATACTTCTTTTGAACTTATCTCTCTTGTTATTATCCCTTGATTCTGTAAAAGGACATTTAGAAGCAAAGTGACCAACCTTTCCACAATTGAAACATTTGAAGGGTAACTTACCTTTGTGTTTTTTGGTGCCTTTCTTCAGTCTTCTCACAAAATTTGCTTCAAATTCATCAAAGCTCTCATGTTCATAAGAAAATTCATCTTTTGTCTTCATATTGACTTTGAAAGCATCTTCTTTCTTTGGAACATCACTTCCAAACTCTCTCATTTCAAAGGCAATAAGGGAACCAAACAATTTATCTATAGTGTATGTATCCAAGTCCACATTCTCCTCAATAGTAGATACCTTATGAATGTAAGATTTAGGAAGAGATCTTAGAACCTTCTTCACGATCTCATATTCTTTCACTTCTCCACCAAGACCTCTGATGCCATTGACCACTTCATTCACTTGGAGCATATATCTAGCAATGTCTTCATCTTTTGACATTTTTAGGGTCTCAAATTTTCTTTTGAATATTTGCATCTTTGCTTGCTTTACTTTCTTATCTCCATAAATGGTTTCAAGTTTAACCTAAACTTCTTTAGCAAAACTACAACTCATTACCTTTGAAAGTTCTGAATCAGCTAACCCATGCATGATAGAAAATCTTGCCTTGGCATTGTTATCATACAACTTAACTTCATCTGCATCTGTAGGAATAGTAGTAGAAACTTTGTAACTAGTCTTGATAGAGTCCCAAACACCACACCCTAGAGAATTGATATAGGCTTCCATCCTTACCTTCCAAAAAGCATAATTTGTTCCATCAAACCTAGGTATCTTGCTAGATCCATTAAGTTCCATCCCAGACCTTCATCAAGCAGTTAAGCTTCCTTCAAAGGAACTTGGCTTTGATACCAATTGTTGAACACACCAGGATATTGAGAGGGGGATGAATTAGTATCTAACCAAATTACAACTTCTTCAGCATAGATCAAAACTTAATCATTACAACATTAATATAAACATGAAAGATTAACACAATGCACATCAACACATAACACTAGATATACCTAGAACAACCAAGAAGGGAGAAACTATGGTGAGGATTAACTCACAATATATGAAGCTCAAAACAATAACTTTGTTTTAGGGATACAACCCAAGGAAGCTACTACTCCCTAAAAACTTTGATTTAGGTTCACTCCGAAGGAAGCTACTACTCCTTGAAGACTTTATTTTAGGGTCACTCCCAAGGAATCTACTACTCCCTGAATTGAGAACCAACTCACAAAAGATTACAGTATGATAGTCCTTCTACTATCTGAAAATTGACATTAAAATTCACACCATTGATGATTGCAATTCTGCCTCTTAACACTTCCTTCTGAAGATCAGATTAGTTAGGCACATTCTACAATTGATCACTATCACAGATATGTATTCAAGATGAATCACCTGACAACATCTACAATTTCTACTCTTTCTCCTTTAGTCACACAACATAATGTATTCATTCTACTCCTTATGTTGCTTGTGAACCTTATCAATCACTTTGCAATCACACTTCACCTAACTCAATTTGATTTACAATTTATACATGATCTTACATTGATTACATTTCTTTTCATCTAGAGACAACATGAAAAATACATTTACAAGTCAGCCAGACAACACATAACATGAAACATATAGAGGACAAGTCCTAAACAAGACTACATGCTACACCAGAAGAAGATCTATGCCTTGCAGATAACAACAATTGCTTAACTAGGTCCTAAAAATTCTTCACAACATCAAACAGAAATGAATTACATCCACACACACTGCTCATTTGAAAATAGGACAACCTTAAGCAAAAACATATGAAACTCAAAGCATAATAGCCACAACAACTTTAAAACCTTGTGTGGTACTAGAAACAAGAAAGAGCTTCATAAAACTCTTCCAAGTGAGTCTATAAGACTCATACAACATCTCCAAAGACTCCTTTACCTCTGCACATCAAAGATTTTGCACCGTACATCTTCAATCATGAACTCTGAGAACAACCTATCATCCATAACACACTACAACATACTATCATTGAGAAACTGAGCTTGTAGACCACTAAGAACCTTGAAACTGCAAGGAAGCATGTAATACACATTCATGAACATTTCCAAAAAATTGTAAAGGAAACCATTCACTTCTAGAGGAATGTGGAGCATTCTAACATGCCTTTAACCCCACCTCACTTTGCTAGAACACATGCAGGAAATCTATCATGCATAAATTTCATAGTGGAGGGATAGATGATCTAAAACTTTGGATTTATCACCTTCACTGTACACCCTAAACATAGTTCCAAACTACATAGCCATAACTGCTAATGTTGAGGAATTCAAAGAAATCTCCTAGATAGTCTTCAAAGGTAGTCATCCTTTAGAAGAAATTGTCACCAACTTAAGGAGGCCAAACCTACTATGTATCAATACATGCATACTTAGGAGCAATAGGACAGATCATCTTAGTGCTTCTAATTCCCATAATAATGTATCTTCTTGACACCTCTAATTCCCATCTTAATAAAACTTCATACTCAATTATCCACTAATTAATGCATGACATCCAACCATTAACTTCTGTAACCACATTATATTCAACATGGCATGCAACCATGAACTATATCTTCTCTGCTAGATAAGACATGACATCCAACCATGAACACCATCACACATCCAATATAGTGTTGGCATCAATGATAACCTTGTGACATTGGTGACATCAATGACAACCTTAGGAACCATATGTGTAGAAAAATTTTGGTTTGACCAATGCCCCAACAACATCCATGAATTTGATGAACAAAGTTTTTAGAGACTGTATAGACAAATTTGTTCTCATTATTTTATATGATATTTTAACCTACTCTCGTAATGAAGAGGAACACCATCAACACTTGCAGATAGTTTTGTAACAACTCAGGGAGCACAACGTTAAGGAAAGCTATCCAAATGTACCTTCTTTCAAAAAGAGGTGTAGTACTTGGGCCATATCATATCATCTAAAGGGATTGTTGGAGATCCTTTTAAGATAGAGGCTATTTTGGAATGGACCACACCTAAAAATGTGCATTAAGTGTGTAGTTTTATGGGATTAGCAAGGTATTATAGGAAGTTCATTTTGAACTTTTCTAAAATTGCCCATCCTATCACGTCCTTGCACAGAAAAGGAAACAGATTTGAATGGTCTGACAAGTGTGAAGAAGCTTTCAATATTCTTAAAAGGAAATTGACTTCAGTACCAATTCTTAAAGTGCTAGACCCAGAGCGTCATTTTGTTGTTGTGACTGACACTTTAGGAGAATGGTTAGCTGGTTTCCTCATGCAAGAAAACTAAGTTGTGGCCTATGAGTCCAAGAAGTTGTGATCTTATGAGTAGAATTATGCCCCTTATGATTTGGAATTAGTGGAAATTGTGCATGCTCTCCAAGTATAGAGACATTATTTGTTGGGAAAATAATTTGAACTAAAATCTAACAATCAAGGTTTGAAGTACATCTTCACACAACCTAACCTTAATGCCCAGCAAAGAAGATGGTTAGAGCTCATCTCTGATTATAATTTTGAGATTTAACTACATTAAGGGTAAATAAAATTGAGTGTCTTATGCCTTGAATCAAAGAATGCACATAATGGCAATAGTGTCAGTGCACTCTAATTTTAGAGCTTAAGTATTGAAGAATTTGATTGGTGATGAATATCATGAGCAAATTTTGAAAGCTCTAACAGAAAATCCTTACGATATGAGGTATGGTGAATTTAATTTTGAACCTGATGGGTTATTGACATTCAATAACTGAATTTATGTTCCAAATCAGGGAGATTTAAGAAGAAATGTGTGGAAAGAAGCACATTATTTACCATATTCAGGTCATTTTGGACTAACAAAGTTATTAGCTGATGTGAAACCCTTATATTTTTGGAAGGGAATGAAGAATGACACTGCAAGATTTGTGGTAGGATGTCTAGATTGTTAGTGAGTTAAGGCTAAACACCAACACCCAGTAGGACTTTTGTATCCACATGATATCCCTAAATGGAAATAATAGGTGATCAGTATGGATTTTGTCCAAGGATTACCTATGTCACACTATAAGAATGATGCTATTCTGGCAGTAGTGGATAAACTTTCTAAGGTAGCTCATTTTATACCTGGTAATCTTATAGATGGAGCACCCATCTTAGCCAAGAATTTCATGCAAGAAGTTTTCAGATTGCATGGAATTCTAGAAAAGATAATTTTAGATAGAGATGATTCGATAACTTCGAGGTTTCGGCAAACCTTGTTCTTGGCTTTAGGAACACAACTAAATATAAGATCACCCTATCATCTAGAAACGGATGGAAAAACTAAGATAGTTAATCAAATACTGGAGGATTTGTTGAGGATGTATTGCATGGAGATCAGTAGTATAAGTGGGAAGAGTATCTTCCACTAGTTAAATTTCCATATAATCTCTTATCATTTTGCAATTAAGATGGTTCCCTTTAAAGAATTGTATGGAAGGAAGTGTCAAACTCCTAAAAGCTAAGATAAGCTAGGAGATAAGATTTGCCTTGGGTTAGAAATACTTTCAGAGATGGAAGATCAAGTGAAGTTGATCAGGGGAAGATTAATAGAAGCAAATGATAGACAAAAAGGCTATGCTGATGCCAAGCGAATACCTCAACAATTTTTAGCAGGTTATAAAGTTCTATTAAGAATCAAACCACATAAGAGCCCAATTAAGTTTGGAAAGTCTTCCAAACTAGCCCCTAGATATGTTGGACCTTTTGAAGTCTTAAAAGTGGTTAATCCAGTTGCTTATAAGATAACTCTACCACCATCTCTTGCTAGAATGAATGATGTTTTCCATGTGTCATATTTGAAGAAATATATATCAGGATCTAATCACATGTACTTGATTGGAATGCTTTCTAGGTAAAGGACCCAAGGGTGGTCATGATCGAGCCTCTCAAAGTGATTGAGGTATGCAAGCTCCACCTACGTAACAGAGAGGTAACCCAATGCAAGGTCCAGTGGGACCAGTATTCAGAGAAAAATGCTACCTGAGAGGATTACAATGATATGTATCAAATGTTTCCACATATTTTCATATAAACATGATGTAAAATAACATATTTGATATATTTATTTTTTTGGACATAATCAATGAGGTTGATGATCTCTAAGGGGGGAAGATATGCCACACCCCATATATTTAGTTTCTTTACTTTCGAGAAGATAGATAGTTAGTCAGAGAAAATATTGTGATTAAAGCAATGGGTTAGTGCAAGAAGTTGGGTCCACTTTTTGGCTAAAAAATGGAAGTGTTTTCCATGAAAATTAAAATTTGTCCCAGTTGGAGTCAAAATTTGAAGCACTTACACATAAAATCTTAAGAAAGTCCAGTAATATGAAATTTAGCATTATGAATCTAGTTTTCTAATATATAATTTATTCTAATACCCAGATGATACAAATTAATTTTTCATAAGCTTGACAAAAAACCACTTTAAAAATTCACTTTTTTAGGACCATACCATGCATGTGTATGACAAACATAATTTGACTTAAATAAAAGTATTTTTCTAAATCCTTTTAGGGAAAGATGTGTAGTATAGTGAAGTTTTTGGACCTGTTTGCTCATAAATTAATTAATAAATAGAAAAAAAAAAGTGGAGTCAAATTTTTTTTACATATTTGAAAACTAAACATTGTCATTTAGAATGGGTTTTAATTTTGTAAAAAAAATTTAAAAAAATGTTGTCAGCCATATAGGTAAAGTTTGTCTTTCATCTTGCTCTAAACATAGACTTGTACTTGTAGGTCCAAGGCTAGAGGTTGGCTAATCATGCCTTTCCTGAGCCTAAAACCAAACCAAAAATGTGGGTGTGAAATTTAAAAATTTAAAAATGGGTACCTGTTCTAAAAATAATAAAAAAAAAAGGGTCCCTGTTCTAAAAAACAATAAAAAACAAAATGGTTACCCATTCTAAAATAGGTACCCATTTATAAAAAATAATAATAAACAAAATGGGTACCTATTTTAGGCTCAAGTGCCTATTCCTAAATAGGTACCCATTTTTTAAAAATGGGTACCTGTTTCTGTTGGGATTTTTTTCATCTGCATGACTTCCCCTACATGTGGACCCAACTTCTTGTGGGAACCCTCATGATAGAAAATGCATTTGCTTTATATTAGTTTATATGCAAAGAATAATTGTTTATGACATTATTATTAATCACGTAGTTAAAATATGTAATGGGCTAACTACCATCTTGCAACTGGGGTGGATGCAAGAACAATAATTTTTCCCTTTGAGATGAGGAGAGAGTATCACTAGGAAGAGGATGCTAGATCATGTGAATACAATGATCCTTATGCCGTCTAGAAACCCACAAACACACATATACTTATTAGAAGATAAGTCAGTTTTGGATTAAGTCTTAATCCCTATGTCTCTGGTTATCTTAGAAATATTTTTTTAAGCATCAAGACCATTTTATTCTTGTCATTTTTTGTCGTCATCAAGTCAATGGCTAAATCTTCTTTGTCAAAAAATAGTAATGTAGTATTTGTCTTTGAATGCCAAGTGGATGTGATAAATCAACTAAACAAGTTTAAATTTTGTTGTTGAGGTCTTAGTCAACTTTGTGAGAATCCTTCATTGATAATTTTGCTCATGAATAAGCATGCTTAATTATTTGAACTTGTATACATTAGTGACATATATTAAATAGGTGTACTAAATTGTTTATTGTATGTATTATTATCTTTTATTTAAGCCTAGTTCTAGTTAAATAATATTGTCTAGTAAGAGGTAAAAGTCTTTTTTTTTCCCTAGGCTTACTTCCTAGATGCTTGGGGAGTGGGGGAAGGAGTAGTAGCTCCTTACTTCCCATATTTTACTACATGTGAGGGTCGCTAAGGAGTGGAGAGAGATTAGTGGGTGTTGCATTTACTAAGAAGCCCATAACTAAGTGAGTGGCATAAGGAAAGGGGGAATTAGAATCAATCTTCAAGGCTCGAAGCACAAGGTAGAGGAGGAGAAAATAGGAACGCAGGATTTGTAGAGGAAGCAAAGGCATTGGTGAACATACTACCTATAACACTATAAGGTAAGTCCATCGTATTCCATAGAATATGATTGAATACATTCTTATCATTCATTTAAATCTACAAGTAAAGACATGTAAGGAGTTTTCTGCTTAAACTGTCGATTGGCATGTATGCTATCAAGAAACATAGTGATAGTAAACATGTTGTTTAACCTCGACAGAGGATTACCTCTGTATCTTTATACCATATTCCAGTAAGAGATAGAGTTATAATAACTCTATATGATATATCTATTCCTTGTCATATAGAGAATACTATTGGAAATTATTATACTTTTCAATATCTCTGGCTAAGAGTATATCATGTTTATATATATCATAAACATGTTGGGAATTAAGGTGTCTCAACCTTTACAAGTTCCTAATGTTGTATTTATTTATTTTTTGCCTACTATTGTAATTTTCTATGTAAATCTTATTTTGTGACTTTGTGGGTGTTGACAAGGTGATATGTCATCCTACATGGAAGGTGACTAGATGTATGTTTTGTCTTCATATGAGAAAGTAGGCATTCCATGTTGGCTTGGCATATTTTTTCTATGTAGCAGCACCTAGTGGTCGTGTTTCATGAATTATGATAGAATGTATGACATGTAAGAGCTGAAATGACATGTATGACAAGTTGTTAGTATGTGGTGATTAATCATGTACTAGGGGCTATGGGTACACACAAAAAGGTAAATTTTGGTGACTTTGTCAACCATGGTTCGCCCCAAAATAATTAACGGGGGAGTGCAGGGGGGTTATTAGCTGGCAATTATTTTGTTATTAGCTGACATGAAAAACTGACATTTGATAACTGCCAAAGAGGCTTGATAAATAAGCAGTTGGAGAATGTGAAAGATCATGGGATGCAAATGAGAATTAGCATTATGTACTCATGAAAGAGCTTGCATTGCAAGTGTGTTGTAATCATATTTTGATTTGATAATACATTGTGCAGGTTTTGGAGTGTGGGGTTTTTCACCCGGAAGGGTTTTCCCCATGTATATCTTGTGTTGAGTTTTGTATTTGTATTTGGATATTGTTATTACCTTTCTGTTATTGTGCATCTTAATCTGTAACTGTAAAATTTAAAATTTGCATAAATATTTCCTTAGTAGATTAGTGTAGAAAGTGTTTCTACATACCTTGCTTCATTTCAAAACACACATCATTCTTTACTATTAACCATACACATGAGAATCAATGGTGCAATAGTAAAAATACTATGCAACCAAGCTGATGGTTTATGATATTTAAATGTAGGTTTTGTATGTAATACAACCTTAATATGAATGTGTTAAGGATGGAGGCTAACTATGTTAAAGTCATAGGCTACCTATGAAAGATAGAGGTCAGTGGTGTTAAGCAGAGGTCAACTGTGTTAAAGACATAGGTCGACTATGTAAAATAGAGGTTGATTGTGTTAAAGACATAGGTTGACTATACATAAAATGGAGGCCGACTGTGTTAATGACATAGACTGACTATGAAAGATAGAGGCCGACAATGTCAAAGACATAGGCCAACTATGAAAGATAGAGGTTGATTGAGTTAAGCATAGGTTAACTATGTAAAATAGAGTTTAACTATGTTAAGTATAGGTTGAGTGTGTTATGTATGGGCTAACTGCTAAATGAGTTGATGATAGGTATATTGAGAGACCTAGTAGGTCATTTTTAAACATAGTATTCTACTCATAGTAGTAGCTAACTAGAAGGTAGAGAATACATAAGCTTAAAAGCTAGTAAATGAGTTGATGTCATTGTGTAGGTGTTGCATATGTGTTGTCATTGATGTTAATAGTGGTATGGAGTGACGATCATTAATGTCAATAGAGATACCAAAGGGAGATTGTTGCAGAATAATGATCACAATAGAATGGTGATCGGTGAAGACAATAGAGTAAGTGATCATAAGTTGTGAGACAAAGAGCAATGTCATGAGTATATTTTGTGATGATCATAGGAGTAGATTGAAGAAGAAGACAAAAGTGTGAGATTAGTCAAAGAAGCTATATGAAGTGAAGGAGATGGATCAATATCATCTGTACACAGGGGGGTGGGGTGACTTTAACCCCCCACCCTCTATCTCCCCCCCAAAGTGATGGGGGGGGGTGCTGGAACTGCTATAGTTATAGTCCTATAGTCACAGTTCTTGGCGGTGGGGGTGCCAACACGTAGGCATCGATCCAATCAGCTAGTTGCAGGAGCGGGAGACTAGGTGGGTGCCCAGCTACTATACCATAGTAGTGGTGAAGCCCTATAGATCTATTCATCTATCTAGCTATAGTAGTGGTGGAGAAACTATCTATCTGGCTGGCTATAGTAGTGGTGGAGCCCTATAGATCTAGTTTGACTATATAGGTTGGGCCGGTTGGTCGTCGATCAATCTGAGCTTAGATCCAAGAGTTTGCTTCCCCCTTCCCACCCACCCCAGCTTTGGTAGGGGCTTTGATCCTTTGAGATTTAACCTCCCACAATAACCTTTCCCTCCCACCAACTATGTCTAAGGGTTTGCCCTTACTTTCCACCCACCCAGGTGGGGGGCTAATATTCCTCAAGCGGAGTGATGTAGATTTGGATTCAATCTCAAAAGAGCTCATGTTAACCACTTGGCATGGCCCAGAGGGCAGAAAGGAAGGATGGAAGAAAGAAGTGAGGTGAGCACCCGAGAATAGTTTAGCCTTCTGAGGAACCAAAAAATACCCCCACCCTATATTAATCTATCCCCTCGAGAGGTTATACCGAGGGTTTGTCGGTTGGGCACTTCTAGTCCCACCCAACCCTGGCTATAGTTGACCCCCCCACCCAACCCCACACATAGAGGAAGTCAAAACCCTTGCCCTCAGGTCTAGCTCAAAGGAATTTCCCTATAGTTGTAACTAGAATAAGAAGGGCAACTGGAAGGAATTTAGGTTGGTTCTTGCATTAATGAAGGATGGAATGCCTGAACCCCCGGATGGAAACAGATTCTATATGGAACATGCTCTAGTTGAACTAGACTATTCCCTCCTAAGACAATCTCCTCCGGAAAGGGCAATAAAGTATAGATGCCTAGCACTCGTTCAACTATAAGAAGGCTCTAACTTTCACTATCCTAGTGCTGGTCCTCCCTCCTAAACTACTCGAGTTCAACTAGCTACTCAAGTTCAACTAGATTAGTTGGGGTGAACGTCTTCTCCATCGGGCCATCCTAACTTCCTATCTAGAGCGCTAGTCCTCCGGGGAGATCTCCTCATTCAGGTCTTGCCTCCCACCGGTGGAGTGGTGAAGGATGGATTAGTCAGATAAGATAACAAATAAAGGAGGAGCAGTGAAGAAACTCTATTAGTTCCCCAGTTCAGGATGGATAACTATGTTAGGTAGGCTGGGAGCTATGTTAGGTAGGCCAGGAGCTATGTTAGGCAGGCTAGGAGAAAGAATAGTTAGCATAGGCAGGCCGGGAGAAAGAACTACCCTTCCTAATTTGCTACTACCGAGGGTGAATGAAGCCAATAAGAAAGTTAGGCCCTCGTTGAGCATGCTTTCATTTTCTCGTTGAGGCATTAGGCCCCACTGAGACTAACCTGAACTGAACACCATCTATATCCTCCCACCCACCCCGTGAGATGGGATTGATTACCTAAAATGAATACGCCCCGTTAGCTAACACTTCAATCTAGGAGCCCAAGCCTCCATGCAATAAGGGGCATAGTAGAAAACAAAGGATGGGAGTTACATTGCATTTGACCCACAACTATGGATGGTAATAGTAGTTCACTCCCGACTCCAGCTTGCCTTCCTTCCTTCCCTCCAAACAATCCTTCTAGAATTCCCTTAACTGGCCGGTTGAACAACTATAGGAAGGGACATCCATCCTTCCAACCTTCATTTAGCTCCTCCCAGCTAGGGGGTGAGGATGGAACCTAGAAATGAGTTGATTAGATCTTTCCTCCCAGCATCGACTAGCTTGAATTGGAGCCCAACCCAATATTGAACTGAGCCCAACCTCGAATAGCCTGGCCCATAGAATTTGCTAGGTTCTCCATCTGTCACCACCATCAGAAGTTCATTTTGTGAAATTGAGAGTTTTCAAATACCACCCTTATTGTGGATAAAGAGGATTCTAATCTCTAGATTTGGCTAAGATGGGTCAATAGTTTTCATAATTTGTTTTATTTCACAATGACAATAAATAGTCATATGTTTGTTATTATTGATAGGAAATAGTCAAATGTAATCATAAACTAAGGAAGATATATCTTAGAGAAAAGAGTCTTAGAAGTCTATAGATGTCAAGAGCAATGTCTTGATGGTGGGGTCAAGAAAATCTTGAGATTATATAATATGTATATTAAAGAGCATGGAAATGGGTTGACAAGTCTTTGAGTAGAATGACAGGTTGTCATAGACCTGAGATTGTAAGGATGTAAAGAGGCGTTTATTATATGTTTATAAGTCACCTAAGCTCTCATCTTATACTTGTACTAGAATAAGGGAATATTCTAAGTCAGATAGACTAGTATTGAGTTAACAAGTTGAAATATGCAGATATATATTATTTACTAAATTATAAGAATATAGTCTCTAAGTCAAGAAAAGAGTGTGTGAACATATGACTCATTATATGAAACTTTGGCCAAAGTAATGCAAAAGTCACTACTTGCATTGCTGGCTCATTGTTTACCATATAGTTGAACAATCAGAGTGGTTCTACATAGCTAGAGATATACTAGAGTTGTAATCCTGATTGTTAATAGCTAGGACACTGCACTAGTTCTTAGATGGCACAAGGAACCAGTTGATTCACATTATCTATACCCTTGCAAAGGGAAGGGACACTTCTAGATGTAAGGTATGTGAGGGACCACTAGTTGTGGTTAGAGGAAAAGCACCATGGTGATGCTCTCTCTCTCCTACAGTTGACTGCCGAAGACTTGTGAACATAAAACATTACTTATTATGTAAATGGAAATTGAAACATGTTTTAGTCACAAAGAAAGAGACCATTTGTATTTATACTTGACAAATATGTAAAATTTGTAAGTCGCATGTGACTCGACAATATATTGAAATTATTTATTGAAATTTGAATTAGCAAGTTTATTAATGATGGAATCAAGTTTAGTTTAAAAAAATGGAATTTATTTGTGCAATATTTGTATTTGTTTATTTAATATTCTAGATGGGATGTCACAATTATTTTTTAGTTAGTTATTAGCTATGGGTTAGTTGGTAGTTAGTGGTTTGGGTAGTTAGTGTTAGAACACATAGATATACTAAGAGGGCCAGGTGAATCAGTATATACCAATTTTTACTTCGACTCTACAAAAACATCAAGATCTTGACCGCATCAAACAAATTATGTAAGAATAAGAACATCCACACATTCACATAAGAGAATACAAGGTTTACATGGAAACCTGGAAAGGAAAAACCCCAGTGAGAAAAGTTGCTTGGGTCTATTGTCTAAATCTAGCCTCACAAAAATGAGTTAGTGAATTACAATATTTTGTAGGCACCAATCCATAGGAATTTCAACCTAAGAAGAACACCAATGATTTTACAGATTTGCAAGCACCAACCTATAAGAGACTCCAATCTCCTTATCAAACTAAGCACTAACTCTATCTTTGAGCACCAACTAAGAATATGAAGCACCAAATTCAAGAAGTAGACAATCGGATCCCAATCAATCCATGCTGAGCACCAACCTAGCTATGAAGCACCAACTTCAACTAGCTGAATTAGGATCAATTTCATTCCAAACAGAGCATCAACCCTGCCACTGAGCACCAACTTAGATTCTGAAATATCAACTTTCACACATCTTCAAATGTACAACATTACACACTTCTTAACATTTCTCTTCACCAGATAAAACAATATGCTTATACTAGAACTAACACAATCTGTATGAACTCTGAATCATCTTCTATTCATGTCCTTTGCACATTACTTACACAATGTACTTCTTACCTTTTACCGCATGCCATACACATTCTAAAACAATTTCAAGTCACTTATATATATAGCTCCATATCTCTTTCCAAATCATCTGTGTCAGCTACAAGGTGGCGCATACCTCTATGCCCCATGAGATGTGTAGTCGACCTTGCATATACATTTTTTATTCCAAATCAAATGCAGTAATGTTGGATTGAAAAATCATTATGTGCTTCACATCAAAAATCTCTTCCATATTATATGTGTTGGCTAATAACCATTTAACATTTCTCTCTAAGACAACTCATGTCTGCCATCAACCCTTAATTCATGTAACATGTAGTAGACTCCAAACCCTATGTGGTAACATAGGAGTGAATTCACATTATGTGCTTCATTCCATGAGCTCTCCTGGTCCCATGCTACCATCACATGCTTCCTCTAATTGGCACACATTTCCTTTATTTGGCACAAGCTCTCAAACATACATACACTAGATCTTCTTGTAACATAGTAACACTGTCTTCACACTGATACTTCCAAATACCTTTGCAGTAACTCTAATCACCTAAAACTTGGACCAAACCAACATAATGGCCAACTAATTCTATCTTCCAAACTACAAGGCCATATAGCCAAATGGGGTAGAATGTAGTACAAAAATGACGACAAACATAATATAGCTTTAGATCAACAAACCTCAGAACTCCACCTCAAACACTACCAACCTTCCGCAAACATAGTAATAATTCAGAAACAACTAATTCCAGTAGGAATCCTTTCTCTTATGTTTCTTATGCACCAAATTTTAACATTAACATTATGCAATAGTGCATACACTTGCCACAAACTTCCTCAAAAAAATTATTAGTTCATCTTGACATGAACACTTCAACTTGACAACATTTTGAAAAATCTACTTGACATTAAAGACAACATTTCCAACATTCTCATGCACTTGACATCAATGACAACATTTTCAATAGTTAGTAAGTTTAATGGTTTTATAAAGACATAGAATGTAATCATTTGAAGTGTTGAAGATGAATGATTGATTGTTGTGTTGGAGCCTTTGGCTTTTCTTCATTGTGTTGCATTTTTCAATATGATTATGGATGCAATAATGATATTATGATAATAAATCATATGAGAGAACTTGCTTATATAAGCAACGTGAAAAGCCTTAGGTAAGCTTAATAAAGTGTAAATAAATAAATAAATAAATACACAAGCACCCCCCCTTTAAGTGCAAGCTAGGGAGAATGAGAAAATAGGCAAATGATGCAAAGATGGGTCTATTGGAATTAAGGAACACTGAGAGGGGGGGTGAATCAAATTTTTGCAAAACTTCTTAGATTGTTCCTTAATTGATTTGCCACATAGATTCAAAAGAAAGAAGCATGAAAATAAGAACAGAAACAACAAGATGATAACACATGAACACCAGTATTTTTACGTAGAAACCTGTTTAAGGGAAAAACCACAGTGGGGGTTAACCTAAAAGAATTTATACTCTGTTAAAAGTATTACAAATGGGGAAGGCACATGCCTTCAGGGCGCACTGCCTAGAGCTCACTGCTCCAAGAGGGTCACTGCCTATAGAAATGATTACAAGAATATTACAGAATGTTTGAATTGAAGAGTAGCATCTACCAATGCAAGAATTCAGTTCCGGTTAAGCACAGAATACTAATCTTACACACTTCATCATTATTTTGCCCTGTTTACTGCTCTACCATGATCCGGACCTTAGATCTTCACCTTCACACTTCTTTCTTCCTTTTTGCACTTACTTCATCATACACATCACACTCACACACCAAAACACTCGAATCCATCAACTATATATATCCGCATTAAGAACTTCAATCAACTATAGTCGGCTTTAGAACATTTATTAAGAACTTTGCTCTGTCGGCTAAATCCATGCACAAACAAGAATGCGGACCAAGAATATGTGTTCTCAAATCATCAATCATGTCGGCCAATACCACTGATCATCACAAATTGCTTAACCAACAAATTTTCTTCATCCGGACCAAGATCAAATACTAGGTCAGCCTATTCTTCTTCTGACTGTACTGACTAACTGGAACCCAATACTCAGATGCTTATAACTTTTGAATCCTTCATCACCACAAGCTAAATTCCTGGATTTAGATAATCCTAATAATCCTTCTTACTCCCTTAGATCTGCAGCACACTATGATTTACCACCGGAGAGAGACGGACAAAGATATTAGATCTCGTCACATGCTCTATTTCTGACTATCCGGTATGAACAAATCATGTAATGTGAATATGTAAAGTAGACTTATTTGCCATTAATGACAACACCTATCATGCGTAGCAGTGTCTCTTACCAACAATCCCCCCCTTTGGCATTGATGGCAACACTTAGTGAAAAATAACTAAGTGTCAAAACAAATCCCCCTTACTTTCACTATTCTCCAGTGCTCCCCCTTTGTTGGATTCCTCATTTTTCACTGCTCTTCACTCCCCCTTTGACATCAATGGCAAAGGGTAGGATCTGCAACCAAAATTTACACAAAAATCCTATATACCAAGCCACAAATGTACAAACAGACCTTAAGTCTCATTTACATAAACTTAAGTACATCACTAAAAATGTTCTTCAATCGTTCCAACTCACTATCCCAGCTCTTCTTCATAGTGTTCAAAATTGAGATGTGGCCACTGAATAGGAATGCTTGTGATTCTACTGTCCATAGATCAATTGGGTCACTTGACTGAGCTGCAGCTTGGGCTACGATTAGGGCATTGAACATTGCTTCCATTTTGGGGAAAATTAGTCCTCGGAGCTCACTCATCCTTGCCTCTATGCTCTCCTTTTCTTTTGTCAATTTCTTTATATCTTCAATCAAGCTGATCACTTGACCCTTCTTGCTTGCTACTGATGTAGTCATAGGATCAAAGGATTTGGATACACTAGATAGTTTTTTCTTAGACACTTTTGTTTTATCTTCAATATCCTCTATAACTTTAGGACAGGATAAGAAAAACTTATATACATTTCCTCCTTCTGTAAGAGCATTTTGAATACTCTTTACACTAGCATCCAACACCATTCTATCTACTCCAATCAACCCCTTTAGAGCATTAAATCTTTTATCATTGAATTCCTTTTGAACCTTGACCTCTGTAGACTTCTCTAGAGATTCAAAATGAGAGCTTACTGAGTTTATTAGACTTTTCAATTGGTCAGATGGAGATGCTGAAGAATCCTTCTAAAAAGTGGGCATGATCTTCTCCAAGATTCCAGATGTAAGACCAAGTAGTTCATTGTCTTCTATGTGAGACTTTAAAATATCTTCTCTGGCCTTATCTTGAGCAATGGAAGCCAACTTTATCTTTTGCACCAAAAATAAGGTATCAAAATTTATTGGTCCTTGTATAATGTGCTGATCTTCTTCAATTTGTTTGTCTCTTTCTAGAATTTCCTTCACTGCTTCTGTAGTGTCTCGTGCCCAAAATGACGATGTATTTCTTTGATCCTTACTGGTACTATCAACTAGGTTGTCCTTCTTGGGCTCTCCATCAACCTTTGCGATCTCTTCTTCTTTTTCATTCTTCTCATTGGCCTTTTCTGCTTCTTTGTCCTTAGCTTCTTCTAAATCATGCTCCATATTCTTCAATGAATTATCTTCAATTTGATCATCTACTTCAACATTCATCTTTGTATCTTCTTTGGATTGATCCAGAGGAGTTTGAATACCTCCTGCATCATCAATTTCATCTGTCATCTTTTCATCTTCCTTGTTCATTGCTTCATTTTCTAGAACAGAGGAGTCATCTAACTCAGTTTGCTGCTCATTGATCTTCAATTCTTCAACATCCAGAATTGAGGAGTCAATCCCATCATCAATCTCTTCTTCAACAATAGGAAGATTATGTCTTTTCAATGCATTGAGAAGAATCTCTTGAGCATCTTTGACTATCTTATCTGTTTCACCAAGCATAAGTTTATTCAATCTCTTCTTACTCTTGAAGTCATCCTTCACTTCTTTGAATATCATGTTCATCTGATCTGGAGTAATATGAGGGCACAAATTTATCAACACGTGCTCCCTAATCTCAATGTCCTTACTTTTTGCATTTTCTTTTCTTAACTCCAAAATATCTACAAGACTTTTTTGAATTTCAAAAGTTATTTCAATCATAGCCTTATTGTAGATGTTCAAATATTTGACTATTGCTTCCTCTAGAACCCTCTTATCAGCATCACTATAATCATCAAAGAATTCAGTCATTGGCCTTAAGTTCCCATCTATAGTGACTGATTTGATGATGTCATCCATAGAGTAGGCTTTTCAACATATGTTTTAGTCTTTTGCCTCTTGCTTGCCCTTTTGCTTTCGGAGGGCTTCTCCTTAGTTACTTTGGCTGCTTTTGTACCTAAGGCCTTCAACTCTTTGATCTCAATATCAGAATCAATTTCTTCTTCATCATTTTTCATGCTTTTATATGTCTAGACAGCCTTAGTTTTCACTCTTTTCCCTTCTTTTCCAAAAGATTTGCCTTCTGGTTTCTCAGGATTGGCAGGTTTTAGGGGAATAGGGGCAGCAAAAGAGCTCCTAGTAGTCCTTGGTGTGGAGGAGGATTCTACTGGAGAAGTTCCTTATTTCTTATCCCATTTCTCCCTTTTAGCCTTTTCAGTTCTTTCCCTAAATTACCTCATAGCTTCCTTGGTGAGGCCTAGATTCTCAGCCAACTGCTCAACTTCTTTCCTTGCTTTCCTATTGATTTCAGGGTTTCTAAGCTCAACATGCAGTTTCACACTTAGTTCCTCATATGTCCCAAACCTTTCAACTGTTCTGTCCTTTGGCTTGCTCAAAAGGTGTTGAGCATACACATTTAAAATTTTCTCATCTACCTCATACCCCATGGGCATGATCCAAACAATTATGGGTTCTATTGCTTCCATTAAGCACTAGTCAATCTCCACCATGAAATAGATTTCATTCTTGTACTTCTCAACAACCGATTTAGGGATTCTTTCCCTAGAATGCATCATATTCTAAAAATTCTTGAAGTATCCCCAAATTGCAGTTCTCTATGCTTTATAGTCACCAATGCGGTGTAGATGATCCCTTATCTGAATAGCAACTAGCTCATCATTAGTCTAGTGCACACCTTTTATTCTAGGTACTTATTCATGAAGTAGAAAAATAGACATAGAACCAAAGTACCATATTTAAATGTATTTTTCTTGTCTTTCTTGATTTTGTTCAAGTTCTCAATTAGTTGATTCTGCAATAACTCACACAAGTCATAATCTGTATTTTCCTTTAACATTTGGTATGCAGCATATATGGTCATTCCGGAGATAGAGTTCTCCTTGCTGCAGTGATAAATCTTGTAACCAATTACCATTGAAGCAAACTTAACATCCAGATCAATAATATCATTGATAGTCATTTCTCTTTTGTTGAATTTGGCACCGGTTGCATCAGTTACAGTCTGGTTCTTCACAAATTTCAGCATGGGTAAACCACTGGTTGAATTTAACCCAATTACAATCTTGATATCATCCTTTGTAATCTTGAAAGTTTTCAACAACTACAAAAACTCATCATGCATTTGGCTTAAAACATATCGGACCCAATCATCTTCATCGAAGGTCAAAAGCCCCATAATCTGAATGCAATGTTTAACGTGCAATGCCTTATACTTAGGTTTAAGATCATGATTTTCATCCCTAGATGATTCTTGAACAAATCTACAAACCTTGAGTCCCCAAATTCATCTATGCTCGCATGAGTATAGACCCTAATATCTTCAACATGCAATACACCATACGAAACACTTGAAAATGTACCTAATGGGTCGACTTCAACTAATTTGTGTGGATGCTTCTTGAATTTGGGTCAAGGCCTTTTAGTGATATCAACAACCAAATGTGTAGCCATTGCAAAAGATTACAAGTTCAAAGCTTTGCAGAAAAATACCTTTTTCACAAAATTAGGGTTAGCTGATGAATTCACTGATCACACTTCAAATACTTGAAATCTTAGCTCAGGTGCTCTTCTTCTTGCTCTCCCTGAATGCAAAGTGATCAAATGATGAAAAAATGACCTTTTATGCCCCACAAAACCTAATTCATTATTGTAATAAATGCTCTACCCTAATACATCTAGTTACACTATTTCTGCATGTAGTTAGTCTTCAATTGCTCTGCAATCAATCATATTTACTTCTTTTCTTCTAGAATTTTCTTCAACAGGTCTGCATTAGGTTTCTTTAACTTCATTCATTGTGCCTGATTCAGGAACCCACTTACTGGTAGGGGGAATTAGATTTTCAAGGCAGCCCCCCTGAGCCAGAGCTCCTTATTCAATTCTTGAAGGAATTATTAGCACCAAATTCTGGTGTGGATCCATTATCAACATTTATTTCACTTTTCTTTACCCCTGTTTTGTTCATTTCATTCTAGATCTCATTTACATCAACTTTGCCCTTGCCTTTGTCTTGTCTCTACTCATCCAGTTTTTTGTTTATTAGACCTCTTCTTTCATTATTCCTATTTCTGCAGAATCTTGCAATATGACCAGATCGGTTACAATTGAAGTATACAACATTTCTTTGCCCATTTGATTGATTTTCTCTTGATTTGCACTGATTAGCCATATGTCCAAATCTATTGCATGAAAAACATTTCCTATTGAAAGAATTGTTATTTCCTCTATTGTTAGAGTTATTCATTATCATACTTCTGCATTCATTGGATCAATGACCATACCTCTTACACTTGAAGCATTGATCAGAGAAGGATGGACCACTTTGATTTACTCTGCTTCTGCACTGAGTAGCTCTATGATCAAATTTGTTGCAATTGAAACAAATTCCATTGAAGGATGGATACCTTTGAGCATTAGGCTATCTTACTAGAGGTCTTCTAGGTCTGTTTCTCCCATTCCTTGATTGAGAGTTTCTTTATCCAGATTTGGAGCTTTCACCTTTCTCATATCCAATACCATGCTTATCATTAGCCTTCTTCTAACTCTCAAGAAGCACTTCAAGTTTCGCTGAACTTATCTTGAACTTCTCCTTGTATTCATTTGCAATTTCTAGGTCATGTTTGAGAATAACAATTTGCCTCTCAAGTTCTTCTTCATTTTCCCTAGTTTCTTGTAGATCAAACTCTAGATGGACAATTATTCTATCCAATCTGCAGCATTATTCAGTTCTTTCTTTCAGACATTGATTCAGTTTTTCTTTAGTTTTCTTCCTTTCTTTAATTTCCTTGGTTAGCCTCATCACCCTGGATTCCATCTCATGTTTTAGTACAACAATTTCTTTTGTTGACTTCTCACATTCCTTTATCTTCTCTTTCAAGGCCTTATCCATGTCATTGTCTTCATTCTATTTTCCTAGTTGAAGGAGTAGCTCCTTTCTTTTTCCATTAGATTTGCTCAATTATTCCTTTAAGGTCTCAATGAAATCTTTAGCATCTTTAAGGTTCTCTTGAAGTTCTTTAACTTCTGCTCTAGACTGATCAATATTCTCTAAAGCAAGTTGAAGTTGTTCATTGAGGTTGTATGAATCCATTGTAATACCTTCCCAGATCTTCCTCAAGCTATTAAACTTCTTCCAAGGAACCTTGCTCTGATACCAATTGTTGGAATTAAGGAACATTGAGAGGAGGGGTGAATTAGTGTTCTGTAAAACTTCTTAAGTTGTTTCTTAATCGATTTGCCACATACATTCAAAAGAAAGAAGCATGAACATAAGAATAGAAACAAAAAGATCATAATACATGAACACCAAGATTTTTAAATAGAAACCCAGTTAAGGGAAAAACCACGATGGGGATTAATCCACAAGAATTTATACTTTGTTAAAAGTATTACAAATGGGGAAGGCACATGCCTTCAGGGTGCACTACCCAGAGCTCACTACTCCAAGAGGCTCACTACCTATAGAAATGATTACAAGAAGATTACAAAATGTTTGAACTGAAGAGTAACATCTACCAATGCAAGAATTCAGTTCCAGTTAAGCACAAAATATTGATCTTACACACTTCATCCTTATTCTACCCTATTTACTGCTCTGCCATGATCCAGACCTTAGATCTTCACCTTCGCACTTCTTTCTGCATTTTTTACACTTACTCCATCATACACATCACACTCACACACTAGAGTACTCAAATCCATAGACTATATATATCCGCATTAAGAACTTCAATCAACTGTAGTCAACTTTAGAACATTTATTAAGAACTATGCTCTGTCAGCTAAATCCATGCACAAACAATAATGTAGACCAAGAATATGTGTTCTCAAATCATGAATCATGTCGGCCAATACCACTGATCATGAAAAATTTCTTAACCAACAACTTTTCTTCATCGAGACCAAGATCAAATACTAGGTCAGCCTATTCTCTTCTGACTGTACTGACTAACTCTAACCCGATATTCAGATGCTTATAACTTTTAAATCCTTCATCACCGGAGGCTAAATTCCTAGATTTAGATAGTCCTGACAATCCTTATTACTCCCTTAGATCCACAACACACTATGATTTACCACCAGAGAGATCCAGACCAAGATACTAGATCTTGTCACATGCTCTATTTCTGACTATCGAGACTTAGACAAATCCTCACTCTGACTTTCGGTAGGAACAAATCATGTAATGCAGATATGTAAAGTAGACTTAGTTACCATCAATGATAGCACCTGTCACACGTAGCAGTGTTTCTTGCCAATAGGGCCATGACTATAAGGCCTAATGAGGTACCCATGTACAAAATGTCTCTTAGGAATAGAGAAAATGAGAAAAACCCATAGGAAAAAACCCTCTCCAAAAGAGAGAAAACATAAAAGCAGTGATGGATGGAGGATATAATATGACCCCCCAAGGAATACAACCAAAACTAATATACAATCAAAGACCTCCCCTCCCCATAGGAGGGAATGAATCAGATTATAGATCCCACCACAAAGAAGTAGCCCTTGTGCCAATGGTGAATGCATGAAAATTAATGTTGAAGAGTGTCCAATACCAACAAAAACATTTCTCCCCTTGGGAAGAAACAAATCCAATGACATATGTAGAAGAAACTCCATCTCCAAGAAAATAAATGAGGGAAGAAGTCTCATGATGTGTGCCTTAGAAAACTGCTCAAATGTCCACATGTTAGAATCAAAGGATGTCACAATTGAATGAGGTGTAACAATCCAAAACCCTATGTAGACTCATGAAGACCAATCCCTAGGGACAAAAATGATGAGGTAATAGTTGTGTTGTAACTATCACAATTGAATGAGGTGCAACCAGTCCAAAACCATGTTTCTACTACATGATCAAGACGATCAATTTAAAGATTTTTCTCCACTCATCAAGTAGTATGTCTAGAATTTCTTCCATAGGTGTGGCAGTCTCATGTATATTTATTGTCCTCTTCTAGGTCATGGACCATGTAGTTCATGTTGTTAGGAGTAGGGGAATAATGCTCTATATGATCTTTGGATATGGTTTTAGCCCCGATGGTCACCTTCATGCCATACCTTGTCCTAAATAGTATGTGGGACCAATCAGAAGATAAGTACCCACCTATTTTAGCAATGAAGTCTCTTGACAAGCATATGCCAAAATATGTAAGGAGATCAATGATTGAATATCTTGCAACATAGTGCAACTAGGGCATGCATGCAAGGTGAGCTTTAAATCTTTAAAAATATCTAATATATTTTTTGGAACACCATCTAATTGTATTACTCCTTTACTCACAGGCTCATACTTAATGCTTAACATATCAGCTACTTATTTAGGCATAACTGAGCTACCCACTTAGAGTCAATCATACAATTATGCAATAAATTATCACCAATGATTAAGGAAACATAGAAAGGAGGAGTCTTACTAATTATTCTTGTGTTTGCCTCTTCTTTTGGTTGGCATAGATTGAATGGAGTAGTTTTTCCTTCTTTTGTTGTCTGTTTACAAGGATAATTGAATCTCTTCAAGGCTTCTTCTAGCAAATCCCTCTGAGCTGGAATTGAGAAGGCTTCCCACATGGTTACATTTAGATTGGTATTCTTCATTTGGTCCACCACATTGAAAGGGGTATGACCAATTTTGGAGATTTTTTTGTAGTAACAACATCTACCCTTGCTTGCTAATTGATATGTTGTTTTCCTTGCACTGGATTTACTCTTCCAGCACCCTGATTTCCTTGTACTAGAGCAACCTTGACTACTAAAATTTATTTTTCAGTCACTAGGGATGCATGAGAGGTTGATGCTTGACCAACCATAGGTATTGATGCATCTTCTGTTTCTATTCTTTTTGACCTAGTGTTGTATGCTATTGAATTTGTACCTTGATTAATACCATAGAAATCACCCTCTTACAAATTTATCAATGTAGATTCATTTTACATTTGTTCTTGTCCTTACACAATCTCTTGATTGGAACTAGCTTGTTGTTCTATGAGAACTAATGGGTTTAAACCATCAAAGCCTGACTGAATTGTCGATTTTGGCATAAATTCTGGTTGTGAAGTTGGTTGCATGGGTAGCACCACTCATTTTCCTAAGATTGTTTTTTATGGGGACAAGAGCTCCTCGTGTACTTCGAGTAGTAGGGTTTACAACATTTAGGGGCCTAGCATAGTTGGGTTGATTTTGCTTTTGCACATTATTTTGGTAGAGATGTTTGTTGGCTAGTAAGCTTGATTCAAGGGTTGATACAACCTACTAGGTTGTGTATTTTACCTTTTTATGGCCACTACCTTGTTACTCAAGTTCCTTATCAGGATTTCCATCTCCTACATCTTATTGGAAGGTGTAACCAGGGAAGCCGATGGATTGACTATCATAGGGATTAGAACCACACTTGGCTAAATGACAAGAGCCTCCAAGAATAATGGCATTGGAGGCCTAGGAGCAATCTTTCCAGCCTGAATTAAACTATTTTCTACCCTTATTTCTATGTCATATGCATCTCACAATGCATTTCCCTCCCATAGACTAAATCATGACAGAAATATCACCGTTTAGGGATCTCAAATAATACAAGAAAGTAGTGTTAGGGGAGGGCTTCACCAATAATGGGATCATGTCCCAAGTCTTCTGAAATCTAAAATTGAAGTCCACCATAAACTCATGGAGGGCTCTTTTAATGGTAGTTAGTTGTTCCATTAGAGATAGATGGTCACTTTTGTCCTCAAAGTGCTGGAAGATCTTGTCACCTAACTCATTCCAATCATGAATAGAATTTGGGGATAAAACTCTATACCACTGGAGTGCTTTTCCCTTGAAGGAAGAAGCAAGAAGCCTCACAACAATATTGTCTTGGGTTACATTGTGGACAAAGCATACACTAGCCATATCTTCAATGTGTTCGATGGGTGTTGTGGAATTTTCATCAGTGAAGAAAGGAATAGATTTTAGAGCTATAGCTCGGATATCATCATGTATTGCCTAAGGTCAAGTGGGCTTCCCCCATTGAGAGAAATAAAAGCTCTATTTCTAGGTAGATCCATATTGGGAATATGAATTTTTTACCTTAAATAATGGAAGTTTATGATAGGTATATGGACATTTGACCTTGGTTGTGGGAATCTACCAAATGGTGGTGTGGATTGAGTTCTTGGAGGGGATGAAACATCACTTCATGTTTCTCTTATAGAAGATCTATTTCTTCTTCCTCTTAGAAAAGATGCAGGGAGCTCAATAAATTGAAAGTTACCTCTTGAAGAAGCTCTTGTCTGCACTCATGGCATGTTATCTAGAAATGGTTCAAACCCAAGAACAACAGAGTCACCAGGTGCTTGTTGAATGCTTTCACAAATGCAAATAAACTAACCAAATCTTCTTAGTTCAACTCTTAACTCTGAGTGGAGAGTCCCACAAGGTGTGCTAGAAACTATTGTCACTTAAATTTGTACAATTTGTTTAAGCTTGTAGTTCAACCAAATTTAGAGATACAGTGGGACTTATCTCAAGGTGTGTAACCTTCCAAATGAGATCATACCTCTAGAGAAGGTTGGTTCCTCTTTCTAAGATTAATGATCAAAGAAACTATAACTAAACCTATGCTAATGATCATGAGGGAAAATATGAAGAAGGAGAAACTGAAATTAAAGGTGATGCACTAGATTCAGTGTGTTTAATTGAACCTAAAGTAGCACAACAATGATCTCTAGTATTGAAATAAACTCACACAAACTCATAAAATCTAATAAATGTTTAGGTAGACAATTATAACCATGGAAGGGATCTTACATCCATAGAATAAGTTTATAGATTTTAAATAAACACAAAGTAGAAGTAAAGAGGAAGGAAAAATATCAATTTATCATTAATCATGGAGGCAGCCATTACAAAGGAAGAAATGATCCAATATAGACAAATAGACACAAGATGACCATTTCCATTCATAACTAAACTGGTAATGGAGACATGAGAGGATCAGAAGAGAGCACAATCCATCAAATCTGCCCAGTTCTTAGAAAAGACATAAGGTCTAAACTTGCAAAAGAATCATTCTTCCTATGTGATGACCTAGAGAACAACTACAACTAACCAAAAATACATATTTCTTTCATGCATATATAGAATTTACATTTCCATTGTTACTACTATGGGCATGAGAAAACATGGTCAACAACTTTTGTCAATTGCCCATGATGTAATAAATCTACCCCAATGGCTCTGTTAACAAATGTACGAATCTGGAGGGTCACCCATGCCCTTAGCATGTTAATCTGACCTTAGAAGGACCTACAAAAGTATGGGTCGGTGGAAATTTTACCCATACTGAGTACTCATAGCATTAAAGCTCTAAACACTGTTCCAACCACATAAATTTTTCTTTGAATTAAAATTAATGGTGACTTAGTGGGGGATGGGGTTCATTTGGAATGTTCTGCACCTTCCTTTTAGCACTTTTTGCCTTTTGTGGAAGCTCGTGGGGGGTCAAGACATAAGGAAATGTGGGGATCCAGGGTGGATTGGGAAATAGAGCCAAGAGAGGGTTTGGAATTTGTGAGCAGATGAGGGGCAATAGGATATGTCAGTATGATAGGTAGAATTCTGCAAGACATACCTCCTTTTTATTTTACCTTTTTAGCAAAAAGGGGTTCGACGAACCTAAAGGTTTGCGAGCTAATAAGTTCACCAAAAAAGGCTTTTTTATTGCTTCTTTTCTTTTTGCTTCTCCCTTTTTGGTGGTTTGGGCTTATCACGAACCATGTCGGTGGAATGGAGTTTTGGCGAACTAAAGTTTCGGTGAACATTCATGTTCACGAACCTCCAATTCTGCCAAAAACCTTTGTCTTTCTCTCTCTTTTGGTCGATCTTTACTTCAGCGAACTCACTTTTTGGTGAACTTGGAGGTTTGCGAATGTCCTTGTTCGCCGAAAAAGCCTTCTTCTTTTTCTTTGTTGAAACCTTTGTATTCCTTTTTTCGGCAAGTTTCTTCTTTAGCAAACTCACTTTTAAACGAACTTGGAGGTTTGCGAACCTTCTTGTTCACGAAAAAAGGCAACTTTTCTAAGGGAAAAACACTTGGAAAAACGATTTAACTTAGAGTTTTTTTGGATTTTCAAAGGGAAAAACAACATTATTAGACCTAAAGAATATATCTAAGTTTTTTTTTATAGATTGTGACAACTTTTTGCAATTTTTGGGTTCTTGGGCTATTTTGGCCTTGGGGGCTTAAATAAGTCAACACTCACCAATAATAAATAATAAAAAATTGTTTGGTGTCAAACTTATCTTTCAATATAGTTTATTAGTCTTCAAGGATTAGCATAAAGGAATGATCCTCCCAAGAAAACCTCACTAAGTCATAAGTCTACCATTAAAGATTAAAATGGATCCTTAGCTTCCATCCCCAATAAATCCTTATATACTCTAGGGCATGCTTAAATACATTTCTTTGATAAAGGTCAATAACGATTCCAAGAGTCTTCCTAAAATTTAGTTTGTCTATCACTTCTAATTTCCTAAGTGAAATGATTAGCAATAATCATCAAATAAATTTATTAAAACCATTTTCATAAATATGATCCAAAAAATTATTAATTTTACCAATTAAAAAATCAGAAATAAAAATTTGAACATCACAATTTAAACCATTCCCATCCAATTATAATTTTAAATACATAATTTTTTGAATCTTGCCATTTTTATGCACATTTTTAGTATTAATTTTATAGAAAAAGGCCATAGATTAAACATTAAAATAATAATAATACACTAGACACGAAAGGTGTACGCATAATGTGATGCAACCAAGACAAAAAAAAAAAAAAGCATTCACCAGGGGTGACTGAGGGTCACCCTTTAGACACGGTTAATACCGTGAGAGCATATACGGGTATTTTTATTATTTATGATTTTGCACCCTAATACCTTAAAACTAGACTTTGGCAATACAGAACATAATGAACTTGAATAGACACGATCAAGACTCGAACCATCGGGCACAGTTTTGTTTGACCTTTTTGGCTAAATATATCAAGCCTTCATAATCTCTTATTACGGATGGAAGGAAACAAAAACTTCAAAATCTTATCAACCCACTTGAAGTATTTCTTTCTCCATCGCCTTCTCACTGCAAGCAATAACATTACACAGCAAAAACCTGCTACATGTGACAATCCTAGTGCAATCTCATACCATGATATTTGATCTCTATAATCTTCGTTTCTATCTTGCATATCACTTGTAGAAGGAAGGGGAGGAGCAAATTTTGGCCAAGAACATTTCTTTGGAAGTGGACATCCCTCCAAATATGGATTTCCAGAATATGATGTGTTTTCAAATGTGATCATCTGTCCTCCTTGCGGTATGCTGCCTGAGAGGTTGTTGTTGGACAAATTTAAGCATGCCAATGAAGTCAGAGATTGAAATTCTGCAGGAATTTTTCCAGAAAACCTATTTGCAGAAAGGTCCAATGACTCTAGTTGACCCATGTCCCCTATAATGGGTGGAATAATTCCACTGAGATTGTTCATTGATAGATTAAGAAACCTCAAGCCCTTCAACTTTCCAAAATCAAAAGGAACATGTCCATTCAATTGATTGTTGGAGAGATCTATGCCGGTGAGTGTCGAAAGAATATATGAGTAGTGCAGCTCTAAACCTTTCACAGTCATGTTCAAATCATCATGAGTCTGAACTTCAAATATATGTAACTCAAAAGGGCCAAGCTCAGAATATGACTTAATGCCGCTGTTTCTTACAAATACATGAAAAGGGTTCAACAAAGCAGATAACATATGGCCGTCTTCACTTGCTACACTCATTGCTTGTAGAGATGCAATGTTATGTGGAATAAAACCTGATATCTTGTTAGACGAAAGGTCTAAGATCTGGAGCTGCTTCAGTTGGACAATTTCTGAAGGAATGCTGCCGCTGAAACGATTACCTTTCATCATCAACACTTTAAGGGCTGATAGATTTCCAACTGACCGTGGAATATCCCCAGCAAATTCGTTGTGCCCCATATCTAATACTTGTAAGGTCTTACAATTGCTGATTGAGGGAGGGAAGGCTCCACTTAGCTTATTATTTCTTAAAATTAAAGAGGAGGAGCATAGCTCATGGGGTATGATTCCCTCCAAACTATTATCCCCTAAATTTAAGACTTGAATTACCTCATAGTTGGCAAAGCATGGAGGAATGTTTCCATTCAATTTGTTGTTTGACAGATCTAACTTTAGAAGGTGAGTTAAATTGCACAAGCTTTGAGGAATAGTGCCAATTAGAGCATTGTTATTAAGCATCAAGAGCTGTATATATGGAGGCCACAGAGATGCCATGAGTCCAGTCAATGCATTCCTAGACACATCCAATACTGCCATGAAATGAACTGATCCATTTGGGATAATAAGGCTGCCATGCAAATGATTTCCTGAAAGGTTTAACAGAAGCAAGTCAGCATTGTTCTCCCATAACCAGGAGGGAATTTCTCCAACAATATTGTCATAAGACAATTCCAGTCTCTCTAATGAATATTGAGTGATAAGCCACTCGGGAATTCGACCACCAATACTACATGAGCTTACATATAAGCCTCCTAACTGAAACTGGGGAATCCAAGTTGTGCTAATATTCAGTACGCAATTCGCGACAAGCAGAAATTGTAATCCTGCAAGGTTATCAAACAAAGTATCTGAAATGGTAATGTGGGAGAGCCAGAGAATCTTAAGAGAGGATGGCAATGCCAGCTGCGAAGAAGTAATGCGCTCATGGAATGAAAACTTAAGACCATACAACTGCTCAAGGGAGGAGAGACCGGAAAGCTGAAGGCTCCCGTCGAATTGGTTGTAGCTAATACACAAGGACTTAAGGAAGGAGAGATTTTGTATACATGGTGGCAATTTTCCACTGAGTTGGTTAGAGCTTACATCTAAATAACTAAGATTCGTGAGCTGACAAATCACAAGGGGAACTACTCCACTCAAGCTATTGTCTCTTAAACCTAGATAATAAAGATGAGAGAGATTTCCCAAACAGGAAGGAATAGTACCAGTTAGACCAACGCTCCTCAAGTCGAGGTATTTGAGGAAAGGAAGGTTGCACAAACTACCAGATATGACTCCACTCTGCACTCCCTGCTCTGCATGGTTGGTGTAAACACTCAAATTCACCCGCTCTACATGGTTGGTGAGATTATTGCATGATATGCCATCCCACATGGAGCAACAGTCACTTCCATTAACCCATGAAGTGAGAATACCATCAGAGACGTTCAAGGCTGCTTTGAAGGAAAGAAGAGCTTGGGATTCCTGGGTAGGACAATGGAATAGAGCAATACATGGGTTTGTAAAAAGGATAATAAAAACTGCAATGATAAAGGCAATGTTAATCGGAGCAAAAGCCATTGCTTGAATGAAGTCGCAGAGGACAAAAAATCTGCGTTTGAGAGGCATATTTATAGGATAACCTCCTCGGGAGTTTGACTGCAACATTAGCGGCATCATTCTACTGTTAAAGAGGGAAAAATGCTATAGTCAATGCACTCACTGTTTATGGGCAGAGACAGAAAAGAATGCTAATAAATATAGGCAGTTGGTGCATTGACTAAAAAAACACCTTTATAGTTAGATTATCAATTGATAACGAATCGTCAAGACTTTCTAAACTTAAATAGTCAAAAAATAATAATATAAATAGCTATCAAGACTTTCTAAACTTAAATAGTCAAAAAAAATTTAATACAGATAGCTATCAGTATTATAAACTGTTTTGACTCCTGAAAACAACGCTCATGGACTGGAAAACCGTATAAAAATTTAGTAGACATGGCTGAAAAGATTTTACATTACTACTTTCTTTTACCATCTCAACCACGTGATATGCATATGATGATTTTGGTTTGGATTTCAGGCTTTTCAATGTTTATATGATATTATTATCGCTCATTTTTAAAGATCCATCTTAACCTATTGTTTCCACATTCATCATCTTCAGATTGGATTTGTGGGTCTAAGTCATTTGTATAGTTGTAAATCTAAACCTTAAACTTTTAAAATTCAAAATTCAAATCTTCATTTAATAAATGTTTTCAGTAGTTGTTGTGCACTCACCTACTATATATTTTTATTGATTTTTTCACATGTTATTGTATTTAAAGATATTCATTGATTCACTTTGAAAATGGACCAACTACTTGTTGCTTGCACAACTCATCCTAATTTTCTTGAAAAACATAAAGATCTCATTTTTGAGGTCTTGGTAGTTTTAAAATGCTTTGATTTTGTTCTTTCGTATGTAGCCCTTTTAGCCTTTTAAGATGCATTTCATGCCATTGTTGACTATATATTTAAAATACTTCTATTCTTCTCCATGTGGCCATTTTAACCTTTTAAGATGCATTTCATACCATTGTTGACTATATATTTAAAGTACTTTTGCTATATATAAAAATTTAGTTGACATGGCTGAAAAGATTCATTTTTACTTTTTTACTTTCTTTTACCCATCTCAACCACATGATATGATGATTTTGGTTTGCATTTGGAGGCTTTTCAATGTTTATATGTAATAATTAAAAAATCTAGAGTGTCCTTTTGATGAGAAAATGCATGACATGTATGATTATATAACTCTCTAAATAGGGAAAATTTAAAAATTTGACTAAATATGTAAAAATTATCATTTTTTCCTTCAAAATATGCTTACATAATTTTAATGGTGAAAACAATATATTTGTCATTTAACTTATTTTTTAGTTGTTTTGATTAGAGTGTTTCAAATGTAATAAATAATTTAGAAGTAATATATTGTTGTGTGAATTCAACTTGTGACATCACTATATTGTGATCTCATTATTACTTGTTTTTAAAGATCCATCTTAATCTCTTAATCTTGCTTTCATCATCTTGGATTAGATTGGTGGGCATAGACATAACCCAAGTCATTTATATAGTTGCATATCCAACCTTGAACATTTAAAATTCAAAATTTAAATCTTCATCTTATCAACAATTCCACTAGTTGTTGTCAGCCAACCTACCATACATTTATATTGATTTGTTTACATGTTATTATATTTAAAGATATTCATTCATTCACTTTGAAAATGGATCAATGAGTTGTTGTTGCTTGGACAACTCATCCTAATTTTTTTGAGAAATTCAAAGATCCCCTTTTTGAAGTCATAGTAGTTTTAAAATGCTTTGGTTTTGTTCTTCTGCATGTGGCTGTTTTATCCTTTCAAGATGCATTTTATGCCATTGTTGACTATTTATTTAAAGTGCCTTTGCTATCCTCATGTAGATATATGTATATGTTAGGTCTGGTTTAAGTCAAAATGTTCATATTAGTTTTGGTTTTGAGTTTGCTTTACCTCTCCATAGCTAGTTCCCTTATCTATAATGTTAAATTTACCTTTGATGTTGTCATGTTTTATTTTCCAAGGTGGGATTTCTTATTTTAGTACAAATTATGACTAAAGCCTTTATTTGAGCTTGTACTTTTTGTTCTAATTTCAACATTGACCGACTATCATCCATCTTTGATTGTACTTAAGTGCTTTCTTTAATGTGTGTAAGTAATTGTCAATTGGTTCTAAGAGAAAGTTAGCATTACAAGTGATTAAAATGGTCATTATATTATTATTTCCCTTAGCTCACAATATTGCACTTTATTGTTAGAAATTTATATGGGCTACATGATTTTTTTCATCTTAGCAAAACAAGTAAATCCTATGGGGTGCAATTTTGGTTCTCCCTACTTTTTCCTCAACTATTGATCTTCCTAAATGATAAACATGAATTATTGAATTTTTTCATCATCTAACTATCATCATGCGACTTAAAAAGGTAATGAAAAGATTTTAAATACTTCTGAGTTTCAATGTGTCTTAATATTATTCATCAAAGAATATATATGTAGACACTTGAACAAGCCTGCATGATAAAAGATTGAATGAATTATTGACATGTGTAATCTAAGGGTAATTGTAATGTCCTCTTTTTAATTACTCAATAGATGGACATTACAATATTATAAATCTTATCGATCAAATTTATGCTACATGACTAATTCCCACTAGTCAAGACAAAATAACTAATGATATTTAGTCACAACTTAGTGTTATACCTATCAACCCTTAGCCATTGATCTTTGGATCAATAAGACTAGTCATTGGATTTTTTTAGTACTTGATGAACCATCATGAAATACAATGAGTAAATGAATATAATGGTGGTCCCACCTTGAAACATAAAAAATGCTATAGTTAATGCACTCACTATTTATGGATGGTGAAGAAAAAGAATACTTGAAAATATAAACAATGGTGCATTGACTACAATGCATTGGTTATTATATTAGTAGTGACATAAATAATGTTTATAAATATGAAAAATTGGTGCATTGACTATAATGCACAAGTTGTTTATTGGTAGTGATGAAAACAAATGCTTATAAATATCAATGGTTGGCATATTGAATACAATGCACTAATTTTCTAATTGGTGACAACATAAAAGAATGATTATAAATATAAACTATTGGTGTATTGACTACAATACACTAGCTATTTACTAGTAGCATAATAAGTGAATTCTTATAGATATAAACAATTGCCACATTGACTACTTGATGCACTGGTTATTTACTAGTAGTGACATAAAAGAATGGTTATAAATATAAAGAGTTTGTGCATTGATATTTTATATCATCCTCCTAGTCCTAGTTAATCACTAGTCAAAATATCCCTAATCCTTAGCAAGCCTATGCCCAATCCTAAGCCTAAGGTCATACTTCAAGGAGGCCCTCTCCCTAATCCTAGTAATGAGACAAATCCTAGACCGAAGGTCATACTTAAAGGAGGCCCTCCCTCTAATCCTAATGATCAAAGAAAACCTAAGCCAAAACTCGTACTTTGAGGAGGCCACCCCTCTAGTTCAAAGAACGAAACAAATTCAAGACCCAAACTTATACTTCAAAGAGGCCCTCCTTCTAGTCCCAATGATGAGGCAAATCCTAGACCTAAACTTATACTCTAAGGAGGCCCTCCCTCTAATCCTAATAACAAGACAAATCCTAGACCTAAACTCATACTTCAAGGGGACCATCCTCCTACTTTCAATAATGACAAAAATCATGTTGCATACCTACAAGACAAAATAAAAAGACTTAAGCACACATGTGACACTATGCCAACACTAGAAGACAAGGTCCTAGCACCCCAACTACAAGATCTCATTCAAACACTTCGTAAAACACCCCAACCCCTAGACCAACAAACCATACAATGATTCCAAGCTATCATTCAACAATTTTAATGAATCTAATAACCTAAAATACAACACCTCCTAGTCCAGTCCCAACAATTCATAGCCACTTGTCAAATCCAACAACCACAACATCAACAACATTCACATCAATCCTACATGTCATCCCTCTCCACTTCATACCGACCTAGTCCATCCACCTGTCATGTCAATCTTACATCAACCTATGAATTCATTCCACAATAAGAACATGTGATCCTAAGTCACCCTTTGAAATAAGATTGAATACCTTTGGGTCTTAATGCCACCTTTGACAAGGGAAACACCAACCTAGCTCATGCAAACCCTTCATTACCCCCCACCACCTAATCCTCCATCAACCCCATGTCCTAAGTTCAAACATTATGAAAGTAAACATATGGAGTTGTCCAAATCTACCAATCATTCAATCCCTTTGACTCACCAGCCAAACAAAGCCAAAATCCTAAGCCAATGACCTTCCATGCTTTTTATTCCCCCACCATGGGACCTACCCATTCCTAGTCCTAATTTATCCAATACAATTAGCCTTCCACCTAATCACAATCCTAAGCTTTCAACTTCCTCCCTCATCACCCCTTCATCCACCGATACACCTCCAAAGGATGTGATCCAAGGACTACTAGCAAGGAGTCAACCATGTCAACCATTTCCTATCCTTTAGCATATGAAAGACCCTTCCAACACCATGCCCATTCCTACAACCACATCATGTGGTCCATTACCCCTTGAACCTATTGAAGAATCATCCACTTCCATTCAAGCAAATCATGAGTTATGTCAAGGGTATAACCCTAGGCATGAGGAAACATAAGTTCATAATTCTAATCAAGATCAAATCACTTACATTCAACCCACACCTAGTACACCTAATCCCATCTATGATCAAGCTCCCATATACGATCAAGATCCTACTTATGATCAAGTAGTCCATGATGATCCTCTTAGTCAACTCTATGTATTCCATAGTCAAGAGCTTGCTACTCCACCCATCCATGATCCCACAACATCCACTAGCATGATGAAACACTTGCCTCCCAAGTACACACAGAAGATCAAACAAATATCTTGGATCTTAGTGAGCACAATGAACATAATCAAGATCCTAATGATCCTTCCACATCCACTATCAACCACATTTCAAATCCATCATATCCCCTTGGTCTATCTACATTCATTCATGAATGTTCTTCCTTAGGACAAAAACAACCTTTATCCACCATCACGCCTTCTCCATTTAATAATGAACTCAAGTCTAGTTCCCAAAACACACCTAGTCCTATAGTCGTAAAGGCTTAGGCCTTCATGAACCAGGTATTTTGGAGCCTATCCATGTCAAGGTCCCTCTACGCTCATATGGCCTTGGATACACACCCCAAGGACAACAATCTCAAGATGTTGGTACTTCCTCCATGTATCCTAAATCCACCACTTGCCATCATAAATCCTATCACATACCCAAAACATATGTCACCATTCCACCTCCATTGTCCTACAAATGTCAAAAGCATGTGGCCATACACCTCCCTCCATCCACTTATTCCCCACTGCTTCCAACTCCTAATATCCCTCCATCCACTTTACCTCCACTTCTACCAATGCCTAATATCCCTATCATCCATAAATCCTCTAAAAATCCCAATCATGATAAAAAATGCACACATTGTATAAACAAGAAGCTTTCACCCATTCCATGGGATTCAAAAATAAAAATTTGTATGCCTCTACCAATAAAGCTAATCATCCTAAGGATCCTCATGCATTAGGACATCAATGCAAAGAATCAAAGCAAAGTACATCCAAAAAGCAATCCAAGCCCATACCTCCAAAATCAAAGGTCAAAACTTAAATGGTTTGGGTCCCTAAGAAAAAAGCAATCAAGTCAAAAGATGCATCCACCTCTAAAAAATCCCAACCATCCTCTTCCATTCAAAAATCTCAAAAATGCCATTCCATTCAAAAATATCAAATTCCTCCATCCCACAAGAAAAGAAAAAATTATAAAAATACTAAGTCTATATGGGTACCTAAATCACTACATCAACCATGTCCTAAGCAAACATCTCTATTGCTTCCTACACCACCTTCCAATCAAAAGATTCAATGTTTATCACAATGTGTGCAACCATTAGTCATGATTCATTTTCATACCTCCATATCCCCATCTTTCACCCATTATCCTACATATCTCCCCCATCACCTCCATGTGGTCCATGCCTTTGCATAAACCTTTCATCCTTCCTTTTGCATGTCCTATATAATCTACTTCATAATCCACTATCTTTCCCTACATAATCCACATCATGATCCACTATCTACCTTATCTGTCTCACTTTCATGTGCAATCTCCCTACCAACATCTATAAGCATAATGACATTTGACATGGTCCATGTGCAATGACATCCATCTCTAATGGGACTATCACTTTTCATGGCACTAGACACTTGAGTCCCTCCTATTCATATTCCTCTTCTCCCATCAAAAAATTCAAAAAGTAAAAAAAAAAAAAAATCAAAATAGTAAAGAGAAATCCATTTGTCCAATGGTGAAAACCACCCTTGGTGGCGCCTTGGATAGGTACCATGATGAAAACCTGGCAAATAGGCATCATGTGTAGGTTGATCTTCTATATCACTTACACTTAGGGGCACATTGTATCATCAACACTATCATTTCCTATCATACTATTTCCATACCATCTTAACATCCTTATCCATTATGCTCACATACATATACCTATCTTATTGAGTCCATCCATCCTCCCTTCCTCCTTTTGATCTTGATATAGATATGGGTGCAAAATGTTAACAAATGCTTTGGATACCTCTTGATATACCTCATCCTTCCAAACAAATCATATCATTATCCTATTTTCATAGGCTTTGTCATGAAAAATACTAAGTATTGCACCTAGAATAGGGCATGTTATTCCTATGTGACATAGTCTTTGGAGATCACATCCTTGCTCTCTATGCATACATCCTTTCCATCCACTATCACATATCCATTTATCCATCCATCCTACATTCATCCTTGCACCTAGACTTGGTTTTCCTCTATCATTAGTATCTAGCACAAAGGCTATCAAAAATTGTCATCCAATGCCATCCCAAAAATATTTCAAAAATACAAAAAAATCAAAACATGTCAAAAAAACAAAAAAAATCAAAACATTCCAAAAATAATAATAATAAAAAATTTCCCAATAATAAAAAAAAACAAATATTCCCAAAAAAATCCAAAAAATCAAAACATTTTCAAATATCCAAAAAATTAAATATTCCCAAAACCCAAAAAGAATCAAATATTTCAAAAATACAAAAAAAATCAAATATCCAACAAAAATCCAAGCAATAAAATTCATCCACTCAATCCATTCAAATAAATCTAATTCTTCAAATCCAATCAAATCAATTCATCAAATCCAACCTCATCATTCAAATCAAATCAATCTAATCAACCAAACCAATTCAATCAATCAAATCATCAAATTAAATCATCCAATCAATTCTTCCAATCATCAATTCATCAAAATCAATCTAATCAAATCATTTCAATCAAATCAATTCATCACATCAATCTAATTCATTCCAAATTAATCAATTCATCAGGTCAATTTCTCAATCACACCAATCAAATTATATCAAATCACTTCATCAATCAATCACATTGTTCAAATCAATTCATCAAATCAAAAGTCCAAGCAATAAATCTCAAGTGCAACTCATCTTTAATCCATACCAATCAAGTTAATCAATCTTTTCAAATTATCCAACTGCATCCAATGGTCTTGATCCTAATCTTGACGTTAACCAAATCAATCAATCAAATCCTGGTGTTGATTCACATGGCCAACAACACTAGTATCAATCAATCAATATCATTGTTGAAACTAGGTTAGGCATCTTATACCACATGTTTCATTTCTTGAAACCAGACACTATCAATCATCATCATCAATCAATCAATCAATCATTGGTTTATAGCTTGACAGGGGCAATACCTTGTTTGTTTTTGTATCATTTGTGCATGCTTGCTTGCTTGCTTGTGTGTGTTATTATTTCATCTTGCATTTGTATCAAATCCTTATCCTTCCAACTAATATTCATATCTTTTGTATGTTGGAATGGCTTTTTGCATTAACCTTTGCATCTAAGGTCATATCATACCTTTTGTACATTAGGAATTTAATGCTCTAAGTTTACTTCCTCATACGTTAGACAAGGTTATATTCCGCTGGTACACAAGACACATCATCACCTTGCTCCTTATACCTTGGTGCATAACATCTAGTGCTATATCAATATTCATGGTTGCTCACCTTCATTGCAACATAACACATCATTCACTTCTTATATTCATTCCCTCATCTTTCTTCCTTGACCAATCCCTTTCATTTCGAGAGCCTACCCATGTTTGTCCAACCCTCCTATCCTCTCAAGGGGGCATCATCATCCTATCCTTTTCCTCTATCCATACATTAGCTTCTTTGAAATGATGTTACTTCTCTTAGTCACAACATTCACAACATCATCTCAAACAGGGGCAAAATGTAGACACCTAAATTTGTCCATGTCTTGACCACCACCTAGTCGACACATTACTAGAGACATTATATGACATTTTGTCCTAATCCCACTCCTAATCTCATCCTAATCACCTAGATAATTAATCAAATAAATCTTATTTATTTAATTAATTTCCCTTTCACATGTCCCAACTAATTCAAATAAAATATTTGAATTAGGCCCTCACCTTTCACCACATTGCAACACGTCACATGCTACAACTTCCACTTAATACACTTCACATGTCCCACTAATTTAAATAATCTTTTATTTAAACTAGGCCCTCCCTACACTTGTTTGAGGGTTGATCTCACTCATCTTCATGCCACCAATATTGAAAAGCCTCTCTAATTTAAATAGATGAAATCAACTATTGAAAAGAATTCTCATAAGCCAAAATATCAATTGATAAATAATCATAAACCATATAAAAATTTTACAGACCTAAGTGGTTAAAATCTAATTAAGATAACTACCAAAAACTTGACTATAGAAAAACATTCATAGGTTGAATTATGAAATGATAACAAACCATGAAGATTTTTGTAGACTTGGATGATTAGAAATTCAATAGAAATAACTATTAGTCTATTATAAACATTGAATTGTCAATAAATCATAATTTCATCTAATTATGATTTTTAAATTTGGAAGAATATACACAATATTATATTGTGGAATTCTATTAATATAATGTGATATTGGTCACTAAATAATATAGTTGCATGGCTGAAATGATTAATTTATCATTTGATCATTTTGGTTTTTATTTAACCTTTTTCAAGATCAATAAAAAAAAATTGAGAGTCTATTTGACAAGATAATGCATGGTATGCATGATTTTATAACTATATAAATTGGTAAAAAGTTAAAAATATAACATGTTATATAAAGAAATCTTTCAAGCTCTTTGGGCTCATCATACTTTTCAAGATATCAAGAAAATTCATGATGGCCAGTAATTTCTCAAGAAGCTCCTAGATATTCTCCAAGATCTTTTTTGCCATTATGAGCAAGTTCTAAAAGCTCAAGGGAATTCTCCTAAACATGAATATGCTTTACAAGATTGCCTCAATTTTGTCCATAGTTGGCTCTCTTCCATTCAAAGTGTTTTTGTGATCAATTGCTCTCCATTGCTACCCTTTATGAAGTTGTCTTCACCATGGGTAATGATAAAGCTCCAGGATGTGATGGATCTCCTTGTTAGTTTTACAACATGCTTTGGCATTCGGTGGGAGAAGATCTTCACAAGGTTTATCTTGAATCCTTTCATTCTAATGCCTTAGGAAAAACTATTAATAAAGAGAACATCAAGTTCACACCTAAATCTAGTGATCTTGAGGAAATCTACAATTGGTGGCTTATAACTTTTCTCAATGTCTCTTACAAGATAATTGCCAAGGTGCTTGCTTTGAAATTGTGACATCTCCTCTCGTAAATTGGTTGCCTTGAGAAAATTGGTATTATCAAATCTGGGTTTATTTTGGATAATATTATTTCCATTTGGGAAGTCATGGAATGGGCTTGTCATTCTCAATAGAAAGTAGTCTCTATAAAAATTGATTTTACCAAAACTTATGATCATATTGAATGGCCCTTCATCATCACTATTCTTCAAGCTCTTGGTTTTGGTCCTCATTTTTTTCCAATATGTATGTATGCTTGTTTCAGATGCCTTAGCTTGTATCACTATTAATGGCCATCAATATTCAGCTTTTGGCCTTTTTTAGCACTATCCGTGAAGGCTATCCTTTGGCTCTTGCTATTTATGTTCTTGTTGCTAGAGGATTTGGTTATCTTCTTGCCTATGCCATTTGCCAATAGTTGGTCAAGGGCATATCTCTTCCTAATGCTATACTTAGTTAGTTAATGGGCATTTTGTGGATGATTATTTCCTCAATCTCTTGGAAGAGGAGAACAATATTAAGAAAGCTCTTTATTTTCTAGATAATTTGTGTAAATCCTCTAGTTCAAGCATTTAGTGGCATAAAACTCTATGTTATCATCAATTCATTCTTCCCAAGCCTCTTTGGCTTGACTCTTTTGTATAGAAGTGTATTGATCATGGAGAGATTTTTAGATTTTTGGGAATCCCTTTTTCTTTTAAAGCTTCTCTAACTACTCTTTGGTAGGTCATCATTTATAGGATTGAGAAGAAGATGGCTTATTGGACCACTAAGCCCTTGTCTCTTGCAAGGAAATTTTATATTTATTCTAAAATTCATGTAGCTACTCATGTTTATTATTCTTCCTATTGGGTCCCTTCTAAAGCTTCTTATTGGAAACTTGAACAGCTTATTTTGGATTTCCTTTGGGCCCCTTCTAAAAATTAGATCTTTTAATAGAGTTACCTAGGAGTATTGTTTCCTCCCTCATGATTTTGGGGGTTTAGGCTTGCTTACTATTCAAATCCAAGGTATGGTCCTTTGTACTAAATGTATCATTTGAGGACTTGAAGGTAATGAGCGTTTGAAAATTCTTTTGCAACATTACATTTCCTTAGGTACCCCTCTTGGGAAGCAAGCCTAGAAGGGGATTGGTGTTTACACCCTTCTTATTATAAAGGACCTATTCAAATTCAAGGGACTTTTGTTATCAAAAGCATTTGGAAAGCTTAAGAAGCCATGAAGCCTTTGCTTCCTTGGAATGACATTGGTTTCTGTAACGACCTTTCCATAAATCAATAGTCTATCTAGTGATCTCAAAGTATTACCTATCAAGATCGCCCTCTTGCTAAGGTCTCATGGGTCCATGCTTTGAGATTTTTCAAGAAAGGAATTAAGACACTTCTTGACTTGTTCTCTAGAAACACTCAGAATATCCTATCTTGGCTAGAAGCCAAACAAAAATTCCAATTATATGCTCAAGATCATGAAAATTTTTAGGTTATTATGGAGGTCATGCCACCAGATATTATTCATAAAATTGGGGTTCATAATTTTAAACCATGGTGGAAAAATTGGAAATGGTATCTAGACACACCATTTCACAATTATAGACCTTGCAAATGTTATTCATGACTCTTGCCTCATTTTCCTATGGTTCCTAGTTTAAACCATAGATGGTTACTTTAGTCTCATTTGACTATTTGGTAGTGTAGATTCAACACTATTTGGTCAACCATTGTTGAACCCAAGCTTGCTCATTTTGATTGATGTATTTTATCTCAAGGCCTTCTTATTGGTTCTAGGTTGATTCATCTTTGTATTAAGGATCCTTGATGTCCCTTTTGTGGTCATCAGTAAATGCTTAAGCATCTCTTCTTGTTTTGTCCTAGGGATTAGGTTGCCTTTACTTAGATTCATGATTTTTTCAAGCCTTTTTTGCCTAAATCTTTTTCATGACATATGGTTTTATTAGGGGATTGGCCTTGAATTCCTTCTACATTTACCCAAACATAACATGGTTTCAGTTTAGAAATTCTTTTCATTAAATGGAAATATAGAAATTATACTTTATTTTCTAGCAATGTTGTTGACTCTAGTTTTTTTCTTTATTCTAAATCCATGAGTTGTTCCAATGTTCTCATGTAGATACAATGCAAGACAACGAGGTTTCCCTTGAGGTTACACATTTGTAGGTGCTTCTTGACCATTGGGGAAATCCCCCTTGTACTATGGCTAGAGTCCCCCTAACTCATACCTCTAGCTGAGACTGTTCTCTACCTCATGGGTGGTTTAGGTGTCATAGTCATTCTTCTTGTCAAGAATAAGATGGTCACTCACAAGCTTCTCATCCTCCTAGAAGGAGAGATTGATCTTAGCAAGGGTGGCCTCAACTTTGTCATCACTACTCTGCATCTCCCATAGATTTTGGTTGTGGTTTTGCAAGTTGGCCAAGCTCTATAAAATTCCCTCAATTGACTCTTTCTATATCCCCTACTTGCAACACTCAGACTAAGGATGAAAATAAGAATGATGTTGTTAATGAAGATGTGAATGATGGTAATGATGGTTGGGATCCTCTCAAAGACACTCTAGACCCTATTGATGTATGGGGAAAACTAGATGATCAGGACCCTCCTCCACCTCCAATGTTGTACCTCTCGTTGTGTAGTAGATTCTTGTTATTTCAATGTTTTTGGGCTTATGCCCCATTTGGACTTTAGGGTGTCACTTCTTTAACCCAAGTTTTTTGTAAATATGTGTAATATTATTTTCTTATAAATGGTATTTAAACAGCCATTCATCATATTTATATAAATAGGGCTATGTAAATGTAATGGTAAAAATGTTATATTCATATTACTTTACTTATATTTTAATTGTATTAATTAGAGTGTTCAAAATATAACAACTAATTTATAAGTGCTATATTTTTACATTGATTCCATTCATGACATTATCATAAACCAATCTCATTATCATTTATCCAGGATTGGTCTTGATACCTTGATCCCCCATTCCTCACTTGTATCTAGTAGGATTTAGTTGTCATCTACCTTGTAAATCATATGTGATTTTACATGGTTCCAACATCCTTGGAAAGAATCTCTAGGCACTTAGGATGTTAATGGAAATATTTTGTAATAATGTTCCACCTATAGTTTGTAAATGCATTCATAAGTGATGAAGGGGTTCATTGGAAATATAAAAGAAAAGAATGGTTATAAATATAAAGAGTTGGTGCATTAACTATAATGCACTTAGCGATAGAAAAAATGCTTATAAATATAACTAGTATATGTATTGACTTCAATGCCCTAATTATGTACTCATAGTGATAAAAAATAATGGTTATAAATATAAAGAGTTGGTGCATTGACTATAATGCACTTAGCGAAAGAAAAAAATGCTTATAAATATAAATAGTCTATATGTATTGACTGTAAGGCCCTAGTTATGTACTAGTAGTGATAGAAAAGAATGGTTGTAAATATAAGGATTGGTGCATTGACTATGATAGTAGTGATAGAAAAAAATGCTTATAAATATAAATTGTCTATGTATTGACTGCAATGCCCTAGTTATGTACTCATAGTGATAGAAAAGAATGATTATAAATATAAAGAATTGGTACATTGACTATAATGCACTTAGTGATAGAAAAACATGCTTGTAAATATAAATAGTCTATGTATTGATTCCAATGCCCTAGTTATGTAGTCATAGTGATAGAAAAGAATGGTTATAAATATAAAGAGTTGGTTGATTGACTATAATGCACTTAGCGATATAAAAATGGTTATAGATATAAATAGTCTATGTATTGACTGCAATGCCCTAGTTATGTAGTCATAGTGATAGAAAAGAATGGTTATAAATATAAAGAGTTGGTGCATTGACTATAATGTACTTAGCGATAGAAAAAATGCTTATAAATATGAATAGTCTATGTATTGACTGCAATGCCCTAGTTATCTACTTGTAGTGATAGAAAAGAATGGTTATAAATATAAAGAGTTGGTACATTGACTATAATGCACTTAGGGATAGAAAAAATGCTTATTTAAATATAAATAGTCTATGTATTGACTGTAATGCCCTAGTTATGTACTAGTAGTGATAGAAAAGAATGGTTATAACTATAAAGAGTTGGTGCATTGACTATATTGCATTTAGCAATAGAAAAATGCTTATAAATATAGTCTATGTATTGATTGCAATGCCCTGGTTATGTACTCGTAGTGATAGAAAAGAATGGTTATAAATATAAAGAGTTAGTGCATTGACTATAATGAACTTAACTATAAGAAAATCCTTATAAATATAAATAGTAAATGTATTGACTGCAATGCCCTAGTAATGTACTCATAGTGATAGAAGAGAATGGTTATAAATATAAAGAGTTGGTGCATTGACTATAACACATTGATTATTTACTCAAATAACATTAAAAAAAATACTTATAAATATAAATAGTTGATATATTGACTACAATATATTAAATATTTAATGACAACACAAGAAACAAACACTTATAAATTAAATTAAAAAATTCCAAATCTTAATTAAAAATTTAATATAATATTTAACTAAACTCATAAATTAAACTATCAATCAAGAACTATAAACCATATAAAGATTTTGCATACCTAAATGATTAAAAATTTAATTAAGATAACTATCAAAACCATTGACTATAGAAAAACGGTACACAAGTTAAGCTATAAATTGATAACAAACCACAAAGATTTTTATCTTTGTGTAGACTTAAATTGTTAGAAATTTGACAGAAATAACTATCAGTCTATTATGCTTTTGAAATTTGGAAGAGTTTGACATCATATTATCCCGTGGGATTCTATCAATCGGTATTGCTATTAATGTGATGTGGTATTGCTCACTAAATAGTATGGTCGACATGGCTGACAAGATTAATTAATATGTTATCATGTAGGAAATAAAATAAAACAAACTTTTTACCAACGTATGGCGCATCATCATAAGTGGACCCCTAAGGGATGTGATATTTTCTAATAATAGAAATTAAAGCTTTTCTAATGATATAATCGTTTTGTTTCGTATTTGAGCCTTTTTCAAGATTTATATATAATAATAATTAAAAAAATCCAAGAGTGTTCGTTTGACGAGAAAATGCATGGTATGCATGAATTTATGACTATCTAAATAGGTACAATGTTTAAAAAATATATATGACATTTTATATAAATTCTCATATATAGATTTACTATTTTTCTTTAAAAATAGGGTTATACAAATGTAATGATGCCATGTCATTTTATTTATTTTTTTTGCCATTTTAATTAGAGTATTTAGAATATAGCAACTAATATATAAGTAGTATATTCTTGTGTGAATTTTATTTGTGACATTACTATAATTCAATCTTATTATCACTCATCTAAAGATTGGTCTTATTCTCTTCATTATTCATTCATCATCTTGGATCAAATTCGTAGGTGTAGAAGTGGTCCAAGTCATTTTCACAGTCATAGATTTGAACCTTAAACTTTTAAAATTCAAAATTCAAATCTTCAGCTTGTTAACATTTCCACTAATCGTTATAAGTTGACCTATCAAACATTTGTGTTGATTTGTTTTCCTTGTTTAAAGACATCTATTCATTCACTTTGAAAATGAATCAAGGACTTGAAATAAATTCCTTGCACAACATGCCCTAATTTTCCTAAGAAAATCTCAAATCCTCTTTTTGAACTCCTAGTGGTTTCAAAATGCTTTGATTTTGTTCTTTTGTATGTGGCTCTTTTATCCTTTTAAGATGTCATTTAATGGTGAAAAAAAGGAGTTAAGGTTATTGATTTTGTTGTATGGGGGTTTTAGTTTGAATCCTCCTTTCCACTAAACATTCCAAGGGCTTTTCAACCGAGTTGCCTCTCCACTCGAGAGGAGAGTCACCTATCAGGTTGGGTTGCCACAAGGAAAGTTGGGAAATTCAGAAGTTATCAAACAATGTCTCTAATTAATGCTCTTATGCTCTTGGAACCCTAATTTAAGCAAAACAATAAGTAAATCTGCAAATTACGACAGATGCTATTGAAATAAGACTAAAGGTAGAGAACCTTAACTCACTGTTTTTCACAATCTAGAAAATGGAATTGTTGGGGATAATGGTGATGGCGCCCAAGTCCAAGATGCAACTTTTTCTATAGAATCCTTATCTCCTTTCGACACTGATCTCCACTATACCTTCAGTTTTTGGCAATTTAGAAGTGGAGGACAATGTTGATGGCACCCTAGTCAACTGAGGAATTTTCTACCAGATGTCAGAAGCTCTGCAAACCCTAATTATCATTGTCCAATATGTTTCTGTAGCTTCAGATGCGGAGGACAATGTTGATAGCACCCGTGTTCCAAAATCTCAAATAGTGTCTGCTTCTTTTCGGATCTTGAATCTTCAATGTCCTCCAATCTTCCCTGCAACTCCACTTTCTCTAGATCCAATACCTGTAACTTGCAATCATAAGGAGTGTGGGAGGGGGTTGTGGTGTTTAGAGGCTTGCCTTGGTCAAGCCCTGGAGAGACATTCAAGTCTTCTGAACACCGTTGTTAGATAGAGTGCATATCTTTGTGGGATAGAGGCAAAAATCCAAATGATAATGATAATAAAACACAATAGATGTCACCTTGATGATGAAGCTGTCATAGAAGGAAGATGCTCTTCAATGCCATGAGGAGAAGAAGTAATCCAACCTACAAAAACAAACACAATAACAATGCATGCTCTGCAACACAATGAAAATCACAAGTATGCCAATAGCTTTCAATCATAAACATCTTCTAGTTTCTAAATGATAATCTACACATGCTTTATATGCAACTACAAAGATTCTCGTCAAGAATTTTATAATTAAAACTTATGATGTCATCCTGGGACCCAAATAATGGTCACAAACCTGACATTTGAATTTAGGGTAGACCCAAAATAGGGCTGGACTAGGGCACTAGCCCCCAAGTCCACCCCCTGTCTTTGTTCTGGGATCATCAAAATAGTCCCCCTTAGGTCCCATTTGTCACAAGGCCCAAGAGTTTTCTCATCGAGAGTCAGAATTATTATGCAAGATGCTCTAGATGCAATCTAAAGACTCGAGAGCTAAACCTTAAGAGGAAAAAGTCCCCAAGGGTGCATTTTTTCAACATAATAGATGCAATTCATGGTATTCATTACCATTGTCAACGTTATATTTGAAGTAATTTGGCTCTGCCCTTATAGACCCATGTATATGTTAGATTTGGTTTAGGTCACAATGTTCATATTGTTTCTATTTTTGGGCTTGCTTTACTTCTACATGGTAGGTTCCCTTCTTTATAGTGCTAAATTTACCTTTGGTGTTGTCGCGTTGTATTATCCATTGCAAGCTTCTTTAATTCATTTTTTACTATGACTGAAGCCTTTGTTTAACCTTGTGTTTTCCATTCTATTTTGACTTTGACTTGCTATCACCCATCTTTGAATACTTTAGTGATTTATTTAATGTATTGTAGGACATCAAAATGGCTAGTATATTATCATTTCTACTAGCCCCCAATATTACACTTTATTGCTATAAATGATAGGCTACATGTTGATTTCTAGTACATGTTGTTGTGCCTTGCACACACGCCCCATTTTACCAAATGGAGACCCGCCTCTTTTGCTTTGGCTTAGAGTCTCAACCTTTGTTACTTATGATGATGAGAAGGTGAATTTGTGCTTAGAATTCATGATTTGTTCCATATTTGAGTATTTTGCATGTGTGGAGTGATTTGATGTCACTTGGAGGTGTCTTGGGTGGTCTTGTGCTTAAAAAAAGCCATTTGTTCCCTTCTGCACTAAAACTGGGTGTTACTACATTTTGCTCCAAAATCCTGTGTCACTGGATATTACCCTTGAAACTGCTTCTACAGGATGTGTCATGTTGAAATTCCTAGTTTCTAGGTCTTAGAGCTACAAAATCGTGCCTAATTCCACAAGATTTCACTAAGGGGTTCACATACTTTCACCCTGATGCATGTTCCTAGCACCCTGATTTGGCTAAGTCTGAAACCCTGAAAAATGGCTAAGTCCAAAATTTGGTGGAACCTCAAAATTCTAGAATCTGCAAATGAAATCCTATGGATCTGGAACCTATCTCAAACATTCTAAATGTATATTTAAAAATATTTAAAGTATAAACTTATACTTAAATATATTTTTAAATATACTTTCACCCTGGCCAATTCAAAATTTGGCGCTAAAAACACCCCCTACTGCAAAAAGTGCTAAAAGTCCCTCTCACTGCCTTTGCACTAGATTCATCATCCTTTGACTTGCGCTGAAATTGCCGACCACAGACTTACGCTAAAAACTGATCCTACCGACTTGCAATAAAAGGCAATCTGACCGACTTTATCCACAACTTGCTAAAGTCTGCGCTAGCCAAAATCCCCACTAACTCCTTAAAGCATCCTTAGCGCTGAAATCACTTCCCATGGACTTGCGCTAAATTTGACCCTAACTAACTTTTGTCTGACACCTGCCAAACTCATGCAAGTTGGTGTAAATTAAAATCAATGCTAGCGCTAGAAACCTTTTTCATTGCCTTGTGCCAAAATTGTTGTTCACTGCCTTAAGTCAGCAGACCCCAAAATCTGTGCTAGGTCCGTGGAAGCCAAAACTTGTGCAAGGAAGTCAAACCCAAAAGTAGCACTAAAATGTTTTGCGCCAAAAATAAACCTGTCCAACTTTGCGCTAAAATCACTTCCAACTGACTTTCAGTCAGTGACCCCCAAAATCAACGCTAGGTCAATGAGACTCAAAATCGGTGCTTGTTGGTATTTTGGCTTGAAAATTGAGTTTTTCAAGATGCAACTTGGATTTTCTTGGTGAATTTGAATTGCAAGTCTATTTATCACATCATGATGGACATTTTTAGCAATTTTGTGTTGATTTTGAACACATTTTATGACAATTAATGCCACTGCACATGAAAAGTCCGTGACCCCCCAAAATCCCACTTTTTGCAGAAAATGCTAGAGAAACATGAAATAAAAGTCTCCAAATGGATTCAAATGAGCACAAAAACTTCCTAAATCAATATATAGGCCAAATGGGTAGTTGAGAATGGTAAAAAATGTAGAAAATCATGTGAAAATCACTAGATTTAAGAGGTTGTTCATAGAGAAAGTGACATTGATAATAAGTTGTCCTAGACTAATCTGTGACTGCAAATAGACATATTTTGACTCAAAATGATGGTAAATGACTTTTTATGATGAAATTGATACTTGGCCTTGTTGATTGTAGGTCTAAGAGGACAAAGGAGCCAATTGGAGCCGTCTTGGAAGGATGAACACACAGAGGTACCTTGTTGATCCTGAGTTGCAGAATCGTCTATCAACCAAATTGTTATTGCACATGTAAAAGGAAATTAGTATGATGTCCAAGATGATGGAGATGAGCTATAGGAGCTAAAGACATAAAAGATCAAGTCTACTTCATTGTTGTTTTTACAAATCCAGTCTAATGTCCAAGACATGCATATAGCTGCTCCAGTAATCCAGGCATCAAGAATCAGTCTAGCAAGCACCCAGTTGGATATACCTTCACTAAAATGTGCCACATACCCCTCTTAATCTAGTCAACACTTGGAATCTCATGAATCCACATCAGCTCAAGTTTCAAGTGTCATGTGACTCTATGTTGGCTTTATTAAGCCTTGAGAATTGACTTTTCATCATATACAACTAAATGGGTATCCATTTTGTCTAGATTCAATGTATTTGCAATATGTATTTTGTCTTTTTCCTAAAAGACAAATACAAATCTGAAAATGCAACTAATTGTTGTATCTCATTAAATGCCATGTAATCTAGACCATTGGTGTTGAGTTAATCTCCACCGTCCATTCAAAAACTCGGTATGGTGCCTTGTTTATAAAAGTGACATCATTCTCTCATTGTAACAAGTAAGATTTGATAATGAATTGCTGAGACTACCAAAATACAGTCAATACAAAGAAAGGTTTGCAGGTTGCTAGGAATTTATGTTTTTGTGTTGTCTCATTTTGGTTTTCATGGTTCATATCAATTTGAAATTAGTTGATATTTAGTTGCATTAGTGATTAATTATTCAAATATTTGATGGATTTCCTGTCCATACCATTAATGGCTTGCTGATTGTATGTCATTATGCATGGTTAGTCTAGGCATATTTTATGAGCTAAGTTCGATTGTATGATTTCATTGCGTTGTGTCAAGGATTGGGTGTTTGATGAACCCTCTACAATTTGAAAATCATTACATTTCCTTAGAAGATTACACAATCTTTGTGGCATTGTGGGCTGCCTGGTTAAGAAAAGATTTGTTTGTTATTAGGAATCTGTCTATCTATTTGTTGATCATTCTTGCAATTGTCTATATAATCTCTCTTATCCCTTCTCTCTCTCGCATTTTATTTACATGATCAAGTTTGGTAGATTTAGGATTTGAGCAGCATTACAATGATCATCTACTAAAATTTCAAACTTCATAGTCTGAACTATCTAGGGTTTTTGTATATATATTCCTGTCATATTCCATAAACCCTACATTTCATGTAACACCCTTTGTTGGTACAGCTAATCACATTCCACTGAAGTTATTCCACGCAAGCTAAGACCTAGCTATATTATCCTTAGGGAAGTCCTATCTTGGATAGGATACCTTTTTCAAGAGATATGTGATCCCAGCAATCACACTTGCATTGTTGTGTACTAAAAACAACATCAACACATGTCAATGAAATGGCTAAAGCCTATGGGATTTAATTTTGGTTCTTTGTATTTTCCCCATAGCCATTGATCTTCTTTTGATCAATGTGAGTCCTCAAATATTATCATGATTTAGTAGCCATAATGGGACTTAAAAATGTAACTAAAATCTTTTAAATACTTTTAAGTTAGCATGTTCAATACTATTGGTCAAATAATATATGCGTAGGGACTTGGACATGCTTGCATAATAAAAGAATGCCAAATACCAACACATGTAATATAAGGACACCTATGATGGGCCCTTTTTACTTACTAAGTAGATAAACTTTATAACATTATGTCTTACTGAACAAATTTATGCTACATATTTGGTTCCCACTAGCTAAAGCAAAACAACAAAAGGTATTCACATAGCATTTTGTCTTTTAACTCACATCCATTGATCTTGTTCGAATCAATGAAGATTGTTGGATTTGCTTAGTATTTAATCAACTGTGATAATACAAAATAAATAGACTGGTTGCCTTGCCTTGAAACAAATAAGAACACTATTATACCTTACAAATTATTATGAAGGGTACAAAATAGATTATGTATTCATTGCTAAGGAGGATGGTCACATACCACAATTTAGTTTAAATAGAAAAATATTATCACTTGCATCTTTTCTTTCACTATTCTCCCTTAGACAATAGACTTTTAACATATTTTTTAATTCCATGATTTGTAACATAAGATAAGGTTGCCAGAGTGCTGCATGTATTCAAGCACTTTATGATCTCACATTAGTTTTAATTTGGATCCAAGGGTGACCCAATGTGTTTTGACCTCATTGGTTGAGTGGGTAATGTAAAATGAAGCATTGCTAAATGACCTAGAATGACTTTAATATGATGAGACCTATTTAAAATATTCTACAAAATGAATATTATCAACACTATGAATTTATTAAAATCTAGGTTTCACAACATGGGTGAAATGATGAAAGAATACAATACACATATTTATTTATGTCATTTTACCCCTAGCCTATATCTCATTGCAATTTATTGAAACTATTGATGATGGTTAAAATTTAATAATCAAAGGCTTTACAAAAAAGTCATGGAGAATAAGATTGTTGAATAGTACAAAGACTACTCTAATACTATGTAAGAATATGGAATGGTATAGAAATTGCTTAGATAGTATGTAATATTATGGAATGGTATAGAGATTGCTCTAATATCATGTAAGATTTTCCAACAAGTGCAAATGAATCTAAAATATCAATATGGCAAGAGCCTCCATAAGAGAAAAAGTACAAAGATAATCCAAGATCATAAAATGCAATACAATTGTTGTTCCAAAATAGAGGATGCAATATAGTAATTGAATTTCTCATATTAAAGCTAGAGGTGAGTATAAATATATGTCACTAAGAGATGTAAATGTTCAACCAATGTGGGATAAATGAGATAGTACACATGTGCAGTACAAGTCTCCATTAAACTAGGAAATAACAACCAATTTTCTTAAATTTATATTACCTCCCTAAGTAGATGCTACTATTGTGCAAGTGATAAAACCTACACAAATAGTTACCTACCTATTGACTTGCCAAACTACATTTGTCAACCTTAAGGAGTTATAAAACCAAGTCCTCTATTAAAAGGAGGTTGAAAGCCTTCCCAATGCCTTAGATGCATCAACTCTCAATATTGCAAAGTATTTCAATGGCTATGTGAATGTTGTTTCAACAAGGGTCCTATTTGAATTTCTAGTCAATTTAGTAATTGGTCAAATTCTAAGCTTAGATTTATGGGTCCTTACACACCATGATCAATGTTCTTAGATTTACCCTTCATTTATAAACTAGACAAAATAGTAATTGCTCTTAAATTTCACTTCAAGATCTTTCGTTCATTCGAAGCAACAAATGCACTTGCAAACATGAAACTTAAATCTTGTAACAAAAAATTGCAAGTTTTATCTTAAAATTAATCCTATTCTAATCACATGGAATAAAAAAAATTACAAAAGGGACAATGGTATAGAAAGAGAATAATGAGCCTATTTTGTTGAGATTCCAAGTCTACTCTATTAAAGAGATCTACTCCTTGTAGAACTAATCCTTGTGTGTCTAGTTTAAACTCTACCATGCAAACAAGAAATGTGCATGTGTCTAAGGATGATCAACAATAAAGAAGGATGCACTAACTACCATATACATGTACAAATCACCATCATACAACCTTCACAACCTAAAATTTATTAATACATTTCATGAAATGTTTATTGAAATTCATCAACAATTATGTAGAGGGTAGAGATTCATCAAATAATATAGCCAATGTTTGAAGAACCCAAAAAGCAAGAAAGGGAAAAGGAAAGAGTTAGAAATTTTATTATATTCAAAATTTTGCATTTGAGTTTTACAATAAGGTTTTCCAACCATTATAAAGTCTCAATTACACCTATTTATAGTGGAAAGCACCAAAGGTAGCTTCTCAAGGTACAATATACAAAGCCACTACATATAGGAAAGCTCACAAAGGATTTCTATACTCAAATAATGACATAAAGCTAGGACATCCATTTGTAAAATAAATTTTTCTTGGATCCATTGAATGACATCTTAGAAAAAATAAAACAAATTCCCCATGCCCTAATAACCTTCAGGTGCCAATACATAGGTTGTGTTGACACCTAAAAAATTAGTCCCCAAAATGCCTTGTTTTTCTCCCCATGTCTCATTCATATTTTTACTTGATTCTCTAGCTTATAACCGATCAGAGACATCTTTCATAGATTTTCATGTGTTTGTCATTTGAAATGCAAGGAGGAAAAGCCCAAAATTAGCTAAGTCCTAAATTTCCAAGGTTCCTTTGTGTTTTCACCCCTATCAGAGTTTTGGGGGTAGGCGTTCTAGTCTTTTGCCTTCCCTTGTCTATCAGCTCCAAAATTAGACCTCAGAATGTGCCTAAGTTTTGAAAATTCTAAGTAGTCGGTGGAGTGTCAGGAGTCAGAGCTCTGGTCTTCTGTCTTCCTTCCAAAGGCGTGTGGTGAAAGTCTCTAAAGAGTGTGCCATGTGTCGGGTAGACACAAGTTCTATATAGTGCTAAGAAAATACTTCCAAAAAATTGTGTTGGCTCGACACGTGTCTTGGCTGCATTCCACAGAAGGCCTGATGGTCGATCCTCGATGGACAAAGTTCTCTAAGGTTTTTTGCCTTTTATGATTCCTTCAATGGGACACATGGCAAGATATCACAAGTCCATAGGCCGCTGAAGCTGACATAATATCTCCACCACACTACTGCGAAATGAGGACAGGTGTAAAGTATATCATGGCCTATGGCCATAAAATTGATGACTCAGTTGGAAGAAGTGTCACACCAAGTGTCGAAGGATAAAGTGAAGAGGTGGGGTTGACAAGGATCAGATGGTATCACAGTGTCGCAAGGGAATCTTGTCTGTAGGAAAGATTTAGTGCATGGCTGTGAGATGGTGCCATGTGGCCTGTTTTCGGAAGGAAGGAAAAGGCTTATATAAGGGAATCCACATGGATGATCCCACTTTATTGCTTGGAGTTTTTTGCTACTTTGTTGAATGATGTTTGAAGGCCCTGCGAAGACTCTAGCTCTAGCAAAATGCTCATGTGGATGCGACATTGGACTCCATGGTGATGATGCAGACTTTTGGTAAGCCCACAAGTTGAAGTATAGAACTATGAAATCAAAGGGTAAAGCGATGGTTGTTGATTCTAAAAGTAGACTCATCTACAACTAAAATTCAAAAAAAGTCTCATAGGGATCCTGAAGGTAGGAAGATACACAAATTCGGCTAGGCAACATTGTAGGGGTTGATTTTTCAAAGGATTCAGAGCTGATGAAGACACAAAGACTCAAGGGTTCAAAATTTAAAGTGTTCTAAAAGCTTTGCTTGGTGAATTTGAAGAGATTTGTCTCATATGCCATCAATGCAAGTGCTATGCTGCTCAGCTACCCCCTCCTTTTCAGATATTTGTTGCATTTATGGTTGCAGATCAACAAACCAATTGTGTGCATTAAAGCAAAAAATATCTTCCATCTACCTCAAGACACTAGTATTTTTGCAGCTATTTCTAGTAGATAAACGTCCCTTATGGCCAAGATATGTTCTGACAAGTCCCATAGGGGGCAATTTATTGTAACATAATTAGGTCAATTAGAATCAGATGCTAGATATGCATGAATGTAAGATGTAAAAAGGGTTGGTCGTTGAACCAATTGTCTGGTCTGGAAAACACCTAAGAAAGATTTTAGAGCATCAAGCAGAGAAAAATGTCTAGGCGGTGAATGAAAGAATGTGTCTGATACAGTTTAGGAAGGATTGTAATGCACATTTTCATGAATTGGTATGTCTCCACAGTTCTTTGTAATAATTCAGGGGAATGCATTGTCATAGATTTGTATTTTACCTTCACCACATTTGTTGGTGCGATTGTAATGGGATTTGATAATGTATGACAACATTTTAATCAATACAAGCTTTGTGTTGCATCATTTCTCTATTGCAAGTGGGTTATTATAGTTTGGCTTTGGATAAATAAAGTATGTCTAGTGTATGAAGTGTAATCTAAGAAATTTATGTGATTATATTTTAGTTTTATGTTGATGCTAGTTCAGCCCTATTCTTTCTTCTTTATTGTTTATGACTCAATTGCCCAATGGAATAGGCACCAGTCCATATTGGGGATGGGTCAATCATCATTTTAATCAAACTCTCATCGTGTTAGCTATAGGAGTAGGAGTAGGTTTAGTTTAGGGTTTTTCATGCTGTTCATGGTTCTATTTTATAACTAGGGATATATCTAAAGTGATGCAAAAATGTTTTAATCATTTGTGAATCATGAAAATGTATGCCTGCACTATGTATCTGGTGTATGAGAAGTTAAGTGGATTCATTTCGAGGAGTATAGTATTGCCATGATTGGATGCAAATGAATAGTGTGGTAATCATCTATATATATGTTATTAATGACAACTAGCTATTTTACATCTAGTGGTAGTCTTTGGGACCTAGAAGGCAGTTTGGGTTTGGTTATCCTTTCATTTTTAGTTGTTTGTCTAGTTTGAACATAATACCTATTCAGGTATCCTCCTAGGAATATCCTTCCTCAGTCTAAGCTAAGCTCAAAGTGTAAAGGAGTCAACCCACTCCTATAGGTTACCTCAAAATCACCCTTGACCTATTTATAAACCTCTTTCCATCACCTTGATGACACCCTTGGGACTGGTGATTGTGAAATGTTTTAGAGTTTTGGTTTGTAGTTATTTTGGGAGCCAACATCTTTTGGTGTCATTGCTGGGGAGGACTTGAAAGGTTGAAGATTTTGAAGACCCTTGTTTGTAGCCATTGTCAAGTGCAGTTTTTTGTTGTGTGTATGTTTGGCATCCTGTCAACATAAGCCAACATTTTTTGGCATTGTTGCTATGGACAATTTAAGGGTTCAAGCAAATTGAAGACTCTACTAGTGATCTGAACCCATAATCAGTTTGTGGCCTTGAATATCAGTCACACTTCAAGGAATTCCACTTGGGAAGAGGTGGTGACTCCATTTTCAAAGAACATAAGTTTGTTACTTTTGCCCCTTGGTTGTTATTGCTGAGTTGAATGCTCCATCTCAACATATAGTAGCTGGTGAATAAAGGTACATGGTTTTCTTCCTAACCTTTGAAATTGTTATTCCTATCATGTTGAAGGAACAAATTCCTATGCCTCAATTTTTTTCCCAACATTATATGATGTTGTAGTCATGGGCAGTTGGTATAAATATGGATACCCTAGGGATGTTCTATCATTTGAGTCTTCATATATATCATGATGGGAAGGTTGTCATTGATGTCAAAAGGATTAGGGTGCTAAGTTTGTTTGTTTGCTTCATCATGTCAGGATACTAAGGTTACTAAGATTGGATTATTTCATTGTTCTAACTTATGGTGATGGTTTGTTATGCTTCAAGAAAAAGTGATAGAGTTGGAGCTTGTTTCATCATGTTGTCAATTAGGAGTTGAAGATGACAAAGTAGATGAATTGTCAATCAAGGTCACATGTTGATCCTTATAGGTTGATCATGTTCATATTCATGTTGGATGTAGGATGAGAAGGCTATAATGATCATGCAGGTTATAATGTTTATGCCTCATAATTATACTTCATAATTCTAATGCTTTTGAGAAAGGGTCATCTTATCATCATAGATCATCACTTTGATGAAATCAGGGATTATATAGCTATGCTTCAGATGTTCTTAAGGGGTTGTCAAAAGAAGTGATCAGAGGTTCTCAAAGGTATCTCGGAAGATCTCAAAGGTCTTAATGATTTAGTCAATTTTTTAGTCTTCATCTTTAGATTGGTGTTGTGATTTATGTATCATGTGAATCAATAACTTGGGGTTGCTATTGTTATATCAAGGTGAATCATGAGTTTGATTTGTTTGGAGTTGATCATCTTCATATGTTGTTATGCTTCATATTCATGATAATTCAAGAGTAAGGAGTAGTGTTAGTTAAAAAGTCTCAAACAAGAGTTTACAAGATCAAGATCATCATGCTTCTATTTCAAGATAAGGATGTTCATTCACATTTATTCATGGTGATGTCTTGGGATAGTGTTCATCAATCAGGATAAGAGATTTGTTTGTGAAATTTCATGTGCTAGATTATGTCTTCTTTAGGGTTCATGATGTCTTCATTCAAGAATAGTTCAAATGGTTCACATGCATGATGCATGTTCATGTTCAAGCAAGTAAGGTTTCATTATTTCATGCTCCAAAGATCTTCAAAAGGTCATATCATCAGGAGATTAATATTAGTGAGGACATGTATTGTTATGGTAATCTTTAAGGAAGAGGTGTTCAAGGTATTTAATGCTTTGATAATCAAAGAGTTTTATTTTAGTAGGATGCTTATCTTATAGATTGCAGACGCATATGGTCATTCATGTTTAATAGCAAAAGGACAAGTGTTCACGAGTCTTTACACCCTAAAAAACTCAAGAAAACCCTAGAATCTAGGTTGAAACCCTAAAAGGAACCTAACTTATACTAAGTCCTTAATATCTTATTGGCCCATCAAGTCTTACATTCTATTTTTAAGTTGACTTAAGAACATAGGTTGCTATCACTTAAGTCAACCTTTTAAAGGGTGCTTAAGACATAAGGTTCACAGACCCCTTTTTATTGTTAACCTACTTAACAGGTCATTGGGCGCTTAAGTCCAAATCAAAGGTTGTGTTTAAAATAATTTAGAGCACAAAAAGGCATATCAATGATTGAGATTTAAATCATTTTAAAATCTCAATGAACATTTTGTTATCCTAAATTTAACGGGTTTGATTGGTGATAATAGTTTAACTAGTTACAAAAGGTTTTTAAAAACTGATAGGGAGGGCCAGAAAAATAAGTATCTTGACCTAAATGACTTATGTGGATTTGAAACTTGGTTCATTTCATTGTAGAGACATATACCTACACATTCATATAAAAATTGAAGCAAATATTGGAGAATGATAGGTGTTTTGATAGAGTGAAACATGAAGGGCTCTTGCAGTTTTCACATGGAGGGTTTGAAGTTAAAGTGTTTCTTTCAATGAATGAAAGAAGGTTTTTTGATTGAATGGTGTGTGAAATGGAGGAAAGATTTTCTACATAAAGAGCACAAATAGGTTTCAAAGTTTCTATGTTTTGAAAGATTTATTCATGTATGACAGAGAAGGTTGATATGCAAATGAAGATATTTAATTTCACTGAAATAAGATTATAATTGGGGCAGAAATGATAGCAGGATAGAGCATTACTATTTTCAGAGGTCTGTATATGATTTTCTAGGGGGAAAAGTATTTGATTTGAAAAAGGTTTCTTATTATATTTTGTAATCAATGAAAAGTGTCACTATAGGTGTGGTTGAGAAGATTGTATTTGAAGAATGTATTGATCAGAGACAAAAGGAGATATAAGGTTTTGTGGTGTATTGAAGAGAATCAAGGCAACCCCCTAAGTTGTTTCAATTTGTAACTAAGGTGATCAGCTAGTGAGGCATTTTAGAAAGCCAATGAGGCTTGCTTGGTCAGTGAGACCTATTTGTAGCCAATGAGGCTTGAATGTAACCAGTGAGATTTTGGTTAAGCCAGTGAGGCATTGCCAAATGGGTTTTCTTCCCCTTGAGGGTTTTCCACTCATGAAATTTATTGTGTCATGGTCTCAATTGATGTGTGATCCATTTGTCTTTCATGCTTGAACATTCAGTCTTATCTGTTATTTAGTATTTGATTTCTTACTTTGATAAAGTACACTGTTAGCATCATTACTTTTTGTTTTCAAGTTTGAAAAGAAGTAAATGAATAGTTTTTGTCTACAACACTGATTCACCCCCCTCTGAGTGTTGTTTGTACTCCAACAAGTGGTATCAAAGCATAGGTTGCGTATAGAAGTCTAATTGGCTTGGGTAGGTCCTGATAGTGGAGTACCATGGGAAAGTGTAAAAGAAATAGAGAAAAGAAAGAAGCCAAGAAAAAGGTTGGACAACAAACCACAGTAAAGTCTTGTGATGAGTTGTTGCATGAGCCAATCCTGAAAGTTGATACTAAGTGTGATAAAGAAAATGACTTTGTTGTTGAAATTTATGACATAGAAGGAGACCTCTTTATGGATGGATATGGACATGAGTTTGATGAAAATGATTGTGAAGTTGATTTAGAAGGAAAATTCTTGTGTGCCTTAGATTAGATCAAGCAACTTAGAAAGGAGAATCAGAGATTAGAAGATCAGCTTCAACAAGAAAAAGACTCCAAAGAAAAGGTATGTTTAGATTTTGTGAAAGTTTCTTTAGAGTTTGAAGAGGCAAGATATCAAATTGTAGACTTAAATAGTCACATTGATGAATATAACAAATTGATTATTAGTCTAAAGACTGAAATTGAGGAAGCCAAAAGAATAATAGATGTAACAAATTCTGACCTTGAGGTGAAAAGAATTGAATGTCTGAAATTAGAGGCATAAATTATCAATCTAAGGAAATATTATGAAGGTATCAAGGTTTTGTCTAAGAGATATCAAGCATTTGAAGAGAGCACAAGCAAGCTGCATGAAATGTTGGGAAAACAAAAACACTATAAAGGCACCACAGGCTTAGGATATGAGGAAGGACAAACCTCTAAGGCAAGAAAGACACCTAGGAAGAAGATTGACTTGAGTTATCATGTTGCTGCTCCAAAAGATCAAGAAGGAAGTACAATCAAGTCCACAAGGTCTCTACCCACCAAGCAAACAATGAGGTACAATTACTCTCAATTCCATGGTTATTGCTATGCATGTCATGTTTATGGTCGTAGGGCTAGAGATTGTAAAAGAAATGGTTTTGGATGGAATAAAGAGGAAAGTTTTATAGAAGGTCAAATCAGGACTACAATAATGCTTGTTATAATTGTAATAATATTAGCCACCTAGCAAGAAATTGTTGGATGCATGCAAGGTATCTCAATAGAGACTCTCACAAATTGTCTAGAAGAAACTATTTTTCTCTTGGTCAAGACTACAATACTTTATGCTATAGGTGTAATATGTTTGGGCACAAAACACAGAGGTGTAGAGAAAGATTGAGGAAATCATCTAGAGATTGCATATTCAAGAAAAAGCAAGTGAATGTTCTGGACAAGGGAAACAAAGATCCTATACTAGTTTGGAGAAGAAAACAAAGCCAAGAAGAAGAAGGAAGTCTTAATCTTCTACATGCTACAAAAGAGACATCTCAAACTACTTGAGACACAAGATGTAGTAAGGGGGAGGTATTGTAAGCTCTATCACTTGCCCCTAAGTGAAAAGGTGGCTTGGTACAGTATAAAACTGTCTCTGCAGTCTTGAGTTGCAATCATGCAATCCTTGTTTTTCATATTAGTTTTGGTACACTTTCTATAAAGGATAGTTGTGTTTCATGTGTCTTTATGTTCTTCATGGTTTAGGTGATTAGTTGTGTCTCATTTTCTTATGTCCTTGTGATTCTTCAAAGATCATCTGCATGTTTCATGGTGCCAAAGGAGATGTTCAATGTCAAATCTCATTGAATCTATGAATCAAGAAATGTAGTTGTCAAATATAATAGTTGCAAGTGTCCTAATAGCTATGTAGACAATATGTAAGTGCTATTGATGTTATGCATTGTCATGGCAGACATAATTGCAGACCTTGTATCCTTGTATCTGATAGATCTTGGGAAGTATTCTTGTTTTATTAGCAGAGTTGCAGTCAGTTGTCAATACAAACCTTGTTATGAAAAGCATACATTGTTGACTTTGTTTTACCTTGTGAGTTGTAACATACTTTAAGTGTAGTTTTGTGGTGCTTTATTTTCATGGGGATAGTCTTTTGCAAACAAATATCTTTATATTTGTTGTGACAAAGAAACAAGTAATCAATCCTTGTGTATGATAGAAGTGGGTGATAGTCCATATGGTGTTGATTGGTACACATGTCAATTGTAAACTTTGTAAGTGTAAACATGACAGTATGCAGGACAACTGATCACAGTGCAATCATTTAGGAAGGTGCAGACAATCTTGCCAAAGTTGACAGTTATATTCTTCATGCTTTGAAGGTGCAGTTAGTTCTTAGACTGACAGTGATTTGCAGGGTTATGGTAACATTACTAGTGTCTTGACAGTGGATATGCAGATAATAAACTACCTGTATTGTATACTATAGTGATGATTGTTTTGCAATACAGGAGTTTCTTACAGTGCTTTCTTTGTGACCTATGACAGTGATGGCATGAATATTTGTGTGATGATCCACTCACATCAATTTCTTCATTCATTGGTAACAATATTTTATTACTTGATGTTTTAGTCAAAGGTTTTAAATAATGCCTCATTGTTCATTTTTGTTTGTGATTTGATGTTACTGACAAGCTGCACTTAGTGATTGTTCAATCTCAAATATGATCTATCAAGTTAGGGAAGTAACTCTTGGTTCTTCATTCATTCAACTTGTCAAAAGTTTTGTTGGGATCTATCATCTCTATTATATAGTGATATACGTCAGATATTTTATGCCTAATGCTCAGTTGCATAAAAGTGTTTTGATGACAGTATTACAGTGACAATACTACATTCTTGTTTGCTAACAATGATTACAATGCAGACACAATACATTATTCTTATAACTGCATTTTGACCCTATGAATGATTTGAGACAATACAGTGGTTCTTGCTAGATTATAATCCATGTTTGTCTAACATACTAGTGCTACTAGGACAGTGATCCAATTCAAGTACACAGTACTCTGATTGTAGGGACAGGAGGTTGCAGATGGTGGTATGTGGTCAGCATTCTTAGCATCTTGGATCAGGGTATGACATTCGTCAAGGTTTTCAAGTTGTGGCTCTATTATTGTATGTGTATATGCTCTACTCTACACTCTATAGAAGCATAGATAAAGTAAATCGAACAGTGCTAATGTCTCAGTCCTATTACCTTCTTGATGTCAATCAGTTGTGGTCCTATTCACTTTTTGAGAATAGTGCAAGTGTAAGGTCATGGGCAATGCCATATATTCTGATAGATGTCAAGTGTAGCTAATTGTGTCTCCTTTAGTTGATGTTGTTAATGCACTTATGCTATGTTTTCACTCTGCCCTGAGTTATCCTCAGTCCTTTGTTCATTATGAAAAATGGGGAGATATGTACTCAGTGATAGATGTTTGTACTCTTGTTTGCATGACTATTAGTGACAGATGTCTATTTTCTTATGTATTTTTTGCATGACTCAATGTATATCTCAGTGATGGTGACATTATACTTAGTGAACAATTGAATAGTACAAGGTAGAGAACAATATAGAGGATAGACAGTGGACAGTAGCACATTGGATGTGAATAACAGTTGTCTTTTCTCAACACTGTATAATGGAGCAGGTTTGTAAGTTGTTCTTGATAGTTCTTTGATCATGGCATTTATTTCTTGTATTGTGTAACATGTTATGGTGCTATACCATTCTTCTCTAATGCTGCAATTGTAAGCCAAGTAGGACAATGAAATTTAATGTTACTAGGATAGCAAATGATTTGATGCCCAGTAATAGATGCCTACTATTCAGGGGGACCATGTCAACATTTCTAATTGGATGTCAAAAGGGGGAGTGGGTAAGAAAGGAGGTACTTTGGTTTTTCCATCAATGACAAAGGGGGAGATTTATGGCAAGGTTGTCATTAATGTCAAAAGGATTAGGGTGCTAAGTTTGTTTGGTTGCTTCATCATATCAGGATACTAAGGTTACTAAGATTGGATTATTTCATTGTTCTAACATATGGTGATGGTTTGTTATGCTTCAAGACAAAGTGATAGAGTTGGAGCTTGTTTCATCATGTTGTCAATCAGGAGTTGAAGATGACAAAGGAGTTGAATTGTCAATCAAGGTCACATGTTGATCCTCATAAGTTGATCATGTTCATATTCATAATTATACTTCAGAATGCTAATGCTTGTGAGAAAAGGTCATCTTATCATCACACATCATCACTTTGATGAAATCAAGGATTGTATAGATATTCTTCAGATGTTCTCAAAGGGTTTTCAAAAGAAGTGATTAGAGGTTCTCAAAGTTATCTTAGAAGATCACAAAGGTCTCAATGATATAGTCAGTTTTTCAATCTTGATCTTCAAATTGGTGTTGTGATTTATGTATCATGTGAATCGGGAACTTGTGGTTGCTATTGTTATATCAAGGTGAATCATGAGTTTGATTTGTTTGGAGTTGATCATCTTCATATGTTCTTATGCTTCATATTCATGATAATTAAGAAGTAAGGAGCAGTGGCAATTAAAAGGTCTCAAATAAGAGTTTACAAGATCAAGATCATCATGCTTCTATTCCAAGATAAGGATGTTCATTCACATTTATTCATGGTGATGTCTTGGGATAGTGTTCATCAATCAGGATAAGGTATTTGTTTATAAAATTTCATGTGTTGGATTATGTCTTCTTTAGGGTTCATGATGTCTTCATTCAAGAATACTTCACATGGTTCACATGCATGATACATGTTCATGTTCAAGAAAGTAAGGTTTCATTTTTTCATGCTCCAAAGATCTTCAAAAGGTCATATAATTAGGAGATCAAGAACAGTGATGACATGTATTGTTATGGTAATATTCAAGGAAGAGGTGTTCAAGGTATTTGATGCTTTGATATTCAAAGAGTTTTATTTTGGTAGGATGCTTATCTTACAGATTGTAGAGGCACATGGTAATTCATGCAGAGGCACATGGTCATTCATGTTTAATAGAAAAAGGACAAGTGTGAGTCTTTACACCCTAAAAGACTCAAGAAAACCCTATAATCTAGGTTGAAACCCTAAAAGGAACCTAACTTACACTATGTCCTTAATATCTTATTCACCTATCAATTCTTACATTCTATTTTTAAGTTGACTTATGAACACAAGTTGCTATCACTTAAGTCAACCTTTTAAAGGGTGCTTAAGACATAAGGTTCACTAGCCCCTTCTTACTGTTAACCTACTTAACAACTCATTAGGCACTTAAGTCCAAATCAAATGTCGTGTTTAAAAGAATTTAGAGTGCAAAAAGGCATATCAATGATTGAGATTTAAATCATTTCAAATTCTCAGTAAACCTTTTGTTATCCTAACTTTGACGGGTTCAATTGGTGATGGCAGTTTAACTACTTACAAACAATTTTAAAAAATAGACAGGGTGGGCCAGAAAAATAAGTATCTCAACTTGAATGACTTATTTGGATTTGAAACTTGGTTCATTTGATTTGTCAGACATATACCTACACATTCATATTAAAATTGAAGCAAATAGTGGAGAATGATAGGTGTTTTGATAGAGTGAAACATGAAGGGTTCTTGTAGTTTTCACATGGAGGGTTTGAAGTTAAAGTGTGTCATTCAATGAATGAAAGAATATTTTTTGATTGAATAATGTGTGAAATGGAGGAAATATTTTCTGCATAAAGAGCACAAACTAGTTTCAAAGTTTCTATGTTTTGAAAGATTTATTCATGTATGACAGAGAAGGTTGATATGCAGATGAAGATCTTTAATTTCACTAAAAGAAGATTATAATTGGGATAGAAATGATAGAAGGACAGAGCATTACTGTTTGCAGAGGTCTGTATATGATTTTCTAGGGGACAGAGTATTTGAGTTGAAAGAGGTTTCTGATTATGTTTTGTAATCAATGAAAAGTGTCACTATATGTGTGGTTAAGAAGATTGTATTTGAAGAATGTATTGATCAGAGACAAAAGGAGACATAAGTTTTTTGTGGTGTATTGAATAGAATCAGGGTAACCCCTTGAGTTGTTTCAATTTGTATCTAAGGTGATTATATCTACCAGTGAGGCATTTTATAAAGCCAGTGAATCTTGCTTAGTCAATGAGACCTGTTTGTAGCCAACGAGGCTTGAATGTAACCAGTGAGGTTTTGGTTAAGCCAGTGAGGCATTGCTGAGTGGTTTTTCTTCCCCTTGAGGGTTTACCACTCATGAATGTGTCATGGTCTTAATTGATGTGTGATCCATTTGTCTTTCATGCTTGAACATTCAGTCTTATCTGTTATTTAGTATTTGATTTCATACTTTGGTAAAGTACACTGTCAGCATCATTACTTTCTATTTTCAAGTTTGAAAAGAAGTAAATGAATTGTTTTTGTCTACAACATTGATTCAGCCCCCCTTTGAGTGTTGTCTATACTCCAACAAATAAGACCCTAGAAATTACATTGGTGTGGATTCCCGTGACCATCCTAGCAATGCATATTCCAGTCATGGCTCTGCATGTTATACAAACCAAAACCTATATGTGCCCATGCAAAATAATAATGACATAGCAATGCAGTAGTATGAAATTAAGAAGACCAAATAGCTATTGGAGTCATTATCGCAGCAAGAAGTAGAAATAGAAAATAGGATTAGGCTACTAGAGTCTAGGATGCAGTCCAAAGCATTCCTTGCTGCCCCAAAAAATAAATTGGCCCAGTCCCCTGCTCCTCCCTTAGATCTAGTATATGATCAGCTAGACCTCTCATGGGTTGATTATAAAACAATGAGTATGCCAACCAGGGTTTACAAACAATTGCCCAAATTTGATGGGTATAATATTTTGGAAGGGGACACACATGTTGATGAATTTTTGGAATTCATGGATACACATCAGTATGAGGATGAGGACATGTGGATGAGGTTCTTTGTTAGTTCCTTGCATGGATAGGCAAGAGAATGGATCCAAAATTTTCCAAGGCAATCCTTTACCTCATGGAATGAACTTGTGGCAGCATTTGAAAATGAATTTACTAAAGGTCTTGACCCTACTGATCTTGTCATAGAGATAAAAAAAATCAAAAGACAAGAGGGAGAGTCAATCAAGGATTTTGGTTGAACAGGTTTCAAACCTAACATTCTCACTTGCATTGATATGTTTTTCAAAGCATATGAAACTGGTTTGAGTTATGTGCAGGAAGATTTCAAAATAACGAGTATGCAGCAAGCATATTTGTCCCTAGACTCCATGGAGAAAATGAGAGACAACTACATAAAGGTTTTATTGTCCACAAATGTATGTATTGTTTGTAATAAATATGATGATCTGAATGACAACACTATGGATATAAACAATCAAAAGAATATAGCATCAGATAATGATGATTGTGTAGTTAGAAGTGTAGAAGTGGAAGGTGGTGCATCATATGATAGTGATGTAGATGAGGAGGACAATATATGCACCTACCTTCAACTAGATAGCTCATCAAGTGAAAGTGAAAATGATGAAACCAATGGTGACTTCGAACCTAGTGTTGAGGTATGTGGCCTAGTGAACAATGAGGATGTTATGTGCATAAGTGAGCAACAAGTTGAATCAACTTGTAAAGTTGACTATGAAGACTATGCACAAGTAAGTGAAATATGAGATGAACAAGAAACATGTTTCTTGTTTGATGTATTGCCCTCCTTTGTTCATGTATGTGATGAAGCAAGTGATGTTTGTTTGTACAAGGATGGCATAGATGTGGCTGCACTTGAGGATATCTGATTAGAGATAGTTGTTAGTGTAGCCATGGAATTTCAGTCTGAAGAGCTTGCCTTATATTTTTAGGATGGTGATCACGTGGATGTATATCTGAACCTATTTTATTGGTGCAAAATATGTTGTCTTCCTCATGCAGAGGGTGCTTCATCTCAGCCACAAAGTAGGATAAGAATGAATGTGGAAGAAGAAATGTGTCATCAGTCAATTTGTAGTAGCATTTATGACACAACAGATTACCAAAGTGATTTTGAAACAAAGAGACAATTCAAGGAACTTGGTTCTTCACTTGAGGTGTCTCATGGTGTTGATGTGTGTGTTGAGATTTTGAATTGTAGCCTGAATCATGTTTATGGTTTAGAAATTGAAGTTTGTAGCAGCACATATGAGAGTTGTGTTCAAGAGCTTGATGGAGTTACAAATGATTATGAATGCTTTCAATTTGATGTGAAAGATGTGTTATCTCTTGAATGTGTTGGTGTTGTAGTTGAGGTTGAGTCTTTTATATGGGACATTGATGTGAATGAGTAGAAAGGCATGTTTATGCTTGAATTTCAATAGATGGCAGCCCAACTTGAGGATATACTAGTGATGGATTCTTTCCATTTTGATTTGCATGAAGAAATGTCTTCTCTTGTGGATCAGTGGTGCATTCAGCCATGGAACTCTTTACTATGTGAATTGGAGGTATTCTCCTTTTCCCTCAATTTGTATGAAGAGGTCAGGAGGTATGAATTTGTAGTTGATGATGAATGCTTCCTTCCATCTATTTCTTTTGATGCTGACCTAGTTTTATATTCTTCACCCCTTGTTGCTGGGAACAAGCATGATATGGATATGAATAGGTCAAGCACCTATTTCTCATGGTTGCCTTGCAATAGTAATTTCATTAGTAGAGCTAGCCTTGGATTCATAAACATTTGTTGCAGGTTGGTGCATGCTAAGGGTCATTTTCAGTTGTTACAACTGGGTGAGAAGTGCAAATTTGGTTTGAGGGAGATCAGCTCCTTCATTCAGCTTGTCTTTGATAGAGATAAGTAGTTTTGCTCATCTTGTGTAGGTTTTACTTGTAAGTGCCTACAAATTTCGATTATAGTCAACTTTCCTATTGTGTCCCTATGCTTATGACTGTATGCCTTATAAATATGTTTCTGTTGTTTCCCCTCATTCATTTTTTTGCCTTTTTGGTTTGCTTGGAGATATTCTAGATTTTTGTTGTGCCACTTATTGGCACACATCCCCAACTAAAGCCAGTATTGAAACCTAAAAAATTAGTCCCCAAAATGCCTTGTTTTGCTCCCCATGTCTCATTCATATTTTTACTTGAATCTATGGGTAAGTGCAAAAAGATGGGTTTGTAAAAGTGGCCAAATTATTTTAAAAAAAAATTAATACATAATGCGAGCGCATTATAATGTGCTCGCGTTATGGTTTGGTAATGACGAGCCTTAGGCTCATCAAAACCAAACCATAATGTGAGCACGTTATGAACTATTATAAATTAAAAAAAAACTTATCATCTCATTTCATTTATGTTGTTCTCCTCTATACCCACAGCCTGCAAACCCTAGGAAGCGCGCTCGCATTTTGGAAAAGACAATTCAACACCAAAATCTTGTTGATTTGTCGCCAAAATGCTGCCACGACGTTGAGCAAGCCAAAGGAGTGAGTTTTATTTGTTTTTTTATTTGAATTTGTTTCTAAATAGGTAGGTTTGAGTTGATTTTTGATGTATATTTCGTTAATTGTCAGGAAATGTTAATGCACCTCTTCCTCCTCCTCCTCCTCCTCAAAATCCACAAAATTTTGAGGAGGAAATACCTGCAGAACAACAACCTCCTCCGTCCATTCCTCGACATGCCCCTGGAACACAAGAAAATATAATGGGAAAAATTAAAAACAACAAAAATGAAATTGAAGATATAATTGCAAAGTTGAAAGATCCTTCCACTTCAACCTTGCATAGGTCCACACTTGCTAAAACTCTTGAATCTATGTTATCAAATGTAGATTCAATTAGCAAGCAAATATCTAGTTGGACGAATAAAAGGATAGAATTTAGAGACTATTATGTAGACAAGCTATCATACCAAGATGTGAAAAAATTATAAATTACAAAATTAGACTTGTGTTCGATTTTCACAAACCCACATACAAATCAACCTCCACCCATTACATGCAAGAGGTTCCCTATCCATTGGTGCAACAACCAAGTGATAAGGGACAATTTTGGGTAGAGGTGGTGGATGGTTTTTGACCATCCTCCATGTAATAATAATGAGGTCCCGCAATAGTTTTTGAGGAAACTCTACTGCGAGTTTGTCCTCAATAAAGTACCAAACTATTTTGATATGTGGGACTTCCAGGGTAGAGGTGGGGAGTCAGCATAAGATAGACCAGGGGCACGTGTTGACCCACAGTGGGCAGTGAGACAAGTAATCAGTAGACCAGCCCATGAGCATGTTTCTATCCCTTCCATTGTGAAGGAGAGTGTTGAGGTCGATACACTTCAGTCCATTAGTGCCTTGACCTAGAGCATCATAGAGCATGCCAGTCTTGCAGCACAGAGTGGTTTGGGAGATAGTGCAAGGAGTAGGGTCCCACCCCATACTTGTCAGACTTGCGGATCAGCCTATGGTTATGACCGCATGGATAGTCAGGACGCAGGTGCAAAGGCTACATATGCATCTGAGTAGATGGTGATGACAGATACCCTCCTAAGTGAGACTTTCAGCCTTGATACTTAGGTAAATATTAGCAAGTTTATTGAATTTAATTTATTAAATTTCATTTTTGAAAGGCAAGATTAACTAATTTAGTTTGATGATTTTAATGAAATTTCAGGGTCATAGCATTGATGCAGTTTTTAGTGGTTCTCCACCTACATATTACACTAGATCATCTACTATTGGGGTATGTAACTATTAAACAATTATAAATATTACATGTGAATAGCATTGTTATATGAATGGTATTCTAATATCTGATTTTGGATGTTGAATAGGTTAATATTGGAGATTTCATGGTAACACCTACCAGTGGTGGTGGACTTCAAAGCTTCACGGAGGTAATAAAATAAATAGTTTAATGAATGAATTGTAGTTACTAGATTTTTGTATGTGACTTGTGTGCTTTATTGTGTGTACTTCCATGTTTAGATGAATGTGTGTATGTTAGGAGCCATGATTTGCATCACTATTATAGTTTTTGTAATTCAATAATGATGTTTTATTTCAAGATGATGCAGGCTGCAGAGACACCTCCTGATGTTCATAGGGCAGTGGAGCATGGTGTGACCTTTGCGATTCATAGCTCCAGGGCATTGGCAGGGGTATGAGGCAGATTAGTAAATTTCAATTTACATTCATTGTTATAGTTTATTTTTGAAAAATCAAAAGATTATTGATTTGAAGTTTAATTTCTATTTGGATGGTTTCTATAGGACATGACATCACCACGGCCTATTCCTGCTATTGAGGCAAGTGAGGAGACAGATTATATGGTAGCGGTAAGTGATTATTTTGTTAAATGTTTCATTTTTTATGACATGTAATTTCTATATATTAATGTCTATACTTTTTATTGTAACAACTAAAGATGTAGGAAGAACTGAATAGGAGGAGCAGCGCTCAGGTTTGTAGTAGACCACCCACATGTGCGTCTCCATCCCCTAAACGATCAAAGGCTGCTTGTGATCTATTCTCTTCACCAGCCAGAGGGGAATGACTTTTTATTGTGTTCCTTTGTTGTATGCCTATATGGCATTTGTGGACATCTATTTTGTATTGTATATAGTTGACATTGTATGCCTATATGGCATTCGTGTAAGCCTATATGGCTATTTCATATATATGATATACTTATATTGACATATATTGATGTATGCCTATATGGATATTTGTTTAATACAAATCTTTTTTATTGATGGCATCCATACATAGGATGTTTGTTGATCCAATAAGCTAGCTATTGTTATTCAAGCATCACCTAAACCTCATTTTGGAACTAAAAGATAAAAGTTGTATTTAAAAAAAAAAGAATCATCATGTTGAACAAAAAATATTAATATTGTTATGAGTTGCTCAATTGAAAATATTCAAATGAGTAAGCTAATCCATATTTTTTATGAGTTGGTCAATTGAAAATATTTCTTAATTTCTTGTTATTATACCATATTGGGATGCAAAGAGTATGTTTGTTGTTTTGAATAAGATAGTCAAAATCATATGCTTATGAGTACTTGATGACCATTGTGGTTATTAAATGTAATTCCTCTTGCATATAAGCTGAGGCTATGAGATTACATTGAGTCTTACTTAATTTTAGTATGCAACATAACATTGGGACTATAGGATTCCATAAGTCATACCTCAAGGATTTTTAGTTTTAGGCGCAAATTTGCTTTAAGACCTTAGGCACATTTCTCTACTTGCACAACCTCAAAACTCCGCCTAGAACTCAAGGCACCTTTCATCATCCAAACAACCTCAAAATTGCTCCTTGATATTGAAAGGATGTTTTGAAGTATAAAGGAGGGCGCCTTAAGGGAGGAAATTCATCTTGATTATCAAAGTTGATCAAACACATCAAACTGAGCATCATACCTCTAGGCACATTTTTGCCTCTCTCTAAACTATCCATTTTGGCGCCTTGATGTAAAGTGAAGTCTAAACTTAGTGAAGATTGCGCCTAGAAAGATATCACCTTAGATATGTGCCTAGAGTCATCCTAGATCATCCATTTGTGCCTAAGGGTTAATATAGCATAATATAACTTAGGAAGACTTTGAAAATCATCAAAAGAAGCCTAGGCACCTTTTCTTGTCTCCACCATCCATTTTGGGTGCCTAGAGGAAAATGAACTTCAAATCACTTCAAACTGTAGTGCCTAGTGTTAGAACCTTTAAAATCACTAAATCTTATCAAAGGAAGTCTTGGTGCCTATTGTCATTTAGATCATCATGAATGAGCGCCTAAGTGGAAGGAGAATGAGCATCTTGTATGGAGGTGCACTTTTGTGTCTAAATAACCTCATTTTGGTGCCTTGAAGGAAGATGTTCTAAATCCTAAGATCTAGCGCCTAAGTGTAAAATGGTCTACTATAGGTTTGAACAAGTGATTGAAGCCATCAAATTGCCAAGAAATGAGCTAAGTGTACTAAGGCACCTTTTCTTGTCTAAACTATCCATTTTGGTGCCTAGGAGGAAGGAGATTCAACATCATGAATCAAGGTGCCCTTTGCCATTAAGAAAACCTCACATTGGCACCTAGATGCATTGGAACTGTCAGTTTGGCCACATGAGGAGAAGAACAAAAGTTACACCCCTTTACAACTTTACACTGCCTCCTTTTGACGATTTTTGGGCAACAAAAAACCTTTCACCATGGGCAAACACCTCAGAGATATAAAAAACTGAGAGAGGTTATTGTAGAGGCACTCTACATGATCGTGTTGCCTTAGACAGAATGTTTTTAAGTGACATGGTTTTTAAGTAACATCTCATCAAAGATTGCTACCTTTTTGTACTTTGGACTCTTCAGGGATATCGTCGGTACAATGTAGGTCAGACTATTTCGACATGTTTGGGTGAAAAATAGGACCATACCTAGCATACATGTAGCCATCTAGACGCATTGAAACTATCAGTTTGGTCGCATTAGGAGCAGGATGAAAGTTATGCCCCTTTGCAACTTTACACTGCCTCTTGAAAATTTTTGGGGCAGCAGAAAACCTTTCACCATGGGCAAATACCTCAGAGATATAAAAAACTAAGAGAACTTATTGTAGATGCACTCTACATGATTGCGTTGCCTCAGATGGCTAAGTGACATAGTTTTCAAGTAACATCTCGTTAAAGATTGCTACCTTTTTACACTTTGGACTCTTCAGGGATATCATCGGTACAATGTAGCTCAAACTGTTTCGACATGTTTGGGTGAAAAATAAGACCATGCCTACCATAAATGTACCCATCTAGATGCATTGGAATAGTCATTTTGGTCACATAAAGAGTGGACGAAAGTTACACCCCTTTGCAACTTTACATTACCTCCTGACGATTTTTGGGGCAACAGAAAACCTTTCACCACGGGCAAATGCCTCAGAGATATAAAAAATTGAGAGAGGTTATTGTAGAGGCACTCTACATGATCGTGTTGCCTTAGATAGAATGTTTCTAAGTGACAAGGTTTTTGAGTAACATCTCGTCAAATATTGCTGTCTTTTTACACTTTGGACTCTTCAGGGATATCGTCAGTACAATGTAGCTTGGACTATTTTGACATGTTTGGGTGAAAAATAGGACCATGCCTAGCGTAAATGTACCCATCTGAATGCGTTGGAATAGTCAGTTTGGTCACATCAGGAGCAGGACGAAAGTTACACCCCTTTGCAACTTTACACTGCCTCCTTCTGATGATTTTTGGAGCAGCAGAAAACCTTTCACCACGGGCAAATGCCTCAGAGATATAAAAAACTGAGAGAGGTTATTATAGAGGCACTCTACATGATTGTGTTTCTTTAGACAAAATTTTTCTAAGTGACACAGATTTTGAGTAACATCTTGTCAAAGATTACTGCCTTTTTGCACTTTGGACTCTTAAGGGATATCATCGATACAATGTAGCTCGGACTGCTTCGACATGTTTGTGTGAAAAACAAGACCATGATTAGCATAAATGTGCCCATACGGATTCGTTGGAACAGTCAGTTTGGTCTCACTAGGAGCAAGATGAAAGTTACACCCATTTGCAACTTTACACTGCCTCCTTTTGACGATTTTTGGGGCAGTAGAAAAAATTTCACAGCAGGTAAATGCCTCAGAGATATAAAAAACTGAGAGAAGTTATTATAGAGGCACTCTACATGATTACGTTGCCTTAGACAAAATATTTCTAAGTGACACGATTTTTGAGTAACATCTCATCAAAGATTGCTTCCTTTTTGCACTTTGGACTCTTCAGGGATATCGTTGGTACAATGTAGCTCGGACTGTTTCGACATGTTTGGGTGAAAAACAAAACAATGCCTAGCCTAAACATACCCATCTGGATGCGTTGGAACAATGTAGCTTCATGGTCAGACTCACGCACCTTGCACAAGATTTTCTTCAAAGGTCTACCCCGATACTTTATCAAATGAACATGGGATGCCACAACAAGGTTCAAGTAATGAAGAATCTTCCAATGCATGTCAAAGTCCTGAAACAACCAAACATTAACACTCTTATGTGGGTATCTTCTAAGCCATGTTCCAGTAATAACCACTGAGCCTGTAAGGTATTCGATATTTTCTCCATCTGTAACTGGGGCCTCCAATTTCTTTTTGGCCTCAACATAATGACATAAGTAATAATCTATTCCCTCTTCATTATCTTCATCTACAATAACTGCATATACGTGCCCTACATTGATATGTGTAGCAAATTAGATGAAATTAGTCAACATTACAAAAACACTACAAAGTAAGATGACATTACCTGGTTGAACTAGATGAAATTAGATGCATATACGTGCCCTATATTACCTAGTTGAACTAGATCTGATATGTGGTCAAAGTCAACTGATGATTCCATCTGTGTTAGTTCTAGTGCCGTCAAGGGTCGATACGTGTCAAGTGGGCTAAGATAACTTAACTATCATTCGTCAACCCACTCCTTTGACTCACGCTCATCCTAGGCTTGAATTGTACAAGAAGAACAAAAGCATGACATCTTTCTTGTATGGATACTCCATGAATCTACAATTAAGCTTCTGAAAGAGTGCATCTCATTTGATCTTGTCAATGTAGAACAGTCCTCATATGGTGTAATGTTAGTATCATCTATCAACCAAAAAATCTATGAACTGAAGACTTACCTTCATTACCTGGACCCATGGAAGCATTACACCACTTGATAATCAATTTTGCATCTGTCAACTTTGCATTGTCTTTATACATTAATTCTTCTTGTGTTATTGGCTCTTTTTGATACATGCTCCCACACCATCATGCTCCCACACCATCATGCTCCCCCTTTCCATGCCCAGCCTCACAAAAGTTCCACATATGCTGAATACCTATAAAATTATGCCTCCTACTTAGCCAATAGAAATTCTATGAGTTCTTGAATTGTGACGCACAGTTATCCGACCATATGATATGCTGGCTGAACGGTATGTCCCTTCTAGCCAAATCATTGTAGAACACCTGAAATCAACCTTGCATGAACTCCATAGAATGCATGTGATCATCACTAATATAGAAATTATACTCCTTTATGATCTTTTTGTCATCCTTTGTAATATCATTCACATGAATGAATGCGATGTGCACAAATATAGAAACCTGTGTGGAGTTGTAATATTGTGATTGCACCTCACACTGTGGCTGTAGACTGTAGTTCTCTACAAAATTGATGACTGAAACAATGCTACCAACCAAAAATGTGTCCTTGCATAACTTGAATTGCAAGTCCAACTATCGAGCTCTATGGGCATGTCTTGCATACTCATACACTATGTTGTCACGAAATATAGGCATAAACTGATACACTGGAATCTTTTCAATAACCAATTCACACCTCTTTGCTTCTTTACCATCTTTTGTATTGTATGCCACTATTTTATACTTGCCAAACTCTACTAGTTTGTTTCCAACCACATGTGTTCTTTCCATATGTTCACATATTGGCAAATGTTGCAAGCCACTGCAACGATGACATGTGCCATCCAAGCATTATTTCTTGTAGAATACTTGACCTTCCTCTCTTTCACATAAAGTTTTTGATATGAAGTCTCTTGAAGATGTTGGTGGGGCATGTATGGCACAACCCTGTAAAACATTATTAGTATGCATATCTAAATATATAGACCTATAAACATCAAAATGGTTAGAAAATTCAATATGTAATCTACAAAAAAAAGTAGTCTATGTGTGATTTATCTTGACATAGAAAGGTTTTAGCATTTCAAAAAATCTTTGACAAATTTTAATTTGAGGATACTTCTCTAGAAATTTACCATAAAACTGTGTTTGAGTCTCATCCAAAAAATGCTTTTGATGTGGCTCACGGTTTTGACTACCGATTCTCCTTCTTACCACATCCCTTTGATTCGGAGATACCCTTGTGTAATTCTTCCAAAAGTCTTCAATTAGTGATCTCAATACTTCAACAATTAGTTTATCTTTTCATGGTAGTCTCCTCGAGAACGCCCATAATTTGTTGGCATTAGTGTCCTCAATTCTTTGGTGTCTTCCAATGGCTCTTGATAAAGTTTTCCTATTAATTCTCAATTCTTGACTTGTCTTTGGAGTCTTACCTTCCATTGGCTGCAAAATATTCTCATCAATATCAATCAAATACTTTGGCTTTCTATGCAAAATTATAGGTGGTGTTAAGTTAGGTAAATTCATCTCAACATTAGGAATTTCATCAATATTTAAATGAGATGGGCTAGATGGCATACCTTCGATCGAAGATGGAATAGATGACATACCTTGAGGCTGAGGTGGGAATGATGGCGTACCTCCTTCATCCCATGTGACTGATGATGTACTCTCAACTTGAGATGTGGTAGAGGACGTGTCTCCAACTATGGTATTCAAATCTCTTGTAGCACAAAGTTTTTTGTATTCATTCTCTTTATGCCACCAATACCATATCTCTTTGTGATGGTTGTGGTTCCTCTTCAATTGAAATGTCTTCATTTATCGTGTCCAATTTCCTCTTCTCATGAAGTTCCCTCATAGCCACTACTTTCTTTGCATTCTTATCTTCTATCTCTTCTTGTGTTGGTTTAATTCATGTTCATTTCCTCAGCATGACAAAGAATTTGTCTGTAGCATGATAAAGAGACCAATATTAGTTCCTAAGAAATGAATACAAGATAATAGTGGGATTGTATTTTTATTATGTTGTAAGGATTTATTCTTGTATAGTTTGACATCATGGTATGTTAAGGTCTATTTATTATACATAATTATTAAAGAGCCCAAGTGTACAAAATATACATGGCATCATGTGAGATTGTAGGTTGCTTTCTTGATTGGGAATGTGTCTATTTTAAACATGTATGATAAAGCATGATAAAGTAATTCAAATAGAATTAAGGAAAATGTGAGTGTGTTATAACGCGCTTGCATTTTGTCCTGCTATAGATTGATCCATTACTATTTGTACCTATCTCACCTTCAATAGCATTTTTACAATATCTCACCTCTAGTTCTATTAGCTCATCTTTTATATCTCACTTATCTCTCCCCCTTACCTCTCTACCTCTCCCCTCTCTATGTCTCTCAGTCACACCTTATCTACCTTAACCCTAATCCCTTGACCCTCAACCCTATCCCTAAACCCTCAACCCTCAAAACTCAACCCTCAACATCAAAACCTAATCCCTCAACCCTTAACTCTAATCTGTCAACCCTCAACCCTATCCCTAAACCCTAAACCCTAAAGCCTCAACCCTCAACCCTCAACGTCAAATCCTAATCCCTCAACCCTTCACTCTAATCCCTCAACCCTCAACCCTAAACCTTATCCCTAAACCCTAATCCCTCAACTCTCAACCTTAATCCATCATCCCTCAACTCTAATCCCTCATCCCTAAACCCTAAATGCTATCCTTATTCCTAAACCCTCAACGGGCTCGATACTATACCTTAAAACCTAATCCCTTATCCCTAAACCCTCCAACCCTATCCCTAATCCTTATACCCTCAACACTCTACTTTAACCCTAATCCCTCAACCCTCAACCCTATCCCGAAACCCTTAACCCTCGAACCTCAATGTACTCAATCCTCAATGTCAAACCCTAAACCCTCAACCCTCAACTCTGATCCCTCGACTATCAACCCTATCTCTAAACCCTAAACCCTAAAGCCTCAACCCTCAACCCTCAATGTCAAATCCCAATCCATCAACCCTTCACTCTAATCCCTCAACCTTAAACCCTATCCCTAAACCCTAAACACTATACCTTAAACCCTAATCCCTCAACCCTCAACCCTAAACCCTAATCCCTTAACCCTCAACCCTAATCCATCATCCCTCAACTCTAATCCCTCATCCCTAAACCCTAAATGCTATCCCTATTCCTAAACCCTCAATAGGCTTGATACTATACCTTAAACCCTAATCCCTTATCCCTAAACCCTCCAACCCTATCCCTAATCCTTATACCCTCAACATTCTACTTTAACCCTAATCCCTCGACCCTCAACCCTATCTTGAAACCCTCGACCCTCGAACCTCAACCCTCAACCCTCAACATCAAACCCTAATCCCTTAACCCTTAACTCTAATCCCTTGACCCTCAACCCTATACCTAAACCCTAAACCCTAAAGCCTCAACCCTCAACCCTCAACATGAAATCCTAATCCCTCAACCCTTCACTCTAATCCCTCAACCCTAAACCCTATCCCTAAACCCTCAACACTATACCTTAAACCCTAATCCCTCAACCCTCAACCCTAATCCATCATCCCTCAACTCTAATCCCTCATCCCTAAACCCTAAATTCTATCCCTATTCCTAAACCCTCAACGGGCTTGATACTATACCTTAAACCCTAATCCCTTATCCCTAAACCCTCCAACCCTATCCCTAATCCTTATACCATTGACACTCTACTTTAACCCTAATCCCTCAACCCTCGACCCTATCCCGAAACCCTTAACCCTCGAACCTTAATGTACTCAACCCTCAATGTCAAACCCTAATCCCTCAATGCTTAACTCTGATCCCTCGACCCTCAACCCTCAACGTCAAATCCTAATCCCTCAACCCTTCATTCTAATCCCTCAACCCTAAACCCTATCCCTAAACCCTCAAAACTATACCTTAAACCCTAATCCCTCAACCCTCAACCCTAAACCTTATCCCTAAACCCTAATCCCTCAACCCTCAACCCTAATCTATCATCCCTCAACTCTAATCCCTCATCCCTAAACCCTAAATGCTATCCCTATTCCTAAACCCTCAACAGGCTCGATACTATACCTTAAACCCTAATCCCTTATCCCTAAATCCTCCAACCCTATCCCTAATCCTTATACCCTCGACACTCTACTTTAACCCTAATCCCTCGACCCTCAACCCTATCCTGAAACCCTTGAACCTCAATGTACTCAACCCTCAATGTCAAACCCTAATCCCTCAACCCTTAACTCTAATCCCTCGACCCTCAACCCTATCCCTAAACCCTAAACGCTAAAGCCTCAACCCTCAACCCTCAACGTCAAATCCTAATCCCTCAACCCTAAAACCTATCCCTAAACTCTCAACACTATACCTTAAACCCTAATCCCTCAACCCTCAACCCTAAAACTTATCCCTAAACCCTAATCCCTCAACCCTCAACCCTAATCCGTCATCCCTCAACTCTAATCCCTCATCCCTAAACCCTAAATGCTATCCCTATTCCTAAACCCTCAACAGACTCGATACTATACCTTAAACCCTAATCCCTTATCCCTAAACCCTCTAACCCTATCCCTAATCGTTATACCCTCGACACTCTACTTTAACCCTAATCCCTCGACCCTTAATCCTATCTTGAAACCCTTAACCCTCGAACCTCAATGTACTCAACCCTCAACGTCAAACCCTAATCCCTCAACCCTTAACTCTAATCCCTTGACCCTCAACCCTATCCCTAAACCCTAAACCCTAAAGCCTCAACGCTCAACCCTCAATGTCAAATCCTAATCCCTCAACCCTTCACTCTAATCCCTCAACCCTAAACCCTATCCCTAAACCCTCAATACTCTACCTTAAACCCTAATCCCTCAACCCTCAACCCTAAACCTTATCCCTAAACCCTAATCCCTCAACCCTCAACTCTAATGCCTCATCCCTAAACCCTAAACACTATCCCTATTCCTAGACCCTCAACGGGTTCAATACTATACTTTAAACTCTAATCCCTTATCCCTAAACCCTCCAACCCTATCCTTAATCCTTATACCCTCAACACTCTACTTTAACCCTAATCCCTCAACCCTCAACCCTATCCCGAAACCCTTGACCCTCAAACCTCAATGTACTCAACCCTGAACATCAAACCCTAATCCCTCAACCCTTAACTCTTATCCCTCGACCCTTAACCCTTAAAACTTGAACCCTAAAACCTATCCCTACATGTTCGACACTCGACACTATATCTTAAACCCTAATCCCTTAACCCTGATCCCTAAAGCCTGAACCCTAAATCCTTAAACCTTCAACCCTAAACCCTATCTCTAATCCCTCTACCCTCAACACTCTTCTTTAACCCTAATCCCTTGACCATTAACCCTATCCCTCAACCTTCAACCCTCAACTCTCAACATTAAACCCTAATTCATCAACCCTAAACCCTAATCCCTCAAACCTAAACCCTATCCCTAAACCATCAACCCTCAACACTATACCTTAAACCCTAATCCCTATCCCTCAACCCTTAACCCTTAAAACTTAAACCCTATCCCTACACCATCAACACTTGACACTATATCTTAAGCCTTAAACCCTCATCCCTAAAGCCTCAACCCTCAATCCTTAAACCTTCAACCCTAAACCCTATCCCTAATCCCTCTACCCTCGACACTCTAACCCTAACCTTGACATTAAACGTTAATCCATCAACCCTAAACCCTAATCCGTCAACCCTAAACCCTATCCCTAAAACCTCAACCCTCAACACTATACCTCAAACCCTAAGTGCTATCCCTATTCCTAAACCCTCAACCCTCGAAACTATACCTTAAACCCTAATCCCTTATCCCTAAACCCTAAATCCTATCCCTCAACCCTTAACCCTTAAAAATTAAACCTTAAAACCTATCCATAAACCCTTGATGCTCAACACTATATTTTAAACCCCAATCCCTTAACCCTCAGCCCTAAAGCCTTAACTCTCAATCGTTAAACCTTCAACCCTAAACCCTATTCCTAATCCCTCTACCCTCAACACTCTACTTTAACCCTAATCCCTTGACCATCAACCCTATCCCTAAACCCTCAACCCTCAACCCTCAGCTCTCAACATTAAACCCTGATCCATCAACCCTAAACCCTAATCTGTCAACCCTAAACCCTAATCCCTCAACCCTAAACCCTATCCCTAAACCCTCAACCCTCAACACTATACTTTAAACCATAATCCCTCAACCCTAAACCCTAATCCCTCAACCCTCAACCCTAAACCCTATCCCTAAACCCAACAAAACTGTTTTGCCTTATGTTAGGTTGTTAAACCCATCATTTTTGACACTCTTTCCAAGAATATGTCAGAAAAATGGCTATGAACTTTTTTAATGTTAGTAATGTTATATGGCATGTTTTTCTAGCCCATCTGGGGTTCATTATTGCAATAGGTGTACACACTATGAGAAAAGCTTTGCATATGGAACACCCACAGTGAGTAATTAGCAGTTGAAATCAGAAGGATGATCATTATGAGAAAAGCTTTACATTGGGGTACATCTATGTTTCTTGTTGTCCACCCCGCACTTAGGGGAGGTATATTGTTATGAAACAAGGAAATAATCTCCCATTATTTACTGGCTCTATCCACAAGAACTACTAAACTATACCTTAAACCCTAATCCCTCAACCCTAAACATTCAGCCCTAAACCCTATCCCTAATCCCTTTACCCTCAACACTCTACCTTAACCCTAATCCCTTGACCCTTAACCTTAAACGTTATCCCTAAAGCATCAACCCTAAACCCTAATCCCTCAAGGTCCTAAACTCTAATCCCTTATCCCTAAACTCTAAATCCTATCTCTAAACACTCAACCCTCAACCTTAAACCTTAATCACTCAATCCTTATCCACCCCTTTCCTCCCCTATCTGGCTCACTCCCATCTCTATCCTCATCTACCCTTGACACTATACATACACACATATAGGCATACATACATACATATAGGCATACATACATACATACATGATTAACAACCTTGAACATAAAAAATTTCAAGGGGAATATAACGTGAGTGTGTTATTTCAAACATGACAAACATCAAAAAGTTTTGTGAAAAAGGGAAAATGCAAAGCAAACAATAACGCGAGCACATTATAATGCGAGCGCGTTATAACGCGATCACGTTATGTTTTGCTTTGGGAATCCCAAGCCTTGGGCTTGGGGTTTGCTTTGGATTTCCAACCCAAAGGCTTGGAGTGCCTTTTCAACATCCATAGACGTGTTTTTTCCATATTCTTCAAGATTTCACATAATTTCGTTCGTGCTAACCCTTAGATTTGCACGTGTTTCAAGGTTGAACAAATCGAACACCTGGGTAATGTTAGGCTTTCTCTTAGCTATTTGAAGATGCGATTTTTTCCACATTTTAACAATGCTAAGCCTTTCATCTTTAATTTATTTTGTTTGTGTGTCCATTTTTGGGCAAAAACCACTGTTTGGTCATTTTTTCATTGTAAATTAACTATTCATTGAAATTTCAAAAAAATTACATATTTAGAAACTAGACTCCATTCTAACATATTAAAAAAAGAATAAAAATATTTTCAATTAGTTTTCAAAAATTATAGGGGTAGCACGACCAAAATTCTATTTTTTAGGATGTGTTGACTTTGAAAATTAGTAAAAAATCAAATATTCATCAAAAAATTATCAGAAAAATTGAACATAAACTACATGCTATTAGCTAATTTCTCACTAAAGCAATTTTAAAAATACCAAAAAAAATGGACCTTTTGGGGGAGCCACAAAATATGCTATGTTATGTTTTTTTGATTGAAACAACACCAATTTCTGTGGCTCCCTCTTTTGAACCCCTTAATCTATGCCATTTTCCAAAAAAAATAGTAGTTTAGAAAGTAGACTTGGAGCACTACGAACATTGTTTTGGTTGCATCTACAAATTTTGAGTGTAACTATGCTCAATTTCTCATCCAAGGCTAGCATTTCCTAATTTCAGAAAAAACGTGGCCAGTTAAGACCCCTTTTTGGCCCCCCATCTTCTTGCACTTACCCCTATAGCTTATAATTGATTAGAGATGTCTTTCATAGATTTTCATGTGTTTTCCATTTGAAATGCAAGGTGGAAAAGCCCAAAATTGGATAAGTCCTAAATTTCCAAGGTTCCCTTATGTTTTCACCTGTGTCAGAGTTTCGAGGGTCAGAGTTCTAGTCTTTTGCTTTCCCTTGTCTATTGGCTCCTAAATCAGACCTTAGAATGTGCCTAAGTTTGGAAAATTCTAAGTAGTTGACGGAGTGTCATGGGTCAGAGCTCTAGTCTTCCATCTTCCTTTTGAACGCATGCAGCAAATTTTTTTGAAGAGTGTGCCACATGTCAGGCAGGCACAAGTTCTAGACAGTGCTAAGAAAATACTTCCAAAAAACTGTGCTAGCTTAGCACATGTCTTGGCTACGTTCTACGGAAGCCCCAATGGCTGACCCTCAGTGGGAAAAGTTTTCTAAGGCTTTTCACCTTTTATGATTCCTTCGATGGGACACATGGTAGGATATCGCAAGCCCATAGACCACCAAAGTTGACATCATATCTCCACCGTGCAACTACAAAATGAGGACAGGTGTAAAGTATATCGTGGCCTATGGCCATAAAATTGATGACTCAGTTGGAAGAAATGTCATGCCAGGTGTCGAAGGATGAAGTGAAGAGGTAGGGCTGATAAGGATTAGATGATAGCATAGTGTTGTAGGGGAATCTTGTTTGTAGGAAAGATTCAGTGTGTGGCTGCAAGATGGTACCAAGTGGCCTATTCTTAGAAGGAAGGAAAAGGCTTATATAAGGGAATCCATGTGGATGGTCCCACTTTATTTCTTGGAGTTTATTACTGCTTCACTAAACGATGGTTGAAGGCCTCATGAAGACTCTAGTTCTAATGAAATGCTCATGTGGATGCCACATTGGACTCTAGGGTGCTGATGCAAACTTTTGGTAGGCCTGCAAGTTGACGTACAAAACTATAAAATCAAAGGGGAAAGCAATGGCCATTGATTCTAAAAGTAGACTCATCTACGACTAAAATTCAAAAAAGTCTCTCAGGCATCCTGAAGGCAGGGAGATACACAAATTTAGCCAGGTGACATTGTATGGGTCAATTTTTCAAAGGATTCAGAGCTGATGAAGACATAGAGACTCATGGGTTTGAAATTTAAAGTGTTGTAAAATCTTTGCTTGGTGAATTTGAAGATATTTGTCTCATATGCCATCAATGCAGGTTCTATTCCTCGTAGCTACCCCCTCCTTTTCATATATTTGATGTATTTATGGTTGCAGATCAACAAACCAGTTGTGTGCATTAAAGCAGAAAATATCTTCCATCTGCCTCAAGACCCTGGATATTTTTGTAGTTATTTCTGGCAGATAAAAGTCCCTTCTGGCTGAGATATTTTTTGACAAGGCCCATAGCGGACAATTTATTGTAACCTAATTAGGTCAATTAGAATCAAATGCTATATATAAATGAATGTAAGATGTAAAAAGGGTTGGTTGTTGAACCAATTGTCTAGTCTAGAAAATACCTAAGAAAGATTTTAGGGCATCAAGCAAAGAAAAATGTCTATGTAGCGAATGAAAGAATGTGTCTGATATAGTGTAGGAAGGATTGTAATGCAAATTTTCATGCATTGGTATGTCTCTATAGTTGTTTGTAATAATTCAGGGGAATTCATTGTCGCAGTTTTGTATTTTTCCTTCACCACATTTGCTAGTGCGATTGTAATGGGATTTGATAATGTATGACAACATTTAAATCAATACAAGCTCTATGTTGGGCCATTTCTCTATTGCAAGTGGGTTATTGTAGTTTTGCTTTGGATAAATAAGTATGCCTAGTGCATGAAGTGTAATATGAGAAATGTATGTGAATATATTTTAGTTTTCTGTTGATGTTGGTTCAACCCTATTCTTTCCTATTTATTGTTTATGACTCAGTTGCCCAATGGAATAAGCACCAATCCATATTGGGGATGGATCAATCATCATTTCAATCAAACTATCATCCTGATAGCTGTAGGAGTAGGAGTAGGTTTAGTTTCTAGGGTTTCTCATGATGTTCATGGTTTTGTTTTATAACCAGGGATATATCTCAACTAATGCAAAATTGTTTTAATTGTTTGTGAATCATGAACATGTATGCTTGCACTATGTATCTTGTGTATGAGAAGTTAAGTGGATTCATTTCTAGGAGTATAGTATTGCCATGATTAGATGCAAATGGATAGTGTTGTAATCAACTATATAGGGGTTATTAATGACAACTAGTTGTTTTAGGTCTAGTGACAATATTTGGGACCTAGAACAGAGTTTGGGTTTGGTTGTACTTTCATTTTTAGTTGTTCATCTGGTTTGAACATAATACCTATTTAGGTATCACCCTAGGAATATCCCACCTGACTCTAAGCTGAGCTCAAAGTGCAGAGAAGTCAACCCACTCCTATAGGTTTCCTCAGAATCACCCTTGACCTATTGATAAACCTCTTTCCATCACCTTGATGACACCCTTGGCCCTAGTGATTGTGAAATGTTTTAGGGTTTTTGGGTTGTAGTTATTTTGGGAGCCAACAGGTTGATGAACTCATGGAGGGTTTCATAGTCATGCATTAATGGTACCCATACCTTGTTTCATTAGAAAAGCATGGATCAACATTTTTATCCATGTTTTAGAGGGGTCAAGATTTACAAACAAATATTTTAAAGTCTTCCCAAGAATAATCACTTTTATTTGAGAGAATTAAAGGTGTTTCTATATGTGTCTGGAAGTAGGTATTGACTTTAATTTGAATGGTGGAGATGCAACTAGGGCTTGTAAATGTGCATGGGAGGTTTATAAGTGTACAACATAAATTAGATAGGGAATAGAGGTTAGTTTACATCATGGAATTGTAGGGAGATATCAAAAGTAGATAGGACATACATTTGGTAGGATAGTAAAGATGTAGAACTAAAGAGTAATGGTGCAAGGAAACGACTTGTAGGAAGTGGGGAAAGTCTATAAATGGTCAGCTATTAGAATCAGGGACTCGAGGTTCAATTTGCTTAAGATGCAAGTGTGCTTTTAGAGTTCAAAAGTCCACAAGGAAGAAGGTGCTTGAGCAATTGGGGAGTAGATATAGGGGTGCACATTGCATGAGTTGCAAATATGATTGTGGAGTCAAAAAGTATGCAAGTAAGAAGGAACATGCAATAATGAGGAGAAAAGGTAGAGATGCACTTTGCATGAGTTGTAAATGTACTTGGAAAATCCAAAAGTCCACAAGGAAGAAGGCACACAAGAAAGCAAGGAGAAGAGGTATGGGTGAACCTTCAATGAGTTGCTAATGTGCATGTGGAGTCTAAATATATGCAAGGAAGAAGTAATAGGGAAAAGAAGGAGTGGAGGCAAGGTTGTATTTTGCATGAGTTACAAATGTGCTTGGAAACTTTATAATTCTATCAGAACATACCAATTTGAGAAAAACTTCTCCCAACCTACAATTTTTAAATCTTTCTTATGGATTTGATTTGAAATACAATTCTAGCACATCCAACATAATGATACATAAAGCAATATTATGTTATTAAAGACTAACATTATTGAACAAGCTTAGAGAATGCATGAACCACCTTCAAATTGCTATTTATCCATCAATCAAAATGAGAAACATAACATACCCACCTAGAAGTCAATAAAATACAACCAACAACTACCCAACAAGAATCCAAAAGAATAGTGCAAAGACCTCAAGTCCCAACAAGATAGGAGGAATCTTTCCCAAGACCCAAAAGGGAAAAAGAGGGTCCACATGTGTGCAAAGGAAAAATTGGGGGATTGTGGGACAAAATAAATGGCAACTCTAATGGAGAATTCTCTCAAGCATTCTAGGATAAGTGAATTGACTTAATAACCTAGAAATCAACTATCAACATAATAAAATTTCTTCAAAACATTAATACCAATGAGCATAAGAGAACACATGATCAAAATTTAATCTAGTGTGTTTAGGTGAGCCCATTACCTTTTCTAGAATTCAGAAAACTAATCATGTTATAGTTATATATTAGACTATATCATCCATAATAAAACATAAGTCTTCTTAATATAAACATAAATACTAGTAGATATGTTGCCATGTGCCTAGACATTGCACTGCTACCAACTAAACATCTATAGCACTAATAGAGATATCTTTAGTCCCATTGAGGCATATCTCTATACAAATACAAAAATCCATAGCCCTAGTAGAGATACCTAAGTCACAAAAAAAAAAAAATTTCCAAACATAACTTTTAACTTTTCATTGATTTTCATTTTCTCTGTTGCATCTCTTGATTTTATTTTCTCTCTTGTGCCTTTAAAGGATAAAAATAAGGAAGAGTATATGATTATTAGTTGAGATATTGCTAATGTTGGCTCTATCTTCACTAATATATGGGATAACTAGGTGATTGTGAACCTCCTTCACCACTAGCTCTATTATAACTTTTTGGGTGTTAATCATGGTTTTTCCTATTTTCACACTCATGTTTATCATTTGCATGATTACATGCAATGTGTAGAATTCCCTTCAATGTGTCTATTTATATATACAAATGCTTAAGGATGAAGTAAGAGAGATTCATTATTGTATATTAGAGAATGGTTGAGTTTTTGCAATAGTAAAAAGTTTTATTGTGCTAGAAGTTTTATCCAAAAGAGTTTTCTCAACTAAGAATAGTGCATATTTTCTTTGCTTTCCATTTATTCTATTGTTATTTATATTGTATATGTACTACTTCTATTGTATAGGTTTACTAGACTTGTTTTTTTCTACATGTGGTACAAGGCTTGGTTTGAGCTTTATTTATTTCACTTGTGATAAGATTTGTCTTGAGTAGGAATTGCATGAGGATCTATGTGTGAATCATAATAATGGAAAGCACAAGGATAAATATAGAAAATTTTACTAGAAAGAATTTTGAGTTGTGGAAGCTAAAGATGGAAGATATGCTTGTTGATAGACATTGGTGGATTGTTGCAACATCAAAAAATGATTTGGTATGAAGGATAAAGATTACTTGATTATTAATTGGAAGGTAAGGAGTACAATCAAATAATGTTTGTCAAATTCATTTTTGCTAAATATATTAATAGAAGCCGTAGCAAAGGACTTATGGGATAAATTGAGAAGTTTGTATTAGGGAAAGCCTCTAGCAAGTAAACTTTTTCTTTATAAGAAAAATTCACTAAGAATGAATGATAGGGATAACTTTAAGGAACCCCCCCCAAAAAAAAAACCTATAAAATCTTGGTGAATCCTAGCTAAGTACCATAATTTTCCTGGCCAATCTTTCCTTTTTTTGAAAAAAATATTAATTTTCTTGGCGAATCTATGCACATTATTATAAATTTTTAAAAAATCTTGGTGAATCATAGTGAATGATAGACAAAAAGAATAATTACAATGGAAAATCCTTCCTTTAAAATTTTACATAGTAGGTCAGTGCAGTCCCCCCATATATTATTTTATTTTTTATAATTCTAAACTAGGGGCTCAGGGGTGGTAGCCACTGACGAGGTCAATGGGCAGCTCCCTTTGCGGGGATCGAGGGGGTAGAACCCCCTCGCAAGGTCTGGGGATAGCGTTCCTAGCATGCTCCTGTCATGATATAGGTGGGGCCAAGGGGTAGAGCCCCTTACCGCCAAGCACAAATCCATTATTGAGAAGGCATTTGAACATGTAAAAATTAATATTTTTAAAAATCCCAAAAATAAAATCCATGAATCGAATCCCACAACCCAAAAGCAATTTTGGACTCCTTTAAGCATGTGTCTTTTTAAAGGCATGCTGAGCCCAAAATTGCTTTTGGGCCATGGGATTAGATCCTAATCCCATGGCCCAAAAGCAATTCCGGGCTCAGCATGCCTTTAAAAAGACACATGCTTAAATGAGCCACGAAATTTAATTACAACCATTATATTAAAACAAAAATCAATGGATATAAATACAATATGGACCCTTATTCCATAATATAAGTAGGAATTTAATACAGTAATGGTGAAATCGGTCCTCATACACGGTGAACAGTTTAATGCTATTGGCAAATATGTAGGTGAATTAAAACATGCCTCTAAAATTTCAAGCGAGTCACCATTAGAATTGCATAGAATATTGTGGCAAAAATAATAATTATAAATGCCTCATAAATAAACTGGTGGTGAATTGAAATGCATTTGACTGAAAATTTGAAAAATCTGGGCAAATTGGCCCCTTGCCAGTTGCAATGTATTCGCCAAATCGCAATTTAAAAATATAAACTATTCGCCACTAAAAAAATCCCTGATGAATGATGGTAACTTTGTGGCTAAACATATGAATGCCTTCAATATTGTGGTAAGTTGGTTATTTTCTATTGATATTAAAATGGACGATAAAAAGAAGTGTACTAATTTTCTTTGTCCTTTAACTAATTCTTGGGATAATTGAATAATGGTGATCACTAGTGCTACTTTTAAATTAAAGATTAATGATGTATAGCATCCCTATTATTAGAAAAATGAGAAGAAAATATTCAAAATATTACCAATTAAAGGATGTATTGGTTGTAAGAGGTCATTTTTGTGAAAGAAAAAAATGAATTTAGGAGCTACAAGGTTAGGGGACAAAAGATCACAATCTAGAGGTAAATCTAATGCACTCTAGATAAAGGTCAAAGAAAGTGTTAGAACTATAGTAAGATAGGGCCATATAAGAGGGATTGTAGATATGAAAAGATTGATAAGGGAAAATCATCTAAATATGCTCCTTCTATAGATTCAAAGACCTTAGCTATATATTTAGGGAATACATGTTTGGTTATTGCAAGACTAGATGAATTCCATGATGAATGACTAATAGATTCAAGTGCCTCTTTTCATATGACTTCTCATAAGGAGTGATTCAATGAATATGAACAAATCAATGGAGGTATAGTATCCCTTAGAGATCTTATTCAACATAAAAGATTATAGGTTAAATAAAAGTGAATCTAAGGATAAAATATGGAAGATTTAAATCCCTTATTAGGGTTTTGTGCATTCCAAATTTGGCATGATATCTAATTTCAATAAACAAAATTAATGATGTAGATGTGTAGGTGGTATTGAATATTGATATCTGAAAAATGATCCATGGTTCTATGGTATTAGAAAAATAAGACCATTCAGGAATGTTGTTTAAACCTAAGGCAAGTAATAGAACTAGTGGATTTAACACCTCTAAGTTTTCTAAGGTAACTAATATTACAAATAAGGCTCCTGCAATTCTTTGAGAAAAGACAATTTTGTGGCATCAACAAATGGGACATATTGGAGTGAAAGGTCTTCTAGATTCAAAAACCATAGGTATTGCTAAAGAATTTTCTTATTTCTTTTTAGAATTTGATTTTTGTGAGCACTATATATTTGCAAAGAAAACTCATGTGAATTTTCCTAGTAGTACCACAAGATGAGAAGGAAATTTGACATTTAGTGCATAGTGATGTTTTTGGACCAACAAAAGTTCCATCACTTACAAAATCTATGTACTTAGAAAGAAAACTCGTGTAACATTTCTTGGTAATGCTACAAGATCAAAAGGAGGTCTAGGAGTTCTATTGCATTATGATATTTTTTTACTATGTTACTTATATAGATAACTTATCAAGAAAGCCCTAGGTGTATTTTCTATTAAATAAATTAGATATTTTCAATCAACTTAAAGAGTTTAAGGGTTTGGGAAAAAATTAGACAAAAAATAAAATCAAGGTTTTAAGAAATGATAATGATGGAATAGAAAGACAACAAAACACTCCCTATACATGATAGTAGAATATAGTTATTGAAAGAATGAATAGAAATATAGTGGCTATAAATTTAATGGATAAGGCTGAAATAATGATTAGACATGTAGATTTGGATAGGAAAATCTAGGAAATAAAGTAACAACTACTTGTTATCATAAATTATTAGGTCACCCATATCAACATTGTTTGTTCGCATGGAATAGTGAGAAAACCTCACTCAAAAATTTAAGTGTTTTTGGTTGTGGTTGTTATATATGTATAATCCCAAAGAAAGAAGTAATTTTCCAGATTATAGATAAAAAAATGTAGATTTATGGGATATAGTACTAATATTAAAGAATATATTTATGGAACCCAGAACCATAGAAAATGAAATACAGTCATAATGTAATTTTTAGAGAAGAAAAGAGGGCCCCAAAATAATAAAACAACTAGAGAAGGAACTTGAAAGAGTTCATGTGGAAATACAAGAGGGTAGATCTATGTCTGTATTATAAACAACTACACAAGATGAATTACACAATGAGTTGGTAGAAGATAATGTGAAACTAGGAAATGTAGAATCAAAGGATATAGATTCAAAGGATGCAAAACCAAAAATTTCATCATTAAGGAGAGCAGATCAGGTAAGAACTATAGGGAGATGTTGAAAGTACATAAGGATATGTATTAGAGAAAAGTTTATTAATACTTCATAGTTATACAAATGGGTATCTAGGAAGTGTCAACCATGTTGTCTCCTTTGTACTATGCATGAGTCATGAGATATGAAGCATCAAAGTTATCTTTATATAATTATCCTTATTAAGTTTAACTAATAAGGTTAAATTGGTGTTAAACTTGAGTCAAATGTATCAATATCAATATGCACGTGCCATCATATGTACTGCTATAAGTGCATGCCTTAAAAGTTTGATGGTATCCCAATTTGGGTTATCTTTAAATTGGAGAATAAATTCCTTCAGTCTCTAGTTTCTTTCCCTTATTGTACTAGATTATTATTGTTATTTAATGGAAGTAAATTATCGAAGATTAAAAATCACAAAAATCACCTGATGATTTGGATTGGAAAAGATGAATCTGTGGTTACATGGATGTTTCAATTTATAAATAGACTTTTGGCTTATCTAGCTTTGTGCAAAAACAAAATAATTGAGGAAAATTACCTACTTTTATGACACAAATGGTAGCATACCATAGCAAGCTAGTATGTATTTTTTATGACCTCCAATATGGGGTATACAATGTTATAGTGGATGTATATTAGACCTTACTAGTAAAGTCATAAAGGATAAGGTCTAGTTACTAGTTATAGTAGATTTGTACTAGACCTTACCAATTCCTATTTTATTTTGCATTTCCACATGGTTATTACTATTTTATGGAAGTAAATTGCGCAAGATTAAGAAGCATAAAAATCACTAGATGCTTTGGCTTGGAAAAGATGAATGTATGGTTACTAGGATGTTTCTAATTTAAAAACAAAATTTTGGCTTATCCAACTTTGTGAAACAACAAAATAATTGAGGAAAATCACCTATATCTATGATATAAATGCCTCAGTAAATTAGTCTGAATATTTTTAGCACTTCCAATATGGGGTATGCAATGTTATAGTGGATTCATATCAAACCTTACTAGTCAAAGTCATAAATAAGGTATAGGAGAAGGCCTAGTTACTAGTTATAGTAGATTTTTATTAGACTTTACCAATTCCTATTTTGTTTTGCATTTTCAAATTGTACTCTATATATGACAAATAGTGGAAGTGGCAATAAGTAGTGATAAGTAAATAATCTATATACATGCAAAAATTTTCTACATAAGTACTTTGTAGTTTTTGGAAAAGTACTCTTCACTTGTGTAACTAAAAAGTAAATAGGCATCAACTAAACAGTATTTAGATAGCAACTGAGGGATAGCTACATAACCATTGTAGACTAGTTATGCAACAACTAAGACTTGAAAAATAAAAAGTATTCATTTTTTGTGCAATGGTATTTAGAAGCATAAATCCTATATATGGGGATTATACATTTGCATGATTTTTGGTCACAACAAGGACTTTGTTTTAACATGCTAGTCTTGACTTGTTGTGTAACAAGTCCTCACTTGATACACAACTATATTTTGATGCCACACAACTATAGACTACATGCATGTAAATAGTTACACAATAACTAATAATGGACTTAAAATCTTATGAATAGGTCTTCTAAATGGAAGTATTTAGTTGTTGTGAAACATTCTTTAGTTCTACAGTGTCCAACAATGAAATACAACTATGTAGCTAGAGAAAGGTAGTTCTATAGAAACTAAATGTCTTGCACATATAACTTATCAATTGCTACATAACAATATTTAGATGTGTAGAAACTAAAGTCTAGTACTTATGTACTTATATTAGAAATGAATCATGGCTATAGTAGGGCACATGAAACTTTCAACTAATTGCCTTGTGGTTAAACCAAGAATGTGTTTCCAAGAATTGAGTAGTAACATGGATTTGGTAGAGGAAAGATCTCATAGTTTGTTAGTTACACTTTGTCCATGATGAGATAAATTATGAGATACTTTGAGTGTATAATGTCTAAGTTTAAATACTAGAAAAATGTATATAATTGTGACAAAAGCATTACAATGACAAATTAAGATATACTTTGAGTCCATTCTTTAATTGATGTGGAACCATTTAGTTGCATGTAGTTTCTCTATTGTGATTATTCTTTAGTTATACTTATGTCAACCTCACAACGTAGTGGTAGTGGGCCCCATTAATGTTTTCAATGTCACTAACATTTCAATACCCAACACCATTTATTGTAAACAATTCTATGGAAATTAAAATTCCCTTCCCATGGTAAGAATATTGATAGATGTTATTGTAGCAAGGTATTGACTACCTATGTTGTTGAGAAATAATCATGCCAATGTATAATGAGTTGACATTAAGTAGCATGCAAACCCATTGTACTTTGTTAGACAAGTGACACAATGGAAACAAGTACAACATAGGTTTTCAATGTCTCTATTGTTTAAATACCCAAAATCATTTACTATATATGTTCTTGCAATAGCTAATATTGGAAGCTCTTGTTCACGACATTGATTGATATAATCATGGTTAAACCCTTTCCTAGCTAGGCTTGACATGTTTTATAAGTTATGTTGCCCCACCACCTATCCCATTTATACAATATGTTTATGTAAAACTTTTAATCTCTGTTTAGGCAAAATCATATTAATTACTACTAGTAAGAATCTTGTTCATGAGTTTCTAATAAAACCAACAAATTCTTTATCAATTCTTCATATCTCATATTTGAGTACATCTCTAGGATGACTAAGCTTAACAAGCACATGGGGCTCACATTGAAATGGTAGAGATGTTGAATATTTATGTGGGACCTATTGACACCATGTTTATTGGCTAACACAAGTATACCAAGTTTGTGTGTTCATTAAGCTCAACTATCTAAGACTAATAGGGAGTAGAAGATAACTATGGCATGGTGATAGATAACAAATAATTCAACTTCAACATCATTATGTCTTACAAGTATGAAATTTAAAAATATGGGATGGTGTGAGTTCTCCAAAAAGTTGTGGGAGAAGGTGTGGGCAAAGTTTATCATAGGGTATTGTATAAGTTCTTTAAAAAGATAATCATGAAATTCATTAGTTGTTTTTAGATGTGAATTTCCACAACTTTATTTATATCTTGTGGTTCACTAGCATTTTGAGAAAGATTTTTTTTCTTACCTATAGATACTATATATTTTTATAGCCCTATAGTTTTATTAGAAATTTTTGTATCATGCTAGTTAAGATCAACACTTTTATGGTGCAAAATAACCTTTAGGCTAAAGAAGCTCTAGCAATTTCTTAAGAATAGTGTAATGTAAAAAGTTTCATATCATGTAATTATTGTATTATATTTTGGGACCACTTTTGTGTCCACCTCTTGTAGCATGTTTTGGAATCATTTTATCTTATCCTTGGACTTTTACCTACTCCTAGTGCTAGCGTTGTGTTGTGTTTTTGTGTGTTTAAACTTGTTTCATGTGTTGCCATGTGTTCCCTTGAGTTTGTGTTATGTTTTATTCCCATTCTATGAAGTCTCTAAGCACACTATATTTCAATGCTAATACAAGATGTTGATGGCTATGTGTGCATGCTAACATTCCCTAACAATAAATTCATACAACATCCATTTCTAGTTTGAGTAATGGGACTTTAGCCTACAAAAATTTCTTTGTATTGGTTGTACACCTAGATTTTAGAAGTTGAATAGTCATGTTTACATTTTTTATGACTAATAAAATTCTCTCTCAGTCTTCCAATATTTGGAATATTATTCCTTATTCAAGCTTAATCTTTCTATATGTAACCAACAACATTTGACTAGCATACTACTACACCTTGTAGAATTTCAACAATTTGTTGTACTTCCTTGGCCTCATGAGAATCCTTTTTTATAATCATGGAGATTAGTTTGTTGTTATTTATTGTTCTCTCTTTGCTTTTTATTTATTATATCCTTGTTTCTTTTGATATTGTGGAGCTATCAGCACATATTTCCTTCCTCCCATACACACTAGGGTATTAGAATCTCCATAAACTAGAGACTTTTATCATGTATAGACCCTTATTATTATTTTTCTTAGTTCTAGACTCACATAGGCTAACCACACATAGATAATCCAATATTCCTCAAGTGGTTATGTGGGAGGTCAAAACACCAATATTAGGGGCTTGACCACCCTTGGAAATCTCCCAAGCAATAACTCCATTCAACTTTATCCTAGAATAGGTATTTGGAAGACTACAATTGCATGAATAATCCATTTTGTCTCTTCCTCTTCTCTATCATTTCAATATTTAATTAAACTAGTGTGTTTATATTGATTTCTTCACTTCTATAGATTTATAGATATTCTTGGGGGTCTAATGTTGTCTTTGTCTCCCTGTATGTAAACCCATGCAAATTATCTGGGATGATAGTGTTTAGAAAAAATGCTAGTGCCCCTCTCGGATGACAACACACCATGCTTTCTTCCTATATAGTGAACTTCTTAGGTCACTCACCAAGTTCTTCATCATTTCAACATTTATGATCTATGGTTGATTTTTGTATCATGTTTCCATATCTTTTGTATTTATAGTTTTTCCTCATTTATATAACTTAGCTCACATATTGTAAATTAATTTGAGATTAATAGTAGCTTAAATTGTCCCTTACATTTTTTTAGCATGCCTTTCTAGTTTAGAAATCTTTTCATTACCTTCCATTTTCTTCCAAAATCAAAATAAAAAATAAGTATCCATAATCAATCTTCTTCTTCTATCTTTAACATGGATATGTCTTCCTCCTTTCTTACCTCTCTTACTATATTTACTCGGAAATCTTTAGATAATGATACTTGGTTCCATGCATACAATAGTGACTTAGCTCTTCCTATGTCACTTTATTCTCTTGATCTCTCTACCAAAATCTCTTCTACTACTTGTAAGGATATTTTACCTGATGATTGTGTCATTGATCATTTTCTTAACATTACCTTGCCTATTCTTCATACCAATTCTCTCATCCTTAATGATAAGGAATTTATAGATTTTGACTCTCATCCCACATCAAATTATGTCTAAATAGATGTTAAACATAGTCTTTTAGCTCCTTCTATACCTTATCTTCTTAATGCAAAAACTCTCCCAGTTCATCCATGCTTTATGAATGGAATTATTGACCCTATTATGGTGGCACTTTATAAATCCATTAACATTAAAGGTGTAGATTTCCAAGTTCTTCCTAAAGGTAGTGCATGTGGGATACTTGATTTGCCCCTACCTTCTCATCCCATAATTACTATTTAGGTTATCCCTGATTTCCCCCAAACTTCTAATTTCTATACTCACATGGATTAATTTATCTCATGCAATATTCCATTAGCTACTAACTTTTATGTAGTATCTGATATATATAATAGGGTAAATGCATAAAGATGAGTCCACTTAAGGTGGAAGTTTCAGACTTAGAAAAAAACCCAAAATCGGGTAAACCAAAATGGGATCCCAAGCCAACAGCAGGATCTCATTTTCTAGAGATGGGATCACGTTTCAAAATGGGATCCCATTTTAAAACGGGATCCCATTTCATAAAAGGTTTGAAATATTAACCTTTCATGAAACGGGATCCCATTTCTAGAACGGGATCCTGTTTCATAAAATTTGAATTTCTGACACAATTTTTTCTATGGGTTTTGGGTTGGAAAAAAAGTTTGGGAATCCGACCCTTGGCTTTGGACCTAGTTTGACTTACAAGTTGAAGGTCCTATCAATGTCACAACAAAATAGTGACTTTGGGCATATGTCTGAAGGCCTTTTTGTAGAATTTTTTGATGAAATTAAAACCCATTATAGATGAGATAGTGTAGATTCCAAATATGTAATTTTTTTTACAATTGGATTATCTTTTCTATTTTTCAATTAATTTCTAATGAAATAGGTCCATAAACTTGAATTATCAAGGTTTTTTAGTATTTTAATAACTTTTTATTAAAATAATTTTTTGTAAAAAAATTGTATGAAAAAGTACTTCTGACAATTCTTTTCAATTTGAAAAAAAAATCAAAAAATAATAAGTTTAGGCCATCTTATGCGTGACGTACACGTCGATTTTTTAAAACACCAAAAATGGCCAATAAAAAAATACAAAAAAACATATACAATAAAAAATTACAAAAAAATATGGAAAATGTGCTTTAGTGAGTTGCAAATCTTTTCCCAAAAGGATTTAGAAAAATATGATTATTTAGGTCAAAATATGGATGGCATACACATGCATGGTATAGTAAAAAAAAGTGACTTTTAAACAATAGTTTTTAGAAACACATTAAAAATCAATTTTTATCGTCTGGGTATTAAAAAAAATTACATATTTAAAAACTAGACTCCAAGTACTACATTTCATAGTACTGACTTTTTCCAAGATTCCACTTTAAGTGCTTCAAATTTTTAGGGCAAATGTGAAAAATTCTGAAAATCAGGGAAAAAACTTCCAATTTTTGGCCAAAAAGTGAACTCAACTTCTTGCACACACCCAATAGTCAATGAAACAAACAAGTTAATCCTACTCCTATTTCTCTTTGCTAGATCCTATTCTTCCTCTAGTTCCTTATCTCCATCTCAGGAGCACAAAATAATATGGTCTTACTGAATATTTATAAGCTACACATGCCAAAATATCTTCATGGGATTTAATTCAAAATTCTCCTTCTTATCATAACATCCTTTAGTAGGCCTTGAAGAATATTCCCATTTTGTTGTACATGAAGCTGATTCCAGTGGCAGGTCTACCTGAGTGTATTTATACAAATACAATTGATATCACTTTTCTCTAATTTGAACTCCTTTCTCTTAAAATTTAGCAACAAAATGACTCTCTTATTATCATTGTTGGTATCAACTCTATTGGAATTAAGTTAACCCCCATTGATAATGGTTTTGGTCTTAATGTCTACAATTTGTACTTCCTTAAAAATATTTATATTGATACCTCTTCTATTTCTCCTTCTAACCTCTCTTTAAGTGCATAAGAATATGAAGAAGTGTGTTACATTTTATGAGAACATGGTTTTACTTGCACAAATAGATAACATAGGATCTATGATGGCATGGAAATTTATTCTACCTTTACTAAATGTGAAAATGTTGGAATAATATGTTATTAAATATTTTAAATGAATACTTAAATTACTTTGTATGTTGGAACCATATGTTACTATTTTACATGAAGACGTTAAGTAATTTCTATGTTGTAATAATATGTTACTTAATATTTTAATGCACACATCTAATTGTCATGTGAAGACTTTAATTACTTTGTAAGTACCTTCCCATGATAGTTTGACTATAAGTGATCTATTTGAAGTATCATCCCATTCATTTAACTTGGATAATAAGTTGTGGATTTAATAATAGTTATTCTTTATCGCTAGAATTTCTAGGTTATTTGTAATATTATTTGTCTATCTTTTCTCCTTTCAGCATAGTCTTCAAAATTCATGAATCCTATAGGTACATTTTTTTCATATGTTGTCTTGTGGTGGGTGTGTGTCCAATTGATGTCATTGTCATTGTGCCTTTAGTTGTTGTCTCTTCCTTTTTATCTTGTAGTTTTTTCTTAATTAGAGATATTTCAAATTAGTAGGTGTCATATCCCTTATCTATAGTTGAATTCACTCTTATTGAATGTGTACAAAATAATGGAAACCCAAACTTCTATAGTTTCGCCTTTTATTTTTATTATTTTATTATATCACATTATACATTTTTTTTCTATAATTAAGAGGCAACATGTATTAAAGTTGAATATAATTGTGCAAATAAAGTTTTTAGGAATGGCAAGAAGAAAAGATACAAAGGGAAAAAGGAAGAGTTCCATAAATGAAGACCTCGATGCTAGTGTTGAAACATTTAATGCTTAGACCTTTAAGTTGAATATAGAATCTAAGGGGTAGGTAGCTAGAGAGTGGGATTACAACATAGATAGTACAATCTCTAAAACAATGGAATTAATCCAAAGTTAGTTGGAAATTGAGGTCAAGAATGTTGAGATATTGTCAAAGAAGGTTAATCTCTAGAAAGAAAAAATACAAGTTTGATGTTGCTAAAAGCTAAAATGGAGAAACAAATTTTTTAATTTATCGACAACTTTGTAGTGATGATTGATAGAAATATGGTATTGGAGCTTGAAACTTGTTGATAGGAATTGATCAATAAGAATCATTTGGTAGTGTGTGAGGCAAAAAAGAAGATGCTAGGAAATTTATCAATCCAATTTGATTTCATGCTTAACATTATGAAGCATACAATAGAAATGTGGAAATCATTTTATAATCAAGTGCTGGGTATCTCTGTAGATATCGTTTATGCAAGTTTGAGTGACAATAATTAAGTAAATGTGAAGGATGACTGCTTATATTTATAATTTACAATCTATAGACTAAAAATTAATTTTTTTTATATATAATATATGTTAGAGTTGGCTATGATTGGAGCCACCCAGGATCTAGGACTTCATGAAAGCACAAGAGAGATCAACTGAGAGAATAATGCTATTCTATCATTGAATGCAAAAGAAGGATTATTGTTTAGATTACATAATACATGAAGAGAGCCTTGCTTATAAAGACAAGGTGAGAGCTAGAAGGGTGGAGAGGAAGGTGGAGATATTCCTACAACATGTGCCAATTAGAGGATGATAACTAATTGCACATGTGGAGGATAAGACAATTCACTCCAACTATCAACAACTCAACACACAACTAGACTTAACTAGACACAACTAGACATCTTGAAGACTCACTAAGTCAACTTAACATGTGCGATTAATGTGTGATGTGTGAATATTATTTAACTAGTAAATAGTTAAATAAGATGAATTATCCACACAAGGGTAAACCGGTTAGGTGATAACCCTGTTCACACAAACAATATAAATAGAAATGGTTTTTATACAATATCAATTTAGTGCATTTTATATGCCCTCAATTCCATGCACTACACACTGGGTACCTATGTAGATACTTTTGATGCAAGTTTGAGTGAAAATAATGATGCAAATGTGAAGAATGAATGTTTATAACTATAATTTATAATTTGTAAACTAGAACTCAAATGTTTTTATAAAGAATATAAATAGAAATGACTTTTATATGATCTTAGTTCTGTACATTTTATATGATCTTAGTTTCATGCACTACACATTGGGTATCTTTGTAGATACTATTAATGTAAGTTTGAGAGAGAATAATGATGGAAATACATAAAGGATGAATGTTTGTTAATATAATTTCAATTTTACAAATTGGAACTTGAATGTTTTTATAAATATTATAAATATAAATGACATTTATATGATCTTAGTTCAGTGCATTTTATATGACTAGTTCTATGTACTACACATTGGGTATTTCTATAGATACTACTGATACAAATTTGAGTGAAGATAACGATGAAAATGTGAAGGGTGATTGTTTGCAATTATAATTTCTAATCTGTAAACTAGAACTTAAATGTTTTTATAGAGAAATATAAATAGAAATAAATTTTATATGATCTCAGTTTAGTGCATTTTATATGATTTCAATTCTATGATATACACACTTTATATTAATTTAAATCTTCTATTTCACCATATGGTTTTTGTAAATTACAGCCTTTGAATTAGATGTGTAAATTTTAAGTCAAAACTCTTAGGGCTATCAATGTAACCAATAAGGAGAATTTATATATCTAGCACATGCATCCTAACTCTATTATGTTTGAAAAACATCCATGAGATTATAAAATAAAACTAACTTCTTATAGACTTTGGTTTCTTTCAATAAAATTGCATCTTTAATAAACTATTGTTGATTCTATACAAAAATCACTACCACATTATTTTGGGTTATGTTATGCCCATATTCTTTAGATACTTAATCTAATACTAACCTACTAGTTGATTAGTGGCATTGGAGATCTTCTTCAAGCACTTGAGAAACTATTAGGCTGAAAACGATTGGCCTTCTAAGAAACAATGTGAAAGTAATTGGTAATCTAATTCAATATATTTGTAAAGCAAGGAGTACTACTAGCTACTTGAGGAAATTCCTTGTCCTTCCCTTTAGTGGCCCAATAAATATTAAATTAGCTTATGTTGGATTTCAAATAGCTACTCTTATATAGAAACAAATAAACTATACTAATAAATACATGTAAGGGACCATATTTCTTAATATGGTATTTATTTTACACTTGCATCATAAGGGCAACACAACCCTTTCTTTAATTGGTTAAGTTAATTTCCACATTCCTAGGTAGGAGTGTGTTAGGAAAGGTGATTGAACCATGCAATTATAAAAAGATACAATTTTTTGGTTATAAAAACATAAAAATTCACTTTCTAGGGTATAGATTTGGTTTTTGGCCAAAATATATTTTTTGGGTTGTCCACACAACCATTAGGGGTTCCTAATGCATAGATCTTTTCAATCTCTTCAATTGAAAAAAATAGTCTCCATCAGCCTACTGGATCAAAAGTTATGGCCTCTAAAAGTTGGGCCTCCCGTATTGGAAAATGTAAAAATGTGTTGGACACAGAAAAGAGATGTAAGGGGGAGTTACACATGTTGATGTGTGTTTTGACACAACATAAGGCATCTCGATTGGAGATAATGAAACCCTAATAATTTGGGCACCACTTTTGGGTGGTTTTAGCTCATTGTTTTGTAATTACTATTTGACAATTTCATGTATTGTATCTCCTATATATTAGGTACTTAAGATGGAGGTTGTGTGTGAGAGTCTTATAGATGTTGAGTTGCCTCCAGATCTCTATTTGGTGATACTCCTATGAAAGCTTGATCTTCATGTATATTGTAGTTTTGTTAATTTCTAAATAATATATTGGGTGGGTTTTGGAGTGTGGGTTTTTCTTCCGAAAGGGTTTTCCCCATGTAAATCACTGTGTTGTGGTATAATTATTATTTGTGTTCATTTTTGTATAAGTTTTGTAACTATTATAAAGATCTAAAAAGTTTTGCATAACTCTCCTCTTAATATCAATGTAGGAAGTTGTTCCACTACCTTAGCTTCCTTACAAGTGGTATAAAATGTTGATCACCTTTGATTTCAGTTATGGGTTTTTGGATTTTTTTAAACTAATCTAGTCTTGAGTGGGAGCTTGTGCAGAAGATACTTTATGATCTTGTTATAGGAATTTTTAGATGGAGAGCACATAAGAGAGAATAGAGGTAGACAAATTCTTTGGTAACAATTTTGAGATGTGGAAGCTAAAGATGGAATATCTATTAATTGATCAAGATCTATCAGATGTTTTTGATGAGCATGTTTCAAGGCCTACATATGCTACTTTGGCTGCTCAACATGATGTTATGGACCATAAAGCCAAGGGTCTAATCAGATTATTCTTGGCAAACTCTATTTTAATCAATATCCATGAAGAGTCCTCTATGAAGAAACTATGGAAGAAACTTGGTGAGATATATAAAGACACATCTTTAGTGAACAAGATTTTCTTGAGGAAGAAGTTGTATTCCTTGAGAATGAAAGAGGGTGGAAGAGTTGTAGGCCACCTAGAAGAATTCAATATGTTGGTGTCTCCATTGGCATCAATTGGTGTAAAAATGGATGAGGAGGAGGGATGTTGGATCCTACATTGTTCTTTGTTTGATTCATGGGATTCTCTTATTATGTCTATTGGGAGTACTTCTGTTGTCTTGAAAGTTGAAGATATTGTGGGTTCTTTTCTTTCTTAAGAGATGAGGAGGAAGGTATCCATTAGTGCCAAAGAGGCCTTGAATATTCATAGAAGACCTAAGGAAAAAGCAAAGAAGAATGAGAAATGTGACAAATCCAAGTCCAAGGGGAGATCCAAATCTCCTAGAAAGTCCAAAGTTATTGCTAGAATTGTGGTAAGCCTAGACACTTTCCTAAGGAGTGCAAAGAAAAAAAAAAGAAGAAAAATAAGAAATTTAATTATGATTCTAAATTCAAGATGAAATATGGTGACACAATCATTGCAGCTTTGGCCACTCGTGTAGGTAATCATGCATGGTTAATTGACTCAGGTGCATCTTTCTGTATGACCCCTAATAGAGATTGGTATTATGAATATAAAGGATTTGATGGAGGTAAGGTGTACTTGGGTGGTGATTCTTATTTAAACATTGTTGGTCGTCGTAAAGTTAAAATTGAATTTTCTAATGGTAGAGTAAAAAAGAGTAATGGTGTGTTGCATATCCCTAGGTTAGCACATAATTTATTATTTGTGAAAAACTAATAGATGCAGGTGTGCAAATAGTCTTTTATGATGTAGGATGCAAGATGGTTAGAGGTGCTATGGTGATCGCTAGAGGTGTCAAATTTGGTACATTATATAATCTTGATGCATATATTATTGAGTGTAATAATACTTCTATGAAAAGAAAGTATCTGACTACTTCATTGGAAAAAGTGAGGGTTTCCTCTTCAGTGGATGGTTGTGGCTTCTGCATACCTAAGGGTGTTCTTTCTTCTAAATACTAGGCTACATTAGAGAAAATGGTCTAAGAACCTTAAAAAATAAAAAACCTTGTTGAAGGGTTGATTGATTGTAATCTTGATTTTGATTTTTGTGAGCATTGTATTTATGGTAAACAAAACCATGTTTAGTTTTACTCGAATTCTCATAAATATCAAGTGGCGTATTAGATCTTATTCATTTTGATGTGTTTGGTTTTGTTGATGTTCCTTCCATTGGAAAATCCACATATTTTGTTTCATTTATTGATGATTCTAGAAGAAGGATATGGGTATATTTTCTAAAGAGAAAATATGAAGTTTTTAGTCAACTTAAATAATTTAAAGCAATGGTTGAGTTTTAGACTAAAAATAAGATAAAAGTTTTAAAGAATGATAATGGTGGTGAATTTTCTCTAATGATTTTGATAAATTATGTAAAAATTGTGGCATTCAGAGACAAAAGACAACTCTATATTCTCCATAATAGAATGAAGTTGCAAAAATAATGAACATAAATTATTAGAGAAGGCTAGGAGTATGCTTAGTGGTGCTGGTCTAGAACAAAGGTTTTGGGTTGAAGCTATTGCCATTACTTGGTACCTGATTAACAAGTCTCATAGATCAAATCTTGTTGATAAAATGCCTATTGAGGTGTGGTTGGGTCATAAGCCTTCATTGAGACATCTTAGAGTTTTTGGTTGTGAGGAATATGTACATGTACCAAAGAAGAAGCAAACAAAGTTGGAGAACAAGGCTATGAAATGTATCTTCATTGGGTATAGTTATGGCGTGTAAGGATACAATCTTTTGGATCCTATTGTACAAAATGTAATATATAGTAGAAGTGTTGTTTTTAGATAAACTAAGCCTTCTTCTATTACATTGCAGCTGAAACAAAGTGAATAGAAAGATGTGATTTAACTTCCTTCTATGCCTGAGAAATTTGAATTGATGCCCCTAGATAGACAAGAAGTTGAGGAGGGATCATATAGCTTTGAATCTTCAGAAGAGGAGGAAGAACCTCCAAATCAGCTTGTTTGAAGGTCTACCTTGGGCATAGACAACCACCTGAAAGGTATTCACCTGATGACTAGAAATGTATTTTTTCTTTGAATACTAACATGAATGAATCTAGATCTGAAAGGTTTTATCAGCTCTTGTTGATAAAATGCCTATGGAAGCATGGTGGGGTTATAAGACTCCATTGAGACATCTTAGTGTTTTTGGTTGTGAGGCATATGCACTTGTGCTAAAGGAGAAGAAAACAGAGTTGTAGAATAAGGCTGTGAAATGTATCTTCATTTGGTATAGTTATGGTGTGTAAGGATACAAGCTTTGGGATCCTATTGCATAGAATGTAATATATAATAGAAGTGTTGTTTTTAGAGAAACTAAGCCTTCTTATAATACATTATTTCCAGAACAAAGTAAACAAAAAGATGTGATTTAACTTCCTTCTATGTCTAAGAAAGTTGAATCAATGGCCCTAGATAGGCATGAAGTTGAGGAGAGCTCATCTAGCTTTGAATCTTTCGAAGAGGAGGAAGAGCCTCAAACTCATCTTGTTTGAAGGTCTACAAGGCAGAGACAACCACTTGAAAGGTATTCAAATAATTAATGGAGATGTATTTTTTCTTTGAATACTAACATGGATTAACCTATATATGTAGAAGAGGCATTAGGTATGAATGATGCAGAGTCCTAGACGATTACTATGAATGAAGAAATGATAGGTTTGAAAAATAATGATTCTTGGGTAGCACTATTTCCTAAAGGATGAAAACATGTTGATTGCAAATGGATGTTCAAGAAAAATATTGGTTTAGATTAAGGTATTGAGAAGTACAAACCACAGTTGGTTGAAAAAGGTTACTCTCAAGTAGAAGGTGTTGATTACAGTGAAATATTTTCTCTTGTTACAAAAATGACATCCAATAGATTCTTACTTTCTAGTGCTACTACTTGTGATCTAGAAGTTGATCAAATGGGTATGAAAATGACATTCCTTCATGGTGACTTGGAGGAGGATATTTATATGAGACAACTAGAGCACTATGTGATGAAAGGTAAAAGTAATTTGGTTTGTAAATTGAAGAAATCTTTGTATGGCCTCAAATAGAGTCCTAGGATGTGGTACCAGACATTTGATACATATGTGTTGAGTTTGGGATTTGAGCATTCATTGTGATTATTATAATCTGATGATGATCATTTCCTATTTATTGCAATATATGTTGATGATATGTTATTTATTGGTAAAGGGAATGAAATTATTTCAAAACCAAAGTCTCAACTTGTAGATAAATTTGAAATGAAATATCTTGGTGCAACTAAACACACTCTTGGGATGGAAATCAGAAGAGATAGAGTGAAAACCAAACTATGGCTTGGCCAGAGTAAGTATGTCAATTTAATTTTATAGAGGTTTAACATGTAAGATTGTAGACCATTGTATGTTCCTCTTACAGTTTGAATGAAGTTATCTATTTCATAATGTCCAACAACCCCAACCAAAATTGAATTCATGAGCAGAATGCAGTTGGAAGTTTGATGTATGCTATGGTCTATACTAGACCAAATATTGCCAAAGCAATGTGAGTTCTTTCCAAATGTGTGTCTAATATTGGTAGAGTTCATTGGAATGCAGTTAAAAGAGTCTTCAGATATTTGTGGTGTACCTCAAAGTATTCCTTGTGTTATCATTGTAATTTTATAGGAGAAATGCATTCCCTTGATATTCATAGTTATGTGGATTCAGACTAGGTATGTGATGTTGATAGTAGAAGATCCACTAGTGCTTATGTGTTTACTTTATTGGTGGTGCAATTAGTTTGATGAGTAAGCGATAGGTTGTGGTTGCTTTGTCCACTACTGAAGCTAGGTATATGGAAGCTAATTGTTCTTGTAAAGAAGCCATTTGGCTTAAGAGACTGTGTTCAGATATTGGAATAAAGAAAGATGTAATGAGAGTTTATTGTGATAGTTAGAGTGTGATCTACCTAGCTAAGAACCTTACATTTCATGCCAAGACTAATAATATAGTTGTATAGTATCATGTTGTTAGAGATATGGTCAAGGATGGCAAGGTGAAGCTAGTTAAGGTAGAGACTTTCATGAATGTTGCAGATTCTTTAACTAAGCCTATGAGCACCAAGAAGTTTAGGTGGTGTTTGGAGTCTATGGACCTCTCGATCCTTAGCAACAAATCATGGTGTTGATACTCCATTTTCTCTTGCAAGGTGTTCAACAAGTGGGATAATGTTAGGAAAGGTGTCTCAACCTTGCAATTACAAAATGATGCAATTTTTTCAGTTATAAAAAATTCAAAAACTCAATTTTTGGGCTATAGGGTTGGTTTTTAGCCAAAACAATTTTTTTGGGTTTTCTGTATCACCATCGGTACCATCAGTGGTGCCCAATAGGTAGACCTATTTTAGACTTTACATTTAAAAAATAACATGTTCAATCATCCCAATGGATCAAAAGTTATGGCCTTTGGAAGTTGGGCCTCCCATATTAGAAAATGTAAAAAGAGAACTGGACACATAAAAAAGTTGTAAGGGGGGGTTACACATGTTAATGTGTGTCTTGACAAATTCTAAGGCATATTTGATTGGAGATAATGAAACCTTAATAATTTGGGTGCCACTTTTGTGTGGCTCTATCTCATGGTTTTATAATTAATATTGGACAATTTCATGTATTGTATCTCCTATATATTAGGTTCTTGAGATGGAGGTGTGTGTGAGAGTCTTATAGATATTGAGTTGCCTCTAGATCTTTGGTTGGTGACACTCATGTGAAAGCTTGGTCTATAAGTATATTGTAATCTTGTTTATTCTGAATAATATATTGGGCATCTTCTAGAGTGTGGGGTTTTCTCCTAAAAGGGTTTTCCCTAGGTAAATCATTATGTCATGGTATGCTTTTTATTTATGTTCATGTTTCTGTATAATTTATGTAATTTTTTTAAAGATTTGAAAAGTTTTGCCTAACCCTCCTCTCAAGATTAGTGTAGGAAGTTGTTCTACTACCTTAGCTTCCTTATAGAGTGGAGTAGGATTCATAAGCAAAGTGATTTTCAAGACATGCCCTCCATCAAAAAGTAACATTTAATCATTGGTTTCAAATGTCAACATTTCCCATAGAAGATTAATTTCCCTCATAATAGTTTTACAATAACATATCAAAATGCAAGAACAAAATCAAATGATTCAAGAGATGAATTTGAGTGAATACATCACTCTTAGATGTTCAACCTTGTTAGAAGATTGAGGAATTTAACTATGAGCCAAAAAAGGATGAGTTAGTTCTTAATATAGTTTTAGTGTAAGAAAAAATAGGGGAAACTAAAATAAAACCACAAGAAACTTTAATATTCATTATCGTATCCTATAGGAACAACTAATATTAGGTGGTAAGTGAAGCACAAATACCTTGATGTATGCATTTATTGATGCTAATGAGACTCTATAAGAAAATATTATTTTGAGGAAATTCTTGAAATTCTAAAAAGATAAAGATATTTTCAATCTCTTGAGATATTATTAGAAGAAAACTATCAGGAACCCAAAAAAGTAGTAAAATATGAAAATAAAAGAAAGGAAATAACAACTATTTTTTACATTTAACATCATACTAATTACATAAAGAGTGAGAATAAATGTAAATTAGAGTGTACACCATGAATTTTGAAATATGGATTTTTATTGTTAATTTTTAGATTAAATTGATTATAGATAATTGTAATATAAATCTCTTTAAGAATCTTAATAAATAACTCTACCATAATGATAATGAACCATTAATGCAATAAAATGCAACCAAGTTAAGTATCACTTATTAACCTTACCATTGTCCTTAACTATCAAGTCCAAGAGACTAATCTATACACAAAATGCTAACTACACACTCACAACAATTGTCTCCCTAATGTCTTCAACTACCTCTTAAGTTTATAGTAGTAGCAAGCATTTCAAGACAATAATGTCCTCTCTTTACAAAATTTCATATTAATCATATTGATCAATAATATTTCCTATAATGTTGATAGCAATATTGATGCTCATATCAATTTATCACTGTACAAATATGGATGGTACTAGATACATCATACTAATAAAGAACTTACAAGCCATAATAGTGACCAAATGCTACTAATCAGTGATCATCATAATATTACTAATGACATAAGGATAGTTATGTCAAAAGACATGAATGACTAGAACAATCTCAATAGGTACAATATTATTAACAATTGATATGTAACAATGAAAATTGCCAAATAATTACCTCAAAAATACAACTATTTTACAAATGAAATAACAACAATATCCATTGATAAGTACAAATGAAGCTTATCTATTGACATGATTTGTCTACAGGTTATTTCTATGTCTACAAATATGACCTAGGTTATTTTTGCACTTGGAGAAGTGACCCAAATAAGGCATTGGTGAAGCCAAGATCAATCAATGAGGAAGTGTGTAGATGGAATTAGGTATGAATCAAGTTATTTGCCATTGTCCATATTATAATATGATACACATGAACAATTCATTTCTCTAGTAATAAACATGTCAAGGTGAGTCAAAAATGAATATGAAGTGCAAGGTATATAGTTTTCACCATTACAAAAGTATTCTTAACAAATGTGAAATCTTCCAAATAAAATATAAATATTTTTATCAATATAAAATTCTAGAAAATTCACTACTTGTTATGGAGTAAAAAGTCGACACATGCCTTTTTACCTCCTAGTTTATCTCCTAGGTCCCTATGAATATATTATACTTGCAAAATATTTGTCCCAATGCAAAATCCCCTAAAACCCATGTCAAATGGGAACTAGGGTCCCATTTTATGCCTTATCCCAGACCAAAAAGGTACCTTGGGACTTGGGTGCCCGTGCCTAAGTCCTCCCTAATTGGTCAGGGTATATTTCAAGGCATGTCAGCATATGACCTTTAAATGGGTCTCTCCTTGTCAGCTCTTTCAATTAATTTTATGAATGTTAGCAGGAAAGCATATATAAGTGTGTTTTTGAATTCATTTGTAACCTAGATGGATATTGCAAAATTGTGATCTTGGAGTAAAGAGAATTCAAAGCATTCATTGTGCTATTGTTGCAAATTTGTGTTTGTATTGTGTGTGTTGTTGCAAATTTGGAATCATCATCCATCTCCTTATGAGTTGAAAGATCTTCATTCTCCTAAGGGCTTCACCTCTGAGGTGACATCATTATTTTTTGAATCATTTCATCATTTGGTTTATCTTTAGCCTCACCCCTGGTAGGGCATGCTCTCTCTCTAACAACGATGTTGGAAAGCTTGAATGCTATCCCAAGATTTGGCTGAGGCAAATCCCTAAACACCACAACCCCCAAACCCCTTTTCTTCTTATGTGTAGGTTATAAGTGTGAAGTCTAAAGAAGTAAAGGTACATGAAGGTTGCGTAAGGGAAAGGGTTTTAGAATTCAAAAGAAGTTTGTGGAAATTCCTCTACGGAAGACTTGGGCACCCACTTCGAAGTCCTACTCAAACAGGCACCAGAACTGGCATCAGGATACTCTCTGTGACATTTCTCTAGTTTTGAGTTTTCAAAGATTGTAACTTTCTAGACTTGGGAACTTGCCCCATAGTCCTCTAACTTTTCATCTGCCGAAGCACAGGTCCTAGTATGTCTCTGATCATCTTTGTGTATTTGGTTTCTGGGTTTCAGTTGTCTTTTGTTTGTTACAACCTGATTTATCTTAGAACTAGGGTTTAATGCATACTTGACCTTGGGTTTGATCAAAAGTCTTGGTTATATCACATCTTTCCATAGCACTCTTGAGCATAAAATCAATACCTGAGTCCTCTTTCATTTGTTAGTGACTTAGCTTGGTTTTGTCCTCGAATGTTATTATGGAAGAGGGTTTGATCTAGTTTACTTGCATACTCTCCTTCATCCCCTTTTTCATACCTAACATTTTTGTGAACCTGTAGCATCAAGAATTTGCATCTTTCTAAGTTTTTAATTCAGATCTTGTATTAATTCATATCATACTTATCATTATTCATTGAAAAAAATTGCATAATCTTGATAAAAGTGAAAAAATTAAGCATTCTAGGATTGCATAAAGGCATAGTTTTGCATTATTTTCCTTGCATATCATTCAAATATTCTATTTTATGATTTTTACATCAGATATGATCTATATTATAGAAATTAATCATTTCATGATATCACATCTTGCATTTGAAGATCTCATTTGCTAAGGTTTTGTTGAAAACTTGCATTTTTCCTATAACCTAGTCATTTGCAAAGCTAGGGTTTGTAGTCAAAATCTTATTTCATATTTTGCTCCTATCATAAACATTCATTCAAATCTGATTTTGAATTGTAGTTTTGCATAATTTAACATTCTTTCTTTCAAAATTTCAACAAGTGTAATTACACATTGTGTAATTTTGACATTAAAGGCTTTTAGCACTCTATTCACACTTCTTTGTGAAAAGTCTTAAAATAATTCACATTGCCTTATTGTGAAGCACTTTTCACATCATATCCACTTTGGTTGTAGTGAAATTAGTGTGTTTTTATCTTGAAAAATATGATTTCCTCAAACTAGTACCTTGGTGAGTAATAGTCTCACATTCGTGGCCTCTAATCAAAATAAGGGTGGTATGGTTCCTTGTCATGCCCACATTTCACATGCGGTCACAACACGCAAACATGCGTGTCATGTCCATATGTGACATGTGGTCATGATTCCAACTATCAAAAATTTTCCCTTACTACTTGAAATTTCCTCCTCGCACGCGTGAGTGTGCTCGGTTGCGTACGTTTAAGGCGTCAACAATTATGTTGTTTACGAAATATTTCACACATGTGTTCATTCACTATGCTGGACATACTATTTGCTTGATGATGTTCACTACATTTACGTTCAGGTTTGTTTTTCCACATTTAGGAATTCCTTGGTAGGTGGTTGACCTTTAATTGGTTTTCTCAGTTTATTCCAATATTGGCTCGCATTTCTCCTTTTATTACGTTCCATCATTTATTTATTTAATTATCTATTCATTTCAATAAATTGTCTCATTTTCATAGTCACCATTTGGTAATAATTTAACTTTGAGGTCGCAGTTTCTATTACAGAACGATCTGTTGAATTTTAAATATTAAATGTCAAAATTAATTATCTCATTATTTCTTTAAATAAATATTTAAATATATATATATTTAAATATTTTGTTTTTCTTTTAATATATATATTTTTTAAAATCCCCCTTTCACAATGTATAAATGATTAATTATATATTTACATTTTTGAATACATTACAGTTATATATATATATATATATATATATATATATATATATATATATATATATAATCATTCATATAAATATCACTTATGAAAATAAATTTTCTTTTTTAATTGAAACCCCACATTTATATAACAAATATCATATATATATGCACTCACACACATATATATATACATTTATTTTTATTTAAAAAATATTTTAAACCCTGCTAGTGGAAACTCCACTCATATTATAATACCATATTATTATGAATTTCTAACTCATAGCAATGGGGGTTAAATAACCCTAATTTTTTGCTGTGAGAGATATGTTGTAGGGCAGAGATGGCAACAGCAGCGGCGTTGGACGACGGCGCTGGTTGTAGGGGAGGTCGAGGCCATGGAGGTGGGCAGGTGGTCACAGGGGAGGCCGAAGCCATGGAGGTGGGCGGAGGCAAGTGTAGGGTGGCTGTAGAGGTGGCGTGTAGCGGACGGCAGAGGGAGCGATGGAGGAGGGCCCCAGCGGGTGACATTGTGGGGAATACGCGGTGGGGGCGGGGGTTTATTAACCACGGCGGGGGTGTGGGGAGGGGTGGAGCCCCACCCACAACCCACTTCATGGGGTGTGGGTGGGGCTCCGCCCCTCCCCACACCCTTCTCTTGTATATGTGTTCAGTGGGGATTAAACCCCCACCATTCTTCAAGTTAAAACAACGACTGTGAATTCATTAATTTCTGTGATCTCTATTGCTCATCGCATATGTTGTTTCAAAATTTTAATTAAAAATAAATATAAATATGTATATATATATATGAATATGTGTATATATATATGAATATGTGTATATATATATATATATAACTCATTTCCACAATTTCATTTAGTTTATAATCTTTATATATATACAAGTATACCAAATTTTCACAACTTCATTTAATTATATATATATATATATATGCAAGTGTATCAAATTTTCACAACTTCATTTAATAATATATATATATATATATATATATATATATATATATATATATATATATATAGATAATTCGTAACGAAGTTTCATATTTCCTACAACCTTTCAGTTCTCAATTTAACAATTCATTTCACCATATCTCTAACATTTTTTAATTACCAATATAACAATTTCTTAAGTGAAATAGAAAGCACTAACCATTAAAATATGTATTTATGAACTAAAATTTAATCTATCAAGTATACATTCCATTTCAAATAAATTTAAAGATTAAGAGTAAATACAGGAAACTGATAGATCTTTCACTTCAATAACCAAATAGACAGGCAAGTAAATTGATCTAGATTATTTTCCATTGCATACTTAAATCAAGTTTTAATTTTGTTTTCAAAGGTAAATTTACATCTTTCATAATACTGTAAAAGTAACTTTCTCACTAAATAATACAAGAGATACATTTTAACAACTGATCCAAATCAACAACTAATATCACAACTTTACAATTTTGATAAACAAAAATAACAACTGTAAGATTCCACGACTCACAAACATTCTAAGGGAGGATATGCTTTCTTCTCCCAATACAATTTTTCTACAACTTTCAGAGGGAGTAAACCTCTCCTCAAAGGAAAACCTTTCCAGGAAGAACCTTAAGAGACCAAGCTCTCATACAAGTAGGAAGATAGAACATTTTCTCTACACAAGGAAAACTCCTCCAGTCCTCTCAACATGCTCCAAAAATAATCCTGCATGACTACAAGGAAGGAAATACCAACCAACTAGCTCTCCTCCCTACCATAGACTCGTAAGAGGGTCACCCCCAAGCTAGGGAGATTATCCACACACCCAGGGTAGAATAGACCAAAACACTACACAACAAAAGAGACAAACAACACACAACACCCATGGTTTTACTCACAATACAAAAACTCAACTGAGGTGAGTTTAAAGAGGGTAGGGAAGTAGACTCACTCAACTCAAGGTGTCATTCTTCACAACATTTTATCACAACTTATCACATGGCCTCAAGCCAACAAAATTAATCTTTCTCATGGCCTCAAGCCATCCAAATAATCAAATTCCAAGGATATCCCAAATAGGCTCTCATGCCTTAAAGCCCTCTTGGCTCAAAATTACCAACATGCCCTCATGGCTTCCATATACCAAGAACAAGAATACACCTGAGGAGGTTCACACCTTCCCTTCCCCTCACATAATGAACATTGTCTTCCAACTGTAAGAAGCTCTTTCAAACACCCATCACAAACCCAAAATAATAGAAATACACATAGACAACCTTTGCAAATCAACATTCATCAAACAAGGACAGAACATACAAGGTGAGTAGACTTGCTCACTAACCTTTACAAGCCCTATTATGGATGATAGTTGTAGAAGAGCTCCAGCCTTAGTCTCCTCCTCCAAGTTCTCCTTCTTTCCATAATAATCCAACCCCCTTACCCTCTCCTTCCTTTCTCTTTTAAAACTAATTCCCTCCATTTTCCTTATTTCCCAAGTGGCATTAAAAAACTAAACCAACTCCTCATCCATTATCCTAGTGGACTTAAAACAATTAACCCCACTCAAGAGGTTCCCCACTATAGTCCTTTTACAACACATGGAGAAATAAAATACAATAAGTAAAATAAAAATAAAAAGGGAGTGGATGACACACCACCCTTTTATGGGGAACCCCCCACCAAAAGAGAGGCACAAAGAGACAAAGTACTCCATTATTGGGGGATCATGGAGTCATTCCATAACTTGGAAGTGGGCCTAAGTGTGGATTCCACTCATCCCATTATCCCCATGCTTCCACATTCGTCACTTAACTTCATTGTGAAGTTTAAGTGACCATATGGAGGTTATCCCAAGGTTATCCGAGTCAAAAGGGTCCCTAGACCCATGGGGTATAACCCAGGGTTGATTTTTACCTAGTTAGGACTCCCAGAGTCAAATAAAAACACAAGAAAAGGGTCAAAAAGAAATAAAGTTTAAACAAGATTCAAAACAACATTTCTTACAACACATAACGCAATATAAGTAAATCAGAAGATAGACCTAATTCCCTTGACCTCATGCAACATTACAACATTTCACCAAACATGAGGTTGATCTTAGTTCCTCCTGGAACTAGATCGGCTCATAAGGGATACAACATAGGGTATGGAATGATCTCCTATATTTGTGGTTTCGTTAGCAATACTTGCACACTCAATCTCGAAGTTAATAACACATAAAGATATCATAGCCGAAGTAGTTTACATACATGCATCCTAACATTCTACCATATAAACATACTGAAATCACATTAAAGTTTCACTTCTAATATTATCCATTCATCATTTTCTTAAAAGCAACATCTAATTATCCTTGCACAATTATTTTCTTAAAAATCAATTAGGTTAAATAAGCAATATTCCAGGATCAATAGTCCTTCAATATAAAAATAATATCCATAGCACTGCAAATAGTCTCAAGAATAGAAGTGACAAAGGTAGGCCTCACATCCTGCCCCCCTAAGATTGTACTTCCTCCTGGAAGTCATCAAAGAGGTGAGGGTAAAGTGTCTTCAGTCTCATTGCATCTTCCCATGTTGCAGTGACCTGATTGTACATATCCCACTGGACCCTAACCTAGTCTAGCTCTCGACCTCGAAGGTCCAGCGTCCAACAATCTAATATGCATATTGGCTCCAAAGCCAGCTTTCTGTCTACCTCTACCTGAAGAGCACTCCAATCCAATACATGAGACAAGTCAGATATATAATGACGTAAAACTGAAACATGAAAGACATCGTGGATACCAGACAGGCTAGGTGGCAAGGCTAAATGATAGGCTACCAGTCCTATCCTCTCCAAAATCTCAAAAGGTCCTACAAACCAGGGTGCGAGCTTAGAGCCCTTTCCGTAATGGATTGGACTCTTATGCAGTCACACTCTCAAGAATACCCTGTCACCCACTAAAAAGCTTCGATCCATTCTCTTCGCATCAAAATATTTCTTCTGTCTATCCTAATCTTCATGAAGCCTCTGTCTGATCAATGTGACCTGCTGTTCCATATCCTAGATTAATTTGGGACCAATGGCAACTCAGTCCTCCAACCGATCCCAACTCAAAGGCATCCTACAAGGTCTGCCATATAGAGCCTGGTAAGGAGGCATACCCAACAAGCTGTGATGCCCATTATTGTAGGTGAACTCAACTAGATACAGGTACTCCTTCCATTTAGACTGATGATCCATAACATACATGCGAAGCATGTCCTCTAACACCTAATTAACTCTTTTTGTCTAGCTGTCAGTCTCAGGATGGTAAGTGGAACTGAAGTTGAGTTGTGTGCCCAACGCTTGATGTAAGGCTCTCCAAAATGATGATGTGAAAATGGAGTCTCTATCAGATATGATGCGGTAGGGTACTCCATGCAGTCTGACAATCTGATCTAGAAACACTCTTTCCATCGATGGTCCATTGTACGTTGTGCGTATCCGTGAGAAATGTGCCACCTTGGTCAACTTGTCAACTGTTACCATGATGGCATCATGGCGCCGTGATGACATAGGTAGACCAACAATAAAGTCCATAGAAATGGTGTCCCATTTCCACTCAGGTATCTCATGAGGGTACAAAAGTCCTGCTGGATGCTGATGCTTGACCTTGACCCTCTGACACTCAAGGCATCGAGAAACATACTTTGTAATGTCGTGTCTCATCCCAGCCCAATGATATAACTACCGTAAATCCACATGCATCTTCTTCACCCCTGGATGAGCTGTATAGGGTACTCTATGAGCCTCAAAGAGTATCACTGTATGTAGGTCACCCACACGGGGTACATAGATGCGCTGCCTATGTCTAAGCAATCGATCCGACTCAAGGGAATATCCTATGAATTTACCCTTTAGGACCCTCTAATTATGGATTTCATGTTGCACCTCCAAAAACCACTTGTCCTCAAGTAGATGCTATAAAATACGTTCTCTCAAATCCACCTTCAAAGTTAGAGTCAGGATCTCATGGCGCCTTCGACTCAAGGCGTCGGCGACCACGTTCTCCTTTCCTTTGATGTAGTGGACATCAAAATCATACTCACAGATAAACTCCATCCATTGCCACTGGCGGGCATTCAAATTAGGCTAAGTGAAAATGTACTGTAAGCTATGATGGTCCGAATGGAACTCAAAACGTCAGCCTAAGAGAAAGTGTCTCCAACGAACAAGAGCATGAATAACAGCTATGAGCTCTAAATCGTGAGTAGGATAGTTTAGCTCATGTGTTTTAAGTTTTCACAATTCATAAGCAATCGCTATACCACCCTGCATAAGCACCACTCCAAATCCCTCTAATGATGCATCTGTACAAACAACAAAATCTTCTACCAGATCAGGAACAACTAATATGGGAGCACTAGTAAGACATTCCTTTAGGATCCCAAAGGCCTTCTCACATTACTCAGTCCAAGTGAATCCTTTCCCTTTTCGCTGAAGGGAAGTGATAGGATGTGCTATCCTGGAGAAACCTTCGACAAACCTACGGTAGTAACCGGCTAGTCCCATAAAGCTCCTTACTTCTATAACACTGGTGGGTGCTGGCCAATCCTGAATTGCTCTGATCTTCAATGGATCTACGTAAATACCATCGCTTAATAATATGTGCCCCAAATACTGCACCTCTGTCCTGAAGAAGGCACATTTCGCCAGGTTGCCATAAAGCTGATGCTCACGTAAACATTGCAATACCTGACGTAAATGGTCCACATGTTTCTCCTCGGTCTGTGAATAGATCAAAATGTCATGTAGAAAAATGATCACAAACTGATCCAGGTAAGTGCGGAACACCCCATTCATGAGACTCATGAACACTGCAGGGGCATTCGTCAATCTGAAAGGTACCATTGTAAATTCATCATGGCCATATCTGGTTCGAAAAGTAGTCTTGTGAATATCTGCCTCTATGATTCGTAACTAGTGATACCCAGATTTTAGATCAATTTTTGAAAACACATTAGCCCCCTGCATTTGGTCAAAGAGATCGTCAATCCTCGGTAGAGGATATCAGTTTCTCACCGTCACTTTGTTCAACTGCCTATAGTCCATGCATAGCTGAAGAGATCCATCCTTCTTCTTTACGAAGATAACTGGTGTGCCCCATGGTGAAATGCTAGGTTGAATGTGTCCCTTCTCTAATAATTCTTCTAACTGTAGTTTAAGCTCTGTGAGCTCATGTGTAGTCATTCTATAAGGTGCACGAGACACTAGTTTTGCCCCTAGTACCAAATCAATGTGGAAGTCAACTTCTCTGTGTGGAGGCATGCCCGGTAACTCTGGCAGAAAAACATCAGCAAATTCTCTCAGGATGGGGTGATCATCTAAGGTAGTCTCAGGTTCATCCTCTAATCTATCATTGATTGTGATAGCAAACATCTGACAACCTTTCCGCATGCAGTGCTTAAGTTGCTAAGCAGATATCGTTCAAGCAGTTGTGGGCTTCTGTATGTCCACTATCTCGACCGGTGTGCCATGATCATCTATGCAACTAATCATCCTCTGGCGGCAATCTAGCTTGGCTCTATGAGCTGCAAGCCAGTCCATACCAAGAACTATGTTGTAGGACCCTAATGGCATAACCCTAAGATCCCAGGTTGTAATGAAAGAACCCAAGGAAATCTCACAATTTCTAACAACTGTATCAACTAACATCCTGGCCCCAGAGGCCAACTCGACCTCCCACCTAATGTCTTGTCTAGAAGCCACTAGCCTGTAACGTCCCACTAACAATGTAGATATAAAGGAGTCAGTAGCTCCGGAGTCAAAAAGGATAGAGAAGGGAAATTCTACAATCATACCTGTTGTCTCAATAACTGAAGCCTAAAAATTGGCCTAGCAGTTGTCAACCGCTGCAAACATATGGTGGGATTTACCCACATCACCCACAGTCTACTCAGAACCTCCTGCACGATGTTGTCCCCCTGCTGTAAAACCCTGTGGGCACTCTCTAGCTAGGTGTCCAGCTTCACCACAAACATAACAAGGGCCTCTAACCTATACCTATATAGTTTGAGTCCTACTCGACTACTGCTGCCCTGATCTACCAGTAGACCCCTGTGAGTCCCTATATGACTGCTACGGCCTTGCAGGTCCCGCAGGTGGTCCCTGCTGTCTCTGATCTCTACGCCGGCCCTACTACTGCCAACCTCTATTATTTTCCCCATGTGACCTCTGTTGTGTTCTAGCTTTCTGTTGCTGTTGTGACTGCTGTTGTTGCAGGGGCCTAGGAGGTAATGATGCTGAACTGTATCCTCCTCTAGGGGGTGGTTGTGTTGGCCTACATAAACTTTGTTGATGTTGCTGTTGTCCCCAATCCTGGAACTGAGGGCGAGAACTCTGCCCCCGTCCCTGAATCTCCTCAGTAATATAAGCCTTCTCAGCATCATCACTCAAAGTCTAGGGATCTGCCATCCGAATAGGTCCTGCTATACTGTGGTTTAGTCCTCTAATAAACTTATGCACTAGGAGTTTCTCATCATCGAGATACTCTGCATATCTGGATAACTCTGTAAACTTACTCTCATACTGTGCCACTTAGAGTCCCCTCTGCTGTAGGTCATGAAACTCGTCTATACGACACTATCTGTAATGGTCTGATAGGTATCATGCATTGAAGTGCTCAATAAAGGTCTCCCATGTGAGGGTATCTAAGGAAAGGTGACGCTTACACTCCTCAGTGTGCCACCAGGTAGCTGCTGCATCTCATAGTAAATGTACTGCCACACGGGCCTTCGTATTGCCCACGTATGGACGCAATGTGAAGCACCTGTCTAAATTGATAAGCCAGGCCTCTACCTCAGCTCCCTCTGTGGTTCAGATGAAAGTAGGAGGGCTCAACCTCAGTATGTCCCTAATGGGATCTCCTCTATCACTGCGCCCCCTGATAGGCTCATCTACATGATAATCATAAGGCCTGGGACCAAATTGCTCTACTCGCACTATCTTGTCATGCCTGGCATGATGTGTGGGGCTCCTACTATGGGCCCTGTCGGCCAAACCAACCTCCTCTGTATCAGGCAACTCAACATAAGGCTCCACATGTGGTACCCCCTGCGGCTCTACATGGGGCTCCACACGTGGCTCGACATGAGACTCATGTCATGGCTCCACGCATGGCTCCTCTCGTGGAACATCGCGGGGCTCGACACGTGGCTCTACGCATGGCTCAATTACAGCTGGTGGAAGCCTATCTAAGATAGCCTGTAAGGCCTGTAATATCTGTGGTCCCATATCTGGTGGGGTTGGGGGTGCTTGCGGTACCTGAGGAACTGGTTGTGCTTGTAGAACTGGCTGAACCTATGGAATTGGCTGTTCTGGTGGGACTGGCTGATCCAGTCCCACAGCTGAAGAATCAGTACGCACCTTGGTGGGTGGAGTACGGTGGGGTAGTATTCGCTGAACTCGTCTGGGAGGCATCCTACAAAATGAGGTAATCTCTAGTTAGTTTGGTCGTAGAAGTGATAATGTGCCTAAACAAGCCCAGTGTTTTAGACAACTTGGCTCTGATACCAAATGTCATGCCCACATTTCACGTGCGGTCACAACATGCAAACACGTGTGTCATGTCCACATGCGACATGTGGTCTTGATTCGAACTATCAAAAATTTTCCCTTACTACTTGAAATTTTCCCCTCGCATGTGTGAGCGTGCTTGGTTGCATACGTTTAAGGCGTCAATGATTATGTTGTTTACGGAATATTTCACACACGTGTTCATTCACTATGTTGGACTTACTATTTGCTTGATGACGTTCACTACGTTTACGTTTAGGTTTGTTTTTCCACGTTTAGGAATTCCTTAGTAGGTGGTTGACCTTTAATTAGTTTTCTCAGTTTATTCCAATATTGGCTTACATTTCTCCTTTTATTACATTCCATCATTTATTCATTTAATTATCTATTCATTTCAATAAATTGTCTCATTTTCATAGTCTACCATTTGGTAATAATTTAACTTTGAGGTCATAGTTTCTATTACAAAATGATCTGTTGAATTTTAAATATTAAATGTCAAAATTAATTGTCTCGTTATTTCTTTAAATAAATATTTAAATATATATATATATATATATTTAAATATTTTATTTTTCTTTTAATATATATATTTTTTTAAAATCCCCCTTTCACAATGTATAAATGATTAATTATATATTTACATTTTTTAATACATTACAATTATTTATTTATATACATACATATATATATAATCATTCATATAAATATCACTTATGAAAATAATTTTTTTTTTAAATTGAAACCCCACATTTATATAACAACTATATATATATATATATATATATATATATATATATATATATATATATATATATATATATGCACACACACACACACACACATATATACATTTATTTTTATTTAAAAAACATTTTAAACCCTGCTAGTGGAAACTCCACTCATATTATAATACCATATTATTATGAATTTCCAACTCATAGCAATGGGGGTTAAATAACCCTTATTTTTTTGCTGTGAGAGATATGTTGCAGGGCAGAGATGGCAACGATGACGGCATTGGAGGACAGTGTTGGTCGCAGGGGAGGCTGAGGCCATGGAGGTGGGTAGCTAGTCGCAGGGGAGGCCGAAGCCATGGAGGTGGGCAGAGGCAGGTGTAGGGTGGCCGCAGAGGTGGCGTGTAGCAGATGGCAGAGGGAGCGATGGAGGAGGGCCGTAGGGGGCGGCACTGTGGGGAATACGCAGTGGGGGCGGGGGTTTATTAACCACGGCGGGGCTGTGGGGAGCGGCTCTGCCACTCCCCACACCCTTCTCTTGTATATGTGTTCGGTGGGGGTTAAACCCCCACCATTCTTCAAGTTAAAACAACGACTGTGAATTCATTAATTCCTGCGATCTCTATTGCTCATCGCATATGCTCTTTCGAAATTTTAATTAAAAATAAATAAATAAATAAATATATATATATATATATAGCTCATTTCCACAATTTCATTTAGTTTATACTATATATATATATATATACAAGTATACCAAATTTTAACAACTTCATTAAATAATAAATATATATATGCAAGTGTATCAAATTTTCACAACTTCATTTAATAATAAGAATATAAGAATATATATATATATATATATATATATATATATATATATATATATATATATATATATATATATATATATATATATATATATATAATTCATAATGAAGTTTCATATTTCCTACAACCTTTTAGTTCTCAATTTAACAATTCATTTCACCATATCTCTAACATTTTTTAATTATCAATATAACAATTTCTTCAGTGAAATAGAAAGCACTAACCATTAAAATCTATATTTATCAACTAAAATTTAATCTATCAAGTATACATTCCATTCAAATAAATTAAAAGATTAAGAGTAAATACATCAAACTGATAGATCTTTCACTTCAATAACCAAATAGACAGGCAAGTAAATTGATCTAGATTATTTTCCATTGCATACTTAAATCAAGTTTTAATTTTGTTTTCAAAGGTAAATTTACATCTTTCATAATACTGTAAAAGTAACTTTCTCACTAAATAATACAAGAGATACATTTTAACAACTGATCCAAATCAACAACTAATCTCACAACTTTACAATTTTGATAAACAAAAATAACAACTGTAAGATTCCACAACTCACAAACATTCTAAGCAATGATATGCTTTCTTCTCCCAATACAATTTTTCTACAACTTTTAGAGGGAGTAAACCTCTCCTCAAAGGAAAACCTTTCCAGGAAGAACCTTAAGAGACCAAGCTCTCATACAAGTAGGAAGATAGAACATTTTCTCTAAACAAGGAAAACTCCTCTAATCCTCTCAACATGCTCCAAAAATAAACCTGCATGACAACAAGGAAGGAAACACCAACCAACTAGCTCTCCTCCCTACCATAGACCCGCAAGAGGGTCACCTCCGAGCTAGGGAGATCATCCACACACCCAGGGTAAAATAAACCAAAACACTACACAACAAAAGAGATAAACAATACACAACACCCATGGTTTTACTCACAATACAAAAACTCAGCTGAGGTGAGTTTAAAGAGGGTAGGGAAGTAGACTCACTCAACCCAAGGTGTCATTCTTCACAACATTTTATCACAACTTATCACATGGCCTCAAGCCAACAAAATTAATCTTTCTCATGGCCTCAAGCCATCCAAATAATCAAATTCCAAGGATATCCCAAATAGGCTCTCATGCCTTAAAGCCCTCTTGGCTAAAAATTAGCAACATACCCTCAAGGCTTCCATAAACCAAGAACAAGAATACACCCAAGGAGGTTCACACCTTTCCTTCCCCACACATGATGAGCATTGTCTTCCAACTGGAAGAAGCTCTTTCAAACACCCATCACAAACCCAAAATAACAGAAATACACATAGACAACCTTTGTAAATCAACATTCATCAAACAAGAACAGAACATACAAGGTGAGTAGACTTGCTCACTAACCTTTATAAGCCCTATTATGGATGATAGTTGTAGAAGAGCTCCAACCTTAGTCTTCTCCTCCAAGTTCTCCTTCTTTCCACAATAATCCAACCCCCTTACCCTCTCCTTCCTTTCTCTTTTAAAACTAATTCCCTCCATTTTCTTTATTTCCCAAGTGGTATTAAAAAACTAAACCCACTCCTCATCCATTATCCTAGTGGACTTAAAATAATTAACCCCACTCAAGAGGTTCCCCACTATAGTCCTTTTACAACACATGGAGAAATAAAATACAATAATTAAAATAAAAATAAAAAGGGAGTGGATGACACACCACCCTTTTATGGGGAACCCCTAACCAAAAGAGAGGCACAAAAAGACAAAGCACTCCATTATTGGGGGATCATGGAGTCATTCCATGACTTGGAAGTGGGCATGAGTGTGGATTCCACTCATCCTATTATCTCCATGCTTCCAAATTCGTCACTTAACTTCGCTGTGAAGTTTAAGTGACCATATGGAGGTTATCCCAAGGTTATCCGAGTCAAAAGGGTCCCTAGACCCATGTGGTATAACCTAGGGTTGATTTTTACCTAGTTAGGACTCCCAGAGTCAAATAAAAACACAAGAAAAGGGTCAAAAAGAAATAGTTTAAACAAGATTCAAAACAACATTTCTTACAACACATAACACAATATAAGTAAATCAGAAGATAGACCTAATTCCCTTGACCTCATGCAACATTACAATATTTCACCAAACACGAGGTTGATCTTAGTTCCTCCTGGAACTAGATCAGCTCACAAGGGATACAACATAGGGTATGGAATGATCTCCTGTATTTGTGGTTTCGTTAGCAATACCTGCACACTCAATCTCGAAATTAATAACACATAAAGATATCATAGCCGAAGTAGTTTACATACATGCATCCTAACATTCTACCATATAAACATACTGAAATCACATTAAAGTTCCATTTCTAATATTATCCATTCATCATTTTCTTAAAAGCAACATCTAATTATCCTTGCACAATTATTTTCTTAAAAATCAATTAGATTAAATAAGCAAGATTCTAAGATCAATAGTCCTTCAATATAAAAATAATATCCATAGCACTGTAAATAGTCTCATGAACAGAAGTGAAAAAGGTAGGCCTCACATTCCTCCTCCAGTTAATAGGAAGAGGAAGGCTCCTAAACCTATAATCTCATTTATACCACATGAGGTGACAATTAGATATATTTATAGACCTCTGTACATTACAACATGTATAAGTGGGAATCCTACAAGAGGTATCTATATCGATCCTAATTGTATGGTAAATGTGATAACTAAAGAATTTTTATACATGCATGATTTGGTACAAGACACTTATGATCCTACATATATAATGATTGAGGCATGTAATGGATATTTCATCCCAATTATTGGAAAGATTACACTCTTGATTAAAGTGGTGGAAAAATCCTTGGAACAACTATTTGTCATCATTCCCACCTTGGACCTTTTTCATGTGAAGTTATGCCATCTATGGCTCAAGTCCATGAAAGAGGTCCCTTATACAATTCATAAGTGTTTAAAATTTCCTCATTAAGGATGGGTGCATATTGTACATCATAGTGGATGGAAACCTTTGGTCAATTGTGGAAACTTCAACTTGGACTACTATTGGATGGAAATCACTAAACCAAATCAACCAAGAGAAGATTGAATCAATTTGTCCTAGCATATCAAAAATATAAGGAAAATTTAAGAGCTCAATTATCACATGGCAGGGATGCTCCTTGACCCTCTCAGTCCTTTGAGGCTAAAATTCCTCCTACTGAACAAATAAAGAGTGAAAAGAAGCTCGTGCTGACGGAATCCCTGTTGGAATACTTCAAACCACTGAGAGGGGGGTGAATGAATGGTAAAAAAAGAAAAAAACTCTTCAACAAGTTTTTCTCACAATAGTACCAAAAAAATATAACATGTTATAACTCATCATGAAACATAAAACAAATGCATCAAGACATAAAACATTGACAAAGCACAAGAGTCAAATATGATCAACATATAACACAAGTGATTGAGTGGAAAACCCTAGAAGGGTAAAAAACCACTATGAACAATGAATTTTATTAAGCCTCACTAGCCATAAACCTCACTGGTTACAATGCCTTACTTGGCTAAACCTCACTGGCAACAGAAGCACATACTCCACTCACAACCATCTCAGAAGAAATCAACAGATAATACAGAGGGTTACTCTATTTCAAGACAAATCATTGCTCACAATTTCTCTCTTTGAACAATCTTTACAAAATATCTCTTCAATTTAATATCCCTGTTAATCAAAATCTTCCTTTAGCTGCATATCTCTCTTCAACAAAAATATTCCTTCATCTGTATATCTCTATTCAACAAAAAATCTCCCTTTCTAATGAAGGGGGTAAATCATAAAACACACAACAACAAAAATGGCACATAGAAAATAGAACTTTCTTTATTGATTTGGACAACTTATTACATTACAGAAACTCAAATACAATCAGAGGAATCAACTCTCCATAGGCTGCAACACATTACAACTTTCTCCCCCAAGACTCTAGAATCATCTGCCTTCTGTAACCCCCAAATTAGCTAGGGTTTATGTTTTCCCACCTATTCTTAACTCTACACTTTCCCCTTAACTCTACTACTGCCCAGGGTTCGCAAAAATGGTCATTAATAGCCTTTTTTGTGGCCAACAACCTAATTTCAAAATTTACATCTCCCTCCAAAAATAGGTCAACTTCCAGGAGCCATAACTTTTGATCCGGGTGTCTAATTGATGAATCATTTTATGCGTTGGAAATCTCACGGAGTGCTCTATGTACTAAGAACTTGATCTACTAGTTCTGACCATTTTAGGGCCCGTACGGGGCCGTTTAGTGCCTCAAACCTGAGTTTAAATAAATTTCAAGCATTTTTCGGGAAACAAAAACTTTAATATCTTTCAGCTCACAAATGATCTTTGCGTGATTCCTTCACCAAAGGTCTTATATTTCTATTATGTAACTTCCTATAAATTTTCACTTCAATTCGTGCCCAAATGCAAACTTTCTAAAAATAACAGGTTACTATTTTTAGCAGTTTGGAAAAACTGAAAGTTCTACATCATTATTCAAGCGATTATGGAACCAGAACCACAAATTTTGAAAAGAAATGGAAAGAACACGAACAACTTTGAAACACTTTGTTTTTTGTGGTGATGCAAGATTGCCCTCACACCACTGGATGCTCCTGCATCAGACACCCAGGGTAATTTGAGAAATGAGCCTGTCACGTCTCAGGTGTTTGTGTGAGGAAAACCCAAACGGTCAACCTCTGCCTTAGACAACCAAGAAGAATATTCAATAGGTCTTCCTTTCCATTTCATCAAATATTCTTCATATTGTCTATTCTGAGTACTTCTTCCCACACGGTTATCCAATATCTCTTCTATCTCCTTCATTGAAAAAGATGCTAGAATACTCCACTGTTCTTCTGTTGTTCCATCCTCTGTGCCACCCTCATGATATTCTGTTAAATCAACAATGTTGAACATGGGGGAAATATTAATCCCACTTGACAGCTCTACCTCATATGCATTTCCTAAACCATGCTTCATCAAGATTATGCACGGTCCAAATTTCTTCATTTTCAACTTATTGTATGTTCCAATTGGGAACCTTTCTTTTCTCAAGTGAACCATGACTTCATCTCCTACCTAGAATTCATTATATCTCCTCTTCTGATCTACCTTAGCCTTGTATTGAATATTCATCTTATTAATGTGCTTTCTCACCTCTTCATGCAAATTTTTCAGATGTTCTGCAAAGTCTTCAACCTCGGCACTTATCTTTTCTCCTTTGTCTAGATTCCTTAACTCTGAAGCATTTCTTGGACTATTCCCATATACAATCTAGAATGGTCATTTACTAGTACTCCTATTGCCAGAATTGTTGTAAGAAAATTCTTCCTGTGGTAAAATCAAATCCCATCCCTTGGGCTTATCTCCTACTAAGCATCGTAGCAAGTTACCCAAACTCCTATTCACCACTTTAGTTTGTCCATCAGTCTGTGGATGGTGTGCAGAACTGAACTTCAAATCTGTCTTCAACTTCTTCAACAATGTCCTCCAAAAATAACCAACAAACTTGGTATCTCAATCTGAAACTATGCTCTTTGGTAGACCATGTAATCTCACCACCACCCTAAAAAATAACTTAGCAATATGAATGGCGTCATTACTCTACTTGCAAGGAATAAAATATGCCATCTTTGAGAATTTGTCCACCATCACAAAAATGGAATCATGTCCTCTTTGTGTCCTTGGTAAACCAAGAACAAAATCCATACTAATATCATCCCATGGCTTCTCTGGTATAGGTAGTGGCTAATATAGACCTGTATTCTAACTTGCTCCTTTCGCCATCTGACATACTCTGCAACTCTACACAAATTTCCTCACATCTTGCTGCAACTGTGGCCAATAATAATTTTTACCAACAATAGAAATGGTCTTATCTCGACCAAAGTGTCCAGCCAATCCTCCACTATGCTTCTCCTTAATCAGGTTCTCTCTCATGGAAGTCCTCGGAATGCACAACTGGCTTCCTCTAAACAACATGCCATCTTGGATTATGAAATCCAACCATTTTGTCCTATCCAAAGTAATAGGTTCCAAACAAGCTTTCTAGGCCTCTACAAAATCTAGATCTTTAGGATACAAACTTTTGAACTCATTGAACCCAACAACCTCTATCTTCATTTCTATCAACAAATTTTGCCTTCTACTCAAGCCATCTGCAACTCTGTTGGACTTCCCACTCCTGTGCATCAAACCAAAAGTATAGCTCTGCAAAAACTCAACCCATTTTAAATGCCTTTGGTTCAACTTTCCTTGACTATTAAGATACTGCAAAGCTTGATGATCAATATATAAAACAAAATCTTTTGGCAAAAAATAATGTCTCCATTTCTTCAAAGCCTAAACTATTGCATAAAATTCTTGATCATAAACAGAATACTTTTTCTTGGCATCATTAAACTTCTCACTAAAATAGGCAATGTGCTTACTTTCTTGACTCAAAACAACTCCTATAGCACTACCACTAGAATCACAATCTACCTGAAATACCTTATTGAAATCTGGAAGTGCCAAAACAAGTTGCTCTGTAACTTTCCGCTTCAATGTGTCAAAACTTTTGTCTGCTCTTTTAGTCCATCTAAACTCTTTTCTATCCCCTCTCATTGTCTTAGTCAGGGGTGCACAAATGCTACTAATATTTTTGATAAACTTTCTATAAATACTTGCCAAACTAGGAAAGATCGTAGCTCTATGGCACTCCTTGGTGTAGGCCATTCAATGATAGCACTTACTTTTTTTGGGTCCATCTTAAGACCTTCCTCTGAGACAAAGTCCTAGGTATACTAACTCCTTTGCAAAACTACATTTCTTCAGATTAATTAGCAACTTCTCCTCCCTCAACTTCTCTAAAACTTTTCTAATATGCATCAGATGCTCATCCCAAGTCTTACTAAAAATCAAAATATCATGCAAATAAACAATAACAAAACTTCTCAAAAAATCTTTCAGTACCTCATTCATGAGCTGCATGAATGTGCTTGGTGCATTGGTTAGCCCAAATGGCATGACTAACTACTCATACAAACCCTCCTTCCTCTTGAAGGTTGTCTTCCATTCATCTTCTTCTCTGATTTGGATCTGGTGATACCCACTCTTCAGATCAATCTTTGTGAAGTACCTAGCTCCACTCAAGAAATCCATTATGTCATCCATTCTGGGTAATGGAAATCTATACTTGATCGTGATCTTGTTGATGGCTCGAGAATCTGTACACATTCTCCACTCTCCATCTTTCTTTGGTCCTAGTACTGCACATACCACACATGGACTTAGGCCCTCTCTTATCAGCCCCTTAGCAACTCTTGAACTTGTTGCAAGTATGAGGTGAGCCATTGTTGTCATTGATGTCAACATACTCATACTGCATTGACAAGAAGGATTTGATGAGCTTTGTGCTGAGGATATTGAGAAAATTAGCCTCAGTCAGGAACAGTGAAGAACAGTGATGAGAAGAAGGTAAATATACTGTATAGGATGAGAACCGGAGGATGCGGATTAAAGGGTTAGTAGATATGAGTCTTGAGATGCTACAGTTAAGATTTCAGAGGTCCGCATGAAGATCTGAAGGAGTTATGGCTGCCGGTATAGAACCGGGTCCGGCAAGTATCCGGAGGTGACAGAGGATCACAAAAAGGTCCGGTGAGGTCCGGAATTGTATTATCATAATCTGCGGATTGGAAGGAGTGTTTTAGATGTCCTTGTTATGTGTCATCCTGATTTGTGTGTGATTTGGAGGTCCGGAAGTACCTCCTGCATCATGACAGTGGCGACAGACTGTGTTCTTGAAGTTCCGGATGAGGAAGACAAGAGATTCCAGTAAGCAGAGGAAGTGCGGATGTATCCGGACATTCAGACAGACTTGTGAAGGCTCTTGAATCATGTTTAGGTTGTGTTGTTGGTCCGCATCGATGGTAGAGCCCGGAATTGAAGTTATTCTTCCGGATGAAGTTATTGCTCTGTTTAGCCGACCGGATGAGTTGTTCATCCTGCGAATGTTCTTGTGATAGCCGACCGGATGTGTTATTCATCTTGCGGATACTCCTATGGTTGTTTGCCGACTTAGATACTTGTTCCTAAGTCGATGTCTTGTATAAATAATGAGTTGTGAATTCATTTCAGTGTGGCAGTATGTGGATGAGTAAGGTGTAGCGAAGAAAGGTGCGAAAGGCAGAGCAGAGATTGTTGGGCTTAATTGGAACTGATCCGGACATGGTAGAGATGTCATTCTCCAGTTCAAGACTGTGATTTTTATCACTCTGTAGACAGTGTGTCTCCTTGTAGGCAGTGGGCCTCTTTGTGAGCAGTGTGCTCGGGCAGTGAGCCCTTATTGGCATGTGCCATTCATTTTTCCTTATTCTTCTAACAGAGAATAATTCTTGGGTTAATCACCCCGTGGTTTTTCCCTTAACCGGGTTTTCCACGTCAAAATCTTGGCGTTCAATGTGTTGATGCTTATCTGCTCTTGTGTTTATGTATTGTGCTTCCATGAATGATTATTTGATATGCTGCTAACTAACAACAGAGAATTAAGTGTTTGAAAGAGAACAAGTTCTATACAACTGATTCACCCCCCCCCTCTCAGTTGTATGCCCTAGATCCAACAATTGGTATCAGAGCCAAGTTCCTCTGATAGGAGCTTAACCGCTTGAGGTGATCCAGGATGTCGTCATACAAGAAGGATAGTCCGAAGTTCGATGGAACCAACTTCACTCTCTGGAAAGGTCGCATGAAGTGTCATTTGGAATGTATGGGAAAAGCATACTTGGCTATGATTTCAAAACCATATATACCCCCACAAGGTGGTCCGACAACTCCTGATGAAACCACAGAAGCTGAAAACAATCTGCGGACCAAGGAAGCTCTTCTAAGCGCATTGAATGACTCAGATCTCTCGAATGTCATTGACCTACCAACTGCATATGAGATCCTAACTAAACTGGAACTTCTGTATGAAGGAGATGAGTTTGTCAAAAGTGCAAGGTTGCAAAGTCTGAAAGGGAAATTTGAAAGATTGAAAATGAGAGATGATGAAAACATTACTACCTTTATGCCAAGAGTAAATGAGCTGGTATGTGGAATCAGAAATGCTGGTGGAACTCTAGATGAAAATGAGATTGTCTGCAAAATCCTAAGATCCCTTCCTGCTGCCTACAAAATCAAAGTTGCTGCCATTGATGAATTCAGAGCCCACACAACTGTCACAAGAGAACAATTGGCTGGCAAACTAGCTGCATTTGAAATGACCGAGTTTGGAGATGATCCACCCAAGACTGAGTCTGCTTTTAAAGCCAGTGCCTATGTGAAAGGCAAACAGAGATTTGATCCGGGTGAAAACTCATCAAGGAAAATGTCATGGTATGATCAAGCAAGAAGAGACATGGAAGAAGAAGAAGCAGAAACAGCTCAACTTGAAGCCCTCATTGCAAAGAGACTACCAAGAGGATCCGGTAAGTATGAAGGAAAACTACCCTTTAAATGTTTTAACTGCAATAAGATTGGTCATTTTGCCTCAAGATGTCCGGAGAGATCTGCAAGATCTAATACTCACAGACAAAGGTTTCAAAAGAATTGCTATTATGTTCATGAAGAAGATGACAATGAAGGAGTAACAGATGATGAATCAGATCCAGGAAGCAAATCCGGAAATGAGTGGGTGTTTATAGCCATCAAGGAAGAAGATTCCTTGCTCTCTGAATCTGTCAATCACAAAGTTGTTGAAAAAGCCTTGGCTGCTCAAGTGGAAGAAAAGGATGATTGGGTTATTGACAGTGGATGCTCTCACCATATGACTGGTGACAAGAATAAGTTCTTAGACTTGGAAAGATATGAAGGAGGAATGGTAAAGTTTGGTGACAATTCTGCTGGCAGAATCAGAGGTAGGGGAACTATTTCCTTTGATGGTAAGAGCAAAACAGGTAATGTACTATATGTTGAAGGATTGAAGCACAATCTTCTCAGTGTTGGTCAGTTAGTGGACAAAGGCTATGATCTCCGGTTCAAGAATGGAAAATGCAGAATCTTTACAAGCTCCGGAATTGAAATTGCATCCGGTACTCAGACAAGAGGTAACATCTTTCATCTGGTTGGTTCAAATAAAAGTTGTTTGTTTGTTCAAATTGATCAGAGTTGGTTATGGCATAGAAGAATGTGTCATGTAAATTTTGATAACATCATCAAAATAAGCAATACTCAGGCTGTGAGAGATCTTCCAAAGTTGATAAAACCTACAAACAGTGTGTGTAAAGAATGTCAGTTAGGCAAACAAAGCAGAGTCTCTTTTAAAAGCAAAGATCAGTCTTCTACCGGATTGTTGGAATTAGTACATACTGATCTATGTGGTCCGACAAGAATCAAGAGTCTGCAAGGTGATAGATATTTCATGTTGTTAATTGATGATCATTCCCGGATGATGTGGGTTACCTTTCTGAAAGAAAAATCAGAAGCTTTTGAGAAGTTCAAAATCTTCAAAGCTATGGTGGAGAATCAAACCGGATTGAAACTAAAGTGTCTAAGGTCTGATAGAGGTGGTGAATTTACATCTGGTGAATTCATTGACTTTTGTGAGAAACAGGGTATAAGGAGACAGTTGTCTGCTCCTAGGACTCCACAGCAGAATGGAGTAGTTGAGAGAAAGAACCGGACCATCCAGGAAGCTGCTAGGACAATGATGTTGGAAGCAAATGTTCCTCAAATGTTTTGGAAAGAAGCTATCAGCACTGCAGTCTACACTCTCAATCGAGTTCAAATCAGAAACAACACCGGTAAGACCCCCTATGAACTTTGGTTTGGCATCACTCCTACTGTGAAATATTTCAGGGTATTTGGTAGCAAGTGTTATATTAAAAGAGATGAAGATCTAGGAAAGTTTGATGCTAGAAGTGATGAAGGAATTTTCTTGGGCTACTCCACTCAAAGCAAAGCATATCGGTGTTACAATAAGAGATTGAGGAAGATGATAGAAAGTACCAATGTAAAGGTTGATGAAGGAATTGAGAAGCCTTCAAGATTTTATGAATTTGATGAAGATGACCAAGATAGTGTTCAAGGAACTCAATCCTCTCCGGTGAAACAGAGTCAGCCTGATCCGGTAAATCAGGAAGAAGAGTTAGGTTTAAATGAGCCTGATCAAGAAACAGCAGTACTGGATACTCCCAAAATTCCAAGGTATGTAAAACTAAATCACTCTGAAGATCAGATCATAGGTGACAGAAGCAAAGGTGTACAAACTAGAAGGAATATTGCTCAAGATCAGAATGAATGTTGTCTGATTTCAAGGATTGAACCTAAAACAATAAATGAAGCCTGCAATGATGAAAATTGGACCAAAGCAATGGAAGATGAACTGATGCAAATTGAGAAAAATCATACTTGGGATCTTGTTCCCAGACCTAGAGACAGGAATGTAATTGGAACCAAGTGGGTCTTCCGGAACAAACTAAATGAAGCTGGTGAAGTAATCAGAAACAAAGCTAGATTGGTCTGCAAAGGCTACTCTCAAATAGAAGGAATTGACTTTGAAGAGACTTTTGCTCCGGTAGCAAGAATTGAAGCAGTCAGATTACTTCTTGCATTTGCTGCCTTCAAAGATTTCAAGGTATATCAGATGGATGTCAAGTCTGCCTTCTTAAATGGTGATCTGGAAGAAGAAGTCTACATTGAACAACCGGATGGATTTCAATTGTCTGATAATAATGATATGGTCTGCAAGTTAAAGAAAGCTTTGTATGGATTGAAGCAAGCCCCAAGAGCATGGTATGAAAGGTTGGATAAGCATCTTGTGCAGATTGGATTCAACAAAGGTACTGCTGACAGCAACTTATATTTCAAAATTGATCATGAAAACATTCTGATTGTTGAAGTGTTTGTGGATGATATCATTTTTGGAGGAAGAGATAGTATGTGTAAAACTTTTGCAAATCAGATGAAAAGTGAGTTTGAAATGTCTATGCTTGGTGAAATGAATTTCTTCTTGGGTCTGCAAATTACTCAAACAAAAGAAGGGATCTTCATTTCTCAGACCAAATATGTGAAAGAATTGTTAAAGAAATTTGGTATGGAAGACTCAAAGCCTATGAACACTCCTATGGCAACCGGATGTAAGTTAAGCAAAGATGATGATTCTCCAAAGGCAGATCAGACAAAGTATAGATCAATGATTGGTGGATTGTTGTATCTCACTCAAACTAGACCAGATATAATGCAAGCTGTTGGTCTTGTGGCAAGATTCCAGGCTGATCCTAGAGAATCTCATGTTATGGCAATCAAAAGAATTTTTAGATACTTGAAAGGGACAGTTGAGTATGGTCTATGGTATCCTAGAGATCCGGATTTTTCTCTTCATGCTTACACAGATGCAGATTGGGCAGGAGATGTGGATGACCGGAAGAGCACTAGTGGTGGAGCATTCTTTTTGGGGAAGAGATTGGTTTCCTGGCTAAGCAAGAAACAAGATGCAATATCTCTGTCTACAACTGAAGCAGAATACATTGCAGCAGCAGGTAGTTGCACTCAAATCTTGTGGATGAAGCAGATGCTAAGAGACATCAAAATTGAATATGAGGAGCCTATTACAATTTTCTGTGATAATTCAAGTGCAATTAATATTTCCAAGAATCCGGTATTGCATTCTAAGACTAAGCACATATCTATCAAATTTCACTTTTTGAGAGAACAAGTAAACAAGGAAGAAGTCAGATTGGAGTATGTTCCCTCCAAGGATCAGATTGCAGATATCTTTACAAAACCTCTTCCAAAGGACTCTTTTGAATATCTCCGGGAGAAGTTAGGGGTCATGGCCCCTCCGGTGATGAACTAAGATGCACTGATGTGCATCAGTCCGGTGGCTATCACAGTCATATCTTGTGATCCGGACTAATGGGGAGCTGCAACTAAGGGGGAGCAGCTGGTATTATTCTGATGCATGAGAGTTGCAAGTATGAGCCCTTTGCCATTGATGTCAAAGGGGGAGAGAAGACATGTGAAAAACAAGTGGTTGATGATCAAAGGGGGAGCAGCAAAGGAAGACATGTGAGGAGTGGTTGTTGATAGGGGGAGCTGTGACAGAAAAGAGAAGTTCTTGTCTTGATGGTTTTTCACATCATATGTTGCCATCAATGACAAAGGGGGAGATTGTTGCAAGTATGAGGTGAGCCATTGTTGTCATTGATGTCAACATACTCATACTGCATTGACAAGAAGGATTTGATGAGCTTTGTGCTGAGGATATTGAGAAAATTAGCCTCAGTCAGGAACAGTGAAGAACAGTGATGAGAAGAAGGTAAATATACTGTATAGGATGAGAACCGGAGGATGCGGATTAAAGGGTTAGTAGATATGAGTCTTGAGATGCTACAGTTAAGATTTCAGAGGTCCGCATGAAGATCTGAAGGAGTTATGGCTGCCGGTATAGAACCGGGTCCGGCAAGTATCCGGAGGTGACAGAGGATCACAAAAAGGTCTGGTGAGGTCCGGAATTGTATTATCATAATCTGCGGATTGGAAGGAGTGTTTTAGATGTCCTTGTTATGTGTCATCCTGATTTGTGTGTGATTTGGAGGTCCGGAAGTACCTCCTGCATCATGACAGTGGCGACAGACTGTGTTCTTGAAGTTCCGGATGAGGAAGACAAGAGATTCCAGTAAGCAGAGGAAGTGCGGATGTATCCGGACATTCAGACAGACTTGTGAAGGCTCTTGAATCATGTTTAGGTTGTGTTGTTGGTCCGCATCGATGGTAGAGCCCGGAATTGAAGTTATTCTTCCGGATGAAGTTATTGCTCTGTTTAGCCGACCGGATGAGTTGTTCATCCTGCGAATGTTCTTGTGATAGCCGACCGGATGTGTTATTCATCTTGCGGATACTCCTATGGTTGTTTGCCGACTTAGATACTTGTTCCTAAGTCGATGTCTTGTATAAATAATGAGTTGTGAATTCATTTCAGTGTGGCAGTATGTGGATGAGTAAGGTGTAGCGAAGAAAGGTGCGAAAGGCAGAGCAGAGATTGTTGGGCTTAATTGGAACTGATCCGGACATGGTAGAGATGTCATTCTCCAGTTCAAGACTGTGATTTTTATCACTCTGTAGACAGTGTGTCTCCTTGTAGGCAGTGGGCCTCTTTGTGAGCAGTGTGCTCGGGCAGTGAGCCCTTATTGGCATGTGCCATTCATTTTTCCTTATTCTTCTAACAGAGAATAATTCTTGGGTTAATCACCCCGTGGTTTTTCCCTTAACCAGGTTTTCCACGTCAAAATCTTGGCGTTCAATGTGTTGATGCTTATCTGCTCTTGTGTTTATGTATTGTGCTTCCATGAATGATTATTTGATATGCTGCTAACTAACAACAGAGAATTAAGTGTTTGAAAGAGAACAAGTTCTATACAACTGATTCACCCCCCCCTCTCAGTTGTATGCCCTAGATCCAACAGAACTTGTATGTTTAGCTCTTCACCCTCTACAGGGGTCATTCTGTGGGCTTCCTTATTCGACAAACTGGCCCCTGGTATTAAGTCCATTTGATGACTTATCTTCCTTATTGGTGGTAAACCTTCTAGTACATTATCAGAGACAATGTCCTAAAATTCTTCCAACATATCTAAAACTTCTGCTGGTACATCTTCACATTTCTCTTGACTAATCTTAGGAATCAATGCAAAGCAATGATGTTCATGCTTCATACCCTCCAAAAATTTTCTACCATCTACCAAGTAAATTCTGGCAGTACTACATACCTTTTCTTCCACCTCCTTCAAGGGCTTCAACTTATGACAAACTCCATCCTTTGTTAGGGAATATGTGTTTCCACGGCCATCATGGATAGTGCTCCTATCATACTGCCACAACCTCCCCAACAACATATCACATGCATCCATCGGTATGATATCACATAACATCTCATCATGGTAGTCCCCAATCTAGAGCTTCACTAAACACTACTCATTGACCAAAGCTCTATGGTTCTTCTGCAACCATGGAATCCGATATGGATGAGGATGCTTTCTTCTCACCAACTTCAACTTGTCAACCATCTCCTCTGAAACAAGATTGTCAGTGCTCCCACTATCAATAATAATATCATAACACTTACCTTCACATTTGCACTTTGTGCAGAATAAACTCTTCCTCTAATTAGGTTCATTCTCCTCATTTAACAAAGTTCTTCTGACAACTAGGGTTTCTCTCCTTTCAACATCTTCAGAACGCTCAGATTGTGCATCTTCATCTACATGTGCAACTCATGCATTACCTTTAGGTCTTCTATTCGTCCTTCCTTGATATTGCGGACACTCATATGCTCGATGCCCTTCTTCTCCACATTGGAAATAGGTTCCTCTAAAACCTCATCTCCCAGGTCCTTGCCCAGGTCTACCTCTTCCTCGTCCTCTTTGCTCTCTATTGTTTTGGTCATGAGGGTGGTAGGTATTATCTCCTCTCTAATTTTGACTGGTGTCAGCTTCTTCAGTTTTCTTTGAATCTTCATTTCAGCTCCCATAGGGTCTTCCACAAGTCCTTCCACCTTGACCTCTTTCCCTTTGCTTACTGTCAAATCTTTTATTCAACTTCTCTTCCACCTTCAAGGAAAACTGGTATGCATCTTCTATGGTGGTCATTCTAACTAGGCTCAGCTCCTCTTGAATACTCGGCCTCAACCCATTAATGTAACGAGCTACCTTCTCCTTGTTGGGCTCTGCATTACTTGTCCTAATAGTAATTTTATAAAACTCCTCTGTATACTCCTTAATAGACTTGTTGCCTTGCTTCAATCCTTGTAACTTCTTCAACAACTCCATCTCATAGTCCACATGAATGAACTACTTCTTCAGTTTCTCTACCATTCGATCCCATATGGTGATCTTTCCTTTTCCTCTTCTATTCCTCTCTAACTGGACCTCCTTCCACCAAATACTGGCATGGCCCTTCAATTTTATTTTTGCAAACTTGACCTGATCTAGGTCTTCCACATCTTCATACTCAAAATATTCCTCCATGTCATTGATCTAATCAATAAGCTGTTCTAGAGTCAAATCTCCAGAATATGTAGAAACTTCAATCTTGGGCCTCTTTCTAATCTTAGAAACGGCCCTTAACAACCTAACTTCTGTAGGATCTCCTACAACTTCTTGTTCTTCCTCAGATAGCTCTTCTTTAGCTTCATCTTCACTTTCTTCTCTTGTTCTTGGATCAAACCCTCTTCGCAGCTCCTCTTGCAATGCATTGATTTGCCTTTGTAGGGCTCTAAACCCCTCTTCCGTCAAAGCATTCCTCCCAATATGATTTCTTCGTGGAGGCATTTTGATCTCCACAACAAACCCACAACCTTAGGTCCTAGTGCAAACTGCCTCACGGTCGGCGATCTGTCTACACACGCAGGAACCCTTGCTCTAATACCACTTGATGAAGGGAGTAAATCATAAAACACACAACAATAGAAATGTTACATAGAAAATAGAACTTTCTTTATTGATTTGGACAACTTATTACATTATAGAAGCTCAAATACAATTAGAGGAATCAACCCTCCACAGGCTGCAACACGTTACAACTTTCTCCCCCAAGACTCTAGAATCATCTGCCTTCTACAACCCCCAAATCAGCTAGGGTTTCTGTTTTCTTGCCTATTCTTGACTCTACACTTCCTCCTTAACTCTACTACTACCCATGTTTCCCAAAAATAGTCATTAATAGCCTTTTTGGCGGCCAACAACCTAATTTCAAAATTTGCATCTCCCTCCAGAAATAGGTCAACTTCTAGGAGCCATAACTTTTGATCCAGGTGTCCGATTGACAAACCGTTTTATGCATCAAAAAGATCGGTGAGTGCTCTATGTGGTAAGGACCCACTTTCTAGTTCTGGCCACTTTTGGGTCCATACGGGGCCATTTAGTGCCTCAAACCTAAGTTTGAATAATTTTCAGGCATTTTTCAGTAAACAAAAACTTTAATATCTTTCATCTTGCAAATGATCTTTGCATGATTACTTCCCCAAAGGTCTTATATTTTTTTTATGTAACTTCCTATAAATTTTCACTCCAATCCGTCCCCAAATGTAAACTTTCTAAAAATAGCAGGTTACTATTTTTAGCAGTTTGGAAAAACTAAAAGTTTTACATCATTATTCAAGCGATTATGGAACCAGAACCACAAATTTTGAAAAGAAATGGAAAGAACATCAACAATTTTGAAACACTTTTTTTTTCAGTGATGCAAGATTGCCCTTACACCACTGGATGCTCCTGCATCACTTTCTTCATCACACACTCAACACCATAAAACCAAATCATGTCAATATATAAATCTTAATCTTCTATTTCACTGAGGAGTATCACTTGATCTACATGTCTCTTTTAATTAACAACATATCCTATATCTGCAACAGAGATTTGTTCATAAAACACACATTTATTTTCTAGCCACTAACATCCATATTAGGTTTTTAATATCGCCCATTCATCCTTCTTATTTCAGTTACAAAAGCATCCTTTTTTAAAGAGAGTGGGCTCTACATGCTTTATGCATGTTGAGGGAGCCATTCAAATTTAGCTTTTATTATTTAAATCCCTTAAACTTGTGTTGCATTTAGGGTTTCTAAAATAGAAAGAAACAATTATAATCCTATTCATGCACTAAGACATTCAAATGGCCATCAATCTAAACCTTTGGTGAATGACCGTTGTTATTTGAATGTGTTTTAGATTCACACCATAGATCACCTTTTTTGTGCCCGATGAAGAAGCAGTATTCACCATTGATGTGTTATTGACTAGTGCTCGAGCACAAGACCTTTACTAGTTGAGACTAGTTCCCCTAAGTAAGGGGGCTGGTTAAAGCATGATGACGACCCCATAAGATTGTGACTTAAGTTATTTTTGACCTGTGATCAGTGATCACTTTCTAAAAATTAAAAAAAACAATAGATGGCTTGTTAGGGTATACAATATATGCTTTGAAGTTTTTTTCTTAGGGTTTTAGATAATTAGAAATTAGGTCTCCAAAATAGAAGCAAAACCATAATTTCTTTATAACAGACCTTGACCATGAAGAATTTGTTCTGGAAGGAAACTCTAGTCATTAGGATCTCAAGATTAAATATCAGTTCTTAAACTTTCAATTACTTCAAACCATTTTCATACCCTAACCACTTTGATATGAGGCACCTTAATCATTTTGATATGAAGCAATCTCAGTAACACTTCTGCAATCACCTATTGCCACTATTATATCAACTCTATTGCATCAATACCAAATCAGCTTACCAACACCATGCATTACCAACAATCATCAACAAGGATGAGCTCCTAAAATGATGAGTCAAGAATGAACTTCATAACAAACTCCATGAAGGAATGAACAAGCATTTGTACCTCATCAATCACAATGAGTTGAGTATCAACATCATGAGCATATACTATCAATAATGACATCATGAGATGTCTCCATTCAAACATTCTAAAGAAACATTGTTCAAAACCATTAACCTCATCATCATCAAGGATGAAACACCATCAAGGAATCATCAAGAAATGTGAACAACAAAATCCATCAACCAACTCCTTTTACCTTTGACATCAATGAAAAACAACATCAACAAACTCCCCCTTTGTCATTGATGGAAAAAATCTTCATCACTCTCTCTCTCCCCCTTTGAAATCTAATGACAAAGTGCAGCAAATAAGCTCCCCTGCAAATAAGATTCATAAAAGTGCAACAACAATCATATCTCCTTCATATCATAACTGTCATAAAAGAGCAAAAACAAAGTCAAGGTAAAAAACATTATATCACTGACACACTATTAAATATAACACTTGGCACACTGAAAGTATCATATGTATATGCTATCATATATCAATAAATAACATGTCATCACATAGATCAATGCAACAGTGAAATATTGTTACCAGTCATCAAAAATACTGTCAGATATGAAAACTCATGGAGTAGCTGAAAATAGTCACTTGAAATCATTGTCATAAGAAAACACAAATCACTGTCACTGCTCACTTGACTACTATGATTGAAGAAAGTAATACAATTTACCATTGAAGTCTTGGCACTAAAAACTTGTCACCCTTGAAATCTTGTCATAGAGAACTTGTCACCATAGAAATATGTCATGAGAGAAAGATCATTACTGTCACAAATTAGAAAGACTGTCCTCATTGAAATAGAGCAGAAAAATAGAGATACATGTACCACTGTTTCGAAGAGATTAAACCACTATTAGCATAGGCAAGCACTGCATCAAGGCATAGACAAAATCACTGTCACTACACCCAAAACACTGTAAGCAGAGGCAAGCACTACATCAACATCATTGTGACAACATGAGTAAGAATTTCACTGTCATATCCACACTAGGATTGTCACCACACTACCAACAACCAAACTCCACTATTAAGGTCTACTACCTCTTCTGACTAATTACAATTTTCAAAACAACAAATTTTGATCATATTATGAATAGTTTCAGAGTTAAGAAAGAAAATACATGAGCTCTCCCTGAAACCATACTAGAACTTTGACTTATTGAAGAGAGGATAGGGACAACACTCCCAACCTTTGTCTAAGACATTAAAATACCTCGTTAGCCAATGGTTTAGTGAAGATATCTACAACTTGATCTAAGGTAGAAACATATTCCAAAACAACTTCATTTGTAAGGACTTTTTCTCTCAAGAAATGATACTTTATATAGCAATATGCTTGGTCCTGGAGTGCATGACTAGATTTTTGGAGATGTTTATGGCACTAGTATTGTCACACAAGATAGAAATAGGTTGAGAGAGTTCTACCTTGATGTCCTTAAGAGTTTGAGCCATCCACAAGACTTTAGAACAACATGAGGTAGTAGCAATATACTTTGCCTTTGTAGTTGACAAGGACATTGATTCTTGTCTCTTGCTATGCCAAGACACTAACCTTCCACCCAAGAAGAAGGCTCCACCACTAGTACTTTTCATGTCATCAATGCACCCTGCCCAATCAACATCAATATTGGCAAGTAAAGTGAAATGATACCATAAACCATAATCAATTGTGCCATTAAGATATCTAAAGATCCTCTTCATAGCATTTAGATGAGATTGCTTGAGAGGGGACTAAAATCTTGCCACTAGACATATAGCTTGCATGATATCAAGCCTAGAGGTTGTCGAATACAAAAGACTACCTATCATAGATCTGAATAGGGTCTGATCTACATTAGGTGAGTGACCAGTCTTACTCAATTTGCAACCTGTTGCCATGGGAGTACCAACTGGTCTGCTTTCATCCATTTGAAACCTTTTAAGCATCTCCTTTGCATACTTACTTTGAGAGATAAAAATGCCTCTCTCAAGTTGTGAAACCTAAAATCCAAGAAAGAAGGACAACTCTATAAGCATAGACATCTCAAATTCATATTTCATGATGTTAGGAAAAACATGACACATAACATCATCATTGTTACCAAATATGATGTCATCTACATAGACAACAACAACAAGAATATTCTCACCTTTTGCCATGAAATATAAATTACTATCCACTCCACCTTTTGTAAACCCTTGTCCTTGCATGTACTTGTCCAGTCTAGAGTACCATGCTCTAGGTGCTTGTTTCAAGCCATACAATGCCTTTTTCAGTGTATAGACATAGTCTTTTTCTCCTTCACATTCAAAGTCTTCAAGCTGCTCCATAAAGACTTCTTCTTCAAGATCCCCATTGAGAAAAGTTGATTTTACATCCATTTGAAACACCTTGAAGTTTTTGTAAATAGAGAAAGCTAAGAAAATCCTAATGGATTCAATCCTAGCCACAGGTGCATATGTCTCCTCAAAATCAATACCCTCAACTTGAGAGTACCCCTTGCAAATGAGCCTTGCCTTGTTCTTAACATCATTGCATTTTTCATCAATTTTGTTTCTAAGGACCCATTTAGCCCCAATGACATTCTTGTCTTTAGGTCTAGGAATAAGTTCCCATGTCTTGTTCTTTTCAATCTCATCTAACTCTTCCTTCATGGATTTGATCCAACACTCATCTTTGTTGGCCGCTATGCAAGTTTTTGGTTCTATTTCAGATATCAAGCATACATGTGCTTGATCATTTGTGTTGGAAATCTTTCGTCTTGTTTGTACACCAACATTTTTGTGCCCAATGATCATCTCTTGAGGATGGTTTCTTTGTAGAGTTTTTGAAGGAGTTTTTTTTGTTGACTCCATAGGTTGTTCAGGAGTACCTCCTTCCTTTGGAACTTCCACCTCTTCTTTTGATTCATGTTCTTCTTCTACATCTTCTTATTTTTAATTTATATGCTGCAATTGTTCAACCATTTTGACATTAGTACTTTCAACAACTCTTTTAAGCCTTTTATTATAACACTTACATGCTTTTCTATGTGTGGAATATCTAAGAAATATCCCCTCATCAGATCTAGATTCAAAACTACCCAAATCATCTTCATCCTTTTTAATACAACATTTACTACCTAAGATTTTAAAGTATTTGATAGTGGCTGATTCACCATACCATAGTTCATAAGGTGTCTTCTTAGAATGAACTCTTAACTGTACCTTGTTTAATGTGTATACAGTTGTGTGAACTGCCTCTTTCCAATAATTATTAGGTAGATTTTCTTGATTGAGCATAGTTATTGCCATCTCTTTCACTATCCTAGTCTTTCTCTTAGTGACACCATTTTGTTGTGGTGTCCAAGAGGCTGAATATTGCCTTTCAATGCCATGATTTTCACAGTAGTCTTAAAACTCTCTTGAAGTGTACTCTCCACCTTTATCTGACCTCATACATTTAATCATCAAATTTGATTATCTTTCAACCATCTTTCTAAAGATCTTGAAGCTATCAAATGCTTCTAATTTATGCTTCAAAAAGTCACCCAATTCATCCTAGAGTAATCATCAACATAGAGCATAAGTATCTTTCACTATTTAAAGACTTTGTCCTTGTAGGACCACATAAATTAGTGTGAACAAGTTCTAAATGTCTAGTAGAAGAGTAATCTTTTAGCTTAAAACTGATTTTTGTTTGCTTATCTAAATGGCATTCCTTGCAAGTGCTGTTGATAGGCTTAGAGATGGGTGGCATATCTCTCACATTATATTTTTTTACTGACCTTGATAAGATTGTCAAAGTTTAGGTGACTAAGCCTCCTATGCCATAACCAGCTTTCTTCCACTTGTCCCATAAAGCAAGCTTGTCCACCTTTATCTTTGTTTTCAATCCCTTGAAGACTATAAATATTCCCTTTTGTTCTCAACACTGCTGCAACTATTTTTCTTGATTTTCTTCTTGTTTCACAACCTTGAGCATCAAATACAACATTCAATCCATTATCACAAATTTGACTTACACTCAAGAGGTAATGCTTTAGACCTTCTACATAGTATAAATCATGCAATGGTGTATTATCATCCAAGGATATAGTACCTTCCCCTTTGATTTGAATGCAAAAATCATTCCCAAATTTCACTAAACCACTTGAATAATCTTCTAATTTGATGAATTTGCTCTTATCACCAATCATGTGATTAGAGAACCCACTGTCTATGACCCATAGTTCTTTCTTCTTGACATGTAGAGTAGTTTGAACAAGCATAGCTTCAACTTTCTTGTCAACTATCTTTGGTTTCCCAACTGATTTTGTTTTATCCTTATTCTTATTAGCACTAGGAGATATCACTTTGGAGTGAAGACTACTTTTCTTTTGTTGCATTTCCAAGCTAGGTCTACAAAACTTAGTTATATGTCCAAAATTGTCACAATTAAAACACCTCAGCATACTCAAGATCTCAAAAGGATGTCTTCTTATAGGGATTGATCTCCTTCTAGATACATCTCTACATTCATTAACCTTATGCCCATATTTATTACAATAAAAGAAATAACCATAGAAATATAGATTATACCTAAATGGAATGTTCCTTTTTGTACTTGATGACTTCATGAACCTTTTGTTTGTGACATTGATTAAACCAGCACCATCAGCATGTTGAATCAAATTAGTGTGACTAGATTTTGGTGAAGTTCTATGTCTTCCTTCAACTCTTTTCTCTTCAGGATCATTGGAATATGAAAATTGGGCTTCTACAAACCCTAAACTAGTCATGTCTTTGTGGCCTTTTTGTTTGTCCAAGAAGTCTACCAACTTATAGTTGTTGTCACACATATCAAGCTTTTTCCTCAAGGCTACAACTTCTACCTCTAAACTGTCACACTCCTTTTTCTTGGTGTCTAACTCCATTTTGGTGACTTCTATAATCTTTTTTCTCTATTCAAGTTGAAGCTTTAGGTCAGCAACTAACTTTTCGGGCTCATTAGCCTTGCTAATTAGATTTTTAGTTTCTTGTAGAGTCTAATTTCTTTGCATAAGTACCTCATTTTAAAGTCTTTTTATCTCACCAAGTGCACACATCAATTCTCCTTCAAGATCAACCTCTTCTTCATCATTTTCTTCAACATTATTAGATTGATCTTCATCCTTTTATTTCTAATTTTCACTTAGACTAATAGTAGTCATAAAAAAAGTTTCCTCTCCTTCTTCAAGAGAATCTTCAGAAGTACTATTAGTTACATCATCATCCTTAATGAATAAACTTTTATTCTTTTTGAAAAAGTTTTTCTTTTTGGGATTGTATTTCTTTTTCTTTCCTTGTCTCCTACTATCCTCTTCATCACTTTTAGGATCTTTATAGGGACACTGAGTAGCATAATGCCCTATCTTACCACAACTAAAGAACTTGAATGGAAGCTTCCCTTTGTATTTACCTAATCCTTTCTTCAATCTCCTGACAAAGTTGGACTCTTGAACATCCAAATCTTCTAAATTTGAATCTGCCTCTTTGTTCCCTTTTTCAGTCTTGAAGGCTACCTATTTGCTTGTTGATTCATCATGACAAATTCTCATTTCATAAGCAATGAATGTGCCATGTATTTCATCCAAGGCAAGTTTTCTCAAATCACTTTCTTCAACAATAGATACCTTAGAATCATATTTGGATGTTAAAGACCTTAACACCTTCTTCACCACCACTATTTCATCTAGGGTTTCACCAAGACCACAAATTTAATCGACTGTTTCATGTACCCTAAGAAGGTAATCAACAATTTTCTCTTCTTCATTCATTTTTAACCCTTCAATTTTTGCTCTAAAGGCTTGCAACTTTTCTTCTTTAATCTTGGCATCACCTTTATAAATGGTTACCAACTTGTCCTCGACTTCCTTTGCACTTTTGAAATGCATAATCTTAACAACGATCTCATTTGACAACACACAAAATATGGCATTCTTAGCCGTGGCATTACACTCATAGGCTTTCTTTTCATCAGTAGTGGAAGCTAGCTAAGAAGGGATAACATACCCATTTTCTACTACTACCCAAACATCATAACCTAGAGGGGACAAATAGGATTACATTCTAAAACTCCAAAAGGAATAACTTCACCCATCAAAAAGAGGTTCTTTAGAAGTAGAATGACCCTCTTGATTAGCCACAATATGTATTCCACTACAAGGATCACCTAAGTTGGTTATACTTATTTCAAGGAACCTAGCTCTGATACCAATTGTTGGAATACTTCAGACCACTGACAGGGGGTGAATCAGTGGTCAGCAAAAACAACTCTTCAAACAACTTTTTCTCACAATAGTACCAAAACAATATAACATGTTATAACTCAAAATGAAACATAAAACAAATGCATCAAGACATAAAACATTGACAAAGCAAAAGAATCAGATACAATCAACACATAACACAGGTGATTGAGTGGAAAATCTTAGAAGGGTAAAAACCCATTATGAACAATGAATTTTATTAAGCCTCGCTAGCCATAAACCTCACTAGTTACAATGCCTTAGTTGGCAAAACCTCACTAGCAATAGAAGCACATACTCCACTCACAACCATCTCAAAAGAAATCAACACATAATACAAAGGATTACTCTATTTCAAGACAAATCACTGCTTGAAGTTTCTCTCTCTGCACAACATTTACAAAATATCTCTTCAATTTCATATCCCTGTTAATAAAAATCTCCCTTTATCTGCATATCTCTCTTCAACAAAAATCTTCCTTCATCTGCATATCTTTGTTCAATAAAAAATCTCCATTTATTCATCACACACTCAACACCATAAAACCAAATCATGTCAATATATAAATCTTAATCTTCTATTCACTGAGGAGTATCACTTGATCTGCATGTCTCTTTTAATTAACATCACATCATATATCTACAGTAGAGATCTCTTCATAAAACACGCACATTTATTTTCTAGCCACTAACATCCATATTAGGTTTTTAATATCACCCATTCATCCTTCTTATTTTGGTTATGAGAGGATCCTTTTTTAAAGAGAGTTGGCTCTGAATGCTTTATGCATGTCAAGGGAGCCATTCAAATTTAGATTTTGTTATTTAAAGCCCCTTAAAAATGCATTGCATTTAGGGTTTCTAAAATAGAAAGAAATACTCATAAACCTGTTCATGCACTAAGACATTCAAATGGCTATCAATATAAACCTTCAGTGAATGGCCATTAATCTAAACCTTCAGTGAATGGGCGTTGTTATTGGAATGTGTTTTTCACTGTAGATCACCTTTTTGTGCCCAATGAAGAAGCAATATTCACCATTGATGTGTTATTGGCTCCTAAGCACAAGACCTTTTCTAGTTGAGATTGGTTCCCCTAGGTAAGGGGCCGATTAAAGCATGTTGATGACCCCATAAGATTGTGACTTAAGTTATTTTTGACCTGTGATCATCGGTCACTTTCTAAAAATAAAAAAAAGCAACAAATGGCTTGTTAGGGGTATACAATATATGCTTTGAATTTTATTTCTTAGAGTTTTAAATAATTAGAAATTAGGTCTCTGAAACAAAAGAAAAACCCTAATTTCTTTATATAACAGACCCTGACCATGAAGAATTTGTTCTAGAAGGAAGCTCTAGTCATTAGGATCTCAAGATTAAATATTAGGTCTTAAACCTTCAATTACTTCAAACCATTTTCATACCCTAACCACTTTGATATGAGGCACCTTAAATTTTTAAATGAAGCAATCTCAGTAACACTTCTACAATCACCTCTTGCCATTGTTATATCAACTCTATTGCATCAATACCAACTCAGCTTACCAACATCATGCATTACCAACAATCATCAACAAGGATGAACTCCTAAAATGATCAGTCAAAAATGAACTTCATAACAAAATCCATAACAAACTCCATGAAGGAATAAACAAGCATCTGTACCTCATCACTAATAATGAGCTGAGTATCAACATCATGATCATATACTATCAAGATTGACATCATGAGATGTCTCCATTCAAACAATCTAAAGCAACTCTATTCAACACCATTAAACTCATCAAGAAAGGATGATTAGCATCAACATCATCAGGGATGAAACATCAAAGATGAAACACCATCAAGGAATCATCAAGAAATGTGAACAACAAACTCCTTTAACCAACTCCTTTTACCTTTGACATCAATGACAAACAACATCAACAATCCCTTCGTCTAAGAGGTAATGAAATTCAAAGGTTCCTCCTCTGCCATTCTCACAAGGATTAGGAGATAGCCTTAAAGAGTGAAGTATTTCATACAAAAGATCAAATTTCTGCCAGCTTCCTCTTCTGAAATGTCCAAGAATGTGGGAACTCATGACACTCATTTCACAAATATCACTAACAAGACAAGAAGGAATAAGAATGCAAGAGAAAGGAGAAAACAACAAGGTTTAGCTCAATAAGAAAACATTCCACCAAAAGAAATTGAATCAAAAGAAGAGCTAAAGGATGGATAATTGAAGGATGAAGTTTCAAATTGGGCCATAGTACCTTATTTACCTATTTCCTCTTGCATTCAAGATTGGGAGAAAGATTATTTTCTCAAAGATGACAACTAATGTGGTTGCATCTTCTCACAAGTAAGTATTTCTCACCCTTTTAGCCACCTTTGATGTAGCACCTCTCTGAGTTGCTCTCGCAGGTAGCCTCCTCTTATGTGTTATGTTGTGTTCCACCATGTTGTCTTAAATGTTGTTTAGGTCTCCTTGGATGACCCTTGATACTCTTGTAAGGTCAAGGATACAAGGAGATTGCCTCTATTCTGACCATTATTCTATTTGTTTCTCTATTCTTCTATTCCTCTCCTCTATCTTATTGTAATTGTTGTGTGTGGTACATCTTCTCACATGGTAAACCCAAGTCACTTTTGTCTCCTCTCTCATTTTTAATGTTTACATTCTTCAGTGACTCTACTAGTTGGTGTATGATGAAAACAAATAAATATTGATAAGGATTGTGCGTCCCTATAGCAAGAAAGTAAAAATGGACCCATTCCGTATATGAAGATGGGGTTGATATATTACTAATGCTTGACTAGTAGAATCACTCCATGTTGTGATTCGTATTGTGAAATTTGTTGTAACACACCTTTACTCTAGAATTCTACTTATATGAACTTTGGATTGTTTTGTATCTCACCTTGTAGCTACACTCGGTTCTGAGATACATGCAGTATAACCTCATGGCTATACTTGGTTCTGAACCCACAGGTGTAGCCTTGGTCTATTATGTGATATGATAAATGATTTCTATGTAAACTTTCATAAATTGATTTGGTTATTATCTTAGAATAGATTTTCTAACCAAATCTTATATGTTGTTGATTATGTTATAAAATGATAATGGTGTGTTTGCGGGAACATTCAGTGATCGTGGCATATGTCACTTTGGGGGCATGGGCTTTATGAAAGCTCTGGTTCCCTTGTGTGTTTTCACTTTCCCTTAAATGTGCTTAATACCAGTAAGCGAGATCAACCACTTTAAGGTGGGGGCATATATCATGGTAACTATTTGATTATTCTAGGCATTGATAAAGTGTGTTTGTGTACACTTCCTATTCACTGTAAGGCATCTCCATGATGCAAGTGGGGTTGTGTACTTTGTTTTATTGTATATCCCTCATTTTCACTGTAAGGTTTCTCCATGATGTAGGTGGGGTTGTATACTTTGAGCACATGCTTCATCTTCACTATAAGGCATCTACGGATGTGGGTGGGATTGCATTTTGAAATCCCTTATGTGGAAGACAGGATGGTGTAACTCTTGAGTTAGTTGCACATCCTTTTAACAAAGTCCTCATCGGGAGGTGGGGCTAGATCTTGAGTTATTCACCCTTAAACATGATCTTTGGCAGTTGTGGTAGCATAGCTCAACCATTAGGTGTGCTTGGTGTGTCTGAGATAGTGGAATGTAGTGAAGAGCTCCTCCCTATCGCTCGTGTTTGTTGTGTATAAGATGTATAGTATGTCAATGACATACTATACGGCGATTGTGTTTCTCGTATGTCTTCCATGTGTTTTCTTTGCATGTCTTGTGTGTTTTTGCATGGTCTAAAGGTGTGTAGTGATTAGCTCCCTCCACATCATGTGTTTTATGTGCTTGGTTAGAGTTATATATATATAATTGATTAATCATGTCTTCTCTATGTATTGCATGCTTCCTTACTATATTCATTGTGTTCTACATGATTGTCAAGTGTTTTCTTATGTTTGGCTAAGCTTGGGGGATAGAAATGATCCTTCAAACTTAGGGTGTGTCTTCATTCTTGTGTTTGATGTATTTGATATGCTTTGATCATACTTTAATGCATGTATTGAATTGTAACATCATACACACATTAAAGTGGGGACTAAATGTTATGGAGTAAAAATTGGACACATGCCTTTTTACCTCCTAGTTTAGCTCATACGTCCCTGTGAATATATTATACTTGTAAATATTCATCTTGATGCAAAATCCCTCGAAACCCATGTTAAAAGGGAACTAGAGGCCCATTTTATGCCTTACTTAGACCAAAAAGGCACCTTGGGACTTAGGAACCCACACCCAAGTCCTCCTTGATTGGTTAGGGCAGATTTCAAGGCATGTTGATATAGGACCTTTAATTGGCTCTCTCCTTGTCAACTCTTTCACTTAATTTTACAAATGTTAGCGAGAAAGAATATATAAGTCTATTTTTGAATTCATTTGTAACCTAGATGGATATTGTGAACTTGTGATCTTGGATTAAAAAGCATTTAAAGCATTCATTGTGTTATTGTTGCAGATTTGTGTTTGTATTGTGTGTGTTGTTGCAGATTTGGAATCATCATCCATCTCCTTATGAGTTGAAGGATCTTCATTCTCCTAAGGGCTTCACCTCTAAGGTGACATCATTATTGTTTGAATCATTTCATCATTTTGTTTATCTTTAGCCTCTACCATGCTAGGGCATGCTCTCTCTCTAACCACAGTATTGGGAAGACTGAATGCTATCCCAAGATTTGACTAAGGTAAATCCCTAAACACCACAACCCCCCAAACCCCTTTTCTTCTTGCGTGTAGGTTACAAGTGTGCAGTCTGAAGAAATGAAGGTGCAAGAAGGTTGTGTAAGGGAAAGGGTTTCAGGATTTGAAAGAAGTTTGTTGAAATTCCTCTATGGAAGACTTGGGCACCCACCCCGAAGTCCTCCTACTCAAATAGGCACCGAAACTGACATCAAGATACTCTCTGTGACATTTCTCCAGTTTTGAATTTCTAAAGATTCTGACTTTCTGGACTTGGGCACCTACCCCATAGTCCTCTGACTTTTTAGCTTCTGAAGCATAGGTCCCAGTATCTCTCTAATCATCTTTGTGTATTTGATTTCTAGGTTTCAGTTGTCTTCTATCTATTACAGAAGAGGGTTTGATCTAGTGTACTTGCATACTCTCCTTCATCCCCTTTTTAATACATAACACTACCCATTGCCAATTCCTATTTAGTTTTGTACCCATTTTGGGAGAGAGTCTTATTATAATTACATATTAAAACAAAATATGGCACTTTTTTTTAACTATGTTTGGCTCCTTCCTCAATCCCATCCATCCTCCATCTACTCTTCCTTATATATATTTCTGTTAGAAATGAAGGTGCAAACCACACAATAGAAATCTAATTCAAACCTTATTTATGTCCTCTGAATAATGTAGAATCAATGGAGATTGCAACAAAAATAAAACCCACTACATAGAAATAACATGCATTAAAAACTAAGCACATAACACAATATGTAACATGGAGAAAACCCTTTTGGGTAAAAAACTCCACCAAGAAAAGAGACTCCAAGTTGTATTATCTTCAAATATGAGATTACAATACATACACTTCCTCTCCTTCTTCAGTCTTCTATCTAGTGGCGCCTGTTACTCTCAAATCTGATAAAAATGTAGTACATATATCCTTATAAAAGGGGGTTGCCTTCTAGGGAAAGATAATTGACATAATATCAACCATCAGATCTGTGACCTAATGATGAACGATCTAGATTTACAATGATAAAATATAAATAAAATGTTGTTTCGGGGGGAACCCCCCGCGACCCCCTGTCATGGATGAATTAGCATTGATGGCTAGATATAAACATGTAACTGAAACAAGACCGCTGCTAGTGAAACCTTTCATCCCTTATGAGTGATTTACAAACAATATTAGAAGTAATTAATTACATAGGATTTACAAGGTTGATGGAACTTTAATCCTAACAATTTCCACACACTTGGCCTTGTCCATGTCCTATTTACACTTACCTCCACACATATGCCCCATTATTAGGCTAGATTCATACATTCATTCTATGCCTTGAAATTTACATTCCATTATCCTGAATCATTTTTGCCACATGTGAGATTGATCCTACATAGTGCAAATCGAACTAAATATTCAAATTTTTAAAATTTGAAATTCCTATCCCACCCTTTTCCACTAGTCATTGGGAGATGACTTAGTACACATTTATGTGATTATTCATCATATTATATGGTATTTAAAGACTTCCATTTTACCATAATTAATAATTAGATAATCATTTGAATTCCTAGAGTATTCAGGACTATTTATCATAGGAACACTTGATTTTGAGCACTAAAAACAACATACTTGCATCAATTTCATATCCTAGTATATTTAAATGCTTGCATTCTATTTTCCAACATTTACTAAGGCTATAAAGTTTGTAGACATAAAAAATTAACCATCATTAAATCCCTGATTAATCCCTAACCTAAAGATTTAATTAATTTTAATTAATTAATTAATCTTTACTTTTGCCATATCTCGTAAATAATAAATTAAAACTAATTTATTATTTACCTATAAACTTCTTGTAAATAATAAATTAAATTTAACAACTTAAATTTATTATTATCTTAAACCTAAACACCTAACTCAAAAACTGTTAATATACCTTTTTCCCGTGCAACTACCCAAACTGTTTTACCCAAATTTTATAAAAACTGCCCTCATTTTTCAATTACCACCTAGAGTTTTCACATCGGAGTTATGTTATAATCTAAGCAACCACATTCACATTCTGGTGCATTGGTAACATTTCATAGTTTTTGATATTTAATTTTTAAATCTTTCTATAGTTCTTAAAATGTGGCATTATTAGGGCTTTTGCTAAAAATTCATATTTTTATGCTACATAAATTGGTGAATCCAACATGAACCCATCTTTGATAATCAATTGTTTGTACAATCTCCGGTGTTGAGTTTTTGCAGATGCGAGGAAAACATTGAAAATTTTTGATATCTTTTTTTTGTTTCGATCCTTTTAGCTCCTTCTACAGTTACATGGTACAGTCTTTTAATAGATTTGAGTTTGGTTTTCATCCTTTGTAACAATCCTGACCATTGGTTAGTATGTGATATTAAATTTTGTTAGATAAGACTTTTATTCGATGGGCTTCATTATTATTTGAAAACTGATCATCATATAAAATGTTTTGTTAGCTAGACTATAAATTCTAGTTCAATGGTAATTTGTGTAATGGATAGCCGCAAACTTCATTGTCCATCATGGGTTTAAATATTAAATTGTCAAGATTGGTATATGTTTTTCCTCCTTTTTGAGCACTAAAGTCATTCCTGGTGTTAAATCTTTAATTTTTCTTTTGTATAGTTATCATAACTAACAAAAGTTAGTCTAATGAGTGGCGTATTTCTTTGCAGGTCTGTTGAAGTCATTCCTAGTGTTAAATCTTTAATTTTTGTTAGTCCCTACTGTAGGCAGGGTAACTATTGTATTCACTCGCTCAACATTAATCTTTCCTTGAAACCCGTGCCAGGCAAAAATTTAGAAATCTCTAATGTTGCTAAGCATTAATCTTTTTTGAAACCCGTGCAAGGCAAAAATTTCACACAAATCTCTAATGTTTATTTTTTAGGGAATTTTGAACTATTGAAAATCAGTGAATTTGATTTTCTCATTGATGGCTTTTAAAGCCCATTGGCATTTATTTTTTGATTTCTTAAAATGTTCTAATATTTCCCTAATGAATATGGCGAGTGAGATTTGATGTTTGTAATGTTTTTATGTTTTTTTATGATGGACATGTGTAGTAATGAGTGTGGGTGTCAGTGCTCTGTTTAATCTATGTGTTGTGGGTAGGAATAGAATGCAAATTACAAATCCAAGGGCTCCATCTCTATTGCACTTTCAGAAGATAGCATGACTCTGCACAAACTAGCAGGCCCACATTTCTCTTCTAGATGCTGGTGGGATTGAGATATATTGCTAATCACTTCTTCCTCTTCTTCTTCCACCAAGATGTGCAAATTGGAGCAGTCTGACCCAATTGCTCAGTTTTTATCAGAAGAGGGTCTTGTCAAGTCTCTCCTAGTTTTGGGCCCTGGTACATTTATTATGTTTTCTTTCTTATTTCAAACTTGGATATTGAGTGTGGATAGAAATCTTTGAATCAACTACAGATCTGTAGAAGTGTATGTGAATGCAAGTATCTAATAAAGAAAACCCTAATTTTTTAGGGCCTCTGAGCACGATTTTCAGCATGCATTCAAGGATTCCACTCCAATTTGAGGGTGCATTGATCAAATCGACGGCACCCACCTTCTAAATTGGCATCGAAATATTTGAAATCTGGATAACGTTTTGAAACTTTTAATTGTTTAAAATTATCTTTTGTATTCATTTAAATTTTATTATTTTTAATTTTTAATAATAAATAAAAAATAAAACTCTATTTTATGCTCCAACTCTAATAACCCAAAACTTTTTTTCAGAGTCAGGGTAGGGTTTCTGAGTTTAATTTTCAGCATACATTTGAGGATTCACTTAGATTTGAAGGTGCATTGATTAGATCATGGTACCAAAATATTTGAAATTTGGGTGAGGTTCTAAAACTTTTAACCATTTTAAATTTTCTTTTGTAATCATTTAAATTTTAGTAATAAATAAAATTTAAAACTATGTTTTTACGCCCCAACCCTAACCTTAAATCCTGAATAAAAAAATCAGTAGGGTTTCTGAGCGCAGTTTTCAGCATATTGGAAGATTCCACTTTGATAGGATGCATTGATTAGATCAACATAACCCATCTTCTAAACTGGGAGTGAAATAGTTGAAATCTGGGTAAGGTTCTCAAATTTTTAACTGTTTTAAATTATTTTTGTACTCATTTAAATTTTAAACTCTATTTTTTTGCCCTAATCCTAACCCTAAACCCTGGAAAAAAATTTAAGGTTTAGAGTTAAGGTTAGTTTTATTTTTTAAATCAGTAGGCTATTCTTACTCCCTAACCCTAACCCTACACCCTGAATTTATTGGAGATAGGGTTTTTAAATTGATATGCTATTTTTGATGTGCTAACCTATGTCAGGTGAAAACAGTGTCTGAAAAGCTCATCTTTTAGGGTGTTGCCTATGTTGGGACTATGAGTAGTTTCAAAATTTTCACCACATTTATATAAAGAGATTCAATTTATAATTCATTTTTTTTTATCTGGTTGATTAGAAACAATAGCTTGAAACATAAGATGGAGAGAGATATGTTCATTTAAAGCAATTTCCCTTAATCAGCAGTGAAAAATCAATAATCCTTCCATTCAATAGCTGTATATTTTCTATTGCATTCTGTTTGAACTGTTTACTATGAACTGTTGTATGGTTGTGCTTATTGTTTGCATTTGTTTGAAATTTTGTAAAACCTTTTTAAAATATCCATTTTAGGCATATTTGCAGTCATATTGAGGCACCACAAATTTTTTATTATCCTCATTACAGTAGATTTTAAAAAATAGGTCTCCAAGTCTCAGGATGAGATTTCAGAGCTGAAAATAGAGAGCTAAAGATCTCCTTGAGGCATTCTGTCAAACAGAGCATATGCCTTGTCTATGATTCCACATTTTGCATACGTCTGCCAGGGCAGTTGCAACTATAACATTTGACAAATATCCCCCTTCCTTTATCCTTTGATAGATCCCTATTCCAAAGCTCCCATTTTGGCACGAGAAGGCAAGATGCTAGCAAAAGTTTGTGGAGTTTGGCTTGACAACTTTAAAGTTTGGAAAGCCTTTTAAAAAAATATAGATTATGCATACCTTGCAATCATGGCATTCCATGAGACCACATTTCACTGAGGCATTCCCTCAAACACTCCACTGTCTTGTGTATGCTTCCTCCAATGTCTTGTCTCTGCTTCCCCTCTTTTTGCGTAGTGTCTGCCAGACCACTCCTAACTGTAATATCTGATAAAAATGCCTTTTCATTATGCTTTGATAGATGTTCATACCCTATTCCAAAGTGCCCATGTTAGCATAGGATCGGATGATGCTAGCATAGTTTATGAAATTTGGCTTGAGATTTGATCATTATTTTAAATACATTTAGCAATAATTTTCATTTCCAATAATAATTTGCATCAGCTCTTTGGTAGGAGAGTCAGAAGACTATTTTTGTAGTCTTAGGCAGGGACTGCAGCTGTGTGCCACAGCCCTTGTTTTGTATGGTTATCATAACTAACAAGGGTTAGTCTAATGGGTGGTGTTGTGACAAATCACACATCACCCCATTATGATGGGGACCCCCAGTTTTCTTCATAGGATAGTCATTTCTAGGTTAGGTTGTTTGTATCACCTCAGAGTCAGTCAATTGATCAAGCTTTATAAATGCAATATAGAAACTCCCTGAAAGTCAAATTTGGAAGGTTTTTGAGTTCAACATGTTTTCAGTAGATAGAAATGGTGAAGTGTTCATCTAGCTGCTTGTTGTTGTTTAGATTATCACGGTAAACACATGGAGGAAAAATGATAAAGAAAGGGGCATTCATTGAGCAAATTGAAGGAGCTTAAGACTCAAGATACCTTTGTTAAACCTCTACAAGTGTTTGAATACATGAGAAATGAAGCAAGTATCCTCCAAGTAGCAAGGCACATTTCCTTATCTTTTTCACCCAATTTTGGTGCCTTAGCATGAAAAGAGGGCATTCATGCCAAAACCATCATAAAGTGTGCCTTGAGGAAGGAAGCTTTCTAGAGACATCATCATTAGTGCCTAAAAGTATAAGGAGATGAAAAAGTCACTATGAACTTTCAAGGAGTTAAATGTACCTTAAGAAGTGCCTAAAGGAGAGAATGAAAGCTTGGTGAAGTCCAAACATGAAAAGAAATCATTTGAAGACTAAGAAGTGATCTCAGGCACCCCATCTTGCCTTCCCAAATCACTTCTAAGTGCCTTAAGATCATAGTGTGGGTGTAACTCCAAATTAGCGTCTAGTCCAATTGATTGAGATCATCATTCGTGTATTTTCTTGCTCTTTGTGAAGGTTCTCCTCAACGTTTAGCACCTAGGAGGTAGATTGCTCTGAGAGGTGAGTTTTAGCGCTTAATACTAAAAGGGAAAAATCATTAGGAAATGGCGCCCTGGCATCAATATTTCAATTTAACTCATTCTAGCACCTAAGGGAAGTGTTGGTGAATGAAGTAAGTTTGTGGTGCTTAGGGATTCAAGAAGTCTAGTTTGGCGCCCTTGTTTGGAGAATCATATTTTGGCAGGGCCAGTACAAGCTAGGAAGGTCAAGGCGCACTTGTGCATTCAAACAATTCCATCTTAGTGCCTAAGAAGAGTATGTTTAGATCCACCAATTTGGAGAGTATTGAGTGAGGTAAGTCTTAATGAGCATATATAATGACTTGAATCTATCAAAGATGAAGTAAACGTTTAGTGAAGTCTAGGCGCAATTTCACACTTCTACAATCATCTTCTAGTGCCTTGAAGGCTAAGTGTTTGAAGCCATCCTAATTAGCGCCTTGATGAGGTAGCCTTCTGAAAGTTAAAGTAGATGTTTGTTGCAAGTTACACTAAGCCGCACTTTCTAGTTTGGACTACCTTAAAGAAGCGCCTTGGTAGATTCTTATGGAGGCAAGTATTTTTGAAGTCCTCATGATCCTTTTTACGCTTCTAATGTCAAGAATGTTAGGATGAAGTTTCAAGGTGCAAGATATAGTCAAAACCATCTTGTGTAAGCGCCTAGAGGAAGATCAATTTTCAAATACTCTAGAGGACTGCGCTTTGATTGAAAGTTGTTAGAGGATTTCAAGAAGTGAAAATGGACAAGAAAAAGCACATTGTGAATTAGGCACCTTTCCAAGTTCAAGTGATCATGAAGATTGCACCTTGAGTTGATAGATGAAGTTAGGCACCCATCCCTTGTTGTTATTGCTATCTTTTGGCACCTTGGTTTAGATAGATGATAGATGGCACCTTTGCATGTTCAAGTCATCAACAATGAGCGACTTGTGAAGGGTATCCTTTTGAGAAAGTTTAGGGGTGAAGCCCACTTTGATGCCCAGGAGGCTTTGAAAGAAAGATGTGAAATCTTTTAAATGCGCCTCTAGGAGATCAATATCATTGAGGGTTCTATGTTTTATCATTATCTAGATGCACCTTTAAGAGATTGTATTCACTAAAGAGCTTAGGTGCATTTGTTAGTCTCAATCACCTTAAAATTGGTGCCTTAGGGAAAACATCATAAATCTCCATCATTATGAGCGCCTAAGGAAGTATAGGGTCTTTGAAGCCATTAACAAGTGTTTGAAATCATAAAATGACAAATTTGAAGTCAATTGAGTTAGGCGCCTTATAAAGAGAAAGATTAAGGATATCAAATTAGAGGTCAAACAAGTGTTAAAGTCACCAAGAATATAAGGAAATAGGCTAAGTATGTTAGGCACCCTTTGTCTCCAAAATCACCTTACATATGCGCCTAGAAGAGAATGACATTGAAGTCAGTTTAAATTGGAGTGCCTAGTGTTAGACTCTCCAAGATGACTAAATCTTATCAAATGAAGTCTAGGTGCCTATTGTCATTTGGATTAACATGAGTGAGTGCCTAGGTGGAGAGAGTTTTGGGGGTCCAAAAGACAATATCATGTATCAAAGAGTTTAGGCGCAGTTGTTAAATCTTCTTCCCTTGAATTGGTGCCTAAGAGTAAAGGCCTTCAAAGTAGTGCCTAGGGATCATGAGGATGATAAGAGTCTAAACATGCTTCAAAACTTCACAAGGGACTTCAAAATGGTTCCTTGATTAAGGAGTTGTCGGAAGACTTCAAGGAATGGGAACTTGCCAAGTTAAACACATGCTAGAGTTGGGCGCCTTATTAGGTTCAGATGATCATCAATTTCCGCCTTAGGAAAATTGGCGCCCTCTATGTAAAATCACCTCCAAATTGGTGCTTAAGTAGGTTTCAAACTTTGGAAATTGTGAAAACTTTATTAAATACTTTACATGCCTACTCCTAGCTGGCAGACCAACTTTAAATGAAGGCAGATTCACCTATATATGAAGAGTACCCGTCTATCATTTGCCATCATTCATACTCTAATTCAAGAAGCAGCAAATTCTCCAAGGGAGTAGCGAATTATCAAGGAAGGAGTAGATTTGTAAGGTGAATTTGTGTTTTAAAGGCTGATTTCTAACATTCTATTTTTGATTTCTGCCATTTTGACTGATTTTCATTAAAATCCAAGAAATTTGCCTTTTTCTAGATCAAATTGATATAAGGTATGTTTTAAATCACATTTTCACTTTATAAAATTGCTTTTATTTATTTAATTTTGCAGAATTTCATAGTTTTATCATAAAAAAATTAGGGTAAAATTTATCATTTCAAAAGTTACTTATTCGAGTCCTATTTGTAGGTAAATGGGCATGACGGAAAAAGAAAGACAAGTGATGATCAAGATGGATGCCAAGTCCACTATACCTGACTCCAAGCTTGAAACACAGTGGAAGAATGTGGGAGACACCAACATGGGACACATCAACCTGGATGAAGTGAAGGACCTCTTGCTTGCCATCACAAGGAATGAAGATATCAAGGCCATTGCAAAAAGTGGAATTGTACAAGAAGCATGCTTCCCATCTACCTTACCTAGTGCTGAGTTAGTATTGGAATGTGTTCAGCATTATGAAAAATAGAAGAGACAAATCATAGCCAAAGATGGGACTGTTCTTGCCTATCTACAAAGAGAAGCCATCCAGGAGATCTTCAATATCCCAAGCCGGAAGGGAGTCTTCATTTGCCCTACAACTGCTCAAAGTGTTTTTGAAGGCAACTCCAATCACTACATGCAAGAGGTGAGAAATAAGCAGATGACTAATCCATCAATCAAGATATATAACTCTCAAGATCCCAAGTATCATAAGGTAGACTTCAAACAAGACATAAGTTACCTCATCATGTTCCTGAATTGAGTAACAGGTAGGCCTCAATCATCTACTTTTGAAGGATGGATGTATACTTATTTTGATCATGTGTTTACAAAAAATAAGATGGTTGACTGGGCTGGCCTTATAAGTCATTGCCTTGATGAGCAGTTTGAGAGGTTTGACGAAACAAAGTCCTTCTTCATGACTTCTTATCTTATTTACATCCTAGCAAGAAATGTCATTTATAAGGGACTAATAGCTAAATGAGAAGTAGGTACAAAACCTGGATAGATTCGTTCACATCAGTGTTATCCTTAGCTCCACCTTAAGAACATCAATCATTACAAGAGGTTCAATAATGCCTATGCCATGTTCATAGTGAGAAAATTGAGAGGAGAAATGCATAGAAGACTAACGGGTGCTGCTAGAAACTTTATCAAACAGTATGGAAGGTATTACATCTAGTATGACAAGTTCACATATATCAGGATTCAGGGATTTACATCTTTTCCATACAGATTGCTGAGATATCCTACCAATAGGATGGTGTTATTAGAGGTTTCAAGAGAGTTGTTGGAGTTTCATAAGAGGCAAAGAGCAAGAAAGAAAGCCAGAGTTCAGTTTCCTCTCTAGCTAGGTAGATTTTATTCCTATCCATCACTTCAAGTAGTTGAGCATTTAGAAGTTGAACTTCAAGCTTATCATCTACATCCTCATGATTCAAGAAGGGAGAACTTTGATCCACATGGAGCCATTAGGCAGTCATATTCCTCTTACAGACATGTTGAGCAGTTAGAAGATCATTGGGCTAATGCTATAGATGATGATGATATCAGGATGCAAAAGTGTTCAAGGCTGAAATGGGATTTAGTGAGGAATACTAAGATATTGAGGATTCTTGGTCAGTTGAATGGTGATAGAACTCTTTTAGGTGACAAGTACAATAAGATCTAGAACCTGCCTTATGATATCAACTGGGCTGATAGAGAAAGGATTCATGATGAAGGATTGATAGAGCCTATCATTGATAGCACTGAAGAGCAAATAAAGGAGCAAGTACAAGTGTTGCTTGATGAGGGTAAGAAACTCACTTATACTAAAATGGGAGAAGTTGATCATCAGGAACAGCATAGTGCACCTGGTAGAAGTTCACATAACAAGGACAATGAAAGAGATTCAAGTCAAGCAAAGAAAAGAAAACAACTTGAATATACACAAGGAGAATCCAGTAAGAAGAAGAAAAGGATAAGTATTGAAACTGCTTCTTCCAAACAGCCAGGTGATACTCTACTAAATCAAGACATAGTGGTACATGTTGAGAATGTAGTTCCAGAAACTCCAGTTCAAGAAGTGCCTTCGAGTCCGCATGATACTGAGATCATAGATGAAGTGAACACTGAAGACAAGGGTGAACCTGAAGAGGAATCATTGCCTGCACAATGAAAGAAATTGTAACATGTACAAGATCTTTCATCACTGCTGAAGTGGATACAAGAAAGAATCAGGTAAAATTATGAAGTTGAGAAATGTCCTCCTTTTCCAGTTGATGAGTTACTTCTGGACATATCTAATGAGAAACCAAAGAAGAAGGCCACTATCCTTTCAAAGATCACTACAGATGAAACATGTATAAGGAAAGTTCATGTAGTAGTTTCAAGGCTTGAGAAGAATGTAGAAGATATAACACCTGATGATTATGACATCGATACAATTGATTTGGGTCCATTGACTGGAATGCAAGTAGAAGAAGAACTCTAGGATTCAATTGACAATGCTCGAGCTATCATAAGGCTAGAAACAGAAGGTAAAATTAAAGCTGAGCAAAGGTGTCAGGCCTTAGAGCAGTATATTCAGCACTTGGTTCACCCTATTCGTCAACAGGACAAGATTTCTACACTTCCATCTCTTCTTCCTCTAGAAAAGATCAAAGGAAGCTACTTATAAACACTTGGAAGATATCATGCAAGTGTGTGATAAGATTGCTAATCTCAAAGAAAGGGTACTTACATTGATGACAGTTTGTGTTGAATTTAAGCCTATTAAGGAACAATACCTATCACACTTAAAGAGCTTGATGGAGACTTCAATTGATGAATTGATTCATGTTGAAGTGATTGAAGAAAATAAGACATATGAGTTCTCTTCTTGGTATTATGGGTTTCACATCAAAGGACAGTTGCTAGATAAGATAGAAATAGATATGTCAAGAGTAAGAAGTGTACTTCAAAGGATTCAAGATGAAATACATGCCTCCTTAATGAAGATATGTAATCCATTTGGAGAGATGACTCTTGATAACATGAAAGAACAAGTTCAAGCTTTCTACTTCCAAGAAGATGATGTTTCTGATGAGAGGCTTGATAGTATTTTTTCACTTACTGTCCACCTTGGCGCCAACAAAGCAAGGGTGACTAATTGGGAGAAGACACTTGGCCTTTATTCAGATGATGTACTTGAAGCTGAAGGAACTATTCAGAATGCACCAAGTGTACCTTTAGATGATGTCAAGCAGATAGTGTCCAGATTCATTGAATGTCAAGCTTCTAGTGATGAATACTCACATGGAGACTCCTCATAGGTTGATGATGTATCATCCTTATCTTATTGGGAAGGCGTGCCTTCATTGCCTCCTTCATGTACTAAAGATAGCCTCTTTCATTTAATAAAATAGGAGTTTGTTATAACTACTTGTGATGTGGCATGATCTGGTCCGCTCGCTTGACCGATTGATCTTGACCCTTCTTTCATTTTGAGGTCTATAAAAGGGCTCTTGTTGCTCTCATTTGTACGGTTGAAGACTCTAGAATTGTTGCAAGAGCTCTCTGAGATAATATAAGACTCATTGTTTTGGTGATTCTATATATGTTTCTAAGTGTTGCATGGTTTGGATTTCTTCAAGTGAATATTAAATTAGATTAAGTTTTCTTTAAGTTTATGTTAGTTGGTGGAAGGCTTCATTATTGTTTATGGTGAGATCTATAAGTTTACATCATTTGTAACTTACGGCTTGCAAATTGTAGTTGGTTTGAACAAATTGATCTTAAATTTGATCCCTATGTTTGTTGAATCTTCATGAGCATAAGTGATTTAAATATCTTGTACAACCCTAGAAGATAGCATCGATCTTGTGTAGTTGTCTAGTTTGGTGAAGCAAGATTTGGTTTGATTTCACCTAAGCAGTAATTATCCTTGCATCTAGTATTAGATTAGTTCACTACACCTTTCATCTTTTGTTCTTTTTATCCATTTGGTTAGGATTTGGATCAAGAACATCATTGCAACATCATACGTCATAAGCTGTAGTCCTTAGATATTTCAGTGTTTATCTTTTCCTCCATCAAATCAACAACTCGTTGAATAATTGCATAAGTCCCTTTGTGTTTACTAGCATAATCATACTCAGTCACTGAGCTATCTCTTACAAAATCATAAGAAAGGAACCTTGGAGTTATCTTGTTTGATCACTTCGTTCAACATTCGAGAGGCTTTGCTCAAGAGAGAGTCAGATACTCTGTATTTCACTCTATTGTTAACTTGTCTAAAAACAAACATCAACAGATGGCTTATTTCTTTGCAGGTCTAGTGATTTGTAGCACTTGAGAATTGTATCATTTTACATCCTCATTACATATAGTGTTTGAAATAGGACATTTATCGAGATTTGTTTAAATCCAGATTTATTGTTGTTGATCTTACAATGCCAAACTTGTCGTGTCCTCATTCGGTTGATTTGTTGCTGCCAAACCTCAATGAACTTTGATAACTGGTTACTCGTGTTAAACTCAAATGTTAGCTGCAGCATCGAATCACTAGGATCTAAATTAATTGACATTCATTCAAACTCTAATTTGCTTTTAATCTATAAAAGTGATTGTGGCTGCTAAGAGTTATTTGTATAACATTAATTTTATTACCTTCAAAGGCAAGCCTGATGGGTAAGTTATGGAGTGGTGGTTAAATTATTCATAGCAAGTAAATATCAGTATTTGGTTTGGATGTTAGTGTTAATATTTATTTTGACTATTGTGTGCTTTAAATGGCATTTTGTCTAACACTTGTCGCGCATCTGTAATTCTGCCATTTTGGGTATATCCTGTGATCATAATCATTGAAGAGATCTCGTTTCTTTCAAGTATTTTGTAAACCATAAGGTGAGAATCCAGCATTCTTTGATTCTATGATTAGTGCATTCCATGAAACAACAAACCCTAACCATCGTTGCTTCTTGCCTGATAGGCTTTTATAGTTGAATATTATAGTGTTTGAAACATTGTCTATGCACTGAAAGTTGTCTTACACTCTAGAGGAAGAGATTCCTATAATAATTCAGATTTTCTGAGTGGCAGCCACTTAGGATAAAATTTTTCAAACTTGTTGGCTATCAGAATTCATGCCAGAATATTTTCTAAACTCGTTGGCCATTCCTATCCACTAGTTGTCTTATCTGTGTTCCTCCTATCGGTGTATTCATTGAGCCTTCTATACGTGCAGGCATTAGTTGTACACATTTTTGAGCATATAAATCTTTCTAAATGCGTCCATTCTCCCTATTGGCGTGTTCCTTGAATCTCAACAAGTTCTGGTAAAACTCGTTGGCTGTTCCTTTCATCGTCTTTGGTGGAAAATTTCTGAACTCTGTCATTCTTATCGGCATATTCGTTGAACACCCCATGGATGCACATACTAGTTAATTTCACCCCTGCCAATTTCATTTGATTGAAAATCTCTAAATTCTCTGAACTTGTTGGTTCTTCCTATCGGCATATTCCTTGAATTTGATATGAGTGCAAGTGCGAATCATAGATATTAAACGCAAATTTATCGTTGTATTTCAAGATTACCTGATGATATTTACAACATACTATCGTTGTATTAATACTTTGCTGTACTATCAATTGTATTATTCGTTATAGGCAAGGCATGATACTTTTGGCATGAAGACTTGGATCGTGGGTTCAATAGGGTGCATTTCAATGTTCAATATCTGCTATTAGGGTACATTCATTGATTGCAGGATATTGTGGCATTCTTCTTTGACTCCTAACTGTTAAATGGTGAAATTCTTGATCTTTAGATTCATTTTAAACCATGGCAATCTAAACATTAATCGTTGGGGAATAAGGTCTACTTTGTAATAAGACATAGTAGTTGATTGCTAATATTCACTGTTTCTGGCTTTTTTTAATCTGCAGGATCATCTTAAGAATTTGGTGCAGAATATTGTTCTTTCATCCAATGAACAATGTACATCTTGCCAAGGCATTCATAGAAATGATATTCTGAAGCTAGAGCTGCTACCCTAATTCACCATAACTGCTAGACAAGAACTTGAGCATGCGTTGGAAAGGTAATTCACCAAACTACATTGTGGAGCAAGACATATTGTCAAAAACATGTTAGGTTTTATAGGATCATTCATCTTGTCTAACATTTTCTCGTAGGTTTACACCTGTCAAAGACTATTTTACAAACTACTAATTAGTGTGTTGAAGGTTCGATTGTCAGAGAATCTAATCTTGAAACATTGTGTCTTCTTTTTATAGATTAGATCACATTTGGATTTGTTGGTCTAAAAATAAACTCAAGTGTTTGTCTCATCATAAGCAAGGGTTAAAATTAACAAGTGTTTGCCATGTCTTGTGGTTTACATTTTTGTTATTGAATGCATATGCTCTTCTCTCGTGTCACTCGATGATCTTGAGAATCAAAAGCATTCCTTTGACATTTTGTAAGTGTGAGGCAAAGGTGTTGTGTATGCTCTCTCCTTGAACTTCGTATGATCCGGGAGATAAAAAACAACATACTTCCTTGATTATGTATACATTTAGAGGACTTGTCACCTCGCTTCGAGCAGTGGGAAGGACCCAGGAAGTAACAAGTTAAAGCCAAGCTCTTTCGAACCATTATATAAAAAATGTGTTTGCAACAAAAGTCATAAGCAACAGGTGTGGATGTGTCATATCGACGAATGTCTCCCTTAGTATCCTTGTGGTGTGTAAAAACCTATAGAGCATAACCTCTACAGTTTGGGAGGCCTCTTAACCAGAGCAAATCACCGCATGTATGGCCACCTTGAATGAAAGCCCTTACTAAGAACTAATTGTTTAGTGGCCAAAATCCTTTTTATTTGCTAGTGCAGGAATGGTTGTTCTGAAGCCACCCCATGTCTTTACTATTTAAGTGTAGAGGCATAAATTCCTCTTTGGGGGAGTGAGACTTGGTGTGCTCGAGAAGTGTGTGCCATATAAGGGGGAGCTAATGCCACCAAGTCTCTAGTTGTCCACCTTGTTTAAGTGGCTGGAGAAATCCATGTGGGGATCTAGCACGTAGTATTTCTTCCTATCCTAGGTTGTGCAAAGTGTTTGTTATTTCACATCAAGATCAAACTCAAAATCATTCTATCTTCTTATGTTTTGTGTAAGTGTTTGAAACAAATCCCAATCAAACATCACATCTAGAACCTATAACATTTCAACCCTATTCAAAAAGTCAAACAACTGTAAAGCTATCCCTCTACAACAGTCCATTGTTCCTAAACAGAGAAGTGAAAACACAATCATATCTAGTCTTTTGTGCATCACATCATTATTCTTTTCTGATCTTCTTGAGTCATTCCATATCCATAAACATCTCATTCAGTCATACACACTTGCATATCCATCACCATTCAAACAAAATCCTTAGTCACACTTACATATCGATCACCATTCAAACAAAATCCTTAGTCACACTTGCATATCAATCACCCTTCAAACAAAATTCTTAGTTTGCATCTATGTTTCTCTCTTTGGTCTTCAATCAAAACATTTGGCTATCATATTGCTTTTACCATGAGGTCTACCATACTTGAGTTGGGAAACATATCAGTATCTTGGGATAGGGTAACTTGCTTGGAGTTTATCATCTCCTACTTTAGCATACCCTCTCTTGATCATTATCCTTGTGTCTATCCATCATAGCACAAGTAATCATTGCCTACATAATTATTTTCAGACCTAGAGTTACCTTGATCTATTTCAAAGTTGAAGTTTAGTTAGTGGCATCTTACTCATATTCTGATCCTTGAACCAAATCCAATCCTCATTCATCAAAATGGTTGTACAATTGTCAACAAATCTATGTCAAATCCAAAACACAAAATCACAATTTGAGTGGCCTAAAATTTGCTCATGATGATGATGAGAATTTTGTAGATCTTGATGTGTATTTTGATACTCATGAACCATATATCTCCCCATATTCTCTTCCACCAACATCCCCGTCAACTTCATATGAACCTTCATCCCATAATGAACCCCTTTATATAGAAGTTATGATCAAAAGGTGTTTAGCCAAAAGGGTCCTAATAGATTGTGTACTCTAAGGTGTTTTAAACAAATGGAATAATTGGGATACTCCACCACAAATATTGAAAAATGCCATTCCATCACTACTAAAACTTATGATGAAATTGAAAGGAGAACTGAAGGTACTATTCAATTACCCATCCAATTAGGTCTAGCCCTAGTGGAAATCACTTGTCAAGTCCTAGACCTCAACCTCCCATATAATATCCTCCTAGGATGATCATGGATTCAATTCATGAGGGTTGTTCCTTCCACCTATAATAGATGCATCAAATTTCCATTTAATGACAAAGAGGTTACTATTTATGCCGATCCAAATCCTTTTGAATATTGTCCAATCGAATGCCTACCCCAAACTTGTTCAACAATAACTTTACCTCAAACCTCACAAGTTCAAATTCCTACCCATGCGTCATATTCGCACACACCAAATCCCCTCACCTCATATCTTCAACAACAAATCCAACAAAAACAAGCCCTCATTCAACAACAACAAATCTTAGCCAAAAAACTACAACCTTCATTTAACACATCACCAACCATACCTTTATCCATGAAACAACAATAATTTCCATCTAATCTTGATCCTAATCCATTGGCCCCCCAACCTTCTAATTCAACAATCCCTTCCTTAGCTTCACCACCATCATCCATACAACATCAACAAATTCAACCTAAATTCTATGAGTCACCCCCACCATCATGCCAACCTAGTCCCTCCACATCAACCAATCTCATGATCATTCCTCAATATCCATCTCAAAATCGTCCACAACATGAACATGCTAGTACTAGTCAGTCCTCGCACCAAGATCAAGAATCCTTAAGCCATGTTGATGCTACCTTTGACAAGGGAGATACCACCTCAAGTTTGGAATTATACATCAATCCATCTACTAGTCCTCCTCATCCATCCATCCCTATGGAACCTCTATCATATAATCCTTCCAACCTTCCAAATCCTAATCCATTAAGCCAATCCCAAACACCCTTAAAGTCTAAACAATCAAATCTTCCACCTAAGTCCAATCCTATTATCCATCCATCTAAGCCCAATATTCTTGATCCTATCATAGCCAATCCTATCATCCCTTCACCTAATCCAAATCCCAACCCTATTATATTTAATCATCTTATCCATCCACCCAATCCTAATCCCACTCTTATCACACCTAATCCCGCACCTTCCACCCTCATTATCCATCCATTATATTGTGCATTCACCCATGTACTAGTGAAGGATGTGATCCATTGGATACTAGAAAGGAATCAACTACCACCCTCATGCCATCAAATCCCTATCCTTGAAACTATCCAAGAACCTTCAAATGTTTGAAGATCCACCTACCATAAGCCCATTCATTCCCCACCATACATTGAACCTATCCAAGAAACCTCCATTCCTATCCAAACTCAAGATTTATGTCAAGAGTCAACTATAAAGCATGATCAACCTTGCTCCTTACCAAATCAAGATCAAAACCCTTCCATTCAACTTATCCATAACTTATATATTTTCGATGATCAAGATATTATCTATGATCAAGAGCTTGTCTCTCCTTCCACTTATGGTTCCAATACTATCTATGATCAAGAAACCTCCACCAGTCCTATCCATCATCCCACAACATCCATTTTCCTTGATGATACGGTTGGTCCCCACAAGAACATAGATGATCAAACAAATACATTGGATCTTAATAAGAATAATGATAATCAAGATCTTATTATTCCTTCACCATCTTGTATGGATTCCCTTTCAAATCAACCATCACATCCTATTGGTCTTACTACCTTCCTTCATTAATGTTCTTCCCTAGGAGAACAACCACCTCTATCTACCACTTCACCTTCTCCATCAAATAGTGAACTCAAATCTAGTTCCCAAAACACTCCTAGTCCCATTGTTCACTACATACTCCAAAACTTGAACTACCAAGGTATTTTGGATGCCATCCATGTCAATGTCTCTCCACGCTCATATGGCCTTGGATATATGCCCCAAGGTAAACAATCTCAAGATGTTTGTACTTCTTCTATACCTCCTAAATCCACCACTTTCCATCACAAATCCTATCACACTTCTAAAACATATGTTGCCATCCCACCTCCGTTATCATACAAGTGTCAAAAGTATGTGTCCATACACCTCCCACCATCCACTTTACCTACACTTCTTCCAAATCCTAACACCCCTCCATCCACTTTACCTCCACTCCTTCTAACTCCCAATACTCCCATCCTCAAATCCCCTTATCACTTTAGTCACAAATCCATCCATACATCCCGTTCCTATAAATACCCTACAATTCCTAATCAAGATCAACAAATGCACACATCGAATAAACATGAAGCTGTCACAAACACCCCCATGGGATTCAAAAATAAAAATTTGGATGCCTCCACCCATAAAGCAAAAAATCGTAATGATCCTCATGCCATAAGGAACCAAAGCAAAGAATCAAAGAAAAATGAAAACTCAAAAAGGCTACCCAAGTTCACATCTCAAAAGGACAATTTTAAAACCAAAATGGTTTGGGTGCCCAAGAAAAAAGCACAAAATTCAAATGGAGTATCCATGGTGCAGGAGCACCTGGTTGAGTTCATGCCTCCATGAGGCAACTTTGGCTTTTTTATTTAAGTTTGATGTTTTGTTCTTGTAATAAGGTCTTTAGACCATTTTGAGCTTGTTTGAGTCTATTTTAAGTCCTAGGAGTTCATTTTTGAATCATATTGCAAATATTGTAAAAGTTGTCATGTTGTAAAATGGAAAAATGCAACAAAAGGAAGATGAAGAGTAAAGTCGGTTGGGATTAAAAGAAGTTGGTTTGTAACTGTTGAAATTGGTTGGGAAAGGTTAAAAAAGACCTAATTCCATCATTTTTTTGGAGGTGGATTAAAGGTTGGAGGAGTTGATTTGAAGATTGGAAGTTGTATTTTGGCATTCAAACAATAAAATACTCTATTTTTTCTACATTTTCCTAGTGTTTACTATTGTTATAGTGAGTTGTATAGCCCTATATAGCCTACACATCATATGAAACTCATTAGTATAGATGTGTGGATGAATCTTCTATCATCTAGCTTTGGTTGCATCTGTTTTCATTGAGTTTGAAGGATTTTAGAAGCAAATTACTAAAAATAGCCAGGAAAACCTAGGTAAGCATAGGGTTTTGTAGTTTGGTGATAAAATCATAGTTCCAATTGATAAAATTGATATATTCAGAACTTATTTGATGTGGAGAAAACATTGAAGAGAAGTTTTGTGATCTGGGCTTGGAATTTTATATAGTTGCTTTGGAAAACAAGGCTAATTGGGCCTATTAGGACTGTAACAATCAATTTTTGAGGACTTTGTTTCAAAGTAACCACATCTACAAACTTGATATGTTGAAGAGGACCATAATGGGTATCTGAAATGGTGATGTTTTTTTTGGGTTTGAAGCATTATCTGAAAATTATTCTTGAAAACCCTAGTTTGTTGTCCTAATTAGGCCTTTATCAAAACGGGACGGTCAATTTTAACTCCGTATGTTGGAAAACAACCACCTCTGATTTCCACATATGTTGAATAACATCCAAATGGGTACTCAAAAAAGGTTTCATATTTTGGATATGAGGTCTTCTTCAAAAGTTATGGAGAAAAAATGCCATTTGCTGTACTAGGGAAGTTGAAGAGTTGGTGAGCAAATAAACAAGTTAGTGTTTCAAATTTGCAAAAGTTGTTCATTGGTGGTTGTGTTTGATATCCTTAACTTCCTCTACATCAATTGGTATTAGAGCTAGAAGACCCTAAGAGGGAGTTGTGAGAGAAAGTTTGTTGTAGGTATATCCTCCAACAGTGATGAAGCTGGGTAGAAGGTGTCCAAATTTCTTCCACTGAGAGGAAATGGGTAGAAGAGGTCTTGGAGAGTGCATCTTTTAGAATCCTATTGGGTAGAGGATAGCAATATGTGTGAAGGTATTGGAATACCAAAAGAATTGATGTGGAGAAAAGAATAGTTCTTGGATGAGTGAGGGTTTACCAAATAAGAAACAAGAGAGAAAAAGAGAGGAAAGAGAGAGAAGGAAGAACAATGAGAAGGGAAAAGAAATAGATGTTGAACAAGAAATAAGAGAGTTAAGGTAGGCTTTGGAGCTAATGAAAGTTATCCAAGAAAAGATGCAAGAGAGGATGGAGCTTGAGATACAACAGTGCATTGAGAAGGTAGAACAAGCAGGTGGTTGACGCTTTCCAATAAGAAAGAGGCTCAAATGGCCTATCAAATAGATTATTTTGAAGGGGAGAAGGCAAGAGGATATAATATAACCTTTGTTGATGGAGGGAGATAATGAACAAATCAAGCAAGTTAAGGTGATGATAGTTGGTAGGGAAGAGTTCATCAAAGTAGAAGAAGAAAAGCACATTGAGGTTGTAGTCATTTCAGAACTTGAAGGTAACAAGACAACAAATCTGCAGAATGATCTGATTTTGGAGGAAAATGACATTGAGTTGGTGTCAAGATTTGATTTATTGTAGGTCAAGGATGAATTGATTTTGGAGATTCAAGGTTGGCTTCAAAGGTATGTTGGTATGGTGATGGAAGGGATGTTTACTTCATTATTTTTAGAGGAGGACAGTGGTCATTCAATTTTTGTCATATCAGAGGTTAGTGAACCTGATAAAGCAGCAGCCATAGGCATAGAGCATCAAATGGGAGAGGTGAAAAATAGAGGTGAAGAGATCACAGTTACACTACAAATGAAAAAGAATAAGGAAGGAATACACAAATTTCTTGGTGAGATTGCAAGGAGGGATAGACCTAAGTTCAAGATGAAGTAGACTATGGAAGGAGAAAAAGGTGCTATGGCAGAGTATGTAGTCCATCAAGACAAAAAGGATCAATTGTACAAGGTAGAAAGATAGATGGGAAAAAAGTTTGCATTGACAAGATGAAACACCTTTGCCAAGTGTTCAAGAAACCCAAGATGAAAATGAAGACAACATGGAATTGTTCCAAGGAAGACAAAGTGCAGAGGCTAGAAGGCATTAAACAAAAGAGTTCAAAGGTGGATCCATGTTATTACATTCAATTCAAGAGGGGCTTGAATTTTTCTTTCTATGAGAGTATGGTGTAGGAGCACTTGGTTGAGTTCATGCCTCCATGAGGCAACTTTGGATTTTTGATTTAAGTTGGATGTTTTGTTCTTGTAATAAGGTCTTTAGACCATTTTGAACTTGTTTGAGTCTAGTTTAAGTCTTAAGAGTTCATTTTGGAATCATATTGCAAATATTGTAAAAGTTGTCATGTTGTAAAATGCAAAAATGCAACAAAAGGAAGATGAAGGCTCAAAGTTGGTTAGGATTAAAAGAAGTTGGTTTGTAACTATTGGAACTAGTTGGGAAAGGTTAAAAAGATTGAAGGTTGGAGGAGTTGATTTGAAGATTGGAAGTTGTATATTGGTGTTCAAACAATAAAATACTCTATTTTTCTGCATTTTCCTAGTGTTTATTGCTGTTACAGTGAGTTGTACGGCCTTGTACGGCCTACACATGATCTAAAACTCATTAGTACAGATGTGTAGATGAATCTTCTATCATTTGGCTTTGGTTGCATCTGTTTTCATTGAGTTTGAAGGATTTTAGAAGCAAATTACTAAAAACAACAAGGAAAACCTAGGTAAGCATAAGGTTTTGTAATATGGTGATAAAATGATAGTTCTAATTGATAAAATTGATATATTAAGACCTTATGTGATGTGGAGAAAATGTTGAAGAGAAGTTATGTGATCTAGGCTTGGAATTTTATATAGTTGCTTTGGAAAATAAGGCTAATTGGGCCTATTAGGACTGTAACAGTTAATTTTTGAGGACTTTGTTTCAAAGTAATCCTATCTAAAAACTTGATATGTTGAAGAGGACAATAATGGGTATTTAAAATGATGATTTGTTTCTAGTTTTGAAGCATTATCTGAAAATTATGCTTGAAAAACCTATTTTGTTGTCCTGATTAGGCTTTTATCAAAATGAGATAGTCAATTTTAAGGCCCTATGTTGCAAAACAACCACCTCTAATTTCCATATATGTTACATAGCTTCCAAATGGGTACTCAAAAAAGGTTTCATATTTTGGATATGAGGTCTTCTTCAAAAGTTATGGAGAAAAAACTCCATTTGTTGTACTACTAGGGAAGTTGAAGAGTTGGTGAGCAAATAAACAAGTTAGGGTTTCAAATTTGCAAAGGTTGTTTATTGGTGGTTGTGTTTGATATCCTCAAGTTCCTCTACATCAATTCACAATCCTGAGATCCCAAACATCCCACTCCCCATCACAAAATCTTAAAATTCATAAGTCCATTCGGGTCCCTAAAGACCTAAATAGACAATCCCCTCAGATAACATCTCCATTACTCCCAAGCCCCTCTTTCAATAAAAAGGCTTCAAAATCCAATTCAGTGTGTACAACTGTTGGTCTTGGTTCCCTTCCATTCCACAACATTCCCACATACCTCCATCTCCCCATCTTCTATCTACCATCCTACTTATTTCTTCCATAATATCCTTATGGTCCATGCTTGTACATAAGTCCTTCTATCTATCTCTTTATCTCCATACACAATCCATTATCCTTCCATCCTAATCCCCATCATAATCCACTATCCACTTAATCCCTCTCTTTCTCATGCAGTCTTCTACCAACATCTATGAGCATAATGACATTTGACATAGTCTATGTGAGTGACTTCTATCCATCATGGGACATTACCACCTTGCTATGAAAACAAAATCTTGAGCTACCTATTCCATCCAACAACTCCCTACCAAAAGTCAAAAAAAAAAAAATCAAAATAGTAAAGAGAAATCATTCTTCCAAAGGTGAAAACCATTTTTATGGTGCCTTGGATAAGTACCATGATGAAAACCTGGCAAACATACATCATGCGTAAGTGATTATCTATGTGTCTTACATGTGGGGGCATGTTGTCGCAATCTATACCATCTTATCCCTCCCATCTCATATCCTAACCTATCATTTTCCATCCTATCTTGCCATCCTTATCCATCATATCTATCATACCTTCTTCATTGCACCATCCATCTTCCCTTCCTCCTTTTGATCTTGATGAGTGTAGGGGCAAACTGTTGAAAAACACTTTTGACACTTCTTGTCATAATCCAAATTCTACCTATCCATTTCTAAGAATATCCTCCATACATCCTAAGTCCATTCATCCCTTCCAAGCATTATCCCTATCATGCATCCTAATTAGAATCACCTCGTTAAATCCTAAGGCATAATATCTAGAGTGGGGGCAAGTTATTCCTATGTGACGTAGTCCTTGAAAATCACATCCTAAACTCCCTCTCACCATTTATCATATATCTCCCATCCATTATCCATCTATAGCCAATCCTTGTATCCATCCATACTCCTACCTTTATCTTATTGTCCATCCTTTTTATACACCCATCCAATCCTGTATTTATCCCATTACCAATCTTTTTAATCCTACTTTTATCCTATTGCCCATACTCTTATCCATCCATCTAATCCTACCATTGTCTTGTTGCCAATCCTTTTATCTATCCCATCCATTACTGCTCATCCACATCCTATCATCATCCTTGCCTTTTTGTTTGGTTTTCCCTTGTCATTGGTATCTATCTGAAGGATATCCAAGTAGAATCCAATGCTAAACATCAAAATATTACCAAAAATCTAAAAAAAATTAAAACATTTGAAAATACAAAAAAAAATTAAATATATAAAAAAAGATCATTCCAATCCAATCACTTCTTCCAATCAATTCTCCAATTCATCAAATCAAATCAAACTCACTCAATTCATCAAATCATTTCATTCATTAAATCAATCCATCAAAATCAAATCAAATCAAACCAATCACATCACTTCTTCAAATCAATTCAATAAAAAATCCAAGCAATAAAATCCAAATCATCAACCAAAATCTAATCCAATCACTTCATTCAAATCTAATTCATCAAATCAAACCAATCACATCAATTCTTCAAATCATTTCAATCTTCCAATCAAATCACTTCTTCTAATCAATTCTCCAATCATCAAATCAAACCAATCACGTCAATTCTTCAAATCATTCAACTCAAATCATCAATCAAATCATTTCAATCAAATCACTTCTTCCAATCATCTAATCATTTTATTCATCAAGCCATCATCAATTCAACCAATCAGATCAATCAAATCATTTCAAGCAACAATGATCCAAATGCAAATTAATCCTTAATCCATACCACTCAAGTCAATCAATCTAGCCAAACTATTTAATCACATCCATGATCTAGTTCCTAGCCTTGTTGTGAACCTGATCGATCAATCATCATCATGATCAATGGGATACATCATCCTAGTGTAGTTCTCAGGATATATCTTTCCCATATCAAAAACACAATCCTTGCATTGTTCTCGAGATAAATCAATCCCACATTAGCAATGCTATCAATCATCAATCATCAATCATTATCATCATCAATCAATCCAATTGATCATCAGTTTTTAGCTTGACAAGGGCAATACATTGTTTGTTTTTGAATCATTTGTGCTTGCTTTCTTCTGTGTCATCATTTCATCTTGCATTTGACTCACATCTGTATCATTCTAGCTAATATTCATATCTTGTGTATGTTGGAATAGATTTTTGCATTATCCTTTTCATCTAAGGTCGTATTATACCTTTTGTGCATTATGACTTAAATGCTCTAAGTTTACTTCCTCATACATTGGACAAGGTTGTATTACACTGGGTGCATTTGACACATCGTCACATTGGTGCATAACATCAGGTGCTATATCAAACATTAGGTTGCTCAAAGTTTAATCAGCATAACTCCACCTCCTTCCCTTCATTTTCTTTTTCAAGAGTCTATCCATCTCCTTCATCCTTGCATATCCTCTTGAGGGTGCATTATCTACCAATCCTTCATTTTTATGAGCCCCATGTGAGTCTCGACCTATCCAAAACCTATGTTTTAATCTTCTTTGAAATGACATCGCTTCGCAACATTGTCTCAAAGAGGAGAAAAATGTAGACATGAAAAATTAACTATCATTAAATCTCTAATTATTCCCCTAACCTAAATATTTAATTAATTTTAATTAATTAATTAATCTTAACTTTTGCCATATCTCATAAATAATAAATTAAAACTAATTTATTATTTACCTATAAACTTCTCGTTAATAATAAATTAAATTTAACTACTTTAATTTATTATTAACTTAAACCTAAAAACCTAACCCAAAACCCATTAATATACCTACCTTTTTCCTGTACAACTACCCAAACTATTTTACCCAAATTTTATAAAAACCTACCCTCATTTTTCAATTACCCCCTGGAGTTTTCACATTGGAGTTATGCTATAATCTAGGCAACCACATTCACATTCTGGTGCATTGGTAACATTTCATAGTTTTTGGTATTTAATTTTTAAATCTTTCTATATTTCTTAAAATGTGACATTATTAGGGTTTTTGCTAAAAATTCATATTTTTATGCTACAAAGTTATCCATTCTAGTCAGTCGACCTAGAATGGTAACAAAACTAGAATTTGAGATCAACATACTCAAACATTTTAAAGAATTTTTATAAACTTGACAAAAGATCAACATTTGTGGGAAGATCTTTAGTTTGAGGTGGTTTGTTTATCTTGAGAGGTTTTTATACCTTTTCTACACTATTTCCATCCTCCCATGTATTCTTAATCAATATGTTTAGCATGCACAAGGAGTGTAGTGTTGGGCTCCTTGGAACTAAATGACAATGTTCTCAATTAGGGTTATTTATCTAATGCTAATGTGGTGTAGGATCCTACAATTAAAGTTGTGAAAAAGGTGTTTTTTCTTAATCACTAGGTGGTTTATGAAGCTTGTGAAAATGGATGCAACCCCTTCCATCCTTCAATTGGATACTATTTATTTGTGGTTTGTAAAGAGCAAGGGGATTTGACTCTTATTCTGGTTAAATCCTCTATGATTTCTGTGAATGGTTTGAAGAATCTTTTTACCAAGTTATTATAGATCCTTTGAACGGTGCAAGGCACTTTTTGGGTGATATCCACCTCATAATAGCCACCACTTCAGTTTATTCATATCTCCTTGATGAGTGTGGTAAAGATTTTTTAAAGCATGAGAATATTTCCTTAGTTTAAAATTTGTAGGTAGAAATGTAAATGAGAAAGAGTTTTCTAGATTGATGGAATATTTAGTTAGAAATCAAGATACCCTCTAAAACCTTTCTTTCTAAGGTTTTTATTCTTTATTGTTTCCATTTGGAAGAGGATCAAGGTTTTGTATAGCCTCATGGAACATGGTTTTTCTAAAGATCTAATTTGTTCTTTTGTCCCTAGAAGCCCTTTTTTATTGTGAACAAGTTTCTTTATTGAAGGCCCCTTTTTGGATCCATTTCTATAATCTTTTATTGATTTGTAGATAAGTGATGTTATTCCAATTGTTACTTGAGAAGATTGACAACTTTGATAGATTTGATTCATACATGGAAAGATTCTTGAATAAGTTGGCCAAGTTCTACATTTATGTGGATCTCTCATGCCATGTTCCTTATGCTCTTAACATCTAATCCACCCTTGGTACTAGGTTATAATATGCAGATTACAAGGGATCTCTTTTAGTGCAATCATAGTAGGCATAAAGATTATAATACTTATTTTCTTCTTAGTGGTTGCTTTAGAGGGGCTTCTTGTAGAAATGTGTTTCAAAATAGGGGACATCTAATGATGATTGTTTTTAAAGAATTCATGGGTGCTTCATGTCTTATCAACAAGAGGTGTCCTTTGGAAAGCCTTTTGAGGTACATTTGGACTACATGGAGAATGATACTCCATTTGTGGTTGAAAGGGGAAAGTTGAACCTACAGAAACATGAGGCAGAAGATGATGTGGCTTAATGGGAGGGAATTGCTTACTTTAGGATTTCCCTTCAAAAATAGATGTGTTAAGTATTTGGGTGACATCACCTCCTTGGATACATTGTTGCATGCTAGCACCCCCATGAAAAGGAGGGATCATTTGAAATAAAACTCCTATTGGAGATCAAGAAATTATCGATGAAAGTTCTTAGTGGATGATAGGACTAGGAGGATGCTTACCACCAATGCTTGATTTGGCTCTTTTGAATCATGGACTTCTTTGAATTTAGCCTCTCCATCTCTTTTTAAATCTTTACTTGTTTGGTGTGGTTATTATAGTCTAGGTGTACTAGATGGTTATTTACCATCAAATTGTGGAGGTTTTTAGAGTTCTTCCTAAAGATTCTTAGGTTTTTTAGTTTCTTGTACTCTCATGTTGCTTTTGTTTGGTGACAACCTGATATAGATCTCTCTAATTAATTTTAAAAAACACTAAACATGTATTTTTACAATTCTTTTGTGAATATTCTAAAAATGATTTATATAAAAGACACCACACATTTTATGTAAGTGAAACTAAATAAATAATACATTACAATCTAGCAGGCTTCAAAAAAATTCTATTTTAGAAAAGTAATCATATAACATTTCTTTTTTTTTTTTGGATAAATTAATCTAGGAAAGGCTCTTAGGAGCTTAAAAGGAACCCTGAAGTGCTTAGGTTCAAGTAACTAACCAATTCATTAGACCCATTAAAGACCGAAACTACTATCTCTATCCCAAGGATAGCTCTATGTCCACAATTCTAACCCCCCCCACTTAGTTTATTCACCTTCCCTAGTAATGCCAAAAATCTAGAGCGTGAAAATATATTAATAGTACTATTTTATTACCATATATTAATGTCTGATGCTATCCATACAATCCAAAATACCAATAAAAGGTTCGTAATGTCTATGCTCTTTCTATCTATTATATAAGAGGGAGGGAAAATTACCTTGTCCATCCCTCTAGTGTTTAAGTTTTCTATATCATAATATCCTACATTGGACAGGGGAAATTACACTAAGCCCCACTTATCCCTTGAGTCATTAACATATTTTTTGCATTTCTTTCCAATAACAAGGAAAGGAATAACTTCCATATCATCAATGGATTCTTCACATCAACACACAACAATGTTGAAATTGGCATTAGCAGATAAGTTTACCCTTAGTCCTCTAGCTAGCTCAGTAATGGTTCAATAAACTCTGCAAATGTTATCACTCAAGCCATGCAAATGGCTTAATTGGCAGTCAAAAATGCCTCTACTTGATTTTCTACTCCTGCAATGTCCTTGTCAAGTAAATATGTTTCCACTGCCATTGCTAATTGTAAAGCATATCTTAAAGCTTGTGTTGCATCAAATACATTGCATTTTGCCACCTATTGCTTTGAGTCCAGAAGTAGCTTTCTTAGTTCCTCCCTAGTTCCTACATGTGGTGAACTATCCATCCGATTACCAAATCCCAAATTCAAGTGATCCATAGCCACAAATCTAGTTTGCAAGTCTCCCTTTCTAGATAGTTTGCAAAATATTTGAGCATTTTTTCTTCTCCAGCTATTTTCTTCCTCCTCTTACTACCTAAATTGAGACTTACACCCTTCTCCAACTCTCTCCTCTTTCCTTTACTCTTTCTAGCAATCGAGACCATAATTCCACCATTTTCCTTCAACATCTTGCCCACTTTCTAGAAACACAATATCAAATTAAAATTTTCAAGCATATTCATACAATCCCTATCACCTCTTATAAATGCAATGCTTGCTACTCACATGCTTGTTGTATGTGGTACCAACTTGTTTTAGTAACCTTTGTCCAATAATAATCATAATCTATTATTACTCCTCACCACTTCTCTGACATTTCTCATGTGTCAACATACCTATACAAAATGTGACTTATCCCAGGCCATTATTGGGCTGAATTATATACCATTTGTTTATTTCTTCTAAATGTCACTAAATTAATTTAAAATCACATAAAGTTGTCCAATATATATATGAACACAATACTAAAAGGGATAAAAACATAAAAATTCTAACTAAAATAACAATTTTGAAACAAAGTGGCATAGTGTATGTAGAATTTCACTATTCTATAATGAAATTCAAGTAAAAGACAAATACCATAAATACATGGTTAAATGTTCTTTGTTATCACACATGTTAATTTTTATAACTATTCTTTTTGAAATATAATTATAAAATAAATTTATTACAACTATTTTCATAAATCTCATTGATAAATTATTAATCTTACTAGTTTAAATTTGAAAAAAAAAATCATGAATAAAAAATAAGCATCACAATTAAACCATTACCGTCCAAATATAATTTTAAATAAAATTTTTAACCTTGCCATCTCTATACGCATTTTTACCGTTAATCTTTTAGAGAAAAACAATCTTATAATAATGAAAACCAGATTAATTAATTAGTAAATAATATTGCACAAGACATGAAAAGCTTCCAGCATAATTCCATGCATGACGTGATCCAAGCAAGACACACAAAAAAGCATCCACGAGGGGTGACGGAGGGTCACCGTTTAGACACGGTTAATACGGGTATTTTTTTATTTATGACTTTATACCCCAATACCTTAAAACTACACTTTGGCAATACAGAACATGATGAACTTGAATAGACAAGCTCAAGATTCGGGGCACAGTTTTGCTTGATCTTGATGGCGAAATAAGCCTTCATAATCTCTTATTACGGATGGAAGGAAACAAAAACTTCAAAATCTTATCAACCCACTTGAAGTATTTCTTTCTCCATCCCTCTCTCGCTGCAAGCAATAACATTACAAAGAAAAAACCTGCTACATGTGACAATCCTAGTCCAATCTCAGACCATGGTATTTGCTTTCTATAATCTTCTTTTCTTTCTTGCATATCATTTGTAGAAGGAAGGGAAGGAGCAAATTTTGGCCAAGAACATTTCTTTGGAAGTGGACATCCCTCCAAATATGGATTTCCAGAATATGATGTGTTTTCAAATGTGATCATCTGTCCTCCTTGCGGTATGCTGCCTGAGAGGTTGTTGTTGGACAAATTTAAGCATGCCAATGAAGTCAGTGATTGAAATTCTGCAGGATTTTTTCCAGAATATCTGTTTCTAGAAAGATGCAATGACTCTAGTTGACTCATATCCCCTATACTGGGTGGAATAATTCCACTGAGATTGTTCATTGATAGATTAAGAAACCTCAACCCCTTCAACTTTCCAAAATCAAAAGGAACATGTCCATTCAATTGATTGTTGGAGAGATCTATGCCTGTGAGTGTGGAAAGAATATATGAGTAGTGCAGCTCTAAACCTTTCACAGTCATGTCCAATTCATCGTGAGTCGGAACTTCAAATATATTTATCTCAAAAGGGCCAAGCTCAGAATATGACTTAATGCCGCTGTCTCTTACAAATACATGAAGAGGGTTCAACAAAGCAGATAACATATGGCCGTCTTCACTTGCTATACTCATCGCTTGTAGAGATGCAATGTTATGTGGAATAAAACCTGATATCTTGTTAGATGAAATGTCTAAGATCTGGAGCTGCTTCAGTTGGACAATTTCTGAAGGAATGCTGCCGCTGAAACGATTATCTTTCATCATCAACACTTTAAGAGCTGATAGATTTCCAACTGACCGTGGAATATCCCCAGCAAATTCGTTGTGTCCCATATCTAATACTTGTAAGGTCTTACAATTGCTGATTGAGGGAGGGAAGGCTCCACTTAGCTTATTATTTCTTACAATTAAAGAGGAGGAGCATAGCTCATGAGGTATGCTTCCCTCCAATCTATTATCTCCTAATTTAAGACTTGAATTACCTTATAGTTGGCAAAGCATGGAGGAATGTTTCCATTCAATTTGTTGTTTGACAGATCTAACTTTACAAGGTGAGTTAAATTGCACAAGCTTGGAGGAATAGTGTCAATTAGAGCATTGTCATTAAGCATCAAGAGCTGTATATATGGAGGCCACAGAGATGCCATGTGTCCAGTCAATGCATTCCTAGACACATCCAATACTGCCATGAAATGAACTGATCCATTTGGGATAATAAGGCTGCCATGCAAATGATTTCCTGAGAGGTTTAACAGAAGCAAGTCAGCATTGTTCTCCCACAACCAGGAGGGAATTTCTCCAACAATATTGTCGTCAGCCAGTGTCAATCTCTCTAATGAATATTGAGTGATAAGCCACTCGGGAATTCGACCACCAATACTACATGAGATTAGATGTAAGCCTCCTAGCTGGAACTGGGGAATCCAAGTTGCGCTAATATTCAGTACACAATAATATAGACGCAGAAATTGTAATCCTGCAAGGTTATGAAACAAAGTATCCGAAATGGTAATGTGGGAGAGCCAGATAATCTTAAGAGAGGATGGCAATGCGAGCTGCGAAGAAGTAATGTGCTCATGGAATGAAAACTTATGAGCATACAACTGCTCAAGGGAGGAAAGACCAGTAAACTGAAGGTTCCCGTGGAATTGGTTGTAGCTAAAATCCACGAACTTAAGCAAGGAGAGATTTTGTAGTCAAACAGTCAATAGCATTTTCCTATTTCATTCACAACAAAAAGTGTTAAATATAGGAAAATTTTTCATTGGCCAGAATTTATCATTAAATATTGAAGTTGATGACATTTAAGATCAGCCTCATATTCCACTGAGTTGGTTATAACTTACACCTAAATGGCTAAGATTGGTGGGCTGACAGATCTCAGAGGGAACTATTCCACTCAAGCTATTATTTATTAAATTCAGATAATGAAGATGAGAGAGGTTTCCCAAACAGGAAGGAATAGTACCAGTTAGACCAACGCTCTTCAAGAAGAGGTACTTGAGGAAAGGAAGATTGCACAAACTACAGGATATGACTCCACTCTGCACGCCCTGCTCTGCATGGTTGGTGTAAGCACTCAAATTCACCCGCTCTACATGGTTGTTGAGATTATTGCATGATATGCCTTCCCACATGGAGCAACAGTCACTTCCATTAACCCATGAACTGAGAATACCATCAGAGACGTTCAAGGCTGCTTTGAAGGAAAGAAGGGCTTGCGATTCCTGGGTAGGACAATTGAATAGAGCAATACATGGGTTTGTAAAAAGGATAATAAGAACTGCACCAATAAAGGCAAAGTTAATCGGAGCAACAGCCATTGCTTGAATGAAGTCGCAGAGGACAAAGAATCTGACTTTGAGAGACATATTTATAGGATAACCTCCTCTGGACTTTGACTGCAACATTAGCAGCATAAACTAACCACGAAAAGGAATTTAACATAGATAAGACTTAGATTGATAGAAATTACCTCTATCATTCTACTGTAAAGAGAAAAAAATACTATAGTCAATGCACTCACTGTTATGGACAGTCACAGAAAGAAAAGAATCCTAATAAATATAGGCAGTTGGTACATGGACTAAAAAAACACGTTTATATAGTTAGATAACAAACGGTAAGACTTTCAAAATTTGAATAGTCTGAAATTTAATTACGCCACGATCCTACAGTCACAGAATAGAGTTCAAAGAGTTCAAAGATTCCTTAGATTCTGTGAAGTTTTATCAGATTCTAATCTAAAAATAAAAAATAAAAAATAATTAAAATAAAAAAAAAACCAAAAATAGTCAATAATGGTTGTAACAAGAAAAAGTGTTAACAAGAAAAAGTGTTACATATCTGCATAATTAATATATTTAACATTCACTTATGGTTGTAACAAACAGAGAAGGTGTTACATGTTTGTATAATAAATATATTTAACATTCACTTTGCCAAAATGAGACGCAACGTGCCAAAGGGCGAGAATAACATCGAGTATTTGCTGGACGTAATTTGCTCCACCTTAACAGTCTTTGCACTCGCAGAATACTACTACACCAAAATTACACCTCTATCGCTCACTGCTGACATCCATTCTGTCTGCACAATTAATTCATTTAATATTCATATTTGCTAAGTTAATATTCATATTTGATAACAGAACCTCGTCAAATTTTGGACCACTGACTCAACATACCATTGAAAATAGGCATGTGGATCTGCGATGTGCAGTTGTGGTCCTCAACAGTTTCTCGACTTGACTCACTGCCAGTGAGTGGTCCTCGGTAGCTACGCACACCTGGCAGTGAGTTGAAGCATTTGTGTAGATTTCACCACATAATTGTGTAATCATTTGTACAAATAATAATTTGCTGTATTGCCTGTTAGATAGCTTAATAAAGATCTACTTAAAAAGCATTAGACGTGTAAAACAAGATCTTCGAATTGGGTTTTATAATTTGTATTGATCGCTGACTCAAAATAAAAAAAGGACTACTATGGAAAGGGGATTTGAAATGTATAGTTGCAAAATGTTCAATATGTCTGCATTCCGCTTACAAATATAGGGTATTTAAAATATATGAGATTAGTAATCCATAATATAATTAGTAAAAGCACCAAAGGTGTTATCAAATGGCCGATAGGCATAAATATTTTTAGGCCTATTGTTAAATAGTTTATATTTATATTTTTATGGAAAGTCATTACATATAGTTGTTGGTATATAAGGCTATAAATACGATAAGAAGATCATTTTTTTTTTTGTAAATAAAAATAATGGAATGGTATTAAATGAATAAGCACATGAACTAAATCGTGAATGAACTAAATTCATTCTAAGAAATCAAGACATTAGGTGAACAATGCATCACCTTAATAATGTAGGATAATAGAAAATCCATGTTACTAATTTCCCTCTTGATAGACACACATTTATAGCCATATTGTTAAATGGTGTGTTTTTAATTTTTGTTAAAGTTATTATATTTATAGCCATATTGTTAAATAGTCTTATAGGCCAAGCATTGCACAAAATAACTTTTAAAAAACATATATGTATGAAGTGTGTGTTTGAATAAACTATGTGTGAAGTGATTGATCTAACTTTGTGTGAAGAGTGTGCTTTAACTTTGGTATTCACTTTGTGTGTGTTTGTACTTTGGCATATTTGAACACAAGTGTTTATTTTATGTGTGATTGAACTAAATTTGTGCATGAAGCATGTTTAATATTTGACATATGTTCACTTTCTATGTGTTAATTGTGTGTTTTAACTTTGAAATTCATTTTGTGTGAATTGTGTGTGTGAAATTTAATTTTGGCATTCACTTTGTCTGGTGTGTGTGTTTGCACATTACCTTATTTTATAAATTTGGCACTCAATTTATGAGTGTGTTTGTAATTTGGAATGTTTGAATTTAAGTGTTCATGCATGCTTGTACTAAATTTGTGTGAATAAATTATGTTTGAACATTGGCATATTCACTTTTTGTTTATGTATATTGTGTGTGTGTGTGGGAAAGTTAATTTAGGCATTTACTTTGTTGTGTGTGTGTTTAAAAATTAATTTTGGTATTCATTTTGTGTGGTATGTGTGTTTGAACCAACTTTGGCATTTGTTGTGTATGTGTGTGACCTTGAAAGAAATTTGACATTTAATTTTCTTTGTTTATGAATGAACTTAAGCCATCATATTTTGTGGAGTGAATGAACTTCAACTATCACATTTTGTGGAGTGTATGAAAAAATTTTGATGTTCATTTTGTGTAGAATGCAATTGAAAGATTTGACATTCTTTTTTTGTGTGTACAAATGAACCTTGGCTATCATTTTGTGTAGAATCTATGAATGGACTTTGATGTTCACTTTATGTGGAATGTGCTTGAAAAAACTAACATTATTTCTTTGTGTGTGTGTCTGAACGAATGAACTTTGACTATCATTTTGTGTAAGGTATGAATAAGCTTTGATTTTCACTTCGTGTGAAATGTGTCCACAAACAAACTTCAATGGTGTTCATTGTGAGTCTTTGTGTGTGTGTGTGTGTGAATAAACTTCAACATTCATTGTGTGGATGTTTGAAAGTTAACTTTGGCATTCACTTCATGTGAAATGTGTGTGTGTTTGAAAGTTAATTTTGTCATTCATTTTGTGTGAAGTGTGTGCCTATGTATTTTGAATGGAATTCACATTCACTTTGTGTGTACATGCATGTGTGTGTGAATGAGCTTTCACACTCACTCTATGTGTACAAAAATACTAATGTTCACTTTGTATCAAGCATATGCATGTGTGAATGAACTATGGGTTTCATTGTGTGTGGGTGGGTATGTTTGAAGTTTAGCTTTGGTGTTCACTATGTACATGCACATGTTTATGTGAATGAACTTTGGGATTCACTTTATGTGTATAAAATGTGTATGAACTAAATTTCACATTCACTTTGTGTGTGTGAGTGAACTAACTTTGACATTCACTTGGACTTGAGTCATTTATTGTTTGTGTATTGGCATCCAATTTGCTTATGTGAAGCATATGTTTGAACTTTGTCATCTCTTTAATTTGTTTGAGTTAATTGTGGATTCATTTTTTGTGTGTGAAACATGAGTAAACTACCTTTGTCATTCACTTATTTGATCTATTTACTATTTATGTGTTTAGGTAAGTTTCAACTTTTTCATTCACTTAGTGTGAATTGAAAATTAGCATGTTGAATTATGTTTACTTTTGTGTGTGTTTAAACTTTAGCATTCACTTTTTTTTGTGTGCGAGTGTTTCAACTATCTTTGGTATTTACTTGACACTCATCATGGGTGTGAGGACAAGGAGTGAGAAAATTTTGAAACCTACTCAAGGTAAGAGTGAGATCGGTCTAGATGAAGGCCAAGAGGATGATGGATTGGATGAAGGAGATATGATGGGGATGAAAATTATTTGGAGCTCAAACCACCATAAGAATTTGCCTTTATTTTTGTTGTGTAGTTTTTTAGATTCATGCTCTAAGATGCTACTCTATGTTGCAGTGTTGCTATTGTTTCATCGTGGATCAACTTCGTGTTTAGTGACATTTTGGTGTATGCAATAGGGTTCCAGGATCCCATCAAAACCTTTTAGCCCTTTTAATTAAAAACTTTGGCATTCACTTTGTATAAAGAATGTTTCAATTTTACCTTTTACTTATATGATTTTCAACAAACTATGTGTGAAATTATTGAACTAACTTTGTGTGAAGAGTGTGTTTTTAACATTGGTATTCAATTTCTATGTATGAACTTTCACATTCACTTTCTGTGAAGAGTGTACTAACATTGACATTCACTTTATATGCCTATTTGAACTTTATCATTTACTTTGTAAATGTATGAACTGTGTAGTTGACCAAACTATGTGTGAAGTGATTTCAAACTTTGTTTGAAGAGTATTTTTTAACTTTGGTATTCACTTTGTGTGTGTTTGTACTTTGGCATATTTGAACTCGATTGTTTATGTTGTATGTGTGTGAGGTTCAATATAGAAGAATCACCATCCAATAAAACATATAACATTGTGTTAAGACACTATGGAATTGATATTATATAACAAGTTATCTGAACATGTGAGGAGACAATGGTAAGCTTTTTCCTTGTTGATATCTTTGTTAAAAATAAAATTTGAAGCTAGAGGTCAAAATTCACCCCATGAAAAAAAAGTGCTCAACCTTTCCTCAATTGTTTGACAGGATCAATAATACCAAATAAATAATGATTATTCTTTTTCATTGTATGGCTATAAAAATTATGTGTTTACGAGAAAAGTAGAAATGCACTCCATCAAATTTAAGAAAGAATGGGAAATGCAACCATTCCTTCCACATGTTGGCATCTAGAAGAAGGGTTGGTCATCCCTTCTACAAGCTTACATTTTTGGAAGGTCAAAAACTAGATTTTTAGAATGGTTAGCTAACCCTTCTCCATGTGACTTAAAACTCAATGAAGTGGTTGAAGTTCTCTTAACATGAAAAATTAGAAATGTGAGATCATGTGGAAGTGGATGGAGGTGGTGTTATACCCCTGCTCTTAATGTCTAAACAATTGAAATGCAATCTCCAATAAGTAGTTCAAGAATCACCAATTCTAAGCACTCATATTTTTACAAAAAAGTGACCTTCAAGTAGAGCTGTAATTAAAGGTTCACAACCATTCATTTCCCCATTTCATGAAAATCCATTAGGGGACTAAGTTGAAGGTAGCTGGAGAAATGGATGACCTTTCTTTTAGTTAAAGGATAGAAATTACATTTCCTTAAAACAAGAAGTGATATTTTTTTACTCGTTATTTCAAGATGAGTGGAGAAAAACCAACCCTTTTCTCCCTACAAATATGATAGTCAGCTATGATTGGACAAGGAACAATTGACACTCCTCCCTCTAACATAAAATATGGCTTTCCCTACAGCGAATGAGATTGTTTTAAAAGAGTATGTTTTGCTTTCCAAGCATACCATGTGTTGATGATTATATAGGCATGTGTCAAGCTTTTGACAATTAGCTTAATTTATTTACCTGTAATTATGTGGCTTAAGATTTATCCAACACTAAAAATCTTATAAAGACTTCATGTAAGGAAAAGAGTCAAGTGTAGCTTGTAAGAAAATTGCCAAAATGCCCAAAAACTATACAATTTTGTTGTGATTTGAGTTTGAGAACATGTATAAGTGTGTTGTGTTTTATGTATTCATGTAAGATGATGATGTATAAGACTGATAAATTAATTAAGAGTGACATACTTTCCATTCTTTGTGTTCCTTCAAAAGTTTTGTTGTGCACTATAACACGACTAGGTGACATACTTTCCATTCTACTCTTGATCGTGCCATAATGTAGCTTGAAAAAGGAAGATATTGCCTGGCAAGTTTAGAATTACAATCTTATTCATCTTGCCACAAATATAATTGAGAAATTACCCTTATGACATAGCTTGTTGGTTGGACTACTTTCAATTTAAATGACCAAATTTTAGTTTCTTGAGGAATGGCCACCTCAAAGTAAAGTTTGAACAGAAGCAAGGATCGTGAAACTTTGTCATAGGGTTGATGCATGCAACTAATGATTGAGAAGTAACAAGGGTAACCAAATAATCTATTGGTCCATGGAATAATTATCTTTAAATATCAACATGATTTTGCATTAGTTACGATCACTAAAGTGTAAGATTAGTTTTGGAAACAAACAAAAGTGAAAAGAAACTTGACAATCCATGGCATACAGATCAATATTAGAAGCATATGGTGCACAATCCTTAACTACATGCTTTAGGAAAATATTACAACAACTGTACATGGACTTGACATTGACAAGGCCACACCCAAAGAAACAAAACACAACCATATACAAGAATATTCCATATTCACAAAGAAACCAAAAATTCATTACAAAATATTGTACATCTATTTTAAAAAACCCATATACAACAACCTGGAATCCATTGTCCACCAGAAAAGAATAATACAAAATTGAGATGTCACTCCATTTGATTATCTCTCCCTCCCTCTCTCTCTCTCTCACACACACACACACACAAATAGCTATCTTATTTAGGTAGCTTGTTTAATTCTGTTCAAAAAAGCAAGCACTGCACATGTAGGATTTGTTGGCAAGAGACACTATATGGATTCATGGTTGTTGTCATTGATGGCAACAAAGGTCATCCCACATATCCGCAAGTCATGATGTGTCTCTACCGGAAGTCAGAATAAAGAATGTTGTGGTCCGGTGAACAAGAACAGAGCATGTGGCAAGGTCCGACAGATTGGTCCGGATCTCTCAGAGGAAGTGTCTTGGTGCAGTGCGGATTTGGGGAAGTCAAGAGGACTACCTTGAGTGGTATATTCCAAGGATTTAGCCTCCGGTGATGAACAAGGAAAAAGATATGAATAGTTGAGTACCAGATTCCTGAGAGACAGTGAAAACAGAGGAAGAACTGACTGACAGAGTATCAGACTACTTTCCGGATGTGTTACTATTGATGATAGAGGTTGTGAAGGCATGAATCATGTTTGGCCGACATGATTAATGATATCTACAAGTATATGCTTGATCCGCATTGCTTGGTGAGGAAGGATTCAGCCGACAGAACAAGAGTTTGTAAGAAACTAGACTGTTCCGGATGCCGACTAGAAAGGTGATGAAATTACTTGTGCGGATATATATATAGAGGATGGATTTAGTTGTGAAGGGTGTGATGGTATGAAGATATATGCGAATAAGTTCAGAATAGAGCAGAAGTAGCAAAAAGGATCCGGTATGTGAAAGATAGTAGAATAAAGAACAGAGAAAAGATGAAGTGCAGTAGATCAGTGTACTGAGCCTAACCAGAACTGAACTCCAGCATATGCAGATGCTTCCAATCAGTTCAAGACTGTGATTCTTATCACTTTGTAGACAGTGTGTCTTCTTGTAGGCAGTGGGCCTCTTGTGAGCAGTGTGCTCGGGCAGTGAGCCCTAATTGGCAAGTGCCATTTTTTTGTAATCTCCTATTCTTCTAACAGAGAATAATTTTGGGTTAATCACCCCGTGGTTTTCTCCCTTAACAGGGTTTCCATGTCAAAAATACTGTGTTATGTGTTTCTTATTTCATGTTAATGTTTTAGTGTTTGATTCAATGCTGCATCAATTAATAAGAAAGTTCAATAAGGGAAATAATTAGGATAACTGATTCACCCCCCCCTCTCAGTTATCAACAATTGGTATCAGAGCCTGGTTCCTCCTAATAGAGCCTAACAGCTTGAGGAAGATCTGGGAGTTCAAATGGATGCATATGGTTTAAGGGAGCAACTCAAGACTGCTCTTGAGGATCTTGAACAGTCGAATTCTGAAGTCAGTGAATCAAAGGAAAGACTCAAACAGGCTGATGAATTCATGAGAGAATTAAAAGACAAATTAAGTCTCTCTATGAAAAAGAGAAAGGAGCTGCTCCAACAGTTGGCAAGACAAAGTGAAGAAAGCAATACAAATGAAGAATTGACTGAGCAAACCAAGTTATGTGAAAAGTTATCAAAAGAAGTCATTATGTTAAGACATGAAATGGAATCAGGAACTATAAAGTTTACTCAAGAGATTGAAGAAAAAAGAAAGGCTGAAGACAATCTAAGACAATCTCTTAAAGAAAAATCAGAAGAATGCCACCAGATGGACAGGATTATCAGACATCTTGAATCTGATCTTGAAGATGCCAAAGATAATGAAGAAAAACTTGAGGATCAAATTGCCTCTCTCAAAAGAGACCTTCAAACAGCAAATGAATATAAAGAGAAATTCAAGATAAGTTCTGCTCAACTTGAAGTTCTTCTTGGAAGTCAAAAGAGGACAGATGACAAGTATGGTTTGGGATATGAGAAAGGAGAAAGCTCCGGATCCGGTCAGAAGAATCTTGGATTAGAAAATCCAAGGAGCAGGCCTAGAAGACCTCCGGTAAGACAGCCAAATGCTCAAAGATATCCATCCTTCAATGGATACTGCCACAGCTGCAACCACTTTGGTCACAAAGCTAATCAGTGCAGAATGAGAATGAATCAGATTAATTCATCCTTTTCCGGATAGTGCTTCAACTGCAAAAGGTATGGACACAAATCCCATGAATGCAGAATTATGCAAGTAAACAAATCATTCAAAGGTAGATGCTTTACATGCAATAGAGTAGGTCATATGGCTAATCAATGCAGATCAAGAGGATATCAGTCAAATATGCAAAGAAATGTTATTTGCCAAATCTGCAATAGGTCCGGTCATAATGCTAAAGTCTGCAGAAACAAGTATCAGGACAAAAGAGGTCCGGTGTATAATCAGAATCAAGACAAGGGTAAACAAAAGATGAATGCGGATGAAGTTAGGAATCAGATAAGCAAGATTTGGGTGAAGAAAAGTTCAGAGAATGTAGAGGTTGGATCCGCACCAGACTCTGGTGCTGATATTTCCTCCGGAAATTAAAAAGTGAGCTCAGGCTCAGGGGGAGACTCAAAGAAAATCCTGTTCCCCCAGCCAAACAAGTGGTGCCGAATGTGGCATAAGATGCGGATTAAAGGGTTTGCAGATATGAGTCTTGAGATGCTTCAGTCAAGTTTTCAGAGGTCCGCATGGAGTCATGAAGAAGCTGTGATCGATCAAATAAGACATGTTCAGGGAGATGCTCCGGTATGACAAAGGATTACAAAAAGGTTCGAAGAGATCCGGAAGTGCACTATCTTGTTCTGCGGATTGGACAGAGTGTTTGGGATGTTCTTGTAATATGTTACCTCGATTTATTCATGATTGAAAGATCCGGATGATATTCGCAGATCAGGACTAATCCGGGATACTCCAAGCTATCCAGACAAGGCAAACTGGAATAATGTAGGTGAAGCATTTATTGCAGACAGATATTAGGGTTCGCGGAGCAATATAAGGGATTTCTCAAAAGTCATTTGCTCATTCTGCACTCAAGAAGAAGCGAATAGTGGAGCTCTGCAACAAGATTCATCAAGCACACCAAGGATCTCCTGCCGAAGTCATTGCATAAAGAAATCAATCCAATCACTCCGTGCAAGTCGAAGGCGCATAAGGTATTCTCTGTTTTTCATTACCTCACTGCAAATCTTTGAAGAATGGCTACTCCAAACATAGTTAAGATCTTTGATAGACCTCGCCCCTCATTCAAGAAACATCCTTACAAATCATTGGAGGTAGATCCACTAGGAGCCTTCTCTAGTGTTCCTCATGGTGTATTGCATACGGAAGATATTAGGGTTTACATCCATGCGAATCTTGAAGACTTTGGAGAATCAAAACTAATGGACATCTATCACAAACAATTGATAGATGACTCCTTTGAGATCAAACCTCAGTATAAAGCCATCCAGGACAAACACTTTGCACAGTGCATTCATTTCCCCTGTTTTGAAGAAGATGAATGGGTCCGGTATGTACTAAGTAGAGTACATGACAACTTCCTATGGTTGAACAAGCCCTTCAAGATCACCAAGGACGCAATTAGGGCTGTAACCGGTCTGCACTCATCCGGTGGATTACCTGTTCTCAAATCTGTCAAAAATCAGACAGTTAGTGATGCAACCGGATCCAAGTTTGACAAGAGAGCTATGACAGTTGATGATATCATTGAACCGGATGTCAAATTTGCAGCTATAATAATTGGTTACAAAATCTATCACTCCAGTAGGGAAAACTCAGTACCGGGAACTGCAATCTACACAGCCTATCAGATGTTAAAGGAGAATGCAGACTATGACTTGTGCGAGCTTCTAGTAAACCAACTCTTTGAAAATCTGTAGAAGATTAAGAAGGACAAGAAAAACTCCTTCAAATATGGCAATCTGATCCTGTGTCTCTTCTTTTACTACATGAATGAGCTTCCTGAATCCAGTGGATGGATATGGCAGAATGACAGACCGGTTGCCATTCAAATCAGAGACTATTTGCATGAACTTGGGGATGCAAAAGCAAGAAATACAGCTCTATGGGGTTACTTCAAGAACTTCCAAAGCATGATGCATGCAAGAGAAAGAATACCCCAATCCCTTGTTGAAAAATACAAAGACACAGTATGCTTCATGGTAGAAACAGATCAGTGTCTGATGGAGGCAGTGGAGCCTAGGACTGTCTGGATCATGCCTATGGGGTATGAAGTGGATGAACAGATAGTAGAGCTGCATGTTCAACACATGCTAAGCCAGCCCAAAGATCCTAAGGCAGAAAGGTTTGGAACCTTTGAGGAACTGAGTGTAAAGTTACATGTAGAACTCAGGGAACCGGAGATAAAGAGGAAGGTAAGAAAAGAAGTTGAGCATATTGCTCAAGGCCTAGGCATCTCAAAAGAGGCACTTGATGCCAGCCAGGAAAAGAGGAGGAAGGCTGAGGAAGAAGAGAAAAGTAAAGAAAGTGTTCCGGTTGAAACTCCCACCCGGACCAGATCATCAAAAAGATCTGCACCTCCCTCAACCAAAAGTTCAAAACCGGAAGTCCAGGCATCCGGTAAAAGATCCAAGACAAAAGCCACAAGGGCTTATAAAAGCCAAAAGGATGAAGAGGAAACAGAGTCAGATGAGGGAGTAAAAGAAATAAAGAAGTAGAAGAAGAAAGGATCCGGTAAACCCTCCTCAGGACAAGACAAGGATAAAATGGCAGAGGTATCTGTTGAAAAGCCCACTCTATCTCTAGAGAATGTAATCAAGTCGGTCACGGTGGATGGAAACCTTCAACCAATGACTGAATCTTATGATGACTTCAGTGAGGCTGACCAAAAGACTCTTCAGGAAGCCACAGTCAAATATCTGAACATATATAATAAGGCTTTCATTGAGATCATATCTCTTATTCCTAAAAGCCTAGAAAAGGAATTGGAAGTAAGAAAGAACAATGCTCATGCAAAAGATCTTGAGATCCGGGAGCAGATAGCTATTCAGCTATATCCTCAAATTGATCCCAAGACAATGAACATCATCTTCAAGGACTGCAAAGATGAGTTCAGAAGTAAAGCCAGGATGAATCAACTCATGCTTGGTGAGACTGACAAAGTGGCCCAAGAGACAGAAGAGATCCTCCGGAAGGCCTTCAAAAGGTTCAATCTTCCTGTTGTAGAGGACTTAGGTGCAGAAACAGCTGCGGATTTGGAATCATCTGTTCCGGAAGAAGTGGGCCCTGAACATACAAGCATCTCTCCTCTGGTTTCCCCTACAGTCTCCGGATCCAAAGAAGAAGAGCAATTACAGGAGAAGGAAGCAGCGGTGAAAGACAAAGAGGTTGACAGTTCCAAGACTGCAGAAGAAAAGAAACATCTGTCTCCGGCAAGAGACACTGCACAAACTGTTCAACAATTTTTGAGCAAAGAAACTTTAGAGATTGATGAACTGGAGCTTCTAAAAGGCCCATTCGACTTTGACTCTCTCTCTCCGGTACAAACAATGAAGATAGCTTCATTTGCAAATGCCAAGGCAAATGAAAAACTCCTGAAGTCTCATATGGAAGACTGTGAGTTGATAGAGGCTGCTTCCGGAGTACTTGTAAAGATTATGCCATCAATCCAGATAGATCCGACAGCCTCCTCTTCCGGTAATTTAAAAACCTTAGTCAGCAGTGTTGATACACATTTTGATTCTCTAGAAAAATCAGCTGAAGAAAAGGTCCGGAAGGAATTTTTGGATAAGAGATTTTCAGAAATATTAGAATTAATCTCTAAAGATAGGAAGATTGTGAGCATTGGAATAAAGAGCTTAGAGAATGCTCTTAAGGATGGCGGTGACATCTACAAATTTTGTATATCCTGGTCAAAGGCAACAGCAGCAATTGATAAGAAAATAAAAGAGGAACAGGACAAGCTACAAAGCTTATCCCAAAGTTTTGATCCTATCTCTTCCTCCATAATAAATCAAGAATGTCAGACTATTGCAGTCTTGAATGAAATAAAGAATCTTGAGAAGGAAAGGAAGAACATCACTAACCGGATGGGAGAACTTAGAAGGATTATAATCCCTAAGTTGGAAACTATGCATGAGGCCATCAGTGATGCTCAGACCACCGCCCAAACAAAAGATCCGACAGATCTCAAGCGGGCAGAAGCTTTTGCATTTTTGTTGAGCGGTCACATTTCAATTTTGGACAGAATGAAGCAAAGTTGGGCTACAGAAATGATCCAATTGCAGACATCCTTTGCAGACATTCTTCAGTATATGTGAGTATGTAAATATGCGGCTATGTATAGAAAATTTTTGAAAATTTTGATATGCGGACCCTACCCTTTGCCATTGATGTCAAAGGGGGAGTGAGGAGCAGTGAAAAATGAGGAATCCAATTAAGGGGGAGTTCCAGAAATTGTATATAAAGACAGAGCATCAGCAAAGGGGGAGCATAGTGTAAACACTTAGTCATTTTTCACTAAGTGTTGCCATCAATGCCAAAGGGGGAGATTGTTGGCAAGAGACACTATATGGATTCATGGTTGTTGTCATTGATGGCAACAAAGGTCATCCCACATATCTGCAAGTCATGATGTGTCTCTACCGGAAGTCAGAATAAAGAATGTTGTGGTCCGGTGAACAAGAACAGAGCATGTGGCAAGGTCCGACAGATTGGTCCGGATCTCTCAGAGGAAGTGTCTTGGTGCAGTGCGGATTTGGGGAAGTCAAGAGGACTACCTTGAGTGGTATATTCCAAGGATTTAGCCTCCGGTGATGAACAAGGAAAAAGATATGAATAGTTGAGTACCAGATTCCTGAGAGACAGTGAAAACAGAGGAAGAACTGACTGACAGAGTATCAGACTACTTTCCAGATGTGTTACTGTTGATGATAGAGGTTGTGAAGGCATGAATCATGTTTGGCTGACATGATTAATGATATCTACAAGTATATGCTTGATCCGCATTGCTTGGTGAGGAAGGATTCAGCCGACAGAACAAGAGTTTGTAAGAAACTAGACTGTTCCGGATGCCGACTAGAAAGGTGATGAAATTACTTGTGCGGATATATATATAGAGGATGGATTTAGTTGTGAAGGGTGTGATGGTATGAAGATATATGCGAATAAGTTTAGAACAGAGCAGAAGTAGCAAAAAGGATCCGGTATGTGAAAGATAGCAGAATAAAGAACAGAGAAAAGATGAAGTGCAGCAGATCAGTGTACTGAGCCTAACCGGAACTGAACTCCAGCATATGCAGATGCTTCCAATCAGTTCAAGACTGTGATTCTTATCACTTTGTAGACAGTGTGTCTTCTTGTAGGTAGTGGGCCTCTTGTGAGCAGTGTGCTCGGGCAGTGAGCCCTAATTGGCAAGTGCCATTTTTTTGTAATCTCCTATTCTTCTAACAGAGAATAATTTTGGGTTAATCACCCCGTGGTTTTCTCCCTTAACAGGGTTTCCACGTCAAAAATACTGTGTTATGTGTTTCTTATTTCATGTTAATGTTTTAGTGTTTGATTCAATGCTGCATCAATTAATAAGAAAGTTCAATAAGGGAAATAATTAGGATAACTGATTCACCCCCCCCCTCTCAGTTATCAACAGGATTTTCACCTAGTAGACCTCACAGTCTCTAAAGTGATCTCACAGTCTCTGCAAAGACAGAGATGCTTGCATGGTAATAGCAAAATGGAAACAAAATTCCTTTGATAGACTTTGTAGGTTATCTTATATCTAGGATCATTTATACCTCTAAGTGATTTCACATGGTAGACCTCCACATTGAGATCTAAATGAGCTGATTTAGCATCATCTGCTTCACTATCACCAAGTCCTTCCTTGCTCAGCTCCCTACAATGAAGATCATTTTTTAGGTTGCCACCATTGCTTCATTAATAATAGAGAAACCCTCATTTTACCTAAAAATTATAAATCAGAAATTGTATGAGCTTTCTTTGAAAACCCTTTTATCTAAGGAATTAAGGGAATAACTATGCATGTTTAAAAAAAGTACAAGGAAGGAGGCAATGCAAATATCTTGCATTGAAATAAACTTTGGCTAGTTAATGAAATTGCAGAAAAAAGAATTTAGTTATTAAGCACGAATGCAAATACTTTTACAAAAAAAAAAAGATTTCCTCCATGGCCTTGATCGATTCCTACAAAGGCAATTCTTTTGTTTTCTATTCACACACCCTTCACCTCACCTCAAATCTTGCAATTTGAACTGCAACAGGCCATTGAGAGGATTATCTAGAGCGTCCACTCAAATTTTAATGTGATTTGAATGGGGAAGAGGATGATTTATAGTTGTGGTGCCAACCAAGCAGGTAACTGATGAGAATTAAAAACATATTCTTGTGTGCATGCAGGCCTTATAGGTAATGCCTAGAAACTGTAAAGGTTTGGCTAGAAATACTAGAAAGAAGTGGAAGCCAACGATAACTAAAACCAAATTCTAATTTTAGTTGTGGCTTGATAGATTTTCTAACAATTTTATTTTTTTAAAATTTTGGAGAAAAAAAAATTGGACTACCAAAAAAATGAAGGACTACCAAAATTTCACAGTTACAAGATGTGTACACATATAGAATGGCCTATTGACCAAATTAACTTTGTAATTATATAAATTCACAAATTAAGAAATAACTAAGTAAAATATTAGACACCATACTCAATCTTCTATGATGCCCACATGTGGACTTTTTGCTTTGATTTTTGATTCCCAAGTTCCTTGCCTTAACTCAAACTCTCTATAAATTCATGGGCTACTGTCCAATCCCTCAACTGTTCGAATCCCTCTGAAACTTTCTTCACTCTTAGACATCTATATAATGAGAATTCCTCCAGGACGGTCATCACTCCACTCTACAAACCTTTATCTATTTAAGAGCTATATCAAATTTCAAAACATAATTTGGCTTATATGCCATTATTATAGGTTTTTTCCAACAAATTAAATAATTTTTTTAATATTTAAAAATAAACTGTTGGAGGGAATGCAATAATTTTTATGTAGGATACGAGCTAAGGTGTGGAAATTGGAACCTGCACTACATTTGTTGAAACAGAGGCATTAGAATTAGATTAAAGATCTACTTAAAAAGCATTAGATATGTAAAACAAGATCTTCGAATTGGGTTTTATAATTTGTATTGATTGTTGCCTCAAAATAAAATAAGGACGACTATGGAAAGGGGATTTGAAATGCATAGTTGCAAAATGTTCAATATATCTGCATTCTGCTTACAAATATAGGGTATTTAAAATATATGAGATTAGTAATCCATAATATAATTATATTTTAAGTAATTGCTTTAAAGTTGTACTAAATTTGAATTTAATTAATTAATTTATTTTATTGATAATTTTTGGTAAGTTTCTTTGTATATTAATAATTACACCGAGAGGTGTCTCTACATTTCACAGCATGGATGGGAGATGAAAGATTCCAGAATTTCTATGTAAACTTATAAGATTCTAAACTAGAATATTTATTAAAAAAACAAATAGTCACTCCACAAATTAAAACTAGTATATTTATATTTAAAAAAATATATCTAAAGTATGCTGAGGATATCTCTTTTCCATCTTTTTTATTTTTAATTTTTCAATTTTTTTGTTTGATATTTTTGGTAATTTAAAAAGAAATTGATAAAAAAATATTATAAAAACTATGGAACCAAAAAAAATCAGAAAAAATAAAAAATAAAAACCAAAAAAGAAATTGGAAAAAATAAAAAATAAAAACTAAAAAAGAAATTGGAAAAAATATTTTAAAAAAAGAAATTGAAAATAAGAAAATCACAAACTAAAAAAGAAATTAGAAAAAATAAAAAATTAATTTGAAAAAAGTAAGAAGTAAAAATCAAAAAAGAAATAAAAAAAATAAAAGAAAATCTATGGAACCAAAAAAGAAATTGGACAAAATAAAAAATAAAAACCAAATTTTAATTTTTTTGTTTTATTTTTAGATTGGAATCTTATTTATTTTAATTTTCAGGTTGGCCACCCCTGCTATGAATGTAGGAACGCCTTTGACGTTAAAAAAACCAAAAAAAAGAAGGTGAAAGGAATTAGAAAAAGAAAAAAAGATGGATGACAGTTTCAAAGAAGCCATCACTATGCACTAAGATGAAAGACAAAAATGTTATGAATTGGCATATGAAAAAACACATATTCAATCGATTTATATTGCCTGGAGCCTTAATTTTTTTTCACATGTAGAATGAACATATCAAATTTGTAGGATTTGAGGATGTGCAGTAAATTGATAAAAAAATAGGTGCAAGGATATCTCTCGGCATACTTTAGATGTATTTTTTAAATATAAATATACTAGTTAAATAATAATCATAGTGTGATTAATTGTTTTTCTTTTGTTTGCAAAAAATAAATAAAGTTAATAGTTAAACACAAAGTATAAAAAGACAATTTATTTTATTAAAATTGTTTTATTTTAGATTTAATAGGTTTAATTTATATATTCATTGAAATATAGTTATATATATATATATATATATATATATATATATATAGTACTAACAACAGAACATAGAGAAATATTGTAATGGTTTAATATGATGAATATTAAAATAATAATAATACAAAGAAAACTATATTTATTCTACATTGGCAAAAATAATTAAGAGAAAATAAAAATAAAAAGATAAAGGAGATAGAAAATTTTGTATGCTATGTTTTATCATTTTAGCAAGCTTAAAATAGTAATAGTAAATTGTTTTATTAACTCCTGAAATGTAGTCAACTTGACCTTTTAGTGGAGTTGTAGATGACTAGTATAGATATCTTAAATAAATCTATCTAAAAAAATGCCAAGAGATATTGAGTTATTTTATTTTACATTATAATTATTTTATATAAATGTATACATAAATAAAATTATAGTTGAATTATAAATTTTATCAATGTTTTGTTAATTAGTTAAGGTCTATGTACATCATTTTTTCAGCTATATTTAACAAATAAAAATTATTTCAAATTAACAAATCAAAATGAAAATTAAAAATATATTAAATTAACAAATCAAAATATTACCTTTCTTAACCATAAACTTTTAAAAAAATGATTAACCTTTAAATTTAAATATTTTTATAAATTAATTAAGATTCAAACTTATAAATTTTGGATTACTTTAAATATAAATTATTTCTAACACTACTTAAAAAAATTACACACCCTTTCCTTTTATACAAAATAATATTTGTTTTTCTAACATTTTTTTAGTTTAATTTTGTGACTTTCTTGTTATATTTTGAAAAGAAGAATGATACTTATTCAAAGCTCACTATTGATGACAACATATGTTTATCTACTTATTTTAGATTTATAATATACTTATTAATATTACACTTTGAAATAAGAATAATAATTATTGAAAGCTCTCTACAACATATGTTTTAGATTTATAATATACCTTTTATTAAATATTAATATTTTGACATGTAAATGACTGTCAAATTTAAAGTAAAAGGTAACAATCTTTTTTAACACACTCATGCCATTACACTCCACCCCTTGCTGCCATTGTAGAATGCTTCTCAACATTAATTAAGTTTAGAAATAAATATTTATTTAATTTAAATCTTCATTATTATTATTATTTCCATGATTTATTTTAGTTTAAAGTTTTTATTAAATTTTTTTATAAGGGAGTCATACCCCATAAGAAAAAAAAAATAAAATTAAAGCAAATGCATGCCCTAAGAATAGGGGTCCAAAAAGCAAGCAACAATGCTTGCATCAATCCAAAGACAGTCAATAACAAACCCTGACAGGCCATTAAAGCATGGGCAGAAACTCAAATTATGATATTGAAACTTTTGCATTCTGGATACCCAATTTGTAAACCCAGGCTTCCTAAGAACTACAATCTTGCTTAATAATTTTTGCATGAGAGCATGGAGTCATGTTGCATTTCTCACTTCTAGTAATTTTTTTCTTCCGATTAACCACTGTCTAGCTATTATCCTCCCTGAAATCCTCTTTTAGAATTGATGTTTCATCTAAATCCTTCACTCTTAAAGGAAAAATAAATCCTTGTTGCCCAAGGCAATAAGATCTACAATACCTGGTGAATTTGTAGTCTCCAAAGGCGAAGGAAGTTCATTTCTTGATTTAGGATCTTCCCTGTCTGAAAAAGGAGCACTTCTTGCCTCAAGAGGGGGGTTGAAGGAGATTTATTTACCTCTGTAGAAGAGTTTTCTTTGCATTCATGGAGTTATGATGAAGTGTTTTTTTCCACTGAGTAGTGATGAGCTGAGTCTTTCCACCGAGATGCATGACTATCAAACTTAGGTTTGGGGCACTTTGTTGCTATGTGGCCTATGTTGAAGCATCTGTAGCATCTAAAAGGAAGGCCCTCATAATCTAAAATTTGTCTCCAATTGTAATTCATTATTTTTAAAGAAATCTCAGTTGGAAGGTCTTTGCTAGTATCAATATCCACCAGAGTGTGATCGAAGGTAGTGTGGTAGAAATTAGCCGAGCTTTTGTCCACAAGAAGAAATTTCCCCAGCATGTTGCCTATAGCTTCAAAACATTCTTCAAACCAAAACTGAAGCGGGAGGTTTAGAAGACGGATCTAGGTAGGAGTAACCACAAAAGATTTAGAATTTGGATTAAATTTGGGGTGCTAGGGTTTAAGCATAAGTAGATGTTAGTTGCAACTTCACTTATAATCAAAAAGTATTGTCTTCCAGTCCTAGATATTATCAAAGACAACAATGAAAAAACCTCAGCTATAGGGGTAGATTTGGAGATCCTCTTTCAAAATTGGACCATAGGTATCAATGATCCACTTGTGTAGAACAACTAGGCTAGGCCAAAACTTGACAAATTGTCCAATTAAGCCCTTCTCAACAAAGAATTTTTCATTTTCTTTGACTTCCCTTCCAAGCACATCACCAAACTATACGATTGGATTATCTGCTACATTTTGTAGTTTTTCATTATTCTGCACAAGATTCCTAGGGTTAGGGCATCTAGCAACACTGATATCCTCCTTGAGATGTCAAGTAAAACCTTTATTTCTAGCTATAATGGAGCCAGATTTGCAAACACCAACTAGAGCAGAGCATTTTCAAGCAGGATGGAGATTTGTGGGATGCGTTGAAGTGTACGAAAGGTGCAGGAGGCTCTACAGAGCACAAGCCATCAGGTATAAAAGTTTTATTAAATTTTAATATAAGTGAGGTTTTGATTTTATTTATTATGCTCAATTAAAGTAGGAGTAATGGATTTAATTATTGTATTAAATGAGTTTGTTTATCATTGAAAATGCCATAGAGGAATGTTTTTTTTTGCTTCAAAAGAGGTAAGATTTATATTAATGCAACAAATTTAACCTGGCCTGCACCAGGTGAGATCACAAAAAGAGGGATCTCATCCCCATAGTTGCTAGAAAACCTTATTGGCAAATAAAGGCAAAGTACATCTACTCCAACTAAGTTGCATTCTTCCCACCAAAATTGGAATGGGATTGTAGTTGCATTTTAATCCTATACAACTCTATCTTTAGATTCTTCTTTTTCTTGTTCTGTACTTCTTGCCAGTCCTCCCCATCCTCCTTCTTTTGCATTTTTGGATCCAAGATATGTAAAGTATCCTACAGGTTACTCCCATCCTTTTGTGTAAAAGGATTCCTGTCATTTTTTGGAGAAGCAATGATAGCTGGTTTTGATAGCGTAAGCTGAGGATTACCTTTTAAGGGATTACGTGATTGCTAAGGCTATCTTTGAGTGGAATATGTTCTTGAACAAGGTTTCAAGGCTTGATGTGCCTCATCTTTCCTTGCTTTGCCTTTCGGGGAGGAATCGATCTTTTGTGAAGGTTCCTCCTTTCCCTCCTTCACTTTTGAAGGGGCTTAGACTATGTAATGATGAGGCATAGCATTATTCAAACACGACTATTGATCATAATTTTTAATAATTCTGGGACAGGAATTGGCCATATGGCCTATTTCAAAACACTTCCTACATCGGAGGGGTAGACCTTCATAGTCTAGGAGTTGTGTCCAATTGCAGTCAGTAATCTTGAAAGTGATGTCTATTGGAAGACCTCTTGAGATGTCCAAGTCTTCAAGGATTCGGGCGAAAGTTATGTGGGTGAAATTAGTTGTGTCTGTATCCACTGCAAGGAAGCTACCCAAAGAGTCCTGAATCACTTGGAAGCAATCTACAAACCAAAATTGTAGCAGGAGATTCGGGAGGTGAATCCAAATGGGTTTAACATAGAATAAAGTAGAAACTAGGTTGAAATCTAGAAACCACAGTTTTAGAAGAAGTATGCTTTGCCCCCAGCACCATTTCTCTTGCAGAATGTCATTCCCATCCTAAATACAATCAAAGACCACAATAAAAAAACCTTGAGCACAAGTGTAAAGTTCTATGTTAACTCTGAGCAAAGGCCCCCAAGAAGAAGAGGTCCAGTCATGTAAATCTAATAATTTTGGCCAAAGATGATTGAATTGACCAATCAATCCATTGGAAGCAAAAAATATTTCACCCTCATCGACCTCCTTTAAAAGCTTCTCGGAAAAGACCAGAATTGGGGAGGAGGGTGCCTTTTTGATAAAGGATTTTGGGTAGCTCTTGAAAGTCCCATGGTCTTTAGAAACCAAATTATCCTTCCGAGGCCGCGCATCCCAAGCCATTGAATTAAACATTCCTTGTTTCATTCCAACTAGCATGTCCCAAAAAGATAGGCTTTGCCCTGCCTTTGATTCGATTGATCATTGTGAAGCACCAGCAGGATGAAAAGAAGTTGGCTCTCCTACAAAAATCTCTATGCTTTGAGAATCTAGAACCCTAGCCAAACTAAGGCACACTTTTGAAGGTTTTGAAAAAATGGCATCTTCCACATGCATCGGCCCCCTTTCCAAGGCATCAAAAATGATCTTACCGGGAGCCTTTTCATTCACAACAGTCGAGAAAACTAGTAATGAGGGATCGACAGGAATAACAAATGCAGGAATGCTGCAGGAGTCTGTGGGATTTTTGCCATGAAACTATGAACTAGGGTTTCCATCACCTGGGCTAAGAGTCTTCTTAATGGAGGCAGGCAGAGGAGCTGAAGAATTTTAAGGCATTTTGGAGCTTGAGAAGACTTGCAATTGCTATTATAGAGGAATGTATTTAATTATACGATTTATTTATACTTAAATCTTTTAGTTATAATAAGGGTTAGAGTTAGGTTCAAAATTAGAATTAAGCTTAGGGTTAGCCTGAAAATTAGGGTTAATGCTAAAATTAAAGTTAGAAATAGAGTCAGGGTTAGTGTTAGAATTAGAGTTAGGGTTAGAGTTAGAATTATAGTTACAATTCGGGTTAAGGTTAGTATTAAGGTTAGGGTTAGGGTTTCAATTATGGTCACCATTAGGGTTAGAGTTGGGGTTAAAATTAGAGCTATGCTTAGAGTTACAATTAAAAATAGGGTGAGAATTAGAATTAGAATTGAGGTCAAAAGTAGGGTTAGGGTTATAATAAGGGTTAGAGTTAGGCTCATAATTAGTGTTGGGGATAGAAATAAGGTTAGGGTTCAAATCAATGTTAGAATTAAATTTATGGTTAGAATCAAGTTTACGGTGAGAGTTAGAATTACGAGTAGAAATAGGGTTAAAATTATGAATAGAATTAAGGTTAAGTAGATCTAGGGGTAGAACTAGGGTTAGATAGAATTAGGGTTAGGATTGGAATTACTATCAGTATTAATGTTAGGGTTAGGGTTATAGTTACAATTTTAGTTAAAATTAGAGGTTAGGGCTACAATTAGGGTTAGGGTTAGGATTTAGGTTCAATTTATAAGTATGGTTACAAATAAAGTTAGTGTTAGGCTTGGGTATATAATTAGGCTTAGGGTTAGAATTAGAGTTAGGGTTAGCATTACTATTGGGATTAAGGTTAGGGTTATGATATGGTTGGAATTAGGGTTAGGGTTAGAATTAGAGCTAGGGTTAGTATTACTATCAGGGATAAGGTTAGGGTTATTGTTATAATTTGGATTGAATTACAAGTTAGGGCTACAATTAGGGCTAGGGTTAGGGTCTAGGTTAGAATTAGGGTTCAATCTATGATTAGAATTAGGGCTACAATTTGTTTGAAATCAGGGTTAGTGTTAGGGTTACAATTAAAATAGGGTTAGAATTATGCTTATGGTTAGAATTAGGTAAATAGTGTTAGAAATAGGGTTAGAACTTGAGTTAGGATTAGGTTTATGGTAAGAATTAGGATTAGTGTTGGGATTAAGGTTAGAATTATGAATAGAATTAGGGTTAAGTAGATCTAGGGGTAGAATTAGGGTTGGGATTAGGGTTAAAATTAAGGTTATAGTTATTATTACAATTAGGTCTAGAATAAGGGTTATAACTATGGTTAGAATTAGGGTTGGGGTTAGGGTTACAATTAGGGATAGATCTATAAATTAACTAGATCTAGGGGTAGAATTAGGGTTAGGGTTAGAATTAAGGTTAGGAATACAATTAGCATTATTATTAGGGTTAGAATTATGGTTATCTAATTAGTGTTAGGGTTAGGGTTAGGGTTAGAATTAGGCTAATTGTTGGGGTTAGAATTAGGGGTAGTATTGGTCTGAATGTTAGGGTTAGGTTTATGGTTGGGTTAGAATTATGTTCTGGTTAGAATCAAGGTTAGAATTGTACTTAGAATTATGGTTAGTATTAGGGATACAATTAAGGTTATGGTTACAATTACATTTAGGGATAGCATTAGATTTATGGTTACAAATATAATTAATGGTTAAAGATAAAATTAAGATTATCAATACAATTACGGTTAGAGATAGAATTAGGGTTAAGTAGATCTAGGGGAAGAAATAGGGTTAGGGTTAGAATTAGGGTTATTATTAGGGTTAGAATTATGATTAGAATTAGGGTTATAACCTTGACATTAACTATATTCATAAACAAAACTCTAGTTCTAATCTAAACTTGGTTCTAAGCCTAACCCAAAACCTTATTGTAATCATAACCCTCAATCTAACCCTAATTCTAATTCTAACCATAATCAGATGATTACACTTAGCATTGATTTATAAGCCTAACCCTATATCTAACCCTATTTATAAACCTTATCCTAAAACAATCCCTAAACAAAACCATTATTCTAAATCTAGCCTTCATTTGAACCTTTACAAATAATATTATTAGGGTTAAGACCTTTATGGTTAGGCTTAGTTTAGTACAAAACATGTCAAGAGATATCTTATAATATATAATTATAATTATTATATATTATATATAAGTATAATATATTATAATAATATATCTAACCTATGTTATAATATTATATTATATAATAATAATTCTTAATAAGATATATAATATAGTTAGAATTATGATTGCTGCTCAGGATGCTACTAGCATACCTATATTTAAAAAATATATCTAAAGTACACCGAGAGATATCCTTCTCGAGGCACCTATTTTTTAATCAATTTACCACACATAGGTGGAATAGCTGCCTCGAGAAGGATATCTCTCAGCGTACTTTAGATATATTTTTTAAATATAGGTATGCTAGCATAAATAGCTATCGGTATTATAAATTGTTGACTGCTTTCAAAAGAATGCTCATAGACTGGAAAATCATTAACCATATAAAATTTAGTTGACATGGCTGAAAAGATTCATTTTTAGTTTACTACTTCCTTTTACCCATCTCAACCACATGATATGATAATTTTGGATTGCATTTGGAGGCTTTTCAATGTTTATATGTAATAATTAAAAAATCTAGAGTGTCCTTTTGATGAGAAAATGCATGGGATGTATGCTTATATGACTCTCTAAATAGGGCAATTTTAAAAATATGACATTTTATATAAATGTTTTGAATAAATAGGTAAAAATAATCATTTTTCTTTTAAAATATGGTTACATAACTTTAATGGTGAAAAGAATATATTTGTCATTTTATTTATTTTTTATCTGTTCTAATTAAGGTGTTTTAAATGTAATAATTAATTTAGAAGTAATATATTGTTGTGTGAATTCAACTTGTGAATCACTGTAGTGTGATCTCATTATCACTCATTTTTAAAGAACTCTCTTAATCTCTTGATCTTATATTCATCCTCTTGGATTAGACTTGTGGGCATAGACATGACCTAGGTCATTTCTATAGTTATAAATCTAAACCTTAAACATTTAAAACTCAAATATTCATCTTATCAATGTTTCCACTAGCTATTGCTAGCCAACCTACCATACATTTGTATTGATTTGTTTACGTATTATTGTATTTAAAGATATTCATTCATTCACTTTGAAAATGGATCAATGAATTTTGTTGCTTGGACAACTAATCCTAATTTTTTTGAGAAATTCAAAGATCCCCTTTTTGAAGTCCTAGTAGTTTTAAAATGCTTTAATTTTGCTCTTTTGCATGTGGCCCTTTTATTCTTTCAAGATGTATTTCATGCCATTGTTGACTATATATTTAAAGTACCTTTGCTATGCCTATGTAGATCCATGTATATGTTAGGTCTAGTTTAAGTCACAATGTTCATATTACTTTTCATTTTGAGTTTGCTTTACCTCTCCATAGTTAGTTTCCTTATCTATAATGTTAAATTTACCTTTGATGTTGTCATGTTATATTTTCAAAGGTGAGCTTTCTTATTTTAGTTCTAAGTATGACTAAAGCTTTTATTTGAGCTTGTACTTTTTGTTCTAATTTAAACGTTGACCTACTATCATCCATCTTTGAATACTTAAGTGCTTTCTTTAATGTGTGTAAGTCATTGTCAATTGGTTCCATCTTTGAATATTTAAGTGCTTTCTTTAATGTGTGTAAGTCATTGTCAATTGGTTCTAAGGGCAATTTAGCATTGCAAGTGATTGAAATGGTCAGTATATTATTATTTCCCATAGCCCACAATATTACATTTTATTGTTAGAAATAATGGGCTACATTATTTTTTTCGTCTTAGCAAAACAACTAAAGCCTATGGGGTTCAATTTTGGTTTTCCCTATTTTTTCTTCAACAATTGATCTTTCTAAATGATAAACATGAATTATCAAATCTTGTCATCATCTAACTATCATCATGTGACTTCAAAAGGTAATGAAATTTTTTTAAATACTTTTGAGTTTCAATATGTCTTAATACTATTCATCAGAGAATATATATGTAGACACTTGAACAAGCCTACATGATAAAAGATTAAATCAAATATTGACATGTGTAATCAAAATTTAATTTAAAGAAACCAAGAAGACAAGGAGAGCATTTTGCATTTTCTTATAAAGAGGTGATAAGTTAAACCCAAACAACCCTATCAACAAGGGGACCATAAATTCTCATAGTTCTCTAATATATCTCTATTCCACAAAGAAAACAATTCTTGTTTTTGAGACCGTTCATGAAGTCTAACCATAACCATCTTAGAAATAGCCATGCATCTAATCTAACAAGGCTTTTTTCCACTAAAATTTCTTTATCTTGAAATATCCTTCAATTTCTCTCTTTGCAAATGTGCTAGATTAAGAGAGAAGGGAAAACAAATAATATACAAGAAAACATAGCTATGTGTTATAGAATTGACCAAATTTTAAAAAGCTAAAGTAAGTTCTTTGAAATAGAATGAAATGAATTGAGTCACATGCATTGGCATCAACGGCATCTGACCACAAACAAGCAACAAATCAATAAATAATTAACTGGTTCCTCTTCTTGGCAATACATGGGGCATCTAGAGGGAGCCACAATCCCAATAATTTTTAATCAATACCTTGTTAAAATTATATGATTTAGGGCATACCATGCAAAGTTGTTGACCTTAAAAGAACATGCTTTATTCCAACACATGGAGAAGAGACAATTTGACTTCTTTAGCTATGATAAGGCAACCAAGTATCCCAACTAAGTAGAGTAGGATCTAGTTTAGAGTTGGACCAACAAATCACATCATCATCCTCACCATTAATAAATAATAATAAATTGTTTGGTGTCAAACTCAAATTTCAATATAATTTATTACTCTTCAAGGATTAGCATAGAGGAATGATCCTCCCAAGAGAACCTCACTAAGTCATAAGTCTACCATTAAAGATTAAGATGGATCCTTAACTTCCATCCCCAATAAATCCTTATGTACTCTAAGGCATTGCTTAAATACATTTCTTTGATAAAGGTCAATAACAATTCCAAAAGTCCTCCTAAATTACTTTACCTATCACTTCCAATTTCCCAATTAAAATGATTAGCAATAATCATCAAATAAATTTATTAAAACTATTTTTATAAATATTATAAAAAGATATTAATCTTATTAAAAACTCATAAATAAAAAGATAAACATCAGAATTTAAACCATTCCCATCCAATTATAATTTTAAATACATAAATTTTTTAATCTTGCTATCCTAATGCACATTTTTACTATTAATCTTTTAGAAAAAGGCAATCTTATAATAATAAAAACCAGATTAAACATTAAAATAATAATAATACACTAGACACGAAAGACCTATGCATAATGTGATGCAACAAAGACACAATAAAACATTGACAAGGGGTGACGGAGGGTCACCCTTTAGACACGATTAATACCGTGAGAGCATATACGGGCATTTTTATTAGTTCTTGCCGTTGGTAGGATTAGTTATGCATCAGCTAGATGCAATTGTTCCAACCCACTTAGTCAATCGTCAAGAAAAATTAAAAAAAATGAGCAAAGATTCTATAGTTTGTAATTTTTTTTTTAATTTCATAACTTACAAAATCTGATTTATCCTATTTTCTATTGGACAAATCTTCAAACAGTAAGTGGAAAAAAAAAAATTTATATAATGGAGGGCAATTATTTTCGTTGAAATGAATAGTTTAAATGCCACAATTGATATTAATGAAAAATTAATTCACTGTAAATGTAAGAGTACATGATGTGACAAAAATAGATACGAATCAATGCAAATATTGATGGAGGCATTGAATGTTTTTGTAAAAAATCTTTGCCTAGTTAATATATGTCATGTCTATGAAAAAAAATTAATATATGTCATGTCTCATGAAAATCTCTGTTATAGATGTTTGAAACCAAGTTGAGAAGCTAAGGAGTCTGAGAACGCAACCAAGTTGAGAAACTAAGGAGTCTGAGAATGGAACCAAGTTGTGGTTGCTGAATCTCTCTTGGTGGCCTGCAAAATAAGGTATGTAAGTGAGTGGTATGCCTAAATCTAATTTTTTTTAAATGATTTCTCAATAAACTGTCAGGTCCAATCTTGATGCCACAAATAGTTGAAAAAAAAGCAAATAACCATACAATTAATAACAAAATTAAAGCTAATAGCACTGTTTTTTAGTTTTATCTATTTTAGTACTGTCTTGAAAACACTGCACAACATTTCCTTCTTTTTTGTTATTTCCTTGTCTGTTTATCTTGTTCTAATGAACAAACTATTTGCCGAGATTCAAGTTTTTGTCATGTTTTGCACTAAACCTAGTCACATTTTTTTGCATTTTTTAGAGAACAAATCTGGAGCGTTCATCTCGGTAGTGTAAGAATCCCTTAGTATTTGAAGAAATCCTTGTTTTAGGCCTCTTTTATAGCTCGCTCGCCACAATTCCAGCCGCCAGAATTGTTTAAATCGTAAATTATCTGTTACCCATTTTAAACTAGATTTTCGGTAGTTGGTTAAGTTGTAAATTAGAAGGGGTAGGGTGTTCTAAGGTTACTCGCTGAGTTTCCAAAAAATGGCAACTTTAAACTACCTGTGAAAGTTTTCGAGATCTCCTGACATGGAGAAGCATGTTTTCTACTGTTATTTTAAATTTTAGAAGGATTTTAGGTAGGTTTAAGTTTAAATTTGTCAGATTTTAAAATGAACATTTTCTCAAATGGGCTTTGGTGGATTTTTGGCTCATGAGAGTAGGACACTGAATCACATGACAAGTTCCCCTTAAAACCTTTTAGCATCTCTCTCTCATATGGCTCTGATGATGTCTTATTAAAAGGTAAACATGAAGTTACTTTCTTAGGTCATGACTTAGCCAAAATGACAACTTATCTCAATGTTTTGTGAGAAGTCAAGAACATATATGGCTCAAATTTTGAACCCATTGGGTATGAACTCCATGACCAAGATTGGGACTAAACCAATCTTTGTCGATAAGCTGAAATGTTCATTCCAGAACACTATATATCAATTTCTCTATTTTATTTTCGTATTCACACTCTGTGGCATTTTCCAGGTTCAAGTGCATAGAAAGAGAAAAAATAATATCATCTTTATCATTGTTCTTTCTTTACACAAGGCCACAAGTAGTGGTGTCTTAATCATTCTCTATTTTGTTTTGACTCTAAAAGATTACATCTTTGTAACAAAACCTTTATTGGTTCAAGTGGACTTTGTTAATCAATTTTAAAAATTGAGTGAATGGAAAAGCTCAGGTAAGCAATAAAATGTGGTTCAGAAGCACTAGATTGAAAGGACCAAAAGCGATGTTAGGGTCTTTATGTACACAGCTTTACAGATTTACTAATTTGGGTATGTAATGCATGGATTGAGTTGAGTAAATTCAATTTGAGATAGCTAAGGAGGAGGTGTCCAAAAATGCTTGAGTTTGAATTCAACGAGATGCATCTTGGGGTGTAGTTGAGGAGGGTGGAACAAAGGCTGAGTGTGGTGAGGATGGATTTAAGGCTGCTGCTGCTGGAAATATCAATCATATCAGTGAGGGGGATACCAGTGCGATATATTAATGCAAAAGGAATAGTGTGATGGTCAATGCTATCTTTCCTTTTTCTGAAACCTCAAACCTTTTATCTTCAGGCTATGCAAGACCTTTGACATAACACAGTGATTATAGGAGGAAGCACGACCCTTGATTTGATTTTGTTGATAAAGGATAAAATCCACCCATTAAAACTGCACTCTTATCATCGTTCACTTATTATTTCTATGCTATTGTTGTGAGGAGGTTTAAATTATGGTCGGGGTAAAAGAAGTAGCTAATAGATAACAGTTTGTTTCTTCTATGCATATAATGTGGTCTGATCAAGGTAATAACTTTTGTACAGAGTGTCTTACACAATGGACCTTAAACATAGGGCGAAAAAATAGTCTACTAAAAAAATACAAGAAGTATAGAAAAAGGTGAAATACCTTTTTAAAAAATAAATGTAATATATTTCTAAGATAAAATCAATATTATTTATACACCACAATTTATAAAAATAAATTTCATATCTTTTGCCATCCACTTCAAGGTTTTTTGAGATGAAGAATATACTTTAGTTTCACAAATTTTTATTGTTTTTACAAGATTTTATAAGATAGAATGTAAAATATGGTGGATACCCTGATATCCACCCTATTTAGTAACTATAAGTTTGATTAAAGAATTGGTGGATATTCGATGTTTCTAATTAGGAGATGCTCGGTATAACTTCAGATTGATACAACATATATTTTCCTAACCATGACATAACGAAGGCTATGCTAGATATAAGATTGATGCCCACTTGCAAAATTAGCTAAAGGTATTTTCCCCTAGGGTTGCATCCTAATAATATTTTTATTAGGACTACATCCTAATGTTATTGTTTTGGTGAATGACATTTTTGACACTATTCCTTTATTTTCATCAATTGGCACATGTTGAACCTGGCAGTTAGCTTATAGACCTAGTTTTTTTGGTATGGCTGCAATAAATTATAATTGAAATGTGACCTCCAAATGGGTTTGCCTTTAATTGTAAGAGTTTTGAGTTATTGTGGTCAAATAGAATCTTCTATCTTATTATTAACTTTCAGCCTAGAACACTAAACTTCATTAGCACGGATTACCGTATCAAAGGTTATCTGATGTAATAAGTAGTTTTTTATTCATCAATAGAAGCGAAGGTATAAAGGGGCAAAGGTAGTTTTGGTACCTGGGTTCATTCACTCTTAGCCTTCCTTGGTAATCAAGGCCAGGATAAGTCGCTTTTGGGCTTGGGTGCATTCACTCTTAGCCAGGGAGCTTGTTCTGTGATAAGGCCAAGAAAGCTAGCTTGATGCAGAGGCATCCACACTATAACCTTCGCATATAGCATGAATGTCTGCAGACCAACCTCATCATCATCATCTTCGCCATCATCATCATATTCCCTAAGACTACACAGTCAGCATCATCATATTTCAGACACTCGCAATTGTCCTCCTGCCGACTACTGTTCACCTCCTCCGCCAGTCGCCTATCATCATCATGATATTCAGCGGGCGCAAACATCCTCCGGTTGCACTGTTCATCGGGCTCGAAACACTATCGTCATCATCATGACCTTCATCACTCTCTTCGTCAGAAGGATGTCCAAATATCCGGTTGCTCAAATATCCTGATGACGATCACCTTCAGCACCTTCCCTTCGATGCTTCGCTAGCCGACGACACAGGCAACAGCATCATGATCTACTTTATCCAGTTCTCTCGAAACCTCCTGATGATGCTTCACACTTTCCGCCGACGCCGATACTTAACCACTTAACAACGGCAGGATAAACTCGCACAGGGGGATATCTCAATATCCTAATGACGATGACGTCATATCCTGATGACGATGACGTCACCCAATATCCTGATGACCTCTTCAACACTTAGTCACAAAAATCCGAACTTTCTCTCCCGCATCTACTCGCGATATGCGGATGATTGGCACTCCCGATATGATGATCCTGATGCCGATACATGCACTTAGTCTATGTCCGACCTAAACATCCTGATGCACTCGCAACATGCAAATTCCAACAGTTTCATGACCCGATCTTCTTCCTGATGCCGATGCACTCCTCCTCGGCTCCTCCAGATGATGATCACCCCGACGAACTCACACTTCATGCACTCGAAAGCGTCATGCTCTCCTTCACTTATCCGGATGACGATATCCGAACTGTCTGCAGGATATTCACCAAGATATCCTGATGATGCCGTTTTAGCGAACTTCTTCACTTAGCAAAATTTCACTTCGCCGATCCTCCAGGGATGACCCGATCCAACCTCAGGGTGATCTTCTACACTCTGTCTTATCAGTTTGACCTAGCACATACCCATGCTAGGGTCTTCAACATCTTTCAGCCGTGATCCTGCACACCTGCATGCAAACAAACAAACTACAACCTACCCTACTGTACATTACCATTCCACCGATCAGACGGATCAACCGGTGGAATGGATCAGTAAATCCATGAAACCCTCTCAAACCAGCAAATCAATCAAGCAATGGAATGCAACAGAGGATGAACACAAACAGGAACACTTTATTTGATTTCAAAAGAGGCAAATACAATGCTCAGTTTCTCTCGCTCTGCCTCACTCTCGCAAAGTCTGATCGATGATCTACAATCAACCGATCTCAAGCTTATAAAGATTTCCCTACGAGTACTACTGACCCGACTCCAAGCGGCTGGGAACTCTCCAGGCGGCTGGGAGATCCAACCGAACATACATCATGACAGCTGTTATAACTAACTAACTAAAAATAGCAAAAGCCTGGTCAGCATGATCTTATCCTGATTAGCATGACCTTATTACATGCATTTGGTCTAACAGACCTTCTTGGAAACACAAACAAGACCTAAATACTAACTGCCTCATGAAGGCCAGCTGTCAGGTAGGTGCTCCTGCACCATACTCCCCAAAAGAAAAGAACTCATGTCCCATGAGTTTAGTATGTGGAAGTCCTCCACCTTTACACTTTGCTTTGTCAATAGTCTGACCTGCTCCAGCTTTATCTGCTGCTGACTCTTGGCTTTTCCAAGTCTTCTGCACTGTAACTTGCTTTCTGGCAAGTAACTCCTCATGCCTGTTGATGTAGGCCTTTTTCTCACATACCCTGTGTTTGCCAGGTTGCCTGACCAGAACCTCTGTCTGAATTGCCTCTTGAACTGCTGAAATGTTCAACTCTGCCTTTCTTTCAACTCTTATAGGACAAACAATAGTCCCAACTATGACAACATCCTTGTCATTCCTCTCAACTGGTTGCTGTGTGCAAACCTGTTTCTGCACCTGCTGCTGACCTCTGTCAGTCACAACTGAAACTTTCTTCAGCTTGTTGTCTGTAACAACTCCTTTCCCTGCAGTGTCCTGAACTGCCTTTATGCCTGCTCCTCTAGGCATCTGCACAATCTCCTTCTTTCCCATTAAAATGATTTGGGCTGCCTTCGGTACTGCAGCTTTTGCCTGCAATGGCATCAACTTAATAATCTTCCCATCCTTCTTGATGGTGTAGGTATTAGCATACCCATCATACAGTACCCTTCTGTCAAATTGCCATGGTCTACCCAACAGTAGATGACAACATTCCATAGGCAATATATCACACAAAATTCTATCATGATATGGCCCAATCTGGAAATCCACATATGCCTGTTCAGAGACAAAAAGTGATTGCCTATCACTCACCCAAGATGCCTTGTAAGGGTGTGGATGTGGAATCCTTTCCAACTTCAGTTTATCCACCATTTCCTGGGATACCATGTTGTCTGTTGAACCAGTATCAATGACAACCTTACATACCTTACCTTTGCTCTTACATGTGGTTTTGAAAAGAGCTCTTCTTTGCATCATATCCTTTGATGCCTGCAAACTAATTCTCCTTAACATCAATGATTCGCCACTCTCTGGATATCCAAAATTCTCAGGACCTTTGTTTGAACTCTGTGCACTTTCTTCTACTTTCTCTTCTTGCACAAGTTGTACTCTCTTGTCACTAGTTCTATCATTTCTGGATGATGAACCTTTGTTTTCTGGACATTTGAAAGATGGATGACCAAACTCTCCACAGGTGTAGCATTTCCCTGAGAATGTAGTAGAACCTCTACCACCTCCAAATCTTCCTCTATTACCTTTCCATCCACCTCTGAAATCAGACTGTCCTTGTCCTTTACCAGTGTCTTCTTGACCCTCATTTGTTTGCTTTTGTGCAGGGGCTGCTCCTCTTCCCCTATTGTTTCCTCTTCCTCTCATGGACTTCTCATGTCCTCTATTCATCTTTTCTTCAATCCTGATTGCCATTTGATAACAATCTTCCACATTCTTAGGGTTAGCTAAAACTAACTCATCCTGTATGTTAAACCTCAAACCAGCCAAGTATCTAGCCACCTTTTCTACCTCATTCTCATGATGACCAGATCTCATACTTAACAGATAAAATTCCTCAGTATATGCTTTCACATCTCTGTCTTTCTGCTTTAAAAATTGCAGCTTCTTAAACATCTAGATTTCATAATCCCTTGGCAAGAATTTACCCTTGATCCTTGCTACCATCTTATCCCAAGAAGTGATCTTAGACTTCCCTTGTTTCCTTCTCTCAGATTGTACATAGTCCCACCATACCAAAGCATGACCTCCTAACTTGGTCTTTGCAATCTTTACCTTCTGATCCTCAGCAACATCTTCACATTCAAAGTGATTATCAAGTGCAGCAATCCAATCCAACAACTCATCTTCATTCAAGCTTCCAGTATACTTGGTAACATCAACCTTTACCTTAGGTTTTTCACTCTGCACTGCCTTTAACAGTTTTGCCAATCTCTGGTCTTCAGCATCCAGATCTTCAGCTACCTCTTCATACTCTTCAACAGTATCTGCATCTTCTTCAGACTCACTGTCTTCCACTTCCCTCTTTTTGTTCTTTTCCAGGGTTGTCAGCCTGGCTTGAAGTGCTTCAGCAAGCTCCTTCATCTTCCTCATCTCTCTAGCATGTTTCTCCTTCATTTCCTGCAATTCCCTTGCAGTACCACTACCCTTAGGAGGCATTTTGTCAACCTCTTAATCAACACACAACACAATCAACTCTACCTCTGCCCTTTCGGTGACAGAATCAACACACACCAGCCCAGACCTTTTGCTGAGCTCTGATACCACTATGATGCAGAGACATCCACACTATAACCTTCGCATATAGCATGAATGTCTGCAGACCAACCTCATCATCATCATCTTCGCCATCATCATCATATTCCCTAAGACTACACAGTCAGCATCATCATATTTCGGACACTCGCAATTGTCCTCCTGCCGACTACTGTTCACCTCCTCCGCCAGTCGCCTATCATCATCATGATATTCAGCGAGCGCAAACATCCTCCGGTTGCACTGTTCATCGGGCTCGAAACACTATCGTCATCATCATGACCTTCATCACTCTCTTCGTCAGCAGGATGTCCAAATATCTGGTTGCTCAAATATCCTGATGACGATCACCTTCAGCACCTTCCCTTCGATGCTCCGCTAGCCGACGACACAGGCAACAGCATCATGATCTGCTTTATCCGGTTCTCTCGAAACCTCCTGATGATGCTTCACACTTTCTGCCGACGCCGATACTTAACCACTTAACAACGGCAGGATAAACTCGCACAGGGGGATATCTCAATATCCTGATGACGATGACGTCATATCCTGATGACGATGACGTCACCCAATATCCTGATGACCTCTTCAACACTTAGTCACAAAAATCCGAACTTTCTCTCCCGCATCTACTCGCGATATGCGGATGATTGGCACTCCCGATATGATGATCCTGATGCCGATACATGCACTTAGTCTATGTCCGACCTAAACATCCTGATGCACTCGCAACATGCAAATTCCAACAGTTTCATGACCCGATCTTCTTCCTGATGCCGATGCACTCCTCCTCGGCTCCTCCAGATGATGATCACCCCGACGAACTCACACTTCATGCACTCGAAAGCGTCATGCTCTCCTTCACTTATTCGGATGACGATATCCGAACTGTCTGCAGGATATTCACCAAGATATCCTGATGATGCCGTTTTAGCAAACTTCTTCACTTAGCGAAATTTCACTTCGCCGATCCTCCAGGGATGACCCGATCCAACCTCAGGGTGATCTTCTACACTCTGTCTTATCAGTTTGACCTAGCACATACCCATGCTAGGGTCTTCAACATCTTTCAGCCACGATCCTGCACACCTGCATGCAAACAAACAAACTACAACCTACCCTACTGTACATTACCATTCCACCGATCAGATGGATCAACCGGTGGAATGGATCAGTAAATCCATGAAACCCTCTCAAACCAGCAAATCAATCAAGCAATGGAATGCAACAGAGGATGAACACAAACAGGAACACTTTATTTGATTTCAAAAGATGCAAATACAATGCTCAGTTTCTCTCGCTCTGCCTCACTCTCGCAAAGTCTGATCGATGATCTACAATCAACCGATCTCAAGCTTATAAAGATTTCCCTACGAGTACTACTGACCCGACTCCAAGCGGCTGGGAACTCTCCAGGTGGCTGGGAGATCCAACCGAACATACATCATGACAGCTGTTATAACTAACTAACTAAAAATAGCAAAAGCCTGGTCAGCATGATCTTATCCTGATCAGCATGACCTTATTACATGCATTTGGTCTAACAGACCTTCTTGGAAACACAAACAAGACCTAAATACTAACTGCCTCATGAAGGCCAGCTGTCAGGTAGGTGCTCCTGCACCATAGCTTAGGTAGCTTTTAGGGAGAATCAAAGAGTTTCTCAATCTAGTACCAATCCAGCCTACTTTTTGGGAGCTACCTATTTAGAACCTATCTATGTGAGATGCACTTAACTATAACAATGCAGTTTTCCACTCGAACACCCTAGGTTTTGGCATAATCTTCTTAAAGATTAGAGATGACATTTCCATAATCCATATTGGACTGTTCATACAACATAATGTGTTAAATCTAAAATTGTTTGAGATAAATAGTGTTTCTTGCCACAGTGTAAATGATATCTGCCCATGTGGTTCATGAGCTAAAGAATATTGGAACTCTTTATGGAAACTAATCTAAAATTGTTTGAGATGTTTTAAAGTGTCTTGTGTAATCACTTTATGGAAACTAATTGTCTTAGAAACCAAACCAAAAAAATTAACCATATCACTACAACATCCTATCAAAATGAAGTGGTCCATGGTCCAAATAGTAGAACACCGTGTTAAAAAGAAATTCCACATCTAGTGTAATTGGTTTTATATAATTGTTTATTCATATCTAGACAAAACTACAATTCTTCGTTTGGTGAAGCGATCATTTTTTTATTATTGGAAACTAACAACCCTAAAAATTATAAGCCTAATTCCAATTCAAATACTAGAGCATTAACCCTTGAAGTTTGAAGATATAAGCATAAATTCTAGAATACCAAAACTGACTTGTCCTGGCGTCAGAATTTCTCATCCAAGTAAAAATTTGTGTTAAAAAATAGTTTGTACTTACAAAATATGTACGGAAAGCATTTTAAATCAAAGCATGCAGCTCTTCCCACTAGAAAAATTACAAAGCTTTGATTTAAAATGCTTTCACATGAATTCCCATTCACATGAAAAGTAGAAATCAGATACTCAGTCAATATCTATGCGTTAAAAGGGATAACCGTTAGCTGGTTATGCATGTTAGAATCCTTAATTTGATTTAGAACAGTTACAGATGCAGAATAGAAACTTCTAGTGAAACCAGAGAGTTGCAGTGATAGCCTTACAAAGAAAAGCATTTACAGAAAATAAAATCCCAATAAAATGATCAGTCATACCAACTGGTCATAACCCTCATCATCCCATACATAGTTTCATAAACATACATAAATTTTGAAACAATTTAAGTGCTATTTGAAATATGAACTAGACTTATAAAAAAGTCCTTCACCAAAAAAAAAAGTCCAAAAAAATGCTCGGTCATGCCAAACAAATTAAACCAAAAAAACCATTTTCCCAGTTTGATCAAAGTACTAGAAATCTCATATATAGTATTATCTAGATTTGTAAACAAATTTCAATATTGCTTCAAGTGTGAAATCCACAAATTTAGGCAGAGCATACTGACAGATGTGGAGTCCATCATGGTGAGCACAAGTTTTGTTCCATCTAGTGCTATTTTATCATTATTAACATCTTCCACTGCCTACTCAATTGCCTTCTTAGCCACTCTTTCAATGGTGGTATGGTAGGCCACAATGGCACCCACATTCACAATTGCAAGTCTAGCTCCATTTTGTGCCAGGCAAAGACATACCCACTCAGGAAAAAGCACAATAGACACAAAACCCAATGTCAACAGCACTCCCCAATTGGTATACATTCTTCAAGAGAAATATCCAGCAACCTTTTCATCGTTATTGTATACAGTGAATAATATTTTAGGAGAATAAAACTCTTCAGAGTGGCTTGAAATATCTAGCAACCTTTTCAACAT